>CM062289.1:161741171-164379149 GCA_031216915.1 Pictodentalium vernedei | reverse complement strand
TGTAAAGCTTTGCGAATGCAACCCTTAGCACTTCATCTTGCTGTTCTCTTTCGATCTTGCGCTCTTCGGCTTCTCTTTCGTATTTGTCCTCAAGGCTTTCTAAGTCCAGGCTCTTTGGCGCTGAAGGGAGAGGCGAGTGAGGGCCAGGAAGTGGCGAGAGGGCAACTTCCAATTCCGTCTCAGTCTCCACAGGACTGTCCGAATCCAACAGTTCCGGCTCAGGGGCCGGAAGTCGGTTGGGTGAGCCTGTGGGAGTGGGAGGGGAGCAGGCGGCCGCCTCTGGCCCGTTCCTTTCCTTACTCTTCTCTCTCTTCCTTTCCAAAAAGGCCTCCAAAAGGCCTTCTGTACCTGATGGAATTTCATACAGCAACGGTGTTCAAGGTGTGAATTGTCATTTCAAAAGGAATTAAATGAAAAGTAACGGTAATGCATTGGAGACAGCCTCCTGTACCTGATGGAATTTCATACAGCAACGGTGTTCAAGGTGTGAATTGTCATTTCAGAAGGAATTAAATGAAAAGTAACGGTAATGCATTGTAAAGTTTCATCTGTTTATCAAATGCGGTTTTCTTTACTGAACTGAAACTTGTCACATTAAAACTGTCCGATATATTTTTTCTACAGGAAAATTTGAAAGTTTGAACTCCAAAATAGGTTTGAATTCACAGGTGAAGTCCCATGAAATTAAGGGTTACATTGAACTAAATGAGCGACCTTTTCTGATAAAATGTTTAGGTTCGACATTATTGTTTTTTCTGCGTTAAAATGAGTTTTGAAGGATTTCAAGAGATTTTATGCATGGGTAAGGTGGATATTTCATTTAGCGTTGTGTTAACCCTTCTGCCGGGGCAATATCGGTATGTACACAAACACGTTTAGATATATGGGGGCTGAATTTTGGTCAATTTCTTCAAAAGGCAGTAGTAGGACATGGTCTACTCGACCCTCATTTGGGGGATCTCATGTGACGTCATGCCGCTATGTATTATGGGTATCACGTGGTTGTCTTTGGTAGCCCCACGGGCGGCCATGTTGTGACGTCATTGTCATGGTGTTGGGTGATGTGAGTGCGCATGCGCAGCGCGTGTTGTTAGGGTGATACGAGTTTCCGTCATCCATATTGTATGAAGGAAGCCGCCATATTTATTTTTATGGTGGCATGTGGTTGCTATGTGAGGCAGTGGTCTACAATAGGACTAAGAATTGTCTGTTCGATTCAACTGGAGTATCTTTCTAGGACGGATTCCCCCAGAATCTTCCTTTAATTCATAGAATTACCCAAATAAACCCGACAATTTCTCTCAAATCACCAAAACTACCGTTTTGTTCTTAGTTTTTTTTGCCAGTAACAGATGTGTTCGTTTGTACAACAGTATTTGTTGGAACGAATTCCTTCAGAATTTTTCAATAACAAGCGAATTTTATGAAGGCTCGGATTTTTTTTAACGTACACCCCCCTTCCCCTCCGCCAACCTATGTAAGTAATGTTAATTTTTTTTTTAATTTTAAAGGAAGGGCTCCCACTCACCACCCTCCACCTAATCCTACTATTTATTTTACATCCCCACTATTTATATTTCTCCCCAAACCCACGTTTATCATATATATGATCTTTCTCTTACACATCGAACATCTGTATGCGAAAGATGCTTTACATCTTGCTATTTTTTCTTTTGCCACAGTGGCAATGTTAACCAATTATTTGATAAGAGTTCGCTCTCGAAGTTGCTTAATGAGTGTTGAGGTACGGAAATAGAAATGCCGTTCTAATTATGTATAACATATAAAAGAAAAAGTTATCTCTAAAGATTTCACAGCATATGCTAAATTGCAATGTTGGGTCGAACAGCGCTGTTTGAGAATTTGGTGTCCACCTTACAACTGGTTCAGTTATCTCCCTGTTTGTGTATATCTCCTCGACAACACCATAGAAATCGGAAAGACTTTTTATATCCGATTTCTATGGACAACACAGTCAACAGTGGGTGCGTTTCCGTGAACAATCTGGATTAATCTGGATTGGTAATCGAGATTGAGAAATAGTTTTTCAAAGAAACAATAATCTGTTTCCTTGCAAGTGAAGTTCGGATGAATAGCCTATAGCCTCAAATGAGGAAGTGGTCGTTGCAACCTGTATGGAATAGCTTGTGAACAGTGACTATACTGAAATTGTTTTTATACTGATTTAAGAAACCTTTGAAACAGCGAGCTTTGGATTTTTTCTTTTTGTTTTTCTTTCTCGGGGGGGGGGGGGGGGGGGGGGCGGTGTTTATTTTGTTCTTTTTTTCTTTTTTTTTTGGGGGGGGGGGGTGGGGGGGGGCATTTTCCCACAGACGCCCACGATATGATTTTTTTTAAAATAAATTTTACTAGCCCGCTTTTGGCCATTAACAGAATGTTATAGCAGTGATGTACGCCACAGGCATTCGACGTATTATCAGATTTTATCAGTTCTTATAAATATATATTATGTTATCAAAACTAAAAAATAATATAAATATATATTTTATAAAAAAAATGGTAAAATCGGATAATACGCCGAGTGCTTGTGATGTACGCAGGTATGGTAACTGCAATGTGGAAGAAATTCAAGAATATGCCAATAACAGACAAAATACATGTTCTTACAGCTAATGGTCCGGAAAATGTTGGACTAATGCGGCATGCCTACACATGACAACCAACAGGGCAATGGTAATGCCATGAGACAATAGGTTTATTGTAGGTTGAAATTTTAAGTGTATGTTTATTGGTAAGATTTAACTAAACTGTCACATTTTATGTTTCTTGACTTTGCTTGTATACTTGGCATTATTTGTATCTCGGCGGAAAATTGGCCAAAAGAGTACAAAATAAATCACCCAATGCATGCCCCTTGGCAGTGGTGGCGCTAGTATTTCCCCGACAGTGGGTACTGATGCCCCCGACAAAAGGGCTAGGTATATACTAGTCTGTAAGACGGCTATATTCTGCCTCTCTCCTACTCGGGGTGGGTGAGGGGTATTGTATATCCGTCTCGCAAAGGCTATGCTGTACCCCAGAAATAATTGCGAGACTGGAGATAAGATGGTATTATTTATTTATTTATTATTTATTCATTGGTGTTTAAGACCGCAACATATGTATAAAGTCGAGTTCGGTCAATAGTTTACACTTGTGTTGCCCATTTTAATCTAGAGGACTGGCGCAGGAAATTGGTTAACGGACTCCATTATACCATCAAAGCAGAACATGTTTACCGCTGAAAACCAGCATTGCTCTCCCAAGGGGGTATAAAATGTTTGGAGTAATATAAAGGTACTTGTTGCGTATAGGTGAGGAGGGAGAGTGGGAAGGGTCTGCTGCTTCAGGTCTACCCTTTTGCAGCACATCGATAACCCCTAGGTAGTAAGAAGACTTACAGAAACTGGAAAAGTGATACGGCGTCATTACAGAGACTTCCATGATCCTTTTTATGGGAGAGGTACCCCTCCCCCCCCCCCCCCCCCGCCATTTGAATCTCCCCATTCTGGATAATACATCACTTGTTACAATTCCCAGAATAATATATTGCCCAGAGTATATTCCCGACTTTACCCCCCCCCCCCCCCCCCCCACCCTGATTATTATCAAACGTCCTTGGTAGGATGTAGCACCACCCACCTATTTATGTCCCTCGGTGGACCATCGACTGAAGGCTTAGTAATGTACACACGTATCACAATGCAATAGCTTGCGATATCCCATGTTTAAAGTGGATCCAGCCCCAAATCGCGAATGCATGGTTTATGTGAAAGGTCGTTCATAGGATAAATATTGAAGATCTCTATTACAAAATCCGACAGCAGACCAAACAAAGACTATAGCCTACCAGATTTCGTTGTCAACTAAGTTTGAACTTTAACCCGTATAAATGAAATTATCCCTCACAGAGCCGTAAATCAGTGGGAGGAGGTGGGGGCGACGGGGCATCGCAGCAGGGCAGTACAAGGTTGGTTAAGCTGATCTTGATTGAGGAGATGAATTGTTCCATGAACACGGGTTTAAAATGTTTGATATATACGAATACTGGTCGCGTGAGTGTTGACTCTTTCCTGACACGATTTAAAAATTGTTATTCTCTTATTGAAAGAAATCCTAATATTTCAATTATTTACTTCCCTATCACAATTTATGGCACCTCAAAGGAATAAGCTCGTTCCAATGAGGGGTCATAAGCTACAGTTTGAAAGAAAAATGAAAAATTGATTTGAAAGGCAACTTTTTGTGTATTACGCTTTCGTATTTCCACTTCATTAACTAAACAGTCTGAGGTAGATGGTATAATATGTATACAGTACATAATATAATTCATTTTATTTATATGCAACGCGCTTAGCAAAAAGGCTAGTAAAGGTGGGAGGAGAGGGTAATTGAATCGGGCAACTTGTTTAACAAGGGCATTACGCTAGAACAACGATACATCCTCCCGTTAATTTGGGTAGCCTAGTTACAGGCCTGGGGGGACGGGGGGGGGGGCGTTGCGGTAACCGGTTCTCGTCCGATCACCGCAGTTAAGCAACGTCGAGCCAGGTTAGTCCTTGGATGGGTGACTGTCTGAGCGATCGATTCGGACTACTCCGTTGTGTCCCTGGGCAAGGCACTTAACTCGTTGTCCACATGGGGGCACGGTGACGCCGTGTACTATGGCGTACTACACGTCGATGATGCGCATGTATTCAACCAATCTAACCCTGCCTGTGCTGCAGTTCGGAGTTCTGATGTTGGGGAGCTGGAAGCTGCTAGTAGGTGTAAAAGGCCGATTCCGGACCACCTTTCCAAAAAAGTGTACAAGTACACGTACATGTACGTGTACCGCCATAGGGATTCAGTGTTAAATCGTGTACAGAGTGCAAAAAATGTCGTTTTTTTCATGGTAGTCCAGAATCGGCAATTGTTTTTGAGGCTCACAGATCGCACTTTTGACGTTCAAACACCCGTTGGCGAACGTGTAGATTCGACACATCGCTCAAAAGTGAAAAAACGAAATTTGAAGAAAATGTAAATTTAAAAATTTTTCTCGACGTTCCAATTGCGGATCAGACCATCGATCTATCATTGGTGAACGCAAGCAAAAAACGTTTTGCCGGTTCTAGACCAGCATCAAAAAAGCGGTTTGCCGATTCTGGACCACCTACGTTCGTCAACGGGTGTTCGAACGGTTAAAGTGCGATCCGATCGGCGAAAACCCATTTGCCGATTCTAGACCAGGAAAAATCGACCTCAAAACGTTTTTTCGACATTCGCCAACGGTGAAAAGTGAGAGTAAAGCGCAGTTACTCATCGAGGATTTTTTTTAAAAATCGATTTCGGCCTCCGGTACATGGAAAAAAGGCGGTTTGCCGGTTCTGTATCACCGACGTTCGTGATCTCGTTTCAGACGGTCTAGGGTGTGATCCGATCAGCGAAAACCCGATTTGTCGATTCACCTCGCAAGTTTTGTGAGGTGAATCGTGATAGAATCGGTTTTGAGGAGAGGAAATAAAAAAGTGATTGATATATATAGGAGAGAAAACAATATAAATAAATAGTTATTTAAAAAAATAAATATCGAATCGAATAGATAATAAAAAATACGTAAATCATGAACGCTTCCCAGACTATTAGAGCAAGGTTTCTTTTAAACATGCTGATGAGAGCATACGCAATCTGTGTGATCGAAGAACTACGTCCCCTCTTGTGAGAACGATGCGTCGGATGTCGGGATCATCTAGACTTCGATCATGAGGATCATTCGTGTCTGACGATGAAAAGGGAAGATATGGTCGTCAAGTATTTCGAACCGGCGTTCGAACGCGTTCGAATCGACGAAGTGATCACGCTTTGGAGGACATTAGTCTTCTGTAAGGATGGAGACAAGCCCACAGTCTCGGAAGAACTGAAATTGGTGCGTAGAAGTCTGACTTTAGAAGACAAGGGATGCATCATGAAATTATTGCTGAAGGAAGCATAAGTTTTCTCGTTCATATAAATAAGGGAGAATAGAAAATAAAAATAAATGCATACATAGAATTTTTTATCTAATATTAGAAAGAAAAAACCCACAAAAATGAGAACCAGAAATAAATTGTATCCGACGCTAGATGACGACGAGGATGAGAAGCCGAACAGCATTTTGCCAACGGCGCCGTCACTAGAAGAGAAAGAAAGAGAAGAGAGGTATCGCATCGATCAAATCAGTAGAAGCCAATTGTATCTGACTCGAGAGAGAGATTCTCGCCATTCTCTCAAGAAGAAGTATTCACGTTTCCTGAAATTCGTCAACGTGGTCGACACGACACTCATCATGATTTCCATGGGTTTACACGCGGCCGGCATCGGATTGTTGTCGACTGCGGTCGGTATTCCGATCGTGTTGATCATAGGAGTGGCTCTCGCCGCCGGATTGTTTAGCACGCTCGGAAACTTTTTGAGTAGGAAATTATATCTGAAGGCAAGGAAACACGAAAAGATTCGCGTCTTGGCCGACTCCAAGATCGTCACGATATTCGAAATGATCTCGATGGTGTTGAAGGACGGTAGGATATCAGACGGAGAATACTTCACGATATTGAGCAAGAAAACGAAATACGATGCCATGAAAGAAGCCGTGAGAATCAAGACTCATCAGATCATCAAGGAAGAGATGAAGGATTCTCTCGTGGAAAAGGGGAGGAAAGAGGCTAGGGAGGAATTCGGTAAGTGGATAGAACTCAAGAGCAGCGATTGAAAAAAAAATATATATAATAAGAACAGAATTTTTAAAAAAGAAATATTAAATTTATATATAAAATAAAAACGAAATTAATTTAAATAACTCTAAAAAAATGTATTGCGTAAAGTGTAAGAGAGTTACCGAGACAAGTAATTCTCGAGAAGTACGAATTAAAAACGACAGATGCTTTGCGGAATTTGCGACGTGTGTGGTTCACTCAAGACTCGATTCGTCAAAAAATGAACACGAGCAAAGGTAAAGGCATCATGAATAAAATGATCAATAATCTACCTTTCGAAATGCATCTGCCAGGTCACAGTTTCACGGGACCCGGAACGAAATTGAACAAGAGACTCAACGCCTATCTAACTCCTAAAGCTTGGAGCAAAACCATGAATAGGGTGGATGCGGCCGCGTATGATCACGATCTGTGCTATGCCGGACATCCCAACACCAAGACTCGCAACGACGTCTGCGACAAAAACATGCTGGCAAAATTGAGAGGTATATCAAATCCGACCAGGAGAGAGAAGACAGAACGTTCGCTGGTCGGTAATCTGATCGGTGCTAAACGTCGATTCGGATGGGGCATTCAAAAAAAAAGTGCATTGGAAAAGAAGAAATGATTATTGATGAGCGAATTGGCTGAGGAGTTACACAAACCCATCGTGCATAAATTTCGAAAGAGAAGGGTGTTCGTGAAGGGTTTGGATGACATTTGGTCTGCCGACTTGGTCGACATGAGATCGTTTTCGAGGTGGAACAAGGGCGTCAAATATCTATTGACGGTCATCAACGTTTTTTCCAAATACGGTTGGATCAGAGCTTTGAAGAATAGATTGGGACCTTGCATCGCCGAGGCTCTGAAGAGCGTGTTTGACTCGTCTTCTCGAAAACCGAATAAATTGTGGGTGGACAAGGGAAAGGAATTCTACAACAAGCACATTCATCGATTAGTCGACCTCTACTTGATTGAAAACGAAGAGAAAGCCAGCATGGTGGAACATTGGAATCCAACGATGAAGGAAAAGATGCACAGATACTTCACGGCGAATTCGACTAAGAAATACATATATGCTCTGAACGGTCTGGTCAAAGATGACAACAACACGCGACACAGATCAATCAAGATGACTCCCGCGGAATCTGGCGATCCTCGAAACGAAAAACGTGTCTACGCAAATCTATATCCTGAGAGATCGAAGATCAGGAAGAAGTCTAGAACGCCGAAATTTGTGGTCGGCGATCGAGTGAGAATCTACGTTTATAAGAATCACTTCAAAAAGGGTTATACTCCTCGATGGACTTCGGAAATCTTCGTGATAATCAAAATATTTCACACCGATCCGGTGACTTACAAAATCGAAGCTTTGGATGGAGAAGAGATCATTGGAAAGTTTTACGAACAACAATTGCAGAAGACGAAGTTTTAATAAGAAAACAATTTTTTTTTTATTTACTCTCTTTAACATTTTCTTGTTTACATATATATATATAGGAGAGAAAAATAATAATAAAAAATAATTAAACCTATTTTTGAATAAAAAAGCAAGCTAATTAATAAACAAAAAAAACAAAAACCCTTCAAAAATGGCAAATATACTAGATATCGCACAAAGCATAGTGAAAGATGAAAGTTTTCAAGAATACGAGGTTCACGAATACGAACCGATAACCGGAACGAGTTTGAACAATGCCGGAGAGATAAGAATCAATGTCGAAACCCAAGATCTATTCGTCCATCCTAGCGAGAGTTACATAGTGGTGCAGGGACGTCTCACCAAGGAAGATGGAACAGACTACGCCGACGACGACACAGTTACTCTATCCGGATGATTTTTCGAAATCCAGAGGACTTAATCAGTTGTGGATGAAAGACACCATCGGCACTGCTAGTGACGGCGCCGTCGCGATATTCGACTACGTCGTCAAGACGTCCAGACCTAAAGGAACGTTTTCATTCAGGATACCTTTAAAACACATCTTCGGATTCGCAGACGATTACAACAAGATCATGTATGGATTCAAACACAATCTGACGTTGATTCGAAAAGGAACCGACAATGCAATAGTGAGACTCACTGTGACTGATGCAGGTAAGATAACACTACACAAGATATCGTGGTTCGTTCCGCACGTGAAGCCTTCGATTGTGGAAAAAACGCGTCTCTACAAGATCATAGAATCCAAGAGTAAATTACCCATGGGATTTAGAATGAGACAGTGTGACATGGCTAGCATTCCACTCTCCATGAATCACTTTGATTGGAGATTGACGGTGAAATCCGCTTCTGAGAGAGAGCGTTTCATCATGGTTGCGTTTCAGACCAATAGGGTCGGGTCTCAGGAAAAGAATGCGTTGCTGTTCGATCACTGCAATTTGAGAAACATGCAAGTGTTTCTGAACGCCACGAGATATCCAGCAATTGATTACAACGCATTGTTCGACAAGAATGATTTCTGCAGACTGTACGGCGACGCCGCTGATTTTAGAAAGAAGTATCGTGGTCTAGACGAATTGATGAGCAACCCTAACATATCTCTCGGCAAATACAAGTCGATGTATCCCATGTTCGTATTCGACATCAGTAAACAGAGTGAACGACTCAAGAGTAGCATCTTAGACATTCAGATCAAGATGCAATTCGATATGCAATTCGATAGGAACATGCCGAGAAAAACCGAAGCCTTCGCTCTGGTCCTGTCAGACAGAGAATTACAATTCAAATCAGATGGAAATAAGATGTCGATCATTCGATGCGAGACGTGTGTGAAAAAAATTAATAAACGTTAAAAATGAGGATGTAAGATTAATTAAAAAAACCAAAATCTCGAAAACAAAATGGATGTTTTTGACACGAAAACAACAAATCATCTGTTCACTTCAGATCACTACGATGTTAAAATAAATTGCTTGGAAAAATGGATTCAAATTGAACATGAAGAATGTAACACAAAAAAAGGATGGAATAATTGTGATTTTAACGAATATCGTTTAAAAGAAAAAGAAGACTTTGATCTCATAAGATCTAACTAAGAAATTATAAATTTTAAAATGTCGCAAATGTAAGAAACGTCAAATAAAAATCGAATCTCAACAAACTAGATCTGGTGATGAACCAACAACCATATTCAGAAAATGTATAAATGGATTGAAAATTAAAAAAGAGATGTAATTTTAATCATCGTCATAAGTGACAAAATTCTTTTACTAAAGAAAAAAACATTTCAGAAATCGTATAATAATATATAATAATAAAAAGTTATCAAAAAAAACAAAAAAAAATAAAAGTAATGAGATCTAGAGGGATTGAACATCTTTCTAAATCTCATTACCTTTTTTTTTGTTTTTAATAATCACTCATTATTTTTTTTAATTAATTATTTCCACGCGTTCACTGTTTGTTCAAAGGATCTAGTTCGATCAGTAGACTCACCACGGAAGTGGCGGCTTCGGGATTATTGGTTTTCATAACGAAATTAATCCTATCTCTGGCGTTCACTTTGAGAGGCATGCCGAACGTGCTAACATTCGCGTGTTGATTCTCAGTCTTTTCAACGCTGTATCTCTTATCGCTCTCTACTCCATTCACCGCGAGATTGACGACCGCTCTGTTATTCAAATCCATGGAAGCCAGACCCGTTCATATAATTTCACCTCCAAACGGCATGGGATATCCCACCTGACCATGTTGCGATCTGCTACCTCCGTTTCCGAAAGACCACTCGGTTTTTCCCTCCTCTAACATGCCGGCCTCCTCGGCCCACACGGTGATCAATTGTCTAGCGTATTTGACTCTTTCCACCACTGAAATCAGAATGCAGGCATCCGTCATGTTCACGGGATCCGGTAGATTAGTGAGCGCGTGTCCGCCCATGTCTAGTTTACCTTCCATGATGTCGCCCTTTCTCCAGACTGAGTTGTCATCCATGTACTTCCTGCTGACTGCGCTGGAATCGAATTCGGGATCGTGATCGAGACCGAATAAATTGTGATTCTTGTTGATGCTACCCTCCATGGTTCCGCCAGATTGTTTGTTCAGGTAGAGATTGTCCACTTGCGATTCTATGTATTCTTGTGATCGTATCACAGCAGAATCTATGTAGCCCTTGTTGACCGCGGTTGAGTCCGCATCCGCGTCGTCGACCTTCGACACATTCAATATCTTGTTGAATCCCGCATTCAGATCCGATTTCATTTCTCGTCTGTCAGACTTCCTCTGTTCCAGATCTCTGTAGTGTTTGGTCGCCACATCCTTGGGATTCATGGGAGTGGCCACGTTGGTTATTTTGTTAGAATTGGCGTTCAGTTCTGAGTGCATCGTTTTCTGAATGTATCTACTTCTCAGATGTTCGCTGAATTGCGCGTGAGAGTCGTACGCGTATTTCTTGGTTGCGGCATCGGTGGAATATTTGGGATTTGCGACATTCACCAAACGTTTAGATTTCAGATCGAGATCGTCGGTCATGGCTTTATCCACGTAATTATCTAGAATGATTCGTTCAAAATCAGCATTCCCCCTGTCGACGTATTTTTTAGTCGCAGCATCTGCGAGATCTATTGGCTTGCGAAGATTGTAGAGCTTCTTGTCGTTCATGTTCAAAGGTTCCTCTCGAGGTTCGTATCTCCGAACGTAACGTTCGTCCAAGTTGGCAACGTCGTAACCATCACTGACTTCGAGTGTCTTCCTGTTCTTTTTGGGTCGACTTTCGTCATCACTTCTACCAAATTTACTGACTGGCATGTTGTTTTGAGGTTTTTGTTTTAAAATATATTTCAAACGCAGTTTATTAAAATGAATTATTTCACTTATTTTATTTTTCATTTTTATTCGATTAAAATTTTTTAAAATAATTTTTTACCTTTATATATACTATAACAAAAAATTTCTCTCTAATGTAAATCATTGAGAATGTCTTGAAACCGATCTCCTTCAGACCATCTCTTGAGAACATAGAGACACAGGTGACCGTAAAACACTTGATCTGCCGATTGCACTCGTTCCGTGTTGTAACGAACCATCGATTTGTTGAAGTAGTTCTTTATTTCTTTCGGCGGCGAGATTCCGTAGCAGTCGAAATAATAATTCTTCTTCTTCCCGTTCTTGAACCACGCCACCCAGTGAGTGCCTTCACCCGATAAATCGTCTACATTTAAAATTCCACATTCCGATTGTCGCAGTCTTCTCTTCGGCAAGGCTTCTCTGGAAAACACACCTAGAAAATCTTTGATTTTCAAATCCTCTGCATTAGACAGATCGATGTTGGATAGGGGTTCATTAGGTAAGACGACACCTTCTACGGATATCTCTATTTTCTTATTGATAAATGTGTTTATTTTTTTTTTAAATTTATTTATTTTATTATAATTCACTAAAATGACGTTATTTTTTATATTTTTCTTTTTCTTTTTAAACTAACTCTCTCGGTATCTCTATCGACTCCCATAATCTTGAATCCGTCTAATTCCTCTTGATTTTCTGGAATCATATCATCCTTAATCATATCTGCAATCCTATCATCTAAAATTATATCCAAAGTCCAATGTCCGAGTGCCAAAGTGCTTATTTTATCATCTAACACGAATCTCTTATCATCGTCGGCCGTCAGCGAAATCTTGTTGACTATTTCGGTATACAGGTCGTGATTTTCGCTTCGAATCGATTTCATAGCCTTATACACCACTTCATAACAGACAATCTTTATACTCTTGAAAAGAGATGTTTTTCTTCACCACGCACGCTTTAACCCCTTTGCACTTCTTGATCGCTTCATCTTCTAGATGATAAGCATACAGTTTGGGTCTCAAGCCCACAAATTCGACGATTTGTTTACCGCCACTCTCGTCCTTAAATTTACCCAACACCTTCTTGTTGTCGTTCGATTGAATGTTGGACGGATGATCAACGGGATAATTGCTTGTGTCGAACCACGCGGCCACATCCGGAGATATATCTCGGTAGACATCTTTCATCTCTATCTCGTAAACAAAACTGTCAGTGTCGGTGAACAGTAGTTTGGCATTATCACCAAATTTTCATTTGACGTAATCAATCGCTTGCTGATATCTAAGATGATCGGTCCAAGATAATACGGTTTGTCGAACTTCAGGTGCGTCTTTTGCATGTGAACGGCCACTAGATTTTCGTCGAATACGGTGTTTGTAATTGGGTTTCGCCACTAATTTTTTAGCTTTTTTCTCAGATGTGACGAGTCGAACGTCAGTTCTCTTCCTGATGTTTTCCACCGATTTACCATACATGCAGTTGTTCATGAGTTTGAAGAAATCTTTTTCGAAATCGTTCTTGGCTCGAATTCTGAGATTCGTGTTGAGATCGATGTATTTTTTCATCCAAGGCTCTTCGTCGAATCGAATGATGCAATGTATGTCGACTAATTTCATCCCGTGATCGACGTATTGTTTCAAATTCTTGCTGTAGACGACGTACTTACGTTTGTTAAATAAATTGGGAATGAGTTTTTCCTCGTCTCCTTCGATCGGTTCCATTTCGTTCGGGAGCCAGCGGATAATCGTTGTGTAGATCGTATAATTTTTCCAGAAGTTCAAATCGACTTCTAAAATGCAAGGATAGTCTCTCCATTTTTGCATCTCTTCTGGTTCCGTCACCCATTCGAAATTTCCAATCGGTAAAGGATGACTCATTGCCCAGCCGTACAGATTATTAGCATCCCAATACTGTATGCATTTATTCGATCGTTTCGAATCGAAACCTTCTTTCATGTAGGGATTGTTAGCTTCAGAATATCTGTGGGAGATCATCAAGACGCCACCTCTCGCAGCCCTTTCGAACATGAGCATCCCACGCCAGACCGGGTGTGGTGAAATACCAAGCTGGGTCCAGATTGTAATTTTGATGACAGACGCCTCGAAAATTTTTGAACACGTCTGCCAAGAGCAGAACGTCAGTCTTCAGATAGAGAGTGTGATAATCTCTCATGGTTTTCATATCGAATGATTTCCACACGTTTTTGCTGTGTTTGTAATTCTCGTCGGAAATGTCGGATTCGTATAATTTCGAATAAAAATCTTCTTTCAAAGGTAGTGCGGTGTTGTCGAATCTATTTAGATCATTCATGTAATTGTAAGGATAGACTCCTTTCCTCAATATGACGTCTACTCGTTCTCCGAAATGTTCGCTCGTGATTTTAAATTTATCCTTGCTCATGTTATCGACTAATTTTTCCAGAGCGGCCAACATGAATTTAAAACTGTCGATGAAACGTATGCCTCTACGAATGGATTTCATTTTTTCTTCCAACGTTTCTCCATCCATTACTCTTTTCTTCTCCATGAGCTTCCATTTCGTGATGGAAATGTATCTTTCTTCGCTGTTCGCGATGCAATTTAATTCTTCGTGGGAGATGCCGAGATTTTTCACGAACAGATGACTGTCGTAACCTGAGAGATTGTGAAATATCACCGGATAGAAAACGGCATCTTGATATTTTTAATTACACTTGCTGTGAGCCGGACCGTGATACAGACCCGTGCAATGATCGTGGTCTCTGACCTTCTTATTTTCCTCCGAATTCTCGTCGAACGATTGTCTGCATATGTGACATTCGGTGGCTCTGTTATTTTCGTCCTGCTGTTCTCGGGTGATGGTCATTTTCGCGGGAGTTTTGAATTTGTCGTATAACATTTGAATTTTCGATTCTAACTCTTCCACGAACCTTTGAGCCACGTCGTCGTCTTCACACTGTTTCTTATAGGTGAGGGGACCCATGTCGTGTTGTGAGTCGAAAGCGCATTTCACGTAAATGCAATAGCCTGAAGGCATGTGTTTTTGATATCTTTCGACGTAACTTCGAAGAGTGTCGGGTTGGCAGGAACTCATTTTCACGGTGAAGCATTCGAAATCGGCGTACACAATGAATGGTACTTTTATCCTTCTACTGCGATTTTCAAACTTCACGATGGTGTTGGGTTTGGGCATTTCGACGGCGACCTTGATTTTCGTTGCAATATTCCTGATGTTTCGCTAATGATTTTTTGCTGCGAAACGCGTTCATGCAGTTGCAACATAAACATATCTTATGTTCATGTTTATTATTTTGTCTCGATAGTAATCGGCTTGGATGTTTAACCCAACAATAATGACGATTGTCACCATTTGAAATCAATAATAAATTAATCATCTTCTCTCTTTCGAGATACGAAGTCTGTCTGAGAGGATAGATCGTTCGTTTTTCATTGTCGTATCCCAAGACGTTCACCGCTACGGTGGGATTTTGAGCCTCGAAACATTTGATGTATTTTAACTCCATTGGAAAAAACACTCCAGTCCAATCGAGATTTTTAGAAGTCTCCTCGTAATGAGAAACTCTATCTGAGTGCATTTTGACAGGGTATAAAGCAGAGGTGACTGCCCATCTAAAACACTGATCATCTTTATTTCTCACGTTGACCACAGAGTGTTTTTTAGCTAAGAAATACGGTAACTCCACATAGGAAGACCCTTTCAACGAATCGTTTTTAGTTATATGAATTTCGAGTTTCAACACCTCATCGAACGTCCAATTACTACCTTCATGTTGATAATTCGCGAGAGACGTCAACATCTTGCCTTTCATCTTTTCGAAAACGTCTGATAAATCTGAACCTCGAAGTATGGGTTCGACGTTAGATCTGAAAAATGCATTTGTCACGATGCTCTCGCCGGACTTCACGTTGATTTTATTCATCACGCAATGGAGTATCATCTTAATTTTTTGTCCCACATTCATGTGTTCGCGAAACAAATCCAATACTTTTTTCTTCACCCGTTCCATGAACAATTTCGGATCGACTTTCTTGAATGAGGGAACCATGTTGAAAGTTTTAAAAACGCCTTTGATCGCACTCTCCCGTTCTACAGGATTCAATTGGAATGCTTCCACGATGAGTCATGCTACATATTCTTCTCCTTTCCCTTCGTCGATTGCTCATCGAATTTCGTTCGATATATCTCATTTGTCTAGATTCTGAACTGCATCACTTGTTTTCGTTTTATTTTTTTTTTTTCTTTTGAAACTTGAAGTTCTTCAACGGCTTTTCGTTTAGTCGTCTTCTCATTTTTCACAACTGATGCATTTTTTGACGTTGTTGCTATCGACATTTCGTTTGCTTTTTCATCGTGCAAACTACGTATCTCCTCGCGTATGATCTTTCTAATTTTATCATACTCCACTTTTCGTTTTCTATCGCCAGGCGTTACTGTCATCGGATTATTTTTTTTGGCAATTCAAGTCTGTTTAAGTTTATCCACTTCCGATCTTTCAATTTTTTTCTTTCCATCGTTTCGCAAACGATATTTCTGTATGACTTCAATTTTTTTTGATTTGGTCCTATGATTTCTGAAATATGGAATTTTTAATTTTTGTTTAACTGAGATACGGTTTTCTCATTTAAATTTTCCATTTTTTTATTTGTTTGCTTCATTTGTAAGAATATTTTTTTTTTCGAATTTTGTATTTAAATAATTCGTAAAAAAGTTTGTTTTTTTTACTCTCTATATATATGTTTCAATTCCTTCAAAAAAAATTTGTTTGATGAAATTAATCAATTTTTTTATGTTCCTTAACGTGAAAAAAATTGAATTAATATGAGACTTTTTCACATTAAAGAAAATTAAAATTAAAACAAACTTTTTTATGTATATATAAAGAGTAAAAAAAACAAACTTTTTTAACAAATTATTATTTAAATACAAAATTTAAAAATATACATTATTTGCAATAATTCATAAAACAAAAAAAAACAAATAATCGATCATGACAACAACACCTAAAAGATGCGAATTGAAATTGAAACGAGTCGAAACGTGTAAGAAATTTGGTTATAAAATCTATAGATTACAATGACACGACTCCATCGAATTGAACGAGGTTGAGACGAAGGGATTACAGCACAAACACGACAAATATAACATGCCTTTGAAATTGGAAGAAGCCACGCTCGATTTGTTTTACGAGTACCAAAGCGATCTACAGAAAATCGTCATCGCCAAAGATAGAGAATTTGACAAGGACGACTTGCCGTTGCCCTACAGAAGTTACATATATCCAAAAATCTCGAACTCGTGAACAAATCAGGTGGTGAGAGCGCGTTCATCGATGTAAAAAAACTCAAAAAAGTAAAGATAAACATTCAACACATTTTCGAAAAAGGAGAAGAAACGACCGTCAACATGCTAATAACGGACTTGGAAATATAAACAATAGAGAGACTGATTTTAAGTGAAGAAGAAGAAAAAAAAAGTAATGAGATCTAGAGAGGTTGATCATCTCTAGATCTCATTACTTTTTTGTTTTTTTTTTGTTTTCCTTCTTCTTCTTCTTCACTATCGCCCATATATATTATAATAACATTTCCTTTTTTCTCAATTTCGGTGTCGATTCTTCTTTTCTTTTTTTTTGTGATATGTTACGTTTTTATAAGAACACATTTGCTTATCCGAATCATAATTATGAATGAATGTTGTGCATCTCTTGGTAACACTCACATCATTTCCATTCTCTTCAGAAGGTAGTGGTGACGGTGGAAAGCATCTCATTCTTTTCAATTTCAACCATCTATCCCGCTCTTTTTTTAGTCCTTTTTAAGATATCCATCATTAGCGTCTAATTGTTTTTCCACATCTTTTTCCCACACTATCCTGCAATATTCATCATTAGTGTCTAATCGTTATTTCACATCTTTTTCGCACTCTACCTAGCGATATTCATCATTATTGTCTAATTGTTTTTCCACCTTTTTATCCATTTTATATTATTTTTTATACTTTCTATGATTTATATTTTATATAATTATATAATTTTTACATTATAATAACATACTCAAAATCGGTATATTCTTAAACGGTGAATTCTCACCAAACAACAAACCCTTAACAAGTCGCTCAATGTTCCGTCCACTCTTCAGATAGAGACCGTTTCCACTCAAAGAGTTGCCACCTCTAACGGGTTCTAGATACAATCCTTCACCACTGTCGTCTACGTGGACGCGACACACGGCTCTTCCCTTCTTCAAAAACAGTCCACTGCCACCCATTAATTTCTCAACTGCCAAACTCGTGAGTCCCGAGAGAGCTCCCACGCCGAGAGTCTTTCCGAGAAAGGGCAATGCTTTTGTGAGAAAGAGTAATGCTTTTGCGGCGATTCCTGCCAATAGCGGTAAGAAACAGCCTTTCATTCTCAAATTGTATCTCAATTGAGCGGGAATCTATCTCACCGTCAACCCTCTTCAATCACGAATCGCTTTCTCCATCCTTTTGATTTGACTTCTGGTCCAGGCGATCGAATCCTGACCGCCACTCGTCAGATCTTCGTGAGTGAATTTGAATCTCACCACCTCGCCTCGAGTTGTTAACGCTCTCTTAAGTTTCTTCCTCTGTCCTGTGGATATGTTCACGTTTTTAACCACGTATTGTGTCATAATTCTTTTTTTAAAATATATTTTGTTCAATTGTTTTTTTTGTTTTAATGATAATTATATATATATTAAATAATTTTTGTAAATTAATATTGTGTTTATTTTATTTTCTTATTTATATATATACGCAATATTTTTTTTTTGCTTTTATATTTCTCTTATGTGAAATCGTATCGACACCCTCTCTCCGCGAAGATCTAACAGTTCACCATTTTGATCTGTCAACGTGGTTGTAAGACTATACGTGTTTAAAATCACTGGTAGATAAACTAAATTTCGAGGTCGTTCCATGATCTTATAACCCGGCGACACGTTTGGAAAGAAGGAATAGATCATCGGTTGAGCACTACCATTCACGTAGCTTCCAGCAATCACATCCACGTTCACCAGAATGCTATTGACTGCGAGAATGTCGACAGTATTTTCAGATGCCACATGGCCTCGATACATCTTTCGATCGAATCCCAGCATCTTGCCTATAGAATCGTCCGTGTTGAAATCCACTCGAAAATTATCTTCCAAATCCAACATCGTCTGTAAGGTATTAGGGTTGGGAGCGAGTCTGATCTTGTTGCTTCCCTTTCCATCCGTCTTCATTCGCGTCTGAATGTAATTGTTCAAATTGTCTATGCTGTAACTTCCTTTGGGAATTCAAATCTCCAACCAATCCACTCCGTCGGAATACTTTAACGAGTTATTCTTTTCGGTGACGTTGGGAAAGGAATAATAAGTCTCCAGATTCACCAACGCCATCTTGTATCTTTTCTCTCTATTCAATTCGATGGAAGGTTCGAATTTCATCGTGAATTGAGTCGAATCGCCACTCACCACAATTTGAATGGATTGTTTTGCAGCTGTATTCTCGGCTATCCGTTCTAACAATTCTCCTTGTTCGAACATTATATTTTAATTTTTATTTTATTTTCAAAACTAAATTATTTGATGATTTAATTATTTTCTAATTTTATTTTCGCTCTCTGTCTTATTATCATCAGAAACATAAAACTTGTCGAATCCGCACCGATATTTTCCGCGATTAAATTCGCTAGTCAAATCCATCACGACTAAATTGTAAAGTCCTCCATCCCAAACCCTCTTGCAGAATCTCCTGAATTCCGCCACGCTCATGTCGTTTGCGACGTGATCGCCGTAGATGTGTTTGAGATTCTTGAGATCCTGGCGAAAGAGACACAGTAAATTAGCGTTCTCCCTTATCGTCTGTCTGGGCAATCGAAAATAATTCTGCGACAGGTAGAAACAGTCTACGTTGCTGTGACGACCCCTAACGTAATACGATTCGCATCGGTTCTGTCTCTCCAAAAGCAGATCGTCGAAAATCATGAGATTCTTATCTTCCAATTTCAATTCTCTAGGATCCGGAACATCATTAGCGTTCTCATAAAATCGACACTCGACGTTCGAAGACGCATTTCTCTTCATCAATTCCATCGCTGCACCGTCCAAAATGGTTGAAGGAGAAGCTTCACTTTTGTCGAATTCCTCCCTACTGTCAAAGATTCTGGCTATGACGTCCTTGGGCAATCTACGATCCATGCACTCTCGAAGCAATCTGTATTCGGGTTGAAACAAGCTCTTGCCAAACATGAACAATCTGTCGTAATCCAACCAGTCGGGTTGCAACAACAGATTCATCAACAGATTGGTCTTTCCACAATTCGATTTTCCCACTATCAAGCCTCTTACGCTTTTGGGAAAGAACTTGTTATTCGACCTCTTGGCCGCGGCGTCATTCCAAGACATATCTTTAATGTTCATCTTTGTTTATTTTTTGTTATTTTAGATTTTTCAAACACAATTTTTATGTTTTTTCAAACTCAGTTTTTATAAATATTATTATTTATTTATATTACACCATCGCGAGATCTCTTCAATCGAGATCCACTCGTCATTTTGGCTAAATCTTGTATGGGTACCACAGCATCCTTAAAATCTTTCCAACTTTTCGTCGATCGCTCTAACATAGCTCGCTTCACCGGTGGACTGATCAACTTGTTGATCAATGCGTTGGCTGCCCTCTTGCCAGCCACAGAAGCTATCCTACCACTGGCTTCAGAAGCGGCTTTCTTACCAGCATCCAAAGCCGTCTTCTTACCAACCTCAAATGCGGTCGATGCGAGTTTTCTACCTGCATCGCTCGTGAATGCTCGCATTATAGAATCGACGATGCCAGAACCGCCTTGAACGTAAGTTCTGATGTATCCCCTGTTCTTTATATTTCTTTATATTTTGTTTTTTCACTGGTAAATCGTTTGTTTAAATTACTTTTATTATTTTGTGGTGTAAAATTTACTCTTTTTATTTTATATATTTTTGTTTGTTTCTCTCTACTTATTATATATCAATCCTTCAATTCGTTCATCAGTCTTTTGTAATCGCGTTTATTCAAAACCTGCTGCCTCAACAATTCATCGCATATGCTCACTATCTCCTTATCTAATCCAGTGTTACCAGCGCGTCTACTTGCCATCAACAAACTCAATCTCTGAGACAGAGCATCAGAATTGATCGGAAGAAAAGTGGTTTTCACCCCTTTGCCAGTCACCGACTCGATGAACTTCTTATTCATATCCCATATGGGTTTCAGCACTTTCGTCCACTTGTAACCTCTGTTGGCTTTGAGTCTCATTTCTCTGGCATCATCATTTCTCTTCATGGCGTGGGTCTGAACCAGAATGTCGCCGTAATTGTCGAAATCCTGATCCGGGTAATCTCCAGGCTTGTCGAAAAGGAGCAATTTGCGCAGTCCATCAGTTATTTTATACTTATTCGAACCGACGATTAAATGATCATCATCCATTTCCACTTCAGTGTCACCCACGAATTTCCTACCGCTCGAATCCTCGCAAATTCCATACAACAGATCTCTCTTACCACCATCCTCGGACGACGCGACGTTATCAGTGGTGATAGTCGAAGCTGTATCATCGCTCTCACTCACATCGGTTTCGATTCTCATGGGAGCGTAATCCGGTGTAGATTGAAAGGAATAGTGTTTTGTAAAACTACAGGGCAACGAACCCATTCTCAAAGAACTCTCTTTTATGGGTCTCAATTCTTCAACGATCTCCTTCTTGCTTCGTTCCTGAACCTCCGTCACGGGTTTAAATATTTTTGTGGTTTTGCGTCTCAATTCCATTTCTCCAAGTCGTCTGCTTCTGTCAGCTGATTGAATACTCTTCTTAGCACGTTCCTATTCATTTAAAAGTTGATCTCTACACTTGGAATCTGTGATGTGTAAAAACATTTTTTTCGTTTTCTAAATTATTAATATTTCCTTTAGAGTATGCTAACTTGAGTTATTTTATTATTTTCAAAATCAAATGTATAATTATTTTTATGTTTTATGTTTTAAGTAAATAAAAATCTTCTGTCTTTAATATATAATAACTAAAACCAGTTGAGGAAAAACATTTTACAAAATGAAACCTCGATAAATGCGATTTTGCCCCCGAACGTGTTAAAGATCACATCATTGATTATTCACTCTGTGACGAACAGAAGGACTTTGAAAAAGTTTGAAAGTTTAGCGCATAAGAAACCGGTTTCTGATTTAACGCGTTTGAGAATAATTATATCCGTTAAAAGGGTTCAAATTATCACAAGTATATTAAAATTCAATTACCTCTTAAAACCTGACTGAGTGGAAAACGTGCTTTTATTGTCCATTATTAAAACAAAATATCTTTCATTCACACCGGAACAAAACACGAGTGTCTATTATAATACAAATTTATCTCTTAAAATTCATCTAAGTGAAAAGGTTTTATAGTGGAATTTTTATTTGAATGAAACAATTCTACGAACTGTTTTATTTGAATGAAACAATTCTACAAATTGTTTTATTAAGATTTATCTCACAAATTTCACTGTGATAAAACGTGAACAGATGATTTCCATCGGTTCTAATTTTCCAAAACTCAAGTTTTCAATGTCATCCATTGAACGAAAACCTTTCATTCACACTGGAACAAAACATGAGTGTCAATTTACAATACATGAGACTCAATTTTATAGTCAACTCTATTGAATGAAAAAGCTATTTTATTTACACTGACTACAAAATTGAAAAACTCCTCAAAACCGATTCTATCACGATTCACCTTAGGAATTTTTATTTGAATGAAACAATTCTATGAACTGTTTTATTTGAATGAAACAATTCTACGAACTGTTTTATTAAGATTTTTCTAACAAAATTTCGCTGTGACAAAACGTGAACGGACGATTTTCATCGGTTCTAATTTCCCGAAACTCAAGTTTTCAATGTCACCCATTGAACGAATACCTTTCATTCACACCGGAACAAAAACATGAGTGTCAATTTACAATACATGAGACTCAATTTTATAGTTGACTCTATTGAATGAAAAAAGCTATTTTATTTACACTGACTACAAAACTGAAAAACTCCTCAAAACCGATTCTATCATGATCCGCCTCACAAAAACTCGCAAGGTGAATTGACAAATCGGGTTTTTGCTGTTCCGATCACACCCTAGACCGTCCCAAACGCGATCGCGAACGTGGTGGTGGTCCAGAACCCGCAAACCGCCTTTTTTCCATGTACCGGAGTAGGTAATAATTGCCGATATACTATCACTTGTACATGTACGTGTACAAAATACGTTCACGATGCGTTCACCAACGTGGAATTCAGTGTTAAATCACACGCTTGTTCATAAAACTGTACATGATCTTGAATCACCCCATGTACAGTCATGACTCCTAGATCGCACTTTTAACGTTCAAATACTCGTGGTGAACGCGTGTTTTTAAAAAAAGGGTGAAATCGTACATCTTCAGTTGTATCTTGTACATGATTTTTCGTCGACGTTTGAATCGCAGATCAGACCACCGATCCATCGTCGGCGAACGCGAGCAAAAGCATAAGATTCTGGCTCATCATCAAAAAACAGTTTTGGAGGTTCTAAATCAGCGATTCAGAATCGGCAATTGCGTTGGTACAGATGATTTAGAATCGGCAATTGTTTTGAGGCAGTGGTGAGGTTTTTTTGTTCAAAAAGAGTCGATTGTGAATATAGTCTGTATTATAGACATTGATGTTTTCTGTTGATGGGATGGATAAAAATTGAGTTTTGGGTTTTTTTGAGAATTCCTCCACTATGAGAAATTCTCAAAAAAAAAACACTTAGCTGATCGAGCGATCGAATCGCTCGATTCTCGTAATAAAACTCGATCTGAACGAAGAGTGTCTGTGTGTTGGAAATTTGCAAACCCAGTCACGTCTTACTGAAGTAAACAACTAACACACGTTATCGTAATGAGTGAATGAGGTTTTTTTGTTCAAAAAGAGTCAATTGTGAATATAGTCTGTATTATAGACATTGATGTTTTCTGTTGATGGGATGGATAAAAATTGAGTTTTGGTTTGTTTTTTTTTTCGAAGGGAGTTGATCTGTAATAGATAATTTGTGTTTTGCCTTGACTGAGATTGACTGTTAAGCGTTCGTTGAAAAAAGTAAAAAAACACTTATCGGAATGTTTAAAACGTATTTTCCGCTCAATTAGGTTCTGAGTGGTAAAATCTTTAATATATTCATGATAGCAATCGGAGAGAGATTTGTTAAAATCAGTTTTCCATTGTGTGTTGAAACTGTTTAACAGTCATCAAAAAATGGATTCTCTCTTAATTCGACACTCAATGAATTGATGTGTGAATGAATGAAGATCTTTTGACAAAATGTAAACACTACTATCAAAAAATGTGTTAAATCAGAAACCGGTTTGTCATGTACTGTTTAAACGTATTTTTTTTAAACTTCCAATTAACACAGCGAGTTTGAGATGTGAATATTTTTCAGATATTATATTAAGACGGAAAGAGATTTTAATACTTAAAACATAAAATATAAAAAAAAAATATAATTAAACATTTAATTTTGAAAAAAAGAAATAAAAACAATTAAAACAAAAGATGTTTTTCCAGATGGATCCTAGACGCCGAGATCGAATTTTAGCCAGGTATTTACGTGCTAAGAAGGCGATTCAGTCAGCTGATAGGAGCAGACATCTCGGTGAGATGGAACTCAGACGCGAAGCCACAAAAATATTTAAACCCGTGACGGAGGGTCAAGAGTGAAGCAGGAAGGAGATAGTCGAAGAATTGAGACCTATAAAGGATAGTTCTTTGAGAATGGGTTCGTTGCCTCCTAGTTTTGGAAATCGGTATTCCGTTCAATCTACACCGGATTACGTTCCCACGGGAATTCAAACAGATATGAGCGAGTCTGATGATACGGCTTCAACTATCACCACTAGTAGCATCGCATCATCCGATGATGATGGCGGTAAGAGAGATCAGTCGTATGGAATTTATAAGAATTCTCAGGGGAGAACTTTTGTAGGTGATACGGAAGTGGAAATGGACGATGACGAATTGATCGTGGGTTCGAATAAATATAAAGTAACCGATGGTCTACGGAGATTGCTCCTTTACGATAAGCCTGGAGATTTCACGGAACAGGATTTCGACAATTACGGCGACATTCTAGTCCAGACCCACGCCATGAAGAGAAATAACGATGCCAGAGAGACAAGACCCAAAGCCAACAGAGGTTACAAGTGGACGAAAATAGTGAAGCCCATATGGGAGATGAACAAGAAGTTCCTCGAATCGGTGACCAGCAAAGGGGTGAAAACCACTTTTCTTCCGAGCGATTCCAACGCTCTGTGTGAGAGATTGAGTTTGTTGATGGGGAGCAGACGGGCTGGTAACACGGGATTAGATAATCAGATAGTTGCTGTATCTGACGAATTGTTGAGACAGAAGGTTTTGAATAAAAACCAGTATAAAAGGCTGATGAACGAATTGAAGGATTGATGTGTATATAATAATAAGTAGAGAGAGAGAAACAAACAAACAAACAAACAAACAAACAAAAATAAAACAGTAAATTCTTACACTAGAATAATAAAAGTATTTAAAAACGACAAAACGATTTACCAGTGAAAAAAACGCAAAATATATCATAAAAATAAAATATGTTGGTGATAAAGAACAGGGGATACGTCAGGACTTACGTTCAAGGCGGTTCTGGCATCGTCGATTCTACAATGCGAGCGTTCACGAGCAATGCGGGTAGAAAACTCGCATCGACCGCATTTGAGGTCGGTAAGAAGACGGCTTTGGATGCTGGTAAGAAAGCCGCTTCCGAAGCCAGTGGTAGGATAGCTTCTGTGGCTGGCAAGAGGGCAGCCGACGCGTTGATCGGCAAGTTGATTAGTCCGCCAGCGAAGCGAGCTGCGTTAGAGCGAACGCTGAAAGATTGGAAAGATTTAAAGGATGGCGTGGTGCCCATACAAGATTTAGCCAAAATGACGAGTGGATCCGGATTGAAGAGAACTCGTGACGGTGTGATATAAATAAATAATAATAATAACATTAAAAAAACAGAGTTTGAAAAACATAAAAAATTTGTGTTTGAAAAGAATCTAAAATAACAGACAAAAAAAAAAAAAAATAAAACAAAAGATGAACATTAAAGATATGTCTTGGAACGACGCCGCGACCAAGAGGTCAAATAACGAGTACTTTCCCAAGAGCATAAGAGGCTTGATAGTGGGAAAATCGAATTGTGGAAAGACCAATCTGTTGATGAATCTGTTGTCCCGACCCGACTGGTTGGATTACAACAGATTGTTCGTGTTTGGCAAGAGCTTGTTTCAACCCGAATACAGATTGCTTTGAGAGTGCATGGATCGCAGATTGCACAAGGACGTCATAGCCAGAATCTTTGACAGTAGGGAGGAATTCGACAAGTGTGGAGCTCCGCTCTCGACCATTTTGGACGGCGCGGCGATGGAGCTGATGAAGAGAAATGCATCTTCGAACGTCGAGTGTCGATTTTATGAGAACGCTAGTGACGTTCCGGATCCTAGAGAACTGAAATCGGAAGATAAGAATCTCATGATTTTCGACGATCTGCTTTTGGAGAGACAGAACCGATGTGAATCGTATTATGTTAGGGGTCGACACAGCAACGTGGACTGTTTCTACCTGTCGCAGAATTATTTTCGATTGCCCAAACAGACGATAAGGGAGAACGCTAATTTTCTATGTCTCTTTCACCAAGATCTCAAGAATCTCAATCACATCTACGGCGATCACGTCGCAAACGACATGAGCGCTGCCGAATTCAGGAGATTCTGCAAGAGGGTTTGGGATGGTGGACTTTACAATTTCGTCGTGATCGATTTGACGAGGGAATTTAATCGCGGAAAATATCAGTGCGGATTCAACAAGTTTTATGTTACCGATGGTAATAATAATAAGATAAAGCGTGAAAATAAACAATTAGAAAAATAATAAATCTTCAAATAATTAGTTTTGAATAAAAAAAAATTAAATTAAAATATAATGTTCGAACATGGAGAATTGTTAGAACGGATAGCCGAGAATACGGCTGCGAAACAATCCATTCAAATCGTGGTGAGTGGCGATTCGACACGATTCGCTACGAAATTCGAACCTTCCATCGAATTGAATAGAGAAAAAAGTTACGAGATGGCGTTGGTGAATCTGGAGACTTATTATTCCTTTCCCAACGTCACCGAAAAGAATAACTCGTTCAAGTATTCCATAGGAGTGGATTGGTTGGAGATTCGAATTTCCAAAGGGAGTTACGACATAGACGATTTGAACCATTACATTCAGACGCGAATGAAGACGGATGGAAAGGGAAGCAACAAGATCAGACTCGCTCCCAATCCTAATACCTTACAGACGATGTTGGATTTGGAAGATAATTTTCGTGTGGATTTCAACACGGACGATTCTATAGGCAAGATGTTGGGATTCGATCGAAAGATGTATCGAGGCCACGCGGCATCTGAAAATACGGTCGACATTCTCGCTGTCAATAGCATTCTGGTGAACGTGGACGTGATTGCCGGAAGCTACGTGAATGGTAGCACTCAACCGACGATCTATTCCTTCTTTCCAAACGTGTCGCCAGGTTATAAGATCGTGGAGCGACCTCGAAATTTAGTTTATCTACCAGTGATTTTGGACACGTTGTATAGTCTCAAAACCACGTTGACAGATCAAAATGGTGAACTGTTAGATCTTCGCGGAGAGAGGGTGACGATACGATTTCACATAAGAGAAATATAAAAGCAAAAAAAAAAAAAAATATTATATATATAGATAACAAAATTAAAATAAACGGTAATATTAATTTTTACAAAAATTATTTTAATATAATTATTAAACAAGAAACAATTGAAGTAAATATATTTAAAAAAACAAAACAGAATTATGACAGAATACGTGGTTAAAAACGTGAACATATCCGCAGGACAGAGGAAGAAACTTAAGAGAGCGTTAACAACTCGAGGCGAGGTGGTGAGATTCAAATTCACTCACGAAGATCTGACGAGAGGTGGACAGGATTCGATCGCCTGGACCAGAAGTCAAATCAAAAGGATGGAGAAAGCGATTCGTGATGGAAGAGGGTTGGCGGTGAGATTGAGTCCCGCTCAATTGAGATACAATTTGAGAATGAAAGGCGGTTTCCTACGGCTATTGGCAGGAATCGCCGCAAAAGCATTACCTATCGCCGCAAAGGTGCTACCCTTTCTCGGAAAGACTCTCGGCGTGGGAGCTCTCACGGGACTCGCTAGTTCGGCAGTTGAGAAATTAATGGGTGGCAGCGGACTGTTTTTGAAGAAGGGAGGAGCCGTGTGTCGCATCCACGTGGACAACAGTGGTAAAGGATTGTATCTAGAACCCGTTAGAGGTGGCAACTCTCTGAGAGGAAACGGTCTCTATCTGAAGAGTGGACGGAACGTCAAGCGATACGGCAAGGGTTTGTTGCTCGGTGACAATTCGCCATTTAAGAACATACCGATTTTGAATATGTTATTATAAATATAAAATTATATAAAATATATAAAATCATAGAAAGTATAAAATAATATATTTAAAATGGGTGAAAAGGTGGAGAAACAAATTTATCACCTGGATGAATTTGACGATAATGACGAACATCGCGAGCCAGAGAGCGAAGAAATAAAAAAATGGTTAGACACTAATGATGGATATCTAAGGAAAGAGATAGATAAAGCGCGGGATATATGGTTGGGAATGAGACGATGCTTTCCACGGTCACAACTACCTTCTGAAGTGAATGGTAATGATGCTAGTGTTACCAAGAGATGCACAACATTCGTTCATAATTATGATTCGGATAAACAAAAATGTTACCATGAACGTATCACATCACAAAGAAAAAGAAAAAAAGAAAAAGAAGAAGAATCGACGCTGAAATTTGAGAGAAAAGGAAACGTTATTATAATATATCATGATGAGAGTGAAGAAGAAGGAAAACAAAAAAAAAAAACAAAAAAAGTAAATGAGATCTAAAGATGATCTCATTACTTTTTTTTTTTCATTTTTTCTTCGCTAAAAATCAATCACTCTATTATTTATATTTCCAAGTCCGTTATTAGCATGTTGACGCTCGTGTCTTCTCCTTTTTCGAAAACGTGTTGAATGTTTATCTTTACTCATTTGAGTTTTTTTACATCGGTCAAATCGCTCTCACCACCCAATTTCTTCACGAGTTCGAATGAGATGTTTGGAAATATGTAATTTCCATAGGACAACAACAAATCGTCCTTGTCGAATTCTCTATCTTCGGCGATGATGATGTTCTGCAGATCGCTTTGATACTCGTAAATCAAATCAAGCGCGGCTTCGTTCAATTTCAGAGGCATCTTATATTTCTCGTATTTGTGCTCTAAGCCCTTCGTCTCGACATCGTTCAATTCGATGGGATCGTGTCGTTGTAATCTATAGATTTTATGACCGAATTTCTTATATGTTTCGACTCGTTTCAATTTCAATTCGCATCTTTTAGGTGTTGTTGTCTTCATGATCGATTATTTGTTTTTTAGTTTTTACGAATTCTTGAAAATAATGTATATTTAAATTTTGTATTTAAATAATAATTTGTTAAAAAAAGTTGTTTTTTTAATTTTTAATTTTCTTTAATGTAAAAAATTTTTTTAGTAAAAGTTTTTTTTTCTCTTTATATATATATAGAAAGTTAAATTTTTGAATTTCAATCTCTCTATTGTTTATATTTCCAAGTCTGTTATTAGCAAGTTGACATTCGTCATTTTTCCACATACGAAAATGGTGTGAATGTTCATCTTTACTCTTTTGAGTTTTTTGTCATAGGCGAATGCGCTCTCACCACCCGATTTCTTCACGAGTTCGGGTGAGATTATTGGATATATGTAACCTCCATAGTACAACAATAAATCACCCCTGTCGAATTCTCTGTCTTCGGCGACAATGATATTAATCAACAGTTCGCTTTGGTACTTGTAAAACAAATCGAGCGCGGCTTCATCCACTTTCAAACACATTCGATATTTGTGGTAGTAGCGCTTTAAGTCCACCATCTCGTCCTCATTCAATTCGATGGGATCGTGTGGATTTCTCATACCTTTTTGTCTCGTTTCAATTTCAATTCACATCTTTTAGGTGTTGTTGTCATGATCGATTATTTAGTTTTTTTGTTTTACGAATTCTTGCAAGTAATGTATATTTTAAATTTTTGTATTTAAATAATTTGTTTAAAAAGTTTTTTTTCTCTTTAAATATATATAAAAGTTAAATTTTAACATCCTTTTTTTCGTATTAATTTAATTTTTTTTTTCACGAGTTTTTAGAACGGGCAAGACATCGAACGTTTAAAAATTAGCCTTCACATCTTGCAGTTATCATCATCTATTGAGAAGGAATCGGGTGACATGAACACGCGTCTGCTTCGCGGAAATTTGTTTTGAACCTCGTGCGAGACTTCGCGTAAAAGTCGTAAGAGTTCTATTTGTCTTGAACCTTCTTTTTTAATAGTTCGAACGACATTGTCAATTAATTTTTGTTCGCTAATAGTATTACGATTCGATTTTCTATCACAAATCGTATCGTTTTCTTTTGAAACGCGTAAATATAAATTACGATTTTTTTCTTCTTGGTGTTTTGGAGAATAACGATTTATTAAACAACGTCGACGTTTATGTCGAGATTCCGTCGTGGATGTTGTTGTCATGATCGATTATTTGGTTTTTTATGAATTCTTACAAATAATGTTTATTTTAAATTTTGTATTAAAAAAATTGAATTTTAAAATTTAACTTTTTTTTTTTCTATCATATATAAAGAGTAAAAAAGCAAAACTTTTTTAACAAATTATTTAATACAAAATTCAAAAAAAAAATATATTCTTACAAATGAAGCAAACAGATAAAACAATGGTAAATTTAAATGAGAAAACCATACCTCAGTTAAACGAGATTTGTAATCTATTACAAATTTCAGATTTCAGAAAGCATAGAACTAAATCAAAAAAAATTGAAGTCATACAAGAATATTTGCGAAACGCTAGAAAGGCAAACGAAACGTCGATAGCAACGACGTCAAAAGATGCACCGGTTGTGAAAAATAAGAAGACGACTAAACGAAAAGCCGTTGAAAAACATCAAGTTTCCAAAGAAAAGAAAAGGAAAACTAAAACAAAAACGAGTGATGCACTTCAGATTCAAGACAAACGAGATATATCGAGCAAAATTCAACGAGCAATCGATGAAGAGAAAGGAGAAGAATATGTAACACAACTCGTTGCGGAACTATTCCAATCGAAACCCGTAGAACAGGAGAGTGCGATCAAAGGCATTTTTAAAACTTTCGACGTGATTCCCTCGTTGAAGAAAGTCGATCCGAAATTGTTCCTGGAACGGGTGAAGAAAGAAGTATTGGATTTGTTTCGAGAATACATGAACGTGGGATTAAAAATTAAGATGATACTCCATTGCATAATGAATAAAATCGACGTGAAGTCCGGCGAGAGCATTGTGAAAAATTAATATTTCAGATCTAACGTCGAACCCGTATTTCGAGGTTCAGATCTATCGGACATTTTCGAAAAGATGAAAGACAAGATGTTGATGTCTCTCGCGAATTATCAACATGAAGGTAGTAATTGGACGTTCGGTGAGGTGTTGAAACTCGAAATTCACATAACTAAAAATGAACCGTTGAAAGGATCTTCCGACTTGGAATTACCGTATTTCTTGACTAAGAAACACGCCGTGGTCAACGTGAGAAATAAAGATGATCAGTGTTTTAAATGGGCAGTCACCTCCACTTTATACCCTGTCGAAATAAACTCCGATAGAGTTTCTCGTTGCGAGGAAACTTCTAAAAATCTCGATTGGACCGGAGTGACTTTTCCAACAGAGTTAAAACACATCGAACGTTTCGAGGTTCAAAATTCCACCGTAGCGGTGAATGTCCTTGGATACGACGACGAAAAACGAACGATCTATCCTCTAAGACAGACTTCGTATCGCGGAAGAGAAAAGACGATTATTTTATTATTGATTTCGAATGGTGACAATCGTCATTATTGTTGGGTTAAACATCCGACCCGGTTACTGTCGAAACAAAATAATAAACATGGACATAAGATATGTTTATGTTACAATTGCATGAACGTGTTTCACAGCGAAGACTCGTTGGCGAAACATCAGGAATATTGCAACGAAAATCAAGGTGTCGCCGTCGAAATGCCCAAACCCAACACCATCGTGAAGTTTGAAAATCACAATAGAAGGTTAAAAGTACCATTCGTTGTGTACGCCGATTTCGAATGTTTCACCGCGAAAATGAGTTCCTGTCAACCCAATGCTCTTCAAAGTTACGTCGAAAGATATCAAAAACACATACCTTCGGGCTATTGCATTTACGGGAAATGCGCTTTCGACTCGCAACACGACATGGGTCCCTTCACCTACACGAAAAAGCGCGAAGACGACGAAGTGGCACATAGGTTCATGGAAGAGTTAGAATCGAAAATTCAAATGTTATACGACAAATTCAAAACTCCGGCGAAAATGATCATCATGCGAGAGCAGCAGGACGAAAATAACAGAGCCACCGAATGTCACATATGCAGACAATCGTTCGACGAGAATTCGGAGGAAAATAAGAAGGTCAGAGACCACGATCATTACACGGGTCTGTATCGCGGTCCGGCTCACGACAAGTGTAATTTAAAATATCGAGATGCCGCTTTCTATCCGGTGATGTTTCACAATCTCTCGGGTTACGACAGTCATCTGTTCGTGAAAAATCTAGGCACCTCACACGAAGAATTAAATTGCATCACGAACAGCGAAGAAAGATACATTTCCTTCACGAAATGGAAGCTCATGGAGAAGAAAAGAGTAATCGACGGAAATACGTTGAAAGAAAAAACGAAATCCACTCAACCGACGATCTATTCCTTCTTTCCAAACGTGTCGCCGGGTTATAAGATCGTGGAGCGACCTCGAAATTTAGTTTATCTACCAGTGATTTTGGACACGTTGTATAGTCTCAAAACCACGTTGACAGATCAAAATGGTGAACTGTTAGATCTTCGCGGAGAGAGGGCGACGATACGATTTCACATAAGAGAAATATAAAAGCAAAAAAAAATAAAAATATTATATATATAGATAACAAAATTAAAATAAACGGTAATATTAATTTTTACAAAAATTATTTTAATAAAATTATTAAACAAGAAACAATTGAAGTAAATATATTTAAAAAAACAAAACAGAATTATGACAGAATACGTGGTTAAAAACGTGAACATATCCGCAGGACAGAGGAAGAAACTTAAGAGAGCGTTAACAACTCGAGGCGAGGCGGTGAGATTCAAATTCACTCACAAAGATCTGACGAGAGGTGGACAGGATTCGATCGCCTGGACCAGAAGTCAAATCAAAAGGATGGAGAAAGCGATTCGTGATGGAAGAGGGTTGGCGGTGAGATTGAGTCCCACTCAATTGAGATACAATTTGAGAATGAAAGGCGGTTTCCTACTGCTATTGGCAGGAATCGCCGCAAAAGCATTACCTTTCGCCGCAAAGGCGCTACCCTTTCTCGGAAAGACTCTCGGCGTGGGAGCTCTCACGGGACTCGCTAGTTTGGCAGTTGAGAAATTAATGGGTGGCAGCGGACTGTTTTTGAAGAAGGGAGGAGCCGTGTGTCGCGTCCACGTGGACAACAGCGGTAAAGGATTGTATCTAGAACCCGTTAGAGGTGGCAACTCTCTGAGAGGAAACGGTCTCTATCTGAAGAGTGGACGGAACGTCAAGCGATACGGCAAGGGTTTGTTGCTCGGTGACAATTCGCCATTTAAGAACATACCGATTTTGAATATGTTATTATAAATATAAAATTATATAAAATATATAAAATCATAGAAAGTATAAAATAATATATTTAAAATGGGTGAAAAGGTGGAGAAACAAATTTATCACCTGGATGAATTTGACGATAATGACGAACATCGCGAGCCAGAGAGTGAAGAAATAAAAAAATGGTTAGACACTAATGATGGATATCTAAGGAAAGAGATAGATAAAGCGCGGGATATACGGTTGGGAATGAGACGATGCTTTCCACGGTCACAACTACCTTCTGAAGTGAATGGTAATGATGCTAGTGTTACCAAGAGATGCACAACATTCGTTCATAATTATGATTCGGATAAACAAAAATGTTACCATGAACGTATCACATCACAAAGAAAAAGAAAAAAAGAAAAAGAAGAAGAATCGACGCTGAAATTTGAGAGAAAAGGAAACGTTATTATAATATATCATGATGATAGTGAAGAAGAAGGAAAACAAAAAAAAAAAAAAAAAAAAGTAAATGAGATCTAAAGATGATCTCATTACTTTTTTTTTTTCATTTTTTCTTCGCTAAAAATCAATCACTCTATTATTTATATTTCCAAGTCCGTTATTAGCATGTTGACGCTCGTGTCTTCTCCTTTTTCAAAAACGTGTTGAATGTTTATCTTTACTCATTTGAGTTTTTTTACATCGGTCAAATCGCTCTCACCACCCAATTTCTTCACGAGTTCGAATGAGATGTTTGGAAATATGTAATTTCCATAGGGCAACGACAAATCGTCCTTATCGAATTCTCTATCTTCGGCGATGACGATGTTCTCCAGATCGCTTTGATACTCATAAACCAAATCAAGCGCGGCTTCGTTCAATTTCAGAGGCATCTTATATTTCTCGTATTTGTGCTCTAAGCCCTTCGTGTCAACATCGTTCAATTCGATGGGATCATGTCGTTGTAATCTATAGATTTTATGACCAAATTTCTTATACGTTTCGACTCGTTTCAATTTCAATTCGCATCTTTTAGGTGTTGTTGTCTTCATGATCGATTATTTGTTTTTTTGTTTTTATGAATTCTTGAAAATAATGTATATTTAAATTTTGTATTTAAATAATAATTTGTTAAAAAAAGTTTTTTTTTTTTTTTTGCTCTTTATATATATAAAAAAGTTGTTTTTTTAATTTTTAATTTTCTTTAATGTAAAAAATGTTTTTAGTAAAAGTTTTTTTTTCTCTTTATATATATATAAAAAGTTACATTTTTGAATTTCAATCTCTCTATTGTTTATATTTCCAAGTCTGTTATTAGCAAGTTGACATTCGTCATTTTTTCCACATACGAAAATGGTGTGAATCTTCATCTTTACTCTTTTGAGTTTTTTTTCATAGGCGAATGCGCTCTCACCACCCGATTTCTTCACGAGTTCGGGTGAGATTATTGGATATATGTAACCTCCATAGGACAACAATAAATCACGCCTGTCGAATTCTCTGTCTTCGGCGACAATGATATTAATCAACAGTTCGCTTTGGTACTCGTAAAACAAATCAAGCACGGCTTCATCCACTTTCAAACACATTCGATATTTGTGGTAGTAGCGCTTTAAGTCCACCATCTCGACCTCATTCAATTCGATGGGATCGTGTGGTTGTAATGTACAGATATTAAAACTGGATTTCTCATACCTTTTTGTCTCGTTTCAATTTCAATTCGCATCTTTTAGGTGTTGTTGTCATGATCGATTATTTAGTTTTTTTGTTTTACGAATTCTTGCAAGTAATGTATATTTTAAATTTTTGTATTTAAATAATTTGTTTAAAAAGTTTTTTTTCTCTTTAAATATATATAAAAGTTAAATTTTAACATCCTTTTTTTCGTATTAATTTAATTTTTTTTTTCACGAGTTTTTAGAACGGGCAAGACATCGAACGTTTAAAAATTAGCCTTCACATCTTGCAGTTATCATCATCTATTGAGAAGGAATCGGGTGACATGAACACGCGTCTGCTTCGCGGAAATTTGTTTTGAACCTCGTGCGAGACTTCGCGTAAAAGTCGTAAGAGTTCTATTTGTCTTGAACCTTCTTTTTTAATAGTTCGAACGACATTGTCAATTAATTTTTGTTCGCTAATAGTATTACGATTCGATTTTCTATCGCAAATCGTATCGTTTTCTTTTGAAATGCGTAAATATAAATTATGATTTTTTTCTTCTTGGTGTTTTGGAGAATAACGATTTATTAAACAACGTCGACGTTTATGTCGAGATTCCGTCGTGGATGTTGTTGTCATGATCGATTATTTGGTTTTTTATGAATTCTTACAAATAATGTTTATTTTAAATTTTGTATTAAAAAAATTGAATTTTAAAATTTAACTTTTTTTTTTTTCTATCATATATAAAGAGTAAAAAAGCAAAACTTTTTTAACAAATTATTTAATACAAAATTCCAAAAAAAATATATTCTTACAAATGAAGCAAACAGATAAAACAATGGTAAATTTAAATGAGAAAACCATACCTCAGTTAAACGAGATTTGTAATCTATTACAAATTTCAGATTTCAGAAAGCATAGAACTAAATCAAAAAAAATTGAAGTCATACAAGAATATTTGCGAAACACTAGAAAGGCAAACGAAACGTCGATAGCAACAACGTCAAAAGATGCACCGGTTGTGAAAAATAAGAAGACGACTAAACGAAAAGCCGTTGAAAAACATCAAGTTTCCAAAGAAAAGAAAAGGAAAACTAAAACAAAAACGAGTGATGCACTTCAGATTCAAGACAAACGAGATATATCGAGCGAAATTCAACGAGCAATCGATGAAGAGAAAGGAGAAGAATATGTAACACAACTCGTTGCGGAACTATTCCAATCGAAACCCGTAGAACGGGAGAGTGCGATCGAAGGCATTTTTAAAACTTTCGACATGATTCCCTCGTTGAAGAAAGTCGATCCGAAATTGTTCATGGAACGGGTGAAGAAAGAAGTATTGGATTTGTTTCGAGAATACATGAACGTGGGATTAAAAATTAAGATGATACTCCATTGCATAATGAATAAAATCGACGTGAAGTCCGGCGAGAGCATCGTGAAAAATGAATATTTCAGATCTAACGTTGAACCCGTATTTCGAGGTTCAGATCTATCGGACATTTTCGAAAAGATGAAAGACAAGATGTTGATGTCTCTCGCGAATTATCAACATGAAGGTAGTAATTGGACGTTCGGTGAGGTGTTGAAACTCGAAATTCACATAACTAAAAACGAACCATTGAAAGGATCTTCCGACTTGGAATTACCGTATTTCTTGACTAAGAAACACGCCGTGGTCAACGTGAGAAATAAAGATGATCAGTGTTTTAAATGGGCAGTCACCTCCGCTTTATACCCTGTCGAAATAAACTCCGATAGAGTTTCTCGTTGCGAGGAAACTTCTAAAAATCTTGATTGGACCGGAGTGACTTTTCCAACAGAGTTAAAACACATCGAATGTTTCGAGGTTCAAAATTCCACCGTAGCGGTGAATGTCCTTGGATACGACGACGAAAAACGAATGATCTATACTCTCAGACAGACTTCGTATCGCGGAAGAGAAAAGACGATTATTTTATTATTGATTTCGAATGGTGACAATCGTCATTATTGTTGGGTTAAACATCCGACCCGATTACTGTCGAAACAAAATAATAAACATGGACATAAGATATGTTTATGTTACAATTGCATGAACGTGTTTCACAGCGAAGACTCGTTGGCGAAACATCAGGAATATTGCAACGAAAATCAAGGTGTCACCGTCGAAATGCCCAAACCCAACACCATCGTGAAGTTTGAAAATTACAATAGAAGGTTAAAAGTACCATTCGTCGTGTACGCCGATTTCGAATGTTTCACCGCAAAAATGAGTTCCTGTCAACCCAATGCTCTTCAAAGTTACGTCGAAAGATATCAAAAACACATACCTTCGGGCTATTGCATTTACGTGAAATGTGCTTTCGACTCGCAACACGACATGGGTCCCTTCACCTACACGAAACAGCGCAAAGACGACGACGTGGCACAAAGGTTCGTGGAAGAGTTAGAATCGAAAATTCAAATGTTATACGACAAATTCAAAACTCCGGCGAAAATGATCATCATGCGAGAGCAGCAGGACGAAAATAACAGAGCCACCGAATGTCACATATGCAGACAATCGTTCGACGAGAATTCGGAGGAAAATAAGAAGGTCAGAGACCACGATCATTACACGGGTCTGTATCGTGGTCCGGCTCACAACAAGTGTAATTTAAAATATCGAGATGCCGCTTTCTATCCGGTGATGTTTCACAATCTCTCGGGTTACGACAGTCATCTGTTCGTGAAAAATCTAGGCACCTCACACGAAGAATTAAATTGAATCGCGAACAGCGAAGAAAGATACATTTCCTTCACGAAATGGAAGCTCATGGAGAAGAAAAGAGTAATCGACGGAAATACGTTGAAAGAAAAAACGAAATCCATTCGTAGAGGCATACGACACTTTTAAATTCATGTCGACCGCTCTGGAAAAATTAGTCGATAACATGAGCAAGGATAAATTTAAAATCACCAGCGAACATTTCGGAGAACGAGTAGACGTCATGTTGAGGAAAGGAGTCTATCCTTACGATAACATGAACGATCTAAAGAGATTCGAAGACACCGCACTACCTTCGAAAGAAGATTTTTATTTGTAATTATACGAATCCGACATTTCCGACGAGAATTACGAACACGCCAAATCATTCGATATGAAAACCATGAGAGATTATCACGATCTCTATCTGAAGACCAACGTTCTGCTCTTGGCAGACGTGTTCAAAAATTTTCGAGACGTCTGTCGTCGAAATTACGATCTGCATCCCGCTTGGTATTTCACCGCACCCGGTCTGGCGTGGGACGCTCTGTTGAAGACCACCGAAGTCCAATTGGAATTATTATCCGACGTGGACATGTTGCTCATGTTTGAAAGGGCTGCGAGAGGTGGCGTCTCGATGATCTCCCACAGACATTCTGAAGCTAACAATCCCTACATGAAAGAAGGTTTCAATTCGAAACGGTCGACTAAATACATACAGTATTGGGACGCCAATAATCTGTACGGTTGGGCTAATAGTCATCCTTTACCGATTGGAAATTTCAAATGGGTGAAGGAACCGGAAGAGATGCAAAAATGGAGAGACTATCCTTGCATTTTAGAAGTCGATTTGAACTATCCGGAAGAATTACAAGGTCCACACAATGATTATCCGCTGGCTCCCGAATGAATGGAACCGAACGAAGGAGACGAGGAAAAACTCATTCCCAATTTATTTAACAAACGTAACTACAATGTCTACAGCGAGAATTTGAAACAGTACGTCGATTACAGGATGAAATTAGTCGACATACATCGCATCATTCGATTCGACGAGGAGCCTTGGATGAAAAAATACATCGATCTCAACACGAATCTCAGAACTCGAGCCAAGAACGATTTCGAAAAAGATTTCTTCAAACTCATGAACAACTGCGTGTACGGCAAATCGATGGAAAACATTAGGAAGAGAACCGACGTTCGACTCGTCACGTCTGAGAAAAGAGCTAAAAAATTAGTGGCGAAACCCAATTACAAACACCGAACCATATTCGGCGAAAATCTAGTGGCCGTTCACATGCAAAAGACGCACCTGAAGTTCGACAAACCGTATTATCTCGGACCGATCATCTTAGATGTCAGCAAGCGATTGATGTACGAATTTCACTACGATTACGTCAAACGAAAATTTGGCGACAAAGCCAAACTACTGTTCACCGACACGGACAGTTTAGTTTACGAGATAGAGACGAAAGACGTCTACCGAGATATATCTCCGGACGTTGCCGAGTGGTTTGACATGAGCAATTATCCCATCGATCACCCGTCCAACATTCAATCAAACGACAACAAGAAGGTGTTGGGTAAATTTAAGGACGAGAGCGGCGGTAAACAGATCGTCAAATTCGTGGGCTTGAGACCCAAACTGTATGCTTATCGTCTAGAAGATGATGAAGAGATCAAGAAGTGCAAAGGAGTTAAAGCGTGCATGGTGAAGAAAAACATCTCTTTCCAAGAATATAAAGATTGTCTGTTAGGAAGTGGTCCGGTGTATAAGACTATGAAATCGATTCGAAGCGAAAATCACGACTTGTATACTGAAATAGTCAACAAGATTTCGCTGACGGCCGACGACGACAAGAGATTCGTGTTAGACGATAAAATAAGCACTTTGGCACTCGGACATTGGACTTTGGATCTAATTTTAGATGATATGAATGGGGATGATTGGATTCTAGATGTGCTTGCAGATGATAAGATTCCAGATACGATTGTGGATGATAGGATTCCAGAAAATCAAGAAGAATTAGATGAACCCAAAATTATAGAAATGGATAGTGACATCGAGAAAGTTAGTTTAAAAAGAAAAAGAAAAAAATAGAAAAAAATAACGTCACTTTTAGTAAATTATAATAAAATAAATAAAAAAAAAATATATACTTATTTATGAATAAGAAAATAAAGATATCCGTAGAAGGTGTCGTCTTACCCAATGAACCCCTATCCAACATCGATCTGTTGAATGCGGCAAAAGATTTGAAAATCGAAGATTTTCTAGGTGTGTTCTCCAGAGATGCCTTGCCAAAGAGAAGACCTCGACAATCGGAATGCAGAATTTTAAATCTAGACGATTCATCGGGTGAAGGCACTCACTGGGTGGCGTGGTTCAAGAATGGGAAGAAGAAGAATTATTATTTCGACAGCTACGGAATCGTGCCGCCAAAAGAAATAAAGAACTATTTCAACAAATCGATGGTTCGTTACAACACAGAACAAGTGCAATCACCACATCAAGTGTTTTGTGGTCACCGGTGTCTCTACGTTCTCAAGAGATGGCCTGAAGGAGATGAATTTCAAGACATTCTCAATGACTTACATTAGAGAGAGATTTTTTTTTTATAGTATATATAAAGATAAAAAATTATTTAAAAAAAATGTTAATCAAATAAAAAAAACGAAAAATAAAATAACATAGTTCATTTTTAATAAACTGCGTTTGAACATATTTTTTCTAAAAAACAAAAAAAAAATAATCCCACAACAACATGCCAGTCGATAAATTTGGTAGAAGTGACAACGAAAAAGTCAACCTGAGAAAGAAGAGGAAGACGTTCGAAGTCGACAATGGTTACGATGTTGCCAACTTGGACGAGCGTTACGTTCGGAGATACGAACCTCGAGAAGAACTTTTGAACATGAATGATAAGAAGCTCTACAATCTTCCCGAGCCGATAGATCTCGCAGATGCTGCGACTAAAAAATACGTCGACAGGGGGAACGCTGATTTCGAACGAATCCTGCTGGATAATTACATCGATAAAACCATGACCGATGATCTCGATCTGAAATCCAAACGTTTGGTGAACGTCACGAATCCCGTAGATCCCGCCGATGCCGCGACCAAGAGATACGCGGACGACTCTCACGTGAGATTCAGCGAACACCTGAGAAAAAAATACGTTACGAAAACGATGCACTCGGAATTGAACGCCAATTCTTACAAGATAACAAACGTGGCTGCTCCCACGAATCCCAAGGGCGTGGCGACCAAACACTACGTAGATCTGGAACAGAGAAAGTCTGACGGACGTGAAATGAAATCGGATCTGAATGCGGGATTCCACAAGATATTGAATCTGTCGAAGATCGACAACACGGATGCGGACTCAACCGCAGTCAACAAGGGCTACATGGATTCTTCCGTGATACAATCGCAAGAATACCTAGAATCGCAAGTGGACGATCTCTACCTGAACAAAGAATCTGGTGGAACCATGGAGGGTGGCATCAACATGAACGGTCACAATTTATTCGGTCTCGATCACGATCCCAAATTCGATTCCAGCGCTGTCAGCAGAAAGTACATGGACGACAACTCGGTCTGGAGAAAGGGCGACATCATGGAAGGTAAACTAGTCATGGGTGGACACGCGCTCACGAATCTACCGGAACCCGTGCACATGACGGACGCCTGCACCCTGATTTCGGTGGTGGAGAAAGTCAAATATGCCAGACAATTGATCACCGTGTGGACCGAAGAGGCCGGCACCTCAGATGAGGGAAAAGCCGAGTGGTCTTTCGGAAATGGAAGTAGCGGATCGAAACACAGTCAGGTGGGATATCCCATGCCGTTGGGAGGTGAAATCCTTCGAATGAGTCTGGCTTCCTCGGATTTGAATAACAGAGCGATCATCAATCTCATGGTGAATGGTGTGGAGAGCGATAAGAGATACAGCGTCGAAAAGACTGAGAATCAACGCGCAAATGTTAGCACGTTTGGCACGCCTCTCAAAGTGAACGCCAGAGACAGGATTAATTTCGTCACGAAAACCAATAATCCCGAAGCCGCCACTTCCGTGGTGAGTCTACTGATCGAACTAGATCCTTTGAACAAACAGTGAACACGTGGAAAATAATGAATTAAAAAAAAAAATAATGTGTGATTATTAAAACACAAAAAAAAAACAACAAAAAAAAAAGTAATGAGATATAGAGAGAAGTTCTCTATATCTCATTACTTTTATTTTTTTATTTTTTTTTTATTTTTTTAATTTTCTATCCATTTATGATTACAATTTATACACTTTGCGAATACGGTTGTTGGTTCATCACCAGATCTAGTTTGTTGAGATTCGATTTTTATTTGACGTTTCTTACATTTGCGACATTTTAAAATTGTATTTTTTATAATTTCTTCATTAGATCTTATGAGATCAAACTCTTCTTTTTCTTTTAAACGATATTCGTTAAAATCACAACTATTCCATCCTTTTTTTGTGTTATGTTCTTCATATTCAATTTGAATCCATTTTTCCAAGTATTTTATTTTAACGTCGTAGTAATCTGAAGTGAACAGATGATTTGTTGTTTTCGTGTCAAAAACATCCATTTTGTTTTCAAGATTTTAGTTTTTTTAATTAATCTTACATCCCCATTTTTAACGTTTATTAATTTTTTTTCACACACTCATCTCTCATCGAATGATCGACATCTTATTTCCATCCGATTCGAATTGTAATTCTCTGTCCGACAGGACCAGGGCGAAGGCTTCGGTTTTTCTCGGCACGTTCCTATCGAATTGCATCTTGATCTGAATGTCTAACACGCTACTCTTGAGTCGTTCACTCTGTTTACTGACGTCGAACACGAACATGGGATACATCGACTTGTATTCGCCGGGAGATATGTTGGGGTTGCTCATCAATTTGTCTCGACTGTGATACTTCTTTCTAAAATCAGCGGCGTCGCCGTACAGTCTGCAGAAATCGTTCTTGTCGAACGACGCGTTGTAATCGATTGCCGGATATCTCATGGCGTTCAGAAACACTTGCATGTTTCTCAAATGGCAGTGATCGAACAGCGACGCATTCTTTTCCTGAGACCCGTCCCTATCGGTCTGAAATGCAACCACGATGAAACGCGGTCTCTCGAAAGCGGATTTCACCATCAATCTCCAATTGAAGTGATTCGTGGAGGGAGGAATGCTAGCCGTGTCACACTGTCTCACTCTAAATCCCACAGGTAATTTACTCTTGGATTGTATGATCTCGTAGAAATGCGTTTTCTCATCCATCGAAGGCTCCACGTGCGGAACGAACCACGATATCTTGTGTAGAGTTATCTTACCCCATCGGTCACGGTGAGTCTCACTATTGCGTCGTCGTTTCCTTTTCAAATCAACGTCAGATTGTGTTTGAATCCGTACATGACCTTGTTGTAATCGTCCGCGAATCCGAAGATGTGTTTCAAAGGTATCCTGAATGAAAACGTTCCTTTAGGTCTGGACGTCTTGATGACGTAGTTGAATATCGCGGCGGCACCTGCGCTAGCAGGACCTACGGTGTCTTTCACCCACAACTGATTAAGTCCTCTGGATTTCGAAAAATCATCAGGATACGTCAAGAGTCCGAAGATCGTGGTGGCCTGACCGGGATGAAAAACAGATTCTATCTCTTGTCTGGATAGCATGTATTTTATGTTACTGAATAGATGCATGATGCCATTATTGGCTAGAGTGACCGTGTCGTCGTCGGCGTAGTCGCTCCCATCTTCCTTGGTGAGACGTCCCTGCACCACTATGTAACTCTCGCTAGGATGTACGAATAGATCTTGAGTTTCGACGTTGATTCTTATCTCTCCCGCATTGTTCAAACTCGTTCCGGTTACTGGTTCGTATTCGTGAACCTCATATTCTTGAATACTTTCATCTTTCACCAAGCTTTGTGCTATATCTAGTATATTTGTCATTTTAAAGGATTTTTAGGTTTTTTTTGTTTATTAATTCACTTGCTTTTCTTTATCTAAAAGATAGTTTTTTAATTATTTTTTATTATTTATTTTTTTTCTCTCTCTTATATATATGTGTGTAAACAAGAAAATGTCAAAGAGAGTAAATAAAAAAAAAATTTTGTGTTCTTCATCAAAACTTCGTCTTCTGTAATTGTTGTTCGTAAAACTTTCCGATGATCTCTTCTCTATCCAAAGCTTCGATTTCGTAAGTCACCGGATCGGTGTGAAATATTTTGATGATCACGAAAATTTCCGAGGTCCATCGAGGGGTATAACCCTTTTCGAAGTGCTTCTTATAAGCGTAGATTCTCACTCGATCGCCGACCGCAAATTTCGGCATTCTAGACTTCTTCCTGATCTTAGATCTCTCGGGATATAGATTCGCGTAGACCCGTTTTTCGTTTCGAGGATCGCTAGCTTCCGCGGGAGTCATCTTGATCGATCTGTGTCGGGTGTTGTTGTAATCTTTGACCAGACCGTTCAGAGCATATAGGTATTTCTTGGTCGAATTCGCCGTGAAGTATCTGTACATCTTCTCCTTCATCGTTCGATTCCAACGTTCCACCACGCTGGCTTTCTCTTCATTTTCGATCGAGTAGAGGTCTACCAATCGACGAACATCCTTGTTGTAGAATTCCTTTCCCTTGTCCACCCACAATTTACTCGGTTTTCGAGAAGACGAGTCGAACACGCTCTTCAGGGCCTCGGCGACTCAAGGTCCCGATTTATTCTTCAAGGCTCTGATCCAACCGTATTTGGAAAACACGTCGATGACCGTCAATAGATATTTGACGCCCTCGTTCCACCTCAAAAACGATCTCATGTCGACCAAGTCGGCAGACCAAATGTCATCCAGACCTTCACGAACACCCTTCTCTTTCGAAATTCACGCTATGGGTTTGTGTAACTCCTCGGCCAATTCGCTCGTCAATAATCGTTTCTTCTTCTTCTTTTCAGATGCGCTTTTTTTTTTTGAACGCCCCATCCGAATTGACGTTTCGTACCGATCAGATTGCCGACAAGCGAACGTTCCATCTTCTCTCTCCTGGTCGGATTCGATATGCCTCTCAATCTCCCCAACATGTTTTTGTCGCAGACGTCGGTGCGAGTCTTGGTGTCGGGATGTCCGGCATAGCACAGATTGTGATCGTACGCGGCCGCGTCCACCCTACTCACGGGTTTGCTCCAAGATTTGGGTGTCAGATCGGCGTTGAGTCTCTTGTTCAATTTCGTTCCGGGTCCCGTGAAACTGTGACCGGGCAGATGCATTTCGAAAGGTAGATTGTTGATCATTTTATTCATGACGCCTTTACCTTTGCTCGCATTCTTTTTATTAACGAATCGAGTCTTGATAGAACCACACACGTCGCAAATTCCGCGAAGCATCCGTCTGTATTTAGTTCGCACTTCTCTAGAATTACTCGTCTCGGTAACTCTCTTACACTTTACGCAATGCATTTTTTTTGAAGAGTTATTTAAATTAATTTCGTTTTTTTTTATTTTATATATAAATTTAATATTTTTTTTTTTAAATTCTGTTCTTATTATATATATATATATTTTTTTTTTCAATCGCTGCTCTTGAGTTCTATCATCTTACTGAATTCCTCCCTGGCCTCTTTCCTCCCCTTTTCCATGAGAGAATCCTTCATCTCTTCCTTGATGATCTGACGAGTCTTGATTCTCACGGCTTCTTTCATGGCATCGTATTTCGTTTTCTCGCTCAATATCGCGAAGTATTCTCCGTCCGATATCCTACCGTCTTTCAACGCCATAGAGATCATTTCGGATATCGTGTCTATCTTGGAGTCGGCCAAGACGCGTATCTTGTCGTGTTTCCTAGCCTTCAGATATAATTTCCTACTCAAAAAGTTTCCGACCGTGCTAAACAATCCGGCGGCGAGAGCCACTCCTTCCACGGTCAACACGATCGGAATGCCTACCATGGTTGACAACAATCCGATGCCGGCCACATGTAAACCCATGGAAATCGTGATGAGTGTCGTGTCGATCGCATTGACGAATTTCACGAAACGCGAATACTTCTTCTTGAGGGAACGACGAGAATCTCTCTCTCGAGTCAGATACAATTGGATTCTACTGATTTGATCGATGCGATACCTCTCTCCTCTTTCTCTTTCTTCTAGCGACGGCGCCGTCGGCAAAACGCCGTTCGGCTTCTCGTCCTCGTCGTCCACTAACGTCGGATACAATTTATTTCTGGTTCTCATTTTTTTTGTGTTTTTTTTTCTTTCTAATATTAGATAAAAAAATTTATGTGTGTATTTATTTTTTTTTTTATTTTCTACTCTCCCTTATTTTTATATCAACGAAAAAAACTTAGACGTATGCTTCGTTCAGCAATAATTTCTTGATGCATCCCTTGTCTTCTAAAGTCAAACTTCTATGCGCCAATTTCAGTTCTTCCGAATCTGTGAGCCTGTCTCGATTCTTACAGAAGACTAATCTCTTCCAAAACGTGATCACATCATTGAATTTAACGCGTTCGAACGCCGGTTCGAAATACATGACGACCATATCTTCCCTTTCCATCGTCAGACACGAATGATCCTCGTGATCGAAGTCTAGATGATCCCGACATCCAACGCATCGTTCTAACAAGATGGGACGTAGTTCTTCGTTCACGCAGATTACGTATGCTCTCATCAGCATGTTTAAAAGAAACCTAGCTCTAATATTCTGAGAATCACTCATGATTTACGTATTTTTTTTATTATCTATTCGATTTGATATATTTATTTTTCTAAATAACTATTTATTTATATTTTTTTTTCTCCCCTATATTTATATCAATCAAAAACGTGACCGCCTCAAAAACAAAAACGAGGGAGAGTTCTAAATCATCTGTACCAACGCAATTGCCGATTCTGAATCGCTGATTTAGAACCTCCAAAACTGTTTTTTGATGATGAGCCAGAATCTTATGCTTTCGCTCGCATTCGCCGACGATGGATCGGTGGTCTGATCTGCGATTCGAATGTCGACGAAAAATCACGTACAAGATACAACTGAAGATGTACGATTTCACCCTTTTTTAAAAAACGCGCGTTCACCACGAGTATTTGAACGTTAAAATCACGATCTAGGAGTCATGACTGTACATGGGGGTGATTCAAGATCATGTACAGTTTTATGAACAAGCGTGTGATTTAACACTGAATTCCACGTTGGTGAACGCATCGTGAACGTATTTTGTACACGTACATGTACAAGTGATAGTATATCGGCAATTATTACCTACTTACCGGAGGCCGAAATCGATTTTTAAAAAAATCCTCGATGAGTAACTGCGCTTTACGCTCACTTTTCACCGTTGGCGAACGTTGAAAAAACGTTTTGAGGTCAATTTTTCCTGGTATAGAATCGGCAAATGGGTTTTCGCCGATCGGATCGCACTTTAACCGTTCAAACACCCATTGGCGAACGTAGGTGGTCCAGAATCGTCAAACCGCTTTTTTGATGCTGGTTTAGAACCGGCAAAACGTTTTTTGCTTTCGTTCACCAACGATAGATCGATGGTCTGATCCGTGATGGGAACGTCGAGAAAAATTTTTAAATTTACATTTTCTTCAAATTTCGTATATTTTTTCACTTTTGAGCGATGTGTCGAATCTACACGTTCACCAACGGGTGTTTGAAAGTCAAAAGTGCGATCTGTGAGCCTCAAAACAATTGCCGATTCTGGACCACCATGAAAAAACGACATTTTTTGCACTCTGTACACGATTTAACACTGAATCCCTATGGCGGTACACGTACATGTACGTGTACTTGTACACTTTTTTGGAAAAGTGGTCCAGAATCGGCCTTTTACACCTACTGCTGCTTGCCGTTGCTCGGTGGTTCTCCCCGGCTTTCTCCTCCCGTAAAACTGTCACCGACCATGGCTGTCATTAAACCTTAATAAATAAGTAATAAACAGTTAGGGACCTTATCGCTCTGTAATATCTAGTTGAATGCTATGCTATGCTCGGGGCTGATCTATTACCAGTAACATACCACTAGTCTTTCCCAAATTATTTGTGTAGGCCTACTTCAGTTTCCCCACGGCACCCCAGCGTCCAATTCGGGTAGTATAACCTGCATCATAAACAGTGAGGACGGGTGTTAGTGTGGATAAGTTCTCTGACGAGCTTTAAAGACAGTCGAGTATCACAAATAGAAATTTGTTTTTAATTTTTCTTCCTCATGGGAGCCGTGGGAAGTGGAGCAGTGCTTGTTACCTGTGGTAAACAAGTCCTGCTGCACCAGTAGGCCAAAATAGGTCCCGTCAGGAAATGCCCAAAATGGATATCCCTGATATATGCAACAGCCACCTTCGATCGGTTAAATCCATCTGAACACCAACACTGGGGATGACCGACATCGGATATAGCGAGCCTTGAGGCGGAGATTTTAACGCGAAACTTTTCAAGAGTTGCTACCGGTCGAAGGAAAAGTGAGTTCTTTATTAAAATTTCATCGAAATTGTAAAGGTAAGTGTTAAATTATGGTGTCTGGGGGACAATCGTCTCATACCAGAAAAAGTTTTCCTAACAATTTGGTTATACGTGACCGATAATTAGCCTCGGCTCAGTACAAAACGTGACCGAGAGAAAAAAGTAAGAATTTTTATTACATTTCTTTAGCATTTGCTAGCCGATATAGCACACTTAGGGACATATATGGGCAAAGATTCAGTAAGAACAAACTGAGAGTTAAAATAACTTAAATTATGTGAGAAATTGGAAGGATAAAATACGATGCGGTGTACGGCGCAGTGACACTGCGATGTACGGCTAATAGAAAAGAAGGGCGTAACGTTGCGTACGGCTTATAGCAAATAATAATCTTTCAATCCACAAATATACTACCTTTTCTGTGTGTGCGGAGGAATATGGCTATGGTACTACAGCATATTTTGAAGAAATTAGACACAGGAATGCGGGTTGACAATAAATGATGAAAGAACTTGACCAATATAACGGGCAGCATGCCATCGATCACAGTATAACATAATTTATTTATTTTTATAACCCCACCCCCTCCCCCTTCCGCCAGGTGGATATTGATAATGGGCTCCGCCCGTCAGTCCGCCCGAACGTCCCCAGACATTCTCCAACGAGTATTTAAGCCATTTAAAATTGTTTGGGGCAACAATCACTCCTGAATATCCCTTCAAACTCATCATCTCCTGATAACAATCCAGCTCATTTTTTTTCAAAACATGAACAATAGTACATGTAGGATGTTTAATTGTGAACTGGATACATTGGAGGGAGATATAATTCACTTCTACCCTGTTGTTGTAATTCGTGTAAGATTGTGGAATGTGTTATTTTCAGACCAAGGCATATTCAGGAGTTGAATCAGCAGGAAGAAGGCGGGGAAAGGGGGGAAACAAGACGGAAAATGTAACCCCGAATATGCCATGGTTGCAGTTGAGCATCCTATCAAAGCAAATCATAAAGTGTCTTGCAGCGTGGTAGTTCTATCGGTAGACCGTTTGCATTGCGTTGCGTCCTTGGCAAGGCAATTCGTCCACATTGCCTGTGTGGAGCATGGTGGCATTGTGTGCTATGGCGTATGATGGTACACATGACTTCAGCCAATGTTGCCTCTGTCTCGGGGGGATTAGTAAGTTAGATAGTCTGATAGCGCCTCTTCTCGGCGGTATTCTCTGGCTTCCCCCATCCATAAAACTGTCCCTGACACAACGTGATGTTGGCTGTTAACCCTTTACCTAACACAGCTTTTTAAAAAAAAAAAAATAAATAAATTCTGAATATTTTCAATAAAACCATACAATTGTGGATATCATTGGAACCGGCCCGGCAAGACGGTTCCAATGATACCCATGTTTCTATGGTTTCATTTAGGCAGTAAAAGTTACTTTGGGTCTTGAAGGCTTATTTTGGGTAATTTTCTGGCTATTTGTGGCCGCTTTGTTGGGAAAAGAGATAAAAGTGTCGTAAAATGTCATTGAAATAAGTGTTATTGACAGTACGACGCAGATGGTGCATTTCATATTTCGTATTATTAGTTATCCCTTTGTATCAAAAGTATTGAAAAATTGTGGATAATATGAATTTACCTTACTAATTGAACGTTCGTAACAAATATACCTTGTAATCAAATTTTAGGGGGTGTCTATATTCTTGATATAGACTTACACATAGTTTTGCTTGTTCTGTTGCATCTTAGACCACCAAACCATCAATTACAGATGTCAGCATTGCGCTTTTGAAGAGATGTTTTCATTGAAAGGCAAAATTATTCTTTCTCAGGACTTTGCACTGGACAGATACTGATATTCCCGCCCAGAAAATTGATATGCTATCTAATTTTGAGATATCAACAAAACCAAGGCTTCTCTGTGCAGAAATTGCTCCATGAATACCCTACACTATATGTCTTTCATTTCTGTAAATTTTCATAAATATTCCACCATAGCAAGACATTTCTGGATTGCAGCCATGTTGCAATATGTTTTTAATATTGAATAATATTTAGTCATGCTGTCTAAACAGTCGTGACTAAATTTTATTCTACATTCTAGAAATATTTGTGAGTAAGCTATATCGAGTGTACTTGAATCAAAATTGTCTGAATTCTTCAACACATATTATGTGAACATGGAATCGTAGACGAGTTAAATATACATGGTTTCTAATCAGTTATCAGAAATTTACTAAGCGGTGTAAGGGTCAATTGTCTAAAATCTGCCCAAGACTTCCTATCATAGCGTATATAATTGGGATATCATCGAGTATCTGAAAAATCTTACCTGGTGGTCATGCTATAAACTCCTCTTGTCAATACAGAGTTATTCAAAAATCAGTGAGGTGAATATTTGATCAATTTGGAATTTATGGTCTGCTGTCAGTTAGCAGCAGATCATAGATTTCAATTTGTTTACACGGTGACGTTGCTTACGCTTCTGGACACTCTCCAGCAACATGTGCAGGGGGCTGGATTCGAAGGAAGCGTAAGCACGGGGTACATGGATAGATAATCTTCCCTTCAACCCAGTCGCGTTGGCGTGGGGTGCAGAATGTAACCCTTCTGTTTACGAACTTAATTGGGATACTCAAACATTATCTCAGTTAATGAAGCTACCAAGCAAAAAGAAAGATAAATTAATTTTGTCAGCGGGTTTCACTGAAAAAGGACATTTTGCAGTTTATGACTGTTGCTTTCTGTAGTATTTTTGCTGGTGATTCAACAATGTCAAATGTCGTTTGTTCATAAATATTCAACTGATGCCTTTTACTGAAGATTACCTACATGCAATCTCCCGTAAAGAAGAACATTTATATATTTACGAACAATGATCCCCAAGATGTCGACATCTGATGCGTGTAGGTACCTAGCAGGGACGTTCCGAAGAGGTTTCGATTGGGGGGGGGGGGGGGGGGGTGAGGTCCTGTATTTTCCAATTTTTGTTTGTTTGTTTGTTTTTTGGTTTGGGGTTGTTTAAAAGCAAAGCACAAGGGGCCTAAAACGCGGCAGTTAGTGGGTACATTAGAGTGTAAGAAAGGATATTTTACGTGTAGTGGCTGGGATTCGGTAGCACAAGCAGACAAGCTAGGATCAACAGTTCGATTGTAAACCGTACTTTTCGAACTGTGGCCTTTTGAAGAATAGTGTCAGTTGGTAACTAGGTAACATATCGTCGCCTGAGTGCCATGATTTTGAATGTTTCCTTTGGGTCCCACCGAATTATAGTATGCAGGTGACGATATTTTTGCTTATACATTTTTACTCAACGAATATTATCCAAAGTAATTCCAGGCAAGCCAGACTATAATCTACAAACCCAAGCAGGGTTAGCGTTGATTGAAGGCATATCGGTCTGCCTGCAAATCCACCATACAGTACACCCAGATCTCCAACTATTGACAAAAAGTGGCGTCGTTTATTGATGGTCCAAAGAGTCGCGTTGCTCATGCAGCATTTAGCGAATTTTAAATGTTCACACCAAGGTGTGCCACCAGTTTCTGGAGGCCTGGTACGATCCTGTTAAAACAGACTGTAGGTTCAAGTAACAACGTAACACCAAAAAATATGGAAAAATAGGAAACTGTTGAAGAGATTTTAAATCTAAAATTTGGAAAACAAAAACAGCCAGCACATGAAATGATAGTTTTGGCAAATAGCAAAAATCGACTTGAAAATCTTAAAATTTTATTAATTTTTTTTCCAACTTTTGATTTGACCCACAAAATTTCCAACTTTTGAAAATCAGGCTCTTTATTGGGGGGGGGGGGTGAGACACCCCCCCCCCCCCCCCCCCCCGTCGGAACGTCCCTGGTACCTAGGTACATGCACCTTGAGGATAAAAATAATTTGGCACTTTACCAGTTGTTTGACGTGGTGCATAAGGTCCAGTGTATACATATCAGACAAATATATAAGAATGTCTGTAGCAAGACACCTACCCCTCACCCCCACCCCTCCCCCGTAGGGCTTTTCATTCATTCAGAGAGTCGCGACCACACGGGTAGAGCTTCTGGAAGACTAATTTTGACAAAAGTTGTCCGCGAAACGGGAACTTTTGTGCACAAGGGGAAAGATGGGGATGGAAAGTAATTTCGATGTGAGAATTAAAAAGGCAAGTAGAAAACTGTGTTAAAAAACAGAAATTGGACTGAAAATGAACAGAAAGCATACATTGTGTGGAAAATATGACGAGGCACTGGTTGACAGTGATTGTGATATAGCATGAAGGCCAACATGAAATAGTCACTCGCATCAACTTTCTGATGAGAACTATTATCAGCGCCTCTAGCAGCTCTCCTTAGCAATCCGAGGTGCATTTTTTCCGCTCGCTTTGTTCTGACAGACAGAAGGACTACCCCAACAGTCTTTTTCTACACGGTGCCATGTTAAATTGCTATTACAAAAATAATGTTTCGATGACCTTGGTGGGATTGTAGGCCTATTACTTGGAGGAACAATGTATGACCCCCATCCTTCACCATAGCCGACTCACCAGCTCATCCCCAGAGATCCTATTTTTCCATTCTAATTTTTACATGCGTGATGAAAATGACGAATATGCACGGAAAGAAGATGCATTGTTGATTCTAAGGCCTGTCTTGTCCCGCTAAAGCTACCAATTTGCTTAAACACAATGAACGATTCAACTATCAGGCCATTCACTTCAATAACTATCCGCCATACAATGTTTTTTGTTAGCAAAACTATTCGCCATTCACCGGAGAAGGCAACTTTTCAACGATTTCTCACCTTGCCCATTGGATTTTTGGGAAGGGGCTGACCGTATGAATATTTCTTCAAATGCATCTCGCATCATTTTATGTCATTCCGGTGTCATTCCGCGTCATCCCGGTGTTTAGGGTGACCCCGTGAATCTGTCTAGAGGTCCATGCTGCAAAAGAACTAGTCTACCAGCAATTTTGCGACTGTTCCTGCCTCCACATTCTTCATGTGTATGTTTCTGTGTACTTGGGGAAGTAGTCACTACTAAAACGTACAGGTTCCCTCGTGTTGTAACGTACAGGTTCCGTCGTGTTGTCCTAGGATCAATGGGTCCCATGATATCGCAGCCTACTCTTTCCACGGGAGCTCCGGCTGCGAACGTATCTAAAGCTGCTTTCTTTTCTGCATATTCAATGGTGCGCATAACAAACACGCGCTCACATACTCTGAAATCTAGAGCTTCATCCCAGGTCAGTAATATGCCTGTTTAAGTCTCTCCACTGTTTTTATGATACCCAAGTGGCCACTTGTATGCGGGTCATGAGCTTTCTTAATTAAATCTTCTCCGATGTTCAGCGGCACGAGTGTTCTCTTCAGCAAGGGTCGGCTACCCTGCTGTTCTTCTACCACCAGTACCCCTTCAGGGATGTTCAACTGCGACCACTTAGACCATATTTTCTTCAAATCTGGGCTCGTCAGTGATACTTCCCTCAATCTGGTCTTTCAATTTACTGCGGGAAATATCGCTGTCTGCCTTCTGTAATTTCCGCATCTCATCTGTTCTTATTCCAATCAATTTAACGTTCTCACTTAATCCCATTTCTTCCTCATGACGACCACACTGTATACAGGGTGGTCTGGATAAGGCATCGGCGTTGTTGTGAACCCTTTCCGGTCGGTGTTTTATATCAAATTCAAATGTTGAAAGCTGCTCAAACCGCCAAGCCAACTGCCCCTTTGGGTTCCTAAAATGCATCAGCCAACGTAGTGCCCGCGATTTGTTCTAACCAAAAATTTACAGCCATACAAATAGGGTTTGAAGTGTTTCACGAAGTGTACTACAGCAAGCAATTCCTTGCGAGTGGTGCAGTAGTTCCTTTCGCGTTTTGTCAGTGAACAACTGGCGTAGGCGATAACCCCCTCCCTTCCATCAAAGACTTGGGACAACACGGCTCCAATTCCTAGCTGACTCGCATTGGTATCTGGGATAAACTGTTTTTGTGGGTCTGGATTAGCCAACGCTGGAGCATCAGTCATTCGTTGTCCTAGTGTTTCAAAAGCCACCTGGCAGTCAATATTCCATTTATATTCCTTTCCTTTCGACAGTCATCATCTTGTGTAAGGGGTGGCAATCTTGGCATAATTTGGCACAAATCGCAGATAATAGCCACACAAACATAGGAAGCTCCTCAGCTCTGAAGCGTTGCATGGCACTGAGCATTCGCTAACGACCTTGATCTTTGAAGGACCAGTTGACACCTCAAGCTTGAAGAAATGACACTTGCTTGGCTTCAGCTTCAATCCGGCTTCTTTAAGTCGACTAAAAACTTACTCAAGTCTACTCAAATTCTCTTCAAACGTCTTCGAAAAATTAGGACGTCCTCCAAATACACCAAGCAGGTCTCATAATTCAACCCGGAAAGTACAGATTCCATTAATCTTTCAAATGTGTTACAGGCGTTGCAAACAAAACCCATGACGTTAAAATGGTACAGTCCATTCTGTGATACAAACGCCGTCTAGGGTTTATCTTTTGGCTCCACCTGAACATGCCAGTATCCGGACATGAAGTCTATAGCCGAAAACCATTGCATGCCTGATAATGAATCTAGGGTGTCTGTAATATGTGGAATCGGGTAGACGTCTTTTACAATATCACTGTTCAGAGCTCTGTAGTCCACGCAGAAACGTAATATCCCATCCTTTTTCTTGACTACTACTACCAGGCTTTCCCATGGTCTGTTTGGCAGTTCGAAAATATCCCTTTCTAACACGTCCCCTAAATTTTTTACTACTTCCTCCTCTGAGTGGTTTCTGTTTCACCGGATCCGCCTCCCCTATGTTGATTGCATGACGTACCCTATCAGTGCAGCCTAGATCCGTCGGTGAACTGGCAAACACGGTAGCATTGTGCACAAGTAACTTCTTGAAGTCATGTGCCTAAGCCGGACTCAACCTATCGGCTTCCTCGTCCAAATGTGCTGGAAGTGTGCGGGAAGCGCTTAGTCTGACAGTTTCTACTCGCAGCTCTGGTGCTCTTCAAAAACTTATGCAGGGCTTATTCCCTCTGTTGTTGTGTTCTTATATAGCACTCGCACATCATCAATTGGATTCAATAATCGCACCAGAACAGTGGCTTTTTCACCCACCTGTTCGACTAAGGCTTTAGCTGTTAAGGTGTGATGTTTTTTTCTGTCAAAGTTGGAACTGGTTCAGTCACCCCCGAATATAGTCTGGGCTGGTTTGTCTGGTGGTTCTGTACATTCCCTTTCACTACAATCCCATTTCTTGGTGGAATACTAATTGTCTCTTCCAAACTAATTCTTTTAACACCCACATTTCCTTCAAGTGATGCTTTGTGGATCTTCTCAGCCATGATCACTGTCTTCTCTTTTACATTAATGCTACAGTTCTGTTCCTATGGGAAGTCTAGTCCCAAAATACAAGCAGATCCTATCTCGGCCACAGCTGTGTTCTGTTCTATGTATTGGTTTCCCACCGTAACCTTGAATACTGTTCTGCCATAACTAGTCAATTGTTGGCCATTCACTGCTGTTAGCTCTCCATTCATTAAAGTTAGTTCGGGTTTCTGGCTACTTTCAAGGCCACCATATACTTCCTTTGACTCTGTTGACAAAGTAGCCCATGCATAGATCAGCCTGTATGTTGTCTTTCCATTAACCTCCGTCAAAAGGTACAATCCTGACTGACTTCGTCTCCTAAGCATTCCAGTTGACACTTCTTGTGCAAATTCCTCCCAGTTCGTCTCTCGAATTTTCTCCTTGTCTGTTCTGAGTTCGCTTTATTCCGGGTAGAAACACATTCTTTGGCTTTGTGTCCTCGCCCACTAGTCCGGCCGCCAAACGCCATTTTTTTCACCAAACCATGTTTTGTTGTATTAAGTTTTTTTCTTAACGGTTTTTATTAGTTCACACACCCCTCTTACTAATTTTTCTTACTGGATAGCTGACAGCATTGAGCATTTTTTTTAACTGGGCCTTAAAGTGAGGTACTGCTGAAGGGGTCGAAAATTAATGTGGAAATTACAGATCCGAATGATTATTTCATCTTAACTCACTATATAAGCACAAAACGTGATGTAATTGTGTTTCGATATAGTAACTACATCCGCATTAGGTATTTGGTAGAAATTGAACGGATATTACGCCACTATTTATATCTATCAACGCTATTTATATCTTACAACGCTCCTTATATGTGAACGCGTTTTGGAGATTACGTCATATAACTGTTCTTTCTCTTTGATTTCTTAGAGCGAGGACGCATTATTGCAAGTGCTCAATTGTGTCTCAGTACACACCTCATAAACTTACAATTTTGTCTCGCCTTTTATCGCTCGCGTTTCTGTTTCTTCAACTTCACTCGATATAGCATCAGGTTCGGGCGACCTTTGCTTTGAAACGACATAGACTAACTCTGTCATGTCAGATCCTTGTTTTTTCTCAACCACGTTCGGTTGTGCTGAATCGAGGAGCAAAGATCCTATAATGAACGTGAAAGCAAAGCGAATTGAGAATATACTCAGGTGTAGTAGGATTTATAACGATGACTTACATATAGCTTTGCAACATGGGTACGATGCAGACCCAGAGTTGACTCTGAGTTGCCATAAATACTGTGTTGAGAAGTATTTGCACCCGAAGAATATGAAGCAAGCATGCATTGCTCATAGCACATCCCTAGATTCTGATGCTCCGCCCGAAAAACGACCCAAACGTTCACATGACGAATTTACTTTCAGGCGTCATTGCCTATTTTGTGGTGATGACTGCATAGTTGACCGGGATACGAAGAATCCTTCAAGGTGGAGGTCCGCCTACCGTTTTCGTCAAATAGGCACACATACACTGCATATGTCAGTTAGTGATGAAATAATTGGCATTTGTTGTCGTAGGAACGATAAATGGTCCGAAGTAAAGCTTAGAGTGTGTGGTGCTGTTAGCGACTTACATGTTGCCGATGCTCGGTACCATGTTGACTGTAGGTCGAAATTTACGAATCCAAAATCGGTAGAATCAGCTGCAAAACAGAAAATTGATCTTTCGTCACCACATAGTCAGGCCATAAAATCTGTCATATCTAACATGAAAAATGACACATCCCCCACGTGGAGTTCTGTCGAATTATTTGATCTTTATCTGCAATCTGGAGGGACTTACAATCCCCGTCGATCATTTGTGTCTGATCTAGTCGATAGCTGAGGAGATGACATTTTGGTGTTGTCTTCCCCGGGAATCGCCACCGTTTTGGCAGACAAATCCAGAGCTGGCACCTTACTTAGGCACGTTAAAGACTCGGATGATGACAATATTGACAGTTCCATAAAGATTCTCAGTAAAGCAAATGGCAAAGAAATCAAAGATATGGATCATGACAAAGATAACTACGCCACTGATGTTAACAGCGAGAGCGTATCCTCGTTTGTAAGTGGTACACTTCTCACATTACTAAGTCGTTTAGCTCCACAATTCGACCACACATTACCTGCTCTGATGATAGGAAACATAGTGACATCAGCGTTGTGTGGAAAATACAAACCGCTTCAAATTTCGTTGGCAACGCTGTTAAGAGATTCTAAAGAGTTGGTAAAATCCATGCATGATTTTGGTGTAACATGCTCATATGACGAGCTATTGAGATTCAAAAAATCTGAGGCAGCTCTAGCTGCAAAGAATGCAAATGATACACCGATTTCGGATGCCAACAATGGCCTTAAACAAGTGGTTGTTGACAACTTTGATGCTGGAATTGCTTCTCAAAATGGGAAGCTAAGCACCCATTCATTGGCAATCGTGATGGCTCAAAAGGACAATAATGATTCCGTTGAGTCTCAGACGATCCCAAGATTGAAAAAGTCAGATATGACAAAACCAACAGAGTACGAATTGGATGTTGTGCGTTTCAATGGACCCAAACGACCCGACATGCCCGCATCACATGTACGAAACACTATTCCCCTTCTTTCAACATTGTGTCGCAGTGCAATGTAATTACGCAGAGCGATAAAACTTGACTTCGCATTTTTGAAAGATATGGTCAGTGACCAGAACTGTCCGGAGTTCAATGGGTATAATACCCGCATGACGAGAGACTCGGGTCAAGCAACGAACCCAAAAACGAACGCAGCATACCTCCCTCTAATAGACATGACACCTGCTGATCCAGACACCATCATGACAGCTATGGAAAAGGCAGAGCAACTATCGTCAGATGCAGGACAGACGTTCACTATATTTACTGCCGATCAGCAGTTATACGAGATAGCAGTTCAGGTGTTATGGTCTTATCCAGACATATTCGCGGCATTTGTTCCTCGATTGGGTGGTATGTATTTGCTCATGAGTTTCATTGGTTCAGTTGGAACGCTCATGGCCAATACTGGACTTTCAGATATACTTGAGTCAGTATTCGATGGGGTTGAAAAGATGTTGACTGGGAAAAAGTTTCCAATGAATATGAGAGCCATGCGTTTGTTATCAGAAGAACTTTTGTGAACAGCTTTCGAGAATAATGATTTGCAATGTGCAGAAGATTTATTTGCATTGCTAGAAGAGAACGAGTGCAAAAGTCGCACGACAAAAGTGTGGGTTGATGCCTTTTTTGAAATCATGCTTCCTCATGATGTTGTTCGTACGAGCGGAGAGAGAAGGTGACTGGCTTTTGCACATCGAAGTTGTGAAAAGCATGCTTCCTTATTTCTTTGCTTCTGGTCATGCAAATTACGCAAGATATGGGCTTTACTATCTGCGGCAGATGCAAAATATGCCACCGGATATTTTATCTCATTTCTTGAAGGGTGAACATGTGATGAGACACATACATGGTCTATGGAATGGAATATGGAGCGAGATGTATATCGAAACTACCTTCATGCGATATGGCCATGGCAAATTCGGTATAATAGGGATCACATTAAAGCCAGAAACACTAAACACCTGGACATTGAGTTTGCATGCATGTGGGGAGTTAGCTACCGGTATATCAAATTTGCGAGAAGATCGAGATTGTGACAAATTACAGATCGCACATAAGGAAGAGGCCAAGTCAAGAATATGCAAGTGATTCTGTCGACCGTATGGGTCTGAGAACTAAACTAGGAATGTGTATCGACCCATTGGACCCAAACGTACACCCTGAGACCATAATTAACATCGCAACTGGTAGGATAGGTCCAACGTCTGTCAATGTCGGTAAGATTGTCAGCCTTGGAGTTCAGAAAATGACGGAGTTTGAAAAGGCCTTCCCGAGTGGATTTTATGAGTCAATTTCGAAACCAGAACAAACTATGGCAATCTTGAAAAAGTCGCTGAAGGTTGGGGAGGTTAAAATATATGACACTAATCTCATTTATTCCAGAGTTATCGGACTTTTATGTAGTTCACGTGAGTTAGATATCAAACATATCCTTTCTTCTGAACTGTCACCACTACCAACCGCCATATTTGATGAATCCGGGGATATGCGCGTGTGCACATCAAAATCAGTATTGAAAAATAAAACAGTTGTTGACAAACCAAAAAGAATGTCTGGTGTGGATAAGAAATCTGCAATTGTTATCGATGGCTGTGTACTGCTCTGGATACCTCATTGGCCCGTGTCTACCAAAACCAGACCGGCAACTGTTCTAGACTTCATTACAGCGTTTGAAGACAACACCAAACAGAAGGTGCGATCGAGTGATGTGTATGTATTTGGTATTTGACAGATATGTTGACTACAGCACCAAGTGCGTGATAAGGGCACACAGAAAGGCCGATAGCTGCCGGGTGTTTCAACTTGTACCCACCTCCCTGCTACCACCACAAAAACATGTGCTGACCGTAGTGGAGAACAAAAAGCAACTGATCTCCATTATATGTGATCAACTCACCACGGACAAAAGTTTTGCTGAGCAAAACACACGAACTCACAAACTTGTAATTACTGGCCAACATGATGTTCCGGTTGAGGTTAATTGTGGATCGGTGACAGATAGCGTAGATATGGCAACTAGTCACGGGGAAGCTGACAGATGTGATAGGGTGATAGATATATCTGCCGCAGTTGATACACACAAGAAAATTGTTCCTCAATTGCTCGCTGCTCACGCACTTTCCGGTTGCGATACTGTAGGGGGATACTTTGGTATCGGCAAAGGGCGTGTACTGAAGATTCTGCAAACTGGTTGGACACTGGAATCACTTGGTGAGAATAACGTGGAGATATCGGATGTTCTAGAACAAGCCACCGAGTTCATAGCATTATGCTATAGATCTCCTAAATCAACATCAATGTCCGATGCTCGTTTGTCCATATGGAGAACACGAATTGGGAATCCGACTGCAACATCTGCTCCTAAATTGTGCAGCCTACCACCCACAACAGAGGCGTTTACTAAGAATGTCAAACGGGCCCACTTGCAAACTTGTATATGGAAGCATGCCCTTCACCCTAACCCACCGCAGATGGACCCAACTGTATTTGGATTCGAGAACGACGTGAATACAAAATCTTTCAACCCTGTGACAGTTGCGTCCAACGTCAAGCTAGCACCTGATGAAATACTGAAGATGATTTGGCGCACATGTTCGAGTAAAACGCCATGCAAGTATTCGAGGTGTAAGTGTAATGCAGCAAACATGGCGTGTACCATTTTCTGTGTGTGTAGTGTTTCAGAGGACTGCTACAATGAACAGACATCGCTGGCAGTAATGCGTAGTGATGAGTCGATCTAAGGAACTACAGTCATTCAACTTAGTTTAAACAATATTTATTCAAGATGATGTTATATGTATACATTACATAGCAATACAATATATTATCAAAAATAAGTTTTGCTAGCAGTATACGAGATAACAATGACATTGATAATTAGATTTATAGATGAACTAGGATTCGACAGGAAGCCTTAGGCTTATGTGAGTCGTCTCCTACGTTTTATGGAACTTTTCGTAAAGATGATGGCAATGATAGCTAGTAACAGGTGAAACATGTATATCGCAGCCCAGGGGGTGAGCACTAGCGGGCCAATGAATCTGGTTGGGTCTCTGACATTGAACAAGCGCACCACCGGCCCGCATCATACTACGTGAGCATTCTAGATGCGTACGTACAGACACTTGCAACTACATAACGGCTCAATTTCCTTTACATCAGCAAGTGCAGCTGGGGAGTGCCGGCAGCTCTTCAGAGAAAAAAAAATGAAAAAAACGATTTATACTAATTTCATGATTAGAATAAGTTGACCAACAAGCTCAGTACCCTTAGGCAGCGATATACGCAATTGTCTAAACTACACATACAGGAAATCAGAAGTGGTCTAACCGATAAAAAAAATAGATGAATAAAAAGATGAAGTCAAAGAGTAAAAAGATACAAGAAGAAGAAGTAAAATAAAGAAGAAGGAGAAGAAGAAGAAGCCATCCCGAATACATGGTGCTTTGTCTTCAGATAAAGTTGAATAGAAAATAAGATCTTGAATTTAAGATACTCTATCAATAACTAGATAGTAAAATTATGGTACATTGCCTTAATCGCGCGGACACCCACAGAGGAATTCTTAATGAAGGTTAAGCAGCTTCAAAAAAAAAACAAAAAAAAAAAAACAGGTGTGATCACTGGTCAGAGGAACCGGCCACTCTGTAAGATGAAGTCTTGCACTATATCAAAAATTAGCCTATTCTCCTCGCTACTGAAAAATTCTGAGCCAAAAAGAAGTGTAGTAGTATCTATAATGAAAGGGAGTAAATTGATGGTTCTATTGCGTGCGTTAGGAAACAATGTACAATGAAGAAGGAAGTGTTCTGGAGTCTCAAGTTCACCACACTGACAAAAAGGACTAGGTGCGACATGATTATCGTATAAATGGGCATTAAGGCTGCTGCAGTGTAACCGCAGTCTACAGTGGTAAATTTGAGCTGTGCGAGATTTCGCGCCATTGTAAAATGATGGTGGTCGGAGTTTGCCACCATTCAAGAAGGTCTTAAAAATACTCAGTGACGAATTCTCGCGAACAGATAAAGGCAGGTTATTCCACTGATCAGTTACATTAGGAATGAAAGAGGATTGGTATAACTGTGTGCGACAAAATGGAACCCTGAGGTTATGGCGCGTTCGAATATTGAGTGATGGGTTTATTGAGGATATAAGAGGTGGAACTTTATTGGCAATATGAGGAGGTGTTAAGTGGTGATGCATTTTAAAAAACTGCACGAGCTTATGTTTTCGGCGTCTTTCTTGTAAAGTGTCCCAACATGTTTCGGAGTATACTGATGACTTACTAGCACTAATTGTTGCTCCTGTAACTATTCTTGCTGCACCGATCTGGATTTTTTCCAAGTCGGCTACTTGTCCTGACGAGCAATTATCCCAAACAGTATCACCATATTCCAGTAAAGGTCTGACAAAGGCAGAGTAAATCTTTTCTAAAACATATCTATCAAGCTCGAATTTGTGTTTCCGCAGCAAGTCTAATCGAGACCAGGCTTTGGAACAGATATATTCAATGTGATTAGTCCAAGTACATGTTGTATTTAGTACAACCCTTAGGTGCTTATGAGAATTGACTTCACTTATTTGAGCACCACTAAAAATAAGGGTGGATGGGCAGTTGGGTTCATTTTGCGCGATATAACCATACTCTCAGTTTTGGGGGGATTAAATTCGACTAACCGTGTTTTTGCCCAGTGCTCAATTAAAGCTAAATCATGGTTAATTAAATTCGAGGCTTGATTTGGATTTTCTACAATTAGATATAACGAAGTATCATATGCAAAAAGGCGTATGCTACTGAGTAAATTTTCGGTTATGTCGTTAATGTAGATAAGAAATAGTAAGGGTCCTAGTATAGAACCTTGAGGGACTCCGGCGTTTATAGGGCGCCACGGGGAAGCCTCTGATCCCACAGCTACGCGTTGGGATCTATCTGAGAGGTACGATTTTAAGAACAGCAACAAATCACCCGAGACACCAATACTCTCCAACTTATGAACAAGACCAACATGCCATACCTTGTCAAAGGCCTTACTGACATCACAAAAAACAACCCTAACTTCTTTTCCTTCATCGAGCGCTTTGCAGAATTCATCATATATATCAGTTAGCTGGAGGACCGTAGAATTACCTGGTGTAAAACCTGACTGAAATTGGCTAAGAGCGCTCGAGTCTTCCAGGAATTGCCATAATCGTCTAAAGATACATTTTTCAAAGACTTTACCAAGGCAACTAATCAGAGATATGGGACGATAGTTACTGACTACGTTCGCGGGTTGTTTTTTCAAAACTGGTGAGACATTAGCCCTTTTCCACAATGACGGAAAATACGAATTGTTTAGCAATATATTGAATAAAATCGATAGTGGTTCGCATAAAGAGACTTTACATTCTTTAAGAAGACGTGGGCTGACAAGATCAGGACCCGATGCTTTGGACACCTTCAGTGACTGCAGTGCTTCGTACACCTCGCTGCAGTGAAGGGTTATACCATCAATTGTTCGTGTAGGATGGACTATGACGTCTGGCAAGGAAACATTTGAGTCGTCAACTGTTGAGATTGAACAAAAGTATTCATTAAGCACTTCGGCTTTTTCGACATTCGAGGTGCATACTTCATTCATGTAATTAATAACTGGAATCTCTGCTTGGCGACGACCACTGAAAAATGTTTGTAACGTTTTCCACCACTGTGAGCTTGGGTTTCGTTACTTTTTAAAATGAACTGAACTTTGGATAAGTATAAAGTTTTTGCCTTCCTGATAACTGATACAACTTCATTCCTTTTAGTTTTATACTTTGCCCATGCATTCGGATGGCCAGTCCGTTTGGCTGTGCGATATAGCCTTCTTGTTTGTCTTATCAGTAGTCGTATTTGGTTATGCATCCATTTCGGCTGATTCGACCTCGAAGTCATATATTTGTTTGGTATATGTTCGGATGCAATATCGAGTAAATTATCGGTGAATTTTGAAACTATTGTATCAAGACATGAGATATCAAAAAGTGCATTCCAATCTTCGCGAGAGAGCGCGGCATTTAATGCATCATAATTGCCTTGGGAATACAGCCAAGTCCGTCTCTTAACAGTGCGGGATCGTGGCATAATAAGCTCCACTTCCAATGCAATTGGGCAGTGGTAGCGGATCATGTCAGGGATAATCGGTTCTAAGACCTCACACGTTTTTACGTTGACTGTACTGCTGACCGCAAAGAGATCTATCAACGAGGCAGATGACTCAGTGAAGCATGTTGGCTCACCCACAAGCTGTCTAAGATTATAATAACTGATTATTTCAGAAAAGGTACTTCTTGCATGGCCCAGCTGGTTATCTTTAAAATCGCCGGTAACTATTATGTCTTCAACTCGAGTGTCCCTTGCTCTTTCAATAGAGGACGATATGGCATCCCAAGTGTTTTGAGGACTGATGGGTGGACGATAGAATACCCAGACAGTAACGACCTATTACGTTTTATGAATACTTCGGCCCACAAACACTCAGTATTCGGCGTCTCAAGGTCTGGTCTATGTCGGAATGAAATGCCCTCTCTAATGTGCAAGGCCACCCCACCACCTCTCGTTGGACGGTCATAACGCAGTGGTTCATGGAACCCATGAATTATGATATCTGTTGTAGAGTCATTGTTTTGTAGCCAAGTCTCTGTGAGAGCAAGAATATCGTAGGATACAGATTCACATTGGACAAGATCTTTTTTGGGTTTCAAACTCTGAATATTGACATGGAGAAACCTGAAGGTGTTCTGATCGTGCTCGGAATTAACAGAGTTAGGATCCGGATTTAGTTCAATGTCACCTGACAATAATAATAATACAGATAAGTAAAAAATGAATAGAATTACCACAGAGGTTGAAAATGAATTTTTTTGCGAGAAATTGACATTCGGGGCTTTGGGCTTGCAAGATGGATACTGCTTGACTTTTACACAACTTACCATTCGATGGTTATAAAGTGGCCAATTACAACTTGAGTCGAGAGATACGATGTATTGACAAAAAAAACAAAGCAACCATAATAGCGAAACTTTCGTCCAGCGCAAATCCATAGAGGCGTAGTCGCAGATAATTGAAAACACAGATAGATTGGTCTTTCAAAAGCCTAAACTTTAAGCTGCAAGCATAAACTTTTGTGCTAAAAGTACCTATCCGAGCACGTTATAACTCTAGGCAACACATTAAGTAATATGTGAGTGATATGGAAAACTTGCTGCTCGGATATAGGTGCTAGTCAAGATCACATTTAGCAACATGCGTTCATAATGAAAGCAGAAGGTATTCGAGATGGTTCTGGAAGATTGATGGTAATGAATTGTAAATTGAGAAGAAGAAATTGCTGAGCTGAAGGATACATGCAAGAAACAGGAAAACGTCAAAATATAAAGATAAACAATATGTACAAGATGTATGTATAACATCTAAATGAGGCTGGGTTTTCGGTGGTCAGCCCAGCAACTGAGATGTTGTAGGTATCTTCAAATATGATCAGATTCATTGTCGTTCATACAAGTCACGTTTGATTTTGTAAAACCTATGTACTCACACAACCTGACAATGATCAACTGACATGTCGAAAAGCCACCCTACAAATCAATTCATTAAATATATCAGGTAGCCATTCGCCTTGCCGGCAGGTCATCCAATTCGCTGAATGACCATGTACCTACGCTAACAAGTAGTCGCTTTTAGTTCAAAGGTGGGTTGGGGGCTTTCAAACAATACCGAATTGAACTTATATTTGAAAAGAAGATTTTAGAAGAGAGAAAGGCAGTGATAAAAGCTCGAACATAACTATTACATTTTGGATTCTCATAACCCATCGATGCCACTCCCAATATGGCACTCAACGACACAAGCAAAAGTGTTGTTGAGACGTATCTCCCTACATACATCAATTGTAGTACTGGCTATGAAGTGAAAAAAGAGAGGACAATGGATAAAAAGAGGAAACCGTTGTGAAACTAATCACCCTTCGTTATTCATCCTTACACCCCCCCCCCCCCCTTTAAAAAGGAAGAATCGAAAGTCGTCAAAGCAGAAGGGGGGGGGGGGGAGGGATTCAGAGGAAATCACAGTTTGGCGTCAATGAATTAATCGCTGCATTCTTTCAGAGTCTTTTGGGGCCATACTTGGGAGCTTACTGGGCAAATGGCTAACAAAGATGTTAATGAAGTGTAGCACAGCGATCAATGTTGCCCCTGGGTATATACAATTTGTAATCCAATCCCCACTTCCTTTGAACTTATTTAAAAAGAAAACCATATAATATGCCGGTGAAGCAGTATGTATTTGACAACTATCGGGGACACCGCACAAAGATACTTTCGCTTACACGAATATATAAAATTGCTTCAATCGCAAATAGCACAACAACAGAGGTGACTAAGGCCACACGAGTTTCGGCATGGCTACTTATGGCAAGATAAAACATTAATTGATAACAAGGATATTCAGGCAATTCATGGCAACCCACATACAGGTGGATAAGCTCCACCGTCGGGTGTTTTAAATTCATCCATACCTTCAGCTAAAGTTGCTAGAATCAAGACAAAAACATTTTAGGGTCTGCCCTATATACAACTATATACAACTACATCAGTTACCATGAACACTCAGTGGTCTCCATATTATCGAGACGCTTTCTACATAAATATATATAACTATATACACGAGCTTTTCCTGCTTTTCACGATCTCACGTATTCAGATATCATATATGAGATTGTAAGTTCGACTGACTGCAACTCGTCAGATAGGGTTTAGAGACCTCTGTCAGACAAGTTGTAATGAGTCAAACTCGGCGTGCTCAGCATTCAAATAGAAATATGTGCTCGTCACACACACATAAGCAGGGTGAATAAATTCCTGGCTCTATAGGCAAGAGAACCAAACTATCACGGTAATTACGATTCTCGCGACAAACAAATCAAGCTCGCGCAAGATTACAATAAACTCTAAAGCCGGTACTAGATATACCTAAGTACAACTACATCAGACGCCATGAGATCTTAGGCATCACCAGTTTATCACATCGACTCGTGATCCAAAGGCATATTGTTAAATTGCGAGATTGACACACCAAAAACTTTCCAGACCGAGTTCAGTGGCCACTGCCAGGCAAAATGGAGTGGATCAATCTCACAATTCTCAATGATTAATATGACATACCCTCCTTTCACATATAGATACATAAACACGGATACAAATATATTTCTAAAAAAGTAAAAAGAAAACAATAATAGCAAAAAATTATGTTGATTCGGGAAATGAACCATGATATTCCACCCTGGACACTTACCATCTCCATTTTGTCATGATGATCCGTGTTTCAACAGGGAAACTGCCAGATCCACTAACTGCAATCCATTGGGAAAAGATGAGTGGCCTCCCCCAGACAGGTCTGAGTGAGTAAAACTCACGGTTCTCCACATATGCAACCCACACATGTGCACAAATGGAAATACAAGAACCCAGACATATTACATGATGAACTCTCAGGTCGGTACTATATATGCCTATGTACTACTGAATAAGACGCCACGAGATCTTAGGCATCTCCAGTTAGTTATGGTGGTCCATGATCCAAAAATATGTTGTGAGACTGCGAGCTCGACTCACTATAAACTATCGGACCGAATTTGGTGAACGCTGCAGACAAGTTGAAGTGGGTCAATTCAAAGTCATTCAACTTGATATTCACTGCATCTTGTGCGGTCCTTATAAAGTACTTCACCAATGATATTTGCAAACATCTCTCTTGTTACAATTTCTCGTACATTTCAGTTCCCACCTCCGTTTTGTCTTTAACACTACTGCTGAAAATAGCAAAATGTTACTAATTTTGGTAGCCATTTTGATTTTTTCTGGAAAATCTGGGGATAAGCTGACCCGCTTTGTGACCAACACAATCAGTTGGAAATGGCGTGTTGTACTGAATTATTCAGTAAAGATTTTTGACTTTCAATTTCAATATTTTCAGTGGTATCGGCGGAAACTTGAATTTGGGGGCCATCTTAGGTTTTGGCGGTTATAAGGAAGTTGATCAACACTGTCAGCTGCCCAGTAAAAGGCATCGCACGAGGAGACCATATAGTTATACGATATTGTGATACGATAATACACTGAGAAAAAACAGGTTAAGTGTATTGGCGACTGGACTATGGGCAGATGAGTGTAGACTGTAATTGCTTTGTTACTTTTCCAATTTTGGGGGCATTTTGAGCGCCATATTGGGTTTCTCAAACAATTCCTTTGATCATATATAACAAAAGAGCATCACCCCATATGGCTAATTCATATCGGTAATCATGGTTGGACATTTCAAAATAATAGCGCCTAATAGCCGCCTATATTTGTAAGAAATGATGATTTGTGCCATATTTGCGGCCATTTTGGACGCCATCTTGGGTTTTGAGAGAATATATTTCATATGACACATGAGAGAAATAGTAGCTTCATGAAACTGTGCCGATATGTGTATATACCATACATTGTTTATACATATAATATCGGTTAATTCCAACGGAAATAACATAATTCGCAACTTTTTTCGGATTGACTTGGTTATACCGGCGTTTATAAATAACGTGATACAGTGAGCAACAATCCACTTTTAGTGGATATTAGAGTACCAGTGTGTGCAGATATGGCCCCTCTGGTAAATAGAATTATACAAGCATGCATATTTGTCAACATCTTAGCAACAATATGAAAGATACGTTGTAAAATCTCAAAAAATGAGAAAAGTGTGACACATTGGCGGCAATCTTGGCCGCCATATTGGATTTTGGTAATCTTATTTTGGCCAATAAGTAACAATTATAAATGTGTACGATGAATCAAGAAGACAAATCTTCAAAATTCCATATTATCTTACCAAAAATTCCGATCCAAGTTATATGGTGATATTGTATTTTTTCATAGCGGCCACCTTGGTGGCCATCTTGGATTTTGTCGAATAAAAAAAAATGCTCAACACTGTCAGCGGTCCAGTAAGAAAAATCTCACCAAGGAGACCCTATAGAATAATAATCCGCCGAGAAAAAAACTTAATACAACAAAACCAGGTTCAGTGCCTCGGCGGCTGGACTACACCACAATGGTAACACGTCAGCTTTGATGGATCCCCATAATTTTGTTCATTATCTCTCGATTTCGCCTCATGCCATGACTGTTGTTTCCCTTCTTCAAACTTTGCTAAGACTCATCTTCTCGTGTTTCACTCTTTATTTTGCTCTGAAATTCATCCATCTGTAATATCTCTATAATTTCTCCAAATTTATCTTAACTTCTTTGAAAATTCTTCGACATCAGTCTTATTATCTTCAGTTCGGTGATAAATATGTCTCTGTTTGGCCGATATTGGATTGGAATGGCCGATATTGGATTGGAATAGCCGAATGCTTCCATTTTTGCAGCAATATGAATAGCAGCCTCTAGATTTGCTGGTCTCGACTGTTGTATTTTCCATACCCGTTTCCTACCCTGTTGCAACGCGTCGCAAAAAGCATCCTGGGCTAAAGTATCCTGCAATTCAACCTCATATATATAAACCTTTCTCCATATCGCTCCACTGGTTCAGCTCAGTACAAGTCTCGAAATGCAGTACGTAATCCATTATAGAGGTGGTTCCTTCGTATATTTGTGGATGTATCAACAGCGCTTTCCTGAGCTATTTCATCTACTTGAGTGTTTTTTTGTGTGTGTGTGTATTTCCAGGCAAGCTTTGGGACTGGTCTTCGAGTATAAACAGCAATGTTAGTGCTGTCTATCGGTAGCCTGTCAAATTTCAATTCCGAGCCGTAGTGGGCTGCTCCAATACCTCCTAGTCGATCCGTCCCTACTGGTTGCTCTGTCGCGCTCTGTGTAGGCGCATCCGGCATGTGCATCCTTCTCTCTCTCTGTAATCCACCGTCTCTCTTTTATGTGCTGTGGACATCCATCGTAGCTGTCAGAACTCTTTCAGTCACATCTCTATGGCTCTCTTCCCGTCCTGGATTATTATCTAGTAAACTTTTATTTCCTTTCTTATCTGGTGCACTAAACAACATGTTGCTCTTCTCGATCAAGCTGCTGTTCAGTTTCTCTTGGAAACTTCTTAATTGTTCTCAGATCTCAGGTAATGACTTGCCGCTGGTAGCCCCATTAGTTGTTTGTCTTGTTCCCCGCCATATTATTCAGTATGGGCACAGTTCACTTCAGAGAGCCACAATTATTGTCTTCGGCTGCTATCAAATAGATCACTCATACGCTGTCAGCTCTCTTCGGTGAGCTCTGATAATAATATTCGACTCCTTTGGTGGAGCTCTGTCAATTCTCGTCGGCTCTCTTCTGAGAACGCTCTATATTCAGCTCGTTCGTTTCAGGGAGCCTATCAAAAGTCGTTAGCACTTCAAGTTTACCTTGGCTCTTCACGTTTAGCTCGTCCGCTCTCAAAGTGTTCCGATAATTGCTCTAAGCCCTCTTCTTCGGGTCATGCAAGCTGACAGCTCTATTTTAAACTGAACTCTTTTCTTCTGTCTTCATCCAGCTCTATTTCCATGTCCCTCGGCTCGTAGCTCTCTTTCGCCATTTCCGCCATATATTCTTTTCGAATACACCCAAACTGTCCTCTGGTCAAACCGTCCTCTAGCAATTTGACCCAAACCGTCCTCCAATCTAACCCGAACCGTCCTCCACAACGACCGAACCGTCCTCTGAGCAATTTGACCCGAACCGTCCTCCAGGGAAAAAGCGACTGAGAGAGAACAGTGGTAGAATAATAACAAAAAACTGGTTGTTTATTTATTGATTTTATTTATTTTTTTCATTTTCAACTACGTTTCAAAGAGTTTTTTTTTACAAAACATAATAATGATTATATGACACGAATACAAGATAACAAAACAATATTTGTGATAATAATAATAGTGAACAAACACGATTTGTGATTACTTAGAGGTGATGAGCTACTTTATATTCTTTTCTTTTTTCTTTTTTGTTTTTTGTTTTTTTTTTTTTTTGGGGGTGGGGGGGGTCGTTTACGAGTGATTTTCAGTTTTAACCAGGCATTATTTCTTTCCGGAGGGGGGGGGGGGGGGGGGGGTGTTGTTTACAAATATAATTTTTTGTTTTGAGATTCTGTTTACAATTATTACTTTTTGTTATCATCCATTGAAAATTACCGGCAGTGATTTTCAATGCATGATAACAGAAAATAATATTTTTAAACAGGCATTGTTTCTTTACGGGAGGCGGGGGGGGGGGGGGGATTCTGTTTACAAGTATAACTTTTTGTTATCATGCATTGAAAATTACCGGTGGTGATTTGATCTCGCTCTTCTGTAACTCTGCCATCTACTTTAATACTCTGTAGGTTACTCCCTTTGTTACGTTTGTTCACCCATTTCCAAAATGCGTTCGAACTCGACCCCCCTGTCGTTCTTATCGTCCTAATAAGACTGCTACATGTATTTCGCACTCTCCAGTTGTCGTCTTTAATCTTATTTACTTTATTTCGTGCTTATTGGTATTCTTCCTTTGCTACCATGGCCTCATTGCTTTCCACCCCCTTAAGTTTTCTACTTCTCCTGTATGCAGCACATTTAGCTTTTCTACCCTTTATGGCCCTTTTCAGTTCTTCGTTCACTCTGTGCCCAAGTTCCCGTGTTGGCACCCTAATCTTTCCTACACTTTCCTACCCTGCCTCCACTAGGCTCGCAACTATCGCGTCGACCATCTTCTGGACACTGCCCCCTCCTCCCCCCCCCCCTTGTGTACGGTTGCAAGCTTTGGTTTCAGTTTTCCTTCGAACTTCGCCCAGTCGGCATCCTTTTTGAGTTCCCAAATCTCCTCGAAGCTTCGATTGCTTTTATCTAGGTTTTTGGCCCTGATCGTCACTGTAATCAAGTTGTGATCACTATCCAACTCCATTTTGCCCTCATCATCCACTTCTTCCCCTATCACCTCCCTCCATAAATTAATATCTGTGAGAATGTAGTCAATTATTGATTTTCTGTCGTTTCTCTCCCAGATCCATTTCCCCTTACATCTCGCGTCCCTGCTCAGAATCTTCAGACCGAGCTCATTTGTGAAGTTCAACAGCTTCCTTCCATTCTTGATGACTTTCTTGCCCCCACCCTCTATGCCTTCTTCCTTATCACCTATGTGTCCATTAAAGTCGCCCATCAGAATTATACCTGAGCTCCCTGTTTTCTAGTTCAGTGATATTGGACCTTAGTGTTGAGTATATCGAGTCATTCCACTCGGGTTTACTTCCCTCCACCGCATAGTACACAATCCCAATAGCAATACTTGTGTTTCTCAGACTGATCTTTACCCATCCAATTTCTTTTGACACCTCCGCCGAGGTGATGTTATCTTCCAGATATGTGATCAGCGACGGTTTTAAATCCTCTTTAATGTACATGCCTACCCCTTCCCCCTTTTTCTGGCCTTCCATTCGCCCTACACCTATCCACACACACCCGCTTACTTGGTCTACCCGTTCCTCGTGTCTTACCCACGTCTCGCTTAAGCCCATGACATCAAACTCCTCTCCCTCGATCAATGTAGCAATTTTACTTACTTTCCGGTGGAGACCCTGGATGTTGCTATAACCCCATTTCAGGGTATCGAGGTTCATTGGCTTCCGCCTACTGGGCTCATTGTTTTCTGGCGCTAGCCTTGGTAAACTTATTCTGTCCCCGTCACTGTTGTTCACCCCACCTATGTCCACTCTTGTTATACTTGCATCTGACCTCCCACCCCGCTCCTCTCCATAAAAAGGCTCTGCTACCCGTAGAATTTTATCCCCCGATACCCGTTTCCCCACCCTGTTAAGATGCAGTCCGTCACGCCCGTACATGCTCCCATTGCCCCAAAACGTGTCCCAATGGTCGATAAAGTGTATCCCCAGATCAGCACAGTAGTCCTCCAACTCTTCATTTAGCGCCAAAATCCTTGAGTTCCGTTCGTCCCCACCTCCAACGACAGGAAGGACCCCGGATACGACTACCCTTGCATTCCTACTTAGCAGTTTGCCGACTAAGCCTCTATACGACTCCACCAAACTTACTGACCTTCTTTCCCTGATATTGTTGGTCCCCACATGGACCACCACTACCGGTTCCGGTCCTGACCCTGCCACAATGCCATCTACCCGGTCCCTGAGATCCTCCACCTTCGCCCCCGGAAAGCACAAGACTGTTCGATTGGAACTATCAGGACCACAAACCACATTGTCAATCCCACGTACAATGCTGCTCCCCGCTACAGCTAATTTTCTTCTTCTGGCCCCAGTTCCTATATCATCTGCACCTCCTCTCGTTTTAGTTTAAACAATATTTATTGAAAAAGATAAGTTAACTGTATACATGCAAACAAGTGTAAACGTATTGAATGTTTTGTACATAAATTTCAGTGAATACATTTAACACCCAAAATGTCAAACTAACTTGTTGTAGTAGGGGATTCGGAAGAAAGCTGAATGCTTATGTAAACCGTCTCCCAAGTCTGCAAGATTACACATTTTCAGTTAGACAGATAGAACGGGTGGGTCTGTTTAGATATTGTTTAAACGAGAAAAAATGAAGAAAGTAGATCGAGAGGAACAGTGAAGGAGAAGGATGACATTTGAAAAGGGCCAACTTGAATGCAAAAGACATCAACATTGATCGACAACAGTTAGGGAACTGACTCACTTAGAAATCGCAGCCTAACGCTAATATAAGACGAGGGTATTCTAATGGACAACGGATGGAGGGGGGGGGGGGGGTGCGAGCGCTGATAACGTTTTTCATTTCAGTAAGGGACACGACTTCGGAGGACCGCCGCCAGCACCATGCACCGCCGGGAAACGAACAGTGTCTTGCAAGTGGAAGACGCAATATTCATTAGCATGCAATGTCTTGTTCAATAATGTACGAACCACCGCTCGTCACCCGCGGCACACGGCGCGGCAACAATAGCCCGGAACCCTGCCCCCACCCCTCCTCCCCCTATGAAAAAACCCAACAGTGTGAGAAGCTAATAACCAGGCCCTCAACCCGCAGATATTTCATTTGATGTAGGCTTTTACTAAAAAAGAAAACTTACGTAAGACAGACAAGCAAACCCCCCGCCACCGATCATCAGGTTAGTTTGATGGTCCATTAACAGAAGAGATAATTGGATAATACGATAGGAGCTCACTTGAAAGAAATGTTGTATTGAGAGATCATCCAGAAGGCGACTAGGCCCTGATTCTACCCATTATAAACTATAAGGTGAGCAGCGGTAGGGTCGCAATTATTGGAAGCGTTTACTAAGTAGAATAAAGTCCTGCACCATTTCAAATTCAGACAAATTTTCTTCACTGGAAAGGAATTCGGAGCCAAATAGGAGTGTTGTCACATCTGGTGCAAATGGAAGTGATTTTATTGTTGACCTGCGTGCCTCTTCAAAGACAGGACAGAACAAAAGAAAGTGATCGCTTGTCTCGAGGACACCACACTGACACAGGGGCGAAGGCGACAATTGGTTATTGAATAAATGGGTGCTTAGATTACAGCAACACAACCGCAATCTGCAGTGATAGATTGGCCATAAAAAGACGAGGGTCGCAGATTGCCCCTGTTAAGATAACTTGCGAAATTACTCACTGATGAATTTTCTCTGATTGATAAAGGTATATCGTTCCATAGGCTTGTAGTTCTCGGTATATATGAAGACTGGTACAATTGGGTGTTGCAGAAGGGAACTCGGAGGTCATTACCTGCTCGGAGATTTAGACATCGGCTGGTGGAGGAGATTGTTGGAGGTACCTTATTAGCAATATATGGGGGCGTCGCATGGTGGAACATTCGGAAAAACTGTTTCAGTTTGTATTTGCGACGTCTTTCCTCAAGTGAGTCCCAGCGGGTTTCATTGTACAACGCTGAAGTCCTAGCACTCATGGTTGCGCCAGTCACTATCCTTGCTGAAGCCAACTGTACTTTTTCCAAATCATTTTTATTACTCGACTTGCAATTGTCCCAAATTGTGCTACCATATTCAAGAAGAGGCCTAATAAAGGCAAAGTAAATCTTTTCAAGGACACTGCGGTCAAGAGTAAACTTTTGCCTCCTCAGTAAATCTACGCGAGACCATGCTTTACCGCAGATATGTTCAATGTGGTCATTCCACGTACATGCATCATTTATGATAATTCCCAGGTGCTTGTGATTTTTAACTTCCGATATCTCTCGTTTTGCATGCCCCTAGCCCCCTCTTTCTCTTCACCACCCTCCTTACCCCGTCTGGCCTATCAACATCAACAACCATCTCACCCCCCACAATTTCCCCCTCACTCTCGTCCCCAGGAGTATCAGAATCTAAAACACTAAACCTGTCTTCTAAACACCGCCTAGCAAACTTGGCAGCCTTACTCCGACTCTGGTTTCCGGACTCGACGCAGCCCTGTCCTGACGCCACCTTCCGAATTTTCCTACTAGAACCCCCCTCCCCCTCCGCAGTTACCCCCCCCCCCCCCCCCCATCAAGCATTCTTCCCCACGACTCCTGCTTCCCAGTTTCCTCCTTGAGTCCACGACGACCTTCCACCCACCTTCCACCTCACCATCATAGGTAACCTTCAACGGGGTAAATCCAGATACACCGGCTCTCCCCAACCTCCCTCTCAGCTCTGCAATCTCCCGCTCGAATCCAACACACTTCTCTAACAACTGTAAAATGTCCCTGCAATTCGCACATACCCCACTACTCTCCATTGGCCGACCACCACCATACCTCATATTACACCCGTCGTGCACTTACCATTCATGATTATAAATATTATATAGAATCTAATGACCGAAAACGACAAAACACCAAGGCAACAAACACACGAAAAAAGATAACTAAGGTAAACAAACAGCAAAACTGTCCTTATTACCTCCTTATTACACCCTACGATCCTCCCCAAGCACACATGCAAAACTAAATATATAAAAACTTCCCTGAAATAAAACTAATATTCAAAAAATACTTATAAACAGTTCCGAGTAGAACATTCTCTTCTCTTCTCTTCGTGAGTAGATTACATGATGAATGAAAGGTTTTAGAGCGCCGAAGGCGCGCAGGGACGATGTGGGATATACCAATCCCTTGCGACCCGGTTAACCTTATTTTACTTCACTTGCACCACACAGGTCTAGCTTCCTATTGCCTCAAATGGGGTCTGGGGTGGTAAGCACACGATTAGAATTTCCAGCAGATTACGTCTGAGTGATAGATTGTCACTAATCAATCCCTCAACGCCATTAAGACTATCAGAGAGTGGGCTTTATTCGGTTCCAGCTTGGCGATGGTACAGGTTTTGTTCCAACCCTAAATGTAATACGACACTAAATGTAATAAATTTATTACAGATGGGGTTGGAGTGCAACTTGCATTTCAACGCTAAATGTAATAAATTTATTACAAATAGGGTTAGAATGCATCTTACATCTCAACGCTAAATGTAATAAATTTATTACAAATAGGGTTAGAATGCATCTTGCATCTCAACGCTAAATGTAATAAATTTATTACAAATAGGGTTAGAATGCATCTTGCATCTCAACGCTAAATGTAATAAATGTATTACAAATAGGGTTAGAATGCATCTCGCATCTCAGCTCTAAATTTAGTAAACTGGTAACTCACATCGATGTCGGCTGATGAGGACTTTGTATTCAATATAGTTCATGTACAGAGCTCGTACTATTTTCGCCACGGCTAAAAAGGACTGCGAAAACAATGTTTAGAAAATTGCTGTCTTTGAAGCATTTTATACTTCCACGACAATTGTAATAAACTTTTACTTGTGCTCTGCCAGTTTCCGCGACCGAGCTGGAAAAGATTGCCGAAACTGGTGAACATATGCCCCTTAGTGTTTTTAAAATATATGTGTTTAAAGCGCATTAACGCTTACCAAAAACAAGCAAACGCATGTCTTAAGCGAAGTACAAAATGACTCGAGCAAAAACTCGGAGCAAATCGCAGTGGACCAGGCAATAACAGACGTAAAGGAGCTCTGTCCCCTCCACTCTCCCAAATGTTTGGGGAACATCAAAATTCAGAAAAAATCCTAGCGAAATTCGTGCAACAGTTTACCAATATATATACTAGTGTACCAGTATATCAAAGCAAACCCTGTGCATATTCGGCGGTTAAATTTAACAAACCACAATCAACACAATATCCCAACAGTGCTAGGGCCATATAACAAGAGATCCTTCCGGCCTCTTCCCAGAGGTTACGGCCCCAATCAATGTATTTGAGAGGATTTAGATCAATCCCTACTAGTAGTAATGCGGCCGACCACTACCACACGCGTCGCAGTCTCGCCCTTTTGTTCTCCACAAACCCTCACAGACTGAGGGAGGTGGGGCTAGGGAAGAAGGTTGCTGACCCTGTCAGGATTGTTACTCATGCTGGGTTAGTGTCAGCGTCATGAAGCCCTGTGTTGGGTGACAAGTTCGAGGATGGTTAGATTGTCGGGTTAGGTTGCTATTTATGGTGGGCAGACTGGGCAGTTAAGCCACTTATTCTTCTTCCAGCCTGTAGAGTGCAGCTGTTTTTCAATCCTCTACAGAGTGTCTCTGTTTTGAATGTTTTATTGGCTGGGACACTGACCCCTCGCCCCCCCCCCCCCCGTCACTTTTATGCTGTGTCGATCTTAGAACTTTGGGTTATAATGCGACTTGTTGCGTCTCCGGGCCAGGGGCAGCGGCAAGGGGTAAGGTATAGAATAAGACAAATACTGAATGCGTGGTTGTTAATTGCATTCGCCATCTTGCGCTCGCACATGGAAATCGGCCAGTCTGACACTTGTCATCCACGTTTCGCCCGTAGATAGGTAACTGGCGTGCGAGAGGGGCAAACCCTATAAATGATGGTTAATCATCCTCGAGTTTTGTCAGAAGCATGAAGACCTGGGTCAGATGGCAGTTTCCGGGTTTGGTGGGACCACTGGAGTGGTTATTGGTTGTTATGTTGAGTGGACAGTCTGCCTAGGTGAAGGCGCAACGGGGTGGTTACAGCTTTTTATCGGTTCTGTGTTCTGAGAACTTTGGTTCTTCTTCCCAGCGCCTATGTTTATCTAAGTCAACTTAAATTACTAAGCTTGTTTGTTCCCTTAATTGTAATATGACACTAAGTGTAATAAATTTATTACAGATGGGGTTGGAATGCATCTTACATCTCACCGCTAAATGTAATAAATTTATTACAAATAGGGTTAGATTGCATTATACATCTCAGCGCTAAATGTACTAAATTTATTACAAATAGGGTTAGAATGCATCTTGCATATCAACAATAAATGTAATAAATGTATTACAAATAGGGTTAGAATGCATCTCGCATCTCAACGCTAAATGTAATAAATTTATTACAAATAGGGTTAGAATGCATCTTACATCTGAACGCTAAATTTAATAAACTGGTAACTCACAGCGATGTTGGCTGGTTAGGACTTTGTATTCAATATAGCTTATGTACAGAGCTAGTACCCTTTTCGCGAAGGTGACAAGTTCGAGGGTGGTTAGGATATCGGGTTAGGTTGCTATTTTTGGTGGAAAGACAGGACAGTAAAGCCAATCATTCTTCCTTCCAGCCTGTATGTTGCAGCTGTTTTGCAATCATGTACACACTGCCTCTCTTCTGAATGTTTCGTTGGCTGGGACATCCCCCCCCCGCCCCCCCCCCCCCCCTCTGCGCCACTTGTATGTTGTGTTGATCTTATAAATTTGGGTAATAATGTGACTTGTGTCTCCGGGCGAGGGGTGCTGCGAAATGCATAGAATAAGACAAATGTTGAAGGCGTGGTTGTTACTTGCATTCGCCATCTTATGCGCGCATGTGGAAACCTGTCAGTAGGACACCAGTCACCCCAATTCGCTCGTAGAAAGGTAGCTGGCATTCCAGAGGGAGGTGGCCCAATCAATGATCGTTAGTCATCCTGGGGTTGTGTCAGGGGAATGAATACCTAGGTCAGGTGGCAGTTTCAGTGTTAAGAAACCTTTGTTCAGAGTTGCCGTCTATAGTCTAGCTCCTGTTAGGTTAGGCTACACTCTACACACGTGAGAACACATTCCAAAATGATGTGTTCTCTTAAATGTAATGCGACACTAAATGTAATAAATTTATTACAGATGGGGTCGGAATGCATCTTGCAGCTCAACGCTAAATGTAATAAATTTATTACAAATAGGGTTAGAATGCATCTTGCATCTCAACGCTAAATGTAATAAAGTTATTACAAATAAGGTTGGAATGCATCTTGCATCTCAACGCTAAATGTAATAAATTTATTACAAATAGGGTTAGAATGCATCTTACATCTGAACGCTAAATTTAATAAACTGGTAACTCACAGCGATGTTGGCTGGTTAGGACTTTGTATTCAATATAGCTTATGTACAGAGCTAGTACCCTTTTCGCGACCGGGTACAAAAGACTGCGAAGACGGATGAATCGATTTCCACCAGTGTTCAGAAAATATTTGAGGTATTTTATAGTTCCACGACAATTGTAAAAAAAAAACTTTTCACCGTTAGGATTTGAATGCATCTTGCATCTCAACACCAAACGAAATAAGCCAATTATTCACACCGGTGGTAGCCGTTTAAGACTTTGTATTCATTTCTATTTACTGGGTTTGTTTGTGCTTCGGCAAATTTCCGCGACCGGACAGGAAAAGTTACCGAAACAGGCGAACATATTCCCCTTAGTGTTTTGAAAATATATGTGTTAAAAGCGCATTAACGCTTACCACAACAAGCAAAAGTATGACTTAAGCGGAGTACAAAATGATTCGCGCAAAAAATTCAAAGTCGAGCTGATGGGAGTGGACCGGCCAATTACAGACGCAGAGAAGCCCCCGATTCTTTCCAAAACTTTCGGGTAACATCACAATTCGGAAAAAATCCTAGCGAAATTCATACAAGCAGTTCACCAATACACTACTGTACCAGTACATCGTACAGATTCGGCGGGTAAATTTAACAAACCACAATCATCACAACATCCCACCAGTGTCAAGGACATAGAACTAAAGATCCCTCCAGCCTCTTCCCAGAGATTAGGGCACCCCAAAAAGGCATTTGAGAGGGTTTAGATCAATCCCTACTAGTGGTAATGCGGCCGACGACTAGCACACACGTAGCATTCTCGCACTTTTGTGACCCACAATCCCCCAGACTGAGAAATATGGAGCTAGTGAAGAAGGTTGCTGACCCTATCAGGATTGTCACACATGCTGGGCTCGTATCAGGGTCATGAAGCCCTGCATTGGGTGACAAGTTCGAGGATGGTTAAGTCATCGGGTTGGGTTGCTATTTTTAAAACACAGACTGGGCAGTTAAGCCACAAAAAGGATGGTTACTATTGTTGGTACTGTTCTCTCCGTTCTTTCATTCTTCCTCCCAGCCCGTATGATGCAGCTGTTTTTCATTCACCTACCGCGCGCCTCTGTTCCGGATGTTTTGTTGGCTGGGACCCCCCCCCCCCCCCCCGTCACTTGCATGCTGTCTCGATGTTAGAACGTTGTGTTATGATGTGACTTGATGCGTCTCCGGGCGAGGGGCAGGGTGCGCTGGGGAGTGGATAGCGTAAGACAAATATTAAAGGCGTGGTTATTAGTTGCATTCGCCATCCTGCGCGCTCACATGAAAATCGGTCAGTCATACACAAGTCAAACATATTCGCTCGTAGATAGGTGGCTGGGGTTCGAGAATGGGAGGCCATATCAATGATGTTTGGTCATCCTGGTGTTGTGTCAGAGGCATGAAGCCCTGGGTTAGGTGGCATTTCAGGAGTTGGGGCCATTGGAGTGGTTAGCGGTTGTTATGTTGGGTGGACAGACTGGCTAGGTGGAGACGCAACTGCTTTTCGTAGGTTCTGTGTTCTGTGATCTTTGGTTCTTCCTCCCAGGGCAGATGTTTTATCTATGTCCACTTAAATTGTAAAGCTTGATTAATCAACCCACCCTTCAGAAAAACAAGCCATTCACAATGCTTTTCATTGTTAATTTCTGCGCATGAAGTGTAAATATTTAGCCTATATTAAACCCTGCATGTGAAATTAAACTTTCAACGTTAAGAAAACTTTGTTCAGAGTATCCGTCTATAGTGTAGCTCCTGTTAGGTTAGGCTACAGTCTACACACTCGTGAATACACCCCAATATGCTGTGTTCCCCTAAATGTAATACGACACTAAATGTAATAAATTTATTACAGATGGGGTTGGAATGCATCTTGCATCTCAACGCTAAATGTAATAAATTTATTACAAATAGGGTTAGAATGTATTTTGCATCCCAACGCTAAATGCAATAAATTTATTACAAATAGGGTTAGAATGCATTTTGTATCTCAACGTTAAATTTAATAAACTGGTAACTCACACCGATGTCGGCTCATTGGGTTTTATTACGTGCAGAGCTCGTACTATTTTCGCGACCAGGTAAAAAGACTGCGAAAACAGTATTTAGAAAATTGCTGTTTTTGAAGCATTTTGTACTTCTCCGACAATTGTAATAAACTTTTTTCCATTAGAATCTGAATGCATCTTTCACCATCTCAAATACATAAGTCCATTATTCACACCGATGGTAGCCGTTTAGGACCTGGTATTCAGTTTGTTTTAAGCGGAGTATAAAATGATTCGCGCAAAAATTTCAGAAAAATACCTAGCGAAATTCGTGCAACAGTTTACCGAGATACATATACTAGTGTACCAGTATATCAATGCAAACCCCGTACAGATTCGGCGGTAAAATTTAACAAACCAACAATGCCAAGGCCACAGAACAAGAGACCCCATCCAGCCTCTTTCCAGGGGTTAAGGCCCCCAATCAAGGCATTTGAGATAGTTTAGATCAATCCCTAGTAGTGGTAATGCGGTCGACCACTAGCACACGCGTCGCAGTCTCGCACTTTTGTTCTCCACAAACTCTCACGGACTGAGAGGGATGTGGCTAGGGAAGAAGGTTGCTGAACCTGTCAGGATTGTTGCCCATGTGTTAGTCTCAGGGTCATGAAACCCTGTATTGTGTGACAAGCTCGAGGATGGTAAGGTTGTCAGGTTGGATTGCCTTTTTGGTAGACATACAGGGCAGTTAAGCCACACATTCTTCTTCCCAGCCTGTATGGTGTAGCTGTTTTTCAATCTTCTGCAGAGTGCCGCTGTTCTGGATGTTTTGTTGGCTGGGACATTGCCACCAAATCCTCCTCCGGGTCACTTGTATGTTGTCTCGATCTTAGAACTTTGTGTTATAATTTGACTTGTTGCGTATCCTGGCGAGGGGCAGGGGTGTGGGGTAATGGATGCGATAAGACAAATACTGAAGGCGCGGTTGTTAGTTGCATTAGCCAGCACACACGTCGCAAGTTCGAAGATGGTTTGGTCATCGGGTTAGGTTGCTATTTTGGGTGGACAGACTGGGCAGTTGAGCCACAATAGGGATGGTTACTATTCGTCCTCTGAGTTCCAATGTGATCTACGTGCCAGCAGGCACACAGAAGACATTAGAACTCAGTTTACGTATTGTTGGTACTGTTATCTCCGATCTTCCATTTTTCCTCCCAGTCTGTATGTTGCAGCTATTTTTCAATCATCTACCGAGTGCCTTTGTGCGGAATGAATTGTTGGCTGGGACACCCCCCCCCCCCCCCCCCTGTCGCCTCCACCCGCGTCACATGTATGTTATCTCGATCTTAGAACTTTGTGTTATAATGAGATTTGTTGCATCTCCGGGCAAGGAACATGGGTGCGGGGAAAAGGATAGAATAAGACAAATATTGAATGCGTGGTTGTAGTTACATTCGCCCTCTTACACGTGCATATGAAAAGCGGCAATTCGTACACTAGTCACATTTGCTCGTAGATAGATGGCTGGGGATCAAGATGGGTGGCCCTATCAATGATGGTTAGTTATCCTGGGGTTGTGTCGTGAAGACCTGGGGCAGGTGGCAATTCCCGGGGTTGGTGGGACCATTGGAGTGGTTAACGGTTCTTATGTTGGGTGGCCATGTGAAGACGCAACGGGGTGGTTACTGTTTTTTGTCGGTTCTGTGTTCTAAGATCTTTGGTTCTTCCTCCCAGCGCAGATGCAGATGTTTATCTAAGTCCACTTAAATTGTAAAGCTTGATTAATCAACCTACCCTTCAGCAGCACAACCTATTCAAAATGCTTTTCATTATTAATGTCTTTGCATGAAGTGTAAATGTTTAGCCTATGTTAAACCATATGCAATTAAAGTTTCAGCGTAAAGAATACTTTGTTCAGAGTAACCGTCTATATAGTCTAACTCCTGTGAGGTTAAGCTACAGTCTACACAACAGAGAACACAACCCAAAATGATGTGTTCCCCAAAATGTAAAACGACACTAAATGTAATAAATTTATTTCAGATGGGGCTGGAATGCATCTTGCATCTCAACGTTAAATCTAATAATTTTATTACAAATAGGGTTATAATGCATCTTACATCTCAACGCTAAATGTAACAAATTTATTACAAATAGGGTCAGAATGCATTTTCATTCATGACGCTATATTTGATAAACCGGTAACTCACCCCGATGCCGGCTGATTAGGACATTGTTTCCAATATTTCTGATGTACAGAGCTGGTACTATTTTCGCAACCGGGTAGAAAAGATTGCGAAAACGGATGATTATTACAGATGGGGTTGGAATGCATCTTGCATTTCAACGCTAATATAGAGAAAATGCCAATGACACTGTAGCTTACGACAGTCCTGGAGCAGCACCTACAGTTCAGTAAGTAATCTAATATATCGGCTCGACCAATCCATAGCTTGTGTGTGTGTGTGGGTGGGTGGGTGGGTGGGGGGGGGGGGGTACATATATTGGTAAACTGTTCGGTATGATTTTTTTCTGAATTTTGATGTTCCCCCAAAATTGGGCAGAGGGGAAGGAGCTCCCTTACGTCTGTTATTGGCCGATCCACTCCGACTAACTCCGAGTTTGAATTTTTGCGCGAATCATTTCGGTAATCTTTTCCTGTCTGGTTGCGGAAATTGGCCAAGCACAAACAAACCAGTACACAAAGCTGAATACCAAGTCCTAAACGGCTCCAACCGGTGTGAATAATGGGCTTATTTCATTTGGAGTTGAGAAGAAAGATGTATTCAAATCCTAACGGTAAACAGGTTTTACAGTTGTTGTGGATATATAAAATACTTCAAACACGGCAATTTTCTAAACATTATTTTCGCAATCTTTTTGGGCCGGTCGCGAAAATAGTGCGAGCTCCGTACATAAGCTGTATTGAATACAAATAGCCCAAGAACATTAGGTTTCACTAGGGAAAAAAATCGGAGAAAGCTGATTTTTTCAGGGAATGTCGAGTACATGTCACTGAACGATTAGACAAAAGTCCCCTAAAATCCCAGTTGAGCTTTTTTTTCTACAGCCTTTTTTCGAATACGCGTTTGAAAAAAATCAAAAAAAAATCGCACGAACTTTGTAACCTCGAATTGATCCAACTGTATTTTTTGTTTACGCGTATTTCGAGCTACATAATGTCTAATATACATTTACCTAGAGGAAAATGTGCATTCTGTGACAATTTCTGCGAAAAAGTATTGAAAATTCACAAAAAGGTATCGGATTTACGCAAAAAATGACGATTTTCCTAACGGATTTGCCCAAAGGGTCGTAGTACAGAACGGGATGTTAGTTGGACAGACGATAAAAAATCAACCACCATTTGAAGACTTTTATCATTGCTTACAAAATAGACATTATGGAAGACCCCCTCTGCTTCTGGCCGAGTTCCCCTTTTGGCATAAAATTCGTCAGCATGAGAACTCAACTATTTTCGGGCTTGGGACCGAACAGACACGTCTGTGTCTGGCAGCATTAGATCAATAAATAATATTTACAGAATGTACAAAAATCAATAAATAATATTTACAGAATGTACAAATCAATCAACATGGATTAAGTTACATTGACTATTATCAACGCTATATACAGAAATGACATGACCTATATACATATTATTCATCGAACTCAGAAATTTCCGACAGGACAGTGTTTCTGTGGTTGTTACAAGAATCCGAACTGCAATTACACAAACCTGAGCAAGAGAGTCCTGCCTTCTTACACCCACACCTTTTTGTACAAACACTCTTGCAACCACAACTGATCAGATTCAGTAGGTTATCGGGGGCACATGGCTTTGTGGCTGCAGTCGGTACAAGAAGTCCATTGTCTAGCGACCACCCCCAATCCGTCGGAGGAAGCGAAGTGCCCAGCCATTGTTGGACCTGGAGATAACATCTTTAGACATGTTGTTGTGCAGCATCGCTGCTTGGTGGGAGTGAGGCTAGGTCGATGGGTTTATTCAGTTTAGATTTTGCTACATAACGCTTGTAAGTGACATATCTATATTGGTCAAGAGAGGAAACAGTTTTACTCCCGTATAAGATCAGGAGAAGTTGTTCCCCGGCAGCGGCTACTGCACTTGGTGTACTGTCATCCGCCAAAATTGTGTTGACATACTGTTGTGAGTCGCTAGTAACATCGGAGACAATTGTACTGAATACTTTCTTCTTACCAACTCGAAAGAGTGCAGAAGTAGTGTCACAACCACTTATAGAATGTGCTACAAGGAGGTTGCTTCTATGGTCACCCATTTTGGTTGCTATTTCACAAACTGAAACTAGTAAGTTTGGGGTAATGGAATACATCATGTGAATATTACATCCCGGTTGAACTCGAGAGGTAAGAATGACTAACAAGTCTGTGTCTGTTCCCACAACGACAACATTGTTGTCATCTTGAGCGATGTCAAGTGCAGTTTCGGCTTTCAGTCATCCATCAGCATCAGCCTCGGCCTGCTTGGACTGAATATTGATAGCAGATAGCTCCTGCATTAGAAGATCGATCAGTTGGGTTTTGTTCTTGGCATTTGCAAGGAAATCGGATTGGGGTGTGGTGGCTGGTAACTCGGGTGAGATATTGATATCAATGGAATACCTGTCTTTAGATCTGCGGGCTTGTTCCATGCCCTTTGTCGACATTGTACAAGCATAACCATCAAAAACAACCACGACGTTCGCCCCAAAATGTCTCACTAGATAATTGGAATATGATGTACATATGTCCTTATATGGCGACTGTTTAGGCCATACAACTGCCCTCAATAAAAATCCACCATCTACAACAAACAGAGAATGTTCTGGGATTTTAGTTTGCTCGGAACCGTATGTTTTGAGGATCTTATCGAGCGTGCTTTTCTGTGTCTTCCTCATTCCAGCAGAATCAAACAATGCTGGTGGTTTCGGGGCGAGTTCATATTTGAGATACTCTTCCATCTCTGCTTGTGACTGAATAACACATGTGATGCGGTTGAACAGAATTGTGGGGTCAATCACTACCTTACTTCCACGGACTTTGATGCTATTTGCCATCGATGCGAAAGACTTCACAGTGTCAACACGTCGTAGTTTGATGCTGTTGAACGTTTTGCTTACAACATTCGATACGCAACATTCACCAATTTTGCGAACTTGGTCACAGTTTCGTCGGCCACAAGCCCGGTCGCTATAGAGACTAATTGTAGTGGATCTCTATTCTGAAAGGGGGAATGCACTCTGAGCCAGTTCAATAATTTGGTGATATCATTGGCATCAGTCAATTGTGAACTTTGACGGAGATCCCGATGTTGTTCGCCATGACCAGTGTGAACATGAACAAAATTTTCGAGAGCATTACATATCGGAAGGCAAAGAGGTAGTCCATGTACCCATTTCGCAACAGTGCTATCGGTTATTCCCCTGCCATGTGTGAGACCACCAGGGAGCTTGAACATTCTCATTAAACACTGCTCTATGGTCTGATCAGAATATATCCCGTCCCAGAATTTATCTAAGCGCCTTATGGTAAAGTAACCTTTCTCAGTGAACAACTTCAAATCATCCTGCATCCTGTTGCATTATTTCTGTTAGCTCATTCATCTGCTGCAAATAGAGATGAGAACTTTTTGCGTATGCAAAATGACCACCTGCGTGAAATACTGGAATCATATTGCGAACACAATATGTATGGAGTTCCCAGTCGCCTGTGCGCTCTGCTCTCAAGAACAACTGGAGAAGACCTATTTGCTCGTAGTATTGTACCCAAAGCTTTTCTGTGCGTCCTACGGACGCATTCTGGAGCAGTTCGTGTAATTTTGACAGTAGATGGTTGACACTTTCTTGATTGACAGCGTCAGCTGTTGTACAGTCACCTCTGGCAAGTCCACAGAATATTTCATTGACTTCTGTGCAGTCTATGTTATCTAGTGTTCGGCTTTCTTCAAACACAAGTTTTGTAATGGCAATTTGTGTTAGCAAATGGGCACGAACTGCTCTTGAATATTCATGACCACTGATCAAATGATGGATTGACCCACCAGCATAAACAGTCCCCCAAAGTTCATCCAAGCCGCTACCAGCCATGATCGAACCAATTGCTCCTAAATATGACGTTGTCTGTACAATACAAATTTGTTTATGAGTACACATCAAGGGCGTGCACACATTACATGCCAATGCATCTTGAGTGTAGGCGAACACCACATTATGTGATTTAATCGAACATGGAAATTGAAACAATGATGCTATAATACGGTATTTGAATGAGAAAAGTCGATGCCGTTTGAATTTGAGTTTAGGGGGTATGGTTAATATTTCACACGTTTCACCAGTTCATTATGGAATAAATGACTATTGTTATATATCATTATAAAGCCACTGCTTTTCTGCAATTTTTGATATATAATTTAACTCCCAAAGTAGTCGTAGATTTGATTTAATGGACGTTGTGTACCGTTGTGTGTATGAAAACAATAAAAAAATTTTTCGTAATTTTGTACATTTTCGTGAATATTTCACCATTGAGTGTGAGGATTGGTACAAAGTTGGCATTTTCTGTTGGGGATATGTATTCTCAATATAATTCAGCACGATATTTATGATTCTCACCCTACTAAGGCGAATAAGAATGAGAAATATGGAGCTGGGTCGAATTTTTTTTAAAAATTTTTTTTTCATCAAAAAAAAAACGCTATAACTAAAAAAGCTCAACTCGGATTCGCGGGGACTTTTCACACTTTATCCGCAATGTGTGTCCCGGAAACATATAAAAAAAATCAGGTTTCTCCGATTTTTTTCCTTACTTTCTCATTTTTATGTCTAATGTGCCTGGACTAAAAGTCCCAATCAGCCGACACCGGTGTAAGTTACCAGTTTATTATCTTTAGCGTTGAGATGCAAAATGCATTCTAACCCTATTTGTAATAAATGTATTACATTTAGCGTTGAGATGTAAGATGCATTCTAACCCTATTTGTAATAAATTTATTACATTTAGCGTTGAGACGCAAGATGCATTCTAACCCTATTTGTAATAAATTTTATTACATTTAGCGTTGAGATGTAAGATGCATTCTAACCCTATTTGTAATAAATTTATTACATTTAGCGTTGAGATGCAAGCTGCATTCTAACCCTATTTGTAATAAATTTATTACATTTAGCGTTGAGATGCAAGCTGCATTCCAACCCCACCTGTAATAAATTTATTACATTTAGTGTCGTATTACATTTAGGGGAACACATCATATTGGGGTGTAGAGTGTAGCCTAATCTAACAGCAGCTAGACTATAGACTGTTACTATGAACAAAGTTTTCTTAACGTTGAAAGTTTAATTTCACATGCAGGGTTTAATATAGGCTAAATATTTACACTTCATGCGCAGAAATTAACAATGAAAAGCATTGTGAATGGCTTGTTTTTCTGAAGGGTGGGTTGATTAATCAAGCTTTACAATTTAAGTGGACACAGATAAAACATCTGCCCTGGGAGGAAGAACCAAAGATCACAGAACACAGAACCTACGAAAAGCAGTTGCGTCTCCACCTAGCCAGTCTGTCCACCCACCATAACAACCGCTAACCACTCCAATGGCCCCAACTCCTGAAATGCCACCTAACCCAGGGCTTCATGCCTCTGACACAACACCAGGATGACCAAACATCATTGATATGGCCTTCCCTTTTCGAACCCCAGCCACCTATCTACGAGCGAATATGTTTGACTTGTGTATGACTGACCGATTTTCATGTGAACGCTCAGGATGGCGAATGCAACTAATAACCACGCCTTCAATATTTGTCTTACGCTATCCACTCCCCCGCGCACCCTGCCCCTCGCCCGGAGACGCATCAAGTCACATCATAACACAACGTTCTAACATCGAGACAACATACAAGTGACGCGGGGGGGGGGGGGGGGGGGGGGTCCCAGCCAACAAAACATCCGGAACAGAGGCGCCCGGTAGGTGAATGAAAAACAGCTGCATCATACGGGCTGGGAGGAAGAATGAAAGAACGGAGAGAACAGTACCAACAATAGTAACCATCCTTTTTGTGGCTTAACTGCCCAGTCTGTGTTTTAAAAATAGCAACCCAACCCGATGACTTAACCATCCTCGAACTTGTCACCCAATGCAGGGCTTCATGACCCTGATACGAACCCAGCATGAGTGACAATCCTGATAGGGTCAACAACCTTCTTCACTAGCTCCATATTTCTCAGTCTGGGGGATTGCGGGTCACAAAAGTGCGAGAATGCTACGTGTGTGCTAGTCGTCGGCCGCATTACCACTAGTAGGGATTGATCTAAATCCTCTCAAATGCCTTTTTGGGGTGCCCTAATCTCTGGGAAGAGGCTGGAGGGATCTTTAGTTCTATGTCCTTGACACTGGTGGGATGTTGTGATGATTGTGGTTTGTTAAATTTACCCGCCGAATCTGTACGATGTACTGGTACAGTAGTGTATTGGTGAACTGCTTGTATGAATTTCGCTAGGATTTTTCCCGAATTGTGATGTTACCCGAAAGTTTGGGAAAGAATCAGGGGCTTCTCTGCGTCTGTAATTGGCCGGTCCACTCCCATCAGTTCGACTTTGAATTTTTTGCGCGAATCATTTTGTACTCCGCTAAAGTCATACTTTTGCTTGTTGTGGTAAGCGTTAATGCGCTTTTAACACATATATTTTCAAAACACTAAGGGGAATATGTTCGCCTGTTTCGGTAACTTTTCCTGTCCGGTCGCGGAAATTTGCCGAAGCACAAACAAGCCCAGTAAATAGAAATGAATACAAAGTCTTAAACGGCTACCACCGGTGTGAATAATTGGCTTATTTCGTTTGGTGTTGAGATGCAAGATGCATTCAAATCCTAACGGTGAAAAGTTTTTTGTTTTACAATTGTCGTGGAAGTATAAAATACCTCGAATATTTTCTGAACACTGGTGGAAATCGATTCATCCGTCTTCGCAGTCTTTTGTACCCGGTCGCGAAAAGGGTACTAGCTCTGTACACAAGCTATATTGAATACAAAGTCCTAACCAGCCAACATCGCTGTGAGTTACCAGTTTATTAAATTTAGCGTTCAGATGTAAGATGCATTCTAACCCTATTTGTAATAAATTTATTACATTTAGCGTTGAGATGTGAGGTGCATTCTAACCCTATTTGTAATAAATTTATTACATTTAGTGTTGAGATGCAAGTTGCATTCCAACCCCATCTGTAATAAATTTATTACATTTAGTGTCGTATTACATTTAGGGTTTGAACAAGGTTTGATTCCCATCATGGTGGCGAGTCGGAGTATAATTTTGTGCGATGGCAATAATATCTGGGAAGAGGCTGGAGGGGTCTCTAGTTTATGGTCTTAACACTGTTGGGCTGTTGTGTTCATTGTGCTTTATTAAACGTAACCGCCGAATCTGTATCGGGTTTCCATTGATATACTGTTACACTTGTTTATATGTTGCTAAACTGTTGCACGAATTTCGCTGGGATATTTTTCTGAATTTTGATGTTCACCAAAATTTGGGACAGAGGAGGGGGCTCCTTCACGTCTGTTATTGGCCGGTCCCTCTGTTTAGCTCCGACTTTGAATGTTTGCGCGAATCATTTTGTACTGCGCTTACGATATACTGTTGCTTATTGTAAACGTTAATGCGCTTTAAACACACATATTTTCAAAACACTAGGGGGAATATGTTCACCAGTTTCGGTAATCTTTTCCCGCCCGTTCGCGGAAATTGGCCGAGCACAAACAACCCAGTAAACAAAACTGAATACCAAGTCCTAAACGGCTACCACTGGCGTGTTTATTATTTATTGGTGTTTTTAAGGTCATATACTTATGTACAATGACTAATCATGACCGTGACAGTTTTACGGGTGAAGGAGCAGCAGTACCCGGAGAGAACCACCAAGCAACGACGAGCAACTGTCAGCTCCCCAACATCGTAACTCCGCACTGCAGCACAGGCAGTGTTAGATCGGTTGAAGACATGAGTACCATCGACGTGCAGTACGCCTTATTACACGGCTTTATCGTGTTCCCACGTGGACCATCGGGGTTAAGTGCCTTGCCCAAGAACACAACGCGGGGGTCCGAATCGATCGCTCAGACGGTCACCCATCCAACGATTAACCGCGCTCGACGTTGCTTAACTTCGGTGATCTGACGAGAACCGGTTACCGCAACGCCCCCCCCCCCCCCCCACCGGTGTGAATAATAGGCTTATTTCATTTAGTGCTGAGATGAAAGATGTATTCAAATTATGGCAGTAACACGTTTATTATAACTGTCGTGGAAATATAAAATGCTTCAAACACGGCAATTTTCTAAACACTGTTTTCGCAATCTTTATTTAACCGGACGCGAAAATAGCACAGGCTCTGTTCATACGCTATATTCAATACAAAGTAATCATCAGCCTCGGTGTGAGCTACCAGTTTATTAAATTTAGCGCTAAGATGCAATATGCATTCTAGCCCTATTTGTAATAAAATTATTACATTTAGCGTTGAGATGTAAGATGCATTCTGACCCTATTTGTAATAAATTTATTACATTTAGCGTTGAGATGTAAGGTGCATTCTAACCCTATTTGTAATAAATTTATTACATTTAGTGTTGAGATGCAAGTTGCATTCCAACCCCATCTGTAATAAATTTATTACATTTAGTGTCGTATTACATTTAGGGTTGGAACAAGGTTTGATTCCCATCATGGTGGCGAGTCGGAGTATAATTTTGTGCGATGGCAAATTTAAGGGAAGAAGAGAGAAGAAAACCAAACAGTAACGCCGGTTTGGTAGCGGCCCCGGTATAGGACTGTCGAACATGATGAATGAAAGGTTTTAGCGCGCCGAAGGCACGCAGGGACGATGTGGGATTTACAAATCCCTTGCGACCCGGTTGGCCTTATTTTATTTCACTTGGATAACACAGGCCTAGCTTCCTATTGTCTCAAATGGGGTCTGAGGGGTGAGAATTCCCGGCAATTTGCGTTGGAGTGATAGATTGTCAATAATCAATCCCTCAACGCCAGTAAGACTATTAGAAAGTGGGCTTTATTCGGTTCCAGCTTGGCGATGGTAGAGGTTTGATTCCCACCATGGTCGCGAGCCAGAATATAATGTTGTGCGATGGCAAATTTAAGGGAAGAAGAAAAAAGAAAACCAAACAGCAACGCCGGTTTGGTAGCGGCCCCGGTATATGATCATAGCGGTTACAAAAAGGAGTGGAGAAAGCTCCAACAGTTTAGTTTTGAGAAACCGGGAGTCATCCATCAAGCCTTCTGGGAGATAGGATGCCGTATGTGAATATGAGGTATCTGGTTATCCTTCGGGAATTCCAAATGACCCCCCCCCCAAAAAAAAAAAAAAACTAAGTAAAAAAAAACCCTTAAAAGGGCTTATCTCTGATGAGATAGAGGAGGTAGAAAAGATGGAGAGCTGGAAATTAGAGCAATTCGGTTTTTAATGTACAACTGTTCCGTCCGTGACGACCAGTGGCATGTGGATGGGGAAGCCAGCATTTTTCCCCGAAATTTATATCTCGGGGAGGGGAGACCCGGCAGCAGGTGGAGATTTTCCTCGCTGTTTGCAACTCCCACTGGTAACAGAGGCAAGCTTTCGTGCGTATCGTGTCATCCGCAGCCAGTTCTGAATTTTTGTCACCGAGTACCTGGCTCACCCCATCGCAATGATGTAATCTTTAACCCTTTCGATGGATACGCCCCAAATTATTTAGTTTTCCTATTGAGGACGCGATGCGCATTGAGTTCAATTATTAATTCGCTGTCTTGGAGTCTATTTGGAGTTTTGCTTTGAAGATCTTTTAAGCGCATTGCTGTAGTGTCTATTTTTGCTATCTCCTGAAGTAGTTTTATCGGTGTCCACGTGGGCTTGCGCAGAGCCACGCGCAAGGCATGATTTTGGACCCGTTTTAGTTTTTCAATGTTGGTTTTATTCAGGTCACTCGTTATTATGGCCCCATACTCTAGTACTGGGCGTATATATGATTTGTAAAGCTTGAGGAGAACTTCTTTATTGGCTTCCCAATTTTTACCTCTAATCATTTTCAGAAAATTGATGCGTTTAGTGGCTTTGACAGTGACTGAGTTTACGTGATTGTTTAGATTAAGACTGCTATCCAGGGTGAATCCCAGAAACTTTGCCTCATTACTAGCTTCAAGTTTGTGGTCGTAAAGCACAAGCTCAATATTAGGGACAGCCTTTTTCCTTTGCTTTTTATAGAAAGTGATTCTTTGTGTTTTCGCGGCATTTAGCTTGATGCGCCACAGAGCGCACCAGTCTTGCAGGTCGCGGATGGTACCCTGCAGGTGGTTTTGTATTATGTTTCGAGAATTACTGGCCGTCCACATTCCTTTGTCGTCTGAGAATTGAGATAGTTCAACATGGTTCTTCCCTACTTTGTCAATGTCATTCACATATATTATAAATAGAAGCGGGCTAAAGACCGAACCCTGTGGAGTGCCCGCTTCGAGTTTTACCTCGTCTGACACCTCGCGGTTGACCCTCACTTTGATTTTTCGATCAGATAAAAATCATGATATGATTCTTAGAATTGTGGTAGGTAGCCCCATTTTAGCTAGTTTGTATCTCATGCCATTGTACCAGACAGAGTCAAACGCCTTTTCTACGTCGAGTAATAGCGCGGTTTCTATTTCATTTTGACTGAACGCCGTTTTCATATAAACTACCAGTCTATAAACATACTCGATTCCCTCTCTTTGGCTTCTGTAGGCCCTTTGCCACTTACTGAAAAAGCTGATTGGTTCGAGATAGCTGCGGAGTCTAGTCGTGAGAATCCGTTCGAAATTTTTTCCAATTCAGCTGAGTAGACTGAGTGGGCGGTAATTAGCTGGGTTGCTCAAGTCCTTGTCGGTTTTCGGTATCATGACTCCTGTAGCTACTTTCCAACATCTTGGGAAGTATCCACAAGAGAGACAGCAGTTTAGCAGTTTAGTGAGTCTACCGAAAAAAGTATTGGGACATTGTTTCAGGATTTTGTATGAGACCTCGTCCCCTCCTGGGGAAGAAAAAGACTTACATTTTTTAATTGTGTTAGCCACTTCTTCTTGGCTTATCGGTTCCGTGAGTTCATGGCCATCTCCGTCCTCGAGCGTTTGGTTGAAGCTGGCATCGTTAAACGTTGTCTTGTTGTCTTGAACAAATTTGTTTACTTTTTCTATGAACTCGTCATCAAACCTATCGCCCTCATGTGGGCGATGATATTTCTTAAGGAGCTCAGCGAAGGCGCCAGCCTTCGCCTTGTCATCCAGGGCCATAGTTCCATCGCTGATCTTAAGAGCCTTGCTGTTGGCGTCTTTATGTTTTTGTCCAGTAAGGATTTTAAAAGTATCCCAAAACTTTTTAGGCTCCCTGAGTCCATTTAGATTTTCCGTTGCTTTTTCCCATCTCACGCGATTGTCGTTTGCTATTGCTTTTTTAACTTCGCCGTGGAGGCAATTATACAGGCTTTAAGTTCGACCCTTTTAGTTGGAAGTTTTTCTGATTTGTATGCACGGAAGGCCTTTCTTTTTTGTTTTATTATTTGGGGTGTGGTTTCAGTTATTCTGTTGGCCCGCGGTTTAACCGCCTGTTTGGGACGAATCTCATCAAGAGTGTTGTTAATGACTCCATTGAGATTGGTACAGGCTTGCTCGAGCTCGCAGGTATTCATTGGGTCGTTTTTGTTTATTTTAACCTGAATTATTTTTCTGAAGAGGTCCCAGTCAATTTTGGATAGATTCCTCCTACTCATTGTGGGGTATTTTGTGGGTCCGCTGCAACCGCGTAATGTAGCATGAACAGGCAGGTGGTCACTACCTAAATCATCGTCTCCCACAAATATGTCTTGCATTTGATTAGTTATTGATTTACTGGTTATAATTAGGTCAAGGATGTCGGATTGGTGGAGTGTGCTGTTACTGGCGTGGGTAATGTCTTGGTCGTTAATTAATACAAAAAGATCAAATTGTTCGATGATATTGAAGAGGGCGCCGTCATTGGACTCCGTTTTATTGCATCCGAAAACCTGATGTTTGGCATTGAAATCACGTAAGAAAACACAGTGTTTGTGATTTTTCACAAAGAATTCAAAGACTTTGCTGTCAACTGTTTTTTTTCGGTTCATTATAATATGAGATTACGGTAACTTTTTTATGATCTAGTTCAATCTTAGCGGCAATCACCTCTGCGTTGAGGAGATCGCTTGGTATCGTTTTATATTTTATGTCCTGCCTTATGAGGAGAGCCACTCCGCCTCCACGTTGTGTGGGACGGTCTCGTCTAATGATGTTGAATCCACTTAGCAAAAATGTCTTACTTGGCTTTAGCCATGTTTCGCTGATACCAATTAAATCTTCGTTTGTGAAGTAATCGGACATCTGAGAGCTTTTGCAGTTAACGCTTCGAGCGTTCCACTGAATTATTTTCAACTTATCCATAATTGGTCAGTACCTGACGTAATTGTACATGTACTAGTTAACTTGTTATGGGTGTGATTTATATTTTATTTATGGCGGCTTCTATTAGCGAGGAAGAGATTTGAGTTCGATATAGCTTGGATGCTGTTTTCCCAACTTCTTTACATATGTCGGAAAGACTGACGTCGAAGTGTCTGTTCATTATATTAAAAATTGAACCAGCCATTAGGCTGCACATGCGGAGAGGTTGAGATTTCTACGCTGTTGACATTCATAGCTTTGAGTTCTATGTCGGTTTTTACGTTTTTGTAGTGGCCGGGGACACCCCCCCCCCCCCCCAATAATTGCTTGGGTGTTGCCCGTTACAATTTGGGCATTTCAATGTTGAAACCTTGCATGACTTTGTTAAATGTTTTTCGCCGCATTTCATGCAACACAACTCTCCTTTGCATCTGTTCGACATATGGCCAAATTTCTGGCATTTATGACACTGTGGGCTGAGGCAAAACACGATACTCCTCAGTCTCATATTTTTGTCCCTTTATACAAACACCTTTGTTAATGAAGTTTAGTTTTGTGGCCCTATTGGGGCATTTTACTTTAATTTTCCACGTAGGGTTGCTTGTAGCCTTAGATATTAGTCTGCCCCGCGAGTATCCCGACAGGGCTTCATGAATATCCCCATCATTAATCTTTGTGTGAACCCTTGTGACGACTACGCAAGGGTTTTGCAGCGGTTGATGCTGTTGTTTATTCGTCTGGTGTTTGGCCGTATTATCCTTATGAGGTTGTTTAGAAAGGGCTCTTACCTTGTCGGCGAACGATACATCACTGTCAGTGGTGAATGTTGGCGTCGCCGGTATCGTTTCCGTTGCGTTACTGTCTGCCGATTTCCCATCATTATGGATCTCCGCACTGGTTGTTACTCCTGTCGAACAGTGGTCCACAGGGACTATTTACTGCCATATGCGGTCGGGCTACTTCTTTGAAAACGAAACAGTTATTTGAGCAACTTGAACTGTTTTAAATTACAATCATTCAGGAACGAAACACTAATTGGGCAACTATCATTGTCTTCCAAAAGAAGACATTGCCTAAAAACAACAATACCGGTACAATCTTTGTAATTACTATAATTAGTAATAATTAAAATAACAAACAGTGAGTGACCATTGATTAACTGAACTCAACTTGTGTTTTCACAATCAAAAATCAAAGAACTTCTACTAAAATATAATCAAATGTAAACTAAAAAAACATGTTCTCACAATAATAGTTTCAAAGTTTATTCAACATGTTAAAAAACTTATAGAAACATTCAATTTTTTTTCATTTTTCATTTTCTACTTATTTTCTCTGGAGGACGGTTTGGGTGTATTAGCGGACGGTTTGGGTCAAAATGTAGCCGACGGTTTGGGTCAAATTGCAGAGGACGGTTTGGGTGTAATTCATTCTTTTTGTGGGCGCAGTATTAACTCTTCTTATTCTGTTATCCCCAACTCTGCCACCAATGTAACGTTTACCCTTCCACAGTCTGCCTCTGTGTGTCACGCCTATCCCGTCCACACGAACAGGGCACCACGGGCTGCCCAACAGACACGGGTTCGTTGTTCGTTAGCCAGAAGGTAACAAGAATAAGATAACTGCGATGCAACAGTTATTGCGAAATACTTAAAAATGATAAATCTCTGCCCAGAGAATATTTCCGACTGTGCAAAACGATCTCGTCTCCGGCGAGGCTTTTGTATAATTATTCGTCAATCAACTTTCAAGTTCAAGTACTTCCACTGTCACTATTCGAGAATCTCCCATACCGCCGAATGAAATGGTTTTGCGCGCAGAAGGCGCTCGGGGACGATTTGGGGAACAAGCCCCTTTCGACCCTCAGTGACTGTGGATGATTTTGATTGTCTGGGCATGGCAAAGGAGGAATGTAGATGGAAGCAGCTTATCCTCTTCCATGTTTTTTGCGGGGAATCTCCCATATTACTGTCCAACGATTTTTATATACCGTGCTGGTGACGTCATCGTCGTGCACAGACAGGAACATGGATTATAAACGAGTGGAATCCCTATCGCACAAAGCTGAACTGTCTGGTCGAAGTGTGGGTGGACGTAAAGCACAGAACACTACACTTGTCTTGTCACAAAAGAAAATTATATTAGTTCCACAAAATGGGGAAGAGTGTGGTGAGACCGACTGTTGGATGTGGGTATTTCTCGAAGTAAACACTTCCAGAAGTTTCATTATCTCCCGTGATATGCTCTTGTTTGAGATTAACTCTATTCTCGCCATTCACTAAACTAAAGCTACTTCACATTATCAAGACATCTCTAAGAAGATTCCACAGCCTTGGTTGTTGTATCAGAATGTCGTGTTGATGTCTCTTTAATAGATCACTGGTAAATTATCTACCAATTTTACCGCACAAACATGTCCCACATAAACTCATTAGACGACAATCACACTTCACCTTCCCAGTCACCCAAACCCACAACAAAACAAAAAGTTTCACGTAAAAATTCCGCACAGACCGAATTAAGATACTGAACTCAACACTGCATTTCTGCTTCGTCAGTCAGTGTGTCAGACGTAGCGTGGTATCAAAAGTTCTTTTGGAAGAAGCGGCGTTGCAATCGGTCGAACATTCTGAAAAGTGGACAACTGACACAGCTTTAGGTGAAAAGAACATGTTCTGCATGAACACTGATGTTCACACATTCTACAAGCGAGTACGTGCAAGATATGATGTAATATATCTCCAACAATCAACAGTTTATTTGGACTCCCTTGTAATAAATATAGTTGAAGGTACAAGCACAACCTGCACTCCAGAGAAAAAAGGTGAACAGTGTCGGTCCACATGATGGTGTGTTTACGGAAAGCTTATCATCATCATCAACCTTTTTTCTCATTTATTTGAAGTTTAGTGGGAGTGAATTCGTCTTTATCAAAACAATAATTCAATGACCATGGTCATGATAATGACCATAAAACTCACCACAATAGTACCATTAATATGGTGGCCATTACCACAGGGATTTTAGATTTAGTTTAAAGAATATTTATTGGAAAGTTTGTTACTTGTATACATTACATAGCAAATAATAAGAAAGGTACAACACAAAATGCACAATAGTACACAAGATAACAAAGATGAACAAATAGATGGGTTACAATGTAAAGAAGGGATTCGACAAAAAGCTGACAGCTTATGTACGTCGTCTCCCAGGGATTTTAGATTTGTAACCAACCTCAAAGGAACAGACAAAAACACGTTTGTATCTGGGTATCATCGTACTTTAGTTGTCCACACAGTTGGCCGTGTGGGGGATATTGACAATCATATAAATGGGGGGGGGGGGGGGGGGTCTATTTTTGAAACTGACATTCCACAATAAAGAAGTGGCAGCTGCAAAACATTTTCGAAGGTTAATTTTTTTGAAGGTCATTAATGTTGGAAATGCCAACTGTAAGACAAATACAAATATGCTGGCCTCCCCTGTGACATATATTACGAGGTGGTAAATAAGGGGATTGTAGGGAGAATGATACCTCCCCTCCTCATCCGTATAATTTTACAACTTACAAGTCGGGACATTTTCGTCTGGGTTGGTATCTTGTGTATCTATTTACTCTTGCCAGTAAACATGCATTTTCTTACGAGATTAGATTTGATACTTGGATTCATGTTATACTCACAATCGTTCATATTCATGCAGGTTTTTGGCTCCCGATTCGGGATGACTGGAGCCACCTATGACTAATCTGAAGCACGGTATCTGCTAATTAAAAATCGTGTTGGAAAGCCCACGCGCCACGACTTCAGAATGTATTTATCGACAAATAAATGTATGAATACTCGGAGTTCAGAACTATAATCACAACTTACTAATATTTCAACTTTATGATCAATGCATGCCTGAGTCAAAAGCATGCCTTGATGGTATATACAGATTACTTCTACAGTCAATTGATCTGTGTTGTTGTTTTCCGTCGAATTGATAATAATAATAACTCTTTGGCCAGCCGCTGATTTGTCGCGGTCCTCATAAGAGAAGGCCATCATTTGATCGTTTGATCTGGCCGATCTCATCTCATCAACAAGATGGAATACAACAACACAGGTCAATTGACTGTTATAGTAATTTATTTATTATATGACAATTAGCATTTTAAACTGATCACAACACCTGAAAACTCAAATATAACAAGAATTATAAAAGCCAAATAACCATTAACAATTTATGGAATTGGGGAATCCCAAACGAATTACAGACAACTCGAACCAAAGACAACTCGGACCGAGACAACTCGGACCACTTTTGAAGACAACTCAGACCAACTTTAAAGACAACTCGGACCAACTTTAAAGACAACTCGGACCAACTTTGAAGACAAGTCGGCCCAATTTTCAGGACAACTCGGACCACTTTTGAAGACAACTCGGACCAACTTTCAAGACAACTCGGACCAACTTTGAAGACAAGTCGGCCCAAGTTTCAAGACAAGTCGGACCAACTTTCTAGGCAACTTAGACTGACTCGGTGAATAATTCGGACCTGAATAGTGGACAAACGAAGACTTGGGGTGGATGGGGAAAGACACAGAACAACCAATCACGGTTTGAACGATTTATTAAAAACTGAGGCATGACAATCAAAGACATGAATAAATGAATGAATAAAAGTTCACATAAAAAACAATTTTCAGCACAAATTTTATCAAACTTTTTGTACAATATATATGTATTGGTATTTAAAGTCACAATTCTTCAAATTTAACTCCGTATGAACATCTGCATTATTATCTGAATGATATATATACATTAACCCTTTACATAACGCTTGTAGCACACGACACTCGTAACACGCGTTAATAATTTTTTTTTGCTTCATAAACATAGGTTATAAAACCTCATTGAACGGACGTGATTCGCTCGTTCCAATGAAGGATCATAATCTATGTTTTGGAAACAAAAAAATGAAAAAGATTGAATAGTAATTTCCGTGTATAAAGGCCTGTGGCAAATATATAGGGTTTTATACTCAAGCATATAATAATTTGCGACTTACTTTTCCTGTATTTGAGCTGGCAAAGAAAATGGAGCTGGATTGATCAAGTTAAACATTGACTCTTCTGTGGTGATTGGTGTCTGTTCGACTGCTGACGTTGCATTTAACGTTGCTGGAGCTCTTTCGGTTTCTGAAGTAGAAGCAGACATGCTTATTCTAGTGCTCTCGGCATTTGGGGTAAGTGTTGTAATAGCTCCAGGTTGTGCTGCTTGTCTACACTCTTGACAGGTGAAATCAATTGCTGTCAATTCCTTGACCATTCTGCGGTATTGGTGCCTACTAATACCGGTATTACAGGTGTGGTGTTGCCACCTGTTGCATGTGTCACAAAGTATAGCCTCTTGTCGTGGGCGGACTGCTGCCTTACTCTCTATACAGTCATCAGTCATTATCGAATGACTAAATTCTCGAAACGAACATAATATATAGAAAAGCTAGTGCCTAAAACAACATGTCGTAATCTTTTGGGCCGCCTGTTGAAAAGACGAGCTAGTACAAGCAACAAACTTTCACGCATGATTTCTGTGTGATTACTTGTTTAGTTGCAATGCAAACATTCATCATATATCAAAGTTTGTGGTGAGAAGCATTTTCATTTTACAGAATAACTTCAAAGACAACACAAGCTCCACTGAAAAGTGTTCCGTCGCATCTATTGAAGTCTTTGAGATCACAATTAATTACAACTTGTCTCGAAAGTTGGTCCGAGTTGTCTCCAAAAGTGGTCTGAGTTGTCTTGAAAGTTGGGCCGCCTTGTCTTGAAAGTTGGTCCGAGTTGTCTTCAAAAGTGGTCCGAGTTGTCTTGAAAGTTGGGCCGACTTGTCTTGAAAGTTGGTCCGAGTTGTCTTCAAAAGTGGTCAGAGTTGTCTTGAAAGTTGGGCCGACTTGTCTTCAAAGTTGGTCCGAGTTGTCTTCAAAAGTGGTCAGAGTTGTCTTCAAAAGTGGTCCGACTTGTTTTGGTCTGAGTTGTCTTTGGTCCGAGTTGTCCTGATCCCTCCCAAACACGTAGTAATATCAAATGTTCGTTTCGAACATGAAACTTGAAAATCAAAACAATGGAGGCAAGACTTGAATTTCAATCGGAATCGTTATTTCACACCTTGTGCAAGTAGTGGTTAATTCAACCTACATGTACTTTAATTAATCCCTTCAATCAATCATTAGTTTAATTGCATAGCCCTACAACCTAACAATTCAGCTGAATGAAGTTACCAGATAGAGAAAGAGATAGGATTGTAATTAAGTTTATATCTGATTTGTTTTTTGTTTAAGTAATCACCATGGTGACCCAGAACAAGTGCACCGCCAGCGGGGGATCAATGTACGACCACCTATGAAGAAGTTGCACTTGCGAAGAAATGTTTAGTTGAACAAAAGGTCAATAATTCTTTCAAAAATAATTGTACATTCCTGGCTTACGACCCATTAAACTTGAATATATTGTTTTCAAGTTATTGGGTGGGGAATCAGAAGTCATCAAAACTCCCAGATGGTTGCCATGGTGGCCATATTGGACATGCCAGAATGCTGGTTATCGAAGGGAACCATTTTCTAGTCATGTCTCATCAACCATAAAAAACAGTATCTGTTGGATGTATTGTTTTCAAGTTATAGCATGGACAAATAAAAGTTAACAGACGATTGGACGGACATGGACAGACGGACAATAATGTGGACACTGATGCTGGTTATTGAAAGGAACCCTCCTCTAGTCATGACTAATCAACCATAAAAAATAGTATCTGTTGGATGTATTGTTTTCAAGTTATTGCATGGGCAAACAAAAGTTAACGTATGGATGGACAGACAGAGACAAACAGACGGATGGATAGACATTGATCCTGGTTATCGAAAGGAACCATCCTTTAGTCATGACTAATCAATCATAAAAAAAGTATCTGTTGGATTATCAAATGGACAATAAAAGTCCCTAAAAATCCAAGATGGCTGCCATGGCAGCCATATTGGACATGCCAGAATGCTGGATATCGAAGGGAACCATCCTCTAGTCATGATTAATCAACCATAAAGAAGTAGCATCTGTTGGGTTTATAGTTTTCAAGTTATTGCGTGGACAATCAAAAGTCCCCGAAAATCCAAGATGGCAGCCGTGGTGGCTATATTGGATATGCCAGAATGCTGGTTATCAAATGGAACCATCCTTTAGTCATGACCGATCAGCCATAAAAAACAGTATCTGTTGGATTATTGTTTTCAAGTTATCGAGTGGACAAACAAAAGCTAACGGATGGACGGATGGACAGACAGACATTGCCATACCATAATACGGTATATAAAAAGTTCCAGCACAGTCAGGCTGATTAGTCTATGTTTAGCTCAACTGTTACATAACAGCAATCAGCAATACCGGTGTCAGTTTTAAATGAGACGTACGTGTAATGAAAATATGGGTCAAGGTCATTGAGGTCACCCAGGGGTCATTGAGTGCATTTTCAGAATCGCTGGAATTCACATTTTTGACCCCCTAATGTATTCCCAAAGTTCATACATGCATTTTTAAACTAAAAAAGTGGGCCTGGCCAAAAGTTTTGAAAGTGGGTCATGCTCATATCTCAAGCATGGTATGACATATGGACCTGGGATTAACAGCAAATGAGTCAAACCTGGGTGGAGGTTCACAATATGGGTCAAGGTCACGGAGGTCACCCAGGAGTCATCGAGTGCAAATTCCAGAATTGCGGGAAATCACATTTTTTTTACCCCATAATACATTTCCGAAGCTCATACATGCATCTTTGCACTCAAAAAGTGTGCCTGGCCAAAATATTTTACAGTGGGTCAAGCTCATATCTCAAGCATGGTACCAACACCAAATGAGTCAAAACACTGTGGAAGTTAATAATTTGGGATCAGTTCACCAGGGTCACAAGGTCTCATTAATTAATTAATTTTTTTAATTTTTGTTGTCTGTTTACATTTCTCTCAAGGTCATCGAGGCCTAAAAAACAATGACATACAATGACGTCCACAATCAAATACTGAAAAAGATCACATTAATACGACACATGATGGAAACTACACAGTTACCATATTACTTGCAAGGTATCATGACATCTGTTTGATTCTCTTAGAATTATGCGATTGTTTTCGATGAAAATTTGCGGAATCGCCTCCGTCGGCCATGAACCCATCTTTAATACAAAATGCAGACAGTGTTGTCCTTTCCCCGAATATGAATTTGACTCATTAAAAATAATGACTTCTCTTTATTGTGGAATATATTTAGTCGTATTCACTTGAAACACTCGGCAATCAATTAATGTTATGGTCTCTCCGTTTTGCGCGGTGTGTGTATTCCCAGTGTTTTTTCCATGCTATTCCGCTTATATCATAGCGTGGCTTACCGGTAGAGGTGTGAAGTGAAATTGAAGTGACGGAATGTCCAGGAGTACCCCCCCCCCCCCCTAAATGGCTTGTTGCCCCTCCCACTCTCCCTACTAAAAACATTTTGATTGCAGGCACGATACCGATAAACTATAAGTGGCCGATAAAAGTTGTAATGGAAAGCAGAGAATGACATTATAAGATACATAGGTGTGTGGGCCATGGAGACTGGGGGAGGGGGGGAGTTGGGGAAAATCTATTTTTGTAGGCAGTTTTCATGTTTTTTTGTTTTTTTTGGGGGGGGGGGGGGGTAGGGGGTGCATGCTTCACTGACCTACCTGTATTCTCAAACATCCAGTCCATTGTCTTTAAATAAGACCAAACATGGATCGAAGCTCCGTAATATAATTTTTTTGGCGTGGTACGTCTGAATGCGAATATTCGCATTGCAGAATGCGAATATTCGCAATGTTAAATGCGAATATTTGCAATGTTAAATGCAAATATTCGCAATGTTGAATGCGAATATTCGCAATGCATTGCATATATTCGCAATGCTCGATACCCCACTATACGTGTTGGCCACAATAGGCTTCCGTATATTTGGACAAACTGTGAATGTTGTCCACAACAATCAAACAAAAGCTTTACCAGTTATCGTACTGGATAGTGATGGTACAAACGTACTTGGTCGCGATTTAGTTAATGTGATTAAACTCAACTGGTTTAAACTTATTCACTACTCAAAGTAGTTTGAAGGACTTGGAGTCTGTGTTGAATAAATTTTAAAATGTGTTTGAAGCAGGATTAGGAACATTTAAGGGCCCAAAAGCCCAAATTTATTTTGATTCGGAGGTAACACCAAAGTATTAGAAAACTTGACCGGTGCCGTACACTTTACGAGTGGGGGGAATGATAGAGCCATTAAATTTTCCGTCTCGTCATCTCCCTCTCCCATATTTCCAACAGTGAAAGGGGATTGTACAGTCTGCATTTGTGATGACTTTAAGATTACAGTGAATAAAATATCAAAATTGGATAATTATCCCATTCCTAAAGGGGATGATTTATTGGCAACACTTAGTGGGGAGGGGGGGGAGGGGTCGGGGGGGGGGGATTCATCAAATTAGGCATGAGTCGGGCATATGGTCAGATTCCATTGGAAGATGAATCCAAACAGTATGTTGCCCTCAATACTCATAACAAACTTTTCCGATACAATCGGTTACCTATGGAATCTCATCATCGGTAGGAATCTTTCAAAGAATAATGGAAAACTTACTTCAAAATATGCCACAAGTGATTGTCAGAGTTCACAATATTTTAATAACAGGCCATACTCGTGAGGGCATTTCACAAATTTATCTGCATTTCTTCAATGTCTTTCTGAGGCAGAACTTCGCTTGAAGGATTCGAAATGTGCATATCTTTCCGAAAATGTTCAGTATCTTGAAAACATAATTGTTAGACATGAGATTCATCCTGTAAGAAATGTAGAAGTAATCAAGAATTCTCCTCGCCCTTCTAATGTGCAGGAACTTGAAGCATTTTTGGGGATGCTTAATTACTACAACAAGTTCTTACCAAACACAGCACCTCTACTACATCCATTGCATAAACGTTTGAAATAAAATGTTCATTGGTCTTGGAGCATTCCAAAAGAGCATTCATGGAATCAAACTAAAAAAAACTCTTACTTTCATCTGACATTTTAGTACATTTTGATTCTACTAAAGAATTAGTGTTGGCAGTTGACGCTTCACCCTATGGGGCTGAGGCAGTTTTGAGTCACATGATAATGGAGAACGGTGTATAGAATATGAAAAACCTATCAGTTTTGCTTCTAGATTTTTGTCAGCTGCTGAAAGGAATTATTCGCAGACTGAAAAGGAAAGTTTAGTCATTATATTTGGAGTGAAGAAATTGCACTAATATCTGTACGCGAATAAGTTCACAATTGTTTCGGATCATAAACCATTGATAAGTTTATTTCATGCATGCTCTGGCAAATTCAACCAAATTCAACGATGGGCATTGACTCTGGCAGCCTATGAAAATACAATTAAACATAGGAAAGGATCAGATAATTCTAACGCTGATGAACTTAGCCATTTTCTGTTGAAAACTGAGAAGTCTAAAAATTCTCCCATACCCCATGTGGGTCAGTGTTACTTATGGGGGGGGGGGGGGGGGTCTAAAAATCCCCCCACCCCCCCATGTGGGTCAGGGTTACTGAGGTCACCGAGTGCATTTTTTTCAGAATTGCAGGAAATCACATTTGAAAAGTGTGTGTGTATTGGGGGGGGGGGGGGGGGAGGGGGGGGGGGAATGGGGTATGGGAAAATATTTTGAAAGAGGGTCATCCTCATATTTCAAGCTTGGTTGACCTATGGGCCAGGGATCATCAGCAAATGAGTCAAAACTCAACAGATGGTCAACATATGGTCAATAAGGTCACACATGGCTCATGGAGTGCATTTTTTCAGAATTATTAGAATTTGCATTTTATGACCTCCATAATGTATACCCGATGTTCATAACTTGACAATGAGTGGATAACATTTGACCCTACATTGTTGCTTCAAGGGTGATGGCCATTGTTAAATGCGAAGAAAACATGTCAACATTCTTTGATTATGAGCAACCGGCTAAGACGGACCCAAAGTCACTTCACAAATACTACTTTTTATTCATGTTTGGTGTGGCTGTGACACCACATCTGCCATCTTCAGTCAAGAGGAAAAAACATCTTGAAAAAGTGAGTACACATAGAAGAACTTAAGAATCTTTCATCGACAGTCAGTAACCCCAATGCATCAGAGGAAGACATACACATACATGTAGGAGGAGCCTGTCTGAAGATTTTCCAGATCATGTATGGTGGAAAGGCTGGTGACTTTCTAGCGTTCCCTTCGCTTTACTAAGTTTATGGAAATTGTTGCATCTTCAAAATCAGTTACTGAGCCACAGAAACTTCCGCCGACAGAAAGAGGGAGATATTACAATACCCCCAGAGTCCACCTCTAGGTGTTAATTTGAGAGAAACTCGACAATGGTTGTTTAATGAGAAGTACGTGGCAATGAACTCTTTCCTATAATATCAGATTGAGGCACAGCTCTGGGAGAGCTTTTTAAAATTTGTTCGATGTAAATGCAAGATTAAGCCTAGGAAACCTTCTTGGAGAAACCTTTGTTCTACCGAAAAAATGGACTCAAGTGTGTCGTTCATTGTGAAGATTGCCAAGGTAAAGGCTGCAAATAATTCATAAGATAACTTGGTAGAAAGTACAGACGATATTTTGTAAAAGCAACACACAAAACACCCCTCGTTTGGTGACATAAATATCTTGAGTAAATTTTTTTCAGCAGTTACATTTTTTTTTTTTTACAATTTTGCAGCCATATTGACGGCCATCTTGGTAAATATCTGTGATTTTTTGCTCCAATTATCTTTGTATGTTGCCTCAGCTTCTCAATTTATATGATCTATCATACAGATACAGCAAAAGTACAAGGGATATGCATTTACCTTAACACACATAAAGTTTCTTGATGTTCAGCACCATTTTAGATGCAATCTTTTCTCAGAGATTTTTCCCCAAGGTGTATTTTAGCAGATTTTTGATATGTTATTCCTGGGATTTTTTCTGCAGAAAAATAGTACGAATATTAGCTTTATAACAATTTCTTCTTGATCTGACCCTCCAACAACCAGTCTATAACCTTATATATGCATGCACATAAAGATGACTTAACAACATTTCTACATCAATGCTGGCTGCCAATACAGGTGGCCAGCAATTATGTAAAAACACTGTCAAAATAAATGCAACCTACCTAAGGAAGAATACAATTGGGGTAAGCGTTTTCAAAGTAATATAAAAGTGACAGTTTGTGGAACACACACTCCATCATTTTTCACTTTGTGAAAAAAAATAATAGGGAAGAGAAACAGTGTCTTGCAATATTCAGAGATTTTTTACAAGATGAAATATGTACGAATCCCACCTGCGGCAACCGCGTTGTGTCCTTGGGCAAGACACTTCACCCCAATTGCCTAAATGGGGGCACGATGACGCTGTGTACTGAGGCATACTGCACGTCGATGGTGCGCATGTCTTCAACCAATCTAACCCTGCCTGTGCTTCTGTGCAGAGTTCAGAGTTACGATGTTGGAGAGCTGACAGCTGCTCGTCGTTGCTCGGTGGTTCTCTCCGGGTACTCCGGCTTCCTCCACCCGTAAAACTGTCACGGTCACGGTTAGCCTTCGTGCATAAGTATGTGACCTTAAACACCAAGTTCACAGTATTTTCCAGTTTCCTCTTTTGACAGGGAGTGGGACAGAGTATATTTTATGATCTGCTAGCAGTCATAACTACACTAGCGCTGGGGGAAGGGAGGGGGAGAGGGAGAACTGCCCCAGAATTATTGGTGTTTTAAAAAGGTGTCAGTTGACCTATTGATACGTCTGAGCTGAAAGTTGTGTGAAGTCTTTTGGTTTGGGTCTCTGATGCTGGAGGGGGAGGGGGGGGGGGGTGGCAATAGCACATAATTGCATTACTGACCAGGTTCCATTCATATAAAAAAATACCTCACTTGTTCCAGTTTGTTGGTTTTCCATGGGCCTTTCCTACATCATGGTGGTCCTGATTATCTTTGGAGAGAAAATGCACCATACACACAGAAATACAGGTAATAAATTATGCAAACTGTAAGGAAATATTTGATAAGCACATGCAGGGCCAGTAATGCCCGGTCTACACATCCCCCAACCTTCCCTGGCCCCATCCTCACTCTTGGCAGCCCTTCATAACTATCCCCTCTTATGCTATTCCCAAACATACCTTGAGAGGTCAAGAGGTAGATAATTCATCATTTTTTCATGCTTTGCACACATATGGGTGGTGATTCTGACGATTAGTCAGGCTAAATGCCATCATCCCTTGAAAAAACATCATTATATCTAAAGTGTCCGATTAGTCAGGATAAATGCCATCCCTTGGAAATAAATCCTTATATCTAAAGTGTCTGATTATTTTATGTGTACCACCAGCAAAAATTCCTCTCAATGTCCCTGGAGGCTATCCTCATAGAATCAGTAACTGATATGGAATTAGATGGTGTAATTTAACGACCTCTGATCATATCTGCAGCTTTTTCTGCAATCATAATACATGCCGCATTTATATTACCCGCTGTTCCAATGGGCATAACAGATGCATCAACAACTCTCAGGCCATGTATTCCTTTCACTCTGCAATAAAAAGAAACAAATTAGATTTTAATATAAAATAATTTAATATTGTCCCTTTATCAGCTGTAATGGGTTTTCTCATTGGCTAAAGAGGCCAAAACAAATAACATAGCCATCGGAGATTTTAAAACATGCAAGTGATAAGATCTTGCACTGTTATTTCCCTTTTGGCAAGCACACCACAAACACGTTCTAAGAATAACCTTTGAACTCGACAGGTTCATCTCAATGTGAGGAACCAGAAATAAAAATTTTATACCAAATTTTAGTTTTTATTTTGCTTACCAAAATAACACAACTGCCTATTCCTCATCCTTACTATCAAATGGAAAAGAGGGCAAATTTTGGAGAATCCTAATAAAACATCTTTTTAGGAGGGTTAAAATTGCCCAAAGTAAAAATTCAGACCTAACTGAGTTCACCAGGTACAGAGTTTTGTTGGAACACAAAACCTGGTGACTAGTATCCTACAAAGAACAGTGACCTATTGTCCAATTCCTGCCTGTCAGTCACAAAGTCAATTTCCAAATTTCATCAACAATGACGCATGTATACATGAGAGTGGGGAGAAAGCACATATAAAAAGCAGGTTTTATTTTACGCTAAATGATTATCGAAAAAAATGGCAGAAAGATAGAAATCGAATCCCCCACTGTAAAGATATAAGCTTTCAAAGCATCACTTCAAGGTGAATACAAGTCAAATTATCACTGGAAATGATCAATTTGCAGTAAAAACGTATAATGAAAAGAAAATCTCGTGTTTTTGAGTGGATACCGATCATTTCCAGCAAAAAATTCAACACATATTCACCTCGAATTGATGCATGAAACCTGCCTGCTGAATCAGATTGCAAGATGCTACCTGTTCCGAGTATCAATCAAATCACTTCTGTGTATCCATGCGCAACAATTGTTTACTTTCATGCATCAATTCAAAGTTGAAACGAGTGGAATTATTCATCTGACATGGTATCCTAAATATCAACCCAGGGAATTGGTTTGAACAAGATGCATCTCCTAAGAAAAGCTTATACCAAATATCCAAAGATTCTGACTGGTGGATCTGAAAAAAAAGATTTTTAAAGAATATTCCTCATATTGAACTAAGTTATAATTTGGGATCCAACAGGGAACCCAAATATGAACCCAGGGACTTGGCTTGAACTAACTTGAATCTCACCTCCCCAAGGATGCCGCATACCAAATATCAAACGATTCTGATTGGTGGATCAGAAGATGATTTTTGAAGAATATTCCTCATATTGCACTAATCTGAACATTTGGGCTCCCACAGAGCCCAAATATGGACCCAGGATTTGATTTCAACAAACATGTGAATGAATCTCCCAAAGATGTTCTATGTGAAATATGAAAGCCTTTGGAGCAGTGGTATGGGAGAAGAAGTTTCTTTAATGTTTTTCCCATTACTCAGAGTCTTAAAAAATAATTACTCAGAATTTGTTCAAAGTCCTGGAAAAGTACCCTATGATAAAACCGATGACAATTTTTTTTGGACCATTCTTTTCTGTTGTTCCTAAGGAAGCTTCACACAAAATAAAAAAAAAATTGCAGTGCCATGTAGTTTTGGAGATATGGGCGTTTTAAATTTTTTTCTATTTTTAGCTCCTGTGGTTCTCATGGGGCAACGGGAAATTTGTTTTTGCATAAATTAGGTACTTATGACCCAATAAGCCCTCATATCAAATTTGGTTCAAACCGGCTTTTCAGAAACAGAAATTCCCACAGGATGCTCAAATATGAACCCGGGGACTTGGCTTTAACAATCTCATATCTCACCTCCCTAAGGATAGAGTATCAAACCCCCTAAGGATACTGTATTTCAAATATCAAAAGATTCTGACCGGTGGATGTGAAGAAGAAGATTTTTGAAGAATATTCCTCATATTGAAGTAAGTTATAATTTTGGCTCCCACAGGCAGCCCAAATATGAACCCAGGGACTTGGCTTGAACAAACTTGAATATCACCCCCTAAGTATGCTGCATACCAATATCAAAACATTCCGACTGCTGGATCTGAAGAAGATTTTTAAAGAAAGTTAAAAAATTTATAGTAATTTATATATTTTTTATACTTACCAATGACCCAGACATAGCTGGTGCTAACTCTTAAAATATAGGGCCAAACACAAATTTTGCCCCCCAATCCCCAAAATTTGCATCTAAAACAAAAGAAAACATGTCCTGAAAGGCCCTCCACACTTCGCCCCTACTGCGCATGCGCAGTGTCAAGGACGTTCCGAAATTGGCACCATTAATCATTCTAATAACCAGTGCCTGGTAAGCGCTATGTACTCAGCGGGGAGGCAAGAGTTCCCAACTCCTGGGAGGGCCATCCCCGTCTGGGTCATTGGTAAGTATAAAAAATATATAAATTACTATAAATTTTTTAACATTTTTATACTGTACCAATGACCCAGACATAGCTGAATAGTAAAAAGGCTGGAGGGCCAAGGACATAGAGCAAAATGGAATACGCTCAATAAAATAAAATAGAGTCATCCCCTGTAGGGAAAAAGAAGTAATAGGCCTTACATGTATCTTTCTTATTTATGATAAATTAGAAAGATACAACACCTTCCAAAATTGAGCTTCATACATCCATGTACTCTATTAATATCCAATATAATCCTTATACTAATAATTTTTAAAGTAAGCCAATAAATAAAGTAAGTCTAGAGAATAGAGACTCTTATACTCCTAAAAGTGTCTGAGGATTGCATAATCATGTCCGTTGACATATGCAATATTCAAAAGCTATACTTTAAAAACTAAGACAAGAATGAATTTTAAAAACCTAAACTTCTCACTAAACAACCATCCCAATAACAGCTCAGAATTACTAACTCCGGAGGAGGTATCCCCTTGTTTTCATAGTAAAACAGGTGACCCAAGGGAACACCCTCCCCCCCCCTTTTTCTTGCCCTGGGTCAAATAGCCCAGAGCGAAGAGGGCAGCCGAACGGAGACACTGCCGAAACAGACAGCCTACCTAGCTATAGTAGCAACTGTTAAGTGAATGACATTCTGAGCAGTAGATAATAGACCTAACAATAGAGGCCTCCAGAAATGGACTCGATATTTCTAAGATAAAATTCATGAATGTGGATGGTTGAGCGCAATGAGCGGCCTTCAAAAATCTATAATAGCGACACTATTAATGTAAGCCCAAGAAGTAGAAGAACTCTTACTTCATGAGCCGAAATCTTAAGCACAACTGCTAAGTCAATGATATACCATAAGCAGTACCAATAGTTAATAGAATCCATTAACAATAAAATGGAGCGTAACGTCCTTCTACTAGACATCAAAGACAGAAGAAGCTTACGCCCTTTGTAATAAACAGATATCTGTTTATAAATACATAAACTGTACCCGGAAAGAGTAAAGGCCTATGCCCATACGAAGACGGAAGGACCTTAAAATAATAGGTTCCGGATAATAGGAGCCTAACTCTTATGCAACAATCCAACCTAAATAGTAACGGAAGTATTGATTCCGAAACTATGAAAGTGAAAATCATCCATCGATAGTGCATGAAACTCACTGACTCTACAGTAAAAGAGAAACCAACAGAATTACTGTCTAAAAGGTCAGAATTTGAAAACTACTGTTTCCAGAGGCTCAAATGATTACTTAGCTAAATAAGAACCGAAGTTAAAATCCGTATAGGAATTTAATCTAAAGATTCTAAGTCTATTTATCAAAAAGGTACTAACTGACTTAGATAAAGAGACAAAAGACTCAATTGTAAACTATCGTAGAGTGCATAGGTATGAGGTAACATAAACCTATAACCTAAATAATAACAGGCTGCAGTAGATCTTGTGAAACAAGTATACTAAAAAATAGCAATGAGTAGTATGGAGGGATCAACAATATGAACATAATGATCCCTACACCACGACGGAAGAGCCTCCACTTTAGCCGCATAGAATAGCGAAGAAGAGGATCTCCTATAGTAAGAAATCGCGTCCAAAGCTCGTCCAGTACAGTGCTTACAATGCAATACGGACCACACAACGGAAAACACGAAGGTTGCGACCTTGCTGGTTGTGATAAAGATGACACGATTTACCCAGTGAAAAAGATCCTCACATAGAGGAAGATTTCACGTTAAGACCCACAGTAGACAAGAGAGTAAATTACTCATGATCTCTGTGAAGATAGAGATGCTATCAACAGAAATGTATTGTGGTTGTTTATCTTAGCAATACGTGCTAAAACAACAGCGCCGGAGGATACGCATATCCTATCATTCCGTCCTATAGATCAATAGAGCGTTAACAATATTAGCTCAGAGATCTGGACAAGCCAACACATACGTCTGCAATTGATTAACAAGCTGTGTCATAAATAAATCATCATTGGGCGCTCCCATAGATAGCAAATCTGATTGAATACTTGTTTGTTGAGAGTCCATTCTGACAGCAACAAGCGACCCGTAAGAGAACGGGAGTCCGATAAAACAATCAGACGACCCGGAATATGACGGACCAAAACTGAACTTGGTGTACTATAACCAACAGACGGATTCTTTCCATTAAATTGAATAACGGAAACGAAAGAGTGCCTCCCTGGTTCCGGAGACACGCCACTACTGTCGAATTAAAGGACAGGAATTTGGGCATGCGTTTCTGAATAATGTTCATGCACTGACATAAAGCAAGCCTAAAAAACATTATTCCGCGGAAGTTAAACTGATTGCTAAAAGACTGCGGAACCCAAAGACCCTGGCACTTCGAATCTGTAGGGATCAGTATTATATCCCAATCTGATTGACTGGCAACTGTCATAACAGCCACACTCGGGTCCGGCAACTGCGGCGGCACTCTCTGAGTCAACCACCGAATGTTTGCCCCAGTCTGAATCTCTTGTAATCACTAGATAGACAAGAGAACGTATAATTCGAGCAATTCATGGATTGCCGAAAAGTTGCCGTCGAAGAGAAGCTCCTCCGAGAACGAAGCGACTCTGAGAGAGTTCTTAACCTTACTATCCACGCGTGCGGATGTAGCTAGGGCTGCGTCACGTCTAACTAACTCCAATCAGCCACTGAAGGGCGGAGTTATACGTGAACAAACTACTGCCCTCAAAAGAAATTACATTGAGAATAATATCCCGTAAATCTTTTCTTGAAGACGTAATGATAACGCCTCAGTAATGCGGATTACGTATAATAAAGCGTCTAAGTTAAGTCTACTATACATAATGTCGTTCCCAACATTGAAATTGGAAAAGACATAAACGGCGAAAAAGAATATATGCAGTCTTTAATCACACCGTCTAGACGCATATGAACTCTCGGTATGCCCTGCTCTGCCAAAATAAACTATTTGTATAAATGATAAAATGGCAGAAATGAGCAACGCGGACAAGAAACTAAACTATCATGCTTAGTAGCAGGCTTGTATATATATATATATATAGCGTCGAAAAATAAAACACATGTTGTAATGACAATATTGGACTGCGTCGGTAAGTCAGGGACAATGTCCCTGAACCGATCGAAAAATCCGAGTCCAATGACGCTATAAGTCTCTTATCCAAGATCGCAGCAATGAAGTCCGAAATAATAATCACTGGAAGATAATGCCAGAAGATATGAAAGGCATCTTCCGATACAACTAAAGGGAAAACTCGAAATCTTTCGAATCCCTTTCGCCATCCTGTCGGACCCTATAAAGCGTTCGGTCCTCCGTAGCTGATGCAACCGCGGACCGCACCGACCCAGCGCCGTCGGATAATTCCTGATTCGACCGAGAAACTGTCAATTGCTGGGATGCTGCGAAACAACTGTGCTAACTCGGATAGCACGTCCGTCACTGAGGCCTGAGGAGAAGCGGTCTTACGATGCATTGCCGCTGGAAGCTCCGTGATCGTTACCCCGTGCATACTTCCAATATGCGAGCGAACGGAGTGTATAGGCCTCGTGTCCCTTGGCTACCGGATGGCGCGACCTATTCGCCGTGGAATCACTGAATGCCGAAACTGATCGGATACTCGAGGTCCTGTAGCCAATGTGCGGTCGTGTGCCCTGCTGTGAGGATGAGGAAGCATTAAAGACAGTCTCTCGGACTGTCAATATAACGGAGCGTCCCGACCAACGGACATATGCTCCGAATGTAAAATATCTGAACCACAACATGCGGTCCCCTATGTTGTTGGGCGAGAGAGGGACGGACCTGGACAAGCCAGGAACCGGACTAACAGGCTTCCTCCGATCTGTCCTCAATCTGCCGTCACTGGGTGAGTACTAAAGAAATTAAAGTGCTCGCATCACCCAAATCTCCTTCCTAGACCGCAACGGACGAACCCGGCAGCCGAACCATTCGATGAATGTACGCTACACCGGGTGAGCTAGCGAATGTCACTCCGTAGGCGATAGACATATTCCATGAACACTTATTGCCGCTAACTCTTCATTAACTATGACGACAGAGGCACACTTTTGAAAGACATCTCCATAACTCTTCGAACAAGAAACCAGAAATGCTTGGATAGCAAGCATAAAATAATAATATATATAGCGTCGTTCAATAATTCGAAAGTTTGTGTGACATTATTGGACTATGTCGGAACTGAGGGACGATGTCCCTGAACCGAACCAAAAATTTCTAAGTCCACCGACGCTATCAGTTTCTTATCCGGCATCGCAGCATTCTGGTCCGACGAAAGAAGCTGTAGAAGACCAAGTCAGATGACATACACAACAGCATATGTTGTTCCGAAAGGGAAAGCTCGAAATCCTCCGAATCCCTTTCGGTATCCCGTCGGACCGGATGAAACTTTCGGACGTCCGTACCCGCTTCCGCGGAGCGTCCCGACCCAGCATCGTCGGATAAAATATATGCGACAGATTCAGTTGATGCTGGGATGCTGCGAAAAACTGTGCTATTAAGGAAAGCACGTCCGTTCCCGAGGCCTGTGCAGTAGCGGTCTTACGATGCATTGCCGCCGGAAGCTCCGTGTACGTTGACTCCCGCACACTTCCTATGCGAACGTCCGGAGTCTGCAGGCCTCGTGTCCCTGGCTACCGGATGGTGTGACCTGGTCGCCGAAGAATCCTTGATCGGCGAAGCTGGTAATATATCGGCGGTCACGCAGCCAAGGTGCGGTCGTGTGCGCTGACGAGAAGAGGAAGCCTTAGCAGTCTCAGCGGACTGCCTATACAACGGAGCGTCCCGAGCGACGGACGTATGCTCCGCTTACGACACATTTTGTACCACAACATCTGGGACCAGATGTTGTTGAACGAGAGAGGGGCCTCTCTCGCTTGCCGTCCGGATGGACCGGAACGAGCTATGAACCGGACTAAAAGGCTTCCTGCGTTCTCCCTCCGATCCGCCGTCACTGGGTGTGCATTAAGTTAATTTATAGTGCTCGCATCACCCCAAAATTCCTTCTAGACCGCAACGGACGAACCTGGCTGCCGAACCATTCGGTGAATGGACGCTACACCGGGCGAGCTAGCGGACGTCAAAGGCCGTCGAACCTACTAGGGTCCTCTTAGGCAATTGGCGTATTTACATGAGCACTTTTCCGCTAGCCCTTCATTAATTGTGACGACGGAGGCACACTGTTGGAAGACATCACAGATACATCACCCTAATCTTGATCGTCTGAAATAGAAATTGAAAAAGTAGAGTGACCCTGCGGGGAAAGGACCGGAGTGTCCAAATCCCCAACAACATACCGTGACATACGCTTCCCATATTGTCATCGAAATCATACGATACAGAACAGGAGTTAATGCGAGTACACTGACCACATATAGAATGATAATAAAGTCAGAGGAAGACTTCCTCTTAAAACAATTGATCAATATCCTTTCACTGTGAAAAGAAAACAAGTCCTGGTACTCGCACTAACCCCTGGCAATCAAAATACATAATAATAATATGATCCATTAATATAGAAAAAATAATTGAAATCAAAATATTTTGAAAAAATATTTTTTCAGAACAGCCCAAGTTTCTGAAAAGTAACGTTGAGCCCCAATGGATCCCAAGCCTAAGTGTGGACAAAAATTTTAAAAATATTTTAAACAATTTATTCAACACTTACGAACAATAATAATGTATCTAGTTATGATTAAAATAACATAAAGATATTATTTTTTAGAAATCCCCCCCTCACACAGAGGGCTGTTGTAAATGTAAACAATGAGTGTAAAAACACTAAAATAAGACTCCAGGCACCCAGGCCTGAAATCAGTTACCAAAAATACACTATCTGATGCAAAACAGAGACTTCCAGGGAAGAAACTGCAGAACATCAGATGGTAGATGCAGAACACAACGCCTAACCACCCGTAGGTGAAGACGTAAATATGGGGAAAGAACAGAATTTATTCTGTTATTCAGCTAAAACTCCCAAGAAATTTTAGTAATAATAATTACAGAAACTATGCCAAAAGCATGGGAGAATAGCAAGGGGGAACTTAAAGGACAGGGAGAGAGGAAAACACTTAAAAAAACAGTGTAACTAAATAATCAGAATGACAACAAAATGGCTGCTGCCTTGAAAATAGGTAACTTAACATAATTTCATTAAAAAATTTTAAGTTACAGCCCTGATAATATTCTGTCACACATTCTTTTCCTCTCCTCCTTCTCTATCCTCCTTAGAATCACCATTTCACTAATATTTATGTGTCTGGCATCATTTAAACTGAGATTTAAAAGCACAAAGATCAATCAGATGTTAACTGATGAAGGGCCAAACTTAGAATGGCGCCAATTTCGGAACGTCCTTGACACTGCGCATGCGCAGTAGGGGCGAAGTGTGGAGGGCCTTTCAGGACATGTTTTCTTTAGTTTTAGATGCAAATTTTGGGGATTGGGGGGCAAAATTTGTGTTTGGCCCTATATTTTAAGAGTTAGCACCAGCTATGTCTGGGTCATTGGTACAGTATAAAAATATTCCTCAATTTGAGTTAAGTTATAATTCAGGGGCTCCCACAGGGAGCCCAAATATGAACCCAGGGACTTGGCCTGAACAAACTCATATCTCACCTCCCTAAGTATAGTGTATATCAAATATCAAAAGATCCTGACCGGTGGATGTGAAGAATAAGATTTTTGAAGAAAATTCCTCATTTTGAACGAAATTATAATTTGGGCTCCAACAGGGAGCCCAAATATGAACCCAGGAACTTGGTTTGAACAAACTTGAATCTCATCCTCCTAAGGATGCTGTACATCAAATATCAAAACATTCCGACTACTGGATCTGAAGAAGATTTTTCAAGAAAATTCCTCATTTTGAACTAAGTTATAATTGGGGCTCCCACAGTGAGCCCAATTATGAACCCAGGCACTTGGCTAGAACAAACTTGAATTTCACCCCCCTAAGGATGCTGCATACCAAATATCAAAAGATTCTTATTGGTAGATCTGAAGAAGAATATTTTTAAAGAATATTCCTCATACTGCACGAATTTAAACATTTGGGCTCCCACAGAGAGTCCAAATATGCACCAAGGGAACTGATTTCAATAAACCTGTGAAACAATCTTTCAAAGATGTTATATGTGAAATTTGACAGCTTTTGCAGCAGTGGTTTGGGAGAAAAGTAGTGTTAAATGTTTTTCCCATTACCCACGGTGTTAAAAAATGCTGACTCAGCACTTTTTCAAAGTCCCCAAAAAGTACCCCATGATAAAACTGACAGCAACTTTCTGCACCATTCCATTCTGGTGGTCCCAAGGAAGTTTCACACCAAATAAGAATTCTCAGTGCCGTGTAGTTTTGGAGACATGGGCATTTTAAATTTTTTTCTATTTTTAGCTCCTGCAGTTCTCATTGGGCAAGGGGAAATTTTTTTTGGTATAAATTAAGTACTTATGACCCAGTAAGCCCTCATTTCAAATCTGGTTCAAATCAGCCTCTCGGTTTGAAAAGTAGAAATTTGGGGAGGGGCGAAAATTCTCGCCCCTCCCATTACAACAGCAAATATAGCCCCACAAACGTCTCTTTAACAAATTAGAGTCTACACCGCAAAAGGATGTTGCGCACCAAATATCCAGTCTCTGCTACTGCTGGTTCATGAGAAGAAGATTTTTTTAAGATTTAGGCATACTTTTTGGTCGTGGCCCTACTAAGGGGTGGGGCAACTTGATTTGAACAAAATCAAAATGCGATGTCATAACAAACAATCATCTCAAATTTCACTTAAATTGGTTCAGTGGTTTTGGAGGAGAAGTGAGTGATCACTATAGCTCACCCTGACTGAAAGTCAGGTGAGCCAATAAAGCCTGACAGGCTTTATAGTACCTGTTCCAACTGTAAAATAGAACTTGATTTTGTTTGAATTCAGATTAAATCATAATAAAAAAAAATAAAATAAAACTTGTCCGCAAGACATACAGAAAATAATGCCCACACAATATTTACAATTGAAACCAATTGCAATTTGCATTATAATAAATATTCATTCCATAATGATAGGGAAAAATAACTCTCAAAATAAAGTGACATATCAGCTACTACTATTGCAGAAGAAAGGGTTCTGATATCAGAGAAATTATTAGAAATCCTGTCCACTTGTGTGAGGGCAAGAAAAATCAACTACAATCTAAAGAAGATGGATATAAAATAGTAAACCGCCTAAAATCTTGTCTTAATTACTTTTTATAGCTTCTTCTGTCTCCCAGCCAAGATGACTAGTATATAGTACTGGCCTATCTGGGCCTAAAAGAGGAGAAAAACCTTAGCTGCTAGCCTGCCCTCTAGCTCTGCGAGAGCAAATGTATGACTGACAGGAAGCTAGATGCCTGTTGGGTCAGAAGGTACCGACACACAATAGAACCTCTACCCCACCAGACTTTCCAGAGAAAAAATCACCACAACAAAGATATACTTCGCACTGTATCGTCAAAAGAGAACAATATATAAGAAGGGTCAAAAAAAGGCAGAAACTGATGCCATAAAACAAAATGTGTAAAATTGCCTTAATGTGCATACAAATAAAAGGTAATGATAATAAGAGCCAGATGGCAGAACAGAGGAGGAAGTTATATCAGAGTGAGAGAAAGTAACGAAAGTAACTACTCAGAGACAGTATGAAAAGGGTGTTAATGGAAAAGGCAACAAATGTGAAAGAAATGGAAACGGAAGCTGTAGGTATAGGACTCCTACCGATAGGAGTAAAATAAAGAGAACAACCTCATTTTCTAGATGGAGTTAAAAGATCTGTAATCATTCCTGTAAACCACAAACCTGCGCTTGACCAAAATCCGTTGACAAAGTGTATAAGAAGCACGGAAAGAGCCAGGACTAGGAGTAGCCTGACTGCTTACCTGGGCTTACCAAAAGCTATGTGTATTAACACATCTCATAATGAGCGCTTCTGATAGATAACACGAATAACCACAGAAGCTTATATCGAACAGAGGTTGATGAAATTTAGTAGAACATACCACTGGACTGCAGCCTGGCTTTCCAATATATAATAGCAACTATTAACCCAAGTATGTGGGCTAAAAGTTTGGATATCGCTATATGCAGAAGGAGAATGTGCATAGCGAACACCCCATGTTGTATGACCATATTTGCTGAAACGGACAAAATATGAGACCATAAACTCATCTTGGATAGTGCCTTGATGCATATAAGAGTACTATCGCATCCCACAGCAGAATCAAGTTTGAAAGGATTAACACAAAACATATGGATCAAACAAGGGAAACAAAAGATCCGAAATCACTCCTGAAGTCCAACAGGCAACACTCAATGAACGAGACGAATCATGAGTACCGCAATCCGAAAAACAAACAGAATTGGCAAAACACAACATGGGAGTAATGAGCGACACGGTTTTGACAACCTGAACAATCTGATAGCAGTAACTGTGCATCAGATACTCAATAATCCACAAAGGAGCTTAGGAAAGATAAGAGAAAGAGCCCTGATAGGAAGCTACCTGACTACTTATGTATGCAGGCTGTAAGCTTAAAGTATTAACACTCCCAGAATGGAGTAACACAGATGGAAAATATGCTTGAGAATGCTGGTTAACAGAGTAAAGATCCTGTAATCACTCACCTGGAACTACATATAAAAATGTGATTTCCCATAGGCTTTCCATGGTATCTAATAGCTGCAATTGTGGCCATGTTTGCAACATTACATCAACATTACGTGAGGATCATTGGTAGAAGGTGTCACAGTCCTCAATCACGTGAAGTTTCAAAACATTTGAATCCATCAAACGGAATCATAGAATGTCTCTGGTGACCACATTTTCCAACCAACGGGAACAAAAAGAGGATCATTTGTAGAGGGCCTCTATATAGACCATTCCTGTCACGTTTTGGTTCATGTCGGCTCAGTAGTTTCAGAGAGATGAAAATGTGATTTCCCATAGGGTTTTTCAATAGTAACTATAAACCGCAATTGTGGCCATGTTTGCAACACGGTCAACATTAAATGAGGAACTTTGGTAGAGGGTGTCCCAGTCATCAACCATGCAAAGTTTCAAAACATTTGGCCCTGTGGTTTCAGAGGAGAAGAGTTTTCAAAATTGACCAATCAGAATCAAAGAATGCTTCTGGTGGCCACGTTTTTCATCCAACAGGAATGAAATGAGTAACAGTTGTGGAGAACGTCTCACAGACCATGCCTGCCAAGTCTGGTTCACAGTGGCTCAGTACTTTCAGAGAAGATGATGAAAATGTGGTTTCCTGTAGGGTTTCTGTAGTAACTATAAGCCATAATTACAGCCATAATTGCAACCCGATGAAGATTAAATGAGGATCATTGGTAGAGGGGGTTACAGTCATCAGTCACATTAAGTTTCAAAACACCTGGCCTGGTAGTTTAAAAAAAGATTTCTTGAAAATGCACACATTTATGAATTCTGTTTCAACAAAAAAATCAGTAAAAGAAGTTTAAATATTTTGAAAATTACAATTTATTCAGACAGTATTCTCTTTCAAATAGCTTTGGATAGGTAAAGGGTTACAGGAAACACATTTTACTCCAATTTTGTCATATCTTAAATGATATAATATACTGGTCAGCTAAGCTGACATGATGGGAAAAGAAAATAAACAAAACTTCCATGCTTTCCAAACACCTGTCATCAATCAGTATTTCTGATGTTGGTAGAGGTGCAGGCTGCAAGCCGAGAGGTCCTCGGTTCGAATCCCACCTGCGGCAACCGCGTTGTGTCCTTGGGCGAGACACTTAATCTCCATTGCCCGAGTGGGGGCACGATGACGCCATGTACTAAGGCGTACTGCACGTTGATGGTGCACATGTCTTCAACCAATCTAATTCTGCCTGTGCTGCAGTGCGGAATTACGATGTTGGGGAGCTGGCAGCTGCTCGTCGTTGCTCGGTGGTTCTCTCCGGGTACTCCGGCTTCCTCCACCCGTAAAACTGTCATGGTCATGATTAGCCATTGTGCATAAATATGTGACCTTAAACATCAATAAATAAATAAATAAATAGTATTTCTGATAAGTAACTTGAGAGAAATACATATATTAACATAATTACAGCTGCACTTGTTTACAGTACAAGTCAAAATAAGTTGTAGGATAATCCTATAAACTATGTACCTTTCTCTTCCTACACTGAGAAGACCAGAAGCTGGCATCATTTTCTGGAAAGTTCTCACTGATAGCTTTCCAAAAAATGTCAGATTCTGATCTTGTCAGTGCAGGAGCAGCAGTTTACTTAGTTTATTGCAGTTATGCTACAACTTATTTTGACTTGTACTGTATACACAATATTTTGGGTTTTTTCCCAGTTCTCAGTGGAGAAAACTGGAACCAACCCTTACCAGATTCTCAAAAAAAGCCCAAGTATTTTGCTGACATTACCAATCTTCATGCAGACATGAGAGGCATTGGGTTAAGCATTAGAATATAGCCTCTGGCAGCTACATATTTCCATCTGCTCATAGACCATTCCTGCGAAGTATGGTTCACGTCGGCTCAGTAATTCCAGAGAAGATGAAAATGTGATTTCCCATAGGGTTTCTATAGTAACTATAAGCTGCAATTGCAGCCATGTTTGCAACCCGATCACAATTAAATGTGGGTCGTTGGTAGAGGGTGTCACAGTCATCAACCATGCAAAGCTTCAAAACATTTGGCCTTGTGGTTTCAGAGGGGATTTTTTCAAAATCCACCAATCAGAATCAAAGAATGCTTCTGGCAGCCATGTTTTTCGATGCACGTTAATAAAAATGAGAAGCATTTGTAGAAGACCTCCCATTAGACTATCCGCACCAGGTTTGGTTCATGTCGGCTCAGTAGTTTCAGAGAAGAAGATGAAAATGGGATTTCCCATAGGGTTTCTATAGTAACTATAAGCTGCAATTACGGCGATGTTTACGTCGCGATCAACATTAAATGAGGAGCATTGGTAGAGTGGGTCCCAGGCATCATTTATGTGAAGTATCAAAAAATTTTGCCTGGCAGTTTCAGAGGAGAAAATTTTTGAAAATCTACCAACCAGAATCAAAGAATGCCTCTGGCGGCCATATTTTTCAACTCACGGGAACAAAATGAGGATCGTTTGTAGAGGACCTCCCATAGCCCATTCCTGCCAGGTTTGGTTCATGACAGCTCAGTAGTTGGGACCAATCGACATTCAAGGTCAACAAATTCTAATTTTTCATTGGTTATCGACAGTGTATTTGTATTTAGGATGTAGTTCCCTTCCACTTGTTTCGCATGTATAACCACGTGTTAGTATATCATAATTTTTTTCACTTTCTTTTCTAAACAGGATAGACTGTTCTCAGCGGGGGTGCAAGGTATTGAACAGGGACCAGCTAGCCTCGAGGGCGATTATATGTACTGTTAGGTGACAAAACAGAGAACATAAAAACTAGTTGATACTTACCTTATGTTTGTTTTTAAGAGAACAGATTATAAACAAAGAAAAATAAAACTGACAAGAAATTCTTCAAAAACAAATCTCTACAGTTGAAATCAGTAGAGACATTGGTAAAAACATTGGAGTAACCAACATCACCACTTATATACTTCAATAAAAGTTATGAAAAGCACAAGAAATATGATTTGTGTCGTGTTTCTCTTATTCCACCGATATTTGAAGCAGGAACCATAGACACTGGAACGGTTTATGGTGGCATATCAAATTACCGAAATAAGCTCAACAATTGCAAATTACTCTTTCAAAGCCCTAGTAAGAGCTTAGTGCCTTCTCGCAAAAAATGAAATGTTGATTTTCGCTGAAAATGTAGCTTTTTTGTCAAGGTTTTCGTCTTGACCAAGCCCCAAATCTTACTGACAGAACAAGGCAGTTCCCACCAGTGGCAGAGCCATGGTCTGAACTGAGGGGAGGAGGGAACCCACTTTTTGAAGATAGTTTAGATGCTATATAAGTAAGGGAAATTTGTTCACTTTGAAATTCCCACCTCTGATATTCCATGAATTCAAATTAAATATACACAAATTATACATCAGAATGGAGGTTGAGATGCATAGAACACGAAACGTATACCTTCAAACTTTTTGGGAGTCACACCTCACCCAGAGGTATGGTTAGGGTGTGGTTAAGCTGTGGTACCTGCTATGCAAATTTCTGCTGGGGTACACACCTTAACCACACCTCATAATTCCACCAAACACCTTATCCACACATAGCAGAAACAAGAGCTGGACTTTCATCCTGTGCATACCCCCACGTAGTGTACCGCCTAGTGTGGGCATACCTATGACCAACAAATATCATTTATGAATATTCTCATATGGACTGACGGACAGATGCACAGATGGACAGACGCAATCCAGTATACCCCTCCCCCCTTCCATTTTCTTTGAAAGTTTTGAACAATTTCCAACAATTTTCTAAGTCAAAAGGTATGGTAAATTGTTTTGTGTATGGAAGTTTTATGCAATGAGGCAGAAGCCTTTGTCATAGGCAAACTGCATGCCATATTTTACTTAAATCCGATAACACCAATCCAGTATGCCCCAACCCCCCCCCCCTCCCATTTTCTTCGAAAGTTTTCAACAATTTCCAACAATTTCTAAGTCAAAAGGTATGGTAAATTGTTTGGTGTTTGGAAGTTTTATGCAATGAGGCAGAAGCCTTTGTCATAGGCAAACTGCATGCAATATTTCACCAAAATCCGATAACCCATACCTGAGATACAGGCTGAACAGACAAATAATGTCTATTTCCTACAATTTCTAAGTCAAAAAAGGGGGATAACTCTAAAAAGGAGAATGTGAGAAACATCATTGAATCCTTTTTTGAAAGCCTATACCATAAGCAGTGTTCATGGCAAATTTCATTGCAATAGAACATCCGATACCCGAGATACAGACTGAACAGACAAAATTTGGCTTGGACGGACACAATTTCTAAGTGAACAAGAAACAAACAAAAAAAATAACAAAAAAAAAATAACTAGTGTGGGCATACCTATGACCAACAAATATTATAAAAAATAATAATTTACTTAAGTTATGAATATTTTCAGATGGACTCAAACACGGACGCACAGACGGACGGACGGACTGATGGACGGATGGATGGACGGATGGATGCATGTAATCCAGTATACCCCCATTTTCTTCGAAGGTGGGGGTATAATCACTCCAAATTCATATTTAGGCAAGGCACACCCCAAAGGTACCTCATAAGTTCCTCAAACACACCCCACAGTCCTTAAAAACAATCACGTTGGAACTGTCATACCTCAAACATACATACCCCCATGACTTAGAGCAAATTCTCTTCAAAGTAGGGCTGAAACGGTTGGCTCATTTTCACAACCGACAAACCGAGAGCTATAACCGATTAATATTCGGTTATCCATAGCCATTATTTCCCGAATCTGGGGTCAAAACTATAGAAATTGGAAAGCAGTGTTCTAAGAAACTATTCCGTAGTGTGTATACAAACGAGCGTTGCCAAGTACTTGACAATGTTCGTTAAGAATACATACTGCGGAATAGTTTCTGCAGTTAGTCAATACTCACGGAAATTGCCGACCATCAACGAAGTCTTGAAGCAAAAGTCGATTATTTCTCAATATTTACAGTGCTGCTTCAAAGTGTAATCTATCCCAAATGAGAAGCAGATTTACTACATTTTAACCGTGGAATGATGATCACTATCGATATTTCGGATAACCGGTTGAGGTTTTTTTCAAATTGGTTTGATACGTCACATGATCTCTGCAAGTCAAAGATGGGATGACGTCGGGATGACATCACGGCAACCTGGCTCAAAGGAGAATTTTCGGTCTCCTAGTTAGAAGTGAACTGAAGTGTGCTAGACTGAGGAATGGATATACTTTTATATTGGAATGGTGGAAGAAATTTATTGCGTAGTCGCTGGTGCAGATAATTGGAGTTATTGAAGTATTATTCAGATAGAAACACGTTGGCAAAAATTGAAGTGACTCGAGAGCACCGTTTTCAAAATTCCTTCCATACAACATTATGCCAATGACGCAACAGCCAAGTCTTCCAAATGAAAATCGATGATGGATAGCAAGTCTGAAAATCCTGCGTTTTCCCTGAATGTCTCATGGGCATGGAAAAGCCCAGTTTCAAAGATCGCAAGAAGATTCACTTTTATTATTTGTGCTTGACATTCCAAACCCAATGTTTGACTCACTGTTTAGGAAATATATGAAAGGCTGAAAGTAAACTGAAGTGTACTGATCCCGGTGCAACTGACTCGAACAAAGTCATTACTTCAGACTGTAATGGCTATATCATAGGGAGTGCTCACCAGTCTTTCTTATTATACTTTCTGCAATTGTTTACAACAGGCTTGCACTACAGTGGAAGTCCCTAACTTGGAAAAATACTCTCTATTTTCATCTTTCCCAAGCAATTTGGGAAAGAAAAGTGGTGCAAAAGCACCAAGAAAAAAATAAGCCCAAACTGGGTCAAGTGCGACCGGCGCACACCCACTAGGGGACACTGTTCTTGTACTAATCCACGGCTTCTGGAACCAGTGCGCAGATATATAACAAACGTGTCATTCTATTGAATCTGTCAACATTGGAGGTATGTGATTAGTAGGGAGGAAGGACTGTTTTCAACAGGCTGAATAGATGACAAGAGGAGGGAATCACATAACCAACCCCCACATAACCCAACTGCACTTGACCTGTGGACAGAAGAAGAGTTCCCTAGGCCTATAAAACCATAGCATCTCCACCATTAGTAAATGACAATGGGGATGAGGCGTATGGTCCAGTGTGACACGCAGACAGAAAGGACAGAACCAAGAACAGGGCTGGAACTGACCTGGCAAGAACCCTAATGGCAAGGGTTGATGACAGCCAGAGCAGAAGAAAAGAGGGCCTAAAGTAGAAAGGTCATCCGACTGCTCCTGCAACTGATGCAAATAGGTGGAGAAAGTAGAAGCATTTCTCCAGTAGGCTGCCTGCATATCTTCCAACAACTGACGGAGTTAGCATAAGCCCAGGAGGTAGACAATGCAAGCACCTCGTGGGCAGAAAAATGATAGGTAATACAACTGTCAGTCGCTAGACGAGCGTATAACGCGTGAATAGCAGACAAATCCGTCTAGAAATGGACTGAGGAGAGATCTTCTGTCGACCAGGGATAAGAGACAGAAATATATATTTTCCTGTCTTTACTAATGAAAATTGAGGTAAATGCAAATTGCACAAACCCAACAGAGCAAGGGCGAATACCCTCATCAGAAGGAAGAGCCCTGATACAGATTGGAGGTTGAGTAGTTTCTGGCATCTGATTCCTGGCCAGAAAGGAGCAATCAGTGGTAAAGTTAACACTGTTGGCGGAGCTCCTGAAAAAGGCCAGATCAACAGGGAAGGCGTGAAGCTCACTAACACTTCTGGATGAGGCAAATGCATCAGAAAAAGCCATCTTGTATGTGAGAAAACACATATCCATCTAGGATAAAGGTTCGCACGGCACCCCCACCCACCAGACCACTCCACACGCAAAACAGCACCCAAGAAAGATACAATCTTGGGGTAAGCTGCAAAATCCTAGGCCTTTTCAAAGAAAAGTGCCAAATGAGCTTGGAGAGGGATGGATAATTTCCTTCTGCTGAGGGTAACGATACTTTCCTCACATATGAAGAGGTCTCCGAAAGCATGAACCTGTACCCTTATATATTTATTTATTGGTGTTTAAGGTCACATATTTATGCACAATGACTAATCATGACTGTGACAGTTTTACGGGTGGAGGAAGCCGGAGTACCCGGAGAGAACCACCGAACAACAGCGAGCAACTGTCAGCACCCCAACATACTAACTCCACACAAGCAGGGTTAGCATTGGTTGAAGACAAGTGTACCATCGACGTGCAGTATGCCTCAGTACACAACGCCACCATGTCACCATGCGGGCAATGGAGATGAAGTGTCTTGTCCAAGGACACAATGCGGTTGCCGCAGGTGGGATTCGAACCGAGGACCTCTCGGCTTGCAGCCTGCACCTCTACCTACTGAGCCACCGCGCTCCCGCCTGTATCCTTAGATGGTAACAGGTTGGATACCCGAGAATCAAACAGATATACCAAAAACTCTGCAATCTATGTTATCAAAGGATCGGCATAATCAACAGAGTGATCAGCCTACCATCGAAAGAAGACCTTCCACTAAGACGCATCACCTAAACCGTGGAGTGCCGCTTTGAAAAAGAAATGCACTCCACTGCTAGTCTCGAACAACCTCTTCTGAGGAGACAGGACCTGACAAAAGATATGCTTGAAGGCACAATGAAGTCAAGTCGACGTGAAACCTCCTCGTATGACCTTGCAACGAAGGTTGTGAAGTAGAAAGAGATGCGCCGAAACTGTTGCCAACAGAGAGAGGAGCTGCATGGATCCACAACCGCTGATTCGACAGGGGAGCGATCAGAAAGATTCGAAAACTGCAGGTTCGTATCTTGGCTAGAACCTGAGGCAGAATCAGAACCAGTGGGAAGGCGTAGCCGACTAGACTGTTCCAATCAAGTGACAGAGCATCCATGGCGAAAGCCAGAGGATCTAGACACAGGGACACAAAAGTGTACACCTGAGGGTTCCAATGGGTCGTAAAACAATCGATGTGGGGACGACCCCAGAGATCGCATTGCGACTGGAACACTGCCCTGTGAAGCGTCCACTCGGTGGAAAAGAACCTGCTCTGTCGGAACAGGGAGTCGGCTAAGATGCTCAGACAACTGGGAATGTGACTAACCACCACCCCAGCATTGACATCCTGAGCGAGCAGAAGATCCCAAGCGAATTAGTACATGGGATCCGAGTGCGTGCTGCCCTGGTTCCAATTGTAAGCAACCACTGTTGAATTGTTGGACAACAGAAGGACCTGACAATTCGAAAGGTGGGGGATCCACTGCCGGAAAACCAGAAGAGCAAGAAGCTCCTTCTGGTTGATGTGAAGAGCTGCATGATCCTGGTCCCATACACCGTGAAGGGAAAGACCAGAGGATCCAACGACGCGCACAATCTGAGATCGCTGACATCAGCTGTCGGAATACTATCGGGCATGGGCAAGTCCAAAGGAACTCCCTTGATAATCCACTGAACATGCGTCCAAGGAAGAAGGTGACCATGAAGAGGTGCTGTTAACTGAAGTACCAGATCCAGAGGATCGACATTTGGCCTCCAACAACTGAAAGTGTTGGAGAATTCAGACATGCAGCCCACCTAGAGGAATGAGATCCGTCACCGAACTGCCGGAGAATACTCCGAGCTGGGTCAGAGGCAGGGCGAAAGCCAAGGGAATCACAGCCCTCACCTGGAGAACTGCCAACATATTCAGATGAGTTCGGAAGTCCATCCCCAGATGACAAAACGAATGAGAAGGGACCAGGTTCGACTTTTCGATGACTCTGAACGATAGCGACATGAGCGGGATCGGGTGTGTCGACATCTGGCTCCAGGGAAGCAGCATTGGAATGCCTCTGAAGGATATTGTCAAGATATGCCGAAGTAGTCACCCTGGGCTGAGTGCGATGGTAGGCTATCACATGCGACATCAGTCAGATGAAGACCCAGGTTGAGGCCAAAGGTATGGTCTTGAACCGGTAAATTCGCCCCAGAAAAGCAAACCTGAGAAACTTTCGCGATGTCTGATGAATCGGCACGTGAAAGTAAGAGTTTCGCAGGTCGATGCTGGAAGCGAAATCTCCCTGGTGAATGGAGCGGCGAACCGACCTGAAAGTCTCCATGCTGAACTTGGGAGCAATGGGAGACTGTTTCGGGATTCTCAGATCGATAATGGTTCGGAGTCGGCCGTCCTTCTTTGGCACCCAGAACAGGCGGGAATAAAATCCCAGTGAATGAATGTTCTTGACGACCTCAATCACCCCCTTTGACAGAAGAATGTCCATATCCCTGATCAAAAGTTCCCAGACGTGAAATGTCTAAAGGAACTTGGGTTGGAAAAGGCACACTCGACAGAGTGGGATGCCTCAGAAAAGATATCCACAGACGGGACTGAGCATCTAACAACCAAGGATCGGATGTGATCGTGGCCCAACAGTCTGCAAACTCAGATATCCCTCCTTCAATCTGGGATGAATCGAGGTGAGGACCTTCATTTCGAACCCCGGCGAGAAACCACCTCCACTGCTAGATGAAGGATCCTGAGACCTCCCTCTGGACAGCCGACACTTACCCTCACCACGTAAGTAAGAGGAAGGCGGCAGGAGGATCAGCCCTATGCTTCACAGAGGAAGCAGAATGGTGTTTGTTAGGCTTGGAACGGCCAGGGCCTCCAACAGAAGGCGGTTCAAGCTGGCGAAGCAGCAGCTGATCTTTGGAATGACACAAGACGTCATCCCGGACCGTCACCACGGAATCATGGAATAGTTGCGGACTCGCCAAAGAAGCAGATCGAAGAGTAGCGCCCTACCCTTCAGGAAGGGAATGACTTGTGTCACACAGCATCCCGGCAAACTAAATCCAAATTAGCCGTTTTACAGGCATGCGTTTGAGTAAGATGCATGAGCGTCTTAGAGATCACACACAAAGGAGCCTGTATGTCGTAAAACTAATCTGGAGGCAGATAAGCAGCCAAGGCAAAGACGACGTGATCCAAGAGAGAAATCATGCCTAGCATCTCTCTGGATAAACCCAACATGTACTCAGCTTAGTGTCCAATGCTGCAAAAGCTTCGACTACTTGTACCGACTGGTGCGGTCGATTTCTCGTCAGATCACCGAAGTTGAGCAACGTCGAGCCCGGTTAATCATTGGATGGGTGACCATCTGAGAGATCAATTCCGACTCCCGCGTTGTGTCCTTGGGCAAGGCACTTAACCCCGATCGTCCACATGGGGGAACGATGATGCCGTGTACTACGGCATACTGTACGTCGATGGTACGCATGTCTTCAACCAATCTAATCCTGCCTGTGCTGCAGTGTGGTGTTACGATGTTGGGGAGCTGGCAGCTACTCGTCGCTGCTCCGGGTACTCCGGCTTCTGTAGAACCGTCACGGTCATGATTAGCCATTGTGCATAAGCATATGACCTTAAACACCAATAAATAAATAAATATGGTACGGTCGAAGGCGCACAGAAGCAGGGTGATCCACAGGCTGTAGGCGACCAATGAACTCAGCCTGGCTGAAACCTCCGGCTGGTCTGGACGGTTTGTAGGAACTCAACATAAAGTCAAGAGCCACCCCCAAGTCAGAAGACTGATCGCTCTTAACGTCGGGTGTGCCTGACCCATCGCCTGAGTCAGAAGACACATATCCCATGTCGGGCATGTCAGCCGATGCCTCCCATGGTGTAGGAACACCAGTGGGAGCAGAAAGCAGTACCCTGCTTCCAATCCCGGGGGGCAGCGGCCTGGAGGCCACTGGAGGCCTCACTGGAGGCAACGGCAAGGCTCTTAGAAAGAACCTGTCTCCCTAAGCTCACATCCCGTATCTACCGGTACAACATGGGAATGGCCCGGCAAAGAAGCATCTGACACTCTAAACCAGCAAAGGGTCACGATCCTCTAGTACACCCGAAACATCTGAATACAGACGCTTATAGGGCTATGAAATACTCAGAGGATCTGAAGTGCAGGAACTCGCGGGAGAGTCGCCGCAGACCTCTGAGGGACAAAAGGTCCAGGCTGCAAAAAAATGTGGCGTCCCGCAAAGCTGGCGGAAGGACCAGAGTGCGTGGATGGATGCGTAACAGAGTCCATGGTGACTCTACCATGGACACCTGAATCCAAATCAAAACCTGCTAGGCTCGACGGCTGAAAGACCAGAGCAGAGGGATTGGCCGGCAACCACTTAAGACTTCGCCGAGTTGAAGCCAGGGAAGGTTAAGGTCGATATCCTACGTCCAAGAAGCAGAAATCCCTGCAGGGATAAGCCGAGGCCAGCTGAAACGGAGACCGATGATGTCACCGACGGAGTACCAACAGGAGTGAATACATCAGTAGCTGTTGACAAATTTGGAAAAGTGGAGAGAGCAACTGAGCTCGGCTCCACAAAAGAAGTCATAACCCTAGTGACAGCCTCAGATGCCGACTGGGGACGGACAGTAGTCCCGGAACCAGGCATCTCTTCACCAGAAAGTAAGCAGCTCCCATGGTATCCACGCCATAAAAAGACTGCAAAACCCCCAGGAGGGGGTATAACTCTCTCTAGACAGAGTCAAATTGGGAGGCCCCGAATGACTGTGTTCCCCTTCCCGCAGGTGTGGGAGGAATCCGCATCCTTGTAAGATGGCAGAAAAAATAGAATGACACATTGGTTATACGTCTGCGCACTGGTTCCGGAAGCCGTGGATTAGTACAAGGAAAAGAGTGTCCCCTACTGGGTGTGTGCTGGTCGCACTCGACCCAGTTTTAGCTTATTTTTTTCTCGGTGCTTTTGCACCACTTTTCGTTCCCAAATCACCTGGGAAAGAAGAAAATAGAGAGCACATTTTTGAGTTAGGGACTTCCACTGTAGAGCAAGTCTGTTGTAAACAATTGTAAGGTAGGGTGATAAGAAACCACTCTGTGATTATCAGAATTGGAAAGCACATTGATCGTGCATCGACCAAAAAAAAATATGAGCAAGACGTGAACTGCACTGTGCACTGGCCCACACAATGAGTTGAGGTTTTCCCCCAACATTGCTTGCCACCCCGTTTGATAATTAAATGACAACCGACAAATAATCTTGCCAGCTACGTGCGTGACCTAGTTGGACGTTTCAGTTTGGGGCCAACACACCAGAAATAAAGTAGGTGTGGTTACTGTACTAGGGATTATTTCAGGGGGATCACCCATGAGTGATTTAATAACAATCCACTCTGCACGTACTGTAGGCATGTCCTAACCACATCCCAATGGTGGTACTCTAACCATACCCCAACCACACCCTTGACACACCTTCAGGTGGTACTCTAAGCACACCTCAGACATATCCCAAACACACCTGATGGGGGTACCCTAAGCATACCCCAGGCATACCTGGAGGCCCAAATTTAACCAAGGGACCTGATTTGAACAAACTTGAATCTCACCCTCCCAGAGATGTTGTAGACCAAATACAAAAGCATTCTGACTGATGGATCTGGAGAAGATGATGTTTAAAGAAATTCTATCGTATTGCACCAAGTTAAAATTCGGGCTCCCATAAAAAGCCCAAGTATTAACTCAGGGACTCGATTTGAACAATCTTAAATCTGACCCCCTAAAGATGTCGTATACCAAATATAATGAAAGTGTCAATGACACTGTAGCTTAACTTTACTGTGTGTTGTGTTTGATGAAAAATGATAATGTTCAATGTAAATGAAAGGATTATGAAATACGACAAGAATTGTGATAATTGAGAATATGTTAATTTCTGTTCCCTGTATGCTATGTTTTCAATAAAAATAATTTGAGGTGTAGACTGTACTAAAGACTTGAGGGGTGGGTTAATGTGGCCCTCACAGTTAGTGTATATCAACCAAAGTTACCAAGTTACAGTGAAATTATTCCAAAATGAGTCATCCTATCAAGTTGCAATGAAATCCCTTCATAAATGCGGCCTGTAGACTGTGCTAAAGGTTTTGGTGTTTCGGGCCTATGTAGCCATCGCGGTTGACCGATCGCAACTAAAAGGGGATGTCCCCATCTAGACATTATACAGAGTCATCCTACCAAGTTACAATGAAATCCCTTCGTAAATACGACCTGTAGTCTGTGCTAAAGTTTTTCGGGTTTTGGCGCTCGGGCAGCCCTCATGGTTGAACGATTGTGACCAAAACGGGATGTTCTCATCTAGACATTATCTGGAGTCATCCTACAAAGTTACAATGAAACCCTTCATAAATACGACCTGTAGCTTGTGCTAAATGTTTTTGGGCTTCGCACCCCCCCACCCCCCCCCCCCCCCTCCCCCTGTAGCCATCAGTTGACTGATTGTGACCAATCTAGACATTATATGGAGTCATCCTACCAAGTTACAATGAAGTCCCTCCATAAATACGACCTGTAGACTGTACTAAAGGCTTTCGGGTTTGGAGCTCGGGTAGCCATCAGGGCTGACAAGATTGCGACTAAATGGGGAAGTTCTCATCTTAACATCATACGGAGTCATCCTACCAAGTTACAATGAACCCCCCCCCCCCCCCCCCCCCCCCCCCCCCAATATTAAATACGACCTGTAGACTGTGCTAAAAGTTTGGTTTCGGGCTTGGGCAGCCATCACAGTTGACAGATCATTTTGCTAACTATGTAACCAGAGGTTGGGTGACCCCTTCTGTATTAAGAAACTAGGGCTGAAACGACACATTATCTTTACGATACAATGCATATCGCGATTCATCCCCTGCGATGATTTGTATCGCGATTCATCTTTACTATTTATTTCAAAAGAAACCCCCCCCCCCCCCCCCCCCCCAATATTAAATACGACCTGTAGACTATGCTAAAAGTTTGGTTTCGAGCTTGGGTAGCCATCACGGTTGACAGATCATTTTGCTAACTATGTAACCAGAGGTTGGGTGACCCCTTCTGTATTAAGAAACTAGGGCTGCAACAACACATCATCTTTACGATACAATACATATCGCGATTCATCCCCTGCAATGATTTGTATCGCGATTCATCTTTACTATTTATTTCAAAAGAAAACACTCAAATCTAACTTATCTTGATGAAGTGTTACTTATGTTTATTGAACAAATGATAAAAATGTATCGTGACATCAATGCCGTGATGCCTTTTCAAGTGTGTGCTCATGTTAGTCGTTATTCCAGTTTTAAAGCTCACTCTTGCTGAGGAGATCCTAAAAACTGTTGTTGATTTATCTGTCTTTACAATGCTATTGTCTTGAAAATCTATAGCTCTCACCTAGAAATCGCCCAAAACACATGCACCAAGATTTAAATCGATCCATTCATAAATGCACCCTGAATAGTGTACCAAAGTAAAATGTTCATGTAAAAGAAGTAGTTCGAGTCGGCTTCTGATTTTCGTTTTTTTTTATCTTTGTATTTAATCCTTCAAACGATCGACAACACCGTCACGTCGAATGCAAGAACAAACACAGGTACTCTGCACAAGCTGAGAAATCGAAAGAAAATGATATCTGATAGCATTTTTGGTTTGGTGCTGTCGTACCTGCATAATAGAATATAAATATTAACTTTTGAATTTAATTATATTCTATTATGTGGGAAAGATACCATCCATCAAAAATGCTATCAGATATAATTTTTATTTTCTTAGCTTGTGCCGAGAACCTGTTGTGAGAACAAGACGAGAAAAATAATACTTTATTATTGGGGAGATTGGGAAGAATGGGGTACAGTACAGTCGCCGTGAACTGGCACTTTTCCACATGCCGACAGTGGGTGTGAACATGCGTGTGAAAAGACAACAAAATTTGTCCACGGCGGGTGAAGTGACCATGGACATAAAAAAATATATGGCGTGGGCATATAGCAGAACTGCCCACGGCGTTAATACGTTCCATGGTCATTGCCATGCTGGGAATTAAAAGCTACGCCGATAGATTATTGATGATCGTCATGAATTCCAGCAATTTTTTTTACATGTAGATGGTCTTAATGTCAATCTCCACTAGTTAATGCATCAAATATTTTAAGTAACGTTTTGTCATTCCTCGCATCCAGCTGTTGCTGATTGAGGCAAAACAATTAAATACAGTTTTTGGTTAATTTGGGGAATGTTCAGACAGTTACCCGCAACTGGAAGCAAATTTTAACCCTACACTCCCAGAGCAATAGATTTTTCAAACCAGCTTTTTTCGATGTCGGAGGCCACTCCCTCCAAGGACCACAACCCACTCAGGACCTTCGTGTTTCAGGACATGCATATGACATGTTATGCAGTGCTGTCTCTGAATATTGCTCAGCCCCCCCCCCTCCCCCACCCTTTTTTGAGAACCCAAGTTCTGCACCTGCATTCAATAAGATTCATTCAGATTATTAGGTCTATATCTGCCATAAAATTAACTATCTTTTGGTGAAGATCCCCTCGCCAATTAGATTTCATTATTGCTAAACATCTTCCCTCAAAAGTAGGGATGGTGACACAACACTGGAACAAGTTCTTTTCAGTGGGTCTCCATAATCTGTGTCTTCGGGGCAAACAAATTTTTTCATGTAGACGTTTATGTATTTCATAAATGTGTTTAGGCCATACCTACAAGTGAGTGTTTTGTACATAATCTTCCACTTTTATGTACATGTATGTAAGACTGATATTTATTTATTTATTGGTGTTTAAGGTCACATACTTATGCACAATGGCTAATCGTGACCGTGACAGTTTTAAGGATGGAGGAAGCCGGAGAGAACCGAGCCAGCTCCTCAACATTCTGACTCTGTTCAAGCTCTGGTCAAGCAGGGTTACAGCAGTTGAAGATGTGCACCATCGATATGCAGTACGCCTTAGTACACGGCGCCATCGTGCCCCCATGTAGGCAACCGGGATAAAGTGCCTTGTCCAAGAACACAACGTGGGTCGTCCCGGATGGGGATCGAACTCGGGACCTCTAGCATAGAAGTCCAACATTCTACCACTGAGCCACTGCGCTCCCTGTAAGACTGGTAAGACAAGGGTTAAATATTTATAACTATTGATTTAAAAAACATCATATTCAACATTATGTGTGTGTGTGAGGGGGGATATGAGGCCCAATGAGGATGTGCCCCCCCAGCCCCCCCCCCCCCCCCCCCCCCCACACACATTCAGTTAGACATGGATCATCAACACTACAAAGGAATGAAGCCAAGCAAAGGCAAACGTTATGGAAAAACACTAAGGAATGGATCTGAACAAACCTGAAACTAACATGCTCCCCCTGCACCCCCCCCCCCCCCAACCCTGCCCATAGAGAGCCCAAATAATAAGTCATGGTCTCAAATTGAACAAACATGAATCTGATCCCTCTTGAGATGTTACAAATGTAAATACCAAATATGAAAGAATTCTGACTGGTGGATCTGAACAAGAAGGTTTTTAAAGAAATGTCCTCACATTGCATTAAGTTAAACTTTGGGTTCAAATGGGGAGCCAAAATATTAACCCAAGGACCCGATTTGAACAAACTTGAATCTGACCCACCAAGAGATGTTGTATTCCAAATATGAAAGGATTCTGATTAGTGGATCTGAAGAAGAAGACTTTTAAAAGAAATTTCCTCATATTGCTCTGAGTTAAAATTCGGGCTCCCATGGGAAGCCAAATATCAACCCAGAGACCAGATTTGAACAAACTTGAATCGGACCCTCCTAGAGATGTTGTATACCAAACATGAAAACATTCTGACTATAGCATCTAAAGAAGATTTTAAAAAAAATTCCCTATATTGCACTAAGTTGATATTCGGGCTCCCATTTTCCAAATTTACCCAGGTAATCAATTTGAACAAACCTGAAACTGACCCACCTCAAGATGTTGTATACCAAATATGAATGCATTCTGACTGGTGGATCTGAAGAAGAAGATTTTTAAAGAAATTTCCTCATATTTCACCAAGTTAAAATTCAGGCTCCCTTTGGGAGCCCATATATAAACCCAGGGACGCGAGTTGAACAAACTTAAATCTGACCCCCCTATAGATGTTGTATACCAAACATGAAAGGATTCTGACCGGTGGATCTGAAGAAGATTTTTAAAGAAATTTCCTCAAATTGTACGAAGTTAAACTTTAGGCCTCAACAGAGGGCCCAAATACTAACTCAGAGACCCGATTTGTACAAACTTGAATCTGACCCCTCTATAGATGTTGTATACCAAATATGAAAGGATTCTGACTAGTGGATCTGAAGAAGAAGATTTTTAAAGAAATTTCCTCAAATTGCATGAAGTTAAACTTTGGGCTCCAATAGAGAGCCCAAATACTCACTCAGGGACCCGATTTGTACAAACTTGAATCTGACCCCCTATAGATGTTGTATACGATATATGAAAGAATTCTGACTAGTGGATCTGAAGAAAAAGATTTTTAAATAAATTTCCTCACATGTCTTTAAGTTAAAATTCGGGCTCGTACAGGGGGCCCAATTATTAACCCAGTGACTCGATTTGAACAAATTTGAATCTGACCCCAATAGAGATGTTATATACCAAATATCAAAAGATTCTAAATGATGGTTCTGGAGAAGAAGATTTTTTTAATTTTAACAAAAACAATTATGGGTGCTATCAGAGTAATGCCCCTTGTGGTGCCCCCTGTGGACGCGGAAAGTTTGTTTGTATAAACTTGAATTGACATATGATAAGGAACATGCACAGCAAATTTGGTTCAATTTGGGCCAGTAGTTTGGGAGGAGAAGCCGATAATGTTAAGTTGACGACGGACAGCAAGTGATAAGTTAAGCTCCCTTCGGTGAGCTAAAAAAGAATCATTTCCACCAATCGTGTGGTTCTGGAATTTAACTATATGCCCCCATGTACAAAAAATACTGTACGCTATTTATCCCTTGAGCAAACATCAGTCAAAATTCCATCTTGTGGTTGTGCGACCAATCACCAGAATGACTGTCCTTTGGGGTGATTCGACATTCTGATCATTGCATACACTTTCTGAGATAAATAGTTAGTTAAAGGATGGCGTACATTGTATTAATTTGTATACCCGTAGGACAGACAAGGAAAGTAAGTAAGTTTCAACTTTATATTCAGCAACAACAATTAGTAGCCGGTATGTTTTCATGAGAGCTAAGTGCAGCTGCTGCGTTCTTATAATCTCGCCACGGCGCCATGACGTTGTAGTAGCGTTTCGGTTGCGTTGTGTGTTTGTACGGACGGCATGAGACATGTGCCCTACTTCATACATGTATGCGAAGCATTCGACTTGATGTAGCTTTGTGCATTGCCACCGACGACGTTCGAGTACTAGTTGAACCCCTTCTGTCTAGCCATTTCGAGTCTGTGATGGGCTCAACGTGGAGGTTCTTCTTCTAATACTATATATTATAATTGGAGCTAATAGAATCGGCAAGGTAGTCTGCGAGTGAAGACATCACTACCCCACCCTCCTAAAATCTTCAACTTTCAGACTATTCCAGACATGTCATATTTGTATATATGTATTATAGCCTTTTTTCTGCTCCTTACATTACTCATTCTCCAAATGCTACTTACATGTATCTTTTCCTATCACAAAGCCCAGAAAGGTTCCACACATCACAGCCTACATTTCGGTTTAGTCCCACTCTTAAGGTATACTAGTAGGATTAATCAGGGTAGGTCCATCTCAGACAATGGCTGATTTGCGCACATATAGAAAAAGAGTGGGTCTGTTTTACCCAAATGCCCGCATGGGAAAGCGCCACCAAAATGTCTCTATTTCTCCGAGGTTCTGTTTGCAAATATCCTGTGCCGCTTCGGCGCAAAAGGCATAACACTGATGCTGTTACTCAACATCATAACAACTTGTGATTTGAACACAGATTATACCACCCTGTATTGTACTCATTTCAGCCTGGGTGGAATAAAACGAATTCACAGCTGTTCAATGATGTTCTGACCTCCCAGGATAAGTTATGTCCCATATTAATTTGTCTCCTCACGTACAGTTGGTCCCGTCCTTGTACATGTATGCTGTTGGCTTCATATATTAATAAATTTATCAGGTGATATCGAGGTGAACCCAGGGCCAGGAACACTCTCACCATCAAGTTCCGATCTTGATAGTTTTTTCCATTGGGGCGCCTTCCGAATCTAAGTTGAACTTTCTAAAATTGTTTCATCTGAACATTCAAAGTTTAAGGCCGAAACTTGATCTTGTACGGTGTGAAGCAATTGATTATGATATTTGTGCATTCACTGAATCGTGGCTCAGTGAGCCCGATGAAAACTTTAACCTGCAAATCCAAGGCTTTCACGACCCAATCAGAAAAGACCATTCAACCAGAGGTGGTGGTGTAATAGTGTATGTTAGAAATATCACCCTTGCCCCAAAAGACATACTCGATGCACTGAAGTCACTCAATGTCTCGAAAGCATGTGGTCCCGACAAAATAAGCCCAATAATTCTCAAGGAATGCTCAGCCAAACCACTGACTATAATCTTCAACCGCCTCCTAAGTGAAAGTTTTTACCCTCTGCAATGGAAAAAGGCAAATGTTTCTCCGATATTCAAAAAAGACTCCCCTAACCTCGTGACAACCTATCGCCCTATCTCTCTTTTGAGCTGAGTAGTAGTAGATGTATGTATATGTCAAATCACGGAATCCAAATTTTACGGACTCGGCTAAGATCTCAATTACGGAATCCCCATTTTAAGAATCCCTTTTTGGAAAATGCCTGTGGCTATGGAATCCCTTTTTCTGAAATGAGTCTAATAGTCGTTCGAGGAGTCACTCGAACGAGCAATTACTCGATAGCTCATTTGCTCGATGAACTTCAAGTCATTCGAGCAATACGTGCGAGTCACTCGAAAGAGCAATTGCTCTAAGGCTCATTTGCTCGATGAGCTTCGAATCGTTTGAGCAATTGTTCATGGAGCAATTACTCTCTTGGCTCTTTAGTTTATAAGGGATATTTGGGATAGGTATGCCTTGTGATATAGGTAATAGTATCCTTAGATAAGTATCCTATAAAAGGCATCCTCGATAGGTATCCTCAAGTAATACAATACCGGGTCATAGGTATCCTCAAATACTGAAATGAGTCGAAGAGTCGTTCGAGGAGTCACTCGAACGAGCAATTACTCGATAGCTCATTTGCTCGATGAACTTCGAGTCGTTCGAGCAGTATGTTGAGTCACTCGATCGAGCAATTGCTCTAAGGCTCATTTGCTCGATGAGCTTCGAGTCGTTCGAGCAATTGCTCATGGAGCAATTACTCTCTTGGCTCTTTAGCTTATAAGGGATATTTGGGATAGGTATGCCTTGTGATCTAGGTAATAGTATCCTCAGATAAGTATCCTATAAAAGGTATCCTCGATAGGTATCCTCAAATAATACAATACCGGGTCATAGGTATCCTCAAATACTGAAATGAGTTGAAGAGTCGTTCGAGGAGTCACTCGAACAAGCAATTGCTCGTTAGCTCATCTGCTCGATGGGATTCGAGTCTTTCGAGCAATATGTGCGAGTCACTCGAAAGAGCAATTGATCTAAGGCTCATTTATCGATGAGCTTTGATTCGTTCGAGCAATTGCTCATGGAGCATTTACTCTCTTGGCTTATTGGTTTTGGGAACGCTTTTGTTATACACAAGGGAGATAACTCTGCATACAGATTATGGGAAATAAAGCAATCTGATTTGTTAGTTATAATTTATGTAAATGATCTAGATAAAGGAAACAACAAGAGTACTTGGAATAGGGTCAGAACGAACAAGAATACACCAGAATAGGTAAATATAGTAATAATAAGCAAAGCTGTTCCAACTGATAGGCTCTTCTACGCTACTGGAGTATACTCTAGAACAAAGAAATATGGCCAGATAGACGAAAACTATTTCATATATAGATAGAAGCAGAGAATTCTGAAAGAATTCAAAATAGTACAACTTGTCGGGTTGTTTGTGGTAATTAAACGAGGATTCTGGGGAAAATTACTCACTCTTCTACAAAGGAATCCCCCCAAAATGGGGAAATAAAGTCAATTTCGGTGATTTGGAGGGATTATCGGGTTGTTTGTGGTAATTCTACGAGGATTCTGAGAGAATTCTAAGCCAGAAAATTACTCTTCCACAAAGGAACACACCCCTGGTACCCCCTTGGTACTATAGCACTACATGCTACACCGATAAATTGGGGAAATAAAGTCAATTTTGGTGATTTGGAGGGATTGTCGGGTTGTTTGTGGTAATTAAACGAGGATTCTGGGAGAATTCTAAGCCAGAAAATTACTCTTCTACAAAGGAACACATCCTCCGAACATACCCCCATCTTGTTAAAAGGTCTTGGGTCACATAGCAACCACGTGCTACCATAGAAACCAAGATGGTGGCCTCCAGTATACAAAATGGACGACGGAAATACGTGTCACCCTAACATCACGCGCTGCGCATGCGCACAAGGATCACATATCACTATGGAGATGACCTCACATATCACTATGGAGATGACCTCACACGATGGCCGCTCACGCAGGTTACCATGACAACCAAACATGGTGCCACCAGGTCACGTGACTATGACGTCGCTTCAGGGGTCCACTGCGGGGTCCCCTCAATAAGGGACGATCCATACATCTCCTACTACTGAGCTGTATCGGGAAAGTCTTTGAAAGATGCATATTCAAAAACATGAGCGCCTTCCTCAACGCAAACTCCCTGCTAACCCGATTCCAATCTGAGTTTATGCCCAAAGACTCCACAGTACTTCAGCTGAGTGAAATGTACAATACAATCAGCTGTGCCCTTGATGAGGAGAAAGAAATACGATTTGTTTTCTGTGATATCAGTAAGGTGTTTGACAAGGTATGGCACAAGGGATTACTATTCAAATTGGAAAATATAGGAACTGCAGGACAATTGCTCCGGTGGTTCAAGTCATATTTGGAGGATAGACAACAATGTGTAGTTATCAGGTTCAACTCCTACGAATGGAGAAACGTTTGTGCGGGTGTTCCCCAAGGATCAACACTGGGTCCCCTCCTTTTTTTAATATACACATTACGTGTACACTCCATATAAAAAAATTATCCCAATATCGACTGAGTGTGTTATGTTTGATTATATAACAGCAGGTATTTACTCACTAATCAGTGTTGATTGGGAAAACACCTCGCAATTTACATAAGTTCTCTTCACTAAATCCTTTTTCTATCTGTGCCTGAAATATTTTTGGGGGGAATTTTCTGTATCAAAAAAATCCTTTAAATGTGAAAATCGGTCCAATAATTCACGTTTTGTGTTCTAATAAATCTTGAAAAAAATGTGAATTTTGACGATCCCGTGAAGCAGTGTGGCTCTTCCATCTATTGGATTTACATGACATAAAATAGTCTGAACTCGCTTAATCGAGGTCATTGTTGTTAAAAAAAACATTCTGATTCTCAACCGAAACGGACATTAGCTAACATTATTGGACTACTTGATCAAGACATCGTGATAAGCACTAAATATCTAAAGTTTCAACTAATGAAGTCTCGTATTTGTAGCTAATATCATTGGACTCGAGACCGCGCAAGCACTAAATTTCAGGAGATTTTAAAAATGTTTCCCTGTGAATATTTTATTTATTTGGAGGATGTGATATGATTATACATAGCAAGTGTTTCATTTCTTTTAAAATTTTCTTGAGGATTAACAGCAAACAAAGAATTTAATTTAACACGCCACTGAACAGAAGTAACTAATTGAGCTTAATTGTATACTGGTATGTCATATCTTCAACACCTTTTCTAAGGCTAATTTACTTATTGATCTGTCAAAGAGCCCAAGCATTTGACACATCTATTGAAAAGAAACCCATGCTGGCTGGGGAGAATTATTATTACCAAAACAACAACATACAGACAACAGCGTCTGGCCAAAATGTTATCAGTCTACCCAGTTTCCAGCCACGAAAATAAACATACTATTTCCAAGAAAAAACGTACCAAATGCTAGGAAGATAAACCCGGTGATTCAATAGTCTCCGCCGGCCAACAGAACCAGGTGGCACTTGCAAGATAAATTCTTTAGTAACAACTAAACATTTAAATTTTTTTTATCTCAAAACAGAGCATGGGACCCCTCAATGGAACAACTCAATATCCACTAGCTCGTTCCAATGAAGGATCATAAGCTATGTTTTTGAAACAAAAACTTAAACATAATAAAATTTGAATGCAGATTTTTGTATAGCCTGAGTGCTGGCCAAATTTGGCCATTGGTGTTGGATGTAGGGCTATAGTGCATTTCCATATTTTGTCTCAGTCACATAGTTTATGGTCCCTCATTGGAATGCTCCCCTTCCCCCGTCAATGAGGGCCACAAGCTGTAAAAAAAGGAAAATATATAAAATTTTAAGGGAGAATTTTTCCAGGTGCGGCGGATCAGATTTAAAAGTGGGGAGACCATACTGTCGAGAGTGTGTGTGTGTGTGTGTGTGTGTGTGTTATGGACGTGGGAAGAAAATGTGGGCAAAATCTACGTTTAAGGGGCAAATGCCTACCCCCCCCCCCCCAAGCCCCCAGTGATGCCACCAATTGTTCATGCCTTTAGTTCATCAAAAATAATTTCTGAGGTAAACATGAAGCAGCTTATCTGCAATGATATTAAATCATATGCCGGGTTCGTAATGATCCACACATCATCATCATTCACATTCGCACCTTAGACTCTGAGGTGCTAACAACTGATCAATGAAGCTCCCACTTGTGATCCAAGAAACACTTGTCAGAGTGAAGGCTACCCTTGCCACCACCTGGAGTATCCAGGTGCTCAAGGGTAAAATTCACCTGACAGTGGATTTTGATAAAGAACCCGAACCGCCATCCTTGGAGAAGTGTAGCACCTTTCGTGAGGGGATTTCCCCTCACACTGGTCACCCTCCTAGTGACACGGAAAAGCTGGATGAAGGCCGCCGGAGTAATACAGCCACCACCAAGAAGAGGATGAGAAAGAAGGGACCCTCCGCCAGACGACGAGATTCCCGCTGGATGACGGAGTTCCTGAAGAAGAAGAAGAAGAAGAAGAAGGAAAAGTGTCAGAGCACAGCCAGCCTAAAGAGGAGGGGTTCCCCCCTTCTAAGGTTTAGAGGCACCACGCTTAAAAAGTATGTAAATCTTCGCGTTAACTAAAGGTTTAAAGATGCAAGATTGCTGTTTGCTGGCGATGCACGTGGCAAAGATATCGCTACTTGAAGGGCGGCCCATTGGGGATTACTGACGCGAGATAGCGGTAGCTTCCAATTAGCGAGATAGAGAAACTCATCAGTTAGGGCATGCTTCGCTGTGTTATCGGGTGCCACGAAATTCCTTTTCACGGGTGATTAGCTGGAGAAGCGTTGTAATCGGTTTCTGTAGAATGGTCCATTGCTTTTGAATTAAGAACGGCATGCAAAATGTCATGTCATGATTCTGGCACGGCTGAAAGATTACCTAGGGTTTTAGGATAAAAGTCAAGGGAAACGGCTGGCTAAAACACTTGAAGAAATGCTTGGGGTGCGGTCAAGTAAGGCAGACTTTGGGTCGCCTGGCGAGAAGAGATTACCTTCGAGAGGATCTCTGGTGGGAATTGCCAATAGGGGCATTCCACGGATTTAGATTAAGGTTGATAGGGGGGCTACAGTGCCCAAATTCTTTGAGAAGGAAAACCCAAGCTGAAACGTTAAAGTTTAGATTGTTGAGCAGCAGGTATCAGCCTGTAATAGTCAGAAGTGTAGGTCAATTGTATTGTGCGTATCAATCCCTTTGAAGCGTCAGACTGGTTGCGTTGGGAGTAGGTTGTTTGCTGTCGAAGCATCGTAATACCGACTGGAGATCGGTGTGAGTGACAATTCGCCCTAGCATAAAAAAGGGCATTTGTGAATCGTGTGAATTCAACCAGGAACAGTGAACATTTCAATAGACCTTTCACTGAGGACTTTCAAAAAGGCACATAAAGTATGAGTAGACAATATCTGACCCAAATCAGAAGTACGGTGGCTTTATAGATGACAAACATTGCTGGTCGGAACCCTCCGACAGCTAGAGGCAGTTACGCGCAGACGATGACACTTGAGCTTAAGCGTGTGGAGCTCTTGTGGCGAACGAGCTCACGGTAATAACAGTTCGGATTTGTGAAGCTCTTATGGCGAGCTCACGGTAGTAACATTTCCGGTGTGTAGACTATAGTGCCAGTACAGGGCTATAGAATGACTGTATAATTGTTAAGAATTATTTAACCCTAGCAACCCATTTTCTGTGAAAAGAATCGAATTGTTCATTGTTGAGATATTGAAACTGCTTTATTTTTATGTGTAAATAAAAGAATCGTTGTTACTTCAAATCATTCTTTCCATTACGCAGCCTGAAGTGATTAGGAATCACACCTAACGGAAGTCGAACATATTTCAGGCCAATTTGGCAGAGAAGGAATCATGGCATCAGTCTAACTCAGCTCCCAGCGCCGAGTTCGCGACACTTGGATTCCAACCCTCCACGTTGGACTAATTTTCCCGCAATTTCATCAGCGGGATTAAATGACCCCCCCCCCCCCCCCCCCCCGTCACCCAGGCCTTACAGGGGCCCGGCATCTGACAAAAAGGAAGAGAAGGAGGCAAGTGAGGGCGTCAAAGGGACAACACCTGTCACCCCTGACAAACCCTTGTCCAGCTCGGCACCCCTCTCCCAGGAGGAGGGACCGGAGGATTGTGGGTCGTCAGTCGACAGATCTATCTCTCACCCATCTGACTCTTCATCCGAAGAGGAGATGGAGGAGGAAGATTTGTCTATGGTACAGGAAGCTGTCCACGACGACGCATCTTCCACCCCTCCGGTTCTCGCTTCTCTGGCTTCTTCGGACCAGGAGTCCGACCAGGAGGAGCGCTTCCCCGAGTCCGTGGAGGCATTCATCGGGGAGGAGATCCAGGATGAGACTTTCCGAGCTTCACTTCAGGACAGTTACCACCAATATATTGAAGCAGAGTTCTCAACTTATGTCATCAGGTCCGCGCTAGACCTGTCTCTCAGAATATCAAAATATCCCTAGAAACAGCAGCACGGATCAGGCCGTACACCGCCAAAGAAGGCCCTCCTCTTCCTCTCGATCCGACAACGCCACCAACAACTATCTCTCCAACTCATCCTCCTCCTCCCAAGAAAAACCGCAGAAGACACAGACGCTGCTGATTACCCTAACTTCTTCCCTCCTTTGCCACGTCCAGACAAACCAACACCAAAATCATATATAGTTAAAGAGGGTCGAAAGGAGCTTGTTCCTCAAAACCGTCCCTGCGCACCTTCGGCGCGCGAAACCATTCAGTCGGGGTAATGATCCCGAGTCTGAAAAACTTGGGCCGCACTTCGTAAAGACAGGATGTATCGCCGAGACTGTCACATTATTGTTCTAAAAGACATAACAACTCACAGAATACGTTTTATTTTAAAATACTTCCTCTATTTTGTAATTTTATTTAAAAATGTCTCGACGAACTGTTTCGAGAATGAAGGTGGACAAGATCATGTTCGATGGCGACAAACTTACCTTTAATTATACAGGGGGGGGGGGGGGTGGGGATCCAAATGACATATCGGCAAAACATTTTATTTTAATTCGGAAACAAGTTCAATATCTCGAAAAATACTGGGCGAATTGTTTAAAATCGGACATTATTCCGGGGTACAATGATCTGGAAAAGACAGATATAGTATTTTTATGTCATTATTTTAAGAAATGCAGGTTTTAGAAATTCTCTGATTGAAGACTAATATTGCTAATCAGGTTCAGACTCTGAAAGAAATTTCTCGTTGAGCACTAATTGATTATGTAATGCTTCTCTCCTAACCGCACTTGGGTACCCCATTTTTCTACACAAAAAAGTGGGGTACTCGAAGTGCGGTTTTATATGGAGTGTACAAGTAATGATAAATGACATTGTTGACGACGTCTTCTGTAACATTCGTCTATTTGCAGATGACACATCCCTTTACCTCACTGTTGAAGGCCCTGGTAGAACAGCAAAACTTATAGGAGATGACAAGGGGGATTGAGATTGGGCAAGTCAATGGTTAGTAGATTTTAACCCGACTAAGACTGAATCACTGATAATTTCGCATAGAGTTTCTGGAGCAATACATCCTCCTCCGAGTATGTCAGGCACTACCATAAGAGAGGTTAGCAGTCACAAACATCTTGGTCTAATCTTCAACAACCATGGTTCCTGGAGAGATTATATCGCTGATATAACATCGAAAGCCTGGGAAAGAATATCCCTTCTCAGGAAATATAAATTTTCTCTCGACTGTAAAACCCTGGAAAAAATCTACTTTGCCTTTATACGCCCCGTGCTCGAATATGATGACACTGTTTGGGATAACTGTTCTGAAGGGGAAGTAACAGAGTTGGAAAAAATTCAGGTTGAGTCTGCCCAAATAGTTACCGGAGCAACTAGAAGTGCCAATAAAGATTCATTATATGCCGAGACGGGGTGGGAAAAGTTGAAAACTCGAAAAGAAAAACATAAACTAAAGCAATTTTATAAAATGTACCACCACCTTGTCCCTGGTTATTTATCAAGATTAATTCCCCCATCCTCTTCGGTTGCTCATGGCTATTCCCTTCGTGGGAACAGTAATCTATCTATTCCTTACTGTCGCACTACCTCACATCAAGACTCATTCATACCCTCCACAACCAAGATATGGAATAGCATACCCACCGAGATCAGGGAGAATAGTTCATTTTACCAATTTACGTAGTACTTAAACAGGGCCAAACTATCCACTCCCAAGATTTTTTACTTCCTAAAGTCACGCAAAACCCAAATACACTACTGCAGATTACGGCTACGTTGTAGCAATTTAAACGATCACCTCTATAATAATCATCTGTCCAGTTCACCCCTTTGTGGGTGTGGAGAGCGAGAAATGACTGATCACCATTTCTTTAACTGCCAGTTGTACTCGGACATCAGAACTGAAACGCTCGAAACCCTACCATACACTATTGACACATATACTCTTCAGTACAAAAGTACCTCTTATCCCCCTGAAGTCAATGAGACAATATTCAAATGCGTCCACAAATATATTGAGGCAACCAGTAGATTTTAATGTGACGCTGCCTGAATGGTGGTTATCACACTAGCAAGTTACCGTAGGGACCCAAAAGTTTTTTGGTTTGTTTTGCTTCGTTTTTTTTACAACCGCGGTACATATCATCCATTCAAACCCCATCCATGCCCCGTTTGTTTTGCTTCGTTTTTTTACAACCGCGGTACATATCATACATTCAAACCCCATCCACGCCCCTCTCCAATTCGGTCAATCACGATCCGTCCCTCTTGTCTTTCTTTTCAAGTCCCTCAAGTAACATGGGTAACTCTATGATGATAAATGTCCAAATTGGTTACCCGAATACCTCTCGTTTATTTACAACTCGCGGGTCCAGAGATCCGTGAGTCTCGACCTATGGCAGGATGACAGTGCAACCAGGATACTGTGCAGGTCGGTTGGCCAAGCTACAACTAGTGTTTCTACCAAGATTAATTAACGTTACCAGTATCGGACGCTTTTCCCGTGGGAACAGTTGTTAGATTATATGTGGAACCATTCCAAACGGTAACTGGACGATTTGTCGTGATTGAAGATTTGTCGTAACGATGAATCGTCCAAATTACGATCACGACGAATTGTCTTTTAGGTTTTCGACGAAACGTCCAAGGCATGGATCTGTAACACTGAATTATTTTTAAATTTTTGGCCCGTTGATTTCATTGAAGTTTCAGGTAGTTTCATTATAACACTACCTTAACCAATTATGTGAAAAAGTTGGGCACAATAATGTCAACTTGTATGAACTGATAGATGTGTTGAACAAAGGGAGTTTACTAGTAGACCTTCAGTGTCACTTGGTGTCTGAAGAGAAACTCCACAGGCATCCAAAAAAAAAAAACATTGAAAAACTATCAGATGGAAATTTTTAATATATGGGAGCATTACAAACAGAAAATTATAAGCCCAAAGGTATTACTGCAACGCGTTGGGTATCTGGACGATTCGTCGTGATTGAAGATTCGTCGTAACGGCGAATCGTCCAAATTACGATCACGATAAATCGTCTTTTGGGTTTTCGACGAAACGTCCAAGACATGGATCTGTAACACTGAATTATTTTTAAATTTTTGACCGGTTGATTTCAAGGTACTTTCATGTGGGATCTTTTGAAGTAACATCAAAAAGTGTTAAAAAACAAGATGGAACAGCTAATAAAAAAGGGCAACAAAGATGGAAGTGTACAGTGAAGAAATCAGAATTAACTGTTTGGCATCAGTTAAGCAGACAGGAGAAAGGACCACGTCCACATTCGTGCACTTCAAAGGACACAGCTAATGTTAGGGCTTACATTAGGACTGAGGGCCACAATCGCCCATATGTATCAGAATGTACTCTTGTTAAGGAAGCAGCAAACCGTTTGCGACGCGACAAAATGGCGTCCAAAACACCCAAAAGATCACTCTTTTGAGTGGATCAATGAAGCTGTGCCAGAAAATTTTGTTCAGAAAGATATTAGAGTTGGACTCGCCAGGCACATCATTATTTTTTTTTGTTTATTGTCTAAAGCTAAAACATGGTATGTTGACTCAACATTCAAAGCAGTACAGAAAAATTGGGCACATAATGTCAACTTGTATGAACTTAGAATGAAATAGATGTGTTGAACAAAGAGAGTTTACTAGTAGACCTTCAGTGCCACTTGGTGTCTGAGGAGAAACTATAAAGGTATCAAAAAAAAACATTTAAAAACTACCAGGTGGAAATTTTTAATATATGGGAGCATTACAAACAGAAAATTATAACCCCAAAGGTATTACTGCAATGTGTTGCAGCACTTCACCACCCTCAAAAACATTTGTTGTCACAACCAGCTCAAATTAGCGTTAAAGATTCAAAGTCGAAATCTTCGACGAATCGTCCAAAGAACAATGGAAATTACCGACGAATCGTCCATTGGACGATTCGTCGGCAATTTCCGTTCACAATGAATCGTCCAGATTCTACGACGAATGTGCAATCACGACGAATCGACCAGTATTCACGCGTTGCAATGCTTCACCACCCTCGACAAACAACACCAGTAGACAATGACAATGAATAACTTTTCCTTATCGAGTTCTTATTATTAAGTTTGTATCAAATATGGCTACTTAATATAATAATAATAATATCCCCCTGAGGTGTGAATGTCAATCAATTTGTTTGTTCATTTTATTCTTCTCTGTATTTTTATTTGTCTTCAATATTGCAGTTGGGGGGAAGGAATGGTGTTTACACGTTTTGCATGTTATTTTATATTGTGCTGTTGGTGGGGGGGGGGGGGGGGGGGTATATTCCGCTTATTAATTTACATTGTGTTCATGTGCTATTGTTCCCATTTATATCAAAATATAAAGTAAATAAAAATTAAATATTAAATTAAAGACTCAAAATCATAATCTTCGACGAATCGTCCAAAGAACAACGGAAATTACCATTGGACGATTCGTCGGCAATTTCCGTTCACGACGAATCGTCCAGATTCTACAACGAATATGCAATTCAACCCGTGTTCGATAATTTATTTCCACATTTTCGTCGTTTGTGTTTGAACTTCCTTCGTTATATTGCTTCGTATGAGTAATTTGTTACAAGGAGACAGCTTATGTAAGCTATAGCTTGCTGCTGAATCCTCTTTCCTCTTTCATATTTATGTATCTTGATGAAATGTATCATAATATTCTGTCAAATTAAGGAAATAAAATATTGTTTAAACTTAGTGTTTCACAAATTTCAACACGTGTACGAGAATCCCGACATTTTTCTGTTCAGTGCAAGTACATTTTGCTCCTATGCAGACCGACCCATTCCATTAAATTGAATCAAACATCATCTTATGTGCGTGGACAACTCATTTGTTGCCGGTGGTTGTCGAGTAACCAGTTACAAACTCTGCAAAGTACAATGATTTTACAATGATTTTGGACACATTTGAAAACACCCAATGAGTGTAAATTCCACCCAGATAATAGATTCAGTTCAGTGTGAAACTGCACAAAAAAAAAATTCAAAAGTTAGTGAAGATACTTCTGAACCAGAATATGTGCAAGGGGAAACCCCCCTTGGAGTGTAGGTGCATCTCACATACAACATATTGAAGACAAATTATTAACCTTACAACCAAGAATGTAACAAATTTGACACAAACTCGCCAAAAAATCGACTGTGGACACAGAACTCACACCTCAGTAAGTCTATTGAACTTGCACAGGTGACAATGATTACAATAGTTTGTTCAGTAATTGAAAAACAGTGGCAATAATCTTTTAATAAGACTTTTACAACAGGGGTATTAGTGACCAGTGACATAATCAAATGGCTACTTGTTATTGTTTAAAGCTTCCTTTTGTTCTTGGACTCTCAGCAGCCTATTGTTTTTGGACATGTTAACTTTAAATTAACATTCCATCAGAATCACTTGGCAATCATGAATGTGAATAACCTAACTCTGCATTCATTTAACAGGGAAGTTGTGCCGAGGAGAGTGTGGTAATTTATTTTTATTTATTTATTTTTTTTTTTTTGGGGGGGGGGGGGGGGGGGTCTACATCACTGATTATGGAGACTAATTTTTACAATTTCTGGGTAAAGTCTAAGGAACCACCAGCAACCATTGAAAAAGCGACTACCTGATATGTTTTTATTGAATTTTTGGGAATTTTTTTTTTTAAAAGCCCAATTTAAATTGCGTGGATTAGTACGGCAGATTTGTAAGTAGAGGGTCAACCCACAAACAAGTCAGAAAACGGCAATGCCACATCATGATTATCAATATTGTGGACGTGGGCGAAATCTTCTCCACAACAGCTTAAGTAACTAAGATCACTTAATTGCATTAAGGTTTGAACCAACATATAACTCTGTAAATACTGTTATTTTGTTTTATACATTTGCTTTATCTTATGGTCTGTCTTTATGCAATGGGAAAGGGGTGAACTGTTGGGGTGGAAAGTCAAGGTCCGGATGAGTGAGTACTCCATTTTTATTTCAAACTGCCAAGTGTATATTGTTACTGAATGTGACAAAGTTCGAATTGTTTACTTTTTTATTTTGTTGAGTTGAATAAGTATAAATAAGTAACATGAATCTTTGTTTTGCTCTTTTTATAGTACTCCCTTGATTGCTTTTCCCAAGAATGAAGATGATCAATTTACGCCAAACTACATGTAGCAATCGGTCGAATGAGAGGGAGTGGCGACTAAGGTTTGGAATTTCGCCTTCACTGGCATCATAGGCATCAAATGGATTTGTTTGAGTGGGGGTGGGCAGTATGTGAATCTTAGCACAGTGATGACCATTGCAAAATGTGCTACATGGGAAGTGCATTTAGGTGTAATGCAGGGGGCGGTGGGGGGAGGGAGGGGGGGGCTTTTGAGTGGTGGTCATTCAACGAGAAATTCATCCCTTATTTATATGGTGGCGGAGGTAGGGGTGGAAGAGAATTGGTTTTATTTTCTCGGCCCTTGTTTGTTAGCATATCCATTTCAATTAAGAAAGGCAATATCTGAACCGAATAGATTACGCGTTCTGGGAAAAATGCATAGAAATATATAAATTCATATCAAATACGATTGTGCTAAAGTCCATATTTAATATTAATACATAACATGCAATCTTGTTTTCACAACTATGGGGAAAATCGAGTGTTTATTTTGAAATGGTTGTCGTTTAAATCAGCAATAACAGATTGTGAAGCATTTCGCAAAGAGGTAAAAATGATCGGCATATCTTTATTTGGTACTAATAATTTTTTTATAATTTCCTTTCACAACTTCGGGAAAAGTTATTTCTAATTCTTAGAAAACGTTGTCATTCCAATCTGTTGAAATTGTGAAGCGTTTACACATACTGCACAGACAGCAAATATCCCCTAATCTGTTTCGCAGTACGGTCTGTGAAACCAATCAAGTCAATAATCCATTTGTCTGCTGCTGTCTGAGTTTTTACTCAAATGTCGGACACAGATCACAGAAATACTCTTCGACAATCGTCGGCAATTTGTGAGTGATCTTGAGACAACAGTTCCTCGGACCTGGGCGATTCATTAACTGTCACTTGCAGTGTAGTATTCCCCCCTTGTCTTGGAGCAAATTCTCTTCAAAGTAGGGCTGAAACGGTTGGCTCATTTTCACATATACGGTTGGCTTATAAAACATAACCAACTAACCAAGTGCTATAACCGGTTCATATCCGGTTATCCATAGCCATTATTTCCCGAATCTGGGATCTTTCAACTGCCCACAGAGATTTCTGTGGACAGAGATTTTTCTAGACCATGGGCATGCTATCTACTTGCCCACAGAAGTAATAACTAATGCGATTCCCGTGGAGTCCACATGATCTGACTTTGTATTACACCACTATAATAGCGAGCGAAAGCGACCTGCAGGGTCGCATTCTGGTATATGGACTCAGAATGCACATCAAATGAAAATAGGCAGATCAATGATGTCACGTGACTTCCCTAGAAACCAGAGTGCCCCCTTAGCAACAGGCTAACTACTGGGCCAATTTTGTCCAAATTCGATATACGGACCCAAAATGCATTGCAAATGAAAACAGACAGATCAATGTTGACGTCACGTGACTTCTCTAGCAACCAGAGCGCTCCTTAGCAACGGGCTAACTACTGGGCCGATTTTGACCAAATTCGGTATACGGACCCAAAATGCATTGCAAATGAAAACAGATAGATCAATGTTGACGTCACGTGATTTCCCTAGCAACCAGAGTGCCCCCTTAACAACGGGCTAACTACTGGGCCGATTTTGACCAAATTAGGTATACGGACCCAAAATGCATTGCAAATAAAAACAGACAGGTCAATGTTGACGTCACATGAAGTCCCTAGCAACTAGAGCTACCCCTTAGCAACGGGCTAACTACTGGGCCGATTTTGACCAAATTCGGTATACGGCCCCAAAATGCATTGCAAATGAAAACAGTCAGGTCAATGTTGATGTCACGTGACTTCCCTAGCAACTAAAGTGCCCTTAGCAATGGGCTAACTACTGGGCCGAATTTGACCAAATTCGGTATACGGACCCAAAATGCATTGCAAATAAAACAGGCAGGTCAATGTTACGCCTTTTTCCCTCTTCCCTGACATGAACCAGAAGCACGGGATTAGCTGTTTCATAATTACTCTCAGAGTTATCTGTTGTGATAACTACAATCAATACCGGTACGTCGGTATTTTTTTCAGTGAAATTAATGAAAATGGATTATTGAAATTGGCACATAAAGCTCTAGGCCTATTTAATTCAAATGACAAGTCTGTGCTGTCTTGTGAAGTGTGTATGTCTGTGCTGGCTTGTGTAGTTTGTGTGTCTGTTGGGCAAATCGCCCAGAAACCTGGTCTAAATCGTTCACAAACATGGTCTGAATCGTCCAATAGTGGGCCGAATCGGCCAGAAATATGGTTAGAATCGTCCATAGATCTGGGGCCGAAATGTCCTTTATAAAAATCTGGTCCGAATCCTGAGACTAAATTTGTGATACTCAGTCTTATTATTTTAAACATGGTCTTTTCAGTAAAACTGTATTGGCACATTATCATCGTCCTTTTTTTTGTATTTTCTTGTTGTGGCTACTAACAGTTGGTAATAGTAACAATAAATGCAACACGCTATTTGTGAAAAAATAAAATGAACGCAGCAATTTCCGTAACTCCTCGGATAAATTCCGGAAAACAACGACACCTTAAATATATCTTCCAATCAAAGCAATGATAAAATTATCTTTCAATCAGAGCACTGGGAAATAATATCTTCCAATCAAAACGCCGATAAAAAGTAGTTATCTCAAAGTTTGGTTGGTCCTCTATTCTTTACCAGTAAATGTAGGGCTACAGCACTTTAGGCCTAATGCATCACTTTCGCTCGCTTTTAGGTTTGCCTAAATTTCATATTATTTATGTTACGTAATTTTTCTGTTCTGCCCTGTCAGGACAAATTCCCGGGATAATCCAACTGACGAAAATGCAGAAATTAAAAAGCTTGTGGACCATGTGATATTTATCTACTCATCTGTTTGCCATTTGTTAACCTTTTACCTAACACTAGGAGTAGACAGCACTCATGAAAAAAAATCTTGTGTAACTAAAAATTTCATTTTTGGCTTATAAAACATAGCTTATGACTCCTGATTGGAACGAGCATGACGCGCCCATTCGAACGAGGGGTCATAACCTATGTTTTGGAAGCAAAAAATGAAAATATAAAATAGACTGAATGGCGATTTTCATGTATAGCACTGGCCGGTTTGGACCGTTACGTTAGGTAAAGGGTTAAATAAAGGAATATTTCCACCAATTATGAATTTATCGTCACCAAATAAGGCCTCTCCTCCTCACGGCACCATTTTTATCTTCCGCTTCCGCAAAGTTCCGGTTCGTTTTTGCAACAGAAAATTTCAGAAAAACAACTCCTATCCCATGCATTGGTCACTGGGTCATAATCCACCAGTAATGCAGGGCTTGTTTACCACAATGAACAAGCACTGCTTCACTTTCCAGGATCCCACGGGGGTTGGTCCATTACCGGTGGGGGGAAGCACCTCTCGAGTATTCGCTTACCGATACCTGATGTTGGTTTTTAACCTTTACCCCCATGCCCCCCCCCTGGATATTAATAAGAGTTAGCCCCAGTGGTCTGCGTCAGACAAGATAGATCCTTTAGTCCCATGAACACAAGTCATTTGAAGTTTTTAATCCTTTCAAACGCTGCTGTATATAGTATACAAATGCCACTAACTTCTGTAAAACTACTTCAGAAAGATTATAGCAGGCCATAAATCATAAACACAAGAGCACCATTAATTGCCGATCAACATAAGTCAATCAAGTTAATTAATTTAATCATTGATGAATAACAATCTTGCAGAAAAATAATAACAACCAAGAGAATAAAAATGTTGTCAATCAAGTTAATTAATTTAATCATTGATGAATAACAAACAATCTTGCAGAAAAATAATAACCAAGAGAATAAAAATGTTTGGTTTATATTTTTTCATTCTTTCACTTAAACAATTAAAAATTTACAAACTGATTTATAAAGGTTCCGGGACGAGAAGATCCAATAATCAGTTAACCTTTTACTCAATTAAAGAGAAGAGAACTCCCACCTCCCCACCTCCTCCCCCCCCCCCCCCAAAAAAAAAAATTAACTCAAATGACATGTCGTGTACGCTGCCCATATGAACACAGAAATTGAGACCCCACTAATTACACTACGAGGTGGGGTCTCAAAACCCCACCACGTGACTTCAATTTATCTATAATTAACTTGTGTTTTTTTGCAAGTGCGGTAATCAGGTTTATTCTTCCACCAAAAATAGTTTCAGTTCATTGTTGTTTAGTGATTGTTAGGTATTGCACTTAAGTATAAATTGAATACGTACGCTCCATGCATGTCTTTTGATAATAAAAAGCATTAATATGGCAGAAAAAACGATCAAAATATGGAGTTTGAATTGTGTTTTTAATATCGCATGAATATGTCAAATTGTGTGATGGGATGTTCGGCTGACGTCGGTTTATCTTTTGATCTCTCAGTCACCGGCTCTTAATTAGATCAAATTTTTTCACAGTCAGTGAAATATTACTTTTATTTTTACTTCAAATATTAAAAATATAGTTCAATATTTGAAAAGGTTATTGAAAACTATTGCGATTCGTAATGTTGTTCATCAAAATCGATTTAGAACTCGAGGAATTACGAAAAAATAAATACTATACCGTACTGAAATCATGGATGTGAGTTGAAAAAATTATAACTTGACCAGTACAATATCTGGACATTTCCCCGACGGTCTTTTACCTAACTGTAGCTATTGACGGAGAAGAATCATGTTACCGGTATTGAATTTTGAATAAATTGTGGGTTGGGGAGGAAAGGAATCAGATTTACGATTTTAAAAGTTAAGTTCAGAGTGGAATGTTAAAATGTAAATGTTGAGAGTGGAATTAACATAAATAAACTACATTAACGAAAAAGGAATGCTTGTGGTGGCCCTGGGACGTTTCAGCCCAAGACGCTTCGGAACCCATATATTGAAGCGCCTGCATGTACTAGCAAGGAAAACTGACCAAGATGGAGGGGGGGGGGGGGGGGGGGGCAGATCGGCAAGCAATCAATGATATAGGCCTATTTGTGCGTGTGGGTTTATGGAGGTCTGGGGTCCAATTGCCTCGTTCCGGGGATGGGGAGAGAGGGGGAGGGCTATTTACTTCATCATTTAGGAGTGGTATGGATGACTGAATCTTACACTGCCAAGACACTGAAATTTTTGATGTGCTGGCTGCACGCAAAAATCAGGGGTGGCGCCAGAAAATCTCCGATAGAGGAACTAAAATCTCCTGTCTGAAAGACCTATTTCAATTTTGGGGGTTTCAAGACACGTGTGGGGGGACAAAACAAAAAAAATATAATACGAAATTTCGAGGCATGTTTGAGCTAGGGTTACGATGTATGGTGGTCTGGCTTGTCGATCGGCGTGTCATTATTGGAAATAAAAAAAATATTATTTTCTATTGATTTTATTTACATATGGTTATAATTATGCTTACTGAATTAATAAAAAGTAATTATTATATTGATTTGTCTCTTATTTTTTCTCAAGCTTGTCATGTGCAGAGGTGTTAAAACAGATTTTGGTTTGAAGGACAGCTCTGTGCTTTGTCGCACCACTCAAATGTCATTTCACACCTTGTGCAATTGGTAGTTTAATCTACTGTACCTAATTAATCACTTCAATCCCGACTACTTTAATGTAGTAGCAGTAGAATAATATTTTATTTAAGTGTCACATTTCAATACACATACATAATATACATAGAGCATGTTCAAAATATTTATATGAAATCCAGCCTATGAAGGCTTATGAGACACAGGTAGGTCTTTTTTTTACAGTAGTTCATAAGAAACAAAAAAACAACAAAAAAAAAAAAAAAAAAACCCGAAAAACCAAAACACATGCACGCACACCAAAATACACACCCTTGCGGACCCCCCCCCCCCCCCCACACACACACACAAACACACAGAGAGTAATATGTAGACATACGCCCACATGCACTTGCGTATACTTTCGTGTACTAATTTTCTTTCACTTTTTCTTACTTTCTCCCCCCCACCCCCATCACGTATATCTGTCTCTATCTATCTCTTTCCCACTGAAGCGTACTCTCTCTTAGAATGGCACATTATCAGATATTTTAATTCGGCATCTCCCTTATATTCACCCACGTATTTTTACATACACACAGGCTTAGCTATTTCAATTGATAATACAAATAACAACAATGTAGAGGAACGTTGAAAAATCTGCAAATGCAAAGAGTATAAAAGTATGTACAAACCCCTACAGAACTGGATGAAGGATATTTATTTCTGTATGCAAATATCTCCCGTCCCCCCCCCCCCCCCCCCCCCCCCCCCCCCCCTGTGAAATAATCATTAGTTTCAGTCTCGAGTGAGATACTTTTTGGTATCCATTCAAAAACACTATATTTTCTTTTTACTATATCCTTTTTATAAGAATCTTTAATTGCGTAGCCCGACAAGAGTAAGAAAGGAAAGAGGATGGGCTGGTCAAGTTGACTCAGTGTCGTAAACTGGTATCACTTCCATCATTAGCCGTGCGTCGTGGCCGCTTTCGTGACGCAGGAGGCTTTTTCGCCCCCACTTCCCACCCAAGAAAAACACGGCTCATCACGTGTTGGCCTACAGCTGTAAACAAAATGTGACATTGGGAACTTTGCGAATATTAGTTGTTTTTCTCAAGTCTGGTTTATTTATTTCCTCGATCAAATCGATCGCGCAAACACAACAGTTTAGTTTCGAAAGTGACGAGGACTTTGTACTTAACCAAATGGAACTGACTGTTCTATTCCCAATTTACAATTTCAAACCACAGCAATAGTCGCCGTCTGCCTCCCCCAAATTCCAATTTTAATTTAAAATAAATTATCTACTACCAGTAACAAATGCAGTTGTCTTGCCAGTTGACGTCACAAGACAGTATTTATTAATCAGCAGAGAAACGGACATGCGAAAGCAATTAAACTAATCGTTAACGCTCGTGACCACGGTGGGTCACAGTGTTTTGAAAACTGTCTTCCACTGATCAAACACTGCGGTCCACTGGAACTCCACGGAGGAGAACACACCGCCGCGGCGTTTTTGTTTCAATCCACGTTGAACGTACTGCAATGTTAGTTGTAAGAAACCAAATGAAGTTAAAAATTAAAAAATGACAACTCATTTATGTAAATATTAATGTGCAAAAAACAAACTTATTTATGTTAATATCTATGTGCAGTGTAGTATGTTTCTATAGTTTATTGCTCGTTAAAAGTTAGAACACTTGAATGAAATAAAATATATCAAAGCCAATGTTCCTGTTATTGTTGCTCTGTTGTCAATGAAGATAAGTAATTAATTGAACACGCCCACTCATAAATAGTTCCTCTATAAATAGACAGCACTAATCTAAATTTAGCATCAATAACTGGGGTATTTATTGACCAGTCTCATATGGGTACTGTACACGTAATGGAGGTTGCCACAGAATGAAATATCTCCATAAACCATGCAAATATGGATGTCATGGGAACCAACTGATCAAGCCAGTCCCACTGATATCCATATTTCCGTGGTTTCATTGCAATATACATTGTACCCATCCAAAGTTTGCTAAAAGATAAAAATAAATTTATGGTAAAAATCCTTCATCCCATTGATTCATCCCTCTGTGTAATTTTTAACTTTGGTTATTTTGCCTCATTTGAATTTACAAGAACACAGATATTTTCAATTCCGTCCTTTCCATCCACATTGTATTCACTTGCATTTCTCACTTTTCTATGTGTCTTATGATATTTACAAGTCTACAAATCAAGAAGCTCACACTCATAATCTAAAACACAGTCCATATAGCGGGGGAGGAATTCGCTAGAATTGTGCACTTGGTGATACCTTCCTGAAATTTGGCATGATGTAAGGGTAGGCATCAGAGATTTCAAAATCGATCGGCTACAAGTTGGCACCATCCTCTAGCCACCACTAGCAGCGAAATCCAAAATGGCCGCCAAGCGGATCGAAAAAAAGCTATTTTCGCCGATCGCACAACTGAAGCTCCAAACCTAACACCATACATGTGCTGTAATTGATGTGAATGATGGAGTGAAGCCCTTGGAACAAGTTGGGGGGAAGATTAATGGATAATGGGATCAGAATTTCCGTCGATGTGTGCGTCTGTGTGTCTGACTGTCAGTATGATCGTCCGTCCGTAGATAAATTAGTGTTGAATGTTTCTCGGGAATGCAATGGTCAAATGAACATGGTATGAGAGATTCCTGTCAACACATGAACAAGGGTACTCGATAGTATGCAGCAGTGGGGATACTTGGACATTTGATAATCCAATTAAAGTGACAGTCTATTCTCAACTTCCGGCATTTTCGATAGATTTATTTTCTAAGAAAATAAAACTATCAAATTTCTAGAGGAGTTCTGGTTCAATCTCAACACCATAGCGACACGTCTGCCAGCAAGGGCAGTGCTGGAATGAACTCGGGATGCATTAGTTCCCGTTGTTAATTATACAATGTTATCTTGCCAGTATAGAACATTGGCAAAATGGGACTAGAAGGGGTGAGTGTATGTTTGCAGTCATTCGAGGTACAGGAATATTTTTTGACTACAAGTAGTATTCTTCATTTTCGGCCAGTTAAGATGTGGTGTGTTCCAAGTCAGGATTAATGTTGCCGACACTTAATGCCCATCCCTCATGGTATGCTACTTTACCAGGGATATAGAGATATAGCCACCACTGGGAGCCAAAACATGACCTTTGATGTCGATGAGTGGTCGAAATGTTTTAGCGAATAACTTATCGAAATATGATCCGGTATGGCAATTTGATACCTTACGTTAGATTTATTAGATCAACTCAGGTATGGATTCATTGAGACATGAGTGCGCTACAAGATGAAGGATTTCCAAGTTGATTTGCTATGGAGTAGGAACTGACTAGTCACATGTGGCCTATGGCCAGAGAAAGACAAGGATACCATAGATGAACACACGGGTGAACGAAGGTATCAACTGTTGTACAGAGGCAAAATAGTTGGGGATATTGTATCATGCTATGCATGAATTAACACCGTCTTGTGCAGTAAATAACAGACTATTTTCCGAAATCTAAAACTGTATTCCTATACCCCGGACAATGTAGCAAGCCACATGGGATGAACATTTGTTAGCAAAATCAACTCAACTAGAAACATGACATGTGTTAACTGGCCGAAAATGGAAAAAAAAATACCAGAATAGGAGATGACTGGTCCTAACATGACAGTATACTACTCAATATTGTTACAACAGCCACCTTCACACTTACACAAAGGTGTGCACCTTAATCCAGCTTTCAAGCATTTGCAATTGCCCTTGCAGGCCTTGGCACAACTACAGTGGAGCATCAGTGCACATGCAGCACTTGCGTCTCCTAGGTGAGTCCAAAATGGGACCAGAATATTGAGACGTGGATTCCACTCCCATCCGTACTGTGATGGGTCTGGCACACATAAGTGTTTCTGCAGAGCACGATGCCAAATGAAAGATGACACAAGAATTACCCTTTTTACATGTTGATACAGAGCTGCTTTGGTGGGCGGGATGTTTTCCATAGACTTAAGGCCATGTGTGAACATATGCCGTCTCGCATCATTGACACGTGTACTGACACAACTGTTACTGTACATCTGTATGGTGAGTTTTTCGATATGCTGCATATGAGGGGAATCCTCTGAAAAGACTTGCGGATTCTCAGTCAATTCTATCATCATTTCAGTTGATGCGGGAAAATTCATCCATGCATTCCATCCTGTCTTCTTCCCAATGCCGAGCATGCTGGATGTTACATCACAACCTGTGAAGGCGTGGAAGAAAGTCAGGGCCTTACAGTAATCAGGTCCAAGTTGTGAAGCTATCTCATGAATTGGCATATCTTTATATGCCTTTCCAATTCCAAACCCAATCCACAGCTCACTGAGTCCAAGGTCACGGAATGTTGCGAAATGGTGCAAAGACAGAATGACGACATCAGAATCAACCGTGCGAAGAAAAGCTATTTTGTGACCTTGTGAGACTGCATGGTTGAGATGAAGCATCATGCGCGTGTCTGCTTCCTCGTGGTTCGATGGAGATATGTCACATAAGCTAACATCCTTATTGCATAGTACATATTCTCCTGATGTCGTTAACAACTGGTACTCGGATGTTGATGTTAATTTCAGCAGTTCAGCAGACAGGAACTTGAAAAATTCGTCTTTATTCTCACTAACTTTCAAGAATGCCTGCCAATTCTTCCCTTTAGGTAAAGGGACGTTCTCGGACACCCGTATCAACCTAACTGCTGTCTCACCGAGGCGTTTTGCTCGCGTCTGATTCTTCAAACTGCCTTCGGGGTAACAGTCATAGATCGCATCAACCCTTGTGGTGTTCGTGTTAATCAGAGATTCGATGTATGGCAATAATTGCAATCGAGCATATTCTCCAAACAGATCCGCTTTCTGTGGTTTGATTACATGGACTACAGCAGGCATATCCAAGATGACAACTGAAGCTTGTCTAGCTGCTGAATTCTTCCCTTGTGCAGGAATAGCTGGTAAACAATTGAGAATTTGAGATTTTGTCCCACTCCGTAGCTTACCTCTATCGGATAATGCTGGCGGATCACGTGCATTCTCGTGCATGAAAAACTCATCCATGTTTGAATCAGGCCGGGCTTGCAGTGAAACGAACATCTGGGTAACTATTGCGGCAGTTGCTTTACTTGACATGAGTTTGTCTCGGCCTTTGTCCAGGTTGGCTGGGGGTGGGTTAAGGAAGGTATATATATTTGCCTTGGGAATAACATCATTCAGGGGTACGGTGCATTCCACAAGCCTTTCCTTCAAGAAAGTGGAATATAAATGCTTGCCCCTTTCGGGTAATGACCGTAAACTCTTACTAACTTCGGGGTCCATATATTCACCAGTATCTAATGTCACCAGCTGACCACTAGTTTCATCATAAGGGTTGATAATGAGTCCCTGATTCACCAGATCGAGGAGAGATTTCAATTGATTCAGAAATTTTTTCTGCTCTGATACCGAACTTTCCGGGTGTTCCGTGTTATCTGATGATGTTGTGTGGAAACTTGCATATTCATACTCATCTATAACACGCAGAACTTCTGACCTTGAAAGCTCAATAACGACTTTCTCTTCAGCCTGGCCATAGAGACCTTTTGGACCACTGTCTTCTTTGAGTAGTTGGATACTATGTTCTTGGCTCTGATCTAAACCCATCATACTGAACTTCCTCTCACTACGCTGGACCACAAAATGGCCTTCCATGAATTTGTTGTGGATTGAAGGATGCCGCCTGGGTAGCTGAGACATGTCTCTCAGAAATACGGGGACCCACCGACAATAATTAGTATGTCCTAGGGCAAAAAAGTAACTGCACAACTCATCGATAGAACACAGTGTACCAGGCCAGTTACCGATTCGTTGGTTCCGAACGAATTGACAGCTTGTCAAGAGAAAGTTCCGAACGATTTCACCCCAATAGCGCGCAGTTGGAGATTGTGAAAGAATCCTCTGTTCCCACATTTCAAATGACTCATGGGGCCCAGTCTGCTGACAGTAAATCTCATAAGCATTCTTTCTGAGGATCTCAAGCCAAGCTAGAGTGAGAAGATATGCCTGTCGCGTCCTCTTGACATGTTTCCCACCAAGTAGGGATGATGCTACACCGGGTGTGAATATCTTTGCGAGGTGAAACATTCGCTCCCAACCAGAACCACCCATAAGCTTACCACCAGCTTCTTGGGTGCACATTTCAAGATGCAGGAATCCAATCATACACACCATTCGATCCTCACCTATCTCCTCTGGGAACAGCCATTGACATTTTTTCTGCCTGGCATACAACGGACAGTCACCTTCAATGACAGGTATCTGGCCGGGGTTTACGAAAGCAGTAGCTTCCCTGACCACATACATAGCATGCTTCTGCATACTGAGTGAGTCCGCTTTCTGCTCACTGAAAACAGGGAATACCCCAATAACTGCACGAGGTTTGACATTGTCTTGATCTTCATGTTTTGAAAAGAAGCCTGAAAAGGTCACAGGGACTTCATCAAGCTGCCAGCTGCCATCAACCTTCCCTTTATTGCTGATCTGTGACACATGAGACAACCAGTCATTCTCTCCCACGTTCAAATCTGCATATTCATTGGGCCGTACATTACATTCATCTGGAGATTCAAGCCTGATGTCCCCACCAAAGTCTTCAACGAAAGGAACAAATGCATAGTCGTCTGGGAGTTCAATTTGTGTGTCTTCTGGAACATCTAAACTCAGTGGTGGGGGATCAGTACCCACATTGTCCCTGCTCAGTTGACCAATGAGTGTGATGGACGTACCATGCATATCAGATCTACCAGATACATCAATGTTATCAGTGGTTCCTATCGAGAAAACATTACGTTTGCAGTTAGCTGGGACTACAACACCTTCGTTCTTGAACCGCAGTGAAACAGCTCTCGCGAAACTCCTGCGAACATCCATTACGCGATCATAAGAGACAGAGAGTCCCATTTGATGAAAATCTCTGATAAGATTTTTCATACGATCATGGGCATGCAACTTCAAACCCACATAAAGAGGCATTGGAGTTTCTCTGTCACGTCTCTGGTGAACATTTTGTGCATGTTCGGAGCGTTTCGCTGAATTGCTGATCAACATCTGTGAAATAGTACAAGCCACTCGAGTCTTGGCATTAACAGTCTCATCATCGCCTAAGTTCTGTATACTACATGTGCCCTCAAGTAGAACTCTAAGAAGAGTCAGGAGTGAGTTGGGTACAGGCTCGCTCAAGCAATAAGATGAAAATGATCCCGTGAAAGGAGCTTGAGATATGAGTATGTGTTTACGCAGAAGAAGACCCACATCAACTATCTTTTTTGCCTCTTCCTCAGACACTATACGAGTTAAAGATTCGGACAACAAGGAGCCAACTCGAAACCTACTTGAAATAAACACATCTCTACCCTGTGTGAAGGCGTCCCAGCCATCGCCCAATTTCTGCAACAAATGTTCTTTGAATCGAGTGGAATGTATTTCTTCACTAAGCCAATCAGAACCGACTTGCTTCAACCTCCGACTGTACAGATTCTTGAGATCGACAAGCTTCATCGCGGAATCGTTGTGTTCAACAAATGTTATGAGCTCTGCCATAACGAGAGGGTCATAGGGCAGGCCTGACGCGGAATGTTCGGCGTTCTTCGACTTTTTAGATTTAGCCGCTCGTGCTTCATTGGCAAGCTTACAATAACAGGTTTTGTGATAGTAAAGATCACTAGCAGCGGAATCAAATGCTGCATTGACCCGAGAAAAAACAACCCAGTTCTGGGCTTCCTTTGCCATAATTTTGAGTTTATTGTTATCAGACATTGATCTGCAAATAGGCTCACTGCTGTCACCTTCGCGTTTGTGACAATAAACACACTGGGGCAGTTTCCTGTCACAGCCAGATTCAAAACTTGTCCGTGTTCTTTTAGGACTCAGCGTGGAGCAGGATGCCACTGCCTCATTTCACTCTCGCTTGTGTAGCACGCGCTGTACGATGTGAGTCCGAATACTGTCACGGCATGTCTTATGATATATTGCCTTATTCGTCAACAGTGACATCGACATACACTCATCACTCTCTCTCATCAAACAATCAATGGTCAAATTAGATGGAAGCTCAACGCCATTATCTAGGAAGCGCGTTATGTCTTCCTCAATAGCTTTATAGGCGTCATGAAAACGAGATTCTCTATACGGACGCATCAATTTCTTGGAACTGTCTTGCTGGCAAAAGCAACAACGTTCCCAGTCAGTACTAGTCCGTACACGAAGAGGATTCTCACTCATTCTGTGAATGATTTTTGTGAACAATCGCGTTCTCGAATTAATTTCGACAGACAAATCAGAATTGCTTGCGGAATTACGCCAAACAAGAGATTGTATGGCAAAGAGACTGCTTCATAAAGAGCGTTGTTTCTCCGGGATCAGCGTCATTCAGGTTTGCCTGAATGACGCTGATCCCGGAGAAACAACGCTCTTTTCAAGTTCCAAGAAATTGATGCGTCCGTATAGAGAATCTCGTTTTATTCTACATCATCTCCCACGTCTGTTTCCAACACGTGCGTGGATCAGAGTTCACTTTCGCGCCCTTACAATCGGATGTATAGTCGGTAGACCGTCGAAAAGGAGGTTCCCTTCAGCCGCTGGCGGCCATTTTGGATTGTGCCGCTACTGGTCGCCACCGGTCGGTGTCAACTTGTAGCCGATCGTTTTTGAGAACCTCATAGCCTACACTAACAGTGTGCCAAATTTCAAGAAGGTATCACCAAGTGCACAATTCACCTGTATGTGACGAATTCCTCCCCCGCTAATAGCCTCCGCTATAGGAGGCACCTGCACCAGCAGTCAGTTTTTTTTTTTCTTCAGAGGCCTCCTCAAACCTTCATTTATCGCCTCAATCACTTCCTTGTTCATCTGGGGATGTCTATACTCAGGGAAAAACTTAATAACGTAGCATTCTAAAACCTGTTTCTTTGATGGGTCCATTTCTGTTTCGTGGGTCATGCCACCGCCCCTGTAACTATATTTGAACCGCAAATTGTCAGGCCCAAACAATTCGGGGAAGTTTTTCAGTTACCTTTTTCGCAAAATTTCCTGCTCCCCACGATGCATTATAAATTATTAAAATTGTGTCACTGTCTAGCATATGATAATTTTCTATACATTTAGGTTGTTGTGGTGTTGGGTCACAGAAGGATGTGTCTTCAAGTGGAGACATTTCAGGAAATTGCACATCTCTAGCAACATTTGGCACACAGCCGCAGGGATGGTTCAATTTGGAAAGTACGTTGATATTAAATCCACTTTAGTCTCCATTTTTACTTGTTCCTTCCTGGTAATATTAACTTTTTTATTCAGCTCTAAAAGAAGTTTATAAAAGCTCTCTGTAGTGACACTTGGGTTCACTGGCGTGTACATGTGTCGATTTGGATTTTCTATTATATTTGCCGGTGGTGGCGTCTGAAACAATGGTATTGCATCAAGAGTGGGAGAAGAAAGATGGTGAGAAGAATCAAGTGTTGTAGGGAGTGGGTGCATCTGAACCACTGGTGTTTTTAGGATATCTTTATTTGAAGGTGATGGTGTGGTAGATAGTGGGGGTGTCTTTTGGATATCGTCATTTGAAGGTGATGGAGAATCAGTTCCCACGCCATCTTCAGCCAGTCCTGTGGCGACAACTGTTGCTAGCTTCTTGGTAACAACAAATTTACCCTGTAAATATAAATTATAAATTTTATAAAAGTGGAAACATTTTATTGAATGGCCATACGGGTGGTGTTGAATACCAATGAGATGATTGACGAGGCCAAGTTATTCAATGTCCAAATGAAGTGAACTAAGTGTAGAAGTTGATACACCCACTGATGAAGGAAGTCACAGTGTGTGACTGTATAACATTATTTAAAAACTTGTGAACCATTTTTGCTCATTCCATAGGCATTCATCATTCATTCGCACCTCTGACTTCAGAGTGTGAGCACCTTATCTAGAATCATGGAAATACCAGATAGACTGAAGAGGACAATCACAGCTCTAGGAGCCTCTCCTCCTATCACCTGGACTATCCAGCAGATAGGAATGAGTCCACCTAACTATGGAGTTCCAAGTGGAAGAAGAAGAGAAAACATCACTGCCCTCCTCGGGGAGAGGTAGTACCTTTGCAGAGAGGACCTCCTCTCACACTGGTCCTCACCCAAGCAGGCTAGGAGGCCCTGAGAAGAGAAAAACAAAGAAGAAGAGCCCGTCCACCAAGCAGAGGGATTCCCGATGCTTGGAGGCCTTCCTGGAAAGGAAGAGAGAAAAGAGTGAAGAAAGGGAAGAAGAGGAAGCAGCCACTATTTCTACTCCAACTCCCACAGACTCACCCATCTTGCATCCAGCCCCACAGCTGGAGACGCCCTATGAGGACGGTCCTGTTGAGACTGAGATGGAAATGGAAGCTGCCTTCTGGCCACTTCCCGATCCTCTCTCGCCTCTCCCTTCTGCACCCGAAGGCCTGGAGGAAGACGTCGCCGAATCGGATCCACCAGCAGACAACAAGCCATCATGGGAGGACATCGAAAAACAGACCGAGGAAAACAGGATAAAGTTAGAAAATGCAGCAAAAGAAACAGCCAGAGTCACACAAGAAATCAAGAATAGATTCGAAAATCCAGAATTCCAACAATTTCTAGCAACACTCGCGGAAAAAAACAACCTCCCAGAATTCCAATAAAAGCTTCCAGACTTCAAACGAACCATAGCAAAACTCGCAGAAGAAAACAACCCTCCACCAACAACAATCATTCCAACTGACATAACCACATCTACTACCACTACAACAATATCACCGTCACAGCCTCCTCCCTCCAAGAAGAGAAGCAAAAGACACAAACGCCGCTAGCTCTCTCCTTTTCTTCCCTTAACACACTCGGGCATGGTGCATGATAGAAGTAAAAAGGTACAATATTATACAGTAATCAAGGGTCGAAAGGGCTTGCCCCAAACCGTCTCGGCACGCTAAAAACATTCTTCATTCTTATTCTTGCTCATTCACACTTTTGACTTCAGAACGTGAGCATCTCAGCTAACATGGAATTACCTGCTAGATTAGAGAAAGCCATATCAGCTCTGGGCATCTCTTGACCTACCTCCTGGACTATCCAGGAAAAAGGCAAGAGCATCCAACTGACCTTGGACTTCATCATTGAAGAGAATAATACACCTCCCTCTTCGAGAGGGTCCCCTCTCCCACTGGTCCTCACCGGAGGCAGGGAGGCCCTGAAAAGAGTGAGAGGAAGAAAAAGAAGAGCCCTTCGACCAAGTGCAGGAGCGCCCTGCGCTTGGAGGCCTTCCAGAATAGAAAGAAAGAGTTGAGTGAGGGGGTGGAGGTGCTGGAGACAGTCGTCAGTTCCCCTCCTAGTCCCACTGGCACACCCAACCAACTGCCAACTCTTGAGCCGGTTCAGTTGGATGAGGAACGTCTAGTGGAGACTGAGAAGGAACTGGAAGTTGTTTTTTCACCACCTCCCACCCAACACTCCCCTCTACCGGCGAGCCCGGGAGTGGGAGTGGGAGCCACAGCAGAACAGCCACCTCTGTCCTCAGTCACCATCGACATAGAGAGCGTCATGAAATCAATAGAGAGAGGAAACCAAATCGCCACCAAGGTCGATGTGTTCTTAAACAACTCCAAGGAAATATCTAGAACGGCATTAGAGTTAACTAAGCATCTCAACTCAACAACATCGCCATCCACCTCACCATCTCAACCACCCCCAAAGAAAAAGCGCCGTAAGAAGCACAGACGGGGATAAACGCCCTCCTTCCTTCCTTCCTTCCTTTACCACGTTCTGATATGAAACAACACTATACAGTCACTTAGGCTCAAAAGGGGCTTGCTCCCCATCCCCAAACTGTCCCTGTGCGCCTTTGGCGCGCTAAAACCATTTCATTCGGGGAACCATTTTTTCTGTCCAATTTTTACCATGAAATCAGTCTTTCTATACGAAGCCTTGAGACTCTACACACGGGGACACACGACAAGAGAGATCCAGACAGCAGTTGGTAATGGCTCTTTGTCACTGAAACAAATTCGGACTTGTATCGAAAAGTACAAAAAAGGCCTAATTTCTGACGATAATTTTCATTCACACGCTGATCCTGATATTCGGTTTAAAAAATCCAGTGTGACCACATCGAAGCAATAAAGGACTCTCTGATATGAAATCCAGTTCAAAGTGCGAGAGACATTAATAGTTTATTAGCAGAAAAAGGAACTGTTCTAGGTAATACTTCCATAAAAAAGCTATAAAAGCAGCAGGATTTACAGCTTCAAACCCTAGGTATTGCCAAATGATATGGGATGTCAATAAATTGAAACTAACACTTTTTGTGAGAAATTGTTGAGGGATAACGCACATTTTGACAACGTGACATTCAGCGACGAGACGACATTACAACTTTATTCAAACAGACAAACGTGCTGCAGAGACGAAAATGGCCCAGCGCCTCACATCTCCAGACCGAAGCATCCTCAGAAGCTACATGTGTGGGCTGGAATTAGCCATAAAGGCGCCACTGATATTTTAGTATTCAAAGACATAATGCGCAAGGAGTTCTACACTGAACAAATTATAGAAAAAACATTGTTACCTTTCATAAAAAAATGTCCATCCGCACAGATTTGTTCAGGACAACGATCCAAAACACACATCAAAATTGGCAGCTGCATTTATGAGAACAAATGAAATCAACAAGTGGAATTGGCCCTTGGAAAGTCCTGATCTTAATCCAATAGAAATGGTTTGGAAATTTTTGAAAGATCAGGTCGCGACACTTCAACCAAGAAATGAGGCAGAATTGGCAAAAGCAATTCTCTGGTGTTGGGAAGAGAAGGTTAGCCAAGAGTTGTGTGAAACTTTTATTGACCACATATTTAAAGTTGTATCCGTGTGCATTCAAATGAAAGGTTTCGCCACAGGTGATGTTCCCAATAAACTGTTGATTGAAAAATCACGTGGAAAGGACATTAACTATTTCTGGAATAAACCTAACCCTTTACCCAACGAATTGCCCGCATCCGCCCGCGTGATATGCAAATTCAGCAGTTTAAAAAATATTATTTTTCAAAAAATTTCAACAAAACCATATCATGTGACCCCTCGTTGGAACGAGCTCGTCGAGCTCGTTCCAACGAGGAGTCACATGATATGGTTTTGTTGAAATTTTTTGAAAAAAATTATATTTAAAATAATAAATTTTGTTATCGTCTGCGTTGGGTAAAGGGTTAACAAACCAGACATACACGGAAAAATGAATGAAATTAAAAAAGCACTAAATATTGTATAAGTGTACAGTTCAAAATGCCCAAAACTCTGTGCGATGTCTACATGCTGCTTACTTCCCCCGAACGGGTGGCTTTCCAGTTTCACTTTTTAGTAAGTAATTCGGAAGTAATTTATCGATAAAGTCAACTTAAAAAAAACGAAATTAATTTGACGATGCATTTTTATTGTACGCTGAACAATAAGAATTACTCCAAAATTATCCAATAAAAAGTGTGACTTTCATATTGCATTTTTTAGTGAATAATTCCAAAGTCATTTGATGATATGGCCAAGTTGAAAAAAAAACAAAATTAATTTGACGATGCATTTTTATTGTACACTGAACAATCAGAATTACTCCGCAATTATCCATTAAAAAGTGCGACTTTCATATTGCACTTTTTAGTGAATAATTCTGAAGTAAGTTATCGATAGGGCCAGGTTAAAAGTAACAAAATTAATCTGATGATGCATTTTTATTGTACGCTGAACAATCAGAATTACACCGAAATTATCCACTAAAAGTGTGACTTTCATATTGCACTATTTAGTGAATAATTCCAAAGTAATTTATCGATAGAGCCAGGTTAAAAAAAAAACAAAATTAATTTGACGATGCATGTTTATTGTATGCTGAACAATCAGAATTACTCCGAAATTATCCACTAAAATGTGCGACTTTCATATTGCACTTTGTAGTGAATAATTCCGAAGTAATTATCGATAGGGCCAGGTTAAAAAAAACGAAATGAATTTGACGATGCATTTTTATTTTACACTGAACAATCAGAATTACACCGAAGTTATCCACTAAAAAGTGAGACATTCATATTGCACTCTTTAGTGAATAATTCTGAAGTAATTTATCGATAGGGACATAAATTAATTTTACGATGCAATTTTATTGTATGATGAACAATCAGAATTACTCCGAAATTATCCACTAAGAGGTGCGACTTTCATATTGCACTTTTTAGTGAATAATTCCGAAGTAATTTGACGATGCATTTTTATTGTACAAAATTAAATATGTGCCTACCTTTTTCTGCTTTCATTTGTTGATAGGAGTCTTAGTCTCATTTGTTCTTTTTTTATCACTGGACGAAGGTGTTGGACTAGGCGAACGACTTTGCAGACTGACTGGGTTGGACTGCTCTGTAATTTCCCGATTTTCATGGCATCGATAGCTCTTACTCATATCTGAAGACAATCCAGAATCTAAGAGCAGTATTTAAAAATAAAGAGAAAAAATAATTACGATCATCACCCAGGTCATTAGCAAAAGACCAGTCACCAAAGATACTTGAAAAGTATTGTATTCCATCTCATCAGAGGGGAAAAGCAATCAGTCGCGGAACTGTTGTCATTTTAGAGGACTTCCACCCCAAGCGATAGCCAAAAGGTCCCTTTGTACGAGTAAATGAGAATCTGTGATAGGGTGGAGTCATGTATTTTGGGGGTGTTCCGTTATTTCGGAGGACCAGATCATGGGTGATGCACACCCCGGACATTTTGCACACTCAACATATTCAACAAAACTGATATTTATCAAAATTATTTATCAAAAAAGAAAAAAATATATATGCTCACCAGTGCTAAAGCAATATCATTTTTCTTCTCCACTGAACAGTGTACTTCTGCCCCACTTCTATAGGTAACTTTGTCCTGAAAAAGTCCTTTGCTCGTATTTGAAGCATTCCATCTTCGATATACCTCACAAGATAGTGACTGTGTGTCTTCAGTAAACTTCTACCCATACTGTTTGCTATGCGAATGATTTTGATCGAATTGAATGGTTTCGCGTGAACACAGGGATGGTATGAGGAGCAAACCCCTTTCGACCTTCTTTGACAGTTTAGTGCTGTTTATGGCATTTGTTTTTCTTTTTGAGTGGAGGTAACTGGGAAGGAGAGACAGTAGTGGTTGTTGGTGTAGTTGGACTGTTGATGATGGAGGACTGACTATGGTGGAATGGTCTAGTCCTGGCTGCTTCAGGAGTGCTGTGGCTGGCGTGCTGTTCCAGGAGTGCTATCGCGTTCTTGGTGCGTTCGGCTGATTCTTTCTTTGTCTCTCTGATTTCATCCCGTATTTGCTGTAACAGTATCCATGCCTGATCCTGATCCAGGAGGGTTGAGATTGGAGAGGGAGACTTCAGAGAGCCAGTTTCCATTTCCATCTCCGACTCGCTGGTGACATCGCCATCCTCCAGGTTGCCCCTCAAATGAGAGGCAGCTGAGGAGTGGATGGGAGTTACAGGAGTTGGAGGGGGGGAGGGTGTGGGGGGGATAGTGGTGGCCTCCTCCTCCTTCTCTTCTGCCTTCTCTTCCTTCTTCCTTTTCAGGAATGATTCCAGCCGCCGGGCATTCCGGCGCCTGATGGATGGGCTCTTTTTCTTCTTTTCAGGGCCAGGTCCAGGCTTCTTCGGGTGAGGACCAGTGTGAGAGGGGTTCCTCTCACCAAGGGTGCTACCTCTCAACGAAGAAGGTGTGGTGGTATTCTCCTCTGAGTCGAACTCCAGCGTCAGGTGGACACTCTTGCCTCTTGTCTGGAGAGTCCAGTTGAGAAGGCAAGAGACGCCCAGAGCTGACAAAGCTTTCTGTAGGTTGGTTGGAAGATCCAAAGTAGCCATCGTGAATGTTTTGTGGATTGTTCAGGTGGTGTTCACACTCTGAAGTCAGAGGTGCAAATGATGATCAAACGAAAAATGAAACGAACGAAATGTGATTTCGATCTCCAGATAGGGTGACTTTTATGAAAAAAATACGATTGTTGTTGAAGTGTGAATTTTTGTGGCTTCGTCATATCAATGGCTTATCTGTGCCCACAAAGGAGCAAATGATTAACCGACTTCGTTTTCATTAAGATTGGCATGTTTGAACAGTCATTTCCACCAATCTGTTTGTCGGCCTGTCAGGCCGCCATAGTTGTTTTTACAATATATGCTCTTTGCGCACATTGTTAGTATCTGTGTAAGGATTACATGGCCACAGTTTTGGGCATTTGGATCTATCACTGTAAAACTAATTAGGATTATGAGGCGTATTTGGTCATTCTTGTCAGATAAACACTTTTCAAAGATTTTTGTGTCATTTTCAAATGTAATCTGTCAGACAACTCCAATATAAGACAACTAGAATTGATTTCTGTTGTGTAGACTTGTTCTCGTATTCCTCATGTACATTAAGTTCTTTGCAATCTAACTTTCTTAAATGTTTGTTTTTTGTCCAGTTGGATCGATAGTGCTAATTATGTTATGTTTTTGTGAAAATAAATCCCAATTGTGATTTTGATGACTTGTTCACAGGTCTCTTTTTATGCCCAGGTTGCAGAAATAAACAGTTTCAACTACGAGTTGTCTGGTGTCAGGATACTGGATGTCCAGAACAGTGGTACGCTTCAATTGAACAAATGTACCTGTATGCCACACAAAGTGCATGGAGATCCAATTTTACTAATTTGCTCGAATACTTTTTTAAATTATTATCAGATCCTGAAAAAGGTTCAATGCCTGGGGTGCTGTCATAATTAGCCTCTTTTTGCATAAATATATGACATCAAACATAAATAAATAAATAAATAAATAAATAAATAAATAAATAAATGGGCCTGAGTACTGGGCGCTAATTTCCCAGGGCTGATGTTCCTTTGTCAAAATATTTCCAGACCGAAAATTCTAGAAGCCAAATGTTCCCCTTCTCGCCCAAGCTCAGAGTTGTCAACGCAAGCGAACGAACTGTTCAACAGTCAATCAAAAATCAGATTTGGTTTAACAGAAAGATCATATCCATACATAATTGCATATCAGCGATATTCCCAGGTGCACTCTTTTATTTTCAACTATTTTTTTCGTTTTGTACACATTTTTTTTTAAAGCACTCGTTCACAATTGACATGGGTTTGTCATTGTCTGTCTTGTTTTCACAGTGTGGGTTGTGCTATTCACTTTTCTGATTGAGAAAATGTGACGTAATTTTGACAAGATATCAATTTTTTTCTTTTTGTAAATACAAAATGACCAAATATACCTGTGCTTGAAAATTGAAAAGATAAAGAAATAAATGTTTTTAAACAGAGTCCAATTCTATCAAGACGTGTTAAAAATTACTTCCAGTTACATTTCTGTGGGCAGACGTGTTTCAGATTAATTATGTGGACACTGCCGTCTGGCATTATCATCGTTCAGTAATCTTTTCCACAGAAGTCCACAGGCTTTTGCCCACAGAACTACATGCCCACAGAAGTCCACAGAAATTGGTATCAAACTGATTTCTGTGGAAAACCAGTGGGCGCCCACTGTGGACATGTGGAAAAGTGACTGCCCACGGCGACTGTACTGTACATACTACAGAATAGTTTCTGTAGTTAGTCAATACTCACGGAAGTTGCCGATCATCAACGAAGTCTTGAAGCCAAAGTCGATTATTTCTCAATATATACAGTGCTGCTTCGAAGTGCAATCTATCCTAAATGAGAAGTGGCAGATTTACTACACTTTACCCGTGGAATGACGATCATTATCGATATTTCGGATAACTGGTTGAGGTTTTTTTTTCAAATCGGTTAGGAAGGTAACCAGTTTCAAACCAGTTATCCAGTTAACCATTTCAGTACTACTTCAAAGGTAGCACACCTTAAGCATACCTCCGACATTATTTAATAGGTCACATGATCTCTGCAAGTCAAAGATGGGATGATGAATGGATGACATCATGGCAACCTGGCTCAACGGAGATTTTTTGGTCTCCTAGTTAGAAGTGAATTGAAGTGTGCTAGATTGAGGAATGGATATACTTTTATATTGGAATGGTGGAAGAAATTTACTACGTATTCGCTGGTGCAGATAATGGGAGTTATTGAAGTGTTATTCAGATAGAAACACGTTGGCAAAAATTGAGGTGACTCGAGAGCGCCGTTTTCAAAATTCCTTCCATACAACATTATGTGAATAACGCAACAGCCAAGTCTTCCAAATGAAAATTGATGATGGATAACAAGTCTTAAAATCCTGCATTTTCCCTGAATGTCTCATGGGCATGGAAAAGCCCAGTTTCAAAGATCGCAAGAAGATTCACTTTTATTATTTGTGCTTGACATTCCAAACCCAATGTTTGACTCACTGTTTAGGAAATATATGAAAGGCTGAAAGTAAACTAAGTGTACTGATCTCAGTGCAACTGACTCGAACAAAGTCATTAGTTCAGACTGTAATGGCAATATCATAGGGAGTCGTCGCAAGCCTTGTCATGCTTTCAAGAACACCAAATTTAAATTTTCTTTCTTATTATACCTACTGCAATTGTTTACAACATGCTTGCACTACAGTGGAAGTCCCTAACTTGGAAAAATACTCTCTATTTTCTTCTTTCCCAAGCAATTTGGGAAAGAAAAGCCCCAAGAAAAAAATAAGCCAAAACAGGGTCAAGTGCGACCAGCGCACACCCAGTAGGGGACACTCTTCTCCTTGTACTAATCCACGGCTTCTGGAACCAGTGCACAGATATATAACCAACGTGTCATTCTATTGAATCCGCCAACATTGGAGGTATGTGATTAGTGAGGAGGAAAGATTGTTTACAACAATATGAATAGACGACAGGAGGAGGGAATCACATAACCAACCCCCACATAACCCAACTGCGCTGGACACGTGGACATATGGACAGAAGAAGAGTTCCCTAGGCCTATAAAACCATAGCATCACCACCATTAGTAAATGACAATGGGAGATGAGGCGTATGGCCCTGAGTGACACACAGACAGAAAGGAGTACCAAGAACAGGGCTGGAACTGACCTTGCAAGAACCCCAATGGCTAGGGTTGATGACAGCCAGAGCAGAAGAAAAGAGGGCCTAAAGTAAAAAGGTCCTCAGACTGCTCCTGCAACTGACGAAGATAGGTGGAGAAAGTAGAAGTAATTCTCCAGTAGGCTGCCTGCATATCATCTGACAACTGACGGATTTAGCATAAGCCCAGGAGGTAGACAATGCATGCACCTCGTGGGCAGAAAAATGATAGGTAATGCAATTGTTAGTCACTAGACGAGCGCATGACACGTAAATAGCAAGACAAATCCACCTAGAAATGGACTGAGGAGAGATCTTCTGTCGACCAGGGAAAAGAGACAGAAATATATATTTTCCTGTCTTTCCTAATGAACTGCGCTCGGTTGAGGAAAATGCAAATTGCACGAACCGAACAGAGCAAAGGGTGATTACCCGCAGCAGAAGGAAGAGCCCTGATACAGATTGGAGGTTGAGTAGTTTCTGGCATCTGATTCTTGGCCAGAAAGGAGCAATCATTGGTAAAGTAACATTGTTGGCAGAGCTACTGAAAAAGGCCGGATCAACAGGGAGGGCGTGAAGCTCACTAGGCAAAGCCATCAGAAAAAGCCATCTTGTATGTGAGAAAACACATATCCACCTAGGATAAATGTTCGAACGGCGCACCCCCCCCCCCCCCCCCCCCCCACCACCATCCACAGGCTAAACAGTACCCAAGAAAGAAACCATCTTGGGGTAAGCTGCAAAATCCTAGGCCTTTTCAAAGAAAAGCGCCGAATGAGCTTGGAGAGCGATGGATACTTTCCTTCTGCTGAGGGTAACAATACTTTCCCACGTACGAAGAGGTCTCCGAAAGCATGGACCTGTACCCTTAGATGGTAACAGGTTGGAGACCCGAGAATCAAACAGATATACCAAAAACTCTGCAATCTGTGTTATCAAAGGATGGGCATAATCAACAGAGTGATCAGCCTACCATCGACAGAAGACTTTCCACTCAGACGCATCACCTAAACCAGTGGAGTGCCGCTTAGAAGATGATATGCACTGCTAGTCTCGAACAACCTCTTCGGAGGAGACAGGACCTGACAAAAGATATGCTTGAAGGCACAATGAAGTCAAGTCGACGTGAAACCTCAGGTGACCTTGCAAAGAAGGTTGTGAAGTAGAGAGAGACGTGCCGGAACTGCCGCCAACAGAGAGAGGAGCTGCATGGATCCACAACCGCTGAGGTGACAGGGGAGCAATCAGAAGGATTTGACAACTGCAGGTTCGTATCTTGACTGGTACCTGAGGCAGAATTGGAACCAGTGGGAAGGCATAGCTGACTAGACCGTTCCAATCAAGTGACAGAGCATCCACGGCGAAAACCAGAGGATCTAGACACAGGGACACGAAAGTGAACACCTGAGGGTTCCAATGGGTTGTAAAACGATTGATGTGGGGATGACCCCAGAGATCGCAAAGCGACTGAAACACTGCCCTGTAAAGCATCCACTCGGTGGAAAAGAACCTGCTCTGTCGGAACAGGGAGTCGGCTAGGACGCTCAGATGACCAGGGATGTAACGAACCACCACCCCGGCATTGACATCCTGAGTGAGCAGTAGAAGATCCCAAGCCAATTCGTACATGGGAACCGAGTGCGTGCTGCCCTGGTTCCAGTTTTAAGCAACCACTGTTGAATTATCGGAGAACAGAAGGACCTGATGATTCGAAAGGTGGGGGATCCACAGCCGGAAAAACAGAAGAAGAGCAAGAAGCTCCTTTTGGTTGATGTGAAGAGCTGCATGATCCTGGTTCCATACACCGTGAAGGGAAAGACCAGAGGATCCAACGATCCAACGATGTGCAGAATCTGAGATCGCTGGCATCAGCCATCAGAACACTATCGGGCATGGGCAGGTCCAACGAAACTCCGTGCATAATCCACTGAACATCTGTCCAAGGAAGAGGGTGACCATGAAGAGATGATGGTAACTGAAGCACCAGATCCAGAGGATCGACATTCGGCCTCCAACAATGGAGAATGTGTTGGAGAGGTCCGACATGCAGCTGACCTAGAGGAATGAGATCCGTCACCGAACCGCAGAGACCGAACAGCCGGAGAATACTCCGAGCTGGGGAACTGCCACCGTATTCAGATGAGTACAGAAGTCCATCCCCAGATGACAAAACGACTGAGAAGGGACCAGGTCCGACTTCTCGTTGACTCTGAACCATGGCGACACAAGCAGGCTCAAGTGTGTCAACATATGGCTCCAGAAGAGCAGCAATGGAATGCCTCTGGAGGATATTATCAAGATATGCTGAAGTAGTCAACCTGGACTGAGTGCGATGGTAGGCTATCACATGCGACATAAGTCGGATGAAGGCCCAAGGAGCCAGGTTGAGGCCGAAAGGTAGGGCCTTGAACTGGTAAATTGGCCCCAGAAAAGCAAACCTGAGATACTTTCGCGATGTCTGATGAATCGGAACATGAAAGTAAGAGTCTCACAGGTCTATGCGGGAAGTGAAATCTCCCTGGTGAATGGAGTGGCGAACTGACCTGAAAGTCTCCATGCTGAACTTGGGAGCAATGGGAGACTGGTTCAGGATAGATAACCAGTCGGAGTCAGCCGTCCTTCTTTGGCACCAAGAACAGGCCGGAATAAAATCCCAGTGAATGAATGTTCTTGACAACCTCAATCGCCCCCCCTTTGACAGGAGAATGCTCCACTCTGTCGAATGTGCCTCTTCCAACCCAAGTCTAAAGGAACTTGGGTTGGAAGAGGCACATTCGACAGAGTGGGGTGCCTCAGAAACGATATCCACAGACTGGACTGAACATCTAACAACCAAGGACAGTCTGCAAACTCGGATATCCCTCCTTCAACATGGGACGAATCGAGGTGAGGACCTTCATTTTGAGCCCCGGCAAGAAACCACCTCCTCTGCTAGATGCAGGATCCTGAGACCTCCCTCTGGACAGCCGACGCTTACTCTTACCACGCTTACGTATACCCTTACCACGTAAGTAAGAGGAAGAAGCGGCAGCAGGAGGATCAGCCCGACACTTCACAGAAGAAGCAGAATGGCATTTGTTAGGCTTGGAATGACCCCGGCCTCCAACAGAAGGCAGCTCAAGCTGGCGAAGCAGCAGCTGATCTTTGGAATGATGCAAGACAACATCCCGGACCATCGCCACGGAATCATGACATAGTTGCGGACTCACCAAAGAATCAGATCGAAGAGCAGCGCCCTACCCTTCAGAAAGGAAGTGGCTTGTGTCACACAGCATCTCGGCAAACTAAATCCAAATTAGCTGTTTTACAGGCATGTGTATGAGTAAGATGCATGAGCGTCTTAGAGATCACACACAAAGGAGCTTGTATGTCGTAAAACTAATCTGGAGGCAGATAAGCAGCCAAGGCAGAGATGACATGATCCAAGAGAGAAAGCATGCCTAGCATCTCTCTGGATAAGCCCAACATGTACTCAGCTTTGAGTCCAATGCTGCAAAAGCTTCGACTACTTGTACCGACTGGTACGGTCGAGTTCTCGACAGATCACCGAAGTTAAGCAACGTCTAGCCCAGTTAATCATTGACAGTTGCTTGCCATTGTTCGGTGGTTATCTCCGAGTACTCCGGCTTCCTTCACCCGTAGAACTGTCACGGTCATGATTAGCCATTGTGCATAAGTATATGACTTTAAACACCAATAAATAAATATGTATGGTCAAAGGCGCACAGAAGCAGGGTGATCCACAGGCTGTTGGCATGCAACCGATGATCGCAGCCTGGCTGAAACCTCTGGTTGGCCTGACAGTTTGAAGGAGCTCAACACAAAGTCAAGAGCCGCCCCCAAGTCAGAAAACTGATCGCTCTCAACGTCAGGGTGTCTGACCCATCGCATGAGTCGGAAGAGCAAGCCTGTTGTAAACAATTGTAAGGTAGGTTGATAAGAAACCACTCTGTGATTATCAGAATTGGAAAGCGCATTGATCGTGCATCGACCAAATAAACAGGAGTAAGACGTGAACTGCACTGTGCACTGGCACACACAATGAGTTGAGGTTTTCCCCCAACATTGCTTGCCACCCCATTTGATAATTAAATGACAACCGACAAATAATCTTGCCAGCTATGTGACCTAGTTGGACATTTCAGTTTGGGGCAACGCACCAGAGATAAAGGTAGGTGTGGTTACTGTACTAGGGATTATTTCAGGGGGATCACCCATGAGTGATTTAATAACAATCCACTCTGCACGTACTGTAGGCATGTCCTAACCACATCCCAATGGTTGTACTCTAACCATACCCCAACCACACCCCTGACACACCTTCAGGTGGTACTCTAAGCACACCTCAGACATATCCCAAACACACCTGGTGGGGGTACCCTAAGCATACCCCAGGCATACCTGGAGGCCCAAATATTAACCAAGGGACCTGATTTGAACAAACTTGAATCTCACCCTCCCAGAGATGTCGTAGACCAAATACAAAAGCATTCTGACTGGTGGATCTGGAGAAGATGATTTGTAAAGAAATTCTATTGTATTGCACCACGTTATGTTTGTTGGTGGTTAACGTCACATATTTATGCACCATGGCTAATCGTGACACAACATGGAGATGAAGTCAAGTTCAGTCAATCGTTGATCTACATGTTGCCCATTTTAGAGGAATTTCACCCCAAGCATTGGTGACTGGGTCCTATTTTACTAGTAAAGCGGAACTGATTTACCACAGTAAACAAGTGCTGCTTACTTCCCGGGGTTCCCACGGGGAGGCACCACGTTAAAATTCAGGCTCCCATAAAAAGCCCAAGTATTAACTCAGGGACTCGATTTGAACAAACTTAAATCTGACCCCCTAGAAATGTTGTATACCAAATATAATAAAAGTGTCAATGACACTGTAGCTTAACTTTACTGTGTGTTGTGTTTGATGAAAAGGATAATGTTCAATGTTTATGAAAGGATTATGAAATACGACAAGAATTGTGATAATTGAGAATATGTTAATTTCTGTTCCCTGTAGGCTATGTTTTCAATAAAAATAACTTGAGGTGTAGACTGTACTAAAGACTTGAGGGATGGGTTAATGTGGCTCTCACAGTTAATGTATGTCAACCAAAGTTACCAAGTTACAGTGAAATTATTCCAAAATGAGTCATCCTGTCAAGTTACAATGAAATCCCTTCATAAATACGGCCTGTAGACTATGCTAAAGGTTTTAAGGTTTCGGGCCTATGTAGCCATCACGGTAGACCGATCGCAACCAAAAGGGGATGTCCTCATCTAGACATTATACTGAGTCATCCTACCAAGTTACAATGAAATCCCTTCATAAATACGACTTGTAGTCTGTGCTTAAATTTTCGGGTTTTGGGCTCTGGCAGCTCTCATGGTTGAACGATTGTGACCAAAAGGGGACGTTCTCATCTAGACATTATCTGGAGTCATCCTACGAAGTTACAATGAAATCCTTTCATAAATACGACCTGCAGATTGTGCTAATTTTTGGGGGGCTTCGGGCCCCCTGTACACGTCAGTTGACTGATTGTGACCAATCTAGACATTGTATGGAGTCATCCTACCAAGTTACAATGAAATCCCTCCATAAATACGAACTGTAGACTGTACTAAAGGCTTTCGGGTTTGAAGCTCAGGTAGCCGTCAGGGCTGACAAAATTGCGACCAAATGGGGAAGTTCTCATCTAGACATCATACTGAGTCATCCTACCCAAGTTACAATGAATCCCCCCCCCCTCCTCCCCCCCCCCCCCCCCCCCCCCATATTAAATACGACTTGTAGACTGTGCTAAAAGTTTGGTTTCGGGCTTGGGCAGTCATCACGGTTGACAGATCATTTTGCTAACTATGTAACCACAGGTTTGGTGACCCCTTCTCTATTAAGAAACTAGGGTTGCAATGACACGGCCTCTTTACAATACAATGCATATCGCGATTCATCCCCTGTGATGATTTGTATCGTGATTCATCTTTACTATTTACTTCAAAAGAAAACACTCAAATCTAACTTATCTATGCTTGATGAAGTGTTACTTATGTTTATTGAACAAATGATAAAAATGTATCGTGACATCAATGCTGTGATGCCTTTTCAAGTGTGTGCTCATGTTAGTTGTTGTTCTGGTTTTATAGCTCACTCTTGCTGAGCAGATCCTACAAACTGTTGTTGATTTATCTGTCTTTACAATGCTATTGTCTTGAAAATATATAACTCTCACACAGAAATCACCCAAAACACGCGTACCAAGTTTCAAACCGATCCATTCATAAATGCACCCTGAAGAGTGTGCCAAAGTAAAATGTTGATTCACAAATGCAATGAGTTCAAAGGTCATTACTAACGGCAACATTTTTTGAGAGAAATGAAAGAAAATCAAAGCTAACATCTAGAGTTCGCTGCAAACAAGCACCACATGTTTCAAAGTGATCAAATCATAAACTTGAATTGTGTGGTGTTCCAAAGAAAACTATCGACAGACAAAATAGCAAAGTTGAAGGTCATTGCTAAGGGTGACATATTTTGATGGAAATGGAAGAAAATCATTAGCTCCGATGAGGGCAAAGCTGAAGGTCATTGCTAATGGCTACATTTTTGATGGGAATAAAAGAAGCTCCCATCTGGAGGTCAACCCAAAAAACATACCAAGTTTCAAAGCGATCCATTCCTGAATGTACCTTGTCATGTGTGCCAAAGGAAAATGCTGATGCACAAATGCACTAACTTTGAAGGCTGTTGCTAATGGCATCATTTTGACCAAAATGGAAGAAAATTGATAGCTCTCATCTAGAGGTCAACCCAAACAAGCACACCAAGTTTCAAAGCAATCTGATCATAAAGGAGACCTGTGTGGTGTGCCAAAGAAATATACTGATGCACAAATGCACTAAGTTCAATGGTCGATACTAACAGTGTTTTTTGACAGAAATGGAAGACAATACATAACTCACATATAAAATTCACCTCAAACAATAATACCAAGTTTCAACATGCTATGATCATAAATGTGTCCTGTGCGGTGTGCCAAAGGAATAAATTGATTCACACCTGCACTAGGTTCAAAGGTGGCTGCTGACGGCAATGTTTTTTGACAGAAATGGAAAAAAATCATCAGCTCCCATCTAGAGTCACCCCCAAACATGCATACAAGCAGGGTTTCTGCTAGGGGAAAATTTGTGAGTCCGGTAGTTTAAAGAAAGTGAAACTCAGATGCGAAGGCGTCTGCCGCACATGCCGAAAGCACGTGCGTATAGAGGGGGGTTTGAGTGTGTTCTCCCCCCAAGAAAATTTTGATTTTTAGGTGCTCTCTGGTGGTCTCTGGGGGCATTCTGGTTGCTAAAATGCTGAATAATTGATGTGGAAAATATGTATTTTTTCCTCCTACAATTCTCTAAATTCCCACAGGACACACAATACTACATCTGGTCAGTGGTCTCTGGGGGCATTCTGGGCGCTAAAATGCTGAATAATTGATGTGGAAAATATGTATTTTTTCCTCCTACAATTCTCTAAATTCCCACAGGACACACAATACTACATCTGGTCGGAGCAAGACAAAACAACACAAAATCCACGAATCCTAACAGTGACTGAGCTTTGTTTACAACCGCTCGCGGTAATATTCGAAAAGAACCATGATGAGGATGTGTGACGTCATGCACGTGCAGTTACCATACTGACTCGTGTAGAAGCCCAGAGGGTGCTTTAAATTTGTAAGTATGTTAATCAGCACTGCACTGCAAACCACCCCCTTGAAAACAGACAAACATAGTCTGTTTAAAAATAGCTGTTTTTTTTTAAATATGTACATTTTTTACAAATAAAACAAAATATAGCTTCACACAAACTCAATAAAAAAATTCATAATATGAAGACCAGATAAAATTTACACAGCGAAATATGAATAACAAAATAGTTGCCTCCCTTGGCAACATTCGAAAAATTGATTTTACACTGAAAGTCATAACTTCACATGTTGCAGGGCATGACGAAATGATAAATGAGCATGTTTTATTGAACCAATAAGTCATAAATCATATCCCTGGTTATATTGTTATATAATTCTCAAATACCAGAGTTGTAATTATTTTTTATTTTTAATTACCACTTTCTCTTTAATTTCTGAACACCTGTTTTTCACAATGAGTTGTGCACGCTCGAAAGTGGCAGTGTTCTTTCACAATGAATTGTGCACCGCTTGAAAGTGGCAGTGTTCAATCAGTACCTTTCTGATGATATTGAACCACTGTGAAAACTATATGTTGTGGGCGTGTTTCAGACAACTACTGACAACAGCCTGCACACTCATTTGAAACAAGTGACAGCTTCCAAAACAAGTACATAATTTTCGCTCAAAATAAAAACCAGTGATTTTGGACCAAACACGACAATTTGAGTCCGAAATTTTATAGGCGACGTTTAGGATTTGAACTTTGTTTCCCCCTCTCATCTGGGGGTTATAAGGTATCAGGTTGTCGTCAGTAATAGTAGGCATAGTATACAACATAATTATGCCTATATTACGTGGAAACAAAGGATCCCGAGTGTCGTTACGATACAGCATTGTACTCGACATTTTAACCACCAGCTTTTCTGACTGATCATAGTATGATCGGCGGGGGGAATGGGTCCGGTCAATGGACCCGCTGCCGGTCTAGTGGAAACCCTGATACAAAGATACAAAGTGATCCAATCATAAATGTGCCCTCTAGAGTATGTCAAAGGAATATATTGATCCTTAACTAAACTAGGTTCAAAGGTCATTGCCAACACCAGCATTTTGCGATAGAAATGGACGGAAGAAAATTTATTGCTCCCATCTAGAGGTCACCCTAAAAGAGCACACCAAATTTCAAAGCAACCGATCATTAATGTGCCCTGTTGTGTGAGCCAAAGGAAAATATTGATGCGTAACTAAACTAAGTTTAAATGTTGGCAACGTGAATGTTTTTTGATGGAAATGGAAGAAAATTTATAGCTCCTATCTGGAGGTCACAACAAACAACCATGCACAGTTTCAAAGTGATCCAAATATAATTGTGCCCTCAAGAGCATGCCAAAGGAATATATTGATACCATGTTTAAAAGTGAACTGATCATAAATGTGCCCTGTAGGGCCAGCCAAAGGAATATTTTGCTGCCTGATTAAATTAAGTTTAAATGTCATTGCCAACGGCAATGTTTTTTGATGGAAATGGAAGAAAATTGATCGTTCCCATCTAGAGGTCATCCCCAAAAAGCCTACCAAGTGTAAAGGTGATGCGATCATAACTGTGCCCTGTTTGGTGTGCCAACGGGAAATATTGCACTAAGTTCGTCAAAGGTCATTGCCAATGGCAACTTTTTGTGATCGAAATCAAAGAAGATCGGTAGCTCCAATCTAGAGGTCACCCCAAACAAGCATACAATGTTTCAAAGTGAACCGATCATAATTGTGCCCTGTAGGGTGTGCCAAAGGGAAATATTGATGCCTTACGAAACAAGGTTCAAAGGTTGTTGCCAACTTCGTTTTTTGCCAGAAATGGAAGAAAATCAATAGCTCCCATATAGAGGTCACCTCAATCATACCAACAAACCAAATTTTAAAACGATCTGATCATAAATGTGCCCTGAGCTGCTTGCCAAAGGAATATATTGAGGCACAACTGCACTAGGTTAAAGGTTGTTGCTGACATCAATCTTTTTTGCCAGAAATGGAAGAAATCCTTAGCTCCCATCTAAAGGTCACCCCAAACAACCATAGAAAGTTTCAAAGCGATCCAAACATAATTGTGCCCTCTAGAGCATGCCAAAGGAATGTATTGATGCATAACTAAACAAAGTTCAAAGGTCAATGCCAGTGGCAATATTTTTTGGCAGAGAAAGAAGAAAATTGATAGCTCCTATCTAGAGGTCATCCCAAACAAGAATACCAGGTTTCAAAGCAATCCGATCATAAATGTGCTCTGCAGGGTGTGTCAAATGGAAATAATGATGCATAACTGCACTAAGTTCATCAACGGTCATTAGCAAGGGCAATGTTTTTTGATGTAAAAGGAAGAAAATCGATAACTCCCATCTAGAGGCTACCCCAAACAGGCATACCAAGTTTCATAGTGATCCGATCATACATTTGCCCTATAGGGCATGCCTAAGGAATATATTGATGCCAGACTAAACTAAGTTAAAAAATTGTTGCGAACAGCAACATTTTTTTTTTACAGAAATGGAAGAAAATTGATGACTTCCCATCTAGAAGTCAACCCCAAAAGATGACATCACGTTACAAAGTGAATCGATCATAAATGTGCCCTATAGGGTGTGCCAAATAGATATATTGATGCCTAACTGAAACTAGAGGTGTGACTGTCCCAGATGGGCCTGTCCATATCACAGCTGCCATTATTCTAAGACAAAATGGGGCATAACTCTAGACAAAAGAGTCTGATCAAAACTATAATCGCAAGAGCACAGGTTCCCATTGTAGTGAATATCCATACCAAGTTTCAAAGGAATCAACTTGTAAACATCTGAGGAAATCTCCGGACAAAATTCACGCATTCTATAATGAAAACGGGGCATACCTCTGGCAAAAAAAAGTCTGATTGAAACTATAATCACAGGTGCAGAGGTTCCCATGGTAGTAAACATTCATACCAAGTTTCAAAGGAATCAATCTGTAAACATCTGAGAAAATCTCCGGACAAAATTCTTGGTAATTCAATTCATTCTAAGATAAAAGAGGGCATAACTCTGTCAAAAAAGTCCAATCAAAACTATAATCGCAGGTACACAGGATCCCATGGTAGTAAATAACCATCCCAAGTTTCAAAGGAATTTACCCATAAACATCTCAGAAACTCTCCGGACAAAATTTGCACATTCTAAGATGAAAAGGGGCATAACTCAGGCCAAAAAGGTCCGATCAACACTATAATCACAGGTGCACAGGTTCCCATGGTAGCAAACATCCATACCAAGTTTCAAAGGAATCATCGACCCATAAACATTTGAGAAAATCTCCGGACAAAATTCTAGGCATGCTATTTCAAGTTGAAAAGGGGCATAATTCTGGAGAAAATAATCCGACCGGAACTTTAATTACATTTGTACAGGTTCCCATAGTAGTTAACATTCATACCATGAATTCAGGCAGATTGGTCCATGAACGTCTGATAAAATCTCCAGACAAAATTATGTCTACAGGTGGATGGACAGTTTGAAAGATGGACAGAAAGATGGATGGATGGACAAGGTGATTCCAGCATCATCCCCTCCCCCCCACACAAATCGTCGCTGGGGGTATAATAAAGTCAAATGTTGCCAACAGCAACATTTTTTGATGGAAATGGAAGATTGATATCTCCCATTAGAAGTCACCCCAAAAGATGACATCATGATACAAAGTGATCCGATCATAAATGTGTCCTGTAGGGTGTGCCAAATGGAAATATTGATGCCTAACTGAAACTAGAGGTGTGACTGTCCCAGATGGGCCTGTCCATACCACAGTTGCCATTCTTCTAAGACAAAAAGGGGCATAACTCTAGCCAAAAAAGTCTGATCAAAACTATAATCACAAGAGCACAGATTCCCATGGCAGTGAATATCCATACAAAGTTTTAAAGGAATCAACCTGTAAACATCTGAGGAAATCTCCGGACAAAATTCACGCATTCTATGATGAAAACAGGGCATAACTCTGGCAAAAAAGGTCTGATTGAAACTATAATCACAGGTGAAGAGGTTCCCATGGTAGTAAACATTCATACCAAGTTTCAAAGGAATCAACCTGTAAACATCTGAGAAACTCTCCAGACAAAATTAACGCATTCTAAGACAAAAACTAAAATTGCAAGTGCACAGGTTCCTATGGTAGTGAACATCCATACCAAGTTTCAAAGGAATTGACCCATGAACTTTGAGAAAACCTTGGGACAAAATTTGCTCATTCTAAGATGAAAAGGGGCATAACTCTGGCAAAAAAGGTCCAATAAAAACTATAATCACAGGTGCAGAGGTACCCATGGTAGTAAACATCCATTCCAAGTTTCAAAGGAATCAACCCATAAACATCTGAGAAAATCTCCAGACAAAATTTGCGCATTCTAAGATGAAAAGGGGCATAACTCAGGCCAAAAAGGTGCGATCAAAACTATAATCGCAGGTGTACAGGTTCCCATGGTAGTAAACATCCATACCAAGTTTCAAAGGAATCGACCTGTAAATATCTGAGAAAATCTCCAGACAAAATTCTAGGTAATTCAATTCAAAGATGAAAGAGGGTATAACTCTGTCAAAAAAAGTCCAATCGAAACTATAATCGCAGGTACACAAGATCGCATGGTAGTAAATATCCATCATTGGATGGATGGTATGATAGATGGACAGACAGACGAATTGACGGACAAGGTGATTCCAGTATCATCCCCCCCCCCCCCCCCCCCCCACACACACAACTCGTCGCGGGGGTATAATAAGTTCAAATGTTGTCAACAGCAACATTTTTTGATGGAAATCGAAGAAGATCGATAGCTTCCATCTGTAGGTCACTCCAAAGAATACCAAGTTTCAAAGCGATCCAATCATAAATGTGCTCTGCAGGCTGTGTCAAAGGGAAATATTAATGCATAATTGCACTAAATTCATCCAAGGTCGCTGGCAATGGCAACATTTTTTAATGGAAACATTTTTTTGCCAGAAATGGAAGAAAATTGATAGCTCCCATATAGAAGTCGCCCCAAAAGAGCACATCATGTTTCAAAGCGATCCCATCATAAATGTGCCCTGTAGGGTGTGCCAAATGGAAATATTGATGCCTAACTGAACTAAGCTCAAATGTTGCCAATGGCAACATTTTCTGATGAAAATGGAATAAAATCAATAGCTTCCTATCTAGAGGTCACCCCAAACCAGCATACCAAGTTTCAAAGTGAACCAATTATAATTGAGCCCTTTAGGGCATGCAAAAGGAATATATTGATGCCTGACTAAACTAAGTTCAAAGGTCACTGCCAATGGTAACATTTCTGACAGAAATGGCAGAAAATCGATAGCTCCAATCTAGAGGTGCCCCCAAACAACCACACCAGTTTAAAAGCGATCCGACCATAACAGTGCCCTGCAGAGTGTGCCAAAGGAAAATATTAATGCATAACTGCACTAAGTTCATGAAAGGTTGTTGCTAATGGCAACATTTTGTGACGGAAATGGAAGAAAATCGATAGCTCCTATCTAGAGGTCACCCCAAACCAGCATACCATGTTTCATAGTGATCTGATCATAAATGTGTGCCAAAGACAAATACTGATGCCAAACTAAGTTCAAAGGTCGTTGCCAATGTCAACATTTTTTGCCAGAAATGGAAGAAAATCGTTAGAATGCATCTAGAGATCATCCCGAACAAGTTTCAAAGTGATCCGATCATAAATGCAACCTGTGCACTGTGCCAAAGGAAATTGTGGATGTACGTATGTATGTACCTACACCGACAAACACAAAGTGATGGCAATAGCTCAGGTTGACTTTGTCAAGTTGAGCTAAACATGACAAGTAGCGATCTCAAACTTGCTATCTAAGGTTATCCAAGGATTTCTCGTCCAAATACCATCCCAGGTTTTTTTTTGGCTTTTCCAAGCTTGTATATCTTGAGAAATCTTTGATATCACAAGTTAAATCTCTGCTTTTCTGACCTTTTTTTATCTTGGAAATCTCAAGATATCCTGAGAAATCTCAGGCTATTTTTGAAAGGGAATTTTCAATAACTGGGCAAAGAATTTTATGAAAAAAATATTTTTTCGGCAAACTTTGTAGATGTTGTACATCTTCAATGTGTGTGTAACCATATCCTAAACTTTAAAACTCTACATTACAAATTGTGGAAGGAGATAATTACACCATAAAATTAGGTACCGTCAATTAAAAAAAACAATCGAAATTTTCTAAGTCAATAAAGGGCAATAATTTTGTTAAAAACATTTTTCTGCAAACGTTTTTCTGTCTTGAATGGTGTCAGTGTAGTGTACGATAAAGCTTTGGGATGGCCGGACTGATGGCCCGACAGACTGACTGATGGACATGAGGAATACTATATACCCCCACTAGGTAGGCTAGATTGGCCAGGTAGGTGGGATTATAAAAATGGGCATGTGCCACACCTCCCACATCGAGACCTTCAGGTCAGTTCAGGTGAGAATAATTTGGGATCTTGTTCCCTCAAAGTGTTCAACACACCAGATCAGTACATGGCTGAAACAACCCAAAACTGAATACAGGTCAAATGACTTTAGAAGCCAAATGAATAGTGTAATAATAACATGTTACCTTTCCTCCACTTCCACACCCACACGCATCTGCATGCATGAACACACATGTGCATGCACACACATGTGTGAATTTAGGATTGATCAGGTAAGATGGCGAAAAATTCTTCATTCATAGAATTAAACACCCATAACAAGCCTAAAGTATTTGTTGCCAAAGATAAGAAAGCTGAAATATTTATATCCAATCTCAAAACATCTTGCAACAACTGAAAGCGTGGTAAAATATCGAACACTATAACTCACATGTAAGATACATGAGCACTAACCTCAGCTTTGGATCAACAACAGAGTTTTTATCACTCATTGCTCCCATTCTACATGTAGATGAATGATGAAACACAGACACAGCCATATTTCTAATGAAGCACTCCCAATACTTATCAGTGTCAAATTCTGCAGTTTTTGTGCATTTGGGATAGGGTGTCTCACCAAAAATTACTCCATTTTTCTGGAAAACATCTGTAGAGGTGAGACTCTGGACAAATCTTACACCTGAGAAAAGAAAGGAAATGGAATAAAAACAAATGAAAAACTGCTTCAAAAGTAAACCTCCTTGGTGCAGGGTAAACAGAATCATTTCATGTAGAGTTGAAAGGGTTATGGGATTTTCTTGATCAATTAATCACATGAATTAACCTTGGTTAATCAATTAATCACTTATCCAAATAGATATCTGAATAATTGCCATACCGTTGATAATTTACAGCATGAACCTTTTACCTAACAAACAAAACCGACTCAACCTATATACAACAAGAGGCCCCAGGGGCCCTGAGGGCACTCACCTGACATGGTAGTCTAAATATCAAACCAGGGACTTGACTTGAATAAGCTGCATACGCCCCTCCTAAGAAAAGCATATACCAACTAGATGAAGCAGTTGTGCCCACAAAATGCACAAGATTTTCCTTCTATTTTCAGTTCCTGCACTTTTACGTCCCAAAATTGAGATAAATGCATAAAACACAGTCCCACCCAGCCCCCAAATTTTCAGTGTAAAAAAACTATTTTTTTTTTGTCTTACAATTAACCGAAATGCATAAAAAAAACCCCAAAATTCCGGATTTTGGTCCAAAATTTCTAAGTCCGGAATGGGACCCCAAATTTACAGCCTAAATATGAACCCAGGGACTTGGCTTGAACAAACTTGAATCTCACCCCCCTAAGGATGCTGCATACCAAATATCAAAAGATTCTTATTGGTAGATCTGAAGAAGAAGATTTCTAAAGAATATTTCTCATACTGCACTAATTTAAACATTTGGGCTCCCATAGAGAGCCCAAATATGGACCCAGGGAATTGATTTCAATAAACGTGTGAAACAATCTTCCGAAGATGTTATATGTTTCAAAGTGATCCGATCATAAATGCAACCTGTGCACTGTGCCAAAGGAAATTGTGGATGTACGTATGTACGTTCCCACACCGACAAACACAAAGTGATGGCAATAGCTCAGCTTGACTTTGAGCTAAACATGACAAGTAGCGATCTCAAACTTGCTATCTAAGGTTGAAAGCTTTTGGAGCAGTGGTTTGGGAGAAAAGTAGTCTTAAATGTTTTTCCCATTACCCACAGTGTTACAAAATGCTGACTCAGCACTTTTTCAAAGTCCCAGGAAAGCACCCCATGATAAAGCCAATAGCAATTTTTTTTTACCATTCCATTCTGTTGGTCCTAAGGAAGCTTCACACCAAATAAGAATTATCAATTTTGCGAGATACGGGCGTTTTAATTTTTTTCTATTTTTAGCTCCTGCGGTTCCCATGGGGCGACGGGAAAAAAAATTTAGGCATAAATTAAGTACTTATGACCCAATAAGCCCTCATATCAAATTTGGTCCAAATTTGCCTCTCGGTTTGGAAAGTTTAAAAATTTATAGTAATTTCTATATTTTTTATACTTACCAATGACCCAGACATAGCTGGTGCTAACTCTTAAAATATAGGGCCAAACACAAATTTTGCCCCCCAATCCCCAAAATTTGCATCTAAAACCAAAGAAAACATGTCCTGAAAGGCCCTCCACACTTCACCTCCACTGCGCATGCGCAGTGTCAAGGACGTTCCGAAATTGGCGCCATTAATCATTCTAATAACCAGTGCCTGGTAAGCGCTATGTACTCAGCGGGGAGGCAAGAGTTCCCAACTCCTGGGAGGGCCATCCCCGTCTGGGTCATTGGTAAGTATAAAAAATATAGAAATTACTATAAATTTTTTAACATTTTTATACTGTACCAATGACCCAGACATAGCTGAATAGTAAAAAGGCTGGAGGGCCAAGGACATAGAGCAAAATGGAATACGCTCAATAATATAAAATAGAGTCATCCCCTGCAGGGAAAAAGAAGTAATAAGCCTTACATGTATCTTTCTTATTTATGATAAATTAGAAAGATACAACACCTTCCAAAATTGAGCTTCATACATCCATGTACTCTATTAATATCCAATATAATCCTTATACTAATAATTTTTAAAGTAAGCCAATAAATAAAGTAAGTCTAGAGAATAGAGACTCTTATACTCCTTAAAAGTGTCTGAGGATTGCATAATCATGTCCTTTGACATATGCAATATTCAAATGCTATACTTTAAAAACTAAGACTTGAATGAATTTTTAAAACATAAACTTCTCACTAAACAACCATCCCAATAACAGCTCAGAATTACTAACTCCGGAGGAGGTATCCCCTTGTTTTCGTAGTAAAACAGGTGACCCAAGGGAACACCCTCTCCCCCCCCCCCCCCCCTTTTTCTTGCCCTGGGTCAAATAACCCAGAGCGAAGAGGGCAGCAGAACGGAGACACTGCCGAAACAGACAGCCTACCTAGCTATAGTAGCAACTGTTAAGTGAATGACATTCTGAGCAGTAGATAATAGACCTAACAATAGAGGCCTCCAGAAATGGACTCGATATTTCTGAGATAAAAATTCATGAATGTGGATGGCTGAGCGCAATGAGCAGCCTTCAAAAATCTATAATAGCGACACTATTAATGTAAGCCCAAGATGTAGAAGAACTCTTACTTCATGAGCCGAAATCTTAAGCACAACTGCTGAGTCAATGATATACCATAAGCAGTACCGATAGTTAATAGAATCCATTAACAATAGAATGGAGCGTAACGTCCTTCTACTAGGCATCAAAGACAGAAGTAGCTTACGCCCGTAGTAATAAACAGATATCTGTTTATAAATACATAAACTCTAACCGGAAAGAGTAAAGGCCTATGCCCGTACGAAGACGGAAGGACCTTAATAACAATAGGTTCCGGATATTAGGAGCCTAACTCTTAAGCAAAAATCCAACCTAAATAGTAAAGGAAGTAGTGATTCCAAAACTACGAAAGTGAAAATCATCCATCGATAGTGCATGAAACTCACTGACTCTTCAGTAAAAGAGAAACCAACAGAATTACTGTCTAAAAGGTCAGAATTTGAAAACTACTGTTTCCAGAGGCTCAAATGATTACTTAGCTAAATAAGAACCGAAGTTAAATTCCATACTGGAATTTAATCTAAAGATTCTAAGTCTATTTATCAAAAAGTTACTAACTGACTTAGATAAAGAGACATAAGACTCAATTGTAAACTATCCTAGAGTGCATAGGTATGAGGTAACATAAACCTATAACCTTAATAATAACAGGCTGCAGTAGATCTTGTGAAACAAGTATACTAAAAAATTGCAATGAGTAGTATGGAGGGATCAACAATATGAACATAATGATCCCTACACCAACGACGGAAGAGCCTCCACTTTAGCCACATAGAATCGCGAAGAAGAGGATCTCCTATAGTAAGAAATCGCGTCCAAAGCTCGTCCAGTACAATGCTTACAATGCAATACGGACCACACAACGGAATACATGAAGGTTGCGACCTTGCGGGTTGTGATAAAGATGACACGATTTACCCAGTGAAAAAAGATCCTCACATTGAGGAAGATTTCACGTTAAGTCCCACAGTAGACAACAGAGTAAATTACCCATGGTCTCTGTGAAGATAGAGATGCTATCAACAGAAATGTATTGTGGTTGTTTATCTTAGCAATACCTGCTGAAACAACAGCGCCGGAGGATACGCGTATCCTATTGTTCCGTCCTATAGATCAATAGAGCATTAACAACATTAGCTCAGAGATCCGGACAAGTCAACACATACGTCTGCAATTGATTAGCAAGCTGTGTCGTAAATAAATCATCATTGGGCGCTCCCATAGATAGCAAATCTGATTGAATACTTGTTTGTTGAGAGTCCATTCTGACAGCAACAAGCGACCCCTAAGTGAACGGGAGTCCGGTAAAACAATCAGACGACCCGGAATATGACGGACCAAAACAGAACTTGGTGTACTATAACCAACAGACGGATTCTTTCCATTAAATTGAATAACGGAAACGAAAGAGTGCCTCCCTGGTTCCGGAGATACGCCACTACTGTCGAATTAACGGACAGGATTTGGGCATGCGTTTCTGAATAATGTTCATGATGACATAAAGCAAGCCTAAAAAACATTATTCCGCGGAAGACAATTGGTTGCTAAGAGACTGCGGAACCCAAAGACCCTGGCACTTCGAATCCGTTGGGATCAGTATTATATCCCAATCTGTTTGACTGGCAACCGTCATAACAGCAACACTCGGGTCCGGCAACTGCAGTGGCACTCTCTGAGTCAACCACCGAATGTTTGCCCCAGTCTGAATCTCTTGTAACACTAGATAGACAAGAGAACGTGTAAATCGAGCAATTCATGGATTGCTGAAAAGTTGCCGTCGAAGAGAAGCTTCTCCGAGAACGAAGCGACTCTGAGAGAGTTCTTAACCTTACAATCCATGCGCGTGGATGTAGCTAGGGCTGCGTCACGTCTAACCAACTCCAATCAGCCACTGAAGGGCGGAGTTATACGTGAACAAACTACTGCCCTCAAAAGAAATTACATTGAGAATAATATCCCGTAAATCTTTTCTTGAAGACGTAATGATAACGCCTCACGTATGATAAAGCGTCTAAGTTAATTCTACTAGACATCATTGTCGTTTCCAACATTGAAGTTGGAAAAGACATAGACGGCGAAAAAGAATATTTCCAGTCTTTAACCACACCGTCTAGACGCATATGAACTCTCGGTATGCCCTGCACTGCCAAAATAAACTATTCGTATAAATGATAAAACGGCAGAAATGAGCAACGCGGACAAGAAACTAAACTATCATGCTTGGTAGCAGGCTTGTATGCATATATAGCGTCAAAAAATAAAACACATGTTGTAATGAAATTATTGGACTGCGTTGGTAAGTCAGGGACAATGTCCCTGAACCGATCGAAAATTCTGAGTCCAATGACGCTATAAGTCTCTTATCCAACATCGCAGCAATGTAGTCCGAAATAACAATCACTGGAAGATAATGCCAGAAGATATGAATGGCAGCTTCCGATACTACGAAAGGGAAAACTCGAAATCTTTCGAATCCCTTTCGCCATCCTGTCGGACCCTATAAAGCGTTCGGTCGTCCGTACCTGATGCAACCGCGGACCACACCGACCCAGCGCCGTCGGATAATTCCTGATTCGACCAAGAAACTGTCAATTGCTGGGATGCTGCGAAACAACTGTGCTAACTCGGATAGCACGTCCGTCACTAGCGGTCCTACAATGCATTGCCGCTGGAAGCTCCGTGATCGTTACCCCGTGCATACTACCAATATGCGAGCGAACGGAGTGTATAGGCCTCGTGTCCCTTGGCTACCGGATGGCGCGACCTATTCGCCATGGAATCACTGAATGACGAAACTGATCGGATACTCGAGGTCACGTAGCCAATGTGCGGTCGTGTGCCCTGCTGTGAGGATGAGGAAGCATTATGGACAGTCCCTCGGACTGTCAATATCACGGAACGTCCCGACCGACAGACATATGCTCCGAATGTAAAATATCAGAACCACAACATGCGGTCCCCTATGTTGTTGGACGAGAGAGGGACCTCTCTCGCTCACAGCCCGGACGGACCTGGACAAGCCAGGAACCGGACTAACAGGCTTCCTCCGATCTGTCCTCAATCTGCCGTCACTGGGTGAGTACTAAAGTAATTAAAGTGCTCGCATCACCCAAATCTCCTTCCTAGACCGCAACGGACGAACCCGGCAGCCGAACCATTCAATGAATGCACGCTACACCGGGTGAGCTAGCCAATGTCACTCCGTAGGCGACAGACATATTCCATGAGCACTTATTGCCGCTAGCTCTTCATTAACTATGACGACAGAGGCACACTTTGAAAGACATCTCCGTAACTTTGCGAACAAGAAACCAGAAATGCTTGGTTATAGCAAGCATATAATAATAATATATATAGCGTCGTTCAATAATTCGAAAGTTTGTGTGACATTATTGGACTATGTCGGAACTGAGGGACGATGCCCCTGAACCGAACCAAAAATTTCTAAGTCCACCGACGCTATCAGTTTCTTATCCGGCATCGCAGCAGTCTGGTCCGACGAAAGAAGCTGTAGAAGACCAAGTCAGATGACATACACAACAGCATATGTTGTTCCGAAAGGGAAAGCTCGAAATCCTCCAAATCCCTTTCGGTATCCCGTCGGACCGGATGAAATTTTCGTACGTCCGTACCCGCTTCCGTGGAGCATCCCGACCCAGCATCGTCGGATAAAAAATATGCGACAGATTCAGTTGATGCTGGGATGCTGCGATAAACTGTGCTATTTAGGAAAGCACGTCCGTTCCCGAGGCCTGTGCAGTAGCAGTCTTACGATGCATTGTCGCCGGAAGCTCCGTGTACATTGACTCCCGCACACTTCCTACGCGAACGTCCGGAGTCTGCAGGCCTCGTGTCCCTGGCTACCAGATGGTGTGACCTGGTCGCCGATGATTCTCTGACTGGCGAAGCTGACTGGATATCCATGGTCACGTAGCCAAGAGCGGTCGTGTGCGCTACCATGAGAATGAGGAAGCCTTATTGACAGTCTACTCCGGACTGACTATATGTCGGAGCGTCCTGAGCGACGGACGTATGCTCCGAATGCGAAACATTTTGTACCACAACATCTGGGGCCAGATGTTGTTGTACGAGAGAGGGCCTCTCTCGCTCGCCGTCCGGATGGACCAGAACGAGCTATGAACCGGACTAAAAGGCTTCCTCCGTTCTCCCTCCGATCTGCCGTCACTGGGTGTGCATTTGGTTGATTTATAGTGCTCGCATCACCCCAAAATTCCTTCTAGACCGCAACGGACGAACCCGGCTGCCGAACCATTCGGTGAATGGACACTATACCGGGCGAGCTAGCGGACATCAAAGGCCGTCGAACCTACTAGGGTCCTCTTAGGCAATTGGCGTATTTATATGAACACTTTTCCGCTAGCCCTTCATTAATTGTGACGACGGAGGCACACTGTTGGAAGACATAACAGATACATCACCCTAATCTTGATCGTCTGAAATAGAAATTGATAAAGTAGAGTGACCCTGCGGGGAAAGGACCGGAGTGTCCAATTCCCCAATAACATACCGTGACATACGCTTCCCATATTGTCATCGAAATCATACGATACAGAACAGGAGTTAATGCGAGTACACTGACCACATATAGAATGATTATAAAAGTCAGAGGAAGACTTCCTCTTATTACAATTGATCAATATCCTTTCAATGTGAAAAGAAAACAAGTCCTGGTACTCGCACTAACCCCTGGCAATCAAAATACATAATAATAATATGATCCATTAATATAGAAAAAATAATTGAAATCAAAATATTTTGAAAAAATATTTTTTCAGAACAGCCCAAGTTTCTGAAAAGTACCGTTGAGCCCCAATGGATCCCAAGCCTAAGTGTGGACAAAAATTTTAAAAATATTTAAAACAATTTATTCAACACTTACGAACAATAATAATGTATCTAGTTATGATTAAAATAACATCAAGATATTATTTTCCAGAAATGCCCCCCTCACACAGAGGGCTGTTGTAAATGTAAACAATGAATGTAAAAACACTAAAATAAGACTCCAGGCACCCAGGCCCGGAATCAGTTACCAAAAATACACTATCTGATGCAAAACAGAGACTTCCAGGGAAGAAACTGCAGAACATCAGATGGTAGATGCAGAACACAATGCCTAACCACCCGTAGGTGAAGACGTAAACATGGGGAAAAGAACAGAATTCATTCTGTTATTCAGCTAAAACTCCCAAGAAAATTTAGTAATAATAATTACAAAAACTATGCCAAAAGCATGGGAGAATAGCAAGGGGGGACTTAAAGGACAGGGAGAGAGGAAAACACTGAAAATACAGTGTAACTAAACAATCAGAATGACAACAAAATGGCTGCTGCCTCGAAAATAGGTAACTTAACATAATTTCATTAAAAAATTTTAAGTTACAGCCCTGATAATATTCTGTCACACATTTTTCCTCTCCTCCTTCTCTATCCTCCTTAGAATCACCATTTCACTAATATTTATGTGTCTGGCATCATTTAAACTGAGATTTACAAGCACAAAGATCAGTCAGATGTTAACTGATGAAGGGCCAAACTTAGAATGATTAATGGCGCCAATTTTGGAATGTCCTTGACACTGCGCATGCGCAGTGGAGGTGAAGTGTGGAGGGCCTTTCAGGACATGTTTTCTTTGGTTTTAGATGCAAATTTTGGGGATTGGGGGGCAAAATTTGTGTTTGGCCCTATATTTTAAGAGTTAGCACCAGCTATGTCTGGGTCATTGGTACAGTATAAAAATATAGAAATTTTGGGAGGGGCAAAAAATTCTTAACGACTTCTCTTGAACAAATCTGAGTCTACACCCCAAAAGGAAGCTGCACACCTAATATCAAGTCTCTGCTACTGCTGGTTCATGAGAATATTTTTCAAGATTTAGGCTCACTTTTTGGGCATGGCCCTACCAAGGGGCAGGTCAACTGGGTTTGAACAAACTTGAATTGACATATAAGGTACATGCACAGCAACTTTTGTTGAATTTGGTCCAGTAGCTTGTTAGAAGAAGTCGACAATGTAAAGTTAACACCGGACGCCAGATGGACAGATGACGGACAACGGACGGAAAGTGATTAGTAAAGCTTCCCTTGAGCTTCGCTCAGGTGAGCTAAAAATCCCCATTCAATTTTTTTATGTTTTCAATTTTTGTCTCAAAAACATAGCTTATGACCCCTCATTAGAATGAGCTCAATGAGCTCATTCAAATGAGGGGTCATAAGCTATGTTTTTTAGACAAAAATTGAAAATTTTTAGTAATTCATGAATTTATTTTGCAAGTATCGTCTGTTACCCGCAATAGGTAAAGGGTTAAGAATGACCATTTCCAGCTGCTGATACAGTACGATGATTATGCAAGTAAACAAGTCTGTCAGCAAGTAATTTGCATGCTTTTCTCTGTCTCATATAATTGATGTGAGTCAGTGTGACAATGTTTGCCTGTTTTGGAGCAAGTTTGTTCCTTTGTTAACCCATATAATACAGTAGTTCAAAAGTAACGGTTAATCGATCAATTACTTTTTGGACTAATCAAGATGATGATCATTGATTAATCGGTTAACCGTTTCAGCTCTAATTTCATGTAGAGTTAGAAACTCTGTCAAGCAGTGACTAATGCACTAATTGAAAACCTTGTTATACACACCCTGCCCAATATCTTAAACCACCAGACTAACTCAGAAAAGAATTCCATATAGCTATGGCCTAGAGCCAGTCTAGCCTATTAATAGTCCATCGCCCATGTTTAGAATCACTCGTCCGAAATATTTCAGTTTTAAATCAATCAAAATTGTTGATCAATCAAGACATAGTTTGAATGAATCTTTAATGACTGTTCAATGTGTTTGTTTACAAAATGTTGATCGGTTTGTGCTTACTGAATAATTATGAACAAAGACTCACCACACCTGCAGTTTTATAATTTTGCTGCATAATTCCTCTAATTGTGTTAATACAGTGAAGCCCACTTAATTGGATATCTCTTAACTGAATAATCCTGTTAACTGAATAAAATTTCCCAACACAAAACCATTTAGCATACCTCCAGTACAAATTTGACCTGTTAATTGAATATAGGTTATAGAGCAAACTCCTGTTAATTGAATAAAAAATCTTGTAATATGTTGAGATATTAACCTGACACTCCGCACTTTTCCTTTGATTTTAGTCCTATTTGACCTCAGTACATCCAATGCAGGCATTTAATCTATTATATCTTGTTTGACATAGCTCACGGATCACTGCCAAGCAAGATATAAAAGAATAAATGCTAAGTTTGTCTCTGGAATAAAGGAAAGTGACACAATCCCTGTACATTGATAATTTCAAGGTGAATTAAGTACTTAATGGGATTATTTATAACTGTAGCATGAAAGAATACCGGTAATTGAAGGGATGTTATATGAAATCAAAGGTTGTCTGTGTGCAAATTCCTCGAAAAGTAGGTAAACAAGCCATCCATAACAGTGTTGGATTCCTTACAGAATTTGACTGGTGGCCTCACTTTTTTCCAGACATGCTACTTAATTACACATAGTAAGTTTAAAAACTTGAGAGCATGGAAAGATATCAATAAAAGGCATCACCCAAGTATATCATGGCTGACAATGTTCGTCACTGAAAGAGATTTACAGAAAAGTTAGCGCCCCTTAATTTCTTGAAGGAGTCAGAAAAATTTGATGGTAAGGGTATAGGCATTTTTTATAAAGCTTGAAATTTTGAAATGTTGGGGAATTTGTATCATCGATATATGCATCATTTCGCAAACTTCATGCATTTTCATGTAGAGTGGTGCAGAAATAGAGAAGCTAACTTTTTACAGTTTTTCTCCAAACAGTTTGAATGTTTGACTATGATTCTGTACTGAAACCCCTATTTCTGAATTTTACAGGGGAGCGCGGTGGCTCAGTAGGTAGAGGTGCAGGCTGCAAGCCGAGAGGTCCTCGGTTCGAATCCCACCTGTGGCAACCGCGTTGTGTCCTTGGGCAAAAGACACTTCATCCCCATTGCCCGCGTGGGGGCACGATGATGCCGTGTACTAAGGCGTACTGCACGTCGATGGTACGCATGTCTTCAACCTATCTAACCCTGCCTGTGCTGCAGTGCGGAGTTACGATGTTGGGGAGCTGACAGCTGCTCGTCGTTGCTCGGTGGTTCTCTCCGGGTACTCCGGCTTCCTCCACCCGTAAAACTGTCACGGTCATGATTAGCCATTGTGCATACATATGTGACCTTAACCATCAATAAATAAATAAATAAATCTGAATTTTACAACCTCAGAACAGGTGCCCTTAACATGCCATCATGAACAAGTCCTGCTGACAATACACAAATTACATAGGCAGTGATTTCTATTGGAGCATATTAACCCAGGGACTTGATTTGGAAAACCTAGATCTGACCTGCCTAAGGATGATGTATACCAAATATCAAAAGATGCTGATTGGTGGAACTGAAGAAGATTTTTAAAGATTATCCCCCTTATTGTACTTAGTTAAAATTCAGGATCTCATAGAACGCCGAAATATTATCGAGGGACTTGATTTGAACAATCTGGAATCTGACCCTCCCGCAATGATGTGTACCAAAGATTAAAAGATTCTGACTGGTGGTACTAAAGAAGATTTTTAAAGACTATTCCACATATTGCCCCAAGTAAAAAATTTGGGCTCCCAAAGAGAGCCCAGTTATTAACTGATGGACTTGAGTTGAACAAATTGGAATCCAACCCCTGGCCTGTAAGGATTGCATATACCATACATCAAAAGATTCTGACTAGTGTTTCTGCAGAAGAAGAGTTGTAAAGATTATTCCTCATATTGGACTAAGTTAAAATTCAGGCTCTAACATGAAGCCCCAGAATTAACCCAGGGGCATGGTTTGAACAAAATCAGATCTGACCTCTCGAAGGATACTGTGTAACAGGAGGAGAGATAAGTGAGGGAGCTGCGGTTCAAACCGTCGACCCCTAGCACACAATGCGACTGATTTACCACGAGATTAAGAGATCTGGACCAACCAGGTTGGTTGGTAAATGGCCTTTATACCTCGACCACTACAACTGTATACCAAATATCAAAAACTTCTGAGAGGTGGATCTGAAGAAGAAGATTTTTCAAGATCTCTCCCCATATTGCACCAAGTTAAAATTTAGGCCCCAATAGGAAGCACAAATATTAACTGAGGGATCTCATTTGAATAAATCTGAATCTGACCATCATAACAATGGTGTATACCAAACATTAAAAAAATCTGAATGGTGGTTCCTGAGAAGATTTTTTAAAGATTTTCCCCATATTAGCCTAATTTTTTAAAGATTTTCCCCCATATTAGCCTAAGTTAAAATTCGGGCTCCTGTGTTGAGCCCAAATAAGAAACGAGGGGCATAATTTCAACAAACTTGTATCTGACCTCTCTATGGATGAGGTATACCAAACACGAAAAGATTCTGATCAGTGGTTCAGAGGTAGAAAATCTTTTTAATTTTTTTGATGCCCTCCTCCAACAGAACACCCTGACACAACCGATGGCAATTTGTTTTTACCATTCCATTCTATTGGTCCTAAAGATGCTTCATAAAAGATAACAGTCCTCTGTTCATGCAGTTTGAGAAATATAGGCATTTGAAATATTTCTATTTTTAGCTCCCGGGGTTCCTGCAGGGCCCCGTGAAAATTTTTTTTCTATGAATCAAATACTTCTAGCTAAATAATATCACATACCCAATTTGTTTCAAATCTGCTTGGTGGTTCAGAAAATAGAAATTTTGGGCAGGGCTAAAAATATATTGCCCCGCCCATTACCAAGACAAATATTGCTCCACGAACTTTGTTTGAACAAACTTGATTCTACACCTCAAAAGGAAGCTCCATACCAAATATCAAGTCATTGTATCCATTGATTCATGATACAAAGATTTGAAACATTTTGGAGCAATTTCCCCCACCACCTCCCTACAGCTCTGTGCAATGATTCAGCAGTTTTGGAGGTACAGGTACAAACACTATGTTCACAGACGACAGATGGTGAGAGATCAATAGCTTATCCTGACTTTCAGTCAGGTGAGTTAAACCAGAGGCTCAAGTGAGACTAAAATGCTCACCTGGCTCAAATTCTTCAAAAGAGATGAGTGTATCAGGAAGTGATCAGTACTAGTAGCAAGAGCAATTTTTTGGTTTGCTATGACACAACCTAAGGCAACTTTTTTGGCCATTCATTTCTGCTGGACCTAGGAAAGCTTCCTAGCAAGCTCTGTTCTGTGAAGTATTAAAAAAAACAACAACCGAACAAAATTTTTGTTTTGTTTTCAACTACTGTGATTCTCTCTAAACCCCCTAGAGATGCTCCATACCAAATATCAAAAGAATCTGACTGGTGGATCTGAAGAAGAAGATTTTTAAAAATTAGTCCCCATATTGCACAAGTTAATATTCGGGATCCCACAGGAAGCCCAAATATTAACCCAAGGTCTCAGTTTGAACAAACTTCAATCTGACCCCTGTAGAGATGTTGTATACCAAGTATTCAAACAATCTGACTGTTTGATCTGAAGAAGATTTTTAAAGCTTATTCTTCATAGTGCCCTAACTTAATTATTTGGGCTCCTGTGTTGAGCAGAGAGGCGGATGCGAAAAAGAAAATTTTGTGCATCAATCAAGTACTTTGGGCCCTCTTATACTACATGCCAAATTTGGTTCAAATCTGCCCATCGATTCTTGAAATAGAAATTTTGGGCGGAGCCCAAAATGGGTATGTGCCCACAGAGAGCCCAAATATTGATGTACCTACTTCCCTTGAACAAACTATAATCTTGAACACCAAAGAGTGTTCCATACCATATATCAAGGCAATCTCTCTGGTGGTTCATGAGAAGACTTTTAGGCTTTGGCATCATTGACCAGAGCCCGCAGAAGGCAGCCGCTTCATTTGAACAAAATAGAAAGGGTATACTCCAGGGATGGTTGGTGCAATATGTGTTTGAATTTGGCTGAATATCTGCGAAGAAGAAGCCAAGTTTGCAAAAGTTAACGGATGACGGATGCCAAGTGATGGTAATAGCTCACTCTGTTTTACAGTCAGGTGAGCTGAAAACTGAAACATTTATCTCTTAAGCATGCTGAATATCATGCATTATGTGAGTTTGACCTCCAGACCATAAGAAGATTTTTAGAGATATTTCACAAGATTTTTCAGAGTCTTGTCCTTTGTTGAGCCTCAAATGGGTTGCTCAACATGAAATGAGCAGACCTACAACGGTACATCGCGTGGAACATACATACCAAGTTTGGTGGAAATCAGTTCTGAATTTAAAAGAGAAACTGTTTTTAAAAGTGCAACGGTTGAAGAGTAATCAATTAAGGACCCCTTTATGCTTTCTAAAAAAAATACCCCAAAAATAAAGGAATAAGGAACAAAAGGAAAAGATGCCAGCGTTGTTTTCATCACATAACTGATTATAACTACAGTTAATTACCTGCTATAACAGACTTTATATCCTTGATGTCTTCAAAATAATTTGGATTGATTTCAGGATAGTCAAAAGGATCTCGACTTTTCAATCTGATTGACCCTTTGCTCTTGGCATGCAACAAGGAAACGAAGATGGAAAAAACTATGGAACCTTTTGGCAAGTCGCTTGGTAAAGAAATGATTTGCTTCATCGCCTGAAATGAGTAAAATAATTGGATATTTTCCTTACCAGAGATTTGGCTCTAAAACAAACAAACCATTGCATGCCATGGTGAGCCGTAAGCAGGTTTGGAACTCTAGCGATTATCTTTTATTTAAGAATATTTAAGAAAAAATTGAAAAATAGTTTTAAAAAAGTTATTAAAAATTGAGATCATCTTTTCAAAATTAATTTGTAGTACCAAACTATTATCCTATGGATAATCATATATCACATAGATTTTAAAAAATCAACACTTGTAAAAGAAATTCTTGAAGGACTAATTTTTTTCATTTCTTGTCTCAAAACCATAGGTTATGACCCCTCATTGGAACGAGCTCGACAAGCTCATTCTAATGAAGTGTCATAACCTATGTTTTTGAGACAAAAAATGAAAAAAATAATAAAAATTAATTGGCGATTTTTGAGAATAGTGCTGGCCAGCTTTGGCTGGTATGTTGGGTAAAAGGTTAAAACATAGGTACTAAGGAGAAAAATCACGAATAAAATGAAATTTTGGAACACTTTCCTCAGTGGTGGGATCAGGGTTTCCCAACTTGGGGGCTATGATCCAGACAAGGGGGGGGGGGGGTTGGGAAGGGGGCTTAGACTCTCCAGACCGACTGGGCCAACCTAGGTCCGGCCTGTGTGGGATACATTTGCTCTAACAGGAAAAAGAAAGTAATATCTGTGATTCTAGAGGCTTCAAGAGAATGCAAAATATCATGATATTTATATCAAAATGAAAAGTTTTGTCAAGAAAGCGGTAACTACAGGCAGCTAATTATAAGTTAACATATTCTCAAATATCTGAACATATGTTCAAATATTTCAGTTCATGTTCATAGGGTTGCCCATAGCTAACAGCTGAGAGCCATGCTATGAGAAGTTGGAATGCCACCGTGATTATCGGCTCATCAGATTATTCTATTGTGCAGATGTATCAGGTCTCCAGGAGAATTATCAGGAGTATTATGGCTATCTTTAGGGAGTTTGCATAATTTTATCTCCCCAATCAATTTGTTGGGGGGCAATATCTCCAAACTTTCCTGGTCAATAAAGTCATGTATGGACAAATATCAGTTACCCACTATCCTATAACACTAATGGTAGAGACAAGAGTAATCCATGTGGATATAAGTTCTAATAAGACAATACCCTAAGATGACTCCAATAGCCAATGCAACAGGCCAACAGCAGAAAAAAATCGCGACATCGACGCCGTAGCTGCGACAGGTGGTGCAATCTCACAAAATTCTAAGCTCATCAAGGGCCATAACTCCAAGAAAAATATTTGGAACAACACAAGCATTGAACAGTGGCTAGACATCAATAAGATACACTTACATGCCAAATACAAAGTCATTCCATCAAGTATTTCAAAAGTTACTGAGTTTTGAAACTCGTTGGTCAGAGACAGACCGACAACTCCAAGAAAAATATTTGGAACAACACATGCATTGAACAGTGGCTAAACATCAATAAGATACACTTACATGCCAAATATAAAGTCATTCCATCAAGTATTTCAAAAGTTATTGAGTTTTGAAACTAGTTGGTCACAGAAACTCGTTGGTCACAGCCAGACCGACCGACAGACCGACCGACATTACCACTTATAGAGCTGCTAGTCGCAGCTAAAAATGGGATAACTAAGGTTGTCATTATCTATTTCATCTTCCTACAACTTCCCCCACTGCATGGAGGTCACTCATGTTGTCTCGAAATTATTGAACTGGAATGGGCAGGGCTCTACCAGGAATTTCGTGATAATTCAAATCATTGGTATATGCTTTTCCTCAAAATAATCTACTGCAGCTTCCCCAGATGGGTACACATGTGGTAACAAATTACGTGGCTGTCAACAGATATGTGGCTTGTATTTTTGAATGCCTTCTCAAATTATGTGGCTGCTTTTTCTAACCAATAGTTAAGTGGATTGTACCTTTAAGTGGCTTCTCAAATTATGTGGCTGTTTTTTCCAAACAAATGACTATTTATGTGTCGAATATCCACATATATTTTATGTGGCTTATATTTTCAAGTGGCTTCTCAAATTGTATGTGGTTGTCAATTATGTGTCTCTTTTTTTAACAAATGGCTATTTATGTGTCGAATGTTCTTATAGATTTATGTGGAATAGATTTTAACCCTTTACCCAACGAATCGCCCGCATCCGCCCACAGAATATGCAAATTGAGCAGTTGAAAAATTTGAATTTTTCAAAATATTTCAACAAAACCATATCATGTGACCCCTCATTGTAACGAGCTCATTGAGCACGTTCCAATGAGGGGTCACATGATATGGTTTTGTTGGAATTTTTTGAAAAAATTAAAAAAGTTAAAAAATTTATAGTAATTTATATATTTTTTATACTTACCAATGACCCAGACTTAGCTGGTGCTAACTCTAACAAAACCAGGGCCAAACACAAATTTTGCCCCCCAATCCCCAAAATTTGCATCCAAAACAAAAAGAAATCATGTCCTATAGGACCTCCATACTACGCCCCCACTGCGCATGCGCAGTGTCAAGGACGTCCCGAAATTGGCGCCAATTATCATTCTTACTGACAGTGCCTGGTCAGCGCTATGTACTCAGCGGGGAGGCAAGAGTTCCCAACTCCTGGGAGGGCCATCCCCGTCTGGGTCATTGGTAAGTATAAAAAATATATAAATTACTATAAATTTTTTAACATTTTTATACTGTACCAATGACCCAGACTTAGCTGAATAGTAAACAGGCTGGAGGGCCTAGGACATAGAGGAAAATCCAATAAGCTCAACTATATAATAAAGAGGTAACCCCTTAAGGAGAAAAGGAGTATTAGGCTTTACATGTATCTTTCTTATTTAATATTAAATTAGAAAGATACAATACCCTTAATAATTGAGCACAATAATATTCATGCTCTCTATTAACATCCAGTATAACCCTTATACTAATTATTTTTAAAGTAAGCCAATAAATAAAGTAGTCCAGAGAATTGAGACTCTTTATAGTCATTTAAAAGTGTCCAAGTATTGTATATTAAAGCCCGTTTGACACTTGACATATACAAATGCTTCACACCGAGCTACACTTTAAAAATAAGACATGAATGAATTTTAACATTAATATTACACTTTAAAACAATCCCGGAAGCGACTCAGAAATACTGACTTGGAGGAGGCATTCCCTTGCTTTTCACTATAAAGCAGGTGACCTAAGGGAACACCCCCCCCCCCCCCTTCCCCTTGCCCTGGGTCAAATAGCACAGAGCGAAGAGGGCAGCCGGACGAAGTCACTGCCGGAACAGAAAGCCTGCATAACTATAGTTGCAACTGTTTAGTGGACGACATTCTGAGCAACAGATAACGGACCTAAACAATGCAGGTCTCCAGAAATGGACTCAATATTTCTGAGATAAAAATTCGTGAATGTGGATGGCTGAGACCAATAAGCAGCCTTCATTAAATCTGTAATAGCAACACTATTAGCATAAGCCCAAGAAGTAGCAAGAGCTCTTACTTCATGAGCGGAAATCTTGAGCACAGACTGCTGAGAAGAAGATAAACTCTCATAAGCAGTACGGATAGTTAATTGAATCCATCTAGCAATAGAATGGACCGAAATGTCCTTTCTATTAGGCATCAAAGACAGAAAGAAACGTTTCCGTCCCTTTCTGATAAACTGAGATCTCTGTTTATAGATACGTAACGCTCTAACAGGACAGAGTAAAGGCCTACGCCCGTCTGAAGACGGAAGAGCCTTAATAACAATAGGTTCCGGATATTTATTAGGAGCCTGATTCTTAGCTAAAAAACCCACATTAGTAGTGAAGGTGATAGTGTTCCCGACGCTACGATAGTGAGAATCATCCACCAACAGTGCATGAAGCTCATTGACTCTTCTAGCAGAAGAGAAAGCTAAGAGAAAAGCTGTCTTATAAGATAAGAATTTGAAATCTACTGTCCCAAGAGGTTCAAATGGCTTTTCCTTCAATTTAAGAAGAACCCAAGCTAAATTCCATTTAGGAATTAATCTAAGAGTTCTGGGTCTATTTATCGAGAAGTTTCTAACCAACTTAGATAAAGAGACATTAGATCCAATTTGTAAACTATCATGATGTGCATAGGTATCAGATAACATAGACCTATAATCCTTAATAGTAACAGAGTGCAGTTTGATTTCGTCAAACAAGTATACTAGAAAGTTTGCAATGTCTGGTATAGAGGGATCGAATATATCTACAGAATGATCCCTACACCAACGACGAAAAACCTTCCACTTAGCCGCATAGTTTAGCGAAGAGGAGGTCCTCCTACAGTTAGAAATCGCGTCCACTGCTCGTCCTGTAAAGTGCTTGCCATGCAAGAAGGACCGCACAACGGAAAAACGTGAAGGTTGAGACCTTGCGGGTTGTGATGGAGTTGGCGTGATTTCCCCTGCGAAAGAAGATCCTCCCGTGGAGGAAGCTTTCGCGGTAGGTCCCACAACAGACACCTGAGTAGATTTATCCATGGTCTCTGTGGAGACAGAGATGCTACCAACAGAAACTTGCATTGAGATTGTTTTATCTTTAGCAATACTTGTTGAATTAACGGCGCTGGAGGATACGCATATCCTATCATTCCGTCCCAAGGGATCGACAGAGCGTCTACTGCAAATGCTCTTGGATCCGGACACGGAGACACATACGTCTGCAACTGATTGTTGAGATGTGTCGCAAATAAGTCTATCATTGGCCATTCCCATTGGTAGAAAATCTGATTGAATACTTGTTTGTTGAGAGTCCATTCCGACGGCAACAAGCGACCCTTTCGTGAAAGGGAGTCTGCTAGCACATTCAGACGACCCGGTATGTGACGGACCGAAAGAAGAACGTGATGTTCTAGCGCAAACAGAAGGATTCTTTCCGTTAGATTGAACAACGGAACTGAATGAGTGCCTCCCTGATTCTGTATATACGCCACTACTGTCGTATTGTCGGATAGGATTTGGACATGAGCATTGTGAATAATGTCCATCTAATGACGTAACGCAAGCCAAATTGACATCATTTCCTTGATGTTTATGTGCTTGCACAGGAATTGCGGATCCCAAAGACCCTGGCATCTCGAATCCGTTGGGATTAATGATGCACCCCAACCTGTTTGACTGGCATCCGTCATAATGGTAAAACTCGGATCCGGCAACTGCAGCGGAACTCCCTGAGTTAACCACTGAATATTTGCCCAAGTCTGAATCTCTTGTTTCACTTGATCTGACAAGAGAACGTCTACGTCGAGCGAATGAATGTTCACACTCCAATTCTGAGTCAAGAAAATTTGGAGAGGATGTGTGCGTAACCGCCCCATCGGAATGAGATCCGCAGCGGCTCCGCACAGACCTATCAGTCTCATAAATTCTCTCGCTGTGACTTTGTCTGCGTGCAGACAATAGCGAGCGTAACAACTGACTAATTTCGCTCTGGTTAACGGCAGACGAACGAGATTGTTGTGCGTCTCGAAGCTCATTCCCAGATGAGTGAATGACTTGGACGGCACCAGATCCGACTTCTCCTCGTTTACTATAAAACCGAGACGTCGGAGCAATAGAAGTAGATTCTGAACATCGTTCTGAAGTGTTAACTCATTGCCGTACCTCTGAAGAATGTCGTCCAGGTAGGCCGACGTTACCGCAGACGAATGAGCTCGGAAATAGATCATTACCGAGTTCATTACCCGAGTGAAAGCCCAGGGTGCTAGATTCAATCCGAAGCACATCGCCCGGAATTGATACACCACTCCTAGGACTGCGAAGCGTAGATACTTTCGGAATGTCGGATGTACCATGACGTGAAAGTACGCATCTTTGAGATCTATGCTTGATGCATAATCGTTCACCCGAATACTCGCTCTGACCGACCGAATCGTCTCCATATAAAATTTCGGAGCGACGATCAGCTTGTTTATCCAGCTCAAATCTATGACTGGACGGAACGAGCCGTCTGGTTTCGGAACCAGAAACAGATGGCTGTAGAATCCCGGAGTCTCCTGGTTTTCTACGACCTCTACCGCGTTCTTCATTAAAAGAGACTGCACCTCTGATAACAGAGCGTCCCTTTTCTGTGGATTTGACCGAAGTTGAGTTCACTTTGGACTTCGAGTTAATGGAGGCTTTCGTTTGAAGGATATCTTTAGACCTTCTGAAGTCACTCCTCTCACCCAAGGGTCGTCCGTAATCGACGCCCATTCTTGTGAAAAGCTCGACAACCTTCTGCCAACCGGTACGCGATAGAGGTTTAAGCCATCACCTCCTGGACCTGCGAGGCCTGCAGTAGGAGAAACCACGTCCTCCACAACCCGCACCTCGCCCCGTCGACCTCGGGGCGTCCGACCGGTTGTCCTGGCCCGAAGGACGTCCCGAACGAGAGTCGCTACCCTGACGGTCTCTCGAATAAGACCAAGAGGATGCACCGGAACCTCTATAGGAACCTCTCTTGGGCACATTAGACCCAGAAGTGCCTGTCTTATTCTTGTCTGCTGTATCCGACTTCTTAGAAGCAGATTTGAACAACAAAGAATCCGAAGCTTTCTTTGTAATTTTATCATAAATAGCAGAAAGCTTGCCGTCAAAGAGAAGTTCTCCGGAGACCGAAGCGACTCTAAGAGAGTTCTTCACCTTAGTATCCACGAGTGTGGATGTAGCTAGGGCTGCGTCACGTCTAACCAACTCCAGGTTTGCCACTGAAAGGGCGGAGTTACACGTGGAATAAGCTACTGCCCTTGAAAGAAGTCTTAAAGAGGATTGTATATCCTGAAACTCTTTCCCTTGAAGGCGCAGTGATAACGCCTTAGTAAGGTGATCTGCGTAAGATAAGGCATCTAAATTGGCTCTGTTAGACGCAATAGCTGTTTCCAACACCGCGGTTGGAATAGAAGCCGACGACGGTAATAATAGCTCTAAGTCTTCCGCCTCGTCGTCCATACGCAGAGGAACTCTCGGGATACCCTGTCCTGCCGTGTCGAATTTATTCCTTGCATTAATGAAAGGCAGGTTGAGAGTATTAGCGGACAAGAAACCTGCTTTCCCCGTCTTGGAAGCAAGTTTAAATATAGCGTCGTTCAATAATTCAAATGTTCTTGCAACATTATTGGACTGCGACGGAAACTCGGGAGCAATGTCCCTGAACTGCTCAAAAAATTCAGAGTCCAATGACGCTATAATCCTCTTGTCCGGAACCGCAGCAGTCTGGCCCGACGGAACAACTTGAGGGAGAAAGTGCCGGATGAAGTCCACAGCAGCTTTATGTTGTTCCGAAAGGGATAGCTCCAAATCATCCGTATCTCTTTCACCATCCGGTCGGACCTCATGATGCTCCCGGTCGTCCGCCCCCGATGCTTCGGCGGAGCGTACCGACCCAGCGCCGTCGGAAAATTCTCGATCCGACACCGTTTCTGTCGGCTGCTGGGATGCTGCGATAAGCTGTGCTATCTGCACAAGAATGTCCGGCGTCGAGACCTGCGGAGGTGCAGTCTTTCGCTGCTCCGCCGAGGGCAGCTCCGCATCAGATGGCTCCCGCATACTTTTTCTATGCAAACGTCCGGAGTCCATCGGTCTCGAATCCCTGGCTGCCGGATGGTGTGACCTGGTCGCCGAAGAATCCTTGATCGGCGAAGCTGGTAAGATATCGGCGGTCACGCAGCCAAGGTGCGGTCGTGTGCGCTGACGAGAAGAAGCCTTAGCAGTCTCCGCGGACTGCCTATACAACGGAGCGCCCCGAGCGACGGACGTATGCTCCGCTTGCGACACATTTTGTACCACAACATCTGGTCCCAGATGTTGTTGTATGAGAGAGGGGCCTCTCTCGCTCGCGGCCCGGCTGGACCTGGACGAGCTAGGAACCGGACTCAAAGGCTTCCTCCGTTCTCGCTTACTATCCGCCGTCACTGGGTGTGCACATTGTATGTTTATAGTGCTCGCATCACCCAAAATTTCCTCCTGGACCGCATCGGACGAACCCGGCTGCCGAACCATTCGGTGAATGGACGCTACACCGGGCGAGCTAGCGGACGACATTTGTTTAATCTCCATGAGCACTTTTGCCGCTAGCTCTGAATTCATTTGTGACGACGGACGCACACTTGTGGAATATAACATGGAAACATCACCCTGTTCTTGTTCCTCTGAAATAGAAACTGAGAGAGTAGAGTGACCTTGCGGAGAAAGAGCCGGCATAGCCCTTTCTCCAGAAACAACATACCGTGACACACGTTTCCAACGTTTTCATCCCAATATTGACATATAGGACAGGGATTAGTGCAAGAACACTGACTACAATTAATACAATGATCATGAAAGTCAGAGGAAGATTTCTTCCCATTACAATTTGAACAATATCCTTTCATTGTGAAAAGTCAACAACAAGTCCTAGTTACTCGCACAAACCCCTGACAGAAAGATACATAATAACATGATCCATTAATAAATTGAAAAACAATTGCAAATCAAAATAATTTTGAAAAAATATTTTTTCAGCGAAGCCCAAGTTGCTGAAAAGTAACATTGAGCCCCGATGGATCCGATGGCAAAGTGTGGTCAAAAATTTTAAATTTATATTAAATAATTAATGAGACACTTACGGATAATATAAATGTATCTTATAGTGAGATAAACTACACCAAAGGCAAACAGCCCCCCTCAAAAAAGGCTGTTGCCAATGTAAACAAACAGTGTAAAACACCAGAAAACATGACTTCAGGCACTGAAAAAACTGGCCCGAAATCAGTCATCAAAATTACACTCTATCTGATGCAAGACAGAGACTCCCAGGGGAGAATCTGCAGAACATCAGATGGAAGATGCAGAACACAACGTTTATACACCCATGGTGAAAACGTAACTATGGGGAAAATAACAGAAAACATTCTGTATCCAAGCAACTCTCCCAGGAAAATTTTAGAAATGAACTTTCTCTAAAATATGCCAAAAGCATGGGAGAATTGCAAGGGGGGACTTTAGAAGGCTAGGGGAGAGGAAACACTGAATAAGCAGTGCAACATTTAGCAAGAATGACAACAAGAGGCCCATGCCTCGAAAATAGGCAACTTAACATAATTTCATCAAAAAATTTTAAGTACAGCCCTGATTATTTTTTGTCACTTCTTTTTCCTCTCCTCCTTCTATATCCTCCTTAGAATCACCATTTCTCCAAAAATTACATGTCTGGCATCCTTTAAACTGAGATTTACAAGCACAAAGATCAGTGAGATGTTGACTGATGAAGGGCCAAACAGAGAATGATAATTGGCGCCAATTTCGGGACGTCCTTGACACTGCGCATGCGCAGTGGGGGCGTAGTATGGAGGTCCTATAGGACATGATTTCTTTTTGTTTTGGATGCAAATTTTGGGGATTGGGGGGCAAAATTTGTGTTTGGCCCTGGTTTTGTTAGAGTTAGCACCAGCTAAGTCTGGGTCATTGGTACAATATAAAAATATTATATTTCAAGTAATAAATTTTGATACCGTCTGCGTTGGGTAAAGGTTAAAGTGGCATCCGAACTTTTATGTGACCTTCCCTTTATAATTTAATGAGGCTTATATTTTAAGTAGCTTCTCAACTTTTAGGTGGCTATCAATTATGTGGCTGCCAACAGATGGCTGTCTAAACATGTGGAGGTCATTTTCCCAAACTTGCTGTCATGTGTCTTCTTTAGTCATATAGATATTTTTTTTCACAAAATTTCTGTTATGTGGCTGGCCACATAACAGAAATTAGCCACACACATATCCATTTTTGCCAAATCCTAGCCACACAAATATAAAAATGTAAAAACGGAGGATGGACAAACAGATTGATATAATAACAGATGAGTAGATATGTGGCTATCGATTCAGTGGCTGTAAGTAGTTATGTGGCTTATATTTTTAAGGGGTTTCTCAAATTAATGTGGTTGCTTTTACTAACCAAAAATTATAGGATTATATTTGCAGGTGGCTTCTGAAAATTATGTGGCTTTTTTCTATTAATGCAACCATGTGGCTAACAGAAATTGCCAAATCCTAACCACACAAGTAGTCATTCGTAAACACGGACTTTTGGATGGATGGATGGATGGATGATGGACGGATGGATGGATGGATGGACAGACAAACAAACAAACAGATGAGCATAGGTCTCCACTATATCCTTCACTTGCAGGGGGATAATAAAGCATATAATGGAGAGATCAAGTCAATTATGTATTTTATAACAATCTGTTTGTTTTCATTGATGCGCATAGGATTTCTAGGCGGTTCTGTTTTGTCTGCATTTTGCTCGTTCTTAATTTAAATAAATAGTTCAATAATAAAATTAATATCTAAATTAATGATTTAATTAAGTTGATTTAAATTCATCAACTTTGATTCAAAAATTAAATGAGGCTTACCTGTAAGGTGAGTTTTGATTGTAATTCTACCTACTCATGGAGACTAAGGCGACTGAGCGAGATTAGCGAATGTGCACGGACGTCCTATTCAATGCTAGTGAGGGCTTGTTTAATTTTTGAATTCTACCTTCCCATTCCGATAGCAGGAGGCTACACAAGACTTCAAAGCCCACAAGCTCGAATGTACAAGAAATATCCCTGAATGCTACGTGCACAGGTAGCATTTCTCCATACCTGTATACGTAAACCCCACTTTTGAACAATTTTTGAAAAAATGTGGTTCCAATTTCCATTCAGTTTGATTGTCAGCCTGCACAGTTTGTCAGCCTCTACATTGCATTTTCCAGATTGTGAGTGGCGGACAACCATATTTTCCTTATTATACACCAGTTCCAGAATTCTTTAGCCATAGAATTACAATCATAAGAGTGCCCCCTCCCCTCCCCCCCCACCCTTCCTGGAATTTACGTAAGGTACAGCTGTGACGTTATCCATTTCTAATTGTATATAGGAATCATAAACTTCCTCACATAAGAACTTCAAGCCTAAATATGCTGCCTTCAATTCCAGATAATTGATATGCAGCTTAACTTCCTCTAAATTCCATCTCCCCACTGTTAACTTATTTTCCCAAACGATACCCCAGCCCGAACCAGAGGCATCCATTCGTATTATGATTGTGGGATTACCATGCAAAATTTTGTGGGGACATTTGATTGCATTCGATAACCACCAAGTAATATTACATTTCGCAGATGTAGATAATCTAATCAATGCATCAAAATTTCCTTTAGAGTGTACAAGAGCCTGATTTTTCTCAATTTCCAATTAGCGATAATTCAAAGCTCCAAATTCAACACCTGGGCAATATGAAACCATAATACCAATAAGTTTTGCTATTTTGCATATGGAATTTGAATCAGCTGTCAAAATGTCATTTCCAAAATTCCTTAATTCATCTTTTTCCTTACTGAGAGAAACAGTCATGTCTCTAGAATTAAGTACAAAGCCCAGATGTTCTATGATCTGTGCAGATGTTGTGATAGATTTTTCAGGGGAAATATAAAAACCTAGTTGCAAAAGGAAGTCACAAGTCTCCATTACATTTAGCTTACAATCATGAAAATCCGAGGCAGTAAAAAAAAATCATCTAAATAGCCACTGGACAGGAAACCCTCAATTTTGCAAACACTGGTTTCAACAATTTTGTAAACACCCGGGAGTGCACATGTAAGGCCATTTGGCAGGACTGTGAATTGGTAATATGTTGAATTATACTTCAATTTCAGGTATTTCTGAAACCTTTTATCATCTGGTACGGAGTAGTAAGCATCAGTTAAATCAATTGAAGCCATAAAGCAATTCGGTCTCATCAAGTCAATACAAGACTGTAGTGTATACATTTTAAAGTGCCGATATTTATAAAATTGGTTAAAATGTTTCAAATTCAAAATGGGCCGAAAAGAACCCATTTTGAATTTGAAACATTTTAACCAAGTTTTAAAATGTTTCAAATTCAAAATGGGTTCTTTTGGGTCGGAAGAAAATGTTGGAAATAAAATTGCCCGACTCCCTAGCACTTTTTTCAATAATTACCTTCTCGAGGTAAGAATGCAGTTGAGAATTAATCAATAATTTCTCGTGATCGTGAAACCGAATTTCTTTTGGCTCAACATACTGAAAAGGTTGCACGTCCAAATCAAACTCACAACCATGTATGAGGGACAAAAGCCATGGATCACTGCTTAGAAATCTCCAAGCATCATAATTAAATTAAATATTGCCAGCTATAAGGTTATTTACGTTTATATTACAGGTATGTACAGAGTGGATAACATTTTCGCTTGTTATTGTTTCTTCCTGTCGTTCTTGAAATGTGTGTTGCCCCTGTGTCCGAAGCCTCCCACATGGTGTGTTTGGCATAGGGGTACCACTGGCCATACCCTGCTCATTCTAAAAAAGGAAACCTTCTTTGACCAGATATGCTTGCATACTGATATGGGTGATGTCTGAATGTCGATCGAGGTTTAGTGACTTTGGTAGTCAGTCGTTTCATTTCTGCCAAATCCTTTACAGTTTGAGCCAGGTCATCCCCGAAAAGTTGAGTGCCAATGGGATCCCGGTCATTACACAGGGACTTGTATTCTGTGCTCAGCTGTGGCTTAAATAGTATTTTCCTTTGTACATCTAGCTGATGGCTAGAATTAGACAGGAGCCCAACTGCATCAGACAGGCTTGTCATAACTCTTTGAGGGTCCGGTGCATCACCCCCCTTCCTTTCTCCTTCAACAAAGTCATGCAAAAGGCCAACTATCATGTTGGTTCCCTTCAGTAACAAAGTTGGACTTTCTGTGGCATGATATCCTGATTAGTGATGTTCTTGGAAACAGAGTTGAAAATTTCAGAATTCACTTTCACGACCTCCAGTCATGGGCAATTTTCAGGACGACGAATTTTGTCAAAAAAGAAGCTTGGTGGTCAAGTCAGCCAGCTGAGGGTTAATATTTGTGTCGGTGCTTTCATCTTTGCACACAGATTTTTCAAGATGTGAGAAGAAACCTAAACTGGAAGAGTGGTTGGCTTTGGATTCGTCGTCGATGTCCTCCCCCTCGAGCTGTTTGCATCAACAGACTGTTGGTCGTCTGCATCAATCTCGTTGCTGAAGTTATCATAAGTTCCTTTGAGCTCATGAACCATCAGTGTTAGCTGTCCAGTAGTGGTGACAAGCTGGGAAAGCTGCTGTTTGATTTCACTCAGGTCACCTTGTTTACTTTTTGCAGCGTCCTATTTGTGTGCACATCCAAACCTGAAGCACATGTGCCTGGTGTGAAGTCTGTTACCAAGTCATTATTCGTCTTTTGAGCATTTGCCCTTTTTGTCTTTGTGCCTTTTACCGTTTTGCGGCTGGTATCTTTGTGGACTGTTTCGGCCTTTTTGTCACACAAAGTGTTCATGCCTTTAAAAATGTTGTTCAATATGGCACTTTGTTCATTTAAGTCAGTGGGGGCATGCCCCAACTCAGTTGGTGGTATAGCACATGCATCTTTCGATGTCCTTTTTGTGCTTGAGTTCTAAGAGTCACAGTTTGTTTGAGATAATGGCATTTTGCCTGTGTGATCAAACTCTTCAAAAGTTTCGAAAAGGAGTTACTGTGGCAGTTTAGATTCATGTCGACGTTCTTGAATCCACGAAATAACCAAGGAAACACAAAAATAAATTTAACTGAGAGAATTAACTTCAATAAAATCAATAAATGAGTGAGCTAATTAGTTTTAGAACTATTACAGGAATGCTAAAAGAGGACATCCATGCATATGCGCTAATCTCACTTAGCCTCCTGGCGTCGGAATGGGGGAGGCGGAATCATAAGTGTATATGCTTAAAATTAGAAAAACAACATGCCACGGGATAAATGAAAAGTCGGCTGTTACTAAATCTTAAACATTTAATTTGCTTTGCATTTTTAAGTATGCTGAACTACTGCATTTCCAAATTTCCATGCGGATTAATTTCTACTCATCAAAGAAGGCAGCTGTTCATTTAGACCTGATTCAGGAAAATTACTAACTTTAAAAGTCAACCAAAGCTAATGCAAATATCCCTATGAATTCACTTCTTTATTTCCTTACTTGGGGTTATTCTGTGGCACACATCTAACATGACAGAAAGGGTGGTGAAACAGATCACTATTTTGTTGGAGGTTTGTTTATATTTTTGTAGTTTAATGACACTTTCAACAGCCAGGGAGGTACTGTGACCAACATTTTTCCAGATGGAGGATGCCAGAGTTCCCTAAGAACTCACGGAACAGCGGCAAATAACTGATGGTTCCCCAATTTGAAGACACAGCACAAATGTGGATAGCTTTGGCTGACAGTTGGACAGTTATATGGGTGGAGGAAGCCAGAGTTCCAGAAAGTATCACCAAGCAGCGGTGAGCAACTGTCAGTCTATCCACTTACCAACTCTGCACAAACACAGTTAGCTTTAAACTGCAATTATAAATGCTTTGTGTCCCTAAGCAAATGTACCATAGGCATGCAGTATTCTTCAGTACACAACATTGCCGTAACCCCACATGGGTAATCAGGATAAAGTGTCTTGCCCAGTAATGCTAAGCATTTACTGCTGGTCCGGATGGAATCGGAGACCTTTCAGTTCAATTCCAATTCACTAATGAGTCTCTGCGCTCTCAGATGTTAACATTAATATACCTGATGGTGTAATTGTTGGTATGCAAACTAAATCCATGTAAGTTTTGTCCCGTACATGCATAATCACACACTTGCTGTCTCCTGGACGCAATGGCAGTAGTTGTCTATCAATGGGTTGGACATAGGCTAGTGTATAAAATGAGTGCACAACTTTTGCAATCATTGCTTGATAGTAGTATAGCTGTACCCAATCATTTTACATTGGCCACATCCCAGCCCGGTCCCTGGAAATGATGACAGTCACGTGATGGAGTTATGTCATGTTAGGTGGTCATGCATGGTAGTCCACATGAGCAGCCATCTTGTGATGCTATCCCCATAGTGATAGGTGATCTTAGTGCGCATTCACAGCACTTGTTGTTAGGGTGACACATGTTTCCGCCATCCAGCTTGAATACTGGAGGTTGCTATGTGACTTTTGTTCATTTTGTTACTTTGGTAAGATTAAAAAAAATTTAAATTTTATACCAAATTTTATTTTTTATTATACTTACAAAAGTAATACAAAAATAGTGCCTTCCAGGCAATATAAACTGTATTTTATATGTGCTTACCTCTCCACTCTCAATGGATACATGCGTCAGTGTCTTTTGAAAATTCAGAAATTGACCTTGCAAATGTCTGACAGAAATTGGACAATAGACGACTATTCCTTGAGGGATACTAGTCACTGGGTTTGAGTACCAATGCACATCGGTGGTTTGAATTTTTTTATTTTTGGTAATTTCAACCCACCTGAAGGGTTTTTATTGGGATTCTCTAAAATTTGCCCTCTTGTTCACCCAGGAGGTAATAAGAGGAATAGGCACATTGTGTTACTTTGGTAGTATTCGAAAAAATCAATCAACATGGCAACAGACTGCCACAGCTATTCCAGAAGAATATGTTTTTTAAAGAGGTGTTGCCCTTATATTGCCTACACAAACAAAACACACCAACATTCAAAGAGAACAGAGCTAGAGGTGAATACTGCATCACATGTGACATTCTCCCCTTCAAATGGCTGGGCGAAAGCTCAAGACACACCAGTCAAATTATGTAAAGATTTCAACACTGGTATGGCCTGGAACCAATCTGGCTCTTAAATAATCCATCGCCTATGTTTCGATTCAATCATCTTGAATATCTCTGCTGGTCAGAAAAACAAACCAACAGTTCACTTTTCCAAAGCTAAAAATACTCTAAACATTTCTGATCTCTGAACGAGAGCAAGAATTTGTTATGGAATGAAAGCTTCATTTGACCGAATATTTAACACTTTGATACTTCTTATGTATTGTTACATACAAAATCCTTTTTTTTTAATCACATAGAACATATTTTCAGCTATCGTTAGCGATTCAAATTTTAATTGCGTTGCATGATTTGTAGAAAATTCCATTGAAAGTATGCTTCTATTTAAAAATAGAACGTCAATGCTTTCCGGAAATATGTTCGGAACAGATTTTCAGTTTCTGCATGGTTTAGTGTTTAGTGTTACTGTAGATGAGGTTTACCTAGAACAGGCATGTAATAAAAAACAAAAATAGGACTACGAATTGAAGTCAGTTTCAATGTTTATGATGATATTGTTCTAAAAGCTGCAGCAGGGCAGATGTGAAAGGAAGAGAAGCGTTCACGTATTCAAGATGCATATACTATTTATCTTCCAAAAAGAACATGCACATGAAATCACATTGAAATATTTTCTGATACCCAAGGTTTCCTGGCTGCTTTTAGGCATGCATTATTATATGGCACTAAAACAATTTGTTAACAATTAAAATAACCGATATAACCAAGTCTGGAAATAAGCAGCCTGTCTTCTGTAGAATGAAGTCCTCAGAGGGCGAATTTGGTGATTCTACCCTGCTCAGCAGAGTAGCATCACTAAATTTAGCCTATGAGAACCTCATTCTGAATCAAAGTCTCAGGCCTAAACAGAAAGAACCCAGAGGGTATATTGTGGGATTGAAGCTCACTGTATGGGGAGCACCAGCAACTTCACCCTCTGGGGATCTCCAACTGAAAATAACATATTGCTTATTTCTAGGTCTGGATATAACTGATTGTTATTGTTGTAGTTATGGTAGTGGTGGTAGGAGGTGGCAGTAACACTCCTAATGACCCAAGGGTCAATGAAACTCACTTCATCATTATATCCCAATGACTTCATCAAATGTGAACCATCTGTATCATATGGAGGGTTGAAGTATAATTGAATATTGGGATATTTTTTCTCCAAGAGCGATCCGACACGTAGAAAAGCAGCAGCATCTGTTCCCACCTGTGGAAGACCAAATACGACTGAAAAAAATATAATAACATTTTTAAAAATTCTGTATTGCGGTGACCTTCAAGATCAAACTCTTGCAAATAGCTTCAGTCGAAATTCGTTGCCTGTATTCCTCCTCTGTAACACTGCATAACCACCCACCTAAAACAAAGTGCAAGAACACTGAATCTCAGAAGATGCTATTTTTGTTTACCGTTTTCCAATATTTTAAGTCTCGATTTAAATGGGTCGGCAATCAGGGAATGAGCTGATCAAGAAAGAGGCTACATGCGCTATCACAATAAAGAAAGTAATTTTCAGCACCTGTATGCTTACTGGCCCAATAACAATGTCTCTCTCTACACATTGTTTATTGGGGTTTAATCTTTTACCCAAAGAAACGTCCAAAATCGTTTTTCAGACAAAAAATGAAAAAAATTAGTTATTCAAGAATTTTTTCGTCTGCTTTTCATGTTAGGTGAAGGGTTAACAATACTTTCAAGAGCCATGGTCATACCGTGCCAGACAATTTCATGGGTGGAGGAAGCTGGAGTACTGGAAAGAACCACCAAGCAGTGGTGAGCAACTGTCAGACTCTCCAACTTAACAACTCTGCACAGAGTTAGCAGCGATTGAAGGCAAATGTACCATCGACATGCAGTACACCATAATAAACATCACCTGCATACCTCTCATGTGGGTAATCAGGATTTAGTGCCGTGCCAAAGGACACAACTCAATTACTACTAGTCAGGATGGAACGATCGCTCTTTCAGTTTAAAGTTCAGTTCTCTAAGCACTGAGCCACTGCTCACCCACATATTACCAATAACATTTTCTATACTGGTATCAGTCAGCATGCAAACTAAATCCATGTATCTATGTATCTACAGTTAAAACTAGAAGTACTGTCATGAACTGTGTGCTTATCTAGACTTAATTGCACTTAGGAATTGCATGCAATTGCCAATTCGAATGGCATCCAAAACTCGGCAGGTTCTCCTGGTTACTCATAGCAAACACAGGCAATGTTTCTGCCAATGGACCTCCGGGCTTAAACACTGCCTGTGCACAGGCCATATGTACAGAATTTGATAGCCTTACTATGGTCCTTACACATAGATTAATGCACAGATCAACGTGCTATTTGTCTGCATTTCATGACAGGACTTCTAGTTTTAACTGTATACATGCATACTCATACACTAGGGGTCTCCTTGGAACAATAGCAGCATGTGGCTACAAGTTTGACACTGGTTAATGTATCAAATAAGGGCACAAATTTGCAATCATTGCCCGATGTATAAGTCACAAATAAAGAAAGCAATGGAAGCTGGCAGAGGTATAAATAATTCCTATTGCCTCATTTATACCTATTATTAATGTTATTGTGTAATGAATATGAGCTTGCAGCTTAATATGCATTAGGCCTCCACAAACTAATGTCAAAATATCTTCATAATGCAAGACAAAAATATAAATAATTCAATCTTGTTTTCAAGCATACTACACTGTCAGAAGGCATCTGTTTTATTTTATCATGACTTGCTGAGCCAAATTTAACTTTATGTGTTGGGTTATTCCTGTTCACCAAGCCCACTAGTTTCAAGTGACACCTGCATGGAAGTTATAGTTGGTATCAAAACAGAGAGCTGATATTTTATCACCAGCTGAGTTGATGTTAAATTCATTGTCACACCAAGCAGTTGGAATTTTATTAACTGATATTCATAATATTCAGTAAAATTAGTATATATACAGCTACAGTACATGGAGAGTGTATTATCACTAAATCACCCACAGAGTGTAGATTCCACCCAAGCAATAATTGCAAATTTGTTGCAAAGCATAACAAGTACAAAAAATGTTTCAACATTGCTTGTGTTCTTTGTCCAAATGTACAGAATTTGAAAGTGATACTTTGGGTGATAACTCCACTCCCCAGGTGATTTCATTACAATGCACTCTCCACGTACTGTACATGTCTTAGCATTTGATATTTTACAATGGCAAATGCTCAAATAAATGAAGTTTTATTCCAAATGGCAGAGGATGGAAATGCCTTATTTTCGACAATCAGCATCAAGACAAGAAAACCTCAAAAGTATTCACAGGCGCTGTTGCCTAAAGAACTGCCAAGCTACCATAAATACTGTTAATGACATGATAGCCACATATAATGGCAGTCACAACCATACATCCTACATTGGCAAAATTGCAGAAGATGTATTCCTCGCAGAATTGAAAGAGACAGTCATTTGCGATTCCAAACCGAAAACATCTATATACCAAGAGGAATTTGCAAGTATGTATACTCTTCTTTTGTCATAAATTATAAATTATTTCTTTTTTAAGGTTCTACATTTTTGACTGATTTGCCAAAAAGCAGAGGAGATGCACATGTGACTGTTTAGAACAACTGAGTAGAGATTGAGATTACATACTGTTTTAAGAATTAGCAATACAGTTAAAACTAGAAATCCTGTCATGAAATGCGCACAAATAGCACGTCGATCTGCACGTTAATTTACACGTTATAACCATAGTAAGGCTATCCAATTCTGTACATATGGCCTGTGCACAAGCAATGTTTCAGCCAATGGACCTCCGGGTAACCCGGAGGTCCATTGGCAGAAACACTGCCTGTGTTTGCTATGGGAAACCAGGAGAACCTGCCATGATTTGGATGCTATTCGGTATAGCAAATGCGAGCAATTCCTACGCGCAATTAAGTCTAGATAAGCGCACAGTTTGTGACAGGTCATCTAGTTTTAACTGTATCTACAAATTGAAGAGTTTGAGATTTGATTCAATTCGAAATCTTCCGCCTGATTCAATTCAAGATTCTATTTGACCCCAAATCTGCAATTTGTGAGACCTCAAAGTATACAATTATAATATGTGGTGTGGCATGAAAAACTGTTCAATATATTTATCGGCAAACCTCCAGTGGCTAAGCTTACCACAGGGAAGTTCCAGAAGAGAGAATCAATTCCTCTTTTGAAGTCCCTTAGCTTCTGTTCAGAGAGTTTATCCTCTGGAAGCCAGGGAATATGAAAACACTTCTTTTGTTATAAATTATTTTATATTATCATTTAATATTAACTATGAACAACATGCTAAATATTCGTGTAAAGACATTTTTGCTTATTTTTCAGAGCTTCATTTTCATTCATTTATTAATCTGTTATTCGTGTGTTCATCATTATTTGTGTATTTATAAATTATAAATTATGAATTATTTTTTGTTCATTTTTGTTATTTTCCTACTCACCCAGCCATCTCAATTTGCAGTTAAATTCCCAACTAAACAAGCTACTGATTTGGTAAAAACTACAGTCGGCATTTCTTTGATCAAAAAAGTTTCACACTGCAGGACAATAGCGGCTGGATAGACAGGAAGACCCTAATATGTTACTTTTTTGTTTCGGAGCACAGGTATATTCGGATAACTGCAGAATAAAGAGAGATGCACCAAACATATGCAACCTTCATATGATGTTACATATCTTATCCAGTGTATGTTCAAGGCCTCTTATGTTCTGCATATACAGTTATATGCTATTTAAGAACAAAATTATCATCAAATAATGCACAAAGAGAAAAATGTTTTCACTAAAACGTGTTTTCAGCATCTTTAAAATATCCAGCCCATCCCTGTGTTCAGAATGATTTTGCAAACTCCAACCTCTGATGCCATGCTGATAAATATTTTATAATTCAAAACAAAGGAACAGACATGCAGTTTCGGATAGGCCAAAGAAAAATATTTTGAACGACAAACTCTAGAACACATATTTTTAGTACTTTAATAAATGGAGCCTAGTTTGTTTTTGGCGAAGCTGGTACATGGTGTTCACAACTTTTCTATAGTTTTCAGATTCTGTTATACTTTGGTTGCAGTGCTAGACATGTCTTCAATTATAACGGCATGTGGACAGGTAAACAATCATTCTATGGGAAAATCATTCATCTGACCATGAAAACTCCATTTCAACCTTTTTTTTTCAAAGCAATTTGAAATTTTAAATTGAAGAAAATGAAATTGTAAATTTTTAAAAACAAGTCATTTGAAACATACTTAACTTAAGCCTTTATCTCATGTAACAACCATGTTGTGCCTTGAGTGAACAAGCAGAATTAGGAGAAGCTGAAATCAAGAGTGCCATCAACATGCAGTCCTTCTTAGAACACAGCCCCATTCTGTACCTACCTTTCATGCTGATTGAAAAGCACTGCATGTTTCTATGTTTTCACATGATTATGGTTAGTACAGGTATTGGGATTAAGTAGACTGCCCAAGGATATGCCGCAGATACCGATGGCAAAAATCGAACAGTCAACCTTTCAGTTTGAAGTCAAATGCTCTAACCACAGAGTCATCATGCTCCCAATACTTTCAAGAAATTATTTTGTAAGTTTTGTCAACTGGCTGAGTTAGGTCAGTGGCTAATATTTTCCTTTGCATGATAAATTATCTGCGTTCTAGTTGCATGATTTAGTAACCATACTGCGTAATGTAGCTTTATAATTAGGAGGTACTGTGATCACAAAAGTGGACAAAGACTTTCGATCGGTTCACAATCCGGCCTGTATTATTGATCTGCTTTTCTCGCCAAACAATGTGAAATCTCGCTTTTTGGAACAGAAATGCACGGACAATGAATTTTGTATACTATTTTCGTTTGTTTTCAGTTTTGATTTCCAATATTTATTCATGAAATTTCGTCCCATTGGTGTATAAGTCTATAGTGATCCAATTGCAATCTGTTCAACAAAATACCACTTTTGTGATAACAGTACTGTACATATCTACAGTACGTGGAGAGTGCATTATCACTAAATCACCCACAGAGTGGAGATTCCACCCAAGCAATAATTGCAAATTTGTTGCAAGGCATAACAATCCCAAGCACAGCAGTTTCAGCCAATGGACCTATGGGTTATACCCGGAGGTCCATTGGCTGAAACATAGCTGTGTGTTTTTTTTGTCCACATGTACAGAATTTGAAAGTGATACTTTGGGTGATAACTCCACTCCCTGGGTGACTTACTTACAATCCACTCTCCATGTACTGTATAGGGGACCGACCCTGAATTCAGGTTTCGTAGGAACTACCAGGCTTGAACAGTGCTGGTTATGTTTATTTATTGTAATGCAACTGCATAGAGCATGCAAAGTGTACAAGACATCTGAAGAAGTCAGTATTAATAATTTTGAAGAAATAGCAGAACTTGACATTATACTAAAGTTGTGATTATGATGTAGCCAAAGATGGCAGGGGCATGGCACAGGGGGAGCGTGGATAGATTACAGCCCATATTTTCAGTGGTTAGAAATGTTGGGCCTCAACCCATCAACAGTTCAGAATTTCTTGCCTTGTGGTAGTGGATTTTGTGGCATTCTATCCATGGCTGTTACTGTTTCTAACAGACAATTAGTGATTTTTTAACCATATTGCAAGGGATTTTCTAACTAGAGTCAATATACATCTATTGACAAAGCAACACAATGCCATCTTCAATGGTAAAGCATTGCAAAAATCTTGCCTTGTTGCATCAAAGAGATGATTTCCAACACTAGATTGCAAAGACTGAATACACAAGGGGATGCATTCAGATTTCTTCAGAAGCTGGAAATTTACAGGTAGCTGTTGGAAATTTCTATGAAGGTGTGGTATGCAAATCATTTTCTGAAAAGTTGGATGTTCGCCATCTAGGGGGAGGAGGGCTGGGGTTTGGGTGGTGGGGAAGTACTGTTGGAAATTCAGAGGGGCAATGAATGTGGCATTACACATTAACAAGAAGCCCCATGGGGCCTGAGGCGCTCACATGACAAAAGTTGTTTAAAGAAGGATTTAATTACCATCTATAGCTACTTAACACAACAGAGGAATGAAGTTATTTAATTATTTATAACTCTACTGTTCATGCTATATGATTTTCTTCTAGTAATGGGATGCTACCACTATGTTAAAATTTGTCCCCCCCCCCTCCCCCCCCCCCTCCCCCCCCCCCCCCCCCCCCCCCCACATAGGGAACACAAATATCAACCCAGGGACATTTTTGTAACAAAATGAATCTGAACCCTCAAAGGATGCTGTATACTAAATATCAAAAGATTCTGATTGTATCTCAAGAAGCAAATCTTTGAAGATTATTCTTGATATTAGACCAAGTTAAAATTCAGACCCCAATAAGGAGACCAAATATTAACCCAGGATTTGATTTGAAGAAACTTAGATCTGACCTCCCTAAGGATGCTGTATACCTCCCTAAAAATCAAAGGATTCTGACTGGGCGATCTGAAAAAGAGTTTTGAAGATTATTCCTCATTTTGCACTAAGTTAAAATTTGGGTTTCCTAAAAAATACCCAAAATTACCCAAGGTACTCAATTTGAACATACCTGAATCTGCCCCCCCCCCCCCAATCACCTCCCAGAGATGTTTTATACCAAATATAAAAGCATTCTGACTGGTGGACCTGAAAAAGAAGATGAGAAGATTTTTAAAGACATTTCCTCATACTGCACTAAGTTAAAGTTTGGGCTGCAACAGAGAGCCCAAATATTAACCCAGGAAACGATTTAACAAACTTGAATCTAAGCCCCCTAGAGATGTTGTACACCAAATATGAAAGCATTCTGTCTGATGGATCTGAAGAAGATTTTTAATGATTACCCCACATATTGCACTATATTAATCAGGGGACTTGATTTGAACAATCTTTAATCTGACCCTCATAACAATGATGTATACCAAACATTAAAAGATTCTGACTAGTGATTGATTTTTAAATTTGATTCTCCATATTGTCATAAGATAAAAATTTGGGCTCCTGTATTGAGCCCAAATATTAATCAAGGGACTTAATTTTAACAAACTTGTATCTGACCCTCCTATGGATACTGTATATCAAGTATCAAAACTTTCTGATTAGTGGTTCTGAAGAAATGTTTTGCAAATATGCCGACTCGGTATTTCTTTGATGTCCACCCCCCAATAGAGAACACCTTGATGCAACCGATGGCAATTTTTTTTTACCGTTCAATGCTACTCGTCCTAAGGATCGATGCATCATACCAAATAACAGTTCTCTGCTCTGTGTGGTTTGGGAATTATGTGTATTTGAAAATATTTCTATTTTTTGCTCCTGGGGTTCTCACAGGTATACAGGAAAATTTGGGGTGGGGGAGGGGGTGGGGGGACATGAGTCAAGTACTTAGGACTCAATAATACCACATATAAAATTTGGTTCAAATCAGACCATTGGTTCAGAAAATAGAAATTTTGGGTGAGGCCAAAAATCTTGCTCCTCTCATTACAAATGTAAATATCGCTTCACGAACATTGTTTGAACAAACTTGACTGTTCACCTCAAAAGGAAGATACATACCAAATATCAAGTCATTGTACCCACTGGTTCATGAGAAGATTATTTTAAAACAATTTTGGAGGATTTTCACCCAGTCCCTCCCAATGGGGCAAGTTGATTTGAAAAAAATACAAAATGCAATGTCAAAACAAGCAATCACCTCAAATGTAACAAAGATTGGTTCAGCAGTATAGGAGGGGCAGGTGCAAACACTATGGTCAAGGATGACAGACGGTGAATCACTATAGTTCATCCTTACTTTCAGTCAGGTGAGCTAATGAAAATTAAGAAGAATACAATTTGCCTAGGGATGTTTTCAAGTATTTTCTAGAAGAGTAGCACACAGGTTTGATAACCCACCACGCGTTGGTTGTCACCATTTTGGCCTGACAATTTTCAGCTTTTCCAGAACTACTATAGAAATGTAGACAAGATCACAATGTTTCTGTCACCAACACCATTCAACCCAAGGATGCAACTCTTGAAGTAGAACCAAATGCATCAATTTCTCAATCCCAAGTCTGGAACATATTACAAGAGGCCCTGAGGGGCCTGAGAATGCTCACCTGACACTGACAACTATCAACCAAGGGTCCTGGTTTGAACAAACTTGCATCTGCCCCATTAAGAAAACAATATATCAAATATCAAAACATTTTGACTGGTGAATCTGAAATTTTTTTTAAAAATATTCCTCACACTGAACTAAATTATAATTCGGGCTCCCATAGGGAGCCAAAATATGAACCCAGGGACTTGGCTTAAACAAACTTTAATCTCACCTCCCTAAGGATGCTGTATTCCAAATATCAGAAGATTCTGACAGTTGGATCTGAAGAAAAATATTTTAAAAAAATATTCCTCATGTTGAACTAAGTTATAATTCCCAGGGACTTGGGTTTAACAAATTTGAATCTCACCTCCCTAAAGATGCAGTATACCAAATATCAAAAAATTGTTACTGGTGGATATGAAAAAGAAGATTTTTAAAGAATGTTTCTCATAGTGACCCAAGTTACAATTTGGTCTCCCACAGGGAGCACAAATATGGACTTGGCTTGAATCACACCTTCCTAAGGATGCTGCATACCAAATATCAAAACATTTCGACAGCTGGATCTGAACAAGAATATTTTTAAAGATAATTCGTCATATTGAGTTATAATTCCCCCACAGGGAGCCCAAATATGAACCTAGAGACCTGGCTTGGACAGACCTGAATGTCATTTCCCTAAGGATGCTGCATACCAAATATCAAAAGATTCTGATTGGTAGATCTTAAGAAGAAAATTTTTAAAGAATGTTCCTCGTACTTCACTAATTTAAACATTTGGGCTCCCATAGAGAGCCCAAATATGGACCCAGGGATTTGCTTTCAACAGACATGTGAAACAATCTTCCATAGATGTTATAAATGAAATCTGAAAGCTTCTGGAGAAGTGGTTTGGGAGATGAAGAGTCGTAAATGTTTTCCCCCTTACCCACAGTGTTAAAAAATGGTGACTCAGTATTTTTCAAAGTCCCCAAAAAGTACCATATGATAAAACAGATTGCAATTTTCCAACCATTCCATTCTGCTGGTCCAAAGGAAGCTTCACACCAAATAAGAATTCTCAGTGCCATGAAGTTTTATAGATATGCATTTGAAATTTTTCCTTTTTTAGCTCCTGTGGTTCCCACGGGGCATTTTGAAAAACAATTTTGGCAGAAATCAAGTACTTATGACCCATTAATACTTCATATCAAATTTGGTTCAAATCAGCCTCTCGGTTTGGAAAATAGAAATTTGGTGTGGGGCAAAAATTCTTGCCCCTCCCGTGATGATGACCAATATTGCCTATCAAACTTCTCTTGAACAAACTTGAGTCTACACCTCAAAAGGAAGCTGTATACCAAATATCAAGTTTTTGCTACAGCTGGTTTATGAGATTTTCTTAAAAATTGGGACATTTTGGCCCCACTTCCTCAACAATATGAGCAGAAACCCAATTTGAAGAAAAACCCAAATGCCCCTATATAACCACTACTCATGTTAAATTACATTAAAATGTGGACAGTAGTTTGGGAGAAAAAGACCCAAACACCACCTTCATGAGACAATGGACAACGGACAAAAAGTGATCAGAATAGCTCACCCTGACTTTCAGTCAGGTGAGCTAACAACTGAGGCACCATATGCCTTCTGAACAGAGTTAAACTTACCTGATTTTCCAGTTAACTGGTACTTAATCCGTTCCCAGAGGGTATCTGTCTTGATTTCTACTGGTTTTTGTGGTTTTGTCATGATCATTTTCACGCCCATGTTGGTATGATCATCTAGATTATCACCAACAGGTAAATTTTGAATAACTGGAATCTAAATAAAAGGTTCAGAAAACTCAGCTGTTAACCTTTTACCCAATAAAAATAGTAGGCAAAACTTGTAAAACACTTTATTGAGTAACTAAAATTGTATGTTTATTGTTTCAAAAAAATACCTTAAGACGCATCAATGGAACCAGCTCCAAGTCACAGTTTCCATATCAGGAATATCAAAAAGATTTTACATGTTCCCTGATCTTTAGAGCATCAGCATCCAACTCAGGTAGTTTTATAAAATCAACTACAGGTTGCAAACATTGTACAACTACCATTAAAATCATGGTAGAAGTACTGACAACCCATTATCATTCAGTAGCGTATCGAGGGGGGGGGGGAAGTAGTGGTGGGGATAGCAAAGGCCCCACCGCCACCAATGATGAGGGCTATACCTATCTCCACCAGGCCTATGCCCTTCAGATATACTTGTGGCATATATCGACCTGACACCTCTAAAACAAGAGGCACCATAGTGCCTGAGGCACTCACCTGACAATAGTTGTTTAAAGAGGATTTAATTAGCATCTATAGCTAGTTAATACAACAGAGGAACAAAGTTATATAAATTATTTATAACTCTGTTGTTCATGACAGATTATTTTTTTCTAGTATTGGGATGCTATCACAGAAATAATGCCCCAATTTCCAGTAATGCACAACTTGGGAGTCCAAATACCAAAATAGGAACTTAACTTGAACAAACTGTAGTCTGAGCCCTTCCCTTCCACCACCAGGATGTTGTATACCAAATGTGAAAGCATTCTGACCGGGGGATCTGAAGGTGCTGATTTTAAAAGAAATTTCCTCATATTGCACTAAGTTCAAACTCAGACTCCCATAAAAAGCCCAAATATTAACTCGATTTGAACAAACCTGAATCTGAGCCCTCTAGAAAAGTAGTATACCAAGTACTAAAACATTCCAAGAGATGGTTCTGAAGAAGAAAACTTTTAAAGAAATTGCTATATTGCAAAAGTTAAAATTCGGACTCCTGTAGGGAGCGCAAATATAAACCCAGGGACCAGATTTGAACAAACTTGAATCTGACCCACCTAGATGTTGTATATCAAATTTGAAAGGATTCTAACTGGCGAATGTGAAGAAGAATTGTTTTAAAGAAATTCACACATATTGCACCAAGTTAAAATTTGGGATCACAAAGAAAGTCCAAATATAAACCCAGAGACTCGATTTTAACAAATTAGAATGTGATCCCACCGCCTCCTAGAGATGTTGTATACCAAATATGAAAGCATTCTGACTAGTGGATCGGAAGAAGAAGATTTCTAAAGAAATTTTCTCATATTGCACCATAGGGAGCCCAAACATTAACCTAGGGACCCGATTTGAACAAACTTGAATCTCATCCCCCTAGAGATGTTGTATACCAATTATGAATGCATTCTGACTGGTAGATCTGAAGAAAAAGATTTTTAAAGAAATTCCCTAATATTGCACTAAGTCAAAATTCAGGCTACCATGAGGAGCTCAAATATTAACCCAGGCACTCGATTTGAACAAAATTGAATCTGACCGCCCCACCACCCTCCAACCCAAAAAATGTTGCCTCTCCCATTACAAAGGCAAATACAGATCTTAATTCTACACCTCAAAAGAAAGTTCCATACCAAATATCAAGTGAATGTACCCCCTTGTTCATGAGAAGATTTTTTCAAGAATTTTGGTGGTTTTTCTCCACCTCCTCCCTATGAGGCTGGGCAAGTTGATTTGAAATAAAAAAACAAAATGCGATGTCAGAACAAGCAATCACTTCAAATATAACTAAAACTGGTTCAACAGTATAGGAGGGGCAGGTGCAAACACCATCTTCACAGCCGACAGACGGACAAATGGTGAGTGATAACTATAGCTCATCCTGACTTTCAGTCAGGTGAGCTAAAACCCCTCAATAGGAAATCCTAGCTATGCCCCTGGTGTCATTACTTCTACCGTAAATAATGACTATTATTACTTGACATTTCATAAATGTAAACTGAGAGAGAAGTGCTCATATACAGTGGAGCAGTATTTATTTAAAACGAAACATTCAACTAATTAACTCCTGCTGTTGCCAAATGGTGTCGTCAACAACAAAGGTGCTTTGTTTTAAAGGACTCAGTTTCTAAGGTGGAATAATTAACATCTTTAACCTGCAGCATTATTCTCATACGCTGTATGACAAACCAACAACCTTTTAGTGTAACAAAGTGACACGAACTATCAGCTCTCCTATTTTTGCTCCAGATTGAACAAAAAAAGGTTAGCAGTGCCAAAGGTAGCTAAATATTAAAAAATTTATTGTAATTTATATATTTTTTATACTTACCAATGACCCAGACATAGCTGGTGCTAACTCTTAAAAATATAGGGCCAAACACAAATTTTGCCCCCCAATCCCCAAAATTTGCATCTAAAACCAAAGAAAACATGTCCTGAATGGCCCTCCATACTTCACCTCTACTGCGCATGCGCAGTGTCAAGGACGTCCCGAAATTGGCGCCATTAATCATTCTTACCAACAGTGCCTGGTAAGCGCTATGTCCTCAGCAGGGAGGTATGAGTTCCCAACTCCTGGGAGGGCCATCCCCGTCTGGGTCATTGGTAAGTATAAAAAATATATAAATTACTATAAATTTTTTAACATTTTTATACTGTACCAATGACCCAGACATAGCTGAATAGTAAAAAGGCTGGGGGGCCCAGGACATAGTGGAAAATCCAATAAGCTCAACTATATAAAATAGAGTCATCTCCTGGAGGAGAAAAGGAGAAATAGGCTTCACGTGTATCTTTCTTATTTATGACAAATTAGAAAGACACAATACCTTCTATAATTGAGCATCATAACATCCATGTTCTCTATTAATATGCAGTATAATTCTTATACTAATTATTTTTAAAGTAAGCCAATAAATAAAGTTAGTCCAAAGAATTGAGACTCTTTATATTCTTTTAAAAGTGTCCGAGGATAGTATAATAACATCCGTTTGACACATGACATATTCAAATGCTATACTTTAAAACTATGACATGAATGAATTTAAAAACCTAACTATCACTTAAGAAACCATCCCAGTAACCGCTCAGAATTACTAACTCCAGAGGAGGTATCCCTTTGTTTTCATAATAAAACAGGTGACCCAAGGGAACACCCTCCCCCCCCCCCCCCTTTTTCTTGCCCTGGATCAAATAGCCCAGAGCGAAGAGGGCAGTAGGACAGAGTCACTGCCGGAACATAAAGCCTACATAGCTATAGTTGCAATTGTTAAGTGATCGATTTTCTGAGCAGCTGATAATGGACCTAAATAATGCAGGTCTCCAGAAATGGATACAATATTTCTGAGATAAAAATTCGTGAATGTGGATGGCTGAGACCAATATGCAGCCTACTTAATCTTATAATAGCAAAACTATACGTCAGCCCAAGATGTAGAAGAGCTCTTACTTCATGAGCCGGAATCTTAAGCACAGACTGCTGAGTTAAGGATAGATAATCCTAAGCAGTACCGATAGTTAACTGAATGCATTAAGTAATAGAATGGACCGTAATGACCCTTCTATTAGGCATCAGAGCCAGAAGAAGCTTTACGTCCAACTGATAAACTGAGATCTGTTAATAAATCCATAAAGGTCTATCCGGACAGAGTAAAGGCCTATGCCTGCTCAAAGACGGAAGGACCTTAAGAACAATAGGTTCCGGATATCATTAGGAGCCTGATTCTTAACCAAAAATGCAACATTAGTAGTAAAGGTAATAGAGTTCCCGATACTACGAAAGTGAGAATCGTCCACCGATAGTGCATGAAGCTCACTGACTCTTCAGCAGAAGAGAAGACTAAGAGAATCGCTGCCTTAAAAGGCCAGAATTTGAAACTGCTGTCTCAAGGGGTTCAAATGGTTGCTTTTATTAATAAGAACCCAAGCTAAATTCCGAATAGGAATTAATCTAACGATTCTAGGTCTCTTATCGAAAAGTTTCAAACTAACTTAGATAAAGAGACATTAGGCTCCATTGTAAACTATCATGGTGTGCATAGGTATCAGATAACATAGACCTATAACCTTTAAAAGTAACTGGCTGCAGATGATCTCGTTAAACAAGTATACTAGAAAGTTTGCAATATCTGGTATGGAGGGATCAAAAATATCAACATAAAGATCCCTACACCAACGATGGAAGACCCTCCACTTTAGCCGCATAGTATAGAGAAGAGGAGGTCCTTCTACAGTTAGGAATCGCGTCCACTGCTCGTCCTGTACAATGCTTGCCATGCAAGAAAGACCGCACAACGGAATACGTGAAGGTTGAGACCTTGCGGGTTGTGATAGAGTTGACACGATTTCCCCAGCGGAAAAAAAAAATCCTCTCGTGGAGGAAGTTTCCGCGGTAAGTCCCACAGTAGACAACTAAGTAAATATATCCACCGTATCTGTGGAGACAGAGATGCTACCAACAGAATTGTATTGTGAATGAATAATCCTAGCAATACTTGCTGAATCAACAGCGCTGGAGGATACGCATATCCTATCATCGCGTCCTACTAGATCGATAGAGCGTTAACTACATATGCTCAGGGATCCGGACACGGTGACACATACATCTACAATTGATTGGAGAGTTGTGTCGCAAATAAATTATCACTGGGCACTCCCACTGATAGCAAATCTGATTGAATACTTGTTTGTTGATAGTCCATTCCGACGGCAACAAACGACCCTTAAGTGAAAGGGAGTCTGGTAATACGATCCGACGACCGATAATATGACGAACCGAAACAGAACTTGGTGTTCTATAACAAACAGAAGGATTCTTTCCGTTAAAATTAATAACGGAACCGAATGAGTGCCTCCCTGGTTCCGGATATACGCAACTACTGTCGTATTATCGGACAGGATTGAATATGCGTTTCAGAATAAAATTCATCCAATGACGTAGTGCAAGCCAACATAATATTCTTCCTTGGAAGTAAGGAGCTTGCCTAAAAACTGCGGAACCCAAAGACCCTGGCACTTCGAATCCGTTGGGATCAAAATTGTGTCCCAACCTGTTTGACTGACATCCGTCATAATCGAAAAACTCGGATCCGGCAACTACAGTGGAAGTCTCTGAGTCAACCACCGAATGTTTGCCCACGTCTGAATCTCTTGTTACACTTGATCGACAAGAGAACGTGTATATCGAGCAATTCAAGATTGCTGAAAGGTTGCCGTCGAAGAGAAGCTTCTCGGAGACCGAAGCGACTCTGAGAGAGTTCTTCACCTTACTATCCATGCGTGTGGATGTAGCTAGGGCTGCGTCACGTCTAACCAACTCCAGGTTGCCACTGAAGGGCGGAGTTATACGTGGAAAAACTACTGCCCCTGAAAGAAATCTCATTGAGGATCATACCCTGGAATTCTTTCTCTTGAAGACGTAATGATAAACGTCTCAGTAAGGTGGTATACGTATCATAAAGCGTCTAAGTTAAGTCTATTATACATCATTGTCGTTACCAACATCGTGGTTGGAATTGATATAGACGGCGAAAAAAATAATTTGCAGTCTTCAGTCTCGCCGTCTTAGAAGCAATGGAACTCTCGATAAGCCCAGTTCTGCCAATAAACAATTATTTCCAAGAATTCACGAAAGGCAGAATAGAGCATTGCGGACAAGAAACTATACTAGCATGTTGATAGCAAGCTTATATATATATAGCGTTGTTCAATAATTCGAATGTTCTAAAGACATTATTGGACTGCGTCGGCAACTCAGGGACAATGTCCCTGAACCGATCCAAAACTCTGTGTCCAATGACACTATTAGTCTCTTATCCAGCATCGCAGCAATGTAGTCCGACGGAACAACCTCTGGAAGATAATGCCGGAAGAAATGTATGGCAGCTTCTGTTGTTCCGAAAGGGAAAGCTCGAAATCATCCGAATCCCTTTCGCCATCCTGTCGGACCCTATGAAATATTCGGTCGTCCGTACCTGATGCAACAGCGGAGCGTACAGACCCAGCGCTGTCGGATTATTCCTGATCCAACCGAGAATCTGTCGTTTGCTGGGATGCTACGATAAGCTGTGCTATTTTGGATAGCACGTCCGTCACTGAGGCCTGTGGAGAAGCGGTCTTACGATGCATTGCCGCTGGAAGCTCCGTGTTCGTTACCCCATGCATACTTCTATTATGCGAGCGACCGGAGTGTGCAGGCCTCGTGTCCCTTGGCTACTGGATGGCGTGACCTGTTCACCATGGAATCACTGAATGCCGAAGCTGGCCGGATATTCAAGGTCACGTAGCCAATGTGCGGTCGTGTGCGCTGCTGTGAGGATGAGGAAGCATTATCGACAGTCACTCGGACTGTCTATATAACGGAGCGTCCCAAGTGGCGGACATACGCTCCGAAGGTGAAATGTCTGTACCACAACATCCGGTCCCATATGTTGTTGCACGAGAGAGGGACCTCTCTCGCTCGCCGCCCGGACGGACCGGACGAGCTAGGAACCGGACTAACAGGCTTCCTCCGATCTCTCCTCTAATCCGTCGTCACTGGGTGTGTACTAAAGTCTATTATAGTGCTCGCATCACCCAAATCTCCATCCTAGACTGCAACGGACGAACTCGACTGCCGAACCATTCGATGAATGGACGCTACACCGGGTGAGCTAGCGAATGTCAACTCCGTCGATCCTACTAGGGACCTCTTAGGCGATTGACGTATTCCATGAGCACTAATTGCCGCTAGCTCTTCATTAACTATGACGACAGAGGCACACTTTTGAAAGACATCTCAGTAATTTTGCGAACAAGAAACCAGATATGCTTGTACATAACAAGCATATAAAAATATATATAGCGTCGTTCAATAAATCGAACGTATCTGAGACATTATTGGACTGTGTCGGAACTGAGGGACGATGTCCCTGAACCGAATCAAAAATTTCTAAGTCCACCGACGCTATCAGTTTCTTATCCGGTATCGCAGCATTCTGGTGCGACGAAGAAGCCTCTAGAAGATGACATCGGATGACATATACAACAGCTTATGTTGTTCCGAAAGGGAAAGCTCGAAAACCTCCGAATCCCTTTTGACATCCCGTCGGACCGTATGAAATTTTCGGACGTCCGCACCTGATGCTTCCGCGGAGCGTCCCGACCCAGCGTCGTCGGATATTATATTATGCGACAGAGATTCTGTCGTTGCTGGGATGCTGCGATAAGTTGTGCTATTTGGGATAGCACGTCCGTCACTGAGGCCTGTGCAGAAGCGGTCTTACGATGCTTTGCCGCTGGAAGCTCCGTGTACGTTGACTCCCGCATACTTACTTATGCGAACATCCAGAGTCTGCAGGCCTCGTGTCCCTGGCTATCGGATGGCGTGACCTGGTCGCCGAGGATTCTCTGATTGGCGAAGTTGACTGGATATCGGAGGTCACGTAGCCAAGGTGCGGTCGTGTGCGCTGCCATGAGAATGAGGAAGCCTTATTGACAGTCTCTCCGGACTGTCTATATAACGGAGCGTCCCGAGCGGCGGACGTATGCTCCGAATGCGAGACACTTTGTACCACAACATCTGGGGCCAGATGTTGATGTACGAGAGAGGGGCCTCTCTCGCTCGCAGCCCGGATGGGCCTGGACGAGCTATGAACTGGACTAAAAGGCTTCCTCTGTTCTCCCCTCTAATCCGCCGTCACTGGGTGTACACATGGATATTTATAGTGCTCGCATCACCCAAAACTCCTTTCTATAACCGCAACGGACGAACCCGGCTGCCGAACCATTCGGTGAATGGACGCTACACACTGGGCGAGCTAGCGGACGTCAAAGGCCGTCAAACCTACTTGGGTCCTCTTAGGCAATTGACGTATTACCTGAGCACTTTTCTGCTAGCTCTTCATTAATTGTGACGACGGAGGCACACTTTTTGGAAGACATCACGGATACATCACCCTGATCATGATCGTCTGAAATAGAGATTGATAAAGTAGAGTGACCCTGCAGGGAAAGGACCGGAATGGCCAATTCCCCACTAACATACCGTGACACACGCTTCCCATATTGTCATCGTAATCAACACATACAGAACAGGAGATAGTGCGAGTACACTGACTACATTATACAATGATTATGAAAGCCAGAGGAAGATTTCCTCTTATTACAATTGAACAATATCCTTTCAATGTGAAAAGAAAAACAAAGTCCTAGTACTCGCACCAACCCCTGACAATCAAAATAGATAATAACAAGATCCATTAACATAGAAAAAATAATTGAATCAAAAACTTTTGAAAAAATATTTTTTCAGAATAGCCCAAGTTTCTGAAAAGTAATGTTGAGCCCCAATGGATCCCAAGTCTAAGTGTGGACAAAAATTCTAAAAATATTTTAAACAATTTATGCAACACTTACGAACAATAATAATGTGTCTAGTTATGATTAAATTAACATCAAGATATTATTTTCAAGAAATCCCCCCTCACACAGAGGGCTGTTGGAAATGTAAACAATAAGTGTAAAAACACTAGATCAAGACTCCAGGCACTCTGGCCCGAAATCAGTTACCAATAAAAAACTATCTGATGCAAAACAGAGACTTCCAGGGAAGAAACTGCAGAACATCAGATGGTAGATGCAGAACACTACGCCTAACCACCCATAGGTGAAGACTTAAACATGGGGAAAAGAACAGAATACATTCTGTTATCCAGCTAAAACTCCCAAGAAATTTTAGTAATAATATTACAGAAAATATGCCAAAAGCATGGGAGAATAGCAAGAGGGGACTTAAAGGAAAGGGAGAGAGGAAAACACTGAATAAGCAGTGTAATCTTGATAACAAGAATGACCACAACAGGCAGTTGCCTCGAAAATAGGTAACTTAACATAATTTCATCAAAAAATTTTAAGTTACAGCCCTGATTATTTTCTGTCACTCATTTTTCCTCTCCTCCTTCTATATCCTCCTTAGAATCACCATTTCACTAATATTTATGTGTCTGGCATCATTTAAACTGAGATTTATAAGCACAAAGATTAGTCAGATGTTAACTGATGAAGGGCCAAAAAAGAATGATTAATGGCGCCAATTTCGGGACGTCCTTGACACTGCGCATGCGCAGTAGAGGTGAAGTATGGAGGGCCATTCAGGACATGTTTTCTTTGGTTTTAGATGCAAATTTTGGGGATTGGGGGGCAAAATTTGTGTTTGGCCCTATATATTTAAGAGTTAGCACCAGCTATGTCTGGGTCATTGGTACAGTATAAAAATACAGTATTTCCACACAATACACCATGGAAGGAGTGCTGGAAAAAATGGATTACCAGTGCTATTACCATACTTTCAACAATAATTTTTTACAATAAAGATCAACCAAAACTATCGCCATCAGTGGGAGCTATTTCAAATCATCACCACATTACTAGTACAGAAGCATCTGTCAGAGTAATAAGTTTTGAAATGTCATCTCACAACTATTAGGCTTACTGACACCTCATACATACATACATACTCTCATTTTATCCTTTCACGCTGGCACTCGTGCCATATCAATTAACCCTTTCACACGCGAGTTGTTCTGTGTTTATTACATGCCTTTACAACTATAAAAAATACATTTATTAGAAGGACACTCAGCAGTTCATTTACTATCAACAAAAAAGAACACATTTTATCACCAACCAAATTTGCAAGGGGAACTCGTGTTAGTGTTTTGTCCTCGGAGTTCCAATATGTTCTATGTCCTACTGGCACATAGAACACTTTGGAACTCAGGGGAGGATTTTCAGCTATCGCTAGCCATTCAAATTGTAATTCCATTGCACGATTTGTAGAAAATTCCAGTGAAATATTGCTTCTATTTAAAAGTAATCCGTCAACAATTTCCGTTCTGCACATACGTGCAGAACAGATTATTATTTTCCACATGGATTAGTGTTGCTGTAGATTAGAGACATGTGGTTTCGTTTTTTGGAGTTCGGTTTCATTTTTTTTGGAGGAAAAAACCTCAGTTTTGGTTCCAGTTTCGGTTTTCTGTACGAAAAGTTTTTATATATGGATGTATTACAAACAGGTTTATTCTAGGAACATTCATAATTGAATAATGGACAGTGGCAATCAAGATATAGGGCCTAGCTTTCCATAGAGTCACAGAGCCATAATGTCAGAACAGGTTGTCAAACAGTTTGCTTTATATTATTTAATAAGTGTCGTCACTGGTAACATGGGTGGTAAATAAGACATTTGCTGCAGAATGTTGAAAAAACGCCATGGAAATGGCACCTACATATATTCTGACAAATTAGTGAATAAAACAATTGAATCCATTTAATCCATGTGTTCTTGCTGTCATTTCATTCCCAGAATATTTCTGATAATCGGGTGACTAGATACAAAACAGACTATAACATTTCTATAGCTTGTTTTGGAATTTCTGTGTGAGAAAAATAGTGTTGAGAACTTGAGAGACAAAGCACTTCAAATAAGAAATTGGCGTTTTATTGTGAGGAAAGTCGAAATTGTTGATTGGTATAGCCTCCCCCCCCCCCCCCCCACCCCCCAATAAGAAATTGGCGTTTTATGAGGGAAGTCAAAATTGTTGATTGGTATAGACCCACTCCCACCCCCACCCCCCACCCCCAATCACTGGCAGTGTATCTGCTTGTGAAAAAATGAGGCCACCATGATATTTCCTTGCAACTGAGTGAATATTTTGTTGTTTTCACGGAGACCTTTTTGTAAGGTTTCACACTTTGAGCGCTGGTATCTTTTTTGTAAGCATGCAGTGTTATTTTATTATTTTGATTTAAAATCACAAGATATGGACAAATAATTAAGTACCATGACCTTTTCTTCGAAGTTTGAAAACAATATCCCACAATTCGTCACTGCAGTCACTAAGTTTCATTTGTTCATGAATATTATTTAATGCAGCTGTTATGCCTTATGGATGTGGGCGCTTCGTATCCTGCGTTTTGATCTCCATTGTGTGGTTCTTCTTATACATGACTAACATGAGCTATTGTATTTTTAGTGGCAATAGATATGCCCAGTGGCTTGTTTTTGTTAGTTATTAATATTCACCGAGTTGTCATTATTTATATGTTAATGGATCAGTGTTGTGGGGGCTTCTCTCTATGTTTCTTTCTGTTTCTCCATCATGTGTATGCACAGGGAGGAGGACAACTCGGACCAAAGACCACTTGGCCCAAGACAACTAGGACCTATTTCCAAGACAACTCGGACCTGTTTTAAAGACAACTTTGACCAATTTTGAAGACAACTCGGACCAACTGTTTTGAAGACAACTTGGACCCAGTTTTAAGACAACTTGGACCTGCTTGGAAGACAACTCGGACTTTCATCAAAGACAAGTCGGACCAATGTTGAAGACAACTCTGACCAGTTTTTTAGTTAAGTCTGACCAAAATCGTTAGAGAAAGAGTCATGGTGGATTATCATATTAACTGGCGACTGGATGAGGGGGGGGGGGGGTCTAAGCAGAGGCCTTTTTGGCCTGCCTCATAAGGAGAAGCCAGGTTTTGAAGAGTGCCTTGATGTCACGTTAGGGGTGGGGGTAACTGTTGTTCAAGCTGAGGTCGCAGTAGCTGGAGCTTAGGAGAAAACCTTGGAAAGAAAATGAAAATGCATGCCAAATGTGTAATCTAGGTGCACTGGAGACCCTGGAACACTTTCTACCTGTCTTTGATGTTGGCCGGAGGTTTCTTCAAAATAGGTCTGAGTTGTCTTAAACTCTGGTCCGAGTTGTCTTCAAAACAGGTCTGGCTGGTCTTGAGTCGAGTGGTCTTTGGTCCAAGTTGTCTGTAATTTGTATGCACATACACCATTGTGAGCCAGCCTTGTGAGCTCTCTGACTGGCCACCTTACCCTATAACAAATCAACAATCGTCAAGAATATTAATCGATCGACAGACATTCCAAAGGGCAACCTTCCGTTCAAGCCAGAATGTACGTCGTTTCATTGGTGTATTCTGGGCGATTGCTGTAGTGAACAGAAATTCACAGAATACCGTGAAGAAAGTTTTCCAGAAAAATCTTCATTCAGTTTTTCGGTTTCCAGAAAAAAACGGAACCGAAACCGAAAAACCGAAAACTGCCAGTTTCTACTGTAGATAGTGATTACATAGAACAAGTGTGTACTAATTTGCTATGTCATAGTAGGTGACTTACTTCCAAGCATAACGATAATAAAAGTGATGCTCTTGCATAACATTTTGATGGTGAATACTCCAATTAGACAAGTGAATGGAATTTCGATTTTTCAAGAAACAAATGTAGTGTATATTCGTCAGTGAATATTCATGTTAACTTCAGTGGCTAGTCACCCCAAGCCAGCCATAAATGACTTATATCTCAGCTTCAGGGATGCCTCTGTGTTCAATTTGGAAGCCATAAGTCGAAAGTTTGCTTATGCTTTTTATACTTCTGTCACAGATGTTTTGAGAATACAGTAGAATCCTTTTAATTGAATATCCATTTTGCCAGTGAAAATTATTCAATTAACAGGAGCATACAATTAACAGAAATTTGTTCAGTTTCCTGTGTTCTGGAGGTAAACTGAGCGTTTATTCTATTATATCTTGTTTGACAGAGCTCATAGAGCTCTGTCAAACAAGATATAATAGAATAAAGGCCTGTATTGGATGTAGTGAGGCCAAAAAGGTTAATAAATAAGGGGAATTTGGTGAGTGTCACGGTAATTTTTTCGACATATTACAAAAAATTATATACAATTAACAGGAGTTTACTCTACAACCCATATGCAATTAACAGATCAAATTTGTACTGAAGGTATGGTAAATGATTTTGTGTTTTAAAATTATATTCAATTAACAGGGATATACAGTTAAGAGATATCCATTTAAGTGGGTTCCACTGTACCAGGGTGAGAACAAAATGGCAGTTATATGACGCTCCTCGAAACCAAATGTATTTATCTTTGTTAATGGTACATACCTTGAGTTCTTCCAAGTGTTTCTGAGGGCCTATTCCAGATAGCATGAGAATCTGTGCTGATCCGATAGTTCCTGCAGACAATATAATTTCTTTCCTGCTGCGAACTGTTTTCTTCACTCCATTTTGAATAAATTCTACAGCCACAGCTTTATGTCCTTGGAATTGAATCTGCAATACATGGAAAACCAGATGGTTTTCTTGTTAAATTTACTGCTCTGCAAGCAAGGATAGTTCATCTCTAAAATCACAAGGAAGGAATTAGGAGAATACTAGACGCAAAGTGATGGGAGCCATCACTGTGGGTCCCACTTTTGAAATAGTTGGTTTGCATTTCGAACAGTATACAGTACACTAAAAGCTCTTCGGCGATATCCCCTGTCCTGAGAGGCCACTGAAATGATGTACATGTATGTTTTGGGTTCCTGGGTTCAGGGTATTTATATCATAACAATGAGTGGGACAGGGGGTCCATCCCCACCAGCTCGCCAACAGTATCCCATGCAATATATCTTCAGGATTATTACAAATGGAACACATCAGGTTTGCCCTCACCAGAACTTTGTTAACCAATGGTTGCCTGCATTCATGTATAGCAGGTGCCTGAAGCACTCACCTTCAACAGAACCCGATATAAACAGAGTCCAAGAATGAATCTACATTAAGCAATCAATCGCCATAGGAAACATTGTCAATCCTTGAGCCCCGGAGGAGAAACTAAAATAGTCCAAGATCCTGCTTTTTCTTCAGTTGATCATAATGTGGCTGCTTTCTTTATGTACTCTCTAACAGACTAGTATGGCAAATATTAGTCAAATCAGACAATGTTTGTTTAAGTTATTGCACTAATCAGCTAAAAGTTTGTAAAATTGATGAATTAAGGCCCATAACTCTATTAACAAAAAATTGGGCTGGGTCAGTTTTCAAACTCACTTGAGATATTATTGCAAAAAATCTGCATGGCAAATATTAGTCAAATCGGAGACTGTTTGTTTAAGTAAAAGCGCTAACAAACTCAAAATTTGTAAAAATTGATGAATTAGGGTCGGTCACAAAAAATTGGGCCGGGCCAGTTTTCAAACCAGTTTGAGATATTATTGCAAAAGACCTGTATGGCAAATATTAGTTAAATCGGAGAACGTTTGTTCAAGTTATTGAGCTAACAGACCGCAGCTGCCTGGATGCCCATCCGCCAACCCTGACACACACCGACCATCATTGAACCATAGGTCTCAGTTGTTAACACAACTCGACAAAAAAGTAGAGCTCCCCTATGGAGCCCCTTGATTAGAGATGGGCGGTATTGGAATTTTGAGTTCGGTATCGGTTTCGGTATTTTTGTGTGGGCATACCGCGGTATCGGTTCGGTATTCGGTATGTGACTTCAGATTCACTGATAGTACCAAAGGGGAATCCATGTCCGAAAAAATACAGAATAAGTTGTTCTTGTATCATTCTATCACAGTGCTACACATGCCATTGTTGATGGGCTCAACATTGTCAATCTTTTGTCAACACAGATCATATCTACAGTAATTTGGTGACTCGTTCTAAATACGCCTTAACTTTTCAAGCTCACTTAAGGCGTCTGTAATCATAGAATGTGTGTCCTGAAGATGTCATCTTTAGGTGGGCCTGATGACAGTAGTAAAATTATCTGGTCAGTGATTTCTAGCCAAGTCTTGGCTGCCTGTTAAGGCAGCCAAGACTTGGCTAGAAATCACTGCTAAGCAACTGGACATGTACAGGTCGTAGACTATTGATAATTTAGTACAACTGCCCTGGTCCTTAAGGCTTAACAAAACTGAAAAATAAAATCAGTCACTTCTTTCATGAAAATGAACACTTCATCTGCTTTCAGTCCTCATCAAGGCCTTATAAATAGCGAATGCACAGGGGAAATTTAAAATACCGTTGGTTTCGGTATTCAAAGATTGGGTCGGTTCGTTTTTTCGGTGTCCCCATGATATCGGTATCGGTTCGGTTTTTCGGTATATTGCCCATCTCTACCCTTGATACAACCTATGTGGATTAATCTTAGTTACACACCTCTAGAGGGTACTTGATAAAAAAACGTGCAAGCACTCGCGAAAAATAAACATTTGTCTTGGTCACTCATGAGATAATTTACGGTATTCACTCAAAAACACTAGATCTCCTCTATTATTAAATGCTAAACAATTATATAGATTATTGTAGAAATGGTGGAAAAGATAGAAATCGTATCCTCCACTGTGAAGATATAGAAATTTTCACTTTCACGGTATCAAGCAAAATGGCGCCTTTCAAAGCATCACTTCAAGGTGAATAAGAGTCAAATTATCACTGCAAATGATCAATTTGTTCTAAAAACGTATAATAAAAAGTAAATCTAGTGTTTTTGAGTGGATACCGATCATTTCAATAATTCAACATGTATTCACCTTCAACTGATGCATGAAACATGCTAGTTCAAACATGGCCTGAAAGTCTGTTATAAAGTTTTTGGTTTGGTACGTCATTTCAAAGCACATACCAAACCAAAAGCTTATATTACAGTCTTTCAGGCCATGTTTGGACAAGAAACCCGCCAAATGAGTTAGACTGCAAGACGCTATCTGTTCCACGTATCAATCAAATCACTTCCACGTTTCAATGATTCAATGCGCTGTTTACTTTCATGCATCACTTCACGGTTGAAATGAGTGGAATTATCAGATTCTTATAAAAAGCGTGTAATAAAGAGAAAATGTAGTGTTTTGGAGTGGATACCGAAAATTATCTCACTTGTGACCGAGCGCTCACGAAAAATAAACTTTGTCACTCATGAGATAATTTTCGGTATCCACTCAAAAACACTAGACATCCTCTATACATTTCATAATTACCATTCTACACAGAATGCTTTCATAAAGTTTTAATTTTTCATTTCCCACTATTTCTTACATAATAAAATAAATTTTGTTCCAAATACTAGGAAACAAGAGGCACAACTGGGCCTGAAACGCTCACCTTGAAAAGAACACAATATAAACTTGAATCTGACCTGACCAAACCCCTCCAACCCCCCCCCCCCCCCCTCCACCCCTCTAGAGATGTTGTATACCAAATATGAAAGCATTCTGACTGGTAGATCTGAAGAAGATTTTTAAAAATTATCCCCCATATTGAACTGAGGTAAAATTTGAAGCCCAAATATTAATAACGATTCTGACTAGTGGTTCTGAAGAAGAAGATTTTTAAAGAATATTCTCCATACTGCCCCAACTTAAAAATTTGGGCTCCTGTATTGAGCCCAAATATAAACCAATGGGCTTTATTTTAACAAACTTGTATCTGACCCCTCCCCCCCCCCCCCCCCCCCCCCCCCCCCCCCCCCCCACCTATGAATAATGTATACCGAATATCAAAAGACTCTGAAAATTGGTTCTGGAGAAAAGATTTTTTTTTTATTTTTTGCAATTATGCAGACTTTTCATTTTTTCGATGCCCTGTACAGAGCATCTTCACATAAACGATGGCAATTATTTTTTACCATTCAATTCTACTGGTCGTAAGGATGCTTCATACCAATTAACAGCTCTCTGTTCCATGTGGTTTGGGAAATATGGCATTTCGAGATATTCTATTTTTAGCTCCTGGGGTTCCCATAGGGATGCGGGAATTTCTTTTTTTGCACGAGTCAAGTACTTATGACCCAATAAAACCACATACCAAATTTGGTTCAAATCAGACCCTCGGTTCAGAAAATAGAAATTTTGGGAGGGGCCAAAAATCTTACCCCTCCCATAACAAAGCCAAATATTGCTTCATGAGCTCAGCTTGACTATGTCAAGGTGAGCTAAAAAAAACAGTTAAGATATTTAGCATTTTTGGTTATCTTATCTTATCATTTACTTTACCTTTTGGTATATTCCATGGCAGTTCAGCGCCATCAACTGGTAAAGTCTATAAGGGAGACGACCCTTAAAAGCTCCATGCTTGATGTCGAATCTCTTACTGAAAATGTTCTCTTTGTTATTTTATGTACGATTATCCTTGATTTTGCTTTGTTTTATCTTTCTTTTCAAACGTAATGTGTACATATCACATGATTCTTTTTCATTGAAATAAATATTGTTTAAACTAAAGTCTATATGTAACGTGGGTGCAGACCTGAGGGCTTCACATTGAAAATCTTGATTGGTCTTCATCACAAATTCACTTGGCAACTATATCCACTTAATGAATTCAGCTCATATCATGATCCTGGGCCGGAAGAGCAGCCTTTCGGGTTCAAAGGTTTATAGACCAGCTGTTTTTGCATTTATGGTGGTTATCTCCTAGTTTCGTAATTATTTGTTGGGTAAGTAATTGAGGAAATAACATTTTCTCTTACAAGAAACAGTGACTTTTGGCAAAGATTAGGATAAGACTGATCTCCCTTGATATCTACACTAACTGCATTTAAAATGTAGATATATTAAGTGAAAGCATCCAGTACTTGAGACAAGGGAAATGCAACCTCGTGGAACACTAGGGTAATCAATCTCCAAGTGAGACTAGACATGTCAGGGCAAACCCATACATCTGGGGAATATGTTTTAAATATCAAAAGACTGCACAAACATAGCCAATTGCAAGTTTCAAAGCAGAATCTTCTCGATGCTCAAATACAGTTCTGTTCAAAATATTATCATTTGTTATTTTGTGGGAGGGAGGAGAAGCCATAGTGTTATCCACAGAAAATTTGTAAAAATATTTGTGCAGGAAATGTTATGTTCCCTTAAAGTTGTAAGTTTTAACTCTTTACCCAACATAAGGGTCAAAACAGGCCAGCGCTATTCACAAAATTCACCATTCAATTTTCATTATTTGTTTCATTTTTTGTCTCAAAACCATAGCTTATTACCCCTCATTGGAATGAGCTTGTTGACCTCATTCCAATGAGGGGTCAAAAGCTATGATTTTGATGCAAAAAGTAAAAAAAAATTGTTTTTTCAAGAATTTTATTTGCAAGTGTCGTCTGCTTTTCATGTTTGGTAAAGGGTTAAATCAATTTGCTTCATAAAGCCAAAAACCATGATTACTGTTTGTGTGGGTTGTTGACAGTCGATGATCAAATATACCTCTCCAATTTACCCAATTGATTGTCGATTGTTTTTTCTTCTTTCGGGGGAAAGTTTCTGTTATTGGCAAGCTTAAACCGAAAGGTTAGTGGAGCCATGCTGACCAGCATTGTGTCCTTGGGTAGGAAACTTGATCTTGATTGCTCATGAGGAGACACGGTGACACTGTGTACTGTGGCGTATTGCAAGTCGATGGTCCCCTTGCCTTCAACTACTGCTAACTTTGCTAATGCAGAGCAGAGATAGTACGTTGGGAGGTCAGACAGTTGCTCGACGCTCCTCTGTGATTCTCTCTGGGTACTCATGATGTGACGTTGGCTGTTGAGTGTCGTTAAACCCAAATAAACAAACAAAATTTATTGGCAGGTAAGTGATACTTGGTACTGCTGTAACAATGGATTTTTTTTAATGCTTGACCCAACAGCCAGATTACCATTTATGTGTGTATCCATTATGTCTTGGCTATGTATTAATGGCACTATTCATCTGCAAAATGTATTTCCCACATCTATCCCCAGGGCGAGAAGCAATTACTTCTAAGTCGGGGGTGCAGCAACAGGCACATGTGTGACCCCATGCCTAGCAAATATATTCACGGGTGTACTAGAAACACGCCTCCTATAGGAATTTAACTAAAAACCTGAGTTATACCTTTGCCTCACGGACGGTATCTTTCTCATTTGGACCAGACATGCTAACTCTCCCAGAATGCCCGGGAAAATCCTAGGAAATAAGTGTAGTTCCCGGCTTCCCGGAAAGGAATCAGTTTTAGACAAAAATTCCATAAAATTGTACAGTCAAAACGTTTTCAATTTCCAGACGTTCTGTGTCAAATCATAGGCCTTCAAAGCTCTGATCATAATGAATTAAACCCAAAAATATGCATACAAGTGAATATTTTATAAAAGAGTCCTTTATTATAAATATTTCATGTACATCCACAATTTTTTTTCTGTTTTATTCATTTCAATTTTGCTGTGTTGTCAAATTACATGTGCCGAAGAGAAAATAGGTGACTAAATTACATCACCTATTGGCATCCACCTTAATTTAATGATTTCTGGTGAATAAAATATACATAAAGAATCAAAGAATATATATTTCTTTACTTGGTTCAAATGTCCAGTCATTTTTAATTAAATTGTCCACTCGATTTGTGATCCACTTTGGCAAATAATTTTTAAGGGAGCGAGTCTTTTCGGCCTCAGGAACATTCAGCCTTGGGAACATTCGACCCCGGGAACATTCAGCCTGGGAACATTCAGCCTCCGTTTTCAACTAGGGAGGCTAAGAGAGACGTGGTTTAATATGAGTTTAAACACCTTTATTACAACCAAAAAGCAAGATTGATGTTGGACTCGAATGAATGAAAAGTTTCAGAGCGCCGAAGGTGCACAGTGACAGTGTGGGATTTAAATTTCTTGCAACCCGAATACATAACTTTATTTGCTTTATACTTCATTTCCTTATGAATATTGAAACTGCAGTTTGTTGGTTGTTTTCAAAAAAAAAAAAAGAAAAAGAAACCCAAACAGTCGCTGGTTTTGGAGCTGAGTTGTGCCAAACAACATCCAAGAAAAGTATATCATTTCGGGTTTGCATGTCGGCATTGGAGCACATATACTGTCATTCTGTTATTCAATACAGTGGATTTTATACAATGGATTTTATATTTCATTATAATTCATTATGGATCGGTCTCGTGCTTAATATATTTTGACTTTAGGAATAAAGGTAGGTACGCCGTATATATTATTCCAAAAAAATTATTCGGTAAAAACTCCTAATATGTAAAACAAAACCCAACAAAATGAACTAAAAAATTATTTTTTCAAGTTATTTTTCAACTCCCAAACTCCGAATATTTTTACCAAAAGTGGGAACATTCGGCCTCAAAAGTGGGAACACTCAGCCTCGACTGAGGCCGAATGTTCACGGAAAAATATAAATTTTATAGTAAATTTCATTCTTGTTATACCTACCGCAATTGTTTACTACAGGCTTGCACTACAGTGGTGGAACCTAACTCGGATAAAATACTCTCTATTTTAATCTTTCCCAAGATTTGGGAAAGAAAAGTGGTGTAAAAACACCACGAAAAAATAAGCCAAAACTGGGTCGAGCGCCATCCAGTATGGGACGCTCTTCCATAGTACAAATCCACGACTACCGTAAAACAGTGCGCAGTGCGTCAATTCGTCATTCTTTTGATTCCGACAACACAGGAGTTATGTGATCAGCGGGGAGGAAGGATTCTTACCCGAATAAGAAGACGGGAGGGCCTCCATGTAAACAATTGCGGTAGGTATAATAAGAAAGGAAATTTACTATAAAATTTATATTTCTTATCTACCTACCTCAATTGTTTACTACAGGCTGAATAGATAAAAGGATGGAGGGAATCACATAACCAACCCACACATAACTCAATAGCACTGGAACCGTGGACAGAGGAAGAGATCCCTAGGCCTATCAAACCATAGGATCACAAACATTAGAAAAGACAATGAAAGATGAGGCGTATGGTGAAGTGCGACGCACAGACAGAAAGGGCTGTAACAGCACAGAGCTGGAACTGACCCTGAAAAAAGCTGAAAGGCTGGGATAGACAACAGCCTGAGCCGAAGAAAGAGGGCCCCAAGGACCAAGGTCCTCTATTGGCTCCTGCAACTGTCGCAGATAAAAGGAGAATGTAGCATTTCTCCAGTAGGCTGCCAGTATAACATCCGTCATCCGACAACATGACAGAGTTATTAAAAGAGGAAGACAATGCATGCACCTCATGGCAGAAAAAACAATTGGTAATACAATCACCAGTAGCTAGACGAGCGGAAGCTGCACGAATAGCAAGACAAATCCATCGAGAAAAGGATGCAGGAGAGATCTGGCATGTGAGAAAACGCATAGTCATGCAGGATAAAGGCGCGAATGCCCCCTCCCCCAAGCAGAGCAGCGCCCAAGAAAGCGACCATCTTGGAGTAAACTGCAAAGTCCTAGGCCTTTTCAAGGAAAAGAGCTGAACAAGCTTGGAGAGGCACGGATGAGTGTCGAAACAATGCGGTACCACATATGAAAAAGGTCTCCTAAGCATGGACTTGTACCCATTGCTGGAGACCCCCAGAAACAAACATAAACCAGAAACTCCACAAGAGGTGTGATCGAAGGAGTGACAGAAGCAACAGAGTGATCGCACACCATCGACAGAAGAACCTTCCACTTAGCCACAGCAAACAAGTTGAGTGAGTGCCTCCTTGAAGAAGAAAAGCAACTCCACTGCGTGTCTCAAAAAACCACTACAGAGGAGACAGGACCCGATAAAAGACATGTGCGAAGACACAATGAAGTTGGGTCAACTTGAAACCTCCTCGGGCGACTTTGGCAAAGAAAGTCGCGATGTAGAGGGAGACATGCCGGAACCGCCGCTAACAGAGAGCGGAGCAGATTGACCCACACCCACCAAGGTGACGGGTGTGATCGAAAGGATTCAACGACTGCAGGTTCATATCTGGGAGAGAACCTGAGGTGGAATCGGAACCGGCAGGAAGGCGTAGCCGACAAGACAGTCCCAAAGGAGGGCCAGAGCATCCACGGCGAAAGCCAGAGCATCTGGACACGGGGACACGAAAGTGTCCACCTGATGGTTCCAACGAGCCGCAAGGATGTCAATGGAACCCGCCATGTGGATCATCCACTCGGCGGAAAAGAACCTGCCCCGTCGGGACAGGGAGTCGGCTAGGATGTTCAGATGACCGGAAATATGACGAACAACCATCCCGGCATCGACATCCTGAGCGAGCAGTAGAAGATCCCAAGCCAATTCGTACTATGGAACCGAGTGTGTGCCACCTTGGTCCCGAATGTAAGCAACCACTGTCGAATTGTCGAACAACAGAAGGACCTGACGATTCAACAGGTGAGGGATCCACTGCCTGAAACTCAGAAGAGCAAGAAGCTCTGCTGGCTGATGTGTCGAGATGCCCGATCCTGGTCCCACATCCCGTGAAGGGAAAGACCTAGAGGATCCAACATCGCACCCCATCCGAGATCGCTGACATCTGCCGTCAGAATGCAATCGGACGTGGGTAAGTCCAACAGGACACCCTGTGTGATCCAATGAACATTCGTCCAGTGGAGAAGGTGAGGATAAGAGAATCTGGTAACTGAAGCACGAGATCAAGAGAATCGACATTCGGCCTCCAAAGACTGAGCAGAAAGTGTTGGAGAGGTCTGACACGCAGCCGACCTAGAGGAATGAGATCCGTCACCGAACCGCAGAGACCGATCAGCCGGAGAATACTCCGTGCCGTCGCGGATGTGGACTGGGACAGAGTCAGAGCAAAAGCTGAGAGAATCACAGCCTTGGCCTGGGGAACCGCCACCAAATTGAATTGGGTGCGGAAAGCCATCCCAGGTGACAAAACGACTGAGAAGGGACCAGGTCCGACCTCTCCTCATTGACTCTGAATCCAAGCGACATGAGCAAGCTCAACAGAGTGGCGACATCCGACTCCAGTAAGGCAGCATTGGAATGCCTCTGGAGGATATCGTCCAGATATGCTGAAGTAGTCACCCTGGACTGTGTGCGATGGAAAGCTATTACATGCGACATCAGTCAGGTGAAGGCCCAAGGAGCCAGGTGGAGGCCGAAAGGCATGGCCTTGAACTGGTAAACTTGCCCCAGAAAAGCGAACCGGAGATACTTCCGTGACGCCCGATGAATCGGAACGTGAAAGAAAGCGTCTCGCAGGTCAAAGCTGGAAGCGAAATCTCCCTGGTGAATTGAACGGCGGACCGACCTGAAAGTCTCCATGCTGAACTTGGGAGCAATGATAGACTGGTTCAGGATACTCAGATCGATAACCGGTCGGAGTCGGCCATCCTTCTTCGGTACCAAGAACAGGCGAGAATGGAACTCCACTGACTGAATGTTCTGGACGACCTCGATCACCCCTTTTGTCAGGAGATTGTCTATCTCCGTGGACGAAAGTTCCCAACGTAAAATGTCTGAAGGAACTGTGGTTGGAAGAGGCACCCTGGACAGAGTGGGGTGCCATCGGAAGGATATTCGCAACCCAGACCGAACAACATCTAACACCCAAGGATCGGATGTGATGGTGTCTCAATTGTCTGCGAACTCTGCTATCCTTCCTCCAACCTGGGATGAGTCTAGGTGAGGACTTCATTTCGAGCCCCGACGAGGCCCGCGAGAGGAGAAACCACCTCCTCAACTGAATGAAGAATCCTGATACTTCCCTCTAGTCCGCCGAAGCTTACCCTTACCCCTTGAGTAAGAAGTAGAAGCAGTGGCAGAAGGATCAGCCTTTTGCTTCGCAGAGGAAGCAGAAGGGTACTTGTTAGGCTTGGAACGGCCCCTGCCTCCCCTAGAAGGCTGATCAAACTGAAGAAACAGCAGCTGATCTTTGGAATGACGTAGGGTGTCATCCCGGGCCGTCGACACGGAACCATGGAAAAGTTGCGGACCTGCCAAAGAAGCAGATCGAAGAGTAGCGCGCTGCTCCACAGGAAGGGATCGGCCTGTGTCCAGCACAGAGTCCCTTCGAACTAATTCCAGATTAGCCGTGTTACAGGCATGCATGTGAGTAAGATGCATGAGCGCCTTGGACAGCACACACAAAGGAGCCTGTACCTTGTCAAACTTATCTGGAGGCAGATAAGCAGCTAAAGCTGAGACAATGTGATCTGAGAGAGAAAGCATACCAAGCATCTCTCTCAATAAGCCCAACGTGGACTCCAGAGTAGTCATCGGAATGACGGCAGACTTGGGCTTGGAAAACCCGAGGGAATTGGAGTCCTGATCCAAAACCGTCAAAGTCTGGCAGACTGACGGACTGGCGGAATCGTAGTAATGATAATGCACCAGAGGCAAAAAGGTGTCAACCCTGGTGAAGAACGGAGCCTTCATAGCCTTGGAACTCAGCTTAGAGTCCAAGGCTGAAAATGCTTCAACCAACTGTACCAACTGGCACGGTCGAAGACGCCCAGAAGCAGGTTGCTCCATAGGCTGTTGGCGCGTGACCGATGATTGTGGCCTGGCTGACACTGTCGGCTGGTTTGAGATCCGGAAGGAACCCAAACACAAAATCAAGAGCTGCCCCCAAGTCCGAAGACTGCTGGCTCTCGACATCAAGCATGTCTGACTCTTCCCCTGAGTCGAAGACACATAGCCCATCATGGGCAAACCAGCCGACGCCTCCCATGGTGTCGGAACACCAGGGGGATCAGAAAGTGGCCTGTTTCCAATCCCGGGAGGCGGCGCCATAGGGGGCGCCTGGAAACCACTCGCTGCCTCGCTGGAAGCAACGTGAAGGCTCTTTGACAGAACCAGAGTGAGTAAGGAGAGGGCCTCCCTAAGCTCACTGCACGTACTGGCCGGTTCGACAGGGGAACAAACTGGCAAAGTGGCTTCACCTCTGACCCTCTTAACCAGCGAAGGGTCACGATCCTCCAAAACACCCGATGCGGGACAACGAGCGGCAGCCGAAACGTCTGAAAGCAGACGTGTATAGGGGTATGACACACCCCGAGGATCAACATAGCAGGAACTCATGAGAGTCACCGTGGACCTCTGCGGGGCAGAAGGTCCAGGCTGCACAAAAGACGTTGGTCCCCCAAAACTGGTCGTGTGGCCAGAATGGAAATGCCACAGAGTTCATAGTGTCCCCACTAAGAACATCCGAATCCAATAACACAACTGTGGTGCTCGACGGCGCAGAGACCGGCCGGCAGCCACTTCCAACTTCGCCGAGTTGAAGTCAGGGAAGGCTGAGGCCGATACCCCAACGAATACACCCCCAGACACCGCAGCAGACCACTGCAGGTATAAAACTACTGTGCTCAACGGCTGAGAAGACACAGTAGGGGGTTCAGTCGGCAGCCACTTCCGACTTTGCCAAGTTGAAGTCGGGGAAGGCTGAGGCCGATACCCCACAACCACACTACAGACATCCCTGCAGACCCTTGCAGGGATAAGCCGAGGCTGGCTAAAAACGGTGCCCAATGACGTTGTAAACGGAACAGCAGTAGCAGCAGATACGACGGGAGCTGTTGGAACTGGCGGAAAAGCAGAGAGAGCCACCTAGCTCGGCCTCCAAAGGAGGAGTCACAACCCTAGTGACAGCCTCAGATGTTGACTGGAGAGGGCGCATAGTCCCGAAACCAGGCATCTCTTCACCAGAAATCCAACAGCTCCCGCTGTATCCACCACGGTAAAAAAAACTGCACATTCCCCACAGAAGGGGAATAACTCTCACCAGACATGGTTGAGTCGGGAAGCCCCGAAACGACAGCATTCCCCACCCCCCTGCTGGTGCGGGAGGAGCTGCACATCCCCCACGGAGGGGGAGCAATTCTCACCAGACGTGGTCGAGTCGGGCGACCCCGAAATGACAGCGTTCCCCACCTCCCGCGGGAGCGGGAGGAGCTGCACATCCCCCACGGAGGGGGTAAAACTCACACTAGACGTGGTCGAGTCGGGAGGCCCCGAAACGACAGCGTTCCCCACCCCCCGCTGGTGCGGGAGGAGCTGCACATCCCCCACGGAGGGGGAGCAATTCTCACCAGACGTGGTCGAGTCGGGCAACCCCGAAATGACAGCATTCCCCACCCCCGTGGGGGCGGGAGGAGTTGCACATCCCCCACGGAGGGGGTAAACTCACACCAGACTTGGTCGAGTCGGGAGGCTACCGAAACGACAGCATTCCACACCACTCGCAGGTGCGGAAGAAACGGCCACGAGAACGCACCAAGGTGAGGGCAAAAGGAATTGCCCTGAAGGAACCTAACTGGAAATAACAGAGGTGAGAGCAGTAGAAGAAAAAGGTGAACTCAACAGAAACAGAAAGTAGAAGAACACCCTTAACTACGAGAGAAGGTGGCAGAAAAAAAACGGTGGGTACACGACAGAACCCAGACGGTCGACAGGACCGAAAAAACAGAAATTCAGCCCTCAACAGAGTGAAGAAATCCTGTCCAGACAGTCCCTGATTGACATCTAACTCCAATAACAATTAAATTCATCAACCGAAAAATTAATTGTCGAATCGCGATGACACGATGTCGAAAACAAACATTCGCGAAAACGGAATAGTAAATAATATACAATGAGAATGTGGTTGAAAATATAAACGAGAACATATAAAACAAAGTCCTGTTATTATACGATCTTCAGATCCATAATTCCAGTCACAGGAAAAACATGAATACAGGACCTGGGAAAAAAGATGTGCATCCTAAATCAACCCTAACAAATATTAAGGCCATTGTTACTGAGCAAGATGGCACACATCCACTACGTGTGCAGATAATCAAAAGAATGACGAACTGATGCACTGCACACTGTTTTACGGTGGTCGTGGATTTGTACTATGGAAGAGCGTCCCATACTGGGTGTGCGCATGGCGCTCGACCCAGTTTTGGCTTATTTTTTCGTGGTGTTTTTACACCACTTTTCTTTCCCAAATCTTGGGAAAGATTAAAATAGAGAGTATTTTATCCGAGTTCAGTTCTACCACTGTAGTGCAAGCCTGTAGTAAACAATTGAGGTAGGCTGATAAGAAATACCTGAGGCCAATGTTCCCGAGGCCGAAAAGACCCGGACCCATTTTTAATAGTCAATAACACTGATTGTTCTGGCTTGGTGAGTTACAGCTGAGGCGTCTATTCCCAGAAAGCTTTATTTGCACTGTTCAAAACAGAATTATGAATTACTTATCAGGTAGGAGAAAAAATGTTTATCCCCAACAGTCCCCAAAGGGCCAAAACGTCCCCTCACAGAAATTGGTGCATGTATAGAAACACCACAATCAACACTAAATAAGGGGAGTTGGATTAAATTGCGTGAGTCATGAAAAATGAAATTACATTTTATTACTCATCCCAGAAGGGAATTATTATATGACTGTACGCTTTGGTCAAATTATAACAACAGGTTGTGTGTGTGTGTGTGTGTGTGTGCACACTCGTCCCATTCAGCCTAAACAGGATTTTCAAATTTTATTATACTCATCTTTGTGATCAAGGCAAATAGACTGTACAGTTATGAGAACATAATATGATAATAGAATATTCAGTAAGCCAGTCAGTGTGCAATGTCATCGTCTGCATCTATGTTCTTTGATATTGCCATTCTGACTACGTGCCATGCAATGTTTGAAGTTTTTCTGTAGTGCTATCATTACATGATCAGTGGAACATGTGCCTGACATTCACAAAAATAGCGTCAGCATTCCACAAGTCATTGTCGGCATCATCAAATGGCTGATTTGCCTGCCCCGATGTTTTTGCAAGAGTCTGAGTGCACTACCGGCCTGTCTATTTCTTTTTAATCTGCTGAGTGGTAAATTTCATTCACGAAACTAATTTAGATAGATAGTGTGAACATGTGTATATCGAAGTTCGAACATGGCTCAAAAAGACTGTCGTGTACAATTAAAGACATTTGACAAATGGAATATGGGAGAGCAGATAGCTTATGATGTTGTTAATGAAACAGAAGGGATTTTGTTGACCGGGTCTGGTGCAAGATATGTGCGTACCACAGTGATCGATTAAGATCAACGTGCCGTGGAAAAATTTTAAAAGACTTGGGACTGCTATATAAAGGGTACAAAAAATGTGAAAAAAGCTCAGTCGCTTGACATTTGACTTCGAAGTCACATTCATTCACGATACAGTATGATCAAGGTAACATTTCACTGAATCCGAAGATGTGCCGACTGATACAGAGCCGTCATTGTCTGTTGCAGCTGCTGCCACCAACATGAATATAGGACCTGGGAAAAAAGATGTGCATCCTAAATCAACCCTAACAAATATTAAGGCCGCAATCGAGAAATCAGCATCAGATGCTCACCGAAAAAATTGATCACTGATGCATATATAATGACTGTAGATGGACAGCCATTGAGAACTTTCAGGACTATTGTGCATGCCCAAAAGGCTATAGAGACACGCCTCATAAAGGGGTGTGATAGCCACTAAACAGCTTGTCAGTTCATTCATGCAAATGCAGAAGCTATCCGAGAAAGATTAAAAAAACTCATGTTGTCAGTAAATGCATTCTCAATTCTGAGTGATGGGTCACAGGCCAGGAAGACAGGTAGTGAGTAGAAGCTTGTGATGGTGCACGTTTTGAAAAATGGTATCCCGGAATATCTCATAGTTGCCCTTTAAGACATCGATGAATATGGGGACACTAATTCCGCAAACATCAAATCTGCACTTGACAACGCATTTTTGAAAAAACTAAATACATGTATACCTAAAGACATTTCCATAAAATTTATGATTGTGGCGACTGCTAATGGGGCAAGCATCAACATGGGCGAATATAGTGGGGTGTTGACTCGGCTACAAAATGACAAGGACATGTCAAGGACATGGTTATTATCTATACATTTTGTTTTGCACAAAGTGGAACTGGCCATCAAGGACAGTAAATCAAAGGAGAAAGCTTTCGACTGTGTCACCGAATTCATTCAGGCATTATACAAGTTTACCAAACAGAGTGGCAAATTCAAGGGTCATTTTAAATCTACGACAAAAACTTTAAACTGCCAAGTATACAACTTTGCTAAAACCCAGAGAACCAGATTCATTTCGTACCAGTTGGAGAGCACTGATCACATAATAAAGAAGAACTGGATGCCTCTGCACAAAAATACTATTGCGAACCAAAGTTTCAGTAAAGTTAATGCCAAACTGCGTGGTTTTCGAAACAATCTTCACAATATGGAGTTCCTCACCACCTGTATCCTCTACCGGCAAATAGTTTGTTGCTTGTCCTTTCTCTCCTTGCAATTTGAGAGAAATTTAGTCTTTGGGGGTGATGTTAAGCCAGAGCTGGAAAAGTGTTTATCTGATTTGGATAATATTGCGGCATCGCCGGTAAATGCAAAAGAGATTCTGAAGGAAGCAAATATGAAGGCAAATATGATGCTAAGCCTAAGCAAGGCAGGAGACTTGACTCTTAGTTCACTAAATGCTTGTTATAATTACCAATGCACGAACACACACAACAAAAACTGAACAATCGCAAGTACACAACACTGGACTACAACACATCCAATCTTACCTACACAAATTCTCTTCATGATATGAGCCACTTGGTTTCTGTGAAAACGTGTGCTATTGATGAGTTAAAGCAATGCCTATGTGACCGATTCTCAAATGAACTTGAAGTTTCCGACAAGGACAATGATAAGGACAAGGTGCAAACACTCTGACATGAGGCTGATTGCTCACTCTGCAAACTGGGTTAGTAGAAGACGTGAGGTAGAAGCCTTGGGGAAACTTTGTGTGTAGTTCGAAACTACAATTTCTGTCACAAATTTGTCAAAACCATTTGATAAATGGAAGCTGGAAACCGAGTGGAAGGACATAAAAACAATCGTGAATGAGGACTATAATGGTGTCAAATCTAACAAGGTCTGGGATAAACTGTTCATGTATAAACATTCATTATACTCAAACGTTCTGTTGATAGTTGAAATAGTTTTACCTGTGGGCATTAGCAACAGTGTCATGGAGAGAGGGTTCAGTATCCTAACTGGCATGCTAACTGACCAACGACATTCAAGGTCTCACAATACTATGGAAGATCTGATGATCATAAAAGGGAACAACCTGTGCTGGACTGATCCAGAGCGAGAACAGCAAATAGAATCAGCACTGGAAATTTATTGCTATTCTGCATCGAAATGCAAACTAAAACTTGAACCGTTGGGCTCAATCAATCCGCTTCATTATAGACAAAAGCGGAAATGCCTGGGTAGTAGAGACAATGATAATGATTCAACTGGTGGTCCCTGCAATACAGACGGGAATGAGAAAAATCCAATTCTGAATCCGATTCAGAAAGATGTGAACATGACACCGACGACTATGTAATGGAATCCGATTGAATAAACCTTGTTAATGGCACCGTGAATTGATCTGACAGATGTCGTGTCTGTGTTTTGACTATCATTTGAGTGATGTGAAGAGTGGTTCAAGTGTGATTACTGCTAATTATAATTTCAATCCTGCAAAATTTTCATTCTTTGGCTTTCCTTAACTGTACTTACAGTACCTACCTGTACCATCTCTACTATGGATCATTTATAATTTAAACTGATCAGATCAACATCAAAATTATTAATGTATTAACTATTTGACCAATAATTTATTGGTCAAATAGTTAATACCATAATAATTTGATGTTAATCTGATCAATTCAACCAGGTTCCAGCCCAGGGGTACATGAAGTTGAGGTGTTCTCTGGATGCGTTCCAACTTCCAGTCTACTGATGCTTTCCTGGGTGTGGGGATTCCAAACAGTTGACGCATATTCGAGCTGTAGTCTCTCAAGCCCAAAATATGACCTTACTCCATGCTCCTTTGCTCTTCCCACTCCGTTAGCTCATTGAGCACTTCTAGTTCTTGGAGCATTTTCCCACTGTCATTAGTTGGGTATGGCACTATGCTAGCCCATGGTGTCGTCTGTAAAGAGTCTGACGGTGGACTTCAGGTTCTCCTGAAAATCACTGATAGAGTAACTACTACTGGAGTAAAAGACTCGGTCCAACTGCAAGGGTGGAGCCTTGGGGTACCCCAGAATCGACCCTTACTGGTGTTGGCCTTTAATTTGGCCATTAAGTTAATGGGAAAAGTCATACTGTCGTCCTTGAAGGCAAGCATTTAGTCATTTTTGAATTCACTGGTTGATGGCTATCTGATTGCCAAGGGAGATGCGATTTTTGTCAGCATTAGCCTTAGAATAAAGTCATGAATAAGACTCTGATTCATGACTTATACTTAGGCTAGGCCAAAAATATGCTGACAAAATCGCGCCTCCCTCGGCAATTGGAATAGCGGTGTCAGTGATGTTTAATTATGTTTAGCCGTTACTCAGATTTAGGGTAAGAAGAAATTCAAGATTGGTGAGATTTGTCTCCTGATTGTCCATGTTCCATGGCCTGTATAACTTAATTGCACCCCGCTCCCCCCCCCCCCCCCCCCCCCCCCACCCAATGAAAAGCTTGATAAAGTGTCAAACTATAAACAATAGCCTCATTGAATAATCTGGCTTCGAGACAAGGCCATAGAAACAGAGGTGGGGGGAAGGTGGGTAGAGGGGTGGGGAGGGAGAGGGCATGCACCCCCCCCCCCCCCCCCACACACACACATTTTTTACTGCAGATGTTTTGGAGGGGGGGTGTGGAATTGGGCAGGAGAGGACTCTGAGGTTATGAATGTGCAACTCATGACTGAGACTCATAGACCTACAACTGAATATAGTCCATTAATTTGTATGACTGCACTCCTAGATTGAGAGCTTATATGGTGCATGGCTACAAAAATTTATTATTTTCTACAATAATATTATAGAACATATTCAATTTTTAGCCTCACACCATATATGCTCTCACTCCTGGCTCCAGGAGTGCAGTCATTGACCTACAATTTATTATTCAATTACTGCATTGAGTGTAAGTAACAATAAAAATTGATGACATTTTCAAGGAATTTCTAGTTTTAGGAATTCCCTGTATACGTCATCAATTATGTTTGTTGTCATTTAGACGCCACATGCAGTCAGTGCTAATTTTAATTCAACTTGCATGTAAGTATGGTAATTCACAGTAATGTAGAGAGTTCTCAGAAATTAAAGGAGATACCGGGAATTAGAAACTGTTGAGCAAATAGGCTAATATATCTTCGAAACTTATTCAGAGTTGTTCCAGTGTATAAGTACTACAACATGTTTGCATGATATCACAGTATTCACTTATTCTTGACAAAGGCAGTCACACCGTCACATGTCGAAAATGCTGAAGATCTGAACCAGCATCATGGTCAAGTAAGGTAAATTTAATTGTGTAATGTTTTAAATTATTACTCTCCAGGCAATTCAAGTAACGGTTAACAGTTACGGTTAGTGAGGCAGAATTGGGATTTTTGAAACATGCTGTTAAAAAACGTAACTTTCACAGTTAAAAAAAACCAAGAGGATTTTCACCCAAAAGCCACCTGAACGCTTCATTTAATAGAACATTTCAAAATTTTCTTTTGTTCAATCCCACCCCCCAGAGCCCCTCTTTAAGCACTCATTCTTTGGGATCTGGGTGCTATGATTTTAAGATATCATAAAAAAATTTCAAACAGCCAGGCCTGGGCAGCATTAAGTATCTGGAGATTATTCAACACCTACCTTGGTAACATGTGATTTAACTGAAACATGAAGATTTTGTCGTATCATTGCAGGTCGCAAGAATGCTCTCGAGGAACTTCCTCTCAGACCATCAATAATATTTCTCTGTGCCTTTCCAAATACTGAAATTTACAACATAACTCATTTAGACCCATTGAGCAGAAAAATGGAAAGCTCTTTCCAAAAGCAGTCTCTTCCTATAAATTTGGTTTAAGTGCATGATAGTTGCAATGTAACAAAGCAGATGGGAAACTTGTGCCACTGTGGAGCTATCTACAGGTCCATAGGGGTGAGCTGTGCTTTTAAGACTCCTTTAAAGGGTCTCTTTAATTTTTGTATATTTGGGATGGATACCCATGGTGATAATAAAATCATTAACACAAAATGCCAAAGTTGCAATTCATCTAAAAAGTATACATGTACCTTAGAATGAAAGTGTCAGTGACACTGTAGCTCAACTTGACAAACTTGAAATGGTAAATTTGAAGATCATTGGTTCCAATGTTATTTGGTAAAACTTCAACATAACAGCACTGTGTGTGCCAATGTCAGAGCAATGTAAACTGTAAGGCTGGCTAAAGGAAGAATGTTGATACACAAATACAGCAAGTTCGGAGATCATTGTAAATGGCAACTTTTTTTCACAGAAATGAATCTACATGTGGAGGTTTCGCCTAATGAGCACGCCAAGTCCAAAAACAATACTACGATAAATGTGCCCAGTAGGTCATGTCAAAAAAGAATGTAAATGCACAAATGCAATAGATTAAAAGATTATTGCTGACAGCCACAGTTTTTGATAGAAATGAAAAGAAAATCGATAGCTCCTATCTCTGTCACCTCGAACAAGCATATAAAGTTTCAAAACAACTAGATAATGAATGTGCTCTCTGAGGCATGTCAAAGGAAGATGGTAATGCACAAATGCACTAAGTTAGACGGTCCTGGCTGGAGGCAATGGTCTTTTAAATCTTTTTTATGGAAATTTATAAATATACCCTGTAGAGAGAGTGCAAAAGGGATAAGTTGCTACAAAAATGCAAGTCCAAAGGCAGGTGCAAACAATAATTTTTTATGGAAATGAAAAGAAATCAACAGCTAACATCCACCAGCCACCCAGAACATGCATACCAAGTTTCAAGTGATCCTATCCTAAACATGCACTGTAGGGCATGCCAGAGGAATATACTGATGCCTGACTATACTAAGTTCAACGGTCATTGCCAACGGCAACCATTTTTGACGGAAATGGAAGAAAATTGACAGTTTCCATCTAGAGGTTATTCTGAACAAGCTTACCAAGTTTCAAAGCAATCCGATCATAAGGGTTTGCCAAAGGGAAATATTGATGCATAACTGCACTAATTTCCTTGAAGGTCATTGCCAGCAGCAACATTTTTAGATGGAAATGGAAGATAATCGATAGCTCCCATCTAGAGGTAATCCCAAATAAGCATACCAAGTTGCAAACCAATCTGATCATAAATATGCCCCGTAGGGTGAGCCAAAGGAATATATTTAGGTCTGACTAAACTTAGTTCAAAGGCCGTTGCCAGTGGCAATATTTTTTGACGGAAATGGAAGAAAATCGATAGCCCTCACCTAGAGGTCACCCCAAACAAGCATAAACAAGCATACTAAGTTTCAAATTGATCCGAATATAAATGTGCCCTGCAAGGTGTGCCAAAAGGAAATATTGATGCATAACTGCACGAAGTTCATCGCAGGTCGTTGCCAGTGGCAATATTTTTTTACAGAAATTGAAGAAAATCGATAGCTCCAATCTAGAGGTAACCCCAAACAAGCATACCAAGTCTCAAACTGATCTGATCATAACATGTGTCCTGTTGAGTTTGCCAAAGAAATATATTGATGCCTGACTAAACTAAGTTCAAAGCCCGTTGCCAGTGTCAACATTTTTTGCCGGAAATGGAAGAAAATCAATAGCTCCCATCTTAGAGGTCATCCCAAATATGCATACCAGGTTTCAAAGAAATCCTTTTATAAATGTGCCCTGCAGGGTGTGCCACAGAGAAATATTGAGGTCTGACTAAACTAAGTTCAAAGGCCGTTGCCTGCAGCAAAGTTTTTTGATGGAAATGGAAGAAAATCGACAGCTCCCATCTAGAGGTCACCCCAAACAAGCATACATGTACCAAGTTTTAAATTGATCCGATTATAAATGTGCCCTGTAGGGTGTGCCAAAGGGAAATATTGATACATATGTGCACTAAGTTCATCAAAGGTCATTGCCAGCGGCAACATTTTTTGATGAAAATGGAAGATAATCGATAGCTACCATCTAGAGGTAACCCCAAACAAGCATACCAAGTTTCAAATCAATCAGATCATAAATGTATCCTGTAGGGTGTGCCAAAAGAATATACTGATGCCTGACTAAACTTAGTTCAAAGGTCAATGCTGGTGGCAACATTTTTTGCCGTAAATGGAAGAAAATCGATAGCTTCAAGCATACAAAGTTTCAAAATGATCTGAGCATAAATGCGACCTGTGCAGCTTGACTTTGTTAAGTTGAGCTAGAAATGGGAATAGGGCAAATCACCTAGGGACCTATTCAAAAGGATATGGAACGTGAGTTCAGTTATGCCCATTTGCGATGGATCTCTTTCTCAAACTTGGGTACCAATGTTTTCCACATTAAAAGATGCCATCCAATGCCGTATCTACATGCAATTCTTCCCCACAGAAGTGAGAGAATGTAGTTTTCAGACAAATTAAAGAAAATGCCATGGCAAATTAACAATAAGCGGATGCCATTTGAAAAGATGTTACTGGAGGAGGAGGGTGTGGTACAGAAGTAAATTTTACCAATATTCCTTGCTAAAGTTTTTCAACTGCGACCGACAGGTAAGCATCATTCCAGGAAGTAATAACTTAATAGTAATAATAGTCTATTCATTTGTTTTTCCATCCGTATGTGCACACGTAATATAATTAAATGTTGATGGCAGTCACAGTTTTTCCTGCTATGACTGAAAGGTAAGCAGCTCAAGAAGTTTTGTTGTTGTCTGTCATTTGTCCCTTCACAATCAACCATATGTTTGTGAACAAACAGTTATGGTGGTCAAAGCTTTTCCTGCATTTCAACTCATTTTCTAAAAACTAAGACGATGAAATGAAATATTTTTATACAGCAAGTGCCCTGATATTGATGCTTTAGAGAAGAGAGCACGAAAAGTTGTATAATATACTACTCAAAGTTTGCTGAGCACCACATATTTGGCTCATCATTGTAAAATTTGCTTGTGACATATTTGCGACATATTTGCGATATTTTTAGTGGATATGATTGAGGGATGTATTGAGATGGTCCCCAGTGTTTACATTAGCTCTCTTGACAGTCACAGAAGGCATGTACCCCTTGATTTTCATGATGCTTTCATGTATTGTCTACATGTACATGACATGTGTAGGGTATTCAATCTTCATTTCAAAAGAAACCTTTGTGATTTAACTGGTTGAGTGCTAGAAGCCACTATCAGGGCTTTCAAATAAATGAGGGAACCAAAGCAAAACCCAACATTTTCCTTCTTCATGTTTCATATGCAGTCAAATGCAAATAATATTTTGTTTGTATAAATTTGTTCTATTACAAATCATTGGAGAGTGCCTGCAGCTGAAGACCAGTTTTTGATCATTTAGGCCTGTAGGAACCGCTTTGCCACAGCAACCCAGCTTCGCAGTGACCTTCAGAATGCATCCGGGGTAAAAGTTTCAACACAGACTATCTGGGCAAGGTTGCATGAATGTGGTCTCCGATCGAGAACACCATGTATTAGCATTCCGCTGTCCCAGAACCACTGCTAGGCATGATATGAATGGGCCATGGACCATGTTGGATGGACCAGAGAAGATTGGCGACCTGTCATTTTTACAGATGAGTCAAGGTACTGCCTAGACTACACAGATGGGTGTTCTAGGGTATGTAGAAGACCAGGAGATCGATTCCATGCAGCCAACATTGCTGAGCATCACTGCAATGGTGGAGGGTCAATAATGGTCTGGTGCGGCATCAGCTGGGATGGACGTACAGAGCTCTATGTCCTTGACCGTGGTACAGTGACTGCACAGCGGTATATTGATGAGATCCTGGATGCTCACGTCAGATTGTGTGCTGGTGCAGTGGGTGAGAGATTCATTCTAATGGACGAAAATGCCCGTCCTCATGTTGCCCATGCTGTTCGGGAGTACCGACAGAGGAAAGGGATTGAGCGTATGGACTGGCCAGCAAGATCCCATGACCTCAATCCAATCGAACATGTCTGGAATGAGTTGCAGCTTGCAATTTCAGCCCGTCCAGTCCAGCCAAGAAGCGTCCAGGAGCTTGGTGCCATGCTGGTTCAAGAATGGAACAACAGCCTACATAGAACCATCCGGAACCTGATTGGGTGCATGAGAAGGCATTGTCAAGCTGTATTCAACTGTAATGGGTCTCATACTTGATACTGAACCCATACCAGTTTGCTCCATCAATTTTTTTGCAAATTTGAAAAATTTCTTCTTTTACCAATAATATCCATTTTCCATGGTTATCGTATTCAAAAGCAAAAACATAATGTCAAACACAAACAAAATCCTAATTTCTGTACTTAAATCATTAAAGATATAATTAAATAACAAATATAAACACTTTTCATAACAATATTTCAACTAAAACGTAAAACAGGTAGTTAGATATACTTTGTGCTCAGCAAACTTTGGGTAGTATAATTACCTAAGCAGTTGTTTCTGCCAAGTGTCGATGGCTTGGATAGGTAGGTGGCACTTGACCATAAATAACCACTAAACCACTGGTCTTCATAATCTTATCCTATTTATAACAAGAGGCCCCATGGGGCCTGAAGCGCTCATCTTAAACAGAACACAATATAAACAGAGTCCAAGAATGAATCTACATTAAGCAATGCATCTCCATAGGCTACACTGTCAATCCTTGAGTCCCTCAGGAGTGACAAAAATAATCCAGGCATCATGCCTTTTCTTCAGTTGAACGTAATGTAAAATGTAGAGCTCGCCTATGAAGCCACTTGATACAACCTATGTGGATTAATCTTAGTTAAACACCTCTAGAGGGTACTGAATACAAAATTTTTAAATCTTCAGCAAAATGGCCAATTCCGGCAATCCATATGGAGCCCAAATATTAACCCAGGATCTCGATTTGAACACAGTTGAATCTGACCTCACTAGAGATGTTGTGTACCAAATATGAAAGCATTGTGACTGGTGGATCTGAAGAAGAGAAATTTTAAAGAAATTTCTTCATATTGCATTAAGTTAAAATTTGGGCTACCATAGCGAACCCAAATATTACCCTATGGATCTGATTTGAACAAACTTGAATCTGACCCCCCTCCCCCCCCCCCCCCCCCCCCCCCCAGAAATGTTGTATACCAAATATGACAGCATACTGACTAGTGGATCTGAAGAAGAGGATTTTTGAAGAAATTCCCCCATATTGTACTAAGTTAAATTTCAGGTTTCCATATGGAGCCCATATAAACTGGAATCTGCACTCTCCCCCCCCCCCCCCCGCCCCTGAACCCCCCCCCCCCCCCCCCCCCCCTTGAGATATTGTATACCAAATATGAAAGCATTCCGACTGGTGGATCTGAAGAAGAAGATTTTTAAAGAAATTTCCTTATATTGCACTAAGTAAAGATTTGTCCACCATAGCGAGCCCAAATATATACCTAAGTATTTGATTTGAACAAACTTGAATCTGACCCCCCTAGAGAGATGTTGCATACCAAATATGAAAGCATTCTGTCTGGATGATCTGAAGAAGAAGATTTTTAAAAATTATCCCCCATATTGAACAAAGTTAAAATTTGAGCTTTCGTAGGAAGCCCAAATATTAACCTAGGGACTTGGTTTGAACAATCTTGAATCTGACTCTCATACCAATGATGTATATCAAACATTAAAAGATTCTGACTGGTGGTTCTGAAGAAGAAGATTTTTAAAGGATATTCCCCATATTACCCTATGTAAAAAATTTGGGCTCCTATATTGGGCCCAAATATGAACCAATGGGCTTTATTTTAACAAACCTGTATCTGACACCCCTATGAATGTTATATACCAAATATCAAAAGATTCTGATGATTGGTTCTGGAGAAAAGATTTTTTTAAATTTTTGCAAATATGCTAAGCATTTTTTTCGATGCCCATTACAGAACACCTTAACATAACCGATGGCAATTTTTTTTTACCATTCAATTCTACTGGTCCTAAGGATACTGCATACCAAATAACAGCTCCTTGTTCCGTGTGGTTTTGGAAATAATGGCATTTGAAAATATTTCTATTTTTAGCTCCCAGGGTCCCCATGGGGATGTGGGAATTTTTTTTTTTTTTTTGCATGTGTCAAGTACTTATGACCCAATAATACCACATACCAAATTTGGTTCAAACCGGACCATCAGTTCAGAAAATAGAAATTTTGGATGGCACCAAAAATCTTACCCCCCACCCCCCACTACAAAGCCAAATATTGTTTCAGGAACTTCGTTTGAACAAACTTGATTCTACACCTCAAAAGGAAGCTCCATAGCAAATATCAAGTCATTGTACACACTGGTTCATGAGAAGAAGATTTTTAAAAATATTTTTGGAGCATTTTACCCCCACTCCCTCCCTATGGTGCTGAGCATGTTGAGTTGAACAAAAATGCAATGCCCATTCGGGACCGTCACTCACACAAACTTTCAATTGAATTGGCCCAATGGCTTTGGAAGAGAAGACCAAAACATGGTGTTGACAGACGACGGATGGAGAGCAATGAGATTAGCTCTGCTAGACTTTGTCAGGATGAGCTAAAAATCTTTGGAACTCCCTGCTACAGACCTGCAGTCTTGAGAGGGTTAAATTAAAGTAACATGCACAATGGAATCAGATAAATGTTTTCCAGCATAGAAAGGGTTAATTCAACATGAAATCAGTAGAGAAAGAGTCCATCATGAGAGAGAAAAAATCTTTGGAAAAAACCACACTGAAGTCACGAGAGGGTTAAATTAAAGATATTCAGACAGGAATCAGATCAATTTTTTTCCAAGGAACCAGAAAAAACAGTAGTGAAACATTTTTTTGTTTGTTCATGGCATCAATAAAAATCTTTGAAACCCGCACTGCAGCCTTGAGAGGGTTAAATTAAAGACATGCATACAGGTATCAGATGTCTTCCAGCATTGAAATGGTTCATTAAAAATAAATAAAAATCTTTCTAAAACAAACAAAAATCCCCCCCCCCCCCCACACCCACAGAATTGACAGATTGTAATAACAATATTAACTGTTCATAACAGAATTTTTGTTTATTTAAGAACACAATATGTCAATCAAACACATCTGTGAATTAAATGCTCCAGGAATAAAACTACGGACTCATCATTTTTTCAATACCCTCTACCAGGCACTCTGATTGAACTGGTGGCAATTTTTTTGACAAATCCCTCCTTCTGGTCCTAAGGATGTTTCATACCAAATACCAGTTCTCTGTTCCTTCTGGTTTGGGATATATGGGCTTTTGAATTTTTTTGTTTTTAGCCCCTGGGGTTGTCACAGGGCTGTGAAAAAATTTTTTTAGGCATCTATCAATTACCTAGGACCCACTTAAACTACATGCCAAATTTGGTTGAAGTTGGGCCACCGTTTCTTGAAACAGAAATTTTGGGTGGGGCCAAAAATCTTACCCCTCCCATTACAAAGCCAAATATTCCTTCACGAACTTTGTTTGAACAAACTTGATTCTACGCATCAAAAGGGAGCTCCATAGCAAATATCAAGTCATTGTACACACTGGTTCATGAGGAGAAGATTTTAAAAATATTTTGGGGCATTTTCCCCCACTCCCTCCCTATGGGGCTGTGCATGCCGAGTTGAACAAAAATGCAATGCCCCTCCAGAGCCATCACTCACACAAACTTTCACTTGAATTGGCCCAGTGACTTTGGAGAAGACCAAAACATGTTATTGACGGATGACGTACGGAGAGCGATGAGATTAGCTTAGCTTGACTTTGTCAAGATGAGCTAAAAATGATTGTGCCTGTCTTCTTGCCCATGTCCCTTATGCGTTATGGGGTATACTCTGGCATTTGGGGATTTGTTTGGTTGTTTACTGGGGTTTAACTAGACTTTAGACAACCAGGGTCATATCATGCTGTACAGTTTTATGAAGGAAGCTGGAGCACACAGAGAGAACCACCGGCTGCAGCAAATGCCCAGCTCTCAAGACATTAAGGTTAATTGTGCTAACAGAGTAAAATAGACGAGAGGTTCTGACCCTCTCCGATTACGTCTTCATCTGGTCTTGTGCAGGTTGAGGGGGTTTCATTCATTGATTATTTGCATTCAAACGCAGGTCCAAGCAATGAAAATCAAATACACCATCCAAACGTCATGGTTATTGAGTTCGGTACTTTCACTAATCTCTCTACAACTGGATAGCTGGAATGTCAGCTAAAAATGGTGTGACTCAAAATTCACCCCTCCTCAAGATGGCATTAAGTTAATCAATGCGATTACTACTCCCATTGTTTGTTTGGTGATGTGAAACCTGTTAAACCATGTCTGGAGTCACAGCATAACAGCTTTAACATCACCAAACATGAAAGGAACACCAAGCACGAAAACCATGTCTCACAGCATCAACTTGCCAATCTTGACACTTGCTTTTTGTCAACATTAACTGAAATATGTTGTAAATTGCCACAAGTGTGCATATCATGAACATATTCATTTTCACAGATATCAAAACATCTTTAAAAAGCGATCGGCAACTGACAGGCATCAGAAAACTGAAAACCTTTTCAGAATTTTTTTCTTTTTGAGCATTGTTTATTTGTAACCAGGCCTGAAAATAAGCAGTCTGACATTTGTAGAACGAGGGGCCCAGAGGGTGAATTTGATGATGCTATCCCAAACAGTGGGCCAATTTATCCTTTTGGTACCCATTTCTGTTTACTCTTGAGACCCTGATTCAGACTGAGGTTCACAGAGGGTAAATTTAGTGATGCTACCCTGCCATGCAGGGTAGCATCACTAAATTCACCATCACCCTCTGGGGACCTCATTTTGCAGATGTCAGTCTGCTTACTTTCTGGCTTGTTTGTAACAACTGCCCCCTAAGATGGCAGCCAGTGAGACACTCTTCTTTATGTGAAAAATGAGCAATCCAGCAATCCAGCTGTATAGAGAGAGATCAGTGGGTACTTTTTTAGCTCAAGTGACATGGGATGATTCAACTAGTGTTTAATAAATTTACACTTGTTTACCAGACATGCCATTACATGTGAGAGTTACTTTTTCATTGATTTGAACAAAACAAAATGCGATATTAGAACAAGCAATCACCTCAGATTGAACTGAAATTGGTTCGTCAGTTTTGGAAGAGGTGCAAAAAACATGTTCACGGACGGCAGATGATAGATACATGAAGGACAGATGAGATGGTGAGTGATCACCATAGCTCACCCTGACTTTCAGTCAGGTGAGCTAGAAAAAGGGGGGTGAAAAATGAAACAAATGTGCTGATTGAAATTGAGATAATGAAAGTATCTCTCTTTCTGCCTATCAAGCTCCTTCGGATAAAAGGAGATTGGAAACGTATGCATATTTTCAGAATTTGAAGAAAACTAAACCCAAACTTATGGCATTTCGAGAGAAGAGTGACACACGACCAACATTATCTATCTGGAACCAATTCCAGTTAAAAGGTCCAAATCCACCAGAGGATGGTATCTATCTGAGTTCATCTGGGACACTCTTCTTAACCCTTTACCCAACGTAATGGCCAAAACCGGCCAGCACTACTCTCAAAAATCGCCAATTAATTTTCATTATATTTTCATTTTTTGTCTCAAATACATAGGTTATTACCCCTCTTTGGAATAAGCTCATTAGTTATTAGTTATTCAAGAATTTTGTTTGCAAGTGTCATCTGCTTTTCATGTTAGGTAAAGAGTTAATGTGACCAACCCAACTGTATAGAGATCAGTGGGTACTTTTTTAGTCCAAGTGACATGGGATAATTCATCCAGTGTTTAATAAATTTACTGTTATTTTCCAGACATGCCAGGACATGTGAGAGTTACTTTTTATTTTCATGTGATGCATTTTGGGTTTTCTGTCATAACTACCAGCTAAGAAATGCACACAACAAACTGTCTACCCTCAGCTAGTGATAAAGACAGAGGAAAGGCAGACAAATAGGTGATAGAGTACATGCGATACGTGCAGGCCGACTCATTCATCTGGTACTTGTGACCTAGCAGAGGCCGCATTCAACCAGTTTGGTCTCTTTCTTCTACTTCAACCATCATCCAACTGGATAGCTGGCCTTCTGATGGGAAGTGGTTGAGGAGAACTAAATAGCCTGAATCATGTTCACATCAAATCATGTCCAAATCGTTGCATGTACACCCAAAAAAGAGACTAGTGGGTATTTGTACATCTGGTTATTTACGATTATTCTCTGGGAGGTCTCTGGCATGACATAGAAGGATTTTGTCAGTCAAAGGCATGATGCATTAATTACCATTATCTCCCCATGCACATACACTTTTAAAGAGCTTATTTTGCCCATGTCAAGACCCAGCAGTCAAGGAGATGGTATTTCTTCAGATACATTTGCTCAAATTTTCTCCCACTAGGCAAACCATTAAAGGTCCTGTATGTTTTGAAACTTGCATTGAGCTTTAACTGCATCTGCCTGTTGATTTACTCCATGTAGAAAACAAGATGAATGATTAGTTACTTAGTGTCTTTACCTTCTTGAGTTTTACCATTAAAATCTCCAACTTCATATCCTTTTTCACGACCAGCCTGTAGAAAAATCTGGTTAAGTGATGAGTAGGTATCGGTCACAATCTTCATCGCTCCCCCTTTACCACGATAGCCTAGAATGTATACAACAATATAGTTATTTTTGAAAACATCATGCTTCTTCTCTGATCTTGTAATAAACAAGGTCAATCAATGCTAATATACATTGCTACAGACTGAAAGTGGTAAATTGTTAAATTCCTTTTTCCTGCAATGAGTGAAACTTTTCATATCGCAACAAACAGACATCAAAAAGACCTTGAATTACCAAGTTTATGGTAGAGCTGCAGAGTATTGGAAACTGAATTAAAAAACAAGAGGTCCACGGGGCATCTTGAAAAGAACACAATTTAAACAGAGTCCAAGAATGAGTCCACATTAAACAATCCATATCCATAGGCTACACTCTAAATCCTTGAGTCCCTCAGGAGTGACAAAAATAATCCGAGCATCGTGCCTTTTCTTCAGTTGATCATAATGTAAAATGTAGAGCTCCCCTATGAAGCCCCTTGATACAACCTATGTTGATTAATCTTAGTTACACACCTCTAGAGGGTACTGAATACAAAATTTTTAATTCTTCAGCAAAATGGCCAATTTCGGCTCCCATAGGGAGCCCAAATATTAACCCAGACTCTTGATTTGAACACAGTTGAATCTGACTTCCCTAGAGATGTTGTGTACCAAATATGAACGCATTCTGACTGTTGGATCTGAAGAAGAGAAATTATAAAGAAATTTCTTCATATTGCACTAAGTTACAATTTCAGCTACCATAGCGAGCCCAAATATTAACCTATGGATACGATTTGAACAAACTTGAATCTGGCCCCCCTAGAGATGTTGTATAACCAAACATGAAAGCATTTTGACTAGTGGATCAGAAGAAGAAGATTTTTGAAGAAATTTCCTCCTATTGTACCAAGTTAAATTTCAGGTCCCCATATGGAGCCCAAATATTAACCCAGGCATTCGAATTGAACAAACTGGAATCTGCCCCCCCACTCCCCCTCCCAGAGATGTTGTATACCAAATATGAAAGCATTGTGACTGATGGATCTGAAGAAAAAAATATTTAAAGAAATTTCCTCATATCGCACTAAGTAAAAATTTGGGCTACCATAGCGAGCCCAAATATAAACCTAGGGGTCTGATTTGAACAAACTTGAATCTGACCCCCCCTAGAGATCCTGCATACCAAATATGGAAGCATTCTGATATGTGGAACTGAAGAAGAAGATTTTTAAAAATTATCCCCCATATTGAACAAAGTTAAAATTTGGGCTTCCGAAATTTTGAGACCATCACTCGCACAAACTTTCACTTGTATTGGCTTTGGAGGAGAAGACCAAAACATGGTGTTGATGGACAACGGACGGAGAGCGATGAGATTAGCTCAGCTTGACTTTGTCAGCTTGAAATTTTCTCAAGATGAGCTAAAAAACCTGCAGCATACTGGTGTGTCGATAGACTGTTCAGATATCTGAACATACATACCATAATTGGGACTTGAACTGAGCCACTACAGTCTGAACAAATCAGCATGCCTTGATGATGCAGTTCGAATAACCCTTTACCCATGGCAGATGATATCAAAATTTGTTATTTCAAATATTACTTTATCAAATTTTTCCTAACATTTCAATAAAACGATATCATGTGACCATCGACTCATCGAGCTTGTTCCAATGATGGATCAGTCACATTATGGTTCTGTTGAAAATTTTTTTTAATATTTTTTCAATGCCTCAACTGGTATATTACATGGGAAATTATGCTGATTCATTGGGTGGGTAAATGGTTAATATTATTCATTCAGCACTACAGTTAAAACTCAAGACATCTTGAAAATTAAATTATGTGTAAATAAACCAGAGGCTCAAGTGAGCCTAAAATGCTCACCTGGCTCAAATTGTCAAAACAGATGAGTGTATCAATAAGTGATGAGCAGTAAGAGCAATTTTTTTGATTTGCTGTGACACAACCAAAGGCAACTGTTTTGGCCATTCATTTCTGCTGGTCCTAGGAAAGCTTCCTAGCAAGCTCTGTTCTGTGAAGTATTAAAAAAACAGCAACCGAACGAAATTTTCGTTTTGTAAAAAAATTTTTAAAAATTTAAAAAAAACAAGGAAAAACAAGCGACTCGATTTGAACAAACTTGAATTTGACACCCCTAGAGAAATTACATACCAAATATGAAAGGATTCTCACTGGTGGATCTGAAGAAGAAGAATTTTCAAGAAATTTTCTCATATTGCTCTAAGTTAAACTTTGGGCTTCAATAAAAAGCCCAAATATTAACCCAGGGACCTGATTTGACCAACCTTCAATCTAACCCTCCCAGATATCAAATATCAAAAGAGTCTGACTGCTGGATCTGAAGGAGATTGATTTTAAACGGTAATTCCCCATACTGCACTAAGTAAATATTTGAGCTCCCTTGGGAAACCCAAATATTAATCCAGGAACTCGATTTGAACAAATTTGAACCTTACAGCTCCAGAGATGTCACTTACTAAATATAAAAGGATTCTAACTAGTAATTCTGTAAAAGAACATTTTTTAAGAATTTTCTCATATTGCACCAAGTTAAAATTTGGGCTCCAATAAAGAGCCCAAATATTCATCCAGGGATCCCATTTGAACAAACTTGAAAACTAACTGCCTAGAGATGCAGCTGTGAAGAAGAAGCCAGGTTTGCAAAAGTTAACGGACAATGGATGCCAAGTGATGGCAATACCTCACACTGACTTGCAGGCAGGTGAGCTTATAATGACGGTAAGGCCATAAAAAAAGAACCTTTGTTTCTCAGGCCTGCGCGCATGGTCATTTTTGGTGCGCATACATCCTTTTTATGACACCAAAAAAATCTTCAAAAAAAATTTGAGATATTGTGCTCATTTCGGTAAATCGATATCGATGCGTTCGCAAATTTTAAATTAACAACTTCAAGCTTTTTCTACATCATACCTTAATAAAGTGGGTGGGTTTTAGCAATATTCACGACAGAAAGTGTTTTATTCTGTAAAAGGTAAGTCATAATGACAGCAAGAAGGAAGGTGTCTTTCAGTCTGACAACAAACAGTCACAAAGGGGAATGGTCGATTCGCACCACGTTTGATTCGCACCAACCCTCAGAAAGTCTGCAAAGTCAGGTGCTATGTTGAATGGAACACAGTCTCCTGGCATTTATTTTTAGTAACATTTGTATTGTAAATGGCCGTCATTGGGAATTTGTGTACTGTTATTTGAAACGGTCACGAGTTTCCCAGTTAATTTAAATAAATGCATTTGAGATGCAGGATAATTGGATAACTAATAGTAACCATTGCTTGATATAAAAGTAACAGTCATAGTTGAAAATAAATCGCATACAGGCAGGTAAGTGCGGTCGAATTGGTTAATAAAAACACGCAAACATTCGTTTTGTATTTCATTTTCAGATTTTAAAAAAATATGATTTATGGATGAACTGCCCGTTCAAATGGGTTGTGATAATTTTGAATATAATGGGGAAAAATTGCGATTCACGATTTTATTAGGCAGGTTGTGAAAGGATTTTTTTTTTTTTGGTAAAATAAATCTCTGAAAGTTGGCACTTCGACATTTAATTTGTCCCAGAGACGTTTCAACCAGAGACGTTTCACCCACGAGGCGTTTCGTGACTTTCGTCCTGTGTTATAATTTTCACGTTTCACTGAAAAAACAAACATTCAAACCCCACTTCATTTATGACCCAACACCCCTGTGGTGAATAACCAATATATTTGCGAAATTTTGCATGGTCCACCAGGCGTTTGGGTTGGGGTCAAATTACCACAAACAACCTCTCGGGGAGAAAATAAAAAGAAGAAAAAAACCCTGCCCGCCCGCATGCTTTTTTGGAAAAAATGGCCTGAGAAACAGACAATCAACTTTGTATGGCCTAAACCAATATTTTTGTAATTACACAGGTATTCAATCGATACTGGATTGAATAACGATATGTATTGGTTTATTGATATACTATGTAGCCCTAGTTTATGGTAAAAGTTCCTAACCTTCGCAGGTTTATTCAATTGGTCCTTCTTTTGTCAAGATCTGTGATGGATTATCAAGAAAATTAAAATGACTTGCTCCTGTTGCATGTAATTTCATTTGGAAGGTGCACCTTCAGTTTTTTTTTGGAAGGTGCAATTTCTGAAGGTGCAATGTCTGAAGGTGCAAAGTCCTCAACTTGTTTCCATCCCCAGCACATCTGGTAAAGAGATAGAACACATGCAGTCTGGCTGCATAGTTTCTTTTTCTTCACCAGATGTGCTGACGCCAGCTCTAAGGTCACTTCTATAATGAATTTGATGCCTGTGTGACCTACAATCGGTCTAACCATTGAACAGTCCAATCCCATGTCATGTTTAGATTCAATCAACTGTAATATACTTCAGTTGGTTGCTAATGCAAACCCACAGCTTGCTTTTCTGACTGAAATATGCCCTCTGATTGAATCTAAAAAATACCATAAGCTTTCTTTTTCTGTCAAGAAAAAACCAACAATTCATTTTTCCAACTACTAATATTCCATCCACGGAAGCTAAAAAATACCATTACATTAGAAAATTGTGATTCTGTAGAATGGCAGGCTCACCCATAAAGATAAAAAATAATGGGACTCACACACATGAAGTGAAACACTTCACATATACCATATTCTAGTTGGAAATACCTTCATAATGAACTCTGAAATTTTTCTGACTACTCACTTAATTGGCAGTTATTTATTTATTTATTGGTGTTTAAAGTCACTTACTTATGCACATGGCTAATTGTGACCATGACAGTTTTACGGTGGAGGAGGCCAGAGTACCTGGAGAGAACCACCGAGCAACTGTCAGCTCCTCAACATTCTAACTCTGTTCAAGCTCTGCTCACACAGGGTTTCAGCGGTTGAAGACATGTTCACCATCGGCGTGCAGTAGACCTTAGTACACGGTGTCATTGTGCCCCCTTGTAGTCAACTGGGATAAAGTGTCTTACCCAAGGACACAACGCGGGTCATCCTGGACTGGGATTTTTTTCATTTTTTGTCTCAAAAACATAGGTTTCGTTCCAACGAGGGGTCATATCCTATGTTTTTGAGACAAAAAATGAAAAAATAATGAAAATTAATTGCTGATTTTTGTGAATAGCGCTGGCCGGTTTGGGAGGTTATGTTGGGTAAAGGGTTAAGGGTGGATATAGTTGACACACATATAACTTTTAAAGTCAACATTTACTATCAAGCCCCATCTAATCTGTACCAAATATAAAGACGACAGAGAGTCATTCATTCATTTGAAAATAAGTTATCATTCACTGGTAGTAGAAAAAGGCAGGCACCATCAGAGAATTTCATTTAGTTTGTATGCTAAATCTGACTAGGAAAAACTATATGGCTATATTTTTTCTGACCAGGAATAATTAAATGAGTACAAAAAATTGCAAAATTCATTGAAAAATTAAGTTTCTCTGACAATACTCCTATTTTTGAAGAACAAAAACTTGTATTGGATAAAGCAGGTCACCAAAACATATAAAAGGAAATTTGTTGCCCTCTTAACCCTCTGAACACCAGAGGCCCTTTTTTCCAGCCAGGAACATGATACGTCATAACGTCATTATATAGGATGGTTGTTAAGTAAATATTGTGGTGTAGACCAATCAGTATTTTCAACGTGCAGCCCGAGGCTGCACATTGAAAATACTGATTGGTGTACCCCAAATAATGAATATGGACCTTCTAATTGCTGCCATTGAACTGGCATGGAAGATACCACTAGTGTTTAAAGGGTTAATGCTAAATACAGTTAAGCAAAGCAGTAAGAGTGACAGGCTTTCCCATTTGGAAAAACTGACCAAAGAAAATTGCAAAATTTACTGAAAACTAAGGCTTTTTTGATCAGAAATAACTTATGCAAACAAAAAGGGTATTGGATAAAACAGGATATGAACCCAAGAGAAAATGTGACCAAAATTTTCATGAAATTTTTCTTGAAAATTTTAGTCAAAATATTGTGACAGAATGGGCCTCACGTTATTACCAAAATTTCTTTTTTTAAAGTTTTGTTCAAGTTTCTACCGGAAATACCGTCAGAAACAGTTTATAAAGCTGCGCTATGACTTGCGGTAATTTCGTAACAGCTGTACAATTTACAAAGTCTTTGCGGTAATTCGTAAGTCACCTTGGGACAATTGTTTTCTTTTCACAGGGTGTATACCACTGTGACTACCTCACTTTAATCATATCACACCATATTTATACTTGGTGGACTTTGTTTGTTGAAAATAATTCCATAAGCTTGTATTTTGGCATTTTTATCTGTAACACTGCGGCGTGTTTTCGCTTGAAGGCTGTCATGTTTCGCAATGCGTACTGGGAAATTTTCAACTTGGAAATCAGTTTGTTTTGCACTTATTGGTTTCGCCGGTCGCATAAAGTTATTCCAGTTTATTTGTCCTATAAATTTCTCAGTATTGTGTTGGGGTTTGAATGGTGTTAATGCTGGGTCACACCAGCATCCTTATTAATCAAATTCGATCATTTTTTATAGCGTTGACCTTTGCTCAGTTGCCTGAGTCCTGCTGAAACACACAGGGGTCAACTCCGGCGTGTTTTGACGGGTGTCATGTGACCCTCGGGTTTTGTAGACTATAAAAGCAGAAGTCACTGGTTCAAGCGGGGCTGAATCCTGTCAAAGTAATAGCGACAAGAAGCGTACGGAAGAAGTTCTTTGTGAGTCTCAATTTCTTGATGAAGGATTATTGCGAAGCCAAGAGGGACTCGCAAAAGTTTTTCTTTTACTTATGCGGGTTATTTTAGGGGGGGGGGGGGGGGGGGAACGCACCGAGGCAAGTGGCTAGTGCCCTAATTAGGTTTTCTATTTATTTCTGTTAGGCAGCGCAGGGCCAAGAAGCCAGCGTTATCGGTGATTTTGTGGGTTTTACCTATTTATTTATTTTATTAGGGGGCGCAGGCCAAGAGGCCAGCGCTATCAGTAATTAATAGGTTTTCTATTTATTTATTTTCGTTAGGGAACGCAGGTCAAGAGGCCAGCCTTTTCTGTAATTTGCAGGTTTCACATATTTATTTATTTTCGTTAGGGAACGCAGGCCAAGAGGCCAGCGCTTTCAGTATTTTAATATTTTCTGACCAGTGTTTACCCATTTTATTGGAGTACATTGGGCTGAGAAGCCAGTGTACAGGCCCGGTAGGACAGCGTTTGCTCCTCAAATATTTCTTTCTCAATTTATTTTCTGTAGGCGTACACAGAGCCAAGAGGTGTGTATAAGGTTTACAAAATTAGCATTGTCCCTAGTATTTAAATTATTTATTTACTTTGTTAAGTTCACTGGGCCAAGAAGCCAGTTCAGAAGAATTTTGGGTGTTTCTTTGGAGGGGTGGGGCACAGAGATAAGCAGCAATGTTGCCCTAAGTTTTCTTTGGGGGGGGGGGGGGGGGGGGGGGTATTTCTATGGGTGTACAGGGCCAAGAGGCCAGGATACAGGGCCAAGAGGCCAAATTTTCCTCAATACGAAAGTAAATTATAGAAGTACTTTAGGCTAAGAAGCCAGTGTCCTATTCATGGCTAAGAGGCCAGTGCACAGGACCAAGAGGCCAGTTCACAGGGCCAAGAGGCCCATATACAGGACCAAGAGGCCTATACTCAGGGACATTAGGCCCTAGGTTTTCTCTCTGATGTCAGGTAATAAAACAATTTAATAAAATCAATGTGTGGCGAGGTAATTGTGTAATAAGTGGAACAATCATCATAATTTACTGTAGCCTAGGGGTCAGGGGGCCATATATTCAGTCCGGATTTTATCCGTCAAACATTTTCCTGTTGTTAATTAAAACAGTGATGGGTCTGACTAGGTGTACTCATACCCATCACAAGGGAATGTCTGGCGAATACTATGCTGGGGCTGGATGTGTGACTCTGGAGTTTGGCTTAATAATGTCACCTGTTGGTGGAGTTGCCCACTATGTGACAGTGTGAGAGAGAGTAAAAGTTTTATATATGTAATAGATACTGGCGCAAAGCTAGTGCAGTTTTGGCATCTATGGAACTGATTTAAAACCATTTTTTTTTTAAAGTTATTTTTTATTAATTGTTTAAGGTTGACACTTTGCTCTGCCATTTGTTCTCACTTCAGTTATGTGTGCGATACAGCATCTGATGGACCTCCACTGGGGATCCATCAGGCGGTGTGTTGCACCTAGAACTGCGGTGGGGCAGAACATGTGTTGTAGGCTCGTTTCGCTAACCTTTGTCATTTTTAAGTCGTGACTTTAAATGAGTCTTTGGTAAAATGGTATAAGGGTTGATACAGGTTTGTCTTTAAGTACCGCCTTTCTATTAAATATGAGGTTGCTACTCTCAGAAAAATTTTGTGTATTAGTTTCTCAATTTGGTTATTCGGGGTGTTGCTCCACGAGGGGATGATCCCTACCAAGGGTCCTCCTGTTGTGGCGCAAAACACTGAAGGATCAGATGGTCTAGTCATTAATGTTAATCGTGGCGTTAAGTCAAGTAAATGAATTATGTTAAATTACATGTATGTAAAGTGGCATTTTAGGTATGCAAGGCTGAGAGTAGCCATAAGTTAATCAGATGGGGGTTAAAATAGCAATCCTGAGTTTGACTTGTTGATGAAAATGAGATCCTTCTTTTATGTTAAGGTCTTTGGAATTTATCCCGTTTTGGGATTTGCCGAGGAAATTTTGTAGTAGCCGAATCACTGTTCGCCATGGTGCATATCAGCGAAGGGAACAGTATTTTACTGTCCTTTTCGCTGATGTGCACTCTGATTAGCAGTGATTAGAGAGGCACCTTACCCTATTAATTACTTCAGGTTTGCCTGGACCGTTTTCGTTTAAAGTTAGGTTGTGCCTTCACGTCTGGTGGGTGCATAGTGGTGTTTTGGGTGTGGCTAAACCATTGTGCACACTTTCGTGGTTCCCAATGCTCGATTCCTCATGATGGGAGTAATTCACTCCCATTGTGAGAAATCGATCATGGGACAGTCTTTTAGAGCAGTCGCTCTGTTTCGTTTCTTCGTTTTTCCCGTCTCTCAAGTGGAATATTACCTAGGGAGTCCGAGGCCTTGTGAGCAGCCTAGCTACCTGCCCACATGAGCTTTGGTGTTTTCCCGTCTCACAGGTTAGAAACAGTGAGACGGAGGCCTCATGTTCATTTTAAATATACATGTGGGCTTCGGTATATTTTTCCCGCCTCATCAGTGGAGTATACAGAAACACTGGGAGTCGGAGGCCTCATGCATAGCCTGGCAAACTCTGCATGCTGGCTTTGGTGGAATTAGTAGTTAAGGACTATTCATGCACTGACGGGCATCAGCTAAAGGATGAGGGCCGTTAATTCGCTTTTCCTTGGGTTGAAACCTATCAGTCATCATCTAATCAATTTCATCTTTTATGGAATTCATCATCCATTTCATCTATATGTCTCATTTTCCTTTCTGGTGGCGTTATGTTTCATGTCCTATGTCCTGTTTGTGTTCTGTCTTGTGTGGTATGAATGAGAAAAGGTAAATACCTAAGCAACTATTTTGATATATCTATTTTTGTACCTACGTTGAAAGTTAAATAGAATAAATTCCATTACTTTTAAATAATTCGTTTAACTAATTTATTGTAGACTCAGTCTATTGGTGTTGCCATCCTGACAATGTTTATGCTAGTGGGGTTTAGTTGAAAGCAAGAGAAGGCCCTTATTGATCAAGTTTACACTTGGTCTCAGGATGATCATAGGTGCACATGTGGTCATGCTGAGGTTGATTGTAATTTTGATAGCTCTTTGGATCTATTTGGCAAAATATTCCCTGGCCTGATCCTTTCATATTATATTCAATCATTGCGAGAGAAATTGTTAAAAGTAAATTTATTCCTCTCTTCTTTTGCTGGAGATGAGCCTTAAACTAGCACTGTTCCTTGAATCTTTACATTTTCCCTTTTATGCCAAACACTGCTCGGTTATCTCCCTTGATAGGTTCAAGCAATTCCCCTGTTAAATTAGTGCTGTCTGCAAATATTTACTTATACCCAGCGCTGTAAATTTAGGATGTTCTGTAAATTTTTATCTTAGTTAATGGTGGGTCTGGTGGACAGTCATGGCGTGAGTAACAACTATCCATTGTTATTCATGCCAGGTCTGGCCCACAGCTTTACCGTAACATTTTTGGTGTCTTGGAAGTGGGATTCAGTTACATTTAATTGAATCCAGTGGTGCGAGCGCATGCCGAGTTGCGTGATGTTTTTATGTTTATTGTTGTGGTGATACTGTACTCAGGATTGTTTGTTTGTATAGGAAAATATAAAACCAATGATTTTACGCTAAGTTTAATGATGGAAAGGAGAAGCAAAAGAGGGACTAAAAATGAAATGTTGTCTGAGAGCTTAAATGATGTAAGTGATGAAAGGGTCCCACCTAGTGATATCTTGTTAAAGGAAGGGATCCCCACTATAATTGTATATAATGATGATAGAGAAATGACGAACACCAGAACTGGGCAGAAAAATGATGTCGCTAAATGTAGAAACCTTTCTGAGCTAAGTAATCCACAGTTACCCATAATGCCTGGGGAACGAATGGCTGAGGGAGATGTTAACCCTGATCAGGTTAAAACAAAAATGGGGGATAATCCATCACTGAGTGAGGTCTCCCAAGTTATAAATGATGTAATGACGGAAGCAGTGAAAGAGATGTCTGAAAGTGTGGCAGAAAACATACAAGTAATGATGCAGGGGGTGATGTCTAGCCTGTGTTCTAAAAAGGGACACATTGATCGAGTTCTTGATGACAAAGATGCAAGGACTGAGAGAATGAAAGTGAGTCGGAAAGTCGAAAGGGGGTATATAACCGATGATGACTCAGATGAAGTCAATGGGTATGAAGTACATGATGAACCATGCCTCAGTGTATGTGGTGATGCCTCTCGAGAGTTGAATGCTAGTTCACACACAAATGCAAAACTGCCAGTTTTCACTGGGAAAGAGCAGTGGAAGGTCTGGTTTAATCGTTTCAATGCGGTTGCCAACAGGAAAAGGTGATCAGATAGCATGAAGATGGATGAGCTCCTGCCAAGGATGCAGGGATCAGCGGGGGACTTTGTGTTCGGCCAATTATCTAAAAGGGTCATTGGTGACTATAAATTACTCATGGCAGAACTGGAAAGCAGATATAGGGTGGTTGAAACAACCAAAACCTGTGTGGCTCAATTTAGTAAGAGGGACCAGTACCCTAAAGAAGGCGTTGAGGAATATGCTGCACAACTCAAGAGCTTATATACAAGAGCTCACCCCAAAAGAATTGGAAAAACCAGAAATGAAGACCTGTTAAGACGTTTCCTGGATGGCCTTATTGATGATAGAGCCCGATTTCATGTGGAGTTTGTGAAAGAGCCGGTTGATATTGATGAGGCTGTTGGTTTTGTGGTCAATTTTGAGGAGACCTGTCAAAAACCTTCTGCCTTGCATGAACCTTATTTTGCTAGACGCCCGAAAAGGCCTATGAGGCAATTAAAGGAAGGGGATGACCTGTCAGACAGGGTTTTTAGAACTCCTGAAAACAAGGATGCAAAACAGTCTGAAATGAGGGCTGGTAAACCAGCTTCAAAGGCGATACAGAGCATAATGCCAAGACAGGGGGTAAGCAAAAAGATGAATGAAATGAAGCCTGAAGTTCTCCAAGCATTAATGGATCGTATAGACAAACTAGAAAGAGAAATGCATGCAAGCCAAAATTATAGGCAGGGTGCAAGTAGAAGCATTGTTTGTTACTACTGCCAAGGCCAAGGTCATTTTTTGCAAAATTGCCCAGTAAGAAACCGGAACTTTGACAGAGAAGCTAAAATTGACAAAAGATTGCCTATACAGGGAAACTCTAGTACCAACAGGGGAGAGTCTTGGAAAGATGAACAAAACAGCTCTTTAAACTACCAAGGACTGACACGAGGGGGCAGCGGTCAGTTAACTGTACAACAGCCCCTGTAAGAAGTGAAGCAAACCATGACCATTCAAATTACGATGACACTGACGATACTGAAATCCCGCAATATGAAGGGGTATATGTGAAGGGAGAAAGTGAGGGAATTAAAACCGTTTTTACTGCAGATACGGGGGCCACTAGGACAATTATGTCTAAAAGGGTATTTGACAAAATACCTTTTTGTAGAAGACCACATTTACAGAAGTCAGGCAATTTAACAGGGGCAAATGGAAAGCCACTCAGCCTTTATGGCAGGGGACTATTTCATATTAAATTGGGAGGATGTGAATTGATGAGAGAAATAGCTGTGGCTGACATTGAAGATGATGCCCTATTGGGTATTGATATACTGCAGAATGAAGCAGAGGGGCCAGCAGATTTATTATTAAGTAAAGGCTTGATTTATTTAAAAGGTACCCTGATAAAAAGCATTCAAGTGGGAGTGCCAGGTAGAATTGGACGGGTAACTGCAGCCGATCATTATTATATACCACCTTATACAGAGGCCATAATTGATGTTTTAATTGAAAGGAACGATAATGACAGAAGCATTAATGAAGCTATCATAGAACCTGCAGAAACATTCACTGAGAGATACCCACTTTTGATGGCGAGCAGTTTAATATCCATGGAAAATTGTACTCATAAGGTCAGACTCATGAACCCCACAGCGAATGAACTATCCATCAATCAGGATGTCGTAGTAGGCTTTGCAGAAGACCTGACCCAGAAACCTATTGAAGTACTATCCTGCGAGGATAGATCTGAGTCAGAAAACCCAGGTGCCATAAGAAGTATCAAAACCAGTCAGGGTTTTAGGGTGGGAAATCTACCAAAACATGAAGTTTCAACTGAAGATCACCAGGTTCAGACTAATGAAACAGTGCCAGATCACCTTAGAACACTGTATGAAGAAGGCACTCTGAACTGTAATGAAAAAGAGGCTCAGCAAGTAAGAAAGTTGTTATCTGACTTTCAAGATGTATTCTCTAAAGATGATGATGACCTGGGGCGAACTGGCCTAGTAGAACATGCCATTATTACAGGCGATGCACCACCCATAAAACAGCTGCCGAGGAGAGTTCCCATGGCATATGCCGAGGAGTTGAAAAAGACGATCAATAAGCTACAAGAGCAAGATGTCATACAAAAATCACGTCCCCTTGGGCATCACCAATAGTGCTAGTTCCAAAGAAATCAGGCAAACTTAGACTTAGCATTGATTATAGAACGGTTAATGCTGTAACAAAAATTGATGCTTTCCCTTTACCCAGGATAAGAGATTGTTTAGACGCTGTGGCGGGGTCAAGCTTATTCTCAACATTTGATCTCACATCAGGCTATTATCAGGTACCTGTGAGAAAGGAAGACATACCAAAAACAGCTTTTGTTACCAAGTATGGACTATTTGAGTACAAAATGATGCCATTTGGTCTCTCTAACGCGTCCCTTGTTTTCAAAGAGCTATGGAGCTTGCCCTGCAAGGACTCCAGTAGCAAACATGCCTCATTTATATAGATGATTTTGTGGTATTTGGGAGAAATTTAGATGAACACCTGGCTCGAGTAAGGGAAGTACTACTGAGGTTAAAAGAAGCTGGTTTGAAGTTGAAACCAAACAAGTGTGCTCTACTGCAAACGAAGGTGACATTCCTCGGTCATATAGTCTCTAAGGAGGGGGTCATGCCCAATCCTGAAAACATAGCCAAAATATTGCAGTGGCCTGTACCTAAGACAGTAAAAGAAATTAGACAGGTGATTGGAATGGGAAGTTATTATCGAAGATTTATAAAGGATTTTGCCAAGCTTGTAAGGCCTATGGTAGACTTGACCATAAAAGGTGTTAAATTTACGTGGAATGAAAAGTGCCAAAGCTCTTTTGAAGAGCTCAAAAGAGCATTGATAAGTCCAGATATCATGGCATATCCAAATGATGTTGGTAAATTTATCCTAGACTGTGATGCCAGTAACGAAAGCATTGGGAGTGTACTAAGTCAAGTGCAAGAGGGCAAAGAGCAAGTCATAGCATATGCCAGTAGAACATTGAATAAAGCCAAAAAAAATTACTGTGTCACTGACAAAGAGCTTCTGGCTCTTAGATATTTTATTGAATACTTCCGCCAATACTTATTAGGAAGAAAATTTGAGGTGAGAACAGACCATCAGGCTCTCATATGGCTATTTACTTTGAAGGAACCAAAAGGACGAGTGGCCAGATGGATTGAGATATTGTCAGCTTATGATTTCTTCGTCACTTATAGAATGGGAACCAAACATGGCAATGCAGATGCTATGTCGCGGTGCCCCAATCCTTGGAATTGCCAATGTTCTGAGGTTGATATGATGGAAGCACTTAAGTGTGGGCCATGCTCAAAGTGCAAGAGAAGAATGGGTCAAGCACTGGTAAGAACAGAGGAAACTATGGAAACAACACAGGGTGAACATATTTCTCCCAACCCAGAGACAGCAATCTATCACTCAGTTAGGACTCGAGCAGCAAGCAAATTACAAGATAGCAATTTATCAGATGAGCCCAACAGTGGTACTAGCGACAAGCAGGTTACTGAAACCTTTTTGCAATTTGGTTCAAAGTACACTAATCCTGAAATTCAATCGATGCAGGAAAAAGATGAGGACACCCAGTCAATTCTTGCAGCAAAACTGAAGGGTGAACGGCCACCTCACTCAGAAGTAACAGCATTAAGTCCAGCTGCACGTCATTATTGGAACATCTGGGATTCACTTGAAGTGGAAGGTGGAGTACTATATAGACGTTTCTGCAAACCTGATGGCTTGCAATCACGATTGCAGTTGATTGTGCCCAAAAGATTGAGAAAAGAAGTAATGTATCAAATGCACAACACCGTTCTCTCAGGACATCTTGGTGGTAAAAAGACCATTGAGAAAACTCTACAACATTTCTATTGGTTTGAACTCCGAATTGATGTTAAAAACTGGGTGATGAAGTGTAATGAGTGTGAAGCAATCAAGCCACCAGTGCAGAGAAACAAAGCCCCACTTGGAAAAATGAGTGTTGGTGCCCCACTGGATCGACTTGCAACCGACATACTTGGTCCACTTCCACGTACTCCCAGGGGTCACAAGTACATTTTACTTGTTACTGACCATTTCACAAAATGGGTGGAAATATTTCCTGTCCCAGATCAATCAGCGCAGACCTGCGCTGAGAAAATTTTAAACGAAGTGATTGGAAGGTATGGGTGCCCTTTGAGTTTACATTCTGACCAGGGTCGAAATTATGAAAGTGATGTTTTTAAAGAATCGTGTAATTTGATGGAGATCAGGAAGACAAGAACCAGTCCAAGAAACCCGAAGGGAAATGGCCAAGCCAAACGTTTCAATAGGACCCTTCTCAGGATGATTAAAGCGTACTTGAAAGGGGAACAGACCGATTGGGATTTGAATTTAGGTTGTTTAGCCGCCGCATATAGGGCGACTCCTCATGAAAGCACTGGGATGTCCCCAAATCTAATGATGCTTGGGAGGGAAGTAAGACTTCCTTCAGAACTTATGTTCAACTTGAAAAGATGTGAGACCGAGGAAGTGTGTAGCTCATACGGCGAATATGTTGAGCGATTGAGAGAAAGACTATATGCTGCCCATGCGGTTGCTAGAAAGCAACTTAACAAAGCTGCTAAAAGACAGAAAGAGGTGTACGATGTGAATTCTAAATTAATCAGATATGAAGTAGGAGACATTGTGTGGTTGATGAATGAATTATGTAAAGTAGGTGTGTGTCCTAAATTACAGCCTATGTATGTGGGGCCAGGTGTGGTATTAAAGAAGATATCTGATTTGTATTACTTGATACAGATGGGTAAATTCCTCAAAAGTAAAATAGTCAACCACAATAAACTGAAGCCCTACAGAGGAGACCACATACCCCGGTGGACAAAAACCGCTGTCAAAGTTTTTAACAGAAGATGCCAACCCTTTTTACATTAAGTGAGGACTGTTTAGATGTTAAGTGTACTACATGTTCAGTGTCTATTTGTTGAGAGATAATTTACTCGACTGAAGGTTTAAACGAAGTTTTCCTTTGCTTTTAGATGATGAATAATTCTAATAGGGGAAGACTGTGGAGGTGTGGTCACTGTGATTTCTCAAGTGAAAAAAGTAAAACGTTCAACCATTTTCTGGCTCGCCACATGAGGACAGAAGAAGCCCCTTTCAGTTGCTCATTGTGTGGGTATAAGGCACTTAGTGAGAAACTCTTCGATAAACACCAGCAAACTTTCCCCATACACAAGGATAAAATAATTAAATTTAAGGGCATGGGAGTGGTTTTGGACAACACAAGTTACAAACGAAAAAATGACCATCCCTATGAGATAGTAGAAGGAAAAGATGTCGTTAGGGAATCACAGGAGGATTCACTAAAAGTTTGGAACGAGAGGAAGAAAGTCAACAAAATTGAAGAAAAAAAAGAAGCAGTTAGAATACAGGGAGAAAAGGAAGTAGAACCATCGTTACAGTTAGAAGAAGTAGACTTTTCGGAGTTGACCACCACTGATAATGATTTCTTGAAAGAACTGGTAAAGCCTCTCGACCTAGATCAGATATGTTTTGGAGAGGAAGCTGTATGTATGGACGATAAAAGAGTTGTTGAAATGAAAGACAATGGAACAAACACTGAAAATACCAACAATAGTATTGAATCGAAAGATAAGGAAATAAAGAAGTTGAAAGAGGAAGTCCATTCCCTGAGCAAACAACTAGAGACATTCCAAAATCTTTTCGAAAAGAAAATTACTTTAGTGACAGAAACTCTCATCAGTGCAACCAACGTTATGACGGAGCAGGAAAAATCTATAAAAACTCTTCTTTCTACTAGTACTAAAAGTGTAAGTGAAACTTCAGAGGTTGAAAACCATACCAGAGTTGACTGTGTAAATAAATCAAAGAAAAGAAACAGTGTTTCATGTAGTAGTAAGGACAAAAGCAAAAAAATTAAATATGGGCCCAAAACGTCATGGAAAGACTTGTTCAGTGACAAACTTCCTATCATTCGAAAACATAGCAGTGCGACCACAAAGACAAAGAACGAAGAATAGATTTGTGTCAGAGACTAGTGGCAGGACAAACTTTATTGAATTTTATTCATGTTTACATCTTTTCAGGTTCCAGTTTATTTAAAAAAAATTTATGTGTTTCAGTGTCTTCACAGTTTTTATACTATGTTGGTAAGTGTTTTGTGGGGACACAAAAGTCTTAGGAGAGGGTAGTGTGACAGAATGGGCCTCACGTTATTACCAAAATTTTTTTTTTTAAAGTTTTATTCAAGTTTCTACCGGAAATACCATCAGAAACAGTTTATAAAGCTGCGCTATGACTTGTGGTAATTTCGTAACAGCTGTACAATTTACAAAGTCTTTGCGGTAATTCGTAAGTCACCTTGGGACAATTGTTTTCTTTTCATAGGGTGTATACCACTGTGACTACCTCACTTTAATCATATCACACCATATTTATACATGGTGGACTTTGTTTGTTGAAAATAATTCCATGAGCTTGTATTTTGGCATTTTTATCTGTAACACTGCAGCGTGTTTTCGCTTGAAGGCTGTCATGTTTCGCAATGCGTACTGGGAAATTTTCAACTTGGAAATCAGTCTGTTTTGCACTTATTGGTTTTGCCGGTCGCATAAAGTTATTCCAGTTTATTTGTCCTACAAATTTCTCAGTATTGTGTTGGGGTTTGAATGGTGTTAATGCTGGGTCACACCAGCATCCTTATTAATCAAATTCGATCATTTTTTATAGCGTTGACCTTTGCTCAGTTGCCTGAGTCCCGCTGAAACACGCAGGCGTCAACTCCGGCGTGTGTTGACGGGTGTCATGTGACCCTCGGGTTTTGTAGACTATAAAAGCAGAAGTCACTGGTTCAAGCGGGGCTGAATCCTGTCAAAGTAATAGCGACAAGAAGCGTACGGAAGAAGTTCTTTGTGAGTCTCAATTTCTTGATTAAGGATTATTGCGAAGCCAAGAGGCACTCGCAAAAGTTTTTCTTTTACTTATGCAGGTTATTTTAGGGGGGGGGGGGGGGGGGGGGACGCACCGAGCCAAGCGGCTAGTGCACTAATTAGGTTTTCTATTTATTTCTGTTAGGCAGCGCAGGGCCAAGAAGCCAGCGTTATCGGTGATTTTGCGGGTTTTACCTATTTATTTATTTATTTTATTAGGGGGCGCAGGCCAAGAGGCCAGCGCTATCAGTAATTAATAGGTTTTCTATTTATTTATTTTCGTTAGGGAACGCAGGTCAAGAGGCCAGCCTTTTCTGTAATTTGCAGGTTTCACAAATTTATTTATTTTCGTTAGGGAACGCAGGCCAAGAGGCCAGCGCTTTCAGTATTTTAATATTTTCTGACCAGTGTTTACCCATTTTATTGCAGTACATAGGGCTGAGAAGCCAGTGTACAGGCCCGGTAGACAGCGTTTGCCCCTCAAATATTTCTTTCTTAATTTATTTTCTGTAGACGTACACAGAGCCAAGAGGTGTGTACAAGGTTTACAAAATTAGCATTGTCCCTAGTATTTAAATTATTTATTTACTTTGTTAAGTTCACTGGGCCAAGAAGCCAGTTCAGAAGAATTTTGGGTGTTTCTTTGGAGGGGTGGGGCACAGAGCTAAGCAGCAATGTTGCTCTAAGTTTTCTTTGGGGGGGTATTTCTATGGGTGTACAGGGCCAAGAGGCCAGGATACAGGGCCAAGAGGCCAAATTTTCCTCAATACGAAAGTAAATTATAGAAGTACTTTAGGCTAAGAAGCCAGTGTCCTATTCATGGCTAAGAGGCCAGTGCACAGGACCAAGAGGCCAGTTCACAGGGCCAAGAGGCCCATATACAGGACCAAGAGGCCTATACTCAGGGACATTAGGCCCTAGGTTTTCTCTCTGATGTCAGGTAATAAAACAATTTAATAAAATCAATGTGTGCGAGGTAATTGTGTAATAAGTGGAACAACCATCATAATTTACCGTAGCCTAGGGGTCAGGGGGCCATATATTCAGTCCGGATTTTATCCGTCAAACATTTTCCTGTTGTTAATTAAAACAGTGATGGGTCTGACAAGGTGTACTCATACCCATCACAAGTGAATGTCTGGCGAATACTATGCTGGGGCTGGATGTGTGACTCGGGAGTTTGGCTTAATAATGTCACCTGTTGGTGGAGTTGCCCACTATGTGACAGTGTGAGAGAGAGTAAAAGTTTTATATATGTAATAGATACTGGCGCAAAGCCAGTGCAGTTTTGGCATCTATGGAACTGATTTAAAACCATTTTTTTTTTAAAGTTATTTTTTATTAATTGTTTAAGGTTGACACTTTGCTCTGCCATTTGTTCTCACTTTAGTTCTGTGTGCGATACAGCATCTGATGGACCTCCACTGGGGATCCATCAGGCGGTGTGTTGCACCTAGAACTGCGGTGGTGCAGAACATGTGTTGTAGGCTCGTTTCGCTAACCTTTGTCGTTTTTAGTCGTGACTTTAAATGAGTCTTTGGTAAAATGGTATAAGGGTTGATACAGGTTTGTCTTTAAGTACCGCCTTTCTATTAAATAGGTGGTTGCTACTCTCAGAAAAATTTTGTGTATTAGTTTCTCAATTTGGTTATTCGGGGTGTTGCTCCACGAGGGGATGATCCCTACCAAGGGTCCTCCTGTCGTGGTGCAATACACTGAAGGATCAGATGGTCTAGTCATTAATGTTAATCGTGGCGTTAAGTCAAGTAAATGAATTATGTTAAATTACATGTATGTAAAGTGGCATTTTAGGTATGCAAGGCTGAGAGTAGCCATAAGTTAATCAGATGGGGGTTAAAATAGCAATCCTGAGTTTGACTTGTTGATGAAAATGAGATCCTTCTTTTATGTTAAGGTCTTTGGAATTTATCCCGTTTTGGGATTCGCCGAGGAAATTTTGTAGTAGCCGAATCACTGTTCGCCATGGTGCATATCAGCGAAGGGAACAGTATTTTACTGTCCTTTTCCCTGATGTGCACTCTGATTAGCAGTGATTAGAGAGGCACCTTACCCTATTAATTACTTCAGGTTTGCCTGGACCGTTTTCGTTTAAAGTTAGGTTGTGCCTTACGGTCTGGTGGGTGCATAGTGGTGTTTTGGGTGTGGCTAAACCATTGTGCACACTTTCGTAGTTCCCAATGCTCGATTCCTCATGATGGGAGTAATTCACTCCCATTGTGAGAAATCGATCATGGGACAGTCTTTTAGAGCAGTCACTCTGTTTCGTTTCTTCGTTTTTCCCGTCTCTCAAGTGGAATATTACCTAGGGAGTCAGAGGCCTTGTGAGCAGCCTAGCTACCTGCCCACATGAGCTTTGGTGTTTTCCCGTCTCACTGGTTAGAAACAGTGAGACGGAGGCCTCATGTTCATTTTAAATATACATGTGGGCTTCGGTATATTTTTCCCGCTTCATCAGTGGAGTATACAGAAACACTGGGAGTCGGAGGCCTCATGCATAGCCTTGCAAACTCTGCATGCTGGCTTTGGTGGAATTAGTAGTTAAGGACTATTCATGCACTGACGGGCATCAGCTAAAGGATGAGGGCCGTTAATTCGCTTTTCCTTGGGTTGAAACCTATCAGTCATCATCTAATCAATTTCATCTTTTATGGAATTCATCATCCATTTCATCTATATGTCTCATTTTCCTTTCTGGTGGCATTATGTTTCATGTCCTATGTCCTGTTTGTGTTCTGTCTTGTGTGGTATGAATGAGAAAAGGTAAATACCTAAGCAACTATTTTGATATATCTATTTTTGTACCTACGTTGAAAGTTAAATAGAATAAATTCCATTACTTTTAAATAATTCGTTTAACTAATTTATTGTAGACTCAGTCTATTGGTGTTGCCATCCTGACAATGTTTAAGCTAGTGGGGTTTAGTTGAAAGCAAGAGAAGGCCCTTATTGATCAAGTTGACACTTGGTCTCAGGATGATCATAGGTGCACATGTGGTCATGCTGAGGTTGATTGTAATTTTGATAGCTCTTTGGATCTATTTGGCAAAATATTCCCTGGCCTGATCCTTTCATAATATATTCAATCATTGCGAGAGAAATTGTTGAAAGTAAATTTATTCCTCTTTTCTTTTGCTGGAGATGAGCCTTAAACTAGCACTGTTCCTTGAATCTTTACATTTTCCCTTTTATGCCAAACACTGCTCGGTTATCTCCCTTGATAGGTTCAAGCAATTCCCCTGTTAAATTAGTGCTGTCTGCAAATATTTACTTATACCCAGCGCTGTAAATTTAGGATGTTCTGTAAATTTTTATCTTAGTTAATGGTGGGTCTGGTGGACAGTCATGGCGTGAGTAACAACTATCCATTGTTATTCATGCCAGGTCTGGCCCACAGCTTTACCGTAACAATATCTCCGAAATTTCAGTGAAATTTAGCAACAATTTTCACCAAAATTTAGGTGAAATTTTAGTGACATTTCACTATAATATTGACTAAAATTTTCATGAAAATTTTGTTGAAATTTCAGTAAATTTTTTACTGAAATTTCAGTGAAATTTGAATGAAATTTCACTAAAATTTTCATGAAAATTTTGTTGAAATTTCAGTAAAGTTTTTACAGAAATTTCACTATAATTTTGACTTAAATTTTCATGAAGATTTTGTTGAAATTTCAGTAAAGTGTTTACTAAAATTTCAGTGAAATTTTAATAAAATTTCACAATAATTTTGACTAAAATTTTCATAAAAATTTTATTTAAATTTCAGTGAAATTCTAATGAAATTTCACTATAATTTTGACTAAAATTTTCAGTGAAATTTTGTTGAAGTTCTATTCTAAATTTCTGTGAAATTTCACTATTTCTGACTAAAACTGACTGACTAAAACTAAAAATTTAATGACAATGTTGGTAAATTTCAGTAATCTATATCATGCATTATATACATTTCAAAACTAATTTATATAAAACTCATGAAACGAGGAAGTATATAAGCCCACAGGGGAACTTTCAACTGAAGCTAGATATGCTGTCCCGGGATCTCTGATATTTTGAATGGTAAAGTCAGAGAAACTCAAATGGTAGAGTGCTAAATTTTCTCTCAGCCTCAAGATTTGTTCACAGAGTTCTGTCTTGTTTACAATTTAAATATGGGGCTAGGCAAGTTGATTTGAAAAAAGACAAAATGTAACGTTAGAACAAGCAATCGCCTCAAACTTACCTGAAATTGAGTCAGTGGTTTAGGATGGGCAGATGGGCGACAGACGACGGATGGTGAGTGGTCACTATAAGCTCATCCCGACTTGCAGTCAGGTGAGCTAACAAGAGGCCCCATAGGGCGTGAGGTGCTCACCTTGAATAGAACCTGAAATAAACAAGAGGCCTCAGGGGGGCTGAGGGTGCTCACCTGACACGGTAGTCTAAATATCAAACCAGGGACTTGACTTGAATAAGCTGCATATGCCCCTCCTAAGAAAAGCATATACCATCTAGATAAAGTGATTGTGCCCACACAATACACATGATTTTCCTTCTATTTTCAGGTCCTGCACTTTTACGTCCCAAAATTGAGATAAACACATAAAAAACAGATTTTTTTTATTTTTGTTCGGAAATCTTCAAAGTCCCAAACAAAATATTTTCAGACTAAATTTTCTTTTTCTTCTTAAAATTGACCAAAACGCATAAAAAAAAAAAAAAAACTAATTTCCGGATTTTGGTCCAAAATTTCTAAGTCCCACCCTGACTCCATATTTTCATTGTAAAAAAAAAAAAAATTTGTCTTAAAATTTACTAACATGTTTAAAAACAAAAAAAAACTCATTTCCAGATTTTGGTCCAAAATTTTCGAAGTCCCACCTGGACCCCAAATTTTCAGTGTAAAAAAAAAAAAAATTTTTGTCTTAAAATTGACCAAAACGCATAAAAGACCAAACAACCAATTTCCAGATTTTGGTCCAAAATTTGTAAGTCCCACCCGGACCCCAAATTTTCAATGTAAAAAAAAATGCTTTTTTGTCTTAAAATTGACCGAAACGCATAAAAAAACAAAAAACTCATTTCCGGATTTTAGTCCAAAATTTCTAAGTCGGGACCGGAACCCCAAATTTTCAGCCTAAATATGAACCCAGGGACTTGGCTTGAACAAACTTGAATCTCCCCCCACCCCCCCATACCCCCCCCCCCCCCCCCACCCCTTAGCATGCTGCATACCAAATATCAAAAGATTTTTATTGGTAGATCTGAAAAAGAAGATTTTTAAAGAATATTCCTCATACTGCACTAATTTGAACCCAGGGAACCCAAATATGGACCGAGAGATTTGATTTCAACAAACATGTGAATCAATGTTCCAAAGATGTTAAATGTAGAATATGAAATCTTATCCATTTTGGTTTGGAAGCAAACGATTCTTTAATTTTTTCCCATTGCCCACAGTGTTAAAAAATGATGACTCAGCATTTTTCAAAGTCCCGAAAAAGTACCGTATGACAAAACCGATGGCAATTTTTTTTTACCATTCCTTTCTGTTGGTCCCAAGCCAAGGAAGCCTCACACCAAATAAAAATTCTCAGTGCCGTGCAGTTTTGGAGATATGGACGTTTTCGTTTTTTCCTATTTTTGGCTCCTGAGGTTCCCACAGGGCTGCAGGAAAAGATTTTTTGGCATAAATCAAGTACTTATAACCCAATAATATCTCAAATTAAATTTGGTTCAAATTGGTCTCTCAGTTCAGAAAATAGAAATTCTGGGCAGGGCAAAAAATTCTTGCCCTTCTCAGAACAAGGGCAAATATTGCCCGTCAAACTTTTCTTGAACAAAATTGAGCCTACACCTCAAATGGAAGCTGCATACCAAATATCAAGTCTCTGCTATGGCTGATTCATGAGAAGATTTTTAAAAATTTTGTGCATTTTGGCCCCACCCCCCCCCCCCCTCCACAATATGAGGAGAAACCCTATTTGAAGAAAAAACCAAATGCCCCTATATAACCGCTACTCATGTGAATTTTCATTGAACTGCAGCCAGTGGCTTGGGAGAAAATGACCCAAACACCACCTTCATGACGTACGGCAGACGACGGACGACAGACAAAAAGTGATCAGAATAGCTCACCCTGACTTTCAGTCAGGTGAGCTAACAAGAGTCCAAGAATCAATCTACATTAAACAATCAACCTCCATAGGATCCATTGTCAACCCTTGAGCTTCTTAGAACTGACTAAACTAGCCCAAGCATCAAGCCTTTCCTTAGTTAATCAAAATGTAAAAAGTGGAGTTCCCCTATGGAGCCCCTTGATACAGCATATGTGGATTAATCTTAGTTACACACTTCTTGAGGGTACTAAATAAAAAAAATTTAATCCAGGCACTCGATTTGAACAAACTTGAATCTCACCACACTAGAGATGTTGTATACCAAATATGAAAGCATTCTGACTGATGGATTTGAAGAAGATTTTTACAGAAATTTCCTCATATTGAACTACATTAAAATTTGGGCTACCATAGGGAGCCCAAATATTAACCCAGGGAACCGATTTGAACAAACTTGAATCTAACTCCCCAAGAGATGCTGTAAGCCAAATATGAAAGGATTCTGACTGGTGAATCTGAAGATGATATTTGAAAAAATTCCCTCATATTGCACTTAGACTAAGTTAAAATTTGGGTTCCCATGGGGAGCCCAAATATTAACCCAGGCACTCAATTTGAACAAACTTGAATCTGACGCTCCTATAGATGTTGTATACTAAATATGAAAGCATTCTTCTGACTGGTGGATCTTAAGATTTTAAAAGAAACTTCCTCATATTGCACAAAGTCAACCTTCTCTCCATCGATATACACCATCTACCTAAAAATCACGAAAATCTCTCAAAGCGTTCTTGAGTTATTGTACGACATGTGACCAGAGACAGACAGACAGATGGCCAGACGGACAGCGGTATACCATAATACAACCCATTTTTACAAAACGGGTGTATAAAAACAGAAAATGATTCGAGTCAGTATTCATAAGTTATTGGACGGAAACCAGATTCAAGATTGCCACCCTGGAAGTCATAATGAATTGGCCACTGGTGGCATCTTGGTTCAGCTGATTGGTCAAAAACTGAAAGGAAGCTTCCTCTAGACACCAACAATGCATAATTAAAAAATAAATATGATTTTAGTCAGTATTCATTAGTTATTGGACGGAAGCCAAATTCAATATGGCAGCTACATTGAATTGGCTGGCTGGAACAAAATCGAAAGGAAACATTGTCTAATCATACACAAGTAACCCCTAAAATTATGATTTGATGAAATAAGCAGTTCTTTAGTTATTTGACGGAAACTAAAAGTTAACAGTCGGATGCCAGATGGACATGGTGAAAACATAATGCCCCAGAGAAAATCTCTCAGAGGCATAAAAAAATTGCCCCACACCAGGCTGAACCATGGTTGGCTCTGTGGGTCCTGGGACTCTCTAGCGCCCCCCCCTCCCTCCCCCCCAGAAAAGAGCATAACCTCTGCATCTGCATCCACCTCTTCAAACTGTCTTAATAAGCACCTGAAATCTACTTCAGTTCTCCTACCTGATGCTGCAAAGGAATCATCATCGATATCTTCAAACTTCTTGAAGTAAGGCAACACCTCGTCGTAACTCCACCCATCACAACCTTCCAGTTCCCACTCATCGAAGTCATGTTTACTGCCACGGACAAAAAACATTGCATTTAGCTGACTTGAACCACCTAGCATTTTGCCCCGTGGCCATCGAAATTGCTGCAAAAAGAATTTTGAAGATTAATTTATCAAATGAAAACTGAAGTAGCCTTTTATAACCCTTTGACTTACAAAACGGACACATCTGGCAAAGTTATTTTTTGCCCAGAAAAAAATTTCATACTTTTCCCATACTTTTTTGAGACATGTTAGTCCATTTTCTTTACCCATTCAAGGACCTCAAAGAGATGAAAATATAAATCTAACTATGGGAAGATAATTTAACAAAGAAGTTAGTAACACAAGACAACAATTATCTGTTTTGTTGAAATGTATTTGCAAGGTTGTCATTTCTTCATGCTCATTTTGTTCAGGAAAGCTGCTTGTTTAAGCAGAAAAGGACTATTAAATAGACTTAATAGAGCTGAAATGCTTTACCGATTAATCGATTAATCAATTATCAACATCTTGATCGATCCAAAAAGTAATTGATCGATTAACCGTTACTTTTGAACTACTGTATTATATGGGTTAACAAAGGAACAAACTTGCACTAGAACAGGCAAACATTGCCACACCGACTCATATCAGTTATATGAGACAGAGTAAAGCATGCAAGTTATTGCTGACATACCTGTTTAATTGCATGATCATCATATAATATCAGTAGCTGGAAATGGTCATTCTTAACCCTTTACCCAGTGCAGGTAGCAGACGATACTTGCAAAATAAATTCATGAATTACTAAAAATTTTCAATTTTTGTTTCAAAAACATAGCTTATGACCCAGAGTCATTAGAATGAGCTCAACGAGCTCATTCCAATGGGGGTTCATAAGCTATGTTTTTGAAACAAAAATTGAAAACATAATAAATTTGAATGGAGATTTTTGTATATAGGCCTAGTCAGTTTTGTGTGTAACATTGGGTAAAGGGGGGAAGCAACGTCGAGTCTGGTTAGTTCTTGGATGGGTGACCATCTTGAGTGATCGATTCGGGCTCCCACATTGTATCCTTGGGCAAGGCACTTAACTCCGATTGTCTACATTGGGGCACGATGATGCAATGTGCTAAGGCGTACTGCACGTCGACGGTGCACATGTCTTCCAACAAATCTTACCCTGCCTGTACTCTGGTGCGGAGTTACGATGTTGGGGAACTGCCAGCTGCTCATTGTTGCTCAGTGGTTCTCTCCGGGTACTCCGGCTTCCTCCACCAGTAAAACTGTCACCGACATGATATGACCATGGCTGTTAAAGTGTCTTTAAACCCTAATAAAATAAATAAATGGGTAAAGGGTTCATGCTGTAAATCATCAAAGAGTATGGCAATTATTCAGATATCTATTTGGACAAGTGATTAATTGGTTAACCAAGGTTAGTCCATGTGATTAATCGAACAAGAAAACCCCTTAACTGTTTCAGCTCTAACGGCCAGGTAATTTTTTGCCCGGAAAAAAGTTTCATACTTTTCCCATACTTTTTTGAGGCATGTTAGTCCATCTTCTTTACCTATTTGAGGACCTTAAATAGATGAAAATATAAATCTAACTATGGGAAGATAATTTAAGAAAGTAGTCAGTAACACAAGGCAACAATTATCTGTTTTGTTGAAAAGTATTTGCAAGGCTGTCATTTCTTCATTATGCTCATTTGGTTCAGGAAAGCTGCTTGTTTGAGCAGAAAAAGACTATTAAATTACCAAAATACTTTAACCCTTTGATACATCTGTACATGTTATTACGTACGAAATCTTTTGTTTAATTTAACCCTTTGAAATGTTTGTAAGTGTACTAATTGCACACAAAATCAAACAGCATGTTGATACTTTGTGGTCATTTGTTTTCTTATTATTTTTCGATTTTTTAAAGTTTTAACCTCAAATTCCTACTTTCACATGAATAGTGTTCAGTGATAACCATTAAGTCAAATGTTATCGCAGCTCAAAATACTAACATAATCCTGCTGTCAAGACTTCTTAACTGGCTGAGTGCTAGAAGCCACTATTAGGGCTTTCAAAAGTTGAGGATACCAGAGCAAAAGCCCACACTTTACTTGCTTATATTTCATATTCAGTCAAACACAAATAATATTTTGTTTATATAAATTTGTTTTATTACAAATTATCGGAGAGTGCCTGTGGGCATTCTCCAATAATTTGTAATAAAACAAGTTTTGAATAACAAATTCAGACCACCAAAAATAATCTAGACCTCAAACAGTTAATCACTAAAGTGAAAAATATCTTGTTATTTGTACTTTCCGGCATTTGACATCACATTTTGAAAAATGTTGAAGAAACTTAATTCCCAGTGACATTTGAACATCAGGATAATTAAAGTCTCAAAGTGTTAATGGTGTTATTTTTTATTTCAAATTATTTAACCCTCTGCACACTGATGTCAAAATAATGGTAACAAAATTCAAAATTCTAAGCAGCAAATTGAGCTATAATGCAACTTAGAATTGAACCAATTCAATCTTGTTTGACAGTGCTCACCGATTCAATTCCAAATTGCATTTAAATATGGGAATTATTTACAGGTCAAAATTCTGATATTTTCATATCACATTTGAGAGGATTAATTGTTAATGAAGTTAGTTTCCATACTTTTTCAATACATTTATTTCTGCTTTTTAACCCTTTACCTAACCTGAAAAGCAGACGACACTTGCAAAAATAATTCTTGAATAACTAATTTTTTTCATTTTTTGTCTCAAAAACATAGGTTATGACCCCTCGTTGGAACGAGCTCAACGAGCTCGTTCCAACGAGGGGTCATAACCTATGTTTTTGAGACAAAAAGTGAAAAGAATAATGAAAATTAATTGGCGATTTTTGAGAATAGCGCTGGCCAGTTTTGGCCGTTACGTTAGGTAAAGGGTTAAACAGGAATAGCAGGAAGACAACCAACCAGGTTATGAAATTCTCATGCAGTATTTATTTCTGTATATCTTCACTTGTTATATTTGAAATTAATTGCTTGTTATTTATATACCTCAAATAAAGTTTCAAAGTTTTTTTTCCATACCTTTCAAGACCTTTACCAGACCAACACAAATTTCCATTAGAGATGGGTGGTATTAGAATTTTATGTTCAGTATTGGTTTCGGTATTTTTAGGGGGATATACCACAGTATTGGTTCAGAATTCAGTATCTGACTTCATTAAGATTTGTTGATAGTACCAACGTGGAATTCACATCAGAAAAATACAGAATAAGTTGTTCTTGTACCAAACTACCACTACGCCACAAATTTAACTGCCAATGACCTCAACACTGGCTTTCTTTTGCCAACACAAATCATATCTTCAGTAATTTTGTGACATATTCCAAACACTCTTAACCTTTAAAGGCCTATTTCAGGCTTTTGCAATCTTGGAGCATGTGCCCATAATCTTCCATCATTTGGAGGTCCTGCCAACTAAAGAGACAAATCAGTGATTTCTAGTCAAGGCTTGGCTGCATCAATAGGCAGACAAACTTGACTAGAAATCACTGCTATGCAACTCAGTATGTACAGGTTGTAATCTAGTGGGAATTCGGATTCCACCTGTCTTTATTGGTTAACAAAACTGAAAAGAAAATCTGTCACTTCTTTCATGACAACATATGACGCCAAAGCTACATGTGAAATATGAAAAAGATCAGGTGAGAAATGTGGCCTGTAAGGTGTGCTAATGCAATTGTGGACAATTTATGTGTCAAATCCAAGATGGATGCTGGCAGCCATGTTTTTCAAGGAAATTCAGAAAAATTAGCTCCAATCTAGTCACCACACCAAAACAACATATGGAATTTGAAAAAGATTGGGTGAGAGATGTGGCCTGTAGGATGTGTCAATGGAATTGTTGATAATTTATATACCAAATCTAAGATGACTGCTGGCAGTCATGTTTTTAAATGAAATTTGGAAAAATTCAATAGCTCCCATCCAGACACTACACCAAAGCCACGTATGAAATTTAAAATTGATCGGATGAGAGCTGCATCCTGTAGGGGGTGCTAAAGGAATTTTTGACAGACAGAAGAATGTACGGAGAGAAGAAAGTATGGACAGATGATGGATCACAACCCATCCCAATAGCTCATACATGTACTTGAGGTCAAGTTGAGCTAAAAATGAACACTTCAAATGCTATCAAGCCTCAACAAGGTTTTTATGAACAGCAAATGCAGGAGAATTTGAAAATATAGATGGTTTCAGTATTTAATGATTGTTTGGGTTCGTTTTTCGGTATCCCCATGATTTCGCTTAAGGTTCGTTTTTTCGGTATACTGTAGGGCTGCACGGTATTCAAAACTGAATACTGGTATCAGTATTCCAAAAAATACCGTGGTATACCGGTATATCAAAAACTGTTCAGATATCTGAACATAAGTACCACAATCGAGACTTGAGGCATCACAGTCAGAACGAATCGGCATGCCTTGATGATGCGATTTGAAACACCTTCACCCAACGCAGACTACATATCAAAATTTATTATTTTAATTAATAGTTTATAAGATTTTTTCCAATAATGTCTGCGAAACAATATCATGTGACCCCTCATTGGAACCAGCTCAGCGAGCTCGTTCCAATGAGGGGGCACATGATATAGTTTTGTTGAAATTTTTGAAAATTATTTTTTGAACTGCTGAATTTGTATATTACGCGGGCACATGCAGACGATTCCCTGGGTAAAGGAATAATATTATTCATTCGGGGCTATAGTTAAAACTCAAGACATCTTGAAAATTAAATTGTGGGTAAATAAATAATGACGATAAACGGATATTTTTGTAATTACACCGGTATTCAACCGATATTGGTTTGAATACCGGTATATATCGGTTTACCTATACACCGTGCAGCCATAGTATACTGTCCATTCCTAGGGCTCGCCTTGAGTAAAATGGTCGGGGGCCTAAAAAAAAGTGCCCCACATATTGAGGTCGGGGCCTTTTCGGGGCTGATTTTCCATTTTGTCCATTATTGTTAGTGCTTTTTTGTGGAAAATGTCGGGGCTTGCGAAAAAAGCCCTCAGCAAGTGCTCCTCGGGGCTGACTCAAGGCAAGCCCTGCATTCCTAATTTCCATACTTTCTCAAGAATTTTAAAATGGAGTAAGAAGCAGGTAATGTAATTTACAAACTGGGCAGTTGAAATAAATAATTTTAATTGTATATCTTAAACCTGTTTCATAAATTTTACTATAAACTGTGTACTCATGAAAGATCCTCTTTTCCTCTTATAACATATCTGTCCCAGCTGAGGTAACTAAGTGAGACAGATCTATCTTAATCACCATGTGTGAACATCCTCATGCATCCTGATGCATCCTATCCCAACACTGACCAAGGATGATTTGTCTTTCACCACAATCATAAAATGAGTAATTTCAAGGGTGACGTCATCGAAATGTCATCTATTTCAACTTGCTTCAATACGTTAACCTATCGTCATGAGAACTAACGCCAGTTTCATAGTATATACTTTTGGTGCATACAGAACTTTTCCGTGCCCTTTCTGATTATGCAATTCATTTTTATCAATGATCAATCGGTAGAAAGGTACATTTTCATCACACAAACAGTTGTATGATTTTGATGGCATCATGTGATGTATGCTGGAAGAAAACCAGAGGATCAAGTGACCCTAAAACACTAACCCGGCTCAAGTTGTCGAAAGAGATGAGTGCATCAGTAAGTGATCAGCAGCAAGAGCAATTTTTTTGATTTGCTATGTCACAACCAAAGGCAACTTTTTTGGCTCTTCAATTCTGCTGGCCCTAGGAAAGCAAGCTCTGTTCTGTGAAGTATTAAAAAACAACCAAACAAATTTTTGTTTTCTTTTCAACTACGGTTAGCCCCCCCTCCCCCTCTCCCCACCCCCCCCCCCCCTAAAAAGAAAAGAATTTTTAAAATTCTGGCATAAATGAAATACTTATGATCCAGTTATATACTACATGACAAATTTGGTTTACATCTGCCCACAGGATCTGAAAAGAGAAATTCTGATTTGAGTGTAGCCCAAATTTGGGAGCCCAAATTTTGACTTACTGAATATTCTTTGAAAAAAAGTGAATCTGCATCACTAAAGTTTAGATCCAAACAAGAAATCTAAGCATTATTGCAGGTGGTTTACAAAAAGAGGATTTTTAAAGCATTTTACGCATAGGGAGCATTAACCCCACCACAAGGGATATAGTAATTTTGAGGGGAAAATCAGAAGAGTAAATTCCACCAGCTTGAAGATGGCAGCAGCTTCATTTCAACAAAGGAGAAAAGGTTTACTCTAAAGATGGTCTGTGCCATAAATGAATGAATTTGGCACAGTGGTTTTAAAAAATAAGAAATATTTCATACTAGAGAAACAGTATTTTACTGCCAACAGTAAATTCAAGTTTGTGTGATAATGGTTAAAGCATCAAAAATAAACAAAACAGAAAAAGAATTTATGGAGGCTTATTTTATTTTTTGGGGGGGCGGGGGGGGGGGGGGGGGGGGGGGGGGGGAGGGGTAAAATTTTTTAAAGAAATCAGAAATAGGTTTTTCATTAACAGTATTACATGAAATTAAATCTTTGAAAAACACACTAAAGTCTTGAGAGGGTTAAATTAAAGACATTCATACAGGAATCACACAAATTTTTCCAAGAAACCAGAAAAAAACAGATATGTGCACAGCACGGAAAATGTCTGATCAAGGCATCAATAAAATCTTTGAAAAACACATTGAAGTCTAGAGAGTGTTAAATTAAAGACATTCATACAGGAATCAGATAAATGTTTCCAAGAAACCAGATAAAAACATATATTTGAACAATATTGAAAGGGTTCAACATGAAATAAAATCTTTGGAAAACACACTGAAGTTTTGAGAGGGTTAAATTAAAGAGATTCATGCAGGAATCAGATAACCTTTTTTCCAAGGAACCAGAATAAACACGTGCATAGCATTGAAAGGGTTAAACATAAAAATAAAATATTTGAAAAACAATTTTAAGTCTCGAGAGGGTTAAATTAAAAATATTCATACAGGAATCAGATCAATTTTTCCTCTGTCACTTATGAAAGTCTTGAGAGGGTTAAAAGCACTGAATGGAATAATTTCATTCCTAATTGAAATAATAAAGATAACCTGTGTGTTTGACAGCTGGCTGTACTACTCTTGAAAATGAATGTTTAGATAAGAGTAAATTGTTATTCTAGTTTAAATAACTAAGATATTTCTCCAGGATAAATTACTGCAAAAATCCTGACTCATCATTTTTTCAATACCCTCTACCGGGCACCCTGATAGAATAGGTAGCAATTTTTTTTAAACCAATCCATTCTATTGGTCCAAAGGATGCTTCATACCAAATAACAGTTGTTCTCTGTTCTGTTTGCTTTGGGAAACAGAGGCTTTTGAATTTTTTTGTTTGTAGCCCCTGGGGTTGCCATGGGGCTGTGAATTTTTTTTTTTTATGGGCATCAATCAATTATATAAGACCCAATTATACTACATGCAAAATCTGGTTGACATTGGCCCACCAGTCCTTGAAATAAAAATTTGAGGCAGAGCCCAAAATGGATATGCTCCACCACAGAGAGCCCAAATATTGACCTACCAACTTCCTTTGAACAACTTTAATCTCCAACACCAAAGGATGTTCCACACCAAATATCAAGGCATTCCCTCTGGTGGTTTGAGAGAAGATTTGTAAAGATTTTTAAGCTTTTGGGGCATTAACCAGAACACGAATATGGCAGCTGTTTCATTTGAACAAAACAGAAAAGGTATACTCCATAGATGGTCTGTGCAATATATGTTTGAATTTGGACAAGTGGTTGTGAAGTTCTAAGTCAAGTTTGCAAAAGTTAACAGACGACAGTACGACAGATGACAGATGCCAAGTGATGGCAATAACTCCCACTGAGTTGCAGTCAGGTGAGCTAAAAACATCTTCAGGTGATATGGAGGCGAGATAGGGAAATTTCACCCTGAGGGAAACATATTTGCCCAAGACACTCACCATGCCTGGAGTCTGAATAAAATATCTTTCCAATCGGTTGAGATTTCCACCACCCCACCCCACTTGAGGATGATAATAACATCCAGTTTTGTTGTGACAGTAATATGCAGTGGATGTGAGAGTGGTGGCTGAATAAACAAGAGGCCCCAAGGAGCCTGAGAGTGCTCACCTGACACTGACAACTATCAACTGAGGGTCCTGATTTGAACAAACTTGCATCTGCCCCATTATGAAAACTCATCATATTGAACTAACTCCATAGGAAGCCCAAATATGAACCCAGGGACATGGCTTGTACAAACTTGAATCTCACCTCCCTAAGGATGCTGTATTCCAAATATCAAAAGATTCTGACTGCTGGATATTCCTCATGTTGAACTAATTATAGTTCGGGCTGCACAGGAAGCCCAAATATGAACCCAGGGACTTGGCTTTAACAAATTTGAATCTCACCTCCCTAACAAAACAGTATACCAAATATCAAAAGATTCCTACTGGTGGGTGTGAAGAATAAGACTTTTCAAGAATGTTCCTCATATTGAACTATGTTACAATTTGGTCTCCCACAGGGAGGCCCAATATGGACTCAGAGACTTGGCTTGAACAAACTTGAATCACACCTCCCTAAGGATGATGTATACCAAACAACAAAACATTCCGACTGCTGGATCTGAACAAGAATATTTTTAAAGAAAATTCCTCATATTGTAGTTAGTTATAATTCAGGCTTCCCTAGGGAACTCAAATATGAACCCAGAGACTTGGCTTGAACAAACTTAAATCTCACCCTCCTAAGGATGCTGAATACCAAATATCAAAAGATTCTGATTGGTGGATCTGAAGACGATTTTTAAAGAATATTCCTCATACTGCACTAATTTAAACATTTGGGTTCCCATAGAGAGCCGAAATATGGACCCAGGTATTTGATTTCAATAAATGTGTGAATAAATCTTCCAAAGATGTTATATATGAAATATGAAAGCCTTTGTAGCAGGGGTATGGGAGAAGAAGATTCTTTAATGTTTTTTCCCATTTCTCACAGTGTTAAACAAGAGGCCCCACGGGGCCTGAGGGTGCTCACCTGATACTGGCCGAGTCATATCACCAAAATAGCAAGTACTGATAAAACTAAACCTGCATATGAAATTTCGTTGAAATTGGGAGAAAAAAAATCATGGCTGAAGCAGCCATGCTACCATTGGCGGATTTGAAGTCAAACTTTAGGAAAAGTAGTCATGGTTGAAACAAAAAAAAAAAACAACTTGCATATCAAATTTCATCAAGTGGGCAAAATATATACACATTTAAAATGTACTTGCTGATCTAAACACTCGCAGTCATAACAGTGTCCTACATGCCTGAAATATCATATTACATTCACCACACAAAGACAATTTCTTTCAGCGTATTATTGTCTTTTTCATCCAAATGTGGTATAACAAAAATAAGATAAAACAACTTCACCCCTCAATTCACCCACCCTGGGGGCAGCCACGATCAAAATAGGAAGGTCTCATCTACTCATCAATCTAAGACAACCTGCCAAATTTCAAGAAATTTGCGTAAGATAACAATTTTTAAAATCAACCCACACTGCGGCTGCTGCAGCAGCCACTGTGTGCAGCCAACTGAGACCAAAATAGGACGTTCTCATCTGGACATCAACCCGAATATGCAGATGAAATTTCGTGATGATCAGATGAGAACTACGGCCTGTAGGCTGCGCCATACAAAATTCACGATGGCTGCTGCAGCAGCCAATGTAAGCAGCCAGTCATAACCAAAATATGACGATCTCATCTAGACACCAACGCGAACATGCATCTCAAATTTGGTGATGATAGATAAGAACTATGGCCTATAGCCTGTGCCGAACAAATTGTGGACAGACAGACTCACAGACTTCCGCATGCCCCATGACAATAGCATAGCTTGACTTTGTCAAGAAAAGCTAAAAATTGAACTAATAAAAAACAACACAAAGTCTTTTCAAGATACTGTACTTTTAGATTGTCATTACCGCAAAGTAGTCATGTATAATTTAAACAAGGGATTCTGCCTTGTTATCAGTTTTTCAACATAAAATTGTTTACCCTACTTAGTAACCCAAAGTGTTCATATGTTAGATACCCATATTGGGTACTCAATAATTTATCTATTTATTTATTGGAATTTAAGGTCACTTTCAGCATCTAAGGCTACATCTTACAGAGGCGTAATTATAATATCAAGTTTGGTCAATCGTTTATGCCTATCACTGCCCACTTTACAGGGCTTTCAATGCAGGAATTGGTTACTACTGGGCCCAATTTTATCAATAAAGCAGAACTTGAACAAACTTCAATTTGCCACTTCTAAGAAAATCAAAAATCAAATATCAAAAGATTCTGACAGGAGTAACAGAAAAAAAAGATTTTTTAAGAATATTTCTCATACTGAACTAAGTTATACATGGGCTCCCATAGGGAGCCCAAAAATAAAAGCTTCTGAAGCAGTGTTTTGGGAGAAGAAGATTCTTCAACGTTATTCCCATTAGCTACACTGTTAAAAAATGATGACTCGGCACTTTTAGTCCTAGAAAAGAACCTTATGATAAAATTTTTACCATTTTTTTCTTCCGGTCCTAAGGAAGCTTCACACCATATAAAAATTCTCAGTGCCATGTAGTTCTGGAGATATGGGCATTTAAAAAGAAAAAAATTTTTTAGCTCCTGCAGTTCCCGTGGGGGACAGGAAAACAATTTTCGGCATAAATTAGGTACTTATGACCCAATAAGCCCTCATATCAAATTTGGTTCAAATCGACTTTTTGGTTTGGAAAATAAAAATTTTGGTATAATTTGGGCTCCCACAGTGAGCCCAAATATGAACCCAGGTACTTGGCTTTACCAAACTTCACTCTCAGCCCCTAAGAATGCTGTACATCAAATATCAAAACATTTTGACTGGTGGATCTGAAAAAAAAATTTTTTTTAAAGAATATTCCTCATATTGAACTAAGTTATAATTTGGGCTCCCACAGGGAGACCAAATATGAGCCGAAGGACTTGACTTGAACAAACTTGAATCTCACCTCCCTAAGCATACTGTATACCAAATATCAAAAGATTCTGACCGGTGGATGCGAAGAAGAAGATTTTAAAAGAATATACCTCGTATTGCACTAAGTTACAATTTGGGTTCCCAAAGGGAGTCGAAATATGAACTCAGGGACTTGGCTTGAACAAACATCAATCTCACCCCCCTAAGGATGATGCATAGCAAATATCAAAAGATTCTGATTTGTGGATCCGAAGAAGAAGATTTTTAAAATATATCCCTCATATTGCACTAATTTGAACATTTGGGTTCCCATAGGGAACCCAAATATGGACCGAGGAATTTGATTTCTACAAATATGTGAATCAATGTTCCAAAGATGTTATATGTAAAATATGAAAGCTTTTAGAGCAGTGGTTTGGAAGAAAACAATTCTTTATTTTTTTCCCATTGCCTACTGTGTTAAAAAATACTGACTCAGCACTTTTTCAGAGTCCCGAAAAAGTACCCTATGATAAAACCGATAGCAATTTTTTTTTACCAATCCTTTCTGTTGGTCCCAAGAAAGCTTCACACCAAATAAAAATTCTCACTGCCGTGCAGTTTTTGAGATATAGGCGTTTTAATTTTTTTCTATTTTTAGCTCCTGTGGTTCCCACGGGGCTACAGGAAAAAAAATTTCTGCATAAATTAGGTACTTATGACCCAATAAGCCCTCACATAAAATTTGGTTCAAATTGGCCTCTCGGTTTAAAAAATAGAAATTTGGGGTGGGGCCAAAATTTTTGCTCCTCCCATAACATCGCCAAGTATAGACCTACAAACTTCTCTTGAACAAACTTGAGTCTACACCTCAAAAGGAAGCTGCATACCAAATATCAAGTCTCTGCTATTGCTGGTTCTTGAGAAGAAGATTTTTTAAGAATTGGAGCATTTTTGCCCCACCCCTCTGCTCAATATGAGCCGAAACCTAATTTGCCCAAAAATCAAAATGCCGCTATATAACCCCTACTCACATGAAATTTCATTAACATGCGGCCAGTGGTTTGGAAGAAAAAGACCCAAACACCACCTTCACGCCGGACGACGGACGACGGACGCCGGACGATGGACGGACGACGGACGAAAAGTGATCAGAAAAGCTCACCCTGACTTTCAGTCAGGTGAGCTAAAAATGATGACTTTTTTCAAAATTCCTGGAAAAGTACCTTATGATAAAACTGATGGCAATTTTTTTTTTTTTTTTTTTTTTTTTTTTTGGGGGGGGGGGGGGGGGAGCATTCCTTTCTGCTGTTCCTAAGGAAGTTTCATACAAAATAAAAATTCTCAGTGCTGTGTAGTTTTGGAGATATGGGCATTTTAATTTTTTTGTATTTTAGCTCCAGCGGTTCCCATGGGGCAATGGGAAAATTTGTTTTGGCATTAATTAGGTACATGTACTTATGACCGAATAAGCCTGCATATCAAATTTGGTTCAAATTGGCCTCTCAGTTCGGAAAGTAGAAATTTTGGTACAATTCGGGCTAGCACAGGAAGCACAAATATGAACCCAGGGACTTGGCTTGGATAAACTTTTATTTCACCAATCTAAGGATACTGTATACCAAATATCAAAAGATTCTGACTGCTGGATCTGAAGAGGAAGATTTTTAAAGAAAATTCCTCATTTTGAGATAAGTTATAATTTGGGCTTCCACAGTGAGCCCAAATATGAACTCAGGGACTTGGCTTGGACAAACTTGAAATTCACACCCCTAAGGATGTTGCATACCAAATATCAAAAGAGTCTGATTGGTGGATCTGAAGAAGATTTTTAAAGAATATTCCTCATATTGCACTAATTTGAACATTTGGGCTCCCATAGAGAACCCAAATATGGACCCAGGGAATAGATTTCAACAAATATGTGAATCAATCTTCCAAAGATGTTATATATGAAATATGAAAGCTTTTGGGGCAGTGGTTTGGGAGAAGATTCTTTAATGTTTTCCCCATTACCCACATTGTTAAAGAATGCCGAATTAGCACTTTTTCAAAGTCCCAATAAAGATCCGAAGATAAAGAAATCGATAGCAATTTTTTTTTTTTTTGACCATTCCATTCTGTTGGTCCTAAGGAAGCTTCACACCAAATAAGAATTCTGAGTGCCGTGTAGTTTTTGGAGATTTGTGCATTTGAGTTTTTTTCTATTTTTAGTTCTTGTGGTTCCCATTTTGAAAAAATAAAATAAATCAAGTACTTATGACCCATTAATACTTCATATCAAATTGGGTTCAAAACGGCCTCTCGGTTTGGAAAATAGAAATTTTGGGGAGAGCAAAAATTCTTGACCCTCCCGAAACGACGACAAATATTGCCCCTCAAACTTCTCTTGAATAAACTTTTAAGTCTACGCCTCAAAAGGAAGCTGTATACCAAATATCAAGTCTCTGCTACAGCTGGTTCATGAGAATTAGATTTTTAAAAAATGGGGGCATTTTGGCCCCCACCCCCCCCCCCCCCCCCAACTCCCCAATATGAGCAGTAACCCAATTTGAAGAAAAACCAAAATGTCCCTATATAACCACTACTCATGTGAAAGTTCATTAAAATGTGGCCTGTGTTTTGGAAGAAAAACAGAAAAAGAAAAAGACCCAAACACCACCTTCACGATGGACGCCAGACGGCCAAAAAGTGATTGATCAGAATAGCTTACCCTGACATTCAGTTAGGTGAGCTAACAGGTGGGCTGATCTGCCATGCCAGACTGCAAAGGTTCTGGGATCAGTCCTTGTCAGAGTAATTTCTCAAGGTGTCAACACTTTTAGTCAGCATCGATTACTGAGTTGATGCTCTCATGGTGTCCTTTTGGGTTTGGACATTGACCTACAATATCAGTGCCTAGCGAGTAGTGAGACACACTAAAAGTCCCTAAAGGTCTAAACTTCCCTATAGAGCATTCAAGAAAATCAAGACTACAAAGGAGCCTATTTGGAGGTCACACAGTCGCATCACTAATGGGGGTCATTGTGAATGTACAAAGTAAATATATAAAATAGCTATTTTGTGTCAGCCCCGTATCCAGAATTCTATTGTAGGGGTGCCAAGTTTTGTTTGTTTGTTTTTGTTTTTTGTTGTTTTTTTTTTTTTGTTTTTTTGGGGGGGGGAGGGAGTTGGCAGAGGGAGGGAAACATATTTGACACACCATTGTAGGGGCTGTGGGGTGGGGGAGAGGGGCAGAGAAATTTTTAGGAGACCAAGCCTCCCCCATGTCCCATCGTGGATATGCCACTGTTTTGTCTCTGTGAAATCCAGATCTCAGTGCTTCTGCTAAGACCATATATCAAAGCGCTTCGGTACTAATTAATTCAACAGAATCAGATGACTGACTTCTTTGATCTGGTACAAAAGGGCTGTATACAATGTTTTGCTAATTATTACGTTAATTTACATGCAACCAAATTTGAAGTTGAATTTGATATAAATTTACTTTATATCAATATAACTGACTGATCTAACAAACACATTTTCACCAGAATTTAAGGATTTTTTTTTTTTAAATCGCCATCCCGCACCCCCTCCTTCCTTTGTACCTTACAAAATCTATAATATAGGAATACTTCCACAGATATGTTTTCTCACATTCGTGAGTCGGGAGGTGTGTTCCTAACCTCAGTTCGGAAAAAAATGTTCTTTCAAATAGATGAGTAGCAGGCACACAAGTAGCTGAAAACAATTCTCAGCCTTGTTTTTGCAATTTTTCCAGGCCTCTCTAATTGACAAAGGTTCTCCACCATACTACATACCAACTGAGAAATAAAACAGGAGGCCCCAGGGGGCCTGAGGGCGCTCACCTGATAAGGTAGACTAAATATCAACCCAGAGAATTGATTTCAACAAGTTGCATCTGCCCCTCCTAAGAAAAGCTTACACCAAATATCCAAAGATTCTGACTGGTGGATCTAAAAAAAAAAAAGGATTTTTAAAGAATATTCCTCATATTGAACTATGTTATAATAAGGGCTCCCACAGGGAGCCCAAATATGAACCCAGGGACTTGGCTTTAACAAACTTGAATCCCCCCCCTCCCAATGATGCTGCACACCAAATATCAAAGCATTCTGGATCTGAAGAAGATTTTTAAAGAAAGATTCCTCATATTGACTAAGTTATAATTCGGGCTCTCACAGTGAGCCCAAATATGGACCTACGGACATGGCTTGAATAAAATTTGAATCTCACCCCCCTAAGGATGCTGTATACCAAATATCAAAACATTCTGACTGCTGGATCTGAAGAAGAAGATTTTTTTTTAAAAATCCTCATTTTGAACTAAGTTATCATTCGGGCTTCCACAGTGAGCCCAAATATGAACCCAGGGACTTGGCTTGAACAAACTTGAATCTCACCCTTAAGGATATTGCATGCCAAATATCAAAACATTCTGACTTCTGAATCAGAAGAAGAAGATTTTTAAAGAAAATTCCAACTAAGTTACAATTCGAGCTCCCACGTTGAGCCCAAATATGGACCTAGGGACACGGCTTAAACAAACTTGAATCTCACCCCCTAAGGATGTTTCATACCAAATATAAAAACATTCTGACTGCTGGATCTGAAGAAGAAGATTTTTAAAGAAAATTCCTCAAACTTGAATCTCCCCCACTCCCCCCCCCCCCCCCCCCAACCCCCTAAGGATGCTGCACACCAAATATCAAAACATTCCGACTGCTGGATCTGAAGAAGAAGATTTTTTAAGAAAATTCCTCATTTTGAACTAAGTTACAATTCGAGCTCCCACGTTGAGCCCAAATATGGACCTAGGGACATGGCTTAAACAAACTTGAATCTCATCCCCCTAAGGATGCTGCATACCAAATATCAAAACATTCAGACTGCTGGATCTGAAGAAGAAGACTTTTAAAGAAAATTCCTCAGTTTGAACTAAGTTATAATTTGGGCTCCCACAGTGAGCCCAAATATGAACCCAGGGACTAAGCATGCTACATACCCAATATCATAAGATTCTGCCTGCTGGATCTTGAGAAGAAGATTTTTAAAGAAATTTGCCCGAAATGCACTAAGTTCAAATTTGGGCTCCTATACTGAGCCCAAATATGAACCCAGGGGGCCGATTTGTACAAACTTGATTCAGATCTACCCCACAATGTTGAATACCAAATATTAAAAGATTGTGCCTGCTGGATCTGGAGAAGAAGATTTTTTTAAGAAATTTGCCTGAAATGCACTAAGTTCAAATTCGGGCTTCTATAGTGAGCCCAAATATAAATCCAGGGGGCCGATTGGAACAAATTTGACTCTGACCCCCCTAGAGATGATGTATACCAAATAGGAAAGAATTCTGCCTGGTGGATCTGAAGAAGAAGATTTTTTTAATTTTGGAAAGAAATTCATGGGTGCTATCAGAGTTATGTCCCTTGTGGAGCCCCCTGTCGGTGAGGCAGGTTGATTTGTACAGGTTTGAATTGCCATATGATGGGGAACCTGCTCACCAAATTTGGTTCAATTTGATCCAGTAGTTTGGGAGGAGCAGTCTATAATGTAAAGTTCACGACGGACGATGACGGACAGCAAGTGATAAGTTAAGCTCCCTTTGGTGAGCTAACAAGAGGCCCCACGTGGCCTGAAGCACTCATCTTGAACAGAACACAATATACACAGAGTCCAAGAATGAGACTACTTGAAGCAATCCTTCTCCATAGGATACACTGTCAATCCTTGAGTCCCTCAGGAGTGACAAAAATAATCCAGGCATCATGCCTTCTCTTCAGTTGAACATGATGTAAAAGGTGGAGATCCCCTATGGAGCCCCTTGATACAACCTATGTGAATTAATCTTAGTTACACACCTCTAGAGGGTACTGAATACAAAATTTTTAATTCTTCAGCAACATGGCCAATTCTGGCTCCCATAGGGAGCCCAAATATTAACCCAGGCTCTCGATTTGAACACAGTTGAATCTGACTTCTCAAGAGATGCTGTGTACCAAATATGAAAGCATTAATTTTAAAGAAATTTCTTCATATTGCACGGAGTTAAAATTTGGGCTACCATAGCGAGCCCAAATATTAACCTATGGATCCGATTTGAACAAATTTGAATCTGACCACCCCCCCCCCCCCCCCATCCCACCCCCTTCCCCCTAGAGATGTTGAATACCAAATATGAAGGCATTCTGACCAGTGGATCTGAAGAAGAAGATTTTTGAAGAAATTTCCTCATATTGTATTATTATTTATTTATTTACTGGTGTTCAAGGTCACATATTTCTGCACAATGGCTAACCATGACCATGACAGTTTTACGGGTGGAGGAAGCCGGAGTACCCAGAGAGAACCACAAGCAATGGCGAGCAACTGTCAGCTCCCCAACATACCAACTCCACACAAGCAGGGTTAGCATTGGTTGAAGACAGGTGCACCATCGACGTGCAGTACGCCTTAGTACACAGCATCACCGTGCCCCCACGTGGGCAATGGGGGTGAAGTGTCTTGCCCAGAGACACAACGCGGTTGCCGCAGGTGGGATTCGAACCGAGGGCCTCTCAGCTTGCAGCCTGCACCTCTACCTGCTGAGACACCGTGCCCCCCACTCATATTGTATTAAGTTAAATTTCAGGTCCAAATATTAACTCAGGCACTCAAATTGAACAAACTTGAATCTGACCCCCCTAGAGATGTTGTATAACAAATATGAAAGCATTCCGACTGGTAGATCTGAAGAAGAAGATTTTTAAAGAAATTTCCTCATATCGCTCTAAGTAAAAATTTGGGCTACCATAGCGAGCCCAAATACCTAGGGATCAAATCTGAACAAACTTGAATTTGACCCCCTAGACATGTTGCATACCAAATATGAAAGCAGGTGACTGGTGAATCTGAAGAAGATTTTTAAAAATTATATCCCATATTGAACAAAGTTAAAATTTGGGCTTCCATAGGAAGCCCAAATATTTACCTAGGGTCTTGGTTTGAACAATCTTGATTTATTTATTTATTTATTGTTGTTTAAGGTCACAATCTTCTGCACAATGGCTAATCATGACCACAACATGGAGATAAAGTCAAGGCAAGTCAATCATTTATACCCATGTTGCCTATTTTAGAGGACTCGCACCCCAAGCATTAGAGACTGGGTCCTATTTTACCAGTGAAACAGAGCTTGTTTACCACAGTAAACAAGAACTGCTTCACTTCCCGGGGTTCCCACAGGGGGAACAATCTTGAATCTGACCCTCATAACAATGATGTATACCAAACATTAAAAGATTCTGACTGGTGGTTCTGAAGAAGATTTTTAAAGAATATGAATATTCCCCATATTACCCTAAATTAAAAATTTGGGCTCCTGTATTGAGCCCAAATATGAACCAATGGGCATTAGTTTATCAATCTTATATCTTATATCTGACCCCCCTATGAATCTGCCCCCCCCCCCCCCCCCCAAAAAAAAAAATAAGATTCTGATGATTGGTTCTGGAAAAAAGATTTTTTTAATTTTTTGCAAATATGCTGACTCAGCATTTTTCAATGCCCTCTACAGAACACCCTCACATAACCGATGGCAATTTTTTTTTGTCATTCAATTTGACTGGTCCTAAGGATGCTTCATACCAAAATATAGAACTTTAGTGAGCACACTCACATACCCCACGTGCCCCGATATTTCAGGCTCGGAAATCTGTAATTTTTCGGAAAATGACCCGGAAATCTGTTACTTGTATTTTTCAGAGTCCATGGCCCGTAATTTCCACAAAAATCAGCCGAGCAGAACGAAACGCAAACTTGTTCTGTAAGTCATTGTGGTAGACTCACATACTAAAATGGTCGTAATTTTGATAATATCTGAAAGCGTGTATAAAAAAAAGTTCGGAAAACTGTAATTTTGATGAACTTTTCAAAGTGGAAGGGCCGTAATTTCGGTAAAAATCAGTGGAGCAGAACAAAATGCAAACTTGATCTGTAGGCCACCATGTTAGACAAACATACCAAAAATCAGCTCAATATCTGGAAGCATGTAGGGAACAAGCCCGGAAAAATGTAATTTTGATGAACTTTTCAAAGTCTATGGGGCCGTAATTTTGGTAAAAATCAGTGGAGCGGAACAAAACCCAAACTTGTTCTGTAGGCCACCATGTTAGACTAACATACCAAAAATCAGCTCAATATCTGGAAGTGTGTAGAAAAAAAGTCTAGAAAACTGTAATTTTGATGAATTTTTCAGAGTCCGAGGGCTGTAATTTGGGTAAAAATCAGTGGAGCGGAACAAAATGCAAACTTGATCTGTAGGCCACCATGTCAGACTAACATACCAAAAATCAGCTCAATATCCGGAAGCGTATAGAAAAAAAGTCTGGGAAACTGTAATTTTGATGCATTTTTCAAAGTTCAAAGGCGGTAATTTTGGTAAAAACCAGTGGAGCGGAACAAAATGCAAACTGGTTCCGTAGGCCACCATGTTAGACTAACATACCAAAAATCAGCTCAATATCTGGAAGTGTGTAGGAAAAATGTCTGCAAAACAAGTAGGACTGACTGACGGACTGACAGACTGACGTACTGATGGACTGACAGACTGACGGACGGACCAGTCAAAAACATTATACCCCTGCAGCTTCATTGCGTGGGGTATAATAACAGCTCTCTGTTCAGTGTGGTTTGGGAAATATGGACATTTGAAACTATTTCTACTTTTAGCTCCCAGGGTTCCCATGGAGATGCAGGGAATTTTTTCTTTTTTTGCATGAGTCAAGTACTTATGACCCGATAATACCACATACCAAATTTAGTTCAAAGCGGACCTTCGGTTCAGAAAGTTAAAAAATTTATAGTAATTTCTATATTTTTTATACTTACCAATGACCCAGACATAGCTGGTGCTAACTCTTAAAATATAGGGCCAAACACAAATTTTGCCCCCAATCCCCAAAATTTGCATCTAAAACCAAAGAAAACATGTCCTGAATGGCCCTCCACACTTCACCTCTACTGCGCATGCGCAGTGTCAAGGACGTTCCGAAATTGGCGCCATTAATCATTCTAATAACCAGTGCCTGGTAAGCGCTATGTACTCAGCGGGGAGGCAAGAGTTCCCAACTCCTGGGAGGGCCATCCCCGTCTGGGTCATTGGTAAGTATAAAAAATATAGAAATTACTATAAATTTTTTAACATTTTTATACTGTACCAATGACCCAGACATAGCTGAATAGTAAAAAGGCTGGAGGGCCAAGGACATAGAGCAAGATGGAATACGCTCAAAAATATAAAATAGAGTCATCCCCTCTAGGGAAAAAGAAGTAATAGGCCTTACATGTATCTTTCTTATTTATGATAAATTAGAAAGATACAACACCTTCCAAAATTGAGCATCATACATCCATGTACTCTATTAATATCCAATATAATCCTTATACTAATAATTTTTAAAGTAAGCCAATAAATAAGGCAAGTCTAGAGAATAGAGACTCTTATACTCCTTAAAAGTGTCTGAGGATTGCATAATCATGTCCGTTGACACGTGCTATATTCAAAAGCTATACTTTAAAAACTAAGACTTGAATGAATTTTTAAAACATAAACTTCTCACTAAACAACCATCCCAATAACAGCTCAGAATTACTAACTCCGGAGGAGGTATCCCCTTGTTTTCATAGTAAAACAGGTGACCCAAGGGAACACCCTCCCCCCCCCCCCCCTTTTTCTTGCCCTGGGTCAAATAGCCCAGAGCGAAGAGGGCAGCAGAACGGAGTCACTGCCGAAACAGACAGCCTACCTAGCTATAGTAGCAACTGTTAAGTGAGTGACATTCTGAGCAGTAGATAATAGACCTAACAATAGAGGCCTCCAGAAATGGACTCAATATTTCTGAGATAAAAATTCATGAATGTGGATGGCTGAGCGCAATGAGCAGCCTTCAAAAAACTATAATAGCGACACTATTAATGTAAGCCCAAGATGTAGAAGAACTCTTACTTCATGAGCCGAAATCTTAAGCACAACTGCTGAGTCAATGATATACCATAAGCAGTACCGATAGTTAATTGAATCCATTAGCAATAGAATGGAGCGTAACGTCCTTCTATTAGGCATCAAAGACAGAAGAAGCTTACGCCCGTAGTAATAAACAGGTATCTGTTTATAAATACATAAACTCTAACTGGACAGAGTAAAGGCCTATGCCCGCACGAAGACGGAAGGACCTTAATAACAATAGGTTCCGGATATTAGGAGCCTAACTCTTATGCAAAAATCCAACCTAAATAGTAAAGGAAGTAGTGATTCCGAAACTACGAAAGTGAAAATCATCCATTGATAGTGCATGAAACTCACTGACTCTTCAGTAAAAGAGAAGCTAACAGAATTACTGTCTAAAAGGTCAGAATTTGAAAACTACTGTTTCCAGAGGCTCAAATGATTACTTAGCTAAATAAGAACCGAAGTTAAATTCCATATAGGAATTTAATCTAAAGATTCTAAGTCTATTTATCAAAAAGTTACTAACTGACTTAGATAAAGAGACATAAGACTCAATTGTAAACTATCATAGAGTGCATAGGTATGAGGTAACATAAACCTATAACCTTAATAATAACAGGCTGCAGTAGATCCTGTCAAACAAGTATACTAAAAAGTTGCAATGAGTAGTATGGAGGGATCAACAATATGAACATAGTGATCCCCACACCAACGACGGAAGAGCCTCCACTTTAGCCGCATAGAATAGCGAAGAAGAGGATCTCCTATAGTAAGAAATCGCGTCCAAAGCTCGTCCAGTACAATGCTTACAATGCAATATGGACCACACAACGGAATACATGAAGGTTGCGACCTTGCGTGTTGTGATAAAGATGACACGATTTACCCAGCGAAAAAGATTCTCTCATTGAGGAAGATTTCGCGTTAAGTCCCACAGTAGACATCAGAGTAAATTACCCACGGTCTCTGTGAAGACAGAGATGCTATCAACAGAAATGTATTGTGGTTGTTTATCTTAGCAATACCTGCTGAAACAACAGCGCCGGAGGATACGGGTATCCTATCATTCCGTCCTATTAGATCAATAGAGCGTTAACAACATTAGCTCAGAGATCCGGACAAGCCAACACATACGTCTGCAATTGATTAGCAAGCTGTGTCGTAAATAAATTATCATTGGGCGCTCCCATAGATAGCAAATCTGATTGAATACTTGTTTGTTGAGAGTCCATTCTGACGGCAACAAGCGACCCCTAAGTGAACGGGAGTCCGGTAAAACAATCAGACGACCCGGAATATGACGGACCGAAACAGAACTTGGTGTACTATAACCAACAGACGGATTCTTTCCATTAAATTGAATAACGGAAACGAATGAGTGCCTCCCTGGTTCCGGAGATACGCCACTACTGTCGAATTAACGGACAGGATTTGGACATGCGTTTCTGAATAATATTCTTGCAATGACATAAAGCAAGCCTAAAAAACATTATTCCGTGGAAGATAATTGCTTGCTTAGAGACTGCGGAACCCAAAGACCCTGGCACTTCAAATCCGTTGGGATCAATATTATATCCTGTTTGACTGGCAACCGTCATAACTATAACACTCGGATCCGGCAACTGCAGTGGCACTCTCTGAGTCAACCACCGAATGTTTGCCCCAGTCTGAATCTCTTGTAACACTAGATAGACAAGAGAACGTGTAAATCGAGCAATTCAATGGATTGCTGAAAAGTTGCCGTCGAAGAGAGGCTTCTCCGAGAACGAAGCGACTCTGAGAGAGTTCTTCACCTTACTATCCACGCGCGTGGATGTAGCTAGGGCTGCATCACGTCTAACTAACTCCAATCAGCCACTGAAGGACGGAGTTATACGTGAACAAACTACTGCCCTCAAAAGAAATCACATTGAGAATAATATCCCGTAAATCTTTTCTTGAAGACGTAATGATAACGCCTCAGTAAGGTGGATTACGTATGATAAAGCATCTAAGTTAAGTCTACTAGACATCATTGTCGTTTCCAACATTGTGGTTGGAAAAGACATAGACGGCGAAAAAGAATATTCCCAGTCTTTAACCACGCCGTCTAGACGCATATGAACTCTCGGTATGCCCTGCTCTGCCAAAATAAATTATTTGTATAAATGATAAAACGGCAGAAATGAGCATTGCGGACAAGAAACTAAACTATCATGCTTGGTAGCAGGCTTATATTCATAAATAGCGTCGAAAAATAAAACACATGTTGTAATGACATTATTGGACTGTGTCGGTAAGTCAGGGACAATGTCCTAGAAACGATCCAAAATTCCGTGTCCAATGACGCTATAAGTCTCTTATCCAACATCGCAGCAATGTAGTCCGAAATAACAAACACTGGAAGATAATGCCAGAAGATATGAATGGCAGCTTCCGATGCTACGAAAGGGAAAACTCGAAATCTTTCGAATCCCTTTCACCATCCTGTCGGACCCTATAAAGCGATCGGTCGTCCGTACCTGATGCAACCGCGGAATGCACCGACCCAGCGCCGTCAGATAATTCCTGATTCGAGTAAGAAACTGTCGATTGCTGGGATGCTGCGAAACAACTGTGCTAACTCGGATAGCACGTCCGTCACTGAGGCCTGAGGAGAAGCGGTCCTACAATGCATTGCCGCTGGAAGCTCCGTAATCGTTACCCCGTGCATACTACCAATATGCGAGCGAACGGAGTGTATAGGCCTCGTGTCCCTTGGCTACCGGATGGCATGACCTATTCGCCGTGGAATCACTGAATGATGAAACTGATCGGATACTCGAGGTCACGTAGCCAATATGCGGTCGTGTGCCCTGCTGTGAGGATGAGGAAGCATTATCGACAGTCTCTCGGACTGTCAATATAACGGAGCGTCCCGACCGACAGACATATGCTCCGAATGTAAAATATCTGAACCACAACATGCGGTCCCCTACGTTGTTGGACGAGAGAGGGACCTCTCTCGCTCACAGCCCGGACGGACCTGGACAAGCCAGGAACCGGACTAACTGGCTTCCTCCGATCTGTCCTCAATCCGCCGTCACTGGGTGAGTACTAAAGTAATAATAGTGCTCGCATCACCCAAATCTCCTTCCTAGACCGCAACGGACGAACCCGGCAGCCGAACCATTCGATGAATGTACGCTACACCGGGTGAGCTAGCGAATGTCACTCCGTCGATCCTACAAGGGATCTCTTAGGCGATAGACATATTCCATGAGCACTTATTGCCGCTAGCTCTTCATTAACTATGACGACAGAGGCACACTTTTGAAAGACATCTCCGTAACTTTGCGGACAAGAAACCAGAAATGCTTGGTTATAGCAAGCATATAATAATAATATATATATAAATAATAATAATAATAATAAATTTTCTATAGCGTAAAACCACCAGAGGTGCTCTAAAACGCTTTACAAACAGATTATGCAAAACTCGACTGGAACAGATACGTTTTCAATTGTTTCTTAAATACATTTAAATTTGTTTGTAGTTGTATTTCAGGAGGAAGCATATTCCATAGGCGTGGGCCGGCAATTGAGAAAGCTCTCTCCCTTGCCAGGCCAGACCTAGTGAATGGTACGTTCAGTAAAAGACTGTTTGAGGAACGTAGACATCGTTTCGGAATGTGGCGGGAGACCAGCTCGCTCAAGTATGCAGGAGCGAGGCCATGGACACATTTGAATACCAACATGAGAATTTTAAAATGTACTCTGCTCTGTATTGGAAGCCAATGGAGCTCCTTTAAGACAGGAGTGATGTGGTCAGACCATTTGGCGCCAGTTACAATTCTGGCAGCAATATTCTGAATTCCTTGCAACTGCTGTAACAAGTTAAGTGGCAGGCCAAGGAATAGAGAATTGCAATAATCCAACTGGGATGTTACGAAAGAGTGAACTAGCTGTTTCAATGCTTTCTCACTGAGAAAAGCATGCAGTTTACTCAAATTTCGAAGTTGCCAAAAACATGATTTAGAAATCTTTTTGATATTCGATTCCAATGTGATATTGGAGTCGAATATGACGCCGATGTTTCTCGCACTGTCGCTTACCTTAGCGACAGAGTCACCAACGCTTATTGATCTAACGGGATGAGAAAATGAGGTTCGCTTTTTAGAAATAACTAAAACCTCTGTCTTAGAATCATTCATTTTCAGTTTATGACTGCACATCCATTGTCTGACAGAGTTGACGCATGTTTCCATTTCGGACACGCTAGCAACCGTGTCAGAGACATCGGCTGGATCGAATACCAAGTATAGCTGTGTGTCATCAGCATAGAGATGATATGGCACACCGAGATCTCTTTGCATTCGGCCCAGCGATGCAGTGTATAGTGTGAAAAGTACAGGGCCAAGCACTGAACCCTGGGGTACACCACATTTTAAATGTTTTCTGTCAGACCTAGTGTTATCAATGGAGATTTGTTGTGAACGATGTGACAAATAGCTGTGAAACCATTTAAGAACAGTCCCAGTGACACCATGTTGTTTCATAATGTCCAGCAAAAAGTCGTGATCGACCGTGTCGAATGCGGCGGAGAGGTCCAAAAGTACGAGAAGAACGGCTTTACCATTTGCTAATGTGCAGATTATGTCATTGTGTACGCGTAGAAGAGCAGTCTCTGTACTATGTCTTGGTTTGTAAGCTGACTGAAATGGCTCCAAAAGGTTATTCAGGTTAAGATGATTATTCAATTGATCGACTACAATCTTTTCAGTGATTTTAGATATAAAAGATAGGTTTGAGACTGGCCTATAATTCTTCAAATTATTTGGGTCTAATGATGGTTTTTTAATTAGAGGTGATACCAGAGCGTCTTTCATCACATCCGGGACATTTCCTTCCATAAGTGAAGCCTGAACAATTTTAGTGATGATGGGCACAATAGTGGACGCCATAGATTTCACAAGTGATGTAGGAATTGGGTCCAGAGCGTTAGATTTGTTTGGCGAAGAGTTAATGCATTTTAACACCACAGCCTCGGATACTTTTGAAAAATCCGAAAAATTTGATTTTATCGTCAGTTTAGATAGCACAGGCGTATCAGCATCATTAATGCTTTCTTGAATAAGCTTGATTTTTGAAATAAAATAGTCACTAAATCTTGATAGGAGATCGGTTACAGATGAATGCTCAGGAAGAATTATGTTCTTTGTGTTGCCTAGTAACTGCTTTGTGATAGTGAATAAAGATTTACTATCTGATGTGTCTGTAATCAGATCGTTGTAATATTGACGTTTAGCCTGTTTTATCAGTGCATTTGTTGTGTTACGTTGCTGGTGTAACATTTGACGATGAACTTCAAGTTTGGTCTTATTGTACAGCCGCTCCAACCTACGGCGACTGTGTTTTGCATCCATGATGGCATCCGTAAACCAGGGAGCAGGTTGTCTTTTGAGAGATTGTTCTTGATCTCAATGGGGCGTGCTTATCCAAAATAGCAGAAAGTGTGTTATTATACATGGAGCACAAAACATCTGATGGCCCAGCGCTGCAGTTAATTAGCTGTGTCGATTTAATGTTTTTTTCAAGGGATGAGCGATCAATAGAGTTAATTTTACGAAACTGTATATGCCGCCGTTGGTTACTTGGTTTTTTCAGTAGCATGAGTGACGAAACGTTAAAGTGATCAGATATTACTGGATCATGTACCGTAATGTTTTTCATCAGTGGCGTGTCACCTTGTCTGATCATTATAAGATCGAGGGTGTGCCCGCTCTTGTGAGTTGGTTCATGCACAAGTTGTGTATAGCCAAAAGACTCAATGAGAGTTAGAAACTTTTGAGCATAGCCATCGCTTAGAACATTCACATGGATATTAAAATCACCAACGATGACTAAATTGCCACCATAAGACACAAATGCCGAGAGAAACTCATTGAATTCCGTGAGAAATTGGGACTGTGTGAGCTTATTCCGCTTCGAAGGTGGAGGGCGGTAGACAATCAGTAAACGGACTGTAATGTCGCTTTTCACCAAGCAGTCAATGTATTCAAATGACTCAGATGGGTTTGTCGATTCATTACCTAGCACGATATTAATGTCGTTTTTAAAAATAACCGCAGTTCCACCACCCCGACTACCTCTAGCTTTCTGCAGAAGGCGGTATCCGGACGGCAGTAAATTACCAGTGGAGTAGTTGTCGCGTTCATCACCCCTAAGCCAGGTTTCCGTCAGAGCAAGTATATCAAAATCATTGTCGGTAATCATGTCATGGATATCTAGTTCCTTCCTGTTGACCGAACGTGCATTGAAAAGTCCAAATGAGACACCGAGTTCGTTAGGAGAAATTGTATGATCAGAAGATAGATTAAGTGTTATAAGTTTATCCCTATTTGTCTCGATTTTAGGAGATGATTGGTCCAGAAAAGAGTTTACATGTGGTTCAGTGTCGGAAGGGTTAACTCCAACCTGTTTTGGGTTAGAACGTATGATGGGTATGTGTCTATGTCTACCACCACGCAATCCGCGTTTCGTAGTCTTCTCATAGCCAATTCCCAACTGTCGAATCCTGGATAGAATATTTGATGGAAGTCTATCAGGTGGGTGAGGGTTAAATTGGTGTAGAAATTTGGAAGAGTACACCAAGTGCTGGTCATTGACTATTTCATACTCGTGAGCACAGTTCAAGAAAATGTTGTCTTCTGTCGTGTGTGACTGAGACAGTAGCCTTTGTTGAATATTTCCATTGATTAGAGAAAGATTAGGTTCAGAATGATCACACATAGTTGAACAGGACAATGAACCTTTCACTGATATCAGTTCACAGAAACCAGAAAATATCCAGTAAAGGATACAAAATTCAAAAATCCTCGAAAAACTGTATCCCATATCACTGCAAAAACTAGATGATCAAATTCTATGAATGAACAGAAAATTTTTGATACGATTTCCGAAAGTGAAGAAATCTGACAAAACACTAAAAATGTTCAGAGTAAGAAGAGCTGATTAACAATGCTGCCAGCTGGCACAAATCCAAGCTTTGATATAGCGTCGTTCAATAATTCGAAAGTTTGTGTGACATTATTGGACTATGTCGGAACTGAGGGACGATGTCCCTGAACCGAACCAAAAATTTCTAAGTCCACCGACGCTATCAGTTTCTTATCCGGCATCGCAGCATTCTGGTCCGACGAAGAAGCTGTAGAAGATCAATTCAGATGACATACACAACAGCATATGTTGTTCCGAAAGGGAAAGCTCGAAATCCTCCAAATCCCTTTTGGTATCCCGTCGGACCAGATGAAATTTTCGGACGTCCGTACCCGCTTCCGCGGAGCGTCCCGACCCAGCATCGTCGGATAAAAAATATGCGACAGATTCAGTTGATGCTGGGATGCTGCGATAAGCTGTGCTATTTAGGAAAGCACGTCCGTTCCCGAGGCCTGTGCAGTAGCGGTCTTACGATGCATTGCCGCCGGAAGCTCCGTGTACGTTGACTCCCACACACTTTCCTATGCGAACGTCTGGAGTCTGCAGGCCTCGTGTCCCTGGCTACCGGATGGTGTGACCTGGTCGCCGATGATTCTCTGACTGGCGAAGCTGACTGGATATCCGAGGTCACGTAGCCAAGAGCGGTCGTGTGCTACCATGAGAATGAGGAAGCCTTATTGACAGTCTACTCCGGACTTACTATATGTCGGAGCGTCCCGAGCGACGGACGTATGCTCCGAATGCAAAACATTTTGTACCACAACATCTGGGGCCAGATGTTGTTGTACGAGAGAGGGGCCTCTCTCGCTCGCCGTCCGGATGGACCAGAACGAGCTATGAACCGGACTAAAAGGCTTCCTCCGTTCTCCCTCTAATCCGCCGTCACTGGGTGTGCATTTGGTTGATTTATAGTGCTCGCATCACCCCAAAACTCCTTCTAGACCGCAACGGACGAACCCGGCTGCCGAACCATTCAATGAATGGACGCTACACCGGGCGAGCTAGCGGACGTCAAAGGCCGTCGAACCTACTAGGGTCCTCTTAGGCAATTGCCGTATTTACATGAGCACTTTTCCGCTAGCCCTTCATTAATTGTGACGACGGAGGCACACTGTTGGAAGACATCACAGATACATCACCCTAATCTTGATCGTCTGAAATGGAAATTGATAAAGTAGAGTGACCCCGCGGGGAAAGGACCGAAGTGTCCAATTCCCCACTAACATACCGTGACATACGCTTCCCATGTTGTCATCGAAATCATACGATACAGAACAGGAGTTAATGCGAGTACACTGACCACATATAGAATGATTATAAAAGTCAGAGGAAGACTTCCTCTTATTACAATTGATCAAAATCCTCTCAATGTGAAAAGAAAACAAGTCCTGGTACTCGCACCAACCCCTGGCAATCAAAATACATAATAATAATATGATCCATTAATATAGAAAAAATAATTGAAATCAAAATATTTTGAAAAAATATTTTTTCAGAACAGCCCAAGTTTCTGAAAAGTAACGTTGAGCCCCAATGGATCCCAAGCCTAAGTGTGGACAAAAATTTTAAAAATATTTTAAACAATTTATTCAACACTTACGAACAATAATAATGTATCTAGTTATGATTAAAATAACATCAAGATATTATTTTCAAGAAATCCCCCCCTCACACAGAGGGCTGTTGTAAATGTAAACAATGAATGTAAAAACACTAAATAAGACTCCAGGCACCCAGGCCCGGAATCAGTTACCAAAAATACACTATCTGATGCAAAACAGAGACTTCCAGGGAAGAAACTGCAGAACATCAGATGGTAGATGCAGAACACAACGCCTAACCACCCGTAGGTGAAGACGTAAACATGGGGAAAAGAACAGAATTCATTCTGTTATTCAGCTAAAACTCCCAAGAAAATTTAGTAATAATAATTACAGAAACTATGCCAAAAGCATGGGAGAATAGCAAGGGGGACTTAAAGGAAAGGGAGAGTGGAAAACACTGAAAAATCAGTGTAACTAAATAATCAGAATGACAACAAAATGGCTGCTGCCTCGAAAATAGGTAACTTAACATAATTTCATTAAAAAATTTTAAGTTACAGCCCTGATAATATTCTGTCACACATTTTTCCTCTCCTCCTTCTCTATCCTCCTTAGAATCACCATTTCACTAATATTTATGTGCCTGGCATCATTTAAACTGAGATTTACAAGCACAAAGATCAGTCAGATGTTAACTGATGAAGGGCCAAACTTAGAATGATTAATGGCGCCAATTTAGGAACGTCCTTGACACTGCGCATGCGCAGTAGAGGTGAAGTGTGGAGGGCCATTCAGGACATGTTTTCTTTGGTTTTAGATGCAAATTTTGGGGATTGGGGGGCAAAATTTGTGTTTGGCCCTATATTTTAAGAGTTAGCACCAGCTATGTCTGGGTCATTAGTACAGTATAAGAATATAGAAATTTTGGGCGGGGCCAAAAATCTTACCCCTCCCATTACAAGGCCAAATATTGCTTCACGAACTTCGTTAGAACAAACTTGATTCTACACCTCAAAAGTAAGCTCCATAACATATCAAGTCATTGTACTCACTGGTTCATGAGAAGAAGAAGATTTCTAAAATATTTTGGAGCATTTTTCTCCACTCCCTCCCTATTGGGCTGGGCATGTTGAGTTGAACAAAAATGCAATGCCCCTTCGGGACCTTCACTCACACAAACTTTCACTTGAATTGGCCCACTGGTATCGGAGAAGACCAAAATATGATGTTCACGGACGAAGGACGACGGATGGATGGATGATAGACAGAGAGCGATGAGATTAGTTAGCTTGACTTTGTCAAGATGAGCTAAAAAAAACCTTGAATCTTGAAAATATTAACCCTATCAAACACGATGTAAATAAAGTTTTGCGTTGAAGAAAATTGATCCTTCAGTGATAGGACTAAGAAATAAGCAAGTCATGGTGAGGAGAATTTATAACAATCTAATTCCACTGGCCTGTCGGGTTGAGGGATTAAATTATTAATGAACCTCACCACAAACACAAAATAGATGCGTTAATTATGTTGTGAATAACATTTTCTGAACATCCCCATTCATGGCTTCAGTGATGGAATGGTTAAGAATTCATACTGAGTGTCAGATCTCCAGATCATATTTGGTAAAGGAATAAGCTAAGATAGACAACATTTTGTTCTCACCTTGTTCCAAAGGCTGAAGCCAGCAAATTTCTGCGATACAGTTTTATATTGCCAGTCTGCTTCTGATCCAACTGTATACCAACTGTATCTGGGAATATCATACAAAGGGTTTTCTTCATCTTCAGCACCTGCTTCAAGCACCAAAACAGATGAATTGGCATCCTCAGAGAGTCTTGCCGCCAAGGTTGCACCAGATGTACCAGCTCCCACTTAAAATTCCAAAAAAGAAGACAACATGAACCTAAGGTAGGAAAACTGGATAACAAATAGACAGAAAGCAAGTTCAGAGTTAATTTACCAGTTTTCATCAAGCTTCATCTTCTCTTTTTGTGTGAAATTTCATTGATGTACATGTATACATATATGTACGGTTTGGGTTCTTGCTGGCCATTAGAAAGTCACCAAGCTCAGAATTGCAATAACATTTTGAAAAAAAAAAACTGTTTTTTTCCTATAAACGTCAACAACATTCAGCATTGGTTGAAAATGAGATGTTGACACATTGGCACATCTGTCAGATATATTGCATGTGTGAATATGGGACATTGCTGACTTGTGTATTCTACACCAATTACCTTTCCTTCAAACAGTCAACAATAAATAATAGGCGCTTCAGTGAAATGAGTAGTTTCATAATTTTTTTGTTCAGGTTATTTCACCACAGCCTTGATAACCAAAAATCTAACTTAAAGCATGGCGAGCCAGTATAACACAAATTAAGTAATCAAAGAAAATGTAGCACCGTCAGTGAACATCTTAAGGAACATTTAATCATACATACCGGAGTGGAGGAAAAGAGGGCAGCAGCTGCCCCCTTCCCATAGCCTAGGGGGCAATGTATGTCTTTTTTTTCCAGAAGTACATTTGTTGAAGAAAAGACTTTACTGTCTGATAATTGTAAATGAGAAACTCTGGAGTAGTCGTTTCCAATGCAACTTATGCATTCCAATGCTAATGGACGAGATGGGGGGAATGGATTAGGAAAACATGTAATGACGGAATTTGGAAAACAAAGAAGCCATACAATTGGCGGTTGATGTTTAAAGCTATATATCGTCCCTTGAGTGGAACAAGGTGCCATGTAGATGCACCTTGGTCCTCTCAAGGGATGATATGCATACAAGGTCAATACTACTGAGAATCACATTACAATATATGATACATTGTAAACTTCCTGTCTTAACTAATACCAAGCATTGAGTGCCCTTTTTGATGCCCCTACCTCCTTGTCCTCGAATAATTCTGGTGCCCTTGCATATTTATAGTTTATAAACATTACTGCGATCACAGATTGGTATTTTTCAAATTGCTATTGAGGCACGACACACTCATGTGCTGATGAGACGAGACACCAGTAGGAGAGTGATGAAACGGGGCCGATTGGCTAGATCTCATGTGATGTAGATGTGTATACATTGTGACACATTTACACTAGCACACAAGCACTTTCCACCATATACAAGCTCCATATTTGTGAAATCACTTGTATGGCCTGACTATGTCTATAGAATCCCTTTCTCATCATATGTGCCCATGTGTGTGCGCACATTGGGCATTAACACACAAGCACATCTTTGCACATCCAGCTGTGCCCATGTGCTGAATGTGATGTGTACACACCGTTACACATCGTGTACTAGCACACATACACATTTGGCAAAATCAGAATACGTAGTCTGAAGTAAATATAAGTCATAACATAGGTACTACATGTCCAGGAATATTGGGCTAAGAGTACTGATAGTCAGAATAATTAGAAGCAGAGGATTTAGTGGGAAGGATGTAACTAATAAATTAGTTGTCAGGTTGTTTGTGGTAATTCTAACCAAGGATTCTGGGTAATAAGACTTGACTTTTATACACACCTTATTACTGGGAAATGAAAGTGTCAATGACACTGTAGCTTAACTTGTGTGTTGTGTTTGACAAAAAGGATAATGTTCAATGTTTATGAAAGGATTATGAAATAAGACAAGAATTGTGATAATTGGGAATATGTTCATTTCTGTTTCCTGTATACTATGTTTTTGATAAAAATAATATGAGGTGTACACTGTACTAAAGAGCTGAGGGGGGGGGGGGGGGGGTTAATATGACCTCACAGTTAATGTATGTGGCCCTCACAGTTAACTTTATCAACGAAAGTTACCAAGCTACAGTGAAATTATTCCAAAACGAGTCATCCTATCAAGTTACATTGAAATCCCTTCATAAATATGGTCTGTAGACTGTGCTAAAGGTTTTCAGGCTTCGGGCCCCTGTAGCCGTCAGTTTCCCAATTGCGTCCAAATGGGACGTTCTCATCTAGACATTATATGAAGTCAGCCTACCAAGTTACAATGAAATCCCTTCATAAATATGACCTGTAGACTGTGCTAAAGGTTTTTGGGCTTTGGGCTCGTGCAGCCATCATGGTTGAATGATCGCAACCAAAAGGGGACATTCTTATCTGGGCATCATCTGGAGTGATCCTACGAAGTTACAATGAAATCCCTTCATAAATATGACCTGTAGACTGTGCTCAATGTTTTCGGGCTTCGGGCCCCTGAAGCCATCACAATTGACCAATCACGACCAAAAGGGGATGTCATCATCTAGGCATTATATGGAGTCAAATTAACAGGCTACAATGAAATCCTTCCATCAATAAATATGACCAATAGACTATGCTAAAGGTTTTGGGGTTTTGGGCTTGGGCAGCCATCAAGACTGAATGATGGCGACGAAAAGGGGATGTTCTCATCTAGACATTATTTGGAGTCATCCTACCAAGGTACAATGAAATCCCTTCATAAATATCACCTGTGGACCGTGCTAAAGGTTTTCGGGCATCAGGCCCCTGTAGCCATCACAGTTGCCTAATGGTGTCCAAAAGGGGCTGTTCTCATCTAGACATTACATGTATATGAAGTCAACCTACCAAGTTACAGTGAAATCCCTTTATAAATATGAACTGAAGACTTTGGTAAAGGTTTTCGGGCTTCGAGCTCGGGCAGCCATCATGGTTGAATGATCGGAACCAAAAGGGACATTCTCATCTGGGCATCATCTGGAGTGATCCTACGAAGTTACAATGAAATTCCTTCATAAATATGACCTGTAGACTGTGCACAAGATTTTCGGGCTTCGGGCACCTGTAGCCATCACAGTTGACCAATCATGACCAAAAGGGGATGTCATCATCTAGGCATTATATGGAGTCAACCTAACAAGTTACAATGAAATCCTTCCATAAATATGACCTATAAACTATGCTAAAGGTCTTTGGGCTCTGGCAGCCATAAAGGCTGAATGATCGTGACCAAAAGTGGCTGTTCTCATCTGGACATTATTTAGAGTCATCCTACCAAGCTACAATGACATCCCTTCATAATTATGACCTGTAGACTGTTCTAAAGGTTTTCAGGCTTCGGACCCCTGTAGCCATCACAGTTGCCCAATCATGTCCAAAAGGGGACGTTCTCATCTAGACATTATATGAAGTCAACCTACCAAGTTGCATTGAAGTCCCTTCATAATTATGACCTGTAGAAAGTGCTAAAGGTTTTCGGGCTTCGGGCTTGGGCAGCCATCATGGTTGAATGATCGCAACCAAAGGAGACAATCTCATCTGGGCATCATCTGGAGTGATCCTATGAAGTTACAATGAAATCCCTTCATATATATGACCTGTAGACTGTGCTCAAGGTTTTTGGGCTTTGGGCACCTGTAGCCATCACAGTTGACCAATCACGACCAAAAGGGGATGTCATCATCTAGGCATTATATGGAGTCAACCTAACAGGTTACAATAAAATCCTTCCATAAATATGACCTGTAGACTGTGCTAAAGGTTTTCAGGCTTTGGGCTCGGGCAGCCATCATGGTTGAATGATCGCAACCAAAGGAGACAATCTCATCTGGGCATCATCTGGAGTGATCCTATGAAGTTACAATGAAATCCCTTCATAAATATGACCTGTAGACTGTGCTGAAGGTTTTCGGGCTTCGGGCACCTGTAGCCATCACAGTTGACCAATCACGACCAAAAGGGGATGTCATCATCTAGGCATTATATGGAGTCAACCTAACACGTTACAATGAAATCCTTCCATAAATATGACCTATAGACTATGCTAAAGGTTTTTGGGCTCGGGCACCCATCAAGGCTGAATGATCGCGATCAAAATGGGACATTCTCATCTAGACATCATTTTGAACCATCCTACCAAGTTACAATTAAATCCCTTCATAAATATGTGCTAAAGGTTTTCGGCTTCGGGCCCCTATAGCCGTCACAGTTGCCCAATCACGCCCAAAAGGGGACTTTCTCATCTAGACTTTATATGAAGTCAATCCACCAAATTACAATGAAATTCCTCGATAAATATGACCTGTAGACTGTTTTTGTGTTTCAGGCTTGGGCAGCCATCACGGTTGACAGATCATGCCCAAAAGGGGACGTTCTCATCTAGGCATTATACAGAGGCATCCTACCAAGTTACAATGAAATCCCTTCATAAATACGACCTGTAGACTGTGCTAATGGTTTTCGGGTTTTGGGCTCGGGCAGCCATACCGGTTGACCGATCGCGACCAAAAGGGGACGTTTTCATCTAGACATGGCCCCAAACCTGCATTTGAAATTTCGTGACGATCAGACAAGAACTGCGGGGTGTAGCTCATGGTAAAGAAAAATATGAACAGACTCACATACTAACAGACTTCCGCACACGTGATGGCAATAGCTTATCTTGACTTTGTCAAGTTAAGCTAAAAATGAGGATTCTGGGAAATCTGAGTCAGTTTCTGTGATTATGAGTGGATTTTGGTGATTTGGGTAAATTGGCAGGTCTATTTGGGTAGCTAGATTTACCACTATTCAATCAAACGCACCCTCAGAACATGCCCCCATCCTATTAGAAGCCTTTAGGGTCACATAGCAAACATGTGCTACCATAGAAACCAAAATGTAATTGAAACCATTATACAATCATAGAAACCACTATACAAAATGGACAACAGAAACATGTGTCACTTTAACAATATGCACTATGCATGCACACTGAAACCATGTATCACAAAAGGGATAACTTCCAAAGATGGCGGCTCACATGGGCACCAAATCTAGCATCACTGGGTCACCTGACTATGATGTCACAAGAGATCTTGCCAATCAACCCCATTTCATAGCTCTCATACTACTAAATAAAGTATTGCAAAATAAAGACCGAACTATGAAAAACAGAAGAATATGGCATCTCAGATCCAGTGTAGTTGCATTTCATTTCCGATGAGCAAGATTCTACAGTGCTGTGCAGAGAAAAGCGAGATCATAATTTCATCCACGACAAGACTCAGTGACGAACTGGTGGAAATATACTCCCCGCTTTTTTTGCTCAAAGTACAGGACTTGCAAAAACGATGAGAGAGAAACTTTACACGCTCCTTGTTTGAAGAGAGTCTAAGAGCAAATTACAAGTCTCTGCTGTTGGCTGGAGTTCTAAGCTTCGTACCTTAAGGTTCTATATAAGTAACAGTGCTGGAACAGTTGGCCGGATAACAGGTTTGCAACCGGTTACTGGAGTAACCGGTTGGAAAAGTTATGAACTGGATAATCCCTATACCTATAGTTTACATGACAGTATCGGGGAAAATAAATAGTATTTGACCACGAGACATTAGAATTCATTTGCCGACAAAAGCATTGTCAAAGCTATCAAACATTTGTCGATTTACATGTGTAGTCGATGTAACATGAAAGGATTAAGGTGTTGGAATGTTGAATGAACAGTTATTTCGGTAACTTGGGATGTCAAGTTGCGGATAAATGTCTGTGACTTTGTATCAAACTGCCAACAGACGAGTGCACTACAGGTTATTTTCTGTATGGGCAGCAGTTAGCACATGCCACTCATTGTAACAATGTCTTCTACAAATTTGACATTCTTCTATTTGATGAGGTGTTGTTGATTGCAGAATGCTGAAAACATGAAAAAAATTATAGTAATTTAGATATTTTTTATACTTACTAATGACCCAGACTTAGCTGGTGCTAACTCTTAAAAATTCAGGGCCGCACACAAATTTTGCCCCCCTCCCCCTTCAATCCCCAAAATTTGCATCAAAATCCAAAAAATCAATGTCCTATATGGTCCTTCATACTTTTGTCCACTGCCCATGCGCAATGTCAAGGAAGTACCGAAATTGGCGCCAAATCTTCATTCTTACAACCAGTGCCTGGTAAATGTTATATAATCAGCGGGGAGGTATGAGTTCCCAGCTCATGGGAGGGCCATCCTGTCTGGGTCATTGGTAAGTACAAAAATATATAAATTACTATAAATTTTTTCAGATTTTTATACTGTACCAATGACCCAGACTTAGCTGAATAGAAAAAGGGCTAGAGGGCCTAGGACATAAAGGAAAATCCAATAGGCTCAATTACATATAAACAGAATTATCCCCCCAAGGAGAAAAGGAGAAACAGGATTTACATATATCTTTCTTGTTATACAAAAAAAGGAAGACATATTACCAATCCGTAATTGAGAACAATAACATCAATGATCTCTATTAACATCCAGTATAACCCATTAAACTAATTTTTTAAAGGAAAGCCAATAAATAAAGATAGTCCAGAGAATGAGACTCTTTATACTCATTTAAAAGTGTCCAAGGATTGTATATTAACGCTCCTATGACACGTGACATATACAAATGCTTCACACCGAGCTACACTTGAAAAATATTACATAAATGAGATAGACATTAGCTTTACACTTTAAAACCATCCCGGCACCGACTTGTTCTGGGTCAATCACCCCAGAATGAAGAGGACAGCAGGACAGAGTCACTGCTGGAACAGAAAGCCTGCATAACTATAGTTGCAACTGTTTAGTGGATGACATTCTGAGCAACAGATAACGTAGAAGGCTGAGACCAGTATGCAGCCTTCATCAAATCGGTAATAGCAATACTATTAGCATAAGCCCAAGATGTAGACAGCGCTTTAACTTCATGCACTGAAATCTTAAGCACAGACTGCTGAGTAGAAGATAATCTTTCATAAGCAGTACGAATAGTCAACTGAATCCACCTTGAAAAGAATGGACCGTGATGTCCCTTCTCTTAGGCACCAGAGACAGAAAGAAACGTTTTTTCCCTTTCTGATAAACTCAGATCTACGTTTGTAAATACGCATCACTCTAACTGGACACAGCAAAGGCCTATGGTTGTCTGAGGACAGAAGAGCCTTAATAACAATAGGTTCAGGGTACTTATTAGGAGCCTGATTCTTAGCCAAAAATCCCACATTGGTAGTCAAAGTAATGGTATTACAAACACTACGATAGTGAAAATCATCAACAGATAGAGCATGAAGCTCACTAACTGTTCTAGCAGAAGAAAAGGCTAAGAGAAAAGCTGTCTTATAAGATAAGTATTTGAAGTCTACCGTATCAAGGGGTTCAAATGGCACTTCTTTTAGCTTCAGAAGAACTCAAGCTAAATTCCACTTTGGAATTAACCTAAGGGTTCTAGGTCTATTTATCGAAAAGTTTTTAACTAACTTTGATAAAGAGACATTAGATCCAATTTGTAAGCTATCATGATGAGAATAAGTATCCGATAGCATAGACCTATAACCCTTAATAGTTAATGGCTGCACAGTTTGATCTCATCAAACAAGTAGACCAAAAAATTAGCAATGTCTGCAATGCAGGGATCATAAATATCAATAGAATGATCCCTACACCAACGACAGAAAACCTTCCACTTAGCAGCATAATTTAGAGAAGAGGAGGTCCTCCTACAGTTAGAAATTGCATCCACTGCTTGTCCTGTAAATTGCTTGCTGTGCAAGAAAGACCGCACAACGGAAATACGTGAAGGTTGAGACCTTGCGGATTGTGATGCGGTGTGCACGATTTCCCCTGCGAATGATGGTCCTCCCGTGGAGGAAGCTTCCGAGGAATGTCCCATAACAGACACCTGAGTAGATTTATCCATGGTCTGTGGGGCGACAGAGATGCTACCAACAGAATCCTGCAGTGAGATTGCTTGATTTTTTAGCAATATCTGTTGAATCAACAGAGCTGGAGGATACGCGTATCCTATCATTCCGTCCCAAGAGATCGAGAAGGCGTCTACTGCGAACACTCTGGGATCTGGGCCTGGCGACACATACGTCTGCAGCTGATAGTTGAGATGCATTGCAAACAAGTCTATCATTGGACGATCCCGTTGGTAGCAGATCTGATTGAATACTCGTTTGTTGAGAGTCCATTCTGACGGCAACATACGATCTTTCCTAGAAAGGGAGTCGGCTAGAATGTTCAGACTACCCGGAACATGACGGACCGACAGAAGAACCTGATGCTCTAGGACAAACAGAAGGATTCTTTCCATTAAGTTGAACAATGGAATGGAATGAGTGCCTCCCTGGTTCCGAATATACGCTACTACTGTCGAATTGTCGGAGAGTATTTGAATATGTGAATTCTGAATAATGTTCATTCAATGACATAGCGCAAGCCAAATTGACATCATCTCTTTGATGCTTATGTGCTTGTTCAGGAATTGCAGATCCCAAAGACCCTGGCACCTCGAATCTGTTGGGCTCAATGTTGCGCCCCAACCTGTTTGACTCGCATCCATCATAATCGTAAAAATCGGATCCGGCAGTTGCAGTGGAACTCCCTGAGTTAACCACTGAATATCTACCCAAGTCTGAATTTCTTGTTTCACTTGGTTGGACAAGATGATGTTAGTTTCGAGCGAATGAATCTTCACACTCCAATTCTGAGTAAAAGATATCTGGAGTGGATGAGTGCATAGGCTCCCCATCGTAATAAGGTCCGTGGCGGCTCCGCACAAACCTATCAGTCGCATAAATTCTCTCGCTGTCACTACATCTGAGTGCAGACAAAAGCGCACGTAACAATTGACTAATTTCGCTCTGGGTAACGACAGACGAACCAGATTGTTGTGCGTCTTGAAGCTCATTCCCAAGTGAATGAACGACTTTGACGGAACTAGATCCGACTTCCTTTCGTTTATTATGAAACCGAGATGTCTGAGCAATTGAAGGAGACTTTGAACATCGTTCTGAAGCGTTAATCTGTCACCGTACCTCTGAAGAATGTCGCCCAAGTAGGCCAACGTTACCGCAGACGAATGAGCTCGGAAATGAGTTATTACCGAGTTCCTTATTCGAGTGAAGGCCCATGGCGCTAGATTCAGTCCGAATACATTGCTCGGAACTGATAAACGACTCCTAGGACAGCGAAGCGAAGGTACTTTCTGAACGCCGGATGTACCATGACATGAAAGTATGCATCCTTGAGATCTATTCTCGCAGCATAGTCGTTCACTCGAATGCTCGCTCTCACTGAACGAATGGTCTCCATATAAAATTTTGGAGTCACGATCAGCTTGTTTATCCAGCTTAGATCTATAACTGGACGTCAGAGCCCTCTGGTTTTGATACCAGAAACAGGTGACTGTAAAAACCGGGAGATTCCTGGTTTTCTATGACCTCTACTGCAATTCTTCTCCAGAAGAGATTGCACCTCTGATAGAAGCGAATCTCTCTTCTGAAGGTTTGACAGAAGCTGAGTCCATCGTGGACCTCATGTTAACGGAGGTTTTTCTCTGAAGGACAGTTTTAGACCTTGCGAAATAACCTCCTGAACCCATCGTTCATAGGTAATTGACAACCAATTTGGTTAAAAATCTTGACAGCCTTCCGCCCACTGGAGTGCAATAGAGGTTCTGACCTTCACATCCTGTACCTGCAAGGTTTGCGGGAGGAGAAACTACGTCCTCCCCAACCCGCACCTCAACCAGTCGACCTAGGGGCATCTGTCCGGTTGTCTCGGCCGGCATTACGTCCCCCTACCCTACCTGAGTCACTACTCTGACGGTCTCTAGAATAAGACGTAGAGGCTTTCTTAGATCCTCTGTAGGAACTTCCCTTGGATGTATTCGCCCCAGAAGTCCCTGATTACTCCTCTCTGCTGAGTCCGTTTTTTTCGAAGCGGACTTAAAGAGCAGAGAGTCCGAAGCTTTCTTGGTAATCTGATCGTATATTAGTGAAAGCTTACCATCGAAGAGAAGTTGTCCTGAAACCGGAGCGACTCGAAGAGAGTTTTTCACCTTAGAATCCACCCTAGTGGATGAAGCCAGGGCAGCATCACGTCTGACTAACTCCAAATTTGCCACTGAAAGGGCGGAGTTATACATGGAATATGCGATTGCCCTCAAAAGAACTCTCAAGGAAGTTTAAACATCCTGGAATTCTTTGCCAACAAGACGTTGTGATAACGCTCTGGTAAGGTGATCTGTGTAAGATAAGGTGTCTAAACTGATTCTGTTAGATGAAATTGTCGTCTCCAACGTACTGGAGAGAATCGACGCCAGCAAGGACAACTCCAAGTCTTCTGCCTGGTCGTCTAAACGCAGATGAACTCTCGGAACGCCCTGTCCTGCCGTTTCAAATTTATTTCTACTGTTGATGAACGGCAGATGTAGAGCTTGGTGCAATAAGAAACTGGATCTGCCAGTCTTAGAGGCTAGCTTAAAAATAGCGTCATTCAGTAATTCAAACGTCTGTGAGACATTTCTGGACTGGGCCGGAAACTCAGGCGCGACGTCCTTAGTCCGGCCGAAGAAGTCAGAGTCCAGTGATGCCATCAGTCTCTTATCTGGTATCGCAGCTCTCTGGTCCAGAACAACATCTGGAAGGTATTGCCGGATGAAATCTACGGCCACCTTATGTTGTTCTAGAAGGGAAAAATCCAGCTCTGCAGATTCCCTTTCACCATCCGACTGGACCAAATGCAAATCTCGGTCGTCCCTATATGACATTGCAGGGGAGCGAACTGACCCAGCTTCCTCAGACAGTTCCTGATCTGAAAGAGTTTCCGAAGGTTTCCGGGATGCTGCGATGAGTTGAGCTATCTGTGATAGCCAGTCCGTCACGGAGGCCTGTGGAGCTGCGGTCATATGTTGTTTAGCCGCTGGAAGCTCCTGTGACGGTGCCTCTTGCATAATTCTTTTATGCAAGCATCCGGACTGGTAAAGCCTCCTGTCCTTGGCTACAGGATGGAATGACCTGGTCGACGTGGAATCCTTGGTCAGCAAAGCAGGCTGGATATCCGAGGTCACGTAGCCAAGGTGAGGTCGTGTGTGCTGGCGTGAGGAAGAGGAAGCCAATAGACTAGCCGCCCCCGGCTGTCTATGCTACGGAGCGTCCCGAGTTGGAGGAGTGGACGTATGCTCCGGCTGACAAACATTATGTACGATAACATCTGGCCCCAGATATTGTTGTAAGAGAGAGGGGCCTCTCTCGCTCGCGGTCCGGATAGACTGAACGAGCTAGCTACTGGACTGACTGGCTTCCTCTGACCCTTCCTCCGATCCGCCGTCGTCGGGTGTGCGAGATCCGATATTATAGTGCTCGCAACACCCTTTCTCCTCTCCTGGACCACAAGGACGAACCCGGCGTCACATCACCTGATCTACGAGTGATAGCTTCACCGGGCGAGCTAGCTGGCGGCAAGGTCGTCAATCTTACTAAGGATCTAGGCACTTGTCGAATTTCCTTGAGCACTTTTACCGCTAGCGCTTCATTTGATTGCGACGACAGCAGCACACTTCCTGAAGACATCACGGAAACATCAGCCTGTTCTTGTTCCTCTGAAAAAAAAGAGACCTCTCACCACCAACAATATACCGTGACACATGTCTCCAACGTTTGTCATCCCAACTGACACACAATGAGCAAGAATTAGTGCGAGTACAGTGTCTACAGCGAATACAATGAGCATGAGAATCAGAGGTAGACTTCCTCGATATACAATCTGAACAATATTCTTTCATATTTAAAAAATATTAAACAGCCGTAGTACTCGCACTAACCCTTGAAAATACAAAGATACATAATAATTATATAACCCATTACAAAAATTTCGAAAAATAATTCAAAAGAAAAAATTTTCGAAAAAATTTTGACATGAGCCCAAGTTCCCAAAGGGAACGATGAGCCCAAATGGATCCCAAAAAAGCCTAAGTGTGAACAAAAATTTTAAAATATTTCTAAAAATTAATGTTACACTTACGGACAATAATTAATGTATCTGGCTATATAATGAACCTTACAGAATAAAAGGAATCACTGACAGAAGTAACCGTTGTCAACGTGAACAAAAATCAATAAAAACCAGAAACAAGACTCCAGGCACTAAAAAACATGGCCCAAAATCAGTAACCAATTTAAAGTACTATCCGATGTAAAACAGAATCTTCCAGAGAAGCTGCAGTACATCGGATGGTAGATGCATGACCAAAACGCCTAAACACCCCTGGGGTGAGGACGTAACCATGGGCATAACAGAATAAACATTCTGTAACTATGCTAAAACTCCCAAGAAATTTCAATAAAAAAATTTCAAAAATTATACCAAAAGCATGGGAGATTAGCAAGGGGGTATCAAGGAAAGGGAGAGAGAAAACACTGAACAAACAGTGGAGATTTCATAGCAAGAATGAAAACATCAGGCCCATGCCCCAAAATTAGGGAACATGAAATAATTTTATATAAAAATTATAAGTTACAGCCCTGAACACATCCTTCCACTGTTTCGTCCTCTCATCCTCTTAATTCAGCCTTGGATCCACCATTTCCTTCATGATTTTGTGTCTGGCATCAATTTAACTGAGATTATAAGTACAGATATCAGTGAGATGTTACTGATTGAAGGGCCAAACAAAGAATGAAGATTTGGCACCAATTTAGGTACTTCCTTGACACTGCGCATGCGCAGTGGACAAAAGTATGGAGGACCATATAGGACATTGATTTTTTGGATTTTGATGCAAATTTTGGGGATGGGGGGGGGGGGGGGGGGGAAATATGTGTTTGGCCCTGAATTTTTAAGAGTTAGCACCAGCTAAGTCTGGGTCATTGGTACAGTATAAAAATATCCATCAGTGTGAGTAATGGTGCTTTCAGATTACAGTTAAAACTGGAAGTCCTGTCATGAAATGTGCACAAATAGCACGTCGATCTGCGTGTTAATCTACGCGTTATGACCATAGTAAGGCTATCCATTTCTGTACATATGGCCTGTGCACAAGCAATGTTTCAGCCAATGGACCTCCAGGTAACCCGGAAGCCCATTGGCATTAACATTGCCTGTGTTTGCTATGAGTAACCAGGAGAACCTGCCGTGATTTGGATGCTATTCGGTATAGCAATTGCGCGCATTTCCTACATGCAATTAAGTCTAGATAAGCGCACAGTTCGTGACAGGACTTCTAGTTTTAACTGTACATGTAAACTGACTGTTTGGTACTTTACAAACGTGTTTCAGAAAAACCATGTTTTGATTTTATTGAACTATTTAAAAGTAAGAACATATGTCATAAAAAAGCCTAATTTAAAATCTAGCATTGCAAAATTTGTTTTTCAATTGTCAATGTTGGACGAGAGGCACTTGGTCAATGGGGCATATAATAATTTCTTACCACACCCCTTTCATGACTCGCAACATATTCCCACCAGAAATTTTATTACGAAGAATAGCTAAATCTAAATGCGGAACTGTTTGTGACTTTTGTTTTAGCAGTGAACAGAGAAAGATATTCAAAAAATTAGGATTACATATTCACTCTATGATCATATCAAATTCAAGCCACTCAAGGTAAGAGGCTCTTTGCTAATACAGTTAAATGATAACTATGCCTAACTACAATTTACTAACTGGTTGGAAAATTCTTAACTACTATCAATGACATTTGTCTCTCACTTCAAATGCATGCCCGTGGGAACAAATTGCACTCGCGATTTTTGTTTCAGGGGTGCTGTATGCCGTGTGCCTGTGATTTTCACATGTCGTGCACCTGTGATTTTCAAATGGCAAAGCCTTTTCTTGTGGCCAGGCAATGCAGGGTGACCACAGTTATGATGTATCATCACTACTATGTGGGAACATTGCAGTGATATAACTTGTTAATAATCGTTTGCACATTGGCACTCGATGGTGTTTGTTTGCATACATTTTGCGGAAGTCAGATCTTTTGAACTCTTTTCTCACCATTACTTACTGATTTTGCATTGGAGACAATGCAATAGTACCAGCAATTAAAATTAACAGATATCCAATTAAAATCTATTTCTGCGCATTGGTTAGTGGGTTACAAAAAAGGGCCAACCGTTTCAGCACTAATAAGTAATGGAAAAACAGCTCTAAATTAGATGACAGGTTACATTCGATGGGGAAAAAATCTTAACAAGATTCGTGGCTTTTTTGTTAACCTTCTGTATTTCTGAACGATTCACTGTAATTCTGAACACCAAAAAAATGAAAAATTAGAACATATTTTAGATTTCTGATAACATAAAAAATAACATGTCACCTATTTTAAGGCTAAATTTTCGATTACTTATATAGCACCTTAATAGTTGTAACAGGTTAGCTATTAATGCCACAAACGCAGTTATTAATTCTGTTTAAGCCTTCTGTTTTAGATTTGTATTTTAAACTAAATATGATGTTTGACAACTAGACATCTGGACAAGAAGGATCAAGTCAAGAAACAAATGCCACTAGCCCACTCATACTGATAATCCTTTAGTCTTGAGTGCCTAATAATCATACATGTATGATTATTCTTTTTTAGAACAAAATTCCCGCCTGTATGATCCTTATTTGACCCTGTATGATTATTAATTTTTAGCAATCAAGAAGTTTACCAAAACAAACTAGTAAGGTACATGTTACTTACAAGCAAACACAGGATGCAATGGAAAAGTTAATTGGTAGAGTGCTGGAAGCATATATATGGGCTTTATTCTGAAGTACTGCTAACATAACTTCAAGACCTAGTACCCAGTGGATGTGCTTCATACCATCACTGAAACAGAATTAATTAGTCTATAAAGTTTTGCCTTGGTGCAATTTATGGGAGAGTGCCTGTAGGGACTCTCCTATAAATTGCAACAAGTCAAATCCATGTGAAAATTATGATAACCGAAAGTAATTTAGCCCTTCACCACTTCAAGAGCATCAGACTTCTGTGTTATAAAAATGGCTCTGAGCACAGCAGCTGGTTCACCCTATACTATTATTCGACCCTATATTATTATTAATTTTCAGGAAATTGTCCACCCTGTACTATTATCGAGAGTATTTAATATTGAGGGGAAAGTAAACGGAAACAAATTAGCAAAAAATGTTGTAGACAAATCATTTTTATTCATATTTTATGATACACCCTTGGTGCACTTACATTCTACAGTCAAAACTAGAAGTCCTGTCATGAAATGCGCACAAATAGCACGTTGAGCTGCACGTTAATCTACGCGTTATGACCATAGTGTGGTTATTAAATTCTGTACATATGGCCTGTGCACAAGCAATGTTTCAGCCAATGGACCTCCGGGTAACCCGGGGTCCATTGGCAGAAACATTGCCTGTGTTTGTTGTGAGTAACCAGGAGAACCTGCCGTGCTTTGGATGCCATTCGAGATGGCAATTGCGCGCAATTCCTACGCGCAATTAAGCCTAGATAAGCGCACAGTTTGTGACAGGACTTCTAGTTTTAACTGTATATCATAAATAAGATGTGCAGAGAGGTCTCCAAAAATTGTTTTAAATCCAAATATTCAATAAACTCATTTTTAAAGATTATTTTGCTTGGCATTTAAGGTGATGCCTACTCGACAAAAAAATGGCTGAAAATTCAATCTCTGTACAAAGATATAATTATGGACACTTTTATAAGGCAATAAATATATTTCATTTTCAACTAATGGGTCATGTGGAATCTGTAATTTTGAAAGAATGATATTACATAAGAAATAATTGTAAATGAAAAATTACATCGCAACAAACATTGTGTTTTTGATTTTCGTGAAACTTACCCAGAATAGGGTTAATAAGGGCTATGCAAAGCATGGACAATGCCTCCCACCCCCTCTCCCTCACCCCCTCCCTGTAGGGAAGTTCGAAGTAGCCTTAAAGGTATTGTGGGACAGAAAAAAGTCCAAAGAGTGGAAAAGGGTCATAACTATGGGGAAAACTTATTGGATGCAACCCTTTCCTTATGAATATCTGCTCCCCCATGCGGATCTATCTGCCTTCCAAAGGAAATCCAAATCCAACCAATGGCTTTGAAATTACAATCCAAAACTTTTGTATGGATGGACAGATGAACAGATGGATGGAGGGCTTCACTAGTTACATGCAAATCTTCCTCTGGAGGTCGGGGGCATAATAAGTGTCTAAATGTTCATCAAAAGTATCGTAAACATTGCAGAAGAAAGCACACTTTATTAATGGAGTCACAAAAACACCTAAAAACATTCTTCAATAGCATGATAAAAAAAAAGATACTCTCGAGTGCCTAATAATAGTACAGGGCAAAATAATAGTACAGGGTGGAAAATTTCCTGAAAATCAATAATAGTATACGGTCGAACAATAGTATACAGTGGAAAATTCTAAGATGTATTTATTAGCCGGCCACTATGCTCAGAGCCATTTTTATAACACAGAAGTCTGATGCTCTTAAAGTGGTGAAGGGCTAAATTATTTCTGGTTAACATAATTTTCACTTGGATTTGACTTGTTGCAATTTATGGGAGAGTGCCTGTAGGTGCTCTCCCATAAATTGCACCAGGGCAAAACCTTATAGACTAATTAATTCTGTTTCAGTGATGGTATGAAGCACAACCACTGGGTACTAACTCTTTAATTTATGGTAGCAGTACATGTACTTCAGAATAAGGCCCAAATATATGCTTCCAGCTCTCTACCAATTTACATTTCCATTGCATCCTGTGTTTGCTTGTACATAACATGTACCTAACTAGTTTGCCTTGGTGAACTTCTTGAAATAAGTGGTACTATTGCTAAAAATTAATAAACATACAAGGTCAAATAAGGATCATACAAGGGGGGTATGGGGGGGTGTGTGTGTGGGGGGGGACTCAATCTAAACAAACTTGAACTAGCATCTTGCATACCAAATATCAAAAGATTCTACCCACTGGTTCTGGAGAAGATTTGTAAAGAATTTTTCTTGAACTGTACTAAGTAAAAATTCACGCCCCCATAATGAGCCTCAATATTGATCAAAACACTCAATTTGAACAAATGTGAATCCAACCCATACCAGGATGCTGCATACCAAATATCTAAAGATTCTGCCCACTGGTTCTGGTGAAGAAGATTGTTAAAGATTTTTTCTTAAATTGCACTAAGTAAAAATTCACACCCCCATAGTGATCCCCAATATTCAACGGGGGATTCAATTTGAACAAACTTGAATCAGACCCATACCAAGATGCTGTATACCAAATATCAAAAGATTCTGCCCATCGGTTCCGGAAAAGAAGATTTTTAAAGAAATTTTCTTAAATTGCACTAAGTAAAAATTCACACCCCTTTAGTGAGCCCCAATATTGATCGGGGCTCACTATTGATCAGGGAACTCAATTTGAACAAACTTGAATCAGACTGCACCAAGTTGAAATTCTTTGAGTTGAAATTCAAATTCCCATAATGAGCCTTAATATGAACAAAGGGACTCAATTTGTACAAACTTGAATCAAGCCCTAGAATGCCGTATACCAAATATCAAAAGACTCTGCATGCTGGTTCTGGAGAAGCAGATTTTTAAAGATTTAGACTTGAATTGCACAAAATAAAAATTCATGCCCTCATATTGAGCCCAAATATTGATCGAGGGAGGGGGGGGGTGGGAGGGGGCTCAATTTAAACAAACTTGTATCAGACCATACTAGCATCCTGCATACCAAATATCAAAAGATTCTGCCCACTGGTTTTGGAGAAGATTTTTAAAGAATTTTAGTTGAACTGCACTTGAATCAGACCCATACTAGCATCCTGCATACCAAATATCAAAAGATTCTGCCCACTGGTTCTGGAGAAGATTTTTAAAGAATTTTAGTTGAACTGCACTAAGTAAAAATTCACGCCCCCATAGTGAGCCCAAGTATTTATCAAAAGACTCGATTTGAACAAACGTGAATCCAACCCATACCAAGATGCTGCATACCAAATATCTAAAGATTCTGCCCACTGGTTCTGGTGAAGAAGATTGTTAAAGATTTTTTCTTAAATTGCACTAAGTAAAAATTCACACCCCTTTAGTGAGTCCCAATATTGATCGAGGGGCTCAATTTGAACAAACTTGAATCAGACCCACACAAAGATGCTGTATACCAAATATCAAAAGATCCTGCCTATTGGTTCTGGAGAAGAAGATTTTTTAATTTTTTTTTTTAAATTGCACTAAGTAAAAATTCAGGTCCTCATAGTGAGCCCCAAAATTGATCAAGGGACTCAATTTGAATAAACTTGAATCAGACCCATACCAAGATGCTGTATACAAAATATCAAAAGATTCTGCCCACTGGTTCTGGAGAAGAAGATTTTTCCTTAAATTGCACTAAGGATAAATTCATGCCCCTATAGGGAGCCCAATATTGAGCAAGGTACTCGATTTGAACAAACTTGAATCAGACCCATACCAAGATGCTGCATACCAAATATCAAAATATTCTGCCCATTGGTTCTGGAGAAGAAGATTTTTAGAGAATTTTTTTTAAAGTGCACTAAGTAAAAATTCATGACCCCATAGTGAGCCCCAATATTGGTTGAGGAACTCAATTTGAACAAACTTGAATCAGACCCATACCAAGATGCTGCATACCAAGTATCAAAAGATTCTGCCCACTGGTTCTGGAGAAGATTTTTTAATAATTTTTTTATAATTCATATGGTGCTATCAGAGTTATGCCCCATACAGAGCCCCCAAGGGACGTAGCCATTTCATTTGAACAAATATGAATTGCCATATAGTAATGAACATCCACATAAAGTTTCGTGAAAATCGGACCAGTGGTTTCTGAGAAGTTGTTTGAAAAATGTTCATGACGACAGACGATGACAGACGGCAAGGGATAAGTTGAGCTCCCTTCGGTGAGCTAAAAATAAAATAAAAAACCGCCAGCCCCCATGCAATTTTACAAAACCTGCCAGAGAAACAGAAGATCTACTTTGTGAGGCCTTATGATTGTTTCTTAAATAATATCATTAGAATTATTATTTCCACATGACTCATTACATGAAAATAAAATAAATTTAGTTCCTTAATAATTGTTCATATATCTTCCGACACAAATCAGATTTTCACCATTTTTGGTCATGCAACCTTCACCTTAATCTCATAGTTGGAGAAAGAGGGTAAAAACTTTACAAAGCCAACAACTGCCCTCTCTTTTTGTGGTATAGGGTGATTCCATGAAAATGCGACACAAAACCCCCAAAATAATTTCATTTTATGCTTTATTCTTTGTATTCTTTTGGTAGCTAGAATATCTAATTCACCTTTTTCTAATTTTTTTATGTATGAACCTTGAATTTTTCAAAGAATTATTGGACACTTCCAAGTACATTATTTTTTTGTTTAATCACCTTTTTATTCCCTCTTTTTGTTAGCATGTATTGCAACCAATAATTAGCCGCTTGTTTCATCTACAAGAGCAGTGAAACTAAATTAGCTAATGAATTAATTTATACCCATGAAGTGTCGATTTGATCCAGATTAGTTAATTTTTATGAAGATTTCTGTCCCACCCACTACCAATGTCCCGTACAACAGTGTTTGGATACAAAAGGTTACATACCAAAAGGAAAAGTTGTAGAAAATAGTATCTGCTATAGAATTTCTTACTATATGATAGATCTTTAGGAATGCCATTAGAAATAGATCTCAATCTTTTTTATTTTCCATGATAATTTCTGGCAAAACTTGTCCCGTACAACACTGTAAACGCTCTTTTTCCCAAACATTACATCTCTACCGCTGGATGAGCTTTATTTAGCAGTTAGTGGATGGGAAAAATTCACTGTGGTTCTTTAATGAATTTTACACATAATGAAGTACACTAAGTGTGCACATATATTTCTGACTGATAAAAGACTTACCCACCCGTTGATGGTGTCCCGTACCACACTTACATGTGAATATAAGGACTATGTATAGGAATCCAAACACAATAGTTAGTTTAATCTCACAACTCTGTGATGGGAGGAAGCCAATTAGAGAGAGAGACCTGTCCCTTACCGCCACCAGATTAGAAGACATGAAGTGTTAAAACTGTGTCCTGTACAACACCAGTGTGGTGACCTTGTGGTCTGTAATATTCTTGATGCTTTATTCAGTGCAATGGTTAACTGACATCTTGTAGAAATGCAGACTGCAGCAAAGTTTTCAATTGCTGAATGAAGTTTTTTATTTTCTGGGGTTTAACGACACTTTTGACAGCCAGAGTAACCTCGTGTGCTGCAGATTTATGGGTGGAGGAATCCGGAGTACTTGGAGAGAACCAGTAAGCAATGGTGAGAAACTGTCAGACTCCCCAAATGTACTAACTTCACAAAAACAGGGTTAGCAGTGGCTGAAGACAAGCACACCATCGATGTGCAGTACGCCTTAGGACACAATGCCACTGTGCCCCCATGCGGGCAATTGGGATGAAGTGTCATTCCCAAGGACACAATGTGGTTGCCGCAGGTGGGGTTTGAACAGAGAGCCTCTCAGCTTGCAGCCTGCATCTCTACCTACTGAGACACCATGCTCCCTGCTGAATGAATATCCACATACCAAAGTCTGCAGTGTAAGTCTATAGTACAAGTTGATACTTCCAGCAACTGATATTTCTGGAGAAGCTCTCAAGAAGAGCATGAGAACATCACAAGAAATTGTTAAATGCTTGAATTAGCAACAGAAGGTAAAATCAACAGTGCCTTGTGGTTATTCTGCAACTTATTTCCACTTTTCCTAATATTTACATGTAACAAGGTAACAGTAAATGTCCCATACAACACCCGTCTTGGTCCTGTACAACACTGCATGGTGCTGCTAAAATACTCAGAATTGCTATTTTAGCCAATAGTTTTAGACAAATTTAGGCAAATACTTTCTTGTACATTTAAATACTAGTATCTGATATAAACTTCTGTGTGTCCTTTGGCAGAAAGTGCACAGCTTCATTTTATCATGACCTGTACAACACCTGCATATTTAGGATTCCACTAGTAATGACTCTTGTGGGGGTGCGGTGGCTCAGTTGGTAGAGGTGCAGGCTGCAAGCCGAGAGGTCCTCGGTTCGAATCCCACCTGCGGCAACCGCGTTGTGTCCTTGGGCAAAACACTTCACCCCGATTGCCTACATGGGGGCACGATGATGCTGTGTACTGAGGCGTACTGCACGTCGATGGTGCGCATGTCTTCAACCAATCTAACCCTGCCTGTGCTGCGGTGCAGAGTTCAGAGTTACGTTGTTGGAGAGCTGACAGCTGCTCGTCGTTGCTCGGTGGTTCTCTCCGGGTACTCCGGCTTCCTCCACCCGTAAAACTGTCACGGTCACGATTAGCCATTGTGCATAAGTATGTGACCTTAAACACCAATAAATAAATAAATAATGACTCTTGTCAACAGTCATTAACAAATATTGTATAGCCATTTCAGCCAGCTATCAAATAGAATTATTTCTTTTTATAGGACTACACATAGTATCATGTCACAAAATTGTCCCGTACAACACTATACCATTTTTTTTATTTTTGTTCAGTTGCTTACGAAAATCAACAATTGACAACTATGTTTGGTTCCCTAGCATGCATTGCTAGGACATGCAATAAAAAAATGCATCAGTTCTCATTTGCTTTAGATATCAAGAAACAAAAATATCTTGAAATGTCCCATACAACACCATATGGAATCGCCCTATACATGATCTGTGAGCTGGAATTTTGATACATTGGCTCATAAAAGAAACAAGAGGCCCCAAGTGGCCTTAATCACTCACCTGCCAAAGTGGTTTAAAGAAGTATTTGGGGTCACATTCTGTTAGACATGGTTTATCAACACTACAAAGGAATGAAGTCATGAAAGGAAAATTTTATGGAAAAACACTAAGGAATGGATTTGAACAAACCTGAACCTAACATGCACACCCTGCCACCCCCCAAATTTAACAAACTTGAATCTCAACCCCTTATGGATGCTGCATACCAAATATCAGAAGCTTCTGATTGGTGGACTGGATTTTTAAAGAATATTCCTCATATTGCACTAATCTGAATATTTGGGCTCCCATAGAGAGCCCAAATATGTACCCAGGGATTTAATTTCAACAAACGTGTGAATGAATCTTCCAAAGATGTTATATGTGAAACATAAAAGCCTTTGGAGCAGTGATATGGGAGAAGAAGATTCTTTAATGTTTTTCCCATTAATCACAGTGTTAAAAAAAAATGACTCATCATTTTCTCAAAGTCCTGGAAAAGTACCCTATGAAAAAAAATGATGGCATTTTTTTTTTGACCATTCCTTTCTGCTGTTCCTAAGGAAACTTCACACAAAATAAAAAAAAAATTTTTCTATTTTTAGCTCCTGCAGTTCCAATGGCGGGAAAAATGTTTTTGGCATAAATTAGGTACATATGACCCAATAAGCCCTCATATCAAATTTGGTTCGAATTCGCCTCCCAGTGTGGAAAATAGAAATTTTGGTACAATTCGGGCTCCCACAGGAAGCCCATATATGAACCGAGGGACTTGGCTTTAACAAACTTATATCTCTTCTCCCTAAGGATACTGTATACCAAATATCAAAAGATTCTGACTGGTGGATGTGAAGAAGAAGATTGTTGAAGAATATTCCTCATATTGAACTAAGTTATAATTCGGGCTCCAACAGGGACCCCAAATATGAACACAGGGACTTGGATTGAACAATCTTGAATCTCACTGCCCTAAGGATGATGCATACCAAATATAAAAATATTCTGACAGCTGAATCTGAAGAAGATTTTTAAAGAAAATTCCTCATTTTGAACTAAGTTATCATACGGGCTCCAACAGTGAGCCCAAATATGAACCCATGGGCTTGGCTTGAACAAACTGGAAACTCAGACCCCTAAGGATGCTGCATGCCAAATATCAAAACATTCTGACTGCTGAATCTGAAGAAGTCGATTTTGAACTAAGTTACAATTCAAGCTCGCGCAGTTAACCCAAATATGGACCTAGGGACATGGCTTGAACAGACTTGAATCGCACCCCCTAAGGATGATGCATACCAAATATCAAAGCATTCCAACTGCTAGATCTGAAGAAGATTTTTAAAGAAAACTCCTCATTTTGAACTAAGTTATAATTTAGGCTCCCACAGTGAGCCCAAATATAAACCCAGGGACTTGACTTGAACAAACTTGAATCTCACCTCCCAAAGCATGCTGCATACCAAATATGAAAAGATTCTGACTGGTGGATCCGAAGAAGATTTTCGATGAATTAACCCCACATGGCACCGAGTTGAAATTCAAGCTCCCATAGGAAGCCCAAATATCACCCAATGCACTTGGTTTGAACAAACTTGAATCTGCACCTCATATAGTTTATTGATGCTAAATATTAAATGATTCTGACCAGGGGATCTTAAGAAGAATTTAAAAGATAAAATCTAAGACTTCACTAATTTTGAAATTCGGGCTTCAATACAGAGCTCAAATATGAACCTAGGGACTTGGTTTGAACAAACTTGAATCTCACCCTTCCAAGGATGTTTTACACCAAATATTACAAGATTCTGATAAATAGTTTTGAAGAAGAAGATTTTCAAAGAAAATTGAAGGTAGTGTTAGAGTTATGCCCCTTGTAGAGCCCCTGGTGGGCGTGGCAACATCATATGAACAAACTTGGGTGGACACATGTTGGGGAAAATTCACATCAAGTTTCATCTAAATTGGACCAGCAGTTCTTGAGAAGTCGAAACCCTGAAATTAATGGACGGTCAGATGGACAGACAGACATGGACAGACGGATGGCAAGTGATCAGTAAAGCTCACTTCGAGATTCACTCAGGTGAGCTAATAATAATGAAAGTTTTGTAAATATGTTGGTGTAGGTGATGTAAACAGAAAACCACCATTTTGATGCATGCTGGAATAAAGGGTTTTTTAAAACAAGAGGCCCCAGGGGGGACCTGAGGGCGCTCACCTGACATGGTAGCCTAAATATCAACCCAGAGAATTGATTTCAACAAGTTGCATCTGCTCCTCCTTAGAAAAGCTTATACCAAATATCCAAAGATTCTGACCAGTGGATCTAAAAAAAATGATTTTTAAAGAAAATTCCTCATATTGAACTAAGTTATAACTCTGGCTCCAACAGGGAGCCCATTTATGAACCCAGGGACTTGGCTTTAACAAATTTGAATCTCACCCCCTAAGGATGCTGCACACAAAATATCAAAACATTCCGACTGCGGAATCAGAAGAAGAAGATTTTTAAAGAACATTCCTCATTTTGAACTAAGTTACAATTTGAGCTCCCACAGTGAGCCCAAATATGGACCTAGGGACATGGCTTGAACAAACTTGAATCTTACCCCCCTAAGGATGCTGCATAAAAAAATATCAAAAGCATTCATCTGCTGGATCTGAAGAAGATTTTTAAAGAAAATTCCTCATTTTGAACTAAGTTGTCATTCAGGCTCCCATAGTGAGCCCAAATATGAACCACGGGACTTGGCTTGAACAAACCTGAATCTCACCCCCTAAGGTTGCTGCATGCCAAATATCAAAACATTCCGACTGCTGAATCTGAAGAAGAAGATTTTTAAAGAAAGATTCCTCATATTGACTAAGTTATAATTCGGGCTCCCACAGTGAGCTCAAATATGGACCTAGGGACATGGCTAAGGCTGTCACGAATGATCGAAAAATCGATCAACCGTCAATTAAGGTCATAATCGACGATTTATTTCAATGATCGATTATTTGACTGGACATGTGCTGTCATACTACCTTTTTGTTAAACAAAGGGGAAATATTGATTCACATGCTATTGTTTCACATAAAGGACCTATTTCGACAACAAATGTGTGTGTGAACAGGGTTAAAACATAAAACCAATATATAGCTTCAAGTTGCGGCACCACGCGAGTTAATGTTAGCCGAAACCCAGTCATCATCGTATGCGTGATCACTCAGTTGAATTTAACCCTAGCTTTCAAAGTGTTCACGTGTCAAACAATAAATAAATAAATGAGTAAATAAATAAAATAAATCCCTGGAAAGATTGAGCCTCCAAGGGAAAGCATTTTCACACTGAACAGGGGCTGAATCATTATCATTCATTGGCTGAAATTTCCGGTTCCAGCATCACTGGCTCACTGCCATTAGCGGTGATAACAATTTAACAAAAATAAAATAACACTCAATGATGCCTTACTGTCAATGGCTACATTGTATTCCTTGCCAATAAGACATCGTCAAGTGTTGAGTTGTTTTTGTTTTTATCAATTTGATACTTGATAATCAATTTTAACATACGGAAAGTAAAGAGGGAAAAACTTCGAAATGCTGTGTTATTTTTAAAGTATGATGATTTATTTTGTTCACCGACATATAGCAACCAGAAGTTTCATTTCCACATGGAAAGCTTTGTTGACTTGACATTCCCTAAGGCTAAATTCATAATCATTACACATTGAGCACGGATGGAGCCATCAGTGAGTTTAGTATGCATTTTTCTATGATTTGAAATTTGAATCTATGCGATGTAGATTCTGTTTTGTCAAATTTTTCAAGGTTTGGTGTTTGTATGCTTCATTTACGATTAGGATATTTTAGTTTTTAACCCCCCCCCCCCCCCTCTCAAGTTATATCATAGACAAAGTCCTAGGCAACAAGACAGACAGAAATATTAACCAAAAATAATCGAATAACCGTCGATTTTTATGACAAAATAATCAATTATGAAAATTCATAATCGTGGCAGCCTTAGACATGGCTTGAACAAATTTGAATCTCACCCCCCTAAGGATGCTGCATACCAAATATCAAAACATTCCGACTGCTGGATCTGAAGAAGAAGATTTTTAAAGAAAATTCCTCATTTTGAACTATGTTATCATTCGGGCTCCCACAGTGAGCCCAAATATGAATCTAGGGAGATGGCTTCAACAAACTTGAATCTCACCTCCCTAAGGCTGTTGCATAGCAAATATCAAAACATTCCGACTGCTGGATCTGAAGAAGAAGATTTTAAAGAAAATTCCTCATTTTGAACTAAGTTATAATTCGGGCTACCACAGTGAACCCAAATATGAACCCAGGAACTTGGCTTGAACAAACTGGAATCTCACCCCCATAAGCATGGTGCATACACAATATCAAAAGATTCTGCCTGCTGGGTCTTGAGAAGAAGATTTTTAAAGAAATTTGCCTGAAATGCACTAAGTTCGAATTCAAGCTTTTATAGTGAGCCCAAATATGAATCCATGGGGCCGATTTGAACAAACGTGAATCAGATCCACCCCACAATGTTGCATACCAAATATCACAAGATTCTGCCTGCTGGATCTGCAGAAGAAGATTTTTTCAGAAATTTGCCTGAAATGCACTAAGCTCAAAATCGGGCTCCTATACTGAGCCCAAATATACACCCAGGGGGCCGATTTGAACAAACTTGAATCAGATCCACTCTACAATGTTGCATACCAAATATCAAAAGATTCTGCCTGCTGGATCTGGAGAAGAAGATTTGTTAATGTTTTTACCATTGCCTACAGGGTTAAAAAGTGCTTACTCACCACTTTTTCAAAGTCCCAAAACTATACCCTATGATAAAAACTATGGCAATTTTTTTTTTACCAATCCTTTCTGTTGGTCCTAAGGAAGCTTCACACCAAATAATGAAAGTGTCAATGACACTGTAGCTCAACTTGACAAACTTGAACTTGGTAAGTTATAAATGAAATGGCAAAAATTGAAGATCATTGGTACCAATGTTATTTGGTGAAATTTCAACATAACAGCATTGTGTGTGCACAACGTCAAGAGTAATCCTTGAATTTATAATTGTAAACTGTGAGACTGGCTAAAGGAAGAATGTTGATACAAATGCAGTAAGTTCAAAGGTTATTGTAAATGTCAATTTTTTTCACAGGAATGAATGCTAACCAATAGCTCTTATCTAAAGGTCTCGCCCAATGAGCACACCAAGTTAAAAAAAAAATCCTGATAAATGTGGCCTGTAGGCCATGTCAAAGAGGAATGTTGATGCACAAATGCAATAAATTCAAAGACTGTTGTGAACAGCAACAGTTTCTGATGGAAATGAAAAGAAAATCGATAGCTCCTATCTTTGTCATCCTGCATAAGCATACAAAGTTTCAAAACAACCTGATAATGAATGCACCCTCTGAGGCATGCCAAAGGGAGATGTTAATGAACAAATGCACTAAGTTTGAATGTCATTGCTTGTGGCAATGTTTTTTTCTCTTTTTTATGGAAATTCATGAATATACCCTGCAGAGATAGCAAAGGGATAAGTTGCTATACAAATGCAGTAAGTTCAAAGGCTGGTGAAAACGACAATAATTTTTTAAAGGAAATGAAAATAAATGAGACTTGCGAGGTGTGCCAAAGGAATTTGTGGATGTACGTACATATGTACGCCGATGGACGAGAAGTGATTGCAATAGCTCAGCTTGACTTTGTCAAGTTGAGCTAATAAATGTGCCCTGTAGGGTGTGCCAAAGGGAAATATTGAGGTCTGACTAAACTTAACTTCTAAGAACATTGGCAGCGGCAACATTTTTTGATAGAAATTGAAGAAAATCAATAGCTCCCATCTAGAAGTCTCCCCAAACAAGCATACCAGGTTTCAAAGCAATCCGATCATAAATGTGCCCTGTAGGGTGTGCCAAAGGGAAATATTGAGGTCTGACTAAACTAAGTTCTAAGAACGTTGGCCGTGGCAACATTTTTTGACAGAAATGGAAGAAAATTGATAGCTCCCATCTAAAGGTCACCCCAAACAAGCATGTCAGGTTTCAAAGCAATCCGATCATAAATGTGCCCTGTAGGGTGTGCCAAAGGGAAATATTGAGGTCTTCTGACTAAACAAAGTTCTAAGAACGTTGGCTGTGGCAACATTTTTTGACGGAAATGGAAAAAAATTGATAGCTCCCATCTAGAGGTCACCCCCAAAAAGCATGCCAGGTTTCAAAGCTATCTGATCATAAATGTGCCCTGTAGAGTGTGCCAAATGGAAATATTGAGGTCTTCTGACTAAACTAAGTTCTAAGAATGTTGGCTGCGGCAACATTTTTTGACAAAAATTGAAGAAATAAGATACACTTACATGCCAAATATAAAGTCATTCCATCAAGTATTTCAAAAGTTATTGAGTTTTGAAACTTGTTGGTCACAGACAGACCGACAGACCAACAGACCTACAGACCGACCAACAGACAGACCGACATTGCCACTTATTGAGCAGCTAGTCGCAGCTAAAAATCGATAGCTCCCATCGAGAGGTCACCCTGAACAAGCCTGCCAGGTTTCAAAGCAATCCAATCATAAATGCGCCCTGTAGGGTGTGCCAAAGCGAAATATTGTGGTTTGACTAAACTAAGTTCTAAGAACGTTGGCCGCGGCAACATTTTTTGACAGAAATTGAAGAAAATCGATAGCTCCCATCTAGAGGTCACCCCAAACAAGCATACCAAGATTCAAAGTGATCTGATCATAAATGCGACCTGTGAGGTGTGCCAAAGGAAATTGTGGATGTACGTACTAACGTACGTACGTAAATACGCCAACGGACGAGAAGTGATGGCAATAGCTCAGCTTGACTTTGTCAAGTTGAGCTAAATATTCTTGGTGCAGTGCAGTTTTGGAGATATGGGCATTTTAATTTTCTCCTGCGGTTCCCACAGGGCGACAGGAAAAGAAATTTTGGCACAAATCAAGTACTTATAACCCAATAATACCTCATATTAAATTTGGTTCAAATCGGCCTCTGGGTTCAGAAAATAAAAATTTGGGGCGGGGCAAAAATTCTCGCCCCTCTCAGAACAAAGGCAAATATTGCCCGTCAAACTTCTCTTGAACAAACTTGAGACTACACCTCAAATGGAAGCTGCATACCACATATCAAGTCTCTGCTACTGGTGGTTCATTAGAAAAAGATTTTCAAAAAAATTTGCCATATTTTCCCCACCCCTCTGCTCAATACGAGCCGAAACCTAATTTGCATAAAAATCAAAATGCCCCTATATAACCACTACTTACCTGAAATTTAATTAAAATGTGGCCAGTGGTTTAGGAGAAACCCATAAGTACACTTTCACAACTTTTGTTTCAATTCCCACAGACACTCATTCTGACAAAAAGAGAGAAATTCTAGAAAGTTAAAAAATTTATAGTAATTTCTATATTTTTTATACTTACCAATGACCCAGACATAGCTGGTGCTAACTCTTAAAATATAGGGCCAAACACAAATTTTGCCCCTCAATCCCCAAAATTTGCATCTAAAACCAAAGAAAACATGTCCTGAATGGCCCTCCACACTTCACCTCTACTGCGCATGCGCAGTGTCAAGGACGTTCTGAAATTGGCGCCATTAATCATTCTAATAACCAGTGCCTGGTAAGCGCTATGTACTCAGCGGGGAGGCAAGAGTTCCCAACTCCAGGGAGGGCCATCCCCGTCTGGGTCATTGGTAAGTATAAAAAATATAGAAATTACTATAAATTTTTTAACATTTTTATACTGTACCAATGACCCAGACATAGCTGAACAGTAAAAAGGCTGGAGGGCCAAGGACATAGAGCAAGATGGAATACGCTCAATAATATAAAATAGAGTCATCCCCTCTAGGGAAAAAGAAGTAATAGGCCTTACATGTATCTTTCTTATTTATGATAAATTAGAAAGATACAACACCTTCCAAAATTGAGCATCATACATCCATGTACTCTATTAATATCCAATATAATCCTTATACTAATAATTTTTAAAGTAAGCCAATAAATAAAGTAAGTCTAGAGAATAGAGACTCTTATACTCCTTAAAAGTGTCTGAGGATTGCATAATCATGTCCGTTGACACATGCAATATTCAAAAGCTATACTTTAAAAACTAAGACTTGAATGAATTTTTAAAACATAAACTTCTCACTAAACAACCATTCCAATAACAGCTCAGAATTACTAACTCCGGAGGAGGTATCCCCTTGTTTTCATAGTAAAACAGGTGACCCAAGGGAACACCCTCCCCCCCCCCTTTTTCTTGCCCTGGGTCAAATAGCCCAGAGCGAAGAGGGCAGCAGAACGGAGTCACTGCCGAAACAGACAGCCTACCTAGCTATAGTAGCAACTGTTAAGTGAATGACATTCTGAGCAGTAGATAATAGACCTAACAATAGAGGCCTCCAGAAATGGACTCGATATTTCTGAGATAAAAATTCATGAATGTGGATGGCTGAGCGTAATGAGCAGCCTTCAAAAATCTATAATAGCGACACTATTAATGTAAGCCCAAGATGTAGAAGAACTCTTACTTCATGAGCCGAAATCTTAAGCACAACTGCTGAGTCAATGATATACCATAAGCAGTACCGATAGTTAATAGAATCCATTAGCAATAGAATGGAGCGTAACGTCCTTCTATTAGGCATCAAAGACAGAAGAAGCTTACGCCCGTAGTAATAAACAGATATCTGTTTATAAATACATAAACTCTAACCGGAGAGAGTAAAGGCCTATGCCCGTACGAAGACGGAAGGACCTTAATAACAATAGGTTCCGGATATTAGGAGCCTAACTCTTATGCAAAAATCCAACCTAAATAGTAAAGGAAGTAGTGATTCCGAAACTACGAAAGTGAAAATCATCCATCAATAGTGCATGAAACTCACTGACTCTTCAGTAAAAGAGAAACCAACAGAATTACTGTCTAAAAGGTCAGAATTTGAAAACTACTGTTTCCAGCGGCTCAAATGATTACTTAGCTAAATAAGAACCGAAGTTAAATTCCATATAGGAATTTAATCTAAAGATTCTAAGTCTATTTATCAAAAAGTTACTAACTGACTTAGATAAAGAGACATAAGACTCAATTGTAAACTATCCTAGAGTGCATAGGTATGAGGTAACATAAACCTATAACCTTAATAATAACAGGCTGCAGTAGATCTTGTCAAACAAGTATACTAAAAAGTTGCAATGAGTAGTATGGAGGGATCAACAATATGAACATAATGATCCCTACACCAACGACGGAAGAGCCTCCACTTTAGCCGCATAGAAAAGCGAAGAAGAGGATCTCTTATAGTAAGAAATCACGTCCAAAGCTCGTCCAGTACAATGCTACAATGCAATACGGACAACACAACGGAATACGTGAAGGTTGTGACCTTGCGGGTTGTGATAAAGATGACACGATTTACCCAGCGAAAAAAGATCCTCTCATTGAGGAAGATTTCACGTTAAGTCCCACAGTAGACAACAGAGTAAATTACCCACGGTCTCTGTGAAGATAGAGATGCTATCAACAGAAATGTATTGTGGTTGTTTATCTTAGCAATACCTGCTGAAACAACAGTGCCGGAGGATACGCGTATCCTATCATTCCGTCCTATTAGATCAATAGAGCGTTAACAACATTAGCTCAGAGATCCAGACAAGCCAACACATACGTCTGCAATTGATTAGCAAGCTGTGTCGTAAATAAATCATCATTGGGCGCTCCCATAGATAGCAAATCTGATTGAATACTTGTTTGTTGAGAGTCCATTCTGACGGCAACAAGCGACCCCTAAGTGAACAGGAGTCCGGTAAAACAATCAGACGACCCGGAATATGACGGACCGAAACAGAACTTGGTGTACTATAACCAACAGACGGATTCTTTCCATTAAATTGAATAACGGAAACGAATGAGTGCCTCCCTGGTTCCGGAGATACGCCACTACTGTCGAATTAACGGACAGGATTTGGACATGCGTTTCTGAATAATGTTCATGCAATGACATAAAGCAAGCCTAAAAAAACATTATTCCGCGGAAGATAATTGCTTGCTTAGAGACTGCGGAACCCAAAGACCCTGGCACTTCGAATCCGTTGGGATCAATATTATATCCCAATCTGTTTGACTGGCAACCGTCATAACTGCAACACTCGGGTCCGGCAACTGCAGTGGCACTCTCTGAGTCAACCACCGAATGTTTGCCCCAGTCTGAATCTCTTGTAACACTAGATAGACAAGAGAACGTGTAAATCGAGCAATTCATGGATTGCTGAAAAGTTGCTGTCGAAGAGAAGCTTCTCCGAGAACGAAGCGACTCTGAGAGAGTTCTTAACCTTACTATCCACGCGCGTGGATGTAGCTAGGGCTGCGTCGCGTCTAACCAACTCCAATCAGCCACTGAAGGGTGGAGTTATACGTGAACAAACTACTGCCCTCAAAAGAAATCACATTGAGAATAATATCCCGTAAATCTTTTCTTGAAGACGTAATGATAACGCCTCAGTAAGGTGGATTACGTATGATAAAGCGTCTAAGTTAAGTCTACTAGACATCATTGTCGTTTCCAACATTGAGGTTGGAAAAGACATAGACGGCGAAAAAGAATATTTCCAGTCTTTAACCACGCCGTCTAGACGCATATGAACTCTCGGTATGCCCTGCTCTGCCAAAATAAACTATTCGTATAAATGATAAAACGGCAGAAATGAGCAACGCAGACAAGAAACTAAACTATCATGCTTGGTAGCAGGCTTGTATGCATATATACCGTCGAAAAATAAAACACATGTTGTAATGAAATTATTGGACTGCGTCGGTAAGTCAGGGACAATGTCCCTGAACCGATCCAAAATTCCGTGTCCAATGACGCTATAAGCCTCTTATCCAACATCGCAGCAATGTAGGCCGAAATAACAATCACTGGAAGATAATGCCAGAAGATATGAATGGCAGCTTCCGATACTACGAAAGGGAAAACTCGAAATCTTTCGAATCCCTTTTGCCATCCTGTCGGACCCTATAAAGCGTTCGGTCGTCCGTACCTGATGCAACAGCGGACCGCACCGACCCAGCGCCGTCGGATAATTCCTGATTCGACCAAGAAACTGTCGATTGCTGGGATGCTGCGAAACAACTGTGCTAACTCGGATAGCACGTCCGTCACTGAGGCCTGAGGAGAAGCGGACCTACAATGCATTGCCGCTGGAAGCTCCGTGATCGTTACCCCGTGCATACTACCAATATGCGAGCGAACGGAGTGTATAGGCCTCGTGTCCCTTGGCTACCGGATGGCGTGACCTATTCGCCGTGGAATCACTGAATGACGAAACTGATCGGATACTCGAGGTCACGTAGCCAATGTGCGGTCGTGTGCCCTGCTGTGAGGATGAGGAAGCATTATGGACAGTCTCTCGGACTGTCAATATAACGGAGCGTCCCGACCGACAGACATATGCTCCGAATGTAAAATATCTGAACCACAAAATGCGGTCCCCTATGTTGTTGGACGAGAGAGGGACCTCTCTCACTCACAGCCCGGACGGACCTGGACAAGCCAGGAACCGGACTAACAGGCTTCCTCCGATCTGTCCTCAATCTGCCGTCACTGGGTGAGTACTAAAGTAATTAAAGTGCTCGCATCACCCAAATCTCCTTCCTAGACCGCAACGGACGAACCCGGCAGCCGAACCATTCGATGAATGCACGCTACACCGGGTGAGCTAGCGAATGTCACTCCGTCGATCCTACAAGGGATCTCTTAGGCGATAGACATATTCCATGAGCACTTATTGCCGCTAGCTCTTCATTAACTATGACGACAGAGGCACACTTTTGAAAGACATCTCCATAACTTTGCGAACAAGAAACCAGAAATGCTTGGTTATAGCAAGCATATAATAATAATATATATAGCGTCGTTCAATAATTCGAGAGTTTGTGTGACATTATTGGACTATGTCGGAACTGAGGGACGATGTCCCTGAACCGAACCAAAAATTTCTAAGTCCACCGACGCTATCAGTTTCTTATCCGGCATCGCAGCATTCTGGTCCGACGAAAGAAGCTGTAGAAGACCAAGTCAGATGACATACACAACAGCATATGTTGTTCCGAAAGGGAAAGCTTGAAATCCTCCAAATCCCTTTCGGTATCCCGTCGGACCGGATGAAATTTTCGGACGTCCGTACCCGCTTCCGCGGAGCGTCCCGACCGAGCATCGTCGGATAAAAAATATGCGACAGATTCAGTACGATGCATTGCCGCCGGAAGCTCCGTGTACGTTGACTCCCGCACACTTCCTATGCGAACGTCCGGAGTCTGCAGGCCTCGTGTCCCTGGCTACCGGTTGGTGTGACCTGGTCGCCGATGATTCTCTGACTGGCGAAGCTGACTGGATATCCGAGGTCACGTAGCCAAGAGCGGTCGTGTGCGCTACCATGAGAATGAGGAAGCCTTATTGACAGTCTACTCCGGACTGACTATATGTCGGAGCGTCCCGAGCGATGGATGTATGCTCCGAATGCGAAACATTTTGTACCACAACATCTGGGGCCAGATGTTGTTGTACGAGAGAGGGGCCTCTCTCGCTCGCCGTCCCGATGGACCAGAACGAGCTATGAACTGGACTAAAAGGCTTCCTCCGTTCTCCCTCTGATCCGCCGTCACTGGGTGTGCATTTGGTTGATTTATAGTGCTCGCATCACCCCAAAATTCCTTCTAGACCGCAACGGACGAACCCGGCTGCCGAACCATTCGATGAATGGACGCTACACCGGGCGAGCTGGCAGACGTCAAAGGCCGTCGAACCTACTAGGGTCCTCTTAGGCAATTGGCGTATTTACATGAGCACTTTTCCACTAGCCCTTCATTAATTGTGACGACGGAGGCACACTGTTGGAAGACATCACAGATACATCACCCTAATCTTGATCGTCTGAAATAGAAATTGATAAAGTAGAGTGACCCTGCGGGGAAAGGACCGGAGTGTCCAATTCCCCACTAACATACCGTGACATACGCTTCCCATATTGTCATCGAAATCATACGATACAGAACAGGAGTTAATGCGAGTACACTGACCACATATAGAATGATTATAAAAGTCAGAGGAAGACTTCCTCTTATTACAATTGATCAATATCCTTTCAATGTGAAAAGAAAACAAGTCCTGGTACTCGCACTAACCCCTGGCAATCAAAATACATAATAATAATATGATCCATTAATATAGAAAAAATAATTGAAATCAAAATATTTTGAAAAAATATTTTTTCAGAACAGCCCATGTTTCTGAAAAGTAACGTTGAGCCCCAATGGATCCCAAGCCTAAGTGTGGACAAAAATTTTAAAAATATTTGAAACAATTTATTCAACACTTACGAACAATAATAATGTATCTAGTTATGATTAAAATAACATCAAGATATTATTTTCCAGAAATCCCCCCCTCACACAGAGGGCTGTTGTAAATGTAAACAATGAATGTAAAAACACTAAAATAAGACTCCAGGCACCCAGGCCCGGAATCAGTTACCAAAAAAACACTATCTGATGCAAAACAGAGACTTCCAGGGAAGAAACTACAGAACATCAGATGGTAGATGCAGAACACAACGCCTAACCACCCGTAGGTGAAGACGTAAACATGGGGAAAAGAACAGAATTCATTCTGTTATTCAGCTAAAACTTCCAAGAAAATTTAGTAATAATAATTACAAAAACTATGCCAAAAGCATGGGAGAATAGCAAGGGGGGACTTAAAGGACAGGGAGAGAGGAAAACACTGAAAAATCAGTGTAACTAAATAATCAGAATGACAACAAAATGGCTGCTGCCTCGAAAATAGGTAACTTAACATAATTTCATTAAAAAATTTTAAGTTACAGCCCTGATAATATTCTGTCACACATTTTTCCTCTCCTCCTTCTCTATCCTCCTTAGAATCACCATTTCACTAATATTTATGTGTCTGGCATCATTTAAACTGAGATTTACAAGCACAAAGATCAGTCAGATGTTAACTGATGAAGGGCCAAACTTAGAATGATTAATGGTGCCAATTTCGGAACGTCCTTGACACTGCGCATGCGCAGTAGAGGTGAAGTGTGGAGGGCCATTCAGGACATGTTTTCTTTGGTTTTAGATGCTAATTTTGGGGATTGGGGGGCAAAATTTGTGTTTGGCCCTATATTTTAAGAGTTAGCACCAGCTATGTCTGGGTCATTGGTACAGTATAAAAATATATGTTTCCAAAGAGGATGAATCTGGGATTTGCAACAAGATTATAGTGGTATTTGATGTTCAATGTATTTGTGTGTGTGGGTGGTGGGGGGTGAAAGATAGTCAGCTGCCAATTATTGAAAATGCAGACAGACACAGGTAAATGAAAAACAAAGAAACAACTTATCTGATGAAGAGACAGACAGACAGACAGACCGGGGACAGACAGACAAATAGAATTTTAGTCATACATTTAGGAAGTCTACATTAGAGTACTGAATGGAGGGTGTGGGGGGGGGGGGGGGGGGGGGGGGCTGAACGTTGGAATCATCCTGCCCCTAGTACTATGGAGGGGAACCATGGTTTAAATAAATGTGTTAATAGGGTGAGGTAGGCTGTTAGTTTGCAGCTGCCAGAGGTTATATTGTGCTCCTGGGGAATACGCTTGCTCAAGATGTGAATTTGCTTGCATTAACAGCCTTAGTTTTGGCAATATATATCCTTTGTTGCTGACTGTGACAAAAATGCAACTTTTGTCACAGTCAGCAACAAAGGATATATATTGCCAAAACGGGTCATCAATGAGCATTTAATGTTGAAATAATCCCCCAAAATAATAACTGAATCCGGTTTGGAAGCAAAAAACATATTTCCTATAGGTATCACGGACCTAAATATTTTCCCATATGCGACCATTATAACGTTCAGGCAAAACAAAATATGATCGCATCACTTTAATTTTGGCATTCAAATATCTTTGTCAAGTATAGCCCTTCCGACAACTTTTTCTGACCCCAAAACAGGTGGTCATGCAACAAATAAGAGAGAAAAATTGATAGCAAGGGAAGTACCGGTCACATGCACATATTTTTCAGGGAATTCCCTACAAAAACACACAAAATGTAAATTGTATTTTTTAGGTCCAAAAGTCATCAAATCACCCTCTTTTTTATGTGGAATATTCATCAATAAAGCAAGATGTCAATAGAATGCTTCAAACATTTATTGAAAGAATTTATTTTCCCAAGGCTGTTTATTTTTAGAGATTACATCACTTTCAAGGCGGGTATTTCAAATTCAAATATTTAGTTCAATGATACCAATAAACCGCTTCCCACCCCACAAACGATATTAACTGCAAAGATGGCGGGATGGGTGCGATGTCATATTAAATCCAGTAGCAGGGTGTTAACCCCATCGGTACTGCCCTTAAAATAGCACTATAGCTTTTGCGGACCAGGGCGGGGTTGGGGAGGTTGAAAGCTGTCAAATCTCGGACATTCCGAGCAAAAAATGAACGAAATTCGGGAAAATGATGGAGTGCAGAAATGGTGCTAATGGGGGTGGGGTGGGGGGCTATGACCCCCCTTGCCCCCCCCCCCCCTCCCCCCTCTCTTACGTCGGAGAACTCCGGCATTTTCGTCCGATGACTTTACTCATCTTGTGGGCACATTCGACAAATGGGAAATGCGCATTCCGAACCTTCGCATTCAAATGTATTGAAGATGTCACTGGGTTCTTTCGGGCCTTGGTTGGACTAACACTAACACCCAGACAGAGGGTTGACGGGGGCAACGCTGGCAAACACAGGGGGGGTGGGGGGGGCTCTAGGCCACACTGGCACGGACAGGGGGCTACGCTTCGACATGTTAGATCACAGATTCAACATGTTGAAGCATAGCTCCCGTCGGCGCCAGAGTAGCCCCATCCCCTTTCGAAATTTGGTGCACTGGTCTATTATGGCAGATGTCCTGCGTTGGATCTCTGGTTGAGCAAACTTAGTGAGGTTTCAGAACAGGCACTGACAGCATCAACTGTGCCATTGGTGAAGTTGATTCTACCACGGCGTACTATCCCAATGGGTGGGGGTGCAAAGTGGCTGTCTCCCGTATGCAGAGAGACTGGTGTACAGGATAAAGATTCCCCCAGAGTATTTGAGAACAGCAAGGAAAACATTTCTAGCCCTTTCAGTAAAGTAAAAATGTGAAAACATTATGAGTATTTTTGTACACACCACCCTCCCCACCCCCCCCCCCCCCCCTCCACACCCCAAAAAAAATTCATGGTACTCTGATCGTATTATTATGCATATTGCATAATAGCAAATACACTGTTCTTGACTTTCTAAACCGATGCAAATGGGATTTAAATACTGCCCACATGTCACGAAAAAGTCGCATCAATCCCACAGCACACGCAGGCCCTGCTGTAGATTCTCTTCGTCGACTGCATCTTCATAGAGACGTTGACCCCTATTCATGTTCACTGTAGACACTGACATAACGCTGCTTTGGTCAGAGGGTGGGGATTACCTGTATGGGATGGCTATTATAGTAGTGGTATGTACCCTTTTAAGACACCTGTAACTGGTAATAACTTAATGGAGTTATGTTTTCATATGTCTTGTATAGGTAATATAGACATTTAGGCCAGGTGATATTGTGGTCGGGGGTAATGCATGGGGGTTCAGTGTTAGTATTTAGTACTGTTAATTTCCTTTAATGCTTTGTAATATAACTAAAGTATATAGTCGGTAATGTTGGGCCAAGCCGTATTCAAAGGGGGGGGGGGGGGGGGGGGGTGGGGGGCAATCCCTGGTAGTTCAGAACGGCGGTATTGTATGGGTGGGCTACATCCCTGAAAGGCCCTTGATAATAATAGCTTATCGACTGCATGGTATTATTCTACAACTGGTATAGGTAACTGGTAACATAAGGGTGTATTGTGGAGTGGTGGTAATGCCTGGTAGTTTAGTACGGTGGTATAGCATGGATCAACTGTCCATGTTAGGCCCATCTAGCCCTTGGTAATTTTACCTACCGGAGGTAATGTATTATCCTATAACTGGTATATGTAGCGTAAAGCTAAACAGTATTGTGAAGTTGTGTATAATGCATAATAGATTAGAAAGGTAGTATAGGCCATAGCGCGTTTGTTGTCCTCTCGACTCCCTCGTTTCACTTCATTTTGGCCTCTGGCTAGGCCTATCCTGCCTGCCTGCCCCCACAGGTCCTGCCTGCCTGCTTGCCTGGCCAGGCCTAACCTTCCTGTCTACCCCCGTGGGTCCTGCCTGCAGGGCCCGCCTGCCTGGCCTGGCCAGGCCTGCCTAACCTGAAATGAGTCGAAGAGTCGTTTGAGAAGTCACTCAATCGAGTGACTCCACATACAATTCCAAATTCGAGTCGTTCGATGAGTCACTCGATCAAGTGACTCCACATATGATTGGAACGACTGCCTCCGCAGGTCCAGCCTGCAGTGTCTGCCTGCCTCTGCAGGTCTTGCTTGCCTGCCTGAACGACTCTTCGACTCATTTCAGGTTAGGCAGACAGGCCAGGCAAGGCAGGCGGGCCCTGCAGACAGGACCCCAGGCAGACAGGAAGGTTAAGCCTGGCCAGAGGTCAGGCAGGCAGGATGTCAGGCCAGCAGGCAGGCAGGCAAGCAGGCAGGACCCGTGGGGGCAGGCGGGCAAGGAGAAAACCCAACATCATGGTTTTCACACAAAAGGTGGCTCCCCCCCCCCCCCCCAAAAGTAGTCCCCTTCCTTCTATTGGAATTTATCACTGGCTAGCCCGAATTGCTCCCCGAAAAATCTCCCAAATAGGGCCTGATTCATATGACCTATACTACCAGCATGTTGTTGAGCTGCCAGTTATTCATCTTTGATTTATTTTCTCCCTGTACTCTAAATTCTATACATACACTGCACATGTAGGCTTTTACGGTTACAATTCACCAATGAACCCTCAAACACCAACTGATACAAGCATGGGTGGACTGGAGTAAGAATATTGAGGAGTTAACAATTACTCGTCTCTGCTTGGTAGTTCTCATCGATGACTCTGACTTTATCCACATAATGTCATATAAAACTGTCTCCGACACGATATGACCCTGGCTGTCGAAAAAGTCGCTAACTTGACCCCAAAACCAATAAACAAATAAATATCAGTAAACAAGTTTTAACCCTTTACCCAACGTAACGGAAAAAAATCGGTCAGCGCTATACACGAAAATCGCTATTCAATCTTTTTTTTATATTTTCCCCTAATTGGAACGTGCATCGCGCTCATTCCAATGAGGGGTCATAACCTATGTTTTAGAAGCAAAAAATGAAAATTTTTAGTCACACGATAATTTTTTTTACGAGTGTCGTCTGCTACTAACATTAAGTAAAGCGGTTCTCCTAAATACCAGAACCCACCAGAACCATACAGAACCCCCCAGAACCGCACAGACCACCCCAGAACTCCCTTCTAAATTACATTTGCGCAGTATTTTACGATGCAGTATGTTTATTTTATGTAATAAACCTTGCGTTGTGTTTATATTTAAATGCACAGGTTTCTTGCAAGATGTGTTTGTATTTGTACGGGTTTCTTTTTTCATGACTTTCTTGTTATTTTGTATAATATTATATATTTTTGTATACACCATGTGCCAGTCTTGAGACGAATAAAAAAAAATAGTTTTTTTCAAGTTTTGGACTCAATTCAGAAATACCAGAAATAAATTGGCAATGAGATTTCCTTGGGTCAATCACAGGAATAGCCCGATTGCGATCAGCCAGAGCCAAGCAAATGCCGACACGGGTATGAATTGGTGAATAAATTAAATTTCAATTTCCTATTGAAAGTTAAAAGAAACTGGAAATGGAATATTTTCCCCGAGAGCAGCGTGGAAATGGGGGCGAAAACAAAAATGCTTCTTGTATTATACAACAAAAATATAAGCCAGTTCACTTAAAAGTCCTGGGTTATTTTGAAAATGATTTTTATGTGATGTATTGTAATTTCTTCGAGAAACCGTTTTTTTTTTTTGTTGAGGCCATTAAAATTAATATCTCTTTTATTTTTATTACGAGTTTTTGGTTGATTTTTAGAGTTACCCAACAAAGAAATACGTAGTTCCTTTCAACGCTTCCAATGGGAATACTTCAATTATTACTCGCAGACTGCAGACAAGACATGTCCCCATCTGGGTACGATATCTCACTCAAACGCAAGTGTACAATGGAGTCCTACTAGAAACCGGAATCCCCTTCAAAGACAGGAATCACCCGGAATCCCCTCATAGTTTACTACATTTTCGCCATATATAGCACTTTTAGTAATGGACTCCTATCTAATAAGTTTCCACGGTCAAGATTTAGGAAATTTCAAAGGATTTCAGGGTACAGGAAGCAGTTAGCGAGGAGTCTTCCTCGTTTAGAAGCTTTCTTTCGATCAAAACATTTTCCAAGAGAAGTAACTTGTGGTGTCATTTTGAACTCGATGTTTTATCACGCATCGCCAATACAACACAAACATCATAGCCCGAGAAGCAAGAATTTACTATCAAACTTAAAGCTCACTCGAATGAGTGTGTGTGTGTGTGTGTGTGTGTGTGTGTGTGTGTGTGTGTGTGTGTGTGTGTGTGGTGGGGGGGGGGGGGAACTGGAACTAATCAAGATTATAATTTGCTCAATTTGAATGAGAACTTTAGCGAATCATCATCTTGGTTGGCTCATGACTGTTCAAAAAGAAACCCGCACAGAACTCGACCCTACACTCTCTCAGAGATAAGCCACGAAGTCGGGGAAAGTCAGCCAGGGTCGTGGAAAGTTGGGCGGGGTCCGGAAAAGAAGGCCTGTGGCTGCATGCCCACCTCTGTGTAAAGTCTATTGCCGTTCACTGCAGTGGCTCAAACACTGACCACCGACCCATCACGGATTGACAAAGTTTCTATCGCAGAGGCACACATTAAAACCCGGGTCATTTGACAAAGTAAGAAGATGCCGTTTTTTTTTCAATTTTAGTTATTTTATTATTTGCACATAAATATCAAATTAAAATGAATAACAATTATAACCGGATATAAATAACATAATCATTCGTTCGTTCGTTAAAGTATAGACATTGGCTATATCACGGGCGCCCGTGATATGGTCTACAGGAGATATCACGGGCACCTGTGATACAGTCCACAGGCTATATCACGGGCATCCGCGATATAACCAATAGATACGCTACAGGCTATTTCATGGGCCCTCTCTTGGATATTCGTCGATTGTGACAGAAATTATAATTTTTTTTATATATACAAATGCCTCATGTGATATTTTACTAATTTTATGGTGGTAAATATATATAAATAACAAAAAATATCCCAATACATGAGATATTCGGCGATAAGATGATCAGGAAAACAAAATCGGTTAGCCCTTTACCTAACGTAACAGAAAAATGGCCAGTGTTATACTGGAGAAACACTATTGTATCTTTTTTACATTTTCACACTTTGCTTCCAAAACATAGGTTATGACACTTCCTTAGATGTACATGTGATGAGGGGGTCATAACCTTTCTTTTGGAAACAAAAATTGACAATTTTCAGTTACACGAGAATTATATTTTACATATGCCCTTAGTTTGTAGTGCTGCGAACAGGGTTAATACATTTATTCATTTATTTATTTATTTCTTTATTTGTGAGTAAAGGTGGGGGCAGGCACCACAAAGTCACTGGAAGCAACCATTGGAGTCACGTAGGTGATCCTCATTATGTATTTAGTTTGTTTAGAGAGGACCAATATATGTAAGTAGGTAGCCAATTCGGATAAGTCAGTGTTTGGATAGTGGCTGAGGAGACAATGTCCAGATGTTTCTCACTCGCATCCTTTGCTAGAATCAAATGCAGTCTGACTGGTTCGTAATGATAAGACTATAATTGTACATGTCAGTGCGATATTATACAATGGCTTGGCAATGCAGTATGTGCCTAAACTGAGTATTGCATACTGTGTCTCCAAAGTACTGTCGTGCGTGGGTTAAAGAACATTGGTACATTTCCGGAATTTAATCCCCAATGTATTTGGTGGGAGAGTCACAGCGGAATGCATTTTGTCCTTTCTTGCGGTGCTGTATTTGTCTGGAGACAGTTCGGTAATACAGGCTAAGATTGTGATACGATAAATGAGTTCGAATTTAACTACGACCTTTATGGTCTCGTTACAGTTATTCAAGTGAAAATGTCGGCTTTTCAAGAAATGTTCAGCTTCTGATTAACACGGCCGAGATATTTCGCATTTAAATTACCTCCCCTATTCACAATACTCACAATGTATATAGTTTCTGGAAGGTCTGAATATGGCCCTTTCTGGAGACAACTGTACACACCAAAAATCTTACAATATCACTCAAATACACTCAGCTGAATGACACAGTTGATGGTTAAAAAAATGGCTCAAAATGGTCAAAATTTTCTCATTTTGGGGATAAATCTCCAATTTCCGTACATCGATAGTGATAAAACTGTGTTATAGGAATTCCTCATTCCTCCACTGAGGATTTTACAGCATAACATGATCATTCTGACAAATAAAAAACATATGGGTTTCTTATTCATTTTTCAGAAGGCTTTCTCAAAGCAAATTTACACAAAAATTGTCCCATTTGTAAACTGCAAATTGTCAGGTCCCAAACAGGTCTGGGTTAGTCATTTAACACTTCCATGTGACCTTGACCCCCAATTGAAATGCACTTGACAATACACAGTTTGAATCAACACCATCAACAGATTATTTTGATCATATCACCATTAATGAGAATTATTTACTAAATCCACACCACCGCAAACTAAAACTATAGCCCAAAATAGCCATTTGGCTGAGGATATCCAATAACCTCGGAAATGACCTTTTAATAGGAAACGAGACCTTAAGTGAAAAATAAAAAATTCTTCACATTCTCAGCAACAGTAAAGGTGCATCTGTATTTAATTCTGAGAAAAATGATGTATGGCACATATGAAAAAAATGTTACCTTAGTGCCCTTAAGCCCCACGGATAGCGGCAGACTGAGCACTCTGACAGCCAGTTTCTTTACATTTCTTTACGCAGTAATGCTCAGTGAGAGAAGGCCTGTTCTTTCACATTTCTGACTCTGATGAAAGTTCTGTAGAGTAAAGTTTGCATCAGGTGAAAGCATGTAACACCAGTGGTTCCCCTATTCTACCAAAGCAGTATGCTTTAACCTGAGAGGAGGAAGTTAGATTTCAATTTAGATGGATGCACAGCTGTCTCACCATGAACAATAGCTATCAAGGCAGCTGTGTTGGTATATTGGCCAATGATCAGACTAAACCAATGGTGATGGATTATTTATTTTTGATGTGCGCAGTCACTTTCAGCACCAAAAGTTACATCAGGATCACACATTACTGATAAAATTAAAACAAAACCAGAAATTATATTCATTTGTAAACTGCATCCTCCCTCGAAATGCATATTTCAGACCCCACCCACCCACTCTTTCCCACAGCATTCTCAACTCACTTTCCTCATTTAGCTGAGCATCATTCACTGATTCTATCAATTATAATATAATGTGATCATAAAAGAAAAAAATCTATAAATCTCTTGTAAACTCATTTTCCTGCATAGCATACATTGTGTTTGCTAAAGGGTTAAAAATATACCCATTTCAGTTCCTGACCTGATCCAAAAGACTGACATTTGAAGTATATGCTATTTGAAAAGAGCTGTGTAAATGTAACGATTAAGAATATTCAGTCCCAAATTATCTCTACTAATCAGACCACACTCTGATAATTCCCTGAAAAGTTCTTAGAAAGAGTTCTCCATATGACTGTACCAGTAAACAGCATTTTCAAATAAAATTGTGTTAAAAAACCCACATAATTCTCTTGATAACACCATTACTGGACTTGAAATACCTCAAGAGGGAGAACTTTCCAGGAAATTATATCTGAATAGGGTACCACTGAAAAAAGAAAAATATGTTTTAATATTTCTTTTAGTTATCCTACAACATATTCCCACTAATACAGTTGGTTGCTATGGAGATTGGAGGCCAGAAATTGCAATGAAAGCAAACACTGTTTTCTACTTAAGGTCTCGTTACAGTTATTCAGGTGAAAATGTTGGCTTTTCAAGAAATGTTCAGCTTCTGATTAACACGGCCGAGATATTTCGCATTTAAATTACCTCCCCTATTCACAATACTCACAATGTATATAGTTTCTGGAAGGTCTGAATATGGCCCTTTCTGGAGACAACTGTACACACCAAAAATCTTACAATATCACTCAAATACACTCAGCTGAATGACACAGTTGATGGTTAAAAAAATGGCTCAAAATGGTCAAAATTTTCTCATTTTGGGGATAAATCTCCAATTTTCGTACATCGATAGTGATAAAACTGTGTTATAGGAATTCCTCATTCCTCCACTGAGGATTTTACAGCATAACATGATCATTCTGACAAATAAAAAACATATGGGTTTCTTATTCATTTTTTCAGAAGGCTTTCTCAAAGCAAATTTACACAAAAATTGTCCCATTTGTAAACTGCAAATTGTCAGGTCCCAAACAGGTCTGGGTTAGTCATTTAACACTTCCATGTGACCTTGACCCCCAATTGAAATGCACTTGACAATACACAGTTTGAATCAACACCATCAACAGATTATTTTGATCATATCACCATTAATGAGAATATATTTACTAAATCCACACCACCACAAACTAAAACTATAGCCCAAAATAGCCATTTGGCTGAGGATATCCAATAACCTCGGAAATGACCTTTTAATAGGAAACGAGACCTATACAATTGGTGATCGGTTAACTGTGATATAGGAGTTGAGCGCGCATGTGATTTACACCGAATAAGAGAAGCACACGTTACTTCACTACACGAAGCGTGATTTGTGGATCATCAGTAACTACTTCATGGGCGTGTATGTTTTCACTAAGTGGATTCAGCCCATATTATACGGGATCGGGTCATTTCGTCCCCGGGACGATTCGTCCCCGAGACGTTTCGTCCCCTATTGGTGGGACGTTTCGTCCCCGGGACGATTCGTCCCCAATGGAAATTCCTCTAAAGGATGAGTGTTATAAATAATAAATTTTTTATCACCTTTTTGTTTCTGATGTAGGTTCATTTTTGTAGGTGGCTTTGCAAAACCCAGAATCATGACAATTCTTGCAATTAAAATAAATAATGCAGATTTTTTTGCCTCATTGTAAATCTTTTGTGGGATACCAGTGTTGCATGTTGGGCGCTGCCAGCGTCCACAACGATCACGATCAATAGCTTGTTGTCTCGGTCTTACATTCCTTCCACATTCAAGGCATGGGTATTCTGCCGTGGGCGCTAATCCTATAGCGGTTACAAAAAAGGAGTGGAGAAAGCTCCAGCAGTTTAGTTTTGAAAAAGTCATCCATCAAGCCTTAGGTATCCGTTATTGTATATTGTGCCTGTTGCGCGATTGTTGCTATGGATGGGGTAAGGGGTGTGTTTCTTTGGAGCCCACTCCCCACACGGAGAGTTGCGAGGCAATCCTCACAGACTCAATCCTAAAGATCTCAATGAGTTTAGCGAGGCAATCCTCACTGACTCCACGCAGTTTGATTCTAATTTACTGTGGATAATTTTGTGTTTCTGGTAAGGGTTCGGTGTTCGTTCAGCTTCCCCATTGATTCACTATCCTGGAGTATGTGGAGGGTTTTGTTATATAGATCTTATTAAACTCATTGGGGGCGCAGTGGCTCAGTTGGTAGAGGTGCAGGCTGCAAGCCGAGAGGTCCTCGGTTCAAATCCCACCTGCGGCAACCGCATTGTGTCCTTGGGCAAGACACTTCATCTCCACTGCCGCGTGGGGGCACGATGACGCCGTGTACTAAGGCGTACTGCATGTCGATGGTATGCATGTCTTCAACCAATCTAACCCTGCCTGTGCTGCAGTGCAGAGTTACTATGTTGGGGAGCTGGCAGCTGCTCGTCGTTGCTCGGTGGTTCTCTCCGGGTACTCCGGCTTCCTCCACCCGTAAAACTGTCATGGTCATGATTGGCCATTGTGCATAAATATGTGACCTTAAACATCAATAAATATATAAATATAAATATTAAACGCATTTCAATCGTGCTTCAGCAGAGTTCGGTGGCAGTCCTCACAGACTCTACCCCCTATATATACCCACAGTTTGTGAAAAAACAAAAAACATTCTTTGTTGCGCCGACATGTCAGTGAACTGCACTATCCTCGAGTGCTAATGAAAACATACTAATAATTATTAATAATTAAATATAATTACATATCAACAAACATTCAACCTCGATGCCATATGAGTGAACATCATTGGTTACGAGCAGATGCTTCCCTCATTTATGAAAAAAAATCCAATCCCATATCTTCTCAATAATTTGGTATTGAAGTGGGACGTTTCGGCCCCAACTGGGGACGAAACGTCCCACCCTGTCACGGGGACGAAATGTCCCACCAAGTAGGGGACGGAACGTCCCGGGGACGAAACGACCTGGACCCGTTGTATAATAGGGTCCAGGTCGTTTTGTGACATCGTATTAGTGTGACATCGTATTAGTGTCCGGCATGTGTAAGAGTTGATGACACTGGTGGAAGGTCAATGGTGAATGACTTAGCTCCCCGTTTCCTTCATCCACCCAAAGTCCTCGCTCTAAGGCTCATCTGTGAATGCATGCTACATTGCAAATGCATGTGCTCCACTTGTTGTTTTGCAAACTATGACGCCGGGCTGTCAATGTTTCCAGTAAATGGATGCAGCCCTCTTATTAGGTCGGTACAATGTTTAGCAATCGAGTTGAATCAGTTTAATTCAGATTAACGTTGATGATACGATAAATGAGTTCGAATTCATCATCGACCTTTGTACATTACTTGGTCATTACAATGGTTAGCATATAGAATCATATCAGTTTGTAGCGTGATATGTGGTCGTTCTGAAAGGCCTATATGTATGTGCATGGTGCATTGTTGGGGGAATGCACATTTTATTTTTAATTAATAAGCTCATACCGTTGCCTAAGTAAATAACTGTCAACAATCAAGGAATATGGTCCTTGAACTGAAAGCCACAGCACAATCATTTTGTCTATTCTAAGCTTGTGGTGCTCGAAGCTCGGAATAAAAGAGCTAATTTAATACCCAGTACTTCCAAGAACACGCTGCTGTTTCCTTTTCCACCCTCCTGGAGATTAATTGATTTTCGTCAATTTCGTCTGCCTCTTTAGAAATCCAGTTAGGACAGCTGTATGGTGAAGAAATCATTAGAATGCCAATGGTTTCTCAACAGAAAAATAGTGTTGACTGTGGAATTTACGCCCTTGCTTACTTGATAGAGTTTGCAGCAAATAATTACACTGGGACTCAATACTTTGAATTTGATGAGACACTGATGAGGCAACATTTGGTGACATGCATTGAGCGTAAAAAGTTTGATGTATTTCCAAAAAAGGCATGTAAACAAAAAAAACTTAAATGTAATGTTTATAAGTTGGATTTGTCATGTACAAAATGTAAGCTACCGGATATTTTTGATAATATGGTTCAATGTAATATTTGTAATATGTGGTATCATGTCAGTTGTGTACATTATAATATTTCAGATAGTGCTGATTTTCGTTGTTCTGCATGTTAAAAGTATATATGAATGAATGAATGAATGAATGAATGAATGAATGAAAGAACAAAAAACATTTTGTGTGTAATTTCTTCCATCGATTTATGTAACCCTGTAAGCATGTGTGTCAAAATATTTTTAGTGTCGTAGAAATGTTTTTATGTGTTTGGAAATATGTGAATAATAATTTAGTTAATAAATACATTTGAAATAATTTGAATTAATTGTTTGTTGTTTTTTCATTAAATGAGTCCATCCGTATAAAGTAGCGTCGCAGATGATTTTCGTTGGGATGTACACTCCCGATCTTCCTTCTCGACTCGGCATTTTCCGACTCGGACTCGGCGATTCAACTACCTCTTTTAGTGACTTGAAAGTGATAAATTGTCAATAAATTCTACAAAAATATGTTTTGAAAACCAAGGTTTGGTATATATATTCCCCTATCATCGAGACATAATATATGTCAGAATTGCACCCATGTCTATCGTATGAAGATTTTTATGATAAAGAAACATTCCGACTCGGCTTTTTTTCGACTCGGACTACCTCTTTTAGTGACCACCCACTTTTTGGGAACATTCGGCCTCGATCGAGGCCGAATGTTCCCGGAAAAATACTTGGGGCCGAATGTTCCCGAGGCCGAAAAGACCCGGACCCTTCTCGTACACTAAGACACGTCAAAATCTATATTTGAAAAAAAAAACTATGATTGGAACCCCCCCAGGATGATTTTTTATTACTAAAATGTAGTAAAATATGAGGGAATTCCGGGTGATTCCGGTCTTTATAGGGCATTCCGGGTGATTCCGGTTTCTAATAGTACCGGTGGGTCCGGTACAATGGGATGCGTGATCCGATACCCCCAAAATTGATCCGGTACCGCCGCAATCAGGTCACCTGAAGGCGTGCATTATTTTGTCACTTTCATGTACAATATCGGTTTGAAACTTGTTTGCATTTTTCAAGGAGACAATTGTCTTCGCACACACGTGTATATTTACATGGAAAATGCATCGACTGAATTGGCGGCGGCCAATTTTTGAAAGGTGATCCGATATCGCCGTAACAACTGTATTGGTTGGAAATAATTCTCTGGTATTGACAACTCAACACGTTGACAACTTGACATACAAACGGTATCACTGCCTGATGTTGCCTCTTCTCGGCGATTTTTACAGTATTTCTTTCAATTCAGCATTGCTATTTTAAAAAGCAGATACCTTTTAACAACTGATCATTTTATTAAAATGCAAGCCAAAGCCTTTAATACTCGATCATCTGTTTTATCTTCCTTCGAATAAACGATTTACGCTGCACATATACTGGAAAAAGCTTAATTGACCTTAATTTTAAGACACATGGAAAAACAATGGAAGCCAGCCGGTGACATCAGATTTAGCATTATCGAAGGTCATTTGATCGATTGAGGCGCGGTGGGACTACTTACCGAGAACAACCGAGAACAAATTAAAATAATAAATAAAGGCAAAAATAAATATTAATTGTTAGCATATAGGTGCCCTATGTTGTATATAAAATAAGAAAAAGGAAATTTAATAATTTAATCAGTCATCAAAATTGACTTGTCAAGTTCGTGAGATGTCAGTGCTAAACTTGTCAAATTACTATATTGTTGAAAGTTGGGAAATTGGGTCAGTTCACGGCTACTTTCGGTGTTCTGTGTATGTACCGAATACCTTAGCAAAACCGAGGTATTTATGTGAAAAATACCAATACCGAACCTGAAGTTTCAATACTGCACAGCTCTAATGGACAGACGGATGGACGACAGAGTGCAACCCATCCCAATAGATCATACCTGACGTTGTCAAGTTGAGGTAAAAACAATATTCTGCTACGTGCATTTTTTTAAATCTGGACATTTTAATTTTTTCCTATTTTCAGTCACAGGATTGTGCAAAACGAATTTTTCAGGCAACAATCAAGTACTTATGACCCAATTATACTACATAACAAATTTGCCCATCAGTTCTTGATTCTTGAAATACAAATTATGTGTGGAGCGCAAAATGAGTATGTTCCCACAAAGAGCCCAAATATTGACCTACAAACTTCCCTAGAACAAACGTGAGTCTTCGCTCTCAAAGGAAGTCCCATACCAAATATCATAGCATTCATTCTTGTGCTTTATGAGAAGAAGAGTTTAAAGATTTTTAGGTTTTTTGGATATTAGTTAACCACACCTGAAGATGACAGCAACTTCATCTTCATCTGAACAAAGGAGAAATGGTATACTCCAAAGATGGTCTGTGTCATATATGTTTTACTTTGGCCCAGTGGTTTTGAAGAAGACAAGTTTCAAAACTTAATGGACAAGGTACGATGGGCGACAGATGTCGGATGCCAAGTGATGACAATAGCTCCCACTGACTTTCAGCCAGGTGAACTAAAAAGAGTCAGCTATTGTACACATTGTTTAACTCTGATCAGCTAGAAATATAAGAATATAAATTCTCACTAAACAAAAATTCAGCATGGCAGCTTTTGTTTACACCAGCTAAATTAACACATTTTGAAAAGTTTCAAACATTATTTCTTTGTGGTACAATACAGTACAGTCGCCGTGGACTGGTCGCAATCCATGCGTGGACAGTGATGTCCATGCATGAGTTTACCAGGTAATAAACATCATCATCAACAAAATTTAATTAATGAAGCACAGCATTTAATTAATTTAAATCTCTGATGATTATTCCTATAATTAGTGTTTGCAATTCAACATTATTGCAGCCGTGGAAATACTTCCCACAACGTGGAAAGTGAACAGTCCATGGCCGCTGGCCCGCTGTACTGTATATATCAAATTTTCAGGCCTCAGCTCATATAAACCACAAAAGACAGAACGGTTGATATTGGTTTTGTTGAGGTTGGACACCACCAAGATGAGAATGAGAGCCTAGAAAAAATCTTTAAATATGAATTTATCAAATATTTACATTGGTAAATCCAAACTATCATTCCTGGAAAATGTTATTTAATGTATAGATTGCAAATAAACTTAAAAAAAAGATAACAAACTGCAATTAATAAGCATTTTTGCTCTGTGTTCTATTGTTGTAATTTAGCCCATATATCGTTTCTGTTTGCATGCAGCAGATAGTCTTTCAGAACATGTTTGGACTTGGGCTGTTGTTACCACAATCATAGTAGCAGCAGTAACGTTTGTATTAGCTGTGTCAGCGTCTGATCAAACCACACTCCCATTGATGTTTGATTTCCATGAACACAATGATTATGTCACAGACATTATGATCACGCAATGTTCATTGTGCATTCGTTTTGACTTTGTGACAGAACTGCTAGTACAGGGCAACAGAGTTTAAAACGGCATATTGTGGCTAATAGTTTGTAGTACAATCCAGCTTCAATCCGACTGTTCGCAAACACTTGTTCTATTATTAACCGGGAAATGTATCTATGCAAACAAAAAGTGTGCGTTTAAATTAGAATACCATTTTACAAACGTACCAATGATATAATCATACGAGATGTTCAAATTCTTCACAACAGCAACATAATCGGTCGTCCTCACTTTCAGGTAGTACCATGAACAGGTAATAGATACAAGAACGATAGCCCATTTATAAATCTCCATGCTGTATGTGCCTTTCTAAATATCTGAAAATAAAATATTTACTGGTTGAAATCTAACTTGTGGGAAGGTAGTAAAATTAATTCATGGAACAGATAAAAATTTGGTGCTCATTTATGGAAATCTGGCGAAAGCTTCGCATAGTAACCAATGAAACTAAAAGCATGCGCACACCACATTAAACAACATAACTACAGAAACACGCAGAAAACTGAATGGCAGTTATCTCACAAAACCACAAAGATCATAGACCTTTGTCAATAAATCCATACAAATATGAATGTCACCGGAACCAGTTCGTCTGTGTGGTTTTATTGGGGTGCACAATGGCTGACTGGCTAGAGCACAGACCGTAAGATCGAACAGCAGATGGTTGCAACCTTAACCCCATAATCTATGCTGTGTCCTTGGGGCACGACACTTCATCCTGACTGACTATGTACGAGCATGGTGGCCTGTGCACGGTGGAGTGTGTTATGGCATTCGTACACTTGCCACCAAACGATGCTATTGGGAGTGCGTTGGCTTATTGGTTAGAGTACTGAACTTTAAGTCTATAGGTCGCTAATGGGGGGGGGGGGGGGGGGCACAGTGGCGCTGTGTAGGCCTACTAAGACATTCTGCACGTTGATGGTACTCTTGCCTTCAACCACTGCAGTGCTATCTATGCTTGTACCGAGTAAGTAAGTCACAGAGTATGACAATGGATCACTGTCGGTCGGTGGTTCTATCTGGGTACTGTGGCTTTCTCCTACTAGTTGTTGAAAATGCCGTCAAAGCTCAATAAATAAACAAGCCAACAAACTGACGCCGTCCCTGCTTGTACCGGCGAAGTAAATTGGAGGGTACAACAGCTACCTGCTGCTGCTCTGTGCTTCGCCCAGTATCTGAATGTACGATCTGGCTTTATTGTAGGAAGTGTCCTTCGAGAAGTGTTCTCAAGAGCTGAGAAGTCTGCCCTATGCTTTTATGTGAGTTTTTATTTATTTATTTATTTATTTATTTATTTATTTATTTATTTATTTATTTATTTATATTTGTATTTATTGGTGTTTAAGATCATATATTTCTGCACATTGGCTAATCATGACCGCAGGATGGGTACAGTATCAAGTCCAGCCAATTGTTGTTAAAACTCCAGTGTTGCCTATTTTAGAGGACTTCATCCCAGGCAGTGGTTAATGGACCCTGTTTTACCAATAATATTTGTTTTTTTACTGGGGTTTAATGACACTCTTGACAGTCAGGCTCACTTCATATCGGACAGTTTTATGGGTGGAGGGAGCCAGAGTATCCGGAGAGAACCATTAAGCAATGGTGAGCAACTGTCAGATGCCCCAGTGTACTAACTCCACACAAGCAGGGTTAGCATTGGTTTAAGCCAAGTGCAGCACGCCTTAGTACACAATGCCCCGAGTCCCCACGTGGGCAATTGGGATTAGGTGTCTTGCCCAAAGTCACAACACGGTTGCCGCAAGTGGCATTCGAACGAGGACCCCTCAGCTTGCAGCCTACAGGTATCTGTACCTACTGAGGCATCATGCTCCCATTTTACCAGTAATACAAAAAAAATTAAGCATTACTACACTTCCTGGGGTTCCCACAAGAACAAGTAGCTTTTAAATGTTAACAAATTGTATAATGCGTTAAATGAATGACATGCGCGTGTAGATTGGAAATATCCAAGAAAACCTCTTTTGTGACACTCAAGATAAAAGGGATGCCAATGCGTCATCATTGCCATGGTCTGCGATAAGCAAATTTCTTTTAGGGAAAAACTTCTTTTAAACCTTTGTTGATTCTGAAATTTAACGAACGAGACAAAACTCTTGGTGGAAATTATGCTTGTTTGTAACCTCCAAAAGGCTGGAGTGTAAGTTAGGCAAACAAGCTTTGGTCACATGTCATTAGCCAAGCAATAGAAAGTGCTATTTGTCATTTGTGAAATGCGCCCTCGCGTTCATTTAATTACTAAAAACAAAACCTCACTACGTGGTTGATAACCCCTGCTTTGACCTAACACGCCTGGAAATAACCCGCAGTCATTTAGGTTACGTGGGGTCACATCAATTGTAAGAAAACATACAGGTTATGACAAAGCAGTGCAACAGTGGTTAATGGACCCTGTTTTACCAATAATATTTATTTATTTATTTACTGGGGTTTAATGACACTCTTGACAGTCAGGCTCACTTCATATCGGACAGTTTTATGGGTGGAGGGAGCCAGAGTATCCGGAGAGAACCATTAAGCAATGGTAAGCAACTGCCAGATACCCCAGTGTACTAACTCCACACAAGCAGGGTTAGCATTGGTTTAAGACAAGTGCAGCACGCCTTAGTACACAATGCCCCGAGTCCCCACGTGGGCAACTGGGATTAGGTGTCTTGCCCAAAGTCACAACACGGTTGCCACAAGTGGCATTCGAACGAGGGCCTCTCAGCTTGCAGCCTACAGGTATCTGTACCTACTGAGGCACCATGATCCCATTTTACCAGTAATACAAAATAAATTAAGCATTACTACACTTCCTGGGGTTCCCACAAGAACAAGTAGCTTTTAAAGGTTAACAAATTGTATAATGCGTTAAATAAATGACATGCGCGTGTAGATTGGAAATATCCAAGAAAACCTCTTATGTGACACTCAAGATAAAAGGGATGCCAATGCGTCATCATTGCCATGGTTTGCGATAAGCAAATTTCTTTTAGGGAAAAACTTCTTTTAAACCTTTGTTGATTCTGAAATTTAACGAACGAGGCAAAACTCTTGGTGGAAATTATGCTTGTTTGTAACCTCCAAAAGGCTGGAGTGTAAGTTAGGCAAACAAGCTTTGGTCACATGTCATTAGCCAAGCAATAGAAAGTGTTATTTGTCATTTGTGAAATGCGCCCTCGCGTTCATTTAATTACTAAAAACAAAGCCTCACTACGTGGTTGATAACCCCTGCTTTGACCTAACAGGACTGGAAATAACCCGCAAACAGTCATTTAGGTTACGTGGGGTTACAACAATTGTAAGACAACATACAGGTTATGGCAAAGCAGTGCAACATAACGTGACTAAACGGCTGATCTCACATAAACTGGCGGAAAGACTTCACAATCTTTTGGGACGATCTCGACTCAAAGGTTGTGCATTGCATCCAAATATAAATTTTATGACATGATGTTTCCATTTTGAAAAAAAAATTCTGCCAAAATAAATAGCAACGACAAACACACGATCTTGCTTTGGCAAGATCCTGCATTTGGTTTTGATATTTATTTCGGGGGAATTCCTTTTAACCCTTTACCCATCGGAAAGGTCAAAACGGCCAGCGCTATTCTCAAAAATCGCCAATTAATTATCATTATATTTTCACCGTTTGTCTCAAAATAATAGGTTATGACTTCTCCCTGGAACGAGCTCGTTCCAATGTGAGGTCATAACCTATGTTTTTGAGACAAAAAATTAGTTATTCAAGAATTTCGTTTGCAAGTGTCATCTGGTTTTCATGTTAGGAAAAGGGTTAAGACTTAAAACAGCATGACAAGCGGAGTAAAAACAGAGAAGGTGAGAAGCATTATAACACCTTTTTCCTATGGGTTATCACCATGCTACATAGCGTAATCTGCCAGTTGGTTAAGATATAAGGCCTTCATTTCCAGACCTTCTTAGAAAGGGATTGTTCTGCCCGCTTTGGGAAAGGGTCCAAATTCCATGCATTCAGGAAAATTCTCATCATGAAGGCTACAGTGGGAAATTTTGTTTGGAGAAAAAAACCGGTGCTGCTAGAAACCGGAATCACCCGGAATCCCCTCATATTTTACTACATTTTCGTCATATTTAGCACTTTTAGTAATAAAAAATCATCCTCGGGGGTTTCCAATCACAGTTTTTTTTCAAATATAGATTTTGACGTGACTTAGTGTACGAGAACGATTATTATCATTCATCACCTTTCGTCGATCGAACTTTTTCAGGGGAAGTAACTCACGGTACCATTATAGTGTACGTTTTTATCTCACGCTGTATCAACACAGCCCTGACCGGGAATTGAGCTGTATCAACGCGGCCCTGACCGGGAATTGAGTTGCTTCAGTGAATTTTGTTATTATTTACTTGAACGTTCCGGTCAAATTTAGAAGCGACACTGAAAAAGCTAACAAATTTAGAAGCGGCACTGAGAAGCTAACATCATCCTGCGATAGGAAAGAACTTAAGAAATAAAAAAAAATATGTGTGTAATTTCCATCATCTCCTGCCCTTTTTTCCGGCGAATAGGCTCTAACCGGCCGCCGCAATTTGACACAAACTACCTTGTGACCCAACTGGCCGCCCGAACCAGTCGCTAAAAGAGAACCAAACAAACCGCGACATTTTGACCGTTTGGTGGAAATATTCGAGGAATGATGCCGAGCTCCTAACTGTAACTGCTCCTAGAACTGTATGCTTAACCCTTTTTCCAACAATTTATATTTATGTGTAAATAATAAAATAACTAAAATTGAAAAAAACGGCATCTTCTTACTTTGTCAAATGACCCGGGTTTTAATGTGTGCCTCTGCGATAGAAACTTTGTCAATCCGTGAAAGGTCAGTGGTCAGTGTTTGAGCCACTGCAGTGAACGGCGATAGACTTTACAGCAGAGGGGGGCATGCAGTCACGGACCTTCTTTTCCGGACCCCGCCCAACTTTCCACGACCATGGCTGACTTCCCCCGACTTCGAGGCTTATCTCTGAGAGAGCGTAAGGTCGAGTTCTGTGCGGGTTTCTTTTTGAACAGTCATGAGTCAACCAAGATGATGATTCGCTAAAGTTCTCATTCAAATTGAGCAAATTATAATCTTGATTAGTTCGAGTTTTTTCCCGCCCTTACGCCCCCCCCCCCCCCCCTCCACACACACACTCATTCCAGTGAGCTTCAAGTTTGATAGTAAATTCTCGCTTCTCGGGCTATGGTGTTTGTGTTGTATTGGCGATGCGTGATAAAACATCGAGTTCAAAATGACGCCACAAGTTACTTCCCTCGGAAAATGTTTTGATCGAAAAAAGCTTCTAAACGAGGAAGACTCTTCGCTAACCGCTTCCCGTATCCTGAAATCCTTTGAAATTTACTAAATCTTGAACGTGGAAACTTATTAGATAGGATTCCATTGCTAAAGGTGCTATATATGGCGAAAATGTAGTAAAATATGAGGGGATTCCGGGTGATTCCGGTCTTTATAGGGTATTCCGGGTGATTCCGGTTTCTAGTCCTACTAGAAACCGGAATCACCCGGAATCCCCTTTAAAGACCGGAATCACCCGGAATCCCCTCATATTTTACTACATTTTCGCCATATTTAGCACTTTTAGTAATACAAAATCATCCTCGGGGGTTTCCAAACATAGGTTTTTTTTTCAAATATAGATTTTGACGTGTCTTAGTGTACGAGAAGAGATTATCGGAACGATTATTATCAATCATTACCTTTCATCGATCGAACTTTTTCAGGGGAAGTAACTAGCGGTACCATTATAGTGTAGGTTTTTATCTCGCACTGTATCAATGCAGCCCTCAGTTAACGAAATGGATGTGCCTTGTAATAAATACGACAAGAAGGACGCCAACGCCCTATAGCTCACCAACATTCCTCTTTGATAGTAACTTTGGCAAACACAAGAACTGTATCAAACAGGCTCATAACATGCGACAAAGCTTACCTAAACACAACCTCTTAAAAGTAAAACACAGAAACTGACATAAATACTAAGTTAAGCATGAAATACTGAGCTAAACAGAAAACTAAACGCAACTAAAAATGTCAAGAAAAATGTTTAAAATGCAGGGTATGAGGGGTTAATCATGGAACAATGATACTGAGGAACATGTATGATGAATATAAGTGCGATGGGAAGAGAAGGAGCACAGCAGCTGACCTAAACACTAAGTTAAACATGAAATTCCGAGCTAAACAGAAAACTAAACGCAACTAAAAATGTCAAGAAAAATGTTTAAAATGCAGGGTATGAGGGGTTAATCATGGAACAATGATACTGAGGAACATGTATGATGAATATAAGTGCCATTGGAAGAGAAGGAGCACAGCAGCTGACCTAAACACTTAAGTTAAACATGAAATTCCGAGCTAAACAGAAAACTAAACGCAACTAAAAATGTCAAGAAAAATGTTTAAAATGCAGGGTATGAGGGGTTAATCATGGAACAATGATACTGAGGAACATGTATGATGAATATAAGTGCGATGGGAAGAGAAGGAGCACAGCAGCTGACCTAAACACTAAGTTAAACATGAAATTCCGAGCTAAACAGAAAACTAAACGCAACTAAAAATGTCAAGAAAAATGTTTAAAATGCAGGGTATGAGGGGTTAATCATGGAACAATGATACTGAGGAACATGTATGATGAATATAAGTGCCATGGGAAGAGAAGGAGCACAGCAGCTGACCTTAACATCAAGTTAAACATGAAATTCCGAGCTAAACAGAAAACTAAACGCAACTAAAAATTTCAAGAAAAATGTTTAAAATGCAGGGTATGAGGGGTTAATCATGGAACAATGATACTGAGGAACATGTATGATGAAAATAATTGCCATGGGAAGAGAAGGAGCACAGCAGCTGACCTAAACACTAAGTTAAACATGAAATTCCGAGCTAAACAGAAAACTAAACGCAACTAAAAATGTCAAGAAAAATGTTTAAAATGCAGGGTATGAGGGGTTAATCATGGAACAATGATACTGAGGAACATGTATGATGAAAATAATTGCCATGGGAAGAGAAGGAGCACAGCAGCTGACCTAAACACTAAGTTAAACATGAAATTCCGAGCTAAACAGAAAACTAAACGCAACTAAAAATGTCAAGAAAAATGTTTAAAATGCAGCGTATGAGGGGTTAATCATGGAACAATGATACTGAGGAACATGTATGATGAATATAAGTGCCATGGGAAGAGAAGGAGCACAGCAGCTGACCTAAACACTAAGTTAAACATGAAATTCCGAGCTAAACAGAAAACTAAACGCAACTAAAAATGTCAAGAAAAATTATTAAAATGCAGGGTATGAGGGGTTAATCATGGAACAATGATACTGAGGAACATGTATGATGAATATAAGTGCCATGGGAAGAGAAGGAGCACAGCCGCTGACCTAAACACTAAGTTAAACATGAAATTCCGAGCTAAACAGAAAACTAAACGCGACTAAAAATGTCAAGAAAAATGATTAAAATGCAGGGTATGAGGGGTTAATCATGGAACAATGATACTGAGGAACATGTATGATGAATATAAGTGCCATTGGAAGAGAAGGAGCACAGCAGCTGACCTAAACATTAAGTTAAACATGAAATTCCGAGCTAAACAGAAAACTAAACGCAACTAAAAATGTCAAGAAAAATGATTAAAATGCAGGGTATGAGGGGTTAATCATGGAACAATGATACTGAGGAACATGTATGATGAATATAAGTGCCATTGGAAGAGAAGGAGTACAGCAGCTGACCGAAACACTTAGTTAAACATGAAATTCTGAGCTAAACAGAAAACTAAACGCAACTAAAAATGTCAAGAAAAATGTCTAAAATGTAGGGTATGAGGGGTTAAATCATGGTAAAATGATAATAATCATCATATAGCAGCATTATAAAAGCCATGATATGAAAATAGGGCGAATAAGTGACCTAAACAGAAGCTTTAACATTATTGGACACGTACGCTGGCGCCGACGCTGACGCCGACGCCGACCGATCGAGCCATTCCATAAGCTCACACAACTAAAGTTGGTGAGCTAAAAATCAATTAATCTCCAGGAGGGTGGAAAAGGAAACAGCAGCGTGTACTTGGAAGTACTGGGTATAAAATTACTGCTAAAACTGGTGAGGCTTTAGGAGGAAAAGTAGTGCGTACTGGGAAGTGCAGGGCATCGATGCACTACTATAAATGTTTATCACTTGGTGTGCCTTAAAATGAGGAACGGAAAAATCAGTTATAATTCAGGAGGGCAGCAGTGTGTACTGGGAAGTACTGGGAATTAGATTACTGCTAAACCTGGTAAGGCTTCAGAAGGAAGAGTAGTGCGTACTGGGAAGTACAGGGAATTGGTGCACTACAAATAATATGCAATATTTCACAAAATTAAACGTATCTCCAGCCGTTATTAAGAGATTTTATCAGTAGTCGGTTAGCTATTTCACAGGCTACCGAATCAGCATTTATATCGTTGCCGCCAACTTGTATAATAACAAGATCCGGATTCTAAACCATCAAACTGTCAAGTTCTCTTTTGTAACAATCATCTGTTATTTTCATTCTACCCTGGCAAAAAAAATCGTTTTTTACCTTGGCTGAGAATTGTGTCGAAATCTCTCAAACGTCGGATGTGAGTAAAGGTGAGGGCAGGCACCACATTGCGGATTAAATTCCGGGCAAGTACCAATGGGCTTCAGGTCAAACTAATTATATACCGAAGCAAATATAAATTTTAATATAGTACATTGAAATCATCTTTTTTATTCCGAGCTTCGAGCGCCACGAGCTTAGAAAAGACAAAATGCATTGCGCTGTGGCGCTCACTCCAAGTTCATTGCGGATTAAATTCCGGAACGTACCAATGAGCTTCAGATCAAGCTAACTATATATCGAAGCAAATATTAATTCCAATATAGTGGAATAAAATCAGCCTTTTATTCCGAGCTTCGAGCACCACAAGCTTAGAACAGACAAAATGATTGCGCTGTGGCTTTCAGTTCAAGGACCAAATTCCTTGATTGTTGACAGTTATTTACTTAGGCAACGGTATGAGCCTATTAATTAAAACGCGCATTCCCCCAACAATGCAGCATGCACATATAGGCCTTTCAGAACGACCACATATCACGCTACAAACTGATATGATTCTATATGCTAGCCATTGTAACGACCTAGTAATGTATAAAGGTCGCCGATGAATTCGAACTCATTTATCGTATCATCAACGTTAATCAGAATTAAACTGATACAACTCGATTGCTAAACATTGTACCGACCTAATTAGAGGGCTGCATCCATTTACTGGAAACACTGACAGCCCGGCGTCAGAGTTTGCAAAACAACAAGTGGAGCACATGCATTCACAGATGAGCCCTAGAGCGAGGACTATGGGTGGATGAAGGAAACGGGGAGCTGAGTCATTCACCCTTGGTCTTCCACCAGTGCCATCGACTCTTACGCATGCCGGACACTAATACGATGTCACGAATTTCACGTCGTATAATATGGGCTGAATCACCTTAATGAAAACATACGCGCCCATGAAGTAGTTACTGATGATCCACAAATCACACTTCGTGTAGTGGAGTAACGTGTGCTTCTCTTATTCGGTGTAAATCACATGCGCGCTCAACTCATATATCACAGTTAACCGACCACCAATTGTATAAAGGTCGTAGTTAAATTCGCACTCATTTATCGTATCACAATCTTAGCCTGTATTACCGAACTGTCTCCAGACAAATTAATATTTATTTATGTTTAAGGTCACATATTTATGCACAATGGCTAATCATGACCGTCTCCAGACAAATACAGCGCCACAAGCTTAGAAAAGACAAAATGCATTCCGCTGTGACTCTCCCACCAATTACATTGGGGATTAAATTCCGGAAATGTACCAATGTTCTTTAACCCACGCACGACAGTACTTTGGAGACACAGTATGCAATACTCAGTTTAGGCACATGCTGCATTGCCAAGCCATTGTATAATGTCGCACTGACATATTATTTATTATTCTTAATGACCGCTTCTGTAATTTATATAGGCGACTACACGCCTTTGCTGCACCCCATATGGGTATTCCATAAATAAAATGACTCTGGACAAGCGAGAAATATAACGTTTTCATCACGTTGTGTGGGAGAACTTTCTTCACTTTATTGAGAGCGAAGTTCGCGAGGGAAGCTTTTGAGGAGAGTTGAAATATATGTGCGTTGTACGATAGGTTTTCGTCAATGTTTATCCCAAGAAATTTAATTGATTTTTCGTTTTTCTTAATTACTACGGACGCTGTTTATAACTTCGGTTTTGCCCACCCGTAAAACTGCCATGGTCATAATTAGCCATTGTTCAGAAATATGTGACCTTAAAAAACCAATAAAATTAAATTCATACTACTTGGTGAACAGTGGATGTGGGGATTCAATTTGACACAGGTCTGTCAAGTCATGTGGACGCTCTGTTACAGATCCAGGGGAAATTTACCATTATATCCTCGGCCCTGGTGGTGAAAGACAACTATGTGTAATACGAGTTTACAGTCATTTCAGTAATATCTTACCTGCTCCATTCAATTTTTTGGATAGCAATAGCCGGTGAACTATAAGAGTTGGTTCTGTACGTGCCAGATGTGTGGAGCAGAAATTGAAATATCCAAATTTCGTAATATTGAAACCAGTCAATAAAAAGATAAACAACATATTTCTTCTCACCTTTTTTGTTCCTATCAGGCATGTACACAACATAAATAAGATTTGTTCTCAGGTTTACGTGTAATGTCAATGTTTTGGGGTATTTCCTACACGAAATATACGCTGGTTCTATACTCATAAAAAATTCCGTAACCGGTCAAATCACCACATCGACAAATAGGCACAGTATTAACATTTGGAACTGATTCAGATGCTTGTCATTGTGTATCTATTCTTTCAAGACATCAATTATTAGAATGTGAAACAAAAATTTGTTGGGTTTGTTTATTTGAAAACGTTTGCTCTCGATTAATGCAAACTGGTTCGTTACCGGGCACTGACTGTAATCTACAAATAGAGCTTATCTCAACCCTTAGTTTTCTGTGTGCCAAATTGTACTTCTCAAATTTTAATTCTATTTCCATGTAAAAATAAATACAAGTATATACAAAATTGCTATGACGGATAGTCAACAACCCTAACAGTAAACACACCAAATGTCGTAACGGTGTATGCATTCACTAAGTGTACTACCCAGGGAATTGCTATTGAAAAAGAAATAAATTAGACAGGGTACAAACCTTGAAAATGATTCCCTTTCTTTCTTCCTTTGTCCGAAAAGAGGAGGCCACTCCATTTGCAGAAACCAGGTGTAGTTTCTTGTTTAATGGGAAGGCAATTTGTTCACTGTAACGGTGTGCAAATAAAAACAGGGGGGCACATAATAACAGGGTTACTGAACAGTTTGTGATGAACTCTGTGCACGAATGGTAGTTTCAGTACAAATATCCCGGCAACGCAATGTTTTATCCAACAGAAAGTAGCTAACACAGATTAAAGCAAGAATACAATGTTTTCTCATCAGGTGGGCGAGGGACACGTCACCGACTCACGGTGTATACATTTTGGCACTTCCCCTACCCATATTCAGAACTTTCGAACAAACAAAATCATTTTGATTTATTAACAAACTTACGCTCCCACCCATCTTATATGGCCGAAAAACAGATCATTCGAAGACAGTACTATGCCTATTTCATTAGGCCGTAGGGGCTTAATTTAGGGCAAATTTGTGAAATGGCACACCCATGCAGCTCTGTTGTTGTGTTTTGTAGAAGTTTGGTACCCAAGCTTTCTTCTTGGATATGTGAAGCACATTTGGCCACAAGTTGTTCTCGTGAAATATTGTTTTATTATCAGTTCTGGTACGAATACAGTAGCAGACTTCCAGGAACCAGTAGCGCCTGTTGTCAACTCTATCAATCTATGAGTTGATTACATACGTGTTCCGTGTTCTTTTCATCTCAACCTTCATTTTGCTGTATAATTTGTGTATATTTAATCACAGGTACTCGGCACAAGCTGTGAAATCGGAAGAAAAATGATATATGATAGCGTTTTTGAATCGATGCTGGCGTGCCCTATAATGGTATATAAATAATATGAATTATGTTGTACCTAGAAGAGAACGCAATCATAAAGGACTCTGTTGTATCGTAAAATCGAAAGAAAATGATTCTTGCTACCGCCGGTAGTTTTGTCAATTTTTGATTCGGGTAGTGGAAGTAAACCTAATGAGAACAGATTCGAGGTCAAAAATAAGATTTTTTCAAAAATCCCAGAATTCAACATCGAACGAAAAAATGGCCGCTCCCGATTGGAAAACCGGAAGACACAATTTTCAGTTTGTTAGATATAGTTTTTCATTGGAAATTGAGTGTTTTTCTACATACACATGTGTGTTACCTCTCTTGCTCACTGCTTTCTCTAATATGAATTAGGTTAGACCCAGAAGAGAACACAGTCGCAAAGGACTCTATTGTATCGTCAAATAAGCCTTTTTCAAAACTGCCATCTTGGCCTTAAATCTATGCAAGGTCACAGGTCGCGGGGTGTAAACAAGCGAGTTTCAAATTTCGTCGCGTTGAGTTCTTTGTCAGTCAAGTCAACTAGTTTTTTTTTAATATCAAGTTTAAATTCGTAGAACTGCATGATGTCATCATTCGAATTAACTGAAAGGGCAACCTTAGACGTCTTCAAACGATGGGCTACATCAGGTTTGAAGACCTTTTTTACGGAGGCGAGGACTTCTTTCAGTAACAACAAGGAAACACTCGTTGCACGTTTCTCAGTTTTGGGGTATCCCCGAATGTTGTTGAAACAGTGCCCACAGTCACAGAATTATGACATAGCCTGCATTCAAACACCACGTTAGTCGATAGGAACTCAATTCGTAATAATGAAAGTTGTCATACAATATTGCCATTATCTTAAAGAAATGATAACCTTGGCTACATGTTTTTTTAATTCGCACCAATGAACGTAATGGGGCCCGAAACACTTCACACGCTCTCTTCTCCCATTGTTTACAACGTGTTTTCTTGAAATGTTTACACCTCGCGACCTGTGACCTTGCATAGATTAAAAGCCAAAATGGCAGTTTCGAAAAAGGCTTATTGAAAGAAAATGATTCTTGCTTCCACCGGTAGTTTTGTCAATTTTTGATACTGTATTACTGGCAGTAAACCAAAAGAGAAAGGATTCGTGGACAAAATCAGGATTTTAAAAATTTTCAAGTAACAAAAATCAATTTAATACTGAATTCTAGAAAGTCAGTGTTTAAGTTTAAGCAATAATAACGTCATTTATTCAAAAAGATTGACGCGGTGAACACGCGGTGCAATCTCTTGTTTTTGTTGCTAGTTTTAGTTTCAACTATCCCAGAATTCAATATCAAACGAAAAAATGGCCGCCCCCGATGGGCAAAACGGAAGACAATTTTCAGTTTGTTAGATATACTGTTTCATTGGAAATTACATGTTTTCTACATACGTATGTGTGTTATTCATAGAGCTCACTGCGTTCTCTGTTAACAAAGTGCCTAACTCGCTTTTCGAAAACGATAGCACTCATCGTCATTTTAACCCCCGCAAATTTGATTCATTCACCGTAACCAGCAGTACCTGGTGTCAGTGAAAAGGGGAATAAATAAGCTTTAGAGTGGTGTATTACACGACCGTTGGATGTTCTTGGGTTGTTCAGAAATGAATAAATGTCAACCCAAGATTGAAAAATTTATAAATGTGTACGATTCATATTTGAATCTGCCCTCCAAAGACAATGGCACCTCGAATTTTCATAATAAATCGGAGAATCATCGCTCGTAACCCACTTTCCACTGAACAGTCTCTTGTCCGGCTAAATGCATTTCAGTCTTTTCTGTGACTTCTCCCAGTTATTATGAACTACCCAAGAATATCCAAAGGTCGTGTAACACACCACTGTGAAGCTTATTCAGTCCATTTTCCACTGACACCGGGTACTGCTGGATACATTGTGTGAATCAAATTTGAGGGGGGGGGGGGGGGGTATAATGAAGATGAGTGCTATCGTTTTCGTGCACTTGTTAATAGTTATATACCATTATGGGGGCACGTCAACAACGATTCCAAAATGCTATCAAATATCATTTTTCTTTCGATTTCACAGCTTGTGCCGAGTACCTGTGTATTTAATCTGAATTTTAGGAATACAGTCCAACTCGGCAGTATCGAGTCGTCAGCAGTATCGATTCAAAATTTTCTGACTGCAGTGTTACATTTAAACAACAGAAATATTTTTATTTTTTTCTTTCTGCTTACTGACAGAAAATATATATTTCCCAGATAACATGAAAATGAACATACGCTTTCGCAATATATACAGTCTATGTGACGGAGTTTTTGTTATTAACGGAACCGACCACGACGAAAATGTCACTTGCTCTCGCACCTACTTTTTTTAATTTTACTTCAAGAAAAAGAAAACGGCACAAGTAATGCCGAAGGTAAGTTGTTTAAATTGTTGCCCAACTATTATTCTCTAACTTATAAAAACTTTGAGAGAAAATTCATTAGCATTCTAATGCAAATAGTAAAGTTCATGGAGGTCATGAGGCATTATCTAACCACTACAGACTGCAGTGGCTCACGTGATATATATTTCTAGAACCTCAGTGTAAATATTGACTTGTCAAGATTTCAGCACGTGGTAAGAAAGTGTTGTTAGTATGTGTGAAACACACAGACTATTGTTTTTGTACTGTTTCTTTTTTTTCTTTTTCTTCTTCTTCGTCTCTTCTTCTCCGGTCTTCTGACTTCTATGCACTTCCTTGTCCGCACGATAACTCGAAAACGAATTGCCCTATCTCCTTGATTTTCGGCATGATGATAGATAGTCAGAAGTTCTTGGCCACCTATGTTTTTCATATCTCAGGCGTGGAATGACATATGGACCTGGGACCAACACTAAATGAATCGACACTCGATGGAGATTCAAAATGTGGGTCAAGGTCACCGAGGTCACCTAGGGGTCATTAATTGCATTTTTCATAATTTCTGGAAATCACATTTTTTGACCCCCTAAAGCATTCCTGACATCCCTACATGCATTTTGACGTAAAAAAGAGGGCGTGGCCAAAATTTTTGAAAGTGGGTCACGCTCATATCTCAAGCATGGTATGATGAATAGACCTGGGACTAACACCAAATGAGTCGACACTTGATAGAGATTCAAAATATGGGTCAAGGTCATGGAGGTCACTAGGGGCCATTGGGTGCATTTTCCATAATTGCTGGAAATTACATTTTTTGACCCCCAAAGGATTCCTGAGTCCATACATGCATTTTTACGTTAAAAAAGTGGGCGTGGCCAAAATTTTTAAAAGTGGTTCACGCCCATAGCTCAAGCATGGTATGATGAATGGACCTGGAACTAACACCACCTGAGTCAACACTTGACGGAGGTTGAAAATATGGGTCAAGGTCACAGAGGTCACAGGGGTCATTGGGTGCATTTTTTCAGTATTTCAGGAAATCACATTTTTTGACCCCCCTAAAGTATTCCCAAAGTTTATACATGCATTTTTGCATAAAAAGTGGGCCTGGTCAACATTTTTGAAAGTGGGTCACACTCATATGTCAAGCATGGTAAGAGGCGTAGATCTGGGACCTACACCGAATGAGTCGACACTCGATAGAGGTTCAAAATATGGGTCAAGGTCACGTAGGTCACCAAGGGGTCATTGAGTGCATTTTTTTTAGAATTGCTGAAAATCACATGTTTTGACACCCTAAAGCATCTCCGAAGTCCATACATGCATTTTTATATGAGAAAGTGGGTGTGAGTGTTTTTTTTGGGGGGGGGGGGGTGTGGCCAAAAAAGGTGGTCGTGGGTCATTGAGTGCATTTTCAGAATTGATGGAAATCACATTTTTGAATTTACTGCATTCCCAGAGCCTATACATGCATTTTCACTGTAACAAAGTGGGTGTGACCTGTAATTTTGAAAGTAGGGCATCCTGAAAATATTTCCAAGCAGTTTAGTTTAAACATTATTTATTTAAAAGTACGATGTCATATAATACAAAAATTGTTACATACATTGATGTGGATTCGGCAGGAAGCTATAAGCTTATACAGGCCGTTTCCACCCAAGCAGTATAAATGACTGCAGCTGAATATCTATATACATAACTTGAGGTTTTAAGACAACGCAAAATGACAATTGCTTGTGGTACTGCAGTTTGCAAGTAGACCACATTTGTCTTCATTGGGCATTGTGTTAATTACATCATTGTACATCCCTTGTGTGTGTGTGTGGGGGGGGGGGGGGGGCATCGTTCTGCATAGGGAATTATTTGGCGGCTTCCTTTCATTTTTTTGCTGACATATGACGCATGCTGTTCTGTTAAACTGTCTTCGATCTCAGTCATTTGACTCTCATTAGCCTGTCTGTTCATTTTATTTTACTTTAATATAAAAAGAGGTGCAACCTACAAGCGAACGAAGTTTTCGGATAAAAAATAAGCCACGCAATTCAGTTTGGAAATGTCTTACTCCATGGGAACCGGAAAATAGATCAACTATTGAAATAATATTACTTGTTATGCCCACAACGAATAATCAGGTAGCACACTGCTTTACCCCTGCCTGTCTGTCCGTCTATCTGTTTGCATATAGGATACATTGTTTGTCCGTCTAACCCCTCTTATAATTTTCAAGCTATTACATTTTTTTATGTCACAGGATGTTTCTACATTTTTCAGATGTGTGCATATTGTCAGGATTTTGACTTGCCTCAGTATTTCATAAAAGAACTGGTTGTTAAACTTTTTGTAACATTTCACCTGTATGATACGTGATTTCTTCGGCTAACTCCTCCCCCAGTTTTGAAGCTAGGACCTTTTTTATTATTACAATATTTCAACTGGGTTCGCTAATATGAGTAAGGTTAGACATAGCAGAGAACAAAATGAGTAGCATGACCACGGACGTGGAATTAACCTAGAATCCACTGGGTAGTGAAAAAATCTTACGTTGTTCAATCAGAATTCTGTCTGTGTGAGTTGTCGGTTGAAATTTTAACGGAAATGCAAAACGCAGTCAAAAAAAAAATCCGTTACAACAATGCTTCGAATTTGTAACTGTTGGAAGTTTTGCCTGAAAAATTTCCAATTATCTTGGTTTTTTGGGTCAAATATTGGGAGGTGAGACACCGCTTCTACACCCCGCCCAACCCCACCTCACCCCCGTAGATACGTGCCTGTGTGGAATGGCGAGTGTTTTCCTTGAAGTACCTATCACAATTATGAATGAAGGAAATAGAATATTCAAGTGGTGTGATTTAATCTCCCTTAATACTTCAATGTGTGTCCGAAATCTAGCTTCCATTTAATGTAACTCATAGCTGTAAAACGTTTTGTACGCTTCTGTCACATTGCCACACTGTACACAAAAGCCAATCGTGAGCTCCAGCCAACTTCTTATTTCCAGTATGCCTCGCCTAAGGCTCTAGATGCCGTTCAATGGCTCAGTCAGGAGAGTAATGACTCACTGGTTACGGCGTTGATCTTTAAACTCGAAAGGTCCACGGTACACGCCCCACCAAATGCAACTGCGATATGTCCCTGGGTAAGGCATCCAGTCCTGATTACCCCCGTTGGGGCACAGCGACATTGTGTACTAAGGCGTACGGCACTTAGATCGATCAATGCTCACCCTGCTTGTGTGTAGTTAGTATGTTGTGAATTTTGATAGTTGCTGATCGGCGCTCGGCATATCTATTCAGGTACTCTGGCTTACATCGTCCGTAAAACTGTCCAATATGAGATGAACTTCAACCTCTCCGTTGAAATTGCTGTTAAACTCCAATAAAAATTAAAATTTTTTAGTAAATTTTGTTTCTTAGCATACCTACCACAATTGTTTACAATTGGCTGTAACGTAAGTGCAAGCCCTACTTCAGAACTAACTCAAGCTTTTAAGAAAAATTTCGAAACAAGTTTGAAATGTAATAGAGTGCAAAAGCACGAAAAAGGGTCGAGCGAGACCAGCGCTCGAAATTACAGGCACTCTCTCTCTCTGCACACCTCTTGCGTTTACCGAGCGCATGCGCAACAACCGTCACGTCAATTCCGTATTTCCACCAACGAGAAGTTTGTGATTTAGCGGGGAGTCATCGATATCAAAGATATCTCCAAGGAGGGTGGGCCTCCGGTAAACAATTGTGGTAGGTATGTTAAGAAACAAAATTTACTAAAAAATTTTAATTTGTTTTCAACCTACTCACAATTGTTTACAATTGGCTGAATAAACAATAGGAGGAGGTGAATCACATAACCAATACCAACAAGAGCAGCAGAAAGAAAAGCAAGGAGGGCAGAGAACAATAGCGAAACCTGTAACGAAGATAGAGAGAAGGCACCTGAAAAGAACAGGGCTGAGCGAAACACAACCTCGATAAAAACAATTTTAACGAGGGTGCACAACAGCCTGAGCACCAACGAGAAGGCCTAAAGAATAAAGGTCCTCAGATTGCTGCTGTAGGTGGCGGAGATAAAAGGAGGAGAAGGTAGAAGCATTCCTCCAGTAAGCCGCATTCATACCATCCCGGAGCGAAACAGAATTGGAGAACGCCCAGGATGTAGAAATGGCACGAACCTCGTGAGCATTAAACCGGTTCGAAACAAGATCCGAAGCAGACAAGCGAGAATAAGCCAGCTTGATTGCAAGACAGTTCCACCTGGAAATAGAATGGGAAGAGATAGACTGCCTCTTAGAAATGAGAGACAGAAAGAATCTCTTCCGGCCCCTCCTAATGAACAGAGTGCTATTAATGTAAGTTTTGATCGCACGAACAGGGCAAAGAAGAGGTCTCCGACCATCGACAGCGGGGAGAGCCCGAATGCAGATGGGTGGAGGTACCGGTTCCGGAAGTTGATTCTTAGCCAGAAAAGAGCAATCAGTAGTGAAGGTGACACTGTTAGCCTCATTTCTGAAGAAAGCAGAATCAACAGACAGCGCATGAAGCTCACTGACCCGTCGTGCAGAAGCAAACGCTAGAAGGAAAGCCGTCTTATAGGTGAGAAAACGCATATTGGTCTCAGATAAAGGCTCGAATGGCGCCCCCCCCCCCCCAAACAGTGCAACACCCATGCCAAGTTCCACTTGGGTGTAAGACGCAAAACTGGAGGCCTCTTCAAAGAAAAGTGCCGAATGAGTTTAGAGAGAAAAAGATTACGACCGATGCACCGCTTTCCCACATAAGAGAAAGTATCAGACAGCATAGACCGATAGACCTTAATCGTAATAGGCTTGAGGCCCTTGGAGTCAAAAAGATATACTAGAAAATCCGCAATTTGAGCGATTGACGGATCACGGTAATCCTCATTGTGATCTGCACACCAGTGGCACAAAACCTTCCACTTCGCAGCATAAGTCATGCCAGTGGAATGTCGCCGCGATGCAGAAATGCAGTCCACTGTTCGTCTCGAAAAACCTCTACGTCGGAGACAGGACCTGATAAAAGACAGGCGTGAAGAGACAGACTCGCAGGTTGTTGTGATACTTCCTGGGATGACCCTGGGAAAGAAGATCGCGACGTAGAGGTAGACGAATCGGCCGATCTGCCAACAGGGGGCGCAGCAGATTGATCCACACCCTCTGTGGAGACAGAGGTGCGATCAGAATGATCCTGTAACTGCAAGCACGAATCTTCGCTAATACTTGAGGAAGAATCGGTGCAGGAGGGAAGGCATAGCCGATCCAACCTGTCCAGTCCAGAGACAGAGCGTCTACCGCAAATGCCAGAGGATCTAGACAAGGGGAGACAAAGGTCTCTACCTGATGATTCCAGCGAGTGGCGAAAAGGTCGACTTGAGGACGGCCCCACTGCTTGCAAATCACCCGAAACACCGACCGATGTAGCATCCATTCGGTTGGAAGGACACTGTCGCGTCGGGACAGGGAGTCTGCTAGGACGTTGAGACGCCCGGGAATGTGCCGAATGGACACCCGAGCGTTTACATCCCGCGCCAACAGAAGAAGATCCCGAGATAGCCGATACATGGGAATCGAATGTGTGCCTCCTTGTCGAATTGTCCGAAAAAGGTAGGACAATATGGTCCGACAGGTGAGGGATCCAAAGCCGAAAACTCAACAGAAGAGCAAGGAGCTCCTTCTGGTTGATATGAAGGCCCACCTGCTCGCTGTCCCACTCGCCGTGAGTGGACAGACCGAGAGGATCCAACGTCGCACCCCAGCCCCGATCGCTAACACCCGCAGTAAGGGTGCGATCGGCCCAAGCAAGATCCAACGGAACACACTGTGTCAGCCAGGGAACATCGGCCCAAGGGTGGAGGTGACAAAGCAGGGACCGATGAATAGGAAGTTCCAGGACCAGCGGATCTACATTCGGACGCCAATGATCCAACAGGAATGTTGGAGAGGTCGGCCAAACAAGCGACCGAGCGGAATGAGATCTGTCACCGAACCGCAAAGGCTCAGCATCCGAAGGAAAGTCCTGGTCGAGACCGAGGAAGATTGAAGCAGATTCCGAGTCAAGGCGGAAAGAATCGTCGCCCGAGCATTGGGGACGGACACCACATTGTGAAGAGTGTCCAAATCCATCCCAAAATGACGAAATTGCTGAGAAGGAAGGAGATCCGACTTCCCACTTTGACTCTGAAACCCAGTGACGCCAGTAGGCAAAGACACTGCCGGACATCTAACTCTAGAACAGCAGCATCGTGGTGCCGTTGGAGGATGCCGTCCAGGTAGGCTGACGAAGTCACAGCCGACTGAGTACGGTGGAAAGCAAGCACATGTGATATCAGTCGGATGAAGGCCAAAGGAGCCAGGTTCAAACCGAACGGGAGAACTCTGAATTGATAGACTCGATCCAGAAACGAGAACCGAAGGTATTTCCGTGACGCCAGATGAATGGGTACATGGAAGTAGGCATCCTTCAGGTCGATACTGGCAGCAAGGTCGCCCTGATGAACTGAACGTCGAACCGACCGGAAAGTCTCCATACTGAAACGAGGAGCTATTACGTACTCGTTCAGGATACTCAGATCGATGACAGGACGAAATTGGCAGTTTTTCTTCGGCACCAAGAAAAGTCTCGAGTAAAACCCCGGTGAAAGGGTGTTCCTGACGATTGTCGATCTCCTGCACCAGAAGGTCCCGACGTAGAGAATCGGAAGGGACCAGAGTCGGGAGGGGTACCCGAGATAAACTGGGGTGCCGATGGAAGGACAGTCGCAGACCGGATTGTATAACGCCGAGGACCCAAGTGTCCGACGTTATCTCTGTCCAACGGTCGTAAAACAGCGACAGCCTTCCCCCGACTGGAGGCGAATCGAGGTGAGAGGTGAGTCCTGAGACTTTCCTGTCTGAGGCTGCCAGCGAGACTAGCCGCGTCGGCGCTTCTTCTGAGCAGAAGGAGCAGACGGAGCCGAATGCGTAGCCGACGTCGCCGACGAGGCAGACGCAGCAGGACGCTTGGCGGGCCTGGAACGACCACCACCCACAGCAGCAGGTTGGTCCAGTTGTCGCAGCAAAAGCTCTTCCTTCGAATGACGAAGAACCTCACCACGGACAGCTTCCACGGAACCATGGAACAACTGAGGTCCAACCAAAGAGGCAGACCTCAGAACAGCACACTGCTCAGAAGGAAGGGATGGAGAAGAATCCAACACCGCATCCCGGCGCGCCAGCTCCAAATTAGACGTGTTACAGGCGTGAGCGTGTGTCAAGTTCATGAGAGCACGTGACAAAACGCGAAAAGGCAGCTGAGCATCATCAATCTCCCCTGATGGAACATATTCAGCCAGGGCAGCGACGACATGGTCCGCGAGAGATAACATACCCAGCATCTCTCGGGACAGGCGCATCATAGATTCAACTACCGACATCGGGAGAACTGCTGATTTAGGCTTAGTTAACCCGAGGGAAGAAGAATCCTCATCCTCAGTAGTTATACCTTGGAAGACTGGTGGACAAACGGAATCGTAAACACGAAACCGTGATGGAGGCAGAAAGGCATCAGCTCTAGAAAAGAAAGAACCCTTGAGGGCCTTAGAACGCATTTTGGCGTCTTAGCCCTGGAAGGACTCAACACCCTTAGCCGATTGCAGAGGACGCAAAGCCCCAGAGCTAGAAAGCTCAACAGGGTTACGGCGCTCCAAAGAGGACCGCGGCTGGACGGTCACAGATGGCTGGTCTGAAGGTTAAATGCCCGGCAATACGCCAAAGACAAAATCCAAAGCCTGCCCCAAGACTGACGAGGGGGCCCATCACCTTCAAGAAAATCGTCATCCTCTGTTGCAGAGGAGACGTAGCCCAACTCGGGCTGACCAGCCGAAACCTCCTGTGAATACTGCGCAGTATCCAAGGGGCCAGGCGAGACATCTCGGCGACCGACCAAAGGAGGTTGTGCCTCGGGAGGCACAGGGAGGCCAACTTGAGGGTTGCCAGAGAGCAACCGGGTGAGCGCCTAAACGGCCTGACGCAGGTCACCCTGAGAATCCGTCGCAGCAGCATCGCCTGACTGAGTGTCCTCCCAATGGACCCTTCTGGTAGAAGAACCCAAATCCTCAGAAGAGACCTACGTCGAACGTCGATCGGCAGACAGAATAGGGAGACGGTGAGAAGACACCGATTGTGACGCCCAGGGGCAATCACTGACCTCTGCGGAACAGAAGGTTCAGCCTGCAATCCTCTAAAGAAACCGACGGCGTACGTCTATCGGTAGCTGGACCTGGGACACGGTGAGAAGACACCGGAGGATCGTCCCAGGAATGACAGGATCCTGCCATTGGCCTCTGCGCGGCAGAAGGCCCCAACTGCCCATCCTCTGAGACCGACGGCAAGCATCGATCGACATCCAGACTCGGAAGACAGTGAGGAATCACCGGAGGAAGGTTCCGAGAGTGACAGCTAACCGGGACTGTCACTGACCCCTGCCGAACAGCAGGCCCTGGATGCCAATGTCCCAACTCCATCCTGCTAGTCGGCACACTAGAAGGGAAGGAGGACCAATACAATAAACGATTCGCTCGAGAGGCGAGGAATCGCTGCCGAAGCGACCGAACGGCTCAACCGACTAAGAGCAAACCTAGCCAGATGAGACGGAGCAGACAGCAAACCCGCTCAGCTTCGCCGCGAAGCCAGGGGAAGCTGAGAGCTCACAGACACACCAGCAGATACAGCCTCGGTCCCCCGAGATAGTATACCATCCCCAGAGGAGATGGATTAGCCACCATCATACAGAATAGGATCTGTAGTAACAGTTTCCTCAGCAACTGTCGACGGCGTAGGAGGCAAATCGGAGAGGGTTACAGAGCTGACCTCGGTGAAGCTCTCAACGAAAACAGACGCCTCACGAGTGACATAAGACAAAGCGACCACGGTCTCCACGTCAGGTATCACCGCACTAGCACCGTCAACAGTTGCAGAGGAACTCGCCACAGAAAAAGACAGATCAGCATCCTGTGTTACAGAGTCAGCATATGCACTCACAGAAATGTCTGATAAGGCACGGCTACCCTTACCCCGGGAACGAGGGGTTCTAGCTCTAGGCAGAACCACCTTGTTTACAGAAGCCCAGAATTTTGAGGACAAAACCTTACAAATACCATATGATTGGGCCGGAGACTCTGAGTACAATTGTTGCAAGTGACACATGTGGAATGAGAGTGGTCCACATGTTTCACCTGCAAGAAAGAGGTAGAAGGAAAAGTCTTAGGCATAATATGAATATGATAAATGAAATCAAGCTTCCCGCCGACGGAAAACAGAACAATGGTTGTGTTCATACGTGGGGGAAAAACAAGACTATGTGTGAAAAAGCAAGCAAAAATTATCAAAAATAGCATTAAATAATAATAATTTTGAAAGCTTGAAAAGGATACAATCCACTTGCACACAATCAGATGAAGAAAGCACATATAATAAGTTGTTCACGAAGATAACAGCTAAGAATAGCATGAGCCACAAAATATTTCCGACCATGTGCAATGGCGGAAATAAAAGGAATTGACGTCACGGTTATTGCGCATGCACTCGGTAGACGCAAGAGGTGTGCAGAGAGAGTGCCTGTAATTCCGAGCGCTGGTCTCGCTCGATCCTTTTTCTATCTTTTTCGTGCTTTTGCACTCTATTACTTTTCCAGCTTGTTTGGAAAAGTTTCTTAAAAACTTGAGTTAGTTCCGAAGTAGGGCTTGCACTTACGCTACAGCCAATTGTAAACAATTGTGAGTAGGTTGAAAAGAAATGGTCTCAAGCACAGTATGTGATAATGCCACATATACATAATTTCTATCCCCTTCCTTTTGTCTTGACGATAACTCAAAAACAAATCATCTGTCCTGGGGCTGTTTGGCATATTGGTAGCCTGTCACTAGTACTGGCCCAGCTATGTTATCAGGGAACTTTTGGGAGTGGTCCATTGGGCCAGAGAGTTTTTTATACCCCTAATTTCTTTGTAACAGAAAAACATCATAAAGAAATAGCTGTTTTATATTTATATACACAAGAGAATAATGTAAACAATCAAATTAGAGAGAAGTTGCTTTTGCTGACAGCCTGACACACATTTACTCTTATCAGCTGTCAGATCAGAATTAAATTCCATACCCAAAGCAAGTTGAAAGAAACCCTTTGAGTGGCAAGAAAATTTGCTTATTATACAGATATACCTTACAACACTTGATTAATTGTAGTTGAATAAATAACCCTTCACCTTTCATTGCATTTTTAATTTTTTTTCCACTCTCAATCATAACTCAAGATCAACAGGTTTCGGGCCGAGTGGTAAGTGGCTTCCTCGAAACACTTATCACAATAATGAATTAATGAACTGGAATATTTAAATGGTCTGTCTTTAACCCTCTTCATAGTTCACCGCCCTCTTCATACTTCACCGCGAAGAACAAACAACATCATTCAACTTTTGACTGTAGAACCTTGTGCACGCTTCCTGCCATATTGCCGGTCTTTACACAAATGCCATGATTCAAGATTCCACCATCTTATTTTATGTCTGCCTTGTTTAGGGCACTAGATGCTCTTAAGGGTAGGCTGTTAAACAAGCTCTTGGGGGCTTTTAAGTTTTTGTATGGCACTATCCCCGATATAGAGTCTATGCACCGTTTGTCGGCTCGATAACTCAAATACAAATCGTCCTGTCTCTATTCGTTTTGGCATGCTGGTTACCAACAACCAGTTTGCACTCATCTTTGTTTTTCAGCTAGTTTAAGGACTGGTGTTTGATACAGTAAGCTGATTGCCTTAGAGGCTTCTAAATCCTAATAAATATTTGCTATCATTGCCCAAAAATGACAGATCTGTAGTTGGTGGAGCCATTACTTTAAAGTGGATGTATACATGGGACTATACCGACTGAGTTAAAAATTGCCGGAGGTTCAATATATGGTCCGCCTGAAAGAGGTCACCAAGGTCATCAAGTGCATATTATTCAGAAAGACTGGTGAATTCATTACACCTTAATGCATTTCAAATTTCATGAACGTATTTCATCACTCAAATTAGGGAGCAGAGCCAAAAAATGTCCATATCTGATTCGTGTATCGAACCCTTTGAATGCTGGTCACATATATGCCTATTCTGGTTTCTTATAAAAATTGTTCGGATTCGTGTATGAATATCTGTAAATACTATTAAGGAAAATCCACTTCTGATTTGTTTAAAAATATTTTACTCCTGACAATAAGCCTTCATAAATTCTCTTTTTGTATAGTTTATTCTTGATACTTTAACTACTTTTCACACAGACTTGAATTTACTGGGTGCAGTAAATTCTGTTTCTCTAGTTTTAGCTCGCAGTTGCATGTCATATACAATAAGTTACTAATTTTACAACAATTTATCCATTTTACAGAACAAATCAATCGTTTTATTGGAATTTTCACTCGTGTGTTATTGATGTCCGCGCTTGCTTCCAAATTGATCGTGTGGGCCAATGTGCACGTATATACTGGGCTGAACATTTTTCTCTAGTGACTCCGATGGGATGTACGGGGGAGGGGTGTTTGTTTCTGGTATCCACGACTGCATTGGAGGCCAAGTTAAAATTCCAATATTTGCCTCTGATGAATTATTGAAATGTTGACGGGGGTGAGTGGGCCCGTTTTGTGTTGTTTTTTCTGCCCTTATTTTTTTTTTTTTTTTTTTTTGGTGAGGGGGGGGGAGCGCATAATTCACAATCGGTCTCGTACCACTTTCGGCAATGTGGGTTTGACCGAGTTGTTTCGACCAAAGCCTTCTGGCCTATTGGTGGGAAGGTGGCAGAATGGGGTGTGTGGGGGGGGGGGGGTATGAAGTGTGTCTTAACTAGATATGAGCGAAGGCCCAATTTGAACATTTGCGCCCCAAAACATGTCTGGGGACACGAGGCATAAATGGGAGTTATCAAATTTCTTCGAAAAACCATAAACGTCAGTGCCCATCTTGGGTTTGGCATATAAACTGTCAACAATTCCAATAGTACACCCTACTGGTAAAGTTTCTGCTGGTTATCCTACAACCTATTTCTGCGGGTAGTGCGTCCATCAACACAACTCATCAATTCAGCAATTCAACTCAACTCAACTCAACATAACATCAACTTAACTCATCAATTCAACTCATTAGTGGCTCAGTGGTAGACTCTTGAACTTCTATGCTAGAGGTCCCGAATTCGATCCCCGTCCGGGACGACCCGCGTTGTGTCCTTGGTCCAAGGCACTTTATCCTGGTTGCCTACACGGGGGAACGATGACTCCGTGCACTAAGGCGTACTGCACGTCGATGGAACGCATGTCTTCAATCGCTGTAACCCTGCTTGAGCCGTGCTTGAACAGAATTAGAATGTTGAGGAGCTGACAGTTGCTCCTCGATGCTCGGTGGTTCTCCCCGGGTACTCCGGCGTCCACCACCCGTAAAACTTACCTGTCACGGTCACGATTAGCCACCGTGCATAGGTATGTGACCTTAAACACCAATACATAAATAAATAAATAAATAAATAAATAAATAAATAAATAAATAAATAAATATATATAACTCAACTCATCGTCTTCATCACCACCATCACCATCATCATAATCATCAAATCACCATCATCATCAACTGATCATCACCATCATAAAGCCATCGTCATCTCAGCATCATCATCGTCCTCAACTCATCATCATCATCATCATCTCTCTAAGAGAAGCAATTTGCTTGAATGCTTCTTATTTAATACATATCTCATTCATTGAAGTATGTTGCTTGTTTCATTATTCCCAACATTACAAATCATATTTAGGACACTCAAAGAATTATCACCTACTGGAGCTTACTTTTCGACAAAATAAACATCACTTCACCAAACATTCACTTTCAGTGACAACTTATTTACATTTTAAACATTTCTTCAGACAGAGAGAGGACCCTGGACACTCCACAAATGCACGCAGGGACACACCCTATAGTCTCTGTATGATTCCCATACCACATATAGAGCTCTGGTCCTCTTTGACCAATGATGGTAAGGGGTATTACAAAAGCTAGTGACAGACAACTTCCTACGCTCAGCATCACCTTTCCAGATATGTTAATTTAACATCAACCTCCGAATACCCCCCTCCCTCCACACCTCCACCCTTCAGATATTTTCACCCCTGACTATCACATGCTTTACTGCATTTTAATCACTCAGTTCGCGTGATAAAAAATTATGAAAAAATATGGAATATTTTATACTAGAGGCTCTACAGAACCTGTAATCGCTCACCTGGAAATACATATAAACACGAGATTTCCCATAGGCTTTCCTTGGTAACTATGAGCTGTAATTGTGGCCATGTTTGCAACATTACATCAACATTACATCATTGGTAGAAGGTGTCCGTTCTTCAATCATGTGAAGTTTCAAAACATTTGAATCCATCAAACAGAATCATAGAATGTCTCTGGTTGCCATATTTTTCCAACCAACGGGAACAAAAAGAGGATCGTTTGTAGAGGCCTCCTATAGACCATTCTTGCCAAGTTTTGGTTGACGTCAGCTCAGCAGTTCAAGAGAGAAGATGAAAATGTGATTTACCATAGGGTTTTTCTATAGTAATTATAAACCGCAATTGTGGCCATTTTTGCAATACGATCAACATTAAATGAGAACCGTTGGTGTGGGATGTCCCAGTTATCAACCATGCAAAGTTTCAAAACATTTGGCTCTGTGGTTTCAGAGGAGAAGAGTTTTCAAAATTGACCAATCAGAATCAAAGAATGCTCCTGGCGACCATGTTTTTCACCCAACAGGAATAAAATGAGTCACAATTGTAGAGAACATCGCATAGACAATGCGGCCATGTTTTTCAACCCACGAAAACAAAATGAGGATCGTATATAGAGGACCTCCCATAGACCATCCCTGCCAAGTTTGGTTCACGTCGGCTCAGTAGTTCCGGAGAAGATGAAAATGTTATTTCCCATATGGTTTCTATAGTAACTATAAGCCGCAATTGTGGCCATGTTTGCAACCCGATCAACATTAAATGGGGAGCGTTGGTAGAGGGGGTCCCAGTCATCATTTATGTGAAATATCAAAACATTTGGCCTTTGGCCTGGCAGTTTCAGAGGAGAAGATTTTTGAAAATCCACCAATCAAAGAATGCCTCTGGCGGCCATGTTTTTCAACCCACGGGAACAAAATGAGGATCGTTTGTAGAGGACCTCCCATATGCTATCCCTGCCAGGTTTGTTTTCACGTCACCTCGGTTTTTCCAAAGAAGAGGAAAATGTGATTTTCCATAGGGTTTCTACAGTAACTATAAGTCGCAATTGCGGCCATGTTTGTGACCCAATCAACATTGAGTGAGGATCGTTGGTAGAGAGGCGCCCAGTCATCATTTATGTGGAGTTTCAAAACATTTGGCCTGGCAGTTTCAGAGAAGATTTTTGAAAATCCACCAACCAGAATCAAAAAATGCCTCTGGAAGCCATGTTTTTCATCTGACGGGAACAAAATGAGGAACGTTTGTAGAGGACCTCCTATAGACCATTCCTGCCAAGTTTGGTTCACACCGGCTCAGCGGTTACAGAAAAGAAGATGAAAATGTGAAAAGTTTACGGACGACGGACGACGACCGACGGTCGATGACGGACACCAAGTGATGAGAAAAGCTCACATGGCCTTTTAGGCCAGGTGAGATAAAAGTGAGATACATGAAGGAACATATTTATATTTTCATCAAACAGACAGTTGGGGCATTGCACTGTGACATCTGGTGAATGATTTCAGCGATAGTTGGGTGTCTGACAAGCACACATTCCACACGTTCCACTGTACAAGACATGGACGGGGAGTGAGAGAATTTACCACATTCATTCAATATCTTGTAAATCCTCCTCGGTTCACGAGACAAGCGCGGATCCGAAGTGGCATACTCCTCACCAAACATTCAGTATTAGCTTGAATGATGTTATTCCATTCTTCCTGCAGTGCAGCGTCGAGATCCTGGACATTGGTAGGGGTGGGGGTGTTGACGTTGTCGTAGGCGCCTGCCAAGCATATCCCAGACGTGCTCGATTGGTGAAAGGTCTGGACTAAGTGCTGACCAAAACATTCTGCTCCTGGAGGAACCCATGGGAGCACTTGCATTGTCATCATGGAAAATGAATCGACGGCGGTGACGTCGCGCAAATGGCAGCACATGAGCTGCTAACATGTTCTCGCTGTAGTACTGCCCTGTGACACGCCTTTGCATGACATGTAATGCTGTTTAGACTGTCATGGTTACTCCTCCCCGCACTATTACCGACCCACCACCAAAACGATCGTGCTGCCTAACGGTTACGTCATGGTATCGTTCGTTCCGTCGCAGCCACACTCTGTTTCGCCTATCGTAGAGGTCGAGAGTGAACCTCGATTCATTGGAAAACCTGACGTTTCTCCACCGACGGTTGTCCCAGTGCTGTCGTGCTCCACGCCAATTACGCCTTGCTGTGGTGTAACGTTCAGTCAAACGTGGAATTATTCGATATCGTCGAGCGTACAAACTCCAGCTGTGAAGTCGACTTCGGATAGTTTTACCACTGACTCGAACATCTGTCGCTCGGTGCAGCTGCTGTCCAATTTCTGAGGCACTTTGAAGGCGGTTACGTAATGCTGTGGTTCGGATGAAACGATCCTGGTTAGCAGTTTTCGACCTTGGACGACCTGATCGTTGTCTGTCATCAACATTGCCTGTCTGACGGTAGCGTGACCACACCCTGCTAATCACCGATCGTGTAACGTTGACAATTTGAGCCCCTGCAGTCTGTCTTTTGCCAGCTTCGTCACGTGTCAGCCTTCGCATATCTCAAAAGTTACGCTTCGACCAGAAACTATTGATGAACGAGTTTATACTAAGAAAACAACGATGAGACCTCCGAAAAAGCTCGTCCAGTTCAAATGAAAATTTCAAAACGTACCCCACAGACATTATCGCGGCGCACGTGCGAAAAAAACCTGCACGAAGTTTCCGTGGGCCACATGATATACAATAAACTTGGCAACATATCGATGTGTCCAATCACGCGTAACCAATAGCATTTTCCGAAAATAACATCAGTTTGGATATACGCTATGCTTTTTTAATAGTATAAATAACGTTCAAAACGCGAGACAGCTCGGCCACTCGCCCCAAGTTAGAGTGCCATTAAAAAAATCTGAGAGCGACGGTACGTGCATTATTTTATACAACTGGCAAAAAAATGACCTTATCCACAGAGAACGGTCAAACATACGGTCTGGGAAATTTCAGCAGCCAACCGGCCCATATGGCAACAGTGGCGACCCCTCTACCAATTTACCGGGCCACCCATGCATATACGACCCCCTCCCCTCACCCCAGTTGCGAGAATAAGTTCTGCTTTTTAGTCATAAAATCTCGATCTGTATCAGCCATTCATATGGGCCACCGGTCCATCGGAGAATCTCCTGCTCTCCCGATCGGCCAGTCCGCCTCTTCTCATCCGTAAAATCGACATTGAACACCAACGAGTCAGTCTGCTGTGAAGGGAAAAAAACACGAAGATAATAATGATGAATTTATGCCGTTATGCTTTGTGAATTTCCAGCCAGCTTTGGGCGAAGGTAAGTTTTTTTTTAACCCGATTGCGAATGGCGGCACCCGTTTACTCTCGGTTCAGGTCTAACTTGACAGATCGCTGGGAATGAATAATAATCACTTTGAGATAAATTCCAATTTGCATCTGTTTTTACAGAAATATGTGATTATATGTCTTAGAGAGTTCGACAACAACAAATTACCCAATTTAGTAATTAACACATTTGAACTGGCGAAAGTGTGTGATTCTTTACTACCTGCCATGACTCTTTACTGCCTGCCATGACTCTTTACTGCCTGCCATGTCTCTTTACTGCCGCAATTATGCGAATGATAAAATGATTTCGTACACGGACATATAAGCGTTATTTTTCATCGTGCAGTCGTGGTAAGTAGTACCTAGTTCTACATGATACATTGCCAAGACAAACGCATCAAGGTTTGGTTTAATGATGGAGATGGCAGAAAATTAAAAAAAAAACAGTGACACGATACTGCCGAGTAGACTGCATCAGAGGCGAGAATTTTTAATTAAGCTCGAATGAAATAGTTTCGCGCGCCGAAGGCGCGCAGGGACGCTATTGGGAAAGCTCCTTTCGACCCTCTTTAACTGTGTACGATCTTGTAGCTACATGTATAGGCGTGTTGAAGGATGAAAAGGTACTCGGCTGACTGTCCCGGGTTAGATGATCAAAAAGAGTGTTTGCTTGTCTTTGTGATAGTCGTTGACTGAACTCTCGGGTGAGGACCAGAGCGAGAGTGGGTCCTGTCACAAAGGTGCTACCTCTCCCCGGGGATGCTGTGATGGTGTTTTCGGGCTAGTATATCTGCCACTTAGAAGGATATAGTCATGATGTGGTGGAGGCCCGTCATTGGCAAATTTCAAAATAAACAAAATTCTCTTACTTATATATCACCCTAATCAACGACAATGACCTCCACCAATAGCAAACCTGTTAATCAGTACCCAAGATAACCCACCTCAAAATATCGACTGGGCCGAGTTGTCTCGAGAGCGTGTTGTGAAAGGTCGGGCGAGTTCGGATCGTGCGGCTGTCATACAGTGTACTCCAACACTACGTTCGCTTGCAGGCTGCACGTATTTTTGTTTTACTGCATCAGATATCATTTTTGTCTCGATTTATCAGCTTGTGCTGAGTACCTGTGTTTCGGTCATAATACTGTATTCAGTTTGTTCAATAGAAATCTGACAGTTTTAGTATCTGATATCTATGATTTGTCTTGAATTTTCACACAGTTTGCTGAACGCGCCCTGGTAACGGTAGTCTCCCCTGCTCTAAATTAGGGAGATTGAAGTATATTCTCCGTGTCTAAATAAACCTCAATGATACTACAATGTGCCTCATTACAGGAGGAGCACAGAATGTGTGTTCCTCAGTTCAAACGCATATAACTGCAGTCACCTCGGGACAAACAGACCAATCCATCTGCATCTGCGCACAGGAGTCTGGAACTTGACATACAGGCATACAATATGATATATGCAATACAACCGAGCGAAGCGAGGAAGGAGTGCAACGCACTCTCGACTGGTCATATCACATTCACGCCTCGCATTTCGATTCAAATCAACTTGCCACTTATTTTTCTCTTCACACTTACTCACAACGATTTATCTTTCTAATGAATGGTTGGATTCACAATTCTCGATTACATACTTTATTACACGATTTTCCTCCAAAAATGACGGAATTTAAATCTGCCACGACACCATGTCACCAAAAGCGAAAACGAAAGCGAACTTTTCGAATAAGTCGGAATTGGAAACGGACCGAAGAGAACTTTAAAACTGATTTATGCATTTGTTGAAATTGCTGCGTTTGATTTGACATCAATTTACAGTGTTGAAATAAAAAATGGTTTATCGACACTACAATTAATATAAGCATATAAATATGGGATTTGTTCTCTGTGCCCAGGTCAAATGTGGGAGAAGATGCCCAAACACGCAACATTTTCGCCCAAACCAGCCTCCACCTGACCTGAACCGGCCGCCAACATTTTCACCCAAACCGACCTCCAACAATTTTTCGCTCAATATGGCCTTCAAGTGATTTTTCCCATGAGAGTCAAGGTTACAATTTCTCTCTCTCTGGATGGGGGTATCATTATCTCATTTTCGCATGGATTCTAAGCTCCATATTTTTGTGAATAACGCTGGCTGAATTGTGTTGTTGTGTGAGAACATTTGGCGACTGAATGGTCACCTCATTATCCATTTCGGTGTACTAATTTCCAGAAATAATTTTCAAAGCATACATTTTAACTCGCCCCCCCCCCCCCCCCCCCACCTCAACCAGTTTGGAAAAAATCGCATTTTTCTGTTAGTTTCATATGTTTTCGGGAAAGTTTGGGTTGCAAAATATAAGGAAAACTGTCCGATGAATTTGATTTTCACAATGCAACTTTAGACTTTTATCACATAAAAGTTTTCGACCAAATTCCGTCAGGCACTCCCTCCAAAAGTGACAGATTTCTCTAATTACAATGTCTGATACGCAGCTGGCGGGTGGCACCAGAAATCCGGGGGGGGGGGGGCGTGAAATTCACCGACCATGTCGAGGGTGCGCTGCACTCCTTCCTCGCTTCGCCCAGTTGTATGTGTATACATCATATTGTATGCCTGTATGTCAAGTTCCCGACTCCTGTGATCTACGCCTGCCTTATAATAGACGCCTTCAACCAAACATAAACAAAATTCGACCAAAGGCTGTCGCGTTAAATATCTATAAATTTGACTCTGACGAATATGTAGAAAAGTAGTCTATCAGCAAAGAATAAAACCGTTAAACTGGCAAAAGTTTATTTGAGTGTTTCCGAAAGCGTACGTTTTGCAATTAAAAGCATCTAATATTTCGTGACCTCGAATAAACTGGCTTCACCGTGAAGCAGAAAGATTGAAGCAATCATGCAAGCCGTGTAAAACTCACGAGGCTGAATTAACGAGTACACAAATGGAGGTCAGTTTACTTGAGAATTTACACAAATTGTCCAAGCAGGGCGTTATATATATTTATATAAGCATAGTAATGCATTCCTACCTGTGACTTCTTTTACGCAGTTCACCTCAACAGTGCTCTAAAACTTAATGGGGTCATAAAATCGATTTGACAAGTGCGCGAGCCAGCTGACCTCAATTACGGTACCCGTATATGATACGCAAACACTGAATATTTTCTGTGTTCGTGTCGATTTGGCAAACTTTGGGGATGGTCTTTAAATTTCGCCTCTCAACATGTCCCATGCAGCTGCATTGGGTCCGCATATATACAGGGCATATTGGCTGAAGTTGTATAGCTATTTTGGTGTTAGCCCAAATAAAGAACGTCTTTTATTTTTTTGGCTTGGTTTTATTTTTTTAAAATACGGTCTTTCAGGCCATGTTTCGACTACTTTGGCGGGAGAGTGAACATTTCCATTAACTCTTTAAAATCCGAGTCCCCGATAGGGAGGGTTGACACATGTATGTTTTCCAGCCGTCTGTCTTCCCAGTGACCTAGTTCATAAACTGGCTGGATTCTTCCACCAACCCTCATTTTCCGGCTCCAACAATTTACAGACACATTTGTCGAATCAAAGCACTTACAAATAAAATGGGTTTAAAAAAATTATTTTGTAGTGAAGATGAAATGTTTTCGCGCGCCAAAGGCGCGCAGGGACACTTTGGGCAAGCCCCTTTCGACCCTCTGTGACTGTTGAGATCAGGAAGCTACGTGTCTAGGCGTGTGGAAGGATGAAAAGGATCGAGTACTCAGCAGATGTCTTAGGCTAGACGATCAGGAAGAGTGTTGGGCTACCTTGTGTAGGTCATTGACTGAACCCTCGGGTGAGAACCAGAGTGAGAGGGGATCCTCTCACAAAGGTGCTACCTCTCCCCGAGGGTGCTGTGGTGTTTTGGGGGGCAAGTATAGTCTGCCCCTTCGAAGACAGATCGTGGAGCGATGGATGGGTCATCATTGGCAAGTTTGATCTGCCTCAAGCTGTTTTAATCAGTTTTTCTGGCTTTACAGGTGGATGTGTTTTTGGATAGACGACAACAACGGCCCCTTTCGGGGACCACCCATAAAAAGACCTGAACTTTCCTGGTTCGGGGCGGGATTGCTTTGGAACCTATTTGGCTGGGTCAAACATGCGCGCTACAGACGCTTACAGAAAAGGGTCCTGTATTTGTGAAGGGATTTCATTGCAACTTAGTAGAATGATTCAGTATAATGTCGAAATGAGGACGTCCCCTTTTAGTTGCAATCGGTCTACCGTCATGGCTACACAGGCCTGAAGACCGAAAACCTTTAGCACAGTCTACAGGCCATATTGATGAAGGCATTTCAATGTAACTTGATAGGATGACTCATTTTGGAATAATTTCACTGTAACTTTCATTGATATACGTTAACTGTGAGGGCCATATACATTAACTGTGAGGCCATATTAACCCACCCCTCAGCTCTTTAGTACAGTGTATACCTCATATTATTGTTATTAAAAACATAGCATACAGGGAACAGAAATTAACATATTCCCAATTATCACAATTCTTGTCTTATTTCATAATCCTTTCATAAACATTGAACATTATCCTTTTCATCAAACACAACGCTGAGACAAGTTAATCTACATTGTCATTGACACTTTCATTTGTTTTTGGAGCCATGGAGGCCTGTCAATATGGGCTTTAACTAACGGCGTCTGGGTATGACATGATATCGGAGGCTAATTCCTGGCTTGAGACTCGGAAAAATGGTTTGGACTGGTGTATGCGGTCTCAAAGGAGCTGGAGGCATGAGATAAACGGTTTCTCACCTTTTTATCGATCTGTCTTGGTATTCAACGAAACCGTTCTCATCCTCTGTTTCCCGTGACCCCGTCTCCAGGTCTCCCCCATCATTTTTCCTTTTAAGGGGTGTTTTACTCTTAGTGTTATTGGTCCTAATGACTTGAGAGTCTTGCGTGACTACAGTGGCTATCATGTCTTCATAATTTTTATCAGGGCAGATGATATCCAGCTCTGCAAGGCCATTGCAGGGCCTGGTGTCATCACCTCTCTTGCTTGGGATGGTCTGGCCAGCCACCCTTGGGGAGCAAGTGGGCGAGTCTATTAACGTTTCTGTTGTCCTACTTTCTGTTGTCCTACTTTCCATTAATTTTTCTGTATGGGGTCTCATTTCCTGGATCTGAGTCTCAAAAGAAGCCCAATATTTGACTGCAGTAGCCTTGGCAAGCACCAGTTGTTCCTGGAGATAGTGTTTTCCTGTTGCTCCAGCTCCCTGGCGTGCTTTGATCCATATTCATAAAATTGTTTCTTAAAATCCTCCTGGATTTTTACAATCTCCTTCTCTTTTGCGTTGATAGAATCCCCATCCAAGCTATATTTCTTACTTTTAGTCAGTAGTGGCACTCCCCCACTTGACCTGGTGGCTATGAATGTGTTTGACCATTTATGCGCAGCTAGGAACCCACACTTCTTACTGTTAGACTCACTAACCTTTCCACTGTTTTGCTCGCTAATCGTTTTGTTTGTCTCTTTATTCTTCCTAGGTTTGGAGTCATTGGTGCTGTCCTTCTTGTCGGATTTTCCTATATTGAAAAGTTGATTATCCATGGTCCAAGATATAGTAGAATGTTGTCAGCTCTAGTCGAAGTCCTTTTTGCAGTGAAATGAAATGGTTTCGCGCGCCGAAGGCGCGCAAGGTCGATGTAGAGCAAGCCCCTTTCGACCCGCTTTGACTGTTTAGCGACGCCTATGTTTTTTGCTCTTCTTTATTGGTGGAAGAGGTTGAGATGGTGATACTGTAGTGGTTGTTGGTGTTGTTGGGTTGTCGATGATGGAGGACTGATTTGGGTGGTAGGATCTAGTCCTGGCTGCCGTAGGAGTGTGCTGTATGTTGAGTTCTGCCAATAGTGCCTTCGATATTTCCGTGTCTTCCTTTGCTGTTCTGGTTACTTTCTTGACTTCATCCCTCAAGCTTTCCAAGTATTTCATTACGTCCTAGTATCCAAGGGAAGAGGCTGGAGTAGGAGACTTCCGAGAGCCATGTTCCATTTTTGCCCCTTATGACGTCGCCATCCTCCAGGTCCCCCCCCCCCCTCCATAGGAGAGGGGGCTGGGGCGTGGATGGGAGTCACAGGAGTTGGTGGGGAAATGGCAGTGGCTTCCTCTATCTTCTCTTCCGCCTTCTCTTCCTTCTTCATTTTCAGGAACTTTTCCAGCCGCCTGGCATCGCGGCGCCTGGTTGATGGGCTCTTCTTCTTTTTGTTCTTCTTTTCAGGGTCAGGTCCAGGCTTCTTCGGGTGAGGACCAGTGTGAGGGGGTTCCTCTCACAAAAGGTACTACCTCTCCCCGAAAAAGGTGCGGTGGTGCTCTCCTCTCCGTTAAACTCCAGCGTCAGATGAACGCTCTTGCCTCTCATCTGGAGAGTCCGGTTGAGAGGGCAAGAGACGCCCAGAGCTGACAAAGCTTTCTGTAGCTTAAATGGGATGAGCAAACTTTCCAAGGTGATTGCTCAGATGGTGTTCTTCTCCTTTTTGCAATTGCTGACAACGCCACATATACACAGTTGTGGCAGCGTGGGGTAGATTGCGATTATCAGTCGCACCGGTTTCTGATTGGACAACAGTAACTAGTGGGTGGGAATTAGCTCAGCATTAGCTTGTCATACCTCAACATCCTTCCGCGGATTAAATCCTATTATTCACACATTTTTCAACACGTTTTTCATTCAAACATGTATCTTTGTAATATTTGTCGATTATAGAAAGAAATTACAACAATTCGTTGAATTTTACAAGTACATTTTCGAAATCCAACTCATGTGTTGTGATTTTTTTCTGGTCGTAAGAACAACAAGTAAGTAGTTACACGTTACGGGTATTTGCAGTGCGCCATATGTAGTAACCATTTCGGGGTCGACACACAACTGTCATTTTTCACATCATTCATTCGAGAGATTAAATCCGAAGTGTGAACACTACCTGACAGCTACCAAGCAATCAGCAACCAGAACCAATCAACACCTATACCTACAATATCTATCTATTTACAACATGGAATGCAAAAGGAGCAAGAAAGATAACAGTACCAGAAGGGAATCACTACCTGGTATAAAAAAGGTTAGTCAAAATCATGTTTCTTTCCACTGCAAAGGAGGGGAGGCCACAGTACTTAACAGGCGTCAAATGGGTGGGGGCTCAAGCCAAATACCAAAAGGGGAATATCTCGGACATAGAGAGGGAGGGGGTGAGCTCAAGAGGCAGCTAGCAGAGGCTGAAGCGAGGCATGCCCAGGAAATAGAAAAGCAGGAAAAGACCATCAATGATCTAAAAAGAGAGATAAGGGAACAGAAAATTGAAATTGAGAGGAGAGATAATGAGAACAAAAAAAAAGAAGCTCGACGAGCTACTTTTTTCATGAGAAGGATAAGTCAGTCAGAATTTGGCAATTTGTCCTATACTCCAGGCTCTGAAGAGGCAACTCCTCCTACACCGGGCTCCCTCCCAACGGAGATCACGGTGGTGGCGGAGGTCCATGCAAAACCTGCTCCCTCCAAGCAATCAACACCCGCACCCGTTGCTGAAATCATAGACACTGGTAGCGCCAAGAAGACAGCCAACGAGGGCAGTCAAAATAGCAGCCAAAACAACAACTGCAATTCCCTAGATACTGTAGACTCGGGCTCTACCCTATCTCAAGTATTGAGTACCCACAAGTCAAGAAAATTGTCAACGGGGACAGCCAGAATAACAACAATAGCAACAGTAATCCCCTGGATACAGCATACACGGGCCCCACCATATCTCAAATGTTGAATACCCCCAAAGGTACCCCCATAAAAAGACAAAAAGGGGAGCCAGGATCTGGAGCCTGAGCTGGAGGAGGTGCAGAACGAGGAAAGTTTTTTTTTAAACTGTGGACAGGAGAACCAAAAAATCACTTGCTCTAGCAACTCCTCCAGAGCAGACCCGAGCCTGAATCTGAGTCTAGAGAAACCACTAGCAAAACAAAGCGGTCGTACCCTTCCCTCGGAAAGAGGTGAACCCACTGCACTAAAACCGATACAGTATTGACCTACTCGGGGCAGTTCAACAGTCCCCAGCCAACCCAAACGCCAATAAAGGACAACAAGGCGCACGCAAGGGGGGCAAGCCCCCCCCCCCCCCCCCCCCCCAAGCACAAAAAGTAAAGATTTTTTTGTAAGTGTAACCAGGGTTCACCCTGATACACCAAAGGATGCAATAAACGCTAGTCTCTCTGGCTGGAGCGGGGACAGATTCATGTCGAGAGCCACGGGGAAATCCACGTGGAAACTTAAGGTGAAATGCCCCAGTCGCGAGCGGAAACTAAAAATAATGGACCAGGGGGTGACCATTACAACTCTAACCCCCCACCTGTACAATGTCACAAATGCCAGAAGTTTGGCCACATCGCCAATAATTGCAGGGGCCAACTCAGGTGTATGAAATGTGGTGAAAACCACGTCCCAAGCGTCTGTAAACCGAAAACACTAAAATGCCCCAATTGTCAAGGCGAGCAAGCCGCTAATTACAGAGGATGCCCCCACTATAAAAAAAGTCAAAACCAGCGCGGAGCTTAAGAGGGTTGATCTGACTAAACCCGCCAACGCCTCCTCCCCATACCCCCTTTGCTCCCTCATCGCAGGAAGCCTGCATGAAGTTTTAAAGAATCACCTAAATGCCGACCTGGAAAACATGTGTCAAAATGTCAGCAGGTCGGCATCTAGGTTATTCAAAACTCAGATCTCTCACACCTTTATAAAAGCCGCTATCATTCAAAACAACCAATCCGACCAGTCTATCTTTATATAAACACCCCATCTAATTAAAGCCCGATCGAAAGGGTTAAAGATTACATCATTGCGATGGGGTGAGCCAAGCATTCTGTGACATAAATTCAGAACTGGCTGCGGGTGACACGATACGCACGAACGCTTGCCTCTGTTACCAGTGGGAGTTGCAAACAGCGAGGAAAATCTCCACCCGCTGTCGGGTCTCCCCGCCCTGAGATATAAATTTCGGAGATAAAATGCTGGCTTCCCCATCCACATGTCACTGGTCGTCACAGACGGAACAGTTGTAAATTAAAAACCGAATCGCTCTAATTTCCAGCTCTCTATCTTTTCAACCTCCTCTATCTCATCAGACACACGACCAAACTGAATGGCAAACTATGAGGGATTGAAACAATCCTCATGCAAAGATGCGCAGAAAACCTAACAAGATCAAGGCAAGGATTAAAAAAATCTTTCCAACAAACAGCCTTTTTAAGGGCTTTTTGGATCGGGGTGTGGGGGTGTGAAGGTCATTTGGAATTCCCGAAGGGTAACCAGATACCTCATAATCACATACGGCATCCTATCTCCCAGAAGGCTTGATGGATGACTCCCGGTTTTTCAAAACTAAACTGTTGGAGCTTTCTCCAGTCCTTTTTTTGTAACCGCCATGGTCATATAACGGGGCCGCTACCAAACAGGCGTTGCTGTTTGGTTTTCTTTTCTCTTCTTCTCTTAAAGTTTCCATCACACAACATCATTTTCTGGCTCGCCACCATGGTGGGACTCAAACCTCTACCATCGCCAAGCTGGAACCGAATAGAGCCCACTCTCTAACAGTCTTAATGGGGTTGAGGGATTGATTATTGACAATCTATCAGTGCAACGTAAACTGCCGGGAATTCTAACCGCGTGCATACCCCCCCCCCCCCCCGACCCCTTTTGAGGCAATACGAAAGCCAGACCTGTGTGATCCAAGTGAAATAAAATAAGGTTAACCGGGTCGCAAGGGATTTGTAAATCCCACATCGTCCCTGCGCGCCTTCGGCGCGCAAAAGCCTTTCATTCAGAGACCGATCATGGATAAGCTCTAATTAGCACTATGGAACGCCCGCTGCGCGTATAACAAAAAACTCGAAATTAGTGATTACTTTAAAAACACGGATATCCTGGGAATTTGTGAAACCTGGTTACGTAATCAGAGAAGCTTTTCATTTAGCGGATTCAATGTCATCAGAAGGGAGCGCTCCCACACCATCCACGGAGGAGTAGACCTTTTAATAAAAAGTAATTTGAAACATAAACGGACAAAGGCATTTGGACGGCCGGTAACAAGGGCATTTGGACGGCCAGCAAGTCCCAAAACATAATTAAAAACCGTCTACAGCATACCATTCGCGATCTTGAGAGCTGGTGCGCCCTGTGGCGCATCAAACTCTATGCCGCGCCAAAACTCAAAAAGTTACGTTCTTCAAGAAGCAAAGGACAAAAACAGTCCCAGTATCGATCTCCAGTTATACGATCACAAATTAGAAGCAAGCAAAGAGGCTACATTTTTGGGATTTATCCAAGATAGTAATTTCAGTCTAAACAGTCACGTAAACTCCATTACTTTTAGAGCTCCTTGACGTATAGCCCAAGAACATTAGGTTTCACTAGGGAAAAAAATCGGAGAAAGCTGATTTTTTCAGGGAATGTTGAGTGCATGTCACTGAACGATTAGACAAAAGTCCCCTAAAATCCCAGTTGAGCTTTTTTTTCTACAGCCTTTTTTCGAAAACGCGTTTGAAAAAAATTTTAAAAAATCGCACGAACTTTGTAACCTCGAATTGATCCAACTGTATTTTTTGTTTACGCGTATTTCGAGCTACATAATGTCTAATATACATTTACCTAGAGGAAAATGTGCATTCTGTGACAATTTCTGCGAAAAAGTATTGAAAATTCACAAAAAAAGTATCGGATTTACGCAAAAAATGACGATTTTCCTAACGGATTTGCCCAAAGGGTCGTAGTACAGAACGGGATGTTAGTTGGACAGACGATAAAAAATCCACCACCATTTGAAGACTTTTATCATTGCTTACAAAATAGACATTATGGAAGACCCCCTCTGCTTCTGGCCGAGATCCCCTTTTGGCATAAAATTCGTCAGCATGAGAACTCAACTATTTTCGGGCTTGGGACCGAACAGACACGGCTGTGTCTGGCAGCATTAGATCAATAAATAATATTTACAGAATGTACAAAAATCAATAAATAATATTTACAGAATGTACAAATCAATCAACATGGATTAAGTTACATTGACTATTATCAACGCTATATACAGAAATGACATGACCTATATACATATTATTCATCGAACTCAGAAATTTCCGACAGGACAGTGTTTCTGTGGTTGTTACAAGAATCCGAACTGCAATTACACAAACCTGAGCAAGAGAGTCCTGCCTTCTTACACCCACACCTTTTTGTACAAGCACTCTTGCAACCACAACTGATCAGATTCAGTAGGTTATCGGGGGCACATGGCTTTGTGGCTGCAGTCGGTACAAGAAGTCCATTGTCTAGCGACCACCCCAGTCCGTTGGAGGAAGCGAAGTGCCCAGCCATTGTTGGACCTGGAGATAACATCTGTAGACATGTTGTTGTGCAGCATCGCTGCTTGGTGGGAGTGAGGCTAGGTCGATGGGTTTATTCAGTTTAGATTTTGCTACATAACGCTTGTAAGTGACATATCTATATTGGTCGAGAGAGGAAACAGTTTTACTCCCGTATAAGATCAGGAGAAGTTGTTCCCCGGCAGCGGCTACTGCACTTGGTGTACTGTCATCCGCCAAAATTGTGTTGACATACTGTTGTGAGTCGCTAGTAACATCGGAGACAATTGTACTGAACACTTTCTTCTTACCAACTCGAAAGAGTGCAGAAGTAGTGTCACAACCACTTATAGAATGTGCTACAAGGAGGTTGCTTCTATGGTCACCCATTTTGGTTGCTATTTCACTAACTGAAACTAGTAAGTTTGGGGTAATGGAATACATCATGTGAATATTACATCCCGGTTGAACTCGAGAGGTAAGAATGACTAACAAGTCTGTGTCTGTTCCCACAACGACAACATTGTTGTCATCTTGAGCGATGTCAAGTGCAGTTTCGGCTATCAGTACATCAGCATCAGCCTCGGCCTGCTTGTACTGAATATTGATAGCAGATAGCTCCTGCATTAGAAGATCGATCAGTTGGGTTTTGTTCTTGGCATTTGCAAGGAAATCGGATTGGGGTGTGGTGGCTGGTAACTCGGGTGAGATATTGATATCAATGGAATACCTGTCTTTAGATCTACGGGCTTGTTCCATGCCCTTTGTCGACATTGTACAAGCATAACCATCAAAAACAACCACGACGTTCGCCCCAAAATGTCTCACTAGATAATTGGAATATGATGTACATATGTCCTTATATGACGACTGTTTAGGCCATACAACTGCCCTCAATAAAAATCCACCATCTACAACAAACAGAGAATGTTCTGGGATTTTAGTTTGCTCGGAACCGTATGTTTTGAGGATCTTATCGAGCGTGCTTCTCTGTGTCTTCCTCATTCCAGCAGAATCAAACAATGCTGGTGGTTTCGGGGCGAGTTCATATTTGAGATACTCTTCCATCTCTGCTTGTGACTGAATAACACATGTGATGCGGTTGAACAGAATTGTGGGGGTCAATCACTACCTTACTTCCACGGACTTTGATGCTATTTGCCATCGATGCGAAAGACTTCACAGTGTCAACACGTCGTAGTTTGATGCTGTTGAACGTTTTGCTTACAACATTCGATACGCAACATTCACCAATTTTGCGAACTTGGTCACAGTTCACAGTTTCGTCGGCCACAAGCCCGTTCGCTATAGAGACTAATTGTAGTGGATCTCTATTCTGAAAGGGGGAATGCACTCTGAGCCAGTTCAATAATTTGGTGATATCATTGGCATCAGTCAATTGTGAACTTTGACGGAGATCCCGATGTTGTTCGCCATGACCAGTGTGAACATGAACAAAATTTTCGAGAGCATTACATATCGGAAGGCAAAGAGGTAGTCCATGTACCCATTTCGCAACAGTGCTATCGGTTATTCCCCTGCCATGTGTGAGACCACCAGGGAGCTTGAACATTCTCATTAAACACTGCTCTATGGTCTGATCAGAATATATCCCGTCCTAGAATTTATCTGAGCGCCTTATGGTAAAGTAACCTTTCTCAGTGAACAACTTCAAATCATCCTGTTGCATTATTTCTGTTAGCTCATTCATCTGCTGCAAATAGAGATGAGAACTTTTTGCGTATGCAAAATGACCACCTGCGTGAAATACTGGAATCATATTGCGAACACAATATGTGTGGAGTTCCCAGTCGCCTGTGTGCTCTGCTCTCAAGAACAACTGGAGAAGACCTATTTGCTCGTAGTATTGTACCCAAAGCTTTCCTGTGCGTCCTACGGACGCATTCTGGAGCAGTTCGTGTAATTTTGACAGTAGATGGTTGATACTTTCTTGATTGACAGCGTCAGCTGTTGTACAGTCACCTCTGGCAAGTCCACAGAATATTTCATTGACTTCTGTGCAGTCTATGTTATCTAGTGTTCGGCTTTCTGCAAACACAAGTTTTGTAATGGCAATTTGTGTTAGCAAATGGGCACGAACTGCTCTTGAATATGCATGACCACTGACCAAATGATGGATTGACCCACCAGCATAAACAGTCCCCCAAAGTTCATCCAAGCCGCTACCAGCCATGATCGAACCAATTGCCCCTAAATATGACATAATCATATGGAAGCCGCCGAGTCTAACGAAACCTTTTGTCAACTTACATGCCAATGCATCTTGAGTGTAGGCGAACACCACATTATGTGATTTAATCGAACATGGAAATTGAAACAATGATGCTATAATACGGTATTTGAATGAGAAAAGTCGATGCCGTTTGAATTTGAGTTTAGGGGGTATGGTTAATATTTCACACGTTTCACCAGTTCGTTATGGAATAAATGACTATTGTTATATATCATTATAAAGCCACTGCTTTTCTGCAATTTTTGATATATAATTTAACTCCCAAAGTAGTCGTAGATTTGATTTAATGGACGTTGTGTACCGTTGTGTGTATGAAAACAATAAATTTTTTTTCGTAATTTTGTACATTTTCGTGAATATTTCACCATTGAGTGTGAGGATTGGTACAAAGTTGGCATTTTCTGTTGGGGATATGTATTCTCAATATAATTCAGCACGATATTTATGATTCTCACCCTACTAAGGCGAATAAGAATGAGAAATATGGAGCTGGGTCGAATTTTTTTTTTAATTTTTTTTTTCATCAAAAAAACGCTATAACTAAAAAAGCTCAACTCGGATTCGCGGGGACTTTTCACACTTTATCCGCAATGTGTGTCCCGGAAACATATAAAAAAATCAGCTTTCTCCGATTTTTTTCCTTACTTTCTCATTTTTATGTCTAATGTGCCTGGACTAGTATCAATTTTCTGAAGATGATCAGGGGTAGAAATTGGGGAGTAAACAAAGATGTGCTTCTCAAGCCCTACAAAACATTTGTACGTCCGGTACTAGAATATGGTGCCATAATAACAAGTGACCATAGCAAAACCAACATTCGGAAGCTACAGAGGGTTCAAAACTATACCCTGCGTGTGGCACTATGCAAACCCAAATGGACACTGATAAAGGAACTTCACGAGCTAGCAAAAATAGACACTTTTGAAACGCGATTAAAAGACCTACAAAACAAAATCCTCAACAGACTTCAAGATAGTGAATTAATGAATGAGCTGAACGAACATCGATCCCTTAACAGAAAAACAAAATAAGTTTCCAGAAAATCAAAAAAAAAAATATTATACAATATAACTAAATTGCGTGGAGTCAGTGAGGATCGCCTCGCTTCTCATTGAGAATTTTAGGATAGAGTCTGTGAGTACTGCTTCGCAACTCTGCTAAAGCGCGATTGAAATGCGTTTAATAAGACCTATATAACAAAACCCTCCACATACTCCAAGATAGTGAATCAATGGTGAAGCTGAACGAACATCGAACCTTTAACAGAAAAGCAAAATAAGCCACAGTAAATTAAAACAAGAGGCCCCAGGGGGCCCGAGGGCGCTCACCTGACATGGTAGCCTAAATATCAACCCAGAGAATTGATTTCAACAAGTTTAATCTGCTCCCCCCTAAGAAAAGCTTATACCAAATATCCAAAGATTCTGACCAGTGGATCTAAAAAAAAAGATTTTTAAAGAATATTCCTCATACTGAAGTAAGTTATAATTCAGGCTCATATATGAACCCAGGGACTTGGCTTTAACAAACTTGAACCCCCCCCCCCCCCCCCCCACACACACACACACAAGGATGCTGCACACCAAATATCAAAACATTCCGACTGCTGGATCTGAAGAAGAAGATTTTTAAAAGAAAATTCCTCATTTTGAACTTAGTTACAATTCGAGCTCCCACAGTGAGTCCAAATATGGACCTAGGGGCATGGCTTGAACAAAATGGAATCTCCACCCCCCCCCCCCCCCCCCCCCCCCCCCCCCAAGGATGCTGCATACCAAATATCAAAATATTCCGACTGCTGGATTTGAAGAAGTCTATTTTTTTTTAAAAATCCACATTTTGGTTATCATTCGGGTTCCCACAGTGAGCCCAAATATGGACCTAGGGACATGGCTTGAACAAGCTTGAATCTCACACCCCTTTGGATGCTGCAAACCAAATATCAAAACATTCCGACTGCTGGATCTGAAGAAGATTTTTAAAGAAAATTCCTCATTTTGAACTAAGTTATAATTCGGGCTACCACAGTGAGCCCAAATATGAACCCAGGGACTTGGCTTGACCAAACTTGAATCTCACTGCCCCTAAACATGGTGCAAACCCAATATCAAAAGATTCTGCCTGCTGGATCTTGAGAAGAAGATTTTCAAAGAAATTTGCCTGAAATGCACTAAGTTCAAATTTGGGCTCCTATACTGAGCCCAAATATGAACCTAGGGGGCCGTTTTGAACAAACTTCAATCAGATCCACCCTACAATGTCGCATACCAAATGTCAAAAGATTCTGCCTGCTGGATCTGGAGAAGAAATTTTTTTAATGTTTTTCCCATTGCCTACAGTGTTAAAAAGTGCTGACCTTGTGATCAAACCGATAGGGATTTTTTAACCATTCTATTCTACTAGATAAAAGTAAGCTTTATACAAAATAAGAATTCTCTGTGCCGTGTAGTTTTGGAGATATGGCAGTTTTAAGGTTTTTCCTATTTTTAGCTCCCGAGGTTTCCACGGGGCAATGAGAACAATTTGTTTTGCATCAATCAACTACTTATGACCCATTATCATCTCATATCAAATTTGGTTTAAATCGACCCCACGGTTCTGAAAATAGAAATTTTAGGCGTGGCCAAAATTTTTGCCCCTCCCATAACGAAGGCAAATAATGCCCGACAACCTTCTCTTGCACAACTTGATTCTAAACCTCAAAAGGGCTCTGTATACCACATATCAAGTCTCTGGTACTGGTGGTTCATCAAAAGAAGATTTTCAAAAAATTTGGCCATTTTTTCCACACCCCTCTGCTCAATATAAGCCGAAACCTAATTTACATAAAAATCAAAATGCCCCTATATACATGTAACCACTACTTACATGAAATTTAATTAAAATGTGGTCAGTGCTTTAGGAGAAAGAGGCTCAAACACCACCTTAACGTGGGACGACGGACGAAGAGTGATAAGAAAAGCTCACCCTGAATTTCAGTCAGGTGAGCTAATTACTCAATAGACTTAAACTGCGTGGAGTCAGTGAGGATTGCCTCGCTACTCATTGAGATCTTTAGGATTGAGTCTGTGAGGATTGCCTCGCAACTCTGCGCGTGGGGAGTGGGCTCCGAAGAAACCCACCCCTCACTCCATCCATAGCAACAATCACACAACCGTCACAGTATACAATAGCGGACCTATCTTTCTCTCTTCTTATAACTTTTCTAATCGAACATTCTCAAATTTTCTTGCAACACCCTTATCAAGAAAACGCGTGGAACTGGTAGACAAAGCGTTGGAGGAATTGGTGCAACCTACCTTTCTGTTAACGTATACAAGAAACCACCAAACACCAGGCAAGGGGGATTGAGACAAGCTTGTCTGGCTGGGGACGAATGTACATTTTATATAAATAAACATCTGAATAAAGATTTAACAGCCCTTTTAAGGGCTTGAGGGTGTGTGTCTGTGAGAGGGTGTTTTTGTGTTTTTCCCACCCCGTCATCTGTTCTCCCTGAAGGCAAACCAGATGGAAAAATAGTCAGCATCCACTCTCCCTTTTAGGATGATGGATGACTCCCTGCTTTCAAAAACACATTTTGGTGGATTTTTCCCTTTTTGTAACCGTTAAGGATAATATGCTGGGGCTGCTCCCAAACCAGTGACTGTTTGGGTTTCTTTTTCTTTATTCTAAAATAACCACCGAACTGCAGTTTCAGTATTACCATAAATTTGCAAACATGGAGCAGAACTTTTGTAATTATGCAAATTCCTCGACATTTTCCAGCTCGAGGTTCTCGGGGATCTCAACCCACTACCCTACTGCCAGTCGAACACTCAAACTTAATAAGATTATTGGCTCTCGCTCCCGACTCTCGTGGATTTGTAAGCAAATAAAGCTATAAAGCAAATAAAGTTATTAGCGTCGCAAGGAATTTCAATCCCACATCGTCCCTGTGCGCCTTCGGCGCGCAGAAACTTTTCATTCATCAACCGATCAAAACTGACCACTTCGATGCGGAGGAGGTTGCCGTCGAAATAACCGATGATAATTAAAAAAATAGCAATCATTTGCTATTATATACCCCCTCCCCCCCCCCCCCACCACCACCCGCCCCCTGATAAAACAGTCAGTAACGAGGTGTTTGAACTTTTCTCACGTAAATACAAGAATTGAAAATACATGGGAGAATTCAACGCCAAACACATATATTTCGGGTGTAAATCGACTAATCGAAGCGGTAATGTCCTATTCGACATCACTGAAAATCCTACAAGTCATTTGCGAAGAATCATCCGATACCCATATAAGCTCGAACCCACTCCACCGCTCCGACATCCTAGACCTTATAATAACAAGCTACTCCCTAGATAAAAACGTCATCGACCACAAGGTGGGAGATGACGACCTAGGCAGCGACCATCTACCAGTTCATGCCACAATCAGCTTCGGGTCCGGACCAGTACGCTATTCCCCTAAAATCTCAAGGAATCTGAACAAAATAGACTGCGACCTATACCGCGACATACTCGATGCCAAACTCGCAAAAAGGAAACCCTCAAACGCGAGCGATATTGAGGACCAGTGCGCTGACCTCAGCAATGTAATCACCTCCACTCTGGACGAAATCTGTCCCAAAGAGGAAGTGCGCCCCTGGAGACGAACGATCTCAGAGAGCACACTCACCCAAATAAAAACAAAGCGAACAGCCCTACGCAAGGTTAAATCTGAAAAAGACCCCACCAAGCGAGTGGAACTCAAAAACGTCTACAACCGCCTTCATGGCGAGGTAAAGGAAGCACTTTAGGCCGAACAACAAAACAACTTGGAGAGGTCCACATCCAACCTTAACGCGACAAAAAACGCCAGAAAATTTTGGAACACCTTCAAGGTGCTCACAGGTCAAAAAAGCAATCTTAGACAGTCCAAACCGCGCGAAAAAGCTGATGGCATCCTCGCCGCCGGCGACAAAGAAAAAGTCGACACCTTCGCAGAACTACTAAGCTAAGTTTTTTAACGAAATATAATCTATTATATCAACATCAATATGGTTTTCGCAAGAAGCACCCAACTTTCCATCCCATGTTACATCTTCTTAATTATATTGCAACAAATCACGATAAACGTAACAAAAACTCCACACTGTCGCTATTCTTAGATTTTTCAAAAGCATTCGATACTGTTAACCATGACATCTTATTACAAAAACTTGAGTTTTATGGGATAAGAGGCATGGCGAACTCATGGTTTCGCAGTTATCTACAGGGGCGGGTTCAATTTGTGGCGCTAAATGATACTGAATCTGATAAGGAAGACACCTTGAGTGGGGTTCCTCAAGGATCTGTACTAGGCCCTCTGCTATTTTTAGTTTACATCAATGATATCAGTAATTGCACAATATTAAATGTCCTTTCATTCGCCGATGACACAAATGGATATAAGTCAAACAGTAGCAGTGAACTTTTGTGTAACGATTTTAACCGAGAAATTGTGAAGTTGGGTGAATAATGTAAAGCAAATAAAATTTCGCTAAATGCCAAAAAAACTAAATATATATTGTTTAACCCATCCAGACATAATGATAATTATATAATAGATTTGTTGATGAACAACAGACATTTGGAGCGAGTTACAAATTCGACTCTTCACGGTAACGAAAAAGCTGTGAAGTTTTTAGGAGTTTATTTTGATGAAAATTTGAGCTTTGGTCAACACATTTCGCACATTACCTCAAAAATATCCAGAGCATTATATGCTATTTGTAGAGTAAAAAGAATACTTCCCCACGATGCTTTGAAGTCGTTATATTTTTCACTTGTGCATAGCCATTTACTGTACTGCATTCAAGTATGGGGCCATGGTAATGGTACAAATAAACTTTTCCTCCTACAAAAGCGCGCATTACGGATAATTAACAACAAAAAATTTAATTCTCATACGGATCCATTGTTTAGGAACGAAGGGATATTAAAATTCAAGGACTTGTACAAACAACATGTTTTGTTATTTATGTACGATTGGTACAATGGTAATTTACCAATAAGCTTTGAAAATTTTTTCGAAACAAATCTCAATCGAACTGGTATGGTCACAAGGCAAACGGGTCAAGTGTTAAGAGGCATACCTAGGACAACATTTACTCAACGGTTACCACTACATTCGTTTCCTAAGTTATGGAACAGTTTAAGTAACGAAATAAAAGATGTTAGACCGCGATTAGTATTTAAAATTAATTACTCAGTTATCAATCAATTCCTATTCATCTTCAGTACGATGCCTTAACACCGGTTGCGTTGAATGTAGCCACTTGCCCCTGTAATTAATTAATTAGTAACTGAAACACCTAGAGTCGTACTTGGGATTTAATTATAAAATTTGGAAGATGTCATAATAACACATCCAGCTGATAAATTTCTCAAAGGTTCGTTTTTAATCCTATTGTGTACACAGTTTTTAACTATGGCCAGTATCTTTGGGAAAGTTAAAATTTAAAAATGGTCCTGGACACAGTTGCGCGGGACATGAATACACGGAGCTGGTATAGTTAAAAAACCTTATATAGCTGTATGTGTACAAACAATATTTTTTGCACGCACTGCAACCATTCCCGAATAATATTATACTGCTGAGCTTCCATCTGCTATCTTCTATCTTCCTTCTGTATCTATTTACTTTTTGCTTTTGCTTTTGTTTTGTTTTTTCTCTTTCTTTTTTCTTCTTTTCCCTTATGTTACATTTCTTTTTCTTTCTTATTCGAGGGAAACAGGTAGACAGCCAATCTGGCTATGTTTCCTCCTTACGACACCCATATATTCAGTCCTTATCTCATGATTTTGTACAATATATTTCTGTATTAATACCATTTTATACTCATATTTGTACAACTTTGTATTATGTTTAATGTCGTTAAATAAATCAATCAATCAATCAATCAATCAAGCAATACTCACCGACCCCACATAGGGTCGGAATATGACGACTCAGTCATGAACAAAATCGACAACTTCGTAAACTCACACCCAGGGGTATACCGCGATCCCTATTTCGGCAACGAACAAGATAAAGGTGACGACCACGACCTAATTACCCCCATCACGGCCGACGAAATAATCAACGTGATAAAAAAAATGCAAAAGCTCTTCCTCCCCGGGAGAGGAAAAAATCAGCTACAAAATCCTCAAACAAAGCCCTAACTCTTGTATAATCAGGCTAGAAACCCTGTTCAGTGCGTGCCTCACTCACGGATGCTTTCCGATGTGTTGGAAAACAGCCATGGGGTCATGATACCCAAACCCGACAAAGATCTCACCAAACCGGCCAACTACCGCCCCATTAGCCTTCTCAGCTGCATCGGCAAGGTATTTGAGAAAATCCTTGCCGATCGACTCAGGGGTCACCTCGAGAAAAGTAACTTCTTCAACGACTGGCAAATAGCCTACAAGCACCGCAAAGAAGGCATGGAACACATCTATCGCCTAGTAGAACTAAAGAAAAACGCGATTGATAACAATAATCTAAGAGCCGCCGTTCTGCTGGACGAAGAAAAAGCTTTCGATTCAGTTTGGCACAACGGCATCAGCTACAAACTCATTAAACTCAACATCCCCCAAAAATTACACAGACTCATCTCCTCCTTCCTAAACGATCGCGAAATCAAAGTTAGAGTCAGCAGAGAAATATCACAAAGTATCCCACATGTAGCTGGTACGCCCCATGGGTCAGTGCACAGCCCACTCCCGTTCATAATATACGTAAACGACCTCAAAATCACCTGAGAACCAACCCCTCCCCTCCAAAAATCCCCCCAAAGCGCGCTAGACGACCTCGAACACTGGTGCGACAAATGGAGAGTCAAACTAAATGTAAACAAGACCCAGAGGATAACCTTCTCTGTCAGGAGGAAAAAACGCGACTTCGATCTCCAACTAAAAGGCAAAACCCTCCCAAAATGTACTGAAGCAAAATTCATGGGAATCACCCTCGACTCGATACCCAGACTCACAAAACATACCAACAACGTAGCCACGAGAGCAACCAAACAAATAAACTTACTAAAAATGCTAAGGGGCACCACCTGGGGGGGGGGGGGGGGGCAAACGAAACTGTACTACTCAAGTTGTACAAGGCATTCGTATGACCAGTAATTGAATACGGGGCCCTGGTCCTGACCAATACCTACAAGACTAATATTGCAAACTCCAAAGAGTCCAGAACCAAGCACCGAGAATAGCCCTCCAAGCCCCATACGACACCCCCATCAAACTTCTCCACCAAAGGGCCAAAATCCCAACTGCCAGAGACCGCCTCACCACGCTAGCTGTCAAAAACCTAGAACGGTTCGAAGGCAGCACACTGATACCTAAACTCAAGGAAATATGCGACAGTAGACAAAAAACCCAAAATTTGCCAAAAAATAACTAAAGCGGTCAAAACATTAAACGGAGAGAAGAACAGGAAAGTAACACCCTCGGGTGTGGTATTGTGTGTAAACCTGTTCTCTGCTCTGGACAAGAAAAAAAAATAGAAAATGACAACGCCGGAGGGGTCTTATGTGCGCTGGTAGCCTTTACCAGTTCCTCTGGTGCTAGCATTCCGAGCACATGTATATGCGACAGTAGACAAAAACCCAACATACGCGCTGGTAGCCTTTACCAGTCTCAGTGGTGCTAACAGTCCGAGCATATACGATGTGACAGTAAACAAAAACTCAAAATATGCGCTGGTAGCCTTTACCATTCTCACTGGTGCTAGCAGTCCGAGCATATATACAAACCTGTCCTTCGCTTCCTCCAATCTGCGCTGGTAGCCTTCTTACTGGTGCTAGCAGTCCGAGCATATATATAAGCCTGATCTCCGCCTCCTCCAAATAACCTTAAATTAAACTAAACAAGATCGCAAACAGCGAAGGGTACAACAGGAAAGTAACACCCTCGGGTGTGGTTTAGTGTGTTAACCTGTTACCCTCCCGCTGCAACGAACCCGTTCAAACTTAGGGCAGTCTCACTCTCGGTCTCGGAAGCTCAGCCCATGGCGCCGCTTTGGTAAGAACTACAGAACTGACACTGGAAGACAACCGGGAAGGTGGGGGTGGGGGGGGGGGGGGGTGCTCACTAATATCTCATCATATCTAATTTCAGCAATACCCAAACTCACAGCATAGTCAACTAATCGAGGGCCAAACACACCAACAGGGAGCACGCTGGCTCAGTGGTAGACCGTTGGACTTCTATGCTAGAGGTCCCGAGTTCGATCCCCGTCCGGGACGACCCGCGGCGTGTCCATGGGCAAGGCACTTTATCCCGGTTGCCTACATGGGGGCCGCCGTGTAGTAAAGCGTACTGCACGTCGATGGTGCACGTGTCTTCAACCTCTGTAACCCTGTTTGAGAAGAGTTTGAACAGAGTTAGTATGTTGAGGAGCTGACAGTCTCTCATCATCCTATACTTTTTCAATTCCAGCCACAGCAGAGACATAGGACCAAGCACCACAAACGTACCAGACCAGACACCACAGAAAGAAAGACTCCCCGAGGACCCCGACCGCCAAGAAAGCAACATCACAACAGCCAAAACAACCAACAACAGAAGAGCTTGAGGCAGACTATACTTGCCAGTGATAGCTCCGTCACCCATTTAAGCGGCATTCTATATTTGCCTGAAAAACACACTTAACAGAAATACATCCAGAAATGAATTTCAACCGCGCCTACTTCCTTACTCTACTCTATCTTTTGCCGCTTCAACTCTAAGTTTTTCTATGGCAATTCAATAACCGTTATGGCTTCAGCACATCCTTCACTCCATTCTCGGAGGTGGACATCCACCCCCAGGGAGGCGAGCGGTGGCCATTTTATGTAAAGCGCTTCTTTGGCGCACAGCATGTCCCAACCCAATGAAAATAACAGGCCTGTTACCTGAACCAGGAATGTTCAGGTTGGGTGGCACCTTGTTAAGGTCCGTTTGTTTCTTTAGTTGTCAATGTCCCCTCAATCGTACACGCCATCAGGGCTCAAGTCAGACTTTACTTGCCAATGAAGGCCTATCTTGTCTACAAAAACACAAGCGGCAGACTATACTTGCCTGAAGAACAACAACACGAAACATCAACTTCCATCCTCTTCCACCTTTACACCGCTCAGACATGATGCTGGTGACGCTGTCTCAGATTAATGGAATTATATCATACTGCAAACGAGGGTCGAAAGGGGCTTGCCCCACAACGTCCCAGCGCGCCTTCGGCGCGCTAAAACCAATCCTTTAGCTTAGCTTTAGTCGATACCCCGTCTTTAGCACAGGGTTTCACGGAATCGGAGTTGCTAATGGAGAGTATACGCAATGACAGCAAGCAGACGAATCCCGAATGTCTTCGTGAGCCAGGGTATTCCACGACAAGCACACAATAAAGGAGCCAGTTTGTCCGATGGATGGGATGGGATGCTGTAGCCCCCCCCCCCCCCCCCAACGGCGCATCACCTGCAGTTTTGAATCAGTAGACAGGTTCAGTAACGGTTTAAGCTAACAGTCTGAAGGGCCGTAAAGGTGATCTATTGATCTATTGGGGAAGGGTAATAAAAATGATTGTCCCGACTGTGATGGCTCAAGCCCCGACTGACTATTCCAATTACATCATCAAGGCATGCCTTCGTCGGTGTAATATTGCCTTGATGATGCAGTTCGAATATATTCTTTTCTTCTTTATTGTTTTCGTTCCCTGTTGTTTGATTGACTGTTGCTGTACGCTGGCCTTACCCCCCCCCCCCCCCCCCCCCCCCCCCCACTCCCTCCAGATTTGCTATTGAAAATAATGAAAAATCATGTATGCGTGTGTGCGTGTGTGTGTGTGTGTGTGCACATTTTTTTGTTTATCTTTGAAATCGATGTTTTTTAATGTGGTGAAGTCGGATATTTTTCAACATTTCTTGAATTTGATGCTGTGTTTGCGTTAAATAATGATGCAGACACGTAAATAAATGATATTTGAGCGGAGTACGACAAGTAGTATGTTGATTATGTGATTTTTGTCTTCGATATGAAGCGTGAACTGAGTCGACCCAAATGCGGCCAGTTTCTTTTAGTTTTAGTCAGATGAAATTTGAACGGGTTGCTCAAAGACTGTGAGGGTCAGGAGGGTCCCGGGTCACAGTCTTACAAAGACTAGGTAACCGGTTGCAGCAGATCACCGAAATTAAGCAACGTCGAGTCCGGTTAGACTTGGATGTGTGACCGTCTGAGCGATCGATTCGGACTCCCGCGTTGTGTGCTTGGGCAAGGCACTTAACCCCGATTGCCAACATGGGATCACGATGACGCCGTGAACTAAGGTGTACTGCACGTCGATAGTGCGCGTGTCTTCAACCAATCTAACCCTGCCTGTGCTGCAGTGTGGAGTTACGATGTTGGGGAGCTGGCAGCTGCTCATCGTTGCTCGGTGGATCTCTTCGGGTTCCCCGGCTTCCTCCGCCCATACAACTGTCCCTGACACGATGCGACCTTGGCTGTTAATTTGTCGTTAAACCTAAATACATAAATAAATAATTTCCTTAGTGTATATTCCTGTCATAATTTTCATCCCCACTTTATAAAACCGAACCTTACCACAAGTCCACAACCTATCGTTGATGAATGGAAAATTTTTCTCGCAATTTGAAAAAGATTAAATAACGTCTAGATAGATTTAATTTCTAAAAAAGGCAAAATTATTATATTATATTATATGGTACAAGATGTAAACTCCTTTATGTTTTGTCACTCTATTGTTAATTTAATGAGTTTTTCTACCTGGTTTATATCATCGCAAGTAGGTTTTTTTTTTCTTGAAAAATAAAATTCCACCTCACAAAACCCTTCCCGGATACATTTTGCTCAGAACATCAAAACAAACGGGCTATGCAGTCATTTTAATTAAATTCGTTTTGTTGGGATTCGTCTTGTTGGGATGACAAATTTGGACATTCGTCCTATTGGGAATAAACCGTATGATGAGGTGCGTACTAGCAAATTTACATGTGAAATATTTCATAATTTATTCGAATTCTATTTGGTGGCGATGTGGCATAATTATTGATGCCTTGCACAACTTATAAACTGTGGACACAAACGGACAGAGTCAAGGAAATTGCGGGGGGGGGTTTTCCCGGGGAAGGCAACATGCCCTTCCAAAGAGAGGGGCACCACCTCTCGTGCTAGCCCCCATCTTGCTGCTATGCGGCTCGGACAATGCTGCACATCATATTCTGTTCACCCCCTGATGAAGCTGTCAAAGGCATGAGCCATGATAGGTGATTGGGTGTGGAGGAGCCTCCCCCCCCCCCCCTAGGAAAATTTGGGAATCAGTTATTAAATGGAGACTTCTGGCGGCTTTGGGGATGAAAAATCACGCCATTTTTGGCCATCAGAATAACGTTTTTAGCCGGGGAGAGGTGTGTGGATCGCCTGATTGCTCCAAACCAGGTCATTATTGAATACCAAAAACAATTGTTTTCTGTTGAATTTGTAATCTACATGTGGTTATAATTATGATTGGCTAAAATAATAATAAAAATAATTGAAAATGTTGATTCCAGTCACTTGGTTTTTCCTCAACCATGTCATGTGCAGAAGTGTTAAAACAGATATTTATTTAGAGAATAAAAGCTTCTGGTGCTTTGCAGAGCTGCCCAAATGTTATTTCACACCTTGTGCAAGCAGTTGTAAATTCAATCTACATGAACTTTAATTAATCCCTTCAATCATGATTAGTTTAATTGCACAGCCCTACAGCCTAACAATTCAGTTAAATGGTTTATTACCTGAGAGAGAGAGAGAGAGAGAGAGAGAGAGGACTAAAATTAAATTTAAATCTGATTTGGTTTTGCTCACCGTGGTGTCCCAGAAACTTTTCCATCACAGTCAATGAGGCCGATTAGGCTATTTTTAGCACAACTGTTTGTTGCATAACAGCAATCAGCAGTTTTAAATGAGAGGTTCGCGCAATGGATACGTTGCCACTTTACGGAGGGCGATGGAAGACAGTGTGGTATAATTTCTCAACAATAATAAGTACCTGTTATATTTTCAAAAAACAATTTAGCTGCGCCGGTGAATAACTGAGGTTTCAATATGTTACTTCCTTCTTGTACAGGTAATGTTCGGCATCTAATCTGGTGCACCCATAGATATCAGATACGATATCTACGGGTGCACCAGTCCTTATACAGGGGTTAGAGGATATGTTCGATCATCCGGTATAGAACCGGGAATATCAGGTAAAATATGCCATAACAGAGCCCCAGTGATCCGGAGAGCGAGAAGAAAGGTGAGAAATAAATGAATGAAGAAACTGACGAAGAATGAAATTTATGAAAAAATTATGTAGGAATAAATATAGAAATAAGTAAATGAAGAAATGAATAAAGAAATTTCATGGAAGCAATCCTGTTATATAGAAATAAATGGTGAACTAAATAACTGTCCGAAAGGGTGGGAGGAAAGGAAGAAGGGAGACAGAAAGAGTGAAAGAACGAGAGGGAGAGAGCACTGTCACTGGCCCCGGGCGGCTCTACGGGGGTGACACTGGTCTCAGAGATAGAGAGAGAGAGTATTGTCACTGGCCCCACGGGAAGTGATTGATCTGTTTATGTGTTTTAGATCACATTTGTAAGAGGAGGACTTCCACCTCGTTCCACTTACTAGCCCCCGGGGGTGTTTTAGGTCCTCTAAGCGACACCTCCAATGCATGAAATTGTCTTCCTCGGTGCGTCATTACTTTCATTAAAATTGGCATAAGGCCATCGGCTATTTTCTCTGAGTTGCTCAAAATCGCATTTATTAACAAATTTTCGCCAAATAAACTGCATTGTGGGGTGGCACAAATAGATTCATGAAGATTGCCACCAAAATTTTGCATTTTAGGGTGGCACAAATAGATTCATGAAGATTACCACCACAGTTTGGCACCTGATCCTCCCAAAATTTGGCACTTTAGGAGCCCAAAAGTGCCGAGTTGAGAAAAATCGCACTTATCAACCGATTTATGCTAAACATATTTGTAGCATTGTGGGGTGGCACAAATCTATTCACGAAGATTGCTACCAAAGTTGGGCACCTGACCCTCCCATACTTAGGCACCCTGGGAGCGCACCATGCTAAATAAATTCAGCATCATGCTAAAACCCTGTCAATCAGCACATTCCGCTAACCAATCAGTGGCGCCGATAAATACACGCTGGTTGTCTAGTCGGATCGGAACAATGGAACATGGTCAAGAAACAAGAAAATGTTGATGCAAACTTCAAGCCGCAGAGTTAGAATCTTGCAGAAGAAATTTTGTGTATACATATCATGTATATATATATCATGATTCATGATTCACGAAGCATTTCATTGCATTCTCTTTTAACGATACATAATAAATTAAAAATTAAATACCGTGAATTTGAGCAGCGCTTGGTTACGTTTGTAAACAAGTTTTGCTTCACTGTTGAAATATGACTCCTTAATTATAGTCTGGGGGGGGGGGGGGGTGCTCTAAAGTTAGCATGAAAGGTAAGAATGGTTCGATAAACTTGACAATGCATTTGTATGGTGCCCACGGTAGAGCCACAGGGACGGAAAGCAGCTTTAAAAACCAACGAATAATTGTAAATCTGAAAATGCACAGGCATCAGAAAGCACGCAGTCCCATGAGCCCCCAGTATCAATGACTGAGATTTTCCATAACCGCTCACTCACTATTTTAACCAGTTGAGAGTTTTGTGATCCCCAAAAAGGCGAAGGACTTTCTTACACAACCGTAGTAGAGCATGTATTAATCTGGTCCGTTTGTCCGACCGAAACTTTGCCAGAACAACTAGTATTAAATTCCCAACTCTTTCCGATGCAAAACTTCGGCCCCATGCATGTTGTTCCGCAAGTGGTGTACGTGCTGCATTTATATACTGCTAAGGAATGCATAGTGATATATGTACACACAAGGCTATGGGAATATAGTATGAGTATGTGATGGAACATCGATGGGGGAAGGTGAATTTTCTTGATAGTTTCCTCCTCGAAAGGGTTGACGTTGCTATTGACGTCTTCACGTCACGCTGGGCGCGCGACGTCCTAGAAACGTTGACTGCTGGTGTTGTCCACTGCACAATCTGGCATAACGTTCTTCGAGTCTTGGATGTGTCGAGCGTCGAGCTTCTCGAATTGGCCTGATATGATAGTAGCGGTATATACCCCAGCAGATCCCCTATTAGCCATTGGTGCTGCTAATCGACCGAATGCTTTCTACTCTCCTGTGGCTGCCATGGGTAGTGCGTACTGCTATTCTGCTATTCTGCTATTCTGGGGTGGGTGAATATAATGCATGGTCATCTAGTGCGATATTGTGAGGTTGTCCCTGGTGGTTCCGAACGGTAGTATAGTATGGGCGTTATACACCCGTGTAGGTCTCCTTGCACTCCCTGGTACTACTAATTGACCAAATGCTTCATCTTTTTCTGTAACAGATATAGGTAGTATGTAATGCTAGTGTATATTGTGGCGGGGGAGGGGGGGGGGGGGTTAATGCACGGTAGTCTAGTGTGGTAGTATGGGATCTGCGGTCTGTATCCCTGCTGGTTCAATGTTAGCCCTTGGTACCACTCTTCATCTATGGCGGTGTTCGGTCCACAGATTGAATAGGTAGGATGTTATGCTAGGTCAAGCAGTATTGTGACGTGAGGGTGGAGGTAATGCGGTCTTGTCTAGTATGGACGCTTTGCACCCTTGTTGATCTACTGTTATCACTTTATACCACTATCCATATGAAGCATTATATTATCATATAACTGATATAGGTAGTACATAATGCTTGGTCAAGGAGATTGTTTTGGGGGAGGGGTGGGGGTGAGTAATGCATGGTTGTCTAGTGTGGTAGTATAGAATGTAAGGTATGTACTCCCGCTTGATCAGTTGTGGTCCATAGTACTATAGATCCACCTAAGCATTATAATGTTCTTAGTAGGTATGGATAGTACATAGTGTTTAGTCACGCAGTGTTATACTTGGTTGTCTGGTTTTGTAGTATAGGAGAAATTATGTGTATCCGATAGGTCTCCTATTATCACTTAGCAATGACTTTTCAGTAACTTCTCGATCGCTTATTATGCAAAATTGGAATAAGTATGAAAAGGCGGTTCGAGCAAGCAGTAGTGGAATGGTAGTGATATGAACTGCGACCCGCAGCGGGAGCAGTGTAATGATAGGCACTATGAGCTGTAGTAGTACCATAATTTAGGTTGAAACACAGGGCAGAATAATAGTTGCCGATAGTAATAGTACGAGGCAGTAATGGTCCACAACTATAAGGGTTATAGAAGACTATAGTATTGGGTGACTATAATAGTGTTGAAGCAAAAGACAGATGGTGGTGACTATGGACAAGTAGTGGCCTTGAAACTACGAAGGTCTGTGGGGGGGGGGGGGGGGCTAAGGGGGCTGGACAAAACGGGTACTAGGAGTCATAACTATCTCAGATATCCTGCAAAAGATATCCTATAAAGGATAGTAGGGTGAAAACGAGATTCCTGGCCCATTTGTTTTTGTCTCGATTGCACCTCACCAAAAAAACTTAGTTTTTTTTTAGCAATCGCGTTCATCACGATTGAAATGTATTGAAATGTTCACGATCACATCGTCACTTTTCCTGGTTTTTACAGTGTTTGCAGTAGATGAGGCTTCGTGGGTTTAACATTCAATTCTCTAAATGATCAACATGGATCCGACTAAAATTTCGACGGAATTTTAACAATTATATAAAAATCCTTCTCTTAGAAATTCACTTTTGGTGGGCTGGTAAGAATCTGACACGATCGATCTCGGGGAAAACACTTACCTTTGCGCAGAGGTAATACGGATCCACCATTTTAGGTGAATGTTTTTGACAGAATACCATCTCAAAGACACCACTGGTGCAGATGGAAGACCAGCGATCCAACGTCGATTCCTGTGGAAAAACGGAGTCCGAACCGAGAGGCGAATTTATCGGTGGGCCCGAACTCTCTGGCGATGACATGGTGAGGTTTTTGGCAAGGAGAGAGAGAGACAGCTCCTAGAGTCAAGGTGGGCCAGCTCCGAGGTTGTATTTTAGTGTGTTAAAAAAGTGTACGCGAAGTAACTGTCTACAACAAGGTAGATCAGGATGTGAATTTATAATGTGAATTAGGATTGTGATGTGAATTTATAATGTGAATTAGGTAAACAGAATTTTATTTGTTTCTATTCTACTGAAAGGACAGTTATAATCTCATGAATGAACTATTTATATAACCCATTAGGCAGGTGTGTTTTTATTTGTGAAATGTATAATTATGATCGGTACATGTCGTCCGTTATTCTTCAGTGAACTTGAAAGTCAGAATGAATAATTTTGCTCACTATTATCGTTGGTAAGAATGAGATGCTAACTGAATGCGTGTCGATTTCAACAAAAGAAGATATTTTCCTTACTAAAGGAAAACCCATGAATGGACGTCAATCTCAAACAAGATATTTCTGACTAGGGGAAAACCCAAGATATTTCTGTCTAGGGGAAAACCCATATGTACTTCCGAAAAGTATAAAAAGGGGAGCAGTTAGCCTCAAGTCAGAAGTAGTTTGACTATCTCAAACACAACATCGAAGAAGTAGAAGAAAATATTTTACAATTAATAATTCACAAAAAAATTGGAAAAATACAAAAAAAGTTTTGACAAAAAATATTTTAATAATAAGAAGTAGAAACAAATTTAAAAAAATATTTTTTAAAATTAATAATTATTATCATTAAAAAAAAATTCACAGAAAAAAAATTAAAAAAAAACAAAAAAAAAAGTTTTACATTAACAATTATTATCATTAAAAAAAAAATACACTCATAAAATTTTCTCATTAAAGAAAAAAACTTGTTAAAAAAAGTTGTTATTTTTACATATATAATAAAAAGTAGAAAAAACAATAAAAAAAATATTTTTTACAATTAATAGTTATTATCATATAGAGTTTAACAATTCACAAAATCTTTTTGAAAATCAAAAAAATTTTTTTTACAATTAACAATTATTATCATAAAAAAATAATCAGTCATGACATCATCAGTATCTAAATAATCTGTATTAAAACTGAAGAGAATCGAGAGATATTCAAAGTTCGGTAGTAAAACTTATAGACTGCAATCGCACAGTGCCATCGAATTGAAGGACGTGAAGACGAGTGGATTGAGAGAGGAATACGACAAATTTTTATTGACTTTGAAATTGAACGAGACCACCTTGGATTTAATGTACAGATGTCAAGATGATCTATTCACCATTCTCAAGGAAAAGATAAAAAATTTTGATGCACACGATCTGTCTCTAATCTATGGAAATAATATATATCCAAATGTCTCTGAAGAAGTTGTCGACAAATTGAATCTGGCCATCGAGGAAGAACGAACATTCTAGAGGGTGAATCTAGTTTTCCAATGGATTTATCTGCGGGGAAAGGATAGCTCTCAGGAAAAGGATAGCTTTAAAGTTAACATGCTCATAACAGACGTGAACATATGATAAAAAAAAGAGAGAGTTAGTTTATTTATATAGATAGATTTAAATCTTGACTTGAAAAGCTTATTAAAGTATTTATCATCAAGTAGTAATGTTTTTTTTTGTTATTATTTTCAATTTTTTTTGTCATTAAACAGAAAAACAAAATATATAATAAGAAGAAGTTTAACAATTCACGAAAAAATTTTGAAAAATTAAATAAAATTTTTGAAAAATTAAAATAAATATTATATATACATATTAAATGAGAAGTTTAACACATAAAAACATGCCAAAAACAAAAAAGCATATCGTGGAAAAAAATTATATTTTTCTACCAAATCCAAGTTGAAAAAGTACTGTAGAAATCTAGAAATTAAAAATTATAACCATTACAAAAACAAAGAATGATTGATCGAAGCTGTGTGTGAGGAGACTTGTGATCTATCACTGGTGAAATTACAAGCTAAAGTGCGTTAGTCGTTGAAATTGAATGGTGTCAAATACATGAAAAAAGATGAATGCATCAGTTATTTGCTCAGCGGAAAGGAAATGGACGAAAGATCTGTGGTAGGGACAAAAACAACTTAAATCGTGAAAAAATAGGATTAGAAGATAGCGATGACAAAACAACATCAACAAATGACTGTGGAGAAAACTAAGAAGATAGCCATTAAATGAAAAATGGTAGGGCAGCAGAAGGTTTCGAAAGAGAATAATAAAAAAATGAAAAGCGACGTGGTTTGAGATCACGATTTGTTAGAAAAAAAATGATGGATGCAATCAAGAGAGAGGTGAATGAAAATAAGGATCTCGGTGCTATAATGGATATCGTGATTGAAGCTTCAAAAAAATCATCATTGATTTCGATAGAACGAGACAAAGCCATCAAAGGATGGTTTAAAACTTTCGATGTGAAGCCCGGTCTCATGAAAAAATCGATCCCGAATCATTCATGGAACGGGTGAAGGATAGAGTGTTGGACGTAATTCGAAAACATCTAGATAGAGTTTAAAAATAAGAATGATCTTGTAATGTCTGATGAAAAAAGTTGATCCGAAAACGGGTAAGATCCTGGAACGAGATGCCTTTTTCCGATCTAAAAACGAGATTGTGTTTAGAGATGACGAATTAGCTGACGTTTATAAAGTTATGAAAGACAAGATGATGAAATCTATGGCTACTTTTCAAAACAAGGGAAGTAACTGGACGTTCGAGAAGATATTGAATCTCGAGATTTACGTGGATAGACATGATCCTTTGAAAGCATCTTCCTACAAAAAATTACCTTATTTCGTATTTAAAAAAAAAGCTGTGATCAACGTGAAAAATGAAGATGATAACAAGTGTTTCAAATGGGCAATCACATCAGCCTAGTATCCCGTAGAAAAGCACGTTCAGAGAGTTTTCAAGTATTCAGAGACTTGTAAAAATCTCGATTGGACGGGAGTGTCTTTCCTGACGCAGTTGAAAGATATCAGAGATTTCGAAAAGCTAAATCTTACCATGGCCATGAACGTCTTGGGATATGAGGGAGATGATAAAAAAGGAGTAGTGTATCCTCTCAGACTGACTTCACACAAAGAGAGTGAAATGATTGTTAATTTGTTATTGATTTCAGAGGGTGACAAACAACGTTACTGATGGGTTAAAAATATGAGATTTTGCTGACGAAGCAGATTAGTAAACATAACGGTGGGAGATTTTTATGCCTCAACTGCATGAATTCGTTCCATAGTCAAGAATCACTGATGCATCATCGGGAAAATTCCAGTGAAAAGCAAGGCGTTGCCATCGAAATGCCTAAACCTTACACTTATGTGGATTTTTGCAACTACAAAAAAAGATTAGAACCACAAGTTGTCATCTCCGCCAATTTCGAATGTTTCACCACGAAAATAAATTCTTGCCAGCCTGACGAGCATAAGAGTTATGGTGAAAAATATCAGAAGCACATACCTTCAGGCTATTGTTATTATGTGAAATGTTCTTTCGATGATTGAGAATCGTTGGGTCCATTCATCTATACCAAACGTTCAGATGATGACGGTGTGGCTCAAAGATTCGTAGAAGAGTTAGAATCGAAAATTCATATATTATATGACAAATTTAAAAAGCCTCAAGACATGATCATCATGCCAGAGCAACAGCGAGAATACAACGAAACCATCGAATGTCACATCTGTAGACAATTATTTGATAATCACTCTGAAAATAATAAAAAAAGTTTGAGATCACGATCATTACACAGGTCTATTTCACAGTGCTGCTCACAACAAATGCAATTTGAGATTTCGAGACACTCAATTCTATCCAGTGATATTTCACAATCTCTCAGGTTACGACAGTCACTTGTTCGTGAAAAATATGTGTGTTAGTGAGGGGGAGTTGAATTGCATCGCGCAAAATGATGAAAAATACACTTCATTCACTAAATGTAAAGTCGTCAATAAAAAGAGAGTCATCGATAGTTTGATTGAGAAAATGAGTCCCATCCATAGAGAGATGCATGTCATCGATAGTTATAAATTTATTTCAACCAGTGTGGAAAAATTAGTCAACAGTTTGATTAAGGAGAAATTTAAGATCATGAGTAAACATTTTAATGATCGACGAGAATTGGTGGACATTATGTTGAGGCAAGGCATCTATCCTTACAATTACATGAGTGAGCTCGAAAAATTCGACAACCTTGCTCTACCTCCCAAAGAAGATTTCTATTCGAAATTATACCAGTCTCACATTTCTGACAATGATTACCAACATGCGCAAAAAGTGAGGACATTATTTGACATGAAATCCATGAGAGAATATCACGACCTCTATTTGAAAAATGACGTGCTTCTCTTGGCTGATGTGTTCGAAAATTTTCGATGAGTGTGTCGTTGACATTATGACCTAAATCTGGCTTGGTATTTCACTTCACCCAGACTTGATTGGGATGCTCTCTTGAAAATGACCGAGGTTCGATTGGAATTATTAACAGATGTAGACATGTTGCTCATGTTCGAAAAGGTTGTAAGGGGTGGTGTCTCTATGATTTCTACTAGATATACTAAAGCTAATAATTATCACATGGGAAAAGATTTCAATTCGGAAAAAACCAAGTAAATACATACAGTATTGGGACGCTAATAATTTGTATGGTTGGGCCATGAGTCATCCTTTACCGATCGAAAATTTCAAATGGGTGAAATCGTTGGAAGAAAAATAAAAATGGAGAGACTATCCTTGTATTCTAGAGGTTGATTTGGACTATCCAGAAATGTTACACGATCTACACAATGATTATCTGCTAGCTCCCAAACAAAAAAAAGTGAACGGCATTGAAAAACTTGTTCCTAATTTAAACCACAAACGCAAGTACGTGGTCTACTCTGAAAATCGGAAATATTACATCGATCATGGGATGAAATTGATTGATGTGCATCGAATCATTCGATTCGACGAGGAGCCTTGGATGAAAAAATACATCGCTCAACACGAATTTAAGAATGCAGGCTGAGAGCGACTTCGAAAAAGATTTCTTCAAACTCATGAACAATTGCGTGTTTGGGAAATCTATAGTGCAACTCGTCACGTCTGAAGAGAAATCTAGAAAATTAATCGTGAAACCCAGTTATCAACATAGAACCATATTCGATGAAAATCTAGTGGTCATGCACATGCAAAAGATGCATCTAAGGTTCGATAAACCCTGTTATCTTATCATCTTAGACATTAGCAAGCATTAGCAAGTTGATGTATGAGATTGTTGTATGAGATGTATGAGATTCATTATGATTACGTCAAAGTGAAATTTGATTCAAAAGTTAAACTATTGTTCACTGACACAGACAGTTTAGCTTATGAAATAGAGACTAGGGACATTTATGAGGACATAGCATCAGACATGAATGAATGGTTCGACATGAGTAATTATCCCAATGATCCCCCGTCTAAGATTCCAAAGGGTGTCAATAAAAAGGTGTTGGGTAAATTTTAAGATGAGAGCAGTGGAAGACAAATCACTGAATTCGTGGATTTGAGACCTAAATTGTATGCTTATCTCATCGATGGTGAGGAGATCAAGAGATGTAAAGGCATTCAAGCGTGTGTGATGTATAAAAACGTCGCTTTTGAAGAGTATAAAGCCTGTCTTTTCGACAATTTGACAGTGTATAAAAAGATGACTATGATTCAAAGTGAAATGCATGAGATATATACCAAAGAAATCAATAAGATTGCGTTGATGGTTGATAACGATAAAAGAATTATATGCGAGGATAAAATACACACTTTCGCACTCGGACATTATTCTGCAATATTTCAACAAAATCAAGAGGATGATGAATCGAGTATGACTGAAGACATTGAAATGTTGTAAGTTTAAAAAAAACTCCTGAGTTTATAAATTAAAAATAAAAATTGAAAAAAAAAATAATAAATAAAAAAAAAGAAAACATATTATGAATATTACAAAAATAGACCACATATCCATAGAAGGTGTCGTCTTACACAATGAACCCTATCCAACATTGATCTAATGAAAGCGGCAAAAGATTTAAAATTTTCGAGGTGTGTTTTCTAGAGATGCCTTGCCAAGAAAAAAAAATTACGATTCGGAATGTGGAATTTTAAAGCTGGATGACATCGGAGATGAGGGCATGCATTGGGTCACGTGGTTTTCGAATCAGAATAAAAATTATTATTTTGATAGCTATAGAATCTCATCGCCGATAGAAATAAGGAACTATTTAACGTCAGTTATTTACAATACCGAATGAGTTCAAGCGCCGGATCAAGTGTTTTGTGGTCACCTATGCCTCCACGTCCTCAAGAGATAGTCAGAAGGCGATCACTTTCAAGCTATTCTCAAGGATTTACATTAAAGAAAATTTTTTTTTGGGGGGGGGGGGGGGGCTATATATAGAGAGATATAAATAAAAAAATTTTTGGTTGCATTCATTAAAAATAATTAAAAAAATTATATAATTTTAAATAACAATACAAAACAAAACATGATAAATTCGGTCGCGCTGATGATAACGAAGGTTCCTCTAGAAAGAAAAGAAGAACCACAGTCGGAATTGTTGGTAACATTGCCAACTTGGACAAATGATACATTCAAAGATACGAACCTCGACAAGAACCTGTAAATTTAAACATTAAGAAAATCTACAATCTTCGTGAACCGATCGATCAGTCGGATGTCGCTACTAAAAAATATGTCGATAGAGGAGATGAAAATTTCCAGCAGATGATGAGAGATAATTATGTGAATAAAGCCATGACGGACGATCTCGACTTGAAACTAAATGAGTGGTGAACGTAGCAGATCCTAGAGATTCGACCACTGTTGCCACTAAAAGATATGCAGACGACGCTCACGGGAGATTCAGTAAACATCCGAGAGAATGCTACATTCCTAAAGTAATGCAGTCTGAATTGAACGTGAATTCTAACAAGATAATCAATGTGTCTGTTCCCACAAATCCCAAAGATGCGGCAACCAAACAATACATAGACTTGGAACTGAGAAAGAGTAACGTCAATGAGCTAGAAATGAAATTGGATCTGGATGCGGGATTCAATAAGATATTGAATCTGTCTGCAATCAATGATATGGATGAAGACTTGACGGTAGTCAGTAAAGGCTACATGGATTCTGCCATACAGGATTCTCAATCCTATCTGGAATCTCAAGTCAACAACTTATATCTGAACCAACAATCCAGAGGAAAAATGGAGGCTGGCATCAACATGAATGGTTACGAACTATTCGGTCTTGATGACGAGCCGGAATACAATTCCTGTGCAGTCAGTAGAAAGTTCCTGGAAGAAAAAAACGGTTTGGAGAAAAGGTGAAATGATGGAAGGCAATATAGACATGGGAGGGTACGCACTCACGAATCTGCTGAATCCCACTCACATGACAGATGCTTGCAATCTGATCTCCGTCGTGGAAAAGATAAAATATGCTAGACAATTGATCACCATCTGGGCCGAGGAGAGCGGTGTGTTAGATGCAGAAAAAGCCGATTGGTCTTTTGGAAATGGGGGTAGAGGATCATTGTGGGTCTGATAGGATATCCCATGCCTGTGGGAGGCGATATCATTCGAATGTGTCTAACTTCAATGGACTTGAGCGAAAAAGCATTCCTCAATATCGTGGTGAATGATGTGGAATGTGAGAACAGTTACAGTGTCGAAAAGATGAAGGAACAACATTCGAACACTAGCATCTTCAGTACGCCTCTCAAGGTGCAGATGGGGGACACGTCAAGAGTCCATACATTGTGGTGACTTGTCTGGGATGAAACACAGATTCTATCTCTTGTCCCAAGAGCATGTATTTTATATTACTGAACAAATGCATCATACCATTATTGGCTAGAGTAACCACATCATCATCAGTATAATCGCTTCCGTCTTCCTTGGTGAGACGCCCCTGAATCACTATGTAACTTTTGCTGGGATGAACGGACAGATCTTGAGTTTCAATGTTGATTCTTATTTCACCGGCATTGTTTAGACTGGTTCCAGTCACTGTTTTGTACTCGTGAACTTCATATTCTTGAATGCTGTTGACTCTGAATATACCTTCGATTATATGTAATATATTCGTCATGTTTGTTTTTTTGTTGTCTGTGTGTGTTTAATTCACTTTTTTATTATTAATTGTTTTTCTTTTAATTATTAATTTTATTTTTTTTCTCCTTTTACCTGTATATATGCAAAAAAAAATAAAAGTGAAGGATTGGTTCTTCAAAATGTTGTCTTCTGCAATTCTTGTTCATAAAATGTTCTGATGATTTCTCTGCTGTCATCTTCATCATCCTCTAACACTTCTATTTTGTAAGTCACTAGATCCGTGTAGAATATTTTAACAATCTTAAAGATTTCTTCAGTCCATCAAGGAGTGTAACCTTTTGCAAAAAGTGACTTATAAGAAATGATTCTCACTGAATCACCGACTGCAAATTTTGGTGATTTGGACTCCTTCTTGATCTTGATCCTTTCGGGATAGAGATTAGTGAAGATGCGTTTTTCATTTTGAAGATTGCTAGCTTTCACGGGAGTCATCTTGATTGCTCTGTGTCACGTATTGTTGTATTCTTCAACCAGCTTGTCAAGAACGATGATATATTTCTTGGTCTTATTAGCCGTGAAATACTTGTACATTTTTTCCTTCATGGTTCTATTCCAATGTTCGATCACGTTGGCTTTCCCTTCATTTTCGATGGAATAGAGGTCCTCCAATGGATGAATGTGACTGTTGTAAAATTACTTCCCTTTGTTCACCCACAATTTATCTGATTTTCGAGATGACGATGCAAATATGCTCTTCAGAGCCTCAGCCATGCAAGCTCCCGATTTATTCTTCAGAAGTCTCATCCATCCGTATTTCGAAAACACATTGATGACCATCAATATGTATTTAATGCCTTTGTGATGTTTTGAATGTGATTTCATGTCGACCAGATCGGCTGACTAAATCTGATCCAGACCCTTTATGAATAATACCCTTGTCCTTCGAAATTTACGTGTGACAGGCTTGTGTAGTTCGTTCGCCAATCGATCATTAATAATGTTTTCTGGATTTTTTTTTATGACCCCATCCAATTCGACGTTTGGTATCGATCACTTTACCGACCAGCGAACATTTGAGTCTCTCTCTCCTAGTGGGATTTGGTATATTTTTCAACGTCATCAACATGTTTTTTTCGCAGATTCGATTACGATTCTCGAGGTCAGGATATTTAGTGTAGCACAGATCGAGAGTGTAAGTGGCTGAATCCACCCTATTGATGGGTTTGCTCCAAGATTTAGGTGTCAGATCTCGATTCAATCTCTTATTTAATTTCATGACAGGTCCCGTGAATTGATGTCCTGGCAGATGTATTTCAACTGGTAGATTATTTTATCAATTAATTCATCAGACTGGAACCATGTTTGACGAATTGCATTTTTGTCGAACCGCACATTTTACACGTTCTGCGAAGCATGGGACTTTTATTTTTTGTCAGTACTTTTTTAACATTAACCGTATCGGTAACTCTCTTGCATTTGACGCAATACATTTTTTTTCTCGTATATATATATATATATTTTAATTATTATTTTTTTTTTTAATTTATATATAAGTTTTCTTATTCTTTTATATATACATTTTTTTTCAATCGATTGCTTCTGGAATCTTTCTGGGACTCAATAATTTATGAAATGATTGTCTTGCTTCTTCCATACCTTTTCCCATAACAGAATCCTTCAGTTCTTCCTTGAGAATCTGATGACTCTTGACTCTTATCTTCGCTTTCATGACTTCATATTTTTGTTTTTCGTTCAATATGTCGATGAATTCACCATCCGAAATCTTACCATCTTTCAATGCCATAGAGATCTTATTCGACACGGAATCAATCTTTGCATTGGCTAAAACACTGATGTTTTCGTGTTTCTTGGCCTTCACAGACAATTTCTTAGAGAGAAATTTTCCGATTGTACTGACGAATCCGGCAGTCAAAGCCTATCCTTCTACGGCCAACACGACCGGAAGAGCAATGAGGTCGGTAGACAATAGACTGATTCTGGCAACATTCAAATCCATAGAGATCGTGATGAGAGTCAAATCCTCACCACTCACGAATTTCTCTAATCTCGATAAATTTCTTACTGAGCGAACAACGAGAATCTCTCTCTCACATCAGATACGATTGAATTCTATTGATTTGTTCGATTCGATACCTCTGCACCTCATCATCGCTATATTCTGGTAGTAGAAGAGGTGCTGTGGACTCCATCTTGTCTAATGTTGGATAGAAGTTTTTACTTCGAAGTTCCAATTTCATTTCATTTTTTATTTTTATTTTATATCTATTATTATATATTTTTATGTATTTTTTTTTTTTACTCTTTATTATTTTAACCCCCAAAACAAAAAAATTTTTCAGTCATCATCGTTAAAAAGATACAGGGAATAACACACATCATCGTCGTAGTCATCATCGTCATCAGGAGGATTTGGGAAATAACACATAATGATTTTTAACACCTTTTGACAAAACCAAGCTCTCGATATCATGGAATCGTTTATTATAATTATTATATAAAAAAAATTCTCTATTCTTATTATAATTTTTTTTTATTATTATGAATATTATAAGTTTTGTTTTTGGATAAATATAAAAAAAAACATTTTTCCATTAAATTTTAGCGGTCTTCTCCTTTCCAACAAATATTCCCAAACATGTTCCCTGTTTTCGGTGGTGAGACTTCAATGTGCTAACTTCAATTCTTCTGATTTTGTAGGCTTGGGTTCTCCAACGCAAGACACAAATTCTCTCCTAGATTTGATCACGTTGTCATGTCAGACATATTCCAATGCAGGCATGAAATACATGGTGATGGTGTCTTCCTATTCCATCAGAAGACACGAATGATCAGTGTGATTAAATTCTTTCTCTTCTCAACAACCGAGGCATCTTTCATTCAAGACACGAGGAAGTTGTTCTTTCACGCAGATCGCATAAGCTCTGCACAGTGCTGTTCAAAGAAACCAAGCTCTCGATTCCATGGAATCGTTCGTCATAATTTTTATATAAAAAAAATAATTTTCTATTCTTATTATTCATTTTTTTTTTCTATTATTTTGTTTTAGTATTATCTGTTTTTATATTTTTTCTCTTTTATATATATTTCGTTTTTTTTATAACAACATATGTATTCATCTGATCATCAAACGAATGAATACTTCTCGTCTATTACGATCATGCTTATTGGAAAGAGATGACATTTTTTTTTCTCGAAAGTTGGAATTTATGCCTCTCGTATTTTGATAAAACTATTATTTTTTATCCTTAGAATGATACAGGAAATATCGTTTTCTCTCCTTCTGTTTCATTTTTTGTTTTTTATAATAACATACGCAAAATGGGTGTATTCTTAAACGGCAAATTCTGACTGAACAATAAACCTTTACCAATCGGTTCCAGATTCTCTCCAGTATTCAGAGAGAGAGAGACCATCCCCTGGGAAAGCATTGCCCCCTTTTCTAATGGGTCCTAGATACAATCCTTTACCTTCAACGTCTTCATGACACACAGCTCCTCCCTTCTTAAAATATAGTCAGTTTACCATTATTTTGTCAACTCTCGAACTAGCGAGTCCCGAGAGAGCTCCCACGCCCACAGCTGGCAACACCGTCTTTGCGAGAACGGGTGATGCTTCAGTGGCGAGTCCCAATGGCGGTAAGAAACCACCTTTCATTCTCAAATTATATTCCAATTGCGCAGGACTCAATCTCACCATCTTTCCCATTTGATTATGAATCACTTTCGCCATCCTTTTGATTTGAGTTTTAGTCCAGGCGATTTGAACACTACCACCACTCGCCAGATCTTCATAACTGAATTTAAATCTAACGGCCTCGCCTCGATGGTTCAATGCTCTGTGAATCTTAGCTTTCTGTCCATGGGATATGTTCACGTTTTTAATGATGTATCGACTGCTAGTCATATTTGTTGTTGTTGTTTATTTCACTGGATTATATAAAAAAAATTTAATTAGAAATATTACTAGTTAGTGATTTTTTTTTAATTATTATAAATATTATAAGTTTTTTTTTTATTTTTCTTTTATTTCTTATATAAAAAAATGAAAAAAAAATTTTTTTTGTTGAATGAAAAAAAAAATAGAATTTTTTTTTTTCAAATTATATTTATTTTTTTACTACTTTTTTCATATCTCTCTGATGTGAAATCGTATAGTCACTCTCTCTCCGCAAAGATCTAACAAATCTGCATTCTGATCCGTCAACGTAGTTTCGATGCTATATGTGTCCAGGATCACGGGTAGATAGATGAGATTTTGAGGTCGCTTCATGATCTTGTAACCTGGAGAAACATCCAGAAAAAACGAGTAGATCGTAGGCTGAGTGCTACCATCAACATAACTTCCCAAGATCACATTGACATTCACTAGAATGCTATTGACCGCAGGAATGTCGACCATATTTTCAGATGCTGCATGACCTCGAAACATCTGTTGATCAAATCCCAACATCTTACCGATCGAATCTTCTGCACTAAAATCCACTAGAAAATTATCTCCCAAGTCTAATATCATCTGTAGGGTACATGTATTGGGTGCAATTCTTATCATATTGCCTCTGTGACCGTCAGTCTTCATTCTCGTCTAGATGTTATGGTTCGGATCACCTATGTCATAACTTCCTTTGGGAATTTGTATCTCGAACCAATCCACTCTGTTGGAATACCTGAATGCGTTATTCTTTTCGGTGACATTGGAAAACGAATAGTATGTCTTGAGATTAACCAGCACCATCTCGTATCTCTTTTCCTTCTTCAATTCGATGGAAGGTTTGAATTTAGTCATGAATCGAGTCACGTCGTGACTCACTATGATTTGAAAGGATTATTTCGCATCCGTATTCTCGACTATCTGTTCTAATAGATGATATTCTGGCATTTTTATTATTATTATTTATATTTTATATTTATTTTTTTATATTTTATCGATATTGGTTTTTTTATTTTCTTCTCTATTATTATTATTAGGAATATAAAAAAATCGTCGAATCTACTTCGATACTTTCCACTGTTAAATTCGCTAGTCAAATCGATCACCACAAAATTGTGAAGTCCTTTATCCCACACCTTTGTACAAAGTCTCCTGAATTCTTCCCTACCCATGTCATTGTCCGCGTGATTTCCATAGATGTGATTGAGATTCTTGAGATCCTGACGAAAGAGACACAGAACATTAGCATCCTCCCTTACCGTCTGTCTGGGCGGTCGAAAAATAATTCTGAGACAAATAGAAACAATCTACATTGCTGTGACGTCCTCGAACGTAATACAATTCGCATCGAGTCTGTCTCTCCAACAGTAGATCATCGAGGATCATGAGATTCTTATTCTCTGACTTCAACTGTCTAGGATTGGGAACGTCGTTGGCATTTTCGTAAAACTGACATTCCACGTTCGAACACTCAAAGTTTCTCTTGGTCAATTCTCTCGCTGCTCCTTCCAATATATTCGAAGTCTCGTATCTTTCGAATTCGCCTCGATTGTCAAAGATTCTCGACATAACATCCTTAGGTAATTCAAGCATCATGCACTCTCGAAGCAATCCGTATTCCGGTTGAAAGAGAATCTTGCCAAAAACGAATAATCTGTCGTAATCCAACCAACCAGGTCGCAACAATAGATTCATCAAGAGATTGGTCTTTCCGCAATTGAATTTTCCCACTACCAGACCTCTTATGCTCTTGGGAAAGAACTCGTCGTTCGACATCTTGGTCTTCAGGTCATTCCAAGGCATGTCTTTGATATTCATTTTTTTTTCTCTAGTTTGTTTTTTTTTACTATGTTTTGAATTATGTTTTTTTTCTAATATTTTTTTATATTTTAATTTCTATTTTATATATATATATATATAAGTTTTTTTTATTATTTATGAATCACTTTCAATCCCGATCGTTTCATCATTTTAGCTAAGTATTGTATCGGTACGACATCATCATAGAAATCTCTCCAACTTTTCGGTTCGATTCTCGATCGTGTGGCAGGTTGTGGAGTTATTAACTTATTAATCAAAGCGTCAGAGCCTCTCTTACTGGGTTCCGAAGCTATTCTATTCACCGTTTTTCTTCCGATTTTGAGAGCGCTCAACGCGATCTGTTTCGTGGCATCGCCGATGAATTTACGTGTTATGAATCGCATCATCGAATCGACGATGCTCCATCCACCGTAGATGTAAGATCTAGCGTATCCTCTGTTATTTATCACTAACATTTTTTTTAATTATTATTTTTTAATATATACTTTTTTTATTTACTTAATATTTTTTTTCTTTTATCTTACTATTTTATTATTTCAAACGATTCATCATCTTTTGATAATCCTTCTAAGTCAAGACCTTCTGCCTCAACAATTCGTAGCACATGCTCACTATCTCGTTATTCACTCCGGTGTTACCAGTCCCTCTGCTTGCCATCAACAAAACTTTTCGACGTAACACTACCGATGATACTCGGATCGGTCTCGATTCCCAGAATGAAATCGGAGAAAGTTCTCGGTGCTAAAGTACTAGGATGTAAACCCATCCTCAGAGAACCTTCTTTTATGGGTCTCAATTCCTCCACGATCTCTTTCCTAGCTCGTTCCTGAACTTCGGTGACGAGTTTGAACAACTTGGTAGCCTCTCGTCTCAATCACATCTCTCCCAATCGTTTGGCCCTATCCTGCGATTGAATATTCTCCCTACTCCGTATTAATTCGCGAACCTGCTCGTCCCTTCGCTTCGAATCTCCGACGTGTAGAAACACTGTTTTTTATTTATTATTATTCTTTTCTTTCTTTTTTTTTTAGTAAAAAATAGTTATTTTTTGTATTCTAATTATTTTTTTGAATGTTGTTTTGATATATATTTTTTGTACTCTTATTTTTTTAATGTTGTTTATATATATATTTTAAAAAACAATTTTTTTTTTACCTAATTCACATTATAAATTCACATCACGATCTACCTTGTTGTAGACAGTTCCCCATTGCCCATGTGGGGGTACAGTGACGATGTGTACTAAAGCGTACTGCACGTCGATGGTGCACCTGTCTTCAACCAATGCTAACCCTGCTTGTGTGGAGTTAGTATGCTGGGGAGCTGACAGTTGCTGGCCGTTGCTCGATAGTTCTCTACGGGTACTCAAGCTTCCCCCACCCGTAAAACTGTCATGGTCATGATTAGCCATTGTGCAGAAATATGTGACTTTAAACACCAATGAATAATAATAAATGTAGATAGTTACTTCGAGTACACGTTTTTCACACACTAAAATACAACCTCGGAGCTAGCCCACCTCGACTCTGCAAGCTATCTCTCTCTCCTTGCCAAAAACCTAACCACGTCATCGCCGGAGAGTTCGGGCCCACCGATAAATTCGCCTCTCGATTCGGACTCCGTTTTTCCGCGGGAATCGACGTTGGATCGCTGGTCTTCCATCCGCACCTGTGGTGTCTTTTTGACGGTATTCTGTCGAAAAAATTCACCTAAAATGGTGGGTCTGTGTTACCTCTGCGAAAAGGTGAGTGTTTTCCCGAGATCGATCGTGTCAGATTCTTACTAGCCCACCAAAAGTGAATTTTTAAGAGAAGGAATTTTATAGAGTTGTTAAAATTCCGTCTAAATTTTAGTCGGATCTATGTTGATCGTTTAGAGAATTGCACGTTATTTCCACGGTGCCTCGTCTACTGCAAACACTGTAAAAGCCAGGAAAAGAGACGATGTGATCGTGAACGTGTCGCATCGTACAAATCCATACATTTCGATCGTGATGAACGCGATTGCTCGAAAAAAACTAAGTTTTTTGGTGAGGTGCGATCGAGACAAAAAAAATGGACCAGGAAGCTGGTTTTCACCCTACTAAGGACATTCTCAAATGGTATCCTCAAAAGTTATCCTCAAATAATACACTACCCTGTCAAAAGTATACTCGTACACCCGTGCACTGCAAGTCGGAAATAGCTGTAGCAAAACCGCAATCATCTCGCAGTTTTATGAGCCGTCACAAACGATATAATAAACGCTATGTATGTTTTTGGGTGGAACTAAAACGATAAACGCGGTTGCCGATCGTTTGTAAGCAGAATGGGAAACGCAAATACATGATAGGCCTTCATGCACCTATTTTATATCCATTCATATTGAAGCTTTGAGAAATCGTTTTTTCAATTGTTTTTTAGGCCAACTCGGTTGTTTGCGGAATTCACTTTCGAAGTTCGACCACAGATTCGTGGTCTCGACATGCTATCGCCTCAGATCTCATCAACATTTAATACAATAATGCTCGTAATCAATCCTCCTTTCATTCACAGGAAGTTGTATGCTCTGTTTATGCCCTGTGTGTCTGATGTACAATTAGAGAACAGTTTGACCCCGTCCCCGTCCTTAATCCAAAGCACTCCAGTATGTTCGCTTTGACAGGCGTTTCAATGAAAACACGAGATCGTGCTAGATTCTGAGAAGGATATGGCCTGTGGGCAGTTCGCATTTAAGAAGATTCGTTTACACTATTTGGTCTACATCTGCCATAAAAGTAACCATAGGTGAAGATACACACACATTCACCCCCCCCCTCCTCTCCCCCCCCCCCCCCCCCCCATCGCCTGTCAAATGTAATTATTTTTCCATTTCAGTCCTAAAGAAATATGGACTGTGATTCCTCACTGTAACAAGCTATAGTTCCAAAATACGCCACATGAGCTATATGTTTTCGGTGTCCAAAAATGATTTTTTTGCAGTAAGCCCACATGGGCTCCGTTTCAGACATTTTAGTACAGGCGGGTGCAGTTTTCCACTGCTTGTGGGATTAAAAAGAAAACCCATCTTTTGCAAAAGAGTGTGCGTGTGGGGGGACGGAAAATATGATCCGGAGCCCCCTCCTCCCCCCCCCCCCCCGCGCCTTATACGTTTCCTTCAGTGATTATTAAAAATGTTTGGTTATGATCAAGAAGTAGTCAATCGAGACTTATGGAAAGAAATATATAGAAACATATAGAGCCTTCTCCACCATTGATGACGTAGTTGCTGTTTACACGTGGCCATACACAAAATATGCTATTTATCTGTGGAGCAGTCAAAAGGCAATATTGTGGTTTGTGCATCAGCTCAACACTGGAGAAGGGTGGCCATTTGGGTGATTCGGAGAAGAGCGACCATTTGGGTGATTCGATATTCTGCACGTATTGTGTTAAAAGGGTAAAGGAAAGCGGACTCAAATAACAGAGAACAGTGAAAGTGTATTTGAACTATTTATTCCACAATAACGTTTGAAAGAATACGCCTGGAAGCGTGTGTGTTTTTCACGAGGGCAAAGATTTTTTTATATACTCGCCCAAAAAAGAAAGTGTGCATTGCAGAAATTGATCAAACTCCAAAAAAATAATTTCGTAGGTGTAAAGAGTGTTAACCTGTTCACGAATAAGTTATATTGAACACAAAAACAGCTTTCCCCGTTAAAATTGCATTAACGTTAAATGACGTGCTGAACGTTTGTGAAAAGGCATGTTTTGCACGTGGGGAGTCTGAAAATTCATGCAGCAGTGTGAATCCTTGGGTATTTAAACACTAAAGTAAGGCCTTCCTATCGTTCACATTCAAACTTGCGCTGCTGTTAAACCGACTCCACATTAGCATGCCAAGATTGGCAATGAATCAACGTCTCCTTGCCCTGGGTATGATTAGAGCTGGCAGAACACACAGAGAGGTTGCCCAGCATTTGAACTGCCACCGTAACACTGTAGACAGGCTAGTCCATCGACATGCACAACATGATGACGTTCGAGACCGACCCCGCTCCGGGAGACCCCGAGTTACCACCCCTGCACAAGATCGGTATATCCGTGTCGTCCATCTCCGGAACCGGCAACAAACGGCAACGACGACAGCCAGGAACATCCCTAACCTGAGACGGATACATCCTCAAACAGTAATCAACCGGCTGAGAGAATACGGCTTACCTGCAATTCGTCCGATTTTGACGTTACGTCACGGCCCCGGCGTCATTCTACAGCAGGACAACGCCCGACCCCACGCCGCTCGTGTTGTTCAACAGTATCTGCAGCAACAACAAGTGGATGTTCTTCCCTGGCCCGCAAATTCGCCCGATATCTCACCCATTGAGCACGTATGGGACGAAATGAAACGTCATCTACGCCGGCCTCCCCATGCACCGTCAACGCTTGTGGAACTCCGAAGACAGCTTATCAGAATATGGAACAACATCCCACAACACTTCCATGCTAACGTGTTCGCTTCCATGAGGCATAGATGCACAGCAGTAATCGATGCAGACGGGGGTCATACCAGATATTGAGTGTGTGACTTTTGTGTTTGACCCTTAGTGTCTTTGACTCTCCATGGGACCAAGAGTATTCGTCGTAGCGTAATAAAATTTCTCGTGTTGATCACAATTTGATTCATCTGTGATTGAATAAAATTTCCATGAATGAAAATGATATATATCTTTTTTTAGTGTTATTTTTTTGGCATGCACACTTTCTTTTTTGGGAGAGTATACATTTCAGACATGTGCATAGGAAGTTGGATATTGTTTTTGTTTCAAAATTTCGCTCCTATGTTTATAGACCCATTCTAATAAATTGAATCAAACATCTTTTTTGCGTGGGCAAATTATATTTTGCTTGAGGTTGTCAAGTAGCCTGGTGCAAACACAGAAACAGTACATGGATAGCGGACGGATTTGGAAACACACACTGAGTGTAAATTTCACCCAGATAATAGCTCATGTTCAGTGAAACTGCGCAAAGAACCATTAAAAAATTAACAAGGCAGCTCCCATAAGTAATCAGAAGCTGTGTGATTTTTTCAGTAATTAGACCAGTGGCAATGATCTCCCAATGAGACAGACACCACACTAGCGTATTAGTGACATAATCAAACAACTACCAATTATTGTATGAACCTGATGTTTTCAGTAGCTTATTATTGTGGATTTGTTAACTTGAAATTATCATTCTAGAAGAATCACTTAGCAATGTCAATAGCCTCACACCTCGCCCATTTAACACAGAAAATGAGGGTTTTTAGCTCGCCTGGCCTTCAGTCAGGGGAGTACGGTGGCTGATTTAGGCCACCCTCAATACTTTTTTATCTCGAGCTCAGAGACAATATCTCAAGATCTCGAGATAATATCTCAAGATCTCGAGAAACTCTCTCAAGATCTCGAGATAATATCTCGAGATCTCAAGATAATATCTCGAGATCTTGAGATATTGTCTCAAGATCTCGAGATAATATCTCAAGATCTCGAGAAACCATCTCAAGATCTCGAGATAATATCTCAAGATCTCGAGATTATATCCTGAGATAAGCATATATTATCGGTGTCACCCTTTGATCATTAGCATGAATTCACTCGAACTGTTTATACACTTGTCGCATCTTTTCCGACTACAACATATTCGTACCCCCATGACATTTACACGAATCCACTCCTGTCACCCAAAAAACTTATCAACCAATCACCTTGTTGCGAAGTTATGAGAGTCCACCAAATCTCACTCCTGCACTAATATAAACCGAGTCCCGTCATCCGAACTTGCATTTGCTGGTGTCTTGTTCCCACTACAACCTCAAAGTGTCAACCTAGCACCCGGTACCCCCCCCCCCCCCCCCCCCCCCAGCACCTACTGTAGTGCCTTTTACCCTAAAACACAACGTTTTCTCACAACTTTACAAGATGAAAACTTTGCGTCTGTCTCACACTCCAAATCCAAAGTGTTGATCCAATACCCGGTACCCCCAGTGCATACTGTAGTGTTTTTTACCCTAAAACTCAACGTTTTCTCACTTCTTTTCCTCCCAGCCCCATGCTGACTGTAGTGATGTTTACCCTAAAACACAAAGTTTACTCACTACTTTACAAAACACACACCCATAAATACCAAATATTTCCGCCCAGCTCCACATTGAATGGAGTGATTTTTACCGTAACTCACAAAGTGTTCTCACAACTTTACAAGACACAGATCCGTAAATACCAAATAGCTCCCCCAGCTCCACGCTGAAAGATTTCATCCCCACTCCCTTGATGGATTTTTCACCTACTTTCCACTTTGCTAACTGAGACATACAGCATAAGTTTAACCCCATTCCCGCGCGTCCATTTGGACCGAGCAAATCGACGGTGCCACCCGATGTATAATAACCCTATACCAGCGACAGCTATAAACCTACCCTAGGATTCGCTTTCCTCTCGTTGGTTTGAAAAGACTGGATTAGGCGTAACTAGTTACCTCCTGTGTATACTGCTTCCTGGCGAGTGATTAAGGACCTCACGTATTACCAACGTCAGTGTTAGAAAAGGGCTTGCCCAGTACAAGGTTGTAGATGCTAGACAAAACTGTGAATTTGTGGTCAATACCCAGCAATCTCCTGACACCCAAGAGCCGTTCTCACAATTACACACCCAAATTGAAACCCATAACCCTGAGCTGGAGAGGCGAATAGAATCCCCCTCCTGTGAATCCCAAAGGTGGTGGGATGGGCATGACTAACATTGTTTCTACACAAAACCCAATTACATGTAGTAATGAAAAAATTGACCTGTCGCTCGACAGGTCCCAATGGTCCCTACACCATTCACACTCATCCAGGGACATACCCGAAAGTGACAATTACAATGGTGATGTATACAGTCCCGCACATACATAGAAGGACAACTTGAACCCGATTCCCAGTGTCTCCGAACAAGATGAAGCCCCTTCAACGTCGTTTACTGGCACCTTAAACAGCTGCAACATGGCACCCCAATTAACCATACGATCCTCCGTGATCACATACTTTCACCAGCACACAGGAGACCCCCCCCCCCTCCCCCAGTACTTGTGACCCCCACCCCCAACGTCAACTCATGAACCGACAGTAACACAGGACATCTCGTCCCATAACATTGATTGGTCCCCTATGTTCTCACCGGCTGAAAATCATTCCATCTTAGGAAACCTTAATTTCGCCATCCTTGAGAGCATAGTTCCACCAGGACCACGCGCCACAGACCACTCCCTCTTAACTCACAAGATGACACAGATACACACCCAATTTATGAGAGCAACATCTTGCCCACCCAAACCCCGATAGCGCATCACACCATTGATTTGTCCTCCTACAATGCCCAACTATGAGTACACTTTTCATACTCCTCCAGTGGGACTCCCAACAATACCCCTCAAAACGACACCACTGCGAACCACACTGCAATGATAGTCGAAACTCGATGGTGCAGTACGCCTTAGTACACAACGCCACCGTGCCCCCACGTAGGCAATGAGGGTGAAGTGTGAAGTGTCTTGCCCGAGAACACAACGCGGTTGCCGAACCAAGGACCTCTCGGCTTGTAGCTTGCCCCTATACCTACTGAGCCACGGCGCCCCCAGGACCAAGCAATCTTATGATACGAGATGTCCTCTATTACATTTGGATCATGAGTTGACTTTGAAGGTGGAGGTCACAAGTGCGGGGGGGGGGGGGTGGCTCTCCTGTGACGGCGTGAGAGTGGGATCACGGAGGATCGTATTGTTAATTGGGGTGCCATGTTGTAGCTGGTTAAGGGTGACGATGTTAAGGGGGCTTCATCTCGTTCGAAGATACTGGGAATCGGGTTCAACTTGTCCTTCTTTATATGCGCGGGACTGCATACTTCACCGTTGGAGTTTTTATTTTCAGGTATCTCTCTGGATAAGTGTGAAAGGTGTATGGACCGTTGAGACTTGTAGGGTGACAGGTCAATCTTTTCATTACTACTTGTAATTGGGTTTTGTGTGGAAACAATGTTAGTCATGTCCATCCTGCCACGTTTGGAATTCACCGGGGAGGGAGGGGGGGGGGGGCGATTCCATTCGCCTCTTGGGCTCAGGGTTATGGGTTTCAATTTCGTCCTGGGGCTCAGGAGATTGCTGGGTCTTGACCATAAATTCACGGTTTTGTCTAGCATCTACAGCCTTGTACTGGGCAAGTCCTTTTCTAACATTGACGTTGGTAATACGTGAGGGCCTTAATCACTCGTCCGTAAGCAGTATCCACAGGGGGTAACTAGTTACGCCTAATCCAGACTCTTCAAACCGAGAGGAAAGGGAATCCGACGGTAGGTTTACAGCTGTCTCTGGTGTAAGGTTATTATACACCGAGTAGCACCGTCGATTTGCTCGGTCAAAATGGATGCGGGACTGCGGTTAAAGTTATATTGTATGACGGATCCGTGGAATAACAGCGTGTCAAGAGACGATGTGTCTCAGTTAGCAAAGTGGAAAGTAGGTGAAAAGTCCACCAAGGGAGTGGGCGATTGATTTCACTGTGGGGATGAAACTTTGAGCGTGGAACTGGGAGAGCTATTTGGTATTTACGGGTCTGTGTCTTGCAAAGTAGTGAGGGCACTTTGTGAGTTGTGGTAAAAATCACTCCATTCAATGTGGAGTTGGAAGGAAATAGGCTTATTTGGTATTTACTCGTGTGTGTCTTGTAAAGTAGTGAGTACACCTTGTGTTTGAGTGTAAACTTCACTACAATCAGCATGGGGCTGGGGGGGGGGGGGGTGCCATCGCGGTGGCTCAGTAGGTAGAGGTGCAGGCTGCAAGCCGAGAGGTCCTCGGTTCGAATCCCACCTGCGGCAACCGCGTTGTGTCCTTGGGCAAGGCACTTCATCTCCATTGCCCGCGTGGGGGCACGGTGGCGCTGTGTACTAAGGCGTACTGCACGTCGATGGTACACTTGTCTTCAACCAAGGCTAGCCCTGCTTGTGTGGAGTTAGTATGTTGGGGAGCTGACAGTTTCTCGCCGTTGCTCGGTGGTTCTCTCCGGGTACTCCGGCTTCCTCCACCCGTAAAACTGTCACGGTCATGATTAGCCATTGTGCATAAATATGTGACCTTAAACACCAATAAATAAATAAATAATTGGGGGAAAAAAGTGAGAAAACGTTGAGTTTTAGGGTAAAAAAACACTACAGTATGCACTGGGATTTGAGATTGGAGTGGGAACAAGACACCAGCAATGCAAGCTCGGATGACGGGACTCGGTTTATATTAGTGCTGCACTAAAATTTGGTGGGCTCTCATAACTAATACGCAACAAAGTGGTTGGTTGATAAGTTATTCACTTTTCTGGGGACAGGGGTTGATTCGTGTAATTGTCATGGGAGGCATGAATATGTTGATGCGACAAGTAAAGATGCGTCAAGTAAATAAACAGTTTGTGTGACAGGAGTGAATTCATGCTAATGATCGAAGAATGGCACCGATTATATACGTTTATCTCGAGATATTATCTCGAGGTCATGAGATATAATCTCGAGATCTTGAGGAGATCTTGAGATATTTTCTAGAGATCTCGACATAGTTTCTCGAGCTCTCGAGATCTCGAGATAAAAAAAAGTATTGAGGGTGGCCTAAATCAGCCACCGTAGGGGATCTATAGTGATCACTCACTGCCCGTCGCCCGTCGTCCGTGAACATGGTCTTTGCGTCTTCTCCTCCAAAACCGCTGAACCGGTTTAATTGAAATTTGAGATTATAGTTTATGACATCGCATTTTGATTTTGTTCAAATCAAGTTGCCTCGCCCCTCGGAAGGGCCACACCCAAAAAGTGTGCGTAAATCTTAAAAAATCTTCTTCTCATGAACCAACAGTATCAGAGACTTGATATTTGGTGCGCAGCTTCCTTTTGAGATGTAGACTCAGATTTGTTCAAGAGAAGTTCGAGATGCTATATTTGCCTTCGTTATAGGAGGGGCAAGAATTTTCGCCCCGTCCAGAATTTCTATTTTCCAAACCGAGAGGTTGATTTGAACGAAATTTGATATGGGGGCTTATTGGGTCATAAGTACTTAATTTATACCCCAAAAAATTCCTGTCGCCCCATGGGAACCACAGGTGCTAAAAATAGAAAAAAATTAAAACGCCCGTATCTCCAAAACTACACGACACTGAGAATTCTTATTTTGTGTGAAGCTTCCTTAGCACGAGCAGGGTGGAATGGTAAAATAAAATTGCTGTCGGATTTATCATAGGGTAACTACTTTGAAAAAGTGCTGAGTCAGCATTTTTTTAACACTGTGGGTAATGGGAAAAACACTTAAGACTACTCTTCTCCCAAACCGCCGCTCCAAAAGCTTTTAAATTTTACATATAGCATTTTTGGAAGATTGTGTCACATGTCTATTGAAATCAAACCCCTGGGTCCATATTTGGACTCTCTATGAGGTATTTTCTTTAAAAATCTTCTTCTTCAGATCCAGCAGTTGGAATGTTTTGATATTTGGTATGCAGCATCCTTAGGAGGGTGAGATCCAAGTTTGTTTAAGTCAAGTCCCTGGGTACATATTTGGGCTCACTGTGGGAGCCCGAATTATAACTTAGCTCAATATGAGGAATATTCTTCAAAAATATTCTTCTTCACACCCACCAGTTAGTATATTTTGATATTTGGTATACAGTATCCTTAGGGAGGTGAGATATACGTTTGTTAAAGCAAGCCTCTGGGTTCATATTTGGGCTTCCTGTGGGAGCCCGACTTGTACTTAAACTTTTATTTTCCGAACTGAGAGGTCGATTTGAACCAAATTTGATATGAAGGCTTATTGGGTCATAAGTACCTAATTTATGCCCAAAAAAATGTGTTCCCGTCGCTCCATGGGAACCGCAGGACCTAAAAATAGAAAAAATGAAAACGCCCATATCTTCAAAACTGCTCGGCACTGATCATTTTTATTTTGTGTGAAGCTTCCTGAGGAACAGCAGAAAGGAATGGTCCAAAAAAGAAAACAACATTGCCATCGGCTTTATCATAGGGTACTTTTCCAGGACTTTGAAAAAGTGCTGAGTCAGCATTTTTTAACATTTAAGTCTCTTCTTGTCCCAAACCACTGCTCCAAAACCTTTCAAATTTCACATATAACATCTTTGGAAGATTGTTTCACAGGTTTATGGAAATCAAATCCCTGGGTGCATAATTGGGCTGTCCATGGGAGCCCAAATTTTTAAATTAGTGCAGTATCAGGAATATTCTTTAAAAATCTTCTTCTTCAGATCCACCAATTAGAATCTTTTGATATTTGGTATGCAGCATGCTTAGGGGATGGGATTCAAGTTTCTTCAAGCCAGGCCCCTGGGTTCATATTTGGGCTCCCTGTGGGAGCCCGAATTATAATTTAGTTCAATATGAGGAATATTCTTCAAAAAATGTTCTTCTTCACATCCACCATTCAGATTTTTTTGTTATTTGGTATACAGCATCCTTACGGAGGTGAGATTCAAGTTTGTTCAAGCCAAGTCCTTAGGTTCATATTTGGGCTCCCTGTGGGAGCCCGAATTATTACTTAGTTCAATATGAGGAATATTCTTTAAAACTATATTTTTTTAGATCCACTGGTCAGAATCTTCTTTGAATATTTCGTATAAGCTTTTCTTAGGAGGGGCAGATGCAACTTGTTCAAATCAATTCCCTGGGTTGATATTTAGGCTACCGTGTCAGGTAAAATTGCTCCTCAAAGTTTTTATACTTTCTTTTTTGACTCAGTATGTAATCGGAATTTACTAGAAAAAGCTAGACACTGTACCCATATAGACACAAATGACATTATTCAGTGCATAAATGGATGTATGTTCGCCGAAAACTGCTATTTTGTTTTGAAAACAAGCGTTTTATGAACCGCATTTTCAAATGAGAGGTGAACATGTCATGAGACACATTACGGGTCTTTGGAACGGGCTATGGAGTGGTACGTTCATAGAGACCATGTTCATAGAGATATGGCCACGGTAAGTAGGGTATTATAGTGGTTACTTTCAACTAAAAACCCTTAGGGTATGGGTTCCAAGTTTGCATGCCTGTGGATCCTTAGCTCATAGCATATCAGAGATAGGTGAGGATTAGAATACAAAAAGATCACAGCTTGACCACAACGAGGAGGGGAAAAAGCGCATTGCGTCCGATGCAGTTGACTGCAAAGGACACCGCTCCAAACTTGAGATGTGTATAGACCCTCTGGATCCGTCACACCACCCTGAAACAATTGTCAAAATCGTAACCGGAAAGGTAAGTCCTGGGTCTATAAACGTGGACAAGGTCCTAGAGTTAGGTTCAGCACTCATGATCAAGTATGAACAGAACCTTCCTGGCAGATTCTATGACCCTATTCCAATGCCGGTCCAAATCATGGCTGTGTCATGAAAATTTGTCGAGGTTGGTGATATGAAAGTTTAGGATACGCACCTCATATACTCCAGAGTAATCGGACTACTATTAAGCTCTCACAACTTCGAAGTTGAGGGACTTCTCTCTGTTACAGCACTGGTGACATGCGGATTTCTAAATCAAAGTCGGATTTAAAAAATAAGACGATGATTGTTTCGTCTTACAGAATGGTTGGCAGATAGTCAAGTTAAAATAGGACAAAATCTGCTAACCTAAAAAAAATGTACAGAATTGGGTATAACTTTTTTCGAACCTTCCCCAACAACAGAGATAAAAACCGAGTTCGAACTCGCGCGCGTTTTTACAAAAAAATCAAGATAGCGTCCAAGATGGCCGCTGATCGTGAAAGATCGACCAAGTCATTTTGATGCATCATGCATTAATGAATCGTTAGAAGATGGGCTCCATTATAATGGATACATGTTCTTCAATAACCAGATACACATTTGACATTGGAATTGTTCATCCGAATTCAGGATGGCTGACAAAACGGCGGCAAAAAGTCGAAAAAATCGATTTGTTTCATATTTTTGTGTATGTTTTCTGATATAGAGACGGGATTTGGGCGCACATGATAAAATATGCTATAATATCACAGAGTGGCCATCTTCAAATAGCCTGCGTCAATTGCGTCCATAACATTCGTGTGGAACACCAACAATGACAAATTTTATAAGGTCCGCGTAGATTGCAAATGAACCAAAAGAGGTCAGTTCGCTACGATGTTGTGCTATGAATGAAAGCAGACTCGACAGCTGAGATTATTTCATATTTATTCAAATCACAGGGACGTTTCCAAAATACCTCAGCAGCGGCTTTAAACTGTGGACTGGATCTAAATCGTTCGATAGCAGTAGCGTTGCCGACACCACAAATCCGTGATGCAGTATCACAACCAGTAAATGCATGTAGAAAAGGAATATGTGCGCATATGTGTTTCCTGTATATTCCAGATACCTTTGTTCATTTTTGTGCTAGACCTCGATGCAGGATATATCGACTTGCAAGTAAATATGTCATGGTAGAATGGGAGAACGAGAAGATCAGAATCATCTCCCATAAGACACACGGGTGCTTGTCTTTCCATGTTAATCACAGCTCGAACTATGAGGAAACCTGCGTCACCATTGGCATGTGTGGTGCCTATTCCACCCTGCTCAAAATATCCACTGATCTGTGTAGCGAATGCTTGCTTGTTTTTACCATTAGCGAGATACTTCTCATTCGTAACACTCAAAAAGGTTTTGGAATCGATGATGATCTGGACACAGCCCCTCAACCCAAGTCGTCTGTATTATCCTTAGTTGATGCACCACTGGTGTAGCCATCAAAAACCACAGTTGCCCCCGGATAATAGGACTTCACAAAGTCCACATATGTCTCGCAAATTTGCCCCTAGCCCACGGGAGCCAATGTAACAGCATTCCAACGTCTAAAGCATATTGAACAGAGGTGGGCACCTGGCTTGACTATTGAACGGATAGCCTCCGCAACACAGGCTTGTCTGTCTCTCAGACTGTCAGGAGACTCGACCAAAGACGCCGGGTACGTACACAACCGATACGAAAACACTGCCGACAACTCATCGCCGGGTATTATTCTCAGAGCAACAGCAACCACTCTCTGGAAAAGAAGCTGTGGGTCCATTTTCACAATCATATCACCCACATTCAGTCCAAATTTGTCATTGGCGTACATGCCAACCATTTTAGATTCAGCTTGTTCGCCAATATCACGTGCTTTATCGACATTACTGAGATTGGAAACAACTCCCGTCTGTACATTCCTCAGCCCGAACACACGTGCGAAGGGGTTCCCCTCCTGCAATTGTCTCAATACAGTTATTATATCGTGTTTATCTCTGAATTTTCTTGCCTTTCCACATTCGTTTGCTGCTTACTTGTGTTATATGGACACACAGATATATTCTACATGGAGTCATTAATTTCAGAACAAGCAGGTCTGGAGAGGACACGAAGTTGGTACCATCAGATGGAGTGTCGTCTGTAGATCACGTTACATGTATAAAGAAGCCTATATTGCCATACTATAATATCAAATAAGGGAGTTAGAATGGGTATTGCAGCCATCTTGTACGCCATACTAGATTTCTGGAGAACGCGCATGACTTCGAGCTTTTTTCTGTAACTGAGGGATGTTCGTTGAATCAGACAGCGTTCAAACCATTTCTGTACAATTCTTTCTAGGTTCATTATACGTTGACTGGACTAAAGTATACAGCAGTAGTCCTCGATGGCTGTGCATTGTTGTGGATTCCACATTGGCCAGTTTCATGCAAAACGCACCAAGCGGCAGTTATGGAATTTGCAAACGAGTGTAATGATCATATAAATCAGCACTTGCAGCCGAGTGAAGTCTATTTGATATCTGTTAGATATGTGGATTTCAGCACCAAGTCCGTTACCAGGGCTGACAGAAATGGTTCTACTTGTAGAGTGTTCAAACTAGTCGCCAAAGCTATTCTCCCATTCCAAAATAAAACAAATTTTGAAGTCGCTGTAAAGAAGGCGCACTTAATAGACATAATATGTAAACGGTTTGTCACGCACAAGTTGTTTGAGCTGAATACAATGACGCATAAACTGATGATAACTGGCAAAAATGCAACCACCGTTGAATTGAGCAAAGGATCAGCGAGGAAACGATTGCATCTGGCAACGACGCACGAAGAAGCAGACAATATTATAGATCATCAAGCCTTTACGATTGCTTCTAATAAACAGAAGGGTGTAGTTCTACTTGCAGACGACACCGATATGTACGTTTTGTTGCGCCATCACTATTTACAGAAGAATTTAGTTGCTCCGATGACTATGGAATTCCCTATTTATTCACTGGCGAACATATCGCAAATTGGGAAACTGTCAGAGCTAATCGGGCTATCATCCCAGATTTACTCGCTGCTCATGCCATTTCGTACTGCGACTCAGTTGGAAGCCTGTTTAGGATAGGGAAATATCAAAAGAGCCCACCTTCAGAGATGTGTGTGTTGAAGATCTCTCTTCACCTGAGACCTCCAAATTTAGAGTCTATCAAAAATTGCTTCGAGAAGGAAGTAGAGACTACGTCGCTACAGCCCTTAACAGTTCCGTCCGATGTTGCTTCAGTATTGAAGTTATGGGGATCTGAAGAGGTGGTTGGTAATGGGAAGGAGTTGATATCAGGTGTCGGTGGTGATATAAGCCAGTGCAGGAAAGGGTGAGTGGTAGATAATACAAGGGTGCCTAAGTAGAAAGTGAAGTAATATGGGCAAAAATCAAGATAAAATACAGAAGTGTCGTAGTCGGGGGTGTATATTAGCAGTTGAATGGAACAAGCCTGAGTGGAGTGATGGAATATATACAACACTCACATCCAATGTTACAGAAATGGAAAATAGTGGGTTCCATGCTGTAGTAACGGGAGATTTTAATGGACACATTGGGGACGGAGGGGAGGGTATAGTGGTTGGGGATATGAGCAACTTAGGTGTAACGGAGACCCAGGAACATTTCAATTTAGAATGCCCCACATATTTGTCTAGTAGAACATGCCTCCTTGGGACACTAGTGGAGAAATAGGATGGAAACATGAAGGATAAATGGATGAGGAATGGCATGAGTACAAGGGTTAATTTTATAGTTGGAGAGATCGAGAAGGTGCCAATGGGGAGAATTACGAAACAGTTTTTGAGTAAATGCTGCGAGATTAGGAGGGAGAGTGGGAGAGGAATACCCCAGCGGGGCACTGGGTTAATGTAGACCACCTCATTAGAGGACCACGACAAATCAGCGGAAGGCCGAAGATTTATTATTATTAATAAAATGTTCTTGCTCAAGCCAAACGCCATGTAGTACAAACAGGTGCAAATGTTATGCTGCTAAACTGGCATGCATATTTTTTTACTCGTGCAACGCCACACAACAGTGTTGTAATGAACAAACAAGGTTAGCAGATACATCAGCTATGAATAGCACTGATGAACAGAAGTACCAAACACCCAAAACATCCCTTTAAAATAGATGTAGGCTCAGATGCAAACATTGCAGTCCGCGAAATGGCGATGCCACCTTTAACGTGGATATTTCAAATTGCGCAAGGCTGCCAGACGTCCACTAAACCTTTTCGTAGTCATGAGATGTTACCCTTACACATTCCATTGAGAAAAAAACTGTGGACACCAATTTGAGATTCAATGCCCTGGCGGCCGGACAAGTAGATTTTTAAACAAAATATGCCAAATCTTGTTGAACCTTTCATCTATCTTGTATCTTATCTAAGCACTCGTATTGGCAATATTATTCACTTTTGAAAAACATTATCATATTCTTGGGAAGCTTGAGAAGTCTGACGATTATCCGAATTAAACAATGATAGATCACAGAAAAGATTACTATCTAAAGTAATGTTAAACCTGCCTATTTTATTCTGCAATTCCTGCATTTGTAGCGACCACAGAGGACACTCAATCACAACGTGTTGTTCGTCCTCTCCGAAATGTCCACACGAACTTCTCGGGTCTTCAGATATAAATCTTACGAATTTGTGAGCATTTAAATTTCTACAACGCAGTCGTAGTTTGGAATGGTATATTTCTCCCTTCCTGCAGCCAGTGCAGCAAACTGTGGAACAGTCTGATCTTCACGCCTTAGTTTATTTTTAAAACTTTCACCATTACGTATGTCAGCGTCGAGATCGTTCCACAGTCTCACCGATGACTACAGAACAGTTTCAAAGAAGTCTTGAGACCGACAAAAAGGGACCCTCAGTTGATCGTAGTTTCTAAGTTCATACGAACACAGCCGCATTACGGGCCTGGGTACCAAATTTGCTAAATATACGGGACTTATTCCATTTTTCATTTTATATAATTTTGCTAATTTATGTCTTCGCCTCCGTTCTTTCGTTGTCATATATCCAGTGTCCTTATATAATAATTCGTGGCTTGTCCCTCGGGCGGGGGGGGGGGGGGGGGGACCGCATATAGTTCCTAAATCATCAAGATGGAGATCTTCTTGCTGTTTTTTTTTTCTCATTGGTACAGTTATCCCAAATGACATCCGAGTAATCAAAAAGGAGCAAGAGAAAATAGCTGAACATCGTTTCTAATGTTGATCTTGATAGTCGGTATTTTAAACTACGAAAACAGTTTACGACCCCACAAATAATGTTGTCTACATGTTCCTCCCATGAACCAGTATCATGGAACGTGAGACCCAGATGCTTGTGATAAGACCCCTCTGTTACTATTTATTTATTTATTTATTTATTTATTTATTTATTTATTTATTTATTTATTTATTGGTGTTTAAGGTCATATACTTATGCACAGTAGCTAATCATGACCGTGACAGTTTTACGGGTGGAGGAAGTCGGAGTACCCGGAGAGAACCACCGAGCAACGACGAGCAGCTCCCAGCTCCCCAGCATCGTAACTCCACACTGCAGCACATGCAGGGTTAGATTGGTTGAAGACATGCTTACCATCGACGTGCAGTTCGCCTTAGTACACGGCGCCATCGCACCCTCATGTGGACAAACGGGGTTGAGTGCCTTGTCCAAGGACACAACGCGGGTGTCCGAATTGATCGCTCAGACGATCACTCATCCAGTGATTAACCCGGCTCGATGTTGCTTAACTTCGGTGATCTGACGAGAACCCCCTTCTGTTACTAAATTATCAAGTAAATAAAGTGGTGGTTTTGGGTGTGGAGTAGTGTTTCGTGTTGTACTTAGCGATACTGTTTTCTCCGGTCTTGCCACGCCTTTGCCCAATTACCTATGTGTCTCAGATCAGAATTCAATATATCTGATGCAAAAGAGGGTTTTTCTACAATTAAGGGTAAAGCTGTATCATCAGCATATTATCTTATGTTCGATTGGATTTCCTCTGCAATATCGTTTATACAAATGTTAAATAAAAGCGGATCCATGACTGATCCTTGAGGCACTGCAGCTGAGATTATTGTTTTTAGAATTCTGCTCGTTAAATTACGACACTTTGACAACGCCCTGTAAGAAAATCTTCAAACCAGGATAGCAACATACCTCTAACTCCTATAGTATTCAGTTTATGAATGAGTACTTTATGCCAGACCTAACAAAAGCTTTACTTATATCACTGAAGGCAAACCTCATTTCCTTATTTTGATCCAATGCTAATCTAATATTGTGGTCTATGTCGATCAGCTGGTATACAGTACTATCTTCTGGGACAAAACCTGATTGCAGATCGGTTTAAACATTATTTTCACTTAAGAAACCGAACACGTGTCTAAAATTAGTTTTCTATCACTTTACTCACGCTACTTGTTAACGAAAATGTCAATAAGTTTCCTTTAGATTAATTGACGATTATCTGTTAATGGACACAACATTGGCTTGTCTCAATAAAGAGGGAAATTTTCCTTGGACCAACGACATGTTGAAGAGTGTTGAAAATGGAATAATCAACTGTGATGAGACAATTTTTAAAATTCTGTTATTGATATTGTCAGAACCATTTGCCTTCTCCACATCAAGATGCTTGGAAAGCTTTTCAACTTCTCAAGGCATCCATTACAAATACATGGATACATAATCCACTTATTACAATACTATGGAGATTCAAATCTTGTTCAAACCGTATCACTTTGACTAATAAAATAATTATTAAAAATATCCACATGGACTTGGAGTCACTAACAACTTTATCATCTTCAAATGGAGGGAATATCTAACTAGTGTTGCATTGCTGTACTGAAAAGCTTTTCAGCGTTTTCCACCATTGTTTAGAAGAGACATTTTGCTTACAAACGGAAGATCCTATCTTTAAATCGTATTCAGGCTTTGCCACTCTAACGCACGCTATTGTTTCATTTCGTACTTGACTAAAGATATGCCAGACTTGTGAATTACTGGTCGTTTTTTGCTTTTTTGTGAGCCTTATCTCTAATTTTTATCTGTTTTCCTACAACTGAGGTCATCCATGGTTTGTCATTCGGCCATACTAAAACATACTGGTGAGGAATAAACTTTTGTGGCGTTTCTGTGATATAAGAGGTTAGATTTTCGACAATTTCATTAGCATCTCCAGTTGGAGTAAAAAAGGATTTCCCGTCGGTACTCGACAATGCAATACTCATTCCTTCTATGTCCGTTCATTATAATTCCAAATTAATAGCTTGTATGGTTTAAAAGGGGGGCACCGGAGTTTTAAGAAGACACTCGGTGGGTGCTGATCGCTACAAAAAGGTGGGGTAGTTTCACATCTTGCGACAAAATCTGGACATGACGGCGTTATCAAATCTATTAGACAAATACTTTCTTCTTTTACTCGAGTTGGGTATCTGACGACTTGTTTGACACAATAGGCATCTTCCATACTCTTTATATTTGGATGAATTTATTTATTTATTGACGTTTAAGGTCACATATTTATGCACAATGGCTAATCATGACCGTGACAGTTTTACGGGTGGAGGAAGCCGGAGTACCCGGAGAGAACCACCGAGCAACGACGAGCAGCTGCCAGCTCCCCAACATCGTAACTCCGCACTGCAGCACAGGCAGGGTTAGATTGGTATTTGGATGAATAGATGGGTAGCAGTTAGCATCAAAGTCATCCATAACTATGCATTTTAATGACATATTGTTTCTAGCAAAAGCTATTGAATCATTTATTAGTTTCCAGATACGATTGTCTGCAGATGGGGCACGGTAAAAAACTCCGAGAAGTAACTTTTGATTTTCATACCGTATTTCCGTCCATACTGCTTCGACACCTTATATGTACACGTAGAACGTTCCACACGTTCCAACAAACAGGGTTTTAGCGGTCTTGCATTATTATGAGGGAAGACAGAATAAGTAGAATTCTCCAGGCCATCAGGGGACCTTGTTGAATCTATGAAAATAATCAAATGAACAGTTTGCCAGAATCTATCATTGTTCTCCTTTGCGAAATCTTGATGCTATTAACATTTTTTTACCTGATTGCATGGACGTCAGTTTTGGCATGTTTGATTATTTGTGCTGTTTGGTTGAAATTGTTGGTGTACCGTAAAAAGAAAACTGATTGTCTGTTTACTGAGCTGTGTAATATGATGAGATTATTTGTTAGATACGATGGTCTTTCTCGGAATTATCCATTATCAAACTCGGCTGAGACGGCTTCAAATTCGGTTGATGTGACGCCGATCTCAACTGATGTGAACAAGCTATTATTGTTCCCATTGATGTGTTTTTGGGCGCAATCCATTTGCTTCCATCGAAATGTTCACAGTCATTCGTCGAACACATGCAAGAAAATTGACGTTACTATACCAGACATTGTGGAGTGATCTGGAGCAGAGCTTTGTATGACGAGGAATTAATTATGGCAATATATTTATTTATTTATTTATTGGTGTTTAAGGTCACATACTTATGCACAATGGCTAATCGTGACCGTGACAGTTTTACGGGTGGAGGAAGCCGGAGTACCCGGAGAGAACCACCGAGCAACGACGAGCAGCTGTCAGCTCTCCAACATCGTAACTCTGAACTCTGCACCACAGCACAAGCAGGGTTAGATTGGTTGAAGACATGCGCAACATCGACGTGCAGTACGCCTCAGTACACAGCGTCATCGTGCCCCCATGTAGGCAATCGGGGTGAAGTGTCTTGCCCAAGGACACAACGCGGTTGGCGCAGGTGGGATTCGAACCGAGGACCTCTCGGCTTGCAGCCTGCACCTCTACCAACTGAGCCACCGCGCCCCCAATTATGGCAATAAGTAATGATTAGGTGAATGAATAGAAGAAAGAAGAGAGTTGTACAGAAAATTCGTCACAAACTAAAATTCAGAGTCGCAAGCGGAGATTCATCGAAGAGTTCAGCTATCCGGACATCGCGCTGACACTTTCGGGAAAGTGACCTGGAAGTAGGCGAAGAGGAAACACCAGACTTTGCAAAAAGACACATTAAGAAAAGTATAGCAGATCTGAGAATTTTTATAATTATTTGTTTTGGTTTAACCCTTTACCCAACGTAACGGCCAAAACCGGCCAGCGCTATTCTCAAAAATCACCAATTAATTTTCAAAATATTTTCATTTTTTGTCTCAAAAACATAGGTTATGACCCCTCGTTGGAACGAGCTCGTCTCGTTATTTGTTATTTAATTATATCTTTAATGATTTAAGTACAGAAATTTAGATTTCATTTGTGTTTGACATTATTTTTTCGATAACCATGGAAAATGGATATTTTTGGTAAAAGAGGAAATTTTTCAATTTGCCAAAAAGTTGACGGAGCGAACTGGTATGGGTTCATTATAGAGTATGAGACCCATTACTATTAATTACAGCTTGTCACATTACCTTTTCAGGTTCCTGGTGGTCCTTTGTGGGATGTTGTTCCATTCTTGGACCAGCATAGCGCCAAGCTCCTGGGCACTTCTTGGCTGGACTGGGCGGGCTGAAATTGCAAACTGCAACTCATTCCAGACATGTTCGATTGGATTGGGGTCAGGGCACCTTGCTTGCCAGCCCCCCCCCCCCCCCCCCTCTGTAGGTACTCCCGACAGCATGGAAAACATGAGGACGGGCATTATCGTCCATCAGAATGAATCTATCACCCACTGCACCTGCATAGCACCTGACGTGGATATCCAGGATCTCACCAATATACCGTTGTGCAGTCAATGTACCGCGTTCAAGGACACAGAGCTCTGTACGTCCATCCCTGCTGATGCAGCCCAGACTATGATCGATCCTCTACCATAGCGGCCATTCTCAGCAATGTTGGCAGTATGGAATCGCTCTCCTGTCTTCTCCATACCCTAGAACGCTTATCTGTGTGGTCTAGGCAGTACCTTGACTCACCTGTAACAAGGACAGGTCGCCAATATTCTCTGGTCCATCCAACGTGGTCCTTGGCCCATTCATATCGTGCCTGGCGGTGGTTCTGGGACAGCGGAATGCGAATACATGGTCTTCTCGATCGGCGTCCACATTCGTGCAAACTTACCCGGATAGTCTGCGTCGAAACATTTACCCCGGATGTATTTTGAAGGTCACTGAGAAGCTGGGTTGCTGTGGTAAAGCGGTTCCTACGGGCCTGAATGATCAAAAACCGGTCTTCAGCTGCAGATGTTGCCCTGTCTCTGCCATCACCATGCCGTCTTACTGGTGTGCCATACTGCTGAAATCTTGCCCAGGCTCTGGTGATCACCATATGGTGCACACGAAGGGCTTCACCAACCTGACGATGGGTAGCCTCTTGCTCCACCATCCCTACAGCCCGCCACATTTCTGCTTCAGACAAATGTCTTCTTACATTTGCATTTGCCATATTCAATCATTAAACCACAAGGGTGTGTGTTGAAATGAAGACTGAATACCCTACACATGTCATGTACATGTAGACTGTACACGAAAACATCTTGAAAATCAAGGGCTACATGCTTTCCATGACTGTCACGAAAAGTCTGCCTGTCAAGAGAGCTAATGAAAACACTAGGGCCCAGCTCAATACATTCCTCAATCATATCCACCAAAAATGTCGAAATATGTCACAAACAAATTTCACAATGATGTGTCAAATGTTTGGTGCTTAGCAAACTTTGAGTAGTATTATTTACTATTTCGAGTTATGGATGCTTTATTAACATGAGATAACGAATTTTTGTTAATTTTTGGTAACTTTTGAAGTAAGCTTATGTAAAAACGTAATAAATAATTGCCGGTTTCATTTCATTCCTCACGAGGCGATGAGTGATAAATTCATCCAAAACAAGGTCACCAAAGGTCAACTTGGATGTAGTTCCACTGTAGGTGTAAATTTTAACTATTGAAATGCCATTGCTGGCGTGTTCACCACGGTGTGTGTGTAAAGTTAAAAAATATGCTATAGGCTTTTTTTTATATATAATAAAAAAGGTAATCATGGTATAAATACAAGTTAACGACAGGCCAATATGGCGTACGAACAGGTTCCGAAATAATTATTGAGGTACATACTATATTATTTGAGGTTCATCCAATATTATTTCAGGTTCATCCTATATTATTTGAGGTTCATCCTATATTATTTCAGGTTCATCCTATATTACTTCAGGTTCATCCTAAAATAATATTTTTGACCCTCTTGAACGCGATCAATAATTTGTCCGACCCTGGATGGACTATAATTATTGTTTCATGTTGAACCAGGTTCGACATAAATAGTTCAGGTTCATCCTATATTAATTGAAGATGAACCTAAAATAATTTGTCCGACCCTGGATCGACTATAATTATTGTTTCATGTTGAACCAGGTTCGACATCAATATTTGAGGTTCATCCTATATTAATTGAGGATGAACTTGAAATAATTTGTCCGATCCTGGATGGACCATAATTATTGTTTCATGTTGAACCAGGTTCGACATAAATATTTCAGGTTCATCCTATATTAATTGAGGATGAACCTGAAATAATTTGTCCGACCCTAGATCGACCATAATTATTGTTTCATGTTGAACCAGGTTCGACATAAATATTTCAGGTTCATCCTATATTAACTGAGGATGAACCTGAAATAATGTGTCCGACCCTGGATGGACCAAAATTATTGTTTCATGTTGAAACAGGTTCGACATAAATATTTGAGGTTCATCCTATATTAATTGAGGATGAACCTAAAATAATTTGTCCGACCCTGGATCGACCATAATTATTCAGGATGATACTAAAATCCCACGATGCAATACGCTCCACGAGCCAATCAGTTGAGTCGTTACAAACGCGAACAATGGGACATAACTGGGGGAAAAAAGCAAGATAAACTTGATGCAGGCACACAGCTTCAGACAAAGAATCCCGCTGAGAGATTGTTTTGTATGCGCTTCACACGATTTGTTTTCGACCCTTTGTAATCACGCAAAATAAATAAGATTTTTTCCCATGAAAATGTCAAATGGGCAGTGTTGATTGTTTACTGTACTGTTACAAACAAGTTGTGTTTTAATATTGAAATATGACTCGCTAACCAATAGTGTTGCGGACCGGACCGCAAACAAACGGTCCGGTACCGGTCCAGGCGTGGTCCGCGGTACGGTCCGATGAGGACCGGGCCGCCCCTGCTGTACCGGTACACAGGCACGCTGGACCGGTCCGGGGCGGTCCAAGGGGCCGGTCCAGGGAGACGCAAAGGGAAGTTTTGCACTCTCCGAATTGATACACAAACTGATAATTTCATCTTGATAGACGGTGAATACATTGAAGTCGAGTAAGTTTGAAGTAACTGTCAATTTTATTGAGCCAATCTGTCACCAATCAACCACCTGCGATTCCTGTCACGGGTGTCGGGTGAAGGTATCAGCGATGAGCGGTTCTACAAAAAAGTTCCCAAAATAGCGAACGCTCAAATTCGGTGACAAGAAGCTGTCATTCAATTCCTTTGTCGGCCAAGAATTTCAATGTGTATTGTGTATCTATTTCAAAAAACCCCGATTCAGATTATGTGCACATGGAAACTATTTAGTTGGTAGTAACTTGGTCCCTGTATTTCATCTGGTAGGTTTGGTGTGGTGACCCTATTAAATTGGACCATGGGCGCAGATCATGGGGGGGGGGGGGGGGGGGACGAGGGGGCGTGTGCCTCACAAAGTTTTTCGGGGGGGGGGATTACATATTATGTCCCCCGCGCTCCTCCCACATATTTAGGTCCGATACCAGCTGATATTGTTCGAGCAATGCTGCGATAGGCGAAAATTGCGTATTTTCACCTTGCTTTTTCAAAATTTCCTCCCGCAGGACCTAACCATGCTTGGCCCTGCGCGATGTGTGTCCGAGCAATGCTGCAATAGGCGGAAATCGTGTATTTGCAGCTTACATTTTCAAATTTTCCGCCTGCAGGACCAAAACATGGTTGGCCCTGCGCATTGTGTACCCCCCCCCCCCCCCCCCCCCACACACACACATTTTAAAGAGAGAGACCTGTGCCCCTGAATTGGACCGCCTTAGACCGGTCCATCTAGAAAAAAATGGACCGCCTGCCCGAATATCGGACCGCTATTTCTTGGACCGGACCGGACCGGACCGGACCGGAACACCATTAGCGGTCCGGTACGGTCCGCATCACTGCTAACCAACATATCGGGAGAACGTTTCGTGAAGTTTAAAAATTTAATGGAGCAGTTCAAAAAAGTGCCTCTGTGGGGTAGGATGGGGGAAGAGCAAAAATGATGGATTTCGTATGTATGTTTGTTTGTCTGTGTGTCTGCTATAGAAATAAATATGGGGCCATCCATAGTGCCCAAAAGTGGCCTACTTGATGGCGGAGGTCATTGTCAGGTTTAAAAAGTGCAGTGGTGGGATTGGAGAGGGGCACCAAAAGCTATGACCAATTTGATTTTTACTGATATGGGTCCTCAAAGGGGTCTACTACATGTAGTTGTGACTTCTTATCAGGAATCTTAAAGGTTTCAAAAAATTGCCGGTGGTGGCGTTGGGGAGGGGCAAAACTTGTGAATTTTGTGTGTATGTCTGTATGACTACTATAAAAAGGCATACGGAGCCACCCACAGTGCACAAGCTGGTTCTGCTAGGGTTTCTTTTCTACACCGGGAGTCATGGATTGAAAAAGTCAGGATTGAAAAAGTGCCGGGGTTGGGAGAGTCACCCAATGTCATGACAATTTTTCTTTTCACCTCTATAGATCTTCAGAGTGGTCTACCTGAGGTCACTTTTTATCGGGAATATTGTGGTGCGGTTAAGGCCGCAGGCCTGCCCAAGTTACTCTTTTGAAGTCAGGGCTGTGGTTTTATGAACTGTTTTTTTCTCAGAAATTTACCGTACAGCATCGGGTAATCCTGCTAGTATTTCTTAAAACTTGTTTTGACTCATCATTTTCACACAGGTAACAATGTTGGGAAGCAGTTTAGTATGCCAGAATGCTCGAAATGCACCCCACCCCTCTTCCCCCCACAAAATTTCAAATTGCTCTGCAGCTCCTGGGTCAGCATGTTTTCCGTGTCATTGTGGGGCATGTCACGGTGTTATGTTCATGGAAGCAGGTGACTGTTTGAACAAATCACGCGATAATGCCTCAGCTGTAGGGCCGTCGCTAGAGCCTTTTAATGGGGGTGGTGGTGGTGGGTGAGAGCCCTCGAAATTCCAACTGGGTAGTGGGCGCGTTCTTGACAAACTATTAGAACTGTAGATCTTCCTAATTCGGCGAGCACGGTCGCGCCGGGTCGGCCATGGTTCGGCCCGACGCGAGAAAATTATTAAATTTAACATTAAAAGGAGCAATTTCCTGGCTTCTGGAGTGTCAACCCCCACTTCAGAATACCTCAAAAAGTTTCATTTGGGCCGATTTCGGGCGGGAAAATGTCGAAATTTTCGACTATTATCCCGACAGTTTCGTAGGCTAGCGAATATTTTTCGTCTTTTATTTTTGTAACTTGGGCACCCCGTTTATCGGCTTGAATTTGGTTTAATTTAAAGGCTTGGAAAATCGTTTTTAGGAAAAGTTTTTTTTTAGCATTTCACAGGCACAAATTATCTCCCCTAGACTCTCAGCGGCTGTTGAAAAAACGTGTAACGTGGAGACTGCATGTGTAGCTATATGTTCATTTGGAATCCTTCGACCCGACTTTCACCCGAAGGTCTCGGTAGTCGGAATTTGTCTTCATTGTGGTCCTCCTGTCGGAAAAAATATATGTTTGTTAGTTAATTGTATTATACATTCAGTAGTTTTAAATGTCCAACTGTTGATATTTTTGCCCTCCGATTTTCCGACTACTGATATTTTGACAAATATTGGGGGTGGGGTGGGGTGTAGACACCCCCCCCCCCCCCCCACACACACACCGCCCCTCCTGTCGCGACGTCCCTGCTCAGCTGTCAGTGATGAATATCCTACAAAGTAGCAAAACGTTGCAAGAGATATCGCAGGCCTGCAACAGGGGTGGAGATGGAGAGGGGAGGGTGGGGTGGGAGGGAGCGTGGAGGGGTGGGCGCCCACCCCCTAGAAAAATGTTTGCCGTCCCCCAAAAAATTTCAGGCACTGTTTTTTTTTAATTTCGCATCATTTTGATCCATTTTTCTCCACCAATGAGCAACTAATTCATGTCTGTCATTAAACTAGTTGTAATCCTATATGTGAGTCTCTATTGTTATCACTGCGATGTTTATTCAACACACAGATTACACACAGCTATGACAATAGGAGCACATTAACTAATTAACAAAAGAAATTATGTTCAATAGCAGGTTATATTTGATGAGTGGTAATTGAACATAGGAGAAAATTGAGGTTGTAGGACAAGTGCCCCCCCCCCCCACATCCCCGTCCAAAAATGCTCAGTCAGACAATTGCCCCAGTGTATTTGGCAGCTAGGATGACTCCCCCAAGTGTATTAGCTAGGACGACTGCCCTCCAGTCCAGTGGGTGGACAGGACAACTGCCCCCACTCCAATTGTCAGCCAGGACAACTGCCTCCCACTCCATTGTCAACCAGGACGTACGAAAAAAAAAAATATTTTACTGCATATGGGTCGATGTATTGAATACCCCAACTACCAGGTCAATTATTATTCATTTTTGTTTTCAGGATACCGAAAATTGATGCGCTCTGGAACAAAAACTGTCAATGGGGCAAAATGTTTCCTGCAATGTTTTTGTTTCAAATTAGAAGTTGAAACGGCTGACTATTATTTTTTACAAGGGTGTTATCAATTAAATTGGTGTTATAATACCCCCCCCCCCCCAACCCCACCACCACCACCATACCCCCGTGGCAACCCCCGGGAAATGAAGCAGTGTTTCTGTACTGTGCTGAACAAGTTCTATATTAATGGTAAAATGGGACCCAGTAATCAATGCCTAGGAATGGATGGAATTCTCTAAATTGTGCAGCTTTGGTATAAACGATTGGCTAAAACTTGCAAAACATATAATAATTCTGCATAGTTTTTCAAAGGTTATTGGTCAGAAATCGAAATTTTCAAAAGATGAATTTTGTTATTTGATCAGAAAAAAAAACAAACTTTTCGGGGTATGTTGAAGTGGGAATTGATCCTCCAGAAGAAAGGAAATTGCTCCTTTGAATGCCAAATTTAACAATTTTCTCACGTCGGGCCGAACCATGTTCGGCCCGGCGGGACCGTGCTCGCCGAAATAGGAAGATCTACAGTTCTAATAGTTTGTCAAGAACGCGCCCACTACCCAAGTTGGAATTTCGAGGGCTCTCACCCCCCCCCCCCCCCACATTAAAAGGCTCTAGCGACGGCCCTACAGTTGAGTCATTATCACGTGATTTGTTCAAAACAATCACCTTCTTCCATGAACATAACACCGTGACATGCCCCACAATGACACCGAAAACATGCTGACCCAGGGGCCGCAGAGCAATTTGAAATTCTGTGGGGGGAAGAGGGGGTGGGGATGCAGTTCGAGCATTCTGGCATACTAAACCGCTTCCCAACATTGTTACCTGTGTGAAAATGATGAGTCAAAACAGGTTTTAAGAAATACTAGCAGGGTTACCCGATGCTGAACGGTAAATTTCTAAGAAAAAGCAGTTCATAAAACCACAGCCCTGACTTCAAAAGAGTAACTTGGGCAGGCCTGCGGCCCTAACCGCATCATAATATTCCCGGTAAAAAGTGACCTCAGGTAGACCCCTTTGAAGATCTATAGAGGTGAAAAGAAAAATTGTCATGACACTGGGTGACTCTCCCCACCCCGGCACTTTTTCAATCCTGACTTTTTCAATCCATGACTCCCGGTGTAGAAAAAAAAACCTAGCAGAACCAGCTTGTGCACTGTGGGTGGCTCCGTATGCCTTTTTATAGTGGTCATACAGACATACACACAAAATCCACAAGTTTTTCCCCTCCCCAACACCACCACCGGTAATTTTTTGAAATCTTTAAGATTCCTGATAAGAAGTCACCACTAGTAGACCCCTTTGAGGACCTATATCAGTAAAAAACAAATTGGTCATGGCTTTTGGTGCCCCTCTCCAATCCCACCCCTGCACTTTTTTAGACCTGACAATGACCTCCGCCATAAAGTAGGCCAATTTTGGGCACTATGGATGGCTCCATATTTATTTCTATAGCAGACACACAGACAAACAAACATACATACGAAATCCATCATTTTTGCCCTTCCCCACCCTACCCCACAGAGGCACTTTTTTGAACTGCTCCATTAAATTTTTAAACTTCACGAGACGTTTTCCCGATATGATGATTAGCAGTGATGCGGGCCGTACCGGACCTCCAATCGTGTTCCGGTCCGGTCCGGTCCAAGAAATAGCGGTCCGATATTCGGGCAGGCGGTCCATTTTTTTCTAGATGGACGGGTCCAAGGCGGTCCAATTCTGGGGCACAGGTCTCTCTGTTTAGAGTGTGTGTGGGGGGGTGGGGGGAATGGTGGGGGGGGGGGGGGCTACACAATGCGCAGGGCCAACCATGTTTTGGTCCTGCGGGCGGAAAATTTGAAAATGTAAGTTGAAAATACACGATTTCCGCCTATGGAGCATTGCTCGGACACACAACGCGCAGGGCCAAGCATGGTTTGGCCCTGCGGGAGGAAATTTTGAAAAAGCAAGCTGAATGATTTTCGCCTATTGCAGCATTGCTCGAACAATATCAGCTGGTATCGGACCTATATATGTGGGAGGAGCGCGGGGACATAACATGTAATGCCCCCCCCCCCCCCCGAAAAACTTTGTGGGGCACACGCCCCCTCATCCCCACCCCCCACCCCCACTCCCCATGATCTGCGCCCATGGTCCAATTTAATAGGGTCACCACACCAAACCTACCAGATGAAATACAGGGACCAAGTTACTACCAACTGAATAGTTTCCATGTGCACATAATCCAGATCGGGGTTTATAGAAATAGATACACAATACGCGTTGAAATTCTTTGCCGACAAAGGAATTGAATGACAGCTTCTTGTCACCGAATTTGAGCGTTCGCTATTTTGGGAACTTTTCTGTAGAACCGCTCATCGCTAATACCTTCACCCGCCCGTGACAGGAATCACAGGATGCAGGTGGTTGATTGGTGACAGATTGGCTCAATATAGTTGACAGTTACTTCAAACTTACTCGACTTCAATGTATTCACCATCTATCAAGATGAAATTATCAGTTTGTGTATCAATTCGGAGAGGGCAAAACTTCCCTTTGCGTCTCCCTGGACCGGCCCCTTGGACCTCCCCGGACCGGTCCAGCGTGCCTGTGTACCGGTACAGCAGGGGCGGCCCGGTCCTCATCGGACCGTACCGCGGACCACGCCTGGGCCGGTACCGGACCGAGTCATATTTCAATATTAAAACACAACTTGTTTATAACAGTACAGTAAACAATCAACACTGCCCATTTGACATTTTCATGGGAAAAGAATCTTATTTATTTTGCGTGATTACAAACGGTCGGGAACAAATCGTCGGAAGCGCATACAAAACAATCTCTCAGCGGGATTCTTTGTCTGAAGCTGTGTGTCTGCATCAAGTTTATCTTGTTTTTTCCCCCAGTTATGTCCCATTGCTCGCGTTTGTAACGACTCAACTGATTGGCTCGTGGGGCGTATTGCATCGTGGGATTTTAGCATCATCCTGAATAATTATGGTCGATCCAGGGTCGGGCAAATTATTTTAGGTTCATCCTCAATTAATATAGGATGAACCTCAAATATTTATGTCGAACCTGGTTCAACATGAAGCAATAATTATGGTCGATCCAAGGTCGGACAAATTATTTCAGGTTCATCCTCTATTGATATAGGATGAACCTCAAAAATTGATGTCGAACCTGGTTCAACATGAAACAATAATTATGGTCCATCCAGGGTCGGACAAATTATTTCAGGTTCATCCTCAATTAATATAGGATGAACCTGAAATATTTATGTCGAACCTGGTTCAACATGAAACAATAATTATGGTCGATCCAGGGTCGGACAAATTATTTCAGGTTCATCCTCAATTAATATAGGATGAACCTCAAATATTGATGTTGAACCTGGTTCAACATGAAACAATAATTATGGTCGATCCAGGGTCGGACAAATTATTTTAGGTTCATCCTCAATTAATATAAGATGAACCTGAAATATTTATGTCGAACCTGGTTCAACATGAAACAATAATTACAGTTCATCCAGGGTCGGACAAATTATTTATCGCGTACGAGAGGGTCATAAATATTATTTTAGGATGAACCTGAAATAATATAGGATGAACCTGAAATAATATAGGATGAACCTCAAATAATATAGGATGAACCTGAAATAATATAGGATGAACCTCAAATAATATAGTATGTACCTCAATAAATATTTTCGAACCTGTTCGTACGACATAGGCCAACGCTACATTGCAGTTACTTATTGGGAAACACGATACTGAAACAAGACGGAGTGATTCTGGTGTACAAAACATTTACCTTGAAAGAATTATGAGAATAATAGTCTACCGCTTTGAAACTCTTTATAGTGAAATTTGCCTAGCTTGTGTTTGACCGGGTGGTGACAGATCGCTTTTATTTTCTTCCATATACTTTCAGAGAGTCATTTGTGACAATGCTCAGAGTAACTTCGGTAGTCAAGAAGATTCGTCAGTAATGGACTGTACTCGCGTATCTGTTCTCCAAACTATTGGAAACTACCATGGGCATTCCAAACACTTTAGAATGCAGCGATATGACTGCATTTGGGAAAAGAACAACACTGTCTGCGTTTTTTATTAAAGATGGATTCCATATTCCACGGATATGCGAAAGTCACTCGATACCACGAGTCTCCTTCGAAAAGCAAAATCTTAATTCTAAGAAATTTCAACAGGTGTCATGATACCTTGCATAGAAGATGACAAATGTGCAGTCTTTTTTAATAATAGTATGCTGTATGAAGGTGATCTTGATCCTTATTTGATTTTGCACGGCGTTGTATATCGACGATGGTTTTTCTGTCCGATGACGTTGACCGGAGATCGAAAGTAATTTACAATGTCAACAAAGGTGACAGTTTAGGAATTTGCCCCCACGCAGCTCTGTCGCTGTGTTTTCAAGAATTGTGATACCCTAGCTTTGTTCTTGGATATGTGAAGCACATTTGGGAACAAGTTGTTCTCGTGAAATGTTATTTTATTATCAGTTCTGGTACGAATACCGTATCAGACTTCCAGGAACCAGTGGTGCCTATTGTCAACCATCTGAGTTGATTACATACATGTTTGTGTTGTTTCGTGTTCTGTGCCTCCCAACCTTCATTTTACTGTATAATTTGTGTACATTTAATCTGAATTTAAGGAATATAGGAGGTGAGAATTTCAAAATAAACAAAATTCTATCACTTATATAGCACCGTAAGGACTATGTTACCCACATTTCAACCAAAAAGCACAGTATCAAAACATACAATTGAAACACTTCAGATGTTGATGTTGCATATCTGTTGGATCACTGCTATTTGATTAACACCTCAATGATAAACGAAGAGATCCCAAAGTGATTTTGAAGTGAAGAAAATGATTTTTAATTCTCTAATTTAAAAACCAGCTGCAGCTGAATGTGTGCGAAATATCACCGAAATAGTTAAATCAAAATATTAAGTGAACATCCATCTAGTGGCAATTACCAACCAAATAATTTTTAAAAATATCTAAATACATTTAAAATTGGAAAGATAGCATTATATGTATTGTTTCACTGTGAACAAATGATCAAAAACAGAACCTTCCGAATGCTAAAAAAATCAGTACAGTTGTAATCAAAAGGCAAAGTGTTTTGAGAATATGTTTGTTTATAATTGAGGCATACAGATAGAACGGGAAGAGGGAACATTCAACATGAAAAGAGAAAAAAACTTGTCACAAAAGTAACTGTTAGAATGAACTTCAGTTGTGAGTTCTAAATCAGTTAACTTTGAAAACAAAAAACGAAGGTTAGCCAATTTTGCATGAGAGGTACCGAGTGTAAGATGGAAAAACTTTCAACCTCTGTTGGATAATTGGATTGTCTCAAGTTTGGAAGGAAAACTCCTTTCCATTACTGAGCATCAAGTGGTAATAAGTTCTGCTGTAATCATGCACGTTTGTTATTGTTTGGCCAAACTGACCAATATCACTGACTCTTTACATGTGTATTGGTTAACAGTCTTGGGATTTTAAGGTGCTATATAAATAATAGAATTTTGTTTATTTTGAAATTCCCACCTCTTATATTCCTTAAATTCAAATTAAATATACACAAATTATACATTAAAATGAAGATTGGGAGGTACAGAACACGAAACATGTATGTAATCAACTCAGAGGGTTGATACCAGGCACCACTAGTTCCTGGAAGTCTGCTACAGTATTCATACCAGAACTGATAATAAAATAATATTTCACGAGAACTTGCGGCCAAATTTGCTTCACATATCCAGGAACAAAGCTAGGGCATCACAATTCTTCAAAACACAGCGACTGAGCTGCGTGGGGGTAAATTCCAAAACTGCCACCTTTGTTGTCATTGTAAATTACTTTCGGTCAATGTCATCGGACGGAAAAAGCATCGATATACAACGCCCTCAAAAATCAAATAATGAGAAGGATCGTCTTAATACAGCATACTATTATTATACAGACACTTCACAGTTGCCACATTCTATGCAAGGTATGACACCTGTTGAACTTTCTTTTAAATTACAATTTTGTTTTTCGATGGAAATTCGTGTTATCGGGTGATTTGCGCATGTCCGTCGAAGATGGAATCGATCTTCAATAAAAAATGTAAACAGTGTTGTCCTTTTCCCAAATGCAGTCCTATCGTTGCACTCCAAATTGTTTTGAATGCCTAGCTTTATTCTTGGATATGTGAAGAACATTTGGCCACAAGTTGTTCTCGTGAAATATTCTAGTATTATCAGTTCTGGTACGAATACTGTAGCAAACTTCCAGGAATAAGTGGTGTCTGCTGTCAGCTCTAGGAGTTGATTTCATATATTTTTCGTGTTCTATACCCCCCAACCTTCATTTTGATGTACAGTTTGTGAAAATGGGCTTATTTATCCATGGAAGTGGGCCAAATGACGGGTCGGTACGGTAGTTTGAAGTGTTGTTGTCAGCAACGATGGTCGCTTGTTGAGGCGAGCGATCAAACGCGCGCCTGGACGGAAAATTAGGCTGGCGATAGTGCTCGGAGGCGATCGCCCGCCTCAGAATGACATAAAACTCATTTTAAAGCAGAAAAACATGATTCAAATAGACCCTCCCCTAACCAGGGGTCATAGGGGTCATATGGTGATTTTCTTCTTTTTTGGCAAACAAAATCACTCAAAATCCTTTAAAACTCATCTTAAAGCAGAAAAAAATCACCCAAACTGACCCTCGCCCTAATTGGTGTCAAGGGGTTATAAGTAAATTTCTTTCTCTTTTGGCATAAATTTTAATGCAGGAAAAGTGCAGAAGTATGTGACCTTAAACACCAATAAATAAATAATGCAGGAAAACATCATCCAAAAAGACCCTCCCTGAACCAGGGTCAAGGGGTCAAGAGGGCATATGGTGATTTCTTATTTTTTGCAACAAAGATCACTCGAATCCTTCAAAACTCATTTTAAAGCAGCAAAAAAAAAACGCCCAAATAGACCCTCACCCTAACTGGGGTACAGGGGTCATAACCAGTATGGTAAACTTCCTTTTTGTTTTGCATAAAATCACTTGAAATCCTTCAAAACTTTAATTCGGAGCATAAATTATCATTTGAATAGACCATCCACAAACCGGGGAATAAGGGGTCATAAGGGTCATTTTACGATATTTATCTTGCTTTTGGCAAAAATTCCTCAAAATCCTTCAATATTCATTTTAAAAACAGAAAAAATATCCAAATGAGCCTTCCCATGATTCGGGATCAAGGGGTCATAAGGTGATTTTCTTCCTTTGTTGCATAAAATCACCCAAAAGCATTCCAAACTCATTTTAAACCAGAAAAAGAGCACTCCATAGACCTCCAACCCAAACCGGGTGAAGGGGTCATAAGGTTCATAGGGAGATTTCTTTTTTGATAAAATCACTCAAAATCTTTCAAAACTCAGAAAAACATCATAAAAATACACCCTCGCCCTAATCCATGGTCAATGGGTCATATGGGGAGGGGGGGGGGGGGGGGGGGGTGTTCAAATAGCAGTTCTCGGCAATGCTTGCTTCGCACACAGCGTGAAATAGCCTTTGACCTAACAGGCTTAATCACGGGATAGCTAAAATTGTTTCTCTATCAACTAAAATCCTGGCACTTCACCAAAACCAGTTTAACCCTTTACCCAACGTAACGGCCAAAATCGGCCAGCGCTATTCACAAAAAATCGCCAATTTTCATTATTTTTTTATTTTTTTCTCAAAAACATAGGTTATGACCCCTCTTTGGAACGAGCTCGTCGAGCTCCTTCCAATGAGGGGTCATAACCTATGTTTTTGAGACAAAAAATGAAAAAAATAGTTATTCAAGAATTTTTTTGGCAGGTGTCGTCTGCTTTTCATGTTAGGTAAAGGGTTAAAGCATAGCGTATTCGAGTGAATGAGTACAAATCAATTTTCTGAACTTGAAAATTCTTTTTCCCCGAACCCTGAGCGTCTTACCTGCTGAAAACATAAGCAACTCTCATAGCTAATCTACATGTTTAATTCGGAAATAAGCACTTGGATGAACGGCTGTACATATAGTTCTCTTTCAAAAAAACATGGTACTAACATTGTATAATCATATGCAGTGCACACCGTCTTTCTTGCGAAACGAACAAAAATAAACTGAAATTTTTCCCAGAGGGATAGAGTGTATAAAAAAAAGCCTTTGCACAGTCTTGCAAGCGAACAACATCTGGCTGCCAATTTTGAAAAATGAAGTCTAAAAATCTCACGCAGAAAGTAAAAACGAAACTGTGGCGTGCTTGCCGGTCTGATTCCCAAAAGTGAATGAACTTTCAGCAACATATTCACTGTCAAACATTTGTGCATGGCAAGCCCGTGCATTAGTCACCACTGCCATCTGCAGTGGAGACTGAACTCAGTTCAGGGGAAATCAATTTGTTCCAGTTCATCCTTCAAACGAAGAAAATTACATTTGTTTCATGTTGTCCACAACACATGTCTTTGCCCAACAAACTGATCCTAAACGGGCATAACCCAGCATCTTTATATGTATGTATTTCCACTATGATTATGGAGTACAAGGATATAACGTATGTTCACCCAGCATGTGTCAGTGATGAGATCTAGAATTTTAAAAATGATTACGTTTGACGGCTATTGTGGACTCATTGTGATAAGATCGAAATTTATATGCATTTATGATAATGATACATTGCATTCTTACTATTCAGCCCATTATTGGTGTTCTGCTGATTCATAGTCTTGAGACTGTAGGCCAAATTTCCGATTTTCAGGCTCATTTTTTGTTGTTTTGGACAATTCTGGCAGAAAAAATAATTTTGGTAAACTTTTATTTCCAGATGTTATGGAAAAGTGTATTTGCGATAACTCCGTGAAAATGTCAGGTCATCGGTCCATTTGGACCAAGAGATTGGTCAATATAAACGTGGGCGTTTATGGACGGGGTCTGGCAGAAGAAAGTTAACGCCAAAAGTGAAAAGCTTTTTGTCAGTATAAAGTATAGACGTCTATAATCCTGTGAATTTTTAACGAAATCTACAAGAGCCTTCTCGAGAATTGCGCTCTTGAAAAGTGTTGAAAGAAAATAAGAAAAGGGAAAAAGGGAAAAAAAAAAAAATTTTTTTCCAGTGCAATAACAAATCTTTTTCCTTTCAGGAAAAGCCAAAAAACCATCCAATCCGATCAGAATAAATTTGGTCATATTCTTCTTTGTTTGTTGTGTTTTTTATATTCACGATATTGTCGACTCTGTCATATTTGGGATGGGCGTATCAGTTCAATTTTCTGGCATTTGCTGATTGTAAACTGTGTGTTTGTCACAGTTCCGTACATCAATTGAGTTCTCAATAGAAACACATCTTTTGTTTTGCAGATTTATGGTATTTTACGGATCCAACGAACAAATGTCTAACTGATGATAAATATGGTGCAATGAAGATTAAAAAGATTTCGTAATTTTCCTGAATCGGGTGTTATTTCGAGAACTTTATTAACAAATACGGTCACTTTGACGCCAATGTTCTGATTCTTTTTGCAAGAGTAGTGGATTGCCATTGACTTTGGAGCATTGTACATGTGAAAGGCAGACAATAGTGTTCTGGTTGACCATCACCAAAGCAAAAAATACTGGACTAAGCGTTCAAACTCTATAGAAGCTAGTATTTGTCGCTCCCCGCCATTAATCTTTATACAACTGGATTGCTAACACGCTAAAACGCTCAATGGTCACTTATAGAAAATAATCTCTCCTGCCGCCATCATGAAGTTGGTGAGGTGGGAGGGGGGGGGGGGGGGTTGGAGTGGGATTTGTGCCTATGGTGATATAAAATGGCAAGGCTTAATAACAACTATTTTCTCGGATGTTTTAAAGTTTAACTCTTTACTTAACGCGGGAGGCAGACGAAACATGCAAATAAAATTCTTGAATAACTAATCTTTTTCATTTTTTGCGTCAAAAACATAGCTTATGACCGCTCATTTGAACGAGCACAATGAGCTCGTTCCAGTGAGGGGTCAAAAGCTATGATTTGAGACACAAAATGAAATAATAATGAAAACTGCATGATGATTTTTGTGAATTATGTTGGCCGGGTTTTGCCGTTACGTTGGGTAAAGGGTTAAATAATATACTTTGATGTTTGGACAAATGGATATGTACTTGATATGTAAATTTTTCACGGCAAATTGTTTACAGATCTGTGCTATTATCCCACTCTTTATCAGTTTCTTTCACTTTTCAAAATCTTTCCTCATTCTGTTCCTATACTCTTAGTCCGAGTCCTACTGTGACACCCCCACCCCAGCCCATTCAACAACACTACAACTGATAACAACACTAGGTTCCTACACTCACGGTCTTCACTTCTAAACCTTGTTGGATAGCGTTATTATCATCCCCGTTACTCATCTGTTTTTCCTGCGTCGTCTGCACATCTCCCTTTAGATTTTGTTTTCGTAAAATGCGCAAAGGTGGTTAAAAGGTGGGAATTGTACTATAATAATATGCATCCAAATATTCACCATTTAATACACTTCAACCATGACATGCACGAGCAATAAGAGCGAATCTACTGAGCTTCACACACTCTTCAAAACTGATCTCCGCTTGGATGTTTTTCGTCACGTGTCTTCTGCCTGTTCTGATTTTGTTTCTCGTCACGTCGTCCCCAGAGTTCCAATGTGTTCTATGTGCCAGTAGGAACATAGAAAACACTGGAGCTCAGGGGACGACGTGTCGCCTACCTGTTCGGCTTTGATTTCAAGACTCCGTTTGCTCAATATTATATGGGGCCTCGGTGTCAGATCACTTGAGGTATTGCATCAGGAGCGAGTATGTTTGATTCGATATTCTTGTGTTAATATATTCTTTGAAAGGGTAAAACAGAAGATTGTCTGTATACTTCCAACGTATTATCTATTACATAATTTTGAATCTTTATTACAGGTCGTTTGCTAAAGACATGGAAAATTCACTGCTCACAAAGATCCCGACTGGCCAGGTTGAAGTTCCTGCATTAGATCTCATGGCAGTAGTATATTGTATAGATGAAGCGGTCACCAATATGAAAGACGTTTTTCGAAAGTTTTTACATCTATTGAAACCGGATGGGTTCTTTTTGAACTTTGATGAGGATTCTACATTCTGTCGGTTAAACGGTCAAACATTTCAATCACCCGTTCTCTCCGATGCATCTGTTCTAATAGCAGACAGAATAAAAGCTTTCGAAGAAGTAGGGTACCAAGTTCTAGAATGGTCTACGAATATCGTTGATGCCATACCTGAGGTTCAACAAATTTGCGACTGCAATACTCATTTTCCATTTTTGGTCAGAAAAAAATAAAACTGTTGTAGCCGAGTTATTGTTAATTAAACAATATACCTTCAATAATTATTGAAGATCTTCTGATGATTCACAAACTGTCCACCAAAATGTGTCGATAACGAATATCTGTTTGGAACGTCCGTTCAGGTGAAGCTGTATCTGTGAATATGTTTTCTGTCATCCAAGGGAGATTATCCAATTTGCCATCCCGAATATCGGTCCAAGCGTACCCTGGTATTTCATCACCAGTACCACACTCTTCCCCTGCCAGTTTTTAAAATATGCATAATTATTTAAAGCATATATGTGGTAGTCACCTGTTGAAAAGACCAGGGTATACCATAGCAGTATTGTTATACTCAAAAGACAAAGATAAGCTTTATGCAATTCTGCATTTCATAAATGAAATTCTGCATTTTCTGAATGTTTTTTTTAAAAACACTCATATGTACACCCCACAGAAGGTTGAGTTTGAACAATGAAAACCTCTCAATGACAAAATTTACTCAGTATCACAATTTTATAGTCGAGAAGCAATTATAGACCTCCCAACTAAGCATCGGAATCAACATAGTCGAGAAGCAGTTACAGACCTCCCAACTAAGCAATGGAAGACGTTTATAAAATTTTACCCTTGAGAGGTGGTCACATTCTCTGATGATTTATTATTATGTAGATTTGTACAACAATTCAGAAATATTTTATATACGGTAAGTGTAGTTGTATTTTTGGCAGTTATTTCCAGTAAACTACGGATTGGTAGCCTTTTAATGTCTGCCAAGGATTCAGCAAATTTTAGTATTTCCCAAGGAGTGTTACATTTTGAATATGGAAAGGCTGATAGGTTTGGAGAATCAGATTCTAAAAGTAATCTGTTGGGATTGATTTTCACAATAACTTCTTTTACTTGAAGGTCTTTCAGAAAGTGAAGTGAAGCCAAAATAAGTGTTGGGTAAAATAGCTTGCCAGTGTTCGAACTCCTCAATAGAGCCCATAAAAAAGTGTCGGTGAATAAAAAGATTAGCCAGTCCTAATTCAATCAACAGTTGCAGTACAATGTCTGCAGCTTCACCAGTATTATGATCCCTGCAGTGTAGAATTAGAAGTTTCTGGTATCTTTCAGCCAAAGGTAAAACCAGCTTTAAAAAGTCTTTTTGAGCTTTGATTCTGTTAGTTTTACATAACTGCTGGTTCCTACATTTGGGAAAACATCTGCAGGTAGTTGTGAGATCCATACCTATCTCCCCTATGGCAATACAGGAAGAACTTTTTACTTCTTCCTGAAGTTGTTTGGCATATTGTAATACCATGTGTGGTACTATCAAATGAGGGTGAATACCAAAGGATACATGAATCCGTGAATCCTGACCAATGTTTTAGGGACTTTCCAGGAACTGGGAAATGAAAAATTAGCTATTCCGTGTAGTAACTTACAGTTTGTGTTCGTTACGATCATTTGTTCTAATTCTGCAAAGTTGTCACATCCTGAGCGCTTCAGTAACAAGTCGGAATGAAAGTGAGAATCAGTAAAGCAGTACTGTTCTGGAAATGTTTTGTTTTCCAGTAAAATTAACCCTGGGGCAGACATGGGCATAAGGAAATTCTTAAAGTCAATTTGTACACTGGAATATTAAGATTCCAGGATCTTTACAATAAGGCTCAGGATGCGCCAATGTATCATGCAGCTAATAAAATTTGGCGGTGAAAGTGAAAATTCATTTTCATGTACATGTCTTAAACAGCCATGTTTCTTTTCATAGTAAGTCATGACATACCTTTCTTCCTCACTAAACTCACTACCAAGGCAATGAGGAGTAGGGTACAGAGTTTCCTTGATCACATGTTGGAACAGATCAATAATATTTGGCAACCCCAGCATGTGGCGAAGGAAATGAAACATGCCATTTATGTAAAAACACCAAGTGTCAATGCTAATTTCAGATGAATGTTCACTTTCCCGTGATTGTTCTGGCAATGACCTCATATGCCGGCAGGTAGTTAATTCCCCAACAAACGAGGGAAGATGGCTTCTGAAAACATAGCGCTTTATGTGGTTAGATGAGCCAGTACATAAAGGACAGGCTTTCTTTTTACTGCTTCTATTTGTTTTAGCATGCAGTTGTGGCTGTATATTTTCTGTGGCTGCTAGTATAGGCTTAGCTGCTTGATCAGAACTAATATTGATACCCTCTGGCTCAGTGGTAGCATCTCTGGCAAACTGAACATTTCGAGGGTCACTTGAGGAGGTAACAGATTCAAGTTTTTCTGGTTTTTCTGTCTTTTCTGTGGAAAAATCAGTATCTACGGATTCATTCTCTCCTTCATCCAATCCAGTCTCATCATAGTCTGGTAAGAAGTTAGTTTCATCATCTTCAAACCATTCCATCTAAAAATGAATATCACATGGATGTCACTTCACTATTTACATTTCTACAGTATGTACATGTGTAACTGTGAGTGAGTGCTATTAAGTTCCACTTTATCCAAGACAATAATCATAGTATTTGGTAGGAACTCTTAAGCGCCTTCCAGCAGAAGAAACTGGATCTTCTTTATAAAGAGCTGGAAGATCTCCTTCAGACAGAAAACTGAAAATATCTGTTCCTGGCTGTGCTCTAGTGTCAGCAATGTGTACCGACTCCGAGAGCTGCCTCCCAGGAGACACATTTGAAACAGTAGTGCTTGGATGGTTAGGTGGTTCTGAGACAGTGACTGACTTTGGTTTGACCACAGTTTTTCCAGATCCATTAGAATCATGTCCATGGACTTCAGTCGAATCACCGGTGCCAGCAATTTTTACCGACTCTGGTGATATATCCTTGAATGAAGCATCCATAATTTCTGAGAAACTGGGATCACCACTGTAAAAGCTGTGACGTAGTCTTCGCATTCACAAGGGCACTGACCTGTCATTGCATATTTTCAATCGATCATGATGGAGTGTGTAAATCCCTTTTAGATCTTTTACTGTATATAATGGTGCATGACTTGCAACGACCAAAAAGGGTCCTGCCCATGGTGAGCGTAGCTTTGAACTCTGACCAATTTTAGTTGATGAATCTCTTTTGTAGACTAAATCACCGGGTTCATATGCAGTTTCCTGTAATCGTAAGTCATAGTCTCTTTTCTGTCGAAGCTGTGTCTTACTTATGTTTTTGCGTGCCAGATCATGAGCCTCTGAGATGGAACATTGTAGTTTCTTGATCTAGTCATCTGGTGACAGGCTATCATTGTTGACTCCAAGCATAAGGTCGATAGGCTGAATTAATTCTCTACCAAACATTAGTCTGTTGGGTGTATAACCAGTAATACGGTTCACAGTTGAGTGTAGAGCCATAGCCAATCTCTGTCCCATTCATTGTTCTTGTGTTCAATTAAGCACCTGATCATTTGCAACAGCACATGATTGCATCGTTCAACCTGTCCATTAGATGATGGGTGATATGGGGTCGTTCTTTTCTTTGTGATTTCCAGTAGGTTGCATAAAGATGCAAACAAATGACTTTGAAAGTTGCTACCTTGGTCTGTTATTATCTCAAGAGGACAACCAAATGTGACAATGATGTGTACAATAAATTTTTGAGCCACACTTAATGCTGACTGTTCTGGTAATGCAGCTATTTCCACCCACTTGGTGAACTGATCAACCATGAGGAGGACATACTTATTACCATGAACACAGGTTTGAAAAGGTCCCAGAATATCCAAATGTACTCTTTCCATGGGGTAGCCAGCATGGAAAGAGAACAAAGCAGCTCCAGGATTAACACTTGCCTTTTTATTAATATTACAAACAATACAAGAGCGAATGTAATCATCACAATCCTGACTCATATTGTACCAATAAAATGACTTTTTGAGTTTAGCCAGAGTTTTGTCTCGCCCCATATGCCCACTGATTTTACATAATGACTCATATATAGACATTTGTGTTGTAATGAAGAAGGAACAACAAGGACCTGATGAGACTTATTATCTTGTTCTCGATTAAAGTATAAAATACCGTTTTTCACAACAAGTTGCTGCCTACAAAGCCAAAGGGATCTTACTGCTGGTCCACAAAGCCGAAGTTCAGATTCTGGGGGAGCGAATCCTTTTCCTAACTCTAACCAAGACATTATTTTACCAATAATTGGATCATTACCCTGAAGATCTTTTATTTGATTTGCGGTATAGGAATCAAACCAGTAACACTCACCATCTTTACTTTCAGGAGTTGGGTTTGAACTTCAGGTATCAAGAGTCACAAACCGTGCAGCAAGTGGAACTACGGCATCCACATCAGCATTGAACCGTGACCACTGAGAATGCGCTCGCTGGCCATAATGGCAACCTTTACAGAGAAGATGATCTAAGTTTCTCCATCAGAATAGCAATCACATTCTAAACACTCTGGGGGTATGTGGGACAACGAGTCAGCATTTGTGTGTTTTTTCCATCTCTATGAACTATTTGCACATCAAACTGGCTTAATTCCTCCATCCATCTTGCAAGCTGACCTTCAATATGCCGAAATCTCATGAGCCAAACAAGACTACTATGGTCAATCCTTAGAATGAAAGGCCTGCCCAGAAGGTAATGACGGAAGTGTCAACAAAATTTTACTACACCTAGTAATTCCTTACGGGTAGTACAATGCTTTCTTTGGGTTTTCAACAAGGAGTTACTTGCATAACAGATTACTTTTAAATTATTGTTTTGGATTTGAGATAATTCTGCACCTATTGTTTTATCAGATGCATCAGTGTCTAGAATTAATAAGCCTTCAGGAGAAGGATATGCCAAAATAGGAGGATTAGTTAAAATCATTTTTAGTTTCTGGAAAGCTGCCTGATGCTCTTCTCTCCACTGAAGAAGGCCTTTTGAATGAACCAATTCATACAAGTCACTAGTAATTTCAGCAAAATTTGATATATGTTCCCTGTGGTAGTTAACAAAGCCCAAAAAGGACAACAACTGGTTTTGATTTGTGGGGATCGGCCATTTTAGAACAGCTTCGATTTTGCTTGGTGCAACCGAAATGCCTTCACTATTAACCTTCCTACCCAGAAATTCAACTTCCCTTTTGAAGAGCTCACATTTTCGGGGCGTTAACTTCAAGTTATGTTCTCTGAACCTAGAAAATACAATCTCCAAATTATTGTAGGCATCAATAAAATTCTTACCCAATACAATGACGTCATCAAGATAAACCAATATTTCCTGCCAAGTTAAACCTCGAAGAACAAGCTCCATAGCTCTTTGAAATGAGGCCGGCGCATTACATAAACCAAAGCCCATTCGGGTGTGTTCAATTAACCCATAACGGGTAATAAAAGCCGTTTTCTTGATGGCATCCCCAGAGAAGGGCAATCGATAGTATCCCGAAGCCACATCTAAAGTACTAAAAAACTCAGTACCATACAAAGTATCAAGACAATCTTTGATGTTGGGCAGTGGAAACAGTCTTTCACAGTTCGATCATTTAAGTTTCTATAGTCGATACACCATCGAACACTGTCATCTTTTTTCCGAACCAACACTGGGGCAGACACTCAATTTGAGGTAGAGGGTCGAATAAAACCAGCAGCCAACAATTTTTCTCGGTTTTCTTTCTCCTGATCCTGAAAACCCAATGGAGTTCTCCTCATTTTATGTTTAACTGGAGGAGCTGTCCCAGTATCGATGTCATGTGTTACTCCCGAAAAACAACCTAGGTCAAGGTCATGTCTTGCAAATATATCTTGATATTCAACAAGTAATTTTCCCAACATTACAGCTTGCCTATCATCAAGATCAACTATTGAGTCATTAAATAAACAATTCAAGTGTTCAGGAATTATTTTCTTAATATCAACAAGGGCACTACAATCTGTAGTATCAAAAGTTAACCCTTTAGAAATATCTTGAGAAGAAATTCTTCTGCCATCTATTGACTCACTGTGCCCGATAATAGTATCTATCTCTTCAGCATTCCCTACTTGCATCACTCTTTTGAATCTAATAAAATGGTTACTATCATTCAAGATTCGAACAAAGAGATTATTTCCATTTCCTAAAGTTGTTACTAATAAGGTTCCCTTATATTGTTTATTGGGCTCAATTATAAAATCACCATCTAATTTGTCAGATAATTTAACAAGTATGGACCCAATTGTGTATGGAGGAATTGTTACACCTCTGCACATGCAGACTCTTGCCACTTTGTTCTTAACCTCTCCATTTCTCTTGAAGGAAGCAGTTATCACCTCCTCTTGAATGCTAACAGTGCTATTTCTCAGATTCACAATGCACTGATTGTTCTAGAGAAAGTCAAGACCAAGAATGACTGAATCTGCAATTGGAGCCACACAGACTTCCCATAGAAAACATTTCTGACCTATTTTAATTTTTACATCTTTAAAAACTTTTCCCAGAACTATTTGATCTGAAATTCCTTTCAATTTTACAAATTTTTGTGGCTGCTTGAAAATCCCAGTCTGATGAAAGAAACTCTCATTCACAAGGGTTAACATCGCAGCGGTATCAACTACAGCTGCAACAGGGTTATTATTAACTTCAATATTTACAACTAGACTGGTTCCATTAACCCTGTGAATGTTAATTTCCTCAGATTTCTCATCAGCGGAAATATCATTTACTGAAAGCCACCCATGGCTCCCTTTTGTTTGGACCAAGAGTTGGCCGGACTGCTCGATCCACTGGCATTTAAATTTGTGTTATCCTTCAAAGTGATATCATTCGGCAACTCAAATTTATCTTGTTTTGGTTTAGGAGGAGTACCAGGTTGATTAGTATTCAATGGTTGATTTCGCCTCCAATTAAGCGGTGAGGGAGATCTAGAGTTATTAAATCCCATATAAGGTGTGGAATACTTTGGGGTATAAGCATTGCCTCTATTTGACCTTTCAGATGAATCACCAAACGTTTTCTGAGAGTAAAATTTATATGAATATCGAAAAGGTGTGGTGGTTCTAGCATCTGCATTTTCAAATTTGTTTGTTTGAGGATTTGAAAACACTGGGGCAGATAATTTTTGAATCACATGCTTAATTTTCGAAAGTTCTTTGCCAATGTCTGGATGCTGATTACCAGAGAGTTCAGATGAGGGGTTTACCTCTTGATTACTTGTACCTGATATTGGATCAGATTCGGAAAATGACACATGTCGTTGTAAGTAGGAGGGACTGCGATATCCAAAAATAGTTCTTTGATTGGCCGCAGAAGTTTTAACATACCTCGAAGCTTTATTTATATTTGTGGGATTTTTTTCCATTACTGCCCTTGCGGCCTCTTTTTCACGGCAACCACGGAGAAATGCATCATTTGAAATTTGGTCTATTGTTTTCTTACTGGCATGCTTATGGCCATCAAGTGTTAATGTATGAACTTTCAGAGAGAATTCTTCTATAGGTTCATCATCGTGTTGTTTGATAAACTGTATCTGTCTTCTGGCAGACACAGGAGCTTCCTTGCAACTGAATCTTTCTTTCAATTCACGTTTGAAAGTTTTATAATGTTTACCCAGCTGCAAAGTGTTGGCATATTCCAATGCTGGACCAGGCAGGCAATCAAACAAACGTTCTATTTTTTTTTTTTTTTTTTGCTTTTTCCAGTCTCGTCAGTCAGCGATTCTCTCAAATTTCAATATACATGGCTCCCATTTAAAAGAATCGTTTCCAGAAAAGATGGTCATTTTTAGACGCTGAGGACTTCTACCTCGGCGCCGTTTACGATGTCTATGTCTACCTAGCTGCTCATCTGAAGAAGATGATGACCTTGAAGTGCTGCTAGAAGAGGAAAAATCTGACAAGTTATGTTCACTATCATTATTGGAGGATGAAAATCTATGGGAACGGTGTTTTCATGTTGAACTTTTTTGTGCAAGCCATCGATATCACTTTGGGCTTGAGTGTCATTCGAATTTGTTTTGTTAGATGAAGATGAAAGTTTTGGGGGTTTACAGTCTGGAGTTGAACCTTTATAATGACTGTCAGGAGGAATAACATCTAGAATTTTACTAAGGTGAGGGTCTGAATGTATGCTAGCTTGAGGCTTTTTATCAGGAAGGTCCCCCATACTAATTGAACTCACAAATGTTTCCCCTTCCTGTTCACTTTTAATATCTTTACAAATATCTTCAAAATCACTAGTTATTTCCTTTAATTTTATACAGCTGCATATTTAAGCAACTCTATATTTTTATTTTTAATATGTAGCCTAGTTTGTAAAACCTCATTGTGAGCCACAGCAGACTATAATTTAAGATTCCATTCCTCCTCTTTTGCTGTGAGCATATTTTCCAATTTATTTAATTTTTCCTCTATTTTTTCTTGTCTGTCTACATTAGTTGCTGGCTCTGTCATGATAATAATACCTTTTGCTAGCCAACCGGCCCAAATTTGAATTCCAATTTCAGTCTCTCTCTGCAAATCAGTCAAATCTAAACGACCTTTCTGCTCACGACACTTGACTAATTTGTCTGATTTAGATGGGCCAATGTTTTCTAGTTTCCTAAATTCTTCTGCAGTGGCCTTCTGAATAAATATCGGTTTTACCATGATTATTGTTTCGCAAAAGAAAAATTGTAAACAAAGTGTAAATTCCACCACCTGTGAATCATTTGTGGAGTTGTATATGCTTAGTTAACTTATTCATTTATCATGCCAATTTAAGAATGCCATTGATTTGCCTAAAATAATAATTCGAGCCAACTCAGGCAAAATTCAATCTTAAACAAAATATTGTAGACGAATTGTAAAACCGGCTAATTTTAAATATAAATCAGCCAGCGATTTGCAGAAAAACAATATTCAGATAGGAAATTTACAACTTAAAACAGGAAAATAATTTTCATTTTTGTTTACAACGGCATACCGTAGAAGTGAAATTGAAAATATGTGCAATGTAACTCCCGCTTCTATTGTTTGTCATTGAAACGGCGAGAAAAAGTGTCAAAATAAACAACTGATCATTTTGTCAAAAGAAATAATATCAAAATACAGTTTGAGCAATAAATTTAACGACGTGAGAAGCGATTATCTACCTCCCCATCGAAAAACAAATGTTTCACGTGGTATTGATTTCGAAATGGAAGTCACAAAATTACATGACTTGAAACTGAATTATTCAAAGTTACGAGAATGCGTGGGTTTTTCTGCACATATCGTCGCCAATGTAGCCGAGTTATTGTTAATTAAACAATATACATTCAATAATTATTGAAGATCTTCTGATGATTCACAAAGTGTCCACCAAAATGTGTCGATAACGAATATCTGTTTGGAACGTCCGTTCAGGTGAAGCTGTATCTGTGAATACGTTTTCTGTCATCCAAGGGAGATTATCCAATTTGCCATCCCAAATATCGGTCCAAACGTGCCCTGGTATTTCATCACCAGTACCACACTCTGAAAACCAAAGTGCCGACATAAACACATTATTGGACTGGTCATTTAACATCTTTGCAGTAATTCAGGAAGTATATCGGTAAATGTCAAATGTAAAACTTACGTGGACACGATTCTATAGACTGTCGGCAGTTGTAATTTTTAACGACTTTCGATACTTATTTATTTATTGGGGTTTAACGACACATTCGACAGCCAACGTCACCACGTGTCGGACGATTTTACGGGAGGAAGAAGACGATGTATCCGGAGAGAACCACGGAGCAACGGCGAGCAACTGTCAGACGCTGCAACGTACTAACTCAACACAAACAGGGTTAGCATTGGATGAAGACAAGTGCACCATCGGCGTGCAGTACGCTTTAATAATAATAATAATAATAATAATAATAATAATAATAATAATTTTAAAGTCTCGAATCCACACATGGTGCTCAATGGCTGTACAAAAATTGCATACATACATACATACATACATACATACATACATACATACATACATACATACATACATACATACATACATACACACACACACACACACACACACACACACACACACACACACACACACACACACACACACACACACACACACAGTCTTGTTTTCCCTACATACCGAGGTACCCCATTGTCTTCTGTCCTTTGTGTGGACTAACGGTTTCAACCTCGTTTTGCCGGTACAGTTCTGGGAAAACAACCGAGGTAAAGGGTTTCTTTTGTCTTTTGTACCTCGGTAAGGCGAAACACGCAAACTCTTTTGCCTAGTTACCTCGTCAAGTTGGTAAGACAAACGCACACACACACACACACACACACACACACACACACACACACACACACACACACACATACATACATACATACATACATACATACATACATACATACATACATACATACATACATACATACATACATGGAGACACATACATGTGCATTCTCTCACAGATACATTGAAAACACGGCGCCATCGTGCCCCCACGTGGGCAGTCCGGTTGACGTGTCTTGACTTTCGATACAAGACACAACCGTGGATAAATTCGAAGGGCCAAACTATAACAGCTGCTTCTGCGGGCGAATATATAATATCACGAAAATGAAGTATTAGTGTTTTGAAAGACGCGTCAATTTACCAAACATTAAATTTCCACATCTTTAACCCTTTGACCCACTAGGCCACTTTTCCTGGCCAAATAAACGATACATCATAAGTTCATGAAGTAGGATGGCCGTGGAGTGAACGTGTTGGTAGACCATCAATATTTTCAACTTGCAGCCCAAGGCTGCACGTTGAGAATATTAATTCGTCTACCTCGAACTAATAATGTGGACTCTTCGAATTTCTTCTATTCAAACGACGTGGAAGACGCCACCAGGGTTCAAAGGGTTGAATATTGATGGTTCATTTCTTTAATTTTAGGACAAAATACAATTATGGAGTACACAACTGTAAAAGTTTGATAGTATTGGCGTAAGTACAATGACTACGGGCTTCCTAGCGGAAAGTAGAGTCGTAGTAAGTGCAGTGAACGTGTAAAAGCAGCAAAAAATTAGTCGACTGCTTTTTGAACACTGTACAAGTTACACACATGTGCCAAGTAGTTCAAGTTTTCTCGTTATGATTACGAACAATTTTGATGTGAAAACCGATACCGATATTTGTAGGTCCAGAACTGTTAAATCAAAGCTGTGGTTATGCATTGGCTGGCGCAGCGTTACGATAAATTGGCGCATGTCGGTTCTATATTCATTTAAGGTGTGTGTTTGTTCAAGAGTGGTGGTAACGATACCAGGAACAGTTTTGGAAGTTTTTCAGTTTTCTGAAGTCCGCCGATTCCTTGTCTTTGAGTAGGGAATTGTCTCTGTTTATTTCTGTACTTGGGTTTAATGACACTTTCAACAACCGTGGTCATATCGTGTCGACAGTTTTACGGGTGGCGGAAGCCGGAGTAACGCCAAATCTGCCAATCGTTTATGATTTTGCTGTCCACTTTAGAGCACTCATATACGAGGCGTTGATTGTCGCGTCCTATACCACCTCACAGCGAAGAAAAACAAAAGCACTCTCCCCTACGTTCATGAGAGAAAACATAATATGGGACGATGGCTACAGGTATTCATCAATAAAAGATATTATATTAAAAGCATATGTCAAGGTTAGGGCGCCTTTCGTGACGGGCTGTGCGTTGACACGCCTGCGGTTATAAGGCTATCGACCTGAAGTAAAGCTTAAATCGAAATTTACTTCATTTTGAGCCGAGTTCGCACCTAATAAGCATGATGAACGTCTCATCCCGAAAAAATATATTGCTCAAATACGCTGTTTTCGCGTTACTCAAGACTGTTATGGCTTGAATCCAGTGTATTATATGTGATATCTCCCCATGGGAATCCCTGGAAATGAAGCAATACTTGTTTACTGTGTACAATAAAATAGGACCCCGTCAACAACGCCTGGGGGGGGGGGGGGGGGGGGGGGGTGTAATCCTCTAAAGTGGCCAGCATAGGTTTTAGTGATTGGCCAAACATGACTTTATATCTACATGAATGTTGCGGTCGTGATGTAGTCATAAATGCTGAAATGACCTAAAACACCAATAAAAAAAATACATTAGTCACGTTTTGAAATTGTGCAGAAAGTCATTTCACTTATCGTGGAGATAGCATCCAGTTCCATCCAGTTATGTTCTGGAACTCCTCCAAGCTCTCAAGCCATCAGTCTAATTGTGAAAGGAAATCGTCTAGCAAGAGTCTAGCCCTTAAATAGTCCATCGCCTATGTTTAGACTCATTCTTGTCTGGAATGTTTCAGTTGATATTCCAACTGATATATTTTATTACTTTCCAAAGTGTGACTTACTGGGATTTCCGGGTTTGATTATAAAGGATAACTTCACAAGTGAATTATGCAATCAACAATTGTGTCATGTATCCGTGCTCACAAACGAAGACGCTTTGCCGTGGGTGTAATGGGGACTTCATGGGTTTTTGTTCTTGCTTTTTTAAGCTTTTACATGAAAAGCAGACGACACTTGCAAAACAAATTCTTGAATAACTATTATTTTCATTTTTTGTCTCAAAAACATAGGTTATGACCCCTCATTGGAACGAGCTCGATGTTTTAGAGACAAAAAAAATGAAAAAATAATGAAAATTAATTGGCGAGTTTTGAGAAGAGCGCTTGCCGTTTTTGACCGTTACGTTAGGTAAAGGGTTAAATAATATAATTATCGTTAATAATGAAAAGTAATAAACAGGGTAATCGCTTGACTGGACGGGTTACATGAAATAATTCATTCGAGGCGAGGGACTATATTGTAAAACACTCGTGCGCATTCGCGCATGCGTGGTTGTACAACGTCCCTCACCTCTCATGAATTATTTCACGTAACCAGTCCAGACAAGCGATTACTCTCTATCTAAACGACTGAATCTAAAAAATACTACAAAGATTCATATTCTTTGAATCAACGGTTGAACTGTTGCTGAAACAAGAATTAATTTGACCGGCTCTTTGATGACATTACCATTGGAAATGACAACCCACAGCAGCCATAGTCTTATGATTACGCAGGGTAGTTCCACTAAGTTTGTTAAGATAGTTAGTGTGGTGAGAACGAAACAACTGACCATTTCATGTTGCATTGTCCACTGTATTTCGGTGTTCGTAATTGCACCGTTAATGTTCTGCCGTTTCCCGTCGATCTGACTATGCTTCACTTTGGATCGGAAAGATTGAACAACTCAGCAAACTCCCAACTTTTAAGAGCAGTCCAAGACAGACGACATCTTAACTGAGGAGACGCTTCCACTGAACTCAAACGGTTCTATAGATAACTAATGCTTGATTAATTTTAATTATTACTTCTGTGAGGCATTATGTGGCAATCCAGATCTTGTCTCCATGGCCTATCAGGCCTGCGGTCAGATGTTATTCTTCTTTAACACGTGCCGAATACTGTGGTAATACTTTTGGGAAAAAGGCTCGAAGTTAAAGCCCAGCTAGCACACTTCCTTGGCGTGGCGTTTAGTTTAGTTGCCATCACGGGTCACATTTACTGTTGTAATGCTACAGCAAAGTAGTCTGTGACTGGTGGTGCCGTCATAACGTTGCGCCAAGGTTGTGTGTTGCGATGGATCTATGCTGTGCCCTTCAGGGCTAATCCGCAGTTGATCAAACCAGTCAACAACCAATAGACATTCAGGCTGCGTTCGAACAGGTTGTATTTGTTCCCATGGAAACACTTTGCGTTCAAGTATTATTTCCCTTCCGGTTCTTTACCTCATTCTCTCTCCGTCTCTTTTGCTTCTCTCTCTCTCTCTCTCTCTCTCTCTCTCTCTCTCGCTCTCTCTCTCTCTCTCTCTCTCTCCTGTTCCATATTTTATTTATCTCGTCTATATGCAAAGGTTTAAACATTATTAGTTCCAGCGTATGACCAAATCTTTCAATTACCGAAGTATGTTGTTTATCTAGGGAGACGGCTCAAAATAAGCTCTTAGTTTTCTGCCGAATCCTGTCTATATATCCGTTGTTTTCTTCATTTATCAGGATAATAATAAATACTTTAATATTTGCCATAATGTGTTTAATTTTGTGTTTGAACTTCACTGTAATGTGTATAATATCAGTCTTGCTTAATAAATATTGTTTAAACTAACATAGGTGGTTCAATCGTGAATTGTGGTCACGAGAAGCCACTGTCCAGAAATGTGTGACCTTAAACACCAGTGATTAATATAATTAAAGGTGAATTCAATACTTATTGATTGGAAAGTATATAACCGGAGCATATAAGAATATCTGTACATCACTGTGAGTGAAGGAACATGACATTACATCAATAACAGTCTGAGCGAAAATTCCACTAAAAGTGGGTAAACAAACATTCCATAACAGCGTTGAATCCCTTACAGAATTAGACTGGCGACCTGAAAGCTGTGGAGTACCCTAGAATAATCTAGAAATGGTACCAGCTTATCGAAACTGAGTGCCAGTATTACTTGACTACTGATGTTTCTCTATACATTTCTACACATGACATTTCGTAATTCAAAAACTCTCAGATATTCTGTGTAATATATATTATGCTAGAGTAGGTTTACTGGGTAGCTCTAGAGGAGGCCATGGCTTTGAGGTAAAATGTCGTACATTAAGAACAGCCATTTGCATGACAAGGCACTGATCTGTTGGGCTTCTGGCAGTCTTGCTATTACTTGGTTTATGTGGCGATATAGAATCGATTCCGGGGTCGCTTTCAAGTTTGCACTGTAATATTAATAGAATACGACCAAAATTAGGTAATATCAATCTGGATGACTTTGATATCCTTTGTTTCACTGAAGCACATTTTGAGTATGATTTTGATTCTAATAATATTCTTATTCAAGGATTTACAAGTCCCGCACGTGATCAGTATGAAGGCGGTATGGTAGTGTATTTCTCAAATCAATTCTATTTTGTAAGAAAAGATATTTTGGAGTTTCAGGATGACATTTTATGGTTCGAGTGGGAATTAAGGAAAGTTTCTCCTTTGTGATAAGTTCAGATCGGAAAGATATTGTCTCCCTGATTATTGGGCACAACCTGATGAATCAGTGGAGATAGCTGATAAATTATCGTTAAACCTTCTTTAATTTTATTAGGTGACTTGAATTGTGATCTATTCCGGTCAACTGGTTCTTTTCAATCAATTATAGCTAAATTCAACCTTCAGAATGTCATCAATGAATCAACAAGGATAATTTAGCTTACTAGAAACCTGACGGACCCTGTCATTATCAATGACGCAGTTAATGTAGTTCGGGAATTATTGAACTCATGGTATCAGATCACAAGGCGACATATGTACGTATAGGTTATTTCCGCTATAAAGCACAGAGTTCGACTAGAACAGTTTGGATTTATAATGGAGCAGATAAAGAACAGCTTAATTCATTAATCACAGGGTAGTGTCGGTAAGATCTAATTTTTCTAAGCGAGACGACATTAATATCTCGGGCAGTAATTTTGTGTCCACTTTGTTACGATTAGCGGAATTATGTATTCCCTGTAAGAGAATTATTATCCGTGCTAATGATAAACCGTGGTTCGAGACCAAATTAGAAATGAAATTCGAGACCGTTTCAGTCAAGAAGAATTAAAATCTAGTATTATACAAAGCTGGCAAAATATAAATCGTCAAGAAACAAAGTAAATAATATGAACAAATATTTTACACAGAAGTTGCTTGATAAAATCGGTGAATCTCTCTTTTTCAGTTAGTCGTGAACCAAAACTATGTTGGTATACTGTGAAATAGTTTATGAATAACTTCAACCCCCGAATCGATAATCCCACCCTTTAAGCGAACAATTTTTTTTAAGTCAAAATAAAATTGACGCTGATGACTTTCAGATCTTTATTGATAACAGCAGCATAGATTTGTAAGAGGAAATGCTCCGAGACTAGTTCCACAGAGTCTGATATCGATGAAATTATATGTAGTCTCCAAACAAAAAAAAAGCTTGTCACTATTTTATTAGCCATAAGTTACTGAAGATAACGTCCCATACTATATGCAAACCACTTTTCATGTTAGTTACAAAATCCCTGAATATCTCTACCTCCCAGACGAATGGAAACTCTCTGATTGGATACTATTGTTTAAGAAGGGAGATAAAACCGATGCTAATAACGAGAGGCTATTCTCTTTGCTAGTGTTCAAGAATGTCTATGAGTATTTCTTTGAAAACGATCCCTTTTATAAACTTCAAGCAAGCTTTCTTCCCAAGGACAGCGCAGTATATCAGTTACTTGAACAATACCACACTTACACGTATATGCTTCTGCAGATAATCCGCTGTTCAGTTGCGGTGTATTTTGCTCATATCAAAAGCGTTCGATAGAGTTTGGCATGCAGGTCTGGTCTTTAAATTGAAGCTTTTTGATATTTCTGGCAGCCTACTGTCATGGTTTAAAATCTATCTGTCTAATCGAAAACAACGAGTTCGAATTAATTCCAACTTATAACATTACCACGAAGTGGCCTGTGGTGTACCACGAGGTTTATTTCTTGGTCCTTTCTTATCTTTAGTTTGCTTTAAGTGAACTGTCTATATGAATGTTATCCTTGAAACTGAATACTGATATTGACCGAGTTATACAATGGTCGAATATATGGGTTGTTAATTTTAACCCAGATAAGACAAAGCTAATATTATTTACCCTGTGTGACGATTTTATCAATCCTGACATCACTTTCTGTGATATACTTAACTCGATTTTGTGGAAGAACACAGACATTTGGTTGTCGTTCTGCAGTCTAAACTTGGCCGAGACAAACACATTGACAATATTTGCAAACAAGCGTGTTCAAGAGTGTCACAGAGCTCTTAGAAAACTGAAGTTCACCTTGCGTCGTAAAACTCTGGGGAGCCTATGTATTTATCTTTCTTTTTACCTATTCTCGAATAACGCAGTCACATGTGGTCTAGTGCGTCTCAGTCCATCCTAAAGAAATTGGATAATACTCACCAAGACGTATAGTGACTGGTCTAACTAGATCTGTATCTTGTGAGCGGCTTCTTCTTGAACTGGTTGGGATTCAATACAAATTTTGCAACAGGAATGGACCGTTACCTACTTGGATCATTTCCAGCTTAGAGCATTTCCCGAATAAAACAATGTCTGTTCACTCGCCTGTCTATTTGGTAAACATCATAGTAGGTACGATTTCTTTTCCAACTTCATCATATAGTTTTGTAACTGATTTTGGCTCTGGTTCAAGTTTGTCATTTACTTTTGTCCCTGATTTCCGCTCCGGTTATTTTTAGATTAATGTATACAAATAGCGGTTATTTGTTGGATGAAAAGAGTGAATATGTACAATTCGAAAAAGCCTACCGGGCGTATTATGCAACGCCAGGCGTAGCTCTTAATACATATTTTATTCCTTCTTCCCAATAATTCTTTTTTTCATTATTCGTTGTATTGTGGTGTTTTGCTGTCATGTAAGAATTGTATGATATATATGTACGCGGAGAGGAGTGATTCCAAGTTGTAAACACTTTTATTACACGCCTGTTCTATGTTATCCCATCTACAGCAACATTAAACCATACGGAAAATGAAAATCTGTTCCGCACATATGTGCCGAACAGAAATCGTTGACGGACTATTTTTATAAAGAAGCGAAATTTCACTGGAATTTTCTACAAATCGTGCACCGCAATTACAAATTGAATCGCTGGCGATAGATAAAAAATCGTCCCCTGATTTCCAATGTGTTCTATGTGCCAGTAGGCACATAGAACACATTGGAACCCAGGGGACGAAACAATAACACGCGTTCCTCTCGTAAATTTGGTTCACAATAAAATGCGTTGTTTGCTATTGTTGATAGTTGTCAAATGAATTGCTGAGTGTCCTTCTAATAATTGTTTGGGTTTTTTTTATAAAAGTAAAGGCGTGTAATAAACACAGAACGACACACGCGTGTGAATGGGTTAAACGATATGGCACTTGGGTCATCGCGTAAGGATAATATTCGAGGTCTGTGGCCTCTCGTTTTATCCTTCCGCACTGGCACTCGTGCCATATCGATTAACCCGTTCACGCGCGTGTGTCGTTCTGTGTGTGTCCTCTAATTACTTTTACGATTTTCTTGGCAGTTAAAATATTTTTAAACCTTCAAAACATCAAGATATTAGCCCTGTTAGTGGAGTCACGTGGAAACTACGGCTGTTGTGCGTCTCCATTCATAATTGTTTAAACAAACATGTTAATGATAATTCCTCCAAATACAGTACAGCCGTAGTGGAGCGGTCACAATCCACGCGTGGGCAGTGTTGCCCACGGAACAGAGAAGGAACTACTCCTTGACTTTGCGTGCTCTCCCGAGTTCGGTAATTTTGTAAACAATTTCTTGTTCTCTCACGGAATGTTTTTATTTTCCTGGGAGGAAAGTAAATAAAACTGAAGATTGCATAAGGATTTTGTTTCTTTCTCATTGCGATCTCATTGCTACTATCAAGTAGCGCAAAGATTTGTCGATAACACGAATAGAAAAACAACAAACAGATAGCACAAAATTGGACACTTTGTGATCTTATTTCGGTGGTTTTATCGGGTGGACGCGACTCTCTCCCGGAAGCCCATTACTCTCCGAGAAGCTCGGTGCTCTCACCCGAGATACGCCATTGTATTTTATCACCCACAAAAGCTTCGAAAATCATCAAACACATCACTAACCAGATAGTGGTCCTCTCGGCAGGTCATTTTAAGCCCAATACGCACTGGCTTCCCGAGTAAGCGCCGATTTGGGGGGAATCCGTAATATGGTGCTATTGTATGCATGCAATGACAGAACTGAGTGATTGTAGCATTCAAGCTCATATTTTCAGTGTGAAATCCCTTCAAAATAATTACAAAGTCTGTTAGATTTCGAACAAATGCGTTTACATGACCAAAATTAGTTCTAGGAATATTTATTTTTGCCAGAAATAGAAAAATAACCCAGGAACAAATTGTCTCATCTGAACTGGACGACAGTTTTAAACTTTCTGACGAAGACGAACCATCATTCATTTGTTCAAACCCTTTTCTTTGCTATGATATTTACGGAATTCCTGAATAAGTTTGAGTAAGTAGTGTTCACTGTCAAAACAATCTGGTTGTGTTTCGAAAATTACAGTCTGAATTTAAAAAAGCAAACATCAAATCGGCTTTGGTTGTGAGTTTCTAGGTTTGTTCGGGAAATGGAAGATGCGGAAAATAGTACCCTGATATTTGAACGAAACGAGCAACTGTGCGGCGCAATCCTCATCTAATTTATTATCTCCACATTTATAAAAAATGGTATATTGTGGTGATCTCCGTCCGTCCGTTACGTCCGTCCGTCCGTCCGTCCCGCCCGTCCCTTCTGCTCCGTCCGTCCCGTCCGTCCCGTCCAGTCAGTTCTTCCGTACGTCTGATCTGCATACACTGCAAAAAATATAGGTTCTCTTTAGAACCAAAACTGGTTCTAATCTTGTCCCTGAGATGGAACAAGTTCTATTTAAACAGTATTTATTTCAAATAAAATACATTTATAAAGATTAACATTAAATATTAACAGAATTAAACATAAATTGAGGGGGTTTCAGCCGTAAGTTTAGAGCTTATACGAGGTTGTCTCAAATCATTATTAAGCAAAGGAGATATGAACAGTTGGCATATCGAACCAATTTTGGTTCTATACAGAACCAAAACTGGTTCGATATGCCAACTGTTTATATCTCCTTTGTTTCAAAATGTTTGGCGACTGCGTTGAATAAGCTCCAAGTTCAGTGCTGATTCTTCTTCAGTTCATGTAATACTCTGTTAAAATTGAATGCTAATCTTGGTAAATTTATTTGATTTGAAATAAATACTGTTTAAACAGAGCTGGTTCCATTTCAGGGACATGATTCGAACCAGTTTGGGTTCTAAAGAGAACCTATATTTTTTGCAGTGTATCACCAAGAATATTTAATTCGAAATATTTAAAACTATGCTGAGGAGTTTAGGTAACATTTGTACATGTCCATAAAGACTTCGGAATTTTGATTTGGCCCCAAGTGGTTCCAGTGGGACATTTGTATTGTTACAAAATCAGTTTTCGGTGGAATGCTCCTATGGGCTTTAATTCGAAACGTTGAAAGTGTGTTCATATGTTCCGGTAGTGTGACTAGATGTACATAAAGGTTTAAGAGTTTTGATTTGGCCTCATGTGGCGCCCGTAGAACCACGTGTGTTGTTAGAGAATCGGTCTCCGGTGGAATGCAATTAGTGGTTGTAATTAGAAACGTTGAAAGTGTGTCCATATGTTCCAGAAGGGTCTCTAGATGTGCATAAAGGTTTCGGTTTTTATTCGGTCCGTGTGACACCCACACCGCCACTTTTGTCGTTAGAGAATCGGTTTCCGGGAGAAAAGCTCATAAGGGTTTTAATTCGAAACGTTGAAAGTGTGTTCATACTTTTCAGTAGAGTGTCTACATGTACATAAAGGTTTCACATTTTTGATTGGGCCCCATGTGGCACCCTAAGCACCACTTTTGTCGTTAAAGAATCAGTGTCAGGCAAAAGGCCCCTAGGGGGTTTTAAATCGAAACGCTTAGAGTGTGTTCATATGTTCAGATAGGGTCTCTAGATGTGCATAAAGGTTTTGAATTTTTTATCCGGACCCATGTGACTCCCGTCGTGCCACTTTTGTCATTAGACAATCGGTTTGCGGCAAAGCGCTCCTAGAGGTTTTAATTCGAAATGTTGAAAGTGCTTTCATATGTTCAGGTTATGTCTCTAGATGTCCATAAAGGGTTCGGATTTTTAATTCGGCACCACGTGGCAACTGTAACGACACATTTGCCATTAGAGAATCAGTTTCCTGCGAGAGGCTCCAAGGGGTTTAATACAAAATATTGAAAGTGTGCTCATCTGTTCAGGTAGGGTCTCTTGATGTGCATAAAGGTTTTAGATTTTATATAATACCTTTTCATTTCTCTCTGTATGAAGCATTAACCAATAATCAAGAATTCAAATGCGGGGATATTTTTCCACAGAATGTTGCGCGGTTATAATATGAGTTAAAATGGACGCATGCAAAAGAGTCAACACACAGGCATTCCTGTGATATATTAGAAGTAGAAGAAATGGACAGGATAATGTCCATACTATAGTGTGCTTGGCACACAAATGACACCATCTAGTTAGTTTTTAGAATGCGATTTGTTTAGCGACATTGTTGATGACCTTCACTTCTGTTTTCAAGCATACTACATTTCTTTGAACGGCATTATCTTAATTTATTAAGCAGGAATTAAATTTAGACTGGCCTTTGGCTAAAGGTGTCAGTATTTTCTTGAATGTTTGAGTAATGGATAAAGAACGAGTATGACTTGAATCGTTGGCAGTAAGTATCCGCTCGAGGGTCGAAAGTCTCAAGACGGGAGGTTTTTTCTAAACAATGCAACGAAAGTAGTAGGCCTGGTGGTTTTGGAATCCCATTTGTAAGTTCTCATTTCATGTTCTCATCGTGGTGTACATGTCTGGAACTGAATCATGGGAAGTGATGTATTATGTGTAGGGCTCGCGAGCGGCCATTTTGTCACGCTTTACCATAATATATGGCCTCTCCTGTGCATTCTGAGGTGTTTAATTTTCACGAAATCTCTAGAGATTTCTTTCCCGAATCATGCAATGGTACCCGGTGCTTCATTCATTAAAACTTTGATGGCGATTCCATTGTTTTTGTCAGAGATTCAATAATAACGCATGCGCAGAAATATTGCCCCGGCGTGGATTTTGACCTTTCCAAGACAACCGTATTGTGTTCTTCAAATCAAGCTTCGATTAAGAAATATTCCAGGAAAATGAATGTTTCTGCTATTTTTAGATTCAATCCGTTTGAATATTTCCATTGATCGGAAATGCGAACAGCAGGTTCTCGTTTCCGAGCAACTGAAATTTTTTAGGCGATTGAGTCTGCAATCAGCTGTGGACTATTTAGGGCTAGACTGGTTTTGGGTATAACAATGTGAGCTTTATGCTGATTATGAAAGGTGGAACTGACCAAACTTGGGTACAAGGTTTGGCTGCTGGCTGAATTCGAGGGACAGGCGTGCAACAGAAACCATAGCCATTGTTTTCAACTCGTGGTACGTACAAATAATAGCCCTGCTATGAAGTGACTCCCAAGGGACAATGGCACGTGGCATCAATACACAGCAATTAAACGACCTGAAATATCTGAACCAGTTTGAACAATGTAAAATACCCCATCCAAGTTGTATAAATATCGCCACTTCTTTGCCTCACAGATCGCTGCTGTTGTTTTTTTTTTTTTTTTTTTTTGAGTTACTTTTGGTGGGAGAGTACGTGCTCCAAGTACTTCCCTTCTGTACTCGTCTCTGCACCACGAAAGGAGTGGAAGTAAGTTATTTCTGGGTGTCACAGAATTACCTGCACAACATCACGACCTGATAATGAGTACAAATAATTTAGGCCTGGACGCTATTCACTCAACTATCTGCAACTCTTTACAGTCTAGAAAACGTATGCAAGCACTAAGTTACCAAGTTTCAATCTGAACTGCACCAGATGAAAATAATGGAAATAACCGACCGACAGACATTCTTCACAGAATTATCTAAATCACATCACATTTACACGAGACGAATGGAAATAACAAATACATGAAAGATTTTATCAGTCATCATAAGCAAATAGAGTCGAGATAAATCAGCTCCCCCGGTGGCTCTGTGGTTACGGGATTGGACTTCAAACCGAAAGGTTCGATTCCCGCGATGGGTAACTGCGTTTTGTTCTTGGGCAAGGCACTTCATCCCGATTGCCTACATGGGGCACAGTGACGCTGTGTAGTAATGCATACTGCACGTCGATGGTGCACTTGCTTTAACCAATGCTGACCCTTCTTGTGTGGAGTTAGTACGTTGGAGAGTCTGGTAGATGCTCGCCGTTGCTCGGTGGTTCTCTCCGGTTACTCCAGCTTCCCCCAACTTTAAAACTGCCCCACAGGAGGTGACCCTGGCTCTCAAATGTGTCATTAAGCCCCAATAAATGAATAAATACCGACAAAACTCTAAATATGATTAATTAAACCCAAATAAATAAATAATCATCTTCCCCACCCCCTCCCAATCGCCCAGCTCCTCTACGTACCTGCATGAACCATTCTGAGTTCCTGAATAAGAATGCCGAATGTAAGAAAGACTACAATACTCATTGTATTTCAAAGGAGGTGGATCCATGGGGCAAAGGGGCCACGTGCCCACCATATTTTTCCACAGACATGTTGCGCGGTAAAACAATGAGTTAAAATGGACGCACGCAACCGTGTCAATATACAGATATTCGTTTATATTATATTTTCGTAATATATTAGAAGTGGAAGAAATGGACAGGACAATGACCATACTGCGGCATGCTCATCTAAATGAGAGACTTTAGTATGTCGTGGAACATTTACCGATGTACGACTTTAACTTTTCTTCCACTGGGCCGAACCATGGTGGCCTTGAAAATTTGTGTCCCTCCACTTTTTATTGATCTTCCACCGCGTCTGTTGCATTTTGCTTGGAGGTATAATTATACCTTTCGATAATGCTGTGCGATAAGATCCTGTTAAACTAGTTGTTGTTAAGTATTATCTTTGCTTAACGACAACCGACGATTTGTTAACGTGAAATCTCATGCTGACCGCATTGAAAGTGTAAACTGCTAATTAAGAAAACTCACTTGGTGCAGAGCTCTGCAATTTAATTCTCGGGGTTAAACACGAGGGAGTGGAATGTGTTTGACTACAAACACGACCTGATTCTCTATCTATATCTTAAGACTACGCCCAGATACGCTTCTGGCGCTCCTGGGTAGCTGGAGTTGGGGGGGGGGGGGGGGGTCCTGAAACGGGCGTGAAAATCTTAAACAAAGATAAATGCGCGTTTGAAACCTTTTACCCTACACGAATAGCAGACGGCATTGCAAAACCCCCATAACTTACGATCCCTCATTGGAACGAGTTCGACGAGCTCGTTCTAACTGGGATTGGGGGGGGGGGGGGGGGTGGTGGCATAAGCCATGTTCTTGAAAGAAATAATAAAATTTGAAGTGCAGTCCGCTTCTTCAGTTAACGATGGAAAAAAGGTAAAACCTGGAAGGATTTTTGATCAACAGCTTATCATGAATTTCGTACACGCAGTTTTGATTCACAAAAGGGTTTTTACGTACTGAAATCAAGTGTCATTTTAAAGTGGGTTTTTTTCATGAAATGAAATTTATGAACATAACCATCTTTACGGAACACCGATCACATGTAAATTCGAATACCACTCCAAATGTTATGAACCAGAGTAGTTCTACCTTTGTAAGTGTACTTATCCATTTCTGTTGTACTTGAGAGCTGCTGAAAGTGGAGATGTACTTGTTTATTGTGGTAAATAAGCCCTGTTGTAATGGTACAATGCCGCCTCGATGTGACCGGTCTGAAAGTGACAAAAATAAATACATTACTTGAGAAAACGGTATCTGTATGGTATTCGAAGATGTGAACAATATTGATACTATGGTATATTTTACGCGATATTCCCGATTCCATACCGGGAAATCGAACATATCCTCTCCGCCCCTATATGAGGACTGGTGAACCAAATCAAATGCAAGTAGCACGTTTGTCGAGAGGACCCCCTCTCACACTGGTCCTCACCAGAGGGAAAACACGTTAAGGACATCAAAGATATTCTGACATCCTAACAATCAAAACATCAAGATCCTGGACATGTACGGAGTACCCTCCCTTCTCCCCCTTTGACGCACCCGGACATGTTGCGTGAAACTTCATTCAACCGCGAATGAGAGCCAAAAGGGGCTTGGATGTGCTTTATCAGATGCCGAAGAATATCTGTTAGACGAAAAGACGCAGAAGACAACAGATTTGCATTGTTTAGTTATTCTGCAGCGCAGCTGAATTTGTCTTTCAAAAATAACAGGTACTAATTACTGGAGAGGGAATTATACAACAAACTGGTGCTCCGACCCATTAAGTACCTGCAGTAATATTTCGAGCATTTGAAACTGAAAACTGATATTTTTGACATTACCACCGGGGGTGGGGGGGGGGGGGGGTCGCAAAAAATGCCAGGATACAAGGTCCGGGTGGATGGGTGGGTCCGAGCCCCAAAGTGCAGTTTTTGATGGTGTCATGCTATTTTTTGCCAAATATCATTTTACAGACAAGTAATTACATCCGAAGTGAATTCAAGTGATTAGATTCATAACTTAGAACAGAATAGAGCATTGATAATGTGTTGGGGGTTCCATGTTAGAATCCCCCCTCCCCCATGTTCTACACTTCATTAGGGGGTGGGTCCTTTTCTGGGTCTGGCAAAACATTTGCAAAACAAAAAAGTGATTCCCAGCTATTTGGTCATGATTTTCACTCCTTTATATTTCTACTAAGGCAGTCTGTCTCTTATTAGTGCTTTGTAGCTCCTATTATTTGATTCTTCTGTAAGCCTCAGGGTGCCTCATGCCATTGGTCTAGTGTGCTTCCATGTATGGAATAATTGGAAAGACTGATAGAATAAAAATCTTAATTGTGGAAAACGTATATAATTTCAAGGTAAATATGATTCTAGTGACACTAACATAAAAAAAATAAATAAGAGGCAATTCATCTCAGACAAGCCACCCTGGCATGGGCCAAAAAACTTCAGTATTAGGTCTCTCTCAGTCTGAGTCTCAGACCAGCTGTGCAAACTAAACACTTAACCGAAAAGTAATGAAATGAAAAACAACTATTTCTTGTGGACAGTTGAAGATATCCAGGTGGGAACAATATATTTTGGCAGGGCTTCTTGGTGGTGGGATTTGACTGGTGTCTGAACAGCATAGACATGTTGCACACCGGGGTAAGGCTTGTATTGCTTGGGACATGAATGGGTGTATATCTGCAATTCACTTGGTGGAGGCGGGTTCCAGTGGTTATTTGGGGGTCTGATGCTGCACTTCCGTTGTGTCTTTATATACAGAGAGATTGTTTTGGGGCCATCTGTGGCTAGGGATGCCTTGGATGCCCAGGAGCAGGGCCGGGATATCGGAGAAGTTGGTTTGCGGCACCTTTCATGTTTGGGAAAAGGATTTATTTATTTATTTATTTTTTTGATTTAGGTAGTTTGAATACTTCGTTAAACAGATTTTATAAATTGGGGGTGGGTCCCCAAAATTGTCTTTGAGGAAAAACTGTGCAGGAGGGGTGGGTGTCCAAGACATGACTGGCAAAAATTTGCATTCCGGGGGTGGTGGGTCCCAAAATTGAAAATGTAAAAATTTCCACCTTGTATCCGTAATTTTTTGCCTGACCCCCCCCCCCCCCCCCCCCCCCCCTGTTACCACGCGGATTTTTTTCCAAGGATTTTCAATTCCTTCAAATTATTTTTTCTTTGTGGCCATCCATGCATATTTTTGGCTCAGTGACAACTCGGCCTCGGAACAACTCTGTCCGAGCCGGTTTTCCGGGAGTACTCGGCCCCGTCTTGGGCCGAGTTGTCCCGATTATGGGGGCCGACTTGTCCCGACTTGTTTTTTAATTTCAAGAATTTTAAAATTAATTTAGTTGTATTATTAATATGTTTGTGATATTTTTTGGACACATTTTAAAATATTTATTATAACTTTTAACAAAATATGAAGTACTTACATGTTTGTTTGAAATACATTCCATAGCGAAAAATATCCTTTATAATCCTCCACAATTTCCAAATATTATTCAAAATTATATCCACATAAGCAAGAATACGTCCACCCAGGACAACGAAATGATGAACTGAGTGACCATGACCTCTTTACCACCTTTCTTAAAACGAATCTGCAAAAAATGGCGATGACATTAATACAGTATGGAACCACAATTGGGTTCTTCAATGTCGGGTGTTGGATCGCTTGTAGTACCAAAAACAAAGACAACTCTGTGAATTTTGTAACGTTATCCGTTCTGATTTGGCAATTATTAGGAGTAACATTGACGTCAGTGGCGGCGCCAGAAATTTTTTTGTGGGGGGGGGAGGCAACTAGGGGGGCAGACTCCCATGAAGGGGGGCAAATACGTAAAGGATCATATCATTACTTTGTTATAAGGTACTCCAAACTTGGACCCAAAGTCCGTAGTATACATTTTTGGTTTGGTACGTCCTGTGGACGTACCAAACCAAAAAATTATATTACGGACTTTGGGTCCAAGTTTCGACTAAATGTAATGGTAATTAGCGGTCCTCCTTTCAAAAAATCCTGGATCCGTGTCTGGTGGGTCTGTGCGTGAGAGAGAGAGAGAGAGAGAGAGAGAGAGAGAGAGAGAGAGAGAGAGACTTCAAATAATTGAACAGTGCAAGGGAGATAATGCCCGTCTGTCATAATGCGAAATCCATGAATTTTTTTTGACAAGGGATATGGATAGACATGCCTTTGTTGGCTCATAACTTAATTATAACTTATAAGTATCTGCATCCGAGTCTTTAAATCTCTACTGCCTGGATGTGTTCATCAGCTAGCCTGAGGCTTTGGGCTAAGTGTGTATGGGAAATTATTGGGAATAAAAAAGAGAGGGGTGTGTGTGTGTGTGTGAGAGAGAGTGACTGAATGTGTTTGTGTGTGAGGGTGGATGGAAATGCATGCGAGATGGTTGAGGGGGGGCAACTGGGGGAGGGCAAAGCCTTCGTTTGGGGGGGGGAGCAAATGCCCCCATGCCCCCCCCCCCCCCCCCCCGTAGCGCCGCCACTGATTGACGTACAATCTTATTTTACCCGTCCTACTTATTGTTGCAGGAGATATCGAGTCCAACCCAGTCCCAAATGATTCTACTGCCGATAAACAATCCACTCTATCAATCTTCCTTCAAAATGTTCGTAGTTTACGTTTTAAACTAGCACGGATAGTTGATATTTTAGAGGTGTTCGATGTTCTGTGCTTTACCGAATCCCATCTGAACGAAGAATTTGACTTAAATGATATCAAATAATCCGACTTCTCCCTGTCCGTTCGTAATGACAGAGACAGTTTTGATGGTGGAGTAGCAGCTAACTTCACGAACCGGCTGCACTACAAACCTTTAAATAATGTGGAATTCGACAATTCTATCATGTGGTTCGAAATCACTACGAAATCATTTCGCTATCTTCTGGGAGTATCCTGTCGATCTCCTCGACACTGCGATCACAACTACTGGGATCTGTTTGATATTTCAATTGATGAAGCTCTGAATTTAAACCCATCACTTATTCGCTGTGGTGCTTTCAATTCTGACCTGCTAAACATATATTTCCTTTTTCATATGATTAATTTGACCGTACAAGCAACTTTTTCCATTTTTTAAATTTATTTTGCAGAATTTTTAAATTTTTTGGCAATGTTTACATTTTTATGTCAACGGGGTTTCCCAATGTGTTGAGCAATCTACCAATGATATTTCTTTATTGCTTGAATCAGATAGTAGAATAATTAAGAAATGTCATCAAATTACCCAAACGAACAAAATGTGCCACGCGACAACCTGGCCCAGGTATTGTAAATTACTCATTATGATTTTCAAAGTTTGTGACATTACCTGGCATTAATTAACTTAGAGCAGTGAAATTAGCATCAAAAAGAAACAAATGGGGAACTTTAACTACAGAAAATATTCTTAATATTCAAGATGTTAAAGTCACAAGGAATATCACGAAATTAATAGATTTTGCCCCCATTTTCCTGATGGTGTTGATCTTCGTTCAGTCTACACAATTTGCCTTCAACTAGCCGATAAACCTGCTGATGTCCGAAATTGGGATAATATAACAAAATTGCAAGAATCCATTGGAGATAGAAATGTGGTAAATGAATCAAGTTACCCAGTTTCACCTCGGGAATTAGCATTGGATTCCCCAAAACAAAATGAAAACCTTGATGAGAAATGAAAAAGCTTCTATATTCCACCAAGATGACACCCGAGTTAAATTGGACCCTGACTGGTCTACATTAAAGGGTCCAGGTGTTAGTAACAAACCTCAATTTGACAAAAATGAATTTTTGTCCGGTCATTTCAAACCCACCAAGCAAAATACTACAGTTGCGTCAGGCCGAGCACACTCAAATCCAGTTCAAACGTTTACAAATTCACCGTTGGCTTGCAATCATTCTGATTTAGATAGAATGTCCCGAGGTGCAGATGAATTTCAAAATAGATGAGAGAGAGACATCAACATTTTGGAAATAATTATCCCCCAAATTTCAGACAGCGGGATTCGACAAATTTTCAAAATCCAAATCCCGATTACCAACCTTATAACCCTAGAAATAGAGGTAATCCTGACCACCCCATTTATACTCAACAGGCGAGAGGTAACAATTTTCATGGCCAGAGACAAAGCGCTTTTCCTCCACGCTTTTGCTCCACCGAATTACCAAAATCGGGGTGATGAGGATTCAATATCAACGCCAACCTTGAAAGAATGCAATTCAAAGAGTTCCAAAATTGCCCCAAGGTCTAGAATATTATGGAAATACTGATTGGCAATCTTCCCGATTAAAATTTACTAGTTTTGCAGAAATGCAAGTCTAGTCAAAACGTGATTGTAGAAGCAACCTTTGTTTGTGCTTAATGGGAAAAGCTAGTGAATACTATGCTATGATAAGCAGACAAGACCCCCACAATGATTTTGGGGACCTCATGTATACACTGGAAAAAAACGCGTTGGGGTGGACGAACTTCCCGAAACAGCACAAACTCAATTGTGGCAAGCCCGTCAAATATTGGGAATGTCTTTTGGAAGAGTGGGCCGGTCAGGTATTAGTCCTGGCATTGCGGGCAACCACACATATGCAAGATTAGATAAAGTCTCGTTCGATTTTTTTCTCTTCAAGTCGTCAATGATACAGCTATGATCCATATAAATAGTCGAGCATATTTCGTACAAATATGCCGATAAGAGCAGTTTTGGGATTTTAAAGGGGAGTATTTCGTCATTTTTCCCACAACGTGCAGCTCGTGTTAGATTCCATTTTCGTTGTTACATAATTATGCGACACTTTTAATTTTCTGTCGTACATTCATGCGCACATTCACTTACAAAGAGATCAGTTTACCGGTACGGGATAGAAGTCCTATAAAATTAAGAGAAGTGATTTGGGGGTTATGTTCGATTCGACGTGAGTACGTCGAATTGCCGGAAACGATCCGCAAATGACTGTAATTACCAGATACAACCCTAACACTTTCTAGAAACCCCACATCTTTGATGATATTCGATTGTTATGAGTAGCATATGATCTACAGGCCCCCAAAACGTGTCACTCAATTCAATGGGAGTTCGTGACAGGTTCAAATCTAAATTTCCGTTTCTACCTTTGCCAACCCCAACTACCTTTTCTCTCTTAATCCCAGGTTAAAATCAGTACTGTTCGATTGTTCGGTAGTGTACACGTCTAAAAGAAATTTACTTTATTCATCTACAGACAATTTTCCAAGAAGTCTTTGAGTTGATTAACTATAATTCCAATGGCCAATATTCCAACGACATCATCAAGGCATGCCTTCGATGAAGGCGTGCCTTGATGGTGCAGTTGGAATAGTTTATCAGTCAGAACTTGAACTATCACAGTCGGAACAAATCAGGTTTACCACCCCCCCCCCCCCCCCCCCCAGAGTCGGTCATCTCCGCGACTCCCTGCAGCCAAGAGCGAAAAAACAGAAAGTTGAAAAGGTCCCGCTAGACAAAAAAGCGTCAGAGAGCCATAACTAATAACATTTAATTTTCAATAGACCCCGAAATCTCAAGGACTATTAACATCATCCGAAAACTTGTTTGTCAATAGCCTTTTACATTACATTAATAACTGACACCTGAAGATTTCACCCATCTTCACAATTCACATTTTTATCCAAATACGGTAATATATCGCCATTGGGTTAGCAAATTATAATTTTCAACCTGCAGCATTACCTGGTCCATAAATTGTTATTCACGACTTCATCCAGCCAAAGTGTATTTTGATTACTTAATTAACATTTTTTAGCACTTATGTGTTTTTCAAAGAGGCTTTCTCGTTCGTGTCTTTTCAAAGGTACAGTACTGATATTATAATAATTTTGAACGACTCGACATACGCTGTCAGTTTGAAGAACGTAAACCAGGATTTTACAAGGTATGTACGTATATGCGCAGTATATCTATGTTACACCCTTAACCCTTTGAACCCGTAAGCCCGTAAGGCCGATTTTTCGGCACAAGGCATAATTTCGCCCCATTTTTGTCTAATGATAAGAGGGCTACACACGGGGTATAGATGATAAAAGACGGCTGCAGACTGCAGTTATTATTTTATTCTCCCTGTATATTGATACTGGATTGTCCCATCTCACAGTAAGTGTACACAAAGGCGATACCATTCCAGGAAACGAGGGTTTAAAGGGTTAAAAGGCTAAACTACTAATAATAAAATAGAGACGCTATAATGAGTCAGAAATTGATAAAAAAATTAGCTGAACCAAGTTCATTAAAATCGACCTGATCCGAGGTGTACCGAGGATCAGATGACTTTAGTGAACGGTACTCGTAAATTTCATATCAAATGATGACGAATTTGATGTTTTTATTATACCATGTATAATTTAACCCTTCACTAAATTAGTGATTAAATCTGGCAATGCTGTTCATAAAAATCGTCAATCAAATTTTATTATTTTGTTTAAACATTTTTGTCGCGAAAATATAGCTTACGACCCCCATTGGAACGAACTCATCGAACTCGATCCATCGAGGTATCATAAGTTATCTTCTCGAGGTAAAAATGATTGTTTTTCTTGTTATTCATGGATTATATTTGCAAATGTCGTCTGCTATTCGGGTAAACAATTAATGAAATAAAAGGGAAGATTAATTCAATTCTGCTTCCGAAACTAACTCATTTACAATCATATTACGTCGACGTTTAATTTTGACGCCTTCCGCTTATGAGACCTGTTGTGAAGGATATTTTCCGTAATGAGCTATTTGATTATGTGATAAATACATATTATCATTTTTCTATATATATATATATACAAATAGTGAAATCAGTAGCGACCAAAACCAATGTCAACATATGACGTAACACAACAGCCGTACTAAACTGGTTTAACAGATACCAAACAAGAGTTTAGCATCATTTATTTGTTTCGATATTGTAGACTTCTATCCCTCAATATCGGAAAAGCTATTGCTAGCTGCGTTGTCATTCGCAAACGAATACCAGGCAATCTCGGACACGAAGAAGGACATAATAATGCACTCCAGAAAAACCCTACTATTCTCCAAAGAGACCCCGTGGTTGAAAAACAACAAAGACAATAGCATGTTTGATGTGACAATGGGGTCGTATGACGGTGCAGAAATTTGCGAACTAGTAGTCTGCTACATGCTATGGCAATTACGATCGGTCTTCGACAATGACGAAAAAAATTACGGACTATACCGAGACGATGGGCTTGCCGTGACATTCGGAACACCAAGGGAAGTAGAAAACCGTAAAAAGGCCATCTGTAAAATTTTCAAAACGAATGGACTAAACATAACAATAGAAGCTAACAAAAAGGTGATCGATTACTTGGACGTCACCTTGAATTTAACCTCAGGCAGCTACGAACCCTACTTAAAGCCCGGAAACACACCGCTATATATAAACGTGAAAAGCAACCACCCACCATCAGTTATAAAAGCGGTACCGGAGGGTGTAAACAAAAGACTATCTGCAATATCATCAGACGCCAACATATTCCGGAAAGCGGCACCGATTTACCAGCAAGCACTAGAAAAAAGTGGATACACATATAAATTGGAATACGCTAATGCGAACAGCGTAGACTCAAAAAAGAAAAACGCGGCACGCACTACGAGAAAACGATCGAGAAATATAACGTGGTACAACCCTCCATTCGATCTACGTGTTAAAACCAATTTAGGCAAGGAGTTCATTAAATTAATATCAGAATGCTTCCCGAAAGGTCACGTGTTGGAAAAAATATTCAATAAGAACACATTAAAGCTCTCGTACAGCTGCATGCCAAATTTCAAATCTAACATCGAGACAGTCGGCAACGGGCAACCAACGGATGTGCAACTGCCATGCAACTGCCGGGTAAAATCAAACTGCCCCCTCGACGGCAACTGCAGGCAGAAAGGAATTATCTACCAGGCAACTGTCACAACAGAGAACCAACCGGGAGTCGAAACGTACATCGGACTCAGAATTTAAAATTAGACTCGCTAACCACAAACAATCGTTCAAGAACAAAAACCTCCAAAACGCCACAGAACTCAGCAAGGACATTTGGACATTGAAAAACAACAACACTCAATGCGAAATCAAATGGAAAATTATAGGAAAGGCCAAATCTTATTCGAATAGGACTAAGAAATGTAACTTGTGTAACCTAGAGAAATATTTCATAATCTGCCATGGCGACCGTGCGTCCCTGAACAAAAAATCTGAACTCGTGAGCACCTGTCGCCATGCGGACAAATTCCGATTGAAAAACGTCTAACGGGACCTGTGTTATACGAAATCAATCAGCTCAAGCAGACTGATTGGTGAATTAACATACACACTAGTGATTGAACTGGAAGTGAGTAGTCATCAACGCGAACACATACACTGACTCAGTACGACTGGAATCCTCCTGACGAGTGGGTCAACCCATGAAACAATATTGTAGAGGAAATGAAATAAATGTGATCTGAAACATTCACCTCAATTTATATATATATATATATATCGAGTGTGACCTGACAATCTGGTCACCTCAACGAGACGTGATACTACGACACGGATAAACACACTGTTATGATGATCGGTTTACTATATGATTGACACACTAACAGTAACTTAATATGCTTACCTCGATTTACTTATTCCCTAAAGCCGAACATAAAAATAGCAGACGAAACTTTGTAAACAACGGCAACGGCTTCCCTAGTTACGAAGTCTATTTTTAACGGACAAATAGTTCGACGTTATTCATACGGAAATTCTCGGCAATTTCCGCAGAAGTGTGATATGGATTTTTGATCCGGGAAAATCTCACCTGGTGTGATCCGACAGTCTGGATAAAATCGCCAAACAGTAGCGGTATTTAGGGTAAAAATATCATAGTCATATAATAAAAGTGTATAAACATCCATTATGAATTACATCTCAATGTCGTGTTTTTATCATGTCGAGTGCGGCTAAACTAACAAATTCTGCACAACAGGAAGGTCCACTTAATTGATGATTATGATGGTAGACTTCCAAATGGATCTGCTAAGTTTTGGTAGACACAATAAAACAAACTTATTTATCAAATGAATGTTTAGCATAGGTTTCACGCATGCCATCACAAGACCAACTAAAACCAGATGGTTTTGAAATCGCAAAGCGAATATTTCCACAGACCATCCGACGGAACACGGGAAACGCCGAGGCGCCCAACAATGAGGAAAAGGTTTCTGTCGTCGTTTTACGTACTAAGTCGCTCAATAAAGCGTACACCGTCGCTCGGTTTTATTGAAATATGAGAAAAATGGGCTAAACCTCAAAGTGACGCAAAAACGCCAAACTCGGACTTAAATCGAAAAAAAATTAAGAAAAACCCAGCTATCCCCTAATTTTGTTGAGCTCTACAACATAATAACATTTCCGAAAAATCCAACGCATTTTAATTTTTGACCATTCGATCCTCTATTCTACAGCGTCACCTCAGCGTTTGGGTATAACAGTCTAGATTTTTGTAAAACGGCAACACATTGTAGATATGTTTCTTTGCGGAGATCATATTCCTCAAATTTCGAAAGTCTGAGCCTAAAAATGAGGTTGAAAATAAAAAGGTATGGAAAAGAAGTTAAATCGGCATCGCTGGCATCGGGTGCGTAAATGATAAATGAAAATATAAAATCGCACAAGTTCAAATAACCAGAAAACAGAGTGTGAAGTATTCTAGCTGTATCTTATATAAACAGAGAGATATGTGAATCACAAGGTAGCGTTTTTAATGAAATATGTAAAAAAATAAACTAAAGTTTGTAGTGACGTAAAACTGTCAAAATGGCTCCAAATCAATAACAAAAACAGCTGTCTGTAAACCCTTTACCAAACGTAACGACCAAAACCGGCCAGGGCTATTATTCTCAAAAATCGTCAATTATTTTTTCATTTTTTGTCTCAAAAACATAGGTTATGGCCTCTCGTTGGAACGAGCTCGTCGAGCTCGTTCCAACGAGGGGCCATAACCTATGTTTTTGGGACAAAAAAATGAAAAAAGTAGTTATTCAAGAATTTTTTTGCAAGCGTCGTCTGCTTTTCATGTTAGGTAAAGGGTTAATCGGTCAAGTTTTATTTTTTCGGACGGTTCCCGACCTATGACATCATTGACGATTTTGACGGTAGAAGATCGGAATATGTCGTATCGGATATATCTTAGACATGGTTTTTATTTCATTCCAAAATTTCAATAAGATATATATATATAGCTGTTGAAAGTGTCGTTGCACTCTAATAAACAAACCATTAGTAAGGGTGGAATATAGTGACAATGTGACAGTGGTAAGGTGATATTTATAGAAGAGGTAGATGTGGTTACAGTGAAAGTAGATTGGTGGTACAGTACAGTCGCCGTGGGTGGTCGTAATCCACACGTGAGCATTGATGTCCACGCATACGTTTACCAGTTAACAAAAACCATGATCAGCAAAAATTTTAATGAAGCGATCGTCATTACATTTTTGATGATTATTCCTTCAATTAGTGTTTGGAATCTAATATTATTGCGAACGTGGAAATATTGCCCACTCGTGGAAAGTGACCAGTTCACGGCGGCCGTACTGTATATCAGTGGTACTGTGATTTGGGACTTTGGTGGTGAAATAATATACACCTGGAACTTAATTAAACACCCCCTGTGTTTTCACAGTGGTGTTAATAGAAACTGTCTTCACTTTCATGCTACCTTTCAGATGGCCAAAAGTGATTGTTTGAGGAAAGAATGGTCTATTGACAAATGAAAGACAACACAATGATGAAAATATGCAATAGTTTAATGGCGCTACTTACACATATCTGTCACTAATGTTTTTTATGGGAAAATGTTCTTTCGACAAGTATGGTGCTGGAACGGTCCATGGTGAAGCAATGCCGGTAATTACTGACAAAAAATGTAACTTGTGATCTCCTGAACACAATAGCTGTGTCTGACGTCAGTAGCGACTGCATCCACCACGTGTCCGGATGACAGCATGAACCCTCATCCCAATGCTACCTCTGATATGGTCCAGAGGCAACTGCTGCCACTCCTTATGTAATGTAGCTTCCGAATCGGCCAAATTCTGTAAGGCGGATGCTTTTTTGCACATGACATCCAAGAAAGTCCCAGATGTGTTCTAAGGGATTCAAATTGTGACTGATTGCAGGCCAAGATAGTGTTGTAATAGCGTTGTTCAAAAGGAATGCGCTCACTGCATGGGAACGATGTGGCCTTGCATTGTTATCCATGAATACAGGGCGAGTAGCCATCGGGTGGTTGTCAAAATGAGACACGACAACCGGATTGAGAATGTCCCGGATGTACTGGTGGAAATTGACATTCCCACGTACAGTCACCATATCAAGTTTACAGTCACGAGAGAGGCATCCCCAGATCATTACTGATCCTCCATCCCAAGGAAGAGTAGGTCTGATGTTTCTGACACGTACATGTAAGCAGTATTTCTATGCCTCCACAGTCTCAAGTGACCATCTGTGGCGTGAAGCAGGAACCTACTCTCTTCTGACCAATGGACTCACCTCCACGTCCTGAGATTCCAATGTTGTTGTGCCATACACCACCCCAAACGTCGTCTTTGGTGGTATTCGTACAGAGCTCGACCCTTCTGGACCTCATATCCAGTGCCTTGAGATGATTTCGGACAGTTCTGTTGCACAAACGCTTGTAGGGGAGCCAAAGGCGTTTCAAAACTCCACTTGAAGCAAAGGGTTCACGAGACGTTCCAATCTTCGATCGTCCCGAGGAGAGGTCTTTTGGGGTTTTCAAGGCCCTGATCGGTCTTTAATTGGTTTGTTGATGTTTTCGGACAAGTCTGCTGATAACAGAATGACTATAGCCAAGTTGCCTTCCAATAGCTTTGAATGACATGCCTGTTGCATGCATGCCAACGATTTGCCATCTCAATACCTCTGACAGTCTCCTCCTTACTATGTCAACATTAATTGATAAAAGAAGTGACAATTTTTCTTGTTTTATGCCCCGATATTACATGTGGAGGATAGTGTGTTTTTTGACATTCGTGGGAATGCGTGACGTGACGAGGGGATGTGTTTTGCGGTACGCTATCAACCAGAAACAAAATGCTTCACTAGATGAAATGTACTGCGGGACATAGAAATCATTAACTCATAATAATCAGTAACAGCAACTTCACTGTCATGAAACATTTCAGGGAGTGCTTAATTAAGTTCCAGGTGTATAGTTGTTCATGATTTAGCGGTTGCGGCATTCAACTTGAAACCGAAAGGTCCACGGGTCTCTCCTCGAGCGGGGTAACTGCGTTGTGTCCTTGTGCAAGGCACTTAATCCCGATTGTCCACGTGGGAGCACGGTGGCGCTGTTTACTAAGGCGCACTACACGTCGATGGTGCACCTGTCTTCAGCCAAAGTTAACCCCGCTCGTATAGAGTTAGTACGTTGGGAAGTGTGACAGTTGCTCGCCGTTACTCGGTGGTTCTCCCAGGGTACTACGGCTTCCTCCACCAGAAAAACTGTCCGACACGAGGTGACCCTGGCTGTCGAAAGTGTCGTTAAACTCCAATAAATAAATAATTCGTAATTTATCTCACAATAAGTGTGTTCTTGTTCCGCATTTACCCGAATACAACGTACATCGGGAGCCCTTGATACAAAACTATATCTTGCTACTGCTTAATATAACCGCGTGCATGGTTATGATTTGTTTACATTACCATTCACAGAACATTACAGACGTTTTCGAGAGGGCATGTACGTTTCAAAAAACTGAGAGAGAGAGAGAGAGAGAGAGAGAGAGAGAGAGAGAGAGAGAGAGAGAGAAAATACACTTCTCAAAAGTATAATTATTGTGGAACCACATTGGTTTTACGCTTTGTATCTTAATCACTGGAAACATTAAAGTGCTCAGTCTTTTCGGAATGTTGAACATACAGTACGTGCAGATTGTATTATCATTAAATCACCCACAGAGTGGAGATTCCACCCGAGTAATAATTACAAGTTTGTTGCAAAGCATAACTACCACAAGCAAAGTTCCAGCCAATGGACCTCCGGGTGAAACGCGAAGGTCTATTGCTTGTGTTTTTTTGTCCATATTTTCAGAATTTGAAAGTGGGTGATAACTCCACTCCGCGGGTGTTTTAGTTACAATCCACCCTCCACGTACTGTATACGCGCTCAATAAGTTTATCCAAGGATCGCAAAAGTTCAAGGTAGCCGTGTAGTATACAGTATCAACCGAAACGACAAGCATTTTTATGAGGATGGAAATGAAATCTGATGTTAAAATGTTAGTTAAGCCTTTACTCAACGCATACACTATCACAATTTAGTATTTTGATTATTTTTTTGGAAAAATATTTTCAAAAATTTCAACAAAACCATATCATTTGACTCCTCATTAGAACGAGCTCGTTCCAATCAGAGGGTCACATGATATGGTTTGGTTGAAATATTTGGAAAAATGTTTCTTCAACGGCTCAATTTGTAAATTAGGTAGGAGCATGGGGGCCGATTCATTTGGTAATGTGTGAAGCTACACAATTGGGGTACTTTTTTCAGTTGATCTTCATGGGCCTGTCGTTCTGAGGCAAGTGATCACCCTCAATAGCCTACCTGATTTGAAAATAAGGATTGCAACAAATACCAACCTATAAAATCGTGATAAACTTAAGTGATTCAATTAGGGCTGCACGATATTCAAAACTGAATACCGCAATCGGTATTCAAAAAAAAAAAAAATACCGCGGTACACGTATACCGGTATATCGAAAACTGTTCAGATATCTGAACATAAGTACCACAATCGAGACTTGAGGCATCACAGCCGGAACGAATCAGCATGCCTTGATGATGCGGTTCGAAAAACCTTTACACAAGGCAGACGATATCAAATTTTATTATTTTAAATCAAATTTTTTCAAAAATTTCTACAAATCAATATCATGTGACCCCTCATTGGAACGAGCTCGTTGAGATCGTTCCAAAGAGGGGTCACATGATATAATTTTGTTGAAACTTTTGAAAATTATTTTTTCAACTGCCGAATTTGTATATGACGTGGCACATGCGGATGATTCCTTGGGTAGAGCGATAATATTATTCCTTCTGAGCTACAGTTAAAAGACTCAAGACATCTTGAAAAATAAATTGTGGGCAAATAAATAATGACGATAAACCGATATTTCTGTAATTACACGGGTATTCAATCGATATTGGTTTGAATACCGGTATATATCGGTTTATCGAAATACGGGCAGCCCGAGATTCAATTTGCACAGAAAATCTAATCAAAACATAATATGTCCTTTTTACTTGCTAAGGGATCAGGTAATTTTCCTGACTTTCTTCTACTCCACACCTAATGAAGTCTAACAGTGCAGAAGTGATTTCTCGTTTAAGGAAATGACACTACAAATAGTGATACTATTGTGTGACCGCACCAGAGGCGGCGGAAGCGCTTTAAAACTGGAGGGGCACAAATTTCCAAGACTACTGTGGTTCGGTCCACTGAGAGTAAACTTACAATCCTAAGAGCTTGAATACCCACTGTTTGGTCGTTTAGATTAGCATGCCGCGGTGTTGTAATTGTCCTTTGTATCTCTTCTACGCCAATCATCTTCCAACCCTAAGGCGAGCCTTCGGGTTGGAAAATGACTGAAGAAGAAGTGACGACCGCAACAACCAATGGTGGGATTTTTTGGACCAAATACAACTAAATTTGTTTGGATTTGCAGACAACAATTATATTACCGGGATACCTGTATATATTGATACTCTTACATACGCCCATTTTAACTCCATGTGTAACCACGTAAAATGTATGTGGAAAAAAACTGGAGGGGACGTGTCGCCTGTGCTCCCCTGGTTCCAACGCCTCTGGACTGTAGTATAGTATAACAATCATTTCAGTATGATGGGTAGCCATAGGCTTCTCTTTAACCTTTTACCCTAGGCACACGATATCAAAATTTATTATTTTAACCCTTTACCTAACATGAAAAGCAGACGACACTTGCAAAAAAAATTCTTGAATAACTAATTTTTTTCATTTTTTGTCCCAAAAACATAGGTTATGACCCCTCGTTGGAACGAGCTCGACGAGCTCGTTCCAACGAGGGGTCATAACCTATGTTTTTGAGACAAAAAATGAAAAATATTTTGAAAATTAATTGGCGATTTTTGAGAATAGCGCTGGTCGGTTTTGGCCGTTACGTTGGGTAAAGGGTTAAATATTATTTTTCAAGGTTTGGGACCTCTTGTTTTAATTATTAATTTTCCAACTTTTTCGTTTTATATTTATATATTTTTCGTAGTTTATCTAATCGAAACATAATAAGTCCTTTTTAACTGCTAAGGGATCGGGTAATTTTCCTGACTTTCTACTACTCCACACCTTGTGAAGTCTAACAGTGTAGAAGTGATTTCTCTGCAGAAAAAAATGCCTGAAGTTTGTTGAAATAAAATGCACATCGATCATATAACTTCGCTAATATTTCGAATTCCATTTTTTATTTGACATCCCCATACCATTAGTGTTAAATTAACTGACAATTTTAGAAAATTGAGGGGGGGGGGGGGGTGGGGCTCACTGTCCCGTTTATCTCTTGCAACGACGAAAACTGTCAGTCATGTGTCCGTCAATAATAATTATGAATTGTTTGCCAATACAAATATCACACTATCCGTCAATTAACTGCTCATTTGCAAGCAAATACAAAGGCAACTGATACAATACCAGTTTCAGAAAGGAAATTATGTAGTGAACGTTTCAGTAATTTACACCTCTCGTTAAAGTGAAGAAATTTGCTTCTTTTCGCACCAATATTCTAAATTTTCTCACACAGGGTCGAATCATGGTCTGTTCGGTTCGTTAATTGACGTAAGGCCTCGTGCAAGTTCTGGCCAAGGGCGTACCGCGGCCGAAGTAGTAGTAGTAGTGATAGTAGTAGTAGTAGTAGTTGTAGTAGTAGTAGTAGTAGCAGTAGTAGTAGCAGCAGTATAGTATTAGTATAGTAGTAGTATAGTACTAGTAGTATAATAGTAGTATAGTAGTAGTAGTAGTAGTAGGAGGAGGAGGAGGAGGAGGAGGAGTATAGTAGTAGTAGAAGGAAGTAGTTGGTAGTAGGACGTAGTTGGTAGTAGGTAGTAGTCGATAGTAGGTAGTAGTTGGTAGTACTTGGTAGTAGGTAGTATTAGTGGTAGGTAGTAGTAGTAGGTGGTAGTAGTAGTCGGTAGTAGGTTGTAGTAGGTGGTAGTACATGGTTGTAGTAGATAAGTAGGTATTTTAAACGGAGAAAACGCACTGGCACAGATGTTTACTGAGAAACAGTTTGTACTTTTTATATGCACCTTAATAATAATGGTATTTTGCGACCAATGAGCCGCGCAGAAGGACTAAATGTCCAAATCAACCGCCCTCCCTTCCCGTCCAAGTAGTGCCCCGTCAAAAGCTTTTGGGCTTTTGACCAGGAACTGCATCGACAGGACAAAGTAAAAGAGGATTTCGGCGTCCCGATTGGGTTTCAAACATCTGAAAAGTTTTTTATTGTTTTTTTTCATAATTTTTTTTGTTTTGTTTTAAATGGGTCAGACTGGTCTCCTGGATTTTTTTTTATATAGAGTTACAGATAGAGAGAAAGGAAACTGATTAACCTGACTGGCAAGAACTGAAGTTTACTCTATTCCCCGATGGGTTCAAGTTTGGCCCCAACGAGGAGATTACGCAGGCTTCTGTTTTTTTCAATAGGCCATGATAGGTCTACGATTTAGTGGAAATGACAATTTTGAATTCACCAAATTAAATTCCTCTTTTAGTATTTTGGAAATTTCAACATTATTTCTGTTATAAGTTAGAGTGGATGGAATGATGGACTGCTTTTCGAATTTCCCTCTAGACTTATTTATTCCCACAGGCCATAGTGTTTGAAGACAGTCGACCCAGAAAGCTTCTCTTTGTTTTCTGTAACCGTCTGTTTCCGACTCGGTCTTTTCAATCAGCGGTTGCTCAATCGGGTGAATTTCGAAATTTGCTAATGAATGGCCAAGCAGATTGAAATGTTCGGCTACTGGAGTATCATAATTGTGTTTTATATCCAGTTTGTGCCGTGTAGCTCGTTCACGGAATGGATTTTGATTTTCACCAACATACTGCTTTCGACAGCGATTACAAGTGATGAGATAAACCACATCAGGTGAGTCACAATGGAGGAAGCTGCGAATTTGGTAATGATTGTTTGTTTGTTCCGACGAAAATTCATCTTTCTTATCCGGAATAAAAGTATGTAATCTGCAGTGAGGCTTGTCACAATTCACTACTGTGCCTTTTTGACATGTATTACTTTAGTGTTTTCAATTTTTGATGGTTCAAAGTCATTGATATTTCAAAAAATTTCCAATTTCCTAAGGGTTTCAGATTTTAGACTTCTGAGGAGGCGAGTTGAATATCCCCTCGATTTCAGCGACCTGAAGAGAATAGAACAGGCCTCGTTGAAATTTATCGCATGGCTCGAATTACCGTGAAACCGTATGAGCTGTGATTTTATGATGCCCTTGAAAGTATGGGGTGGTTAGAATGATTTAGTATGTAAAAGTTGATGTGAGTTGGTTGGTTTGAAAAATACTTTATAGTCAAGCCGACCGGTGGATTGAAATTGTTTGCCTTTGTAGACTGTCACATCTAGAAAATCAACACAATCTTGACTTATGGTAGCTTTAAGTTTGATGTTAGGATCGTGACTGTTCAAAATTTCCAAAAAATGATCCCATTCTTCTATTGAATGTTCCCAAATAATAAATATGTCATCCAAATATCGGAGGTAAATAAGAGGTTGCTTAACACATTTCCTTAAAGCTCCCTCCTCCCATTCAGCGACGTAGATACTTGTAAAATTTAGACAAAATCTTTTACCCATCGGACATCCCATGATTTGTAAATAAATCTCTCCATTGAATTAAAAATTATTTGCTTTCATGCTCAACTCCAATAGATCTAAAATTTGTTTGCCGGGGCATTGAGTGTCAGGATATTTTCCGAACGCAGTTTTTACAGATTCTACACCTTTGTCTACATCAATATTTGTGTACATAGAGTCAATGTCCAAAGTGGCCAAAATTGCATTTTGTGTTATTTTTAATTTTGTAATTTTGGATTGAAAATCTTGCGTATTTTTTTTATATAACTCGGGTGTCTATTAGCTATCGGTTTAAGGGGTCGTCCAACCTAACTTTGGTCAGTTTTTTGACATTTTTCCCAATGCCTCAGAAACAGATAAGAGAAGTAAGGAAAGGCAAATTATATATCAAAATAATGAGTAAACTGCATAGAAAAGGTACATATAATTTTTTTCAGGAAAAAAAGTGAATTTTATGATTTTGAAGAAGATTAATTTGCAAATGGCATAAGTAACGAACCGGTAAAACCACAAAATAATCGGTAATTCGAAAGCCTTGTCCTCAATATAATGATAACATACTACAGACTCGGAGAAAGCATTTTTTTGACACACACTCTGGTGGGTTTTGATGTTTGAATGTAATAACATTAACACAAATTTTTGATGTTCCGGATGTGGCCATGTTTCAACGATGTTTTTCCGGTCATGTGATTACGATGTGGTTCTTGCAGAAATACTCAATTTGGGCAATCGTAAGAATGCAAGGACGTGATCACGCCCTTTATTTGTTCGAGACAATGTATGAGCGGATTTGCAAACAGGTGACAGCAAGTACTTGAGCTGTTAATGTCATAACTGCAAAATATGGTTCGAAATTCCCTCTCGTGTTTACAGGCCGTCTGAACTTTTTTGTTGACAAAAAATCGGAATTATTGCGCACTAGAAAGACAATATGAACCACTTGTAAAAAAAATAACCGAGTGTATAAAATCGGGACGATACACATAAAATAAGGCAATATTCATAACAAAGTAAGCAGAATGCTTCAAAAATCACTTTTTCACGAAGTATATTCCAAGTGACCTGGAACTATATTGAGCGTGTTAATTTCCCCCTGTCGCTGCGAAGTTATTTACTTCCTAGTAACCATGGAATTTGAAGGCGGGTATGTTTGATGTCTGCAAAGGACCGATTGAAGAGGGGTTGAAAATGATGCATTCGTGCTTTTAAATAAGGTGCGCTTGGACGATGCTGAGAATTTAGTTTTTTCTTGCAACCAACCATAGTAATACAAGCGTCGATCAGTGTCTTTTATGATCGTTTTACACTGACAAATGTGACAAATCTCCTTCACCGGAAACCATCCCCCAATTTGCATATCACAATAAACATAACCGCTGTCACGGAGTGTCAGCGTGGCCGTGTGGTCAAAACCGAAACGAATTATCGAATGCACGGTCAATATTGGCTGCAATTGGCTTTTAAATAAATGAAATATTCGCAATTTCTTCATTATTCATGCCGAGTTACTTTTTAACCAAACCACATGCGTTCAGTTTCGTTTGTCGGCATCAAACTGATATTGTTTGTGGTAATTAAATAGTACGAGAAGGCGAAGGAAGCCAAATATTTTCCATCATCTGTTATTTAATTCAAATTGATAATTTCTTTTATTTTACTGAAATTATGAACTGATAAGGTGGGTGTGTTGCGATTATTATGCCCCAGACCTGGAAGTTGGAAAATCAAAGGTGCATCTAGGGCCGTGCAGTGCTGACCCCTGTCCTCTTAATCTTAGTCTTACCCATTCATCATTACATGTACCAACATTCCCTCTTGTATCTCAACCATTGCTACTCCAATTTGAAGGATATTTGGTTTTGTGATCGAGCATCATGGGGAAACAATGCCTGTGTAGCTGCTGTAGCATGTGTTTCTTCCCACATTTTTTCAGAGTTGTGGTACTTTTTCACTCTTTTGAGTTAGAAAATTTTGTTTATAACTAGTTGATTTGTTACAATTTGTTGCAAAGTGCCTGCTAATACCCTCAATTGTATTGCTACAGAATTTTCTTGTGAAGATTTCGTTCCTATTACTTATCAAGCAACAACCTAATGAATATTCTGTATAAAGCCACCAATCTGATGTTTGACACTTTTATCGGAGCTGTTTTGAAGGCTTATGGAAATCAAAATGTTGATTATGGCAGGACTTTTCTATTCACCCATTAATCGATAAATTAAGTGTTATAGTTGGAAGTAAGAAGCATGAAAGGTCCAGAACTAAAACTTTAAAAAGAATGTTTTGCACTGTAACATGATTTTTGCAGGTACACTTATTTGGAGGTTTACCTGTCTGATAGTGTTTGGAACATGTGTGGCCAGGATCTTCAAAAAGAAAAAAGAGTTAAACTTTGAGAAAAAAGGCATATGCCTTGAGTGCCGGAGGTAGAGTCATACAAGGAAGAGAGACCCCCCCCCCCCCCCCGAAATTTTTTTGTGTCAAATGGAGCTCACTTGTCATCTTTTGGGGATTGCTTTGTGTACTGCGTTCTTGAAAAAAATATGTGAGACCCTCTGGATGTGCCCTTCTGATCTCAATATGTCAATAAGCCTCCTTGGGGAAAGTACATGCAATAATGGTTATGTAAGGTTGATTTGATGTGTTTTGAATAACAATGTACTTTTAAGTACATTAAATGGTTTATTGCAGTGACAGGTTACAGTTACCCTTCTTTCTTCTCCAACAGATATCATGAGTGTATTGATGTCCAAGAGTTAAACAAAGCTAATATACTTATTGATAAACCAGACAAATTTAACAATTTAATCACTATCAAATTGATGCATGGGATAAAAGGGGTTACAGTGCAAGGGGTTTGTAAATATATTTATTCAACTACAATGTATGACTTTGCAGTGTATTCTACATAGGAGAATATCATATTTTCTTTCCAAACCATTACAGTAACACATACATCTTGATATTGGGAGACACTCTTTTGTCCTTCCATACTTCTTCTGCTGGACTCCTTCAAGTTGACCTTTGCTGAACTCCCCAAATCAAAACATAAACAAAAGAAAATGTCTGCCTTCAATCAGTGAGCACTCCACTTATAACATTTGGTCTCAATCTTCATTACTTTCATGAATTAGGAAAAGATTTCTTCGAGTATGTACTTAAATGTTTCTAGAATACAGCTGTTATTTTATTTTGAGGTATTTTATTGTAGAAATTTTGTTCTCTTACTTATGCCATAGCAGACTTTCAGGTGGTGCTATTTACACATGGCAGCAGTTCCATGGCAAATTTCAGTTTCCACATGTTCTATGTTTCATTCCAAGCATTTTGGTATATAATTTATTGGGGTTATTCATTTTGGGCCTTTTTTAGACTTGAAAGAAAATTACATGAAATTTGACCAAAGTTAGGTTGGACGTCCCCTTAAGGTGATGGTCGATAAATTCAGATATTGCGTAAGAGTCAAAATTACAGTCCGAAACAACGGTTCAGTCTACTTTCGCCAACAGTGCACTTTCGCCTACAAACATTATCAGGTAAAAGTGTAGGCGAAAGTGCACTAATTGAGGTATAGATATTAGTGGCTAATTACCATCTCTACCCACAATAAAATAGACTGACCTTTTGGGAATAGAAATAATGACAAACCTTGCAGTCAAGTTACTTTATTACAACATTTTAATTCTAACAGAATATTAGACATCAATATGTAATAAATATACATAAATAAGAAAAGAAAGAATGTAACATGAGCGAACTCTCCATGGAATAATAGCGGAACCTGACACTTTATGTAGAATTTTGGCTCCAATATGTAATTTGTTACGCTTCATTGGTGGCACCAGAGTCTGCTATTATTCCATGGAGAGGCCGCGTGAGCGAACTACATCTGGTGAATCACCCATCGCTTCAATCCACACATCTTGAACCTGTTGAATTGGTAAAAGTGGCAGTGCACCCATTCAGCACTTCCTCGTTGTCCCGGTACTGGTTAACCATTTCCAACTTCTGAACTCTTTTCCATATAGCCTGTGTATAGTGAAAAAAGCAGCCTCGTGTGTCACAATTGGGAAATGTCTGTTGTACTGCTCTTATTGCTGCCATTTCGAAATCAGTTTGAATGACCTCGGGAAGTAACTCATGGCCAGTCACCTCTTGCACCACTGCTTTAAGTTGTGTAAACAAACGCACATATGTACCACACTGTCTATTAGGAAGAAGGCAGAATGCAAGCTGGGACATTTTAGTACCCACAAGTCCATGAATAACATACAGTTGATCCCACAATGGGGGACAAGAATAGAACGTACCAGTTTGGCCGGGAACTGCATCGACAGGACAAAGTAAAAAAGGATTTCGGCGTCCCCATTGGGTCACAAACATCTGAAAAGTTTTTTATTGTTTTTTTAAACATATTTTTTGTTTTGTTTTAAATGGGCCAGACTGGCCTCCTGGAAAAGTTTTTTTTTATATAGAGTTAAAGACAGAGAGAAAGGAAACTGATTAACATGACTGGCAAAAGCTGAAGTTTTTTCTATTCCCCGGTGGGTTCAAGTTTGGCCCTAACGAGGAGATTACGCAGGCTTCTGTTTTTTCTATAGGCAATGATAGGTCTACGATTTAGTGGAACTGACAATTTTGAATTCACCAAATTAAATTCCTCTTTTAGTATTTTGGAAATTTCAACATTATTTCTGTTAAAAGTTAGAATGAATAGAATGATGGACTGTTTTTCGAATTGTCCTCTAGACTTATTTATTCCCACAGGCCATAGTGTTTGAAGACAGTCGATCCAGAAAGCTTCTCTTTGTTTTCTGTACTCGTCTGTTCCCGACTCGGTCTCTTTAATAGGCGGTTGCTCAATCGGGTGAATTTCGAAATTTTCTAATGAATGGGCAGGAAGATTGAAATGTTCTGCTCCTGGGGTATCATAATTGTGTTTTATATCCAGTTTGTGGCGTGTAGCTCGTTCACGGAATGGATTCTGAGTTTCACGAACATTCTGTTTTCGACAGCGATTACAAGTGATGAGATAAACCACGTTAGGTGAATCACAATGGAGGAAGCTGCGAATTCTTTTACCCATCGGACATCCCATGATTTGTAAATAAATATCTCCATTGAATTCAAAATCATTTCCTTTCAAGCTCAACTCCAATAGATCTAAAATCTGTTTGTCTGGGCGTTGAGTGTCAGGATATTTTCCGAACGCAGTTTTTACAGATTCTGCTCCTTTGTCTCTGTCAATATTTGTGTACATGGAGTCAATATCCAAAGTGGCCAAGAATGCATTTTTCGAAATTCTTAAATCTGTAATTTTGGATAGAAAATCTTGTGTATTTTTTATATAGCTCGGGTGTCTATTAGCTATCCGTTTGAGGTGATAGTCGATTAATTCAGATATTGCGTAAGAGTCAGAATTACAGTCCGAAACAATAGGTCGTCCAGGTGGTGTTAGATTATCCGTTCATACTGATGGATTTTTGTGAATTTTAGGCAAGATATAAAATTGCCTTGTTTGATCAGTGAGTGAAGGGGACAAATATCTAAGTTGTCTTTTGGAAATATGACCCTCAGCAAGGAGAGATTCGAGGATTTTGTCAAATTTCTCCTTGTTGCAAGGCCAAATAATTCTGTCTAATTTTTCATAATGTTTTCTATTACTAAGTTGCCTCATAGCTTCTCTGATATAATTTTCTCGAGACAAAATTACAACTGCTCCACCTTTATCCGCCTGTTTTATGATCAGATTTTTATTTTTACGAAGGATCACGAGTGCTCGCCTTTCACCAGCTGTTAAATTGTTTTTATCGGAGAGTAGGGTTAAATTAAAAACTCGTTCAGTAACCTGTTTACCGGCCTGTATAATTTCAGGATCGACCGCGCTATCTATGGGTGTCCACCCTGTAGATGCTGTAAATGGAGATTTTTGCCCTCCTTCATTTTTGAAGAAGTCTGCAAGTTTTAATTCGCTTTGAAAACATAGATAATCAGAAGGTGGAAGTTTTGCCGCTATGCCAGTTTTCGGCTTTGGAGTTGGTATAAATGTTAGACCGCGATCTAATAAAGATTTCTCTGCGGGTGTTAGGTTATCGGTGCCAGACAGGTTAACCACATTTGTTCCTAACCCTAGATCTTCGAGACGGTTGTTACCTTGGTCTTGAATTAGTTCAAAGACAGAAAATTCAACCAGTGGTCGTAGATTTTGTTGGCAGTTTCTGGTGTCCAATGGATCAAATCATAAAACACACTGAATTCTTTTTCGGGTAATTTTGGAATTACATTTATGTTTCGCATATTCAAAAGTGCCTTACTGATGCGGTTTAGGGTCTCCTTTTCCGCAAAATGGAGACGTTTTGAAAAATTTAATTCTGCAAAAAATATTTTCGCAGACGGGAATTTTTTCCGGATTTCGCTTACCATCAGTGATAGCTGCATGGAAGCATCACCCGGAGTTTCTTCCCTGGAATTAATGCCAACGTTTAGGATAATTTTTTCGGGAGCAGAGTTGCCTCTATAATTTTTCACTATAGTCCGAAAGTGTTTAAAATTGGCACCTGGATAACATTCTATTTGCATGTCCGAATGGGGGTTCGATCAATACGTGCTAAATTTGAACTTCCAAACAAAAGAATTTTCTTTCGAATATTGGGAAGGTGCCAAGTATGTTTTTGTTTGCCGCCCTGATGCCGAAACTTGAAGAATTTGGTCTCAAAATGGCGGCTCGGCGATACTGATTTGCGGTTCAGTACCGGCGATTTCAGTTTTTCCGAGTACGAAGCCACTGGTTGAACTGCGGGAGAAGTAGACGCGACAGGAGAAGAGCTAGGAGAAGAAACAGGACCATCCCCGGTCGCGGTATCCAACTTGGAATTGTCCAAGGCCAAACGTGTGGCGGGAGACAATTGCAAGTTGGGCCGTTTACCTGGAGTGAAAGAAGAGGTAGAAAGAGAAGGCGAAGAAAGAGATCGTGATCGGGCACGTTTTCCTGTACGTTGAGGCAATGGAGTTGCACAAGCAGCGGTCTTGGGACTACTACTCGTACCACTTCTTGCGTCCTTGGGGTTTATAGCCGAAATATAAGACTGGAATGCCTCGATAGTCTTATCAGACAACTTGGTCTTGAAATTCTTTTTACCCCATTTCAAGGCTTGAATGACAGCCTTGTTAAAGTCCAGGTTCTTTGAAGATTTGGCCCAAATAACCTGTGACTTTAAATTTTGTAAACAACTTTCGTAATGGGAAACGAGCCCGGCCAAGATCTCATGTGCCCAACTCAGATGTGTTCTCCTGAGTTTGGAGAAAACATCCGAACTGGGCAAGGCAGGTTTTAAGAAGGCATCCATGTAATCCAATGTATTTTGTAATGTTTTGGGAAATGTCCCATCTGCCAAATGGCCTTGCAACAGACCAAGGTGGTGAAAACACTGTATCACCCGAAATAGAGCCTTGACCAATCTGGAGAAATCTCCATAAGGCGGATCAAAGGTTCCATTTCTTGGGGGATGAGCAGTGCTCTGTGGATTAGTTCTCCTTTTATTATTTTTTTTAACAAAAACCATTGTTGACAGAGTATCCTCCCTTAAACAACTAATATATAAAACTAAAAATGAGATAACAAAAGAAATAAAATAAAAAAAAAAATTTTGAAGTAATTGAAGCTACCTTTTTGTGTCTTTGGTTGATCTTCAATCCTTCCTAGTTCTAAGAATCCGTCCCGCTTAACTAGTTTCGCATATGTTTGCTTTGTCAAAAGCCTTAGAGAACAAAGAGTTTGGGTTAAAGAACAAGCCACTTATTTAAAATTATGGGTGGGCGGGTTAGTTTGTCAAAATGGTGGCAACTGACGAATTAGACATTAACCGATTAATCTCAGCTTAGGTGTGGAATTCAACGCTCATTGTTTCGCATGTGTTTTCTCTCAATAAGCTCGAGTCCGCTAAGATAAAACTGTTATCAAGCACAGTGTGAGGTAATTTGTTTTATGGTCCAAAGTGAAAGGAAGTTTGTTTTCAACTTTGATTTGTGATGTAATACACCTGCTGTTACTGCTCCCATATGCTTTCAATATGGGAAATGTGTCGAGCGTTACAATCAACGAGAAGAAATTTGAAGACAAACATTTTTTTTACTAGTTAAATTTCGAAGCTCCGCTCCGAGAAAGTTTTCCCCGTGAGTGAGCATTAAAATTACGAGTATACAATTCGAAAACCCACCCAAATATTGTGTTAAAATAGATCAAATAAAGATTTAGTCAGATGTAGGAAGGGTTAAAATAAAAACAAAAACAAAAAAAAAAGTGAAAAACTGACCTGGGAAGCCCAACATGTTCCATTGAACGTAAGTGTATGCAGCAATGTGCCGGGATTTAAAGAACCAATCTGCTTTATTACTGAAGGGAACTCACAAGAACTGCAGAGCCGCATGATGAATTACTTGAAACAGATTTCAAACGGGGCCTATACTCTGTTAAAGTCAGAATATCAACCTTACTTTGATGTACTCAATATAAAGATCACAGACGCACTGAAAAGCGACCCATTGATAAATGAAGAAGGACGTGCCAGATCACATCCCTTGGAGGAGCTACATCACCAGTTTGATGCTTATCTGAAAGAAATCCCGGTTGTGGGATTCAACTCTGGAAAGTATGATTTCAATGTTGTGAAGTGCGAGCTACTTTCTTTCGTGAAAACGAAACAGGATATTGGATTCACTGTGAAGAGAAACAACAATTTCTTGTGCCTTAAAACAGGACAGTTCAAATTCCTCGACATTGTGAATTATCTGGCACCTGGTTTTTCGTATGATAAATTTCTCAGAGCATTTGGATGTCCAGTGACGAAAGGTTACCTGCCACATGAGTGGATTGATGATTTGAAGAAACTGGAACAAACCACTTGTCGGACTACGATACATTCTACAGTTCGCCGAAAGAGGAAAATATATCGAAAGAAGAATGTGCTTACTGCCAGCAAGTATGGAAAGACCATAAGATGAACACATTTCGCGATTTTCTCGTTTGGTACAACAATCGTGATGTTCAGCCATTCCAAGAAGCACTATAGAGAAACAATTTGCCTTCTACATAGATCGCCGAATCGATATGATGAAAGATGGAATAAGTGTTCTCGGACTCACATTGAAGTATTTCTTCAACACGATCGACAATGACACCCATTTTTCCGTTTTCAATGAGAAGAACAAAGATTTACATCACCTTGTAAAAGGAAACATCGTAGGAGGTCCTTCGATAATTTTTGACCGTCATCAAGAGAAAGGATTAACAAAAAATAGAGCTATTCAGTATGGAGATGAAGCTAAAACATGTGGCGGTGTAGTTGGTTATGATGCCAACGCACTTTACTTGTAGTGTTTAATGCATAAGATGCCAACTGGAATGCATATAAGAAGACGTAAAGAACATGGCTTTAAACCAGAGTATTCTCACAAGTATGGCAGAATGGCACAGCAGTGGCTGAACTATATCTCCACAAGAGACAGTCTTGAAATCCGGCATCAGTTCAATGGAGAAGAGAAAAAGATTGGAAGCAGACATTTGCTCGTAGACGGCTGGTGTAAAGAAACGCAGACTATCTACCAATTTCACGGTTGCTTCTGGCATGGCCACAATTCTCGACTAAACACCAAAAGAAATGGAGAAGCAATTCTTTTCAACAGTGTTCGAGAACAACAAATGGAGGATCTTCACCAAGAGACTATCAAAAACTCCAAATACATTGCTGATCAAGGATACAAACTTGTTGAAATTTGGGAATGTCAATGGCTGAAAATGAGAAAGGATCCTGCGGTAAAACGTTACCAAGAGAAACTTGGGAGCAACACTTTAACATGGACAATGAACGAGAGTGAAGTAACGCAGCATGTGATTTCGGGCAATCTGTTCGGATTAGTTGAGTGTAACGTTCATGTTCCAGACCACCTCAGACACCGCTTTGAAGAAATGACACCCATCTTTAAAAATACCGCCATCAGTACAGACGACATCGGAGATCACATGAGAAAGTTTGCAGAGAAAAAACACGTCATGAGCCAGCCGAGAAGTTTAATCGGGAGTTATCATGCGAAGAAGCTATTGCTTGCAACGCCACTCCTGAAATGGTACCTTGATCACGGCCTCGAGGTGACACATATTTACCAACTCATACGGTATGAACCAAAGGCGTGCTTCAAGAAATTTAGAGAAGAGGTTTCACAGGCCAGAAGAGATGGTGATTGGAATCCAGATAAGGCAATTGTTGCTGACACAATGGAACTCCTTGGGAATAGCGGGTACGGAAAGACAGTAACCAACAAAGAAAAACACAGAAATATTATTTACTGTAATGACGACGAAGCTTCTCGCTTAGTAAACAGTTTGCACTTCCGACAAATGAACCCTTTGAGCGAAACACTATACGAGTTGGAAATGAATAAGAACTGGATCAAGCTGAACTTACCACTTCACATCGGCTTCGTGTACCAATATGCAAAGATGAAGATGTTGCAGTTTTACTTTGATTTCATTGATACCTTTGTGGATAGACGTGATTTTCAGTACTGCCTCATGGATACAGATTCTGGATACATCTCATTTTCGAAATCGTCTCTGGAAGAAGTGATAAAACCAGAAAAAAGAACAGTTTTATAGAGAGTATCATCAATGGCTGCCGTCAGAATCATGCCATCAGCACAGAGAAGACACTGATCAAACCAAACTTAGAGGCGATAAATGATCCGTTAAGGGGCTGTGCTGCAGAAACCGGAAAGCATTTGATAAAAGAACACCTGACCTTTTCAAGGTTGAATGGAGCGGAGATGGAATCATGGGTCTCTGTAGCAAAACCTACTACTGTTTCGGCCCGAGTAGCAAGTTTAGTTCCAAAGGAATAAATAAACGCCAAAACGACGTGACGAAGAACAAATATATGCATGTGTTGAAAACGCAACAGAGTGGAAAAGGAGTTAACCGTGGATTTGTAGTGAACAATAATGGCATGTACACTTACAGCCAGATCAAGGATGGACTGCCATATTTTTACCCGAAAAGAAAAGTTCAAGAAGCCACTGACCAAACCACTGGATATATAGACATTAATGTACTCTGACCATCAGCTGTTTTGTCACTGCAATCTTGATGTGAAAATGCATATATATGTGTTACACGTCATTAATCAGTCAAGTATATTTGAAAGCCGCAATCAAATCGTGTTTTGTCAGATAAATGTATATTGTAATATTATTATGTTGTACAGAATAAAATGTATTGAATGTTGAAAGGCCTTCTGTTATCTATTGTATAGGACGCACTTATCCCCGAATCAGCCCCCCCCCCCCCCCCCCAATCTGGCCTTAATTACCAAAACACCACAAATGCTAACCTCATTTCCATAGTAGTCCATAATTCGTACTACCAATACCACCCCCACCCACCCCCGTCCTGAAACGAGTTAATAGGTAAGAACTTATTGGATAATAGACCAACAGGCCGTTAATCCTTTACTACTGTTCTAAACAACCTAGTGTAATACCGCCTGGTCTGGAATTCCATACTACCAATACCAGCCATTAGATACTATAAATGATTCGGTAGGTTAATAGTACTAAGGGGGTGATAACCCAACAGACCATTCATCCTGTACTGCCAATCTAAATCACCAATGACTATGTCGCAATACCACACTACTCCCACCCACCCTACTGCTTTACTTAGCTATAGCAGACATAGGATAATATGAAGCATAAGGTGGATTAATAGTACTAATGGCTAACTTGGGACCTGAAAGGGATATACCACGCATATTATACTTCCGCACTAGGCGACCATGCATTACACCCGCCCACCCCACAATAACGCCTGCCACCGCATTACATACTACCTATACTAATCATGGGATGACATAAAGCATTAAGTCGATTACTCTTACCAATGGCTTTCGGGGGGGGGGGGGGAGGGGGTACAGGACAATATACCGCTACTATGATATTTCTCCTATCAAAATTCAGCCACCCCCCTGACCCGAATTACGTTGTCAGATTGAATACTGGACAACAACAGCGGTCAACGTCTCTATGACGTCGCGTGCGCATCATGACGTCACGACGTCAATAGCAACGTCAACCGTTTCGCGGAGAAAATCTTTCAAGAAAAGTCTCACCTTTCCCATCATCTTTCCACCACTTACTCATAATATATACCCATAGCCATGTGTTTACCCATATCACTATACATACCATATCATACCATTTAGGCAGTACGTACACCATTTGGTGGATCTAGCTGCAAGGAACCGTACTTTTGCACCGGCAAAAGTTGCTCCCCCAAAGCTCCGGTTCCTATGGGAATTTAACACTAGCTGCATCAGTAATGCTCCGGGTAATAGGGGACGAAAACCTCCTGCTATACTACTTATCTTGAAATGGTTCTCCGCCAGAAATAACTTCTCAAATTCTCAAATTCTGCTCTTTATATTTTGTCATAAATGTAGCTTTAACCGTGTCGGACTCGGGAGCACTCCTCTCTTTGTATTTCTTACTGTCTTCGTCAGCGACCACTGTCTCCTTTTACAACCCATCCGCAATCTCTCACAGAGAAGAAGCGACACTAAACTCAATTTTGTGGTGATAAGTTACTGACAAGCTAGGAGTTTTATTCGAGGGATAGTAACGGTGGGAACAATTAGACACCATTGACGTGTAAAACTCCGCAAAATATGTGAGCGAAACGTATAGACATTCATACAATTTATCCCTCACCAGTGCTATTGTAAATGACAATAGTCGAAATTTCCGCATAAGAAGAAATATGCAACGATAATGTTTTTGTTCCAGTTTGTGAAAGTACCCATCGTTACAATTTCCTGCTGTTTCCTTAAGACAATCGATACAGTGGATTACATAGTTTTCATTTATTCGAACGTCTCGTAAAAGCCAAATTCGACTTTAATATGTATACTAGAATGGAAATTGGGAACCCGTATTTCATATAAACAGCATTAATACTTCCTAAGCTAACCCGAAGATACAAACAACAGTAGGGCGAAATAACTCTACCACAAGTTTAGCGGCAACAATAATGAGATCATCTGACAGGAGGTGAATCCACAAATCAGCTAAACGAACCCCTCATAATACGAAGTACAGAGTGTTTAGCCCGAGGACACCAATAACCTTAATGACGTAAAGAGTGTGCAAGATATAGGAATCTCAAATCCTCTAGGACCCTGCCGTGACAGTGTCTTAGAAGTATGGAAAACAAGTGTCGTTAAGGGCTGGGGAGAGAGTTAGGTTTTTTTTTCAGTCAGTCAGGAGTCTAAGATATCTATGTTTCTCTTGCTAATAAACATGTACTTTCTTAAAAGACAAGGTGTGATACTTGAACTTGAGTCCCACACTCAGTCGGGCATACAACAATAGAACCCTTTTTGGGGCGGCTGAGGTTCCAGCATGAACAGTTGGCAGTACGGTTACGATGCGTTTAATTAAATAAGAAGTTGAATCAAGACTGCTACATGCATATTGTTTTCTTTCCCTAATTCCGACTGCATCATTAAGGCATGCATGTCTTAATGATGTATCTGGGACATCTGCCAGTCGAGGCTTGAGCCATCACAGTTCGGGGAAATCCGGTTTACACCCTAGCTGGTCATCTTCGCGATACCCTGGTTCTGTTGTACGAATTAGAAAATTCCACAATTATCAACAGAAAAACTGTCTGATTGCCAAAACTTCTATGGGCAGAAGAAAAAGAGTTTAAAATGTACCAATCACGGATGTAAAAAGTGTTTGCCGCACCCAATCATACGAGAGAAAGAAATGCAAAAACAACACAATTTCCTCCAAATCGGCTTTTTTAAATGTCCAAATGTCGTGAGATCAGAATAATGGTGTTTCAAACAAGCCGATGTATAGGGCCCTGCGTAGCTTCGAGATCCCATTCGATTTCGAATCTTAAGTTGATATTCGATTCTATTCGGTTCGATTTCAGCTGCCCGATTCGTACCCTTTCGAATCTTTATACGGGAATGTAGCTTGATACCAGCCATTGTCGTCGTCGCACAAAAGTTCAAATGGATTTGGTACGTAAATAATGCTGCAAATAAAGGCAGCGTGTAATTTCATCTACATTGACATAAATAATATGTAACTCATGCCACCTCCTAATTCCATTCTCACTAGTCTCTACCGCTGTAGAAAATAAAGTTAAAGTTTCCAAACAATGTTGATGATGAGCTGTTGCTAGCGTCTAGTCTTGTGCAGTGCTTAGTGCTGCTAAGTCTCACGCCCGTTCCTGGGTAATGTTCCAACTACATAATCAAAGCATGCCTTCCCGGACGGCATGCCTTTGATGATGTAGCTGGAATATTTTATCAGTCAGAACTTGAGGCGTCACAGTCAGAACAATCAGGTTTACCACCCCTTCCCGTTACCCATATCGGTCATCTTCCAGACGCCCAGACTTCGATTCGAGATTCGATTCGATTTCGAATAAAAGATCTGATTCGATTCGAATCGAAAATGTGTGATTCGCAGGGCCAAGCAGATTATGGTTCTTAGATTTTATTTCTTATTATTTTTCACATGAGAGAGAAAAAAATTCCAAAATACCCAAACAGAAATATTTGTCTCATTGTCGAAGCTACTAGAGCTCCAAATGAATGAACTAGAACCGTGTCCATAATAGAGTTGACATCATATTTTCCAGTTTTATTATATTACACAGAGAAGAGTTTGCAAAACAGATCGATTTCTTTTTGTAAAATTTGGGAATTTTTGTTCCCAAGGGCCATGGACATAAACAGTGAGAACCTACTGATTTTAGTATGTTTAAATTGTATAATGGGTGTGTTTCCTAGATTTTGATATCAATAAATAAGAACATTTTCCTTTGACCATTTTTCTTTTCTGTAAAAGGACTCTATTGAAAGCTCGAAGGCCCCTGGCAACCTGGGAGGGGGGGGGGGGGGTGGGGTCACTATTTTTCATGTTACATAAATATGAGTTAGCGCAGCGAACTCGTTCTCCGACTTAACGATTACACTACAGGGGTCTATTAACCAGCTGGTCCTTGGGTCGAATTTGTACAGGTCACGTCACAACTGGATTCTTGGGCGTTGGACATTTCGTCAGGCGTCGATGAATGTGCTAATAGCCAATTCAGAAGGTCATCTCAACCACTTGATGAAGACTGTTCGTGCTCTTCTATTATATTGTATACTTTCATTTTTCACCAGTCAAATATAACAGTCACTTGTCGTGTTGGTAGAGCAGAACATGTACGCATTGACTAGTACTGGAATAATATTTTAAGTTGAACCTAAGCCGCAAACCTCAGACCATGTCACCGTCAGTTTATAATAATAATCTATATATTCCAATTTGACCCTACCAAGAGCCCAAAACCCACATCACGAATGAACATGGCAACTTCAGTGAATGAGGTAACTTTGACGATAACAAATTTGGTAAATAAATCTCTCGTGTACCCCACGACGTCCCAAGACAACAAAAAATCAATAACTTGGATAAAGGTAGAGGAACTCCATCTCAGTTCAAATCCTGAACAAGTTCATGATTTGAACTGAGATTGAATAACTTCAACTTTTTTACAAGTGGATTGTAAGTATACATTCTTAGAATGATCATTGACCTCGAAAAATACGATTCTATGGGCAGTATGCACTTTGAATCTCCTCCTATTGTTATTATCTTTTCAAATATTTCACTTTGTGACGTCAGACGATGCCACCGAGGACGAAAACTTTGAGAAAACTAAGCGACCTCTCGTCCAATCAGAGGACGACAATTTTAGTGGTATTGAAACATATAAGTTTCTTTAAATTTCCACAGTGCTAGGAACGAAGTACCTTAATCCCATATCGTCAGGCCGAACAGTGGACAAGAATGTTGAACAGTGGACAAGAATGTTTAGCTACTTCTTCCTAAGATTTAAGGAACGTTTCGAAATGCGGTGGAGTTTTAGTTAACAAGGACTGCTCCTGGTTTATATAGCAGCGACAAACAGATGACTAGCCTGCAACACTGCGAGTTTGCAGAGTCTGTCAATGCCTCGCCACCAGATCTGTCGGCACGTAAGATAACCAATGCCCAGCCATGAGTCGTTTCCATTGTCCAACACTGGCCGAATAACATGTTATTTATTTATTTATTGGTGTTTAAGGTCATCTATTTCTGCACAATGTCCAATCATGAGACACGACAGTTTTACGAGTGGAGGAAGCCGGAGTACCCGCAGAGAACCACCGGGCAACGACGAGCAACGTATGCTCCCCATCATACTAACTCCACACAAGCAGCGTTAGCATTGGTTGAAGACAAGTGCACCTTCGATGTGCAGTACGTCTTAGTACACAACACCACAGTGCCCCACAACTCCCGGGCAATGGGGGTGAAGCGTCATTCCAAAGGACACAACGCGGTTGTCGCAGGTGGGATTTGAACCGCGGACCTCTCGCCATTGCAGCCTGCACTTCTCCCTACTGAGCCATAGCGCCCCCAATATGAGGCGGTTCTAACTGTGTCTCCTAATCGCGTGATCGTAAAACATTTGTTTCCCAGTTTTGCCTTGCACTTTATCATTTATTATGATATTAAAACCAAAATATTAGTAGCGCCGAAATTTCTATCAACCTACTAGAATTTCTCCAAATACTACACACATTCTCGCGATAAATGACAAATATTTATAACTTCTCGGTACGAGCGTTTTCAGAGTATTTTTTAAGCAATTTCTACTGGGCGACATAGATCTCTAATAGGTTTCTCAAAAATGGTAAGTTCTCAACTGATTCAAAATTGGTCATGCATTTCAGTCTACATACTTCATTACTTGTACACTACAACATATAAAAACACTACTGTAACAGAGAAAGCTTTGGTAGCATTTATTTTGTTCAAAAATACCTTGTCGCCCATTAGCTTGAAAACTACTGTTACTGGGAGACAAATATTCATCACTGGGCGACATTTTGTCGCCCAGTGATAATGTTAAAAAATACTCTGAGCGTTTTGCAGCATACATTTAACTTACATTAAATTCCCAATATGCACCAATCTTAGATTTTCTAATTATACTTATACTATTGCTAACAGTTCAATCCACTACTTTACAGTACGGCCGCCGTGGACTGGTCACTGTCCACAAGTGGGCAATATTTCCACGGTCGCAATAATATTAGATTCCAAACACTAATTATAGGAATAATAATCAAAAAATTAAATAATAAAGCACCTAGTATAATCCGGTGCTTCACTAATTAAACTTTTATTGTTGGTGATTTTTGTTACCTGGTAAATGCATGCGTGGATATCACTTCTCACGTGTGGATTACGACCACGCAACGGCGACTGTACTGTAGCCCCATGCTAACGCGAAATGTTTTAAAGTACGCTTTGGCTGTGAGCGCTAATTCTACGAATTATGTCTCTCAAATTTTCTTGTTCGTGATATATCTGAGGATTCAATACTACCTCTAAACTTCCTGTTACCCCAAGCGGTTTAAAGTCGCATTGGCCCATTTTAAAGCTTTGCATGCACAAATGAAGGTTAAAACTGTGAAAAAAATGTATTTGCCTTCTGTTATATATTCAATAAAGTAGGAAATCTTCCTACCCAGCCAATGACTCAGTCAAGCGCAGTTGATTATGGCCTATCACAGAGAGTGAAAAGACCACCTAAACTAAATGAACAAAAAATATGCCAATAATAAATTTAATTCTATCACATGTCGGAAAGACACTTTCCCCAAAATTGTCGACAATATATTTTGTGAATTTGTGGCATTCTCGAGCCTCACATCATGAACTTAACAGGTATTACATACAAACTTAACTACTTGTTTAACCCTTTACCGAACATGAAAAGCAGGCGACACTTGCAAAAACAATTCTTGAATAACTAATTTTTTTCATTTTGTGTCTAAAAACATAAGTTTCAACGTTTCAACGCGGGGCCATAACCTATGTTTTTGAGACAAAAAATGAAAAAAATTATGAAAATTAATTGGCGATTTTTTAGAATAGCGCTGGCCGGTTTTGGCCGTTACGTTGGGTAAAGGGTTAATATCGTAAGGCATTTCTAATATTTTGAAGTCAAGAAATAAAAAAAATCCTTTTGTAACAACATATTTCTATGAAAAGAATTTATTGGAAATAGAAGGCGCCAGACATCGTGGGATAAATCATCTTACCGGTGGCACTACCATGCGCATAACTAAGAAAAGTTACCATGAATATGTCCCCGCAAAACGATTTCTTATATGAAATGTGACGAGAACAAAGCTTTCCACCATAGGCACATGGCCTTATAACTAAGGACCCAAGCAAAAACCTTAATTGCAGTGTGGTATCATTGGACGAATAATGTTGTCCATCACCTACCATCCTTTTCTGAGAAAAACACACCACATATTTCCCATAGGTTCCTCTTGTAATGAAAGAGAGAACAAAAATTAAAAAAAACAAGGAAAAACAGTATAGTGTCTCCCCCACCCCATTATCTTTGGGAAAACAAAACAAGAAAGTAGGATGAAACTCCTCTACCGTTATCCTGATATTTTTCTGAGATGTTTTCTGTGACTACAGAAGGAAGGCAATCTAAAAGAGTACACTGCCTGCATAAACTGTCGTTCAGTGAACCTCACAGGTAATCACCTATTGATGTTTACTTGACAGGATAAGTAAGGTCCTTTACATTGTTTCAGATTTGTTCATCTCATCGAATCCAGGAATAAGGAAAGTCAGGAAAATTCACTTTTAATGCAGAATCGGAAAGAAAAGCAGACGAATGGAATTTAATACATGACTCGATATGAGGTAAAGAACTGGTTACGTGATAAGTAACGCATTTTTGATACGCTCAACTCCATGTATAGATCATAGAAAACATCACGAGAAAATATTAATTGTATCTCCCGCAGTGAGACTTGCACTTGCATAGTATTATCAATGCTGTTGTAGTTTGTAAATGATGAAATATGTCAACTGTTATTATTATAGTTATTTATACCATGCTCACCTATGTAACTAACCGTAAAAAGCCTGTATGTTAAATTTTAGCTTTTAACCCCACTACTGGCGTAAAGCTTCTACTGCGGTTAAAAAAAAATTACACATATGGTTGGAAGTTCATCCAACTTGAACTCTGACATGACGCAATTTGCCAACTTCGATACATTCACTCTTCGCGATTTTTCATTTAACCCTTTACCCAACGTAACGGCCAAAACCGGCCAGCGCTATTCTCAAAAATCGCCAATTAATTTTCAAAATATTTTCATATTTTGTCTCAAAAACATAGGTTATGACCCCTCGTTGGAACGAGCTCGTCGAGCTCGTTCCAACGAGGGTCATAACCTATGTTTTTGAGACAAAAAATGAAAAAAATTAATTATTCAAGAATTTTTTTGCAAGTGTCGTCTGCTTTTCATGTTAGGTAAAGGGTTAAACATACGACGTTTTGCGGTACTATCTACTACGTGCAATGACTTATTAAGTGTAAAATACCTACATTTAAATATTTAAAATAAAATTTAAGAATTATTAATAATAATTTGACTTAAAAAGCAAGGTACATTCAGTCAATTTTGACGATGTGTCTAACTGTCAAATCAAGCATTCATGTGCAGCCGGTAGTATTGCCCACCGGTGCAGATGTAAACAAAACAAACTCGTGTGTTTGCGATAGAAAGTGTCGTTTTGTCTCCGCTGATCCTAACCATATTTTCCTGTGTATATCACAACAGCAGTGCAGATGCTAGGCACACAATGAAGCTAGAATTAGGGATATCAATTAGATTACTCGACAAATGCATATCTTTTGTCTCAACCTTACATTATGAACACCCCTTTAGCCTTAAAATATTAAATTACAACTGAAAGAACTATGCAATCATGGGAATGGTCCTCTTAGCTAGAAAACAATTTCGAAAACTGAAGAACGACTAAAAGTTGACCATATAAATGCATTTTTTCAACATATCCACAAGATGACAAAATTAATGGGTTGAATAAGCTTCGGCCCTCTTACAGTACTGTCGCCGTGGACAGGTCGAAATCCACAAATGGGCAATGATGTCCATCCATGCGTTTACCAGGTAATAAAAACCATCATCATCAAAATTTTAATTAATGAAACACCGGGATGTACCCGGTGCTTCATTAATTAAATATTTGATAATTATTCCTTCAATCAGTGTTTGGAATCTAATATTAGTGCACCCGTGGAAATAGTACCAACCCGTGGAAAGTGACCAGACAACGACAACCGTACTGTATTTAAAGAGCATTTCGAATTTGAAAGTTTTTTCATCTTATGAACTCATACTGAAACAGGCCTCACTTCTCTCGCCTTAGAGTTAGTAACCATTCATTGGCTATCGGAAAGGGCTGCACTGTCAACCACAAATTTAATGCTACAATGGCGTATACCAGCACTGCAATACCAACAAAGTGGAAGACGAGAAACACTTTACAATTACCTGCTCAAAATGCGAAGCAGTTCGATGTGATCTTTAGGAAGCGATTGCCACGATTGATATGTCATTTGAGAAGATGAATAAAAACGAAAAATTTCTTTTCATAATGAAAAATAGAATTCTGAGATTTGTAATACGAGCTGCAACTCGATAAGTATATTATTCACAGCGAAGGGACTTTAGGCCAAATGTGTACGCATGAAGAGGTACACTTAATGATCATAAAGGGAAATATCAGTCTCTTAATTATCCGCTCATGATGTGAATATAGCGGTCATTGATACTCCAACATTTATGTACTTTGATTTCATATATAATTATATTGTTATAGTCAGTTTCCATGCTGCCCGACTGAGTGTACTCTGAAAATAAATTTATCTTTTTATTTTATCTTATTATCGACGGATGCTTATGGGAACAACATTTTATCTCGGTGGACTGTTACTGCTTTTTGTGCGTCGATTTGGAGGTGAATGTCACCGACTTATCGCTGAAATCTACCAACGTGTTCGGATATTATAAAAAAGAAAATCTAGTATATTTGAGTGGATACCGAAAAACGGCTCTGAAATAATCCTCCCCAAAACAAAACCCATAAAAAACAGTTTCTAAAACTAAAATAATAATTTCAACAACAGCAGAATGTATTTAATGTTTAACAATGAATTCAATTTTAACCCTATACCCAACGTTACGGCAACAACCGGCCAGCGCTATTCTCAAAAATCTACAATGAATTTTCATTATTTTTTCATTTTTGTCTCAAAAACATAGGTTATGACCCCTCGTTGGAACGAGCTCGTCGAGCTCGTTGCAATGAGGGGTCATAACCTATGTTTTCTGACAAAAGTTGAAAAAAATTAGCTATTCAAGAATTTTTTTTTGCAAGTGTTGTCTGCAGGGTTTATTTTCTTCCTCTTTACATTATTTTTTCATAGGTTTTGAATAATTTAAAGCACGTGGTGCTCCACCGATTAGTCTTTGTTGTTTCTTCAGTAATGCGATATAAACGACACAAACCAGACTTTTCCCAATTCGCCCAGTTTGTGTAGGTTAAAACAAAATGTTTTATCTATAAAGATACCAAATTCATAGGGTTATCATATTTTCTTCGATTTACAAGAACCAAGCTAACCAAAAAAATGCATTGGCAATTTGTGTCACAGTTTATAGTTACTGTGTAGAAAATGGGTTAATTTTTATATCATAGCTCATTATATGCTCGCGTCAAACAGCATACTATTGTGGTGAGAGAACAATAAGCCAGAATGTGTCTTTTCTGGACTGTGTAATAAATTAAATGAACAATGTGGACAGTGTGATGCTGCATGTGATTTTGTGGGAAATGCTTACTGGTTCTGTATAGTCAGCTTTTCTTCCATTCATTGTTTATTCCCACTTATTAAAAAAATGACATTTTAAAAATACATTATCTAATAATTACAAAAAATAAACAATGCGGTGAGGCTGAAAGGACACAATTCAATGATCAGTAAGTAAAACTCTTGACATAGGTCATTCAGTGGATAGTCTCAGTATTTTAGATATATTTATTTGTAAGTATTGGTGCAGATTAGTTTAGCTTACAATGTGGTAAAATTGTCACTGTCAAGTTTTGGATTGACAGTGGTAAGCTTACAACATTGATATTTTGGGTTGGAAGAAAATAAATGCTTACACCTCAGGGTCAGAGTGGTTTATATCAAAACTAATTAATCTTGTATGTAATTGATATTATTATTTTGGCCAAATATGTGGATGGAGAGTTTTTACATGTATCTGATTGTAGTTGGGTTATGCTGGATGCTTTGACCAACTTTAATCCGATGCACCTTATAATTGAGGGGAGTGAATCAGAAGTCCATACCACTTATGAATATGTAGTTAGCCTAAGACATCGTTTGAAGGAAACATTGGATTTAGCTCAGAAGTAACTAGAATGTCAAAATACTTGTTATGGTAAGTATTACAATATGAAAAGTAAAGACAGGAAATTTATAGTTGGTGAAAAAGTTTTGATCTTCCTGCCCTCTGAAGGAAACGAATTATTAATGCAGTAGAAATGACATTTTGGGGTTGTGGGCGTGTTAGAAAACTGTAACTACCGAATGATAAGAGATAATAGTCCAGGCACATTAGACATAAAAATGAGAAAGTAAGGAAAAAAATCGGAGAAAGCTGATTTTTTTATATGTTTCCGGGACACACATTGCGGATAAAGTGTGAAAAGTCCCCGCGAATCCGAGTTGAGCTTTTTTAGTTATAGCGTTTTTTTGATGAAAAAAAAAATTTAAAAAAAAATTCGACCCAGCTCCATATTTCTCATTCTTATTCGCCTTAGTAGGGTGAGAATCATAAATATCGTGCTGAATTATATTGAGAATACATATCCCCAACAGAAAATGCCAACTTTGTACCAATCCTCACACTCAATGGTGAAATATTCACAAAAATGTACAAAATTACGAAAAAAAATTTATTGTTTTCATACACACAACGGTACACAACGTCCATTAAATCAAACCTACGACTACTTTGGGAGTTAAATTATATATCAAAAATTGCAGAAAAGCAGTGGCTTTATAATGATATATAACAATAGTCATTTATTCCATAATGAACTGGTGAAACGTGTGAAATATTAACCATACCCCCTAAACTCAAATTCAAACGGCATCGATTTTTCTCATTCAAATACCGTATTATAGCATCATTGTTTCAATTTCCATGTTCGATTAAATCACATTATATCAAAGCAGTGGAGATTGTGTCTTCGTCAGATAAGTTGACAAAAGTTTTCGTTAGACTCGGCGGCTTCCATATGATTATGTCATATTTAGGGGCAATTGGTTCGATCATGGCTGGTAGAGGCTTGGATGAACTTTGGGGGATTGTTTATGCTGGTGGGTCAATCCATCATTTGATCAGTGGTCATGCATATTCAAGAGCAGTTCGTGCCCATTTGCTAACACAAATTGCCATTACAAAACTTGTGTTTGAAGAAAGCCGAACACTAGATAACATAGACTGCACAGAAGTCAATGAAATATTCTGTGGACTTGCCAGAGGTGACTGTACAACAGCTGACGCTGTCAATCAAGAAAGTGTCAACCATCTACTGTCAAAATTACACGAACTGCTCCAGAATGCGTCAGTAGGACGCACAGGAAAGCTTGGGGTACAATACTACGAGCAAATAGGTCTTCTCCAGTTGTTCTTGAGAGCAGAGCGCACAGGCGACTGGGAACTCCACACATATTGTGTTCGCAATATGATTCCAGTATTTCACGCAGGTGGTCATTTTGCATACGCAAAAAGTTCTCATCTCTATTTGCAGCAGATGAATGAGCTAACAGAAATAATGCAACAGGATGATTTGAAGTTGTTCACTGAGAAAGGTTACTTTACCATAAGGCGCTCAGATAAATTCTGGGACGGGATATATTCTGATCAGACCATAGAGCAGTGTTTAATGAGAATGTTCAAGCTCCCTGGTGGTCTCACACATGACAGGGGAATAACCGATAGCACTGTTGCGAAATGGGTACATGGACTACCTCTTTGCCTTCCGATATGTAGTGCTCTCGAAAATTTTGTTCATGTTCACACTGGTCATGGCGAACAACATCGGGATCTCCGTCAAAGTTCACAATTGACTGATGCCAATGATATCACCAAATTATTGAACTGGCTCAGAGTGCATTCCCCCTTTCAGAATAGAGATCCACTACAATTAGTCTCTATAGCGACCGGGCTTGTGGCCGACGAAACTGTGAACTGTGCCCAAGTTCGCAAAATTGGTGAATGTTGCGTATCGAATGTTGTAAGCAAAACGTTCAACAGCATCAAACTACGACGTGTTGACACTGTGAAGTCTTTCGCATCGATGGCAAATAGCATCAAAGTCCGTGGAAGTAAGGGAGTGATTGACCCCACAATTCTGTTCAACCGCATCACATGTGTTATTCAGTCACAAGCAGAGATGGAAGAGTATCTCAAATATGAACTCGCCCCGAAACCACCAGCATTGTTTGATTCTGCTGGAATGAGGAAGACACAGAAAAGCACGCTCGGTAAGATCCTCAAAACATACGGTTCCGAGCAAACTAAAATCCCAGAACATTCTCTGTTTGTTGTAGATGGTGGATTTTTATTGAGGACAGTTGTATGGCCTAAACAGTCGTCATATAAGGACATATGTACATCATATTCCAATTATCTAGTGAGACATTTTGGGGCGAACGTCGTGGTTGTTTTTGATGGTTATGCTTGTACAATGTCGACAAAGGGCATGGAACAAGCCCGTAGATCTAAAGACAGGTATTCCATTGATATCAATATCTCACCCGAGTTACCAGCCACCACACCCCAATCCGATTTCCTTGCAAATGCCAAGAACAAAACCCAACTGATCGATCTTCTAATGCAAGAGCTATCTGCTATCAATATTCAGTCCAAGCAGGCCGAGGCTGATGCTGATGTACTGATAGCCGAAACTGCACTTGACATCGCTCAAGATGACAACAATGTTGTCGTTGTGGGAACAGACACAGACTTGTTAGTCATTCTTACCTCTCGAGTTCAACCGGGGTGTAATATTCACATGATGTATTCCATTACCCCAAACTTACTAGTTTCAGTTAGTGAAATAGCAACCAAAATGGGTGACCATAGAAGCAACCTCCTTGTAGCACATTCTATAAGTGGTTGTGACACTACTTCTGCACTCTTTCGAGTTGGTAAGAAGAAAGTATTCAGTACAATTGTCTCCGATGTTACTAGCGACTCACAACAGTATGTCAACACAATTTTGGCGGGTGACAGTACACCAAGTGCAGTAGCCGCTGCCGGGGAACAACTTCTCCTGATCTTATACGGGAGTAAAACTGTTTCCTCTCTCGACCAATATAGATATGTCACTTACAAGCGTTATGTAGCAAAATCTAAACTGAATAAACCCATCGACCTAGCCTCACTCCCACCAAGCAGCGATGCTGCACAACAACATGTCTACAGATGTTATCTCCAGGTCCAACAATGGCTGGGCACTTCGCTTCCTCCGACGGATTGGGGGTGGTCCCTAGACAATGGACTTCTTGTACCGACTGCAGCCACAAAGCCATGTGCCCCCGATAACATACTGAATCTGATCAGTTGTGGTTGCAAGAGTGCTTGTACAAAAAGGTGTGGGTGTAAGAAGGCAGGACTCTCTTGCTCAGGTTTGTGTAATTGCAGTTCGGATTCTTGTAACAACCACAGAAACACTGTCCTGTCGGAAATTTCTGAGTTCGATGAATAATATGTATATAGGTCATGTCATTTCTGTATATAGCGTTGATAATAGTCAATGTAACTTAATCCATGTTGATTGATTTGTACATTCTGTAAATATTATTTATTGATTTTTGTACATTCTGTAAATATTATTTATTGATCTAATGCTGCCAGACACAGACGTGTCTGTTCGGTCCCAAGCCCGAAAATAGTTGAGTTCTCATGCTGACGAATTTTATGCCAAAAGGGGAACTCGGCCAGAAGCAGTGGGGGTCTTCCATAATGTCTATTTTGTAAGCAATGATAAAAGTCTTCAAATGGTGGTGGATTTTTTATCGTCTGTCCAACTAACATCCCGTTCTGTACTACGACCCTTTGGGCAAATCCGTTAGGAAAATCGTCATTTTTTGCGTAAATCCGATACTTTTTTGTGAATTTTCAATAATTTTCAGAAATTGTCACAGAATGCACATTTTCCTCTAGGTAAATGTATATTAGACATTATGTAGCTCGAAATACGCGTAAACAAAAAATACAGTTGGATCAATTCGAGGTTATCGTGCATTTTTTTTTTATTTTTTTCAAACGCGTTTTCGAAAAAAGGCTGTAGAAAAAAAAAGCTCAACTGGGATTTTAGGGGACTTTTGTCTAATCGTTCAGTGACATGTACTCGACATTCTCTGAAAAAATCAGCTTTCTCCGATTTTTTCCCCAGTGAAACCTAATGTTCTTGGGCTATAATGTGGAAACATTTCATGCTAACCTCTTGAACAGGTACATCTCTAGAGATGAAAGGAGTTTGATAAGTAATCAGGTGTCATTGGTTCCACCCTCAAGAAATGGTGGTGCTCAATTTGAATGTATGACAGTAGGGCCAGTAGCCCATGATAGACAGAATGATGATGTAGATGATACAGCTTGTGAAGTGGAGAATGAGTATTATATCTCACCTCCATGTGTTAAAGGTACCGAGTCACTTAGTGATGTGCACATTCGACAAATCTGACACTTGAATGACAGCAACAGGTACGTGATTTGTTGTATGGGTATGAACGCAGGTTATTACGAACATTCTAGGAGAAACCAACTAAAACGAACATGATATAAAGTTTACATCAACTGTGCCGATAAGACCTAAACAATACCCTCTTCCTTTGGCTATGATAGATACCTTGAAAAGTGAGGTTAGGGCTATGCTGGATATGGGAATAATTGAACCTTTCCAGTCTCCTTACTCATCACCTGTAGTGTTAATTAAAAAGCCTGATCAGACAAATAAATTTTGTATCAATTTCAGAAAATTCAGCAGCATAACAGTATTTGATTCAGAGAAGATACCAAATCCTGAAGAAATTTTTGCCAAATTGTCAGGTATTAAATTCTTCTCAACAAATCACCTCAGTAAGGGTTACTGTGAGATACTTCTCACCGAAATCAGCAAGTAGAAAACTACCATTTGGCCTTGTCACAGCATCAGCGGGGTTCTCGAGGATGATGCGACGGTTACTCAATGGAATGGAAAATGTGCAAAATTTTATAGATGTTATTTTGGACCATTCAAATTGTTAGGAGATTTATTTGCAAACTTTTGAGTGATTTATTGCATAGATTGAGTGAAGCTAATTTAATGGTGAAACCTAGTAAATGTATCAGAGGAAAAAGACATTTAGAATTTTCAGGTCATTGTGAGGGCAAGGGAAGTATTCAACCAGTGAAGGAATAGGTGAGTGCAATAGGGCAGGCCAAGAGACTGAAATCAAAGAAGCAGTTATGGGCTTTCCTTGGAACAGTTGGATTTTATCGAAGATACTTCAAGGGCTTTTCAGATATAGAAGTTCCCTTAACTGATTTAACTAAGAAGGTCAGTCCAAATAAAATATCATAGGGAGAAAATCAGGAAAAAAGCGTTTGTTAAGTTTAAAGAGTGTTTAATAAATAAGCCTATTTTGAACTTGCTTGGTATGACTAAGATATTTATTCTTAGAACAGAAGCTTCATCAAATACTGGTATATGGACTGTACGTTGACAGGATAGTGATTAGTTAAAATTTCCAGTTTTATATGCAAGTAGAAAATTGTTACCCCTGGAATTCAGATACTAGATTATAGAAAAGGAGTGCCTTGCATTAGTGTGGGGTGTTACTAAATTCCAAATGTATTTATATAGAATTGACTTCATAGTGGAGACAGACCACCATCAATTGATTTATATGAACCAAACAAAAATGACAAACGCCAGAGTTATGAGATGGGATTGACTTTACAACCATATAGATTCACACTTCATGCTGTCAACGGATAGGAAAACATTGGCACAGATTTTCTCAGTCCTAATTTGACAAAAAAGATAAAAATTATTTTTTGTCTGTAAAAGGGGTTGGGGGGTGGGGGTGTCACAGTGCACAGTTACCATGTAGAGAATGGGTTATTTCTTTTTATACCATGATTACCTATTCTACTATATATGAAAAGCCTATGACATAAATTGTAGCGTTATACAACGACCACGGTGAACACGCCAGCAATGGGATTTTAGTAGTTAAAATTTACACCTGCAGTGGAACTACATCCAACTTGACCTTCATTGACGTCGACGTGAATGCGAACTTGTCCAAATTTATCGCACGTCACCTCGCGAAGAGTGAAATGAAAGTGGCAATTATTTCTTACGTTTTTAAATGAGTTTACCCCAAAAGACACATCAAATTAACAAACATGCATTGTCTCATGTTACTAAAGCATCCATAGCTCGAAATAGTATGTTATTATGTTACTAAAATGAAAAAGGGCCCGTTTCTTTTTCCATTTCGTTTCGGAGATAAAATTGACGGCGGAAGTGCCGCCCACCGATGCTCATGCAAACAAATGCAGATTCGCATGTTTGTACGTCTGCTGCTCAGTAAAATCGAGAAAAAATAATAGCGACTCTTAATAATCTGACGATCATGGTATAAATAAAATATACCAAAAGTAGCTTGGTGTACCAAATTTCGCCACTCGTGGTGAAGTAGTGTTAACCGGGCGCTAAAGACTTGCGGTTAACACCACTTCACCACTCGTGGTGAACATTTGGTACACCAAGCCACTATGGGTATATATTCTCTATATATATATCGTATCTCATTATATGCTTGTGTAGAACATTGCACCAGTGTGCTGAGAAAACAATAAGCTAGAATGTGCGTTTACTGGACTGTGTAATTAGGTGAACCATATGGACAACAGTGTGAGTCATGATGTTGCATGAGATTTTGTGGGAATTGCTTGCTGGTTCTGTTATAGGCAGCTTTGTGATAGTCATTTTTCTGTTAGAGCAGACTTGATGTTGTTGGCAGTTGGATGGAGAAAATGTTATAACTTTTAGTGTGACTCTCCATGTGTACGTTGGATGTGCGTTGTAGATCAATCTCTGTAATTAAAAGTCTTGACATAGGTCATTCAGTGGATGGTATCAGTATTTTAGATATATTGTATTTGTAAGTATTGGTGCAGTTCAGTTTAGCTTGCAATGGGATAAAACTGTTACTGTCAAAGTTTTAGATTGACATTGGTAAATGTACAGCATTGATATTTTGAGTTGGAAGGAAATAACTCTTTACACTTCAGGGTCAGAGTGGTTTATATCAAAACTAATAAATCTTGTATATAAGTGATTATACTATTATGTCCAAATATGTGAATGGAGATTTGTTACATGTATCTGATTGTAGTTGGTTAATGCTGGGGTCTTTGACCAACTGTAATTCGATGCACCTTACAATTAGAGATTTTTTTTCAGGTGGCCATTATTGAGGTCGAGAAATTATGGTTTGTACATATACAGACACTTTGTGATTGGCATGTCATTCAGTGCTTCAACTTCAACCGTAGCTGGTTGTTAGCTTCGTGCTTTCAAAAATGCTTTGTGTTATATAAACGCTTAGTGCTCTAAAATTGCTTAGTGCTCCATATTGCGTAATGTTTCAAAATGCTTTGTGCTATATAATTGCTTAGTGCTTCAAAATAGCTTAGTGCTTTCAAAATGCTTTGTGCCATATAAATGCTTAGTGCTTCAAAATAGCTTAGTGTTTTCAAAATGTTTTGTGATAAATAAATACTTTGTTTTCAGAATTGTTTACTGCCATATAAATATTTAGTACAGCTTGCATGGAACCATCTTGGTGTTGTATGAAAGGCTACCTCGAGTGAAATGCATGTTACAGACATGTTGGAAGCTGATGGTAGCGTCTTTGATGGTGTGGGCTATTTAACTGATGTGCAGTTTGGATCTCGTGAACTTTTGTATAATACTTATCACATCATAAAGGCGTTGCAAATTAGTGCTTATGACATGTGACCCAACGTTCCGATTTCTCAAATGGGAAAGTCTTTCCTATTTGAGAAATCGGAACAACAACAGTGTCTCCGTCTTGAGTTGCCCCTCATAAACTGGAGCTGGTGCCCATGATTGTCAGAATCCGTCAGCCTATGGTACATAGTGCCGTCCAAATCTTTGTTGTTGTTAGAATTAATCACTTCGTTACTAAGCTCTTATTTGCAGATATCTGTCAGATTGACCTATTATTATTGTTAAAATTTGCGTTTAGTTGGTAGGATAAGCCAGGTTTTTGAAAATACTTCTCTTACCAGTTCACAGTCGCTTACTTTATTTTCTATTTGCTGTACCTCAGTCTTAAGTTTTGAGGGTTCAACGGGAAAACGTGGCCTGGTCTGAATTGAATTAAATTTAATGTAAAATAGTTATAGTTTTTAGGGTGATGGCAGGTAGACAGCCAACTTGGCTATGCCATCTCCCAGCAGCAGGTCTTAAATGTTTTTGTTTATATCAAACGTATTACTCTGTATTACGCAAAAGCTGCTGAATAAAGTATATCTATCTATCATACTCAAGTAAAGCATAGATCATATATATGTGTTTTCTTGACCCCGGCTATCATGGCAATTTGCCTCTAAGATTGGTACCACTGAGTATGTAATTTATGTTCTGCCTGATTGGCGGACTATACAATTTGCTGATGAGTGACCACAAACTGTCAGGGCAACAGTCAAATTCTGCAAGGAATCTGATGCTGTTGTGTGCAGTTTGTTTACCTACCTTTCGTGGAGTTTGCGCACAGACTACCGTTCAAATAGTGTGTTGTCCCTTCACTCACAATGAAGCACAAACATTCTTGCATGCCCAAGTTGGATATCCCAATGAATTTGCATTTAATACACCTTGAAAACATCAAGATGTTTACAAAATTAGGAAAACCAGGCCTGGCATTTCCAGGATAGTGATTTATTGGATCACCTACTGCTCGTCTTAACAATAATAAGGATGGCGAAAACTAGCCATACTGGCCTTAGAAAATCATGATTGCTATACCAACCTATTCCTAAAACCCACATCTTTTCAGATCTCCGCCGTGGTGGTGGTCTCTGTTAGACAGCCACACTGCCCCTCCCACACATATGGGCCTTGCCGAGGCTCAGATGTGTCGGAGGGGCAGTGAAGCCGTCTCACAGAGACTACCTTGTTAGCAGCACGAAATAAAATGTACAAAACACACTTGGCAGAATTTATTAATAGTAAAACTTCGTTTTTTCCACTATCAGCTTTTGTAAGGTTGAGGAGAGTTAATCGCTCCCCTAGGTCATGCGAGGGGTGCGATTTTTAGCCTTCCGGCATTTTTAAGAATGCCAGGTCTGTGGAACTACGCGGCTTTTCTGACCAACTGAGATATTTCAGATGATCGAATCTAAATATAGGTGATGCACTCTTTAAGGGACAGAATGGTTCCAGCCAAAACCGCGCCAAATTCCTTACATAATTTGAATGGTGGTTTGAGAGCTCGCAGTGACTACAGCAACTGTCTCAAAATCAAAACATCCCTGCAACTGGATCTTGAAGTAGATGAACACTTATACAAATATTTATGCGATACATAGAGAGTAATCGTTTGACTGGACTGGTTACGTGAAATAATTCACGAGAGGTGAGTGAGAGACGTCGTACAAACACGAGTGCTCGAATGCGCACGAGGGTTTTACAATATAGTCCCTCGCCTCGAATGAATTATTTCACGTAACCAGTCCAGTCAAGCGATTACTCTGTTTATTACTTTTCATTATTAACGATAATTATATTATTTAACCCTTTACCTAACGTAACGGCCAAAAACGGCCAGCGCTATTCTCAAAACTCGCCAATTAATTTTCATTATTTTTTCATTATTTGTCTCTAAAACATAGGTTATGACCCCCTCACTTATGCTTTTGAGACTACAAAAATGAAAATAATAGTTATTCAAGAATTTTTTTGGCAAGTGCCGTCTGCTTTTCATGTTAGGTGAAGGGTTAAAAAACAAAAAAAACCCAATGAAGTCCCCATTACACCCACGGCAAAGCGTCTTCATTTGCGCGCACGGATACATGACACAATTGTTGATTGCGTAATTCACTTGTGAAGTTATCGTTTATAATCAAATCCGGAAATCCCAGAAAATCACACTTTGGAAAGTAATAAATAATATGCACTTAGTCTAAAGTTTCTAATTTATTAACGTGTGGTGAATAGTTTCTCAGTTTACATTTCTTGTGTCTTAATAGGTGAAACAGAATATGGAAAAGCATAATAATTATGACTTGTTCGACCCCGAAGCATATCTACGAGATTATTATTTACAAGATGACGCCAGTGGGGAACACAGCCAGTATTATTTTATGAAAATGAATGACTACTTTAAGTCAGGTAACTATCCGTGGGCAATGCTGATGTGCTACGATCTATTTCATATCGATGGTTAGCATTTTGTGTATAGGTTGCTGTTATGATGAAATCCTGTTTTGTGGAAAATTGATGTGAGTGGAAACGGCAAATCATCAGTTTTAAAGAACCGAATTCAACTTCAGTAGAACTCTAAATTGCTCACTGATTGGGCCATGCGATTCTCAAATTTCGGATCGAGTCGAATTTCGAATCGAATCAGGAAGAGGATTTCGAATCGAATCTAATCTCGAATTTAATGTCGTGGCTCTTCAGATTGTAAATATTACACTGAAAATATTGCCAGTCTCTACTGAAGGATTGTATGCAACGGCGACTTGTCTCCTTGGACAAATTAATAAAAACACCCGGAATATTTTCAGAACCCAATCAAAGTAGTTTCGAAAGTGGAATCTCTTTGAACTCTTCTTCTATCATCAGGTCTCTTGTACAGGAGACCACCAGAAAGAAGAAGAGTTCAAAAGTAGACACTTGGCAGGTTTCGAGAACATGTTGACAATTGGAAAGTTTTCGAGTGAGCGCAACTCGAATTGATACGAATCGAATCGAATTCCAAAGCTTCCCAGGGCCCTACTCACAAGATCGTTGGTAACAAAACCTTAATACTTAACACTTTACCTAACAGGAAAGAGAGACGACACTAGCAAATATAATTCTTGAATAAGTAATGTTTTCATTTTTTGTCTCAAAAACATAGTTTATGACCCCTCATTGGAACGAGCTCGTTGAGCTCGTTCTAATGAGGGGAACGAGCTCGTTGCAATGAGGGGTCATAAGCTATGTTTTTGCGACAAGAAGTTAAAAAATAATGAAAAATTGGATGGTGATTTTTGTAAATAGCGCTGGCCGGTTTTGGCCGTTACGCTGGGTAAAGGATTAACCCCATTTACATCTTATACTGTGGCTAAAAAGGACAGAGGTACAAGGTATGGGGAGTTGACTCACCCGGATGAGACTAGATACAATCGTTCTATTCTAGCCTAGTCAACTCCCTGTTTCAAGTGCTCGGTGCTTGCACCAGATTGGTCGCTTAGTGTAACATAGTAAAAAAACGTTTCAGTAGGAAATATCTGTGCAACTGCGTCTTTTTAATCTTAGACACGCGCGCACCTTTTCGAGCACGCTGTATGATTACACAACGAGTAGAGATTTGAGGGCATCTATCCATCTGTACCAATAAATAGTCATCATTCAATATATAATCTGTAAATATAAACAAATTTTGTTGCCTTTGGCCAATCAATGAATTCAGTCTTCAACCTGTTCAGGGTATTTCTTCTATTTCATCTGTCTTCCAATGCGAAGGCTAGCATTAAGATTGATGAAGCAGATGAAAAAGCAAACTCTGACCAGGAGCCAATACGATAAAACGTTTACAATTGTATTTCTAGAATTGTATGTTCTACCTTTTAATATAACTGACTAAAAGGAATCATTAGCATTTTAAAAGATATGGTAATTTGCCAACTGGTAGATTGCCACATCTTTGAAAATGCTAATAGTTCATTCCAACCCATTTTACTTCATAACTAGAAAACACAATTCTAGAAAATACAACTGTAAAACTTGTATAATATTGGCCCCATACCATAACATACGCTCATAAAAAGAGTGACCGACACCTTCTATCGCACCTATCAAGACCAGAGAATCAACACAGAGAATCAATGTGACAGCATTTCTGCAGATCCATTTTGTTTTGTTTTTTTTCTCGTCGGCCGAAATACGTTCTTGGAGTTTTGTTCCCCCAAATCCCCCTCTCCACCCGCCTCCCCCCACACACATAAGATTATTGAGCTTCCGCTTATCTTACTGCAGTTATCATGGGAAAATCTACAAGACGCCACACACACAAAGAAACTTTTTCGTTTTTTATGAATTTTAACAAGCTCTAACTTATGTTCTCTCATTTTACTGGTCTTCTGGCATGTGACCAGGAGGTTCATATGCTACAGCCTGAACGCAAAGGATAAGTTATAATAGGTTTATCTCCCTTATCACAGCCACAATTTTGATCAAATACGTGCAGTTTTATTGATTCTTTTCAGAAAATTTCCACCGTATTGATTTGGTGCCGTTGATTTTAATTTATTGATATTATTTTCTTTTTTCATTTTTTATCTTTCTGCAAAGACTTTACTTTTAAGCTGTATTTGTATTTTGTATGATTTCATAATCAAAATTTCCGAAGAACATTCGCCATATCCCATCAACGTCTGTTTCCCGACGCATTTGTATTTCTACAATACGTATAACATTATACAGGTGCTTAGGTTGCAATCTACACAAAATAAGCCCTGATAGATTAACCTTTTATCCATCGTATTGGATATTCAAATTTATTATTTTCATCAGTGTTTATTTTTAATTTTTCGAAAACTTCCAATAAACCATATCGTGTGACCATTCATTGGAACGAGCTCATAGAGCTCATAGAGCTCGTTCCAACTAGGGTTTTTCGTGATATATTTTTTTCAAATATATTATTTTCAACTGGTTCATTTGTAAATTACGTGGGCGGATATCTCTCTTCGTTAGGTAAAGGATTAACCATTTACTCAACGTAACGGTCAAAATCGGCCAGCATTACTCACAAAAATCACCATTCAATTTTCATTATTTTTTTTATTGATTGTCTCAAAAATATGATTCATGACCACTCATTGGAACGAGCTCGTTCCAATGAGGGGTCATAAGCTATGTTTTTGAATCAAAATTTTTTAAAAAATATAGTTATTCAAGAATTTTATTTGTAAGTGTCGTCTGCCTTTCGTGTTGGGTAAAGGGTTAAACAAAAACGCCAGATAACTCCAAATGAATTAGATGAAGATCTCAGAGAACCAGTCAAACTCTGTAAGGAATCCGACATTATTATGGGCTGTTTGCATACCCAATCCTCGTGGAAGTTGCTCGAAGACTATCGTTGATTTAATGCGGCGTTCCTTTACTCACAAAGATTTACAGATATTCTTTCGTACTGCAGTTGCATATATTTTAATCCACAAGTATTCATTTTGCCTTGAAAAATCATAATATTAACAACATTGAGGGAACTACGCGGCGCAGCGATAGATATTTCATTTATATTTTTTTAAAAAACAAATATGTTTGATATTTGCCTTAGCCATTAAAGATTCGGTTAAATCAAGTCTCGATTGCCAAACATTTTATGTTGGTTCAAAGAAAATAATGTTCCTGGTATTTTTTGATTAAATTGAGTAAATTTAGATTCACTTGAGTAAATTTAAACATATGCCATGGGCTGTTTAAGGGCTAGACTGGTTCCAGGCCACAACGGAGTCACATTGGACTGGAGCAAGTATCTTGGGAGCTAACTATTATTACCACTTTATAGGGTGTTCCCTAGTATATTAACTAAGTTTAACAGGGTATTTTCCCCGTGGGAACCCCGGGAAGTAAGCAGCACTTGTTTACTGTGGTAAACCAGTTCCGCTTTTCTAGTAAATAGGACCCAGTCACTAATGCTTGGGGTGAAAGTCCTCTAAAATGGGCAACATGTTGATCAACGATTGACTAAACTTGACTTCATCTCCATGTTGTGTCACGATTAGCCATGGTGCATAAATATGTGAAGTTAACCACCAACAAACAGGGCATTTCAAGAATGCAACACTTAACTTAAAAAGTCAGGTGATGTGTCGAGCCGTTTTTGAGTAAAGCATCTCATTAACAACCCGACACGTTAAGTGAGTTTTGTTCCTCGCTGTCGTAAACTCGAAAATGGAAACAATTTCCAGAAATGGTTTCAAGTAATAAAACAATGTGATTTTTATTTAAATTATTAAATGTGTAAAATGTCCAGCAAATATATCGGGTCTGTTTTTAAATTTTCTAACTTCATTGCAATTGAAAGAGTACCGGTGCCGATGACGTGATAATCATGTGACACCAGTTTGTTTGAGAACAGACGATGATATCATCTGCCAAAAGTGAAAACGTTAAAAATGCCTCAATCAAGCGAATTGTATGAAGACCAATTGGCTGTTTGTAGTCCAAATATGGCCTGAAAGTCCGTAATATATTTTTTGGGTTTGGTACGCCCTTTGAAAGGACGCACCAACCCCCCCCCCCCCCCCCAAATTATACTACGGACTTTCAGGCCATGTTTGGACTAGGCTGTTGGTAGCTGTCATGTAAGGTACAGGGTCAAAACTTTCTAAGAATCGCAGCGGTAATAATAGTAATAACATGACTTTGTCGGGCATTGTGGTTTATTAACGGCACAACAGGTGTGAATAACAACCATTCAGCTTATTAACGGCCCTCGACGTCGTCTCGAGCCTTTTATAAGCTGTCGGGCTGTTATTCACACCTGTTGGGCTGTTAATAAACCACAATGCGCTCCAATGTCATTTTATTGTTATATACGTATTTTCGGTATCTATGAGAAGCAACCCGGTATTGAATTGCGGTGCACGAGGATCCTAAACCATTTAAACTTATGCCTTCCACTCGGCGCAAGAATTACGTGTTTGGAGTGAAACTTGGTAGTTGTCAAACGGATGTGTTACTGGAGGCATTTACACACTAAACACCATGCGAATTCTCATAACAGTGCGATAGAGTAACAAATAAATATTAAAGTTTCGTCATAGAGTGATGCCTCATATTATTATTTATTTATTGGTGTTTAAGGTCACATATTTCTGCACAATGGCTAATCATGACCACTGCAGTGTGACGGATGGAGGAAGCCGGAGTACCCGGAGAGAACCACCGAGGAACGTCGCGCAACTGTCAGCTCCCCAACATACTAACTCCACACAAGCAGGGTTAGCAACGGTTGAAGACAGGTGCACCATCGACGTGCAGTACGCCTTAGTACACAGCGTCACCGTGCCCCCACATGGGCAATGGGGGTGAAGTGCCTTGCCCAAGGACACAACGCGATTGCTGCAGGTGGGATTCGAACCGAGGGCCTCTCGGCTTGCAGCATGCACCTCTACCTACTGAGCCACCGCCCCCCCCCCACCCCAGTGATGCCTCAAGTGCGAGCGAACACAAATACTAACTACAAAGAGAGCAACGTGCCGACTCAAATATAAAATCACTTAATATCATTTTAAAGCAACAAAGTGTTGCGTAATAGTTATCGCCATGATATAGCCTTAGCTGCTGATGTGGCATAAACACCAATAAATAAATAAATGCGTCATAGTTAAACATTTATATCGCGAATGGTTTGCGTACACAATGTTACGCGATACAGTTTGACATTGGGACATTTGCAAGATACACCACTCGTGGAATCCGGATTACGCGGAAGTACGTCATACAAGAATGAATCTGATTGGACGTTACGCCTCTGAGTGATTTTATGACACAAACAGTTTCAAGCAGAAAGTTATCAGACCGTCGAAGGTGATATTTTACTGTAAAAATATCAGCTTCATTTACTCAATTTAAGATCAATCGTAGTGTAAATATAGAACACAGCTCAGAGTACGGTGGGAGCGGGGGCAGGAATTATCTAACTTTAGGCTTGGGGAATTTTCGTGTATTTCACGCGTGCCTTCGACGCGCCCCCACATTCCACCCTCATTCTGTCTTAATATTTCACGTTGTACTATGTACAGGTGTTTATTGTCTTTGTGGCAAAATCAAAATTTTGAGCCCAAAGATTATACCGAAATCGCAAAATGAGAAGAAAACAGAGTTATTACTTTATGGCAACCCTCGGATCTCACCTAGTGTGTTAAGGCTTTCACTTACAATATTCTGTGCTTCGACTACCTTTAACCGTTTCCTGGGATGGTATCGCCTTTGGGTACACTTTCAGTGAGAGGGACAGTTCAGTCTCAATATACAGGGAGGATAAAATAATAACTGCAGTCTGAAGCCAAGTGGCCCGTGTATATACCACTTATAATGAGACAAAAATGGGACGAAGTTATGTGTTGGACGAAAAATCGATCTTACGTCTTCAAAGGGGATACGTTTCTCGATTTTCGAAATGTAGTGGGTTAGAGGACAAGTGAAAAATAAATAACAAAAAAGTCTTGTACTTTTCCAGGTTTACTGAAAGGGAAGTCTATGATAGAGATTGGAACAGGTCCAGTTCCGTTGGCCTCAATGTATGCAACAGAATATTACGATGATATCTTTCTCTCCGATTTTGCGAAACCAAACAGAGATTTCCTGAACGCTTGGAAAAGCAAAGATAATCTCAAAGAACAAGATCTTCTGCGACCTATATTCGAGAGAGTAGCACGTTTGCGTGGCGATGTGTATGTTAAATTATCTTTATTTATTTATTTATTTATTGGTGCTTAACGCCACATCAGCAGCTAGGGCTATATCGTGGCGAGAAATTATCTTTATAGATAGGCAATACATATATGCTCACAACGGACTGGCCAGCACAAAATGTTTGAATATATTATGTACAATCAAAACTAGAAATCCTGTCATGAAATGCGCACAAATAGCACGTCGATCTGCGCGCTAATTTACGCGTTATGACCATAGTAAGGCTATCCAATTCTGTACATATGGCCTGTGCACAAGCAATGTTTCAGCCAATGGACCCCCGGGTAACCCGGAGGTCCATTGGCAGAAACATTGCCTATGTTTGCTATGGGAAACCAGGAGAACCTGCCGTGATTTGGATGCTATTCGGTATAGCAAATACGCGCAAATCCTACGCGCAATTAAGTCTAGATAATCGCACAGTTCGCGACAGGACTTCTAGTTTTAACTGTACTCAAAGTCAAAGAGATATATAAGAGGCATGTCGAGTGGCGCCCGTTAGTTTTAAATTTAATAATCGACTCATTTGAAATATTCTTTCCCAACTTTTCAGTTTATTTATTGAACTTTTATTGAAAACACATTACATTGGAATGGACTCGAACACAAGCAGAAAAACCTAAAACGACACTTTAACCATCGTAAAGGCAACCATCTCGGTTAGCTTAGAGTCTAATAGACAAAGCCATATGTCGTTGTGGGCTACTCGATTCTTTATTTGCGAATATATGCTGCAGCGTCGTAAAGATAACGAATTTGGGGTAGCGGTGTAAATAGGATATGCCACGACAGTGATGGCTCATGTCCCGACTGATAAAATATTCCAGCAACACCATCAAAGCATGACTTTGACGCAGGCATGCCTCAATGATAAAGTTGAAATATTTATAAGTCATGATTATAGTTCAGAACTCCGAGTACTTGTACATTTATTTGTGGATAAATAAACGCTGAAGTCGTGGCGAATGAGCTTCCCCACATCTTATTTAATTAACAGGTACCGTGCTCTAAATTGATCATAGGTGGCTCCAGTCATCACGATTCGGGTACGAAAAACCTCCATCTATATGAACGATTCCGCGTGTAACATAAATCTTAATATCAAATCTAATCTCGTAAAACAATGCATGTTTACTAGCAAGAGTGAATAGATACACAAGATACGAACCCAGACGAAAAACGCCTCGCATTATATGTCTCATGGGAGGCCAGCATATTTGTCTTACAGTTGGCATTTCCAGCATTCATGACCTTCAAAAAATATCTGAAGGGTTATAATGCTATCACAAACAAGATACATTCATTTTTTAGAGTTCTGTTAACATAAAAGATCAGTTTTTCAATAGACAGCAAGTTGGGTTTTAGCAGCCAGACCATATCGTATCAGACAGGTTTATACTATGATTGTTGTGTTCACAGTACAGTCGCCGTAGACTGGTCGTAATCCACGCATGGACAGTGATGTCCATGCATGCGTTTACCAGCTAATAAAAAAAACATCAGCCAAATTTTAACTGTTTTTTTAACGGTGCGTCAGTAATTAAATTTGTTGATGATTATTCATAAAATTAGTGTTTGGAATATGATATATTTACTTCCGTGGAAATATTGCCCACCCGTGGACTACGACCAGTCCACGTCGGGCGTAGTGTATTCAACGTTACGCGATACAATACAGGCATTGGGAAATATTGAAAATATACCTCGCGTGGAATTCGGATTGTGCGTAATAACTTCGTGTAGGAACGCATCTGATTGGATTTTACGCGTCTGGGTAAGGTTGTGACGTGAATGAAATACGTCGACACAAAACGGTGTCAAGCAAGAAAATTATCAGGTCGCCGAAGGTACGTTTCTTCAAAAACATCAACTTCATTAGTTTAATTGAAGTTTAATCCTCTTATAATTTTTCTCGCCACGATATAGCCTTAGCTGCTGATGTGACGTGAAGCACCAACAAATAATAATAATAATCGTGGTATAAACACAGAACACACCACGGGCAGAGTGTGTGTGTGTGTGTGTGGTGGTGCGGGGTGGGGGTGAATCAACGCCATTTGTTGGAGTTTTTACTGTATTTATCCGATGATAAACGCTTGTAATGAGGTTGAATTGTACCCCTGGGCTACATAAATTCCGTTTGGCATAGAATTTATTTAGTTGATTGTCTTTGCTTTAAGGTAGTGACTTAAGAAGGTATTGACGTATTCATGCCAGGCATTGATGTTACGATGCCTCTGGCCTCTTTAAAACTAACCCGTGCGAGGCTGTGTCTCACACTTTATTTTCTGTATATGTTTTTCTTTTTTCCACACAGGGCAGTCTGTACAGGATGACATGGTATTGCCCTGGCAGTTGATGCATTTATATGTTGTTGTTTCACATGGTCACTGAAGACTTATACCGCATTTATAACAGGTCTGCAGGCCTCGTCATGTATTGTGCCCATGACCAAACTTTTGGCACTAAGAACATCGAAGCGGATTTGGAATGTACAAATCCACTTTAGCGTTCAAGCCACCAATTTTATTAGATTGTTTAGGTCTGGTGCCATCAAAGGTGCATATGTAAGCGTTTGTTTGAATAACTTCACCTCCCTTTTTTTAATTGCAACACGAGTCACTGCTGGTATTCTTTGATATTTCAGTTCTGAAGTGATTTCATTTTTTGTCTTTCATGTCAGCCAGTTCCCGAGTTCATATGACACCTTTACTAGAATTTAGAGTTTTGGGAAAGGTCGCCTTAACATTAAAATCAATGTGCATAATGTTATGTACCCGAACTTGTTTTGAACACAGTATCAATATATCACCAGATCTTAGCCTTTGAATATCCTTGAAAGTTCCTGCAATACCTTTGATGCAATATCCAAGGGCAAAGGGATTAATGGTGCTTAATGTTTTTAGTTTTATTTGTTGAGTGTATTAAAATACATTTCGAAATGTTATCCTCTTGTGGTATTAAAGATTATATTAAGTCGTCGTCGTCAGAGTTCCTGAGGCCGGTAACTGAAAAAGGTCTCTTGATTTTGATTGATTGGATTTGCCATGATTTGAGATTTAGATTCTTCACTGCCCCGGTTCCCACTCACCACGGAGTCCGACAAGGGTAGGAGGTACTGCTATGCAGTGAAGTCTCTGAACTGCCAGTATTCCCACATACATATACTAGGGCAGTATCCTTAGCCAGTGTTGGTGCCTAATCATGCAAATGACTGGATGGCCCAAGCGTGGGAGATACCATGTCTTCAGATGTTGGTCATTCAACCAATCATTTTACAATGCACTGAATAAAAGTCGCCACCGCAAACCAACACAAACAGCACAAGGAAACCAAACACGTGTCAAAATGTAATGATTTAGTAGAAAGTCAGTACAGAGTGTGATGGGATGCGATAAAAAAACGACTAATTGAACGACCTCCAAATATGCTCCCTACCATCTGTCTGCTCCCGAAGTTAGGGCCAAAGCCGTGTATTAGACAGGTATCTCCAAAATGTATATTATCCTAACCGTGACACGTTTTGTCCTCAACTGCTTGGATTCTTTCATCCAGGGCGTTCAGAACGCACCTCACGGGAGGGCAAGGTACCTGGATAACAGGTTCGTACGATTTGGGTACGGAGCAGCGTATTCAGATATTTCGCAGATATTTCCTGCTTAATTGAGCAAGCCTTCCTCTGTCGGCCACCTGAGGACCCGTCTAGTAAGGTGTGGTCAAAGGAGCCCCTAAGGGCCCACTAACCCCCCCCCCCCCCCCCTGGAATAACAGTAATACAGTTCACCTCAAACAAGAGCATATCAAGGGAGATAAAGACACCACTGGGGAAGTTTTTCCTAGAGAAATATCCAACTCCAGCAGTCGTTCCCAAGCATAATGTAAGAAAGGCCGGTTTGTGCTATCTTCCCCACTCTCGTACACGCCCGCTAAAATGTTGTCTCCTGGTAAAATGCAATTGAATTTCCATAACTTTATAAATGATAACGAGTTATTGTTGACTGGGGGTTCGTTTCGAAAATGTCACCTTCGTCACATATGTGAAACGATGGCAGGAAGCGCACTACACTTTCCTTTCCAAAAAGTATTAAATCATCTCCGCTTCACTGCGAATGTTGGGCAAGGTCGTTCAAATGTGTTCTTCAGAAGATGATTTAAATTTCACTCAGATGACCAATGCCCAAAACGTAAAAATAAATCGGCAATTTAATTATTAACCCTATACCATGGGTAACACTGAATAAACTATCTAATTTATTTATTGGGGTTTAACGACACTTCCGACAGCCATGGTCACCTCCTCTTGTCGGGCAGTTTTACGGGTGGAGGTCCGCATAAGCAGGGTTAGTATTGGTTAAAGACAAGTGCACCATCAACGTGCAGTATGCCTTACTACACAGCGCCACCGTGCCCCCACATAGGCAATAGAGATTAAGTTACTTGCCCAAGGAGATAGTGCGGTTACCCCTAGCAGAGACGGAAGCGTGTACCTTTCGATTTGAAGTCCAATGCTGTAACCACTGAACCACCGCGCTCATAACACTGTATAAACCAACAAGCGACATTCACAAAAATCGTCAGATTATATCATATTTTCGGTTATTAAATATAGCTTATGACCACTCATTGGAACTTGCTCATTGAGCTCGTTCCACTGAGTAGTCACAAACTATATTTTAGGACACAAAACGGAAAATGAAATTTAAGTTATTCACGAAATCTTTTGCAAGTGTCGTTTGGCATTCGTGATGGGTAGAAAATGTTAAAAGATGAATGAAGCAGTCTTTGCGACTTTTTAAAAAGTTGATTTTTTACCCAACAGGACTCGTGGGTTACACAATTAGCCCTACTAGTGCGATAATAAATTTATTCTAATGCACTATATAAATCTTTTGTATTTCAGCTCCTCTTAACCCTTTACCCAACGTGACGGCCAAAACCGGCCAGCGCTATTCACAAAAATCGTCAATTAATTTGTATTATTTTTTCATTTTTTGTCTCAAAAACACAGGTTATCACGCCTCTTTGGAACGAGCTCGTCGAGCACGTTCTAATGAGGTGTCATAACCAATGTTTTTGAGACAAAAAAATGAAAAAAAATAGTTATTCAAGAATTTTGTTTGCAAGTGTCTGCTTTTCATGCAAGGTAAAGGGTGCCTGTTCTGCTGACTGGCTTTGATTTTTTGTTGCCTTTTGCGTGTGGATGTTTTTTATTGAGATTTAACGACTCTTTGGACAGTCAGTATCACTTCGTGTCGGACAGTTTTACAGGTAGAGGAAGCCAAAGTACCCAGAGAGGAGCAGCGGCGAGCAACTGTCAGGCTACTAACGTACTAACACCGTACAAGCAGAGTTAGTATTGGCTGCACCATCGACGTGCAGTACGCCTTAGTACACAACGCTAACACACAGCTCGGCATAAATAATACACACAGCTCAGAGATTTATCTTTATGATTGCTCCATTAAATACAAAATTATAAAATAAAAAAAGCTGTTTTCGGATTTTTTATTTTTACGTCATTTTTAAACGTCAGTTTATGTTTTTACGCTCCTCCCATTTTTTTAACAACCCAACCTCATCAAATGCAAAATATACTCCTATAAAAAGGACACACACATCGCAAGGGAGAGTTGGAATTTGGAAATCAAACGTCAGACGCCGGAGATATGACGTAAACAACCTAGAGGGTACACCCCACCCATTTGCTGACAGCCCTACCTCACAAACTATAAACATAATACTAAATGTCTATCACGGGCGACTAGAGGAATAATTGAAGTCAAGCAACGACATTTTCTATCACAACGCCCGAAAATTTTTGACGCTATGACGCAAGTGCCTATTGAGGGCGGAAAACGTCAAAATTAAATTTCACTTCATGAAGTCGATATCTTTGGACATTTAAGTACAGAGATGAAAGCATATTGAAAATCAGACGTCGGATACCGAAGATATGACATAAACAACGTCCGGGGTGGGGAGGGTAGCAATCTTACATTTTTGTGTCTACATTCTATATTTAATGTCTTTTTTAGCACTTGTCATTCGAAATTTAAAAAATATAACCACAATAGATACCAGACTTGCCCGCCAAAACGGCATTTGCCGCAATAACAGCGTTGGATGCCCTCTCGGCCTTCGCTGTGCTTCGTTGAATGACTTCCGCAAATTCACTTTGCGACTTCAAAAACATCTGGTTATGACCTGCTTTCTTCCTCTTAGTTTGGTTATTAATGAAATTTGGAACAACTTTCACAAACCTTACTTTAATAACTATATCCATATTTTTGTAAATGAGATCTATGGAGGTATAAATACGACTACATTTGCATCAAGTAGCCTTTATGACTGAAAGTAATGGTGGAGGTCACTTGGGGTAGACCTCCTATTTTTGGAGCCTGTGATGCTTCAAGATTCCATTCGATATGCAATCCTTTCACTGATTCCATTCGACTCGAAATTCGTTTAGCATTCTCGAAATCCATCTAGTAATTCAGGAAAGATACACACAGAACGACACGCGTGTGTAAATGGGTTACTCGATATGATACGAGTGCCAGCGCGAAAGGATAGAACAAGTGCCATATCGATCAACCCATTCACACAAGCGTGTCGTTCTGTGTTTGTTACACACCTTCACGTCTATAAAAAAGCAATTACAAGAAGGACATTCAGCTATTCATTTTACAACTATCACCAAAAAGGAACACATTTTAACGCCAACCAAATTTGTGAGTGGAACAGTGTTACTATTTCGTCCTCTGAGTTCCAATGGGTTCTATTTGCCTCCTGGCACATAGAACACATTGCAGCTCAGGGGCCGATTTTCAGCTATCGCTAGGTGGAGGTCACTTTGGGTAGCCCTGTGTATGGATCCCGCGATGCCTCGAGATTCGATACGATTCCACTCGACTCCGTTTAGTAATCTCGAAATTCCTCTAGAAATTCGGGAAGGATACAAATCTCTTCCAAGTTTTTAACCCTTTACCCAACGTAACGGCCAAAACCGGCCAGCGCTATTCTCAAAAATCGCCAATTAATTTTCAAAATATTTTCATTTTTTGTCTCAAAAACATAGGTTATGACCCCTGGTTGGAACGAGCTCGTCGAGCTCGTTCCAAAGAGGGGTCATAACCTATGTTTTTGAGACAAAAAATGAAAAAAATTAGTTATTCAAGAATTTTTTTTGCAAGTGTCGTCTGCTTTTCATGTTAGGTAAAGGGTTAACGAATAATGTATATCCGTATTTATTATATGACTACCGGAAATAGCCCCTCAATACCTCTGTACTTTGCCCATCAAATCCAGCTCTCCGGAAAACAAGAGTGTCAGATTTTCCAGCTCGTTATCATGCCTGTCTCAAACGAGGCGCACGTGAACGGAATATTTCTACCAGTGACCTATAAATAAATCAGTAAATTACACAAGTACATCAGGGAATTCCGTAAAGTGTGTGTTCGATCTTGAGTCGTTCGGCATGAAAAAACACTGCTTTTCCATGACCAGTTACAGAACACAATAAAAACAATTGCGCAGTTTGTGCGTTTCGCGACATGCGATTGAAAGAGAAATGAGAATCGGTTACAATATTATAGCGATCGAACGTACTCGATTTTTTGTTGATATTGCGCATGCCCGTTGCCAAGTGACAAATATAGATTGCGTCTTGTCAAAAACGCTGAAATAAAAGAATAATAGATCTATTTAAAACAACAAATATGGACGATTTATCAAATTGTGACCTAGAAGAATTATTTCTCGGTGAATTTAATATACTTCGTGAATTTACGATTGACAATGAAATCGAAGTTGAGATGAAAATGGCATCAGTTCTGGCAGTAGGTCAACATGCATTGTTGTGGACCTGGTCTATGAAGTGAATAATCTTGACAATGAAAATAATGTGAACATTTGTAATATTACCAGCATAAAAAACAGTGGTTTGCATGATTCTGACAGTGTTATTATTCCTTGTACTGACAATGCACCATCCAAATTGTCTAGTGCAACTGACGTTATAAATGCGCCCCTAAATGGGGATGGTGATGCACAGCATTCATTGCAAAATAGGAATGCTCCAAAAGTTGTAGACATTTCTGATTCTCAAAAAGAACAATTTGTTGAAAGCACGAAAAATAAAAATTCTGCACGAAAAACTTAATCGGCTGCTAGACAATTTAGACAGCGGTTAATAGTGGATCCCCGTGCCGAATATCGGGCAATAACAGAAATTGACCCAAATGAACTTGACAATTATCTGTCATCATTTTTCTGTCATTTCGAAAAGCAGATGGCTCTTGAGTACGAGACTGTTACGCTAGCAAGCTCTCACCGATCGATTGCTAGATACCTGAATGAGAAGAAATATCCATTTGATATTATCCAGGACAAACATTTTAAATCATCACTCACTATTTTGGCCTGTAAACGTGAAGAACTGACACAAAGTAGTCTTGGTGGTAAGCCCAATGCACCAGAGCCCATTACTTCATAGGAAAAATCTATTTGAAAAGAGAAAGCATGTATTGGTGTACACAGCCATATTTCATTGCAAAATAAAATACGACTGCAAAGTACAATACTGTTTGGTCTTCGTGGTGGCACTAAAAATTGCAAGCTTCACTGGTGTGACATTAAACATAAATTTAATAAGATGGAAGAGGAGTATACAACGAGCACGATACAAAATCACGTACTGGTAACAGCCGAGATCGAAGAGCTTTCAAACCAAAACAGTACCTGATGACACCGACAAATGTCCAATGTACACGTACAAATGTAGCCACAGACCACTGACAATGAATGAAGATGAATGTCCATTCTATTTGGCAGTCCATCACCGCAGGAAGCCTGAATAAAAAAATCGTATAAAGAGCAGCCTTTGGGTGAAAATAGTCGGTGTAGAATAATGCGTGATATAGAAAAAAGGTTAACTTACCCTGGAAGAAAACAAATCACAGTGGTATGAAGTCAACTTGCACCCAGCTGTTATATGCAGGAGTTGCCCCAACCACAACCCAACAACTCACAGGTCACAAGAATGTTGAGAGTGTGAAGAATTATGATTTTGCGTCTCTTGCTTGATATGCAGCATTAGATGAGCGACAATTCAGCAATAAATCAAACACCAATACTAATTTCAATGTCTGTTTCAAAAGCTTCTCAACAGAGCATAGTCGATTCAGCGTCATCCGTTAATGTCGAAGTTCCGTGTGTACAGAATTTCGCGGCGATGCTTTTGCAAGCACAAAAGTAAGAACATAAACACGAGTGTCTCCTCGTTAAACTCCGTTGACAAACATTCCAGTCGATGTCAGTTTGAAACTGTCGTGATGAACAATTGCAAAATAACAGTTAACAACTATTTTCAAAATGCGAATCCCACAAAACGTATGGGAATCGAAAGCGATTCCGATTGAAATTTAAGTCTTGCCTGCAGTGTGTTGACTTTCAAGTTTCATGTTCGACACGAACGTTCGATATTACTACACGTTTGGTATTCCTCAATTCCATAAACTGTTCATGGTCATTTGGCTAATATAATTCTTGTTGTATTTGATTTTTCAGATGCTGTAATCAGTTTAAAATACTAATTGTCATATAATAAACAAATTACTACAACAGTTAATTGATCTGCGTTGTTGTGCGTTCCGTCGAGTTAACGAGATGAGATCGTCCAGATCAATCGAGACACCGCAGTAATTTGTATATACCAGGCGATGCACTGCATTGGATATGCTTACTAGGCAATTATGTCCGATCACACGTCTATATGAATTCAACTAGTTGGCTTCATATAGACGTTTGATTGTATGCAATAGCCTGGTACAAATATTCCACATTAACCCTTTACCTAACGTAACGGCCAAAACCGGCCAGCGCTATTCTCAAAAATCGCCAATTAATTTTCATTATTTTTTTCATTTTTTGTCTCAAAAACATAGGTTATGACCCCTCGTTGGAACGAGCTCGTCGAGCTCGTTCCAACGAGGGGTCATAACCTATGTTTTTGAGACAAAAAATGAAAAAAATTAGTTATTCAAGAATTATTTTTGCAAGTGTCGTCTGCTTTTCACGTTAGGTAAAGGGTTAAATTCCGCCTCGTTTGTGCAGCGATAATTAATGATTTCCAGCAACCAGTGGAAACGCGATACAATTTGCGATTCGATTCGATGTAAAATCTTTGGTCTGATTCAGTTCGATATTCGATTCGAGCAAATTGCGATTGGCCGGACCCCAACTTACGTGAATCACATGAGCTAATGCTTATATTATTCTTAACAGAACATAGTTCTTTTTCCTGTTTCCACGGGGCCTCCTTGTGGTACATTTGATCTTCCAATTTCTTCAACAATGACTCATTGTTGAAAACTATGGTGGCATTTCTGAATCGTTTTAAGCACAGAAGCAGGGGTATGTGTATGGGTGAGTTCAACAAGGCGCCATCTTCAAGACTAAAACATTGCAGCTGGTGGCTTGTTGCACTCAAGAGACAATTTCCAATTCTAGTATCAGAAAAGCATACACAGTACAGTCGCCCTGGTCTGGTCGTGATCCACGCGTGGACAGTGAGGTCCAAGCATACGTTTACCATAAAATCTAGTAATATTGCGTCCGTGGAAATATTGTCCACCCATGGAATGTGACCAGTCCACGGCGGCCGTACTGTATTTCGAATACAAGGGGGAGGGTGCATTCGGATTTTAGTTGGAAATTCACAGGTAGCAGTTGGAAAATTCTCATTCGGAAATGGTGACAAGGTTTCCTTGAAAGGTGGATTTTCGGCAGTTGCCCCACCCCCTCCTTGAAGTTTGAAAATCAGAGGGGGTACCCCCACACCCTCGAAACCAGGTACTTCTATCCACATCCCCAATTTACAGTAACGTTCGCCTATGCATATCGTTCCAGGTCGTCAGCTGAAGACATTGAGAATTCCTTGCGAAACAAACTTCGGTCCATCATTCACGGTGACATGCTACAGTCTAATCCAATCAGTCCATTACAGTTACAACAATTTGAACTCGTGGTAGTAACATACTGCATAGATGAAGTGGCTACTGACGTCCAACACCTAAAAGAAATCCTCATGAACTTGTCAAACCTTTTGAAACCAGGTGGATTCTTGTTGTACTTTGATGACGACGCTTCGTTCTATAGCGTGAACGGCCAGACATATCCGGCAAACCTTCAGTCTGTTACCGCAGACGAAAGGAGAAAAGTAATGGAAGCAGCTGGTTACCAAGTTGTCCAATGGTCGACAGATTCCGTTGATTCCACGACAAAAATTAAACAAATGTACAATAGCCAGACAGATTTCTCTTTCCTGGTTAGAAAAAAATTAAATGGCAGGAGTGAACAAATAGAGGACAAGTTCAAATCTCTTTCGGTGTCAGTGCCACATAAAGTGATTCACAAGGAAAGCCTCAACCCCCACAGTAAATGCGATCGGACAATCGCTGCCACCGATCTCTATTCTACTGGACTGCATGCGAACGCGCATTGATCACAAATCGAAAAGTTTCTCACCTGCCGAAATCGTTGGGTGTGGGGATGCAATAGTTGTTGTAAATAGGTAATGCACGACAAAAACTTGAACATGCAAACATCTGTGTATTCTCATCTTGCCAGCAGGCAGAAGTCAGAAATTTTCACACCTCCTCTATAGTATGTATTAGTATTAGTTACAGAAATTCTCAGTCGCTGGTCCTCCGTTTGTCGGGAGTATTAACCCCGAATCGGCGATTACAGGTGACGAGCTTACAATCACAAATGTAACTGGAATGAAATTGAAATTGCATGGCAACGTACTTCCATGTTAACCTACGCTAGCGTGTTCATTAGGAGAATCTACCGAACGTGACCCCTACCATTTTTGGATATTATCTACGCCCCAACATCGAGAGGAAGATGTCCGTCACCTTTTAACGTGCCAAGTCGCCCGATAGGAGGTAATCTTTGAATTTGGTCTCTTTCAAGCTGGTGCGAAACAGCATAGGGATGTGCATGGAGCACGTACCCCCACCCCCAACCCCGATTTCCTGGCTGGGATATGGACACTTAAGTCTCAAAATTCACTGCCACGGGTGCAGAGATGGGACTAAATCAAACTTTCATCTTCAAGACGGTCGCCAAGCGGTCCGGCCTCTGCCATTAAAACGTAGATAGTCGCCAGAAGGTAAAAGTGAACAGAAATTAAAGTGGGTTCGGGGGGGGGGGGTTGCGTGAACATAGGCGGGGTGCGCGGGTGGTCCTGTGCGAAACAAAATGTTTGTAGACAGTTAATGCATTTGTTTTACCTTTTTCAATATTATGGCATCTGTTGTACCCCAAACAGTAACAAAATGTCACCAATTGACCACAAAAGCCCATTTATTAACAATCGTAACCCCATTAATATGGAAAAAGTTGGAGAATTTCATAAGAAACTGACTTGAGGATGGAGTATCCGATATTGAACAGAAAAAAAGTGACCGACAATTTTCTCCTAATGTCCACTAAAATATCCATTCACAAAATAATTCATTCATATTCGGAGTTTGTATGGAATATTCTCTAAAATGAAGCATAGTATACATAATACTGTATAATGAGACATAATAACTAGATGGGGTTGGTTTTTCAAAAATGAAAAAAATTAAAATTATTAACTTTTATTTCAACAAAAAACCCAAATTTATTTAACAAAAACAAAAAAGACATTTTGACAGCTATCCTGCTTTGTTGTTGCCATAGCAAAAACAAAAAGTCAAGGTTTGCTCTTCTGGAGTCAGAACAAAAACAAGTTCCCTTTTACGCAAGCAATATCTGCAATACACTGTTACGGTATTAGTAATAGTAAATTAATTGTGGGCACAGCAGGCACAGTGAATACATATGCCAGCACATGCCATGGTTTACGGAAACCAGAAGTGCATATCACTGCATATCACTGCATATCACTGCATATCAGAATATCAAAATTTGGAAAAGCTTAATTTAATTTGATTTAAAATCAAAGGTATCTTGGCAAAAGTAAAAATGGAGTTTCATTTGCACGGTAAATACCAAGAAACTTGATTTGTAAGAATATTATTAGTTATCCTTGAGTTTTTCAGGGTGTATGGGAATTAACACCGGTTTGGGAACTCATACATCCTGAGGCAAAGCCTCAGGGTGAATGAGTTCCCAAACCGGTGTAAATTATCGTTTTCAACAACTATAATCCCAAACCGGTGTAACTATCGTTTTCAACAACTATAGTTATATGAGGCCTATATCACGACGTTGTTAGTTCCCAATATGAAGGGAGAATTACTCAAACAGATCCGCTGGGTGGCCTAAGGAATCCACCAACCACTGGGGAGGAACTAACAAGCTCATCCACACAGATACCTCAATATGAGGATAAAACAAATTCCTTAGCATTTGTTACATCAGTATAGTAAAATGTTCTTTGTGAATAGCCAGGCCATCGCTGCCGTGCGTTAACAACCTGGCTACCAAATGTGGACCTATTATATCTAGGTCCACACAGGGTTCAAGCTGTACAGTAATATGTCTTTGTGAATTGATGTGAATCGGGTAAGTTTTGAAAAATGCATCTTATATAAAAGAGGAAAACATGTTTGAATATATAAAAATATGCATTGAATCAATGTGCATTACGCGTTTCGAGTTGGTGTTCGAGTGCTGAAGTTTTGTAAATAAAATGTATGAGAAGGGGGTGGGTCTCCCAAATTGTCATGGAAAAAATATGCAGCAAAGGGTGGGAGGGTCAAAATATCTGCCAAAAAAAATTCCACCCCTGTTTACGCATAAACAACGAGATATATGCTGCCTTTCAACTCGATATCTCAAGTCGTTCTTGGGAGTAGCGATAACCAGGAGTTCAAATGAAAAGCGTCCCCTAAAGTTCGACACACACGATCTCCCGAACCGGAAGTCTGACCCCTATCATTTCTGGATATTACATATTCTACGTAGAGGCGAACATGATACAAGAAACCTGAACTCGATACATGAAGATGTTCTAGAAGAGGAGTGACAACAAGAAGTTTAGATGAAAAGCGTCGTGAAAGTTTCGGCCCCTACAGATCTCCCGAACGGGAAGTCTGACCCCTACCATTTTTGCACAGTATATACCACTCATTTCTGAGAACATAACGCAAAAATTGCGAAGTCGACACATCAGGCCGTTCTGGAAGAGAAGCGATAACAAGAATTTCATGAAGAGCGTGGTCGCATTTTTCGACCCCACACGATATCCCGAACCGGCAGTCCGACCCCTACCATGTTTGGTTATTATATACCCCACAAATTGGCGAACAGAATGCAGAGTCCGGACTCGAAAACTTAAGCCGTTCTGGAGAAAGCGCAATACCAAGAAGCAGGAATTCCACCAGGCATCGACCTCGCATCGCGTCCCTGGATTGAAAACTGTGAACTTCAAAGTTTGAAGTCGATCCCCGGTCTACGACACCCAATCGCCTGAACATAAAGTGCTCTGCACCACACCAACTGAGCCAACGACAACCCAAAAAACACGGTTACAGTTGATTCAGCCAATATGTTAGTTCACATTTACAACTCACACCGAGACCGATATTCGAGAATTGACAATTACTACATTGTTGGAATTGTTTTCTATGTTGATTCGTAATTGTCAACAAGCAGTCGCATCTTCACTGATCATCCATTAATTGAGATTCCTGTGTTCAAAACCTGGGACATAGACCATTATAAAGTAATCTGTTCCAGTTGCATTGTATGCTAAGGCAAACGATCCACGGGTAAATCTCACAATAAAATACAGGCCACTTGCCGACAATTACGAACCATCACAGAAAACAATTACAACAATTCAGTAATTGTCAATTTTCGAATATCGGCATCAGGTCGAGTTGTAAATAAATGTTAACTAACATAGTGGATGAGTCAATTGCTACCTTATTTTTAAGGTTGCCGTTGGCTCAGCTGGTATGGTGCCAGAACGTTTATGGCCAGGCGATTGGGTGTCGTAGACCCAGGATCGACTCCCGTCGAAGCCACCTTCCAAACAGTTTTACAGTTTTCAATCCAGTGGCGCGGTGTTAGGACTATGCCTGGTGGAATTTAATGTATGTATTTAAATGTACCTAAAGAAAATTTTCCATCAACACTCTTATTGATGTTTAAAATGTATAGAATTTAATGTACTTAATCTAACTTTTAAATTGTTACAGAAAATAATAATCAATAAGACATAAAACAAAAGCTGTGTTTGTTAATATTTTCTCACAATAACTCAACTCAGAAATATAGTACAGATTATATTTCAAATCCCTATCCCTATTGTCTAAGTTATTAACACCTTTCAGTACCTGCTGGCAGTGTAAGAACGCCCCCAAACATCACAAAAAATCCAAGATGGCTGCCTTTGTGGCCATGTTCGATATGACAGGATGCTAATTATTGGAAGAAAAATCCCTGTAGTCAGACTCAATCCACCATAAAAGTTAAGTTGGACACACAGTGTCAGTTTTACTGCGCGACCAACCAACAGTTAACAAGCGGACAGACGAAGAGACAGAAGGACAGATGGACGGAACTTTTAATGAACCCTGTATTGTGTGACTAATAACAATAGAAAAATTCTGTTCTGTAAAGGGACTGTAGCATTTATATGGTAGAGTGCTGGAAGCCCATATTTGGGCTTTGTTTTGATGTGCAGGTTCTGCCACTTAAGGGCTTCATATTTTCTGAATGTGCTTCAGACTATATTTGAAGTGAAATTATTTAGTCTGTAGGGACTTTTCTTGTAACAGTTTATGGGAGAGTACCTATGGGTACTATCCCATAAATTGTAACAAAGCAAAGACATGTTAACAAATCCAGGCACGCCAAAATAATTCAGAACTCTACCAGTTAAAAAAAATAACTTTATTTTGGACATGTATGGGAAATAGCTAACCCAAACCCATTTCTCCACAGACCATAAACCCATCCTTAACCTAAAAGAAATGGACACTCAACACCACCTGCAAGTCACACAACATAAAAAGCCACACATAGCGTTTTACTTCATAATATGACAATACGCAAGGCGTAAGAAGGAACCCCAAATTATCCAACGTATTGAAATATTTCATTCCGCAACCATTACTCCAAAAACATTTTGGTTTATTCAGTCGAATTCCTGCAATTGTTTAATTTCAGCCAAACAAGAATACGTTTCACAGTACTAAATATTTTCCCACAGGCGACCATTATAACGTTCAGGCGAAAAAAAATATGGTCGCATCATTTTAAATTTAGCATTCAAATATTTTTTGTCAACTATAGCCCGTCAGACAACCTTTTAATGATTTTTAAACAGGGGTCATGCAACAAATAAAAGAAAAACTAACAGAAAGGGAAGTGCTGGTCACATGTTCATATTTCTCAGGGAATTCCCAAACAAAACACACCAATAGTCAAACAAATTTTTAGGTTCTAAAAGTCCTCAAATCATCCTCTTTATTCATCTGGAACATTCAAAAGTAATGCAAAATGTCAGTAGACTTCTTCAAATGTTTATTGAAACAATATATTTCCCCAAGACTGCTTAGTTTTGGGAATTACATATTTCCGAGCGCAACTTTTCGAGGCATGTAAATCTAATTAAAATATCTACAACAGTTATACCTATGAGCAAACCCAACCCTACCAAAGATACAGTTACCTCTTTCATGTGATGAAAGAGTCATTTCTGCAATAGAATTCAACTTTTGGCTTCTGTCTAGTGCAAAGCATGGGAAATTTGTTCTTTTGAAGAGAACTGTCCAATCTGTGTCAAATAGGCTTAAAAACTGTTATTGCCTCCGACAGAATTTCTACTCTATTACCCAATAAGTTGGGAGGGATAAGAATTCACAGCTTTCTTTGAAACTACCCAAATCCCAAAATAAAACTAAAATCTGCATCAGCACACAAAACCTTTTCACAAAATCTGTTTTAATTAATCATACAGCAAGATAAATAGGGCCCCACCACCATGAAACAATATGTCAATTTTGTTTCAAAATTGGGGTTGTGCAGGGCTTATAGTTCCTCTAAATTTGGGAGAATCCATTTGGATTCTTGCGGAAATCGTTCCGAGAATTCTGACCTGCTATGGGCCAGGATCCTATTAGGTCAGTATGATTGAACCCCTGTTGCATACTGATAATACATGTTAACCCTTTACCCAATACAGCTTTTTTAATTTTTACAACACCAACTACTGATTTTTACCCCCCCCCCCCCCCCTCCCCCTGGGCCCTTAATCGCTCACCTGACGAGGCGGTTCAGAGAAGTATTTTGGGTCAGATTCAGTTAGTCAAGGTTCATGGACACTACATAGGAATAATGTTATGAAATTATTCATAATTCTATTGTCCATGTTAGAGGATTATTAGCATAGGTCTTCCTGATTGCTTCCAATTCTGACAGCAGTAGACAAGTACTGCCAAACTTCCAAGGGTTGTTGTGTCACTGCACTTTGAAAGGCAAATTTTATGGAAAAGCTCTAAGGAATGGATTTGAACATTTATGAACAACCTCGAACCTAACCCACCCCTGCCCAAATATTAAGCCACAGACCTGAAATGAACAAACTCAAATCTGCCCCCCCCCCCCCCCCCCCCCACCTCCTGCGATACCAAATATGAAAGGGTTCTGACTGGCAGGAACCAAACTGGAACAAATTTACATCTGACCTCCCCAGAGATGTTGTACACCAAATATTAAACCATTAAACTAGTGGGTCTGAAGAAAAAGATTTTTAAAGAAATTTTCTCATGTTGCTTTGAGTTAATTTGCACTCCCATAATGAGCCCATATATTAACCCATAGATTTGGCTTGAACAAACATGAATCAGACCCCCTTAGAGATGCTGTAAGCCAAATACGAAAGGATTCTGACTGGTGGATCTGAAAAAAAGGAGTTTTAAAGAAATTTCCTCATACTGCACTGAGTTAATCTTTGGGCTTCAATAGATAGACCAAATATTAACCCAGAGACCCGATTCAAACAAACTTCAATCTACCCTCCCCCCTGCCCCCCACCCCACTAGAAATGTTGCATTCCAAATATGAAAGCATTCTGACTGGTGGATCTGAAGGAGGTTTTCAAAGAAATTTCCTCATGTTGCATTGTTGATATTTGGGTGCCCAAGGGGAGCCCAAATATCAACTCAGGGACTTGATTTGAACAAACCTGAACCTATCCCTCCCACCCCTAGAGACGCTGTATACCAAGTATCAAAAGATTCTTATACATGGTTCTGGAGAAGATTTTTTTTCAATTTTGGAAAACAATTTATGCATGCTATCAGAGAAATGCTTGAGGCCCCCCTGTCGGTGTGGCAACGTTATTTGAACAAACTGGAATTCATATATGATAAGGAACATGAATATCAAATTTGGTTCAATTTGGCTCAGTTGTTTATGAGGAGAGGTTAGTTATGTAAAGTTCACACCGCACAGGATGGACTGATGGTGGACAGACAGAAAGTCATCATTTAAGCGCCCCCTGACTTACAGTCAGGTGACCTAAAAATAAACAATATTCATCAAGCGTAATAATTATGGATGTTACTAGAACCAGTGATGAGAGCCGGTGTCCCACGGTATCTTTCCCCCCTGTGTATCTTCCCCTCCGGGGGAAGATACACTAGTGCATCTTCCCCCCCGCAGGGGAAGATACACTAGTGTATCTTCCCCCCCACCCTGGGTATCTCCCCCCCCCCCCCAATATTTTTTTTAACATTGATAACATCAGGCATGACTATTCATGGTGTGGAGGGGATCCCTAGATTTGAGTACCATATTATTATTTTTTCTGACATTCCAGGTTTGACAGGTTTTTTCATGAAAAAAATTCACTCAGACAAAAAATATTTTTCAATTCAGATCTTTATTGGCTTTTTGACAAGCAAAAAATATGTACACATTTTGAAATTATAATATCAGAACAAGATCTAACAAAATGAACATCATCAGGACCTTTATGGAAGGCTAAGAGTGGGGGGGGGGGGGGGGGGAGATGCACAGGTCTGTGTATCTTCCCCCACCCACCCACATATTCACCTCTCAATGTTATTATTTTGAAATTATAATAACATATTCCCTCATCTTTTTTGTTATTTAGAAATTATAATAACATTGCACGCCTTTCAGTGAAAGGTTTATGTTATCAGAAAAGTGTTTATCAAAATGAACATCGTGGGGAGCACTTCATGGAAGGCTAAAGGAGGGGGGTGGGGAAGATACACAGGTCTGTGTATCTTCCCCCCCACCCACATATTCACCTATCATTGTTATTATTTTGAAATTATAATAACATTCCATGCCTTTCAGGGAAAGGTCCATAATATCTGAACAAGGTCTAACAAAATGAACATCATGGGGAGCACTTTATGGAAGGCTAAGGGGGGTGGGGGGGGGGAAGATGCACAGGCCTGTGTATCTTCCCCCCACCCACAACATATTCACTCATCATTGTTATTTAGAAATTATAATAACATTGCACGTCTTTCAGTGAAATGTTTATGTTGTCAGAAAAGTGTTTATCAAAATAAACATCGTGGGAAGTACTTTATGGAAGGCTAAGAGAGGTGGGGGAAGATACACAGGTCTGTGTATCTTCCCCCCCACCCACATATTCACCTATCATTGTTATTATTTTGAAATTATAACAACAGTCCATGCCTTTCAGGGAAAGGTCCATAATATCTGAACAAGGTCTAACAAAATGAACATCATGGGGAGCACTTTATGGCAGGCTAAGGTGGGGTGGGGGGGAAGATGCACAGGCCTGTGTATCTTCCCCCCACCCATAACATATTCTCTCATCATTGTTATTTAGAAATTATAATAACATTGCACGTCTTTCAGTGAAATGATTATGTTATCAGAAAAGTGTTTATCAAAATAAACATCGTGGGAAGTACTTTATGGAAGGCTAAGAGAGGGGGGGGGGGGGGGAAGATACACAGGTCTGTGTATCTTCCCCCCCACCCACATATTCACCTATCATTGTTATTATTTTGAAATTATAACAACAGTCCATGCCTTTCAGGGAAAGGTCCATAATATCTGACTGAATATGAAACTTGTGTAAAGAATATGAAGACTTTAGTATGATACCCTCATGTTTCTGAAAGCCATGATAGTTGCTTCCAGCACTCAACCAGTTAACGGGGATATACAATTATTACCACTTAAGAAGGCATTCTCTAGTAAATTAACACAAATTTCAGTGGCCTTAATGCGCGTTAATAAACCCGAAAGTTATGTTCAACGTTACCCTCACCACGGAAATCAGAAAAAAAAATTACGAGTGGAGGGGAATATACACAGGCCTGTAAGTCTTATGAACAGGTAGATACCCAGTCCCATGAATCTTCCCAGGCCACCACTCCACTTGACTTTCCTTTGTATAATAATGCTTTATAACTTTAAATATTTTGTTGTTTTTTTTACTCACAGGTGGGGGGGAAGATACCCAGGGTGGAGGGGAAGATACACTAGTGTATCTTCCCCCCCGGGGGGGAAGATACACAGGGGGGGAAGATACCCTGTTACACCGGTTCCAATGACAGCCATATTTGTACAAATTTTATTGCCAGTGTCACAATATTTCAGGTCATGTTAGTGTTGTATTGGTTAATTTGCTGCCTTTGTGTTAGGTAAAGGGTTAAACTGACTCAGTTCTCTTCATGTGAATCCGAGCAGCAATGTTACGAGACGCTACATGGTTTCTCACTGGTTTTGTTGCACGGATCTTTACGGGAATCGATTCTCAGATTCTTATAAGCCCTGGCTGAGGCTATATAATCCACCAATATCAATAGAAAGTGCCATTTTATCTCAACAAATGATGTCAAATATTCTTTTACCTAGTGATGAGGTAAATTATAGCCCGGGATGTACACCCCCCCCCCCCCCCCCCCCCCTCCCTGCCCCCAAGCTCTCAGTATGCATTTTTTCCTAAAACAAGAGACCCCAGGAGGCCTGAGGGCGCCCACCTGTACATGGTAACCTAAATATCAACCCAGAGAATTGATTTCAACAAGTTGCATCTACTCCTCCTAAGAAAAGCTTATACCAAATATCCAAAGATTCTGACAAGTGGATCTAAAAAAAATGATTTTTAAAGAATATTCCTCATATTGAACCGAGTTATAATTTGGGCTCCCACGAGCCCATATATGAACCATATGAACCCAGGGACTTGGCTTTAACAAACTTGAATCTCCACCCCCCACCCCCCTAAGGATGCCGCACACCAAATATCAAAACATTTCAACTGCTGGATCTGAAGAAGAAGATTTTTAAAGAAAATTCTTCATTTTGAACTAAGTTACAATTCGAGCTCCCACAGTGAGCCCAAACATGGACCTGGGGAGATGGCTTGAACAAACTTGAATCTAGCCTCCTAAGGATGCTCCATAAAAAATATCAAAAGCATTCATCTGCTGGACCTGAAGAAGATTTTTTTTAAAAATTCCTCATTTCGAACTAAGTTACAATTCAAGCTCCCACAGTGAGCCCAAATATGGACCTAGGGACATGGCTTTAACAAACTTGAATCTCACCCCCCTAAGGATGCCGCACACCAAATATCAAAACATTCCAACTGCTGGATCTGAAGAAGAAGATTTTTAAAGAAAATTCCTCATTTTGAACTAAGTTACAATTCGAGCTCCCACAGATAGCCCAAACATGGACCTAGGGACATGACTTGAACAAACTCGAATCTTGCCTCCTAAGGATGCTGCATAAAAAATATCAAAAGCATTCATCTGCTGGATCTGAAAAAGATTTTTTAAGAAAATTCCTCATTTCGAACTACATGCAAGTTACAATTCAAGCTCCCACAGTGAGTCCAAATATGTCCCTAGTAGGGACATGGCTTGAACAAACTTGAATCTCACCCCCCTAAGAATGCTGCATACCAAATATTAAAACATTCTGACTGCTGGATCTGAAGAAGAAGATTTTTAAAGAAAATTCCTCATTTTGAACTACATGTAAGTTATCATTCGGGCTCCCACAGTGAGCCCAAATATGGACCTAGGGACATAGCTTGAACAAACTTGAATCTCACCCCCCTATGGATGCTGCATAACAAATATCGAAACTTTCCGACTGCTGGATCTGAAGAAGATTTTTAAAGAAAATTCCTCATTTTGAACTAAGTTATAATTCGGGTTACCACAGTGAGCCCAAATATGAACCCAGGGACTTGGCTTGAACAACTTGAATCTCACCCTCTAAGCATGATGCATACCCAATGTCAAAAGATTCTGCTGCTGGATCTTGAGAAGAAGATTTTTAAAGAAATTTGCCTGAAATGCACTAAGTTCAAATTTGGGCTCCTATACTGAGCCCAAATATGAACCCAGGGGGCTGATTTGAACAAACTTGAATCAGATCCACCCCACAATGTTGCATATCAAATATCAAAAGATTCTGCCTGCTGGATCTGGAGAAGAAGATTTTTTAAGAAATTTGCCTGAAATGCACTAAGTTCGAATTCGGGCTTCTATAGTGAGCCCAAATATGAAACCAGGGGGCTGATTTGAACAAACTTGAATCAGATCCACCCCACAATGTCGCATACCAAATATCAAAAGATTCTGCCTGCTGGATCTGGAGAAGAATATTTTTAAAGAAATTTGCCTGAAATGCTTCTATAGTGAGCCCAAATATGAATCCAGGGGGCCGATTTGAACAAACTTGAATCAGATCCACCCCACAATGTTGCATACCAAATATCAGAAGATTCTGCCAGCTGAATCTGGTGAAGAAGATTTTTTAAGAAATTTGCCTGAAATGCACTAAGTTTCAATTCGGGCTCCTATATAGAGCCCAAATATAAACCCAGGAGATATGGCGTTTTTCTTTTTTCGATTTTTAGCTCCTGTGGTTTCCATGGGGCTACAGAAAAAGAAAATTTGGCATAAATTAGGTACTTATGACCCAATAAGCCCTCACATAAAATTTGATTCAAATCAGCCTCTCGGTTCTGAAAATAGAAATTTTGGGCGGGGCCAGAAATTTTGCCCCTCCCATAACAACGCCAAATATAGCCCATCAAACTTCGCTTAAAGAAATCCAAGTCTACACCTTAAAAGGAAGCTGCATACCATATATCAAGTCTCTGCTACTGCTGGTTGATGAGAAGATTTTGGTGCCCCTTGGGGGCATGGCACCACCCAGGAGAAGGGGGCAACTTCATTTGAACAAATCTGAATTGGCATTAGGTAATAAACATTTACCCAACATTTGAATAATGTAAATAATGTAAAGTTAACGCCGGATGGACGGCAGACAGAATGTGATCAGTAAAGCTCCCACTGAGCTTTGCTCAGGTGAGCTAAAAAACTTTATTAATTTATAAATAAATTGATGGTGACATGAATTTCCCATTATTTTTTAAAAACATTCTTGCTTCTGAACACATTTCACATTGTGTTTGATATTCTGCAATCTTTGTAAGAAAAAGCCTAGGTTTACTCAGTTAAGGCACCTCGAGTCATAAAACAGTGATTTTTTCCAACAGAATGACCAATACCTGCTACTGTGGTGTCTCATGACACTGTTAAAATTCCTAAAATCATCAAATATTGATTCATTAGTGCTGTGCTTGTGCTGCAAATATCCACAAGTGCACTTTCACTATTTTGGTTTTAATCCCCACAGGCATGCATTCTGTCAAAAGGATTGTAATACACGCGTGGGCAGTGATGTCCACTCATGCATTTACCAGTCAATAAAAATCATCATCTACAAAATTTTAATTGATGAAGCATCGGTTTGTACAGTTAAAACTAGAAGTCCTGTCGTGAGATGCGCACAAATAGCACGTTGATATGTGCGTTAATGTACGCGTTATGGCCCAAGTAAAGCTATCAAATTCTGTACATATGGCCTGTGCACAAGCAATGTTTCAGCCAATGGACCTCCGGGTAACCCGGAGGTCCAATGGCAGAAATATTGCATGTGTTTGCTATGAGTAACCAAGAGAACCTGCCATGCTTTGGATGCCATTCGATATGGCAAATGCGCGCAATTCCAACGCGCAATTAAGCCTAGATAAGCGCACTATTCGTGACAGGACTTCTAGTTTTAACTGTACCTGGTGCTTCATTATTTAAATTTTTGATGATTATACCTATAGTTAGTGTTTGGCATCAAATATTATTGTATGAATTTGTATCCGTGGAAATATTGCCCATCCATGGAAAGTGAGCAGTACACTGCCACTGTACTGTATTTGTTTATATACTTGTGATAGGCTGGGTCCAAAGTAATCAGTACTCGTAGTACTCGAGTACCACTTTTTTGATAAAATACTCAATACTTGCCAGCCCAGATTTTTGTATGTGTGTGTTTGTGTGTGGGGGGGGGGGGGGGGGGGGGGGGAAGGTTGGAGGGTGAAAGATAGCTGCAAATTATTTAAAATGTTGACCCAGGCAAATGAAAAGCAAAGAAACATTTCATTCGAAGGACAGACAGACAGACATGCAGTAACAAATTTGGGAAGCCTAAATAAAAGTAGTGACTAACTTAAAATGAAAAATATAGATAGAAGAGCCAGGGCAATGTTGTCAAACAGAAAACAAACAAGAGCCCCCAGAGGGCCTGATGGCATTCACCTGACATGGTAGCCTAAATATCAACCCAGGGAATTTATTTGAACATTTAGTTGCATCTGCCCCTCATAAGAAAAGCTTATACAAAATATCCAAAGATGCTGACCGGTGGATCTCAAAAAAAAGGATTTTTAAAGAATATTCCTCATATTGAACTAAGTTATAATTCAGGCTCCCACAGAGAGCCCAAATATGAACCCAAGGACTTGGCTTGAACAAATTTGAATCTCACATCCCTAAGGATGCTTCTATATACTAATATCAAAAAATTCTGACTACTGGATTTTAAAGAATATTCCTCTTATTAAAATATGAACCCGGGGACTTGGCTCAAACAAACTTGAATCTCACCCCTCTAAGGATGCAGCATCCCAAATATCAAAATACTCTGAAGAGTGGATCAGAAGAAGATTTTTAAAAAATATTCCTCATATTGCACTAATCTAATCATAGAGAGTCCAAATATGGACCCAGGGATTTGATTTCAACAAACATGTGAATAAATCTTCCAAAGATGTTATATGCAAAATATGAAAGCCTTTGGAGCAGTGGTATGGGAGAAGAATATTCTTTAATGTTTTTCCCATTACTAAAATGATGACTCCGCATAAGTCCTGGAAAACTTCCCTACGATAAAACTGATGGCAATTTTTTTTTGACCATTCTTTTCTGCTGGTCGTAAGGAAGCGTCACACAAAATAAAAATTCTCAGTGCCATGTAGTTTTGAAGATATGGACGTTTTAAATTTTTTCTATATTTAGATCCTGCAGTTCCCACAGGGCCACAGGAAAATGTTTTGGCATAAATTAGGTACTTACGACCCAATAAGCCCATCATATCAAATTTGCTTCAAATCAGCCTCTCAATTTGGAAAATAGAAATTTTGGTACAATTCGGGCTCCTACAGGAAGACCATATATGAACCCAGGGACTTGGCTTTAACAAACTTATATCTCACCTCCCTAAGGATACTGTATATATCAAAACATTCTGACTGCTGAATGTGAAGAATACTTTTGAAGAATATTCCTCATTTTGAACTAAGTTATAATTCAGGCTCCCACAGTGAGCCCAAATATGAACCCAGGGACTTGGCGTAAACAAACTTGAATCTCCCACAGTGAGCCCAAATATGAACCCAGGGACTTGGCGTAAACAAACTTGAATCTCACGCTGGCTCACACCGATTAATCGACTAACCAAAGATCAATATCTTGATTGATAAAAAAAAGTAATTGATCGGTTAATCGTTACTTTTGAAGTACGGTACTATATGGCAGGGTATTTGATGGCTGGATTCACATCGCAAAATACTATACAAAAATGTCCAATTGCTAACCATTTTTCTTTCATATTGGGTAAGCTTATATTCACTATTTATCATCACTTTTTGAAACCAAGATGGAAACTGTTAATCAAATTTTTAAAAACAAAAAATACCCTGTATGGGTTAACTATGGAACTAACTTGCTCCAAAACAGGCAAACATTGTCACACTGGCTCACATCAATTGCATGAGACAGAGAAATGCATGCCAGTTACGTGCCAAAATACTTGTTCACTTGCATGATCATTATACTGTATCAGTAGCTGAAAACGGTCATTCTCAACCCTTCACCAAATGCAGGTAGCAGACGATACTTGCACAAGAAATTCTAAAGATTTTCAATGTTTGTCTCAAAAACATAGCTTAAGCCCCCCCCCCCCCCCCCTATTGGAACAAGCTCAATGAGCTTGTTCCAATGAGGGGTCATAAGCTATGTTTTGAGACAAAAATTGAAAATATAATAAAATTTGAATGGACATGTTTGTATATGGCGCTGCCCGGTTTTGTCCATTATGCTGAGTAATGTTTTAATTATATAAATGGTCAACGGTACAGCAATTATTCAGCTACCTATTGGGGCAAGTGATTAATCGGTTAACCAAGGTTAACTCATGCGATTAATCAATCACGAAAACCCTTTAATCGTTTCAGCTCTAAAATTAATTTAATTTTATTAAATTTTATCTGATGAAAAAATGCTTATAATTTTGGGGGATGGTAAATATGGATCTTCTTAACAAGCATTTGCAAGAACATCAGAGGAATGAAATCACCGTTCTCGCAATTTGCAAAACCCTGGTGAGCCAAAATATAGGCTTGGCTTGAAGAAACTTAAATCTCACCCGCCTAATGATGGTGCATAGCAAATATCAAAAGATTCTGATTGGTGGGTCTGAAGAAAAAGATTTTTAAAGAATATTCCTCATACTGCACTAATTTCTACATTTGGACTCCCATAGAGGCCAAATATGGACCCAGGGATTTGATTTCAATAAACATGTAAAAAAATCTTGCAAAGATGGTATATGTGAAATCTGAAAGGTTTTGGAGGAGTGAATTGGGTGAAGAAGAGTCTTAAATGCTTTCTTCATTACCCACAGTGTTACAGAACGCTGACTAAGCATTTTTTCAAAGTCACGAAAAAGTACCCCATGATTGACCTGACAGAAATTTGCTTAGACCATTCCATTCTGTTGGTCCCAAGGAAGCTTCACACCAAATAAGAATTCTCAGTGCCATGTAGTTTTGGAGATTGTGCGTTTTGAATTTTGTTCTATTTTTAGCTCCTGCGGTTCCCATGGGGGGATGGGAAAATATTTTGGGGCATAAATTAATTACTTATGATAAAATAAAACCAAAAATTAAATTTGGTTCAAATCAGCCTCTTTGTTCGAAAAACAGAAATTTTGGGCGGGGCAAAAATACATGCCCTCCAATAATGAAGGCAAATAAAGACCCACAAACTTCTCTTGAACAAAACTGAGTCTACACCTCAAAAGGAAGCAGCACACCACATATCGAATCTCTGCTACTCCTGGTTCACGAGAAGATTTTTTTAAGATTTAGGCAAAATTTTGGGGCATGGCTGGCCCAACTGGGGGCAGGGCAACTTGATTTAAGCAAAATCAAAATGCAATGTCATAACAAACAAGCATCTCACATTTCACTTAAATGATTAATCAGTTCAGCAGTTTTGGAGAAGACGCAAACACCATGTTCACGGACGACAGACGGCAAGTGATCACTACACCTCACCCTGACTGAAAGTCAGGTGAGCTAAAAACTCAGTGGACCATGAGTGCTGCAGTTGGGCGAGAAGCTTGATTCAAGGAGAGAAGAAACTTGTAGCTGCTGGCTTTCGAAAGTGTTGTTAAAACCCAATAAATAAATAAATAAACAAGAGGCCCCACAGGGCCTGAAGCGCTCACCTTGAACAGAACACGATATAAACAGAGAACAGAACACGATATAAGAGTCCAAGAATGAATCTACATTAAGCAATCCATCTCCATAGGATACACTGCAAATCTTTGAGCCCCTCAGGAGTGACAAAAACAGTCCAAGCATCATGCCTTTTCTTTAGTTGATTATGATGTAAAATGTGGAGCTCCCCTCTCAAGCACCTTGATACAACCTATATAGATTACTCTTCACCTCTTGAGGGTACTGAATAAAAAATGTCTAATTCTTCAGCTACTTGGCCAATTCCGGCTCCCATAGGGAGCTTAAATATCAACCCAGGCACTCGATTTGAACAAAGTTGAATCTGATCTCCTTAGAGATGCTGTATACCAAATATGAAAGCATTCTGACTGGTGGATCTGAAGAACAAAATTATAAAGAAATTTCCTCATATTGCACAAAGTTAAAATTTGGGCTACCATAGTGAGCCCAAACTTTAACCTACAGACCCGATTTGAACAAACTTGAATCTCACACCCACCCCACCCCTCCCCCCTTAGAGATGTTGTAAACCAAATACGAAAGCATTCTGACTGGAGGATCTGAAGAAGAAAGATTTTTAAAAAAAACTTCCCCATACAGCCCTAAGTTAAATTTGGGCTACCAAAGGAAGCCCAAATAATAACATAGGGACTTGGTTTGAACAATCTTGAATCTGACCATCATAACAATGAGGGTACCAAACATTAAAAAATTCTGACTAACAACAACAGAGGGCATTTTTTTTTACCATTCAATTCTACTGGTTCTAAGGATGCTTCATACCACATAACAGTTCTCTGTTCCAAGTGGTTTGGGAAACATGGGAGTTTGAAAACATTTCTATTTTTTGCTCCTGGGGTTCCCATGGGGATGCAGGGGTTTTTTTGCATGAGGTAAGTACTTATGACCCAATATTACCACGATACTGAATTTCATTCAAATCGGACGATCGGTTCGGAAAATAGAAATTTTGGGTGGTACCAAAAATCTAACCACTGCCATTACAAAGCCAAATATTGCTTCACAAAGTACGTTTGAACAAGCATGATTGTACACCTCAAAAGGTAGTTCCATAACGAATATAAAGTCACTGTACCCACTGGTTCATAAGATTTTAAAAATATTTTGGGAGCATTTTACCTGTTAAAAATTACCGTTTCTTGTTTTGCTCTTTTAGAGAAAGAAATCACTCCTTTTCTGGCGGGCATACTAAACACCGAGGCAACCGAGGGATACCAAGGTGAAGGAAAACAGGAGAGAAACGGGTATGAGGTGGTGTGTTCTTTTTATTATTTATTTATTGGTGTTTAAGGTCACATTTATCTGCACAACAGCTTATTGTGACCATGGCAGTTTTATGGATGGAAGAAACTAGAGTACCCAGGAGAACCACTGAGCAATGGCAAGCAACTGTAAGCTCCCCAACATACTACACAAGCACGGTTAGCCTTGTTCGAAGACAGGTGCACCAAGAACTTGCAGTATGCCTTAGTACACAGCATACCTTGCCCCCACATGGGTAGTGGGGGTGAAGTGTCTTGCCCAAGGACACAAAGCTGTTGCTGCAGGTGGGATTCGAACCGAGGATCTTTCGGCTTGCAGTCTGCACCTCTACCTACTGAGCTAATGCACCCCTGATGGTGTATTCTGATTATGTAAATAGATTTAAGCAGTACTAGTATGTGATTGGTTTTAATGCCATATTTGAGAATTATGGGTGCTGAAGTAATAAGAGTGCGCTGAAAAATCTTCCCTTTGGTATTTAGTAGGTAGCTTGGTAATGGTAAAGTGACTTCACCTCAGTAAGCAACAGTGTGAAAGCTGGCAGCCATCTTTAAAATCGGGCCGCTACACCCAAAAAACACTCATTCTCATCCCAAGGTGATAACAAAGGTACCCAAGAAGTTTCATGAAGATCGGTTCATAAATACAGCCTCCAGACTTAGCGTATTGACATGTGCACTTACAGTGTATAAGTAGCACTGATAAATTAAAGGTCATCCAATTTGCATAATTTCTGCAAGAGAAAAAAACCTGTATTATACAGTATTTTTTGTGATGTACAGTTAAAACTAGAAGTCCTGTCACGAACTGTGCGCTTATTTAGGCTTAATTGCGCGTATGAATTGCGCGTAATGGTCATATCGAATGGCATCCAAAGCACGGCAAGTTCTCCTGGTTACTTATAGCAAACAAGGGCAATGTTTCTGCCAATGGACCTCCAGGTTACCCGGAGATCCATTGGCTGAAACATTGCTTGTGCACAGGCCATATTTACAGAATTTGATTGCCTTACTGCACATTTCAGGACAGGACTTTTAGTTTTAACTGTATTCCATGTTACTAAACATTCATACAAAAATTTATTCAAATCAGAACTTTCATACAGAAGTTCTGTACAAAAAACTGATTGCACTAATTTTGGTACAAAATGGCTGCTAGTGACCATCTTGAATTTCAAACTGCACCCAAAAACACTCGTTCTCATCCCACGGTGATAACAAAGGCACCCAAGACATTTCGTAAAGATTGGTTCATAAATACGGGCTCTAGCCTGAGCCGTATAGAAGTTGTGTACAAAAAACTGATTGGACCTAATTTTGGTACAAAAATGGCCACTGGCAGCCATCTTGAATTTTGGATCGCACCCCAAAATACTCGTTGTCGTCCCTAGGTGATAACAAATGTATGCAAGAAGCTTGGTGAAGATCCGTTCATAAATACAGCCCCTAGCCCAATCCGTATTGACATGTGTACTTACTGTGTATAAGTAGCACTGAATAAATCAAAGTTCATCTAATTTGCATAATTTCTGTACAAGAAAAAAACCTGTATTTTATGTGATGTATTCCATGTTACTAAACAATCATACAAAAATTTATTCAAATCAGAACTTTCATACAGAAGTTCCGTACAAAAAACTGATTGCAGTAATTTCAGTACAAAATAGCTGCCGGTGGCCATCTAGAATTTTGGACTCCCCCCCCCCCCCCCCCCCCCCCCCAAAAAAAAAAACCACTCATTCTAACATCATGGTGATAACAAAGGTACTCAAGAAATTTCGTAAAGATCGGTTCATAAATACAGCCTCTAGCCCAAGTTGTATAGAAGTTCTGTACAAAAAACTGATTGTACATGTACCTAATTTCAGTACAAAATAGCCACTGGTAGCCATCTTGAATTTTGGACTGCACCCAAAAACACTCATTCTCATCCCAAGGTGATAACAAAGGTACCCAAGAAGTTTCATGAAGATCAGTTCATAAATACTGTACAGCCTAGCCCGAGCCGTATTGACATGTGCACTTACTGGGTATACATGTAAGTAGCAGTGAATAAATTAAAGTTCATATAATTTGCATAATTTCACAATGAGAAAAAAACCTGTATTATATGTGATGTACTCCATGTTACTAAACATTCATACAAAAATTTATTTAAATCAGACATTTCATACAGAAGTTCTGTACAAAAACGCTGATTGCACTAATTTCTGTACAAAATGGCTGCTGGAGGCCATCTTGAATTTTGGACCACACCCAAAAACACTCGTTCTCGTCCCACGTGATAACAAAGGTACTCAAGAAGTTTCGTAAAGATCGGTTCATAAATACAGCCTCTAGCCTGAGCCGTATTGAATTGCTGTTACTGAACAGATGGACAATGGGCCATGACATAACCTTAAATTTGACTTTGTCAAAGTTGAGCTAAAAATGGAGAGTATCCAGAGTATCACAAAACAAAAACCTATTTGTAAAGGACTCCTCCTTTCAAGGACAATGGGGCTGTGTTGGCATTCACCACCATGCTGCCTTGAGGCTGCATTTTGAATTCCTGTGTTTGTTGTTCTAATGAAATATTATTTTATTATTATCAGTTATGGTACAAATATGGTACTGATAGCACACTTTCAGGAACCGCTGATGTCTGATGTCGACTGTGTGTCAGTGCGTGAGGTGCACACATACTTTTGGGGTTCTATACACCACATCCTTCATTTTGCTATATAATTTGTGTAAATTTATTTGGAATTTATAGAATTTCAGACTTGGAAATTTCATAGTATTGTTTTTGCCTTAGTTATGGTGCTTTATAAGTAATGGGCAATTTAGTTTGAAAAAAAGGGGTTCATGAATATTCAGTCACAGGAAGATTCAGCCCTCATACCTTTTCTGAGAATATTCGGTCCCCAATTTCATTCATGCCCCCACCCCTCTCTCCTGTTAACCCATATAATGAACATCCCAAAAGACATTTTAATATCTAGATATTTATGCTTGTCCGCAACTTATTATGGACACAAACGGAAACAGAGTCAAGGTAATTGTGTTTTACTGTCTTGAATTTCAAATTTGTTTGGGGGGGTTGGGGGTGGGGGGTGCACCCGACCCCTCCACTGATGAGAGGGTCACACACCCTCTTGTCCTCGCCCCTATCTCACTGCTATGTGGCTCAGGTGATTCTGTGCATCATATTCTTTATTACCCGGCTACACTCCCACTAGATATTACTCTTGCCCCTACATGTAACTTAGATTTCCTGGCTAAGCACCAGTATATAGTGGTAAACCAACATCAAATTGTGCGCTTATGTCCAGTCGCTAACATACTAGAATAGTATAATGTGCTTTGTCAGAAATTTGATCAAGTATTGATGACAAACAGCAATTTTCATTACCAGTACCTGGTGCCAGTAATAAAATAAGATTTGCAAATATCACCCTGCGTTTTTTCAGCTATTAACTAAGATAAAATTGTGCGCTTCATGAAAATTATTTCGTTACTACCTGTTAAAAATTACTGTTTCTTGTTTTGCTCTTTTAGAAAAAGAAATCACTCCTTTTCTGGCGGGCATACTAAACACCAAGGCAAACCGAGGGATACCAAGGTGAATGAAAACTGGAGAGTCTAAATGGGTATGAGGTGGTGTGTTCTTTTTATTATTTATTTATTGGTGTTTAAGGTCACATTTATCTGCACAACAGCTTATTTTGACCATAGCAGTTTTATGGATGGAGGAAACTAGAGTACCCCAGGAGAACCACTGAGCAATGGCAAGCAACTGTAAGCTCCCCAACATACTACACAAGCTGGGTTAGCCTTGTTCGAAGACAGGTGCACCAAGAACATGCAGTATGCCTTAATACACAGCATACCTTGCCCCCACATGGGTAGTGGGGGTGAAGTGTCTTGCCCAAGGACACAAAGCTGTTGCTGCAGGTGGATTCGAACCGAGGATCTCTCGGCTTGCAGTCTGCACCTCTACCTACTGAGCTAATGCACCCCTGATGGTGTATTCTGATTATGTGAATAGATTTAAGCAGTATAAGTATATGATTGGTTTTAATGCCATATTTGAGAATTATGGGCACTGAAGTAATAAGAGTGCACTGAAAAATCTTCCCTTTGGTATTTAATAGGTAGCTTGGTAATGGTAAAGTGACTTCACCTCAGTAAGCACCAGTGTGAAAGCCGGCAGCCATCTTTAATTTCGGGCCGCACCCAAAAACACTTGTTCTCATCCCAAGGTGATAACAAAGGTACCCAAGAAGTTTCATGAAGATCGGTTCATAAATACAGCCTCCAGCCTTAGCGTATTGACATGTGCACTTACAGTGTATAAGAAGCACTGAATAAATCAAAGGCGATCTAATTTGCATAATTTCTGCAAGAGAAAAAAACCTGTATTATACAGCATTTTTTGTGATGTATTCCATGTTACTAAACATTCATACAAAAATTTATTCAAATCAGAACTTTCATACAGAAGTTCTGTACAAAAAACTGATTGCACTAATTTTGGTACAAAATGGCTGCTAGTGGCCATCTTGAATTTCAAACTGCACCCAAAAACACTCGTTCTCATCCCACGGTGATAACAAAGGCACCCAAGACATTTCGTAAAGATTGGTTCATAAATACGGGCTCTAGCCTGAGCCGTATAGAAGTTGTGTACAAAAAACTGATTGTATCTAATTTTGGTACAAAATGGCCTCTGGCAGCCATCTTGAATTTTGGATCGCACCCCAAAACACTCATTCTCGTCCCTAGGTGATAACAAAGGTACCCAAGAAGCTTGGTGAAGATCGGTTCATAAATACAGCCCCTAGCCCAAGCCGTATTGACATGTGTACTTACTGTGTATAAGTAGTACTGAATAAATCAAAGTTTGTCTAATTTGCATAATTTCTATACAAGAAAAAAAACTGTATTTTATGTGATGTATTCCATGTTACTAAACAATCATACACAAATTTATTCAAATCAGAACTTTCATACAGAAGTTCTGTACAAAAAACTGATTGCAGTAATTTCATTTTCAGTACAAAATAGCTGCCGGCGGCCATCTAGAATTTTGGACTCCCCCCAAAAACACTCATTCTAACCACATGGTGATAACAAAGGTACCCAAGAAATTTTGTAAAGATCGATTCATAATTACGGCCTCTAGCCCAAGTGTTATACAGTTAAAACTAGAAGTCCTGTCCTGAAATGCGCACAAATAGCACGTCGATTTGCGCGTTAAACTACGCGTTATGGAGATGGTAAGGCTATCAGATTCTGCACATACGGCCTGTGCACAAGCAAAGTTTCAGCCAATGGACCTCTGGGTATCCAGGGGGTCCATTGGCAGGAACATTGCTTGTGATTGCTATGGGTAACAAGGAGAACTTGCCATGCTTTGGGTGCCATTTGATATGGCAATTGCGCGCAAATCTTATGCGCATTAAGCCTAGATAAGCGCACAGTTCGTGACAGGACTTCTAGTTTTAACTGTAGAAGTTCTGTACAAAAAACTGATTGTACCTAATTTCGGTACAAAATGGCCACTGGTAGCCATATTGAATTTTGGACCGCACCCAAAAACACTCATTCTCATCCCAAGGTGATAGCAAAGGTACCCAAGAAGTTTCATGAAGATCAGTTTATAAATACAGCCTAGCCCGAGCCGTATTGGCATGTGCACTTACTGGGTATACATGTACAGTACGTGGAGAGTGTATTATCACTAAATCACCCGCAGAGTGGAGATTCCACCCAAGCAATAATTGCAAATTTGTTGCAAAGCATAACCAGCACAAGCAAAGTTTCAACCAATGGACCTCCGGGTTAAACCCAGAGGTCCATTGGCTAAAACATTGCTTGTGTTTTTTGTCTATATGTACGAAATTTGAAAGTTATAGCTTGGGTGATATCTCCACTCTGCAGGTGATTTAGTTACAACCCACTCTCCACGTACTGTAAGTAGCACTGAATAAATTAAAGTTCATCTAATTTGAATAATTTCAGCACGAGAAAAAAACCTGTATTATATGTGATGTACTCCATGTTACTAAACATTCATACAAAAATTTGTTCAAATCAGAACTTTCATACAGAAGTTCTGTACAAAAAACTGATTGCACTAATTTCTGTACAAAATGGCTGCTGGAGGCCATCTTGCATTTTGGACCGCACCCAAAAACACTCGTTCTTGTCCCACGATGAGAACAAAGGTACCCAAGAAGTTTCGTAAAGATCGGTTCATAAATACAACCTCTAGCCCGAGTCGTATTGAATTGTTGTTCCCAAACAGACGGACAACTGGCTATGACACAACCTTAAATATGACTTTGTCAAAGCTGAGCTAAAAATGGGGAGTATCCAGAGTATCACAAAACAAAAACCTATTTTGTAAAGGACTCCCCCTTTCAAGGACAATGGGACAGCATTGGCATTCACCACCATGCTGCCTTGAGGCTGCATTTTGAACTCCTGTGTTTGTTGTTCTTATGAAATATTATTTTATTATTATCAATTATGGTACAAATATGGTACCGATAGCACACTTTCAGGATCCGCTGATGTCTGATGGCGACTGTGTGTCAGTGTGTGAGATGCACACATACTATACACCACATCCTTCATTTTGCTATATAATTTGTGTAAATTTATTTGGAATTTATAGAATTTCAAACTTGGAAATTTCATAGTATTGTTTTTGCCTTAGTTATGGTGCTTTATAAGTAAAGGGCAATTTAGTTTGAAAAAAAGGGGTTCATGAATATTCAGTCACAGGATGATTCAGCCCTCATACTTTTTCTTAGAATATTCGGTCTCAGTCGTGGTCGAATGTCATCACCTCTTGAGGTCAAATCCTCACAGAATTTTTTTTTTTTAAATATTCTAATCATTTTTTCTATTGTTTTATGTTAAGGATTTATGATTACTAATTATGACAAAATTACAAGTGCGATATGAAACAAACCTTAATGAAGCTAGAATAAAAAAAACCTTCCCAAAACAAGCTGTGAGAGGTTCTCAGCTTGAATCCCAATTGCGGTAACTGAAATAAGGTGTACTGCACATCGATGGTGCACTTGTCTTCAACCAATGCTAACCCTGCTTGCTTGGAGTTACAATGTTGAGAAGCTGACAGTTGCTTGTCATTGTTGCTTGGTAGTTCTCTCTGGGTGCTCTGGCTGAGTTCCTCCCCCAGTAAAACTGTTGGGTGGCCCTGGCTGTAAAAATTGTTGTTAAACCCAATAAATAAAGAAATCAAATTTGCTGAATCCAAGACCTTTGAATGATGGTTTTGATTGGGGTGTGTGTGGGGGTGGGGGTGGGTGGGGGGTTATACAGTTGTGCCCACTTAATTGGATATATCTTAATAGTATACAGTTGAAACTAGAAGTCCTGTCCCGAATTGTGCGCTTATCTAGGCTTAATTGCGCATAGGAATTGTGCGCAATTGCCATATCGAATGACATCCAAAGCATGGCAGTTCTCCTGATTACTCATAGTAAACACAGGCAATGTTTCTGCCAATGGACCTCCGGGTTACTAGAGCTGTAGGTTAACCGAAACCGAACCGAGGTTTTTAGTTTTCTGTAAAAACCGAAACCAAAACCGTCGACATCCCGTAATCTAAAGTTTTTCGTTTTTTATTGAATACTCTCTTGCTGCAGAAATTCACAGAATGTAGCCATCCCAGAGTAGTGAGAGTAGCCAGACACTGCCAATGGCAGTGTCTGGGTACTCTCACTACTCTGGGAAGGCTACATTCTGTGAATTTCCGACATTTCAGTTTAGTTGTGTTTGCAGCTTTCCCCAAGTTGCGTGTAGGTGTCAGACCTCGAAAAATGGCCAAGCACAATAAAAGTTCGGTATATTTAGGTAATTATTATATTGGCCTTCCTGATTCTTCGTGTATTATAGCTTATTTCGGGCATTCATTGAGTTTCACTCAATTTCAATGCCATTCAGGTATGACTCCGGACATAAGAATCAGTTTTATTGAATTTTATTTGGCCTCATGAACAAACCGAAAACCGAACCGAACCGAGGTTTTACTCCACCTGAAAAACCGAAACCGAAACCGAACAAAAAATTTAAAAACCTACAGCTCTACGGGTTACCCGGAGGTCCATTGGCTGAAACATTGCTTGTGCACAGGCCATATGTTATGTACAGAATATGATAGCCTTACTATGGTCATAACGCGTAGATTAACGCGCAAATCGACGTGCTATTTGTGCGCATTTCATGTTAGGACTTCTAGTTTTAACTGTATCCCTGTTAATAGAATATAATTTTCCAACACAAAACCATTTATCTCCAGTACAAATTTGACCTGGTAATCGAATATACAGTTAAAACTAGAAGTCCTGTCACGAATAGTGCGCTTATCTAGGCTTAATTGCGCATTGGAATTGCGCGCAATTGCCATATTGAATGGCATCCAAAGCACGGCAGGTTCTCCTGGTTACTCATAGTAAACACATGCAATGTTTCTGCCAATGGACCTCCGGGTTACCCGGAGGTCCATTGGCTGAAACATTGCTTGTGCGCAGGCCATATGTACTGAATTTGATAGATTTACTTGGGCCATGACGCGCACATTAACACGCATATCAATGTGCTATTTGTGCACATTTCATGACAGGACTTCTAGTTTTAACTGTAGGTTATAGAGTAATCTCCTGTTAATTGAATAAAAAATCTTGTAACATGTTGAGAAATTGCCCTGACTCTTCCCAGTTTTCCTTTGGTTATAGACCAATTTGGCCTCAGTACATTCAATACAGGCATTTAATATATTATATCTTGTTTGAGCTCATGGAGCTCTGTCAAACAAAATATAATAGAATAAATGCTAAGTTTATCTCTGGAATACAGGAAAGTGACACAATCCCTGTTAATTGAATACACCTGCTAATTGAATAATGTTATTGGCAAAGTGGCTCTTCAATTAACAGGGTTCCACTGTACAGCAAAAACAAATATCACAAACTAATAATGAAACTATGTACTTGTGAAATTTTCATGTGGTCATTCTACAAAATGTTTTAGCTGGTACTATACAGTTTTGAAGGTTAAAGGGCTCAGTACTTAGAGGTGAAGGCTGCAAGTCAAAGGGTCCTCTATCAAATACCACCTGTGGCAACCACTTTGTTTCCTTGGGCAATACACTTCATTCCCACTGCCCACGTAGTGCCATTGCGTACCAAGGCATACTGCATGTCAATCGTACACTTGTCTTCAACCAATGCTAACCCAGCGTGTGTGCTGTTTGTACGTTAGATGTTTGTAATTGCTCTGTGGTTCTCCCTGGCTTTTCCCACCTGTAAAACTGTCCGACATGAAGTGACCCTGGCTATCGAAGTGTCATTAAACCCCAATAAATAAATCAATAAGAATCATGTGTCCCTATTCTGGAGAACAGTTTGGGGCAAATTGCCAAAGGATGGTTTGGGTTAGATTAGTATCCAGTTTGGGTCAAATTGTTGGAGGACAGTTTGGATGCAATTCTCACAAATTCCAGTCATTTTGGCCCCAAGTCATTTTGGCCCCAGTCATTACAGCCTCAGGTCAATTCAGCCCCAATATACCAGGTCATTTCGGCCTCTTTAAATATTTTCAAATATTGTTTGAATTTTAACATTTTTCTATTTAATTTTTTTTCAACATATATATCTCTCAATTAGATATTCAGGTATACATGATATATGTCTAGTAGATTTTCTTTCATGATGAATAAATAAAAGAAAAGTTTCAGCATGTCGAAGATGCACATGGACTATGTGGGATTTGAAATCACTTGTGACCTGAATAATTTTATTTGCTTATGAATCTATGAGAGCCGGAAGCAAGGGTAAGTAATGTGATTTGGTTTGAGTGTACGCCTTGGAAGTGGGGCACTGGGATCAGACCCCGTGGACATCGAACTGGAAGGGGACTAGGAATTGCGCATAACTACAAGGATTCTGCTCTGTGTTTTAGAAAATGTGGACATATTTATGGTAGTATCAAAATCGCAGTTTGGTGGTTGTTTCAGAAAATAAAAAAGAAAAAGAAACCCTGTGAACCTCAAACTGGAAGGTGACTAGGAATTGTGCATAACAATATGAATAAATGACTGCATATTCCGGTACTTTGCAAAATTTCAAAGTAAAATAATTTCTCTTACTTATACAGATAGCATCTTAAATGTATGTAAAATTGAACACATGGATAATTTTTAATGTCATGTATAACTGTTCTGTACACTGTGGATATACAAATAACTGAACATTACTTAATAAAGGTAATTACCCATTATTTCTAAACATGAACTATGCACTGATCTTTATAGATCTCTACACTTAAAATGGTGCCGAAATGACCAAGGGACCAAAGTGACTAGGACAGAGATGACTTTGAGCTCGAATTGACCAGAGGACGAAATGACTTGGAGCCGAAGTGATTGGATATCATTCTAACAGATGAGAGACGTTAATTAGGCCCTAATACAGAACACATTGAATGTGAATTTACTGCAGAGATAATTGCTCGACGATATATTAATATTTTTTCAATAAATATCGAACAATCTATTAATATTTTTTTTAAGAATTATTTTCAGGAGTTAAAACGAATATCGTAGCGTATCTAAAATATCCTAACAGATTGTACTGCTTTTCTGTTGGATGATTCTTCCCTGGGCCTAGTTCTCCCCAGGCTGAAGATTCCCCCAGTTCCCGAAAAAAGATGACATGCCATTTTCAATGGCGGTAAATATCCAAAAGGGTTATTATTTTCCATTTTTTAGTTTTTGAAACTACGAAGCACTGTTCAGAAATACAGATGCACCAAAAAGTAACACATTATTACTTTGTTTTGGTTTCTAACAGGACTGAAAGCAAGCTATCAGTATCACTTTTTCGAATTACACCCATTTCGTCTGCTAACCAAATCATCCGCTGCAATTTTACCCAAGTCGACCTCTACAATTATACCCAACACGTCCGAAACTCATTCGCTGGGGGAAAGTATTCAAGTATTGCATTTTGAATCATTTTTTATTTATATAATAATTTTATTGTATCATTTATTGTATATTACCTATTGTAATATATCTTAATGTACCTCCATTGTAATATATCTTAATGTACCTCCTTGCATTAAATTTCATATATGTGTATGAAATTCTGAAAACAGAAATGTCAGAACAAAATAAACTATCCAGCCAGCTAATAAATTTTAATTACTGTTTATTCAATGGATTACCAATAAAAATTATATTATTACAGTAAAAGTTCTTAAAGTATGTGTACGTTATATTAAGTTCCACAACATAATCTTATAATTTTGCAATTTTTCATTGCAGAACTCCACCGGCACCTTACAGTGAATAATTGCAAAATTATTAGCATAAGTATTAAAAGAATTAATTATATTAAGAAATGCAACAAAATTTGTTATATTAAGTTCTGCAACATAATCTTATAATTTTGCAAGTATTCATCGTGGCGCACCGTCGCTTTACAATGAATAATAGCAAAATTATTAGCAAATGTATTATATAGAATTAATTATATTAAGAAACGCATCAAAATTTATGGTTTATTAAATTCTGCAACATAATCTTATAATTTTGCAATTATTCTTGGAAGAGCATCACCGGCGCTTTACAATGAATAATCACAAAATTATTAGCAAATGTATTATAGGAATTAATAATATTAAGAAACGCATTAAAACGTGTTATATTAAGAAATGCATCAAAACTTGTTATATTAAGTTCCGTAACATAATCTTATAATTTTGCAATTATTCCAGGGGGAGGGGGGGGCCTGGGGGGACCAAAATTTTGCAAGACGTGATGTGGGGGTGGGTGAGTCTCTTGAGTGCACCAAAAATGTGCATTTCCAACTTGTGCAATTTTTTAAAAACATATCAATATATCAGCCAATATATGACATCATTTGTGTTTCAAACCTGAAACTGAGTGAAAGATGATGTTGTACATCACACTCTTAACATAAATACAACATCAGGAGGCTTTATATGTAAGAATAGTGGGCTTAATATGGGGAAATGTCACACGTTAGTAGGGAGTGGGTGTCTTGTACGAAATGTAGAAAATGTGCAGACAATATTTTCCTTGACAAGCGGACGACTCGGCTTGCGGACGAAACGTCCGTATACCCTTTTTTCAAGCAAACTTTTCCTTACTTTTACAACACCTTAACAATAACATTCGGATAATTCAACAACTGAGTTTCTGTTCATCTTGATATTTCACGAGGTTCGTGTCAATGCATATCCGTATACAATCGCACCAATATAACAACAATTATCAGTTACATTATCGGTTATATGTACGTTTTTTTCGATTGAGGTTATCACTGGCAGACAAGCCACAACGAAATCAGGACTGAGAGTTCGATCGGAAGCGACGAGATCATCAGCTGAGCATATTGACAAACCTCCAGAAGGACAGAACTCGAGTAATAATAGTAACACTTTGGCCGGCCGCTGATTTGTCACGGTTCTCGGTTGAGAAGGCCTGGTTACCCCTTTAGTGTAGATATGTAGGCAAATGTATCACGCAAAGCTTTGAGGCGAAACAAAAAACATTTGATTCCCAGAGGGGGACAGGCCAATTGCAATTGCATAGGCAATTCGACACCGGAAGTTACGTGGTTTTTTCACTGAAATTTACTGTCCACTTCAAAAATCACATTGACGGCTATAGAGAATTCTGTTCTGGAACACATTTATCTGACTGGGTATGTGGAACCCTTTGCGGGCCTACGGCCCGCTTGGGGTTCCTATAAAGTCGTGTTGTGCACACAAATCGTGTCCAAAGCTACAAGACAGGTGTCACAATTCAAATTAGTGACATACGTGTTCATTTGATTCATCAATTAACACACAATGTTGCGCTCATGAATAGACACGAAGAATATAATGTGAAAGCATAAAACAACTTGAAACGTATTAATAAGGTTGATATTTTAAGACACGATGTGTACAGTACGGCCGCCTTGGACTGGTCACTTTCGACGGGTAGGCAATATTTCCACGGTCGCAATAATATTAGATTTCAAACACTAATTTAATTAATGAAGTACCGGGTATAACCCGGTTCTTCAATAGTTAAAAATCAGCTGCAGATGATTTTTATTATCCGCTAGACGCATGCGTAGACGTCACCTCACTCGTGTGGATTGCGGGAAGTTCACCACGACTGCACGGTGTGTGAGTGCGTGTTATAAAATAAGTCTCGAAGAGATTCGTCAATCTGACATGATTAAAATATGTACAATTAAAGTCAATGTACTCCACTCTCAACATTTGCTGGAGTGGAATACATTCTGATTGCATATTGCCGTCTAACAACAAAGAATGTGTTCGTCGTGTGTGACCAACATGCAATTGCACCAAAATAACATGATCTCTCCGACGAAGGTACTAGACGGTTAATTAATGTGCATATATTCTGGTGTTTAAGGTCACTTTCAGCATCTGTGGCTAAACGCTGCCGGAAGATTAATACAAATTCAAAATTAACCAATTATGAATAACATTGCAGTGCTTTTTAGAGACTGATTGTCCCAGGAATAAGATGTCGTGTTCTATGACTCTACCAAGGTTTCAAGGTAACCCGTATGTAATGAAGTGTTGCCTTTAAGAATTTTCTGATCTCTAGCGTTTTCGTACATGACGAATTGTTAAAGATCTCTATAAGCCCACCCCGCTTCAGTCACTATATCGAAATGCATAGCCTTGTCGGTCCGGTTGACTACTTTGAAATATATTCTAAGAGACTGCGGAGTAGTACTCGTGCTTCTTTAGTGGAGATGCCTGCGTTTTAATTGGAGAAAGGAAAGAGATCAAAATATTCTGTTTCCGTTCGTCAGGGCATTTTTCCAAACAAAAAGAAGAGGCGATCCCCTTTTAAACAACAGGGTGCAGTGTATGCAAGCCGGTTGAGTTGGATGAGGCGCTGTCTCATTCCATGAAAACTAGCCAGGTATTTCATAGTCCGAAGACAAGTAATTGCTTTTGATGGTCAATATAGTGTGATCTTTGTGTGGTAAACAGCTTTATGGATCTGGCAAAACTGCTGAAGATTTAGTTACACTTTAAAAAGCTAGGACACATTAAGGGTTGAGTAGATACTATTTTAATAGTAGGTCTCGAGAGCTTTACAAAGGTTCGTATAATTCAAAGTAAGCGAGTTTTGGTCAGAGAGACGGATAATTCCAGCCTAACATTAAAAGGAATTAAAGTGATTAAAATGGCTGGATTGAGTTCAGCTTGGGATGTGCACTTTAATTCACACGTTCAAATCACAAATAACTAAACTGGGATATCAACAGTCAGAAGATACGACCCCGATCTCTAAATACATGAAAGTGGGCTCCGCCCAACAAGGAACATGAGCACCACTTTCAGTCGAACATGGTAGTTTATGGTATCTTCAAAACTGGTCAACAAAACCGCGAAAACGGCCATGCATTTTGATACGACTGAAGGGATGAGTGTGGGTGTGGGGAGGGGATCTTTAGAGATCTAAATGAATGTCAAATGAATGTGGACCGAGAACAAAATAAGTATCCACAGCAGTTGGATCGCATAACACGTGTAGGGCTTTTAGAATCAAAGCAGTAGGTTGACTCTATATGTGGAAAGTATGATCGTTTGGTTGCTGGAGTATATAATTAAGGCATAATATGTCCGAAACAAAGAAATGGGAGAGATTAAGACTGACAGTCTTATATTGGATACGCGGAGGACGGCAAGGTGAATATTACTTATATTGGAAGTTGTAACAGGGTTAAAAATTATAAGGTGGATGCGAATCAATTCTGAGGGGCGACTGATGGGTGGGGATTTTGTCCTGAACAACTAAGCAGACAAGGTGTTTGCTTTAGCTCCGTTCACAACCGCAGATGGCTACAATGTTAGAAGGAGTATAATCAAGCCAACCCTTTCATCACGGGTTGTTGTATACAGTTTACCGTATAGGAGTGAGGAGAATATCATTCAATTCGATGGCGCACATTAAATATCATTGCTGAACAAGTTGAGCAGAGTTAAGAATCATCTAACTTTGCACTTTAAATTGAATCTAAACCGAAAAGGGTTAATGTCCTTTATTTGGAAATACCTCTGCGCTTGTGGCGTAGGGGGGCGCTTTAATTAAAGGCATGTAATTTGGCCACGTGAAAATAAATTAAGTTCACGCGATGGCATGTCGATGACACTAAGTTTGTGGTGCTGTTCTGAAACGCAAAATGTGTACATTTAGAGTTGTGTGTTAGCAAACTGAGACGTCAACTGAGAACAGACTTTGCAGTGTACAGTGAATATGAAATTAGCCTGATACATCTCGTTGTGTGCTGTTTTGGAAGGTAACGATGGGCAGGTATACATGCTATTATTTGTCTCCATTCGAGTGGGGATTGGCTAGCAATAGCCTGTCGCAGTCAACCGAGCGTAACTAACTCGATTCATCTGTTGTATTATGTAACAGGTAAGCGCCAATTTGTGTGTCCTGTCGATGGAGTGATGACAAATTTAAGGGGCTGTATCAGTAATGGAATTTTGTTTTTTTTTGAAATTCTCACCTCTCATATTCCTTAAATTCAGATTAAATATACACTAATTATACATCACAATGCAGGTTGGGATGTATAGAACACGAAACACTTATGCAATCAACTCACAGAGTTGACAGGAGGCACCACTGGTTCCTGGTCGTCTGCTATCGAATTCGTACCAGAACTGATAATAAAATAATATCTCGCAAGAACAATTCGTAGCCGAATGTGCTTCAGATATTCAATAACAAAGATAGGCATTCAAAACACTTTCGAGTGCAGCGATAGGACTGTCTTTTGGAAACGGACAACACTGCCTGCATTTTTTATTGAAGATGGTTTCCATGCTTGACAGACATTCGCAAATCACTCGATATCACGAATTTCCATCGCAAAACAAAATCGTAATTCTAAGAAATTCCAACAGGTATCATGATACCTTGCATTGAATATGGCAACTGTGTAATCGCTATCTAATAACAGTGTACTGTATGAAGCCGATCTTTCTCATTATTTGATTTTAGACGGCGTTGTATATACATACTTTTTCTGTCCGATGACGTCGACCGGAAATCGAAAGTAAATTTATATGTAAACAAAAGCAAAGGCTTTGGAATTTACCCCCATGCAGCTCTGTCGCCGTGTTTTGAAGAATGTTGATACCCTAGCTTTGTTCTTGGATATGTAAAGCACATTTGGCCACAAGTTGTTTTCGTGAAATATTATTATCAGTTCTGGTACGAATACGGTAGCAGACTTTCAGGAGCCAGTGGTGTCTTTGGTCGACTCTATGAGTTGATTACACATGTGGTTCGTGTTCTATGCATCTCAATCTTCATTTTGATGTACATTTTGTGTATATTTAATTTGAATTGAAGGAATATCAGAGGTGAGAATTTTCAAAATAAACAAACTTCCATTACTTATATAGCCCCTCAGGGGGACGTCCAACCTAACTTTGTTCAAATTTCACGTAATTTTCTTCCAAATCTAAAAAAGACCAAAAATGAATAACCCCGATATATTATATACTAAAATGCTTGGAATGAAACATAGAACACGCGGAAACTGAAATTTGCCATGGAATGGCTGCCATGTGTTGATAGCACCACCTGAAAGTCTGCTATGGCATAAGTAAGAGAATAACATTTTTACAATAAAATACCTCAAAATAAAATAATAGCTGTATTCTATAAACATTGAAGTGCATACTCGAAGAAATCTTTTTCTAATTCTTGAAAGTAATAAATATTGAGACCAAATGTTATAAGTGGAGTGCTCACTGATTGAAGGCAGTGGTTTTCTTTTGTTTATGGTTTGATTTTGGGGAGTTCAACAAAGGTCAACTTGAAGGCGTCCACTAGAAGAAGAATAGAAGGACAAAAGAGTGTCTCCCAATATAAAGATGTATGTGTCACCGTGGTGGTTTGGACAGATACTATGATATTCTCATATGTAGAATATACAGCAAAGTCATACATTGTAGTTGAATAAATATATTTACAAACCCCTTGCACTGTAACTCCCTTTATCCCATGCAAACATTTGATAGTGATTAAATTGTTAAATTTGTCTGGTTTATCAATAAGTAACATAGCTTCGTTTACTCTTGGACACTAATACACACATGATATCTGTTGTAGAAGAAATAAGAGTAACTGTAACCTGTCACTGCAATAAACCATGAAATATACATAAATGTACATTGTTATTCAAAACACATCAGTTCAAACCTATATAACCATTATTGCGTGTCCAGAAGAGACTTATTGGCATATTGAGATCAGGAGAGCACATCCAGTAGGTCTCACATTCATAGGTGTTCACATGTTTTTTCAAGAACGCAGTACGCAAAGTAATCCCCCAAAGGTGACAAGTGAGCTCCATTTGATAAAAAAATTCACTGGGGGTGGGGGGGGGGGTGGGGGAGGGGGGGAGGGGGAAGTGCTCCCTTCCTTGTATGTCTCTACTTCCGGCACTCATGGCATATGCTCTTTTCATCGAAGTTTAACTCTTTTTGAAGATCCTAGCGACACACATGTTCCACACACTATCCGACAGGTAACCCCCAAATAAGTGCATCTGCAAAAATCATATTACATTGCAAAACATTCTTTTTCGACTTTACGTTCTGGACCTTTCATGCTTCTTACTTCCAACTATAACACTTCATTTATCGATTAATGGGTGAATAGAAAAACCCTGCCATGATCAACATGTTGAGTTCCTGAAGCCTCCATAACAGCTCCAATAAAAGTATTAAACATCAGATTGGTGGCTTTACAGAATATTCATTAGCTTGTTAAGTAATAGGAACAAAATATTCACAAAAAATATTTTATTGCAATTAATTTGAGGGTGTCAGCAGCACTTTCCAACAAATTGTAACAAATCAACTAGTTATAAGCAAAATTTTCTAACTCGAAAGAGTGAAAAAGGACCATAACTCTGGAAGAAATGTGTGGAAGAAACACATGCTACAGCAGCTACACAGGCATCGTTTCCCCAAGATGCTCGATCACAACACCTAATATCCTTCGATTTGGAGTAGTTGTGGTTGAGATACAAGGGAGAATGTTGGTATGGTTTAGAGGACAGAGGTCTCCACGGCACTCGATGCGCCTTTGACTTTCCAACTTCCAAGTCCGGGGCATAATAATCACAACACGCCCACCTTGTCAATTCATAATTCAGTAAAATAAACAGGAGTTGTCAATTTTAATTAATTTATAGATGATGGGAAAATATTTGGCTTATTTCGCCTCCTCGTACTATCACCACAAACATCTGCAGGCTGTGTGATGCTGAAAAACGAAACTGAACGCATGTGGACTGGTGTGTCAGGTTAAAAAGTAACTCGGCACGGATAATGAAGAAATTGTGAATATTTCGTGTATTTCACTTGTTTAAATGCCAATTGCGTCTAATTCTGACCGCGGATTCGTTAATTCGTTTGGGTTTTGACCATCACGGTCATGCTGACAGCGGTTATATCTATTATGATATACAAATTGGGAGATAGTTTTCGGTAAAGAACAACGTGTGTCCAAATGTGCTTCAAATATCCAAGAACAAAGCTGGGCATTCAAAACACTTTCAAATGCAACGATAGGACTGCATTTGGGAAAAGGACAACACTGTCTGCATTTTTTATTGAAGATGGATTCCATGTTCGACAGACATGCGCAAATCACTTCATACCACAGATTTCCATCGAAAAACAAAATCGCAATTCTAAGAAATTTCAACAGGTGTCATGATACCTTGTATAGAATAGCATGCTGTATTAAGGCGATCTTTCTCATTATTTGATTTTAGACGGCGTTGTATATCGATGCTTTTTCCGTCCGATAACGTTGACCGGAAATCGAAAGTACATTGCATGAAAACAAACGCGAAGGTTTTGGAATTTACGCCCATGCAGCTCTGCCACTGCGTTATAAAGAATTTTGATGCCCTAGCTTTGTTGTTGGATATGTCAAGCACATTTGGCCATAAGTTGTTCCCGTGAAATATTATTTACTTATCAGTTCTGGTACGAATACGATAGCAGACTTCCAGGAACCAGTGGTAACCGCTGTCAACTCTATTAGTAGATTTCATATATTTTGCGGGTTCTATACACCCCAGCCTTCATTTTGCTGCATAATTTGTGTATATTTAATTTGCATTTAAGGAATATCAGAGGCGGGAATTAAACAAAATAAACAAAATTCCATTACTTTTTTAGCACCTTAAAGTTATGTGCAACTCATAATCCATTTGAGTGTTGAGTCGATTATATTTGAAATATTTCCGTGGTGCGCTGGGTACCGATTGCTGCCTGGAAGTGCATATTTTCCATTTGCATCATTCCGAGATTTCGAGTTGAGTCATAAAATCAAGAATTTATATGTAGATTGTGGATATTCAAAACAAGCGCTTTTGGTGCTATACAGATAATAGAATTTTGTTTATTTTGAAATTTCCACCTATCATATTCCTTAAGGTGCTTTTTAAGTAATAAAATAAAAACAGCAAACAAAATTTACTGTGACAATACCAAGTCTGAAATTCCATAAATTCCAAACAAATATACACAAGTTATACATCAAAATGAAGATGTGAGGTATAGAACCTGAATAAATACTTGCTACATACTCCCCTGATATATGTGAGGCATGAATGGTTCCTTACAGTCTGCAACGGCATTAGTACTGGAACTGAAAACAAAACAATTTCTCATGAAAAACATTTATGGCTAAACCTGCTCAAAATATCAAAGAACAAAGCTAGGGGGTTAAAACATTTCCAAATGCATTGGTAGGGATACTGAAAGAAATAATTGCAACCCTATACATTCCCTCCAAAGAAATAGCCACCTTTGTTATTGTTTTTATTTCTGCTAGGGTCAACAGAGTTCAAAACGTTAAGAATAAAAAGTTCAGGTATGGAAGCCTGCTGTGGTCACATTAGAACTTACTGAAAAAAAAAACAACAAATTCCAAACCAGTAATGATGCAGATAAATTAAACTGAACACCTAAGACATTTCTTAAAATTAAATGTGTCCTCCTTCCTTTTCATTGCAAATTAGAAAACAACTTTAACCCTATAGAAAAAATTAACCCTCTCAACTCAAACTTACCAAACTAACCAGTACCGAAAAAAGAAGTTAGGGAATTTTACAATGGTAACTTGAGACTTAATATTGTTCAGATGGACACTCATGTTGAAAAGAAACACCCATGAAGTGGAATTTCCACTAAGAACATGTCCTTTGAATTTCTGGAACTCTGATTTCACTAGCTCAAACTTTTAGTCAGCAAGGGTGCTGTTTCAGAGAAATAAATGTATTCCATGTTGGAAAACACCACTCCCTGGTTGTTTTTTGGTACACATTGTGACGAGATAAAAAAAAAATCCTCAATAAGGCCCCACGAAGTAAATCTTCTGTTTCTCAGGCCATTTTGTAAAATTGCAGGCATGTGTTTGTTTTGGTGTTTTTGGGGGGTTTTTTTTATAATGAAGTCTTTGCCATCAAAACTTCATATTCTTGGTTTGTTTTATGCCATAATCAACAGAATAGCATGGGTGGTGGCGTATTTCCTCCCTTGAGTGCAAGAAGCATTACAAAGCCTTCTTGCACTTCGGGAACAAATTTATCAATTTTATTAACTTGGGTATAATATTTTTACTTGTTCACGTTTGCATTGGTTATAAAAAGGGAGCATGCAGCAGCCAAAGGGACCGTGCAGAAGTGCACGAGAAGCAGATTTTTAACTTTTTTAGGCCTTACAAAACAAGATATACAATTAAAAACATACCTGAGTATATGTATTAGAAGGGTTTCTGTGAACATTTCAGAATCTCTGCGCTCGCTTTCTGAGCTGGCACTTGGTGATCAATCATGTTAGTCATCTAGCCTGATCACCCAGGTCCTGCTGTTCTAAGGTTGCCTGGTTGAGTGGCTTATATACCATGCAGCACTCGCCTTGTAGTTATGTTACATGAGCAGGCTAGCATACTACAGAAGGTGATTAAAAGCCAAAAGGTATATAAAGCTGTAATCTTGTGTTGAGACTGAGGAGTTATATTTGCACCATATCACTGAAAAAGAAAATACTTTGCATTTTAAGGATTGTGAAGCAAACCCAAGAACACGAGATCAACAAGAGGCCTGCATCTCAAAGCCAGGTGCTGCTAATCCTCCCCTACACACAAACTGGAGAGGGGGAGCGTAGGTGTCTTTCTTCACAAATAGGCATTTCATTCTTCCAAACATAAAATCACACCAAATCAGGCCAAACACATATTGGAGGGAAAGAAAATGAAATCAATGATACACATCTAGGCAATGACCTGATAACAAACTTACATGTAAAGTTTTGTAAAAGTCTGTACATAAATACTGAGTGTGACAGTGTTAAATGCTAAACAAGAAAAGAAATCTCCATGGGGCCAATGTTACAATGGGGACCCTTATATGGTACACCATAAGCCAAATGTTAGCAATTGTTTTGGCCTGTTTGATTCAAACCCTTCTAAGGTTAATTCATACTAATTAATAAATATTCATTCAGTCCTTCTTAAAATATAGGTATTTGAATTTTTTATCTTTCTCATGGGTTTCCCACGGGTGAGGAGGTTTTATTTTTCTTATTGGAAATAGAAAATCGGGTTATGCCGATAATGTTTACCCTCCCCAAACAACACCACCTATTAACACAGGAACTCGGCTTCACCACATTTGAATATACACATAAAACAAAAATTTATTCAAATCAGAACTTTCATACAGAAGCTCTGTACAAAAACCGATTGCACAAATTTCGGTACAAAATGGCTGCCGGCGGCCATCTTGAATTTCGGACCGCTCCCCAAAACACTCGTTCTCGTCACTCGGTGATGATAAAGGTACCCAAGAGGTTTCGTAAAGATCGGTTCATAAATATGGCCTCTTGCCCGAGCCGTATTGAATTGTTGACTTACGGACGGACAGACAGACGGGCCATGACAAAACCTCAAATTTGACTACCTCAAAGTTGAGCTAAAAACCAAAAAAAAAATACGAGAGGCCCCAAGGGTCTTAATTGCTCGCTTGACAAAGTTGTTAAAGTTGGTGAAAGAATTATTTGTGCCATATTCTGTTAGTCAAAGTTCGTCAACACAACAAAGTAATGAAGTCATGAAATTATTCATAACTCCAGTGTCCATGTCAGATGATTATTATCATAAGTCTTTCTGGGTGAGTGCTTCCAACTCTATCAGCTGTAGACAAGTACTGCCAAACTTCCAAGAGTTGTTTTGTTACTTGCCCCTCCCCCCACCCCATCAAATAGATTCCAAATATTAACCCAGGGACCTGATTAAAACAAACTGGAATCTGACACGCACGCACGCACGCACGCACGCACGCACGCACGCACGCACGCACGCACGCACGCACGCACGCACGCACGCACGCACGCACGCACGCACGCACGCACGCACGCACGCACGCACGCACGCAGAACCCCAACCAACCCACCCACCCACCCACCCAAAACCCACCCACCTACCCACCCACCCACCCACCCACCATAAGATCACCTCCACCCCTGAAGATGTTGTACACCAAATATGAAAGAAAGCATTTGAACTGGTGGATGTGAAGATTTTCAGTGAAATTTCCTCACCATGCACTAATTTATTTATTGGTGTGTAAGGTCACATATATCTGCACAATGGCTAATCATGAACACGAATGTTTTACAGGTGGAGGACGGTGTCCTACCCGGAAAGAACCACTGAGCAACGGCAAGCAACTATCAGCTCCTCAATATACGCCACACAAGCAGGTTTAACATTGATTGGAGACGTGTGCTCCATCGACGTGCGGTACGCCTTGGTACGCAACGTGACCGTGCCCTTATGTGGGCAATGGGGGTGAAGGACACAACGCGGTTACCAGGCCTAAAAATACTGACATTTGCAGAATGTGGTCCCCAGAGGGTGAATTTGATGATGCTATCCATAACAGCGAGCCAATTTATCCCCTGGGTACGTCTTTCTGTTTAGTTTTGAGACCCTGATTCGGACTCAGGTTCACAGAGGGTGCTGTGCAGGGTACCATCACTGAATTCACCCTCTCGGAACCTCATTTTACAGGCCTTAGATAGAAAGACACATTTGATGGCCAGCGCCCCCCCCCCCCCCGCCCCCCCCCCCGACCCAACCTATCCATTCCACACAAACGGGCAGGAGATGCAGTGAAGAATCTCATTTACAATGCCTCAGAAAAAAATGTTTAGAATTATTTAAACTGTAAAGAGTAATGTTGTGAATGTTGGAAATTGTAACCACTGAATCGGCCTCCCATGCAACTGTTTTTCTAATGCAAAAATATATGTGATCTTCTGCCAAGAAAGAAAGACATATACCTTGATCTCACATTTATAGTATTTTGTCGTTGTGTACGGACTCCTTTCGCACGAGTATTTCAGTATGGTGTACATCAACGTGGCTCGTTTTTAGTGGCAATTGCATTATATTTTGACCTGCCAATTGCAAACGAAGTTCGATATACGTGAAATCGAAAAATAAACAAACCTGCATTTGACAGATCAAAGAATGTCTTGCTGCTTCCATTTCGATATCGTATTGTCGTATATTTCAAACGTCATACCACAATTTACGTCGATGATTCCAAGGGGTAAATTGTATCAAAAATTATACTTGTTTTTATCAGATCGCACAGATTTCAGCTAATCAGCTCGAAGGTCAGTCAACGTTGTTTGTTTTTGTGACCGAAGAACCAACCCCTTAACCGCGAAGTGTGTCTACAAAATAGATCACACATTTGCGATTCTTGTCTTCTTCATGGAACATTTCTTTTCCTTTATAATGTATTTCAGAATAATTCCAGTATTTCCTATGTAATTTGTTACGATACCGGCAACATTATGCAGTTTTTGTTATGCGGTGGAGTAATTTGCTCGGAATGTGACTTCGCGATGGAAGCTTTGTAACAGCACAAAACAGACAAGAAATGTAAAAAAAAACCCAGATGATATTTCAGATCGCCATCGCTCTAGACAGCAATATTATTTGACAAATACAATGTTTAGGTGTTGATGCAATGATACTATTTTAAATTTACGGGGATTTTAAAACACCCGTATTGAGCATCGTGGTTTACAATACCACGTGACAACGTCCAACATGGCAGCCCCCTTGTCACAGTGAACAACAAACTGTAGAAATTCTTTTCCACGTACCATTGTAATGCACGGTTTTACAGATGTCTCATATACGAAGACGTGGAGAAGGTATCTTCTGGTTATTAATTTGGTACCTTAACCCTTTACCTAACATGAAAAGCAGACGACACTTGCAAAAAAATTCTTGAATAACTAATTTTTTTCATTTTTTGTCTCAAAAACATAGGTTATGACCCCTCGTTGGAACGAGCTCGACGAGCTCGTTCCAACGAGCGGTCATAACCTATGTTTTTGAGACAAAAAATGAAAAAATAATAAAAATTCATTGGCGATTTTTGAGAATCGCGCTGGCCGGTTTTGGCCGTTACGTTGGGTAAAGGGTTAATGAACCGATTACATAGTTTGAAAAAGGTGACGTTCGAATAGAAAGGCCACTTTCAAAGTCGTCAAAAATCTTAAATGTACCTTTTTTCCGATTTTTTGTTGGCCACCCGTATTTATCAACATTTCGTCATAATTTTGCTATGAAAACCCCTCTTGAGCAGCTTTTGTAAATTTTGTGTCACTTTTCTTTCCGAGTGACCATTTTTTCAATTCATGACTTATATAGTACCTTAAATTCAAATTCAATATACACAAATTATACATTAACATGAAAGTGCAGATGTATAGAACGCGAAGCACATATGTAATCAGCTCATAGAGTTGACAACAGGCACCGCTGAATCCAGGAAGTCTGCAACCGTATTCGTACCAGAATTGATAACAAAATAATATTTCACGAGAACAACCTGTGGCCAAATGCGCTTCAGATATCCAATTCCAAAGCTAGGCATTCAAAACGCTTTCGAATGAGGCGATAGGACTGCATTTGGGAAAAGGACAACACTGTCTGCATTGTTTATTGAAGATGGATTCCATGTTCGACAGACATGCGCAAATCACTTGATACCCATCGAAAAACAAAGTCGTAATTCTAAGAAATTTCAACAGTTGTCATGACACCTTGCATAGATTATGGCAACTGTGCAGTCTCTATATAATAGCAGTATGCTGTAATAGGGCGATCCTTCTCATTATTTGATTTTAGACGGCGTTGTATATCGATGTTTTTTTCCGTCCGATGACGTTGACCGGAAATCGAAAGAACTCTTGAATGTAAACAAACGCGAATGTTTTGGAATTTACGCCCATGCAGCTCTGCCACTGCAGTTATGAAACATTTGGATGCCCCAGCTTGTTCTTGGATATGTGAAGCACACAAATTGTTCTCGTGAAATATTATTTACTTATCAGTTCTGGTAAAGGTAACCACATGACGTCATTACATAAAAGTTTCATTAAATGCACCACAAGCACAACCCCGATTTTCTCACCCCAGTAAGACATTATAGACTTAGAACTGTGTAATAGAGTTATCCATGCTACCGGGATACACTGTATTGACATCCCAGTAAAATGCAATGTCTGCTGAACCAAAAGAGCCACTAATAAACATTGACTCTGACTTGTACATGTACATTTGTAAAATAAGTTGCTGCAATTAAATTTCATAAATCATAATTAGCCTTGGATTCATTCAATGAATTTGAGAGTAAAAGTTTTGAGAAACCAAGGAATAATTTACAACTGCAGATGCATCTATCTGTTGGCAGTGGCCTTCTCAATCCCAGTAAAAACTGATCGGTTTCATCACATATCTGCCCTACATTAACTAAGTTCATGTACTGTTTTTATTACTATGTCTGAAATGTAAATTGTCAATCTGTAGCTCTATTCTCTCTGGTGTAAATTTACCACTTAACCCTTTACCCAACGCAGACGATATCAAAATTTATTATTTTAAATATCATTTTTTCAAATTTTAAAAAAAAATTCAACAAAACCATATCATGTGACCCCTCGTTGGAACGAGCTCGACGAGCTCGTTCCAACGAGGGGTCACATGATATGGTTTTGTTGAAATTTTTTGAAAAATAATATTTTTTCAACTGCTGAATTTGCATATTACGCGGGCGGATGCGGGCGATTCGTTGGGTAAAGGGTTAACCTAACATGAAAAGCAGACGGCACTGACAAAAGAAATTCTTGAATAACAATTTTTTTAAAAATTTTTGTATCAAAAAAAAGAATATTAATTGGCGATTTTTTAGAATAGCGCTGGCCGGTTTTCGCAGTTACGTTGGAAAAGAGTTAATTATCTCCCCTTATAAAGTGAAGAATTCAGTCTCAGAGATAGAGGAAATATATTTGCATTTTGTAATATAAATGGATCATGGACATCTATCTGCCCCCTCTCCCCTCCCCGATTTTTTAGCTGGTAGGACATCTTGTTTAAACAATATTTATTTGTGAAAAGAAGTATGAATACAAAAAGAATGGTGCAGTGAGTAACATGAACAATAATGTGATACAGTTTAGACATAAGGTGGGATTCGGAAGCAAGCATTATTGCCTTTGTAAACCGTTTCCGGGTCACAATTTGCAACATCTGATAGGCATGACGAGGGAGTTGATTTATGTACATTTGATAATTATAATTTATAGTTTCGCCCTGCACTAGATTTGAACAATTTCAACTTCCGATTAGGGCTGCACGGTATTTCGATAAACCGATATATACCGGTATTCGAACCAATATCGATTGAATACCGGTGTAATTACAAAAATATCGGTTATGAAATTATTTATTTACCCACAATTTAATTTTCAAGATGTCTTGAGTTTTTTAACTGTAGCTCAGAAGGAATAATATTATCGCTTTACCCAAGGAATCGTCCGCATGTGCCCATGTCATATACAAATTCAGCACTTGAAAAAATAATTTTCAAAAATTTCAACAAAATTATATCATGTGACCCCTCATTGGAACGAGCTCAACGAGCTCGTTCCAATGAGGGGGTCACATGATATTGTTTTGTAGAAATTTTTGGAAACATTTGATTTAAAATAATAAATTTTGATATCGTCTGCGTTGTGTGAAGGTTTTTCGAACCGCATCATCAAGGCATGCTGATTCGTTTCGACTGTGATGCTTCAAGTCTCGATTGTGATACTTATGTTCAGATATCTGAACAGTTTTCGATATACCGGTATACCGCGGTATTTTTTTGAATACCGATACCGGTATTCAGTTTTGAATAGCGTGCAGCCCTACTTCCGATACGCTGTTGGCGACAGGAGATCAAATAAACAGGAAGACAGTTAATTGAAGGAATTGAGGGGAAGAGATGCCCAGGAGGAATTAATAGCAACTCGGTCACATGTAAAGTGTATATTTTACTTGACACCAGCAGAGCCACTAAGAATATAAGTTGAGTATGCACCACATTCTGTTAAGTAGTGAGCTGATGACACGTGCTTGTCGTGTGAAAGGCAAATTCCAAATCGTTAGACACGACTCATATATCGAACACACGTGCGGGACAAGTTACCAAGCTCAGAGCTCACTGCGTGAGCCGATTGCAGCTGCGAGGTACAGAAGTAATGTAGCATTTTGAATTACGTAATTTATATTGCAGGTAACTTTTACGTCGTCGAGGGCTGGTGTTGCCCATAGAAAGCTTTTACACATTTGTTTATCATTGTAGATAAACACCTGATAGGCTGCGTACATGAGGTGGATCTGATTTATCCAAGGGTGATATTGTGTGTTGGTTTCACATCACAGTAACGAACGAGGTTTAAAAACGTCTTTTAGCTAGAATGTATTCATGGAGACTTTTAAAGATATGGCGATTAATTTCGTTAATACAGTTAACCCTTCCGTTCAGTAAAATATCGGTATTAACGAGGTAAGGTAACTGTCTGTCTGATGGTTGTATTCCTTTCTGCTAAATAGATCAGACACTTGGGGGTGCGGTGGCTCAGTTGGTAGAGGTGCAGGCTGCAAGCCGAGAGGTCCTCGGTTCGAATCCCACCTGCGGCAACCGCGTTGTGTCCTTGGGCAAGACACTTCACCCCGATTGCCTACATGGGGGCACGATGACGCTGTGTACTGAGGCGTACTGCACGTCGATGGTGCGCATGTCTTCAACCAATCTAACCCTGCCTGTGCTGTGGTGCAGAGTTCAGAGTTACGATGTTGGAGAGCTGACAGCTGCTCGTCGTTGCTCGGTGGTTCTCTCCTGGTACTCCGGCTTCCTCCACCCGTACAACTGTCACGGTCACGATTAGCCATTGTGCATAAGTATGTGACATTAAACACCAATAAATAAATAAATAAATAAATAGATCAGACACTAGAGTAGGTAATGGTCAGTAGTTTCGATCGCATCACATCTGCAAGCTGCTGCAGGTGAGAGGTGATTTTTGTAAAGGTGGCCATTGAGGTTGCTACAGGACAGGCGCAGTCTGCAGTGGTATATTTGGGCTTTACGTGATTTGTCATTGAAGAAAGAATTTGGTACGAAGAGCTTGTTGCGGTTCAGAAAGTTAGTAAACTGCAGAAGTGAGATGCTTTCGCGAATTTCTGTTGGCAGTGAATTCCACAACTGTGATGTACAGGGTAAAAATGACCGTTGGTGTGTTGGTGAATGGCAGAAGTGAATTATTAAATCCGTGTTGAGGCGGAGGCTGTGCCCACGTGATGCAGATGATGCCGGAGGAGTCACACAGAACAAATAGTTAGATGGTGGTACATTTTGTAATATTGTTTGAATTTGTGTTTCTCTCTCTGGATTTTAGTGGTTCCCAGCCGGTCTCGGTGTACAACAGCTCTCTACTGACAATCCGCGTCGCGCCTGTTACGATTCTCGCTGCTTCGAACAGAATTTTCTCCAGTTCGTCACTCCAGGCTGTAGTACAGTTGTCCCAGACTGTGCCAGAGTATTCAGGAATGGGTCGGATAAATGCTATATAACTTTTTTCCAGAGTCTTGCGGTCGAGAAAAAAGTTATATTTTCTTAGTAGGCCTACCCTTTTCCATGCCTTGAATGTAATTTCGGAAATATGGTTTTCCCAGGACCCACGATCATTTAGTATTAATCCTAAGTGTCTGTGTTGTTATACATATTCAATAGTCGCATTACCCATTGTCAGAGGTGGATGTGCAGTTTTGTTAGTTTTATGGGATATCATGGATTCCGTTTTTTAACGAGCCACTGACTGGCCCATCGTTCTATTTCTATAATGTCGCATTCGAGAAGTCAAGCAGCTTCTTCGGGGTCTTCTACGATGAGATAAAGTTTTGTATCTCCAGCGAAAAGCCGGATGTTACAGATGTTTTAGACAATGTGGTTTATATATATACTATTCAAATAAGTAAGGGATATTTGATAAAATGAGATATATAAAAAAGTATATTTAAATTTTCATCACAAAGACAGTTGAGGCATTGCACTGTGACATCAGGTGAATGATGTCAGCGATAGTTGGGTGTCTGGCAAGCACACATTCCACGCACTGAGCTGTAGAAGACATGGACGGTCAGTCAGAGAATTTGCCACATTCAGTCCAAGACCATAATACCCTGTAAATCCTCCTCGAGACAAGCGCAGATCCGACGTGGCACACTCCTCTCCAAACGTCCAATATCAGCTTGACTGATGTTATTCCATTCTTCCTGCAGTGCAGCGGCAAGTTCCTGGACATTGGTAGGGGCTGTTGGCGTTGTCGTACGCGCCTGCCAAGCATATCCCAGACGTACTCGATTGGTGACAGGTCTGTATTTAGTGCTGGCGCGGGCAGTATAGTGATGTTCTGCCCCTGGAAGAACTCTGTAACGACACGGGCACTGCGTGCCCTTGCATTGTCATCTTGGAAAATGAATTGACGGCCGTGACGTCGCCCAAATGCCACCACATGAACTGCTAACATGTTGTAACGGTAGTACTGCCCTGTTATACGCCGTTGGATGACATGCAATGTTGTTCTGCTTGTCATGGTTATGGCCCCGCACCATAACCGACCCACCACCAAAACAATCGTGCTGCCTAACGGTTATAAGACATCATGGTATTGTTTGTTTCGCCGCCGCCACACTCTGTTTCGCCGGTCGTGGAAGTCGAGAGTGAACCTCGATTCATCGGAAAACATGACGTTGCTCCACCGACGTTTGTCCCAGCGCTGTCGTGCTCCACACCAATTACGCCCTCCTGCGATGTGACGTTCAGTCAAACGTAGAATTATTCGAGGTCGTCGAGCGAACAAATTCCAGATGTGTTGGCGATTTCGGATAGTGTGACCACTGACTCGCACATCTGTCGTTCGATGCAGCCGAAGTCCACTATCTGAGGCACTTTGATGACGATTACGTAATGCTGTGGTTCGGATGAAACTATCCTGGTTAGCAGTTGTATCCCTTGGACGATCTGACCGACGTTTGTCATCAACATTGCCTGTCTGACGGTAGCGTGATAAAAACCAGCTAAGCACCGATTGAGTAGCGTTGAGAATTTAAGCCACCGCAGTCTGTCTGTTGCCAGCTTCCAACATCCCAACGGCACGTAAACGTTCGTCACGTGTCAGACTTCGCATACCTCAAAAGTTACGTTTCCACCAAAAACAGTTGAACGAGTTCATACCAAGAAAAGAACGATGAGCCCTCCGAAAAAGCCCGTCCAGTACAAATGAAAATTTCAAAACGTACCCCCACAGTCATTAACGCGGCGCTCGTGCGAAAAAACCTGCACGAAGTTTTCGTGGGCCGGTGACATTCATGATTCACACTAAACTTGGTAACATATTGATGTGTCCAATCACGCGTATTCAATACCATTTTCCGAAAATATCAACATCAGTTAAGATATACCCTACTTTTTTGAATAGTTTCGTTCGGTTTGTTAATTATCGGAATTTCTCCCAAGCCTTTGGTGCAATTTTCAGTTTAGCAAGGCGATGAATGTTCTTTCTCTGACGAATTATGGTTCTGATTTCATTGTGCATCCGGGGGGGGGGGGGGGGGGGGGCAAGGGAGAGGGGGGTGGTGGTGGTCATTATGTCTTGTTGTTATTAGTTTATTTGGTATGAGCCTGTGGCTATTATTGTCTAATGTTTTCTGGAAATCGCCAGCTATTGTTGAGCGCGTACCAGCAGCAATAATGCTATATAGGTGCGCGGTGTCGTTTCGGTAACCGGCTCTCGTCAGATTACCGAAGTTAAACAACGTCGAGCCCGGTTAATACTTGAATGGGTGACCTCCTGAGTGCCTCCCGCGTTGTGTCCTAGGACAAGGCACTTAACCCCGATTGTCCACATGGTGGCACGATCACGCCGTGTACCAAGGCGTACTGCACGTCGATGGTGCGCATGTCTTCAACCAATCTAACCCTGCCTGTGCTGCAGTGCGGAGTTACGATGTTGGGGAGCTGACAGCTGCTCGTCGTCGCTTAGTGGTTCTCTCTGGGTAATCCGGCTTCCTCAACCCGTACAACTGTCATCGACGCGATATGACCCTGTCGTTAAACCTTAATAAATAAATAAATAAATAAATAAATAAATAAATAAATAAATAAATAAATAATCCCAGTCTATATCCATAAGTGATTTATTAATTACATCAAAGTTCGCATTATCAAACATCCATACTCTCCGCTTGACTCGGTCCGTGCTATACGGTGCTTTAGTTCAACAAAAACCGGGCAGTGGTAACGGGTGCATTCGGCATAGAAAGGGTCGCCGACTCCATGGTGTGCAGTAACAGACGGTTCATTAGTTATTATCAAGTCCAGAAGGGGAGAGGATGTTTCTGTGAAGTGTGTGGGCTGATTAATTATTTGGGTCAGATTGTTTTGGATTAATATTTGCTGTAATGGACCATTATGAGATGTTAACTGGTCATCGTTGAAGTCACCGGTTATTAATATCTCCGAGTTGTTGGCATCTATTGCTTGTTCTATAGAAATTGAAATCGCTTTCCAAAACAGAGTTAGAATGTAGAGAATCTGACAGTTGCTCGTCGATGCCTGGTGGTTCTCTCCGGGTACTCCGGTTTCCTCCAACCGTAAAACTGTCACGGTCACGATCAGCCATTGTACATAAGTATTTTACCTTAAACACCAATAAATAACTAAAGGCAAAGGGTTATAAATAGTCTCTTAGTAATCATGGCAAATTAAAAATCCAAACGTAACCCAAAATCAGTTCGTGAGTCAAGTAGTGGTCTCGAGCTAACAATTTTGAACTGTTGGTTGGACGGATGATTTAGCGGTCGATAGCTCCTAAAGTTGGCTAATTCGGGCCGTTGAGCAGAAAAGAGATAGTATTTCCAATCTACAGATGCAGATAGAAAGAACTGCGAGAGTTAGACGTTTCAGGCCAAAGATGCTGATGAAAAGTAAAAGCAGGATATCCTGTGCATTTAGTACGCTTTTATGGCAAACACCACGGCGAGCCATTGGCAAGAAGAGACCCACTCGGACTCTATATGTAGTTATGTCCATCATGTTTCTTTTCTTTACAAAAAGATGTATACCATGGAAAATCTACATTGGGTCTCTAGCAGACAGATAATGTGTTTTTTTTGAAGGATGATGTGTGGTTGAGTGAAGAAAAAAGAAACTATATATAAGAGTGAAAAGGTACAGAAGCAACATACTGATTGTTAATATACTACTCAAAGTTTGCTAAGCACCAAGTACATCCAACTACCTGTTTTACGTTTTAGTTGAAATATTCTAATGAAATGTGCACATATTTTTTATTTAATTATACATGTAATGATTTAAGTACATAAATTAAGATTTTATTTGTGTTTGATATTATTTTTTAGCTTTTGAATACGATAACCATGGAAAATGGAAAATGGATATTATTGGTAAAAAAGGAAATTTTTCAATATGCTAAAAAGTTGACGTAGCGAACTGGCATGACTTCGATATCGAGTATGAGACCCATTACTGTTAATTACAGCTTGACAACGCCTTCTAATGGATGTGGGATGTTGTTCCATTCTTGGACCAGCATGGCACCAAGCTCCTGGACACTTCTTGGCTGGACGGGACGGGCTGAAACTGCAAGCTGCTTTGTTACTGGCAATTCCTCCCATAGTAGTTGAAATTGCGGAGGTGGTATTTGACTAATATACTGTTGGTCTTGAGGTACTTGCATTCCCTATAGTACTGGATGGATTTGTGGGAGTAATCGTTGGTCCACATATAATCGGTCTTGTGGCTTTTACAAGCCCTTCCGTACTGGTTTAGAAGATAGAACTGGCAGTGGCTGCTCTGATGGAGGATAGTGGTGTGTGAGCTGGCCTTGCCCTACCAGTGGAGTTTGTCTTACAGGCAACGCTGACGTTCGAACATCCTGTCGGTTATTCCCATCGTATGGTGTGAACTCACCTTGCTGTATTGTTAACCCTTTACCTAACGTAACGGCCAAAACCGGCCAGCGCTATTCTCAAAAATCGCCAATTAATTTTCAGTATTTTTTTCATTATTTTGCCTCAAAAACATAGGTTATGACCCCTTGTTGGAACGAGCTCGTCGAGCTCGTTCCAACGAGGGGTCATAACCTATGTTTTTGAGACAAAAAATGAAACAAATTAGTTATTCAAGAATTATTTTTGTAAGTGTCGTCTGCTTTTCAGGTTAGGTAAAGGGTTAAGGCCTGTTCAGCAACAGTTGACTGATCAATATTATATATATGATTTAGTCGAACATCACCTTGATTCAATAAGATTCACTGTCCTTGGCTATTTGTTAGCTGACTATTGTAATCAACTTGACTAGCTCTTACTTGGGCATCACAATTTACATTATTTATTGATGCAGGTAACCCACTAGCGTGGTACTGATTCATATAATTATACTGAGGCTGTACATTATGTATACTCAGAATTTCCATACACCCCTTTTTGATAAACCTCATTAATAGTTTGTGTTCGTGACAGTCTATTATATGTTGAGCATGTATGGTGATGTCCCATTGAACAATCAATTGCCTGGGGATGCTGTGGATTTCCAAATGCACCCTCTTACTTTGTGAATTTTGCATATTGGGATTGGGGGATACAGGATTCTCCAATGCTCCCTGATATGTCATACATTGTCCAGTGACTTGTACTTGTTGCCTACCACTGGGCTGTACTTGAGAAGCGCATGGGTCGATATAATCTGGACGTACCCCCAGAGCTTGAGAGGGGTACGTGGAAGTAATATTTTCTATTGTTGTTGAATACTTTTGGTAACTCTCGGCCTCTCTAAAATTTTGACAATCAAATTTGCAGTGTTGGAACCCTTCGGATGCTCCGTAAGGATCCACAAAATTATTTGTGAAAACTGGTGCAGTACACTTTAAACTTGGGCTCATTTGGCTGACTTGAAATGCTTGACATCTTTGGGTTACTCCATAACAATTAACCAGGTGTCCATTCCTCACATGACTAACCACTTCACTCATTCGAGTACCCCTAGTGGTTTGGTTAGAACCTAATTGACAAGGTAAATTGTTTTGTGAATGACCGATATAATAATAATAATAATAATAATAATAATAATAATAATAATAATAAAAATAATAATAATAACGTTTCCAGATTCTGCAGATCTTGTGTAAGTAACTGCATTTCCATGTGTGAATAGCCCATGACCAGCCAATGTATGGCTGGCTTGAAAAAACTACATGTATTTCTGGTTTGAGAGCATGGATGTGCAGCGTTGCTTGGAAAGCTTTCTACATTTCAACTAGTTGAGTTAATGCTATTTGTCCTATTTATTTGATCAATCACTGCGGTACTATTTAATACACCATCTTTGCACATGTCTTCAATCAATGTAACTTTGCTTGAGTGGAGCTTGAATAGAGTTAGAATGTTGAGGAGCTGACAGTTGGTCGTCGATGCTCGGTGGTTCTCTCCGGGTACTCCGGCTTCCTCCATCCGTAAAACTGTTACGGTCACGATTAGCCATTGTGCATGAGAATGTGATCGTAAATACCAAACAATAGATAAATATAAATAAATACACCATCTCGGACACATGCCGTGACAGAGCATGGAGGGGTTGACATTTGCTGTCCAAATTTATAATCTGTACCTACATTATGATCAATTATACCACCTTTGTTTCAATGACCTGAGGTTGTTGACCTGACTCATTATCACCATATTTATTAATCTACTGTGTCATGTTTACAGTACGTGCACAGTGTATTATCATTAAATCACCCGAAGAGTGGAGATTCCACCCGAGCAATAATTGCAAATTTGTTGCAAAGCATAACCATCACAAGCAAAGTTCCAGCCAATGGACCTCCGGGTTAAACCCGGAGGTCCATTGGCTGAAACTTTGCTTGTGTTTTTGTCCATATGTACAGAATTTGAAAGTGATACTTTGGGTGATACTCCTCTCCGCGGGTGTTTTAGTTACAATCCACTCTCCACGTACTGTAGATTAACACTTTTATATTCACCGAAACTGGTTGTGTTTGAGTAAGATCATTCCTATTTACCGGTTCAAGTTTTTGTGATAGCATCGGCTGAATAGATTGAAATTTATCAGGCTGAAACCCAATTACCTCTGGATTATCCCTTGGAGTGGATACTCGATTATTAGCTCCTGTCTGGTATCAGCCCTCGAAAACCACCGGCTCTGCATGACGACTCACTTGCCTTGGCAATGCAGTATTTGCCATGCCATGGCGAGACACTGACGGCACATCCAAAGGAGTACTTCCAGTCGGACGTTTCTCACTACTAAAATTTCTGTTGTCATCAAACAAACCCGATGCCTCTGAATACTGTGACACCTTTAGTCTAACATCTGGGTTCTGAGTGAGGGTAATACCCTAAAATTGCAACTCCATTTCAGCATTTTTTGTTGTAACTCATCACTTTCCTGTTTATATTTTTAAAACAAATTTAACCAAATACCCTCGGTTTGAGGAAAATTCATCAGCTTGAGATGGATTCTGGTATCCTTTCTCCATCCCTATTGCCTTAAACTGATTACAGAAATTGCCTGTATTCTTTGGTGTTTGCCTCACCATGTTTTCATTCATCATTCGAGTCAGAGAATTTAGATGCTCTGCATTCCACCGACTATTCTGAGAAACATTGTATTGGGTATTTGACATTAGGCTATATTGTTCTCTATCACCTTTCCCACTTTGTGATATAACATAACCTTTTTGAACTGAGAACTCAATGTCGCCTTCAGATTGAGGTGATTTGGGTGTGGGAAGAAAACTTTCCAATGACTGTGGTGATAACCCGGTATATTAACCACTTTCCCCCTGTTTAACTTGCAGAATACTATCTACAGTTACAGGTTCTATACAATCAGACCTGTTGGTTGTAGGTGGTATTATTAACCCCTGGGTAGAAGCTTGGCTGTACAGTACATAATTTTCAATACCAGAAACACTATTACCTGTACTTAATACTTCAACAACTGTGTTATTAACTAAATGTGGATTGTCTGGGCGACTAAAATCTATAACATTCCACTGATCCCTAATTCGTCTGAAATAAGAGATTGTCATCAGGTCCTCTCGGGTTAATACTCCTAAATACTTTCTACGGTCAATAATTTCAACAGCTAGTTTTTGACCTACATAGGTAATCTGCTGTAGTGCGCTTTAAGAAGCACAGGTTACATTAATTTTTCTATTAATCATTGACATGGCTTCCAACAATTCAATTTCTGATCAAGTAAAAATGTGTACAGACAATTTTCTACAAATCTCGCAAATTAAAAAAAAAAAAAAAAAAAAAAAATTTTTTTTTTTCTTTGTTCTGACAAAAATATATTTTCAAAATTTGAATATTACCAATATGATATTCAAAACAAAAATTTTATCTGGGAGAAAAATTACAAAGCACCACTAAATAATTTTTATAAATTCCCAAATCTCCTAAATTTATTGCATGTTAAATCTGATTACTAATTTGAAACAAAGGCACCGACCTATGTTTTCAAATAGCTCAGAGAACATTTAACTTCAAAGAGCACCAACCCATTGAACTAAACTTCCGAAAAAACAATAAATTCCTAGATATCAATTTATTTTGAAATAAAGGCAGTTACCGATTAATCAAAACAAACTAGTGGGGTGATAATATAATAACACTTTGGCCGGCCGTTCATTTGTCGCGGTTCTCGGGCGAGAGAGCCTTGGTTACACCTGTGCTCCCACTGTCTCCTTATTCCCATGCTTCTTCTCTCCCCCCAACACTCGATGACGAACTGCTTGATGACATCCCTTGCCCCATCCTTCCCAATCTCTCCGATTAGCTTATTAACCTTCTCCTTTGAGTCGGTCACAAACCACATGTCCTCCATTCTCTCATCCCACTTCCCGATTATACTCCCAGTGAATATTATTCTTTTAGACTGGTATTTTGGGCGTTCTAGAAGAAAGTGTTCCAGGGTCTCCACCACTCCTAAATTGCACATTTGGCACTCCTTTTCACTGTCTTCCCAACTTTCCCCCCAGGAACCGCGACCTCAGCTTAAACAACAGTGACCCCCTCAAAGATGCCATCAAGGTACTCTTCAAAACCAGGCTTCTCTTTCTCACGCGGGCCACCCAAAGACCTCTTTGATTTGACCTCCTCTCGCCAATTAAGGTTACCATCCTCTATGACCCTTTCTGTGACAATTGGTTTTACCCTGGGCTGCCCCTAAGTCTACGTCCGAGATCTCCAATGAGTAGTTCTCAATAAGAAATCAATAATACCCTTAGTGAATTTCTGAGATTCACAATGGAGGATAAGCCATTATTGTTTTTCACAACAAACGTGGTGAGTGGTACTCACCCTACCAGTTCGGTGGACGGCCGCGTCGCCAAATATTGAAAAATTGTCGGGGTTATTTTGGCTCTTTTTCAATATAACATTTTGCTGTTTTACTAGACTCACGTAGTGCTAAGACTATAAGCTTGTTGTGAAAAATTCAGGTAATAGCTTAATCTCGTGATCAGAAGCTCAAATTGCAAAGGTCTTCGTAGCTTGAAGTACGCCGATAGAGTGAGACCGACCCAAGCGAGACTCTTCTGTTGTCAATCATCGTGAGTGCATCAGCTAATTCCGGAACTCTGGTTCTGACGATATCCGGGACAATACAAATCGGACGTACTTATTAAAACCAATTTCACAACAATATCAGATAATAGTCAAGAATTAAACTGATACATTTTGAGTGCCTGGTTTTTCAATATATTAAAACAAAATTTGAAAAAAATAAATTAAAATTTTTAATGATAGTATATATTTATTATTTTCTACCTGTTACAATATCTGTGACTGCGGCAGGCTAATTCACTACAGAGGTTGATTGATAATAGCTTGTTTGACTTGACCTTCCCTTCAAAGTGATGCTTCCTAGCAGATCGCCAGGTTTGATATGGATTCATGATGGCAACAATGGTAAGATAAACGACTAATTGATCATAACTCTATTGTTAAAACAACACAATATTATTTGAAGGTCTTCAAAATCAAGCTGTTATCAATATCACTTGGAAGTCCATTCCAAACTCTGATTGTTGAGTAAAGGAATCCCGTGTGACGTAACACAGACCGAGATGGTGGTTGGCTTAGGTCTACATCGTTTCTTGCGTAATAATTATGTAGTCTAGATATTGGTTGTGGGAGCAGATTATATTTTATGACTTTGTACAAGTTTGTGTTTGTTGCGTCGATATTCAAGGGATTCCCATCATCATTCAATTTCTAGTCTCCTCGGGATAATATTTGGGGTCCCTCTAACTAATATACTATTCAAAAAAGTAGGGGATATCCAAACAGATGTTGATTATTTTCGGAAAATGGTATTGGATGCGCGTGATTGGACACATCAATATTTTACCAAGTTTAGTGTGAATTATGAATGTCCACGAAAACTTTGTGCAGGTTTTTCGCACGAGAGCCGCGTTATTGTCTGTGGGGTACGTTTTGATATTTTCATTTGTACTGGACAAGCTATGTCTCAGTGAGGAAAAATAAATTCGGTCAAGAATTTGATATCTTCTATCTGCGTTAGGTAAAAGACTAGCTGGGTGCTGTAGTTTAGAATGCTATTCGCCAAAAGGTACGCGGAATTAACCTACAGACCTAGCACCTTCACGACAATTTAGAACTGGGTAAGGAAATGGATCACGATTATGCCAGATTATCCCATACTACTACATACAGCCCCTCCCACGCTGTGACTATGTCATCGACTCGGTAGTACTAAAACCTACCGCTAGCCTGAATATACTCATTATGTAGCTTGCAATCATTCGGTTGGCTGGGCGTCGAGAAGCGGATTTCCGTGCAATAGAATGTATGTTTTGACTGCGAGAGGTTAGCGATCGAGAGTTCGCGCCTCGCTTCTGAATATCGCTGAAAGTACAGTAGGTAGTATTCAGTGGATTCTCTAGGGAGCTTGTCAAATGGTTGTTGTATAAATGCTCGTTCAGGTTGCTGCACCTCAGGTGGTGTCTGATAAGGAATACTTAAGTTCTGCATGACTTGTTAAAGTAAAAGATATTGGGAATGAAAGTTTTGTTTCGATTGATATAAGATTTCACATTTGACAACGAGCTATTTTCTTCGATTTCCGCAGGCTATTCCATAATCTGGTAGCGGATGGCACGAAAGTATTCATGTGGGGATACTGATGAGGATGTGGGAATTAGGGATGTACCTAGGCACCAGACGATGATACATTTTAAAATATTGAATCAATTTGTGTTTGTCTCTATGGGATTGCAGTGCTTCCCATCCAGTTTCAGCATATAATAATGCTCTTCTAGCGCTTCTCGTTGCCCCAGTGACAATTCGTACTGCCTCTATCTGGACGTTCTTAGGCTCCATGGACCCACCTTCAGTACAGTTATCCCATACCGAATTCGCATACTCGAGTATTAGGCGTATGAATGCAAAGTATATCTTCTCCAAAGTTCTCCGATCGAGAGAAAATTTCTGATAAGAGCTATTCTTTTCCACGCTGAAGACATTATGTTAAGATATGTGATTTCCCCGCGTCCCATTGTCATTGAAAGTCAGGCCTAAGTGTTTGTGTTGATCGACTTCTTTATACAAGTTCCAGATATTACGAGAGGGGTGTGTAGTTTTGATGCGTTTACGAGAGGTAATCAATGATTCAGTTTTGTTTGGGTTGAAGTCCATCAACCAGTTTTCCGCCCAGCACTCAATCTTGTTTGTGCCTCCATAAATAACTTCAGCAGCCTGGTTAGGCTTCTCTACAGTAATATACAGGGATGTGTCATCCGCAAATAATCGAATGTCACAAGATATGTCTTCAATGGTGTCATTAATGTAGATTAAGAAAAGAAGGGGTCCAAGTATGGATCCCTGTTAAACACCTGCCGTGGCGGTTCTCCATGAGGACAATTCCGATTTGATTACAAAGCGCTGTTGTCTTTGATTCAGGTATGATTTGAACAGGTCCAATAGACTGCCTGTGATGCCTATCTTTTCTAGTGTTAGTAATAGTGCTAAACCTTGTTAAAAGTTTTGCTATATCGCAGAAGCTAAATCGTATTTCTTTGCCTTCGTCGAGGGCTTGGCTGATTGTATTGTAAATCTGGGTAAGTTGAAGTATTGTAGAATCTTTTGGAATAAATCTAGACTGGAATTGGGTCAACAAGAGTTAGATTCAAAAAAGGCAAACACCTTCTTGAATATGCATCTTTCAAAGACTTTACCTATTCATTATTTATTTATTTATTTATTGGTGTTTACGGCCACATATTTCTGCCCAATGTCTAATCATGATCACGACAGTTGGGTGGAGGAAGCCAGAGTACCCGGAGAGCACCACCGAGCAACTGTCAGCTCCCCAACATACTATCTCCACAAAGGCAGGGTTAGCATTGGTTGACAGGTGCATCATCGACGTGCAGTACACCTTAGTACACAACGCCACCGTGCCCCCACGTGGGAAATGGGGGTGAAGTGTCTTGCCCAAGGACACAACACGGTTGCGGCAGGTGGGATTCGAACCGAGGACCTCTCGGCTTGCAACCTGCACCTCTACCTACTGAGCCACTGCGACCCCATACTTTACCTAAGCAACTAAGATGATATATTGGTCGAATGTTGGACACGTAGTTTGGGGAATCCTTTTTGAATCTCGAAGAAACGTTTGCTGTTGTCCGTTGGGGCGGAAAGTAACAATCATTGAGGAAGCTGTTAAAGATACAGGTTGACGGATTCTATAGGTAGGTTCTTCAGTATTTTAGGGTTGACGTTGTCGGGACCACACGCTTTCGAGGCCTTTAGCAGGTGCAGAACATCTAGAATACCTTCTCCGAGTACGATTTCTGCGAGTTTTGGACGAGCAGGGTTGACGGGGATAGATGGGTGTTGGGTGTTGCAGTCAACTTCATCGCTTGCTATTATCTGTGACCATTTCTGTTGTTACATGAGCAATGACAGTTGCCAAGAGTGCCACGTGAATGCTGAAGTATGGCTAAAAAACAAAAATGAACTGTCCTGCATTCTTAATACTTACTTCAGTCGATTTCGTTTAGTTATTAAACATGGTTTCTAAATGATTTGTGTACATGGTTTGGTATGCGTCGTTTGTTTTTAAACTATCGAACTTCTGTAGTTGCTGTTTGGGGAGGCTTGACTGTTCCTTACTCGTCAGATTTAAGAAAGAACATTAATAAATGATCTGTGTACAAACACTAGTTTTAAAGGCAGTACATTATATGCCTGAATAATATCGCAATTATTTTGGTTATTAAATTCATTTACCTAAAAATCTTTGAGACGTTGTGGTCTCATACTAAATTTCACTTTATTCGGCGAACAGAAAAACACCTTTCTGGAACTTTGGCATTCAGTCCTGGAATTTGGTCTTTTTATACCACTAACAGACTTCACCAAGCCGTCTTTACTCCACAAATATAGTTCAGCAACAATCAAATAATCAGACTTTAAATAAAGCAATGCAATAGATTGATGTGCGCAGATAAACCAAAGTTAATTCTCCATAAACCCAATTTTCGTAAGTGATTCTGAATGATTGACAGCTACCAAGTTGTCGGACACCTGCACTAAATTAGCGCTGTCTGTCAAAACAAGTTATCAGCCGTAGTCACTCCCACTACGTGTCCCACACAAAATATCAAATGCCTGCCCGCCCATCTCGTTGATCGACAGCTGTTTAGCATAGAATCTACGCACTTTTGAAATAAGCGGATAACCAACATGTGCGTACCAGTACATAATTATTTTGTCAGAAAAAAGAGCCAAATGAGTTTCAATTTGAAATATTAAATTAACATTCAATACAGAAACAAACAACATTTATCGTCTACAAATCAATTGTCCCGCCATTACAGAACACAATAGCACGAAACTATCAAACAAATATAAAACTTCAAAAGAAGGGACGATAACGATATTTATGGCATGTTTTCGATCGGGGAACCGGAAGAAATTATGATCGAAAACGACATGGTATCACAGTCTCGTATCCATTCAACAACAGGTGCAACAATTCCGCAACTGCGTATTTAACTATTACTGATTCAGACTGACCAAGATTTGATAGAGTAACCGGCATTAGGGGAGGGGCTACGGAGACTATACTTTTTGTGTTCGATGTTGAATAAAAATAGTTTCCGTCGTTGTTGCTGATGTGTATTTTATTAAAAGTGTTCCCCTGGTTTAGATAAAATAATTATTTCTTAAATTATATTTTCGTTAATATACAATTGTGATGACTACAATTTATGTTGTTCTAAATATATTTTTGATTTCAAACATAATTTTTCAGTTTTATGTTTTGCTCATCAACAAGAACCAAATAATAGTAATTCGAATCGGTCACGGTGGTGTATTCATCCCTTTCTGAAACATCCGTAACTTTCTACAGTTTCCGTATTCAACATTGCAACTAAGGACTGTATCTCTCAATTATTACATTGTCTGTTGAATATTTGCCAGTGAATGTATCGTATGATAAATATTGCATAGCCTCGCAGATTCGAAAACAACAATAAAATGTTTGCAGAATTTAGTTCTTTGGAAATGAAGTCGTTTCCCAAACTGGCCCATGAATCACGTGATCAAAACAAGCATGATGACTTCCCAACACAATCTAAATTTTGTGGTCGTTCATTTCCTTGTGAAATGATGAATATGCTTTCTCCGAGTATGGGGCGTGGAGTCTTTTAAGTACAACTGAGACATTAGAATTACCGATCTATCCCTTGTTATTTTCATCGGTTATTTATATGACTGGCAATTTCTGTCATCAAAAGCAGAAAAAAAATTTAAAAAAAGGTTTTAAAAAGTGGATAAGTTCAAGTTTTATGAACTTTTGTCATTAGTTTGGAATATAATATGTCGCTACTCACAACTTCAATTCGTATTTAGGGATTTGCTGCAATTTTCAAAAAAATTACAAAAGTTTTGTTGGACGACCCCTTAAACATTCTCAGTATCGGTTGGAGAGGGGGGATTGTTTTCTTCTAGTGACTGTCATCGTTACTGGTTAGGAGGGATCGAATGTCACAGTCCATTGATGCAGACCACCTTTCTATGTTCGCTATATCATTAGACATTATTTGTATCGAGTGGATTGAGTTCTCCATTACAATAGGGAGTGACGTACCATCATTATATGACCTTATATCAGAGTCAAAATCATCGTCAATATCGTTGTTCTATATCAAAAACAGTAAAGGCCCAGAATAGAACCCTGGGGAACACAGGTTTCAATATGTTGCCAATTGGAGGAGTGTAAACCTATAACTAGTTACCCTTTGTTGTCTTTCATCGAGATATGATTTGAACCGAATCTAGGAGAACAGGACAACTTAGACATAAACCTTTTCTGAAAGCGTTCGTTTAAATAAAATTGTTTTCTTGCAATTTATTGGAAGGTATGACTCAATGGAGTCCAGTAAATTGTAAGAAAACAATTATTTATGAACACAACCTTGCTAAACTAAGACAAAAACATTACAAAATTATGTACTAAAGCGTACTGCACTTCGACACTGTACCTGTCTTCATATCAACCAATTCTAACCCTGATTGTGTGGAATTAGTACGTTGGGGAGGGTGACAGTTACTCGTTCGTTCTCGCCTCCACCCACCCGTAAAACTGTCCGACACGAGGTGACCCTGGCTGACGAAAATGTCATTAAGGGGACGCCCAAAATAACTTTGGTCAAATTTCAGGTATTTTCTTCAAAGTCTAAAAAAGACCCAAAACGAACAACTCCAATAAATTATATACCAAAATGCTTGGAATGAAACATAAAACATATGGAAACTGGCATTTGCCATGGAACTGCTGCCATGTGTAGATAGCACTGCCTGAAAGTCTGCAATGGCATAAGTAAGATGACAATTTTTTTAAAATAAAATACCTCAAAATAAAATAACAGCTGAAGTCTTGAAAGTAATAAAGATTGAGACCAAATGTTATAAGTGAAGTGCTCACTGATTGACGCCAGACATTTTCTTTTGTTTATGTTTTGATTTGGGGATGTTCAACAAAGGTCAACATGAAGGAGCCAACTAGAAGAAGTATGGAAGGACAAAAGAGTGATTCCCAATATAAAGATACATGTGTCACTGTGGTGGTTTGGAAAGATACTATGATATTCTCCTATTGAGAATGCACTGCAAAGTCATACATTGTAGTTGAACAAATATATTTACAAACCCCTTGCATTGTAACCTCTTTTATCCCATGCATCAATTTGATGGTGATTAATTTGTCTAGTTTATCAATAAGTAACACAGCTTTTTTTACTCTTGGACACCAATACACTCATGCTATCTGTTGGAGAAGAAATAAGAGTAACTGTAACCTGTCACTAATAAACCATTAAATGTACATAAAGGTACATTGTTATTCAAACACATCAAAGCAACCCTACATAACAATTATTGCCTATACTTTTCCAAAAGAGGCTTATTGAGATCAGGAGGGCACATCTAGTAGGTCCCCAAAAGGTGGCAAGTGAGCTCCATTTGATAAAAACTTTCCAGAGGTGGGGGGTGGGGGGGGGGGGGGGCTCCCTTGTATGTCTGCACCTTTGGCACTCATGGCTGCGATGGCATATGCCTTTTTAATCAAAGTTCAACTCTTTTTTTCTTTTTGAAAATCTTGGCGACACACATGGTCCAAACACTATCAGACAGGTAACCCTCCAAATAAGTGTATCTGCAAAAATCATATTACATTGCAAAACATTATTTTTCGACTTTAAGTTCTGAACGTCTCATGCTTCTTAGTTCCAACTATAACACTTAATCAACCGATGAATGGGTGAATAGAAAAACGGTGCCCTAATTAACATCTTGAGTTCCAGAAGCCTCCATAACAGCTCCGATAAAAGTGGCAAACGTCAGATTGGTGGCTTTACATAATATTCATTGGTTTATTGCTTGATAAGTAATAGGAAGAAAATATTCACAAAACAATATTTTGCTTCAATTAATTCGAGGTTGTCAGCAGGCACTTCCCAACAAATTGTAACGAATCAACTAGTCATAAACAAAATTTTCTAACACGAAAGAGTGAAAACGGACAATAACTCTGGAAAAAAATGTGGACGAAACGCACGCTACAGCAGCTACACAGGCATCGTTTCCCCATGATGCTCGATCACAACACCAAATATCATTCAAATTGGAGTAGCAGTGGTTGAGATACAAGAGTGAATGTTGGTGTGGACGTACAGAGGTCTTCACGGCACTAGACATGCCTTTGACTTTCCAACTTCCATGCCCGGGGCATAATAATCACAACGCACCCACCTTATCAATTCATAATTTCAGTAAAAAAAAACAGAATTATCAATTTTAATTAATTTATAGATGATGGGGAAAATATTTGGCTTCTTTCGCCTTCTCGTACTATTACCACAAACATATGCAGGCAGTATGATGCTGACAAACGAAACTGAACGCATGTAGACTGGTGTGTCAGGTTAAAAAGTAACTCGGCACGGATACTGAAGAAATTGCGAATATTTCGTGTATTTCATTTGTTTAAATTCCAATTGCTGCTAATGTTGACCGTGGATTCGATAATTCGTTTGGGGTTTGACCATTACGGTACCGCTGGCCGCTGTTATGTTTTTATGATGTGGCCAATTGGGCGAGAGTTTCCGGCAAAGGAGATTTGTCACATTTGTCAGTCTAAAACGATGACAAATGATACTGATCGACGCTTGTGTTGGTATGGTTGTTTGCACGAAAATGATAAAATTTAAAGTAATTTGTATAGTTTTTATACTTACCAATTGCCCAGACTTAGCTGGTGCAAACTCTTTAATTTCCAGGGCCAAACATAAATTTTGAACACCCTCCCCAATCCCCCAAATTTGCATACAGAACCGAAAAAGAAAAGTCCTAACGGGTCCTCCATACTTTAGCTTACTGCGCATGAGCTGTAACCAAGAAGTTACAGAAACTGGCTCCAACATCATTCTTCCTAGTTGTGCCTGCTAAATGTTATACATATCTATCAGCGGGAAGGTATGAGTGCCAACTCATGGGAGGATCCCCGCCTGGGCCATTGGTAAGTTTAAAAATATACAAATTTCTTTAAATTTTTTATCATATTTTTATACTGATAACCAATAGCCCAGTCTTACTTAGCTGAATCGTAAAAAGGCTGAAGGGCCTAGGTCTAGAAGTCTGTAGTATCTCAACCACTACAAAGAATATCTCCTACAGGAGAATAGAAGAAGACATAGGAATTACCTATGTCTCTTTTTCCCAATAAAAAAGTGAACGATCCAACACCCAATATATACTGGAGAAAGACATAATAATGCCAGCATAACCCTTATGCTAATTCGGTGAAGGAAATCAATTATAAGGCAGTCCAGAGAATGAGACGCCTTATACTCATTAAACTTGTCCGAGGATTGCATATTAACGCTCGTATGACACGTAACATATACAAATGCTTCACACCGAGCTACACATTAAAAGCAATACATGAATGAGACATAACTGTTGCTTCACACCAAGCTACACATTAAAACCACCCAGCACCGACGCTGGACTACTGACACTAGAGGATGTATTCCCTTACTTTTCACTATAAAGCCAAATGATATAAAGGGAAAAAACCGCCCCCTCTTTCCCCTTGTTCTCCAGGGGATTTCTCAGAATGAAGAGGGAAGAGCAGACTGTCTAAGACATCACTGAGATGTATTATTAATGTACGACATTCTGTGCGACAGAAAGAGAACACAAGGACCTCAGGTCACCGGAGATAGACTCGAAATCTGTAAGGTAGAACTTTTGTAAATGAAGACGGTTGGGTCCAGTAGGCTGCCTTCATTAATTCAGTAATAGCAATACTATTTGAATAAGCCCAAGAAGCAGACAGTGCCCTAACCTCATGCACTGAAATCTAATTGACAAAACGTTAATCAACCGATAGGTTCTCGTAGTATTACCCACACTACGGTAATGGTAATATTCGACGGATAATGCATGGAGTTCACTAACCGGTCTGGCAGAAGCGAAGGCTAAGAGAAAAGCCATTTTGTAAGTGTGGAATTTAAATTCTACATCATCTAACGACTCAAAAGGAGCTTCTTGAAGCTTAAAAAAGAACCCAAGCCAAATTCCACTTAGGAATTAATCTGAGGGTTCTAGGTCTATTGAGAGAGAAATTTCTAACTGGCTTGGATAAGAAAGGATCTAGTCCAATACTCGAGTTATCATGATGGGAATATGTGTCTGATAGCATTGCCCTTAATGGTGACGGGCTGCAGTTTGAGTACGTCAAACAAGTAGACCAGAAAAATGGCAATCGGAGGAATAGATGGATCATAGATATCCACCGACTGGTCTGTACACCAACGAAAGAAAACCCTCAATTTCGCTGCGTAATTTAGCGAAAGAGAGGTCCTCCTCCAGTTAGAAATTGCGTTCACTGCTCGTCCTGAAAATTGCTTCTCGTGCAAGAAAGGCCACACAACGGAAATACGTGAAGGTTGAGACCTTCCGGGTGATGCAGTGTGTGGGACTTCCCCTGATACAGAAGGTCCTTGAAAGGAGGAAGCTTACGGGAAATGTCCCATCCCAGACCTAATCAGGTTGATCCAGGGTTTCTAGACGACAGAGGTGCTACTAGCAAGATATTGCAGTCCGACTGTTTGATTTTTAACGGAACCTGCTGAATCACCAGAGTTGGAGGATATGCATATCTTATTATTCCGTTCCATGAGATTGATAGAGTCTCTTCTGCGTACGCTCGATGATCCGGACAAGGTGACACGAACGTTGGTAGCTGATTGTTTAGTTTCGTGGCAAAGAGATCTAGCATGGGACGATCCCACTGGTAGCTAATCTGCCGGAATATCCGTTTGTTGAAAGTCCACTACTATGGCAACAGGCGACCCTTCCTTGAGAGCGAGTCTGCTACTATGTTCAGACGACCCGGAATATGACGGACTGAGAGATGAACGTGATGAGTCAGAGCAAATATGAGAATTGTCTTCGTCAATTCGCATGGAGGAATTGAATGAGTGTCGCCCTGGTTCCTGAGATACGCTACTACTGTCGAATTGTCCGACAGAATTTGCATATGGACGCTGGCTACGTGAGTAACTCAGTGCACCAGTGCAAGCCAAATAGACATCATCTCTTTGATGTTTATGTGTTTTTGCAGGAACGAAGAGTCCCAAAGTCCCTGGCACTTCAGATCTGCAGGAATCAGGGACGCACCCCAGCATGCCAGGCTCGCATCCGTCATAATAGCAAAGACCGGATCCGGTACTTGAAGTGGAACTCCTTGGATTAACTACTCAAGATCCGCCCAAATCTGAACATTCTGTTTTATCAGATCTGTTAAAACAATCTGATGTTCCAACGAATGCGTTTTCGTGCGTAACCGCCCCAGCGGAATCAAGTCCGCCGCTGCTCCGCACAGACCCATTAGTCGCATGAACTCTCTCGCCGATACTGTTAGAGAGTTTTGTCAGGAGCGAGCATAGTATTTGATCAAACCTGCTCGGGTTATCAGAAGGCGAACCAGAATGCAATGAGTCCCGAAGCTCATTCCCAAGTGAATGAATGACTTGGACGGAGCTAAATCAGACTTCTTTTCGTTTACTATGAAACCAAGACGTCGGAATAAGTGAAGCAGACTCTGCACATCGTTCTGAAGTGCATCTTTCTCGCCGTGTCTCTGAAGAATGTCGTTCAGATAAGCCGACGTAACCACGATTGAATGAGCTTGGAAGTACGACATTACCGAGTTCATTATCGAGTGAACTCCCAAGTGCCAGGTTCAGACCGAAATACATCGCTCTGAACTGGTAAACCTTTCCTTGGACGGCAAATCGCAGGCACTTTCTGAAAGCCAGATGAACCATAACATGAAAGTACGCGTCTTTTAGATATATGCTTGCCGCAAAGACGTTCACTCGAATGCTCGCTCTTACTGACCGAATGGTTTCCAGATAGAACTTTGGCGCGATAATCAGTTTGTTTATCCAGCTCAAGTCTATGACCGGTCGAAACGAGACGTCTGGTTTCGGTACAAGGAACAGGTGACTGTTTCTACAACCTCTATTGCGCCTTTTAGCAGGAGAGACTGAACTTCTGCAAGAAGAGACTCCTTTTTTGAAGGATTTGCCGGAAGAAGTGTCCAGCGTGGACTTCTTGTAAGTGGGAGCTTTGATCTGAATGACAGTCGGGGCCCCGATCTGACTACATTTCTGACCCACTGATCTTCCGTTATATCCGTCCAGTTTTCACGAAGTTTGACAATTTTCCCCCAACTGGAGAGCAATAGAGGTTTTGGCCTTCACCTATAAGACTTGCGAGGCCTTCGGGAGGAGACACCACGTCCTCCCCGAGAACCACCTCGTGGCGTCGGTCTAGGGGCGTCTTATTTATAGTCTCTGTAAGACTTACACCCCTTTCCAGAGTCGCTGTACTGCCGGTTTCCAGAATAAGTGTATGAGGGTTTACTAGAACCCCGCGAGGAGCTTTTCTTCGCTGGCTACGAACTGGAGTCCCCTCGCCTACTACGTCCAGATATAGATAATGCTGGGAAACTGACCTCAGCAAAAGAGTGCTGGTAGCTTTCTTGGTAGCTTCATCGTACACCAAGGACAACTTACCATCAAACAACTGGAAACTGGAGCGACTCTTAAGAGAGCTCTTCACTCGATCGTCAATCAAAGAAGATGATGCCAAGGCTCCATCACGTCTTAATAATTTCATATTAGCTACTGTAAGGGCGGAATGCTGTGTGACATTCATAACCGCCCTAGAAAGAACTCTGAGCCACGCATTAATATCGTCAAATTCTTTCCCCACAAGACGATGGTCCAAAGCCCTGATGATATGATGTGCGTAGGACATAGCGTCCAAAACAGCCCGACTAGAATGAATTGTAAATTTCATCACATCTGAGCGGACATTGAAAGATGCGGGTAACGATATGTCCATATCCGTAGCCCGATCATCCAAACGCAGAGACGCTCTCTGTACATCTTCTCCAACCGTTTTTAATTTGCTCGATCCAGGAAACGGTATGTGAATGGAAGATGCTGTTAAGAAAGAATATTTCTTTCTTGAACTTGCTAGGTTAAATACTGCGTCGTAAACATGGTTGAAAACCTCCGACACATGGACCGACTGACATGGGAAGGAAAGAACGTCCTCTTTCCTCCGCAGGTTATCCCTATCTAAGGATGAAAGCGATATCTGCCTAGCAGACGCAGCTTGCTGATCATAGGGAACTGATTCAGGAAAAAAACTGATGAATAAAATTTATTGTTTCCATACGTTGTTCCGTATAGGTGGGAGAATATTCCTCCACCTCTCTATCACCATCCGCTTGATCAGGCTTGAAATTTGGTCGGCTCCCTCCGAGTGAACGGATGACCTTACCGATCCAACACCGTCCGACAGCTCACTCCCGGAATCTGTTGACGGTCGCACTTGCATTGGCTGGGAAGCTGCGATAAGCTGCACTATCTGCGATAGCAAGTCCGTAGCTGAGGCTTGCGGAGCAGCGGTCTTATGTTTCTTTGCCGCATGGTGTTCTCAGGACGGCAATCTGTCCCCAGATCTTTTCATCGGACGTTCCGAATGCTCCGCATATTCATGCCGCGATGTACTAGTTACCGGATTACCCGACTTCGGAGGGGAAGACTGGGAGCGTCTTCGCGGAACAGCTTGATAGCTAGTGAGTGGTCTAATGTGCTTGGTACTCAATGACGAAGAAGCCGTAACTGTCGCTGACACCGGCGGCATTGTGGACGGAGCGCCTCGATCGGTCAACGAGGACGTTAGCTCCGACTCAGTAAAGTTTTGTGCCACCGCAACAGTCGGCCCCGACTGTTGGCGGGATGGAGAAGGCTCTCCCCTCGCGATCTGATCCCAGATTTCACCGAGCGTCCCGTTAGAGAACTTGCTGGCTTCTCTTTTTGCCGTCGTCGCTGGGTGAGCTTTTGATTTTAAGGTGCTCGCTCTACCCAATTCTACACTCTTCTCGACCGCTACGGACTTAACCGGTGATACGGCCCCCATCGGCAGGGTAAAAGCTTCACCGTTCGAGCTAGCTGCTTTTAATGGAATAAGAGGCCTTATTCCTTGTTTTATATTCATGAGCACCTTTGCCGCTAGCTCTGTTTGCTCATCTGAGCGCGACGACGGCAGCACATTTTGGATGGGTGTCGCTGAACCATCACCATATTCTTGTTCCTCTGAAAAAGAGACTGAAAATCTAGAATTGGCGTGCGGCGACAGCTCCGGCATCAGAAGTTCGCCGCGCACATAAAGCGACACCCTTTTCCAACGTTTGGCATCCCAATCGACACAAATAGCACACCACACGTATCAGAAGGAGTGCAGCGACTACAAGCAAGACAGCAAGCGTGTAAATCCGAGGCAGATTTCCTCGCCTTATACTTAGTGCAAAAAGATTTCATAATAATATTAAGCCAAAGACTCAGTCCACTGCACTCCTAAACAATCAATAAATTATACATATTAAGGATACTGAAAATATACTGCAATCAAAATCGATTCGAAAAAAAGCCCCCAAATTTCGAAAACATTTCGAAAATTTTTTGAAAACGCCTAAGTTCCCAAAGCGAACCTCATGAACCCAAGGGCGCCCCGATAGAGACTGGGTGTGGACAAACACCACAGAATTTAAGCTACAATACCGGCATAATAAATACATCTATCCCACTACAAATATACAACTCAAATTATATCCAACTACCTGTTTTACGTTTTAGTTGCAATATTGTAATGAAAAGTGTATATAATTTTTAATTAATTAAGATTTTATTTGTGTTTGACATTATTTTGTAGCTTTTGAATACGATAACTATGGAAAATAGATATTATTGGTGAAAGAGGAAATTTTTCAATTTGCCAAACTGGTATGGTTTCAGTATCGAGTATGAGACCCATTACTGTTAATTACAGCTAGACAACGCCTTCTCATGCTCACAATCAGGTTCCTGTTGGTCCTTTGTGGGATGATGTTCCATTCTTGGACCAGCAGGGCACCAAGCTCCTGGCCACTTCTTGGCTGGACTGGGCGGGCTGAAATTACAAGCTGCAAATCATTCCAGACATGTTCGATTGGATTGAGGTCAGGGGATCTTGCTGGTCAGTCCATACGCTCAATGCTCCCCCCCCCCCCACCCCTTGTCGGTACTCCCCGACAGCATGGGCAACATGCGGACGGGTATTATCGTCCATCAGAATGAATCTACCCACTGCACCTGCATACAATCTGACGTGGACATCCAGGATCTCATCAATTTTACGCTGTGCAGTCAATGATCCACGTTCAAAGTATTGGGTATGAGGTCCAGAAGGGTTATCAAACATCCATCTCGATCTTATCAACATCAAAGACGACATTTAGAGTGGTGCATGGCACGTCAACATTGGAACCCAAGGACTTGGAGGAGAGTCAAATGGTCAGACGAGAGTTGGTTCCTGCTTCACATCACAAATATTCACATGCGAGTGTGGGGGCATAGAAATACTGCTTACGTACCCAGGAAGTTCAGACCAACTGTTCCTTGTGGTGGAATGTCAGTAATGATCTGAGAATGCCTCCCTCATGATTGTAAACTTGATATGGTGACTGTGTGTGGGAATCTCAATGGTCATCAGTACAACCGGGACATTTTAAATTCGGTTATCGTACCTCATTGTGACAACCATCCGTAGGCTACTCGCCGTATATTCATGGACGACAATGCAAGGTCATATCTTGCCCCATGCCGTGAGAGCATTCCTTCAGCACAACGCTATTATATCACTCCATGGGCCCGCAGTGAGCCCCGATTTCAATCCTTTAGAACACCTCTTGGACTTGATTGGACGTCCTGCTCACGCAAGGGATCCGCATGTACAGACTTTGGCCAATTTGGAAGTTGTATTGCATGAGGAGTGGCAGCAGTTTCCTCTGGGCCGTATCAGAAGGCTCGCTGGTAGCATTATGAGGCGAGTTCAGGCTGTCATCCGGGTACGTTCTGGATACACTCGCTACTGACGTCAGACACTGTTTTTGTATACAGGAGATCACAAGTTGCATTTTTGTCAGTAATTATCGGGATTGTTCCAGCACCGTACTTGTCGAGAGAACATTTTTTATATCAAAAACATTAGTGACAGATATATGTAATTAGCGCCATTAAAATCTTGCATATTTTCATCATTGTGTTGTCTTTCATTTGTCAATAAACCTTTCTTTCCGCAAACAATCACTTTTGGCCATTTGAAAGATAGCATGAAAGTAATGACAGTTTTTATTTTCTCCACTGCGAAAAAACATGGGGTGCTTAAGTTCCAGGTGTATATCCATGTATTCGTCTGTTTTGGCGTGGGAACCTGCTTGAGTAAATCTATATTTAGATCTCCCAAGACATAAGCCACTTTATTTTGATGAACTAATTTGATCTGTTATCATATTTACTTTGGACGGGAATAGGTCTATATCTGCTTTTGTTGGATTACTTGGTCTGTGAAAATGCCGATTAATATGGAGGACTTGTTCAACTTGATTTGATAAAGGGAGACTATGATATGTGGGATAAAGATAAATAAATCTTGGCGTATTTTTGGAGTAAGGCCCTCTTTGACATATAGTTCGACGCCGCCTAGCCCGTCGTCGCCTACGGCTCGTGTGTGTTTTATTAATGGCAGCCATCTAGTGTGTACGGGATATTTGGAGGTATTTGAAAGATTTCAGTTAGTCCAAAACAATTCCTCGATTCTTACATGTCACATAATAATTTGTTAAGAAAGTCCCAGTGAGCATTTAGGCTTTGGTAATTCAGATGGACGAAGGAGAACTTAGCTGTCGCGTTTCCAAATTTAGTTCGTCAGGAAGAAAATATTGGCAGTTTGTTTCGAATTCTTTAAATGGGGAATCTTCGTCGATTGGTGTCTCACAAGCTCTTTCGTAAAGAACGTGTGAGAGGTCGTATTCAACATTAGCCTGGATCGCGTCCAAAGTTACGCTACACACCATTAAGCGGGAGAAGATCACAAGTCTTACAGGTTTCAGGTAATTCGATGAGGCATAGACATCATCCACGAGACATCAGCCACTCTCACAAATTTCGAATTCATTATGTTGCTAAAGTCACGACCTTCCAAGATAGTCTCAACTACGCCAGAAATAAGTGCAGTAATTTTAACACAGAGTTGGGGAAGCAAATCGCAGTCAGACTTGGAAATAAACATTCTAAAGAATAAATTCTCAAGTGGGATGAAAACATAACGTTGTAAATATATACAGGTTTCATTGTTGGGTGGGGTATGGATGATTAGCCATATGGTTGGGAGATGTATCATTTATAGCATGCATGGCTGTCAATACTCCTGAGTGTCAAGAACAACAATAGTGTAAATATTTAATAAGTTGGGTCTACAAGTGTTGCACACGCGATGCCTGCTGTCTTTTTGAGTGGTATCAACAAGGTGGTGGGGTATTTCCTTTTAGACAGTATTGCCGACATCTTTACATATTTGTTCCAATCAGATACCACATCCGTAGCAGATATTGGAGCGGCTAGATTGAGGTAGAGGTTAATGGTAATTTATTTTCACATTCGGTTATTTATTTTTCTAGGTTGCATGCGGCCTCTCATGGTAAAGCAAGTAATTACACATGGAATCCGTGCACAAGCTTGGTTCATGCGTGCAATTTATTCCCATCCACATTCACGAGCCGCAAGAAGGCAACAATATTGTGTGGTTCATAGCAATTAGGCATTTTCCCTCTGGAAAAGACTATTGTTTTTCTACGGATTATTTTTTTTCACTGGGGGGGGGGGGGGGGGGGGGGGGGGGGGTGGGTGGTTCCCCACACATTTTGATCGTACGATTCAGAAGCTATTTTCGAACCTATTTTCACAAAATTTTGCACACTCAAAGAGGAGCACAAAATCTAAAAATGTACCAACGCGGAATTTTCGATTTAACCCTTATTTCGTCAGAATTGGCAAAAAACTGCCAAAATTTGGGTTTATCCGCACTTTCGCGAAACGCGTCTTGTAGATTTTTTTTAACATTCATCATTGCTAGACCTGCCTTTGACACGACCATTGATGCACAAGAGATATTAGGCAATGCATACGGTAACCATCCACAGACCGCCAAACATCGAAATATTGATGAAAAGGGCTGTTTTCGCCCCCCCACCCCCCCCCCACACACACACAGCACCCATACGATACACGAGAGATAAACACAACTTCCTTTATTGGAAGTGGAATTCACCGAGGATCATTTTTGTAAGTGATAAGGGTGTTCAGAAAACCAAGCGTTAACCCGTTTTGGGCTGGTTAAACAGCATTACCCCCCCCCCCCCCCAAAAAAAGCTAAAAAATTCATGTTTTCTGTGGATTTCTCTAAACACGTCTTGTAGATTTGCAAGAAAAATTGGTCACTCCCAAGTCTTGGTGTGACATTCGAAGTTGCATAGACAAAATATTCCGATCAGTATTAGTTAACCCTCCCCGGGTTGCTAAACCTAAAAATTGTGATAAAATGGGATGTATTTGGACACCAATAGCACCCATTGGGTGTACCACCCAGAAAGGTATCTTCTTTTATCGGACGCAACATTGATGGGGAAACATTTTTTTGAGTGGTAAAGGTATTCAAAAGTCGAAGTCTTAACCCATTTTGGGCTGGTTAAAGAGAGATACCCCTTAAAGCTTAAAATTCCCATTTTCTGTGGGTTTCTCTAAAAGCAACTTGTAGATTTTCAAGAAAAAATGACTATTTGCAGGTCTTTGACATTACAAGTTGCATGGACACAATATTCCGGTGAGCATTTATTTAGATTCTCCAGACTGCTAAGCATCGTAATTTTGTTGAAATAGGCTGTTTTCGGACGCACACAGCACCCAATGCATACCCGAGAGATAAACATAATCCACTTTGTTGGAAGTGGAATTCACCGAGGCCCAAATTTGTTAGTAGTAAGGGTATTAAAAAAAAACAAGCATTAACCCCTTTTGGGATGGTTGATAGCAATAAACATCAAAAGCATAAAAAATCATGTTTTCCCTGAATTTCTTTACAGACGTCTCGTAGGTTTTCAAGAGAAAATGGCATTGATAGGTCTTGGAGTCACATTACCAGTTGCAATAAGGTAATCATTTGTTAACCCTCCATGGACTGCTAAATGTCAAAATTTCGAGAAAAAAATTCTGTTTTTGAACACCAACAATATCAAATGGGAATGCCACAAAGAAACGTAACTTGTTTTACTGGACGCAAAACTGATAGGGAAACATTTTTGTAAGTAGTAAGGGTATTCAAAAATCGAGGTCTTAACCCATTTTTGACTAGAAGAGGAGATATACTCCTTAAAAGCTTAAAATTCCATTTTCTGTGGATTTCTCCCAAAAAGTTTTCAAGAACAATTGACCATTCGCAGGTCTTGGAGTGACATTACAAGTTGCATGGACAAAATATTCCGGTAAGTATTTGTTAACCCTCCAGAGGCTGCCAAACATAGACATTTTGAGAAAATGGGTTGTTCTTGGGTACCTATAACACCCAATGTGTACCTGCAAGATAAACATAATCTCCTTCATTGGAAGTGGAATTCAACGAGGATAATTTTTGTAAGTAATGAAGGTATTCACAAAACCAAGCATTAACCCGTTTAGGGTTGGTTACAGAGCGATACCCCTCAAAAGGTTAAAAAATCATGTTATCTGAGGATTTCTCTAAACACATCTCGTAGATTTTCAAGAAAAAAATGGCGATTCTCAGATCTTAGTGTGACATTACAAGTTGCATGTACCAAATATTTCAGCAAGCATCTATTAACCCTCTGCAGGTTCTCAAACATCAAATTTTTGATAAAATGGGCTGTGTTTGCGAACCCACAGCACCCAAAGTTAAGAGGAGAGATCAACATAAGTGGAAGTAGAATTCACTGAGAATTATTTTTGGAAGTAAAAAGGGTATTCAAAAAACAAGACTTAACCCGTTTTGGGCTGGATAAACAATCATACCCATCAAAAGCTTAAAATTCATGTTCTCCCTGGATTTCTCTGAAAACATCTTGTAGATTTTTAAAAAAAATGGACACTCGCAGTTCTTGGTGTGACATTACAAGTTGCGTGGAGAAATATTCCTGTTAGCTCTTGTTAACCCTCTACGAACTGCCAGACATCAATATGTTGGATACATTTGAGATAAAATGGACCATTTCCAAGTAGCCGCAGCACTTAGCGGGTATGTGTCAAACAAATATAACTCATTTTGTCGGTCATTAACTTGTCGGACGACGATATTGATATTAACCCTCTCCAACAGTAATGATGGTTTTTACCTAAACATTTTTTTTTATCAAACTAAGTCATTTGAGACTACTATACCCACCTTTCTCATAACATCAATAACGGAACTTCAGTGAGACAGTTAAAGCAATTCATCAGACACTGCGTGGAGTAGGTATAAATGGGGGCTCCCAACTCACTTTTTTCTTGTACATAGAGTTCAGTGTTAAAATGTACAAGAAATGTACAAAACATGTTTTGTACATCTAAGTTGGAATCTGCACTAGTTGGCCACCGTGAGTTGAATGTTTCAATCAGCCGTTGGCGAACAAGTGCGGATTCCAACTCAGTCCAAGCAGAAGAAATCGACTCTAAATTTTCCCCAACGTTCGCAATCGTGAGTTAGACGTTTCAATCAGTCGTTGGCGAATGCGGTTTGGCGCAGTGCGGCTTCCAACTCACCATTAAAATGTCGAAAAAAATTAGAATTGACAAAAATTTTTCCCAACGTTCATCGTCGCGTTCCAGAGTGTGGTGGGTGCGATCCAGTCGGAGTGGGGATTCCAACTCAGAAGAAATCGGAGTTTGGAAATCCTCGATCGTTCGCCATCGTGAATTAGATGGTTCGATCGATCGTTGGCGAACACAACGGTTTTTCCAGGATAGAAATGCGAAAGATTAAGAAAAAAAAATTAGAAAGGACGAAAATTTTCTCTCTACGTTTGTCATCGTGGTCTAAATGGTGCGATCGATCGTGGACGAAAACAGTGAAGATTTCTAGTGGAGGAACAGATGAAAAATAAATCGTTAGGAGTTTTGAGATAAATTGTAACAAATCAGTTTTGTCGAGTTTCTTTCATTTCCACCTAGTCGTTTAACGATGCTGATATAAAATGAACGGTTTTTCATTCAATAAGTCAATGGTGAAAATTGTGAGGAGTTTAAGATAATTGTAAACAAATCAGTTTTATCAAGTTTCTTTCATTTCCACTTAAATCATTAATCTTTTAAATGAGTTTCATTCAATAAGTGAACATGGGTGAAGTGTGTGTGATCGTAAAATGGTCTTTTTTCCAAAAACGTTTTGTCAGTGTTTCTCGAAGCGAAGCGAGAGAAACATTTTTTTTTTGCGAAAGTACACTCTTTGTGTAAATCTATCTGTTTTCTCTTTGTAAGTGTTATTTTTGCTTTGAATAAACTATTTACTATTAAAGGTTGAAAATACGTTTAATCAAAAAACTGAGTGTCAATAACTCAAACACTATTCTGTTTTTTGACGATATTAAGTTTGTTTAACTGAAAAACCGTTCTAAGGATGAAAAGCCGAGCAGTTCAAAGATTAACTCCAAGTTGTTCCCACCGTGGAAAAAATAACCACCGATGTGATTTAATGCGTTTTGAAAGCGCTGCATTATTGATGTTAATTTGAGATTAACTTTTGAGTTTCTCATTGTGGGAAATAACCGCTGATGTGATTTAACACGTTTGAAGCAATGCATTATCGATGTTTTTTATTTTGAGATTAACTACAAGTTGTTCTCAGTGTGGGGAAAATAACTGCCGATGTGATTTAACGCGTTTTTGAAGTTGTGCATTATTGATGTTTATTTCAGATTAACTCTAAGTTTCTCATTGTGGGAAAATAACCGCCGATGTGATTTAACGTGTTTGAAATGATGCATTATCGATGTTTCATTTGTAATGTTTTTCTTTTCTTTCCAACTGGTTTTAGTTATATGTATTAAAGACATAAAATTTTATTTATTTAAAAACATAAAATAATCACATTTAATTTTGAGAATAATAAATAATCGACGTTACCATACTCTAAAAAGAAATATTAATAATCGAGAGAAAATGTTTTTACACCTCAAAGATTCCAAGCGAAGAGACGAACTCCTCAACGAATATGAACAAGTCAAGAAAAGCATTCGATCCGCCGACAGAAGCAGACGATTGGGAGAGATGGAATTAAGATGAGAGACCCCCAAACTATTCAAACCCGTGATGGAGGTTCAGGAACGAAGCAAGAAGGAGATCGTCGAGGAACTAAAACCCATAAAAGTGAGTTCTTTGAGAACAGGTTCGTTGCCTGGTAGTTTTACAACACAGTTTTCCGTTCAAAGATCTCCGTCGGATTACGTTCCCATGAGAATCAAAACCGATGTGAGCGAGAGCGATGATACAGCTTGAACTATTACCACTAGTAGCGTCGCGTCGTCCGACAATGGTGGTAAGAGAGATCTGTTGTATGGACTTTACAGGGATTTGAGCGTAGGACTCTCGTGGGCGACACTGAAGTGCGCGAGGATGATGAGGATTTAATCGTCGGTTCGGATAGGTGTGAATTAACTCCTGGACTGCACAAATTGCTCCTTTTTGACAAACCTGGAGATTACAGGGATCAGGATTTCGACAATTACGGCGACATTCTGGTTCAGACACACGCCATGAAGAGGAATAACGACGCCAGAGAGACGAGACCCAAGGCTAACAGAGGTTACAAGTGGATGAAGGTGGTGAAACCCATATGGGATATGAATAAGAATCGGTGATGGGAAAGGGAGTGACAACCACTTTTCTTCCGCGTGATTCCGACACTCTGTTCGAGAGATTGAAATTGTTGATGGCTAGCCGGCGCGCTGGTAATACTGGAGTTGATAATCTGATAGTGAGTATATTCGATGAATTGTTGAGGAAGAAGGTCTTGGATAGACGAGATTATAAAAGGTTGATGAATGAATTGAAGGATTGATATATAGTAAGTAGAGAGAAAAAACAAAATAAATAAATAAAAGTAAATCTACACTAGAAATAAGAAAAGTATTTAAACACAAAAACGATTTACGAGTGAAAAAAACAAAATATATATAAAATAAAATAGGTTGGTGATAAAGAACAGGGGATATGTTAGAACTCACGTCCAAGGTGGTTCTGGTATCGTTGATTCTATAATGCGAGCATTCACGAGCGATGCAGGTAGAAAACTCGCATTGACTGTGCTTAAGGTCGGTAAGAAGATGGCTTTGGATGCTTCAGTGGCTGGCAAGAGGGCGGCGGATGCATTGATCGATAAACTGACCAGTCCTCCGGTGAATCAAGCTACGTTAGAGCGATCACCAAAAAGTTGGAAAGATTTTAAGGATGCTGTGGTACCCATACCAGATTTAGCCAAAATGACGATTGGAGTGTAATATAAATAAATAATAATAAATATTCATAAATCGAGTTTGTAAAACATAAAAAAATTGAGTTTGAAAATCTAAAAAAATAAAAAAAAAGAAAAAAGATGAACATCAAAGATATGTCTTGGAACGACGACGCAACCAAGGGGTCGAATAACGAGTTCTTTCCCAAGAGCATAAGGGGCTTGATAGTGGGAAAATCGAATTGTGGAAAGACCAATCTGTTGATGAATCTGTTGTCACAACCCAGCTGGTTGGATTACGACAGATTATTCGTGTTCGGCAAGAGTCTGTTTCAACCCAAATACAGATTGCTTCGAGAGTGCATGGATCGTAGATCGCCCAAGGACGTCATAGGCAGAATCTTCGATAGCAGGGAGGAATTCGACAAAAGCGGAGCTTCTCTTTCAACCATTTTGGACGGTGCAGCGATGGAATTGATGAAGAGAAATGCGTCTTCAAACGTCGAGTGTCGATTTTATGAGAACGCGAGCGACGTTCCGGATCCTAGGGAATTGAAATCGGAAAATAAGAATCTCCTGATTTTCGGCGATCTGCTTTTGGAGAGACAGAACCGATGCGAATCGTATTACGTTAGGGGTCGTCACAGCAATGTGGACTGTTTCTACCTGTCTCAGAATTATTTTCGACTGCCCAGACAGATGATAAGGGAGAATGCTCATTTCCTGTGTCTCTTTCACCAGGATCTCAAGAATCTCAATCACATCTACGGAGATCACGTCGCAAACGACATGAGAAGAGAAGAATTTAGGAGATTCTGCGAGAGGGTTTGGGATGGGGGACTTCACAATTTTGTTGTAATCAATTTGACTAGTGAATTTAATCGCGGAAAATATCAAAGCAGATTCGACAAGTTTTATGTATCTGATGTTAATAAAATAGAGAGCGAAAACAAAAATTAAAAATAATAATAAATCATCAATAATTCAGTTTTAAAAAATAAAAAAAATAATGTTTGAATAAGGAGAATTGTTAGAACGGATAGTCGAGAATATGGCCCCAAAACAGTCCATTCAAATCGTGGTGAGTGGCGATTCAACTCGATTCACAACGAAATTCGAACCTTCCATCGAATTGAATAGGGAGAAAAGATATATGATGGCGTTGGTGAATCTGGAGACTTATTATTCCTTTCCCAACGTCACCGAAAAGAATAACTTGTTCAAGTATTCCGATGGAGTGGATTGGTTGGAGATTCAAATTCCCAAAGGAAGTTACAACATAGACGATTTGAACAATTACATTCAGACACGAATGAAGATGGATGGAAAGGGAAGCAACAAGATCAGACTCGCTCCCAACCCTAATACCCTACAGACGATGTTTTATTTGGAAGATAATTTTTGAGTAGATTTCAACACGGATGATTCGATTGGCAAGATGTTGGGATTCAACCAAAAAATGTATTAAGGCCACGCAGCATCTGAAAATATGGTCGACATTCTAGCCGTCAATAGTATTCTGGTGAATGTGGACTTGATTTCTGGAAGCTACATGAATGGTAGCATGCAACCGATGATCTATTCCTTCTTTCCAAATGTGTCGCCGGGTTATAAGATCGTGGAACAACCTCAAAATTTAGTTTATCTACCCATGATTTTAGACACATTGTATAGTCTTAAAACTACATTGACGGATCAAAATAGTGAGCTGTTAAATCTTTGTGGAGAGAGGGTGACGATACGATTTCACATAAGAGAAATATAAAAGCAAAAAAAAAAAATACAAAAAATATGAAAAAAAACTATTCTGTATATATATATAAATAAGAAAATAAAAGAAACGCAATATTAATTTACCAAAAAATATTTAATATATAATTATCATTAAAGCAAAAAAAACAAACAATTGAACAAAATATATTTAAAAGAAAAAGAAATATGACTCGATACGTGGTTAAAAATGTGAACACATCCGAAGGACAGAGGGACAAATTTCTGAGAGCATTAAGAACTTGAGGCGAGGCGGTGAGATTCAAATTCACTCACGAAGATCTGGCGAATGACAGTCACGATCCGATCACCTGGACCAGAACTCAAAACAAAAGGATGGAGAAAGCGATTCGTGATGGAAGAGGGTTGACGGTGAGATTGAGTCCCGCTCAATTGAGATACAATATGAGAATGAAAGGCAGTTTCCTACCACTATTGTCAGGACTCGCTGAAAAAGCATTAGCAGGACTCGCTGGAAAAGCAGTTCCCTTTTTCGCAACGACCGTGTTGCTGGGAGTTCTCTCAGAAGTCAGGAGTTCGGGAGTTCAGAAATTAATGGGTGGCGGACTGTTTTTGAAGAAGGAAGGAGTCGTGTGTCGCATCGATTCAGTCGGTGGTAAAGGATTGTATCTAAAATCCGTGAGAGGTGACAACCTTTTCGGTGGAAACAGTCTCTATCTGAAGAGAGGACAGAACGTGGAGTGACTCGGTAAGGGTTTCCTGTTTGGTCCGAATTCGCCGTTTAAGAATAAAATAATAATATAAGAAATGGATAAAAAGGTTTACGAGGCTTTTTTGAATGATATTGATAGATATTTCAGGAAAGAACTGGAAAAAGAAGTGAAAAAAAATAGGGACAGATTGTGGAAATTAAAAAGAAGAAGAATGAGTTGTTTTCCACCACCACCTTTTGAAGAGAACAATAATGTGAGTGTTGCCAAGAGATGCACCACATTCGTTCATAAATATGATAAAGGGAATGAAATGTATTATTATTAAAAACGTAGTATATCAAGGGGAAAAGAAGAATCAATAATGAAAGTGAAGAAAAAGGGAAACGTTATTACAATATATATAAGTGATAGTAAAGAAGAAGAAGGAAACAAAAAACAATAAAAAGTAAGGAGATTTAGAAAGATGTTCAGTCTCTCTAGATCTCATTACTTTTTTTTCCCCCTTCTTCTTCACTAATCGCTCTCTATTGTCTTTTTATATTTCCAAATCCATCATTAGCATGTTAACGGTCATGTCTTCTCCTTTTTCGCATATGTGCTGAATGTTTATCTTTACTTTTGCGAGTTTTTTTTTTACTTTGGTCAACGCGCTCTCACCACCTGATTTGTCTATGAGTTAGAGAGAGTTTTTTGGATATATGTAACTTCCATAGGGTAACGACAAATTCCTCTTATCGAATTCTTTGTCTTTGGTGATGACGATATTCTGTAGATCACTTTTGTACTCGTAAAACAAATCGAGCACAGCTTCGTCCAATTTCAAAGGCATGCTATATTTGTCGTATTTGTGCTGTAAACACTTCGTCTCATTCAATTTGATAGCGTCATGTCATTGTAATCTATAAATTTTACAACCGAGTTTCTTGCACATTTCAACTCATTTCAATTTCAATTCGCATCTTTTAGGTGTTGTTGTCATGATTGATTATTTTTTTTTATGAATTATTGCAAATAATAATATATTTTGAATTTTGTGTTTTTTTTGTTAAATAATAATTTTTGTAAAAAAGTTTTTCTCTCTATATTTTTACAGAAAGTTTTTTTAAATTTAAGTTTTCTTTAATGTGATTTTTTTTTTTTTTGAAAGTTTTTTCTCTCTCTCTCTATATATATATACAAAAGTTTAAATTTTTAATTTCCTTTATTTTTGTCGTATTAATTCAATTTTTTCCACATTAAGGAAATAAAAATCGATCAATCTCAAAAATTTTTTTTTGGTTTGAGGCGAATTAAAAACAAATATATAAGAGACTATTTTACAAACTTTTTACAAAAAATTATTATTTAACAAAAAATTCAATATATATTCTTACAAATAAAGGAAACAAATAAAAAAAAATATGGAAAATTTTAATAAGTATACCATACCCCGGTTAAACGAAATTTGTAAAGAATTAAAAATTCCAAATTTCAGAAATCATAGAACAAAATCAAAAAAAAATTAAAGCCATACAGGAGTATCATTCACAAGGCAATGGAAAGGAAATCGAAAGATCAAAAGTGAACAAACCTAAACAAACTCGAATTGCAAAAAATAAGTTTATGGCAGTAACACCTGACGATAGAAAATGAAACGTGGTAGTAGCACAGAGTAATTTAAAACTAGATCATATGCAAGGAGTTATGTAGTTAGTTTGATGAAAAGGGAAACGTTCCAGTTGTGAAAAATGAGAAGAAAAAGGTGGCAAAGGGAATTAAAATGCTGACGTCAAAGAAAAAAAATGTTTTGGTTGCTAAAAATAAGAAGACACCCTAACAAAAAGCCATCAAAGAACTACAAGTTTAAAAAAAAATAAATAAAAAAAACGAAAACGAGTGATGCGGCTCAGAATCGAAACAAACGACATATATTGAACAAAATTCAATGAGCAATCAATGAAGGGAAAGGAGAAGAATATGTAGGACGAATCATCATGAAAGCATTCCAATCGAATCCCATAAAATGGGAGAGTGCGATCAAAGGCATTTTTAAAACTTTCGACGTGGTTCCCCTTTTCAAGAAAGTCGATCTGAAATTGTTCATGTGACGGGTGAAAAAAAAAGTATTGGATTTGTTTCACGAACACATGGATGTGAGACTAAAAATTGTGATGATACTCCATTGCATGATGAATAAAATCGACGTGAACTCTGGCGAGAGCATCATAACAGATGCATATTTCAGATCTGGCATCCAGACCATATTTCGAGCTTTTGATTTATCAGACGTTTTTGAAACGATGAAAGACAAGATGTTGACGTCTCTCGTGAATTATCAACATAGATGTAGTAATTGGACATTCCAAGAGGTGCTGAATCTCGAAATTCACGTGACCAAAAACGATCCGTTGAAAGCTCATCCTACGTGGAAATACCATATGTCGTAGCTAAAAAAACATTGTGGTCAATGTGAGAAATAAAGATGATCTGTGTTTTAAATGGGCTGTCACCTCCGCTTTATACCCCGTCAAAATCAACTGCGAAAGAGTTTCTCATTACGAGGAGACTTGTAAAAATCTCGATTGGACCGGAGTGAATTCTTTTCCAGTACTGTTAAAGATATTGGACATTTCGAAGCTCAAAATCCACCCGTAGTGGTGAATGTTTTGGGATACGATGAAGAAAAACGAATGATCTATCCTCTCAGACAGACTTTGTATCTTGGAAGAGAAAAGACGATTATTTTGTTATTAATTTCCAACGGTGACAATCGTCATTATTGTTGGGTTAAAAATCCAAGTCGATTACTGTCAAGACAAAATAATAAACATAAAGAAAAGATATGTTTATGTTGTAACTGCATAGACGTTTCGCAGTGAAAAATCGTTGGCGAAACATCAGGAATATTGCAATGAAAATGCAGGCATTGTCATCGAAATGCCCAAACCCAACACCATCGTGAACTTTCGCCAATTACAATGGAAGGTTAAAAGTGCCATTTGTTGTGTACGCCGATTTCGAATGCTTCACCATGAAAATGAGTTCCTGCCAACCCGACGCTCTTCAAAGTTACGCCGAAAGATATCACAAACACATGCCTTCGGGCTATTGCATTTACATGAAATGCACTTGTGACTCGCAACACAACATGGGTCCCTTCACCTACACAAAACGGTGCGAAGATGATGACGTGGCTCAAAGATTTGTGGAAGAGTTAGATTCAAAAATTCAAATTTTATACGACAAATTCAAATTCTGGTGAAATTATCATCACACGAGAGCAACAAGACGAAAATAACAGAGCCACCGAATGTCACATATGCAGACAATCATTCAAGGAGAATTCGCAAGAAAGTAAGAAGGTCAGAGACCATGATCATAACACGGGTCTGTATCGCGGTCCAGCTCACAGCAAGTGTAATTTAAGATATTGAGACGCCGCTTTCTATCCTGTGATATTTCACAATCTCTTGGGTTACGACAGTCATCTGTTATGAAAAATCTCGGCGCCTCTCACAAAGAATTAAACGGCAATTGCGAACAGCGAAGAAAGATACATTTCCTTCACGAAATGGAAGGTTGTGGAGAAGAAGAAAAGAGTAATCAATGGAGAAACGTCGGAAGAAGAAACGAAATCCGTTTGTAGAATAATATGTTTCATCAACAGTTTTAAATTCATGTCGACCGGTCTGGAAAAAATAGTCGATAACATGAGCAAGGATAATCACGAGCGAACACTTCGGAGAACGAGTAGACGTCATGTTGAGGAAAGGAGTCTATCCTTACAATTACATGAATGATCTAAAGAGATTTGACGACACCGAGCTACCTTCAAAAGAAGATTTTTATTCGAAATTATACAAATCCGACATTTCCAACAAGGATTACGAACATGCCAAAAACGTGTGGAAATCATTCAATATGAAAACCCTGAGAGATTATCACGATCTCTATCTGAAGACCAACGTTCTAATCCTGGCAGACGTGTTCGAACATTTTCGAGACGTCTGTCATCAAAATTACGATCTGGATCTGGCTTGGTATTTCACCGCACCCGGCCTGGCGTGGGACACTCTGTTGAAGACCACCAAAGTCCAATTGGAATTATTATCCAACATGGACATGCTACTCATGTTCGAAAAGGCCACGATAGGTGGCGTCTCGATGATCTCCCAGAGGTATTCTGAAGCCAACAATCCCTACATGAAAGAAGGTTTCAATTCGGAACAATCAAATAAATACATACAGTATTGGACGGTTGGGCCATGAGTCATCCTTTACCAATTGGAAATTTCAAATGGGTGACAGAACTGGAAGAGATGCAAAAATGGAGAGACTCTCCTTGCATTTAGGCGGCAATTTGAACTATCCGGAAGAGTTACATGACCTGTACAATGATTTTCCACCGGCTCCCGAATCAATGGAACTGGTCATTCCCAATTTATTTAACAAACATAAGTACGTCGTCTACAGCAAGAATTTGAAACAATACGTCAATCACGGGATGAAATTACTCAACATACATCGCGTCATTCGATTCGACAAAGAGCCTTGGATGAAAAAAAAATACATCGATCTCAACACGAATCTCAGAATTCAAGCTGAGAACGATTTCGAAATAGATTTCTTCAAACTCATGAACAACTGCGTGTACAGTAAATTGATGGAAAACATCTGGAAGAGAACCGACATTCGACTCATCACATCCGAGAAAAGAGCTAAAAAATTGTGGTGAAACCCAATTACAGACATTGAACCATATTCGACGAAAATCTAGTGGCCGTTCACATGCAAAAGATGCACCTGAAGTTCGACAAACCCTATTATCTCAGACCGGTCATATTAGATATCAGCAAAGCAATTGATGTATGAGTTTCACTACGATTACATCAAACGGAAATTTGGCGAGAAAGCCAAACTACTGTTCACCGACACAGACAGTTTAGTTTACGAGATAGAGACGAAAGACATCTACCGAGATATATCTCCAGACGTGGACACATGGTTCGACACGAGCAATTATCCCATCGATCACCCGTCCAACATTCAATCAAACAATAACAAGAAGGTGCTGGGTAAATTTAAGGATGAGAGCAGCAGTAAACAAATCGTCGAATTCGTGGGTTTGAGACCCAAACTGTACGCTTATCACCTAGAAGGCAAAGAGATCAAGAAGTACAAAGGGGTTCAAGTATGCGTGGTGAAAAAAAACATCTCTTTCCAAGAGTATAAAGATTGTCTGTTCGGATGTGGGCCGGAGTACAAGACTATGAAATCGTTTCGAAGTGACTTGTATACTGAAATAATCAACAAGATTTCACTGACAGTTGGCGACGATAAGAGATTCATGTTAGATGATAAAATAAGCACTTTGGCGACCGGACATTGGGTTTTTGATATGATTAAGAATGAGAGGATTCCAGAAAATCAAGAGGAATTAGACGAATTCAAGACTATGGAAATCGATAGAGACATCGAGAGATTTAGTTTAAAAGAAAAAAAAATAAAAATTACACCATTTAGTGAATTATAATAAAATAAATAAAAAAAAAATACACATTTATGAATAAGAAAATTCGGATATCCGTAGAAGGTGTCATCTTACCTAATGAACCCCTATCCAACATCGATCTGTCGAATGCAGCGAAGGCCTTGAGAATCAAAGATTTTCGAGGCGTGTTTTCCAGAGATGCCTTGCTGAAGAGAAGACCACGATGACAATCGGAATGCGGAATTTTAAATCTAGACGATTTATCGGGCGAAGGCACTCACTGGGTGGCGTGGTTCGAGAACAGGAAGAATTATTATTTCAACAGCTACAGAATGTCGGTGCCAAAAGAAATAAAGAACTATTTCGATGAATCGGTGGTTCATTACAACACGGAACGAGTGCAATTGCTGGATCAAGTGTTTTGCGGTCACCTGTGTCTGTTCATTCTCAAGAGATGGTCGGAAGGAGATTGGTTTCAAGACATTCTCAACAATTTACATTAGAGAGAGATTTTTTTTATATAATATATATAAAGGTAAAAATTATTTTTAAAAAAAACTTAATCGAGCAGAATAAAAAAATAAAATAAGTGAAAATTAATTAATTTTTACAAAACTGCATTGAAATATATTTTTAAAACAACAACCAAAAAAAACATGCCAGTCGATAAATTTGGTAGGAGGGATGACAAAAGTGGACCTAAAAAGAAGAGGAAGACGCTCCAAGTTGGCGATGGTTATTACGTCGTCAACTTGGACGAACGTTACATTCAGAGATACGAACCTCAAGAGGAACCTTTGAACATGAACAACAACAAGCTCTACAATCTTCCCGAGCCGGTAGATCTTGCAGATCTCGAATGAATCATGAGAGATAATTACATGGATAAAGCCATGACTGACGATCTTGATCTGAAATCCAAATGTTTGATGAATGTCACGAATCCCATAGATTCCACCAATGCCGCGACCAAGAAATATGTGGATGACTCTCACACGTGATTCTGTGAATACCTGAAAAGTAGATACGTTCAGAAAAAGATGCAATCGGAACTGAACGCCAATTCTAACAAGATAACGAACCTGGCCACTCCCACGAACCACAAGGATGTGGCGACCAAACACTACGCAGACCTGGAACAGAGAAAGTCTGCCAGACGAGAAATGAAATTGAATCTGAATGCGAGATTCAACAAAATATTGAATCTGTTGAAGATCGACGATGCAGATGAGGACTGCACCATAGTCAACAAGGGCTACGTGGATTCCGCCGTGACACGATCTCAAGAATACATAGAATCGCAAGTGGACGATCTCTACCTGAACAAACAATCTAGCAGAACCATGAAGGGTGGCATCAACATGAACGGTCACAATTTATTCGGTCTCGATCACGATCCCTAATTCGATTCCAGCACAGTCAGCAGGCAGTACATGCACGACAACTCATTCTGGAGAAAGGGTGACATCATGGAAGGTAAACTAGACATGGGCGGACACGCGCTCACGAATCTGCCGGATCCCGTACACATGTCGGATGCCTGCACCCTGATTTCAGTGGTGGAGAAAGTCAAATACGGCAGGCAATTGATCATCGTGTGGGTCGAGGAAATGAGGGAAAAACCAAATGGTCTTTCAGAAAAGGAGGTAGCAGATTGCAACTCGGTCAGGTGGGATATCACATGCCGCTGGAAGGCGAAATCATTCGAATGGGTCTGGCTTCCACAGATTTGAATAACAGAGTGGTTGTTAATCTCATGGTGAACGGAATAGAGAGCGATAAGAGACACAGCATTGAAAAAGACTGAGAATCAACACTCGAATGTCGGCACGTTTGGCACGCCTCTCAACGTGAATGCTGGAGACAGGATTAATTTCATTATGAAAACCAATATTTCCGAAGCCGTCACTTCCGTGGTGAGTCTACTGATCGAACTAGATCCTCTGAACAAACAGTGAACATGTGGAAATAATTAATTAAAAATAATGAGTAATTATTAAAAACAAAAAGAAACTAAAAACAAAAACAAAAACAAAAAAAAAAATAAAAAGTAATGAGATTTAGAAAGATGTTCAATCTCTCTAGATCTCATTACTACTGATCTTAGATCTCTCAGGATATAGATTCGCGTAGACCCGTTTTTCGTTTCGTGGATCACTAGCTTCTGCGGGGGTCATCTTGATTGATCTGAGTCGCGTGTTGTTGTAATCTTTGACCAGATTCTCTAGCTTCCGCGGGGGTCATCTTGATCAATCTGTGTCACGTGTTGTTGTAATCTTTGACCAGATTCGTTCAGAGCGTATATGTATTTCTTGGTTGAATTCGCCATGAAGCACCCGTGCATCTTTTCCTTCATCGTTCGATTCCAACGTTCCACGACACTGGCTTTCTCTTCATTTTTAATCGAATAGAGGTCGACCAACTGACGATCGTTCTTGTTGTAGAATTCCTTCCCCTTGTCCACCCACAATTTATTCGGTTTTTGAGAAGACGAGTCAAACACTCTTTTCAGAGCCGCAGTGATGCAAGGTCCCTATTTATTCTTCAAGGCTCTGATCCAACTCTATTTGGAAAACACGTCGATGACCATCAATAGATATGTGATGCCCTCGTTCCACCTCGAAAACGATCTCATGTCAACCAAGTCGGCAGACCAAATGTCGTCCAGACCCTTCACGAACACCCTTCTCTTTCGAAATTTATGCACGATAGGCTTGTGTAGCTCCTCGGCCAATTCGCTCACCAATAATCGCTTCTTCTTCTTTTCCAAGACGCTTTTTTTTTGAACGCCCCATCCAAATTGATGTTTCACACCGATCACTTTGGCAACCAGCGAACGTTCGAACGTCTCTCTCCTGGTTGGCTTCGATATGTCTCTCAATTTCGCCAAGGCTTTACACCGCAGACATCATTGCAAGTCTTGGTGTTGGGATGTCTAGTGTAGAACAGCTCGTGATCGTACGCAGCTGCGTCCACCTTATTCACGGGTTTGCTCTAAGATTTAGGAGTCAGATCGGCGTTGAGTCTCTTGTTCAATTTCGTTCTGGGTCCCGTGAAACTGTGACCCGGTAGATGCATTTCGATAGGTAGATTATTGATCATTTTATTCACGACGCCTTCGCCTCTCGTCATTTCTTTTTTTTTTTTTGACGAATTGAGTCTTGATCGAACCACACACCTTGCAAATTCTGCGAAGCATCGGTCTGTCATTTTTAGTTCATACTTCTCGAGAATTACCCATCTCAGTAACTCTCTTACACTTTACGCAATACATTTTTTTAGGGTTATTTAAATAATTCGTATTTATTTATTTTTTTAATTTTATATTTAAATTTAATATTTTTTTTTTTTTTAAAAATTCTATTCTTATTATAAATATTATTTCAATCATTGCTCTTGAGTTCAAGCAACTTACCGAATTCCTCCCTGGCCTCTTTCCTCCCCCGTTCCAAGAGAGAATCCTTCATCTCTTCCTTGATGATCTGACGAGTCTTGATTCTCACGGCTTCTTTCATGGTATCGTATTTTATTTCCTCGCCCAATATCGTGAAGTATTCTCCGTCCGATATCCTACCGTCTTTCAACTCCATCAAGATCATTTCAGATATCGTGTCGATCTTGGAGTCGGCCAAGACGCGAATATTTTCATGTTTCCTAGCCTTCAGATATAATTTCATACTCAAAAAGATTCCGACCGTACTAAACAATCCGGCGGCGAGAGCAACTCCTTCTGTTGTCAACATGATCAGAAGGCCAGCCGAGGTCAACAACAATCCGATGCCGGTCGCGTGTAAACCCATGAAAATCATGATGAGTGTCATGTCGGCCGCGTTGACGAATTGCGTGAGGCACAAATACTTCTTCTTGAGAGAACGACGAGAGTCTCGCTCTCGAGTCAGATACAATTTGATTCTGCTGATTTGATAGATGCGATAGCTCTCTCCTCTTTCTTTTTCTTCTGGCAATGGCGCCATTGGCAAAATGCTGTTCGGATTCTCATTCTCGTCGTCATCTAACGACGGATACAATTTATTTCTGGTTTTCATTTTTTTGTGTGTTTTTTTTCTTTCTAATTTTTATCTATATTATTTACGCTTGTATTTATTTTTTTCATATTCTCCCCCTTATTTATATCAACAAGAAAACTTAGTCGTGTCGTATGCCCCCTTCACCAATGATTTCAAGACGCATCCCTTGTCTTCTAAAGTCAGACTTCTATGCACCAATTTCATTTCTTCCGAATCGGTGGGCTTGTCTCGCCCGTTACAGAAGACTAATCTCCTCCAAAACTTGATCATGTCGTCGATTCGAAAGTGTTCGAACGCCGGTTCGAAATACTTGATGACCATATCTTCCCTTTCCATCCTCAGACAAGAATGATCCTCGTGGTCAAAGTCTAGATGATCCTGACACCCAGATCATCATTCTAACAAGACGCGATCTAGTTGTTCGTTCATGCAGAATGCGTAGGCTCTCATCAGCGCCTTTATAAGAAACGATGCTCTCATAATCTGAGAATCGTTCATAATTTACGTATATTTTATTATCTATTCGATTCGATATTTTATTCATATTTTAAATAACTATTTATTTATATATATTTTTTTCTCCTATATATTATATCAATCACATTTTTATTTCCTCTCGCGAATCTCGTGATTCTGTTACAATGTATCACAAAACTCCTAATGATTTATTTTTCATCTGCTCCTCCACTAAAAATCTTCACCGCTTTTGTTCACGATCGATCGCACCGTCTAGACCACAATGACAAACATAGAGAGAAAATTTTCGTCCATTCTAATTTTTTTTTTAATCTTTTGCTTTTCTATCCTGGAAAAACCACTGCGTTCGCAACGATCAATCGAACCGTGTAACTCACGACGGCGAACGATCGAGTATTTCCAAACTCCGATTTCTTCTGAGTTGGAATACACACTCCGACTGGATTGCACCCACCACACTCCAGAACGCAACGATGAACGTTGGGAAACCTTTTTGTTGATACTAATTTTTTTTTACATTTTAATGGTGAGTTGGAAGCCGCACCATGATGCACTGCGTTCGCCAACGACAGATTGAAACTGTAATTTTTTTGAAACTTCTAACTCACGATGGCGAACGTTGGGGAAAATTTAGGGTTGATTTCTTCTGCTTGGACTGAGTTGGAATCCGCACTTGTTCGCCAACAGTTGATTGAAACGTTCAGCTCACGATGGCCAACTATTGTGGATTCCAACTCATATGTTCAAAACATGTCTTTGTACATTTTTTGTACATTTAAACACTGAACTCTATGGGTACATGTACGTGTACATGTACATGTACAAGAAAAAAGTGAGTTGGGAGCCCCCATTTATACCTACTGTGGGGTCATGGAATATCATGGAATCTCATCTTGAAAAGCCATGATTCTCCAGAATCATAAAGTCTAGTTGTCGATATGCTTTCCGAAACTGTTATCAATCAGCATGTCACAATAAAACTAGCTGTACAACTTGATGTGGTCTGATTATTTGTGGGAGGTGTGGGGGGGGGGGGGTCGATTAGAATTGACTCATATTTTCCGAGGTAAGAGCTTAACTGGGAAATATTTACGCAGAATATTGTATTCGAGGAGTGGATATAGTTGATACCTTTTGTTCTTGGGATATTATCTTGTCGGTTATTATAAGTGCTCGTGAATTTATCTATAGAAATATGGAAAATTAGCTATTTACCCAACACTAGGTGCAGAAACTACCCGAGGGTACTGGTATGCACCTTGTTAACCAAATTATGCACCGTGTTAACCAAATTATCAAATTTATTACAAATTTATTAGCTCATGATACTTTGTTATTTCCAGTAACAGTTTGTGAGATAAAGGAAAAGTTATGAATTTAGGGATAAGACAAAGTTAGGAATTTGCCCCAATCATTGTGAACAAGTTAAAACAGTTATAGAGCAAACCCACAAACTTATCTTAACCTATCTTTTAGGCTGGGGAATTAGGAATTGTCTGAGAAAGTATATCACTCACAGCATGACACGATGTGTAATTTTTCTGTAGTTAAACATTGTCTATAGTTTCTAATATCTCCTATTGGTGATAGAAATAAATTAAGAATTATCCCTCTGCAGTGACGGTGGACTGAATCATTGACCACGTTTCATTAAACTGAATCATAGACCACGTTTCATTAAACTGAATCATACACCACGTTTCATTAAACTGGGAGACATATCAGCCAATACTTCCATGAGAAACATCATCTCATCGCACTTATCAATATTCAGTTAAGGACTTGTGAGGGTGGACTATTTTTAGGCTCAGCCTTCCCGCCCTGTATGTACCCTAGTTTTAGCCATCAATATTTTCAGTGCAATACAGACTTTTCAACTCGTTGCCTCAGCTAAATTGTCAGAGTCATTCCGTAATAGGCTGGGGTAAATTTGTTTCAACTCGTTATAACCAAATAAATCACATTGTTGTAAAACGTCATAGCCATCAATATTTCACATAACATACCTTTTCTGACACTGACCATAATGCAGCTGAGCATATGTGTAGGCGGACTTTCCATCCAACTATTGCAAAGGAGCCTCATTACATAAAAGCGTCATTACACCACAATCATTAGCAGGCAAAGCAGACCCTGACATTTAAAGAGCTTGTGGCACTAGTCTTTATCGGTGTTAGCGTGACATTGTAGTAAACTCGATTAATCAGAATCCAAAACAATGATCAGCAACCAGATCCGGTCGGCCGGAGCCGGTAACATTCACGGCCAGTTGTGGCCACCGTCATTGCTCAAGAGATTCACTGTGCTCACTTGTGCCGTTTCTACAGTTTAGTTTAAGTTTAGCCTGTTGGAGATATAGATGAGTTGTCTCAAATAAACCTGTATAGTTGTGGGCGCGGATTAACCAGATTCCAAAACGGTGATCAGCAACCAGATCTCGCCGTGACTGCTGATAAGCATTCACGGCTCGATGTGGACGTCGTCATTGTTCAAGGAATTCGTGAGTAGTATAGATGTGCAAACCATGCCCTATCGCCCGGACCCCCCCCCTTGACCCCGACTCCGGAACACTGACCTCGAGGTCAGGGACCCCGGACCCTTGACCTCGTATCCCAAATCCGTTAGGACTATCTTTAGGCTCCGCCTTCCCGGCCTGTATGTACCCTATTTTTAGACTACTCCCCCCTAAAGCCCACTTCAGAACCTGCTCACCCTCAAAGTGGCCTGTGCTATGTATAGCCTAACAACCATTTAGGCTTTCCCACATTGTTTTGGCTTTCCCGGTATTTAAGCTCCCCTCTTCTAAAAGCCCAGGCCCTCCCGACTACAGCCCATGTATGGGCTGCTCCTCCCCCATCCCAAGGCTGTTCTTATAGCTGGTGGCCCCCAAACTGAGGTGTCTCTATGAGTAGTAACAAAGAGTTCCCCCTCCCCACCCCCACACTCATAGAATACCTTTGTTTCTTGGTAAATGTATGTCTCTAAACGATAGGTGTTGTCAAGGACATGTACATGTAACAACATACAAACAAAAAGATTAATTTGAAGGCTACTTGGAGTGACTAAACAGTTATGTAAGAAGATTACGATAAAACCCAAACTGGAACATCTGACGTTATGTACATACAAAAGTCTTTAGATATAAAGACTACCTGGTTTCTTTAGACATGTCATAAAGGAATTAAGATAGAGAATACCTGGTCTTTGTCCATGTATTGCATAGATAAAGGTGATTAAGATAGAGAGAATCTTTGTTTATAAGAAGCTAATGATATTGTTGCGTGGTAGAGTTATGTAAGAAGCTTATGATAAGGGTAACTAGATAAAAGTTCCCTTTGTTAAGGGATTACGATAATTGTATCCTTTGTTTATAAGAAGCTTAATATAATAAAGACCATGTACTCTGTTTGATTATATCATTGATATGATAGTGTCATGTCGCAGGTGTTCGATAACCCAGTAAGATCGCAGCGGTGTCTGATTGGTCAAACAGTTGTCCAATCAGATCATAGAACACGGCGATATTTTCCTTGGGACCAATAGAAAAACGTGTTGTAAAATTATCCCATGCATGCGTTCTCTGACTGGTCAAAAAATGTCCAATCAGATCATGCCACGCAGTATTTTCGAGGTGGCAATATATGAGTGAACTCGGAGATGACAATAAAAAACAAGCGAGAATGGAAGTTTTTATCATTCTTTCAAAATCATTTGTTCGAGTATCTTCTGAACACATTGAGAAAAAGATGGAATCAATAGTTAGATTTTCTTGTCAGTTGTGTGATAAAACATTCACGGATCAGTGCAATAGGAATCGTCACCAAAGAACAGTGCATAAACATGAATAGACACGTATGGAGGTAACCTGATTTTTCACTACACATTTCAAATTATTTAAATGAAAAATGACATGTGATTTTTATGTTGAACCCATTAGCCCACTCGATTTCAGAGGGAAATAGTTTGGAAACTTCCTAATAATGGATTTTATACGGCCACTTACTTGTAGATTCGACCCTCCCAACAACGGTTTTAGATGGACATACGGGTTGGCAATATGTCTCCCCCCCCCCCCCCCTCAATTGCATTTTTTGTGGGTTTTGTTATGTACAAGTCGTTGATTTTCAAAACAATTCAAGATGTACGGGGCTCCTAATAGTTTGCTCCTTTCCTCAAAACGGGGTGGTAATATGTCTCCATTACCCCCTAAATTGTATTTTCTTTGTGGGGTTTATCCAGGTGGAGTTTTAGCACATTATATATTTTTTTTTCTTTTATTTTGAAGGTCGATGTCGCTGACTATGATGAGAACACGGCGCCTGTTACGTTTGTTTGTGAGTAAAACATTCACGGATCGAAGGAATAGGAATCATCACCAAAGAACAAACAGTGCATAAGCAAGAAGAGACACAAATGGAGGTAAGTTGATTTTTCACTACACATTTCAAATTATTATTTCAATGAAAAATGACATGTGATTTTTATGTTTAACCGATTGGCCCACTCAATTTTAGAGTGAATTGTCTTGAAACTTCCAGTTTCAAATGTTATTTTTCTTTATACGACCATTTACTTGTAGATTCGACCATCCCAACAACGATTTTAATGGGACATACGGGCCTTCATCTCAATAGAAAAAAAATTAAATGGCATGGATTTTAATGAACAATTCGTGGATTTTCAAAACAATTCAAGATGTTCTAGGCTCCTAACAGTTCACCCCTTTCCTGGACAAATGGTGGGACATACCGGGTGGTAATATGTCTCCCATGCCCTCTAAATTGTATTTTCTTTGTGGGATTCATCCAGCTGGAGTTTTAGCACATTTTATATATTTTTTTCTTTTATTTTTGAGGTCGATGTGGCTGACCGTCCTGAGACCAAGACTCCTGCTACATTCGCTTGTGAGGTGTGCGATATAACATTCACGGACCGGAGGAATAGGAATCGACACAGGAGAACCGTTCATGGAGAAAACTCATATGACTGTGTGCTGTGTTACAAGAGCTTTACCAGAAACGAAGATCTGAACAACCACAAGAAAACTTGTTTGGAGAAATATACATGTAGCGACTGCGGAGAAGAATTTAGTGAAATGATTTATTTTAAACGTCATCAAAATCTCGCGCATGGGAATGTCATCAAAAGGAAGCAACCATCTATAGCTCCTCCTCCGAAACCAACCCAGATAAGCAGAACAAGGACACATATCATTGATCCGGAAGAATTTCAATTAAACTTGTTGGAAGGAGAGAACACGGATCTGATTGTGGATCAATACAGAGACAATTGGGCCTCCATCAGGACACAAAATCTCGTCGGGCGTCAAATCCAGGATCTATACAACTACAGGACTGGTGAATTAATGTCATTAGAAGGAGATCTGATCGACACTATTTTCAAACCGCAGCAAGTTCGATTTAAAATAAATCTCATTTTAGGATTTCTCTTACGACAGAACGAGACTGGGGAGTTGAGATATTTTCATCCATCAATCAACATTGCCAGAGTATTAGCGACACCTCATCTCATCAATAACCCGGATGACTTTGAGAACTTTTTGACAACCATTTTGGATGAAGATTTATTGGAAGGAGCACGACCACCTACAACAAATTGCAGAATCATCCTAGTTGGACACCGATCTCTCTTCCTGAATTTATTTTAAACAACCAGGCTATAAACTGTTTAATCAAGTGAGTGTCAGCACAATTCAATACCTTTTACAGACAATTTGTGTGTGTTAAGATGCTTAGCACTCTGGAGCGGCGAGAGTGTACATGTTTTGGAAACAACAACAAAAGCACTTTTAAGGAAATTCACTTACACTTCTGTGGCAAAATTCAAGAGCGTAACTCTACAGCAACTCAGAGATAGAAAAACTCTTTAAAGTCAACATAACAGTGTACGAACTGTCAATCAAGGAAGAAGGATGAGATGAAACCATCGCCAAAGTAATTCAGCGATCTTCGAGAAGTTACTCAGAGACAATATTGTGAATTTGTATGGAAACCTCTTCAGCTACATCAAGGATATTAACAGCTATACAAAGTAATTCATTTGTCGCAAGTGTGAGAGGATTTGGAAGCTGCAGCGAGACCTTGTTCGTCATACGAAAACGTGTACTGGTGAAGTAACGTACGACTTTGTCGGAGGCACCTACCACCCGGAAAAGAATATTTTTACCAAACTACAAGAAGAAGGTATTGATGTGGCAGAAGCGGATCGTTTTTATCCATTTCGGGCAGCATATGACTTTGAGTCATTTTTTGAAAAATCAGCCTTGCCGTCGAATAGCGAAAAGAGGGCGTGTGAAGCACGACACGTTCCTCTCAGTGTGTCTGTGTGTTCCAATGTTCCAGGCTACTTAGACCCACAATGCTTCGTCACGGAAGGAGATTCACAGGAGCTGATTCAACGGATGATGTCTCATTGGAATGAGATAGATTCTACGGCATATGGACTAATGAATGCAAAACATTATTCCACATTATCCAAACTTCGCGCAGGATTGCAGAGTTAGTGAATCTGAAACCCGGAGAAGGAAAACCTCTACCAGTCATTTGACAATTACCTGAAGGAATCACCAATTCTTGGCTTTAATAGCGGAAGATATGACGTCAATTTAGTGAAAAGAGAATTGATGGACAATTTCGTACATTTTTCAAAGATGGACTTTACTGTGAAAAACAACAACATTTTCATGTGTATAAAAACACCAAACTTAAAATTTCTGGACATTACAAATTATCTGGCTCCGGGGCTCAGTTACAATAAATATTTGAAAACTTTCAATGCTACAGCGACCAAGGGATTTTTTTCCATACAAATGGATCGACATTCTGGAGAAACTAACACAACCCAACCTTCCAGAGCACCAGGCTTTCTACAGTCAACTGAATAACACAAATATTTCGGAAGAAGACTATCAATATTGTCAACAGATTTGGAACGACAACAATATGGCCACGTTTGAGGACTTCCTAATTTGGTACAACAATATTGATGTGAAACCGTCCCTGGAAGCATTGGAAAACCAATTTTCGTTTTACAAAGAGTGTGGATTGGACATGTTCAAGGATGGTATTTCTGTTCCTGGGTTAACGTTAAAGTTTCTGATCAATACCATACCAAGAGACAGGTACTTCACACTGTATAATTCCCAAAACAGTTACTTGTACCACCTCGTCAAAACGAACATTGTTGGAGGCCCTGCCATCATTTGCAACAGATACCAGAAGTAGGGGCAGACAAAAATTCGTTCTTCCAAATATGGTGATGATGCAAAAGCATGTGGAGGCGTCGTGGAGCTATAAAAACTTTCCCTCTATTAAATTTTATTACAAAAAAAAATTATTACAAAAATCATAAAAATCAGTGTTTACAAAGTAATTAATTGGTTTTACAATAGTCGAAAAGGATTTGCAATCAGATTTACAAATTTACAAGTAATTTTTACAAAGCGAAAATGGTTTTACAATCAATTAAAATGGATTTACAATCAGTCAAAATGAACTTTCAATCAGTTAAATTGGATTTACAAGTAATTTTACAACTTTCAATAATTAATTTTGATGCAAAGGCCCTCTATCTCTGGACCTTAATGCAAGACATGCCAACTGGGATTTACATAAGCCGGCAACCAGAAAACCGATTTAGGCCAGAAAATCATTCACATATGGACGGATGGCTCACGAATGGTTGGAGTTTGTGGCACAAAGAGATGGTCTCAGTATTCAACACCAGTTCAATGGTACGAAAAAGAGAACTGGCCGAAGATCGTTTCCTGTCGACGGATTTTCTCAAGAAAGACAGACTGTATTTCAGTTTATGGGATGTTTTTTTTTCACGGACACACATGCCACCTAAATAGAGATTCCGAAGGAAAACAAATTGAAATGAATGCTGCGAATAACAAGCTCATGTCAGAACTGCTTGCCACAACAAAACAGAACAACGAGTACATAAAAAGCTTAAACTACACTCTTGTGGAACTATGGGAATGTGAGTGGCGAAGTCTGAAGAAAACTGATGATGGAGTCGAACAGTTCTTGAAAACTTTTCAGGATCACTTCTCAGAGATGACACCCATCTTAGGAGATCACATGAGGGAATTCGCCGAAGGCAATAAAATTATGACCACACCTCGTCAAAGTTTGTTTGGGAGTTTTCGAGGTGATACTATTCTTCTAGCGACACCACTTTCATCATGGTACCTCCGCCATGGGCTGGAAGGCACCAACATTTACCAAGTCATCCAGTATCAGCAGAAAAATGTTATGAAATGTTTGGCAAGCAGGTGTCAGAAGCCAGAAGACAGGGTGATGTCAACCCGAACAGTGCCATTGTTGCTGATACGATGAAGATCTTGGGTAATTGTGGGTATGGAAAGACTATCACAAACAAGGAAAAACAGAGAGATGTGAAATACTGTCCATCGGAAAAAGTTTCAAATTATCTACGAGACCCGCCCCTTAGAACTTTTCATTCACTAACAGAGGATCTCTATGAAGTGGAAATGAATAAAAACAATCAAATTGAATTTACCGCTCCACACTGGATATTTTGTGTATCAATAAGCCAAATTGAGAATGTTGCAATTTTATTTTGACTTAATTGATGTCTATCTTCATAGAGAAGACTTTGAATATTGTGAAATGGACACGGACAGTGTCTACATCGCATTAGCAGACAGTTCCTTTGAAAGTCTAGTAAAAGAGGAGAAACAACAACAATTTTACCAGGTTTGATCTAACTGGTTTCCTGCAGAGTCTTGGGAAGACCACAAAGGAGACGTCATCAGCCAAATAATGCAAGAAAGTGTTGGATACCACAAAAGTATTGTTTGGAAAGGAAACGCGTCTACAAAAGAATTCCAGGGCCTTTAAAAGTAGAATGGAAGGAGATGGCATTGTGTCCCTTTGCAGCAAAAATATTACTGTTGTGGAGCCTCCAATAAAGCCAGCTGAAAGGGATCAACAAACGCTTGAATACGATGTCGAAAGAAAAATATTTAGATGTTCTGAAAACAAAGGAAAGTGGAACTGGAATGAACCGAGGCTTTATTCTGATTGACAACGTCATACATGCTTAAACCCAATCCAAGAATGGACTTTCCAACTTTTACCTAAAACGCCAAGTGTTATCTGATGGAGTCAGTACGATTCCTCTGGAACTTTAAATAGTGGAGGGGGGGGGGGGGGCGTATGGGAGCGGAGGTCAGTGAAACGGGAAAAACAGGATGCAAACAGTAAATACCCATATCCGTCGTAATAGTCACGGTATAATCACCCTTGAATCGTAACTACAGCATTCTCTCTAAACTGCTGTAGTATAGTTCCTTGGCCATTGTATCTTAATAACTTGCTGGAAAAGAATTCAGTTTTCTTCCTGTTGGGTATAAAGTTACCTCATGATGGCTTTGTGACTGAAGCCGAAACGGAATGAACAACTATAAAAAATTTCCCTCTATTAAATTTTATTACAAATATCATAAAAAGCAGTTTTTACAAAGTAATTAATTGGTTTTACAATAGGTAAAATGGATTTACAATCAGTCAAAATGGATTTTCAGTCAGTTAAAATGGACTTACAATCGGTCAAAATGGATTTGCAATCAGATTTACAAATTTACAAGTAATTTTTACAAAGTGAAAATGGTTTTACAATCAATTAAAATGGATTTACATTCAGTCAAAATGAATTTTCAATCAATTCTTCTTCTGGTGGTATGGCATGCAGAAAGGGACAGCGTGGTTGAAATCTTCTATGCTATTCTTTTACATCGTCCTGTTTTCCCCACAAATGAACTTGAACACCGCAATAAAAACATTTTGTTTTATCTTCGGTATACATGTAAATAGATCCACACCTTGCCAGTTCTCTCGGTTTTTTTTATCATATTCACTAGCGAGCATAGACTCAACTGTTTTAAGTCTGTTAGTCTCTAAAGCCTATTTGAGGTAGAGGGTTGGTATATTCATAACCCATCTCGCAACATGTTACGACGTTCAACTCCAAATGAGACACTTGGGATTGATGGTTCATCTCCACTTAAAATTCTGTTAAGTTCTGTTTCTGTTGAGACTCCACTCCCAAATGAGGTGCTAGGAACTGGTGGCTCGGTGATGAATGGCATCTGTTCTTCATTGGCGCTTATGGTTCTCCTTAGAGTGCCTATTCTGGAGTTTCTTCTTCTTCTCGGTTCCATGGCTCAAGATGTAATATCGATAGTGGATAAAATGTTTCACTAATATATCATTTTGATAAAGATTGGGCGTGAACATCTTAATGACAGTTGTCATGGAGACACCTCGGCAACGATGAAGTAAGTAAAATAGACAATATTGTCCACATACTGGTAATGGTCCTTGAAGACGAAACGGATTAAATTGCCATTTGTATGCATGTTTGTTTAGAAACCGTTTGAAAGTTTCATGTTGATGTGTTAGTCCGTATGAATCAAAGTATTCTATAGTTCTGTGTCCGATGTAAAACGCCACCCAGTGTTGTCCTTCTCTGTAACTTTGGTGGGTATTAGCTGTAAACACTACCAGTCTCCTGGTAGGTAATCTTTTCGGTAAGCGATTCCTGGCAAAAACGCCCAAATTAAACTGTTTGAGATATTTGGCAGAGTTCATAATACGCTTCAGTTGAATAGTATTCGTGTTGAATAGTCAAATATCACGTTTCTATTATGTTTTGAAATTCGGCATATACCATAACGTTGACTGTTATCGGTAGGGCGTCTTCAAAGTACATTCCAATTTCCTCGTTTGACTAAGTTAAAATGTTCGCCATGAGATAGATCTGGTGAGAGATCAAACGCAAACAGTGTGTACACCTTGGCATAGCATATTTTTTCCGACTGATGTGATTTCCGCCATCCTCAAATATTTGACCCGTTGCTTCAAACCAACTGGTGTCACTCCTCCCTATTTCTTCGTGTTCAAAACGAGGCTGCAATGGTTTGGCGGGGATCTGTTGATCATCCACATAAACTGCCAAAACATTAATGGCATAATGTTTAATGTGAAATGGATTCTTTGAAAAATTTCCGTTGAAGGCGTCATTATCGACGCATCCTACAACAATTCGCCTTGGTAGGTTGACCTAAAAATAAATTTTCCTGTGTCACGTTCAAATTCCCTTTGGGTACAGAAAATACATTGGTTTGTACCCGATTTATAGGATATTTTACGGTGCCCCTCTCTAAAGCTTTCACGTTGGCTAATCGCACGGTGGGGTTAAGGCGTTCTTTCCCGATAAACATGGAAACGTCTTTAATTTTGATTTTAAAATTCGCCGTATCTCCCATTAATGCAAAAGCGCCTTTCGATCTATTCATTGTCACTTGATAATGCTGTTGCAAACATATATCTAACTGTAATCTTCCAGCCATGTCGACAATTCGACTTTTTTGAGTGAAGTTATTTCTAGCATCTAGTCTAACATTTCCATCTAAATCGTCTAAATGTCCCGACGTATCCTTGTACCACAACGAAGTCGCTTGTTGAGATTTTTTCGCCGCAGGTCCATAACTCAATAAAGTTTCTAAATACGCTCTATAATGGTATGTATTGTTTGAAATAAGTTTTTCATTAAGACTGATTTCGACCTGATTAAACAACGAGTGCATCCACAAATTGATGAGACCCACCTTGTAGACATCGCCTAACACCCCTCCGTCTATTTTCAATATTTGAGCTTTCACGTGAAGGTATCTCTGGCCTAAATTCAAATAGTCATCACAACTTCCGGATATGAAGAATTCGATTGGTCCACCATTTCCAATTGTTGCTAAAGGGCGGTATTCTATCCATTGACTCGATTCCACACTCGTCTGAGTTGGGGGGGGGGGGGGGGGGGGGTATCGAAAATAGATCCAATTCGCTGTTGACATATTCTATAGATTTTGGGTTAATTAACGACATTGTCTAAAAGGTTCACTTGTCTGAAAAGTCCTTCTTCACTGGTGTCTTGCTTTTCTTCGATCTGACTGATTTTTTCTTAGCACGTCCTTTTATACTTCGTGGGCGTGTCGCAAGGGGGGGCGTTGTTCAGGTTGACCAGGGGGGTATCCCGTAGTACCCGGCACTACCCCTCGCTCAATCGCTTCAAACCAGCTTCTATCACATTTTCTCCAGCAGCCACATCCTCAGCAAAATCGATACCTTTTTCCAAAATTGTTTTCCCACATTTTTAACGAGTGGGTGTACGGCATGCTTTAGGGTACCCAACAGACTTCCTAATCCCTGCCCCTCTCCATCCTGGCACCCGAAAAGGCTGGTACACCCGAGCCTACTTGTTCATGATAATAATCCTCGAATAACTCTGCATTGCAACAGTACGTCAGTGTTTAAAATGAAGTGTCACTGTCAACTTTCCACGTTCAAATGGTACTGGTTTACCAGTATTATCTCTTACATAGACCGCCACATTTCCGAAATGTTTCTGAGAGGGGGGAGGTAGTGTGCATTTTCAAATGTTCGTGATACTGTTGTCCCATGTTCACCTTCTACGAGTACAATACGGTGGAGTGGGACCCTAGAATCACCAACCACCTGATCTCGAACCAGGTCGCAATACACATACAGAGAATAAAATCCCCTGTTTACGTCTGTCACGCGAGAAGCTGTATACCAACCACCCTTGATGAAATGTGTTCTGTTCAAATTCAAATATGTCTTGAAGACAGGGGCTCACGATCACCTCAGCTTTGTTCCTAACAATAATGGTTAATTTTTGAGTGATGGTATCCCAGGCAAACTCTAAAAAGGAAGGATAAGGGTGCGGTAGGTTTACATTTATCCTGCCCAGATCAAGTTCTCGAAGCAGTTCTCTGGGTTTTGTATATCTTCCCGCTCTTAGTATAAACTTGTTTTGGTCTCCCTTGATCTTTACACTTACAAAACATTTGGATCTAATATTAAACCACGTATTGGGGTATTGAATTTCAGCAGGACCAACTTGCCAATCACCTTCAAGATTTATGGGTTGCTCTAATTGCGTTCAAAAAGATGTAAGAGTGTTTTCTGGGAATGTATTCATCGACCTGGTAGTAGATAAATGTAGATAAAACATTATTTTTTCTTGATGGTAGGATTAGGCAGTAAATACACAATAGCGCTACCCCGAAGAGCTGTCCACAACTGATGATTATTCGCTTCCAAGCTTCAATTAACTATACTGGTAATAATAATGACATACAAAATATTCACTTGCACAAAATATGTTATCTCACTTTTCACAACACGACTATCGCAGAGAAGCCATGACCTGTTACTTAGCTCGTCTTCCATGATAATGATAATTTTGCGTGAAACCCGTACTTTTATTGAACAATCTGACTTTGGTTGATCCAAGAGTTAAAGGAAAGGGGATAACCGACCCATTTTACAAACAATTCTTTTCTTTTTCCTTTACCACGTGTTTTGATTACGCTTTCTATTTTGTAGACAGTTTTTGAGGTACTTTTTGAAGTTCCTCTGTGTACAATCCTTCTTCTATTATCGTTCCATTATCATCCCTTAACCTGTATGTAATTGGATGTCCCGGTATCATTTCTGCAATGGTAAAGAGCTCTTCTGTCCAGTTGGGCAAATACTTCTTTTCAAATGTTCGTTTGTCCTTACTAATTCTAACTCGGTCTCCTATTCTGTAGCGTTGCTTAGATTCAACAGTGGATTCGTAAGGTCTCTGCCAAATATATTCTTTTTCGCTATTCGTCACGGAAGCTGGGGTCATACCTATACTACGATGATAGGATTTATGACTCTATCAAAGCCTGTATAGGAGCATTTTTAAATGCACAATGACCAAAAAGTTGACGGAGCGAACTGGTATGGGTTCACTATCGAATATGAGACCCATTACTGTTAATTACAGCTTGACAACGCCTTCTCATGCTCCCAATCAGGTTCCTGGCGGTCCTTTGTGGGATGTTTGTCCATTCTTGGACCAGCACGGCATCAAGCTCCTGGACAATTCTTGGCTGGACTGGACGGGCTGAAATTGCAAGTTGCAACTCATTCCAGGCATGTTCGATTGGATTGGGGTCAGGGGATCTTGCTGGCCAGTCCATGCGCTCAATACCCCCCCCCCCCCCCCTTGTTGGTACTCCCGGACAGTATAGGGAACATGAGGGCGGGCATTATCGTCCATCATAATGAATCTATCAGCCACTACATCTGCATACAATCTGACGTGGGCATCCAGGTTCTCATCGATATACCGCTGTACAGTCAATGTACCACGGTTAAGGACACAGAACTCTGTACGTCCATCCCAGCTGATGCCGCCTAGACCATTATTGACTCTCCACCATAGCGGTCATGTCCAGCAATGTTGGCTATATGGAAACGCTCTCCTGGACTTCTCCATACCCTAGAACGTCTATCTGTGTAGTCTAGGCAGTACCTTGGCTCTTCTGTAAAAAGGACAGGTCGCCAATCTTTTTTGGTACATCCAACATGGTCCATGGCCCATTCATATCGTGTCTGGCGGTGGGTCTGGGACAGCGGAATGCGAATACATGGTCTTCTCGATCGGAGAACAGCTTCGTGCAACCTTGCCCGGATAGTCTGCGTCGAAACATTTACCCCGGATGCATTCTGAAGGTCACTGGGAAGCTGGGTTTCAGTAGCAAATCGGTTCCTACGGGCTTGAATGATCAAAAATCGGTCTCTGCCACCACCATGCCGTTTTCCTGCGGAAATCTTGCTCAGGCTCTGGTGATCAGTGTATGGTGCACACCAAGGGCTTCACCAACCTGACGATGGTAGCCCCTTGCTCCACCATCCCATCAGCCCGCCACATTTCTGCTTCAGACAAATGTCTTCTTACATTTGCATTCGCCATATCCAATCATCAAATCACAAGGGTTTGTGTTAAAATGAAGACTGAATACCCGACACATGTCATGTACATGTAGACAGTACACGAAAACATCATGAAAATCAAGGGGTACATGCTTTCCATGACTGTCACGAAAAGTCTGCCTGTCAAGAAAGCTAATGTAAACACTGGGGACCATCTCAATACATTTCTCAATCATATCCACCAAATATATCGAAAATATGTCGCAAGCAAATTTCACAATGATGTTTCAAATATGTGGTACTGAGGAAACTTGGAGTATTATAGTATTAACCTCGATTAATCGGATTACAAAACAGTGATCAACAACCAGATCCGGCCGTGGTTGTTAGTAAATGTTCACGGTCGGGTGTGGTGGTCACATCTGATCAAAGAATGCGTTGTGTGGTTAACCCTGTTAGTTATAAACGTGATGATTGGATTACATAATAACCCATTTGACCAAACGAATTATAATAATCTGCAACAAAACCGCTAGTTGAATGTTCGCATGAATTAACCAGGTTCCACCACAATGGTCAACAGTCAAGTCCGGCAATAATTGCTCCTGGACATTCATGGCCAGGTGTGCCTGTCGTCATTGATCAAGAAGTTAATTCTTGCAATACCTATGCGTTAACAGTTTCTTATATCAGCTGTTGGAGGTAATAAGGACTGTAAATTAACCCAATGCTCATTGTAACCATCGGAGGGGTGAGGCGGGGAATTATATTTTAGCTCATTACAACCAAATTGTATATTAACACCCAATGCACATTGTAAACACAGAATGAATGGCGGGGGGTGGGGGGGGGGGGGTATGTTTTAACTCATTGCAGCCAAATGACACGCATTAATCTAAGGAATTGTATCGTTCAGTACTTCAGATAGCATATCCTTTTATCAATCTGACCAACTTGCTGAGCATTTGTATGAGTGGATATTTCTTTCTAGGAAGTGATGAAGGGAAACGGGGAGGGGTTATATTTTAGGTCATTGCAACCAAATTGCAAATATTTTAGAAATGAAATGTTCTATCTCCATTTTGTCAGAAAAATATATATTTAGTGTATTAATATTATGCATTGAAAACTATGCATACTTTCAATTAAACTCTTTGCTAAAATAATAAAAATAACAAACAATAGTGAAAGAAAAATTAGATATCACGAGTTTTCAAACGTTTGGATGCACCTACTCTAGTGGTATGGCTTCTTGCGAGTCTTAATGAGTAACTCTCAAACACCTGTCATTCAAACGTTAGTTTCATAGGTCAGAGGCCATAGAACAACGTTTTACAAATAACTAATAATTACCCTACCTTTGAAACCAAAACAATATTGGTTATATTTCAGTGTTAAAGCTTTAGGTGCAACCAAATTTTGTTTGAAACGGTGCAGGGAAGGTTTTTGAATCCCGGAGTTACCCGGATGGTGGGATGGTTGGATGTGAAATCTCACGCTTAGGCGAAAATTCATTTTAATCTTTGGCTAAAGGCGTTCGGCTGCCTACAATACGTGGAGAGTGGATGGAAATTTTCTGAGTAATAGGTTATCCAAGAGGCTTGTACCATAGTGTGGGTGAGGTGCTAAACAAAAGGATTAATATGATGGAATAGTAAGTGCTTTTCCTCAAATCACCTTACCTTGTGATATATTCGCGCTGTGCTCGTTGATGAAGCAAAGAGTTCAGAGTTTGGAAAAAGTTTGGCGTGTGTTAGTTTCAGTTATTATTTATTATTCACTTCTCTTAGCTTACATTCATGCCAAAACCAAAATCTAAACGGAAAAGGTATAGCCCCCAGACACAATCCGCAGATAGACAACATACATCTAAGTTATTCAAGGTCACCGAATCATATTCGGAGTGGATATCTGAAGAAGTGCGGGGTAAGATAGAATCCAGTAGCACAGGCACAGGTATAGACATTGATGCTGTGGCTCACCGAAAGAAAGCTATAATGTTGGAGGATGTCAGAACTATGATCCACCAGACAGTAAAAGATTCAGTGAAAGAGATAACACAGAGTATCCTTGACGAGCTAAAGAGGGTGAAAGAAGATAACAGAAAATTTGTAGATGAGGTGAATAAACTTGAAACTAGACTCGACGAATTGGAGCAGTTTACTCGTAGATATAGTTTAAGAGTGAGGTGAATAGAGGAAGTAGAGGGAGAGATACAGACAAGACAGTGATGGAGGCTGTCAGTGTTATTGAGATAGATCTGAAGGAGGCCGACATTGATAGATCGCCCCGAGTTGGTCCTAAGGGTAGGGGTGACAGACAGCTTATTGTGAAAGTCATCAATTAGAATGCCATAAGAAGGGTGTTCGTTGCCAAAAAGTCTTTTAAGGATCGCAAATTTAGAGGAAAGCAGTGTTATATCAACGAGGACTTGACTAAGCTGAATTATACGATATTTAAAGATGCCATGAGGTTGGTGAAAGCCAAGAAAATACTCCAGTATTGGACTTCGGACGGCAAACTTTTTGTAAAAGACAGCAAAAATTAAGTTTCTTTAATAAGGACAATGAAGGAGTAAGAAAAATATTGATAAATCATACCCGGCACCACATTACTTCTTGGAACAGTCTTGATCCAACATATATCAGCTTCATAGGGTTAAATTGCTGTTGAGTCATAGTAGCAGGTTAGTAAAAGTAAATGTTCCAACACTTAATCACAGGTAGTAGGTAGTTAATCTACTACACATGTATAAGATATGTGTAGAATTATGGAGCTTACTGTGTAAATGTAGATATGGCAAAATCTGGATCTCAAGTGGTCAAGATGTTGTCATAAATGCATACTACAGTATCAACTGCGTTTAATGTCCTTCTCAGGGCATTAACTATATGAAAATACATGAAACATGTAGACCTGCGATGTTACCATTAATGTTACCATAACCAAATATTTTCAGTATTAACTGCAGTTAATGCCATTATTAGTGTGCAACCGGATGAAATATGCAGACCACTTTATAAGCTGCTCTTTAATGTTAGCAACAGTATATATTCCTACATATTATTACAGGTAGTAGACACCTGCTATACCATATATGTCCAAGACATAGATTATGTAGAATATGCTGAATGAATGAATTTACTGGGTAGCTGTAGTTGAAGAATTGCCAACATCTGTATCCCAAAGAGGTTTAGATGTTGCCATATACACATACTTACAATATCAACTGTACTTAATGCAATACCTTAAGTATAAATTGTATTCTTCGGCTTGCTGAATGGTAGTAACAGGTTAGTAGCAGCATGTATCTTTAATCATGATCACAGGAGTTGGTAACAAATATACAACACTTAGCAAGATATATTGAGTAGAACGAATCCATTTACTGCGTACGTGTAGCTATGACAACAGCTGGATCCCAGTGCGTTTATATGTTGCTTTGGACACATGTTTGCAGTTTTCACTGAGTCTAATACCCCACCCAAAGAACTAACTATATGAATATGTTGTTCTAAAAGGTTAACATACACATATTTTCAGCTCCATCTGTAATTAATGCCATTCTCAGTGTGCAAACTGTATCAACAACGCAGTCCCAACTCAACTACCTTGACTGAAGATGCTGCTAAATATGAAATACAGCAACAGTAAATATCCCTTCACACAATCACAGGTAGTAGGCGCCTATTATGACACATACAGGTATGTTCAAGATATAGAGTGTGCATAATGAATGGATACTGGGTAAATGTGGATATGCAGACATCTGGACCCCAAAGGGTATACCTGTTGCCATATACACATACTTACAGTTTCAATTGTATTTAATGCTACACAAAGTAGAAGAGTATATACATTGGCAACAGTATATATATATATAGAGTGTGCAGAATAGCACGATTTAGAGGGTAAGTGTGGATATGCCAACATGTGGATCCCAAGGGGTCAACATGCTGCCATAAACACATATCTATATTATCAACTGTGTCCAATATCCTACCACCAGTATGTGGTATAATGGGTGCCTATTGTATGTGGTATAATGGGCACCATTATACCACATACAGGTATGTTCAAAATATAGAGTGTGAAGAATGAATGCATCCTGTGTAAATGTAGATATGTAAACATCTGGACACCAAAGGGTCTACCTGTTGGAATATACACAGTCTTACAGTATCAACTGTATTTAATGCCATACTCAAAGTATAAAAGTATATACCTTGGCAACAGAATATGTTGACCTGACATGTTGCTATATACACATATTTTCAGTACCGACTGTAAATGTCATTCTCAGTGTGCAAAAAGTATGAATTTGGAGAGATATGCCAACATTTGGGCCCGAACGGGTCTAGATGTTGGCATATACACACATTTGCAGTATTAACTGTATGTTATGCCATACTGGAAGTATAAACTATATACATTGAGAACAATGGGGTTAAGTAAAAGAAGAATGGAATGAATGGGCTCACTGTGACCCCATCTACATGTGGACCTGATTTAGCAACTATTGGGTTGAGTTGTTGATATCTTAAGCCCAAGTGGTCAAGACGTCGCCACTTGCACATATTTACAGAATCAACTCTGTCTTATGTACCGCATTCTTTTCTGGGGTAGCCTTTCACCCAAAATAGCACGATAACTGGAATTAGTAGTAATTTTTGATATGCTAACATCTGGTCTTTAAGGGTTACGGTGTTGCCATGTACATACATTTACAAAATCAACTGTATCTAATGCCATGCTGGGAGGGAGGGGGGGGGGGGGGGTTGTCAAGATGTTGCCACAAATACATATTTACAGTATCAGTTGTGTCTGATATCCTATTAAAAGCATTAATTATATGAATGTGTTGATCGGAGATGTACCTATAAAAACATAACTTCGGTACCAAGTGTATTAAGGCCACTCTCAGTGTGTAAACGGTATGAGCTTTGTAGATCCACTTCAACTGCACTGAGTTAAATAGCATTTAGATCTTAATAACAGTATATGTCCCTTCACATAATCATAGGTAGTAGGCACCCACTATACCATAAATTTTCGGGGGCGCGGTGGCGTCGCGGTAACCGGTTCTCGTCAGATCACCGAAGTTAAGCAACGTCGAGCGCGGTTAGTAGTTGGATGGGTGACCATTTCTGGGACTGATTCGCGCTCCGGCGTTGTGTCCTTGCGCAAGGCACTTAACCCCGATTGCCTACATGGGGGCACGATGACGCTGTGTACTAAGGCGTACTGCACGTCGAATATGCGCAAGTCTTCAACCAATCTAACCCTGCCTGTGCTGCAGCGCAGAGTTCAGAGTTACGATGTTGGAGAGCTGACAGCTGCTCGTCGTTGCTCGGTGGTTCTCTCCGGCTTCCTCCACCCGTAAAACTGTCACCGACATGATATGACCCTGGCTGTTAATGTGTCGTTAAACCCCAGTTAAACAAAAAAAAGTTACCATAAATGTTCAAGATATAGAGTATATAGAATGAATGGATTTACTGGGTAAATGTGGATATGCCAACATCTGGACCCCAAGGGGTCAAGATGTTGCCATATATACATACTTATAGTATCAACTGTATTCATTCTAACACGTGCTTTAGTGGGTAAATGTGGATATCCCAACATCTACACCCCAAGAGGGGAGGGGGAGGGGGCTACACATATATTGATATACTAAAATGTATCCTATGCCATATTCAAGATGTAAGGAAAATTGCACAGTGTTGGACGTTAGTCTGTTAACTTTTCCTAAGAGACGGTAACGATTCGGTTCTTTAATTAGGACTGTCAAAGAGTTAGAGACATTTAGATAACCATACCCGGTATCGTATTTTCTTTTGGGGTAGTATTTTATGCAAAACAATTAGAAAGTATACGACTACATTTACCACCTCTATTGGGCTACGTTGATGTTCAATGTTGGTAAGAGGCTAGTAAAAAATGTTCACGGGTAGTAGGTAACTAATATACCATACATGGACAAGATATAGTGTGTGGTATGAATGGACTTACTGTGTAAATGTAGATATGTCAACATCTGGGTTCCAATGGGTCAAATTGTTGCCGGTCAAATTGTTGCCGTCAGCTTTTAGAATGCATTGACCTGAGATGCAGCTATACATACATATATACACTACTCAGCGTTTGCTAGGCACCAAATATTTGACATATCATTGTGAAATTTGCTTGTGACATAATTATGTGCGATATTTTTGATGGATATGATTGAGGAATGTATTGAGATGGTCCCCAGTGTTTTTATTAGCTCTCTTGACAGGCAGACTTTTCGTGACAGTCATGGAAAGCATGTACCCCTTGATTTTCATGATGTTTTTGTGTACTGTCTACATGCACATGACATGTGTAGGGTATTCATTCTTCATTTCAACACAAACCCTTGTGATTTAATGATTGAATATGGCAAATGCAAATGTAAGAAGACATTTGTCTGAAGCAGAAATGTGGCGGGCTGTAGGGATGGTGGAGCGGGTGGCTACCCATGGTCAGTTGGTGAAGCCCTTGGTGTGCGCCATACGGTGATCACCAGAGCCTGGGCAAGATTTCAGCAGAATGGCACACCAGTAAGACGGCATGGTGGTGGCAGAGGCAGGGCAACATCTGCAGCTGAAGACCGCTTGTTGATCATTCAGGCCCGTAGGATCCGCTTTGCCACAGCAACCCAACTTCGCAGTGACCTTTAGAATGCATCTGGGGTAAATGTTACGACGCAGACTATCCGGGTAAGGTTGCACGAATTTGGTCTCCGATCGGAAAGACCATGTATTCGCAATCCGCTGTCCCAGAACCAACGCCACGCACGATATGAATGGGCCATGGACCACGTTGGATGGACCAGAGAAGATTGGCGACCTGTTATTTTTACAGATGAGTCAAGGTGATGCCTAGACCACACAGATAGGCGTTCTAGGGTATGGAGAAGCCCACTAGAGCGATTCCATGCATCCAAAATTGATGAGCATGACCGCTATGGTGGAGAGTCAGTCATGGCCTGGGGCGGCATCAGCAGGGATGGACGTACAGAGCTCTGTGTCCTTGAACGTGGTATACTGACTGCACAGCGGTATATTGACGAGATCCAAGATGTCCACATCAGATTGTATGCAGGTGCTGTGGGAAATAGATCCATTCTGACGGACGATAAAGCCCGTCCTCATGTTTCCCATGCTGTCGGGGAGTACCGACAGAGGGAGAGGGGTTGAGCGTATGGACTGGCCAGCAAGATCCCCTGACCTCAATCCATTCGAACATGTTTGGAATGAGTTTCAGCTTGCAATTTAAGGCCGTCCAGTCCAGCTAAGAAGTGTCCAGGAATTTGGTGCCATGCTGTTTCAAGAATTTAACAACATCCCAGAAAGGACCACCAGGAACCTGATTGGGAGCATGAGAAAGCGTTGTCAAGCTGCAATTAACAGTAATGGGTCTCATACTCGATATTGAACCCATACCAGTTCGCTCCGTCAACTTTTTGGCAAATTGAGAAATGTCCTATTTTACCAATAATATCTATTTTCCCTGGTTATCGTATTCAAAAGCTAACACATAATGTCAAACACAAATAAGATCTTAATTTCTGTACTAAAATCATCAAAGATAAAATTAAATAAAAAATATATACACTTTTTATTACAATATTTCAACCCAAACGTAAAACAGGTAGTTGGATATACTTGGTGCTTAGCAAACTTTGAGTGGTATATAAAAAATATACAACTTACTTAAAATTTATAATATTTTTATACAAGAACCAATGGCCCAGACTAGCTGAATCGTAAAAAGGCTGGAGGGCCTTTAGGACATAAAAGAAAATCCAATCTCTCAATCACTTCAGTAAAGGATATCTCCTGCAGGAGAATAGGAGAAGATAGGAATTATATATGTTTTCATTAAAATATTTCAACTAAGACGTAAAACAGGTAGTTTGGATATACTTGGTGCTTAGCAAACTTTGAGTAGTATATTTTCAGTACCAACTGCATATAATGCAATTCTCTGTGTGCAAACTGTATGAACTGTGTAGACCCCTTCAACTGCAATGAGTTAAGTTGCAGTTAAATATAGTGTGTAGAAAGAGTGGACTTCCTGTGTAAATGTAGATATGTCAACATCATTTTCCCAATGGTTCAAAATGTTGCTCTAAATACATTTTTATAGTATTAACTGCTTCTAATGTCCTACTCCAAGATTTAACTATATAAGAATGTGTTGACCTGAGATGCTGCTATATACACATATTTTCCGTATCCACTGTATGTTATGCCAGTCTCTGCTGCTATGTACACATATTTTCCGTACCAACTGTATTTTATGCCATTCTCTGCTGTTATATACACATATTTTCCATACCAACTGCATATAATGCCATTCTCTGCGTTGAAAAAATTGACAAGTTACTATTGTGCTTAGGTTTTGACAACATCGAGGGCGACTTGTCGCCAAATTCTGAGATAGGTTACCATTACTGATATAGCGCATTAATCATTAATAAATCCTTTACTGGTATAAATGGGATAACATGAAGCTAGCGTCAACCATTCGAATTTCATGCATAAACGTAATTATATACATCTCTCGTGCAAAGCGAAACACGCAACATATGTCAGTGACAGTGGTCTAGAAATAATATACATTATTTCCCCATGTTCTGGTATATTGAGTCCGTGCACCTACACTTTTCCAGGAGCATCATAATAACACAGTCGTGCTGAGACTTGATCTATTAGATTAACCACCATGAGAGATTCACGATTGGTTGTGTGAAAACAAATGTTATGTGAGATTGCGTTCTCCTTAACCCGTCTACCTCGAATTTTCACCAGTCCTAACCAGTTCTTGAGTTCCTTGTCTGATTGGAGCATGGATACTCCTCGGCAGCCATGACCTAATTTGGAAGGGCGCTAATGGAACAATATTCATTGATATTGTTGTGAGTAACATTTACTCATAGGCTTCACTCAACATGTTTTACGAGTAACTTTCACTCATATGCTTCTGAAAGAAATGGGTATCAAATTCAGTTACAATAGAATCGTGTGTTGACAAACAAAAGTATGAGTGCGGGGTGTGTGAATGGGATTGAGAAAAATGCCCTCTTCTTGCCTTCCGTCCCTACATCCACATGTTCACTGAATTGGGATAAGACGCGTAATTTTGCGAGCCCGATGGGACAGAATAATGTATATGTAAGAGATGCTATCCAGCATTTGACCTTTTATAGAACTGTTCGTCTTACGTGTACCCCCCCCCCCCCCCCAGTAGCATACTAATCAAGTAAAAAGAAAAGTGAAGCCCAACCCCTTTGCCGTCTTCTCTACTGACACGCTCCGCTTGTGTGAAGCCAAATTTCTAAATTTCTACCTGCACTTGGCGTGCATATTTATACATATAATTGTTCTTCTATACATTGTTTATTACATCATCCACTTTCATCAACATCCTCTGTATCAGATCACTTATAAAATAACACGAAATCAATTAATGTTACTGAATACTATTGGCCTTACTCAGTGGGACACTTATGCAGTGTGCAACAGGGGTACTGGTTCTGTCGGTGGCAGGGAATAGTATAGCGGGTAGTATTACTTTAGACGAGATCCAGCAAAAAAACAGAATTTTTGTTTAGTAACATGATCACTGATACTGCTGATGCGGACGATTCTCTTTCAAAGACAGTAACTCAAGTTGTGTGTACTATTTACCGGATGAATTCCGCGCCTCTTTCAATACTAAAACACGTAGGTTTTCATTGTTCCATATAAATGTACAAAGCCTCTCTGCTCATTGGGACTCTCTGTGTGATATTTTATCCTCTCTACAGAAATCAGAGAACAAATATCGCCCTTAGTGAGATATTCCAGCAGCATCCTAATATATCCATAACCTAGATGTTTATCACAGTCTCTTGAAAAATATCTGACCAAGCGGGGAAGATGCTCGGGGCGGTGTGGTGCTCTACATAAAAGACAGTAATTATCAAGTACGGGATGACTTGTGCATTTTTATTCCCCACGTTATCGAATCTCTACTTGTAGAACTTAAATTAGGCAACACATCTAAATTAATTGGTGTTATATACAGACCCAACACATTACCCCAAGCTGTCCTGGACCTCTTCTATCTAAGCTAAATTTTATTACGGACATATTAAAAAGAGAATAGATGCCATGGTATATAATGGGTGAAATAAATATTGATCTTTTAACGCTGGATTAGCACTCAAAAACTGCCAGTTATGTAGGTCTGATGTTTAGTCGGGGATTCCTACCATTTATTACAAGGCCTACTAGAGTTACTTCCCCGTGGGAACCCCGGGAAGTAAGCAGCACTTGTTTACTGTGGTAAACCAGTTCCGCTTTACTAGTAAAATAGGACCCAGTCACCAATGCTTGGGATGAAAGTCCTCTAAAATGGGCAACATGTAGATCAACGATTGACTAAACTTTACTTCATCTCCATGTTGTGTCACGATTAGCCATGGTGCATAAATATGTGACGTTAACCACCAACAAACAAACAAACAAACATACTAGAGTTACTGCGCATTCCGCAACAATAATTGACCATTTTCTTTCAAATCATGCCAGAGAAAACGCTAACTCTGGAATTATAATAACTGACGTGACAGACCACTTCGGTACTTTTCTGATTTAGAACGAGCTAAGTAAGTCCGCTAATACAACCACTGTATTAAAACGCAAAACTAATGACGACACTATTCGAAGCTTCATTAATATTTTAGAAGAGTGCGACTTTAATTCAGTTCTAAATTCAGTGTGTCCAAACAAGGCCTATGATACTTTCCAAGATATTTTCCTCGGCGCATTTGAACGGGCATTTCAACTCCAACATATTCGACCAGACAAGAAATTCATAAAACGCCAACCAAGACTAGATGTCCAAGGGTCTTTTAATTTCTACTAGTAATAAGAAAAAAGTGTTATCACTGAAAACTAAAGTCCCCTACTGTACAGAATATAAGTAATTACAAAAGGTATTACAAAATATTCAATAAAGTAAAAAAGCAAAGTGAAGCCTTATATTATAAAAAAAATATTATATGAAAATCAAAGTAACTTGCGTAATACCAGGAAGATTTTAAACAACGTTTTTAAAAAAGCAACAACCAATGCGACAATACCATATTACTTTCGTTCGGACGACAAAGAGATAACCGATCCAGATCTTGTCGCCCAAGAATTTCACATTTCTTTCTTACACATTGGAAACCGAACTAGAACCAGATAGAAAGGCATAACAAGCCCTTCTCTGACTATATGCGTGGTAACTTCCCAAACAATTTATTTCTAAACCCAACATCTGAACAAGAAGTAATTAATGTAGTAAAAGGGGTGAAATGTAAAAAGAGCAGAGATTGTGACAACATTTCCCCCTCTCTAGTGAAGCACTCAATTGATACAATAGCACTACCACTATCTTATATTATTAACAATTCGTTTGAATGTGGCATCTTCGCAGATAAATTGACAATTGCCAAGGTGATCCCTATTATCAAATCAGGTAGCCCACACAACATCAATAATTATAGTCCTGTTAGCATTTTACCTACATTTTCGAAGATTTTAGAAAAACTTATGTCTGTTCGGCAATGTACCTTTCTGAACAAATTTAACATTTTAACACCACAGCAATACGGCTTTCGTAAAAAGCACTCCACAATTTATCTCGTACTCCAGCTATTGAGACATTTTACTGAAGAAAATAACAATAAAAGAAAAAATATGACACTGGCAGTCTTCCTCGACTTCTCAAAGGCTTTCGATACTATCATCCACAGCATTTTATTGAGTAAATTAGAACACCATGGTGTCCGTGGTATTTGCTTGACCTGGTTTAAAAGCTATCTGTCTAATAGGCAACAGTACGTTGTACAAAACGGTCATGAAACATCCACGGTTCCAGTGACTTGTGGTGTGCCACAAGGTTCAAACCTTGGCCTGGTTTTATTCTTACTATATATAAATGATCTCTGCCACAGCACGTCACTAAATCTCGTATCATTTGCTGATGACACCACCGTATATTCTTCCAGCTCGGGTATAAATGCCCTTGTAAATTATATGAATGTAGAATTGGAAAAGATATATCTGTAGTGCTCTGCAAATCAGCTATTACTAAACACCAACAAGACAAAATCCATGATCATTAATCCCAGCGACAAAAGAGTGATTCCACTCCGAACGGATATTATGATAGATAACAAAAACAAATAGACAGGGTAGCTTGAGATATGACCGAAGCCTCAATAAAATTCCTAGGTATATATATCGACGAGCATCTTACATATAAGGCACATGTAACAAATCTGTGTTCCAAAATAGCGCGTTCGAATTACATACTTAATAAAGTAAAAAACATTCTGCCACACGCGGCAATGAAAACACTGTACTCTACACTCGTCCACAGCCACCTGATTTATGAAATACACGTATGGGGTAATTGGGGTAATTCGAGAGGTGCAAAAAAAATTGCTCCGTTTGCAGAAACATTTTATAAGAATAATTTGTAACGCAAGATACAACTCTCATACAGATCCATTCTTTTTGAAAGAGAAAATTTAAAAAATTGGCGATCTTTTTAAACTGCCAGCGTTGCTCTTTATGTTTGATAGGAAATAAAAATATGTCCCAATATCCTTCAACAGTTTCTTTAGTGTCTTAGATAATGTAACGGGCAGAGCTACTAGGCAAACTGGTATGCTTCGTGAAGGAAGAACTAGAACAAAAGCGTTAGATATCCTTCCGACATACACATATCCTAAACTTTGGAACACTCTGGATTTAAGATTGCAAACAATCACGTGCAGACGTACTTTCAAGATGGAAATAATCAAAAAACTATTCCCTGATCATGCGGACATTGTTTATTGTAAAACCCATATTGCTCCGACTCTTCGAGTTGTTAAACCTTATAAATGTGTGTATGTGTGTGTGCTGGTGTGGGTGTATATATATACATCCACACATGCACGCACACCACTGCATGCATATGTTGTGTATGTGTGCATATGTGTGGGTGTGTTTATGTGGACCTGAGAGTTATATTTTTCACGAGCGCTTGCCCGATTGAGGGATCATATTTTCGAGTATGACAGTTCCTGAGGTTCACTGAAGTAGCGTAGATATCCTTTTTATTTTATGCAGCATGACATCATTCGGCGCTACATTCAGCCCAATTCGATTGCAAACACGTACGTTTTAAAACAATAAGAAAGATCAGCTGATCGTCACTTCAACGCGACGTCATGGTGATGCGCCGACGCGTGAAGTCATTAGGGAAGCTACTGAGGGATATTTCTCGATGTCCATCAAGTCGATGGATATCGAGAAATACCTTTTAGATAAACTGCTATAAATCACAGACTAGCATATAATAAATAACTGTTAGCTGATATAGATAAGAACACACAGGCAATTCCTTCAACAATGGGTCTCGTCCACAGCCTCCTCTGACTCCCACGCGTCATCTATATGTATGAATTTAACTGATGTTATCAAAAGAAGAGGTATTTTCTGGCTAGTCGACAGGATTCTAATACTTGCTGTTGTTTATCATGATTAATAATTAATTGACTTTGTACTTTGTTCACGAGTAGAAAATAATTGGTCTGAAACACGGTGATGTAAGATCATGTTTTGGGGGATGACAGGTAGACAGCCAATCTGGCTATGTCATCTCCCTGCGGTATACATGAGTGCTTCAATGTTGTGTATCGAACCGATATAGTTAGAGGTTGCTTTATATTATGTTACGAATACTAAGTTATTGTACATTTTTCGCTGTTATGCATGTATGTGGCAAATAAATATTATGAAACAGGTTAAACCCTTATCGCAATTTTGACAAAAATGGACTTCAAACACTGTAATTCTCAGGCGACCACAACGTACACACAGGTCCATTTTACTTTATTTTTATATCAATTTTTTTTCAAAATACATCTTTGCAAATTGTAAAACCAACATTAATCATCTTTTAGGAAGATCGGTAATAACATCGTACCCTTCTGTATAAATCTCATGAACAATCTTTGGATATGGCAATGAATGAGTGGGTAGGGAGAGCATATGATTAGTTTCATGGTTCCACTCCCTATGTACATTTAGGTGAGCTATTCTAACCACAATTATAAAGTCTCATCATTACAATGGCATGTTGTTTTAACCCTTTACATCAACGGAGACGATATCAAAATTTATTATTTTAAGTATCATTTTTTTTAATTTTTCAAAAAAATTTAACAAAACCATATCATGTGACCCATCTTTGGAACGCGCTCGACGAGCTCGTTCCAAAGAGGGGTCACATAATATGGTTTTGTTGAAATGTTTTGAAAAATAATATTTTTTCAGCTGCTACATTTGCATATTTCGTGGGCGTATGTGGCCGGTTCGTTGGGTAAAGGGTTAATAATATGGCACAGCTATATTGGATGAGGAATGACATCAGTAAAAGAGTCAGTGTTATAGTTGGGGAGGTGGAGAAGGCGCCAGTGGGGGGAATTATGAAACAGTATTTGACTGAATGCTGGGAGACTAGGAGAGAGATTGGTGAAGGAATACCCCGTGGGGCGGTGGGTTAATGAAGGCCTCCTCGTTAGAGGACCGCGACAAACAAGTGGTAGGCCAAAGATTTAATAGTATTATGTAACTATAGATTTATGCGGTGTGTTGTGATTACTGCTCACGAAGACAAGACAGAAATAATTGTCGAGCTGTTTATAAGTAATCTTTTAAATATCTAGTTATTTTCAGGAGGTTTCAGTATATATTTTTGGTTTTGCAGGTGATTTATTTGGGGTAAAGCAAGTAGGCTAGGTCATAGATTTTCGGGAATTTAGAATGATTTATTTTATGTTGCCCTTTTTCATGTGTCGGTTGTTTTTAGATTGTTTGGGGTTTTTGGTTAGTGATTATTGTAATTGTAAACATAGTTGAAAAGTGTACTATTGGTGTCCAGACAGAGGTAAGTATGGTTAGTATGGAGGTGCAAGGGGTCCAATGGTCGGGGATGAATAGGAATGTCAGAGTTGAGAAATACCAGCCAGGTAGGCCCATCACGACTTTGAAAAAGGTTTCAATTATGTATGTCCTGAAAATTCTTACGTAGGCCTACCATGCAGGGTGTCAGCTGTGAACAATACTGCAGCTTATTGAAGAAAATCACCAATATATTCAATTTTACTTTATTTTACAAAAAAAATATTGTGATTGTTGATAAGAAAGTATTAGGATATTTGCAGAGTGGCAAGATAATGTTACATTTTTACACTTGAAAAAAAAAATTCGACGAAGTAGCTTTTTTTAAAACTTTGATGTTCCGACCAACTGCCTTTTCCGGTGAAATGCACTTTCGTCGAAAACTCCAGGATTCATTTGTTCAGTTTGTCTAAAAAGTTTTAACTAAAGCATCGATATCTCATCAATAATTATAATGTCTGCACACAATATTCTCTGTTGTATTTCATGATAATTGTCATCAAATTTCATCTTTTCGATCAAAACTTCTGTGGAATAATCTTCCATCAAGCAGACTAAAAAATCTGTGAATTGACCTGTTCGATATTACAATGATCCCACTGGTAATATCCTACTGGTCAGTCCTGTTGTTCCCATTGTGTACACAGAGATGTGAATTCTTTTTCATTTTTCATATATATTCTTGAGTTGATTTGACTTCCACGTTCCGGACTGTCCAGTATATTTATTTATTTATTTTTTGGTGCTTACGATCACATATTTTTGCATAATGCCTAATCATGACCACAACATGAGTATCAATTCAAGACCAGGGGTGAGCGTTAATAAGCCATATTGCCCATTTTAGAGAGGGTTTGCACCTCCCAAGCATTGGTGACTGGGTCGTATTTTGCCGGTAAAACAGAGCCAGTTTACCACAGAGAACAGGCACTGTTTTACTTCCCGGGGTACCCAGGATTCCCGGGATTCCCGGGGTTCCCGCGGGGAGGACTGTCCAATTATTATTAAATTGTAGCCATTTATGGTGGCATTTTCTATCGCCATTGCCGTCATATTGTATAGCTGGTAATATCGGTCAACTATTGTAAAACTACGCGTGCTCATATTTGTAAGAAGACATGCAGGCCTATTTTTAGAATAGAAATTCCTGAAAAATAGCGTAACATTTTTCATTTTAGTTTTGCTTATTTATTAAAAAAAACAAGTTAATTGTATACATGCGAACACGTGTAAACGGATTGAATGTTTTGTACATAACTTTCAGTGAATACAATTAACACATAATTATCAAAATAAATTGTTGAAGTAGAGGAATCGGAAGAAAGCCTACAGATTTCGACCAGTGAGAGCGCGACGACGAATTCAACGATATGGAAACGGAAAAAACAAGTCATCGGAAGAGATTTATATCGATTGAAGTGATAAAGTTTACGAAATTATGTGAGAAAAGGCAAATTTAGACAAAATAGATCTTATGATTCTTGGGATATGATTTACGCAAATGAGTGCCGTTTATTTGATCAAAATTGGTACAGTATTTGTTATTTTGTGGCTTTCTAAAATATCGTTTGTGTTTTTTATTGTATTGATATTTGGTATTTCAGAATATTGATCAAACTACAAGGGCTTGTGATAGATACGACACACAATTATGGGGTTAAATGGGATGCGCATAGTCTGGCGTGCTTTTTCAACAGGAGTGTGCGCATTAATAATTAATATGAATTATTAAATTTCATGGATCTGTTTTAATGTGAATGTTGACTGGGTGACCTATCTATATATAAATTCACAATTTCAGTGGAAGAGTGGCCATATTCAGAAGCACACCCAGCTGAAACTATCTGTTGTTTCGTACTGTTGTTTGTTGGTTTTATAGCCGTGTCGATCGCAAGGTAAGTCCGTGTTGCTAACATAATTCGCGATGTGGACGGTGTATAAACTTCAAGAAACATTCCAACGAAACACAATGTCTAGAGCATAGCGTCATTTCTTTTTATTTTATTTTAATTATTATCGCTCATGTTTTACTTCCAGTTGTTTAGAGTTTTCCTCTAGTTATTTTTGTAAGAAAACCGAACTGAGTGGTCCTAAATACCACGGCTGTCGTAACGTTTAACCCTTTACCCAACGCAGACGATTTCAAATTTTATTATTTTAAATATCATTTTTTAAATTTTTTCGAAAAATAATATTTTTTCAGCTGCTAAATTTGCATATTACGCGGGCGGATGCGCGCGATTCGTTGGGTAAAAGGTTAAAATAACCATGCAGCACTTTGTATACCTGATTACAATGGTTGTGTACGACACTGTCTGTAACAAACAGACGAATCAACGTTGTAATGATATATGAAGAGGCCCAGTTATAATTTAACCCAGCAACCGTCGTGTCTTACGTCTGGCTGGAGGGTTTACGTGGCCCAGTTTCCGTTGGGGACAAGGGAATACAAAGATTTATTACCCAATTCCTCGGTCAACGTCTAAGTACATTCTCTGATCTGCTAGCTTCAGTTGGAACCACTCGTGTTGAGATTGTACTTCTGGTGTAATGCTGATAGCAGAGTGATCCTGAGATTTGGTTGCTTCAACATCCATTTCTCGTACTAAGAGATTACAAACGTATGATTGAAGTCTGTTCAGTGGGTTTGCCCGCCTATTAATGCTGACACAAGTCACACTATTGCCACACCAGTCGGATCAGAAGGGTGCCTCTGTTCATCCGCGGAGATCATTTTCAACCTAATGTACAAACACTCACCCTAGATGCTGACTAACCCCAGGCAGGTTGGTTTTACCACGCAATTGCCGTTTTGGAACATCCAATGACAATCGCAAGGCAAGAACAAAGTGACCCTCACGTGTGGGTATGTCTTACTGTTTTTTCTGCTGGGTCCTAACATTTGTTAAGATTGATATCGTTCCAGAGTCTGAATGTATACATCTGGGAAATGTGTGTTGAAAAGTAGTTCCTATTGTCGTATAGAGGCGCAAATCTCAGTGCTCTTGGTACCGATTGACACAGAGATGGTGAAAATAAATAAAGAACTGGTACATAACCTATTGTGGGGGTACAACATAGAGATAGCCTGGTCTTAACTAGTGGATTCTTATTCCTTTTTATCTGGCGACTATCCTATCTTTCTTACTTGTTATCAACTAAGAAACTCATGCGCAACTAAACTTTATGATTCTGGAGAATCATGGCTTTTCCCGATGAGATTCCATGATTTTTCATGCCCCCCCCCCCCCCCCCACCCACAGTGTCTGATGAATTGTTCTTAACTGTGTCACTGAAGTCCCTTCATTGATGTTATGAGAAAGGTGAAGATAGTAATCTCAAATGACAGAGTTTGATAAAAAAATATTTAGGTGAAAACCATCATTAACGGTGGAGTGGTTTAATGTCAATATCGTCGACCAACAAGTCAATGACCGACAAAAGGAGTTATCTTTGTTTGACACATAACCACTGAGTACTGTGTCAATTTAAAAATGGTTCATTTTATCTCAAATGTATCCCAAATATTGATGCCTGGCAGCTTTAGAGGGTTAACAAGTGCTAACAGGAATATGTTTTCATGCAACTTGTAATGTCACACCAAGAACTGTGAATGGCCATTTTGTTCTTTAAAATCTACAAAATGTTTTCAGAGAAATCCAGGGAGATCATGAATTTTAAGCTTTTGATGGGTATCATTATTTATCCAGCCCAAAACGGGTTAAGTGTTGTTTTTTGAATACTCTTATTACTTCCAAAAATAATTCTCAGTGAATTCTACTTCCACTTATTTTGATCTCTCCTCCCAACTTTGGGTGCTGTGGGTACGCAAACACAGCCCATTTTATCAACATTGTGATGTTTGAGAACCTGCATAGGGTTAACAAATGCTTATAGGAATATTTTGTACATGCAACTTGTAACGTCACACTAAGATCTGAGAATGGCCAATTTTTCTTGAAAATCTATGAGATGTTTTTAGAGAAATCCTCGGATAACATGAATTTTTAACCTTTTGAGGGGTATCACCCTGTAACCAGCCCTAAACGGGTTAATGCTTGGTTTTATGAATACCTTCATTACTTACAAAAATGATCGTTTGTGAATTCCACTTCCAATGAAGGAGGTTATGTTTATCTCGTAGGTACACATTTGGTGTTATAGTTGCCCAAGAACAGCCCATTTTCTCCAAATGTCTATGCTTGGCAGCCTCTGGAGGGTTAAAAAATTGTTTACCGAAACATTTTGTTCATGCTTGTAATGTCACTCGAAGACCTGCGAATGATCAATTGTTCTTGAAATTTGTTTTTGAGAAATCCACAGAAAACTTGAATTTCAAGTTTTTAAGGGGTATATCTCCTTAACCAGTCAAAAATGGGTTAAGACCTCGATTTTTGAATCCATTTACTACTTACAAAAATGTTTCCCTGTCAGTTTTGCGTCCGGTAAGTTATGTTTGTCTGTTGCATTCCCTTTTGATGTTGTTGTTGTTGTTGTTCAAAAACAGACTATTTTTTTTCAACATTTTGACATTTAGCAGACCATGGAGGGTTAACAAATGCTTACCGGAATAGTTTATCCAATCAACTGGTAATGCGACACCATGACCTATCAATGGCCATTTTCTCTTGAAAACCCTACCAGATGTTTGTAAAGAAATCCAGGGAAAACATAAATTTTTAAGCCTTTGATGGGTATCACTATTAACAACCACAAAAGTGGTTAACGCCTGTTTTTTGAATACCCTTATTACTTACAAAAATGGTCCTCGGTGAATTCCACTTCCAACAAAGGAGATTATGTGTATTTCTCAGGTACACGTTGGGTGCTGTGTGTGTCTGAAAACAGCCCATTTCAACAAAATTACGATGCTTGGCAGTCTGTAGAGGGTTAATAAACGTTCACCGGCATATTTTGTCCATGCAACATATAATGTCACACAAAGACCTGCGAGTAGTCAATTTTTCTTGAGAACCTACAGGATGTATTTAGAGAAATCCACAGAAAATGGGAATTTTAAGATTTTAAGGGGTCTCTCTCTTTAGCCTGCCCAAAATGGGTTAAGACTTCGACTTTTGAATACCCTTACTACTTACAAAAATGTTTCCATATAGATTGTGCGCTCGATAAAAGAAGGCACTTTTCTTTGTGGCGTACCCATTGGGTGCTGTTGGCGTCCAAAAACAGCCCATTTTATCACAATTTTGACTTTTAGCAGCCCGTGGAGGGTTAACAAATGCTCACCGCAGTATTTTGTCCAAGCAACTTCTATTGTCACACCAAGGCCTGGGAGTGACAATTTTTTCTTGAAAATCTACAAGACTCGTTTAGAGAAATCCACGGAAAACACGAATTTTTTAGCTTCATGGGGGTATTGCTGTTTAACCAGCTCAAAATGGGTTAACGCTTGGTTTTCTGAACACCCTTTTTCCTGACAAAAATGATCCTCGGCGAATTCCACTCCCAATAAAGGAAGTTATGTTTATCTCTCGTGTATTGTTTGGGTGAAGTGGGGGCCTGAAACCGGCCTATTTCATCAAAATTTTGATGTTTGGCAGCCTGTGGAGGGTTACCATATGCATCGCCTGATATGTCGTGTGTATCAAAGGGTATGTCACAGACAGGTCTAGCAATGACGAATGTATAAAAAAAATCTACAATATGTGTTTCGAGAAAGTGCCGATAAACCCCAATTTTGGCAGTAAATCGGTTCGAAAATGGCTTCGTACGGACAAAATGTGTGGAAAAAAAAAAATAAAAATCCGTAGAAAAACAATAGTCTTTTCCAGAGGGAAAAGCCTAAATAGTTTTCACACGCACATCCCATTAAATCCAGGAGCAATAAAGTATAAGTAAATTCATTTTTAACGAGTCAGAAAGACCAAGTAAAAGTGGAAGAATGAATTTCAATACATGATTTATTATTGAGGTGCAGAAATGATTGGTGGTGATAATTAATTCATGTATAACTAGATGGAGTGATTCTGTAGAATCACGGCCGGGCTTTTTTCCATACAATTAAAAACTTTACACTCTTTCCAAAGAGATCAAAAAATCTGTTGAAAATCTTTCCGCCAAACGCTGGTAACGCCAAAAGCCGAGGTGAACTGAAACAACATACATGACTATATTTAGGCTTTTCCCTCTGGAAAAGACTATTGTTTTTCTACGGATTATTATTATTTTTTTTTTTTGAGGGGGGGGGGGGGGGGGGGGGCTGTTTGTATTTTGGTTTTTTTTCCACACATTTTGTCCGCACGATTCAGAAGCCAGTTTCGGACCGATTTTCCCAAAATTTTGCACACGCATAGAGGGGCACAAAATCTAAAAATGTACCGAAGCGGAATTTTCGATTTAACCCTTATTTCGTCAGAATTGGCAAAAAACTGTCAAAATTGGGGTTTATCGGCACTTTCCCGAAACACGTCTTGTAGATTTTTTTTTAAACATTCATCATTGCTAGACCTGTCTTTGACACGACCTTTGATACACACGACATATTAGGCGATGCATATGGTAACCCTCCACAGGCTACCAAACATCGAAATTTTGATGAAAGGGGCCAGTTTCAGGCCCCCACAGCACCCAAACCATACACGAGAGATAAACATAACTTCCTTTATTGGAAGTGGAATTCACCGGAGATCATTTTTGTAAGTAATAAGCGTGTTAAAAAAAACCAAGCGTTAACTCGGTTTGGGCTGATTAAACAGCAATACCCCAATAAAGCTAAAAATTCATGTTTTCCGTGGATTTCTCTAAACGAGTCCTGTAGATTTTCAAGAAAAATTGTCACTCCCAGGCCTTGATGTGACAATAGAAGTTGCATGGACAAAATACTGCGGTGAGCATTTGTTAACCCTCCACGGGCTGCTAAAACTCAAAATTGTGATAAAATGGGCTGTTTTTGGATGCCAACAGCACCCAAAGGGTACGCCACAAAGAAAAGTTCCTTCATTTATCGAGCGCACAATTTATACGGAAACATTTTTGCAATACATTTTTGTAAGTAGCAAGTGTATTCAAAAGTCGAAGTCTTAACCCATTTTGGGCAGGCTAAAGAGAGAGACCCCTTAAAATTCCCATTTTCTGGGGATTTCTCTAAAAACATCCTGTAGGTTTTCAAGAAAAAATGACTACTCGCAGGTCTTAGTGTGACATTACAAGTTGCATGGACAAAATATTCCGGTGAGTGTTTATTAATCCTCTGCAGGTTGCCAAGCATCGTAATTTTGTTGAAATGGGCTGTTTTCGGACACGCCCAGCACCCAAAGTGTGCCTGAGAAAAAAACATATTCTCCTTTGTTGGAAGTGGAATTCACTGAGGACCATTTTTGTAAGTAATAAGGGTATTCCAAAAACCAAGCGTTAACCCCTTTTGTTGTTATTAATAGTGATACCCATCAACAGCTTAAAAAGTTATGTTTTCCCTGGATTTCTTTACAAACATCTGGTAGGGTTTTCAAGAACAAATGGCCATTGATAGGTCTTGGTGTTACATTACCAGTTGATTGGATAAATTATTCCGGTAAGCATTTGTTAACCCCCCCCCCCCCCCCCATGGGCTGCTAAATGTCAAATTGAAAATATAGTCTGTTTTTGGACACCCACAGCATCAAATGGGAATGCAACAGAGAAACATAACTTACCGGACGCAAAACTGACAGGGAAACATTTTTGTAAGCAGTAAGTGTATTCAAAAATCGAGGTCTTAACCCATTTTTGGCTAGTTAAAGAGATATACCCCTTAAAGCTTAAAATTCCAGTTTTCTGTTGATTTCTCAAAAAAAAAATTCAAGCAAAATTGACCATTCGCAGGTCTTGGAGTGACATTACAAGTTGTATAGACAAAATATTTCGGTAAGCATTTGTTAACCCTCCAGAAGCTGCCAAGCATAGACATTTGGAGAAAATGGGCTGTTCTTGGGCAACTATAACACCAAATGTGTACCTGCGAGTTAAACATAACCCCCTTCTTTGGAAGTGGAATTCACAATCGAACATTTTTGTAAGTAATGAAGGTATTCACAAAACCAAGCATTAACCCGTTTAGGGCTGGTTACAGAGCGATACCCCTCAAAAGGTTAAAAATTCATGTTATCCGAGGATTTCTCTAAAAACATCTCGTAGATTTTCAAGAAAAAATGGCCATTCTCAGATCTTAGTGTGACATTGCAAGTTGCATATACAAAATATTTCTGTAAGCATTTGTTAACCCTATGCAGGTTCTCAAACATCACAATGTTGATAAAATGGGCTGTGTTTGCGTACCCAGAGCACCCGAAGTTGAGGGGAGAGATCAAAATAAGAGGAAGTAGAAGTCACTGAGAATTATTTTTGGAAGAAATAAGAGTATTCAAAAAACAACACTTAACCCGTTTTGGGCTGGATAAACAATGATACCTATGAAAAGCTTAAAGTTCATGTTCTCCCTGGACTTCTCTGAAAACATCTTGTAGATTTTAAAGAACAAATGGCCATTCGCAGTTCATGGTGTGACATTACAAGTTGCATGAATAAATATTCCTGTTAGCACTTGTTAACCCTCTACAGGCTGCCAGACATCAATATTTTGGATATAGTTGAGATGAAATGAACCATTTTCAAATAGACGCAGCATTCAGTGGGTATGTGTCAACCAAACATAACTCCTTTTGTCGGTCATTATCGTTGGACGACGATATTGGTATTAACCCCCTCCACCGTTAATGATGGTTTTTACCTAACCAGTTTTTTATTCAAACTGAGTCATTTGAGACTACTCTACTCACCTTTCTCATAACATCAATGAAGGAACTTCAGTGAGACAATTAAAAACACTGTGGGGTCATGAAGAATCATGGAATCTCATCGGGAAAAGCCATGATTCTCCAGAATCATAAAGTCTAGTTTTTTTTTGTTTTGTTTTTTTCCACACATTTTGTCCGCACGATTCAGAAGCCATTTTCGAACCGATTTTCACAAGATTTTGCACACTCATAGAAGGGCACAAAATCTAAAAATGTCTCGAAGCGGAATTTTCGATCTAACCCTTGTTTCGTCAGAAATGGCAAAAAACTGCCAAAATTGGGGTTTATCGGCACTTTCTCGAAACACGTCTTGTAGATTTTTTTATACCTTTATCATTGCTAGACCTGACTGTGACACGACCTTTGATACACACGACATATCAGGCGATGCATATGGTAACCCTCCACAGGCTGCCAAACATATAAATTTTGATGAAATAGGCCAGTTTCAGGCCCCCACTGCACCCAAACAGTACACAAGACATAAAGATAACTTCCTTTATTGGAAGTGGAATTCACCGATAATCATTTTTGTAAGTAATAAGGGTGTTCACAAAACCGAACGTTAACCCGTTTTGGGCTGATTAAACAGCAATACCCCCATAAAGCTAAAAAACGTCATGTTTTCCGTGGATTTCTCTAAACGAGTCTTGTAGATTTTCAAAAAGAAATTGCCACTCCCAGGCCTTGGTGTGACAATGGAAGTTGCATGGACAAAATACTGTAGTGAGCTTTTGTTAACCCTCCACGGGCTGCTAAATGTCAAAATTGTGATAAAATGGGCTGTTTTTGGACGTCAACAGCACCCAGCGGGTACGCCACAAAGAAAAGTGCCTTTTTATAGAGCGCATAATCTATACGGAAACATTTTTGTAAGTAACAAGGGTATTCAAAAGTCGAAGTCTTAACCCATGCTGGTCAGGCTAAAGAGAGAGACCCCCTTAAAATCTAACAATTCCCATTTTCTGTAGATTTCTCTAAATACATCCTGTAAGTTTAAGAGAAAAATTGACTACTCACAGGTCTTTGTGTGGCATTACAAGTTGCATGGACAAAATATTCCGGTGAGCGTTTATTAACCCTCTACAGTCTGCCAAGCATCGTAATTTTGTTGAAATGGGCTGTTTTCAGACACGCATAGCACCCAACGTGTATCTAAGAAATAAACATAATCTCCTTTGATGGAAATGGAATTCAACGAGGACCATTTTTGTAAGTAATAAGGGTATTCAAAAAAACAAGCGTTAACCCCTTTTGTGGTTGTTAATAGTGATGCCATGAAAAGCTTAAAAATTTATGTTTTCCTTGGATTTCTTTACAAACATCTGGTAGGGTTTTCAAGAGAAAATGACCATTGATAGGTCTTGGTGTCACATTACCAGTTGATTGAATAAATTATTCCGGTAAGCATTTGTTAACCCTCCATGCCCTGCTAAATGTCAAAATTTTGAAAAAAATAGTCTGTTTTGGACACCAACAACATCAGATGGGAATGCAACAGAGAAACAAAACCTCTTTTACCGGACGCAAAACTGACAGGGAAACATTTTTGTAAGTAGTAAGTGTATTCAAAAATCGAGGTTTTAACCCATTTTTGAATAGTTAAGGAGATATACCCCTTAAAAGCTTAAAATCCCAGTTTTCTGTGGATTTCTCAAAAAAAATTTCAAGAGAAATTGACCATTCGCAGGTCTTGGAGTGACATTACAAGTTGAATGGACAAAATATTTCGGTAAGCATTTGTTAACCCTCCCTCAAGTGGCTGCCAAGCATAGACATTTGGAGAAAATGGGCTGTTCTTGGGCAACCATAACACCAAATGTGTACATGTGAGATAAACTTAACCTCCTTCATTGGAAGTAGAATTCACCGTCGATCAGTTTTGTAAGTAATGAAGGTATTCACAAAACCAAGTATTAACCCGTTTAGGGCTGGTTACAGATCGATACCCCTCAAAAGGTTAAAAATTCATGTTATCCTGGATTTCTCTAAAAACATCTCGTAGATTTTCAAGAAAAAATGGCCATTCTCAGATCTTAGTTTGACATTACAAGTTGCATGTACAAAATATTCCTGTAAGCTTTTGTTAACCCTATGCAGGTTCTCAAACATGAAAATGTTGATAAAATTGGCTGTGTTTGCGTACCCACAGCACCCGAAGTTGAGAGGAGATATCAAAATAATTGGAAGTAGAATTCACTGAGAATTATTTTTGGAAGTAATAAGAGTATTCAAAAAACAACACTTAACCCGTTTTGGATTGGATAAACAATGATACCCATCAAAAGCTTAAAATTCATGTTCTCCCTGGATTTCTCTGAAAACATCTTGTAGATTTTAAAGAAAAAATGGCCATTCACAGTTCTTGGTGTGACATTACCAGTTGCATGAATAAATATTCCTGTTAGCACTTGTTAACCCTCTACAAGCTGCCAGACATCAATATTTTGGATACATTTGAGATAAAATGAACCATTTATATTTAATATATAGGGAGGGGATATATTTTTTTGAGCGTCTTATTTCGTTAAATGTCTGGTAGCATTTGCCTGTGACCAGACCCCATAATAACAACGCTAGTCATATGCGCATGTCAGCATTTTTAATTAGCCACAATTCTGAAATTTACACCACTATCGACTTGAACATCTTCACACCACTGACCAGGTTTTTAAAATAGATCAGGAATTCAGTACCATTTAAGTAAGTATTACGTTAACCCTTTACCTAACCTGAAAAGCAGACGACACTTGCAAAAATAATTCTTGAATAACTAATTTTTTTCATTTTTTGTCTCAAAAACATAGGTTATGACCCCTCGTTGGAACGAGCTCGATGATAACCTATGTTTTTGAGACAAAAAATGAAAAAAATAATGAAAATTAATTGGCGATTTTTGAGAATAGCGCTGGCCGGTTTTGGCCGTTACGTTAGGTAAAGGGTTAACCCACGTGAAGCAAATTTGTGTTGTAGCCAATAGTTTTTTATCATACCGCTGTTCATATTCCTCGTGTAGTTTTTTCCGTCACTGGTGTTGGAACAGGTACACCCGGACTGTTTTGAGCAACATTTTTTTTATTACTGCCTGAACGTAGGAATTGTTAGATAGAACGGATTCTAAAACGGGAGACCTATCTGGGGTCAGTTTATATTCCATTTATTTATTATATTGTCACAGGAAGTTTATGTCATCCACTTTCCCCACATGCAAAATATGACCGTTTCTGACGCTCGGTTGCACGGGATTGCTTCATTGTAAGGGCTATTTTCAAAACGATTTCTTCTCTAGAAAGCCCCCCCCCCCCTCCTCCCCGTTCCCATACCATTCCCCAGAGTCATAGATATAGGGGTGAGGGGGTGAGGGCGTTGCCCCCCCCCCCCCCCAAAAAAAAAATGTTGTCAAAAAATATGTGCTTGTCACAAATTTTGGTTCAGGTGAGGAGCGTAGTTTTGTTCTATGCAGAAAATTGCGCCTGTTGATATATGTAAAAAAAACTTTTGTTAGAAAGATTCACGTCCACCATCAGCCATAAAACATAACTTACGACTCTCTCAGATGAACTGAGCCTCAGTCGATAACCCCACTACTTGATAAATGCAAAGAGGTTGATACATACCACTCCATCTTACCCCGGTGATTAGAAATCTGCTCTGCGGACGTATCTGCTGCGTAAAAAAGACACAATTTCAACACAGAAACAGCGACAGAGAATCCTCTGATTGCTCATAGAATCCTAGAACCGATTGGGCACTGTAGAGTGATAATGTTTTCCCCAAGTCATGTATCTGCTCCTTAAACTGTTCCTACACAGAGGCATCCCAGCATCCTTATATGTATGTCATTTCCCTCTGATTACTGAGTACGGTGATGTAACACGTTAACCCATCATTTGTCTGTTATGAGATCTAGGATTTCAATATGACCACGTTTGTTGGCCATTTTGGACTCATTGCGGATAAAATTGAAGTTTATTTCGCATTTATGATAATGATACATTATATTCTTACTATTCAGTCCAATACTGGTGTTCTGCTAATTCACAGTGCCGAGATTGTAGGCCAAAAAGTCTGATTTTCATTCCTCTTTTTGATGTTTTGGAAAATTTTGGCAGAAAATTTAATTTTGGTAAACGTTTTTTACCAGCTGGTTATGGAAAAGTGTATTTATGACAAATCTGTAAATTTATTTATTTATTTATTTATTTATTTATTGGTGTTTAAGGTCACATATTTCTGCACAATGGCTAACCATGACCGTGACAGTTTTACGGGTGGAGGAAGCCGGAGTACCCGGAGAGAACCACCGAGCAACGGCGAGCAACTGTCAGCTCCCCAACATACCAACTCCACACAAGCAGGGTTAGCATTGGTTGAAGACAGGTGCACCATCGACGTGCAGTACGCCTTAGTACACAGCGTCACCGTGCCCCCACGTGGGCAATGGGGGTGAAGTGTCTTGCCCAAGGACACAACAAAATCTGTAAATATTTCAGGTCATTGACCCATTCGAAACAGGGGCATTTTTTCCACGTTTGGCGTCCATTTTGGACACATTGTGGATACAATCGAAATTTCCTTTGCATTTATGATACATTACATTCTTACTATTCAGTCAATTGCTTGTGTTCTGCTAATTTACAGTGCCTAGATTGTAGGCCAAAATATTCGATTTTCAGGCCTAGTTTTGATGTTTTGGGAAAATTTTGGCAGAAAAATAATCTTGGTAAACTTTTGTTACCAGTTGGTTGTGGTAAAGTGTATTCATGACACACCTGTGAAAATTTCATGTCATCCGCCCATTTGGGCCAGGAGATATTGGTCAATGAAAATATGTGGGTATTTTTTCCATGTTTGGAGGCCATTTTGGACACATTGTGGATAAAATCGAAATTTCTTTTGCATTTATGATAATGATACATTACATTCTTACTATTCAGTTCATTGCTTGCGTTCTGCTAATTCATAGTGCCGACATTGTAGGCCAAAATGTCCGTTTTTCAGGCCTATTTTTGATGTTTTGGAAAAGTTGGGCAGGAAAAATAATTTTGGCAAACTTTTGATACCAGTTGGTTATAGAGAATTGTATTTATGACAAACCTGTGAACGTTTCAGATCATTAGCCCATTCGGACCAGAAGATATCGGTCAATGAAAACTTGGGCGTTTTGGGGCACTCGAAACAGTTTTTTTCGAGGAGAATAAATGTATTTTCCTTTCGGGAAAAGCCAAATAATTAATCTACAGTATTTTTTCATTTAAGCGTGAGACCAAGCATTTTATTATTTGACTGATATAACTGCTCAGCAACACAAGACATCTCTGGAGTTTGCACAACAATTATGTCTCGCCGAAAACGAGAGTCGCCACATTCCAAATCACATCACATCTACGTGATTTTCCAACTGGAAAATTGCCACATCTTTGAAAATGCTAATGGCTCATTTCAGTTGGTTAGTTCCATAAAGCGAAAATACAAGAGACAACCACCAAGCAACAGTGAGAAACTCTCAGACTCCCCAACGTACTAACTCCACACAAGCAGTGTTAGGGTTGGTTGACGACAAGTGCACCATAGACGAGCAGTACGCCTTAGTACACAGTGTCGGGGGGCTCTCCGTGTGGGCAATCGGGATTAAGTTCCTTGCCAAGGGACACAACATAGTTGCCCCTGGCAGGGGATCGAATCGTGCACCTTTCGACTTGAAGTCCAATGATGAAACTATTGTGCCACCGCTCTCCCCAGTAGGATTTTGTTAATGTAGCTGCTATTACTGAGAATGTTAGAATATTACCCCCATCCCCCCAAATATGACACCATGGCCTTAATCTGATCAGTCTTGTAAATGTTTTGGCAAGAACATAATTTTGGAAAAAGGATTTAATGGACGGCAAGGCGGTTTGAGATGAAGATTGAGTAATTGTTGTCATGCGAACACCCAACATTTACCATCAACCGTAACATAGGTAATTGATAGTTTCAGTTCCTTTTGGGCTTCCTGTGTTCATCATTTCTCTCCATGTCCTTCTCAGAAACTCTCCATTTATTCTCCCGTGTCCAAACTTCCCTCCATTTTTCTCTTTTTCTGGCCGTTTCCAAACTGAATTTCCGACAATGCGTCAAACAACTCTTTTTAAAACTATTTTTGTGTAATAAGCTCGTACTGAATTGTGTATGGATTTCATGCATGTTTTTGAAGACATCGCTTTTCATATCTGGCATTGTATCTTTATGATTGTTCGGCCATTTTGTTATACACATCTTTGAATAGAATATTGTTTAATCTAAAAACGAGTATGAAATATACTCAAATATGGAAGTTAACCCCTTGAACCCGAGGGGTGGCTTTTCCGGCCCATGAACATGATACGTTATAATTACATTAAGCTGGATGGCTGCTAAGTGAGTGTGTGGTGTAGACCATTCAATATTTCCAACGTGCAGACCTAAGGCTGCACGTTGAAAATATTAATTGTTCTACCCCAGATAATGAGTATGGATTCTTCAAATTGCTGTCATTGAACTGACATGGAAGATACCATCGGGGTTCAAATGGTTAAAGAGTTGTAACACCAAGAATTTTCGGATGGTGAGTCTGAAAATGGAGCTGAATTTATTAGTGGAGACGAGACGAGTGAAACTAACTTGTACAGAAAAAACAACGCCATGATCAACAACAAACCGCCCACAACAACAACCGCAACAACAATTTCAACAACAGCAAAATGTATTTGTTGTTTAATAGTCAATCCAACGTGAAGGGAATCCCCAACTCTACAATGTGCCTAAAAGCATAGTTTCAACCCATTGTATTTGTGTGTGCGGTGCTGCTTCCTTTATGCGGCATAAAGGACGCTACCCAGACATTTTTCTCGTTTACTTCGGTATATGTGGAATAAGAAATGTTTTATCTTTCAAGGTACCGAAGTTATAGAGCGATCATAGATTTTCGTAAATCTCAGATATCAAGCGGACGAAAAAAGCCTGACCCGGTAATAGGTGCAATGGCTGCTGTTCTACATAAACATGTATCATGTACTATGGTTATGCTTTCTGGAAATTTCGAATGCAAACCCCAGCTAGCATGCAGCCATGGCGCGGAGGTTTTGCGGCATTGTCACAAACACCATTAAATACCGTTATTGTAATGTTACGCAACGTGGTTGGTGACTTTTAGTGCTGTCTCAAGTTGCGACAAGTATTTGTGTTACATGGGGTCTGTGTTATGCCGAACGTGGGGTAAATACATCATTATCAATCCCAGCAATAAAAAATCGAATATACTGCAAGAGATGTTATCATCAACAATAACAAAATAGATGGAGTTGCGTCGGATCTAACAGAGGACTCAATAAAATTCTTGGGGATACAAATTGACGAACATCTTTCGTACAAAGCGCATATAACATACATTTGTTCTACAATAGCCCACGCAACCTACGCCTTAAATAAAGTAAAAAATATTCTGCCACGCACGGCTTTGCAAACTCTGTATTTCACTTTAGTTCAGAGTCACTTGCTCTATGGAATTTCACGCATGGGGAAATTCCAGAGCGATAAATACATTATTTCTTACACAAAAACGTCCCATTAGAATAATAAACAATACGCAACATAAATACCACGCAGATATTTTGTTTTTCAAAGAGAAAATTCAAAATTTGGTGACCATTTTTAGCGGCATGCATCCCTTTTTTATTTGATTGAAGAAGTGACAATCTTCCCTCATCTTTTAATATTTTTTTCAGTCATAACGTAACTGGACGATCTACCAGACATACCGGTAAGTTGCAAGAACTAAGAACACGAACAAAATCTCTAGATGCCCTACCAATACACGCTTATTCAAAAATATGGAATAACTTAGATGAAAATCTGCGCATTATTACGTCTGGGCGTACATTTAAGAGTCTGGCTGAAAACTATTTACGACGTGTGCCGATAATGTAGACTGCAATAATCCGTCCTGCCCTGATTGCTTCATTTAAGGCTCAAATGTCCGCATTACTATATTAGAGAATATTATATTAAATTATATTATATTGTATTATATAATACACAACACTCCAGTTTTTCCAGTTTCAAATTACATCTGCATGCACCAGTTCCTTCAATTCCGGATCTCTTCTTAAGTTCCCGAGTTGGGTCAGTATCAGTGACCCTAACGGGAAACTATTAGATAGTCGACAGAACTTATACATGTCTCATATTTGCGTATGCGTATGTACATCTATGTATGTGTGTATATGTAAGTGTACAGGTGTGTGCATATACATATATATATGTGTGTGTGCATCCCAATGAACCCTCCTTATTGATTGGTGGTCTGACACAGAACAGTGCTTGATAGACATTGGGGTAGCGAATCTGGCTATGTCATCTTCCACGGTATACATGCTTATTTAGGTATTGTTGTATTTCTTTGATAAATTTGAATTTGTCTTTTATCCTGGAAATATGCCTTTATTATATTTTGATGTGCAATTTAATATGTGTGTATACCGTAAATAAACTATTCATTCATTCATGCAATCATTAACTGTAGTTGGTACTTTATAATCTAGTTCACAAACAAAACATAAACAGACTGTGCTTAGACAGGTTGTATTTGTTCCCATTGAAACGCTTTGTGTTCAAGTTGTGCTCATATCTCTCCTGCTCCTTTATCCATTTTTCTCATCGACAATTTAAGGTTTAAACAATGTTACTTGCAGCGTATGACCCAATCTGTCAGTTATAGAAGTATTTCATTAGGGAGACGGCCTATTCTGTACAATGTACAGTTGTTTTCAGTTTGTGGTCGTAACTACATTGTAATTTATATAATAGCATTCATGATTAAGAAAGATTGTTTGTTTAAATTGAGAAAGACAGTGGTAATTAATTCTGCCAGCTTGGCGGAAGCTCGTTTCCATTTGCTTGCGAGTTATCACGGTCACTGTCTCAAAAACGTAACAATACATTACGTGAACTCGGGACATTCTGATAAGAATTCCAAGATTCTCTCTTGCTAGTAATTCTGTTCTTTCTTAACCCTTTACCCAACTTAACGGCCAAAACCGGCCAGCGCTATTCACAAAAATCGCCAATTAATTTTCATTATTTTTTAATTTTTTTCTCAAAAACATAGATTATGACTCCTCTATGGAACAAGCTCGACGAGCTCGTTCCAAAGAGGGGTCATAACCTATGTCTTTGAGACAAAAAACAAAACAAATTAGTTATTCAAGGATTTTGTTTGCAAGTGTCGTCTGCTTTTCATATTAGGTAAAGGGTTAAAAGTCAAGATTTGATACTTGGCCTTCTGTCACCCACACAATAGGTCATAGAAATAAAGGTCTGAAGTAACCGATTCGGGCTGTCGTGGCCCAGAATGACCAATCTGGAATAACTGTACCATACCCGTGATTTAAATAAAATGTTGCGCCTTGACTACCACATGTATATATTTTTTTTTATTCACTAATAAATTTCCAAGAAAAATTCCGACTGAATATATTCCAGTTAAATCACCAAGGCTTCCTTTCGACGAAGGCGTATTTTGATGATGCAGTTGGAATATTACTCTGTCGGGAGTTGGGCCATCTCAGTAGGGACAAATCAGATCTGCACCCCTCCCCCAATCGGGGATCTTTGTAACACCCCTGGAATTTGTGTGATACATAATATACCCCTTGGAATAAATTCCCCGATTTACTAACAGGTGGTGCACAGCATCTAATTTTACTTTTCTTCTGTTTTAATAGGTCGAAAAGAATATGGAACATCGTAACAACTACGACCTGTTTGACCCCGAAGCATATCTACGAGATTATTATTTAGAAGGTGCTGCCAGTGGATATTACAACCAATATTGTTTTACGAAACTGAACGACTATTTCAAATCAGGTAACTCCCCACTTGTAATGGAAATTGTGCTAGAAAATATATCGAAATAAGATTCTGGTATAACTTATGATGCAATGTTATTTGTGAAATATTGATGGAAGGGAATCTACAAACTTTTTCCTACAACGCGTTGTAAAACCGTACAATCTGCACACTGATGTTAAAATATCGAGATTTCAAGCCATATTTGTTTCCCACAATACAGCTAGGAATTTAACCACTTCACTTTTGTTTGACAGAGCACGCCAAACAAGAGCGAATTGGGAAAATTCCTTGTTGCATTATGAGAACAATCTCCTTCTTGAAAGTTTAATATTTTGATATCGATGTGCAGGGGGGATATAATATAAAGACAGACATGTAAATGTGTCACTAAAAGCATTCACGTAATACATGATCAACACATATGAACAAATGTAGCTAACACAGGTCAATGAATTCCGTCTTCAGACGGTTCGGTCTATTTCCTGTATTTCCTCTATCTTCCAACCCGAGAAACAAGTATATGCCTCACACAATTTCATTGATCTTCCCTCTCCTCTAACGATTCCCTTTTTAATTGCCCTGGCAGGGTGCTCGGTAGCTCATGGGTTACGGCATTGAACTTCAAACCGACTGGTTCACGGTTAGATCCCCGCTAGAGGTAACTGCGTTGTGTCCCTTGGCAGGTCACTTCATCCCGATTGCTCATGTGGGGGCACTGTGGCGCTGTGTACTAAGGTGTACTGTACGTCGATATGGCACTTGTCCTCAGACAATACTAACCCTGCTTGCGCGGAGTTAGTACCTTGGGGAATCTGACAGTTGCTCATAGTTGCTCGGTGGTTCTCTCCAGGTACTTCGGATTCCTCTACCCATAAAACTGTACGCCATGGGGTAACCCTGGCTGTCGAAATTGTCATTAAACCCTAATAAATAAATTGGCCTGGCAAAACCTTAAAGGCTACAAACGCAAAAACTTTGTTAAATTTTTCATGTATTTTTATCCAAGCTGTAACTTACGATTCTCTTATGATTTTCTTGCATGTTACATGGAGGTTCATATGCTATGGTTTGGCTAAAAATATATATATCTTCCACAACTGATGGAGGCAAAGGATAAGTTATATAGATGATACAGTGCGGCGGCCGTGGATGGGTCACTTTCCACGGGGTGGCCACTTTTCCCAAGGACACAATGATATTAGACTGCAAACACTGATTATAGAAATGAGCATCAAAATTTAATTAATGAAGTACCCGGTGGTAATTATGATTTTTATTATCTGGCAAACACCTGATAATGGCCAGTCAACGGTGACTGTACTGCACCTCTGCTTTTTTGAGTGGATAACATCATTTATTTTATTAGTCTGTGTGAAACACACAGACTATTCTTTTTGCACGGTTTTTCTTTTTTTCTTTCTTCTTCTTCTTCTTCTTCTTCTTCTTCTTCTTCTTCTTCTTCTTCTTCTTCTTCTTCTTCTTCCTCCTCTTTTCTTCTTCTTCTTTTTCTTCTTCTTCTCATCACTTTTTTGACCGCAAGATAACTCGAAAACGAATTGCCCTATCTCGTTGATTTTTGGCATGCTGATAGACAGGCACAAGTTCTCGGCCACCTATGTTTTTCAGATTCCTGGGATATCAGGGGTGTCTGTAGGGGTGTTTTGAAAGTGGGTCAGGCCCATATCTCAGGCGTGGTATAACCTACAGCCCTGGGACCAACACCAAACGAGTCGACATTCGATGGAGGTTCAAAATATGGGTCAAGGTCACGGAGGTCATCTAGGGGTCATTGAGTGCATTTTTCAGAATTGCTGGAAATCACATTTTTTGACCCCCTAAAGTATTCCTGATGTACACACATGCATTTTGACGTAAAAAAAAAGTGGGCGTGGCCAACAATTTTGAAAGTGGGTCACGCCCATATCTCAGGCGTGTTATGACGTATGGACCTGGGACCAACACCAAATGAGTCGACACTCGATGGAGGTTCAAAATATGGGTCAAGGTCACGGAGGTCATCTAGGGGTCATTGGGTGCATTTTTCAGAATTGCTGGAAATCACATTTTTTGATCCCCCAAAGTATTCCTGGCAAACACACATGCATTTTGACGTAAAACAATGTGGGCGTGGCCAAAATTTTTGAAAGTGGGTCACACCCATATTTCAGGCGTGGTATGACGTATGGACCTGGGACCAACACCAAATGAGTCGACACTTGATGGAGATTCAAAATATGGGTCAAGGTCACGGAGGTCACCTAGGGGTTATTGAGTGCATTTTTCAGAATTGCTGGAAATCACATTTTTTGACCCCCTAAAGCATTCCTGACGTACACACATGCATTTTGACGTAAAAAAGTGGGCGTGGTCAAAATTTTTGAAAGTGGGTCACGCCCATATCTCAGGCGCGGTATGACGTACGGACCTGGGACCAACACCAAATGAGTCGACACTCGATGGAGATTCAAAATATGGGTCAAGGTCACGGAGGTCACCTAGGGGTCATTGAGTGCATTTTTCAGAACTGCTGGAAATCACATTTTTTTTTACCCCCTAAAGTATTCCTGACGTACACACATCCATTTTAATGTAAAAAAAAGTGGGCGTGGCCAAATTTTTGGAAAGTGGGTCACGCCCATATCTCAAGCGTGGTATGACGTATGGACCTGGGACCAACACCAAATGAGTCGACACTCGATGGAGGTTCAAAATATGGGTCAGGGTCACGGAGGTCAACTAGGGGTCATTGAGTGCATTTTTCAGAATTGCTGGAAATCACATTTTTTGACCCCCTAAAGTATTCCTGACGTACACACATGCATATTTTCGTAAAAAAAGTGGTCCTGGACTATAGTTTTGAAAGTGGGTCACGCCCATATCTCAAGCGTGGTATGACCTACGGACCTGCGACCAACACCAAATGAGTCGACACTCGATGGGGGTTCAAAATATGGGTCAAGGTCACGGAGGTCAACTAGGTGTCATTGAGTGCATTTTTCAGAATTGCTGGATATCACAGTTTTTGACCCCCTAAACTATTTCTGACGTACACACATGCATTTTTTCGTTAAAAAAGTGGGCGTGGCCAAAAGTTTTGAAAGTGGGTCACGCCCATATCTCAAGCGTGGTATGACCTACGGACCTGGGACCAAAACCAAATGAGTCAGCACTAGATGGAGGTTCAAAATATGGGTCAAGGTCATGGAGGTCAACTAGGGGTCATTGAGTGCATTTTTCAAAATTGCTGGAAATCACATTTTTTGACCCCCTAAAGTATTCCTGACATACACACATGCACTTTGATGTAAAAAATTGGGCGTGGCCAAAAGATTTGAAAGTGGGCCATGCCCATATCTCAAACGTGGTTTGACCTACGGACCTGGGACCAACACCACATGAGTCAACACTCGATGCAGGTTCAAAATATGGGTCAAGGTCACGGAGGTCACCTAGGGGTCATTCAGAGCATTTTTCATAATTGCTGGAAATCACATGTTTTGCCCCCCAAAGCATTCCTGAGATTCATGCATGCATTTTTCCGTTAAAAAAGTGGGAGTGGCAAAAAAATTTGAAAGTGGGTCACGCTCATATCTCAAGCATGGTATGATGAATGGACCTGGGACTAACACCAAATGAGTCGACACTTGATGGAGATTCAAAATATGGGTCAGGGTCAAGGAGGTCACCTGGGGGTCATTAAGTGCATTTTTCATAATTGCAGGAAATCACATTTTTTGACCCCTCAAAGCATTCCTGAGGTCCATACATGCATTTTAATGTTAAAAAAGTGGGCGTAAAAAAGTGGGTCATGTTCATATCTCAATCGTGGTATGATGAATGGACCTGGAACTAACACCAAATGAGTCGACACTTGATGGACATTCAAAATATGGGTCAAGGTCAAGGAGGCCACCTAGGGGTCATTGAGTGCATTTTTCAGATTTGCTGGAAATCACATTTTTTGACCCCTAAAGTATTCCTGACGTACACACATGCGTTTTCACGTAAAAAAAAGTGTGCGTGTCCGCCTGAAAGAGGTCACCAAAGTCATCAAGTGTGTATTATTCAGAAATACTGGGAAATGTATTTTATTACACCTTAATGCATTTCTAAAGTTTATGAACGTATTTCATCACTCAAATTAGTGGGCAGATCAAAAAATGTTCATTTCTGATTCGAGTATCGAACCCTTTGAATGCTGGTCACATATATGCCTTTTCTGGTTTCTTATAAATAATTGTTCTGATTCCAGTATAAATATCTGTAAATAGTGTTAACGAAAACCCATTTCTGATTTGTTTAAAAATATTTTACTCCTGAAAATAAGCCTCCATAAATTCTCTTTCTGTATAGTTTATTCCTGATACTTTAACCCTTTTCACACAGACTTGAATTTACTGGGTGCAGTAAATTCTGTTTCTCTAGTTTTCTTTTTTCTCAAAAAATAAATCATATTCCCACTCCTACTCACCGAAAATGGCACTCCACTCCCAGCATCGTATTCCACTTTCAGCGATGTCGGACAAATTTCTTTTTTTATTTTCTTTATTTTTTTAAAAATTTTTTTACATGTTTTGAAAGTAACAACGGAGTCAATTAAAAAGGGTTGTTTTGAGGAAAACAAATAAGGAGAAAATAAAATAAATACAAAGTTCACTGCCCGGATTCGGGTACGATTTTATCCTCTCGTGTGCCGCTCGGATTATTTAATAATCCTGCGGGAGCCCCATTCGAGGATAAAAATCGTACTGGAATCCGAGCAATGAACTAATGTTTATATATTTCATGAGTGACTAGCAGATGAAATATACATTTTGAACCAGCAAATGAAGGTCGCGAGTTTGAAAATTTATATTTCACTTGCTAGTCACGAAATCAGTAGTCTGCGAAACAAAAAGGTTCCCTCGGCATTTCACTGGAACCTACACAAAAATCTTAATTGTTATTAATTTAATACTACAAATAACGATAACAACAACTATTTCACAATGAAATAAACTTTCATAGCATTTTTGAGAATGTATTCGTGTTCATTGATACTACTTTCTCTGTGATTCGCCGATACTACCTATGGTGAAAGATGCGATTTGTAAATAACGTGTTGCGTCGGTCAAGAAGAAAGATTCGTTGTCTGCGTTTTTGTAATTTCCGTATATTATAAAACCGGATTATCTCCCTTACCACAGCCATCGTTTTTGTGAACTGCTTGCAGCTTTGTGGATTCTCGTTGGAACACTAAAACTGTATCGAAATGGTGCTGTACTTTCATTTTCTTTCTAAATCATTTTGTGAACGTCACACCTTACTTTTAAAATGTATTTGTATAAAGTATCATTTCATGACTAAAATTTTTGAGAACATTCACCGGCTCCCAGCAAAGCTTTTCCCGCGAATAATTAGCTTGAGTGCTTTTCTTCAGCAATAAATGTACCACAATACACATGATTTACACTTACTCACAATATACTCCCACAAGCCAACAAAACCTTGAAAGGCCAGTACACATGTATTAGATATTATTGTTTTTCGACATGTTGGAGAAGCAATCCGGTATTTAATTCTTTGCACGAACATCACAACCGCCTGGTGCGCCATATATGGGGATGGGTTGCAGGGCAGGAGCAGGGCAGCGGCGTGCGTGTGTCTTTGTTCACCAGAAGTGTTGTAGTAGTAAACAATTGTCTTTCCGAGAACTGTAACAGAGAAATTCTTGATTATTCGTTTCTCAGGCATGACAGTGTTCAGCTAATCAGCTGATTTCATCTTACTGATTATCAAAATGCTGAAATTTATTTTCTATATATTTACATGAAAATGGTCTTTTAAACAATTTTTATGTACATTTATTGAAATAAAATGTCAGCCATTCAATGATTTCACAGTAGTATAGCTTGTATGTTTCACCCCCAGGTTGGGGGACCATGGTGGGGGAACCCTGAAGTGATGTCATATTACGTTACCAAGTTATGTTCTGTTGAGTTATCATGGTCGCCCGCGGAAGCGGCCATGTTGTGACATAATTACCATAATGATACGTGGTGTTGGTGCGCATGCGCAGCGAGTGTTGTTAGGGTGATTGCGTGTTTCCGTCGTCTATTTTGTATACTGGAGGCCAACTTCTTAGTTTCTATGAAAACACGTGCTTTATATGAGCCTGAAAGGCTTCTTGAATGAATGGTGTATGTTTGAGGATATGTTCGATTGAATACCAGTAAACCTAATTACCAAAAACAACCTGAAAATCCTCCCAAATCACCCAAAACCAGTCAAAACTACCAAAGTGGATTTGGCGAAGCTCTATGTTGGTCTTATAACAGCACGCGGTCCTATACGGTGCGTTCGATTGTATAAGAGTCAATATAATTGCCACAAACAACCCAGCATCCACCCCAAGTTACCCAAAACTGTCTATTTAATTCGGATTTTCTCAAATCCTTGTTGTTATTCGGATTCTTTCAGAATCCACTGCTTCTGCCTATGTGCATACACGCTATTCCAGCCACTCTAACCCTAGCCGTTAGTCTAGTCCCAGCTTCTCTTGGCTGCCCATCATTACGACCTCTGCCCTCGTCCATGTCTCATAATCACCAATGAGATTGCTTGATTTCCCATAAGCTCTACCTAACCACACAGAGTTATCTGCCTTGTGTACAATGACGGGCTCTTTGATTCTGGAACCCAAAAAAGACAATCGCGCAGGGATATGTATTACTCGAACGAGTCTTATCGAACAAAAAAGCTATCTAGCAGTTGCTCCATGAGCAAAAGGGTCGGACTATTTGAATCTCCTCGAGCAAATGAGCTGTAGCGCAATTGGTCGAACGAGTTATTCCACAAACTGCTCTACAACTCACTTTGAAGATACCTGTGACATGGTGATGTACTATTTGAGGATACCTTTTGAGGATACCTTTTGATGATACCTTTTGCATGGTATCTATCTGAAGATAGTTATGGCTGCTAGTTTCTATACAGCTCCTGGCTTCTAGACCATCCATCACCTTCATAGCGCCAAGGTCACCGCTTGTCCATAGACACCACCATCTCGTCCCCTGAGTTCCAATATGTTCTATGTGCTTACGGGCACACAGAAGACATTAGAACTCAGGGGACTATCTGTACTTGGATTAGCGGGTATTGTATTCACCCAATACTATAGTGTTCTACCAACATTGCAGTCTTGTACCATAAAAGTCTTGTACCATTACTATTGACTACCACTATTCTGTCCTGTATCTCAACCATTCTTAACTTGTGCCACAACTGCGGCTCTTAGTAATGTTATGCCGCTGCAGGTCCCAGTTCATATCACTATCATTCCACTACCCTTTGATCAAACAACTTTTTCGTACCTATTCCAAGTTCCCCTAACAATCTATTATAAGTCGTTGGACGAACGACTGGAATCACATCGAGGAAATGAGCTATAGAGCAATTGCAATTGAAGTGACTCCACATACTGCTCTACGACCCATTTAAAAAGATTCTAAAAGGAATTCTGTTAAGCTGGATACCTAGAAACGGTGTTAATGATTTCATCGAAAGAGCTAAAGAGCTGAGTGTAATTATTGCACGCGAAAATACTCTTACCACTCGAATCTGATCGCGCAAATGAGCTATAGAGCAATTGCTCCATCAAGTAACGAGAAGAAAGGTTCATATTCATTATTTGGGGTAGACCAATTTGTATATTCAACGTGCAGCCTCGTGTGGTATGGTGTTCATGTGGACAAGAGCGGTAAAACACATAACAGTCTTCTAGTGACAGCTACCGAAAGAATCATTGTCTGTTCTGATAATGCACTTGCAAGAGTGAACAAGCATGACGTCCATCTACTGTGGCCCTGTGATAATTCTGGAATGAATCCAACAGCAGTACAGAAAGAGTATGAATATATGTTCGAGAAACCTCCCACAAAGGAACAGCGACCTTGTATTAAGGATTTAGTGGTTGAAATGGCGAAGAGTAAACCCGTTACAATTGGATTTTAATTGAAGATGTAAACAGAACTTGTACATACATGTTGTAAATAGATGTTTTGTTATAAAAAAAGGAAAAGAAAAAAAAGCATAACAGAATAAAAAAGGTAGCAATGACGCTCAAGTTATTTGGCATTTATCTTGCGGACAAGGATCAAACAAACGTGAACTGTCCCAAGCCAGAATAAAGAATGAGGGCCACTTATGGTGATTATTTTTTGTGGGAGTCATTTTTTTAAAAGATATATTTAGCCTTGGGCAATTGAACTGTAAAAATGATTATTTTATGTGAACGGAATAAAAATGAAAGAAATATTATATATTCTCATGCTGTTTTTTATCAGCTACCCAACAAAAGTACCCAGATGAGGAAGTTCAACTCGTTCTAGCAATTGCTCTATAGTTCATTTGCTCGATGGGATTCCAGGCATTCGAGCAATGACTTTTCAGTAACTGCTCGATAGCTTATTAGGGGAACTTGGAATAGGTATGAAAAAGTTGTTCGAGCAAACAGTAGAGGAATGATAGTGATATGAATTGGGACCCGTTATGGAATTAATGCATGGAGAGCCGTAGTTGTGCCACAAGCTAGTAATGGTTGAGGCACAGAACAGAATAGTGGTAGCCAATAGTAATGGCACAATGCCTTATTGGTACAAGTCTGCAATGGTGACAGAACACTATAGTATTCGGCGAATACAGCACCCACTGATCCAAGGACAGATGGCGGTGGCTGGACAAGTAGTGGCCATGGTGCTATGAAGGTGATGGATGGTCTAGAAGCATGAGCTGTACAGTGTTAGGAGTCATAACTATTTTCAGATAGATATGCAAAAGGTATCCCCAAAAGGTATCTTCAAAAGGTATCCCCAAAAGGTATCCGCAAACAGACCATCACCATGTCATAGGGTCGTTCGAGCATTTACTCATGGAGCAACTGCCAGATAGCTAATTTGCTCATTACGATTAGAGTCGTTCAAATAATACCTATCCCTGATCGATTGTCTTGTGGGTTCGAGAATCATAGAAGACTTCTTTGTACACAAGGGAGATAACTCTGTATGGTTATGTGCAGATTGTGGGAAATCAAGCAGCTGAGTGGTAAGACTTGGAGGCGGCAGAGGTCGTAACAAGCAGCAGTCAAGAGTAGCTAGGGTTAGAGTAGCTGAAATAGTTTATTTGTACATAGGTAGACGCAGAGGATTCTGAAAGAATCCGAATAACAGCAAGGATTTTGGAAAATCCGAGCAAAAAAAAAACAGTTTTGGGTAATTTGGTGTGAATTTCGGGTTGTTTGTGGTAATTATGTTGACTCTTAATTCGAACGCATCTGATAGCACCACGTGCTATTGCTATGAGCCTAAAATGGGTCTTCGCCAAGTCCGGTTCGGTAGTTTTAGGTGGTTTGGGAGGGATTATCGGGTTGTTAGTGGTAGTCATACTTACTCCTATTCGTTTTGTGAACGAATATTTACTTGCAACATGTTTCCAATACTAGTTTAAAGTCTATCCATCCTTTCCCATATCCCAAGAAAACAAAAGGGCAGAAGGCATTGGTGGTGGGGGTGGGGTGGAATGGGGGGGGGGGGGGGGGGGGGCTAGGTAAATAATAAACAAATATTGCATTTCTCATCAAATCAGCCAATTTCCTGTGCTTCAAGGAGTGGGGGCAGTTGATGAAGAGAATCGCACTGAGCCACCACCAACAAGGCAGATTAATGGATGTTTGGCAGTCTGATTCCAATGTTGTGAGACATAACTCTCTGGGAGATGACAGGTATACAGCCAATCTGGCTATGTCGTCTCCCTGCGGTATACAAATTGTACAATTTGAAATATTGTGATATGTATATATTTATGTTATTTGAATACTGCTGAATAAATAAATAAATCAATCACTCAATTGGATATACCCTCCAAATATACCCCCTTCCTTTAAGAAGCCGTCCAGCTAAGATGGCGGCCGCCCATGTACAAGATGGACGACGGAAAACCACACTAACAACACGCGCTGTGTATGCGCATTAACACCACCTATCACTATGGTAATTACGTCACAACATGGCTGCTCACGCGGGCTCCCATGACAACCCAATAGCACATAACTCGGCCACGTAACATGCTGTCACTTCCGGAGTCCCCCATCATGGAAGTGAAACATACGGGACATACTACTGTTCACTACATGCCATAAATTTTGGGAAAAAATTATAGTTTTAACAGTTTTCTTTTTGAAAGTTAAGAATGTTTAGCTGTCAGCAATTTTGCATGCAAAGCACTCTCATCCTTGATTTCTAACGCATTTTTGTGAAAGCAATCTCGATCTCCACCAAACAAAGGCACTATAAAATCGGCGGGGAAAGTTGTAAAGCTTTACACGCACGCACGCACGCACGCACGCACGCACGCACGCACGCACGCACGCACACAGATATATACAGACAAATATATATATATATAATGTCATTGTTATTGAGTGTCCTGTTATAATTTATCATACATTATAAACTCCCGGTCTAAACTGAATCGAATGCACTTTTGATACCTCCCCTCTCCACCCCCCCTCCTTACCCTCCAGTGCGTCTGGCACTCTTGCAACCTCAGCAGCATTATGCAAGAAAAACTTACAAATGTCAAAACAGATGTGATTCCCAGAGGCATTTACACACTAAACGCTGACGCCTCGAACGTTGCGAAAAATGACAAATATCAAATTTTCATCTTGGTGTGATGCCTCAAATGTGAGCCTTGCATGAAAACACAAATACCAACTTTTGTGCGACAATAGTACAGACTGAAATATAAACTCACTTAATATAATTTTAAGGCGTCGCAGCAATGTGTCATAATTAAATTAAGCGATTATATTTTCCTATCAGGCTTTGGACTAAGTTCAGGTGATTATTGACTTTGTTCTGTGGAAAATAAAAAAAAAAAAAAACATGAAAATGGTCATCTTAGGAAGAATAAATGTAAAAGAAATATACGCAGTTGATGCTTTAATAATGTGGCCTTTCATAGTAAACTATGTTTACATAACGTGCACAGAAATATAACAAATAAAAAAATGACTTTATAAAATAAATAATTAAATCACTAAATAAATAAGTTAACAGGAATTAGACCTGAATATCGATTATCCAATTAAATGTTGAAGAATATCCATCATCCGGATATCCAAGCAAATTGATTTGATAAAGATAGTTCATCATTCAATGGACAATGTCATATTTATTTATTCATTTATTTATTTATTTATTTATTTATTTATTTATTTATTAGGGTTTAACGACATTGTAACAGCCAAGGTCATGTCGCGTCGGTGATAGTTTTACGGGTGGAGGAAGCCGGAGTATCCGGAGAGTCCGAATCGATCGCCCAGCCGGTCGATCATCCAAGTACTGACCGGGCTCGACCTTGCTTAACTTCGGTGATCTGACGAGAAAGGTTACCGCAACGCCATCGCGCCCCCATGGACAATGCCATAAATTTTAGTGTGTAGTGTGAAAACAAACATGATTAACATAAAAATTACCTTTTATTACATGTAACCAAACACAGAAGAATAAATTAGCATATATTCAATTTTGTATTTAAGAATTATTAATATCATTGTATGGTCAAAAGTGTGATAAAATGGTGGTTGGCTTAAGTTACTAATTTAATATTAAAGCAATGAACAGATGGTTGGGTGGGACGGGGGGGGGGGGGGATCTCTGAGAGTGAGAACCACGATTACAACCAAGACCAAAACCTGAATTAAGTACATTGTTTGCGAATGTTAATTTGAGAGGAGGTCCGTAAATCTCAGCAGAATGTTGTCATTGACGACCAGATAAGGATTTCTCCCTAGTAGACGATCATTAATTAGTTTGAAGACAAAATAAACCAATGATCATCTCAGGAAGAATAAATGTAAAAGAAATATAAGCAATTGATGCTTTATTAACTGCAGTAAACAAAGTTTACAAAACATATACAAAAATTCAATAAATAAGTGACTTCGTAAAATAAATAATTAATTCACTAAATAAATAAGTTAACAGAAATGAAACCTGAATGTCGATTATCCAATTAAATAAATGTTAATTTACACCCATCCAAGCAAACAGATCAGAAGAAGATAGTTCAACATTCAATGGACAGTGTCATAAATTTTAGTGTGGAAACAAACCTGAATAACATAAAAATTACCTTACGTTTTGAACAAGGTCCACCAAGCCAAAGGCCTACGGGAGATCAAACACCAGATCGTCAGTAGCAATGGACAGGAACATAATCGTGAAAGAACCCAAACTCCAAAGAGATCATCAGATCTTTGGCAGATTTGGAAAGCTGAAGAAGAATGCCGCTCAGAAGGAAGCTCTCTCCTGAAAATAAAACATATGTTCCCATTAGTAGGTCATGAAGGCCTTAGGTGTTTGACCACCTAAATGAAAAGGTTTCCCAAAACTCAAGTCCCTTCAGCATTTATATGGATACTACCATCTTTAACTGCATATATATGTCTCATATGGAGACGAGATCCCTTAAGAGTAAAAACCTGAAATGTTCTGATGAAACAAATTATTTAAAACTTTGCTAACCTCACTAACCTCTTCACCTGTTTTCTCAAAATCACATGGTCTTGGAACAATGGAAGAAACAATATCTTACATGTACCTAAATTCTGTAAAACAGAAATCAAATTATTATACGAAGGAATCATTTCTTGTAACGATAGTGCATTAATATCATTGGTTCCTACACGAATAAGTAAAAAATCTTAGTCTAAAATGTATTCTCTTTGAATAATTCTGGTTATTCTTCCAATTGTGTCCCCAGTATGAGGTTAGATAGATATACTTTATTCAACAATATATCACTGAATAACAAAACATAAGACACAACTATACAAAATTAAACACAACATGATATATTGTTAGGAGACAACATAGCAAATTTAGCTGTCTTCCTGTTGTCTCCTTGGTATGGTCGTACAAATTCAATAGTCATGCAGTAGACATCGTTAAAACATAATCACCACCGCCTTCAGTATAGGGTGTAGAGAGTTATAGCGAGGGCCACCGGCTGTCACATAAAATGATCTCATATGAGACATTAGTGGCCGTTTAGGATGAGATAACAGTTGACAAGTATATACCTGCCTTGGGGTGTGGGAGACAAACAAAGGGAGAGAGATATTTGCCTGGTGAGTTGGATCCTAGGAAGATGCCTTCTCGAAGTATGAGTGAGTGTTAAGCAATTAGGACTCAATTGCATTCCATATTTTTGGAAAGCTATGTCTCGGCAGATTTGCAGAAAACTGCGTTCTTGGTTTATCAATCTGTATTAATCCTGCTTGTCTAGTAAGAGTTCCAGTGGATCTAACATTAAAAAACGTTCCAAACGATTGTGGTAGGTTCATATATTTCCAGTCATACATAAATAATGAAACGTTTAATTTGTAAAGGTCGTTAAATTTCAAAATATTGTTCATTTTGAATAAAGGATCTGTATGACTGTTAAGTCTTTTGCGATTGATTACTCTAATGGCTCGTTTCTGCAGAGTGTATATTTTACAACAAGAAGATGCGTGGCCCCATACTTGGATTGCGTATAATACCTGACTATGTATAAGTGCATAATATAACGACTTCATTGCTTTATGTGGTAGTATGTTTTTTACTTTGTTCAAACAATATATTATTTTCGATATTTTAGAACAAATAGTAGATACCTGGTGTTTAAAACTGAGATTTTCATCAAGATAAACTCCCAGGAATTTAGCCACCTTTTCAGACTGGGAGTTATCGACCGGTGAAAGCTTAGTGTTATTCAGAAAGATACGTAGCATATTTGCTTTGTTTGGGTTATTTGGTGGGTGCAGCATAATATATTTGCACTTATTAGCGTTTACTTGAAGTTTATTACAGCAACACCAGATAAAAATATTTGTAAGTTCTGCGTTTAATTCAGTTTCCAATCTCTCCAGATCATGCCCAGATGTAAAAGGGGTTGTATCATCAGCAAATGAAAGTAGATTTAGCCTTGTTGAGTTGCTCATATCATTGACATAGATCAAGAACAAGAGGGGTCCGAGCACGGAGCCCTGTGGGACACCACAGTTAACTGTTTGCGTTGAGGACTGGTGCGAGTTAACATCGACAAATTGTAACCTATTTGATAAGTAGCTTTTGAACCAATCGTTCGCCTTGCCTCTTATTCCGTAGAATTCTAGTTTGCTAAGCAATATGTCATGACTTATCGTATCAAAGGCTTTCGACAGATCTATGAATACTGCTAAGGTTGAGTCCTTTGTGGGTTTATCATTGCTATCCGCGACATACTGAAGAAGATGTAAGATGGGATGAATTGTGGAATGACTTTTGCGGAAGCCATATTGGTGTTTATATAGTATTTCGAAATTGTTTAAAAAACTGATGACCCTACGATACATTATTTTTTCTAGTACTTTTGAGAAAACTGGAAGTAAGCTTATGGGTCTATAATTTCCTAGCATCTGAGGGTTGCCGCCTTTATGTATCGGTATCACTTTAGCTATTTTGAGTTTGTCGGGAAATTTTCCTTCTGTAAAGGAGAGGTTAAAAATGTGTGTCAGGGGTTTTGCCACTTGCAATATTGCCTCTTTCATAACTCTTGTTGATAAGTTATTGTAGTCTGAGCTCATTTTTCCTTTTAATTGATTTACTGTCAATATAATTTCTTGTTCATTTGTTGGGACAATAAAGAAGGTCTCGCTAAAATTGCCATTTAAGTATTCTCGGAAATTCTTAGTTGTATATGGAACATTCTCGTTTATTGTCTGACCAATCCCCACAAAGTAGTCATTAAAATTTGAGGCGATTTCACTGGGGTCAGTTATTTCTTCATTATTAACAGATATTCTCGATGGGAAGCTGGCAGTTGATTTAGATTTGGATATTATAGTGCGTAATATGTTCTATGATTTTTTCATGTCGTGTTTATTTGTTTCTATTATATCATTATAATATAAGGCTTTGCTTTGTCTTTTTACTTGATTAAAAATTATACAAAATTTTTTATATTTGTTTATGTTAAATTCTGTTGGTTTTTTCATTTTTAGGTGAAAAAGTTTATTTTTATTGATCGATGATTGCAGAAGGCCGGTCGTCATCCAGGGCTTACGTTTCACATGTTTCTTATGTACCCTTAATTGTTTTAGGGGGAATGCGTTTTCAAATGCATTGAGGTATATATTTATAAAAGATTCGTATGCAGTTTCAACACATGTACCGTTGTATACCGAGTCAAAGGAGCTGTTTTGGAGAATGTTTTTAAATAATTCCACATTTTCTCTTTTGAAAGACCTTCTATAAATGGATGATGTACTACTGGTAACGTGGGTGCCTTCTTGTACATAAAATGTCGCAAAATGGTCTGAGATATCTGTAATAATAATACCAGCATGATATTTATCGGTGACATTGTTGGAATAAATATGATCAATCAAGGTCGCTGAGTGTTCTGTTACTCTCGTTGGCTTTGTTATGACCGGCATGAATCCATGACTGAACATATTATCTACGAATGTATTAGTTTTTTGGTGTCTGTTGAAACTAAGTAGATCCACATTGAAGTCTCCCAGTAGAAAAGCTTTACTATGCTCAGAGCAAATTTTTGTTACAATATCTGTTACTGAGGAATGAAATGTGTCAATGTTCGCCAGAGGAGGTGAATTTGGTCGATATATGCACCCGACGACGTAAGAGTTTTGACATCCCGGATTTACCTCAATGAAGATTGTTTCGATGACGTGTGGAATAAAAATCTCTAGGTCAGGTCTAACCTTAAACGAGAGTTTTTCTGAAACGAAGATGCCAACACCTCCTCTGCCATCATCGTCGCTAGGTCGGACCCTGTAAACAATCGGGTGATATCCTTCGATTTTATAATTCAAATTTTCATGGATATTAAATATTTCTGTCAAGCCAATCACTTCAAATAAATTTTCGTCGTTCTGAATGTCACACAAGAAGTTGGTGAGCGAGTCAAAGTTCGCATTCAGACTTCGACAGTTTAGGTTTAGTAAACTAGTTTTTATCTTTTTGTCGTAGAAATCTCTTTTAAAGTTTGAGGTTGAATAATAATTACATGAATGATTATGAATAGAGAATGGGGACACGTCAGGACACGTGACGTTCGTTTTTTCGTTATACATAGAAACAAAATTGAAATGATCATTATTCTGTATCTCATCCAAAGTAGGGTTAAAATTCGCCATAACTGGGCTCACTATAAGACTGTGTTTGGTAAACTGAAGACAGTGGTAATTTTAGTGATAAAGATACAAGGTAGAATTTACGGCACAACAACACATAAGAAGTAAATTGTTTATATTGATGAGAAAAAATCATCAATGTATCTAAATAGGTATCTACGGGGATTATGTAACTGCGGAATCGAACGAAAGAATTATCAGTCTTCGAGAGAAAGTGGACATCGAATGAAGGTTTCAGCGAGGAGGGCTAAACATGACATTATCAGCTTGTTAGCTTCTTGGTGTGGTTAACATTACATATATATTACCTTGGCTAATCATGGCACAACATGGAGATGAAGTCAGGAGTGGCCGATCGTTAATCCACATGTTGCTCATTTTAGCGTGTACAGGTTTTGTTATCTATATTTGGTTGTTGCATTCAATTGAAGCTATTCGTTTTGTTATTACAAAAACCGTTTGAAACTGTTTGAAAAAAACTTTGAAAATTAAAAACATATAAGTTGTCGTAGTAGCTTGGAAGGACTGATATGGAAGCGCAAAAATGAAAAGAGTGAAAAATCAATGCATGAGATGCAAACTGAAACTGATAAACAAAATTTAGTAACTGTTTCGGTGCTGAATTATTTTATGTTGGTTTTTGGCTAATAACTATTCATAATATTAAAATTCATCGGGGGGAACCCTAAGGCACTTTCCAATAAATTTTAATAAAACAGTGTACATAAACAAATCTCTGTTTTCGTTTTTCTGAATTGGACATTCAAGCGTAGACGGGTCCAAGTGTGTAATGTATATCCACATACCACACATTATTTTTTCCTCCAAAATGCATTTTGACCTCAGTAAATATGCAATAAAGATAGAACAGAGTGAAATATGATTTCTGATTTGGCTAATAACTATTCATAATTAAAATTCATCGGGGGGGGGGGGGGGGTGGGGTAGGTGGGGGTGGGTACCCAGAGGCACTCTCCAACAAATTTTAATAAAACAAGTGTACATAAACAAATCTCTGTGTGTCTGAAATTGTTCATTCAAGCGTTGACGGGTCAAGGTGTGTAATATATATCCACATGCCACTAAGTATTTTTTCCTCCAAAATGTATTTAGACCTCAGTACATATGCGGTAAAAATAGGACAAAGTGAGGTATGATTTCTGATTTGGCTGATAACTAATCATAATACCAAAATTCATCGGTGAGTACCAAAAGGCACTCTCCAATAAATTTTAGTAAAACAAGTGTACATAAACAAATCACTGTTTTCGTGTGTCTGAAATTGGACATTCAAGCGTAGATGGTTCCAAGTGTGTAATATATTTCCACATACCACTAAATATTTTTTTCATCCAAAATGCATTTTGACCTCAGTTTTTTTGCAATAAAAATAGAAGAAAATGAGTTATAATTTCTGATTTGGCTAATAACTATTCATAATATTAATATTCATCGGGGGTACCCAAAGGCATTCTCCAATAAATTTTAATAAAACAAGTGTGCATGAACAAATCACTGTTTTCGTGAGTCTTAATTGGACATTCATGCGTCGATGGATCCAAGTGTGTTAAATATATCCACATGCCGCTAAATATTTTTCCTCAAAAATCATTTTGACCTCAGTACATATGCAACAAAAATAGAACAGAATGAGGTATAATTTCTGAATTGGCTAGTAACTATTCAAAATATTAAAATTCATCGGGGGGGGGGGGGGGGGGGAGGGGGAGTACCCAAAGACACTCCCCAATAAATTCCAATAAAACAAGTGTACATAAACAAATCTCTGTTTTCGTATGCCTAAATTGGACGTTCAAGTTTAGACGGGTCCAAGTGTATAATATATATCCACACACCACAAAATATTTTTCCCTCCAAAATGCATTTGGCCTCAGTACATGTGCACTAAAAATAGAACAAAGTGAGGTATGATTTCTTATTTGGCTAATAACTATCCATAATATTAAAATTCAACGGGGGCGGGGGGGGGGGGGGGGGGTTACCCTGAGACACTCTCCAATAAGTTTTAATAGAACATGTGTACATAAACAAATCTCAGTTTAAGTGTTTCTGAATTGGACATTCAAGCATGGACGGGTCCAAATGTGTAGTATATATCCACCTGCCACTAAATATTTTTTTTTCCCCAAAATGCATTATGACCTCAATACATATGCAATAACAATAGCACAAAGTGAAGTATGATTTCGGATTTGGCTAATAACTATTCATAATATCAAAATTCATCGGGGGCGGGGGAGGGGAGGGGTTACCCAGAGGCACTCTCCATTAAATTTTAATAAAACATGTGTACATTAACAAATCTCTGTTTTCGTGTGTCTGAATTGGACATTCAGCATGGACGGGTCCAGGTGTGTGATATATATCCACATGCCATTAAATATTTTTTCACCCAAAATGTAGTATGGTATCAAATATCTTAGTTGGTTGGAGTGACTAATATGGAAACACTAAGATGAAAAGAATGAAAAGTCAATGCATGAAATACAAACTAAAACATGTAAACGAGATTTAGTAACTGGATCGGTGTCGAATTATTTTATGTTGGTTTTTGGCTAATGAATGTTCAGTACACCAAAATATACCAAAATGTATCGGAGAGTACCCAAAGGCACTCTCCCATAAATTTTAATAAAACAAGTGTACATATATAATTCTCTATTTTCATGTGTCTAAATTGGCCGATCAGTTGGACACAGTGTTAACTTTGCCCATATTGTGTTTCACGTGTACAGGTTTTGCTATCTATATTTGGTTGTTGCATTCATTTGAAGCTATTCGTTCTGTTATTACAAAAACCGTTTGATAAAATTACAATCTTTGAAAATTGAGAACATATAAGTTGTCGTAGTAGCTTGGAAGGACTGATATGGAAACACAAAAATGAAAAGGGTGAAAAATCGATGCATGAGATGCAAACTGAGACTGGTAAACAAAATTTAGTAACTGTTTCGGTGCCGAATTATTTTTTGTTGGTTTTTGACTAATAACTATTCATAATATTAAAATTTATCGAGGGGTACCCAAAGGCACTCTCCAATAAATTTTAATAAAACAAGTGTACATAAACAGATCTCTGTTTTCGTTTTCCTAAATTGGACATTCAAGCTTAGACGGGTCCAAGTGTGTAATATATATATCCACGTCCACGCATTATTTTTCCCCTCCAAAATGCATTTTAACCTCAGTAAATATGCAGTAAAAATAGAACAAAGTGAAATATGATTTCTGATTTGACTAATAACTATTCATAATTAAAGTTCATCGGTGGGGGGGGGGGGAGGTGGGGTAGGTGGGGGTGGGTACCCAGAGGCACTCTCCAACAAATTTTAATAAAACAAGTGTACATAAACAAATCTCTGTGTGTCTGAATTGTACATTCAAGCGTAGACGGGTCAAAGTGTGTAATATATCTCCACATGCCACTAAGTATTTTTTCCTCCAAAATGTATTTAGACCTCAGTACATATGCGGTAAAAATAGAATAAAGTGAGGTATGATTTCTGATTTGTCTAATAACTAATCATAATACCAAAATTCATCGGTGAGTACCCAAAGGCACTCTCCAATAAATTTTAGTAAAACAAGTGTACATAAACAAATCACTGTTTTCGTGTGTCTGAAATTGGACATTCAAGCGTAGATGGTTCCAAGTGTGTAATATATTTCCACATACCACTAAATATTTTTTCATCCAAAATGCATTTTGACCTCAGTTTTTATGCAATAAAAATAGGACAAAATGAGGTATAATTTCTGATTTGGCTAATAACTATTCATGATATTAATATTCACCAGGGGTACCCAAAAGGCACTCTCCAATAAATTTTAATAAAACAAGTGTGCATAAACAAATCACTGTTTTCGTGTGTCTGAATTGGACATTCAAGCGTCGATGGGTCCGAGTGTGTAAAATATGTCCACATGCCACTAAATATTTTTTCCTCAAAAATCATTTTGACCTCAGTACATATGCAATAAAAATAGAACGGAATGAGGTATAATTTCTGATTTGGCTAGTAACTATTCGTAATATTAAATTTCATCGAGGGGGGGGGGGGGTACCCAAAGACACTCCCCAATAAATTCCAATAAAACAAGTATACATAAACAAATCTTTGTTTTCGTGTACCTGAATTGGACAGTCAAGCTTTGACGGGTCCAAGTGTATAATATATATCCACATACCACAAAATATTTTTTCCTCCAAAATGCAGTATGACCTTAGTACATGTGTACTAAAAATAGAACAGAGTGAGGGATGATTTCTTATGTGGCTAATAACTATGCATAATATTAAAATTCAACGGGGGGGGGGGGGGGGGGGGGTTACCCAGAGGCACTCTCCAATAAGTTTTAATAAAACATGTGTTCATAAACAAATCTCAGTTTACGTATTTCTGAATTGGACATTCAAACATGGACGGGTCCAAATGTGTAGTATATATCCACATGCCACTAAATATTTTTTTCCCCAAAATGCATTATGACCTCAGTACATATGCAATAAAAATAGCACAAAGTGGAGTATGATTTCTGATTTGGCTAATAACTATTCATACTATCAAAATTCATTGGGGGCGGGGGAGGGGAGGGGGAGGGGTTACCCAGAGGCACTCTCCATTAAATTTTAATAAAACATGTGTACATTAACAAATCTCTGTTTTCGTGTGTCTGCATTGGACATTCAGCATGTACGGGTCCAAGTGTGTAATATATGTCCACATACCACTAAATATTTTGCCCCCAAAATGTAGTATGGTATGTTTTCGTGTGTCTGCATTGGACATTCAGCATGTACGGGTCCAAGTGTGTAATATATGCCCACATACCACTAAATATTTTTCCCCCAAAATGTAGTATGGTATCAAATATCTTAGTTGGTCGGAATGACGAATATGGAAACCCCAAGATGAAAAGAATGAAAAATCAATGCATGAGATACAGACTAAGACATGTAAACAAGATTTAGTAACTAGTTCGGTGCTGAATTATTTTATGTAGGTTTTTGGCTAATGAGTGTTCAGTACACCAAAATATACCAAAATGTATCGGAGAGTACCCAAAGGCACTCTCCCATAAATTTTAATAGAACCAGTGTACGTATACAATTCTCTATTTTCATGTGACTAAATTGGCCGATCAGTTGGACACAGTGTTAACTTTGCCCATACTGTGTTTCATGTGTACAAGTTTTGCTATCTATATTTGGTTGTTGCATTCATTTGAAGCTATTCGTTCTGTTATTACAAGAACCGTTTGATAAAATTACAATCTTTGAAAATTGAGAACATATAAGTTGTCGTAGTAGCTTGGAAGGACTGATACGGAAACACAAAATGAAAAGAGTGAAAAATCAATGCATGAGATGCAAACTGAAACTGGTAAACAAAATTTAGTAACTGTTTCGGTGCTGAATTATATTATGTTGTTTTTTGGCTAATAACTATTCATACTATTAAAATTCATGGGGGGGGGGGGTACCCAAAGGCACTCTCCAATAAATTTTAATAAAACAAGTGTACATAAACAGATCTCTGTTTTCGTTTTTCTGAATTGGACATTCAAGCTTAGACGGGTTCAAGTGTGTAAAAAATATCCACATACCACACATTATTTTTCCCTCCAAAATCCATTTTGACCTCAGTAAATATGCAATAAAAATAGAACAAAGTTAAATATGATTTCTGCTTTGGCTAATAACTATTCCTAATGTTAAAATTCATTGGGGGGGGGGGGGGGGAGAAGGTGGGGGTGGGTACCCAGAGGCACTCTCCAACAAATTTTAATAAAACAAATGTACATTAACAAATCTCTCTTTTCGTGTGTCTGGATTGGACATTCAAGCGTAGACGGGTCAAAGTGTGTAGTATATATCCACACGCCACTAAGTATTTTTTCTTCCAAAATGCATTTTGACCTCATTACATATGCAAAAAATTTTTAGAACAGATTGAGGTATAATTTCTGATTTAGCTTTTAACTATTCATAATAGTAAAATTCATCAGGGGGGGGGGGGCACCCAAAGACACTCTCCAATAAATTTTAATAAAACAAGTGTACATAAACAAATCTATGCTTTCGTGTGCCTGAAATGGACGTTCAAGCTTAGATGGGTCCAAGTGTGTAATATATATCCATCTACCACAAAATAGTGTGTCCGTTTTCTTGTAACTAAGAAAGCTGGGGAGTTTGGATCAGCTTTAGGTAATCGACACATATGTGAGAAGGCCAGGCACTGGACAAAGAGGGGATGGATGATGGAATCTTAACCATGGGAATCTGCAAAGTGCGTTCTCCCAGCTCAATTGTTTTAATCCTCCACCCCCCCCCCCCCCCAAACAAAATAGCAATTAACTTGTCATCATAAATATCAATGTCTATTCTAGAGACATGTTTCTTGGGATAAAAAGTATGACCGGAAGCAGGAACCATATTTTATTTCCGAGAGAATGTGAAAAACCAAATGAAAAATAAGCTCCAAAATGTAGAATCGTTTGGATTCTATAATTTTAGATGAGAAAACTTATCTAATAAAACTGATGGAGAAATAGGAGAAGCCCGTCTTGTGCAATGTGGATTCGATCTAGTAATACCTTTTAAAATAAATTGTAATCTACCATTATCGGATGGGAATATTACACTCAAAAGCAAAAGAAGAGTCTTAACTCCACTAATATAATTTTGAATGGATTCTGTTGATAAAAAAATCTGAGCATATAAATGTAAAATATCTGTAGAAACAGGTAGCGGTTTCAAATCATAAAATTTATAGAACAAGAAAAATGCTTCAAATTGGATTTTCAAATTCTTGATTGTTCCATCTGCAAAGGCAGCTAAAGAAGAGTCCAAAGCTTCCATCCTGGAATTCGATATGAATTTAAGAGAGCCTGAAATAATAATACTAGAAAAAAATTATATTATTTAAATGTAACAGTGTAATGTCATTTCTACCAAAAAAATAAACTACCAGCTGTGAGAGAATTTGACTAATTTCCCATGTACTTGAACTTCTGACGTTGATGAACTAAATGATTTTGGCAGCTCATGCAGTATTGTGTCAAACCACCTGGGAAGAAGATCAGCTATCCTATTATCACACGCTGACAAATGCTTTACCATAATCTGAAATCCGTTGGAGGCTGCTAAAAATTGAATTTTTCCGAACACACAGTTGTAACACACTATTGTAAAAATGCATTACGATAGGCTCCTGAATTTAAAATTGATACCGTTACTTGGTTATTATACAAGACAACAATTTTCTTAACAGAAAATTGGTTGCCCCATAATCTCAAACTCCCTGAAATGGTTAACAGTTTTAAGACAATTAATATGAAGAGACATTTTATTCATGAATTCTTGAAATTTAGTATGAGAATATTCTTGACTACAAACTCCACCACATCCATTTAATTGGATAGTCGATATTCAGGTTTCATTTCTGTTAACTTATTTATTTAGTGATTTAATTATTTATTTTATCCAGTCATTTATTTATTTATCATATTTCTGTATACATTATGTAAACTTTGTTTACTATCAAAGGCCACATTAATAAAGCATTTTTTCTCGAGAGCAAGAACCACTATTACCACCAAGACCAAAACCCCAATGAAGTAAATTTGTTCGCGAATATTAATTTGACAGGGAGTGAATAAAGCTTAGCAGAATGTTTTTATTGACGATCAGATAAGGATTTCTCCCTAGAAGATGATCATTAATTCTTTTGAAGACAAAATAAACCAATGTGAAGAAAAATCGTTATGTAGTACTTCTAATGGCACGGTTGATATGTGTATGAAACGTTACTCGATGCAATACACCCGCTGAGAAATGTGCGTGGTACACCACACGTGAAATCCGGCCTACGAGTGAGAACGCCATGCAAGAACGCATCCGATTGGTCGTTCCTCATCGGATTGATGCTATTACGTGATGGAAATACTTGGACATGAAACACTATCAAGCAAGAAAGTGAACATACTGCCAAATGTAACATTTTTCCTTAAAACTATCAGCTTCGTCCACTTAATTCAAGCTTAATCGTGGTATACAGAACACACCTCTTGTAGGATGCGGAGGACAGGAATCAACGACCCTTGTTATGCTTTCCCTGCATTTCACGAGTCATTGATTCATGAACACTATCTTCATTGTGTTGTATCTTAATACTAAAGCCCAAATGCTCGCATTGCATTTAGTGTGGAGGTCTTTACTTTCAATGTGTTGTGCTTCGACAACCTATCAGTTATTTGATTTTTTAAATGTTGTGGCTTGGAAGACTGTGCAAATTGAATTATTTAAAAAAGCTGATGTTATTTTCCAGGGATGCTGAAGGGAAGGTCCATGTTAGAGATTGGAACAGGTCCACTTCCGTTGGTCTCAATGTATGCAACAGAACATTACGATGATATCTTTTTGGCCGATTTTGCGAAACCAAATATAGATTTCCTGAAGGCTTGGCAAAGCGAAGAAAATCCCAAAGAACGAGATCTTCTGCGACCTGTATTCGAGAGCGCGGCACATTTGCGCGCCGATATGTATGTTAAATTACCTTTTAATAGCTGAGCAATAAATGTACAGTACGGCCGCCGTGGACTGGTTACCTTCCATGAGTGGGCAATATGTCCACACACACACACACTAATAATAGATTCCAAACACTGATTATAGGACCAGATACAAACCGGTGCTTCATTAATTAAAACTTGGATGATGATGATTTTTATTACCTGCTAAACGCACGCGTGCACATCACTGCCCACACGTGGATTACGACCAGTACACGACGACTGTACAGCAAACTGGCTAGCACACCATTTTAGAATAGAATATGTTTTTTAAAAGATTCTAATTTAATTGTCTTTAATGATATTCGATCTGCGTGCATGTGTTTGGTCGAGGTGAGTTTTTCTGTGAATAATATTCCTATATTATGCATGTTGTTGCATGGTACCGCCCTCCCCCACCCCACCCCTCCCCTCCTTTGCCAAATAAAAATCTATGGGGACGTCGAGTGGTGCACTTAAGCTGTAATTGTTGCATGTGGGTTGTTGGTATTCACATGAGCTGTTCACAATGGTTTTTCATTTTCAATATTGGCCAGCGTTGACAATAATAAAACTGTAGTCTCCACAAAAGTTGATATGATTGCAATGATATAAATGTCGGTGACTTTGGCCGCGTTAGGGTATATTATGATACACACAGCTATTCTGAATTGAATTATAACAAGTGAAAAGAATTATGTGTCGATGGAGTATGAATGTGCAAAGGGCGTGTTAAGGTTTGTATGCGGTGCTACCAAGAAAGAAAGTATCTAGACCTCCGCGGCTGCTGCATAGCTAGCATATTGTGAAACACAACAGACCAAGATGGCGACCTCCATCGAACATAATGGCGCACAGAGACACGTAACACGGGTGGTGCGTATTTAGTAATCCCATTTCACCGTGTCATCACAATATGGCCGCCTGTGTGGGATACCATGACAACCCACACGCCGTGACAGGTCATTTAGCTGAAGACTTTGTTTCCATGGTCCTGCCTGGAGTACTGCAAAAGGTCAACCCGTCCTTCTACTGACTATGTATTAGAGCCGTTACACACTGCTGCAATGGAATCCTTGCGAATAATTAAATGATAATGAACAAACTCTACGCAGTGTGATATCCCACATATGAGTCTTGCTGTGAAACAAGTACACATATCGGCAGGGCTGTGACCAATATATAAATTGATACATCAAATCACAAAACATTGTGTCAACCATTTCAGGGAGTTTGAGAATATTGGTTGCCCCATAATCTCAAACTCCCTGAAATGGTTAACAGTTTTAAGACAATTAATATGAAGAGACATTTTATTCATGAATTCTTGAAATTTAGTATGAAAATATTCTTGACTACAAACTCCACCACATCCATTTAATTGGATAGTCGATATTCAGGTTTCATTTCTGTTAACTTATTTATTTAGTGATTTAATTATTTATTTTATCAAGTCATTTATTTATTTTCATTGATGACGTGTATCAATTTGGACAGTGACGTAAGTGGGTGTCTTTATTTTCCAACAAGCCTAATATAATAGGCAACGCCCTGTGGCTATATTCAATAAAAAGGGGAGACAAAAATCAGAAATTGTATCTTTATCGTCATGTGATGCAAAGCACGTGTGGTTTGTATGTGCCCTTCATTTCAAAATGTTTTATCGCATTTCACTCTATCCATACCATGATTGAGTAATTTCTCTGTTTTCAGTACAATATATCTGTATTACTTTCCAAAGAGTGATTTACAGTGATTTCCCGGTTTGATTATAAACGATAACTTAACAAGTGAATTATGCAATCAACAATTGAGTCATGTATCCGTGCGCGCAAATGAAGACGCTTTGTCGTGGGTGTAACGGGAACTTCATTCTTTTTTTAACTCTTTACCTAACATGAAAAACAGACGACACTAGCACACAAAATTCTTAAATAACTATTTTTTTCATTTTTTTTTGTCTCAAAACATAGGTTATGACCCCTCATTGGAACGATCTCGATGAGCTCGTTCCAATGTGGGATCATAACCTATGTTTTAGAGACAAAAAATTGGCCATTTTTGAGAATAGCGCTGGCCGGTTTTGGCCATTACGCAAGGTAAAGGATTAAATAATATAATTAGCTTTAATAATGAAAAGTAATAAACAGAGTAATCGTTTGACTGGACTGGTTACGTGAAATAATCCATTCGAGGCGAGAGACAATATTGTAAAACACTCATGCGCATTCGCACACTCGTATTTGTACAACGTCCCTCACCTCTCATGATTTATTTCACGCAACCAGTCCAGTCAAGCGATTACTCTCTATGTAACATGACTTCTTGTATCGTTACAGGACAAAGGCAGAAGACATAGAGAACGCCCTGAGAAAAAAGATCAGATCCATTTTGTTTTGCGACATCTTACAGACGAATCCAATCGGACCAATACAAATGTCGTTCGATTTCGTTGCCGCACCGTATTGTATGGATGAAGTGGTTACTCATGTTCAACAGTTGAAAGACGTGCTTATGAACTGTATAAATCTTTTGAAACCTGGTGGATTATTTCTATATATCGGTGATGATTCCACATTCTATTCTGTGAATGACCAGACGAGACGAACAAACCTGCAGCTTATCAGTCCAGAAGAGAGAATAAAAGCGTTCGAGGCAGCGGGGTATCAAGTTTTGGACTGGTCGACAAATACGGTTGACGCTGATCCAGAAATGGAGCACATCTACGATGGCCTGACTGATTTCATATTCCTGGCCCAGAAGAAATAATTCAATTTCTTTCACGGTTAAAACATGATTACTTGCATGCTAACGCGATATCTGTAAATCATGTAGCAAAGTCTATGTCTTAAAAAGACACCCTTTTCAGTAATATGGAAATTGTTGACACACACAAATTATTTTTATAATCAATTGATCTCGGTTGTTTTATCACGATGAGTTGTTGAGACCGGGTCGCCGAGTTGAAACAGGGCGCCGTAAGAGTCCCGTTTGATCGGGCTGATCTGTTCCAGTCAACGATATAGAATATGACAACCAATATTGCTGGACTGTTATGACAATTTATTTATTTTTGTATGGCAGTGGTTGATTAAATATTAAATACACAACCTGAAATGTAAACATAAATGGAGATTATAATCACGAGATTACATATAATAATTAAATTTTCTTTAATGATATCCGATTTGTTGTAGGTGATTGGTTGAAGTGATTTCTTCATAACTCGATGAAAACTTTTCCTATGGTATAAATGTTTTTACTTTGTCCCTCCAACTTGTTACACTGTAATTGTCGTAGGTGGACTTCAGTTAGTATCCACACAGGTTGTTGATGCTGTTTTTTCTCTTCACCATTCGAGACTGCGTGTATCAAACTATGTTGAAAATAATAAAAATGGCGTGCGCACAAAAGGTGATATGACTGTAATGATATAAACGGCGGACTCTTCGACCACATAACGGAACATTGTAATACAAGTAAACACTCTGAACTAAATTATAGGAATTGGAATGAATTACCTGTCGTTTATCGGAATGTGAATGTGGGATGGACGTGTCTAGCATTGTGTGAAGTGCACTTCATACAGCTTAACACGCCCACTCCACACTCAAACTCTAATAAGGTGAACGAAAATGCGTTTCAATTTTATATAACCGATGAAACAGGACGCATTCATCTCGTTGTAGTATCTGAAATGCCAAGAAGTGTAAAATCAACATTATTACTAATCGCCTTCAACATCACATACTTTTTATGCTTTTGTTGGATTAGCTTCCAGAAAATTCTTGAGCAAAGCATTATCAAACCGACCTCGAAAAGAAAGTTTGTCTGGACTGTACTCTAAGAAATCACTTCTCGTTTGTAAAATTGTCGCCTCAAAATTCTGTGCGTGTCACGTGAGTCTTGCTTGTGGAAGGAATGATACAATTTGGGAAAGTTGAGATACTTGTTTTCGGTTAGCTAAACTTTATGCGCAAATTTTAGGGATATTAGGGGCCTATTTGTGGAAGTCATTTAATAAAATTTGTTTTCTGATCTGTTCTGTTAAATATTACCAGTGGTCAGATTTAATGAACATGGAGATAAACTAAGTCTTGTAAATAACATTTATTCTTGTTTATAATCATGAGCCAATAACAAAACAAATACGAAGTAACACAGGTTCCACTCAGTTACTTCCCCTGTTCTAATCTATCGCACTGCAATGCGTTCCACTAAAAACAGTAGCACTGAACACGTACCACCTGATACTACATGATCTAAGTGCCGTGTTAGATAAAACCTTCCTCTGATTTACTATCCCCAGAATGTTGTAAAGATATTTTTCAGAATAATCCCTGAATTCAGAGAGAAATGTTCAAGTCGTGTGAATATCAGTTCAGTCCATTGTCCTTGACCGTCCTTGACCGTTCATGTAAACTATGTTAGCTTTCTGGTGCTCCAGTTGGAATACTTGCTTATTGCACCGGTTGCAGTATTGGGTAACTACAGAATGGGATAAGCAACTCTCCCGAAAATGTGGTCCCCAATGACGAAAGCACGTGCGTTGATTATTGGTAGGAATGAATTCGATGATTCTTATGCTTCCACTCTCTCAGAGTATCACAGTGGAAGCATGACCAAATCGGATTTATAGAGTCATATTTTATCATCAGCAAGCACTTCTAACCATAGAGTATTACTGCATCCTAGGCGAAGCCTGCAATATAGAATCTGGGCTAAACGGGTTTTATGGCTGACATAGAAACTGAGTATCTTGCGATTATCCTTGTTAAGATAATGTTTGAAGATGGTGCGATTAGGATTTTCTCACACTTGAATTGGGTTCTCATTCCAAAGATCAATTGTGGAAGGTAGAAAGGAGGATTAATGACTGTGTGTTCTGCATCTGACATTACTCAAGTTAGAACTGTTTCATTAACTTTTAGTTTCCGCGAGTGCTGTGGGATCAACAATGATATATGATGGGGTGTTAGACGATGGTACATTTTGAAGTACTCTATAAGTTTAAGTTTTTTCTTTCTTGATACCAAAGTTCCCCAGTCGGTCTCAATATACTGAGACAGCTTTCCTGCATTTTTAGTTTCTCTTGTCACAATCTGAGCTGCTTCAGTTTGATTTTTGTTCAAGTCCACAGACTCTTTTGCACTGCTATTTGCCCGCATTATGACTGCATATAATAATGCTGGGCGAAAGAAAGTAAAGAAAATCTTTTCGGGACTGAACCTTAGTTGCCTAATCATACCAATTCATTTCGACCCTAATGTGGTTATTTCACACAGATGAGGCGACCAACTGCCACGCTTATTTATGGGCAGCCCGAGGTGTTTGTGCGTTTGGACGTTAATTATATACTGTGAAAACATTGTCAGATAGGGGTTGGTCTATTGTGATATCTTACGTGTAATTACCATTGATTTCGATTTATTTGGATTGGACGTTACAATACCAGTCTCAATTACGCAAAGGTCATTATTAAAGATTTCAGCTTCCAATTGCACGTTCTCAACAAAAAGAAAAAGAGTGGCATCATCAGCAAAGTGTCTGATATTACTTTTAATCTTGTCAATTACGTCGTTGATGTAGATTTAAAACAGGAGGTGCCTAGCATAGATCCTAGGGAAACTCCGGCATTGATATTCCACCATGATGACGATGCTGAGTTAACATAGGCATTGCTATCTGTCTTATAGGAAAGACTGAAACCAGCGAACTAATGGGTCAGTGATACATGCGCGTTCAATCTTAAACGGCAAACCTTTATGCCAGATTTTATTGAATGCTTTACTTAACCTTTTGCGACTGCACTACGTAATATTACGTACGAAAATTGCCGGGCGTTGCTACTACGGTACGTAATATTACGTACTCTGACTTTGAACCCGAGCGGGTGCTTTTTCGTCCAGGAACATGATACTTCATAATTTCATTAAATAGGATGGATGCTAAGTGCATGTGTGTGGTAGACCAATCCATATTTTCAACGCGCAGCCAAAAGGCTGCACGTTGCAAATATTAATTGGTCTACCCCCCAAGTAATGAATATGGACTCTTCCTGTTGCTGTCATTTAACTGATATGGAAGATACCACCAGAGTTCAAAGGGCTAACGATTGCGTTTGACGTCGCCAAAACCTGATTCTTCGTGATGTCTAAACGTCACGATAACCGTAGTCGGAAAGGGTTAAAATCACAGAATACGACTCGACTTTCTTTCTCGTGGTCAGGTGCAGAACTAAATATATGATAACTTTCAGTTAATTGCAGAGCTGTTGAGTCAGATGGGAGGAAGGCGGATTGAAAGGGTGAAAATACAGAGTTGCTTTGTAGAAATGAGATTATTCTTTTGAAAATACACCTTTTGATGACTCTACTTAGACAATTCAGTAGAGTTACTTAATGATAATTAGTTACCAACTGGAGGTTCCCGGATATGTAGTCAGACACAGCATTACCTATCTTCCACTCAGTTGGATATATAACGAGTGGATCAGCATCATATTGAAGACAGTTGTCATTGTCAAGGGAAGTACCAAGCTCATTGAGCATCTTTTAAGAATTCCGGGCTGATGCTCTCTGGGTTACATGCTTTTCAGACACTCGGAGAATCGAGTGCTTCTTTCACTTTCTTGAAGGTAAGAGTAATCTGACTTATTTCAGAGCGGTCAGGGTTGAATGGCATATGCGAGAGGGAATGACCTTGGTCGTCAACTGATGGATAGTACACAAATTGGTTGTTAAGAATTTCGGATTTCTCTGTCTCGAGTGAGATGAGTTTCTCATTTAAAAGAATGTCAGGAATGGGCCACCGGATTTTAAAAAGTATAAGTTTTCCACCACTCGGGAGGACTTGTTGAGGGCTGTTTAGAACGGTGCCAGTCTTCGTAAAGTATAAATGTTTTGAGTTCCTTATTTCTGGTGTTACTTCGTTTCGTTTATTTCTAAATTTTCCTATGCTTGTGTGGAATTTACTAACTCTGCTTTGCGATAGAGATGTTTCTTTGGCGTATTAGGCGTCTCAGGTTATTGTAAAATCACTTCTGTTGTTGGAGTCTTATAGGTAACAGTTTGTTGGGAATGTATTTAGCAGCTGCATTCGTTATTATGCCAGTTTGTAGCGGAGGTGATGCCGCGGTAAGGTCTGGCCAGTTGATATCTGAGAGTTGACTATTTACTCCTGGGAAACTCCCATTATCGTATGAGGTTTGCTGTGGATTTTTCGGAAATTTATTGTTGCAATAACAGGACAATGGCACCTGGCATAATTGCCAAGACAAAGGTCAATAACCAATATCTTATGTTGTGTACTGTGGATTTTTCGGACATTTATTGTTGCAATTACAGGAGAATGGTATCTGGCATAATTGCCAAGAAAGGGGCCACCGACGTCCGCGGTTGCAGTTGAGGGGGGGGGGGGGGGGGGTCATCGTTTACAAGGATCAGGTCTATTAATGAGGATGAATTTTCAGTGCAGTACGTCGGTGTGACAACCAACTGCTTGAAAATGAACTGTTGGCAAGTCGTTGCAGTGAGACGGAGAGAACGGCTGCCTGATTATCGTTGAAGTCTCCGATAAGCAAGAGATTATCGATACCTGCGCCAAGTGCTCTTTCAAGGGATGTTTCAATCAAGTCCCATAGATCACTGTTTGAGTTGGGTGCAGTACCGTGAACCTACAAGAATCGATCCATCGGTGGTATATTCCTGAGCCCATAGACATTCCAGACCAGGTATTTGCAGATCTGGATGTGCCTTGAACGGTAGACCGTTTTCAGTAGAAATTATTACCCCACCACCTCTTGAACCCCGTCTTTACGCAAAGGGTTGTGAATACCCTCACGCCTCAAACCTGAAGTGAACCAGGTTTAGGTAACTGCACATACGGAAGAGGAAGCTTCTAACAGCTAAGTATATCCAATTCAGGATGTAGTCTTTGGCCGTTCAGATAAAATACTAAGAAACCATCCGCATTAGCAGACGGGGACCATGGTACGGAGAGCTCAGCCACGAGTTTTTTTTCAATGCCCCCCGCCGCGTACAATAGCAGTAATACCCGCAATATGTTAAAAATAAGTAGAACGTTAACGTTACTAGTAGAAGGCACAATCAGCAAAGTTAATATATGCGCTTGGGTTATCTACGACTGGTAGGGCAATCATTATTTTTAGTCCAAATAGGCCACGTGACGAGACCAACAACATCAAGATAGTACTAGGGTAGTCGAACTGTTTTTTACGATGCACACTTGAACGCGCCTTTATTGTAAACAGTCCCACTCTCATGCGGCACGTCACCCATTGTTTTGAAATGAGTGGGTTATGCACGGGTGAGTATGGACTGGCATGGTACTACATACCACAGGGGAGACAAACTGACTGGACTGCACACAGGTATTGGTGATTCACATAGGATGTTCCGGTCATTCTCGGATATAATATTGGTCTGATCAAAGTTTTAGGATGAAGATCACGTGTGTAAGGAGAAAAGGGTAAAAACTAGTATGTACAAGATTAAGGAAACAAAGGCAAAAGGAAATATAAACATACAGAGATCGTGAAAACACATGTTATAGGTTAGGATTTATGAGGTTTCCGTGGGTTATCCTTCACACTTTGAGTGCTTTGGGTTAGATAGGGCGGGGGATCTGGGGTTTTTTTTAAATAATTATGTCCGGAGAGAACATCACTAAAGCATTCATAGAGTTGTAAGATGTATGTCATCGTACCCAGCCTTCCAGTGATTTATGATGGGTTTCTGAACGGATCCCCAGCACAATGCATGGTGAGCACTGAGGGGCGCACAAGGCTTTTGCGCAAACCCAACAGGCGACGTTACAGAGGCCTCAACACAGTCTGGTGGAAAGTAGGCGAATATTGCTCCATGTGCGGTCCACATTCAGGTAAAATAAAAAGAAAACATGTTCGAAAGAGTTGCGAGAGGCTATGAATTGAGTTGGCTTGAATTAGCTTAATCTTTTACCCAACAGGCACTTTAGTAAATCCGACGTCGCTGATTTCGTTTTATGTTGGTTCCTCTAAACCACAGTCTACGACCCCCTTCTCACGCCGGGGTCATAGGCCATGATTAAGAGAAGAAAATCGAAAGTTACTGTAGACGACCACGACCATTTTTCTTTGGGCGCCGGTTGGTTTTGGTCTTCACGTTTGGAAAAGGGCTAAAACCAACTATCGAGGTGGGCTTCCTTGCCCCCCCCCCCCCCCCGGAAATAAAAAACATAAACACACTGCAAACTGTGTTAGTATTTGGGGACGGGGGTGGGGTGGCAGTGCTTCATGTTTCATTTGTACATAATTGATGTTTAGATTGAGGTGGAGGAAGTTATCATAAATTGAGGCCCCTGCACACCGGATGCGAAACGAGCACCGCGATCGATGCGACAAATTCAAAAGGATATCTTCGTTTTTTTCTGTTGGGGGAGGGACGAGGGTTGTTGGTTAAATACAGTACGGCCGCCGTGGACTAGTCACTTTCCACGGGTGGGTAATAGTTTCACGGAAGCACTAAATATTAGATTTCAAACACTGATTAAATAAGAATAAAAAATTTTGATGATGATGACTTTTGTTACCTGGTAAACGCATGCGTGGACATCACTGCCCACGCGTGGATTTCGACCAGCCAAGGCGACTCTACTGTAGTTTATTTCGTCTGACGTCGGATTAATATTGATATTCTCTCGTCTTACTATAAGAAAGACAAATAAAATCATTCTATAATTTTATTTAAGTTTTTATTGTGTTTCTATAAATCAACGAATAGGATCCACAATACCATGTTGACAATCAAGTTGCGATCGCATCTTAATACACTTGTGTATAGTTATGATTAATGTGTATGATGGATGGTATTAGAAAAAAAAATATCCCAAATTAACCCTTTACTCAACGTAACGGCCAAAACCGCCCAGCACTATTCTCAAAAATCGCCAATTAATTTTCATTATGTTTTCATTTTTTACCTCAAAAACATAGGTTATGACCCTTCGTTGGAACGAGTTCGTTGAGCTCGTTCCAACGAGGGGTCATAACCTATGTTTATGAGACACAAATGAAAAAAATTAGTTATCAAGAATTTTTTTTTAAGTGTCGTCTGCTTTTCATGTTAGGTAAAGGGTTAAAATAATAGCCATCATGGCCGATGAAAGATTTAATTTTCCACTCACCCAGTCCTAATCAATCCTATTGATTCATAGCCTTTGTCATATTGTGTAAAACATCCAACATAATGCAAATTTTAACACAATACTGCAATTTCATATTCCTTCCTATGGGCGTGCCAGGAAGACAGCCAGTCTGACTATGCCCCTCCCCCCACTCTCCTGGCGACGAACAAATATTTTCACAGCTGATGTTGAGTGTTATACTTAAGTTTGTTAAACTATGTACAACGATGTATATGGTATAACAGTTCTAAATATTTTCTCTAAGGCGACAATTGTCACGTTCGTGTGAAAGAAAATATGATCGCATCATTTTGATTTGGAATTCAAATATCTTTGTCAAGTATAGCCCTTCAGACAACTTTTTACAATTTTCAAAACTGGCCATGCAACAAATTAGAAAGAAAGATGACAGGAAGGAAACTACCGGTCACGAGCATATTTTTTTCTGGAAATTTCCAATGAAAACACACCAATAATCAATTTTTAGTCGTGTGACGTATATGAGCATTAAATGCCAGTAGACATGTTTCAGACGACTCTTCGTGTCAGTCAGACAAATCTAATTCCCAAACTTGAATTAGATCCGTGTGGTTATAGACGTCGCATCACCGTCGACTCGAATAAGACTTTTTCGAAACTGCCATCTTGGACTTTAATCTGTGCAAGGTCACAGGTCGCGGGGTGCAAACAAAGCGATTTCCATGTTTATTCGATTGAGTTCTGTGCCAGCCAAATCAACTAGTTTTGTGAAATATCCAGTTTAAATTCGTAAAACCGATGTCTTCATTCGAATTAACTGAAGGGACAACCCTAGACCATGTTATACGATGGAATATCGCAGGTTTACAGAGTTTTTTTTACAGAGGCGAGGACTTGTTTTGAATGGCAACAATGACACGTGTGTTGCATGGAGTTTCTTGGCTTGGGAACTCCCCGGAAGTTGTTGAAAACGGTGTCCACAGCATGCATTCAAACACCATTTATGTCGATAGGAACTCAATTCGAAATAATGAAACTTCTAATACAATATTGCTATTGCCTTAAACAAATGGTAACCTTGGCTGAATGTTTTTTGAATTCTCACTAATGAACGTAATGGGGTCCGAAGCACTTCACCCGCTCTCTTCTCCCATTGACCAGAACGTGTTTTCTTGAAATGTTTACACCTCGAGACCTGTGACCTTGCATAGATTAAAGTCCAAGATGGCAGTTTCGAAAAAGGCTTATTAAATTCAAATGAAATGATAATGATATGCTAATCGGGAAAACACAAACTGTTGTGACGTAATTTACAATTTTCAATAACGTTCACAGTGAAATTGAATTCGAGTCGACGGTGATGCATCGTCTTTTACCAACGCAGATCTAATTCGAATTTGGGAATTGTTTTTCTTCCTTCATTTGGACTGGGGGTAGAGAGGCAGCCAACTAAGCTCTACAGACACTACTCTGCAATTTTCTTTTAAAACATTATGCGCCATGTTATCCCATTAAAACACTATAAATTGCACACAAGTAGTATAGCTCGTACGTTTGAGATCCATTCGGCAGGACCCCGGTGCAGGACCCCGGAAGTGACGTCATGTCACGTGACGTAGTGGCGCCATGTTGTGTTGTCGTGGTAACCCGCGTGAGCGGCCATGTTGTGACGTCATCTCCATAGTGATACGTGGTGTAAGTGCGCATGCGCAGCGCGTGTTGTTAGGGTGATACGTGTTTCCGTCGTCCATTTTGTATACTGGAGGCCGCCCTCTTGGTTTCTATGGTAGCACGTGATTGCTATGTTACCCAATTGTTCTGCAATGGTACGGGGTATGTTCGGAGGGTGTGTTCGATTGTAGAAGAGTAAATATAATTACCACAAACAACCCGACAATCCCTCCAAATCACCAAAATCCACCCGAAATCACCTATGACTTTATTTCCCCAATTGATCGGCTTAGTACGTAGTGCTATAGTACTAAAGGGTACAAGGGGTGCATTCGACTGAAGTGGAGTAATTTTCTGGTTCGGATTTTCCCAGAATCCTCATTTAATTACCCAAATAAACCCGTCAAGTTGTATTATTTCGAATTCTTTAAGAATCCCTTTTTTTGATCCCATGACGTGTTATTTCCCTATTAAGAGTAGCACGTAATACAGAGGGGGTGTGTTCGTTTGAAGTGGAGTAATGTTCCCATTTTTTTGGATCCCATGACGTTTTATTTCCCTATTAAGAGTAGCACGTAGTGCTATAGGACAAATTTACCCAGAAATCCTCTGCTTCTACTTGGAACTATATTTTTATAAATTCCTACGCTCTATTTTTAGTAACATCCTTAACTGACCCCCCTAACTAATTGTTAGGGTCTATATTTAGCAATTTCTTTAAATGCCCCCCCCCCCTTCCCCGTAGGAACCCCGGGAAGTAAGCAGCACTTGTTTACTGTGGTAAACCAGTTCCGCTTTACTAGTAAAATAGGACCCAGTCACCAATGCTTGGGGTGAAAGTCCTCTAAAATGGACAACATGTTGATCAACGATTGACTAAACTTGACTTCATCTCCATGTTGTGTCACGATTAGCCATGGTGCATAAATATGTGACGTTAACCACCAACAAACAAACAAACAAACAAATGACCCCCCCTAACTACATGATTTTAAATAATAAAATTAATGAGGATCAAGATGTTTTTACACTGACCAATCAGAGCGAAGTTAATCCACCAATCAGATTTCTGGATTTCCATTGTGTTTCTTTCCCATTACTTTCTATACTAATTTTCTAAATTTCCCAACTTTAACCTATAATCCTATAGGAAACAAACACAAACGCCCATCGAGAATGAAAATATCGATGAAAAAACGTTGTGACGTCGTGACGTTTTCAAAAACGTCCGTCACGTCTAAATAAATTCCGGAGAAGAATAACGTCGCGCCATTCTGTTTCGATCCTTCGAACTGAACACATCGCTAAAGAGTTTTCTATAGCAATTTTGCCTTTGCAAAACTTTTATGAAGATGGAGGCTGAAGCTGCTACTGCCGTTACCAGAACTGATGTCTACGCCTGTGAAGAGTGTGGAAAGCCCTTTACGGACCGTCGGAACCGGAATCGCCATGTGCGCACCCAGCACGCCACCGGAGAGAAGAAGTCTTTCGATTGTACCAACTGTAACAAGACCTTTACGAGGAAAGAGTATCTCCTTGACCATCTGAAGAAATGTTTGGAGACATATACATGTATGGAATGCGGCCAGGAGTTTAACCAACTGCTCCATTTTAATCGACACAAGAGCGTTGCCCACCGACCAGTTCCTGTACCATCTAAAAGGAAGACTGATGAACCGAAGAGAGGACCACCTAAACAACCACGGACCACGACGACCACCCATTATGATGTTGACCCAATTGAGTTTGAAAAGAATATGATGTCTGAAGAAGAGCCAGATGAGATGTTGACCGTGTACGAAGATAACTGGAGTTCTATTAGAACTCGCCACATGATGAACAGAAGAGTCCAGGACCAATATAACTACCGGATCAACGATGTGAACCTGAAGATGATGACTGATGAATTGATGACTACCATATTTCTGCCACAACAGCTAAGATTTAAAATTAATCTGAGTTTTGGTTTTATCCTGCGACACAATGAAACGAATGAACTGAAGTATTACCATCCATCACAAAACAACGCCCGGGTACTTGATGTTCCACAACTTGTATGCTGCCAAGAAGACTTTGAAGAATTCCTTGATGATGTCATGGAAGAAGAAATCCTGGAATGGGCCAAATTAAAACGACCCAACACCAAATGGCTTGTGGAGAGAGTTACCAACGTCACATTTTATGTGAATAAGCTGAAAGACCACCCAATTGGAATGGTAGAAGATCTTCCTGACTACATTCTCCAGAACAAAGCAGTAAATGCTTTGGTGAAAGATAAACGTCGCCAGTTTACCTACGAAGACAACCTGTGTATTTTCCGCTGTTTAGCTTTATGGAGTGGTTCCAAAGCACACACATTGAATAATACAACAGATGCCATGTACAACAAGTATACAAAGAAGCCAAAGAATGAATTCCGTGGAGTAACTTTAGCCGAATTACCTGACTTGGAGAAATGTTTTGAAGTAAATATCCAAGTATATGAACTTGTCAAGAATGATGACGACCAAATTGTTGTCAAATTAGTACAGAGATCTCACAGAAAGTATGAAGATACCATGTATGTGAACGTTTACAAGAACCATTTTAGCTACATCATCGATATAGACCAATACTGCAAATCCTTTGAATGCCGCAAATGAGGCAAATTATGTAAATCGTCACGAGAAAACCTGAACAGATGAAGTAAATTACCAGTATGTTGGCGGTGTATACCATCCATCCCAGTCCATATTTGATCTGTTAGACGATGAAGGTATAGAAGTATCTGAAGAGAAGAAGTTTTATCCATACCGTGCAACGTTTGATTTTGAAAGTTACTTTGTCAAATCCAGTCGACCTGCTGACAGTGATAAACTGATATGGGAAGCAGAACACCGACCATTGAGTGTTAGTGTATGTAGTAATGTTCCAGAATACCAAGAACCGAAATGTTTTATTACAAATGGAAATTCTCAAGAACTTGTTGAAGAAATGATGACATACCTCACAGCTATTTCATCTCATTGCCACCAACTGATGCAGACCTACCATGCTTGGACCTTGTTTAAACTCAGACAGAAAATTGATGAAACGCTGGAAGCGGAAGCCAGAGCTACTGGAGAAGATACATCCAAGATGCACCCTTTACAAAAGTTGGAGAAGAAATTTCAAGACTACCTGCAAGAGATGCCCGTCATCGGATTCAACTCTGGAAAATATGATATGAATGTAGTCAAGCGTGAACTGATGACATACCTGAAGAGACAGAATCCACTCAAGTTTGCAGTGAAGAAATCGAATAACTACATGTGCGTCTCGACAGAATCTTTCAAGTTTGTTGATATTTGCAACTACCTCGCTCCAGGATTCAGCTATGACAAGTTTTTGAAAGCATTTGGCTGCTCCGTGACGAAGGGATTTTTACCATATGAATGGATCGACAGCTTGAACAAATTGGATCAAGACCACCTACCAGACCATGAAGCCTTCTACAGCTCTCTCAAGAAAGAAAATATATCCAATGAAGAATACCAGTACTGCCAGCATGTATGGAACGACCTGGAGATGACATCTTTCCGTGATTTTCTGATCTGGTATAATAACCGAGATGTAAAACCATTCCTTGAAGCAGTTGACAAGCAGTTTACTTTCTACCAAGAACGCCACATCGACATGTTTAAAGATGGTATCAGTGTTCCGGGCCTCACGTTGAAATACCTGTTCCAGACCATGAATGATGACACTTACTTCACATTATTTAACCAAAAAAACAAAGACTTGCATCACTTGGTGAAAGACAACATCGTTGGTGGACCTTCAATTATCTTCATCCGATACCACGAGAAAGATGTTACCAGAATCAGAGAAACAAAATATGGCAAAGAAGCAAAACCATGTGGAAGTATTATAGGCTATGATGCGAATGCATTTTATCTTTGGTGCCTAATGCAAGAGATGCCAACGGGTTGGAGTATTAGACGTCGTGAAGAAAACCAGTTTAAACCAGAACATCCAATGAAGTATGGTAAAATGGCTGAACAATGGTTAGAGTTTTTAGCAATGAGAGATGACATCCACATCAGACATCAGTTTAACGGAGCTGAAAAAATGATTGGTCGAAGTTGCCTGTTGATGGTTGGTGCAAAGAGACACAGACTGTATATCAATTCCATGGCTGCTTCTGGCACGGACATACCTGCATGAAAGATAAGAATGGCCTTCCTATCATCCATAATGAAGTCAGAGATAAACCGATGAAAGAACTGCTACAAAACACCCGTAACAATGCAAAGTACATCACCGATTTGGGCTATAAACTTATTAGAATCTGAGAGTGTGAGTGGAGAGAGATGAAGAAGACCGATGCCACACTCAAAGCCTTCCTGAAAGAGAACTTTTCAGACAAAATAGATGGTGCGATGACAGAGGAAGAAATACTGAACAAAGTGAAGTCCGGTGAACTGTTTGGTTTAGTCGAATGTGATATACATGTACCAGATCACCTGAAAGAGTACTTTGAAGAGATGACACCTATCTTCAAGAATACAGATATTTCCATAGATGATATTGGTGAACACATGAAGTCCTTTGCCGAGAAGAATGGAATCATGAAGAAACCCCGTAGAAGTTTGATCGGAAGCTATGGAGCGGAGAAAATGTTGTTTGCAACCCCTTTACTGCAGTGTTACCTCCAGCATGGTATTGAAGTTGATCACGTCTATCAAGTTATCCAATATAAACCAAGAAGATGTTTTGAAAAATTTGGAGATGAAGTATCTGAAGCAAGAAGACAAGGAGATGTTGACCCTGACAAGTCGATCGTTGCCGACACCATGAAGCTGTTGGGAAATTCTGGATATGGCAAAACCGTCACCAACAAAGAGAAGCATCGACGTGTGTGCTATTGCGACGACGAAGAAGTCACCAAAGCTGTAAATGACATGTCCTTCAGAGCCTTGAATCCATTAGATGAAACATTATATGAAGTCGAACTCAACAAGGAGACCATCAAGTTGGATCTGCCACTTCACATCGGATTCTTTGTTTACCAGTATGCGAAACTCCGGATGCTTCAGTTCTATTATGAGGTCATCGATACTTTTATCAACCGCCAAGATTTCGAATATGCTGAAATGGACACAGATTCTGCCTATATATGTACCTCGTCACCATCCATAGATGAATTAGTGAAACCAGAGAAGAGAGTAGAATTTTACAAAGAGAATCACAAGTGGTTTCCATCAGAGTGTTGTGATTTCCACAGAGATGATTATGTGAAAACCAAATTAGAAGGCAAAGAATGGCTGTCACCCTCATGCTGCCAAGAAAGAAAGCGTTTTGACAGGAGAACTCCAGGCTTGTTTAAGGTAGAATGGCAAGGAACCGGCATTGTTGGATTGTGTAGTAAAACATATTATTGTTTCGGTGCCACCAATAAATTCAGTTGTAAGGGAATCAGCAAACGCCACAATGATTTGACGAAAGACAGATATTTGCAAGTTTTGAAGACCCAACAAAGTGGATCTGGCATCAACCGAGGATTTGTGATGAATGACAACACTATGTATACCTACCAGCAGAGCAGAGATGGACTATCATATTTCTACCCAAAACGAAGAGTTTTAGAAGATGGAGTTAGCACCATACCACTAGAGATTTAAAGAAGAAACAATTGAGTGAGTGTCAAATTTTTCTACAACCTGAACCAAGTCTAGCTTTTGCCAACAAAAAGTCCTATTTAGTTGACCAAAAAATTCCTAAAAAAACCGAAATGGTTTTTAGGTGGTCTACTCAATCATATTAGGCTCATCAAATTTTTAAAGTCCTTTATGGCATTCTCTAAAGTCCTTTATGGCAGTTTTTCTCTAAAGTCCTTTATGGCAAGTTCTTCTCAAAGTAAAAAGTCCTATATGGCATTCTCTAAAGTCCCTTAGGGCAAGTTGTTCTCAAAGTAAAAAGTCCTTTATGGCATTATCTAAGTCCTTTATGGCAGTCCTCATAAAGTCCTATATGGCATTCTCTAAAGTCCTTTATGGCAGTCCTCATAAAGTCCTTTATGGCAGTCCTCATAAAGTCCTATATGGCAGTCTTCAAAAAAAAAATCTAAATGGCAAGTCTTACAAGGCAATACATTTTTTCTAGTGTAAAGATTTTTCAATTTTTTTTATTTATTCTAATACAGAGAGTTTTTTCATCATTATCATCATCATCATCATGTTCCTGATATACTTTAGGCTAACCCTATTGGAAGTGGAGGATACTTCTTTACTTTTTAGTTTCATTCAAAACTTAGTTTCATTCAAAACTTTTTAGTTCAATTTATTTTTAAAAAATGTTGATTCATGGTATCTTTTAGGTTACACCTATTGGAACCAGATGATACTTCTTTACTTTTTAGTTTCATTCAAAACTTAGTTTCATTCAAAACTTTTTAGTTCAATTTATTTTTAAAAAATGTTGATTCATGGTATCTTTTAGGTTACACCTATTGGAACCAGATGATACTTCTTTACTCAAAACTTAGTTTCATTCAAAACTTTTTAGTTCCATTTATTTTAAAAAATGTTGATTCATGGTATCTTTTAGGTTACACCTATTGGAACCAGATGATACTTCTTTATTCAAAATTTAGTTTCATTCAAAACTTTTTAGTTCCATTTATTTTAAAAAATGATGTTGATTCATGGTATCTTTTAGGTTACACCTCTTGGAACCAGATGATACTTCTTTACTTTTTAGTTTCATTCAAAACTTAGTTTCATTCAAAACTTTTTAGTTCCATTTATTTTAAAAAATGTTGATTCATGGTATCTTTTAGGTTACACCTATTGGAACCAGATGATACTTCTTTACTTTTTAGTTTCATTCAAAACTTAGTTTCATTCAAAACTTTTTAGTTCCATTTATTTTTAAAAACATGTTGATTCATGGTATCTTTTAGGTTACACCTATTGGAACCAGATGATACTTCTTTAGTTTCATTTCATTTTTTTAAAGTTGATTCCTGGTGTCTTTTAGGCTACCCCTATTGTTTAACCAAAGGAATAAATCATCATCATCATCATTACTAAGAAATTCTTTGTTGTGAATATTTAAAAGAAATGAGAAATTTTTATGATAGAAAAACTAAATTGCTAAGTTGGACATGTTGTTTTCGTTTTCTTTTTTGATGAACAAAAAAAATTCCCTCAAAGAGGATACGAACTGTAGGGGGTGGGAATGCACTCGAGCTATTTGACTTATCTCCATTGGACAGAGGTTTGTAGCTTGACCTGTCCCAAGCCAGTATAAAATGCAGAGGGCCATATCCTATAGTTTAAGGATCAAGATTGTAGTTTGATCGCCAAACTGACCAATCAGATCGAAGTTAATCCACCAATCAGATTTCTGGATCCCCATTCTGTTTCTTTCCCATTACTTTCTATACTAATTCTCTAAATTTTCCAACTTTAACCTATAATCCTATAGGAAACCAACACAAACCCCAACCAAGAATCAAAAACTCAATCAAAATTTGTTGAAGTGGTGTGATGTTTTCAATCACGTCCGTCAAAGGTATATAAGATTAGGCAAAGCATCATTCACGATCGAACCATTGACCAGAGAATTGGCACCAAGCAGACTTATGCTAACGTCACCCAGTACCAGGGTGAACTGAAGATTCATCTCAGAAGATACTTTGAGGGAAAAGACCCGAAACCTTATCCTACGAAGACTGGTATTGCTCTATCTTTAGAAGAATGGAATGCCTTGAAATCCCAAATAGAAGAAGTAGATGCAGCCATCAAAACCCAACAAACAACTTTAACTGAAGACACTAAACCTACTAACCATGAAGACTTAAAAAAAAAAACAAATCAAGAACCACCTTTGAAGAAGAAGAAGAAGATCACAGTGAGAATAACCCAACCACGACCATTGATCGTTGATGAAATTGATAGTGAACTCAGGCAAGTTCGCTTGCAGCATGAACTTTGCTTGGCATATGCTCATTATGTCGAAGAGAACATCGACGCTGTAGTGAAAGAAAAATGCTATGGATGTACAGCCGATCACCCAAGTCAGATTCAGCATAATGTATGCCTAATGATGTCTGAAGAAGAGAAGATTATAACATGTTTTAGTGACGCACTTGAAAGAGTTAACAAGAATGATGTTCATCTACTGTAGCACCATAATACGTCTGGAATGAATCCACCACCAGTACAGAAAGAATATGAAGATATGTTCGAGAAACCTCTCACAAATGAACAGAGACGTTGTATTATGGATTTGGTGATTGAATTTATGACCATCAAGAAACCACTCAGTCTGAAGATGTAAATAGATGTTGTAAATAGATGATTTTTTATTAAAAAAAAGAAAAAAAGAAGAAAAAAAGTATAAAATGAAGAATGAAGAAAAAAAGGTGGTAATGATGCTTAAGTTATTTGGTGTTTATCTTCTTGACAAATATCAAACAAACTTAACCTGTCCCCAGCCAGTAAGTCAGAGGGCCACCAATTTCAAATATTTTTTGGATGACGGGTCATATTGACCACCTCTCCAAAAGGTATAAAAGGGGAGTAGTCCCCACGTTGAGTGGGGGCCACCTCCCCAAAAGGTATAAAAGGGAAGTAGTACCCACATAGAACAACAAAGATGGATCCTCGTTGGAAGCATCCATTCACTTGTTTATTGTGTGGTCCCACGGGTAGTGGTAAATCATCCTTTGTAAATCGGGTTATTCAAAACATTCAAAATATTATATCACCTGTCCCAAGTCACATCATTTGGTGTTATAGTGAATGGCAACCATTATACAATACTTTACCCCAAGTAGAATTCGTAGAGGGTCTCCCTCAAGAATTAAAATCTGATAGTTTAGTCATATTGGATGATCTGATGTTCGATGCAGATGTTCGAGTGTCTAGATTATTTACTAAAGGTAGTCATCACTGTAACATTAGTGTGATCTACATTGTTCAAAATTTATTCGATAAAAATAAAGTCCATAGGACTGTAGCTCTCAATAGTCATTACATGATCTTGTTTAAAAATCCTAGGGATCGTTCTCAGATCTCACACTTGGCAGCACAGATGTATCCTGCTCATTCCAAGTTTCTGAGAGAAGTTTTTGAAGATGCCGCTTCGACACCATATGGTTACCTTTTAATAGATCTCAAACAAGATACTCCTGAACACATGAGATTAAGAAGTCAAATTTTTCCTGGGGAAACCCAATATGTGTACCTCCGAAAAGTACAAAAGGGGAGCAGCAAGTCTGACTCGAGTCAGAAGCATGTCTGACCGTCTCAAGCGCAACATCGCTCTTCTCAAGGTTCTTATTAAATCGAAAGCTGCACTCGTCAAATCCATACCAAAACATGCAGACAAAGAATTGATAACTTGTTTGTGTGACTGTGCCTCGAATATACTGAAGGGAGCAGTACCTCTGACCAAAGCTCAGAGAACCAAACTCGTTCGTCAGAAACAACTAGTGAGGGCAGGGGCAAACAAAGGTACCTCTGACAAAAAGAGGAGACAAATCTTGCAGAAAGGTGGATTCTTGGGGGCATTGCTACCTCCTGTACTATTGGGTGCTGTTAAAGGTATATTTGGATGATGGAATATGCAAAGAAGATGGCTTTGGTAGAACCAAGGTTATTGGAACGTCTACAAGAGACTCCAAGACAACCGAATGAACTGGCTGTTTCATCACTGGATAGAGAAATGAGAGATATTCTCGATGCCCCTTTTCTTTCGGCTGATGAAAAGATGACTCAATATAATCAAATTTTACAAAGATACTTGACATTTCAACAAAAGGTAATGGCTCCTCGACCAATTAAAGTCGAATTCGAGAAAGATAATAAAGACGAAGACATTCTCGATTCTGTACCTATGACAATGAAGAGAAAGGGAAAGTTGTTGTTGAATCGTATTAGTAGTGACCCAAATATATCTTGGAATGAGAAGGGTGAATTAGTCTACAAAGATCAAGCAGTGGTAGGGTCGAATGTAACAGATCTTCTAAACGATTTACTTAGAAGACGAAAATCTTTACAACCACAGGGATGGGAAATGTTGTCCGAAGCTTTGAGAGATTGTAACATACCCTAAGAATTAATTGGTCATAAAGAACGTTGGGATTTTATGAAACAGGCACCGATAAAGTCGGAACCAAAACAACCAAAGAAAACAGAAACGCCAAAGTGGACCGAAAAAAAGGTATAAATAGAGTTGACACTTGAACAAGGCAGTCATGGAAGCATTGTACTATGATTCTGAAGTGCCTGGTAGTTTTGGTGGTGTGGACGCTCTTCGTAGAGCGTCCAAGAAAAAAACTAAACAAGTTGTAAAATGGTTAGAGACTCAAGACACATACACTCTTCACAAACCTGTTCGTCGTACATTTCCTAGAAGAAAAGTAATAGTTAGTGGTATAGATGCACAATGGCAAGCTGACTTGGTAGATGTTTCAAACATAAGTAAATTCAACAAAAACATAAATTTTTTGTTGACATGTATAGATGTATTTAGTAAATATGCTTGGGTGATGACATTACAAAACAAACTTGGTGATTCCATCGTGAAAGCTTTTAGTAAAATTTTCAAACAAGGTCGTAAACCAGAAAAATTACAAACTGATCAAGGCAAAGAATTTCTAAACAGAACATTTCAGAATTTTCTCAAAGATCACAAAGTCGAATTTTTCACTACACAAAATGTTGAAACAAAATGTTCCATAGTAGAAAGATTCAATAGAACTTTGAAAACCAAAATGTGGAAATATTTTACCAAGAACAATACACTAACTTTTCCACTTCAAAACTTGGTGAAATCATATAATCATTCTCATCATCGCAGTATAGGTATGGCCCCCATCGCCGTGAACTTTGAAAATCAAGAAGGGGTTTGGCAAAGGTTGTATGGTCAACCCATAAAACACAAGACACCAAAGTACAAAGTAGGAGACAAGAGTGAGAATCAATAAAGTTAAGAAAACTTTTGAGAAAGGTGATTTGCCCAATTGGACCGAAGAGGTATTCACAGTAGTAGCCATCAAGAAAGGACATCCAGTCACATACATCTTACAAGATGATAATGGAGAAATATTGAAAGGGTCATTCTACACTGAAGAGCTTCAGCGAGTTTCACATAAAACTATTTACAAAATCGAACATGTACTCAAGAAACGTGGTCGAGGTAAGAACAGGGAATTGTTCGTAAAGTGGTTGGGATACCCAACTTCGTTCAATTCGTGGATCAAACAGAGTCAGGTCACCTATAAAAGGAAGTGAACCTGTGAAGTGTCTTCAAAATGAAAGAAGGATCGAACGGTTCTTGGCCTCTGTTTGGTAAAAGTTTTAGTAAACATTTCACAAATAATCATTTTGTATATCATCATCATTACCAGTGTCGTTAATCTCACTCTCGAAAACACAGACAGCAAGTTGTGGACTGCTCTCTTGAGTAGTAGCATAGGATATTTGTTACCAAATCCAACCATTAAGAAAAAGTAATGTTTTATTTGACTCTACCAAGTAATAGTTCTATGAACGTGTTTCCAGAAAACACGTTGACTACGTACACCACTCAGTTATCACAACCAGTGAATCTCACGGGAGAATGGGAAGTTGGTCTGGCAGAGATTCAGTGTCCAAATACTTGGTTCAATATTCGTGGAGAAGAAGCTTTCGTTACAGTGTTCTGGTCTTCGAAAAAGAATTACCGACTTACTCTCAAGGAAGGTCGTTATTCGGAGGATCCCATTGATGTGATACAAGCTATCAATGGTGTTAAAGAATTACTCTTGCCTCGTCACGATAAGGTAGCTTTTCAACTGGATGAAGTGACTGGTAAAGTTCGTATCACGGTATGTGATGGAGTCGTGGTCACATTGAGCCCTACTCTTCAAAATATTTTGGGATTTAATGAGTGTGTTTTTAAATCAGGAACTTACAATTCTTCCAGAGTTGCCGATGTCAACCAAGGATTTTATTCACTCTATGTATACTGTGACTTGGTTCATAACCAAGTCGTAGGAGATACAAGAATACCACTTCTTCGCATCGTACCCGTGCTTGGGAAATATGGAGATATCATCTCTAAAACATTTGAGAATGTGTATTATGTACCAGTAGAACGAAAAAATTTCAGTACCGTCCAGGTGTATATAAGGGGTGACACAGGAGCCATAGTACCATTCGAGTTCGGGAAAGTGACAGTGAAACTTCATTTCAGAAATCGTAGATCTCTTCATTTCACATAAACATGACTTATTGTTGTAAGTCCAAATTATATGAAGAATATTACACGAAACAAGCTGGGAACGGTCTACCGGCTTTTTCTGGAGCTCAAATACAGAGAGGATATGGTTTGGGAAGTATATTGGGAGGACTGAAGAATATGGTGTTACCTTTATTGAAAACTACAGCCAGGGCCGTGGGAAAACAGTTATTGAGAAAAGGAGCAGCCTTTGCCGAAGATGTCATTGAAGGGAAAAATGTAAAAAAGGCAGCAATCAAAAGAGTCAAAGAGGCTGGTGCAGGAGCTTGGAATGAAGTGGTTGGTGGTTCAAAACCACCCGGCAGGAAAAGTATAAAAAGGCCCGCACCACGCAAAACTAGCAAATCAACAAAAAGAAGGAGAACTGTTCAGACCCAAGACCATCTCGGTGCATGATGTCTCTCATTAATGAAAAATCTTGTGAGTGTGTCAACAGCGAACTCGACTTGTTTTCCATACCACCAACACAGACTAGTGTGGAACATGGGCAATGGGTAGAACACAGGCCTTTGGCGACTATAGGAAACAGTGGTCCAATAGAATTCCACATTGCAGGATTAGGAGATGATTATTTGAATTTGGCACAGACATACTTGTATGTTAAAGCAACGGTTGTAGATTCCAATGGGGCCTCAATTGCACCCGATACCAAAGTGGGCCCAGTCAATTTATGGATGCATTCCTTATTTAATCAAATCGATATCAGCTTGAATGAAAAACTGGTATCTCCTTCCAACAACACTTATCACTACAGAGCTTTCATAGAAACTTTGTTGAGTTATGGACCAGCTGCCAAGAAGTCACAACTGACTAATGCATTATGGTACAAGGATACGGCCGGACACATGGAAGATTTGACAGATGATAACAAGGGATTTCTTCTTCGAAAGAAATTTATAGAGAAAAGTAAAATCGTGGACATGACTGGAAGATTACATTTGGACATGTTTTTCCAAACTCGTTACTTGCTGAATGGAGTTAATGCTCATGTTAAAATGAATAGAGCCAAAGATGCTTTCGCATTGATGGCCGATGCCGCTACATACAAGATCAAAAAAATTCTAGATGTATCCATGTTTGTACGCAAAGAGAGACTCCAATCATTCGTGAGAATGGCTCACGAGAAAGCACTAACAAAAGCAACTGCAAAATATCCTATCGATCGTGTGGAAACCAAGGTGTTTTCAGTGCCGAAAGGAAATCTGAGCATTACACAAGAAAACTTATTTTTAGGCCAACTACCTGAACGCATCGTAGTGGGATGTGTAGACAACGATGCTTTCAATGGAAACTTTTCAAAGAATCCATATAATTTCAAGAACTACAAAATAAATTACTTGGCGTTGTACGTGGATGGGCAGCAGATTCCAGCCAAACCATTACAGCCTAGATTCGAACAACAAGAAGTGGCCAGATGTTATGCAACTCTGTTCCAAGGAACTGGACAAATGTATGAGAATGAAGGAAACAACATCATCCGAGAAGAGTACATAAATGGATACACCCTATTCGTATTCGACCTGACTCCAGATCTATCACATGGACAACACTTCGATCTGGTGAAGAGAGGAAACTTGAGACTAGAAGTCCATTTCGAAAACCCATTACCAACCACAATCAACGTACTGGTGTATGCAGAATTCCAGAACATCATAGAAGTGGATAAGAATAGACAAGTAATCTTCGATTACTCAACATGAACACGTTGCAGTTAGAGAATGCACTTCGATCAGATAGTTGTTTGAAGAGAATATGTTTGGGTGTATTTTCAAGAAACAAATTACCAAGAAGATTACCAGATCACAGACCAGTGGCTTTGATAGTCAACACGGATCCAGACCACAGAAAAGGAGAACATTGGTGGCTCTCTTTGTGAGTCACCACAACGCAGAATACTTTGATTCTTATGGATTACCACCACAACACAGACCATTCGAGAATTTCCTGAAGAAGAATTCCAGATATTGGAAGTATAATACGAAACACCTTCAAGGACCATTACCAGTGTGTGGACAATACTGTCTGTTTTACTTGAAACATCGCTGTCGCGGTGTACCGATGGAAACCATATCCAACATGTTTACCACTGATCTAACGGATAATGGTCTGTTGGTTAATGACGTCATAGAGGAAACCAGCCACTAGATGTCGCTGTATTGAAGGAAAACTATAAAAAACTGGTGCACTTGGTGTTCAGCTCATTTGTGTTTCGACAGCCAAAGAAGAAGGATGTCTACTAATGTGACCGTCTTCAAACTTAACAACGATTTACAGATTCAACTGTTCAAGAACGACGTTGGATTCCAGTTTACCACAAAAGATTGGGAACAAGTGACCAAAGCAGTGGATATTGCAAAGAAGAGAAGTCTTGAAATAGGAGAACACACACCAACAAGAGAAAGAAAACCAAAGAAGAATGAAGATAAAAAGGATTGAAGAATGTTCACTATTCCATGTTTGATCAGGATGGCACTGAACGATTATCAATCAAGAAACCAAGAAACAAGAAATCCAAGAGACTTTGTAGAGAGAATGAGCGTTTCATTCGAAACGTATTTTCGTGATGTTCCGCCACCGGTACTAGAGCAGTTATTACGTGGAGAAGATAAAATAAGAAAGAAAACAGAACAAAGACCACCAAAACACATCAAGTATGCATTGGAGGAAAATCGTCTCAAGACATTTCAATTCATGTTACAAAGTGAAAGTGTGAAAACCCCGAATGAACTGACAAATGCTGGATTCTTTTATTTGGGGACAGGAGACAGAACTCAATGTTTTCATTGTGGTATTATTGTTCGTTTCTGGGAAACAGAAGATGATGTTATAGAAGAACACAGAAAATATTCTCCAGACTGTTATTACATTCATAATTTACCACCTGAATTCATGGACGTTGAAAAAGAAGAAGAAGAAATGGCCATCAAAGAAGAAATGGACACATCATTTCAAGAAGAAGATTTATGGAGGACAAAATGTAGTGTGTGTTTATTGGCTGAAGCCAATGTCGCTCCGCGACCAAGTAACCATTTGTGCCTGTGCAAAGACTGCTGTAAACCACTCAGAAGATGTCCAATCTGCAGAAAGACTGTTTACGAATATCTGACAATCTACATACCATAAAAAGATGTATTTTTGTTGTTGAATAAAAGAAATTTAAATTTATATTTAGTGTTGTTATTTTTTTAAACTTTCCATCGAAGTACAAAGAAAAATCAAAATGAGGGATAGTAAATTAGACCTCGTATGACACATCTATTGGGTAGATCCTCATATGAGTATATGGTGGAACTTAGCTTCGTGGCCTTCATGTACACATATGGGTCCTACTTGTAACTTAAATATTGGATTCTGGGTAAATTTGTCCTATAGCACTACGTGCTACTCTTAATAGGGGAATAACACGTCATGGGATTCAAAAAAAGGGATTCTTAAAGAATTCGAAATAATACAACTTGACGGGTTTATTTGGGTAATTAAATGAGGATTCTGGGAAAATCCGAACCAGAAAATTACTCCACTTCAGTTGAATGCACCCCTTGTACCCCTTAGTACTATAGCACTACGTACTAAGCCGATCAATTGGGGAAATAAAGTCAATTTCGGTGATTTTGGGTGGATTTTGGTGATTTGGAGGGATTGTCGGGTTGTTTGTGGTAATTAGATTTACTCTTCTACTATCGAACACACCCTCCGAACATACCCCGTACCATTGCAGAACAATTGGGTAACATAGCAATCACGTGCTACCATAGAAACCAAGATGGCGGCCTCCAGTATACAAAATGGACGACGGAAACACGTATCACCCTAACAACACGCGCTGCGCATGCGCACTTACACGTATCACTATGGAGATGACGTCACAGCATGGCCGCTCACGCGGGTTACCATGACAACACAACATGGCGCCACTACGTCACGTGACATGACGTCACTTCCGGTGTCCTGCACCGGGGTCCTGCCGAATGGACCTCAAACGTACGAGCTATACTACTCACACAAATATACCTGTATATGCAAAACTATATAAACCTTATCATATGTATAGATATCACATAAGAGTTGTATGCAGATTCAAACATTGTGAGATGAGGTCGTGCGTCAACTGAAGTTGATGCGACGGCAGTTCGATCGTATTTATCAAATGAAGATTTAACGGATTTCAGAAGAATCTAATTCAATTGGATTCGACGCGACGGTAGTGCAAGGTATACATTAGGCGTATAGATGTCGCATCACTGTCGACTCGAATTAAATGCAAATGAAATGATATGCTAAGCAGGAAAAGACCGAATGTCGTGACGTAATTTATAATTTTCAATAACGTTCGCTGTGTAACTGAGTTCGAGTCGACGAGGATGCATCGTCTATAACCAACACGAATTAAGCCATAGTTAAACTGTATGCATTGATATCACATAAGAATTGTGTGTAGACTCAAACATTGTGAGTTGAGATCGTGCGTCAATTGAATATGACTCGACGGTATTGTGGTCGTATATATCAAATGAAGATTTGACGGATTTTAGACGAATCTAATTCAATTGAATTGACGTATATAATGTTTTAAAAACAATATTTTGAGATCTTCAAAACTAGGAATATATTCTACCATATGTTTGCCAAGCCAGTATTTGCTTAATATTGCAACTTCTAGGCAAGAGGCAAAGGTAACACAAGGAAGAATATACCAATATCCAACACGTCGGGAAAAATCCTGGATTCATTGATCAGAGGTGTGATGCCCACTAAAGTGTTAAATCAACAACACGAGTCTACAGCTAGTGTGAGTTGCCAACATGATACGCAATGTCTCAACGATTTTCAAAACCAATTGTTAAGGGGTCGTCCAACCTAACTTTGGTCAATTTTTTTGACATTTTTCCCAATGCCTCAGAAACAGATAAGAGAAGTAAGGAAAAGCAAATTATATATCAAAATAATGAGTAAAATGCATAGAAAAAGTACATATAATTTTTTTCAGGAAAAAAAGTGAATTTTAGGATTTTGAAGAAGATTAATTTGCAAATGGCGTAAGTAACGAACCGGTAAAACCACAAAATAATCGGTAATTCGAAAGCCTTGTCCTCAATATAATGATAACATACTACAGACCCGGAGAAAGCATTTTTTTGACACACACTCTGGTGGGTTTTGACGTTTGAATGTAATGACACCAACACAAATTTTGGATGTTCCGGGTGTGGCCATGTTACCATGATGTTTTTCCGGTCATGTGATTACGATGTGGTTCTTGCAGAAATACACAATTTGGGCAATCGTAAGAATGCAAGGACGTGATCACGCCCTTTATTTGTTCGAGACAATGTATGAACAGATTTGCAAACAGGTGACAGCAAATACTTGAGTTGTTAATGTCATAACTGCAAAATATGTTTCGAAATTCCCTCTCGTGTTTACAGGCCGTCTGAACTTTTTTGTTGACAAAAAATCTGAATTATTGCGCACTAGAAAGACAACATGAACCACTTGTAAAAAAATAACCGAGTGTATAAAATCGGGACGATACACATAAAATAAGGCAATATTCATAACAAAGTAAGCATAATGCTTCAGAAATCACTTTTCACGAAGTATATTCCAAGTGACCTGGAACTATACTGAACGTGTTGATTTCCCCCGATGTTGTGATGTTGTAAGTTACCACGGACTGTGTTGATGTCTGCAAAGGACGGATTGAAGATGGGTTGAAAATGATGCATTCGTGCTTTTAAATAAGGTGCGCTTGGACGATGCTGAGAATTTAGTTTTTTCTTGCAACCAACCATAGTAATACAAGCGTCGATCAGTGTCTTTTATGATCGTTTTACACTGACAAATGTGACAAATCTCCTTCACCGGAAACCATCCCCCAATTTGCATATCACAATAAACATAACCGCTGTCACCGAGTGTCAGCGTGGCCGTGTGGTCAAAAACGAAACGAATTATCGAATGCACGGTCAATATTAGCTGCAATTGGCTTTTAAACAAATGAAAAGCCAAGTTTCAAAGATAAACAAATTGTACTACGCTTGCGTACAATTTGTTTATCTTTGAAACATGATGTTTTTAACGTGGTGAAGTCGGATATTTTTCAACATTTCTTGAATTTGCATGCGTACAATTTGTTTATCTTTGAAACATGATGTTTTTAACGTGGTGAAGTCGAATAGTTTTCAACATTTCTTGAATTTGATGCTGTGTTTGCGTTAAATAATGATGCAAACACGCAAATAAATTATATTTGGGCTGAATACGACACGTAGATTGTTGATTATGTGATTTTTGTCTTCGATATGAAGCGTGAACTGAGTCGACCCAAATGCGGCCAGTTTCTTTCAGTTTTAGTCAGACGTAATTTGACCGGGTTTCTCAAAGACTGTGAGGGCCAGGAGGGCCCCGGGTCACAGTCTTACAAAGACTAAGGTGCATCTAGGGACGTGCAGTGCCAGTGGTAACGTCTGTCTTCTTACCCATTCATCATTACATGTACCAACATTCTCCCTTGTATCTCAACCACTGCTACTCCAATTTGAAGGATATTTGGTGTTGTGATCGAGCATCATGGGGAAACAATGCCTGTGTAGCTGCTGTAGCATGTGTTTCTTCCCACATTTTTTCAGAGTTGTGGTACTTTTTCACTCTTTTAAAATTTTGTTGATAACTAGTTTATTTGTTACAATTTGTTGCGAAGTGCCTGCTAATACCCTCAATTGTATTGCTACAGAATTTTCTGGTGAAGATTTTGTTCCTATTACTTATCAAGCAATAACCTAATAAATATTCTGTATAAAGCCACAGATCTGATGTTTCACACTTTTATCGGAGCTGTTTTGAAGGCTTATGGAACTCAAAATGTTGATTATGGCAGGACTTTTCTATTCACCCATTAATCGATAAATTAAGTGTTATAGTTGGAAGTAAGAAGCTTGAAAGGTCCAGAACTAAAAGTCTAAAAAGAATGTTTTGCAATGTAACATGATTTTTGCAGATACACTTATTTGGAGGGTTACCTGTCTTGTAGTGCTTGGAACATGTGTGGTCAGGATCTTTAAAAAGAAAAAAAGAGTTAAACTTTGAGAAAAAAGGCATATGCCTTGAGTGCCGGAGGTAGAGTCATACAAGGAAGCGAGCCCCCGCCCCCCCCCCTCCCCCCAGGAATTTTTTTGTGTCAAATGGAGCTCACTTGTCACCTTTTTGGGATTGCTTTGTGTACTGCGTTCTTGAAAAAAATATGTTAGACCCTCTGGATGTGCCCTTCTGATCTCAATATATCAATAAGCCTCCTTGGGGAAAGTACATGCAATAATGGTTATGTAAGGTTGATTTGGTGTGTGTTGAATAACAATGTACTTTTAAGTACATTAGATGGTTTATTGCAGTTACATGTTACAGTTACCCTTATTTCTTCTCCAACAGATATCACGAGTGTATTGGTGTCCAAGAGTTAAACAAAGCTATTATACTTATTGATAAACCAGACAAATTTAACAATTTAATCATTATCAAATTGGTGCATGGGATAAAGGGGGTTACAGTGCAAGGAGTTTGTAAATATATTTATTCAACTACAATGTATGACTTTGCAGTGCATTCTACACACTCTTTTGTCTTCCATACTTCTTCTGCTGGATTCCTTCAAGATGACCTTTGTTGAACTCCCCAAATCAAAACATCAACAAAAGAAAATGTCTGCCTTCAATCAGTGAGCACTCCACTTATAACATTTGGTCTCAATCTTTATTACTTTCATGAATTAGGAAAAGATTTCTTCGAGTATGTACTTAAATGTTTATAGAATACAGCTGTTATTTTATTTTAAGGTATTTTATTGTAAAAATTTTGTTCTCTTACTTATGCCACAGCAGACTTTCAGGTGGTGCTATTTACACATGGCAGCAGTTCCATGGCAAATTTCAGTTTCCACATGTTCTATGTTTCATTCCAAGCATTTTGGTATATAATTTATTGGGGTTATTCATTTTGGGCCTTTTTTTAGACTTGAAAGAAAATTACATGAAATTTGACCAAAGTTAGGTTGGACGTCCCCTTAAGTGGTAATCTCAGTCCAGAAATGCTGAAAACAATTATCTCCCTCCTGCACCCTGGCCCCTTTGTCTTTACGGATTAAGTAACCAACTTGGAATACCTTATTGAACAACTGACCGAGTGTTCATGTGACGTCCTTTGAATACCTCTCGCATACTCAATTTAACAAAGTCCTTGTGTTTTATTGAGTGAACAAACGGCAGGTTGTGAGTCGCTTACCAATCTAGCTGTCGGTCGGTATTCATGAATTTGAACAATCTGCTACGCGGCTCGGTGTTACAGCACGCTGGCAGGTTGTTCTAATCCATAAATACCTCCAGTTGGGTTGGTTACTATAACATATTGAACAAACAGAGCTATACCTTGTTTCCAGAAGTGTATTTCACATACGGGATTTATGAACTTTGCCCTGACCTAATGTCAACACCAAACAATTTGAACACTGTAATAGTTTAATAAAATCGCTCAACCGGTTCCAACGTTTCGGCCCCATGGCCTTCATCAGGGTGAAAATAACAAGAGATTTACATATCACACATTCACAATAATTAACTGTAGATAAATAATTGAGAGAGACGTTGGAATATACACTGATGACGCTGCGCTATATGTATGCGGCGAGCGTCACAGGGAAACATCCTACGGCATGCAATACATTGGAAGTCCAATAAAAGATGAATGAAATCATCCGTACCCGAATCCCCGCTAAAAGTTTAGACGACAGGGCGAGTATAATGAGGATAGTATACAAATTTATATGAGATGGATACCAAATTTATTATGTAAATGGATACCACTTATTATTATCTCTCATATAAATTTGTATACTATCCTCATTATACTCGCCCTGTCGTCTAAACTTTTAGCGGGGATTGGGGTACGGATGATTTCATTCATCTTTTATTGGACTTCCAGTGTATTGCATGCCGTAGGATGTTTCCCTGTGACGCTCGCCGCATACGTATAGCGCAGCGTCATCAGTGTATATTCCAACGTCTCTCTCAATTATTTATCTACAGTTAATTATTGTGAATGTGTGATATGTAAATCTCTTGTTATTTTCACCCTGATGAAGGCCATGGGGCCGAAACGTTGGAACCGGTTGAGCGATTTTATTAAACTATTACATTGACATGGAGTCCCTTGTTTATGGACTATTATTTTACTATTCAATTTGAACACTGTTTATTCAGTCAATAATCGTGTCGATCAAGCACCACATTTTCATCAAGATACAGAATCTTCTGATGTGATAACTGTCACTTATGTTGAGGACAAATAACGAGTTGATGTTGGGTAGGCGAGAGAAAGCTCCCCAGCCGAATGCAGTTAGCCCAGAAATGGGGTGCTTTCTCTCCCTATCCAACATCAACAAGTTATTTATCCTACTTAAAAAAACCTTTTTGGTTTTGGATAGTTCAATAGATGTAAAATATCCTACAATAAGTTGTTGGAAACACAACTTCCCAACTATTAAGAGTGAGATGGTCAAACTATATACCAATGAATAACAATGAATGACGTCAGTAAAAGTTTTTAATTCCAGTTTCCTATTCGTCACTCGTTATTCACCGATTTCACCGGTTAATAACGAAAGTCGAATAAGGAACTGGGGATAAGTGACGGTTGTCACGTCCCAACAAAATCTGAGGTTTCGAAGTTGGACTGTATTGTCCAGACTGGGCATTATTGAGAGTAACGTAAACATAATTGATCACATGAAAGCCTTTCTGAAGGAGCATGATAGGCAAATTACCCTATTTAAGGTGACCTAAACTCAATAATTGCAAGCGTAAAGAATTTAGAAAAGAAAGTCGGGATAGAGTAATCTGAATATAATTCGTTTAGATTCGCATCCGATTAATGAAATAAAGGCAGACAAAGAACGTTGAATTCTTTAACCACTATAGCTATGATATAATGTTTTTGTTCTAATGTTGGATTCCAGCTACTTTTTCCTTCCAGTGAAGAAGTGCATGAAGTAACAGACCAAAGTATTGTTTGGGTTGCAATAAGTAAGTCTACAGTTAAAACTAGACGTCCTGTCATGAAATGCGCACAAATAGCACGTCGATCTGCGCGTTAATCTACGCGTTATGACCATAGTAAGGTTATCAAATTATGTACATATGGTCTGTGCACAAGCAATGTTTCAGCCAATGCACTTCCGGGTGACCCGGAGGTCCATTGGCAGAAACATCGCCTGTGTTTCCTATGAGTAACCAGGAGAACCTGCCGTGCATTGGATGCCATTCGATATGGAAACTGCGCGCAATTCCTACGCGCAATTAAGCCTAGATAACCGCACAGTTGTGTCAGGACTTCTAGTTTTAACTGTATTGCCAGAAACAATCGTGGCCTATTCCTGCCTGGCCATATATTCCGTCAGGGAATTGTACGTTTTATCTGAGTAATGATATTGACTATTTTCAAAAATGAACGTATTACCAAATTATATGAAATGATGTATATCGGGCTGTGTGTTTACCTAAATAGTAGAACGGCAGTTATTATGGAAGAGTTACCAATCATGCTGGAGGCACTTCATCTAATTTGAAAAAGCCGTACCGTGCGTTGAGTGGAACCTGGCCGCGGTTCGACGAGGTGTTACAGCACGGGACAGGTTTTTGAAATTCATGAAATACCGACTAAAAGGCTGGTAACTTACTTACACCCTGTCCTTTGTTCAATAATTAAAACGCCTGATTTTAGTTTTATAATCCCCCAATTCTCGTTTAAGCACGTTAACATCGTATTTTCTGGAATTGAAACCTAATACGGGCATTTCTTTTTTGCAATGATCACATTCTGTAGCTAACTTTTCAAATGGGAGGGGTTTAGTCTGTACCTTCCGGTGCCAAAACGTTTTGAATCATTTGCCTTAAGGATAATACGGTGGACAGGTGAATCGTTCGCATGAGGGAGTAACGTATCTCAGAAATATCCATTAAATAATTCATTATATACTACTCAAAGTTTGCTAGGCACCAAATATATCCAACTACCTGTTTTACGTTTTAGTTGAAATATTGTAATGAAAAGTGTATATATATTTTATTTAATTATATCTTTAATGATTTAAGTACAGAAAGTAAGATTTTGTTTGTGTTTGACATTATTTTTTAGCGTTTGAATACGATAACAATGTAAAATGGATATTATTGTTAAAAGATGAAATTTTCAATTTGCCAAAAGGTTGACGGAGCGAACTGGTTTGGGTTCAATATCGAGTATGAGACCCATTACTTTTAATTACAGCTTGACAACACCTTCTCATGCTCCCAATCGGGTTTCCGGTGGTCCTTTGTGGGATGTTGTTCCATTCTTGGACCAGCATGGCGCCCAGTTCCTGGACACGTCTTGGCTGGACTAGACGGGCTGAAATTGCAAGCTGCAACTCATTCCAGACATGTTCGATTGGATTGAGATCGGGGAATCTTGCTGGCCAGTCCATACGCCCAGTCCCCTCCCTCTGTCGGTACTCCCCGACATCATGGGGAACATGGAGACGGGCATTATCGTCCATCAGAATGAATGTATCACTCACTGCACCTGCATACAATCTGACGTGGACATCCAGGGTCTCATCAATATACCGCTGTGCAGTCAATGTACCACGTTCAAGGACACAGAGGTTTGTACGTCCATCCCCATTGATGACGCCGCAGACCATGGTTGACCCTCCACCATAGCGGTCATGCTTAGCAATGTTGGCTGCATGGATTCGCTCTCCTGGTCTTCTCCATACCCTAGAACTGTGTGGTCTAGGCAGTACCTTGACTCATCTGTAAAAAGGACAGGTTGCCAATCTTCTCTTGTCCATCCAATGTGGTCCATGACCCATTCATATCGTGCCTGACTGTGGTTCTGGGACAGCGGAATGCAAATACATGGTCTTCTCGATGGAGACCACCTTCGTGCAACCTTGCCCGGATCGTCTGCGTCGAAACATTTACCCCGGATACATTCTGAAGGTCACTACGAAGCTGGGTTGCTGAGGCAAAGCGGTTTCTACGGGCCTGAATGATCAAAAACCGGTCTTCAACTGCAGATGTTGCCCTGTCTCTGCCACCACCATGCCGTCTTACTGGTGTGTCATACTGCTGAAATCTTGCTCAGGCTCTGGTGATCACCGTATGGTGCACAACAAGGGCTTCACCACCAACCTGACGATGGGTAGCCCCTTGCTCCACCATCCCTACAGCCCGCAACATTTCTGCTTCAGACAAATGTCTTCTGACATTTGCATTTGCCATATTCAACCATTAACCCTTTCCGACTACGGTTATCGTGGCGTTTTAACGTCACGTAGAATCAGGTTTTGGCGACGTCAAACGCAATCGCTAGCCCTTTGAATTCTGGTGGTATCTTCCGTATCAATTCAATGACATCAACAGGAAGAGTCCATATTCATTATTTGGGGGTAGACCAATTAATATTTGCAACGTGCAGCCTTGTGGCTGCACGTTGAAAATATTGATTGGTCTACCACACACATGCATTTAGCATCCATCACATTTAATGAAATTATGAAGTATCATGTTTCTGAACGAAAAAGCGGCCGCTCGGGTTCAAAGTCGGAGTACGTATTATTACGTACCGTAGTCGCAACGCACGGCAATTTTCGTACGTAATATTACGTACCGTAGTCGCAAAGGGTTAAATCAGAAGGGTTTGTGTTAAAATGAAGACTGAATACCCTACACATGTCATGTACATGCAGACAGTACACGGCAACGTCATGAAAATCAAGGGGCACATGCTTTCCATGACTGTCACGAAACGTCAGCATGTCAAGAGAGCTAATGTAAACACTGGGGATCATGTCAATACATTCCTCACTCATATCCACCAACACCAAAAATATCGCAAATATGTCACAAGAAAATTTCACAATGATGTGTCAAATATTTGATGCTTTGCAAACTTGGAGTAGTAATGTTTCAACCAAAGTCTGTGTGTCACCATCACTAATAAAACAGTTGGGTCTATGAAAACCGGGAACATTACCACACACACTGAGTGGTTAACGTTGGACTTCCCAGACAGGGGTATTAGTAGAGGTGGGGGAGAGAAGTTTTGTCAAAATAGCAATCGAACTCAAATGTAGCCCTTCGGCATACGACTGTCTTTTGTAGTTAAAAAGAGTAACAACTTCCTGGTTTTGAAAACGGACCACTTGATATTTTTGTATGTTTTCAATTTTTGACCCCTGAATTTAGTTATGACAAGTTTCTCAAGGCTTTTGGCTGTACGGTTACTGAAGGATTCTTTTCCTATGAATGGATTGACTGTCTTGATAAATGGAACACTACCGAATTAACCCCCCCCCCTCCCATGTTTCCTTTTATAGCTCTTTGAAAAGGGAAAACATAATTGCCGAGGAATAGTTTGGGGGTGGGGATGGAATGAGGACATTTAGGGACTTCTTTATCCGGCATAACAATAGAGATGTCCAGCCATTCTAGAGTTATTGAGAGGCAATCCCAGGGAGCCGACATGTTTAAGGGCGGGACTAGCACTACAGGACTGATGCTGAAATGTCTGTTTAGTACCGCCGACGAAGGTATGTCCTTCGAGAACATCAACGAGAAGAACAGGGCCCTTCATCGTCTCATAAAGGGCAACCTGTATGGGAAGCCTTCCATGATATTCAATCGTTAACACGAAGCGAATATTACTGGTCTAAGAGCAGCTTTTAAATATAGCTCATCAGCAAAGTGTTGTGGGGGTGATGTGAGCTATGATGCCCATGATTTGTACTTATGGTCATTGATGCAAGAAATTCCAACAGGTTGCTGCATCCGACGGAAGTACGAAGTGACTTTCAACCAGAGTATTACCTTTAGTACGTTAGGATGGCCCATCAGTGGCTGGAGTTTATGTCTGTCGGAAGCGGTGTCCATATCCGACACGAATAAAACGATACAGAAAAGCAAATTGGTAGACGTCAAATGCCCGCAGATGGTTGGTGTAAAGACACCAAAAACTGCATACGAGTTCCCCAGTTGTTTCTGGCACAGCCACGAGTGTCATCTCAACGTGATGGATGGGACATTAGCCACTCACAATACAGTCCAAAGGGAAGCCCATGGCTGGAACACCATGGCTGAACCAAGGGTACCACACAATACCTCAAAGCCTTGGGTATGATGCAGTTGAAATCTGGGAATGTGGGTGACTCAGCAGAAAAAAGACCAATCCCACCCTAAATACCTTTCTCTGGGAAACGTTTGGTACTTCGTCGGATGGGTCGTTGATATTCGCCGAACTTCCCAAGAAGATCCGCAAATGCTGCGTCTTTGGCCTTATGTGGTGTGACACATTTTGATGAAATGACACCAATCTTCAAAAACTATAATATTTGTTTCGGGAAGCGCCACACAAGAAGGCTTACTTTGAAGCCAACAATACTGTGCGCCAACCCTGCCGAAGTTTAATTGGTAGCTACTATGGCGAAAAGATCTTGCTGGCTACACCATTATTGGAATGAAATTTGGAGCACGGGCTGGTAGTCAGCCGGGTGTATCAAATCATTCAGAACCAGCCCAACGTGTGCTTCAGGACATTCGGTGATCGGGTATCACAGGCCCGACTGGTAGGGGGCTCTGACCTCACTGAAGCTATCGTTGCTGACACGACGAAATTATTAGGTAATTCCGACTATGGGAATACATTCTTCAACAAGGCAAAAACTAGAAATATATTGTGACTAAGATAGTGTGTCCAACTTCATCAACAAACTCGCCATTCGAAAACTGGACACCCTTACTGAAAGACTCTATGAAATTGAAATGAATAAAACTACAAGCAAACTCGACTTACCCCATCACACAGGTTTCTTCGTATATTAATATGCCAAGTTACGCTTGCCCCAGTTCTACTATGTTTTTTGGACGTTTTTGTTGATCGTAAGAATTTTGAACTTTGTGAATCGGACACGGACAGCATTTACATAACTCTTTCCATACCTTCCACTGAATAAGTATTCCGCCCAGACAAAAAGGAATTATTCTCTCGCCAAGCCTATTAGTGGTTACCCTCTGAGCTTTGTGATGTCCCTCGGGAAGATTATGTAAAAAGTAAATTAAGGGTCAGGAAAGCTTTTTGACAAAAGAACCCCGGACCTTTTCAAAATTGAATAGGAGATTGGGCGATTATTGGATTGAGTAGCAAAACGTATTACTGCTTTGGCTCATCAAATAAATTGAGGTACTGCGTATACTAATATTTTTCTCCCACTTGAAATGAAAAACGTGAAATCGACTACTTTCGAAAAAGGGAATAAGTACGTGTACTTCTCATGGAAAATAGGTCAGTATTTTTTTTACATGTATATAGATATATATGTACATATATATATCGAGAAGTTTCGTTGAATAACATAACGCTAGAATGTCGAAAAACTGCCCTTATTTGACCTTTACTATGATACAAAGATTTCTCGCTGTCCGTACGTTTGCAATCAAAGCACGGACAATACAAACCGACTGAAAAAATTTCCCCCTCATCCTTGAACATTTGTTGTTAACCACAAATATCCCTAACCCTCAATACAATATTTTTTCACAATACTTTCGAACCGTTAAAAATATACTTGTAAGGGCATAAATAAACGACAGAATGATTTGACAAAGGAAACATACTTGAAAGTAATAAAAGACAAACAGAGAGGAACAGGAATAAACAAAGGATTCAGACTTAATGGCAACGCCATGTTTACATGCATGCAGACAATAGACGGCTTATTTTATTTTTATCCTAAACGACTAGTGCACGATGACGGTGTATTAACTTTACCATTGACAATATAATTTTGTCAACAACCAGTGAATGTTCTCACACAATCTTCACAGAATTCCAGAGGTAAGCATAATTCTTATATCGAACTCAATTACACAGCGAACGTTATTGAAAATTATAAATTACGTCACGAAATTCGGTCTTTTCCTGCTTAGCATATCATTATCATTTTATTTGCATTTAATTCGAGTCGACAGTGATGCGACATCTATACGCCTAATGTATGCACTACCGTCGCGTCGAATCCAACTGAATTAGATTCTTCTGAAATCTGTCAAATCTTCATTTGATATATACGAACGAACTGTCGTCGAAGAAAAACAATTCCCAAATTCGAATAAGATCTGCGTTGGTAAAAGACGATGCATCACCGTCGACTCGAATTCAATTTCACTGTGAACGTTATTGAAAATTGTAAATTACGTCACGACAGTTTGTGTTTTCCCGATTAGCATATCATCATCATTTCATTTGAATTTAATTCGAGTCGACGGTGATGCGACGTTTATAACCAACACGGATCTAATTCAAGTTTGGGAATTAGATTTGTCCGGCTGACACGAAGAGTCGTCTGAAACATGTCTACTGGCATTTAATGCTCATATACGTCACACTACTGTCGCGTTGAATTCAATTAGTTGGGATTAATTGAATTCGACGCGATGAAAGTGAGACGAATATAAGAGGCCTAACCATCACGGATCTAAATAAAGTTAGAGAAATAGATTCGTACTGGTTATATACTTCGCACTAACTGTTGACTCGAATTCAATTAGCTGGGATTAATTGAACTCGACGCGACGAAAGTGAGACGAATATAACAGGCCTAACCATCACGCATCTAAATCAAGTTTGGGATATAGAATCGTAATAGTTATATACTTCGCACAACTGTCGACTCGAATTCAATTAACTGGAATTAATTGAATTCGACGCGACGGCAGTGCAACGTATATAACGGGCCTCAGCATGTGAAATTCACTTACCAATAACGACGAATTCGCATATTCCAGAGAAAAAAAGAGGGGTGATTTGATTAATTTGGGGGCCTAAAAATAAAATTGACTATCAGTGTGTTTTTGTAGGAAATTCCCCGAAAAAAATATGCCCGTGACCGGTGAAGTTGTCTAAAAGGCTATACTTGACCAATATATTTGAATGCCCAAATTAAAATGATGCGATAACATTTTTTTCAAACGAACGTTATAATGGTCGTCTATGGGGAAATATTTACTTATACCTATACGTAATACTCCCTCCCAAATCACCATACAAACACACGCCATACCTATATTATGCGTCCATTCACTGCTATTTGGAAGTTTTTATCAAATTTTGCTGTTAAAAGCAATTTCTTCTCACAAAGAGAATTTGGAAATACATTTCGGAGGAAAAATTGAAAAATGACATAATAAAATGACAGATGTGAATTTGGTTATAGCAACCAATATTATCGTGCAGTGGTAGTGCTGACAAATTTTCCATGCTACAGATAAACATTGCAGTAACAACGGTGAAATCTGTTTCCATTTCTGGTCCCAGGCGCCACCCCATTCTCATACTAGACCACTCAGCTCGTGAAAAACATTAGGCAAGTCTGTCCAGCATGTTTTATAACACTGATGTTAATAGCTTTACTTTCTGATTCATGTGATTTGCTTTGGGCCAACAACCCTCATGACCCACTGAGTTTGTCTGTCTGAAAGGCCTGTTCTGGCTCTTCGCACTGCATTGTTCTTTGTATAGCAATTATAGCAGTCAATACTCTTATTTCTACTTCCAACATCTGTGGTTACATGTTATGAATGTCCATCTGTCTGTCTCTCATTTCACTGAATGCATTTTTGCTTTTCAATTGGTTGGTTTTATATTGTCAGTAATCGACAGCTGACTGTCAGTAACCCCACCATCTTCAAATTTACTAAACATCAATCAACACCATCTCATACTTCATAAGTGACTCCCCTTGAAGCAACGTTCTAGTTCGTTTCTTTGTAAATATATTTACTAAACTTTCACCCTTTTTCTCAAAATGGATGTTTGTAAGGATTAAAACCAAAGATATGAAAGTGCAATTATGGATATTTGCAGCTCAACAATAATCAATATTTGGTAGTTTTGGGCATTTTTACTGTGTTATAAGATACCATTGAAACAGTGTTGGTCATACTGTCGGAAAAATGTGTGTTTTTTGTTTTGTCAGTGTCACATCAATAAGTGTAGGTGCCTATGTGAAGATCAACGCTTGTTTCCAACTAAAATTGCAAAATATTCATCAAACACAATGTGAACTCTTTTGAAAAGCCAGGACGTGATTCAAAACTTATCACAAATAAGAAATTTAATATGACAAGAGTTTTTTTTGAAAACATTATTTGAATGATGTTTTATATTATAGTGTTTTCTGAAATGTGGCTCGCCGGGGGCTATATTTTTACCATGTCAATTGGTGAAAGACATTTTTACATTTATTGTTATGATAACATGGGGGTGCATAATAATATTGAGAAATTAGACAGCCTCAATCGCAGTTGAGCCTATATCCAACCCAGCTTACTCATTGGGTTTCAGCGCAGAAAAATCTACTGGGGCAATACCAGTATTTTAGGCCCATTTCCCACAGTTTGGGCACTTTGCTTTAAAAGAACCCATTTTCTATGTTTTTTGACTTCGTAGAAGCGAAATGTTGAATTTTAATGCAGAAATGATTCTTTTATCGCAGGAAGTAGGTAAAAAATGTGTTTTAGGTAGGGTTGGGGTCGATTATAGGTATGACAGTACTAAATATTTGAGTAACCTGCCTTGAAAAGATCCACTCGGAAATGATGCAGTCTCCGAAACTAAGCAGCCTTGAGAAAAAATATTGAATAAAAATAGTTTGAAGCGTTATAGTGAAATCGTGCCTCATTGCTGAATATTTCAAAGGAAAAAGAGGATTTTTTGATGAATCATTGAGCCTAAAAATTGATTATTGGTGTGTTTTCATTGGATATTTCGAGAAAAAAATATGCTCGTGACCGGTAGTTTCCTTCCTGTCATCTTTCTTTCTAATTTGTTGCATGGCCAGTTTTGAAAATTGTAAAAAGTTGTCTGAAGGGCTATACTTGACAAAGATATTTGAATTCCAAATCAAAATGATGCGATCATATTTTCTTTCACACGAATGCTACAATTGTCGCCTAAGAGAAAATATTTAGAACTGTTATACCATATACATCGTTGTACATAGTTTAACAAACTTAAGTATAACACTCAACATCAGCTGTGAAAATATTTGTTCGTCGCCAGGAGAGGGGGGGGGGGGCATAGTCAGACTGGCTGTCTTCCTGGCACGCCCATAATAGGAAGGAATATGAAATTGCAGTATTGTGTTAAAATTTGCATTATGTTGGATGTTTTGCACAATATGACAAAGGCTATGAATCAATAGGATTGATTAGGTCTGGGTGAGTGGAAAATTAAATCTTTCATCGGCCATGATGGCTATTATTTTAACCCTTTACCTAACATGAAAAGCAGACGACACTTACAAAAACAAAAAAAATTCTTGAATAACTAATTTTTTTCATTTGTGTCTCAAAAACATAGGTTATGACCCCTCGTTGAAACGAGCTCAACGAACTCGTTCCAACGAAGGGTCATAACCTATGTTTTTGAGGTAAAAAATGAAAACATAATGAAAATTAATTGGCGATTTTTGAGAATAGTGCTGGGCGGTTTTGGCCGTTACGTTGGGTAAAGGGTTAATTTGGGATATTTTTTTTTCTAATACCATCCATCATACACATTAATCATAACTATACACAAGTGTATTAAGATGCGATCGCAACTTGATTGTCAACATAGTATTGTGGATCCTATTCGTTGATTTATAGAAACATAATAAAAACTTAAATAAAATTATAGAATGATTTTATTTGTCTTTCTTATAGTAAGACGAGAGAATATCAATATTAATCCGACGTCAGACGAAATAAACTACAGTAGAGTCGCTGTGGGCTGGTCGAAATCCACGCGTGAGCAGTGATGTCCACGCATGCGTTTACCAGGTAACAAAAGTCATCATCATCAAAATTTTGTATGCTTGTTTAATCAGTGTTTGAAATCTAATATTTAGTGCTTCCGTGAAACTATTACCCACCCGTGGAAAGTGACTAGCCCACGGCGGCCGTACTGTATTTAACCAACAACCCTCGTCCCCCCCAACAGAAAAAAACGAAGATATCCTTTTGAATTTGTCGCATCGATGGTGCTCGTTTCGCATCCGGTGTGCAGGGGCCTCAATTTATGATAACTTCCTCCACCTCAATCTAAACATCAATTATGTACAAATGAAACATGAAGCACTGCCACCCCACCCCCGTCCCCAAATACTAACACAGTTTGCAGTGTGTTTATGTTTCTTATTTCCGGGGGGGGGGGGGAGGGGGGGGGCAAGGAAGCCCACTTCGATAGTCGGTTTTAACCCTTTTCCAAACGTGAAGACCAAAACCAAACGGCGCCCAAAGAAAAATGGTCGTGGACGTCTACTGTAACTTTAGATTTTCTTCTCTTAATCATGGCCTATGACCCCGTCGTGGGAAGGGGGTCGTAGGCTGTGGTTTAGAGGAACCAACATAAAACGAAATCAGCGACGTCGGATTTACTAAAGTGCCTGTTTGGGTAAAAGATTAAGCTAATTCAAGCCAACTCAATTCATAGCCTCTCGCAACTCTTTCGAACATGGTAACGTCATTTTACCCGAATGTGGACCGCACATGGAGCAATATTCACCTACTTTCCACCAGACTGTGATGAGGCCTCTGTAACGTCGTGTTGGGTTTGCGCAAAAGCCTTGTGCGCCCCTCAGTGCTCACCATGCATTGTGCTGGGGATCCGTTCAGAAACCCATTATAAATCTCTGGAAGGCTGGGTACGATGACAGACATCTTACAACACAATGAATGCTTTAGTGGTATTCTCTCTGGACATAATTATTTAAAAAAAAACCAGATCCCCTGCCCTATCTAACCCAAAACACTCAAAGTGTGAAGGATAACCCACGGAAACCTATAACATGTGTTTTCACGATCTCTCTATGTTTATATTTCCTTTTGCCTTTGTTTCCTTAATCTTGTTCATACTTGTTTTTACCTTTTTCTCCTTACACACGTGATCTCATCCTAAAACTCTGATCAGACCAATATTATATCCGAGAATGACCGGAACATCCTATGTGAATCACCAAACCCTGTGTGCATTCCAGTCAGTTTGTCTCCCCTGTAGCAAGTAGTACCAGGCCAGTCCACACTCACCCGTGCATAACCCACTCATTTCAAAACAATGGATGACGTGCCGCATGAGAGTGGGACTGTTTAGAATAAAGGCGCGCTTAAGTGTGCATCGTAAAAAAAACAGCTTGACTACCCTAGTTCTATCTTGGTGTTGATGGTCTCGTCACGTGGCCTATTTGGACTAACACTAATGATTGCCCTACCAGTCGTGACAAACACAGCAGGTAACAATGGCATCATAAGCGAAGAGTCATTCTCTTCCTCACTCGAAAAGATAACCGAAGCGCGTATATTAGCTTTGCTGATTTTGCCTGCTACTAGTAACATTAACGTTCTACTTATTTTTAACATATTGTGGGTATTACTGCTATTGTACGCGGCGGGGCATTGAAAAAACTCGTGGCTGAGCTCTCCGTAAAGCTCCCTGCCATGGTCCCCGTCTGCTAATGCGGGTGGTTTCTTAGTATTTCATCTGAACGTCCAAAGACTACATCCTGAATTGGATATACTTAGCTGTTAGAAGCTTCCTCTTCCGTATGTGCAGTTACCTAAACCTGGTTCACTTCAGGTTTGAGGAGTGAGGGTATTCACAACCCTTTGCGTAAAGACGGGGTTCAAGAGGTGGTGGGGTAATAATTTCTACTGAAAACGGTCTACCGTTCAAGGCACATCCAGATCTGCAAATACCTGGTCTGGAATGTCTATGGGCTCAGGAATATACCACCGATGGATCGATTCTTGTAGATTCACGGTACCGCACCCAACTCAAACAGTGATCTATGGGACTTGATTGAAACATCCCTTGAAAGAGCACTTGGCGCAGGTATCGATAATCTCTTGCTTATCGGAGACTTCAACGATAATCAGGCAGCCGTTCTCTCCGTCTCACTGCAACGACTTACCAACAGTTCATTCTCAAGCAGTTGGTTGTCACACCGACGTACTGCACTGAAAATTCATCCTCATTAATAGACCTGATCCTTGTAAACGATGACCCCTCAATTGCAACCGCGGACGTCGGTGGCCTCTTTCTTGGCAATTATGCCAGGTACCATTCTCCTGTAATTGCAACAATAAATTTCCGAAAAATCCACAGTACACAACATAAGATAATGGTTATTGACCCTTGTCTTGGCAATTATGCCAGGTGCCATTGTCCTGTTATTGCAACAATAAATTTCCGAAAAATCCACAGCAAACCTCATATGATAATGGGAGTTTCCCAGGAGTAAATAGTCAACTCTCAGATATCAACTGCTCAGACCTGAGCCTCCGCTACAAACTGGCATAATAACGAATGCAGCTGCTAAATACATTCCCAACAAACTGGTAACTATAAGACTCCAACAACCGAAGTGATTTTACGATAACCTGAGACGCCTAATACGCCAAAGAAACATCTCTGTCGCAAAGCGGAGTTAGTAAAGCATAGGAAAATTTAGAAAGAAACGAAACGAAGTAACACCAGAAATAAGGAACTCAAAACATTTATTGTACTTTACGAAGACTGGCACCGTTCTAAACAGCCATCAACAAGTCCTCCCGCGTGGTGGAAAACTTATACTTTTTAAAATCCGGTGGCCCATTCCTGACTTTCTTTTAAATGAGAAACTCATCTCACTCGAGACAGAGAAAGGTCATGATTAGCCATTGTGCATAAATATGTGACCTTAAACACCAATAAATAAATAAATAATAATGTGTAATATCTCATCAGTTGACGACCAAGGTCATTCCCTCTCGCATACGCCATTCAGCCCTGACCGCCATGAAATAAGTCAGATTACTCTTACCTTCAAGAAAGTGAAAGAAGCACTCGATTCTCTGAGTGTCTGAAAAGCATGTAACCCAGAGAGCATCAGCCCGGAATTCTTAAAAGATGCTCAATGAGCTTGGTACTTCCCTTGACAATGACAACTGTCTTCAATATGATGCTGATCCACTCGTTATATATCCAACTGAGTGGAAGATAGGTAATGCTGTGTCTGACTACATATCCGGGAACCTCCAGTTGGTAACTAATTATCATTAAGTAACTCTACTGAATTGTCTAAGTAGAGTCATCAAAAGGTGTATTTTCAAAAGAATAATCTCATTTCTACAAAACAACTCTGTATTTTCACCCCTTCAATCCGCCTTCCTCCCATCTGACTCAACAGCTCTGCAATTAACTGAAAGTTATCATATATTTAGTTCTGCACCTGACCACGAGAAAGAAAGTCGAGTCGTATTCTGTGATTTTAACCCTTTCCGACTACGGTTATCGTGACGTTTAGACATCACGAAGAATCAGGTGTTGGCGACGTCAAACGCAATCGTTAGCCCTTTGAACTCTGGTGGTATCTTCCATATCAGTTAAATGACAGCAACAGGAAGAGTCCATATTCATTACTTGGGGTAGACCAATTAATATTTGCAACGTGCAGCCTTTTGGCTGCGCGTAGAAAATATTGATTGGTCTACCACACACATGCACTTAGCATCCATCCTATTCAATGAAATTATGAAGTATCATGTTCCTTGACGAAAAAGCACTCGCTCGGGTTCAGATTCGGAGTACGTAATATTACGTACCGTAGTAGCAACGCCCGGCAATTTTCGTACGTAATATTACGTAGTGCAGTCGCAAAAGGTTAAGTAAAGCATTCAATAAAATCTGGCATAAAGGTCTGCCGTTTAAGCTTGAACGCGTATGTATCACTGGCCCCTTAGTTCGCTGGTTTCAATCTTTCCTATAAGACAGATAGCAACGCCTATGTTAACTCAGCATCGTCATCATGGTGGAATAGCAATGCCGGAGTTTCCCTAGGATCTATGCTAGGCACCTCTTGTTTTTAATCTACATCAACGACGTAATTGACAACATTTAAAGTAATATCAGACACTTTGCTGATGATGCCACTCTTTTTCTTGTTGTTGAGAACGTGCAATTGGAAGCTGAAATCTTTAATAATGACCTTTGCGTAATTGAGACTGGTATTGTAACGTCCAATCCAAATAAATCGAAATCAATGGTAATTACAGTAAGATATCACAATAGACCAACCCCTATCTGACAATGTTTTCACAGTATATAATTAACGTCCAAACGCACAAACACCTCGGGCGGCCCATAAATAAGCGTGGCAGTTGGTCGCCCCATCTGTGTGAAATAACCACATTAGGGTCGAAATGAATTGGCATGATTAGGCAACTAAAGTTCAGTCCCGAAAAGACTTTCTTTACTTTCTTTCGCCCAGCATTATTATATGCAGTCATAATGCGGGCAAATAGCAGGGCAAAAGAGTCTGTGGACTTGAACAAAAATCAAATTGAAGCAGCTCAGATTGTGACAAGAGAAACTAAAAATGCAGGAAAGCTGTCCCAGTATATTGAGACCGACTGGGGAACTTTGATATCAAGAAAGAAAAAACTTAAATTTATAGAGTACTTCAAAATGTACCATCGTCTAACACCCCATCATATATCATTGTTGATCCCACAGCACTCGCGGAAACTAAAAGTTAACGAAACAGTTCTAACTTGAGTAATGTCAGTTGCCGAACACACAGTCATTAATCCTCCTTTCTACCTTCCACAACTGATCTTTGGAATGAGAACCCAATACATGTGAGAGAAAATCCTAATCGCACCAGCTTCAAACATTATCTTAACAAGGATAATCGCAAGATACTCAGTTTCTATGTCAGCCATAAAACCCGTTTAGCCCAGATTCTATATTGCAGGCTTCGCCTAGGATGCAGTAATACGCTATGGTTAGAAGTGCTTGCTGATGATAAAATATGACTCTATAAATCCGATTTGGCCATGCTTCCACTGTGATACTCTGAGAGAATGGAAGCATAAGAATCATCGAATTCATTCCTACCAATAATCAACACACGCGCTTTCGTCATTGGGGACCACCTTTTCGGGAGAGTTGCTTATCCCATTCTGTAGTTACCCAATACTGCAACCGGTGCAATAAGCAAGTATTCCAACTGGAGCACCAGAAAGCTAACATAGTTTACATGAACGGTTAAGGACGGCCAAGGACAATGGACTTGACTGATATTCACACGACTTGAACATTTCTCTCTGAATTCAGGGATTATTCTAAAAAATATCTTTACAACATTCTAGGGATAGTAAATCAGAGGAAGGTTTTATCTTACACGGCACTTAGATCATGTAGTATCAGGTGGTACGCGTTCAGTGCTACTGTTTTTAGTGGAACGCATTGCAGTGAGATAGATTGGAACAGGGGAAGTAACTGAGTGGAACGTGTGTTACTTCATGTTTGTTTTGTAATTGGCTCATGATTATAAACAAGAATAAATGTTGTTTACAAGACTTAGTTTATGTCCATACTCATTAAATCTGACAACTGGTAATATTTAACAGAACAGATCAGAAAACAAATTTTATTAAATGACTTCCACAAATAGACCCCTAATATCCCCAAAATTTGCGCATAAAGTTTAGCTAACCGAAAACAAGAATCTCAACTTTCCCAAATTGTATCATTCCTTCCGCAAGCAAGACTCACGTGACACGCACAGAATTTTGAGGCGACAATTTTACAAACGAGAAGTGGTTTCTTAGAGTACAGTCCAGACAAACTTTCTTTTCGAGGTCGGTTTGATAATGCTTTGCTTAAGAATTTTCTGGAAGCTAATCCAACAAAAGCATAAACAGTCTGTGACGTTGAAGGCGATTAGTAATAATGTTGATTTTACACTTCTTGGCATTTCAGATACTACAACCAGATGAATGCGTCCTGTTTCATCGGTTATATAAAATTGAAACGCATTTTCGTTCACCTTATTAGAGTTTGAGTGTGGAGTGGGCGTGTTAAGCTGTATGAATGCAATGCTTGACACGCCCATCACACATTCACATTCCGATAAACGACAGATAATTCATTCCAATTCCTATAATTTAATTCAGAGTGTTTACTTGTATTAAAATGTAACGTTACGTGACCGAAGAGTCCGCCGTTTATATCGTTACAGTCATATCATCTTTTGTGCGCACGACATTTTTATTATTTTCAACATAGTTTGATACACGCAGTCTCGAATGGTGAAGAGAAAAAACAGCATCAACAACCTGTGTGAATACTAACTGAAGTCCACCTACGACAATTACAGTGTAACAAGTGGGAGGGACAAAGTAAAAACATTTATACCACAGGAAAAGTTTTCATCGAGTTATGAAGAAATCACATCAACCAATCACCTACAACAAATCGGATATCATTAAAGAAAATTTAATTATTATATGTAATCTCGAAATCTCGTGATTATAATTTCCATTTATGTTTACGTTTCAGCTTGTGTATTTAATATTTAATCAACCACTGCCATACAAAAATAAATAAATTGTCATAACAGTCCAACAATATTGGTTGTCATATTCTATATCGTTGACTGGAACAGATCAGCCCGATCAAACGGGAATCTTACGGCGCCCTGTTTCAACTCGGCGACCCGGTCTCAACAACACATCGTGATACAACAACCGAGATCAACTGATTATAAAAATAATTTGTGTGTGTCAACAAATTCGATATCACTGAAAAGGGTGCCTTTTTAAAGACATAGACTTTGCTACATGATTTACAGATACCGCGTAAGCATGCAAGTAATCATGTTTTAACCGTGAAAGAAATTGAATTATTTCTTCTGGGCCAGAAATATAAAATCAGTCAGGCCATCGTAGATTTGCTCCATTTCTGGATCAGCGTCAACCGTATTTGTCGACCAGTCTAAAACTTGATACCCCGCTGCCTCGAACGCTTTTATTCTTTCTTCTGGACTGATAAACTGCAGGTTTGTTCTCATCTTCTGGTCATTCACAGAATAGAATGTGGAATCATCACCGATATACAGAAATAATCCACCAGGTTTCAAAAGATTTATGCAGTTCATAAGCACGTCTTTCAACTGTTGAACATGAGTAACCACTTCATCGATACAAAACGATGCGGCAACGAAATCGAACGACATTTGTATTGGTCCGATTGGATTCGTCTGTAACATGTCGCAAAACAAAATGGATCTGATCTTTTTTCTCAGGGCGTTCTCTATGTCTTCTGCTTTTGTCCTGTCACGATACAAGAAGTCATGTTACATAGAGAGTAATCGCTTGATTGGACTGGTTACGTGAAATAAATCATGAGAGGTGAGGGACGTTGTACAAACACGAGTGTGCGAATGCGCACGAGTGTTTTGCAATATAGTCTCTCGCCTCGAATGGATTATTTCACGTAACCAGTCCAGTCAAACGATTACTCTGTTTATTACTTTTCATTATTAAAGCTAATTATATTATTTAATCCTTTACCTTGCGTAATGGCCAAAACCGGCCAGCGCTATTCTCAAAAATCGCCAATTTTTTTGTCTGTAAAACATAGGTTATGACCCCATATTGGAACGGGCTCATCGAGATCGTTCCAATGAGGGGTCATAACCTATGTCTTGAGACCAAAAAAAAATGAAAAAAATAGTTATTCAAGAATTTTGTTTGCTAGTGTCGTCTGTTTTTTCATGTTTGTAAAGGGTTAAAAAAGAATGAATTTCCCATTACACCCACGACAAAGCGTCTTCGTTTACGCGCACGGATACATGACCCAATTGTTGATTGCATAATTCACTTGTTAAGTTATCGTTTATAATCAAACCGGGAAATCACTGTAAATCACTCTTTGGAAAGTAATACAGATATATTGTACTGAAAACAGAGAAATTACTCAATCATGGTATGGATAGAGTGAAATGCGATAAAACATTTTGAAATGAAGGGCACATACAAACCACACGTGCTTTGCATCACATGACGATAAAGATACAATTTCTGATTTTTGTCTCCCCCTTTTTATTGAATATAGCCACATTATATTAGCCTTGTCGGAACACGTAATCAATGAAAATAAATAAATGACTTGATAAAATAAATAATTAAATCACTAAATAAATAAGTTAACAGAAATGAAACCTGAATATCGACTATCCAATTAAATGGATGTGGTGGAGTTTGTAGTCAAAAATATTTTCATACTAAATTTCAAGAATTCATGAATAAAATGTCTCTTCATATTAATTGTCTAAAAACTGTTAACCATTTCAGGGAGTTTGAGATTATGGGGCAACCAATAATCTCAAACTCCCTGAAATGGTTGACACAATGTTTTGTGATTTGATGTATCAATTTATACATTGGTCACAGCCCTGCCGATATGTGTACTTGTTTTACAGCAAGACTCATATGTGGGATATCACACTGCGTAGAGTGTGTTAATTATCATTTAATCATTCGCAAAGATTCCATTGCAGCAGTGTGTAACGGCTCTAATACATTGTCAGTAGAAGGACGGGTTGACCTTTTGCAGTACTCCAGACAGGACCATGGAAACAACGTCTTCAGCTAAATGACCTGTCACGGCGTGTGGGTTGTCATGGTATCCCACATAGGCGGCCATATTGTTGAAACGGGATTACTAAATATACACCACCCGTGTTACGTGTCTCTGTGCTCCATTATCCTACAATCACATAACCAATTTACAGCAGTCATTACAGACATAGTTACGCGGTCGCAACTCAACCATTTCTACAATCACATAACCAATTTACAGCAGTCATTACAGACATAGTTACACGGTCGCAACTCAACCATTTCTACAATCACATAACCAATTTACAACAGTCATTACAGACATAGTTACACAGTCGCAACTCATCCATTCCTACAATCACATAACCAATTTACAGCAGTCATTACAGACGTAGTTACACGGTCGCAACTCAACCATTCCTACAATCACATAACCAATTTACAGCAGTCATTACAAACATAGTTACACGGTCGCAACTCAACCATTCCTACAATCACATAATCAATTTACAGCAGTCATTACAGACATAGTTACACGGTCGCAACTCAACCATTCCTACAATCACATAACCAATTTACAGCAGTCATTACAGACATAGTTACACGGTCACAACTCAACCATTCCTACAATCACATCACCAATTTACAGCAGTCATTACAGACATAGTTACACGGTCGCAACTCAACCATTCCTACAATCACATAACCAATTTACAGCAGTCATTACAGACATAGTTACACGGTCGCAACTCAACCATTCCTACAATCACATAACCAATTTACAGCAGTCATTACAGACATAGTTACACAGTCGCAACTCAACAATTCCTATAATCACATAACCAATTTACAGCAGTCTATTGTGTTTCACAATATGATAGCTGTGCGGCAGCCGCGGAGGTCTATATACTTTATTTCTTGGTAGCACCGCATACAAACCTTAACACGCCCTTTGCACATTCATACTCCATCGACACATAATTCTTTTCACTTGTTATCATTCAATTCAGAATAGCTGTGTGTATCATAATATACCCCCAAGCGGCCAAAGTCTCCGACATTTATATCATTGCAATCATATCAACTTTTGTGGAGACTACAGTTTTATTATTGTCAACGCTGGCCAATATTGAAAGGGAAAAACCATTGTGAACAGCTCATGTGAATACTAACAGCCCACCTGCAACATTTACAGCTTAAGTGCACCACTCGACGTCCCCATAGATTTTTATTTGGCAAAGGAGGGGAGGGGTGGGGTGGGGGGGGGGGCGGTACCATGCAACAACATGCATAATATAGGAATATTATTCACAGAAAAACTCACCTCGACCAAACACATGCACGCAGATCGAATATCATTAAAGACAATTAAATTAGAATCTTTTTAAAAACATATTCCATTCTAAAATTGTGTGCTAGCCAGTTTGCTGTACAGTCGTCGTGTACTGGTCGTAATTCACGTGTGGGCAGTGATGTGCACGCGTGCGTTTAGCAGGTAATAAAAATCATCATCATCCAAGTTTTAATTAATGAAGCACCGGTTTGTATCTGGTCCTATAATCAGTGTTTGGAATCTATTATTAGTGTGTGTGTGTGTGTGGACATATTGCCCACTCATGGAAGGTAACCAGTCCACGGCGGCCGTACTGTACATTTATTGCTCAGCTATTAAAAGGTAATTTAACATACATATCGGCGCGCAAATGTGCCGCGCTCTCGAATACAGGTCGCAGAAGATCTCGTTCTTTGGGATTTTCTTCGCTTTGCCAAGCCTTCAGGAAATCTATATTTGGTTTCGCAAAATCGGACAAAAAGATATCATCGTAATGTTCTGTTGCATACATTGAGACTATCGGAAGTGGACCTGTTCCAATCTCTAACATGGACCTTCCCTTCAGCATCCCTGGAAAATAACAATAATTCAATTTGCACAGTCTTCCAAGCCACAACATTTAGAAAATCAAATAACTGATAGGTTGTCGAAGCACAACACATTGAAAGTAAAGACCTCCACACTAAATGCAAAGCGAGCATTTAGGGCTTTACTATTAAGATACAACACAGTGAAGATGGTGTTCAAGAATCAATGACTCGTGAAATGCAGGGAAAGCATAACAAGGCTCGTTGATTCCTGTCCTCCGCATCCTACACGAGTTGTGTTCTGTATTTATACCACGATTAAGCTTGAAATAAGTGGACGAAGCTGATATTTTTAAGGAAAAATATTACATTTGGCGGTGTGTTCACTTTCTTGCTTGATAGTGTTTCATGTCCAAGTATTTCCATCACGTAATAGCATCAATCCGATGAGGAACGACCAATCGGATGCGTTCTTGCATGGCGTTCTCACTCGTAGGCCGGATTTCACGTGTGGTGTACCACGCACATTTCTCAGCGGGTGTATTGCATCGAGTAACGTTTCTTACACATATCAACCGTGCCATTAGAAGTACTACATAACGATTTTTCTTCACATTGGTTTATTTTGTCTTCAAAATAATTAATGATCATCTACTAGGGAGAAATCCTTATCTGATCGTCAATAAAAACATTCTGCTGAGCTTTATTCTCTCCCTGTCAAATTAATATTCGCGAACAAATTTACTTCATTGGGGTTTTGGTCTTGGTGGTAATCGTGGTTCTCGCTCTCGAGAAAAAATGCTTTATTAATGTGGCCTTTGATAGTAAACAAAGTTTACATAATGTATACAGAAACATGATAAATAAATAAATGACGTGATAAAATAAATAATTAAATCACTAAATTAATAAGTTAACAGAAATAAAACCTGAATATCGACTATCCAATTAAATGGATGTGGTGGAGTTTGTAGTCAAGAATATTTTCATACTAAATTTCAAGAATTCATGAATAAAATGTCTCTTCATATTAATTGTCTTAAAACTGTTAACCATTTCAGGGAGTTTGAGATTATGGGGCAACCAATTTTCTGTTAAGAAAATTGTTGTCTTATGTAATAACCAAGTAACGGTATCAATTTTAAATTCAGGAGCCTATCGTAATGCATTTTTACAATAGTGTGTTACAATTGTGTGTTCGAGAAATTCAATTTTTAGCAGCCTCCAACGGATTTCAGATTATGGGAAAGCATTTGTCAGCGTGTGATAATAGGATAGCTGATCTTCTTTCCAGGTGGTTTGACACAACATTGCATGAGCTGCCAAAATCATTTAGTTCATCAACGTCAGAAGGTCAAGTACATGGGAATTTATTCAAATTCTCTCACAGCTGATAGTTTATTTTTTTGGTAGAAATGACATTACACTGTTACATTTAAATAATATAATTTTTTTTCTAGTATTATTATTTCAGGCTCTATTAAATGCATATCGAATTCCAGGATGGAAGCTTTGGACTCTTCTTTAGCTGCCTTTGCAGATGGAACAAGCAAGAATTTGAAAATTCAGTTTGAAGCATTTTTCTTGTTCTATAAATTTTATGATTTGAAACCGCTACCTGTTTCTACAGATATTTTACATTTATATCCTCAGTTTTTTAGCAGACCCTCAAATCAACAGAATCCATTCAAAATTATATTAGTGGAGTTAAGACTCTTCATATGTTTTTGCGTGTAATAAACCCATCCGATAATGGTAGATTACAATTTATTTTAAAAAGTATTACTAGATCGAATCCACGTTGCACAAGACGGGCTTATCCTATTTCTCCATCAGTTTTATTAGATATGTTTTCTCAACTAAAATTACAGAATCCAAACGATTCTACATTTTGGAGCTTATTTTTCATTTGGTTTTTCACATTCTCTCGGAAATAAAATATGGTTCCTGCTTCGGGTCATACTTTTTATCCCAAGAAACATCTCTCTAGAATAGACATTGATATTTATGATGACAAGTTAATTGCTATTTTGTTTGGGGGTGGTGGGGGTGGTGGATTAAAACAATTGAGCTGGGGAACGCACTTTGCAGATTCCCATGGTTAAGATTCCATCATCCATCCCCTCTTTGTCCAGCCCTGGCCTTCTCACATATGTGTCGATAACCTAAAGCTGATCCAAACTCCCCAGCTTTCTTAGTTACAAGAAAACGGACACACTATTCCGGTAACTTGTCCAAACTTTCAAAAGGTATTAAAAGTTTTTATTTCTAAAACGGGTATGGATCCACAAGATTTTGAATCACATATTTTTAGACGAGATGGAGCCACTTTTGCCTTGCATTGTGGATTTTCTCCATATCTGATACAATTGGTCGGTGATTGGAAAAGAGATGCTTACAAAAAGTATTTAGATTTTACTTCAGAGGATACAATTCGTGTTAGTAACTTATTGAAATCACTTATTATTAAGGGAAACATGTTATAATATTTTTCCAGGGAAAGGTGTTCCAAGGTCTGTTTTAATCCTTTCGGATTCAATACCCAAATACGTGATAGATATACACTGGACAGATGTCAAAGCTCATACTGGGGCCACAATTGGAAGAATAACCAGAATTATTCAAAGGGAATACATTTTAGACTAAGATTTTTTACTTATTCGTGTAGGAACCAATGATTTTAATGCACTCTCGTTACAAGAAATGATTCCTTCGTATAATAATTTGATTTCTGTTTTTCAGAATTTAGGTAAGATATTGTTTCTTCCATTATTCCAAGACCATGTGATTTTGAGAAAACAGGTGAAAATGTTAGTGAGGTTAGCAAAGTTTTAAATAATCTGTTTCATCAGAACATTTCAGGTTTTTACTCTTAAATGATCTCGTCTCCATATGAGACATATATATGCAGTTAAAGATGGTAGTATCCATATAAATGCTGAAGGGGCTTGAGTTTTGCGAAACCTTTTCATTTAGGTGGTCAAACACCTAAGGCCTTCATGACCTAGTAATGGGAACATATGTTTTATTTTCAGAAGAGAGCTTCCTTCTGAGCGGCATTCTTCTTCAGCCTTCCAAATCTGCCAAAGATCTGATGATCTCTTTGGAGTTTGGGTTCTTTCACGATTATGTTCCTGTCCATTGCTACTGACGATCTGGTGTTTGATCTCCCGTAGGCCTTTGGCTTGGTGGACCTTGTTCAAAACGTTTCCACACTAAAATTTATGACACTGTCCATTGAATGTTGAACTATCTTCTTTTGATCAGTTTGCTTGGATGGATGTAAATCAACATTTATTTAATTGGATAATCGACATTCAGGATTCATTCCTGTTAACTTTTTTATTTAGTGAATTAATTATTTATTTTATGAAGTCATTTATTTATTGAATTTTTGTATATGTTTTGTAAACTTTGTTTACTGCAATTAATAAAGCATCAATTGCTTATATTTCTTTTACATTTATTCTTCCTGAGATGATCATTGGTTTATTTTGTCTTCAAAATAATTAATGATCGTCTACTAGGGAGATATTCTTATCTGGTCGTCAATGACAACATTCTGCTGAGATTTACGGACCTCCTCTCAAATTAACATTCGCCAACAAATGAACTTAATTGAGGTTTTGGTCTTGGTTGTAACGTGGTTCTCGCTCTCGGAGACCCAATCCCCCCCCCCCCCCCCGTCCCACCCAACCATCTGTTCATTGCTTTAATATTAAATTAGTAACTGAAGCCAACCACAATTTTATCACACTTTTTACCATACAATGACATTAATAATTCTTAAATACAAAATTGAATATATGCTAATTTATTCTTCTGTGTTTGGTTACATGTAATAGAAGGTAATTTTTATGTTAATCAGGTTTGTTTTCACACTACATACTAAAATTTGTGGCATTGTCCATGGGGGAGCGGTGGCGTTGCGGTAACCTTTCTCGTCAGATCACCGAAGTTAAGCAACGTCGAGCCCGGTCAGTACTTGGATGAGCGACCGTCTGAGCGATCGATTCGGACTCCCGCGTTGTGTCCTTGGGCAAGGCACTTCACCCCGATTGTCCACATGGGGGCACGATGACGTCGTGTACTAAGTCGTATTGCATGTCGATGGTGTGCATGTTTTCAAACAATCTAACCCTGTCTGTGCTACAGTGCGGAGTTATGATGTGTGGGAGCTGGCAGCTGCTCGTCGTTGCTCGGTGGTTCTCTCCGGATACTCCGGCTTCCTCCACCCATAAAACTATCACCGACGCGATATGACCTTGGCTGTTAAAACGTCGTAAACCCTAATAAATAAATAAATAAATAAATAAATAAATAAATAAATAAATAAATAAATAAATAAATATGACATTGTGCATTGAATGATGAACTATCTTTATCAAATCAATTTGCTTGGATGGATGATGGATGTACTTCAACATTTAATTGGATAATCGATATTCAGGTCTAATTCCTGTTAACTTATTTATTTAGTGATTTAATTATTTATTTTATAAAGTCATTTTTTTATTTATTATATTTCTGTGCACGTTATGTAAACATAGTTTACTACGAAAGTCCACATTAATAAAGCATCAACTGAGGATATTTCTTTTACATTTATTCTTCCTATGATGACCATTTTCATGTTTTGGTTTTTTATTTTCTACAGAACAAAGTCAATAATCACCTGAACGAAAGTCCAAAGCCTGATAGGAAAATATAATCGCTTAATTTAATTATGGCACATTGCTACTACGCCTTAAAATTATATTAAGTGATTTTAAATGTCAGTCTGTACTATTGCCGCACAAAAGTTGGAATTTGTGTTTTCATGCAAGGCTCACATTTGAGGCATCACACCAAGATGAAAATTTGATATTTGTCATTTTTCGCAACGTTCGAGACGTCAGCGTTTAGTGTGTAAATGCCTCTGGGAATCACATCTGTTTTGACATTTGTAAGTTTTTCTTGCATAATGCTGCTGAGGTTGCAAAAGTGCCAGACGCGCTGGAGGGTAAGGAGGGGGGGGGGGGGTGGTATCAAAAAGGGCACTCGACTTAGTTTAGACCGGGAGTTTATAATGTATCATAAATCATAATAGGACACTCAATAACAATGACATTATATATATATATATGTGCGTGCGTGCGTGCGTGCGTGCGTGCGTGCGTCCGTTCGTGCGTGCGTGCGTCCGTGCGTCCGTCCGTGTTTGTAAAACTTTACAGCTTTCTCCGCCGATTTTATAGCTCCTTTGTTTGGTGGAGATCGAAATTGCTTTCACAAAAATGCGTTAGAAATCAAGGATGAGAGTGCTTTGCATGCAAAACTGCTGACAGCTAAACATTCTTAACTTTTAAAAAGAAAACTGTTAAAAACTATAATTTTTTCTCAAAATTTATGGCATGTAGTGAACAGTAGTATGTCCCGTATGTTTCACTTCCATGATGGGGGGATTCCGGAAGTGACATCATGTTACGTGGCCAAGTTATGTGCTGTTGGGTTGTCATGGGAGCCCGCGTGAGCAGCCATGTTGTGACGTAATTACCATAGTGATAGGTGGTGTTAATGCGCATACCCAGCGCGTGTTGTTAGTGTGGTTTTCCGTCGTCCATCCTGTATATGGGCGGCCGCCATCTTTGCTGGACGGCTTCTTAAAGGAAGGGGGTATATTTGGAGGGTATATCCAATTGAGTGATTGATTTATTTATTTATTCAGCAGTATTCAAATAACATAAATATATACATATCACAATATTTCAAATTGTACAATTTGTATACCGCAGGGAGACGACATAGCCAGATTGGCTGTATACCTGTCATCTCCCAGAGAGTTATGTCTCACAACATTGGAATCAGACTGCCAAACATCCATTAATCTGCCTTGTTGGTGGTGGCTCAGTGCGGTTCTCTTCATCAGCTGCCCCCACTCCTTGAAGCACAGGAAATTGGCTGATTTGATGAGAAAAGCAATATTTGTTTATTATTTACCTAGCCCCCACCCCACCCCCACCCCACCCCACCACCAATGCCTTCTGCCCTTTTGTTTTCTTGGGATATGGGAAAGGATGGATAGACTTTAATCTAGTATTGGAAACATGTTGCAAGTAAATATTCGTGCACAAAACGAATAGGAGTAAGTATGACTACCACTAACAACCCGATAATCCCTCCCAAACCACCTAAAACTACCAAACCGGACTTGGCGAAGCCCCATTTGGGCTCATAGCAATAGCACGTGGTGCTATAAGGTGCGTTCGAATCAAGAGTCAACATAATTAGCACAAACAACCCGAAATTCACACCAAATTGCCCAAAACGTTTTTTTTTGTTTTTTTTTTTTGCTCGGATTTTCCAAAATCCTTGCTGTTATTCGGATTCTTTCAGAATCCTCTGCGTCTACCCATGTACAAATAAGCTATTTCAGCTACTCTAACCATAGCTACTCTTGACTGCTGCTTGTTACGACCTCTGCCGCCTCCAAGTCTTACCACTCAGCTGCTTGATTTCCCACAATCTGCACATAACCGTACAAAGAAGTCTTCCATGATTCTCGAACCCACAAGACAATCGATCAGGGATAGGTATTACTTGAACGACTCTAATGGTAATGAGCAAATTAGCTATCTGGCAGTTGCTCCATGAGTAAATGCTCGAACGACCCTATGACATGGTGATGGTCTATCTGCGGATACCTTTTGGGGATACCTTTTGAGGATACCTTTTGGGGATACCCTTTGCATATCTATCTGAAAATAGTTATGACTCCTAACACTGTACAGCTCATGCTTCTAGGCCATCCATCACCTTCATAGCGCCATGGCCACTACTTGTCCAGCCACCACCATCTGTCCTTGGATCAGTGGGTGCTGTATTCGCCGAATACTATGGTGTTCTGCCACCATTGCAGACTTGTACCATTAAGGCATTGTGCCATTACTATTGGCTACCACTATTCTGTTCTGTGCCTCAACTATTACTAGCTTGTGGCACAACTACGGCTCTCCGTGCATTAATTCCATAACGGGTCCCAATTCATATCACTATCATTCCTCTACTGTTTGCTCGAACAACTTTTTCATACCTATTCCAAGTTCCCCTAATAAGCTATCGAGCAGTTACTGAAAAGTCATTGCTCGAATGCCTGGAATCCCATCGAGCAAATGAACTATAGCGCAATTGCTGGAACGAGTTGAACTTCCTCATCCGGGTACTTTTGTTGGGTAGCTGATAAAAAACAGCATGAGAATATATAATATTTCTTTCATTTTTTTCCGTTCACATAAAATAATCATTTTTACAGTTCAATTTCCCAAGGCTAAATATATCTTTTAAAAAAATGACTCCCACAAAAAATAATCACCATAAGTGGCACTCAGTCTTTATTCTGGCTTGGGACAGTTCACTTTTGTTTGATCCTTGTCCGCAAGATAAATGCCAAATAACTTGAGCGTCATTGCCACCTTTTTTATTCTGTGATGCTTTATTTTCTTTTCCTTTTTTTATAACAAAACATCTATTTACAACATGTATGTACAAGTTCTGTTTACATCTTCAATTAGAATCCAATTGTAACAGGTTTACTCTTCGCCATTTCAACCAATAAATCCATAATACTAAGTCTCTGTTCCTTTGTGGGAGGTTTCTCGAACATATATTCATACTCTTTCTGTACTGGTGTTGGATTCATTCCAGAATTATCACAGGGCCACAGTAGATGGACGTCATGCTTGTTCACTCTTGCAAGTGCATTATCAGAACAGACAATGATTCTTTCGGTAGCTGTCACTAGAAGACTGTTATGTGTTTTACCGCTCTCGTCCACATGAACACCATAACCCCTCTCTCTGGCGATAGTTCCAATCTTTTCTTGCACATAATGAGCATACGCCAAACAGAGTTCATGTTACAGTCGAACTCGCCTGAGTTTGGTATCAACTTCTTCATCTATTAGTGGTTGGTTATTCTTACTGAGATCTTCTTCTTCAAAGAGGTTCCTCATTTGGTTTCTTGAAGTCTTCAAGTTTTTACCAGCTTAGAGATTGGGTAGAGCTGTTTGCAGACTCTGGGTGTTGATGGCTGCATCTGCTTCTCCTGTCTGGATCGAGGCTGCACATTGAAAATACTAATTGGTCTACCCCAAATAATGAATATTAACCTTTCTTCTCGTCACTTGATTGAGCAATTGCTCTATAGCTCATTTGCTCGATCAGATTCGAGTGGTAAGAGTATTTTCGCATGCAATAATTACACTCAGCTCTTTAACTTTTTCGATGAAGTCATTAACCCCGTTTCTAGGTATCCAGCTTAACAGAATTCCTTTTAGAATCTTTCTTTAAATGGGTCGTAGAGCAGTATGTGGAGTCACTCGTTCGAGCATTTGCTCTATAGCTCATCATCGATGTGATTCCAGTCGTTCGTGCAACGACTTATAATAGATTATTAAGGGAAATTGGAATAGGTACGAAAAAATTGTTTGATCAAAGGGTAGTGGAATGATAGTGATATGAACTGAGACCTGCAGCGGCATTACATTACTAAGAGCCGCAGTTGTGGCACAAGTTAAGAATGGTTGGGATACAGGACAGAATAGTGGTAGTCAATAGTAATGGTAAAGACTTTTATGCTACAAGACTGCATTGTTGGTAGAACACTATAGTAGTGGGTGAATACAATACCCGCTAATCCAAGTATAGATCGTCCCCTGAGTTCTAATGTCTTATATGTGCCAGTATGCACATAGAACACATTGGAACTCAGGGGAAGAGATGGTGGTGTCTATGGACAAGTGGTGGTCTTAGCGCTATGAAGGTGATGGATGGTCTAGAAGCCAGGAGCTGTTTAGAAACTAGCAGCCATAACTATCGTCAGATAGATACCATGCAAAAGGTATCATCAAAAGGTATCCTCAAAAGGTATCCTCAAATACATCACCATGTCAGAGGTATCTTCAAAGTGAGTCGTAGAGCAGTTTGTGGAATAACTCGTTCGACCAATTGCGCTACAGCTCATTTGCTGGAGGAGATTCAAATAGTCCGACCCTTTTGCTCATGGAGCAACTGCTAGATAGCTTTTTTGTTCGATAAGACTCGTTCGAGTAATACATATCCCTGTGTGATTCCAGAATCATAGAGGCCGTCAGTGTACACAAGGCAGATAACTCTGTGTGGTTAGGAAGAGATTATGGGAAATCAAGCAATCTAACTGGTGATTATAAGACATGGACGAGGGCAGAAGTCGTAACGATGGGTAGTCAAGAGAAGCTGGGACTAGACGAACGCCTAGGGTTAGAGTGGCTGGAATAGCGTACATGCACATAGGCAGAAGCAGTGGATTCTGAAAGAATCCGAATAACAGCAAGGATTTGAGAACATCCGAAATAAATAGACAGTTTTAGGTATTTAGGGGTCGATGTTGGGTTGTTTGTGGCAATTATATTGACTCTTATACAATCGAACGCACCGTATATGACCGCGTGGTATTGTTATAAGACCAACATAGGGCTTCGCCAAACCCACTTTGGTAGTTTTGGCTGGTTTTTTGGTGATTTGGGAGGATTTTCAGGTTGTTTGTGGTAATTAGATTTACTGGTATTCAATCGAACATACCCTAGAACATACACCATTCATTCAAGAAGCCTTTAAGGCTCATATAAAGCACGTGCTTTCATAGGAACTAAGAAGGTGGCCTCCAGTATACAAAATAGACGACGGAAACACGTAATCACCCTAACAACACTCGCTGCGCATGCGCACTGACACCAAGTATCATTATGGTAATTATGTCACAACATGGCCACTTCCGCGGGCGATCATGATAACTCAACAGAACATAACTTGGTAACGTAATATGACATCACTTCAGGGTTCCCCCACCATGGTCCCCCAACCTGGGGGTGAAACATACAAGCTATAGTACTGTGAAATCATTGAATGGCTGACATTTTATTTCAATAAATGTACATAAAAATTGTTTAAAAGACCATTTTCATGTAAATATATAGAAAATAAATTTCAGCATTTTGATAATCAGTGAGATGAAATCAGCTGATTAGCTGAACACTGTCATGCCTGAGAAACGAATAACAAGAGTTTCTCTGTTCAATTCAATTCAATTCAATTTTATTCACTCTAAAACCAAAACGTTGGTACAAGAGGTACATAAAATACAAGCATATTTATATATATACAGTGGTCAGTATGTTATAAAATATTTGTGGACGAAAACTTGACTAAGGTTATCCAGGGACCTGTCCTCATTTCAGATGATACCTTTGGGGTTACGTGTTCTCAATATTCTAAAAAATATGTATTATGTGTTATGCATTATACACACACACATGCAAAAATATATATATAACACAAGCTGTTACAGTTCTCGGAAAGTAAATTGTTTACTACTACAGCACTTCTGGTGAACAATGACACACGCACGCCACTGCCCTGCTCCTGCCCTGCAACCCATCCCCATATATGGCGCAACAGGCGGTTGTGATGCTCGTGCAAAGAATTAAATACCGGATTGCTTCTCCAACATGTCGAAAAACAATAATATCTAATACATTTGTACTGGCCTTTCAAGGTTTTGTTGGCTTGTGGGTGTATATTGTGAGTAAGTGTAAATCATGTGTATTGTGGTACATTTATTGCTGCAGAAAAGCACTCAAGCTAATTCTTCGAGGGAAAAGCTTTACTGGGAGCTGGTGAATGTTCTCAAAAATTTTAGTCGTGAAATGATACTTTACACAAATACATTTTAAAAGTAAGGTGTGACGCTCACAAAATGATTTAGAAAGAAAATGAAGTACAGCACCATTTCGATACAGTTTTAGTGTTCCAACGAGAATCCACAAAGCTGCATGCAGTTCAAAAATACGCCGGATGGCTGTGGTAAGGGAGATAATCCGGTTTCATAATATACGGAAATTGCAAAAACGCAGTCAACGAATCTTTCTTCTTGACCGACGCAACACGTTATTTACAAATCGCATCTTTCACCGTAGATAGTATCGGCGAATCACAGAGAAAGTAGTATCAGTGAACACGAATACATTCTCAAAAATGTTATGAAAGTTTATTTTATTGTGAAATAGTTGTTGTTATTGTTATTTGTAGTATTAAATTAATAACAATTAAGATTTTTGTGTAGGTTCCAGTGAAATGCCGAGGGAACCTTTTTGTTTCGCAGACTACTGATTTCGTGACTAGCAAGTGAAATATAAATTCTCAAACTCGCGACCTTCATTTGCTGGTTCAAAATGTATACTTCATCTGCTAGTCACTCATGAAATATATAGACATTAGTTCATTGCTCGGATTCCAGTACGATTTTTATCCTCGAATGGGGCTCGCGCAGGATTATTAAATTATCCGTGCGGCACACGAGAGGATAAAATCGTACCCGAATCCGGGCAGTGAACTTTTGTATTTATTTTATTTTCTCCTTATTTGTTTTCCCCAAAACAACCCTTTTTAATTGACTCCGTTGTTACTTTCATTACATGTAAAACATAAAGATAAAAAAAATAAATAAAATAAAAAAAGATATTTGTCCGACATCGCTGAAAGTGGAATACGATGCTGGGAGTGGAGTACCATTTTCGGTGAGTAGGAGTGGGAATGCGATTTATTTTTTGAGAAGAAAGACGAAAGAAAATAAAATAAATGATGATGGTATCCACTCAAAAAAGCAGGGGTGCAGTACAGTCACCGTTGACTGGCCATTATCAGGTGTTTGCCAGATAATAAAAATCATAATTACAACCGGATACTTCATTAATTAAATTTTGATGCTCATTCCTATAATCAGTGTTTGCAGTCTAATATCATTGTGTCCTTGGGAAAAGTGGCCACCCCGTGGAAAGTGACCCATCCGCGGCCGCCGCACCGTATCATCTATATAACTTATCCTTTGCCTCCATCAGTTGTGGAAGATATATATTTTTTAGCCAAACCATAGCCTATGAACCTCCATGTAACATGCAAGAAAATCATAAGAGAATCGTAAGTTACAGCTTGGATAAAAGTACATGAAAAATTTAACAAAGTTTTTGCGTTTGTAGCCTTAAAGGTTTTGCCAGGCCAATTTATTTATTAGGGTTTAATGACACTTTCGACAGCCAGGGTTACCCCATGGAGTACAGTTTAATGGGTAGAGGAATCCGGAGTACCTAGAGAGAACCACCGAGAAACTGTGAGCAACTGTCAGATTCCCCAAGGTACTAACTCCGCGCAAGTAGGGTTAGTATTGTCTGAGGACAAGTTCCATATCGACGTACAGTACACCTTAGTACACAGCGCCCCAGTGCCCCACATGGGCAATCGGGATGAAGTGCCTTGCCAAGGGACACAACGCAGTTACCTCTGGCGGGGATCTAACCGTGGACCTGTCGGTTTAAAGTTCAATGCCGTAACCCATGAGCTGCCGAGCACCCTGCCAGGGCAATTAAAAAGGGAATCGTTAGAGGAGAGGGAAGATCAATGAATTTGTGTGAGGCATATACTTGTTTCTCGGGTTGGAAGATAGATGAACTACAGGAAATAGACCAAACCGTCTGAAGACGGAATTCATTGACCTGTGTTAGCTACATTTGTTCATATGTGTTGATCATGTATTACGTGAATGCTTTTTAGTGACACATTTACATGTCTGTCTTTAACCCCCTGCACTCTGATGACGAAACGTCTGATTTGACATCCATGGTTATCCCCCCTGTGTTGTCAGAAATTCAGCAATTTAGATTTTGGTTGACAGAGCTCCAGTTGAGCTCTGTCAACCAAAATCTAAATTGCTGAATTTCTGACAACACAGGGGGGGGGGGGGATAACCATGGATGACAGGGAGGTGTGGTGGGGCTTAGAGTGGGGGAGGTGTCGAGTATTCTCGACATCAGAGTGCAGGGGATTAAATTATAACCCCCTGCACACCGATATCAAAATATTAAACTTTCAAGGAGACTGTTCTCATAATGCAACAAGGAATTTTCCCAATTCGCTCTTGTTTGGCGTGCTCTGTCAAACAAAAGTGAAGTGGTTAAATTCCTAGCTGTAATGTGGGAAACAAATATGGCTTGAAATCTCGATATTTTGGCATCAGTGTGCAGATTGTACGGTTTTACAACGCGTTGTAGGAAAAAGTTTGTAGATTCCCTTCCATCAATATTTCACAAATAAAATTGCATCATAAGTTATACCAGTATCTTATTTCGATATATTTTCTAGCACAATTTCCATTACAAGTGGGGAGTTACCTGATTTGAAATAGTCGTTCAGTTTCGTAAAACAAAATTGGTTGTAATATCCACTGGCAACACCTTCTAAATAATAAGCTCGTAGATATGCTTCGGGGTCAAACAGGTCGTAGTTGTTACGATGTTCCATATTCTTTTCGACCTATTAAAACAGAAGAAAAGTAAAATTAGATGCTGTGCACCATCTGTTAGTAAATCGGGGAATTTATTCCAAGGGGTATATTATGTATCACACAAATTCCAGGGGCGTTACGAAGATCCCCGATTGGGGGAGGGGTGTAGATCTGATTTGTCCCTACTGAGATGGCCCAACACCCGACAGAGTAATATTCCAATTGCATCATCAAAATACGCCTTCGTCGAAAGGAAGCCTTGGTGATTTAACTGGAATATATTCAGTCGGAATTTTTCTTGGAAATTTATTAGTAAATAAAAAAATATACATGTGGTAGTCAAGGCGCAGCATTTTATTTAAATGACGGGTATCGTACAGTTATTCCAGATTGGTCATTCTGGGCCCCTACAGCCCGAATCGGGTACTTCAGACCTTTATTTCTATGACCTATTGTGTGTGTGACAGAAGGCCAAGTATCAGATCTTGACTTTTAACCCTTTACCTAATATGAAAAGCAGACGACTCTCGCAAACAAAATCCTTGCATAACTAATTTGTTTCATTTTTTGTCTCAAAAACATAGGTTATGACCCCTCTTTGGAACGAGCTCGTGGAGCCTGTTCCATAGAGGGGTCATAACCTATGTTTTTGAGAAAAAAAATGAAAAAATAATGAAAATTAATTGGCGATTTTTGTGAATAGCGCTGGCCGGTTTTGGCCGTTATGTTGGGTGAAGGGTTAAGAAAGAACAGAATTACTAGCAAGAGAGAATCTTGGAATCCTTATCAGAATGTCCCGATTGGAAACATCCCCGCACGCGCCCATTAGCGATGGCTTTGACAATTCCTTTTATAAGTTTTCATCTATTTAAAGGTCTAGTTCACGTAATGTATTGTTACGTTTTTGAGACAGTGGCCGTGATTACTCGCAAGCAAATGGAAACGAGCTTCCGCCAAGCTGGCAGAATTAATTACCACTGTCTTTCTCAATTTAAACAAACAATCTTTCTTCAGCATGAATGCTATAATATAAATAACAATGTAATTACGACCACAAACTGAAAACAACTGTACATTGTACAGAATAGGAGAGTATGAATATCGAGACAAATGAAACAACAATGTTATGGGCAGGATTCGGCAAGAAGCTGAGAGCTTTCTAAAGCCGTCTCCCTAATGAAATACTTCTATAACTGAACGATTGGGTCATACGCTGCAAGTAACATTGTTTAAACCTTAACCTATTGATGAGAAAAATGGATAAAGGAGCAGGAGAGATATGAGCACAACTTGAACACAAAGCGTTTCAATGGGAACAAATACAACCTGTCTAAGCACAGTCTGTTTATGGTTTGTTTGTGAACTAGATTATAAAGTACCAACTACAGTTAATGATTGCATGAATGAATGAATAGTTTATTTACGGTATACACACATATTAAATTGCACATCAAAATATAATAAAGGAAAATTTTTAGGATAAAAGACAAATTCAAATTTATCAAAGAAATACAACAATACCTAAATAAGCATGTATACCGTGGAAGATGACATAGCCAGATTGGCTACCTACCTGTCATCCCCAAGGTCTATCAAGCACTGTTCTGTGTCAGACCACCAATCAATAAGAAAACATATTCAGGAGGGTTCATCGGGATGCACGCATATATATATATATATATGTATATGCACACACCTGTACACTTACATATACACACATACATAGATGCACATACGCATACGCAAATATGAGACATGTATAAGTCCTGTCGTCTATCTAATAGCTTCCCGTTAGTGTCATTGATACTGACCCAACTCGGGAACTTAACCCTTTACCTAACATGAAAAGCAGACGACACTTGCAAAAAAAATTCTTGAATAACTAATTTTTTTCATTTTTTGTCTCAAAAACATAGGTTATGACCCCTCGTTGGAACGAGGGGTCATAACCTATGTTTTTGAGACAAAAAATGAAAAAATAATGAAAATTAATTGGCGATTTTTGAGAATAGCGCTGGCCGGTTTTGGCCGTTACGTTGGGTAAAGGGTTAAGAAGAGATCCGAAATTGAAGGAATTGGTGCATGCAGATGTAATCTGAAACTAGAAAAAACTGGAGTGTTGTATATTATATAATACAATATAATATAATTTAATATAATATTCTCTAATATAGTAATGCGGACATTTGAGCCTTAAATAAAACAATCAGGGCAGGGCGGATTATTGCAGTCTTCATTATCGGCATACGTCGTAAATAGTTTTCAGCCAGACTCTTAAATGTACGCCCAGAAGTAATAATGCGCAGATTTTCATCTAAGTTATTCCATATTTTTGGATAAGCGTGTATTGGTAGGGCATCTAGAGATTTTGTTCGTGTTCTTAGTTCTTGCAACTTACCGGTATGTCTGGTAGATCGTCCAGTTACGTTATGACTGAAAAAACTATTAAAAGATGAGGGAAGATTGTCACTTCTTGAATCAAATAAAAAAAGGGATGCATGCGGCTAAAAATGGTCACCGAATTTTTAATTTTCTCTTTGAAAAACAAAATATCTGCTGGGGATTTATGTTGCGTATTGTTTATTATTCTAATGGGACGTTTTTGCACAAGAAATAATGTATTTATCGCTCTGGAATTTCCCCATGCGTGAAATTCCATAGAGCAAGTGACTCTGAACTAAGGTGAAATACAGAGTTTGCAAAGCCGTGCGTGGCAGATTATTTTTTACATTATTTAAGACGTAGTTTACGTGAGCTATTTTAGAACAAATGTATGTTATATGCGCTTTGTACGAATGATGTTCGTCAATTTGTATTCCCAAGAATTCTATTGAGTCCTCTGTTAGACCCGACGCAACTCCATCTATTTTGTTATCGTTGATGATAACATCTCTTGCAGTATAATCGATCTTTTATTGCTAGGATTGATAATGATGTATTTACCCCACGTTCGGCATAACACAAACCCCATGTAACACAAATACTTGTCGCAACTTCAGCCAGCACTAAAAGTCACCAACCACGTTGCGTAACATTACGATAACGGTATTTAATGGTGTTTGTGACAATGCCGCAAAACCTCCGCGCCAAGGCTGCCTGCTAGCTGGGGTTTGCATTCGAAATTTCCTGAAAGCATAACCATAGTACATGATACATGTTTATGTAGAACAGCACCCATTGCACCTATTACACCTATTACCGGGTCAGGCTTCTTTCGTCCGCTTGATATCTGAGCTTCACGAAAATCTATGATCGCTCTATAACTTCGGTACCTTGAAAGATAAAACATTCCTTACTCCACATATACCGAAGTAAACGAGAAAAAAGTCTGGGTAGCGTCCTTTATGCCGCATAAAGGAAGCAGCACCGCACACACAAATACAACCTGTGGAGGACAACATGCATCCATATTACATTTAACCACTTGTAAAAAATAATTGCATGAGGATAATACAAAACAAAGCCTATCTAGGGTTGAAACTATGCTTTTAGGCACATTGTAGAGTTGGGGATTCCCTTTACGTTGGATTGACTATTGAACAACAAATACATTTTGCTGTTGTTGAAATTGTTGTTGCGGTTGTTGTTGTGGACGGTTTGTTGTTGATCATGGCGTTGTTGTTTCTGTACAAGTTAGTTTCACTCGTCTCGTCTCCACTAATAAATTCAGCTCCATTTTCAGACTCACCATCCGAACATTCTTGGTGTTACAACTCTTTAACCCTTTGAACCCCGATGGTATCTTCCATGTCAGTCCAATGACAGCAATTTGAAGAATCCATACTCATTATCTGGGGTAGACCAATTAGTATTTTCAACGTGCAGCCTTAGGTCTGCATGTTGGAAATATTGAATGGTCTACACCACACACTCACTTAGCAGCCATCCAGCTTAATGTAATTATAACGTATCATGTTCATGGGCCGGAAAAGCCACCCCTCGGTTTCAACTTCCATATTTGAGTATATTTCATACTCGTTTTTAGATTAAACAATATTCTATTCAAAGATGTGTATAACAAAATGGCCGAACAATCATAAAGATACAATGCCAGATATGAAAAGCGATGTCTTCAAAAACATGCATGCAATTCATACACAATTCAGTACGAGAGTTTTACACGAAAATAGTTTTAAAAAGAGTTGTTTGGCGCATTGTCGGAGATTCAGTTTGGAAACGGCGAGAAAAATAAAACTAAAAGAGCAAAATGGAGGGAAGTTTGGACACGGGAGAATAAATGGGGAGTTTCTGAGAAGGACATGGAGAGAAATGATGAACACAGGAAACCCAAAAGGAACTGAAACTATCAGTTACCTATGTTACGGTTGATGGTAAATGTTGGGTGTTCGCATGACAACAATTACTTAATCTTCATCTCAAACCGCCTTGCCGTCCATTAACTCTTTTTTTCAAAATTATGTTCTTGCCAAAACATTTACAAGACTGATCAGATTAAGGCCATGGTGTCATATTTGGGGGATGGGGGTAATATTCTAACATTCTCAGTAATGCAGCTACATTAACAAAATCCTACTGGGGAGAGCGGTGGCTCAATAGTTTCATCATTGGACTTCAAATCGAAAGGTATACGGTTCGATCCCCTGCCAGGGGCAACTACATTGTGTCCCTTGGCAAGGAACTTAATCCCGATTGCCCACACGGAGGGCACCCTGACACTGTGTACTAAGGCGTACTGCTCGTCTATGGTGTACTTGTCGTCAACCAACCCTAACACTGCTTGTGTGGAGTTAGTACATTGGGGAGTCTGATAGTTTCTCACTGCTTCTTGGTGGTTCTCTCCGGGAAATACGGATACTCCACCCGTAAAACTACCCGACACGAGATCACCCTAGCTGTCGAAAGTGTCGTTAAGCCCCAATAAAGAAAAATCCTAACATCACTCACTGGGACAATAATGGTCATTAAGAAAAAGGTCATTACACTCAAGCATATTATTACAGTCAGTTGGTAGAGGTGCAGGCTGCAAGCCGAGAGGTCCTCGGTTCGAATCCCAGCTGCGGCAACCGCATTGTGTCCTTGGGCAAGACACTTCATCTCCATTGCCCGCGTGGGGGCACGATGCCGCCGTGTACTAAGGCGTACTGCACGTCGATGGTACGCATGTCTTCAACCAATCTAACCCTGCCTGTGCCGCAGTGCGGAGTTACGATGTTGGGGAGCTGGCAACTGCTCGTCGTTGCTCGGTGGTTCTCTCCGGGTACTCCGGCTTCCTCCACCCGTAAACCTGTCACGGCCATGATTAGCCATTGTGCATAAATATGCACAGGTCCTCGGTTCGAATCCCAGCTGCGGCAACCGCATTGTGTCCTTGGGCAAGACACTTCATCTCCATTGCCCGCGTGGGGGCACGATGCCGCCGTGTACTAAGGCGTACTGCACGTCGATGGTACGCATGTCTTCAACCAATCTAACCCTGCCTGTGCCGCAGTGCGGAGTTACGATGTTGGGGAGCTGGCAACTGCTCGTCGTTGCTCGGTGGTTCTCTCCGGGTACTCCGGCTTCCTCCACCCGTAAACCTGTCACGGCCATGATTAGCCATTGTGCATAAATATGTGACCTTAAACATCAATAAATAAATCAATAAATACAATAGTCAGTTGTTGTGAGCAGTCATAATCCGTTGCATTCATTACCAGATCAAACAGGACATGCTTGACTACTGGGCCAATAATATAAAACTGTTATTGTTGTATTTTTCAGAATTGTATTTTCGCTTTATGGAACTAACCAACTGAAATGAGTCATTAGCATTTTCAAAGATGTGGCAATTTACCAGTTGGAAAATCACGTAGACGTGATGTGATTTGGAAATGTGGCGACTCTCGTTTTCGGCGAGACATAATCGTTGTGCAAACTCCAGAGATGTCTTGTGTTGGTGAGCAGTTATATCAGTCAAATAGTAAAATGCTTGGTCTCACGCTTAAACGAAAAAATACTGTAGATTAATTATTTGGCTTTTCCTGAAAGGAAAATACATTTTTATTCTCCTCGAAAAAAACTATTTTGAGTGCCCCAAAACGCCCAAGTTTTCATTGGCCAATATCTTCTGGTCCGAATGGGTTAATGATCTGAAACGTTCACAGGTTTGTCATAAATACAATTCTCTATAACCAACTGGTATCAAAAGTTTACCAAAATTATTTTTTCTGCCAAAATTTTCCAAAACATCAAAAATAGGCCTGAAAATCGACCATTTTGGCTTACAATCTCGGCACTATGAATTAGCAGAACGCAAGCAATGGACTGAATAGTAAGAATGTAATGCATCATTATCATAAATGCAAAAGAAATTTCGATTTTATCCACAATGTGTCCAAAATGGCCTCCAAACATGGAAAAAATACCCACATATTTTCATTGAGCAATATCTCCTGGCCCGAATGAGCGGATAACCTGAAATTTTCACAGGTTACCGAAATATTTTGTCCATGCTTACCGAAATATTTTGTCCATGCAACTTGTAATGTCACTCCAAGACTTGCGAATGATCAATTTCTCTTGAAATTTTTTTTGAGAAATCCAGAGAAAACTGGGCTTTTAAGCTTTTAAGGGGTATATCTCCTTAACTATTTAAAAATGGATTAAGATCTCGATTTTTGAATACACTTACTACTTACAAAAATGTTTCCCTGTCAGTTTTGCGTCCGGTAAAAGAAGTTTTATTTCTCTGTTGCATTCCTATCTGATGTTGTTGGTGTCCAAAAACAGACTAATTTTTTCAAAATTTTGACATTTCGCAGCGCATGGAGGGTTAACAAATGCTTACCGGAATAATTTATCCAATCAGCTGGTAATGTGACACCAAGACCTATCAATGGCCATTTTCTCTTGAAAACCCTACCAGATGTTTGTAAAGAAATCCAGGGAAACATATATTGTTAAGCTTTTGATGGGTATCACTATTAGCAACCACAAAAGGGATTAACGCTTGTTTTTTTGAATACCCTTATTACTTATAAAAATGGTCCTCGGTCAGTTCCACTTCCAACAAAGGAGATTATGTTTATTTCTCAGGTACACGTTGGGTGCTGTGCGTGTCTGAAAACAGCCCATTTGAACAAAATTACGATGCTTGGCAGCCTGTAGAGGCTTAATAAACGCTCACCGGAATATTTTGTCCATGCAACTTGTAATGTCACACAAAGACTTGCGTGTGATCAATTTTTCTTGAACTCACAGGATGTATTTAGAGAAATCTACAGAAAATGGGAATTTTCAGATTTTAGGGGGGTCTCTCTCTTTAGGTTCCCAAAATGGGTTAAGACTTCGACTTTTGAATACCCTTGCTGCTTCCAAAAATGTTTCCGTATAGATTGTGCGCTCGATAAAAAAGGCACTTTTCTTTGTGGCGTACCCATTGGGTGCTGTTGCCGTCCAAAACAGCCCATTTTATCACAATTTTGGAGGGTTAATAAATGCTCACCACAGTATTTTGTCCATGCAACTTCTATTGTCACACCAAGGCCTGGAAGTGGCATATTTTTCTTGAAAACCTACAAGACTCGTTTAGAGAAATCCGCGGAAAACATGGATTTTTTAGCTTTATGTGGGTATTGCTGTTTAACCAGCCCAAAACGGGTTAACGCTTGGTTTTGTGAACACCCTTACTACTTACAAAATTGATTCTCGGTGAATTCCACTTCCAATAAAGGAAGTTATCTTTATCTCTTGTGTATTGTTTGGGTGCAGTGGGGGCCAGAAACCGGCCTATTTCATCACAATTTCGATGTTTGGCAGCCTGTGGAGGGTTACCATATGCATCGCCTGATATGTCGTGTGTATCAAAGGGCGTGTCACAGACAGGTCTAGCAATGACGAATGTATAAAAGAAATCTACAAGACGTGTTTCGAGAAAGTGCCGATAAACACCAATTTTGGCCGTTTTTTTGCCAATTCTGACGAAATAAGGGATAAATCGAAAATTCCGCTTGGGTACATTTTTAGATTTTGTGCCTCTCTATGAGTGTGCAAAATTTTGTGAAAATCGGTTCGAAAATGGCTTCTGAATCGTGCGGACAAAATGTGTGGAAAAAAAACTAGACTTTATGATTCTGGAGAATCAGGGCTTTTCCCGATGAGATTCCATGATTTGTCATGACCCCACAGTATATGATGAATTGCTTTTGACTGTCTCACTGAAGTTCCTTCATTGATGTCATGAAAAAGGTGAGTATAGAAGTCTCAAATGACTCAGTTTGATAAAAAAAATTGTTTAGGTAAAAACCATCATTAACGGTGGAGAGGGTTAATATCAATATCGTCGTCCAACAAGTTAATGACCGACAAAAGGATTTATGTTTGTTTGACACATACCCACTGAGTGCTGTATCTATTTGAAAATGGTCCGTTTTATCTCAAATGTATCCAAAATATTGATGTCTGGCAGCTTATTGAGGGTTAACAAGTGCTAACAGGAATATTTATTCATGCAACTTGTAACTTCACACCAAAAACTGTGAATGGCCATTTTTACTTAAAAATCTACGAGATGTTTTCAGAGAAATCCAAGGAGAACATGAATTTTAAGCTGTTGATGGGTATAATTGTTTATCCAGCCCAAAACGGGTTAAGGGTTGTTTTTTGAATACGCTTATTACTTATAAAAATAATTCTCAGTGAATTCTACTTCCACTTATGTTGATTTCTCCTCTTAACTTTGGGTGCTGCGGGTATGCAAACACAGCCCACTTTTTCAACATTTTGATGTTTGAGAACCAGCATAGGGTTAACAAACGCTTACTGGAACATTTTGTACGGGCAACTTGTAATTCACTCTAAGATCTGAGAATAGCCAATTTTCTTGAAAATCTACGTGATGTTTTTAGAGAAATCCTCGGATAACATGAATTTTTAACCTTTTGAAGGGTATCACCCTGTAACCAGCTCTAAACGGGTTAATGCTTGGTTTTATGAATACCTTCATTACTTACAAAAATGATCCTCGGTGAATCACACTTCCAATGAAGGTGGTTATGTTCATCTCGCAGGTACACATTGGGTGTAATGGGTGGCCAAGTACAGCCCATTTTCTCAAAATTTGCTTTCTCAGGAGGGTTAACAAACACTTAACGGAATCTTTCGTTCATGCAAGTTGTAATGTCACTCAATGACCTGCAAATGGCCAATTTCTCTTGCATACTTACTAGATTTTTTGGCCAAATCCACAGAAAATGGAAATTTTAAGCTTTTAAGGGGTACATCTCCTTAACCGGGCGAAAATGGGTTAAGACCTCAATTTTTGAATATCCTTACTAAAGATTTTCCCTATCAGTTTTGCGTCCGGTAAAGGAAGTTATGTTTCTCTGCAGAATTCCCATTTGATGTAGTTGGTGTCCAAAAACAGACTATTTTTTCGAAATTTTGACATTTAGCAGCCCATGGAGGGTTAACAAATGCTTATCTGAATATTTTATCCATGCAGCTGGTAATGTGACTCTAAGACCTATCAACGGCCATTTCTTTTGAAAATCTACGAGACGTTTGTAAAGAAATTCAGGGAAAACACGATTTTTAAAGCTTTTGATGGGTATTGCTTTAACCATCCCAAAAGGGGTTAATGCTTGTTTTATTGAATACCCTTATTACCAACAAATTTGGTCCTCGGTGAATTCCACTTCCTACAAAGTAGATTATGTTTATCTCTCGGGTATGCATTGGGTGCTGTGCGCGTCCGAAAACAGCCTATTTCAACAAAATTACGAAGCTTAGCAGCCTGTAGAGGGTTAATATATGCTCACCGGAATATTTTGTCCATGCAGCTTGTAATGTCACACAAAGACCTGCGAATAGTCATTTTTTCCCGAAAACCTACAAGTTGCTTTTAGAGAAATGCACAGAAAATGGGAATTTTAAGCTTTTAAGGGGTATCTCTCTTTAACCAGTCCAAAATGGGTTAAGACTTCGACTTTTGAATACCCTTACCACTATCAAAAATGTTTCCCCATCAATTTTGCGTCCGATAAACGAAGGAACCTTTCTCGGTGGTACTCCAAGTGGGTGCTGTTGGAGTCCAAAAACAGCCCATTTTATCACAATTTTGACATTTAGCAGGCCTTGGAGGGTTAACAAATGCTCACCGCAGTACTTTGTCCATGCAACTTCTATTGCCACACCAAAGACTGGGAGTGACAAATTTTTCTTGAAAATCTACAAGACTCGTTTAGAGAAATCCACGGAAAATACGAATTTTTTAGCTTTATGGGGGTATTGCTGTATAACCAGCCCAAAACGGGTTAATGCTTGGTTTTTTGAACACCCTTATTACTGAAAAAATGATCCTCGGTGAATTCCACTCCCAATAAAAGAAGTTATGTTTATCTCTCGTGTGTTGTTTGGGTGCAGTGGGGGCCTGAAACCGGCCTATTTCATCAAAACTTCGATGTTTGACAGCCTGTGGAGGGTTACCATATGCATCGCCATATATGTCGTGTGTATCAAAGGGCGTGTCACAGACAGGTCTAGCAATGACGAATGTATAAAAAAAAATCTACAAGACGTGTTTCGAGAAAGTGCCGATAAACACTAATTTTGGCAGTTTTTTGCCAATTTTGACGAAATAAGGGTTAAATCGAAAATGCCGCTTCGGTACATTTTTAGATTTTGTGCCCCTCTATGAGTGTGCAAAATTTTGTGAAAATCGGTTCGAAAATGGCTTCTGAATCGTGCGGAAAGAATGTGTGGAAAAAAAACAAACAAAAAACAAAAAAAAAACTGCACTTTATGATTCTGGAGAATCATGTCTTTTCCCGATGAGATTCCATGGTTTGTCATGACCCCACAGTGTATAATGAATTGCTTTTGACTGTCTCACTGAAGTTCCTTCATTGATGTCATGAAAAAGGTGAGTATAGAAGTCTCAAATGACTCAGTTTGATAAAAAAAAAAATTGTTTAGGTAAAAACCATCATTAACGGTGGAGAGGGTTAATATCAGTATCGTTGTCCAACAAGTTAATGACCAACAAAAGGAGTTATGTTTGTTTGACACATACCCACTGAGTGCTGTATCTATTTGAAAATGGTCTGTTTTATCTCAAATGTATCCAAAATATTGATGTCTGGTAGCTTGTTAAGGGTTAACAAGTGTTAACAGGAATATTTATTCATGCAGCTTGTAATTTCACACCAAAAACTGTGAATGACCATTTTTACTTAAAAATCTACGAGATGTTTTCAGAGAAATCCTGGGAGAACATTAATTTTAAGCTGTTGATGGGTATAATTGTTTATCCAGCCCAAAACTGGTTAACGCTTGGTTTTTTGAACACCCTTATTATTGACAAAAATGATCCTCGGTGAATTCCACTCCCAATAAAGGAAGTTATGTTTATCTCTCGTGTATTGTTTGGGTGCAGTGGGGGCCTGAAACCGGCCTATTTCATCACAATTTCGATGTTTGGCAACCTGTGGAGGGTTACCATATGCATCGCCTGATATGTTGTGTGTATCAAAGGGCGTGTCACAGACAAGTCAAGCAATGACGAATGAATAAAAAAAAGTCTACAAGACGTGTTTCGAGAAAGTGCCGATAAACACCAATTTTGGCAGTTTTTGCCAGTTCTGGCGAAATAAGGGTTAAATCGAAAATTCCGCTTGGGTACATTTTTAGATTTTGTGCCCCTCTATGCCTTTGCAAAATTTTGTGAAAATCGGTTCGAAAATGGCTTCTGAATCGTACGGAGAAAATGTGTGAACCCCCCCCCCCCCCCCAAAAAAAAAAAAAAAAAAGAAAAAAAAATAGAAAATAATAATAATAATCCGTAGAAAAACAGTAGTCTTTTCCAGGGGGAAAAGCCTAAATATAGTCATGCATGTTGTTTCAGTTCACCTCAGCTTATGGCGTTACCAGCGTTTGGCAGAAAGATTTTCAACAGATTTTTTTGATCTCTTTGGAAAGAGGGTAAAGCTTTCAATTGTAAGGAAAAAAGCCCGGCCGTGACTCTACAGAATCACTCCGTCTAGTTATACATGAATTAGTTATCACCACCAATCATTTCTGCACCTCAATAATAAATCATGTATTGAAATTCATTCTTCCACTTTACTTTGGTCTTTCCGACTCATTAAAAATGAATTTACGTCTATTTTATTGCTCCTGGATTTAATAGGATGTGCGTGTGAAAACTATTTGCGCATGAGTTTCTTAGTTGATAAAAAGTAAGAAAGATAGGAAAGTCGTCAGATAAAAAGGAATAAGAATCCACTAGGCTATCTCTATGTTGTACCCCCACAACAGGTTATGTACCAGTTCTTTATTTATTTTCACCATCTGTGTGTCAATCGGTACCAAGAGAACTGAGATTTGCGCTGCTTTTCGACAATAGGAACTACTTTCAACACACATTTCCCAGATGTATACATCCAGACTCTGGAACGATATCAATCTTAACAAATGTTAGGACCCAGCAGAAAAAAAACAGTAAGACATACCCACACGTGAGGGTCACTTTATTCTTGCCTTAGGATTGTCATTGGATGCTCGAAAACGGCAATTGCGTGGCAAAACCAGCCTGCCTAGGGTTAGTCAGCATCTGGGGTGAGTGTTTGCACATTAGGTTGAAAATGATCTCCGCGGACGAACAGAGGAACCCTTCTGACCCGACTGGTGTGGCAATAGTGTGACTTGTGTCAGCATTAATAGGCGTGAACACAGGCAAACCCGCTTTCAGTCATACGTTTGTAATCTCTTAGTACGGGAATGGATGTTGAAGCAACCAAATCTCAGGATCACTCTGCTATCAGCATTACATCAGAAGTACAATCTTAACACGAGTAGTTCCAGCTGAACCTAGCAGATCAGAGAATGTACTTAGACGTTGACCGAGGAATCGGGTAATAAATCTTTGCATTCCCTTGTTCCCAACGGAAATTGGCCCACGTAAACCCTCCAGCCAGACGTAAGACACGACGCAAACATATAAAAAACTAGAGAAACAGAATTTACTGCACCCAGTAAATTCAAGTCTGTGTGAAAAGGGTTAAAGTATCAGGAATAAACTATACAGAAGGAGAATTTATGGAGGCTTATTTTCAGGAGTAAATTATTTTCAAACAAATCAGAAATGGATTTTCGTTAATAGTATTTACAGATATTCATTATAAGAAACCAGAAAAGGCATATATGTGACCAGCGTTCAAAGGGTTCGATACACGAATCAGAAGTGGACAATTTTGGCTCTGCCCACCAAGCTGATTGATGAAATACGTTCATGAACTTTTGAAATGCATTAAGGTGTAATGAAACGCATTCCCCAGTCTTTCTGAATAATATGCACTGGATGACCTTGGTGACCTCTTTCAGGCGGACCATATATTGAACCTCCAGCAATTTTTAAATCAGTCGGTATAGTCCCATGTATACACCTACTTTAAAGAAATGGCTCCACCAACTACAGATCTGTCATTTTTGGGCGATGATAGCAAATATTTATTATGATTTAGAAGCCTCTAAGGCAGTCAGCCTACTGTATCACACACAAGGCCTCAAACTAGCTGAGAAAACAAAGATGAGTGCAAACTGGTTGTTGGTAACCAGCATGCCAAAACGAATAGAGATAGGACGATTCGTATTTGAGTTATCGAGACGACAAAGGGTGCATAGACTCTATATTGGGGACAGTGCCATAAAAAACTTAAAAGCCCCAAGAGCTCGTTTAAAGGCCTACCCTTAAGAGCATCTAGTGCCCTAAACAAGGCATACATAAAGTAAGATGGTGGAATCTTGAATCATGGCATTTTGCGTAAAGAGTGGCAATATGGCAGGAAGCGTGCAAAAGGTTCTACCGTCATAAGTTAAATGATGTTGTTTGATCTTCGCGGTGAAGTATGAAGAGGGTTAAAGACAGACCATTTAAATATTTCATTTCATTAATTCATAATTGTGATAAGTGTTTCGAGAGAGCCGCTTACCACTCGGCCCGAAACCTGTTGATCTTGAGTTATCATTGAGAATGAAAAAAAAATTTAAAAAATGCAATGAAAGGTGAAGGATTATTTATTCAACTACAATTAATCTGTATAATAAACAAATTGTTCTTGCCACTCAGAGGGTTTTCTTTCAACTTGGTTTGGGGATGGAATTTAATTCTGATCTGACAGCTGATAAGAGTAAATATGTGTCAGGCTGTCATCTATAGCAACTTCTCTCTAATTTGATTGTTTACATTATTCTCTTGTGTATATAAATATAAACAGCTATATCTTTATGATGCTTTTCTGTTACAAAGAAATTAGGGGGTATAAAAAACTCTGTGGCCCAATGGACCACTCCCAAAGGTTCCCTGATAACATAGCTGGGCCAGTACTTGTGACAGGCTACCAGTATGCCAAACAGCCCCAGGACAGATTATTTATTTATTTATTGGTGTGTAAGGTCACATATTTCTGCATAATGGCTAATCAGGACCACGACAGTTTTACGGGTGGAGGAAGCCGTAGTACCCGGAGAGAACCACCAAGCAACGGCGAGCACCTGTCAGTTCCCCAACATACTAATTCCACACAAGCAGGGTTAGTATTGGTTGAAGACAGGCGCACCATCGACGTGCAGTACGCCTTAATACACAGCGTCACCGTGCCCCCACGTGGGCAATGGGGGTGAATTGCCTTGCCCAATGACACAACGTGGTTGCCGCAGGTGGGATTCGAACCGAGGACCTCTCGGCTTGCAGACTGCACTTCTACCAACTCAGCCACCGCCCCCACCCCCCCCCCCCCCCCCAGGACAGATGATTTGTTTTTGAGTTATCGTCAAGACAAAAGGAAGGGGATAGAAAATATTCATACAGGAATCAGAACATTTTTATAAGAAACCAGAAATGGCATATATGTGACCAGCATTCAAAGGGTTTGATACACGAATCAGAAATGGATATTTTTGTCTCTGCCCACTAATTTGAGTGATGAAATACATTCATAAACTTTAGAAATGCATTAAGGTGTAATAAAATGCATTTCCCAGTCTTTCTGAATAATGCCCCCATACTAAGATCTTCAGAGGGTTAAAATATTCCCTTTAAATACTCCATTTTAATCCTTTAAATGGGGGCGCATTGGCTCAGTTGGCAGAGGTGCAGGCTGCAAGGCGTGAGGTCCTCACTCTGTCCTTGGGCAAGCCACTTCACCCCATTGCCCACATGCGTGCATGGTGGCGATGTGTTCTAAAGCGTACTGCACATCGATTGTGCACCCGTCTTCATCCAATGCTAACCCTGCTTGTGTGGAGTTTGTATGTGGGGGATCTGACAGTTGCTCGTTGTTGCCCGGTGGTTCTTCCCAGGTGCTCCGACTTCCTCCGCCTAAAAAACTGTCGTGGTCATGATTAGCCACTGTGCAGAAATATGTGACATTAAACGCCAATAAATAAATAATCCTTTAAAAAATGAGCTCAATCTAATAAAGGGTCATAAGCTATGTTTTTTCAAGCAAAAATGAAAAGGTAATTAAAACTGAATAGACGTTTCTGTGAATAATGTTGACCGGTTTTTGCTGTTATGTTCGCTAAAGGGTTAAGAATCCCTTACTTTGGAAGGCACACTGAAAAGGTGTCCCATTCCACATAGAATTAAATGTTAAGAAAAATAAAGTGAAAAACATTAAGTTTCTCAGCTGACAGTACCTGCTTTTGCACTCCGGAGGGATGGAACGGCACAAATCAGAGACATTCTCTTAATGACACTTTGACACCAAAGGTTTCTGCACTCTCGGTGAGGCTGAGATGAGCGCAGTGAAAGACTATAGAACTCCACTAACAAATTAGTTTTAAACAGTCATAGCACTAACACAGTTAACAGTACAGTCGACCATGCCAGTATTGCATTGTTACCGGCACCCTGACAGTTTTGTGATAGGTTTCAATAATTATTCAGTGCAGTTTTATGGAAAGGGTTAACTTTATTCTGCCTGAAATAAAATATGTGCAATCCACATTGAAGTCTTGAGAGGGGTTAAAAGCATTGAACTGAATAAGATAGGCTTTCAACAATTATTCAGTGCAGTTTTATGGAAAGGGTTAACTTTATTCTGCCTAAAATAAAATATGTGCAATCCACATAGAAGTCTGGAGAGGGTTAAAAGCAGTGAACTAAATAATTTACAATTTATTTCCTTGCAAGGCAAAGGGTTTCTCTCAACTTAGTTTCAGGAACTAACATCCCATAATGATGACAAGGTCAGATTTCATTTTTGACAGCTTACTCCACTGGTGTTTACATAGTCTCCAGTGTGAACATAACATCGTATTGCTTGGGGAGAATTTACTGTATCAGGAAATTGAAGGCTGTGAAAACCCTGTGGCCTACTGGGCCATACTGAAAAAATGTGATTTTCCAGCAATTCTGAAAAAATGCACTCAATGACCCCTAGTTGACCTCCGTGACCTTGACCCACATTTTGAACCGCCATCGAGTATCGACTCATTTGGTGTTGGTCCCAGGTCTGTAGGTCATACCATGCCTGAGATATGGGAGTGACCCATGTTCAAAATTTTGGCCACGCCCACTTTTTTTACATAAAAATGCATGTGTGTATGTCAGGAATACTTTGAGGGTCAAAAAATGTGATTTCCAGCAATTCTGAAAAAATGCACTCAATGACCCCTAGGTGACCTCTGTGACCTTGACCCATATTTTGAATCTCCATCAAGTGTCAACTCATTTGGTGTTGATCCCAGGTCCATACGTCATACCACGCCTGAGATATGGGCATGACCCACTTTCAAAACTTTTGGCCATGCCCACTTTTTGTTACGTCAAAATGCATGTGTGTACGTCAGAAATAGTTTAGGGGGTCAAAAAATGTGATTTCCAGCAATTCTGAAAAATGCACTCAATGACCCCTAGTTGACCTCCGTGACCTTGACCCATATTTTGAACCTCCATCGAGTGTCGACTCATTTGGTGTTGGTCCCAGGTCTGTAGGTCATACCATGCCTGAGATATGGGAGTGACCCACTTTCAAATTTCAAAATTTTTGGCCACGCCCACTTTTTTTAATGTAAAAATGCATGTGTGTACGTCAGGAATACTTTAGGGTCAAAAAATGTGATTTCCAGCATTTCTGAAAAATGCACTCAATGACCCCTAGGTGACCTCTGTGACCTTGACCCATATTTTGAATCTCCATCAAGTGTCGGCTCATTTGGTGTTGGTCCCAGGTCCATACGTCATACCACGCCTGAGATATGGGCATGACCCACTTTCAAAAATTTTGGCCATGCCCACTTTTTTTTACGTCAAAAATGCATTTGTGTGTACGTCAGAAATAGTTTAGGGGGTCAAAAATGTGATTTCCAGCAATTCTGAAAAATGCACTCAATGACCACTAGTTGACCTCCGTGACCTTGACCCATATTTTGAACCTCCATCAAGTATCGACTCATTTGGTGTTGGTCCCAGGTCTGTAGGTCATACCATGCCTGAGATATGGGAGTGACCCACTTTCCAAAAATTTGGCCACGCTCACTTTTTTTTACGTAAAAAATACATGTGTGTATGTCAGGAATACTTTAAGGGTAAAAAAATGTGATTTCCAGCAATTCTGAAAAATGCACTCAATGACCCCTAGGTGACCTCTGTGACCTTGACCCATATTTTGAATCTCCAAGTGTCAACTCATTTGGTGTTGGTCCCAGGTCCATACGTCATACCACGCCTGAGATATGGGCATGACCCACTTTCAAAAATTTTGGCCACGCCCACTTTTTGTTACGTCAAAATGCATGTGTGTACGTCAGAAATAGTTTAGGGGGGCAAAAAATGTGATTTCCAGCAATTCTGAAAAATGCACTCAATGACCCCTACTTGACCTCCGTGACCTTGACCCATATTTAGAACCTCCATCGAGTGTCGACTCATTTGGTGTTGGTCCCAGGTCTGTAGGTCGTACCTTGCCTGAGATATGGGAGTGACCCACTTTCAAAAATTTTGGCCACGCCCACTTTTTTCACGTCAAAATGCATGTGTGTCCGTCAGGAATGCTATAGGGGGTCAAAAAATGTGATTTCCAGCATTTCTGAAAAATGCACTCAATGACCCCTAGATGACCTCTGTGACCTTGACCCATATTTTGAACCTCCATCGAGTGTCGACTCATTTGGTGTTGGTCCCAGGTCTGTAGGTCATACCACGCCTGAGATATGGGCGTGACCCACTTTCAAAACACCCCTACAGGCACCCCTGATACCCCAGGAATCTGAAAAACATAGGTGGCCGAGAACTTGTGGCTGTCTATCAGCATGCCAAAAATCAACGAGATAGGGCAATTCGTTTTCGAGTTATCTTGCGGACAAAAAAGTGATGAGAAGACAGAAGACAGGAGAAGAAGAAGAAGAAGAAGAAGAGAAAAAAAAAAAAAAAAAAAAAAGAAGAAAAAGAAACCGTGCAAAAACAATAGTCTGTGTGTTTCACACAGACTAAAAATTACAACCTGGTCGAACTAGTTACAAAATAGATTTATGAAGACAAACTTGTGGAAGCAATCTATGGAAGCCTCCAAAGTAACTTCTGACCACCCATTGGAGCGAAATCGACGAACTCGGTGCAATGAGAAGAGAGGGGGGGGGGGGGCTATATTTTGGGGGGGCGGGGGGGGGGGGGATGGAATTGGAAAAAAGGATAAAAGATGAATTCAATTCGCCAAGAGAATCAGTAATAATTTAATCCCGCAGCCAATGACGGTTGCTGGGTTAAATTATAACTGGGTCTCTTCATATATCATTACAACGTTCGTCTGTTTGTTACAGACAGTGTCGTACACAACCATTGTAATCAGGTACACATAGTGCTGCGTGGTTATTTTAAACGTCACGACAGCCGTGGTATTTTGGGCCACTCAGTTCGGTTTTCTTACAAAAATAACTGGGGGAAAACTCTAAGCAACTGGGAGTAAAACATGAGCGATAATAATTAAAATAAAAAAAAGAAATGACGCTATGCTCTGGACATTGTGTTTCGTCGGAATGTTTCTTGAAGTTTATCCACCGTCCACATCTCGAATTATGTTAGCAGAACGGACTTACCTTGCACTCGACACGGCTATAAAACCAACAAACAACAGTACGAAACCAACAGATAGTTTCAGCTGGGTGTGCTTCGGAATATGGCCACTCTTCCACTGAGATTGTGCATTTATATGTAGATAGGTCACCCAGTCAACATTCACATTAAAACAGATCCATGAAATTTAATAATTCATATTAATTATTAATGCGCACACTCCTGTTGAAAAAGCACGCCAGACTATGCGTATCCCATTTAACCCCATAATTGTGTGTCGTATCTATCACAAGCCCTTGTAGTTTGATCAATTTTCTGAAATACCAAATATTAATACAATAAAAAACACTAACGATATTTTAGAAAGCCACAAAATAATAAATACTGTACCAATTTTGATCAAATAAACGGCACTCATTTGCGTAAATCATATCCCCAGAATCTTAAGATCTATTTTGTCTAAATTTGCTTTTTTCTCACATAATTTCGTTAACTTTATCACTTCAATCGATATAAATCTCTTCCGATGACTTATTTTTTTCCGTTTCCATATCGTTGAATTCGTCGTCGCGCTCTCATTGGTCAAAATCTTTAGGCTTTCTTCCGATTCCCCTACTTCAACAATTTATTTTGATAATTATGTGTTAACTGTATTCACTGAAAGTTATGTTCAAAACATTCAATCTGTTTACACGCGTTCGCATGTATACAATTAACTTGTTTTTTTTAATAAATGTTGTTTAAGCTAAACTACAATAGATGACCGATATTAGCAATTGTACAATATGGCGGCAATGGCGATAGAAAAGGCCACCATAAATGGCTACAGTTTAATAATAACTGGGCAGTCCTCCCCGCGGGAACCCCGGGAAGTGAAGCAGTGCCTGTTCTCTGCGGTAAACAGGCTCTGTTTTACCGGTAAAATACGACCCAGTCACCAATGCTTGGGAGGTGCAAACCCTCTCTAAAATGGGTTATATTGCTTATTAACGCTCACCCCTGGTCTTGAATTGATACTCATGTTGTGGTCATGATTAGTCATTGTGCAAAAATATGTGATCGTAAGCACCAATAAATAAATAAATAAATGTACTGGACAGTCCGGAACGGGGAAGTCAAATCAGCTCAAGAATATATATGAAAAATGAAAAAGAATTCACATCTCTGTGTACACACTGTGAACAACAGGACTGACCAGTAGGATATTACCAGTGGGATCATTGTAATATCTTACTGGTCAATTCACAGATTTATTAGTCTGCTTGATGGAAGATATTCCACAGAAGTTTTGATCGAAAAGATGAAATTTGATGACCATTATCATGAAATACAACAGAGAATATTGTGTGCAGACATTATAATTATTGATGAGATATCGATGATTCAGTTAACATTTTTTTAGGAAGTTAGGCTGAACCCAATATACACAGGTGGTGAGTGGTGTTGTACAAACTACTGCGGATTTGTTCCAAATTAAAACCCTTTATCCAACGCAGGCGATATCAAAATCTATTATTTTAAACATCATTTTTTCAAATTTTTCAAAAAATTTCAACAAAACCATATCATGTGTCCTCTCGCTGGAACGAGCTCGACGATATGGTTTTGTTGAAAAATAATATTTTTTCAACTTCTGAATTTGCATATTACGCGGGCGGATGTGGCCGATTCGTTGGACAAAGGGTTAAGGAACCTGACGTGTTATTTTTTATCTGTTCTTGACACATGGAAAAAAAGACGAACCGAAACCGAGGTTTTTTCCTGCGTTATTATCGTAGATAATACCGTACCCATGTGTATAGATATTACCACTGCTTAGGACTTCTTATAAACTGGCTTCACTTTTTCAAAATTTGAATGCGTAAATAGAATTACGGGGATATTTTGGCTGGAGATCATTGCGGCCATTTACAAAGAAGCATTGGAGGGCCACACTAATCTTCCATGTTCCAAAATTTTCCATAGGGTGGTCTCCGGCCCCTGCCAAGAGAGAAACCTCACGTGCTCTCCACCAACTCGTTTCTACGCGCGTCTGGTGAACTTCGCATCATGATCCCTGATTGAAATGTGGCAACCCCTTCCAAAACCAGAATCCTGGATCCGTCACCGATAAGCCATGTTTTTAGACAAAAAATGGTTTTTTAGTCATTCTGGGGTGGGGGTGGCGCGGTTCCGTTAGACAATTTCCTTGTCATTGACTCATTTTTCTCATCATTCTTCATTAAGACTTTTTCATCTGTTTTTATATTTGTTATTTTTGTGGGTTTTTTTCTCACAAGAAAATCAATCATTCAGCTATTGTCATGAAAATTGCTCCCTTCCCTCCCCAGGTGAGGGTTTCAAGAAAAATAATATCCATTTAGTCATATCCCGGGGGTGTGTATCAATAGTTCAGTGCAATTTTTCGGTCGAACATAGTTTTCATTTTTGTGTCGAAGATGACATTGCAACCACACTGACTACGCATCACTTGATAGTGCAGTATGACATTAGAAATTAGCCGAGGCCAGTCTTTGACGTAATGAGCAAGAGACATTAATGCAGGGACGGATACAACGAATTGGATTTGGCCGTACCAGTATCCGGAACACTGTAAATTTTGGGTTGTGTGTATTGCCATTTTATTGATCAATGCTACTTGTAAATTGACACGGAATACACATAGGAATGCTTTAATAAACACGGTCCATAAAACAGGTAAGTGTTAATGGAGGAACGATGCCATGTCCATTAATTTACCGTTCTGGGAATACAGGTCGTTGCGCTATCTCGTGTCTGCAGACTCCAAGCAGGCTGTCGAGTATTACGAAGGGAGACAACTGCTTATAGTTTGGCGTGTGCCGTGACATGATTCTGTTGAAACAAAATGTTATGGCAATGAATATTCATGCATATTCCCTTCATTTTCCCAGCATAAATAACGTGACAATTTGCGAGGTCAGAATGCACCAGACGTCGCCATAGCAATGATTAATTTTCCAACTTTTTCCAAGGCTTGAAGGAGGTAGACCACTCCCCTCCCTTTTCCATAAATCCCACAGACTCAGCGCTGAGCTTTTTGCGCGACAACTGCCTCAGTGCTTTAATCGAACCAATAATAAATACCCCGCTAAACCCCTGAGAGCGATGTACATATATCTACAGCCCAAGATCATGTCCAAATCTCCCAGTACTGATAAGTGTGCGATCAGGTTGTGAGATCTTTTATGATCATCAACGCGGAGAAATGCATAACATTTATACTTGTTTATTTAAAAGAAATGGCAACCTGTATGGACAGAGTGAATCCATGAAAGCCTTTGGTCCATGTTATATGAACATGACAATGCCAATAACTATTTTGTCCAAAAGTGGGAATGTGGGATTGGGACCGTGTGACGTTCGAGATTAAATTTTTAATAAAGAAAATGTATATCACTGGATCGACCGCTCTGTCGGAGGGGGTGGCGTGACTTGGACGAGATTGATAGCGATAAATGTTTAAAATACAAGAGGGGTTCAGACGTAGAGATAAAGAAGGTCAATAACCACACAGCCCAAGACATTAGACGCGACGATTGTGCACAAAAACAAGACAACAGATCTCAACACCACAACAGCAATATTGAAGCAATACTGAAACACTTTACAAAACACTGTGTTCGGGCATATTGGTATTACATTTTCAATATTTGTGTAGGGCCAATTGTAGCTTATTTTTCATGGGTACGAATTAGCTAGACTAGTTACCCTGAATAATACGAGACATGGAATTTCAGGCATCCAGCGCGTGATCCAGCTTCAATGTGTCTCACGCATTGGCTGAATTTATTTATACACGAAGCAGTGCAAGTGGTATATATAGAATATACCCAAAGTAGCTTGGTGTATCAAATGTTCACCACGAGTGGTGAAGTGGTGTTAACCGCGAGCCTTTGGCGCGCGGTTAACACCACTTCACCACGTGCGGTGAACATTTGGTACACCGAATTACTTTGGGTATATTTTATTTATACCATGATCGTCAGATTATTAAGAGTTGCTATTATTTTTTCTCGATTTTACTGAGCAGGATCCGTACATACGTGCGAATTTGCTTTTGTTTACATGAGGATCGGTGGGCAGTACTTCCACTGTCAATTTTATCACCAAAACGAGAGAGAAAAGGAAACAGGGCCTTTTTCATTTTAATAACATAATAACATACTGTTTCGAGTTATGGATGCTTTATTAACATGAGACAATGCATGTTTGTTATTTTTTGGCATTTTATGGGGTAAACACATTTAGAAACGTAACAAATAATTGCCACTTTCATTTTACTCTTCGCGAAGCGACGTGCGATAAATTTAGACAAGTTTGCATTCAGGTCGACGTCACCAACTTGGATGCAGTTCCACTGCAGGTGTAAATTTTAACTATTGAAATCCCATTGCTGGCGTGTTCGCCATGGTTGGTGTATAAAGCAAACATTTATGTCATAGGCTTTTCATATATAGTAGAACAGGTAATCATGGTATAAATGCTTTTTAAATCTTACATTGATTAAAACATTCAGAATTCACTGACTGGCGTTTGATATAGCAAATAAAATAAATTTGTTCGTCGAGAGAAGGAACCGTTACTCCGGACATGTATGTCAATAAGCAGGTGATGAAAAAAATAGTTTATATCGTGTATTCAACGTTACTCAATGCAATATCAATATTGAGAAATGTGCGAGGTACACCACGTGCTGAATCCGACCTACGTGTAAGAACGTCAAATAAAAGCATCTAATTGACGTTACGAATCTGATCGACGTCATGACGTGAGTGAGATGCTTCGACACAAACCAGTGTTAAGCAAGCTTGTCCCTATATCAGTATGCATCGCGTCTTTTGATTGATCAACGTGATCGAAACAAATAGCCATGGTATCGGCTATCTTCAAACATGCGGGTGATAAGAGCACGCGCCGTTGTTCCCCGTTTGTCACTCGAGAAACATCCAGGTGATAAAAATAACCTTTGACCCCCGACTGGGTCACATCGATTGCAGAAACTCCTATTAGAACTGTTAAGTTATATTCAGCTTATTGTCGTATTGTAGTGAATACTAATACAAATTAAAAAATATCGTTGCAGCCCTATGAGTAGAAGCACTTGTTGGTTGTCGTATTCGATGAGAACTGAACAGATTGAATCGGATTTGCAAATATACTTTTGCGCTTTGTGGGGTGAGAACATCAAGGGAAGAACTCATCTGTTTATCTTCGATATCGCTTCAGCAGCGCACTTCATAATTTATTTTGCGGTTTCCGATGGTCAGTGTAGAAATGTATGCTATTAATTCCACCTACCTCTTACAAAATTCAATGACTGTGGCTCAATTCAATATCTTCAAGTTTAAACCCAAGTGGAGTCTGAAATTGTGAGACATCGTTCCCGAAATTCAAAATGTCACCTTCCATGTTCCATGTCCAGCGTCGTTTTAAGTGAATATTTATGCTATTTTCCCAAAGACATGAATAAAAAACACAACACAACACATCTAACATGCTGAAGCTTGTTCCATGGAAATACAATACACTCTGGAAGGCTGAATTTACACGGTTTAAAAATTTTTTCAACGAATTCAAATTCACCAAAGTGAAAAACTTCTCCATGTGTGGCCTGGTTTACGATTCGGAAATAGACTTGGACTGTTTATAGTCTTGCTGTGACGTTTGTTTCGCTGTTTGGTTCAAAACCTGAGGCTCAGTGTGGGGTTTAAACTTCGTCGCCTGAGTCTTAATGTGGGGTCATATTTTGCATCACGGCATTTTTTCTGTGTTAGGAGGCGGGACAAAATCGTTATCTCGGACAACATCCAGGGTACATGGAGATTTAATACCTGAATGTCTTCTTTTCAACCATTCGGCTTGCGCCTCATGGTTGAAAACCGACATCCAGGTATAAATCTCCATGTACCCTGGATGTTGCCCGAGATAACCTATATTGTCCCTGTATCAGTATGCATCGCGTCTTTTGATTGGTCAACGTTTTCGAAACAAATAGCCATGGTATCGGCTATCTTCAAACATGCGGGTGATAAGAGCGCGCGCCGTTGTTCCCCGTTTGTCACTCGAGAAACATACAGGTGATAAAAATAACCTTTGACCCCCGACTGGGTCACATCGATTGCAGAAACTCCTATTAGAACTGTTAAGTTATATCCAACTTATTGTCGTATTGTAGTGAATACTAATACAAATTAAAAAACTATCGTTGCAGCCCTATAAGTAGAAGCACGTGTTGGTTGTCGTATTCGATGAACTGAACAAACTGAATCGGATTCGCAAATATACTTTTGCGCTTTGTGGGATGAGAACATCAAGGGGAGCAACTCATCTGTTTATCTTCGATATCGCTTGAGCAGCGCACTTCATAATTTATTTTGCGGTTTCCGATGGTCAGCGTAGAAATGTATGCTATTAATTCTACCTACCTCTTACAAAATTCAATGACTGCGGCTCAATTCAATATCTTCAAGTTTAAACCCAAGTGGAGTTTGAAATTGTGAGACATCGTTCCCGAAATTCAAAATGTCACCTTCCATGTTCCATGTCCAGCGTCGTTTTAAGTGAATATTTAGGCTCTTCTCCCAAAGACATGAATAAAACACACAACGCAACACATCTAACATGCTGAAGCTTGTTTCATGGAAATACAATACACTCTGGAAGGCTGAATTTACACGGTTTTAAAACTTTTTCAACGAATTCAAATTCACCAAAGTGAAAAACTTCTCCATGTATGACCTGGTTTATAAACAACGATTCGGAAATAGACTCGGTCTATTTATAGTTTTGCTGTGACGTTTATTCACTGTTTGGTTCAAAACCTGAGGCTCAGCGTGGGGTTTAAACTTCGTCGCCTGAGTCTCAATGTGGGATCATATTTTACATCTCGGCATTATTTCTGTGTTAGGAAGTGGGACAAAATCGTTATCTCGGGCAGCATCCAGGGTACATGGAGATTTAATACCTGGATGTCTCCTTTTCAACCATTCGGCTTGCGCCTCAGGGTTGAAAACCGACATCCAGGTATTAAATCTCCATGTACCCTGGATGTTGCCCTAGATAACTTATAATGTAGACGGTCCACCAAACGTGATATTTTGATTAAAACAATCAGCTTCCTTCACTCAAATCGAGTTCAATCGAGGTATAAATACAGAGGAGTTTTTCTCCGCCGCTCGTGAAATAAAATAAAGACTCGAACTCGGGTCTTTGATTCCAGTTCCCCGTACTCCACCTAAACAAAGACAATGGAGGAAAATTTAAGAAAAAAGATGCCTAACCTAACTTGAAAGCAATGGCAAGCCTTATGGCTGAGTCATATATCTTACCCCGGATCAGATATCCACGTCACTGGATGATAATAATAGCGGTTGCATTGTTAGGAAAATGGTTAATATACTGGGCTGTACAACTCCTATCCAGTACATTCTAAATTTGATTGACACTGTGTTTATGGTGTGTCCATTCAACGATTCCGAATAGAATCTGCTGTGGGTTTTTTTTTTTTTTTTTTTTTTGTTGTTTTTTTATATAAATCACTTTTTCAAGTTCAACAACACGTTCGAGCCAACTTTTTCTATGGACTGGAACAGCGTTTTGCGCCTTAAAACTTTCAATCCATTTCAAAATACAATTTTCTATAATAATAATAATAATAATTGATTTTCTAGAGCGGAAAACCACAAATAGTGCTCCAAAACGCTTGACAGAAATACACTTTTCTGAAATGAAGAGTCACATCTGTTTTGGTTGCCTCTTAGAGAGGTTTAGGAGAATGCTTCAGTAAATAGGAAAGTTTTAAGATTTCTTTTGAAGACATCGAGAGTTTCTGAAGTTCTGACACTAATTGGCAGGGAATTCCACAATCTGGGACTCACGATGGAGAACACACGATCATGAGCCTGATTAGATCTGCTAAAAGGCACAACTAGTTGAATTTGGTTTTTAGATCGGAGACTGCGCGTTGGTTTATATACAGTGAGGAAGGAGCTCTTGCAGGTAAACTGGAGCCAGTTTGTGGATACATTTGAATACTAAGATTAATATTTTGAAATCAATCCTCTGTTTAACTGGAAGCCTATGTAATTGTCTTAAAACAGGTGTTATGTGTTCAGAGCGTTTGCTACCAGTAATTATCCTAGCAGCAGTATTCTGAACTTTTTGAAGCTTCTGAATCAGGCACTGGGACAGCCCCACTAACACTGAATTACAATAGTCTAGTTGTGAGGTGATGAAGGAGTGCACAAGTTTTTCAAGTGCTGACTGGTTAAGATAAGGTCGCAGTCTTCTAACATTACGAAGTAGCATTTTTGACATATTTTATTGATATGGATGTCTAGTTTTAAATTTGAGTACATAATCAGTCCAATATTCCTGGCCGATTCACTTTTCACAGTGATGTTGGTTCCAACCAGAATTGATGTAACAGAGGGTGTAGGCATGCGAACCCCGGATATCACTAAGAATTCAGTTTTAGAGTCATTCATTTTCAGTTTAAAGTCTACCATCCATTCCCGCACAAGATTTATGCAAGTTTCCATGTTATTGACTGCGGTGAATGAGTCACTTGGAACAGAAGGGTTGAATGTGATGTACAGTTGAGTGTCGTCTGCATACAGAAGATATGATATGCCATGCTTTTTAAGAAGGCGGCCAAGAGAAGAAGTGTACAGAGTAAACAAGAGTGGTCAAAGAACTGAGCCCTGAGGAACACCACACTTTAACGTCCTGCTTTCTGAACCGATCTTATTGATGCATATTTGTTGACTGCGACCTTCTAGATATGATGCAAACCACGATAAGACAGTTCCACAAATGCCATGCTGTGTCAATGTCTGCATGAGAATACCATGCATTTGAACGGATGTACGCTGGCGAGTTGACACGTGCATGAAAAAGTGTTATGATGTTTTTTTTCACTTTTTTTTGGTGAGGGCGGGGGGGGGGGGGGGGGGGGGGATCGGATGAGAATGGGTAGATTTATCTTCTTCACTTCAAAATCTTCTCATTCATAACTTGGATTATGACGTAAGTGTTACAAATTCATTGATTTGCGATTTTATGTAGCCATAGCTAATTTTGTGTCAGTCCGCGCTTTTGTGATGATTTCGCGCCAGTTCTAGAGTCGCTGAAATTGCGTTGTTTATTGTTTTCAAAAAATGAATTTTAAACATAAAATCTGTAGCAATACAGAGGCTCAATATTCCTGTAAAAAATAAGCGTCGTTAAACGTAAAGAATGCTTTTAGATTCTTGCGTCAAGAATGTCGACGTCCATTGCCAAATTATACAATCACGTACTTGTATCTGACATTTGGCTGATATATACAGTTATTTGTTTATTTTCTCTGTGGTTAACGCCACATCAGCAACTAGGGCTGTATCGTAGCGATGAAAAGTATGTACTTTAAAAGAGATCATCATCCACCATGAAGTAAATAAAAACGGGTTGTTGAAATATGAGGAATAAAACTTTACGATTGACACAGTAATGAGAAATTGAAACCACTTGTTCAAAAAATGCTGTGTAGATCAACCTGTGAAATAGATAAGAATTGATGTGAATTTAAAAAAATAAAAACAATTTAAAACTTTTTAAAAGGTTGATAACTTTCAAAAAACAGAGAACATTTTTACAATGCAGATAACGTCGATTATTCGTAATCCACTTGTGGGCAGTGACATTTACGCATGCATTTACCAGGTAATAAAAATCATAATGGGCAAAATTTTAATTAATGAAGCACCGGGTTGTACCCGGTGCTTCATTAAATAACGTTTTAACGATTATTTATTTATTTATTTATTTATTTATTTATTTATTTATTTATTGATTGGGGTTTAAAGAACTTTTGATCAACCCCAATAAAATGTCGTGTCGGACATTTCTACGTGTGGAGAATGCCGGCGTATCTGGAGAGAACCACTGAGGAGCGGCAAGCAAATGTCAGACTCCCCGACGTACTAACTCCACACAAGCGGGGTAAGGATTGGTTGAGGACAAGTGCACCGTCGACGTGCAGTACGTCTTAGAACAGAACGCACCGTGCCACAACATGGGCATTTGGGGATTACGTTCTTGCCCAAGGACACAACGCGGCTGCCGCAGGTGGGATTTGAACCGAGGTTATCTCGGCCTGCAGCATGTATCACTACCTACCGAGCGACAGCGCTACTGTATAATTAGTGTTTGGTGTCTAATATCATTGCATCCGTGGGAATATTGCCCACCCGAGGAAACTGACTAGTCCGCGGCGGCCATACTGTATTTCGATTATTAGAGCAGTGCAGGTTTCTGAATTTGTGTATCGCATCGAGTTGAGCACTTTTTTCCCAAACAGTATCACATGAGTCGGCGTAACGTCACTTTATTTTTTTTGGTATATAATTAAATATACAACTGGAACTTAATTAAGCACCCCTGTTTTTTCGCAGTGGTATTAACAGAAACTGTCATTACTTTCATGCTGTCTTTAAAATGGCCAAAAGTGATTGTTTGCGGAAAGAATGGTCTATTGACAAATTAAAGACAAGACAATGATGAAAATATACAGTATTTGGCGCTAATTACACATATCTGTCACTAATGTTTTTGATGGAAAAATGTTCTCTAGACACGCATGGTGCTGGAGCGGTCCATGAAGGAAACAATGCCAGTAATTACAGACAAAAAATTAACTTTAGATGTTCTGAACCCAAAAGCAGTGTCTGATGCCAGTAGCGATTGTATCCACCACGTGAATGGATGACAGGCTTCACCTTCCTCCTAATGTTAACAGTGAGTCTTCTGATACTGTCCAGGGGCAACTGCTGCCACTCCTCGTGCAATGCAGCTTCCAAATCGGCCAAATTCTACACAGGCAGATTCCTTGCTTGCACACGACGTCCAAGAAGGTCCCAGATATGTTCTAAGGGCTTCGTTGTTCTAACGGAATGCTCTCACAGCATGGAAACGATGTGGCCTTGCATTGCCATCCATGAATACAGGGTGAGTAGCCAACGGGTGGTTGTCAAAATGAGGCACGACAACCGGATTGAGAATGTCCCGGATGTACTGATGACCATTAAGACTCTCATGTACAGTCACCACATCAAGTTTACAGTCATGAGAGAGGCAACCCCAGGTCATTACTGTTCCTCCACCATAAGGAACAGTAGATCTGATGTTCCTGGGCGGCACGTAAGCAGTATTTCTATGCCTCCACACTCTCGTGTGACCATCTGTGGCGTGAAGCAGGAACCTACTCTCGTCTGTCTAATGGACTCTCTTCCATATCCTGAGATTCCAGTGTTCTCGTATCATACACCACTCCAAACGTTGTCTTTGATGCTGATCGGACAGAGCTGGACGCTTGATGACCCTTCTGGACTTCATACCCAGTGCTCTGAGACGGTTTCGGACAGTTCTGTTGCAAACGCCTGTTGGGAAGCCAAATGCGTTTCAAAACCCCAATTGAAGCAAAGGGTCCACGCCTAACGAGGCGTGCCAAACTCCGATCTTCCCGAGGAAAGGTCTTTCGGGGTTGTACGGGCCTTGGTCGGTCCTTAACATCGTTAATTTGTGGAATTTTTCGGACAAGTCTGCTGATAACAGAATGACTATAGCCAAGTTGCCTTCCCACGGCGTTGAATGACATGCACGTTGCATGCATGCTAACGATTTGCTCTCTTGGTCCCTCTGACAGTCTCCTCCTTGCCATGTCAACATTTACTGATAAAAGAAGTGACACATTTTCTTGTTTTGTACCCAGGTATCGCATGTGGATGATAGTGTTTTTTTGTTACATTCGTGGATAGCATGCTTCACGTGGACGAGGGGATGTGTTTGGGGTACGCCATCAACCAGAAACATCATGTTTCACGAGATGAAAAGTACTGCAAGACATAGTAATCAATAAAACATAATAACAGCAACTTCACTATCAAGAAACATTTCAGGGGGTGCTTAATTAAGTTCCAGGTATAAAGTGAATATAGCTTCTCGATTTCGAAGTCTGTCAAACTGATTTTTATCGGAAGAATGCGACAAACTTTTTGTTGTCGTTGTTGCTATGACGTTCTTTTTTTATCTCCGTTCCACGCTGGATGCACTCGATCTACCTCGATCTACCATGTCATCTCGGTGCGGAACAGATTGGCACTGAGTCGCGTGCCCCAGATCACACACACGCACCTTCACATACGTCTCTACAAACCTTCCCTCACCTACTCTCGTTCACCATCACCATCCTATCCCTACCTGTCTTTACCAACACATGCACACCCTCCCACTCACACACCCGTACCACTTACACACAACCCTCGCCCGCCCCCACACACCAACTCTCTCTCTCTCTCTCTCTCTCTCTCTCTCTCTCTCTTTCTCTCTCTCTCTCTCTCTCTCTCTCTCTCTCTCTCTGTATTTCTCTCTTTCTTCCCTGTCTCCTTTACAGTTCTGTGATCTCTACCCCATCCCACCTCCTTCAACTCCGATGGAGCAAACAAATTCTGTGATGCATGTGCAATTTCTAACACAATGAGGTTTCAAAGTGATCCTTCTTCTGTTATAGGCGTTGAGCAGGAATGTAGAATTTTGTCTGGGGTAATTCATTAACAAAAAAAATATAGTCATTGACGGGAAGAATTTTAAATCCATTTGCTTCGGAAACAAGTTAGAATGCCTTATCTCCCAAATCAGAGAAGAAATTCTATTTCACCAGCAGCGGATTTCGTCTTCAACAATGTTTTCTGAAAAGTACAGGGAGGGCTCAACATTGAAACTGTGCTGAAAATGATCTTTGTTGACGACTAAACCCATACGACGTATTCTTCTGTTTGGAATGATTTTTTTTGGAAAATTCCGTAAGTCCTATGTTTTGGAACAAATTTTATACTGTTCAGCCACCAAGAATTATTGTTTAATTTCAACAAATTCGGAATTTTAATCGGCTTCGAATCTTTTCAGTGATTCAGTTCGAAACCATCTCGATTATTCGAAGGAATTCGAATCCCGGAAAGTTTTGGATTTCACACATTTCTTATTTTTGACGTACTGAAGAGGGCAACTCATACTGCAGTTACGCCTAGTTTACACATATAGCGCAACTTGAGAGGAACAAGCTGAAGTATTGCAGATGACGTCTTGTTACACTCAAAGGACGATATACATGTACGGCTCTTCGTTATTCACGTTGGTGATTTCTTGTTTGAATCATGTACCATTTCTAGTCCTGTTGCTCAAATAACTGTGTGTTATCAGCACTAGAATACTAAGATCATAAAATATTCAAACTCATTTTAAAACTACAGATTCGGGGGAAGGGTCTGTTATGGTTCTTTTTTTTTGGGGGGGGGGGAGGAGGGAGGATTTCTCATGGCGTGAAAACACCTATCGTGGTCATCCAGGCAATCTTACAGCCATATGATATCGGGATCGGTTTCTCACGCTTCACGTCTTTTTTACGTCCCATGTGAGTAACCTTACGTTGCAGCAGGATAATGTGAAGCAGCACGTTGCTAGGGTTTGTCGTGAAAACCCAGTTCTTGATTGGCCACCCTGCAGTCCAGATTTGTCCCCGATCCAGCATTTGTGGGACGGGTGTGACAGGAGGCTCAAGAAGCGCGTCAACGTTCCAAATAACGTCGCCCAGCTCACGCAGGCCCTTCTACGGGAGTGGCATAACTTCCCATGAAGGACCATAAACAACTTGATGGGGTCGATTGTCAGAAGAGTTAGAGCAGCGATTGAAGCCCGGGGTGGGCACACCCGCTATTGATTTTGATCAGGAAATGGCGTAGGGTACCCACGTTGAACGTTATCCATGCAAACGCCGCCTGTGTTCAAACAACAGAACTCATCAAAATTTAATCAGTAATGAAGAAATAACATCAAAATCCAAACAACGAAGTAATCACCCATAACACATTTCAAATATTTACCACAAGAAAAAAAATGGCGTTTCTTTTTTTCCGCTGGTATAGAAACTCTGAAATCCTTCCCTTTAAAATTAGGCGTTGCGTTGAATATGTAACATGATGGCATGTTGTTGGTAGGCATGCCTGTCTTCACGCAATGTTAACCATTTTGTGCTGGTTTCGTGAACTGAAGAGATTACATAACAACTGAGCGATTTTCAGATAGACATTTCCAAATGGATGGGTGTAAATAGACGCTTTTCAGATACAAGGCACCCAGATTTATTTATTTATTGGTGTTTATGGTCACATACTTATGCACAATGGCTAATCTTGATAGTGACAGTTTTACGGGTGGAGGAATCCGGAGTACCCGGAGAGAACCACCGAACATCGACGAGCAACTGTCAGCTCCTCAACATTCTAACTCTGTTCAGGCTCCGCTCTGGGAGGGTTACAGCGGTTGAAAACATGTGCACCATCGACGTGCAGTACACCTTAGTACGCGGCGTCATCGTGCCCCCGTGTAGGCAACAGAGATAAAGTGCCTTGCCCAAGGACACAACACGGGTCGTCCCGGAGGGGGATCGAACTCAAGACCTCTAACACAGAAGTCCAGCAGTATACCACTGAGCCACCGCGCTCCCCAAGGCACCCAGATAGACGCTTCAAAATAATATTCGAGTCCCGGATAGACTCATCTCAAAACAGAGTCGCTTCTTAAATAGAAGGCATCGAACAGAAGCTTCTCCATATCGCAAGCTACAGATCGACGCTTATTGAAATACACGTTCTTTAAATAAAATACACGCGTCTGTTTTCTTAGTTGTCCATTTCAGAAACCTCTGTATTATAGTGCATCTGTCTGTCGAAAGTATATTATATGAAATCTATCTGGAAAAATCTATGATATGCATTGTTTGACTTGAAAACGTTGACATTTTGTCTTCTTACTGAGGAGCGTCTGTTTTGCGATTCGTCTTTTTCTGAATCGTTTAAATGGGGAAACCCCCCGAGGGAACCCAGGGAAGTGAAGCAGTGCCTGTTCACTGCGGTAAACAGGCTCTGATTTACTGGCAAAATTGGAGCCAGTCACCAATGCTTGGGAGGTGCAAACCCTCTCTAAAATGGGCAACATGGCTTATTAACGTCCCGCCCCCCAATGCTTGGGAGGAGCAACCTCTCTCTAAAATGGGCAATATGGCTTATTAACGCCCCCCCCCCCTCTCCTGGTCTTGAGTTGATAGTCATCGTGTGGTCGTGATGATTAGCCATTGTGCATAAATATGTGACCTTAAACACCAATAAATAATAAATAAATAAATGGGGAAACGTTTATTTGAACAGCGTCTGTCTCCGTGGCACTACTAAAGAGTCTGACACTTTATTGGACGCAGTTCGTTGGTCACTGTTGGCTACTCCAGGTTACTCGTTACTCTTTCCACACAACCGACCAACACTACATTCCCTTTGCTGCCGAAAGTGTAGTTACACGTCCTAAATAAACATTTTCAAACACTATCCATGCTTTAAAATTTGGTCAGCATTCAATATCCAAGGAGTTTTTAAATTGTGAATTTATTATTAATCACAGGTGTAACGTACAATCATTGCAAAAGCGGGCAGAGAATCTTGACTGGATCGCGACCTGGAGCCAATACTATTAAAACTTTTACAATTGTATTTTCTGGAATTGTATTTTCTACCTATTAATATAACTGACTAAAGAGAATCACTAGTATTTTAAAAGATATGGCAATTTGCCAACAGGCAAATTGCCAGATCTTTGCAAATGCTAATGGATCATTTCAAAACATTAGTCTTGACTGGAAAAGACAAATCTGGAAAATACAATTGTAAATGTTTTGTAGTATTTTCCCCCGGTTTAAATCCTCTGTCTACGTCCCTGCATATGACACCGTGGAATCTGATCTGTCGAAAAATAAATGCGCAATGGATAACTGCAATGGCCCTTTCTTTCTAGGGACAAAGTATGACTCGAATATTTATTGGTGCTTTTAGCATCTTAGGTTAATTGGTGGCGATTAAAAGTGTGTGTTATTGAAGAGGCCATTATTCTCCATGAAATAAAATGATTCGATAAGATCCGAAAAGAACTCCAGGAATTAAATAAGTAGTAAAAACAAGTAAGAAAATGAGACCTGTTTAACCCTTTACCCAACGTCGGGCTCGTTCCAATGAGGGTCATAACCTATGTTTGTGAGGCAAAAAATGAAAAAAAGATAGTTATTCAAGAATTTTGTTTGCAAGTGTCGTCTGCTTTTCATGTTAGGTAAAGGGTTAAAGAATACTTTGTCAATCAACCTGTTGAATAGATATAAATAGAGAGTTTAAAAGAATGAAAACAATACAAAATTTCTTGAAAAAGTTGTTCTTGAGAAACGATATAATTTTGACACGAAGAGACACTGAAATAACGTACTGCCGTCTGGAAGACTAAAATCTGTGAAGTCAAAAGAATGTGTTCCACTGTCAACACTGGCAAGGACCACATTCTATATTACCCTCTAACAAAAAAACCCCAAATAATCATTTAATAAATTGGGTGATTTACTTACCGATAGACGCTATATGAGGTGTGTTCAACGAACAGAGAATGGCACGGCTACCAAAGCTTCACTCATATATCCACAGAAATGAAATATTTCTCATTAACAACTGTGATAACTAGGCTGTGAAGGTGTACAACATGCTACCATCAACGTGACATATGGAAGTGATTAGGTTTATAGTTTAATAATGATTTGCATTGACGACAATGTTAACATTTTCCTGTCACCTCAGCTCATCAAGCTCATTTGTGGGAAAACGGTCATTTAAACCATGGTCACCTATTCTACTATATATGAAAAGCCTATGACATAAATGGATATATATACCAACCGTCGTGAAAACGACAGCAATGGGATTTCGGAAGTTAAAATTTACACCCACAGTGGAATTGCATCCCAGTTGATCTTTGGTGACGTCGACCTGAATGCGAACTTATCTAAATTTATCGCATGTCTCCTAGCGAAGAGTGAAATGAAAGTGGCAATTATTTATTACGTTTTTAAATGAGTTTACTCCATAAGGCACCAACAATTAACAAACATGCATTGCCTAATTTTAATAAAGCATCCGTAACTCGAAATAGTATGTTATTATGTTGTTAAAATGAAAAAGGCCCTCTTTCTTTTTCTGTTTCGTTTCAGTGATAAAACTGATAGCGGAAGTACCGCCCACCGTTGCTCATGTAAACAAAACAATATTCGCACGTATGTACGGTTGCTGCTCAGTAAACTCGAGAAAGGTAATTGCGACTCTTAATCTGACGATCATGGTATAAATAAAATATACCCATAGTAGCTTGGTGTACCAAATGTTCACCACTCCTAGTAAAGTGGTGTTAACCGCGCGCCAAAGGCTCGCGATTAACACCACCTCCCCACTCGTGGTGAAGATTCAGTACACCAAGCTACTATTGGTTATATTCTATATGTATCCACTTAGTATATCATCTCATTGAAAAATGAACAGGAAAACAATATATGTTGCCGTGTGTTTTGTGTTCAAATTTGGCGTTTCCTCGACTACCGTCCAGTTTCGCACTCCATTGAAAAGTATATTTTACTTGTCTCCCTCACCATGTTTTTCAATTTTCTCCATTTTGAAAGGACAGCCAGTGTAAATATTTCAAGTCTTTGCCACATTAGACACTGTGCTATTTTCATTGAGGGCTCCAAATTCAATATATAATGCCCAACAGGTGGTCTCATTCATTTTATGCTCTATTAAATGTTGAGGTAAAATACGTTATTGAGCATTTATATACATCATATGTGTATTGTAATTATAAGCTATGTTCAACGAACAGATAGATGGTGGTACGGATCCCAAAACTTCACTGATATCCACAGTAATCAAATATTTCACATTCACAACTGTGATTACTGGACTGTGAATGTGTACAATATGCTACCAGTAATACCCCATTTAAAACAACTGGGGGATGTCCAAACTGATGTTGATATTTTCGGAACATGGTATTGGATACGCGTGATTGGACAATCGATATGTTACCAAGTTTAATGTCTGTGGGGTACGTTTTGAAATTTTCATTTGCACTGGACGGGCTTTTTCGGAGGTCTCATCGTTATTTTCTTGGTATAGACTGTTTCTTCAATCGTTTTGGGTGGAAACATAACTTTTGAGGTATGCGTAGAATGACAAGTGACGAACATTTACTTGCCGTTGGCATGTTGGAAGCTGGCAACAGACAGACTGCAGTGACTCAAATTCTCAACGTTACTCAATCGGTGATTAACAGGTTGTGGTCACGCTACCGTCAGAAAGGCAATGTTGATGACAGACTGGGGCCCTGTCATTACTCGAATTTCAAGTCGAATCTCGAATCGGGACGCAAAATAGACTCGAGTCGTCTCCATTTCGCGAATGTCCCTTTTCTCGAGCCGATTCGGTCCCGATAAACGAAAGAGTTTTCATTGTGAGTTCTTTCCTTAATCCTTTACCCAACGCAGACGGTTTGAAAATTTATTATTTTAAATATAATTTTTTATTTTTTTTCCAACAATTTCAACAAAACCATATCATGTGATCCCTCTTTGGAACGATCTCGACGAGCTCGTTCCAAAGAGGGGGTCACATGATATGGTTTTGGTGAAATTTTTCGAAAAATAATATTTTTCAGCTGCTGAATTTGCATATTACGTGGGCGGATGAGGGCGATTCGTTGGGTAAAGGGTTAAACGATGCAATAGTCCAGTTTGGCCACGAAAGAAATAAGAAAATATGTTACAAAACCCTATTCGTATCACGGTTAAATTATACCAACACGATTTACTGACGCCTCATCGCGGCCTTAGTAAAGTCGGCATTACACATAAGTCGTAACAGGATTGAAAGTTGCATTTATGCGATGAAAGAACGTTAAATTCCTCTATGTTGAGAAGAAGTGGGGCCGTTGGTTTTATAAGAATTGACTCGACTCGCGAGTTTTAAACTAGAATCGAATCGAGAATCGACTCGAACTAAAATATCCCACTCGCAGGGCCCTATGTTAGACGTCGGTCAGGTCGTCCAAGGGCGACAACTGCTAAAACCAGGATCGTTTCATCAGGACCACAGCATTACGTAACCGCCATCAAAGTGCCTCAGAAATTGGACAGCAGCTGTACAGAGAGACAGATGTGTGAGTCAGTGGTCAGACTATCCGAAATCGCGTACACAGCAGGAATCTGTACGCTAGACGACTTCGAATAATTCCACGTTTGACTGAACGTCACAACGCAGCAAGACGTAATTGGTGTAGAGCTTGACAGCGTTTGGGAAGCCGTCGATGGAGCAACGTCATGCTTTCCGATGAATCGAGGTTCACTCTCGACTTCCACGACAGGCGAAACAGAGTGCGGCGGCGGCGGAACGAACGATACCATGACGTTTTGGTCGTGGATCGTTTGTGGTGTGGGGAGGCATAACCATGACCAGCTGAGCAGCATCACATGTCACCCAAGGGCGTGTCACAAGGCAGTACTACCGTGGGAACATGTTAGCAGCTCATGTGGTGTCATTTGCGCGACGTCACGGCCGTCGATGCATTTTGCAAGATGACAATGCAAGAACACACAGAGCCCGTGTCGCGAAGAGTTTCCCCGGGAGCAGAACATCACTACACTGCCTTGGCCAGCACTAAGTCCAGACCTTTTACCAATCGAGCACGTCTAGGATATGCTTGGCAGGCGCCTACGACAATGCCAACAGCCCCAACCAATGTCCAGAAACTCGCCGCTGCACTGCAGGAAGAATGGAATAACATCAGTCAAGATGATATTGGACGTTTGGTGAGAAGTATGCCACGTCGGATCCGCGAACCGAGGAGGATTTACAAGGTATAGAGATCTTGGACTTCAAAAGCTCAGTGCGTGGAATGGATGCTTGTCAGTCACATAACTACCGCTGAAATCATTCACCAGATGTCACAGTGCAATGCCTCAACTGTCTTTTTGATGAAAATATAAATATATTTCTTCATATATCTCACTTTTATCAAATACCCCCACTTTTTTAATAGTATATAAATAAGAATAATTTATAAAAACCATCAACAGAAAAATTTTATTTAATGAAGCACCTTTTTGTTGATTATTTTTGTAATAATACTTCAATCAACACTTCCCTGATTTAGCCTGTCGGCAAAATTAACCACATAACTGAAACTATTGAGAAAGTTCAAAATGAAGACACCATAAAATAGATAATTAAACTGGGTCTTTTGAAGACAGAAACAGAATCCCCTGTGTCCTCAAAAATTACTGAACTTGAAAACAAAACTGAAAACTTGTATTTTGAAAATGAACAGTTAAACGATGAAATTTTTCCCCATTTACATGACGCGTTCTGCTCGGGGAATAAATTTGGTTCCGGGAACAAATAATTTATTTCGGGTACAATTATTATCATGTAAACGCATGTATTTGGGAAGTATATCAAGTTTACGGTTTATTCCAGAAAAAAAATCAGGGAAAATGTTCCACCTAATGATGTGGAACAAATCGCGTTATTCCGGGTATAAATCCAAGCGGCCAGGCCATGTAAATGGTCGTCGAAATAATTCAGGAACAATTCCAACAAAACTGCGTTGTCAACAGAATTGTTTAGGATATTACTGCGAACTTTTGACGGTTTGGTACTCTGAGTCCGACGCCAGCAAGTATAAGGCGATAGCCACTTGCTTTTTTCATTCACTGGTTTCCTTACCCAGTTGACTGCGGGTATCAGAAATGGCACATTTTCAGAACAAAGTTGGAAAAGGAAAACTTTTTCACCCTGAAGTTCGCAATCCAGTGCTTATCGTTAAGTCTTCATGGAAATGTCTTCAAATCAATTCAGAGAGCGATCAAGAGTCTAGCACGACATGATCCATGTTGTTCCACCGATCACCCCCAAAGACTGAGCATATGCCATAGATTTCCTCCCAAAATATCTTGTACGACAGATCTTATCCATGACTGAAAGCTGAATGAAAAGTGTGACGTAAATTGTAAATATGAAAAAAATCCGTTAAATTGATTTTGCATGTGAATGAGGAATATTTTTTGCAAAATGTCCCAGGAACAAATTCGGTTAGAAAATATTCCCTGAATAAAATATATTACCGGAATATTTCACGGCATCGAAATTGTGCTTCAGAAAATGTAAATCAGATAAAGAGATCTTGAATGAAAAGTTGAAAGCTGTAGAGGGCAAAACTGAGAGGGCCATGAAAATGGCAAATCGTAATGAACAATATTCACGAAAATATAATTTAAAAAAAATGTTTGGCTTGTCAGACAAAATGGTCTTTTTAACCCTTTACCTACATGAAAAGCAGACGACACTTGCCAAAAGAGTTCTTGAATAAGTATTTTTTTCTTTTTGTTGACTCGGAAACATAGGTTATTCGTTCCAACGAGGGGTCATAACCTATGTTTTTGAGACAAAAAATGAAAAAAATAACATTAATTGGCGATTTTTGAGAAAGGCGATGGCCGGTTTTGGCCCTTGCGTTTGGTAAATGGTTAATTCCGTATCTCCCAAAACACCTCTAACCGAGTCGGAAATAGTCGCTTACCACAAGCTTCCGGAAAAGAAAAAGGGCCAACGGCGACCAGTCAACGTAAAATTCGCGAAAAGAGAACCTGGAGACAATATTCTAATAAACAAAAAGAAAACTATAGAGCTCGGATCAAAAGACTTTGTCAGTAACTTTGCCCTGAGAGTAACAGATGACGTTACTGCCTTGAACGCAAGCTTGCTAAACAGACTGTATCACCATAATCTGACCGGGACAGCTTATTTGGTGCGCGTGTATATTGGGCCACCGTGCCCTCGAAAGTGTGCATACCGACACTGCTTCGGTGGAAGAACTAACACAATGTTAAATGAGAAATCAGGGAGCGTGGTGGCTCAGTGGTAGACTGTTCGACTTCTATGCTAGAGGTCCCGTGTTCGATCCCCGGACCGCGTTGTGTCCTTGGGCAAGGCACTTTATCCCGGTTGCCTGCATGGGGGCACGATGACGAAGTGTACGAAAGCGTACTGCACGTCGATGGTGCACATGTCTTCAGCCGTTGTAACCCTGCTTGAGCGAAGCTCGAACAGTCAGAATAACGAGGAGCTGATAGTTGCTCAAGTCGCTCATTTAGTTCTTTGTAACCCTAAATTTCCATCGGACTTTAACTGTGAATTTGAAACCGATTTTGGATTTCGAGCTTTCAAAATTACCTGTGGAAATAAATATATCGGACAGTATACATGTGGAGCAAGTTCCAGTTCAGCAAAGGAAACCGCATTTGATAATTAGAGGAAATTTTATAATGCAATACCGTAACTTCTCCTTTAATTCCTTCTGAAATGACAATTCACAGTTTTGAACACCAATGCTGTATGAAATTCCATCAGGAACAGTAAGGCTGCCTTTTACAAGAACAGTTAACAGATCGAAAGAACTTTCGTATTACGAGAAAAAGTTGGTTACCGTTCTAAAGTGAAGGAGTCCATGCTCAGCTCTGTTTTGAGCTGCGTTGGACTGGTTTGGGGCTCCAGCTTAAACGTCTACCGGATAGCTTAACAAAAACTTTATTTTCTCATCACCCTAAATCTGCGTTTGGGATATCATTATTGTTAAACACCACCGGCGCCGCTGATTAGTACAGAATTATGACGTGATGGCGGTTCCGCAAGCTTGAGGTGTATGACGTATGAACAGGATCATAAATCAGTGAATTGAGCTTGATGCTAAAATAATAGAGAATGATACTAAATTAATATAGCATTAAACCCAAATAATATAGCATGATGCTGAATTAATTCAGAATCATACTGAAATAATTAAGTTTCATGCTTAATTATTTATGTAGCATTTAGGAAATCATACCAAATAATATAGCATCATGCTTAATTATTAGAGAGTCATGCTAAAAAACAATTATGACCCTCCCGTACGTGAACCTGGTGTCGGCATCATGTTATATTATTTGAGTATGATGCTGAATTAATTTAGTATCATGCTATATTATTTTGCACGATTTCATGAATGCAGTATAAATAATATAGCATGAACAAAAAATCTTTTTAGTGTCATGTACTGAGCTTTTGTGGAGTTGAAGATTATATATCCATGCAAAAAGTGCATCGCTGGCAACGTATGGGAATAGTTCCTTATAGAATAATCGGCGATTGCTTCACATAGTGTTCGTCGACTTCGAAAATAACACAGCCATTTGTTGTTGTTCAAATATTTGTTCGAGACGCGGGTGGCGTCACGTGGCCTTATTGCCAAATATGGGATGTGCATAGATCGGTCCGTCAGAAAAGTTTAAGGGATGGATCGTACATTCATGTATACATATTGCTTATTGTTAGCTCTTTTCACCCGTCTGCTGATAAAGTTAAAGCTATTTTACGACTGCTTTACGACTGCTTTATTTGTTAAGCGAAATCATTCATTTCCGACAGCATTCAATCGGACGTATGCCTAACGCTTTGCAGCCAATTACTAGCAAACTACCGTCTGATTTACTATCCGCAGTCCATCTTTTACAATTAAACGTTTTTACACTTTCTTATCTAAAAGTATTTCGTAATTCAGTGAAACATGAGTCGTTTTTCATACTCGTTCCAATAATGGTCAAATTTCTACTACCAGGAAGTGGTGGCACCAGGGGGGGAGGTGCAAGGGTTTGGAGCTACTTTACCCAATCAAACTTCAAAGCACTATTTGACCATGGTTTTCCCACCCAATATCACCCGCAAACGACACACAATAATACACGTCACGCCAGGTCTTATAGAAATGCTCAGATATCGCTCCCTGGGCGTCCAAATATGAAACATTTTTCCTGGGGGAGATACCCATCAACGGGTGGGGGACACACCATCCCATTCTCTCTCCCGGGCCTGCGGACTTCGGGAGATGCCTTCGGCATCTCCACCTTGGACCGCTCCCCATATCTTACTTAGGCCCTCGCCCCGACTCGAAATCTTGGCGCAACCACTGCTTCCAGGGAAGTATTTATTGGGTTATTGTAGCTTAAAGCAATGTTTGGTCAGCTATATAATACGCTACAGTGCTCTCAGACTTACATTATTACCCCGTATCATTGGAGTACACACCCTTTGATCATTCAATGACATTCTCAGCTCAACGCCACGGAACATACCGCTGGTGGTCCACAGACGAGTACGCAATTCAAGGACCTCAACGGGTCCCTATTTTACACCTAGGTACGGTGGGGATTGCGTAGTACTGGTGAACATTCCCAACGTCCACAGATGTCTCAAGATTCAACGTCACAGAGTCGTCACGTAAACTTCGATGATCGCTCACACTGCTATGGCTGGTGAGCCGCCATTATATTCCGGTTGTTTCATGCTGTCCCTGTACGGTGATGTAGCATATGTTAACCCATCATTTGTCAGTTCTGAGACCTGTGACTCAGTAAGTACAGATGCAGTCTGTTAGCCCGAGGTCCTCGGTTCTACTCCCACCTCCGGCAACGACGTGGGGCCCTTGGGCAAGACACTTCACCCCCATTGCCCACGTGGGGCATGGCGGCGTTGTGTGCTAAAGCGTACTACACGTCTATGGTGCCCCTGTCTTCAAGTGTTGAATTCCATTAACACGTATCGACTTGTCCTAATGTTACGAATGTCCATCCCCTTAGCGCAGCGATTGTCTGGGCCAAACTTAATTGGGACGGCCGATTTCTCCTTCAATATATTTAAATTTTTTTAAAGCCGGAGTACTCGGAGAGAACCAACAAGCAGTGGCGAGAAAATGTCAGGCTCCCCAACGAACTAACTTCACACAATCAGTGTGAGCTTTGGTTGAAGACAGGTGCACCATTGACGTGCGATACGCCTTAGTATTCAGCGCCACCTTGCAATCGGGATCGAGTGCCTTGCCCAAGGACACAACGCATTTCCTTTGTTGAAAGTGAGTGTTTCTGGAGGTTGCGTGCCCCCCACATAGCACCCAGCAAAGGACTGGATGTCATAAGTGAAAGTGAGCAATATATTTTTTGACTACGCATATTGCAGGTCCGGCACGCTCAGGCCTGCTAAATGACTGGTAGTGGCGCCCCCGTAGGTTAAGATTTCATTTAAGTTTCAGCGCGCCTGGGCCCGAGAAAGCGTAATTCTCATTGCCACCGCATTCCCGAATCTCGCTGTTGGGACTTGGTTGGGACAATCACGGCCTTAGTGCCCCACGACGGACCACTGAGAGCGTCTGTTGGTTGTGGCCGTCCTTTGTCTTCTTCTTTCTCCCCTTCCCCAGTTTGCCTCCTGGGCGGGTGAGTCTCGGTGCCTTTGTGCCCCGTCTGGCTTCTCTGCTTCGGGCGGTTTGGTAGCGCTGTCCTCTGGCTTGTTCGACCTGGACCATGGCCTACCAATTCGGTAAATACCGCGTAAAGGGCGGGTGTAATGGGTTTCATGCCCCAATAAACAAGTGTCGCACAACACGCCCGCGGGGAAAGTGTATTTACGACAAATCTGTGAAGATTTCAGGTCATTAGCCCATTCGGACAAGGAGATACTGGACAACAAAAAATTGTTTTTTCTACGTTTGGCGGCCATTTTGGATTCATTGTGGATAATATCGAAATTTATTTTGAATTTATGATAATGATACATTGCATTCTTACTATTCAATCTATTACTGGTGTTGTTCTAACTGACAGTACCGAGATTGTAGGCCAAAATGTCCGATTTTCAGGCATATGTTTGATATTTTGGAAAATTTTGGCAGAAAAAATAATTTGGATAACGTTTTGTTACCACTTGGTTGTGGAAATTTGTATTTATGACAAATCTGCGAAAATTTTAGGTTATTAACCCATTCGGAGCAGGAGATATTAGTCAATGAAAATCTGGGCTTTTTCCACGTTTGGTGGCCATTTTGGACTCAATTGAAAGTGGGGTACAACATCTAGTGTATTCACAGAAAGTAAGTGAAACAGCTATGTACACTGCTCGATGGAGAGGAGTTTGATGTCATGGACTCACGTGAGACGTAGTTAAGGCATCATGAGGAAGGGGTAGACCAAGTAAGGGGTGCGTGTGGATAGGTGTAGGACGAACTGTATGGCCGAAACAAAGGTGGAGGGGTAGGTATGCTCATAAAAGAGGATTTAAAACCGTTGTTGATCACAGGTCCGGCAGATATCAGTACCTGGGCTGGGGCATCTGAAGAAATGGATGAATAAAGTTTAATCTAAAAATCAAAAGTGTTGCCATTTGGGATTGTGTATGGTGCAGTGGAGAGAAGCATACCCAAGTGGAATGACTCAATATACTCAACACTGTGGTCCAATATCACGGGGCTTGAAAACAGGATGTCTCAGTATAATTCTGATGGGAGACTTTAATTGACGCATTTACAAGGAGATAGGCATACATGACGGGGATAAGAAAGTCAACAGGAATGGAAGGAAACTATTGGACATCACGATGGAACTCGATCTGAAGATTCTGAACAGGAATGTGAGGTTTAAGGAGAAAGAGACCTGGGGGAGGAACGACAGAAGAACAATAATCGACTATAATCTCACAGATATATATTTATGGAGGGAGGAGGTGATAGAGGTAGAAGTGGATGAAGAATGTTAAAGGGAGTTGGATAGCGACAGCTTGATTACAGTTACTATCAGGGGCAAAACATCCAGTAAGAAACAGGGGAAACTTCAAGGGGATTTGAGGACTCAGAAAGGATGCTAACCTGGCGAAGTCTGAAGAAAAAATGAAACTGTGGCAGTTGAACTGTGGTAATGTTTTTGGATGGAAAATGCCAGTTTTGCTTATGGCACCACACATTCGTGTGGTTATTGTTTTATTTTATCAGACACTTAGCACAGGACCATTTCATTGTTTTTCATTGAGATCTTTGAAAAGGTTTTTATTCTTTTACACCCCACCATACACTTCAAAGATTTTAAGCCCGACCCCCTTACCGCATCCCACCCTGTATAGCAAATATGTACCGCGAGACACCATTTTGTATCGGCTTTTTGTTACAGGAGTGAGGGTGTATTCGTTATCTTGTTAGGGGAAATAAAGTATATATGGCTACGATCAGGGTCCATCCACCAAAGAATGTTGTGCATCGGAGGAATGGAAGCACACAATAATCAAGGGATATTTCCCTCTAACTCAAACAACAAAGCACAGTTTATAGCCCTTTTAGCTAGACTCGTGTAAAACAGTGACAATAGGGTGTACACCATGTATACCAGTAACCGTGATGCCGATATACTGATTGCTGAATGTGCTGTTCACCATGCATCGAATGGTGTCAGTATTGTTGTTTCCGGTGACACTGATATCCTGGCGCTTTTAATATACCGCTGGAACAGTGAAACCATGTCCGATATACTTTTCTAGTCTAACGCCAGACGGTCTCCACAAACAAACGCAAACAATCTTGAATATCAGAGACGTGGTGAAGAAAGTTTGTAGATTGATAAAAGCACATATTCTCTTTGCTCATGCGCGGATAGGCACATCTGCCACGTATGGGCAAGAGAAAACTAACCTCCTTAAAAGAATAGAAAGTTCAACAGAAATCAAGAGATCCCATCTCATATTTGCGACACTGATATAACACCAGATCAAGTCAGTGTACAGTTAAAACTAGAAGTCCTGTCACGAACTGTGCGCTTATCTAGGCTTAATAGGCTTAATTGCGCGTAGGAAATGCGTGCAATTGTCAGATCGAATGGTATCCAAAGCATGGCATGATCTCCTGGTTACTCATAGCAAACACACGCAATGTTTCTGCCAATTGACCCCCGGGTTACCAGCAGGTCCACTGGCAGAAACATTGCTTGTGCACAGGACATATGTACAGACTTTGATAGCCTTACTATGGACCTAATGCGGAGATTAACGCACAGATCAATGTGCTATTTGTGCGCGTTTCGTGACAGGACTTCTAGTTTTAACTGTACCTGTTATTATGCTTTTCACAATTCTTTATGGTGGAAAGACAACAGATGCCCTGAACAATTTGATGTTTGCGAAAGACATAGGTATGGTTTCTTGCAAAAGAGCACCAGTCGAGCCTCAAAAGCTACCACCAACAGAAAGAGCTGCACATTATCACAGTTGAGAGTGCACCATCAAATTGTTATATGGAAGATACTGAACAATAAGCCAGTGTTATAAGGTTGGAAACTCTATGGAAGACAGCTTAGCCCAATTATGAGGGACATTCAAGCAGTTACCGATAAACTTTTGAAGCTGAAGTAGCAAATCGTCGCCTGAGTGCTAGAATGTTCTGTGCCCCCGAGTTCGACCCTCGTTCGGGACGACCAGCGTTGTGTCCTTGAGCAAGCCACTTTATCCCGGTTGCCAACATGGTGGCACGATGACGACGTGTACTAAGGTGTATTTCACGTCGATGGTACACATGTCTTCAATCGCTGTAACCCTGCTTGAGTGAGCGCCTAAACAGAGTTAGAATGTTGAGGAGCTGACAGTTGCTCGTCGATGCTCGGTGGTTCTCTCCGGGTACTCCGGCTTCTCTCACCCGTAAAACTGTAACGGTCACTATTAGCCACTGTGCATAAGCATGTGACCTTAAACACCAATAAATGAATAATCGCTAGAATTTTGCCGTGTTTTAATAACGAGCGTCATTTGCTTGAGGGTAAAACAAAGATCCTGCATTAAATTAAAAATGTTATTACCGTCACTGAGTAAGTATCACTGCATTATATAGATTAATATTTAGAGGTTATTACTTTGTCATGTTTCATGTTGATGGTTATGAATCACTAAATAAATCCCATTGACCACAGTGTTAACCTTCCACTCTCTGTACAACACACCAAGTTGTTTTGAAAAAAAATACCTATACATTTACAAAGTACACCATCTCTTGAAAAAATTAAACTGGAACAAAATATATGTTGCCACATTTTCAGTTTAAATTTCGAATTTTCACAACTACCGTATGGTCTTGCACTGAATGACCTTCACACTTTTTTCCCCATGCCTCATGTTTTTGAGAGATTCTCACACATTCCGGTGTGACAGGAATGATAGTCCGTAGGAAAATTAGTCCCTCTGGACTATTATTCCGCGGAATTATAGTCCTAGGTCTAACATTCCTAGGAATAGTAGTCCGGCGGACTACTATTCCTAGGAATCTTAGACCTAGGACTATAATTCCGCGGAATAATAGTCCAGAGGGACTAACGTTCCTACGGACTATCATTCCTGTCACACCGGCACCAAATTACAAACAAATTTACTAATCCTTTCTAAAGTGGAGGAATCAAAATTTTAATTAATGGTTTCAAAGTCAAAATATATTTAACCAATCAGCTGATCAGCCCTATTTAATCCTACTCACAACATTGTCAAACGCACCAAGTCACGTGTTCACTTATTTAGTGGTTCATAACCTAAAGAGATACCAAAGTTGATTACAATGTCTGTAATTTGGGATTTAAATTCAAAATCAAATACTACCAAATTGATTCCAAACATTTTTTTTTAAATTTGCTGTTATTTTTCTCTGACCTCACAGCATTTCATTTAACCCATCCTGTTTTTTGAGTAAAAAAAAATCCTGATACATTTTCACCATTTCACTCATTATAATTAAACATAGTAAAAAGAACATTAAAAAAATATTCTTCAAACTGACATCATTTTGTATCAATACATTAATAGATCAGCCTCATGTGTACCTCAAAGCCCAATTATTCTCAGAATACACCAAATTACAAACAGACTTATTAATCCTTTCTAAAGTGGCGGAATCAAAATTTTAATTAATGGTTTCAAAGTAAAAATATATTTAACTAATCAATCAGCTGATCAACCCTATTTAATCCTGCTCACAACATTGGGTGTCAAACGCTCCAAGTCACGTGTTCACTTATTTAGTGGTCTATAACCTGGTCAGGATATCGGCCCGAGATAACTTCATATTATTCTGAGACCGAATTACAAACATTCTCAGATAGTCTAACGTTTTCTGAGGGTGTTATTGTTTCTCAGGCTTGTCTTAAAGTCTGAAGTGTCCTCTTTTCTCCTTTTCCTACTTTAGCTATCTGAAAGTCACGGCTTCCCGACTCGGGAAGCCGCGACGTTCGGATAGCTGAAGCGCCCCTTCTCCCACTTCGAGGACATTTCGCTTACGACTCTGAATTTTAGTTTGCGATTAATATTCTACACAAATCTATTCTTTCTTCACTTCAACCCTCTTAGTATTACTTACCGCCATTATTAGTTCCTCATCATAAAGAGGTCTGCTTCAAATCCCTCCTGGTAATAGTACCATACCTGGTAAAGTCGATTTTCCTGATGATGTTCGACATGTAACCCTGAACATTACGCTGTAAATAAATTGATTGCGCCTGGTAAAGCATCAAACGGACATCTCTAGATGGTTCATATCGGCAGAGGTCAGCATCATATCTGCTGAGTTTGGAGCCATATCAGCCGAGTTTGATAATGGGCAATTCTGGGAAAGAAAATCATATCTAATAAATAATTGAAATGAAACAAGTGCAACGTGAAATATTCTTTCAAGAATAACACACGTCACCCCTCAAACCCTGAAGCCATGAATGGTATGGTCCGATGTGTCCGATGTCCAATTCTATTTTGACTTATTTTCGTATAAATAGTACAGTGCAGTCGTCGTGGAGTGGTCGTAATTCCACACGTGGACAGTAATGTCCACACATGCGTTTATCAGGTAATAAAAATCAGCAGCAGCAAAACCGTAATTAAGAAGCACCGGGATGTTCCCGGTGATTCATTAATTAAAGTTTTGATAAGTGTTCCTATAATTAGTTTCTGGAATCTAACATTATTGCGTCAGTGGAAATATTTCCCACTCGTGGAAAGTGACCAGACCACGGCGGCCGTACTGTATCATGTTTGTTTACTGGTGTTTAGCGACCTGCCTGATCATCTACCCTGCCACTGAAGGATCCCACGACAACTCCTTGGGGGAAACTTGTCTAGAGCTGTACGGCGAACGATGCTGCAATCACGTAATGTATGTTATTTCGCTTCGACCTGTCAGAGAACCATTGATAGTGGAAGGTCATGAACAATTACAATTTAACAGCTGACACCTTGTACCAAACTAACTGAAATCGCCCCCCCCCCCGCACCCCCACCCCACCCCCACTGTGAAGATATAGAAATTTTCATTTTCAAGATATCAATCAAAATGGCGGCATTCAAAGCATCACATCAAGGTGAATACGAGTCAAATTATCACTGGAAATCTGGAAATGATCAACTTGTTGTAAAAACGTATAATAAAAAGTCAATCCAGTGTTTTGAGTGGATACCGATCATTTCCAGCAATAATTCAACACGTAGTCACCTTGAACTGATGCATGAAACCCGCTAGCCCAAACATTTCAAAGGAAATACCAAACCAAAAACTTATATTGCGGACTTTCATGCCATTTTTGGACTAGAAACCCCCCAGCATCAATAAATCAGATTGTAAGACGCTATCTGTTCCGTGTGTCGGTCGAATCACTCCTGCGTATCAATGATTCAAACTGTTTACTTTCGTGCATCAATTCAAGGTTGAAACAAGTGGAATTATCAGATTCTTATAGAAAGCGTATAATAAAAAGAAAATCTAGTGTTTTTGAGTGGATACCGAAAATTATCTCACTTGTGACCGAGAGAATGGTTATTTTTATATTTTATATTTTAAATAAACATTAGTCTCGGTCACTCACGAGATAATTTTCGGTATCCACTCAAAAAGACTAGATATCTTCTATCTAGCTGACATTTCTCTGTCTTGTGATTATAACTATGTCAGCACAAAACTTAATGTTATGATGGATGTCCTTCTTTGTAGTTTTGATATCTTTTGCGATTTTCTTGTATCCATTTTGTCTGATAGATTACTCATTTTGAATACACTGACAATTTTCTAATTCATTTGATCACGTTTGCAACTCTCCAATTTATTCCAGCAGTCGTCTGGTTAGGCCTATTTGATCCTAATTGTTATATTTAAGTTATTAGCACAATTGTGTCTGCGCCCTTTGTGTCTAAATTAGCCAGGTGTTGTTTTACAGATTTAAGCGGTCGTAACTGTCAAAATTTAGCCATTATCAAATTACGGAATCTGGGTTTTCAGAATTGTCCTCTTCATTTATTAACCCTTTGAACTCTAGTGGTATCTCCCATGCCAGTTCAATGGCAGCAAATAGAAGAGTCCATATTCATTATTTCGGGTAGATCAATCTATATTTTCAACGTGCAGTCTCGGGGCTGCACGTTGAAAATATTGATTGGTCTACCCCACACATTTACTGAACAGCCACCTATTTAATGACGTTATGACGTATCGTGTTCCTGACCGGAAGAGTGGCCGCTGGGGTTCAAAGGATTAACATCCTTATTTGGCCTCACGTTAGTTTGTGTATTCTTCCCGTTCTGTTTGGAACTGAGCTCGTGGTTAACAATTTTCGTTATTGGAAGAGACTAACAGGAAAGTTAGCTCCCCTTAATTTTCTAAAGTGGTCAGCAAGTTTAACACTGGGGTATTGAACTTTCGTACAAAAATTGAAATTTCGAAATGTTAGCGAAGTTGTATTATCGATGTGAGCATCATTTCAAAGATTTCAGGTATTTTCCTGTAGTGTACTACACAAATACAGAAGCTGACTTTTTACTATTTTTTCGCAATCAGTTTATACGTTTGACTGTTATTCTCTGTTTAAACCCATTTAAAAATAAGAAAACGCCGTTTTCACCGTCTTTTAATGTTCTGTAACCTTTTTTTCTGTTCATTATATCAACAATGTGCGCATCGTGACATATAATACAGACACTAAACTTTCCATTAGTATAACAGTTCAGGGATAAGATTTGTTAATTTTCTTCCTGGGAAGAATACAAACTTGCAAATTACTGTAAAGAATATTCATCAAACAAAGAGCCAAACTAGACATTTACTTTGTTGCTACCAATTAGTTTGCCATAAAAAGCCAAGTTACCTTTTGTAACTTTTAATAAACGAAAATCACAGACAGCTCCATTGGAGCTGTCTGTTGTTTTCGTTTATTAAAAGTAACAAAAGAAACTTCGCTTTATTTTCTACTAAGCTCATATGTGCTTTCTGAATAATTACATGCTTCTTAATTGGATCTTACAGGGACCACGGTGGCCAAGTGATTGCGGTACTGGACTCAAAACTGAAAGGATCACGGTCCGATCCCCACCAGGGGTAAGTGTTGTGTCCTTGAGTAAGCCACTTAATCCTGATTGCCCACGTGGGAACACGGTTGTGATGTGCACTAAGGCCCACTGCAGCATAATGGTGCATTTATCTTCAACCAATGCTAACCCTGCTTGTGCGGAGTTACTAAGTTGGGAATTTTGGCAGTTGCTCGTCGCTGCTCGATGGTTCTCTCTGGTACGCCGGCTTCCTCCACCGATAAAACTCCGGCATAATTAAATTGGACCTTCCCCGTCCGTCTTAATAATTTCGGGGAGACTTTTCATGATGAGGTAGGTCAGAGATGATTATGTTGCCCATGTGCGGGCTTCGAAAGGTAAAGGAATGCACCACGTTTCAGTCAGAGTGTAATATCTGGGGTTTTTTTGGTGTCAGAATCAAGCTGTGAAAAGTACTATTTAATCGTTATTTTATAATGATTATGGGACGCCGATGATTATGGAGCGGAATGTGTTTTTTATGCAACTTATTGAAAATGTTTCTTTTAAATTTTATTTTTTGCGAGACTCATTTTTCGATTAACCCTTTACTCAACTCAGCTAGCGTTAACGAGCAGATCTATTCACTTAAATCGCCATTTAGGTTTTATTGTGTTTCACTTTTTGCTCCCAAAACGTAGCTTATTACACACATTGGGACAAGCTCGTGGGTCTGAGGAATGATAAGCTATTTTGGAGGTAAACAATGAAGTTTTTTTAATAAGGAGAAATCTTTTTGCAAGTGTCGTCTTCTATTCGGGTTGGGTAAGGGGTTAACAATATTTCATTGAGCAAGAAAGTGTATTCAACATCGTTGGTCGCAACTTTGAGATGGCAGCTGAAAGTGTTCAGCTGATCTACTGATTTCTGTACACTTGGATTGCTGGAACGTCATCGTAAAACGTCGATTAAACTTTATACTCGATCAAGTCTTATACTCATTCAAATCATGTAGCTCGTAAAGTTTTGTTCTTTTTTGGAGCTTAGCTTAGGCAACACCAAATTTCCTAATCAGACATGTTGCGCTGCTTTTGGTAGAGGAAAAGGGTTTGTCGGACAGATTCAGAATGGCTTCAGGAAGGGAAGGACTTTTCACGCTATCCCAAATGATAGAATCCACGAAAGCAAAACAGAAATAGATGTTTAGGGCCTTTTTGGATGTTGAAAAGGCATACGATAGAGTATGGAGGGAAGGTATGTGGCGAACGCTTGAGGCTCTGGGCTTGGGAGGTGAGTTTGTTGGAATTCTGAAAGCATTATATAAAGATGTACAGAGTCAACGTAGCCTGGTTAACATAACAACAGTTAGTGCCAATGGAGATAGGCCTAAAACAGGGGTCCATCCTTTAGCCATTTTTTTTGCATTGTACATCAAAGTTTTAGGAGATGAACTCCTGCGTAGTGACGAGGGGGTAGCAGTTGGGGACTTGAAGATCCCAGGGCTACTTTTTGCAGACGACATTGTACTAGTGTCAGAAAGCGAAGAGAGCCTAGCGAAAACGCTGGGAATTGTTCGGAAGCATGGAAAAAAATGGAGACCGAACTAAATGAAAGCAAAAGCAAAGTTTTACCCGTGGGTCGTAAAGAGGATCCCCCTCGAAGGTGAAGAGTGTGGGAGTTTCTGCCAAGTATAACATATGGTACGGAAGTGGTACCCTTAAACCAAACGGCTATAAAGAGCTTGGGAACCATGCAGAACGATGTCGATGCAGACCGATGGATAACAGGGATCGAGCAATGCCGCAGCACTTGAAGCAATCAGGGGTGAGTTTGGGTGGATGAGGAACAAGGACAGGATAGACTTATTGAAACTAGGTTATCTTAATTATTTGGTAAATCTCCTCGACAGCCGATGGTGTAAAGTAATATTCTAGAGTATTTTCAACTCAAATATCAAGTCAGGGTGGATGGTCCAAGTGAGGGAGCTAATAGAGAACTACTCATTGGAGATCTCGGACCAAGACGGAGGTGCAACCGAAGGTAAAAAAATCGTCAGAGAAAGGGTCATGGAGGATGGTAACCTTAATTGGCGAGAGGGGTTCAAATCAAAGAGATCTTTGGGTGGCATGTGCGAGAAAGAGAAGCCTAGTTTTGAAGAGTACCTTGATGGCACCTTTGGGGAGCACTGTTGTTCAAGCTGAGGTCGCGGTTCCCGGAGATGAGGGGGTAAATTTGGAAAAAACAATGAAAAGGAGTGCCAGATCTGTAATTTAGGAGTGGTCGAGACCCTGGAATACTTTCTTTTAGAATGCTCAAAATCCAGTCTAAAAGGACTGCGGATTAAAAGTATAACTAGTGAACCTCAGAAATGGACTTTTCCAAGACAAGTCATCGTTCACGTTTCTATATTGCTGCTATAAATCCGACGGATCTTTTCGACTAATTTAGTCATTATATTCATCCATGTCAATGAAACGTGAATGTTCCTCGGCGGAAATAGACCTCTCAAAGATATCGGTGATATGAGGAACGGTTTTATGAGAAGATTTCTGGAAGAGCTGTTAGGATATCAACGAAAAATATATCAAGTACAGACAATATCCTGCGTAACAAACTGTTAACTGGTAGAGTGTAAAATTACAGTACAGTCGCCCTGGACTGGTCGTAAACTACGTTTGGGCAGCGATATCCGCGTAAACGTTTACCAAATAATACAAATCATCATCCGCAAAATGTTTATTAATCAAGCACCGGTTTGTGTCTGAGGCTTCATTAATATAATTTTTGATGATTAGTGTTTGGAATCTATATATAATATTATTGCTTCCGTGGTAATAACAACATTTACAGTGAATGTTAATATTAAGCACATCCACAGAGTTTGAAACTCTTAAATTACATTACCCACACTTCGGAGAGGAACTAAAACATTGGCTTCCAACACTCTACCATTTAAGGTGACTCCGTAGAGGTTTAATTATACAACCCTGAACGAGTGGAGAATTAAATTTTATATCACCATTGCAGGCCGTATTGCACGTTACTCGTTTTGTACAGACAGTAGAAACTGCGCTTGATACGCGTGGTGTCTGGATTACGCGTAAGAACGTCATGTGAGAACATATCTGATTGTACGTTACGCGTCTGAGTGATGTTAGGACGTGAATGAAATGCTTCGACACAAAGCAGTGTCAAACAAGAAAGTAATTAACCCTTTACCCAACGTAACGGTCAAAACCGGCCAGCGCTATTCTCAAAAATCGCCAATTAATTTTTATTACTTTTTCATTTTTTGTCTCAAAAACATAGGTTATGACCCCTCATTGGAACGAGCTCGTTGAGCTCGTTCCAATGAGGGGTCCTAACCTATGTTTTTGAGACAAAAATGAAAAAGAATAGTTATTCAATCATTTTTTGGCAAGTGTCGTCTGCTTTTCATGATAGTTAAAGGGTTAAAAATGTCAGATTCATTCACTTAATTCAAGTTTAATGGAAGTATAAATATAGAAATCAACTCTGGAATCATCGGCCGTTGGTGAAATTTTTCCTGTACTCCATGCGCGCCGAAACCAGGCTCAATATCGTATCCTTCTAATAATAATATCAATAATTATAACCAGATGTTGTTTGAGGTTGCACAACAAATCTCAAGATGACATTCAACGAAGCACAGGCAAACCCACTCGCCGGCCACACCAAAGTTGTATCTGGATTTTTAGGCGATTCAAGAACTCCTGTTTGTAAAATGAAATGTTTGCCGCTTTCGAAGCAATTACTTTGCATTAATTTGTGAATAAATCGTGGTGATTTTTTAGAATATTCAACGCATATAATAAAAACATATCTATGGATTTTTAGTGGTTACCATACCATAATTATTTCATTCGTCACTGGCATGTGAAATGTCAATTTTCTCTCGTTGATGAACAAATTGTAGACCTAGATTTTTTTTACTTTCAAGTCTTGTCTGTGCTTGTGCCAGATCGGGGTGTTACTCTGTCTTAAAGATTCAGTTCAGTACATTACATAATGAATCCGAATATAACAACCATGGCTATTGATTGCGCAGCGTACGGAATGTTTGAATGTGTAACTTACTGTGATAAGTAATGATCATCTCGGGTGTTTTTCTTGTACATTTTGCATTAAGTGGTAGTATGGGAGGAACATGTCTTAAGCAAAAGTCCAAACCATCTTCTCGTATATCACAGATATTTACATGACGATTTACATTTGAAAACATTCAAAAGGAGATTTTGATGAATTCTCAGAAATTTTAAACTGTCGTTATCCAATTATCAACTTAAAAGTTATCACCAATCACAATTCTATTAATTTTCTCTGTATGACTATGTATAAGGGCAAATAGTTCCAAGTATCCGGTCAATTCGATAATAAGGCTAAAAAATTCAAACAGTTGTTTCTCAGGCCCTCCCGCGTGGCCCTTTTGGCTGCTTCATACTTTCTTTTTATAACCAACGCCAACTTAAAAGAATAAAAATAATTAAATGGTTTATGTCTGATATTTTACACAAGTTAATAAAATCGATAAATGTGTCCCTTGAGCGCAAGAAGGCTTTCCAATACTTCATTATTGCAAAGCCTTCTAAGACTCAAGGACAAAATACACCACTACCCATGCTATTTCGTAGATTATGAGGCCTAAAACATGAAACAAACCAAGAATATGAACTTTTCATTGCAGGGAAATAATTACAAAAATAAACAATAAAATACTGTCAGCCCAAATTCAATTTTACAAAATATTGTCTGAGAAATAGAAGATCTACTTTGTGGGGGCCTAAAGTGTATTTTAAAACAACTGATTCACACCACATGTTACATACAAAATAATTTCATTCATCACATGCATTTAAAGAATCATCAAAACACTGATCATCTATTTCCACCGTAACCCAAGTGATAAATGTTTGGCTCCGTGAGATCTAAGAGGTACTCCATGCGCTTTTTGTGCGCACCTTAAAATATCAGATGTTGAAAAAAAAATTGGAATGTCCTGCAGAAATTAATGGTTTCTAACCGCAAAAAATTGAACACAACAAACCTTTGGTCATTTGTGTTGGCGCGGTGTTGAATTGCAGTCTCTTTGCAGAGTGGCTTTGTGCAATTCAACACCCTGCATAGTTTTATGCCTCAGCAGAAAGAGGAATTGTATTCTGCATAAACCCAAAATCATTATCTGATCAGTAACTTCCTCATCTGTTATTCATCAATGTCATTTACCTTATCACTTTTAAACACTGTAGGCAACAGTATGTAGGTTAAACTCAAAATCCATTCCGGACGGTGCTACTCGTCACAAACAGGATTTAGATCCGTGATGGTTGGGCCTGTTATATTCGTCTCATTTCAGTCGCGTCGAGTTCAATTTATCCCAACTAATTGAATTCAACACGACAGTAGTGCGACGTATATGAGCATTAAATGCGAGTATACGCACTTCAGACGACTCTTCGTGTCAGCCAGACAAATCTAATTCCCAAACTTGAATTAGATCCGTGTTGGTTATAAACGTCGCGTCACAGTCGACTCGAATTAAATTCAAATGAAATGATAATGATGTGCTAATCGGGAAAGCACAAACTGTCGTGACGTAATTTACAGTTTTCAATAACGTTCACAGTGAAATTGAATTCCAGTCGACAGTGATGCATCGTCTTTTACCAACACGGATCTAATTCGCATTTGGGAATTGTTTTCCTTCCTTCATTTGGACTGGGGGTAGGGAGGCAGCCAACTAAGCTCTACAGATACTACTCCCCAATTGTCTTCTAAAACATTATGCGGCATGTTACCCCATTAAAGGACTATAAATTGAACACAACTGTACATGTATGTGCAGGTCAAACTATATAAACCTTATCATATCTATAGATATCACATAAGAGATGTGTGCAGACTCAAAGACTGTGAGTTGAGGTCATGTGTCAATTGAATTTGACGTGACGGTAGTTCGTTTGTATATATCAAATGAATATTTGACGGATTTCAGAAGAATCTAATTCAGTTGGATTCGACGCGCGCGTAGTGCAACGTATACAACATTGTGAGTTGAGGTCGTGCATCAATTGAATATGACTCGACGGTGGTGCGGTCGTATATATCAAATGAAGATATGACGGATTTCAGACGAATCTAATTCAATTGAATTCGAGTCGACGGTAGTGCGACGTATATAATGTTTTAAGAACAATATTTTGAGATCTTCAAAGCTAGGAAGATATTCTACCATATGTTTACCAAACCGTTTCGAACAGTATTTGCTTAATATTGCAACTTGTAGGCAAGAGGCAAAGGTAACAAAAGGAAGAATATACCAAAATCCAACACGTCGGGCAAAACCCAGATTCATCGATCAGAGGTGTGATGCCCACTGAAGTGTTACTACAACAACACAAGTCGACAGCTAGTGTGAGTTACCAACATGATACGCAATGTCTCAACGATCTTCAAAGCCAATTGTTAAGTGGTAATCTCAGTCCAGAAATGCTGAACACGATTATCGCACTCCTGCACCCTAGCTCCTTTGTCTTTACGGGTTAAGTAACCAACTTGAAATACCTTATAGAACAATTGACCGAGTGTTCATGTGACGTCACTAGAATACCTTTCGTATACTTCGTACACCAAACTCCTTGCGTTTTACGGATTGAACAACAGGAAGGGTGTGAGTCAGTTACGAACCTAGCTGTCGGTCGGTATTCATAAATTTGAACAATCTGCGAGCGTGCTGTAACACCGCATAGCGGCTCGGTGTCACAGCACGCTGGCAGGTTGTTCTAATCCATGAATGCCTCCAGGTAGGTTGGTAACTGTAGCATATTGAACCAACAGAGCTATACCCTGTTTCCAGAAGTGTATTTCACATACGGAATTTTTAAACTTTGATCCTGACGGAATATCAACACCAAGAATTTGAACACTGTTTACTCAGTCAATAATCGTGTCGATCAAGCACCACATTTTCATCAAGATACAGAATCTTCTGATGTGACAACTGTCACTTATGTTGAGGACAAATAACGAGTTGATGTTGGGTAGGCGAGAGAAAGCTCCCCAGTCGAATACAGTTAGGCCCGAAATGGGGTGCTTTCTCTCCCTATCCAACATCAACAAGTTATTTATCCTACTTAAAAAGAAACTATTTGGTTTTAGATATTTCAATGGATGTAAAATATCCAACAATAATAATGTTGGATACACAACTTCCCAACTATTAAGAGTGGGATAGTCAAACTATATACCAATGAATAACAATGGATAACGTCAGTAAACGTTTTCAATCCCAGTTTCTTATTCGTCATTCGTTATCCACCAATTTCACCAGTTAATAACGAAAGTCGAATAAGGAACTGGGGATAAGTGACGGTTGTCACATCCCCACAAAATCTGAGGTTTCGAAGTTGTTCTGTATTGTTCAGATTGAGCATTATTGAGAGTAACGTCAACAGAACTGATCACATGAAAGTTGTTCTGAAGAAGCATGAAAGGCAAATTACCCCATTTAAGGGTGACCTAAACTCAATAATTGCCAGCGTTAAGAATTTTGAAAAGAAAGTCGGCAAAGAGTAATCTGAATATAATTTGTTTAGATTCGCATCCGATTAATGAAATAAAGGCCGACAAACAACGTTGAATTCGTTAACCACTAAAGCTGTGATAAAATGTTTTTGTTTGAATGGGGATTTCAGTTACTTTTTTCCTTTCAGTGACGAAGTGCTTGAAGTAGCAGACCAAAGTATTCTTTGGGTTAAAATAAGTAAGTCTATCGTTAAAACTCGTCCTGTCTTGAAATGCGCACACATAGCACGTCGATCTGCGCGCCAATCTACGCGTTATGGCCATAGTAAGGTTATCAAATTCTGTGCATATGGCCTGTGCACAGGCAATGCTTCAGCCAATGGACCTCCGGTTAACCCGGAGGTCCATTGGCAGAAACATTGCTTGTTTCCTGTGAGTAACCAGGAGAATCTGCCGTGCATTGGATGCCATTCGATATGGAAATTGCGAGCAATTCCTACGCGCAATTAAGAATAGATAAGTTCACAGTTCGTGACATGACTTCTAGTTTTAACTGTATTGCCAAAAACAATCGGGACCTATTCCTGTCGGGCCATATATTCCGTCAGGGAATTGTACGTTTTAGATGAGTTATAATATTGACTATTTTCAAAATTAGATGAACGTATTACCAAATTATATGAAATGGTGTATATCGGGCTATGTCTTTACATAAATAGTAGAATGGCAGTTATTATGGAATAGTTACCAATCGTGCTGGAGGCACTTCATCTAATTTGAAAAAAGCCGTACCGTGCATTGAGTTGTACCCGGCCGCGGAACGACGAGGTGTTACAGCACTGGACAGGTTATTGAAATTCGTGAAATACCGACTAAAAGGTTGGTAACTAACTTACACTGTGTCCTTTGTTCAATAAATAAAACGCTCTATTTCAGTTTTAGGGGGCGCGGTGGCTCAGTTGGTAGAGATGCAGGCTGCAAGCCGAGAGGTCCTCGGTTCGAATCCCACCTGCGGCAACCGCGTTGTGTCCTTGGGCAAGACACTTCACCCCGATTGCCTACATGGGGGCACGATGACGCTGTGTACTGAGGCGTACTGCTCGTCGATGGTGCGCATGTCTTCAACCAATCTAACCCTGCCTGTGCTGCGGTGCAGAGTTCAGAGTTACGATGTTGGAGAGCTGACAGCTGCTCGTCGTTGCTCGGTGGTTCTCTCCGGGTACTCCGGCTTCCTCCACCCGTAAAACTGTCACGGTCACGATTAGCCATTGTGCATAAGTATGTGACCTTAAACACCAATAAATAAATAAATAATTTCAGTTTTATAATGCCCAATTCTCGTTTCAGCACGTTAGCATCGCATTTTTGGGATTAAAACCTAATACGGGCATTTCTTTTTTGCAATGATCAAATTCTGTAGCCAACTTTTCAAATGGGTGGCGTTTAATCTGTACCTTCCTGTGCCAAAGCGTAATGAATCATTTGCCTTAAGGATAATACAGAGGACAGGTGAATCTTTTGCATGAGGTAGTGACGTTTCTCAGAAATACCCATTAAATAATTCATCATAGTTTCAACCAAAGTATGTGTGTCACCATCACTAATAGAATATTTGGGGCTATGAAAACCGGGAACATTACTACACACACTGAGTGGTTTGTGCTGGACTTCCCAGAGACGGGTATTAGTAGACGTGGGGAGAGAAGTTTTGTCAAAATAGCAATCGAAATCAGATGTAGCCCTTTCGGCATACGACTGTCTTTTGTAGTTGAAAAGAGTAACAACTTCCTGGTTTTGAAAACGGACCACTTGAGATTTTTGTATGTTTGCAATTATTTGACCCTTGGATCTAGTTATGATAATTTTCTGAAGGTTTTTGGTTGTACGGTTACTAAAGGATTCTTTTCCTATGAATGGACTGACTGTCTTGATAAATTGAACACTCCCGAATTACCACCCCCCACCCCCTCTATGTTTCCTTTTATAGCTCGTTGAAGAGGGAAACATACTTGCTGAGGAATAGACCATAGGCCAACTAACATCAAATGTGGGGGATGGAATGAGGACTTTAAAGACTTCCTTATCTGGTATAACAATAGAGATGTCCAGCCATTCTAGAACTATTGAGTAGCAATCCCAGTTTTGCTTTGAAAGGAGAGCCGACATGTTTAAGGGTGGGACTAGCGCTACGGGCCTGACGCTGAAATGTCTGTTTAGTAGCGTCGACGAAGATATATCTTCGCGATCATCAACGAGAGGAACAGGGCTCTTCGTCGTCTTATAAAGGGCAACCTGTAGGGGAAGCCTTCCATGATATTCAATCGTTAACACGCGAAGAATATTACTAGTCTAAGAGCTTTTAAATATAGCTCATCAGTAAAGTGTTGTGGGGGTGATGTGAGCTATTATGCCCATGCTTCGTCCTTATGGTCATTGATGCAAGTAATGCCAACAGGTTGCTACATCCGATGGAAGGACGTGGTGGACTTTAAACTAGAGTATTACCTTTAGTACGATAGAATGGCCCATCAGTGTCCAGAGTTTAGGTCTGCCGGGAACGGTGTCCATATTCGACACGAATAAAACGATTTAGAAAAGCAAATTGGTAGACGTCAAGTGTCCGCAGATGGTTGGTGTAAAGACACCAAAACTGCCTATGAATTTCCCAGATGTTCCTGGGGCAGCCACGAGTGTCATCTCAACGTGGTGGATGGGACATTAGTCACTCACAATACAGTCCAAGGGGACGCCCATGGCTGAACCACCAAGGCTAGACCAAGGGAACCACACAGTATCTCAAAGCCTTGGGTATGATGCAGTTGAAATCTGGGAAGTGGACCAGCAAAAAAAAGACCGATCCCACCCTAATGACTTTCTCCGGGAAAAGTTTGGTACGTCGTTGGATTGGTCGATGACAGTAGTAGGAGAAGGATGAAACGGGGCCGGTTGGATGGACCCCGGGCTGGACCCCGGAAGTGACGTCATGTCACGTGACCTGGTGGCGCCATGTTTGGTTGACATGGTAACCCGCGTGAGCGGCCATCTTGTGACGTCATCTCCATAGTGATACGTTGTATGAGTGCGCATGCGCAGCGCGTGTTGTTAGGGTGCTACGTGTTTCCGTCGGCAGGGGACCCCGGAAGTGACGTCATGTCACGTGACCTGGTGGCGCCATGTTTGGTTGTCATGGTAACCCGCGTGAGCGTCCATCTTGTGACGTCATCTCCATAGTGATACGTGGTGTGAGTGTGCATGCTCAGCACGTGTTGTTAGGGTGACACGTGTTTCCGTCGTCCATTTTGTATACTGGAGGCCGCCATCTTGGTTTCTATGGTAGCACGTGGTTGCTATGTGTCCCAAAAGCTTGCAACAAGACAGGGGTATGTTCGGAGAATATGTTCTATTGAATCGGAGTATCACGAATTACCACAAACAACCCGACAATCCCTCCAGATCACCGAAATTGACTTTATTTACTATGGATTCCCCATTAAATCGGTGTAGCACGTAGTGCTGTAGTACCAAGGGACAGAGGGGGGTGCGTTCCTTTGTAGAAGAGTAATTTGACTTACAATTTCCCAGAATCCTCGTTTAATTACCAAATAAACCCGATATTTTTTACTATTTCGAATTCTTTCAGAATTCTCTGCTTCTATCTATATATACAATAGTTTTCGTCTATCTGGCCATGTTCCTTTGTTCTAGAGTATACTCCTGTAGTATAAAATAGCCTATTAGTTGGAACAGCTTACCTTATTATTACTATATTTAGCTATTCTGGTCTATTCTTGCTAGTTATGACCCTATTCCAAGTACGCTTGTTGTTTCATTTATCTAGATCATTTATATAGATTATAACTAACCAATCAGATTGCTTGATTTCCCATAACCTATACTTAATCATACAGAGTTATCTCCCTTTATTACAACGCAGTTGTATCCGATTCTCATCGCCTCTATATCCAATGGCCATATCCTAGGGAATCCCTTTTTGTCGTATGTGCTTATGTGAAATGGCACATTGTGACACAATGTGCCCCAGCACATAGGCAGATGCTTTATGTGCCGATATGTGCTTATATGTGCTTATGTGCTTTATGTGCCGATATGTGCTTATATGTGCTTATGTGAAAAGGCACAATGTGACACAATATTCCCTAGCACATAGACACATGCTTTATGTGCCGATATGTGCTTACATGTGCTTATGTGAAAAGGCACAATGTGACACAATGTGCCATAGCACATAGGCACATACGGGTATACCGGGGATACCTATGACTTGACATCGTATTATTTGAGGATACCTTCGAGGATACCTACTGGAGAATCTTTTTTTTTTGTTATATGTGCTTATGTGAAAAGGCACAATGTCACACATTGTGCCCTAGCACAAAGGCACATGCTTTATGTGCCGATATGTGCTTATATGTGCTTATGTGAAAAGGCACAATGTGACACAATGTGCCCTAGCACATACGGGTATTTGAGGATACCTATGACCTGGCATTGTATTATTTGAGGATACCTTCGAGGATACCTACTGGAGAATCCCTTTTTTGTTATATGCGCTTATGTGAAAAGGCAAAATGTGACACATTGTGCCCTAGCACAAAGGCACATGCTTTATGTGCCGATATGTGCTTATATGTGCTTATTTGAATAGGCACAATGTGACACAATGTGCCCCAGCACATAGGCACATACGGGTATTTGAGGATACCTGTTGTATTGCATTATTGGAGGATACCTATCGTGGATACCTACTGGAGAATCCCATTTTGTCATATGTGCTTATGTGAAAAGGCACAATGTGTCACATTGTGCCCTAGCGCATAGGCACATACTGGATGTGCCGATATGTGCTTATATGTGCTTATGTTAAAAGGCACAGTGTGACACAATGTGCCCTAGCACATAGGCACATACGGGTATTTGAGGATACCTATGGCCTGGTATTGTATTATTTGAGGATACCTATCGAGGATACCTTTTGGAGAATCCCTTTTTTGTTGTATTAGGCCATGAGAAATCCCTCAATGAGGTCTAATGTAGTCTTACCAACGGTTTCCGTCCTGTCTCTAAAGCTCCAAGGCCAATACTTTTCTATGGTTTATCTGTCCTATTATTAGCTTCTATGGCAGTCTTGTTCAATCAGATTTCCTCTGTATACATATAAACGGGCTATATAAGGCATTCCGTAATTGAGATTCCTAGCCGATTCCGTAAAATTTGGATTTCGTGATTTGACATCAACACTCGAGAGTATTCCCCTTCCCAGTTGGAAGAATTCAGTTCAAAGGGTTGTTGTTCAAAACTTCATTCAGATTACTTTCGTTATATTTTCATTAGGGTTAAAGTTCATTCAATCAGTTCAAATGGGGTTCACACTGTTTTATTTTTATCGGGGTTATAGTTCAATACTTCGTTCATTTTGTTCTGTTCCCTTCCATCTTGGTTGTGTTTGATTAGATCAATTCGATTTTCTTCACTTTGTTCTGTTCACTTTGATCTTGGTTGTGTTGGGTCTTCGTTCACCTTGTTGTGTTCAATTCACTTCTCCAACTTCATTGTGTCAGTTCACTTCGATCTTGGTTGTATTGGATCTTCGTTCACTGCGACTTCAACAGTTCAACTATAGTTCAGTTAGTTCTGTTCAGTTGTTTCCGACTGGTTCATCTTCGTTCATGTTTCGTCTGTTTAGGTGGGTTGTTGCATGTAATATTTAGTGGTTATAGTCTATTCAGGTGAAAATTTTATTGTTAAAACTGGGTGTTAAGATTAAGTCAAAGTTTGTTATGTTATGTTCACTTCGATCTTGGTAATGTTGGATCTTCGTTCAGATTCTTTCAGATTCTTATATGCAGATTCTTTATCCACGGTACACATACATGTAAAATGGTTACAAATAAACCTATTCCACAAATGTAATGAGAAGTATACCGTGGGAAGTGGCATAGCCAGATTGGCTGACTACCTGCCATCCCCTGGAAGAAGATGGGGTGGTTGCAAACAGACTGTGACTGAAAGAATGAACTAAGAGCCAATCATGTGACACATGATGGAGAATGACGATCGAATCATTACTTTTCTGAGATTAGAGTATTAGTGTTTCATTTTCGCCAGCGGAAAGACGGTGATTCAAGGTAGGCAAGAAGCAACCTGTCTATAGGACTCCCTCCACTACTTATCATATCACATGAAGGCGGCAACAAGTCCCATCGTGAAGTTCGTATCGTTTAGACTGCGACAAGGAGGTTGGTCGTGATGTTTGGGCGTGGTGTCTACGTTAGCTGCATCATCTGCGTAGGATGACGAATGTTATGATTTATTTGTTTAGACTTTTATTTGCTAGTTCTTAATTGTATCCATATAGTATTTTACATAACACCACTGTGAGGAGGGAGCGCGACAGGTTGCACAAGACGAGGATTCCAGATTTAGACGCTGACCACGACTTTGACAATTTACGAAGTTTACGAAGTGCAATCAGGGCAGTAGGGATTGTTGCAGCTGACATAACGGGATGGAATATGAGGAAATGAATGTGGAAGTTAACTTATTCTTAAGCATGCTTCTGTCGCTAATATTTCGAGTTGTGTCGTCCAGAGCATTCCATAGTTTCGGGAAGGGGTATCAAGAAAATTTATCCAGAGTTTGGGTCCGTGTTTTTTCTCTGTATAGGAGGCCTGACTGTCTAGTTCTCCTACCAGATGGATTGTCAGTAATTTTAAATATATCATTGAAAGACACCGGTAATCTGCCGTTCTGCCAGTCAAACACGAACAGTAGTGCATGTAGCCCAAACAAATCATCAACCTTGAGTATCTGGTTTTCTTTAAACAGGGGATCTGTATGAGAATTGTACTTTTTCTTATTAATTATTCGTATTGCACGTTTTTTCAGGACAGCTAGTTTTCTGATAGCTCTTGAGTTGCCCCATGCCTGGATTCCGTATACCAAATGGCTATGTATGAGGGTGTAATACAATGTTTTCAGAGCTCCGTGGGGGAGGATATTTTTAACTTTGTTTAGACTATAGTTTGCGCGTCCTATTTTCGAGCATAATCGGGATATGTGAGCCTTGGAGGATAAATGTTCATCAAAGCTAATTCCCAAGAATTTAACAGATTTTTCTGTTTCGGTGGCCCCAACCTTGTTAATGTTTTGGTTATATATTTTTACCTCTTGACAAAGATTATTGTTCCTACCTTTATTTGGATTAAGTATGATGTACGAGGTTTTCTTAGCATTCAGCATCAACTGGTTCACAGAGCACTATTCGAATAGTTTCTGGAGCTCGTCATTGAAATACGGTGTAATGGGATTATTATCGGAGCCCGGGCAGTGTGTAGTGGTGTCATCGGCAAATGATAAAAAAATGAGTGATGTTGAGTTACTTATATCATTTATATATAAAAGAAAAAGAATAGGGCCTAAAATCGAGCCCTGTGGTACACCGCAACTCTGTTTGGCTAAGTTCGATTTGTGTTCTCCGTACGTGACATATTGAGACCTGTTGGGCAAGTAACTTCTAAACCAATTGTTGGTGACACCTCGGATGCCATATTTTTCCAGTTTACCTAATAGTATTTCGTGATTTATGGTGCCAGAGGCCTTTGACAAATCCAGGAACAGTGCAAAGGTGCTGTTTTTTTCTTGTTCATTATTTTCTATTGTAATGCTTTTAAAGAGCTGAAGAACTGGATGAATAGTAGTATGTCACTTTCGGAACCCATATTGGTGAGGATATAAAATATTAAACCCATTGAGGAAACTAGCTAGCCTCACTTCCATGAGTTTTTCCATTACTTTTGAGAATACCGGAAGTATACTGATAGGTCTGTAATTTGTAAAGCTGTGCTCGTCACCCGCTTTAAATATGGGTATCACCTTCGCGATCTTCATCCTGTCTGGTACTTTGCCGTTTAGGAAAGAGTTGTTAATTACATGTGTTAGAGGATCCAATACTTCGGTTATCATATGCTTAAGAAGACAGGTTGTGATGTCATCGCAGTCTTTAGATAATTTTGGCTTCATTTTATTTACGACTCGGTTGACTTCTCTGGGATTTGTGTACCTTTGTTGTTTTGTAGTGGTTCTTATCAGGTTTTATCTGTTCAGAGTCTTGTAGTAGTTGGTGAATTGGGTGTTATCAATCCCTTCCCATACCCTCGAATGTTGATGTCAAATCACGAAATCCAAATTTTACGGAATCGGCTAGGAATCTCAATTACGGAATGCCTTATATAGCCCGTTTGTATGTATACAGAGGAAATCTGATTCAACAAGACTGCCGTAGAAGCTAATAATAGGACAGATAGACCATAGAAAAGTAGTGGCCTTGGAGCTTTGGAAATAGGACGGAAGCCGTTGGTAAGACTACATTAGATCTCATTGAGTGATTTCTCGTGGCCTAATACAACAAAAAAGGGATTCTCCGAAAGGTATCCTCGATAGGTATCCTCAAATAATGCAATACCAGGCCATAGGTATCCTCAAATACCCATATGTGCCTATGTGCTAGGGCACATTGTGTCACACTGTGCCTTTTCACATAAGCACATATAAGCACATATCGGCACTTCCAGCATGTGCCTATGTGCTAGGGCACAATGTGACACATTGTGCCTTTTCACATAAGCACATATGACAAAAAGGGATTCTCCAGTAGGTATCCTCGATAGGTATCCCCCAATAATGCAATACAACAGGTATCCTCAAATACCCGTATGTGCCTATGTGCTAGGGCACATTGTGTCACATTGTGCCTTTTTACATAAGCACATGTAAGCACATATCGGCAAATAAAGCAGGTGCCTTTGTGCTAGGGCACAATGTGCCACATTGTGCCTTTTCACATAAGCACATATAACAAAAAAGGGATTCTCCAGTAGGTATTCTCGAAGGTATCCTCAAATAATACAATGCCAGGTCATAGGTATCCTCAAATACCCGTATGTGCCTATGTGCTAGGGCACATTGTGTCACATTGTGCCTTTTCACATAAGCACATATAAGCACATATCGGCACATAAAGCATGTGTCTTTGTGCTAGGGCACAATGTGTCACATTGTGCCTTTTCACATAAGCCCATATAACAAAAAAGGGATTCTCCAGTAGGTATCCTCGAAGGTATCCTCAAATAATACAATGCCAGGTCATAGGTATCCTCAAATACCCGTATGTGCCTATGTGGTAGGGCACATTGTGTCACATTGTGCATTTTCACATAAGCACATGTAAGCACATATCGGCACATAAAGCATGTGCCTTTGTGCTAGGGCACAATATGTCACATTGTGCCTTTTCACATAAGCACATATAACAAAAAAGGGATTCTCCAGTAGGTATCCTCGAAGGTATCCTCAAATAATACGATGCCAGGTCATAGGTATCCTCAAATACCCGTATGTGCCTATGTGCTAGGGCACATTGTGTCACATTGTGCCTTTTCACATAACCACATATAAGCACATATCGGCACATAAAGCATGTGCCTATGTGCTAGGGCACATTGTGTCACATTGTGCCTTTTCACATAAGCACATACGACAAAAAAGGGATTCCCTAGGATATGGCCATTGGATATAGAGGCGATGAGAATCGGATACAACTGCGTTGTAATAAAGGGAGATAACTCTGTACGATTAAGTACAGGTTATGGGAAATCAAGCAATCTGATTGGTTAGTTATAATCTATATAAATGATCTAGATAAATGAAACAACAAGCGTACTTGGAATAGGGTCATAACTAACAAGAATAGACCAGAATAGCTAAATGTAGTAATAATAAGGTAAACTGTTCCAACTAATAGGCTATTCTACACTACAGGAGTATACTCTAGAACAAAGGAACATGGCCAGATAGACGAAAACTATTGTATATATAGATAGAAGCAGAGAATTCTGAAAGAATTCGAAATAGTAAAAATTATCGGGTTTATTTGGGTAATTAAACGAGGATTCTGGAAAATTGTAAGTCAAATTACTCTTATACAAAGGAACGCACCCCCCCCCCCCCCCTGTGTCCCTTGGCACTATAGCACTACGTGCTACACCGATAAAATGGGGAATCCATAGTAAATAAAGTCAATTTCGGTGATTTGGCGGGATTGTCGGGTTGTTTGTGGTAATTCGTGATACTCCGATTCAATAGAACGCATCCTCCGAACATACCGCTGTCTAGTTGTAAGCCTTTGGGACACATAGCAACTACGTGCTACCATAGAAACCAAGATGGCGGCCTCCAGTATACAAAATGGACGACGGAAACACGTGTCACCCTAACAACACACGCTGAGCATGCGCACTCACACCACGTATCACTATGGAGATGACGTCGCAAGATGACCGCTCGCGTGGGTTATCATGACAACCAAACATGGTGCCACCAGGTCACCTGACATGACGTCACTTCCGGGGTCCAGCCCGGGGTCCATCCAACCGGCCCCGTTTCATCCCTCTCCTACTACTGATGACATTCGCCGAACTTCCCAAGAAGATCCTCAAAGGCTACATCTTTGACGTCATGGGGTGTGATGAAATAACACCAATCTTCAAAAACTGTAATACTTTTTCGGGAAACGCCACACAAGAAGGCTTACTTTGAAGCCAACAATACTGTGCGCCAACCCCGCCGAAGTTTAATTGGTAGCTACTATGGCAAAAATATCTTGCTGGCTACACCATTATTGCAATGATATTTGGAGCACGGGCGGGTAGTCAGCCGGGTGTATCAAATCATTCAGAACCAGCCCAACGTGTGTTTCAGGACATTCGGTGATTAGGTATCACAGGCCCGACTGCTAGGGGGCTCTGACCTCACTAAAGCCATCGTTGCTGACACGACGAAATTATTAGGTAATTCCGACTATGTGAATACAGTCCTCAACAAGGCGAAAACTAGAAATGTAGTATATTGTGACTAAGATGGTGTGTCCAACTTCATCGACAAACTCGCCTTTCGAAAACTGAACACCCTTAATGAAAGGCTGTAGGAAACTGAAATGAATAAAACTAGAAGCAAACTCGACTTGCCCCATCACACAGGTTTCTTTGTATATCAATATACCAAGTTACGTATGCCCCCAGTTCTGCTATGGTTTTTGGATGTTTTTGTTGATCGTAAGAATTTTGAACTTTGTGAATCGGACACGGACAGCATTTACATAACTCTTTCCATACCTTGAATAAGTATTCCGCCCAGACAAAAAGGAATTATTCTCTCGCCAAGCCTATAAGTGGTTCCCCTCTGAGCTTTGTGGTGTCACTCGGGAAGATTATGTAAAAAGTAAATTAAGAGTCAGGAATACTTTTTCTCTAAAGAACCCCGAGTCTTTTCAAAATTGAATATGAGGGTGGGCGATTATTGGATTGAGTAGCAAAACGTATTACTGCTTTGGCTCATCAAATAAATTGAGGTATTGCGCATACTAATATTTTTCTCCCACAAAAATACAGACAATTTCTTTGCAGTGACGTAGTGTCCGCTAGAGAAATAGAGCAATATTCAAACAAACTATAGTCGACAAATATATTTCGATAGTAAAAACCAGAGATCAAAAAAAAAATTTACATTAAAAAATAAACTCTCAAAAAGCCTGAAATATGCCACTTTTTCACTCTACATATAAAAATGAAACACTGATCATTGAAATGAAAAACGTGAAGTCGACTATTTTCGATAAAGGGAATAAATAAGTACGTGTACTTCTCATGGAAAATCGGTCAGTATTATTTTTTTTTTAACATAAAATGAAAAAATATATATAAATATATAGAGGATATTCACGAAAATTTGATGAATACCGAAAATATCTCGTGAGTGGCTACAAAGAAATATGAGGATCTTCACGAGCGACGCAGTCGCGAGTGAAGATCCTCATATTTCTTGTAGCCACGAACGAGATATTTTCGGTATTCATCAAATTTTCGTGAATTTTCTTTTTATTTAATGCTCTACGACTACAAACTCTCCAATTTGTGGCCTTTATTTGCCATTAAGGCGCAAAATTTATGTGCCGAACCGGCGTCCATACAAAAATTACAACAACCAAACTCCAACCATTGGAATGTGTGAATATCCGCACAAAAAGTAGTCCCGTCTTATTTCTCCCCTAACTTTACGATTTACCAAGGCTGGCGAATTGAAATAATCGCAATGTGTTTCGAAGAAATAGAACAATAACAAAAAACACCACTTTCTTATTTTCAATAACAAGACACGTCATTTTATTTTTTTTGAACTCAATGCACTGAAGACGTGTGAAGTTGAACTGAAGAAATTTGAAAGTGATTTCGGCTTTTCGCTGGAAGGTGAATGAGAAAGTCAAACTTTGAAACCGCTGATTTAATGAATTGATTTAGTCACTGTCACTATCAATTATTCGAATTCGTTTGTATTTGGGACTCTGGAATTCATTACTGATGTGCTGACTCGTTTAAAGTACATGTGATTCGTCATCCGAACCTACGATGAAATATCGATTTCTAAATATCATTTTGATATTTCGTTTTGCCGACCGACAGGGGAATATGACTTAATTTTTCAGCGTGAATTGATGCCTGAGCATTAAATAAATAAGTATACCTTAAGCAGGAAATTTGAAAAAGAGATTGATTCTCACTGATTTCATCTGCATTACATGGTATAATTCATTATATAAGTATATATGTATAGATATATATATCTATACATATATATATCGAGAAGTTTCGTTGGACGACAGAACGCTTGAATGTCGAAAAACTGCCCTCCTTTGACCTTAACTTTGATACAAAGACCTCTCGCTGTCCGTGCGTCTGCAATCAAAGCACGGACAATACAAACCGACTGAAAAAATGTTCCCCTCATCCGTGAACATTTTTGTTAACCACAAATATCCCGGACCCTCAATACAATATTTTTTCACTATACTTTCGAACCGTAAAAAATATACCTGTAAGGGCATAAATAAACGACAGAATGATTTGACAAAGGAAACATACTTGAAAGTATTAAAAGACAAAGCGAGAGGAACAGGAATAAACAAAGGATTCAGACTTAACGACATGTTTACATGCCTGCAGACTAAAGACGGCTTATCTTATTTTTATCCTAAACGACTAGTGCACGATGGTGGTATATCAACTTTACCATTGATAATTTTGTCTACAACCAGTGAATGTTCTCCCACAATCTTCACAGAATTCCAGAGGTAAGCATAATTCTTATATCAAAATATTCCATCAATGTTATTATACATACACATAAAGAGAGGGTTATTCAAGATGAATATGTTTTCTTCTTTTCGCTTTTTTATCTCATGGGTAGGTGAAAATAATTACAAATTTTATTCAGAAAGAAGAACTGGCTTTGTAGATAAATGTGAACATTTGTAAATAGTTTCAAAAGAAAGTTTGTCCTGTAATCACAATTCAGAGAATAAATCATCCATGTTGCACACTTCTGGTGCAGGCTAATCCTATCGGAACCAAATGAACTTATTTTATCTCACAATGTTGATTTCTGGTATCCCTCAAGTTGCCCCTCATGGAACCGGATGATACCCAATTATATTTATTTCCAGTGCTCACAACAACTTATTTTTAGTTCTCAGTGTTGATTCCCAATACCCCATAGATAACCCATATTGGAACAGGATGAAACCAAAATTAACATGTATTTTCACCGCTCTCAAACTTATGTTTAGTTCAACATGTTGGTTCCTGGTATCCCTTAGATTACCCTTGTTGGAAATGGATGATATCCAATTATATTTTTAATTAACAAATGTTTAGTTTCTTTCTCCTTTTTTACAGAAAAAAAATAAAACAAAAACATTCCTGTTGGGGTTGGAATACTATCAAGTAATTTGAACTTTATCTTCTGGCCAAAGGGCCAATAAACTTGATCTGTCCCAAGTCAGTACAAAATTCAGAGGGGCATCACTGACAGGGTATGAGTCATTTCGCCAATCAGGTTGAAGTGAATCAACCAACCAGATTAGTGTATTCCAATTGTGTTTCTTTTCCATTACTTTCTATGTTAATTTTCTAATTTTCCGACTTTAACCTTTAATCCCATGGCGAAACAAACACATATCCCTATCATGGGCCTTATAGTGGATTACATGGTGTTTTCTTTCACTTTCATCAGACATAGGTAAATTATAATGCCTGGTCATGTTTTCATCATTCTGATCTGAACCTGTGAACTGAACAGATCAAGATGCTGCGTCTCGGAACCAGAACACCAACGCCAACGTGAATATATTCTAAGGGAGTTGAAAATCCAAATAACAAGATTTTATGACGGGAAACCAGTCAGAACTGAAATGGCAATATCTATGGAAGAATAGCATGTTCTCAAGAGCCACATAGCAGTGGTCGATGCCGAAGTTAACAAACTGCTTTTTAACCCTTTACTTAACTTGAAAAGCAGACGACACTTGCAAAACAAAATTCTTAAATAACTAATATTTTCATTTTTTGTCTCAAACTGTAACATAGGTTATGACTCGCCGAGCTCATTCCAACGTGGGGTCATAACAAAGGTTTTTGAGAAAAAAAACGAAAAAATAATAAAAATTAATTGACCATGTTTGAGGATAGCGATGGCCGTTTTTCACCGTTACGTTGCGTAAAGGGTTAAAGAGCTTCCAGAACAAGAGAGAATAGGACGAGAAGAAGGGAATGAGATACCGACTACTAGGCCCTATATGGTCGATAAAATGATTTATGAAGTACATAAAGAGAGAATGCGATATGAACTTTGTATGGCATATGTACAATGTATTGAAGAATTGACTGGAACCAACCACTACAACACCTACTATGATATAGTTGTTGTACCAACAACTATACCATAGTAGGTGTTGTAGTGGTTGGTGTAGTAGCAGCTCGTGTGATAGTAGGAGCTGTAATAGTAGTGGGTGGCTTTGTAGTCATAGCGATTGTGATAGTAGTTGTTGATGGCGCAGTAAAGGTTGGTGTAGTAGTTGTTATTTTGGGTGAAGTGGTAGCGGTGGTTAGTGTGGTAGTGGTTGATTTAATAGTGGTTGGTGCTGCAGTGGTTACTGTAATAGTTGTTAGTGCAATAGTTGCAGTAAATGTTGTTGCAGTGGTTGATTGTGTCGCAAATGTTGATGTTGGACAGCTTGGTGAAGCAGTTATTAATGTAGCAGTGGTTGCTGTAGGAGTAAATGACGTAATTGCGGTGTGTTGTTAGGACTAGTTGGCAGTTGTTTCTGATGAGGTATTTGGGGCGGTTAGTGTAGCCAATGTTGATATATTAGTGGTTGAGATGTTGTTGGGGTATTAGTGTTTTTTTTATTTTGATGCCGTAGTTGTAGTGGTTGTTGGTGCGGTGGTTGGCCCTGGTAATTCTGGCTGTTGTCGTAGAGTGAACTGGTTGGTGAACCAGTTGTTGGTGTTGTAGAAAACACTGGATAAACCAATACAACTACTACAGCAACAACTGCACCACCAAAACGATAAGGTAAACCATTACTGCACCAATCGCTACTACTTCAAACACTCTTACTATTAAACTGATCACTGTAAGTACAAAACAACCACTGAAAAGCCTAACCGCAGCATCTATAACAACAATCACTACAACCACTACATCTACCATTACTACACCGATCTATCATCGCAACCACAGCAACTAAAACTATCACTAAAATGTGTGAGACCCTACTGTATCAATAACTATAACAATTGTACCAACAACTATATCATCTGCTACAACAATAACCACTGCAACACTATCCTCAACAACAACCATACAACAACCTCAGCTAAAACAACAATCACTATATCTACGACACCATCCACTACAAATACAATTACAACAATCAAACAGCGCCGACCACTACAACACCACCAACTACAGTTACTGAAGCAACAACTATATTACCAACTACTATAAAACCACTCACTAAAACACTAACAACAACAACAACAACAACTACTACATCAACCATTACAACAACCACCAAAGAACTAAAATATTAACTATCACGCCATTCACTACCGCATAAACCACTACAACTACTGCATCAACACCTACTACACGAGCCAATACAACCCCCAACTAGACAACACAACCCACTAATACAAAAGAGGTTGCCATCCCAACCTAGACTATACCAGCAACTACTACAATAACAACTGCATTATGAACCAATACAACTACTACACCGACAACTATTGTACCAACCCTTACAATTAGAGCACTATCCACTATAACACGAAAAACTACAGCTTTTAAACCAAGAAACTTCAACGCTACCCAGTACAACTACGACACCAACAATCACAAAAGCAACCACTACAACTGCTACTCCAACCACTACAACTGTTAAACATTAGTCACTAGTGGTATGATGCGGTTTCAATGCCTTTCATCAGTAGGAGCGTGTGATTTTTATGCATTTTACTACTGTTTTAGTGGTATAGCGTATGGTCCAATGCTGTTGCACCAGGGTCCCAGTTCAGTTAATATCGCGGTGCATGAAGGTTATCAGGTTGGTTAGCATGGTAGCTTACCTATGTGGTGAAATTGCGACGTCATGAGTCTAGTAACATATGTTGTTAGTGCGCATGAACAGCATATGTTGTTAGGGAGACACGCGTTTCCATCGTCCATTTTGTGTGATGGAGGTCACCATCTTGGTTTCTATTATGCCTCTCCGTTATTATGGACCCAAAGACCTTTGATATAGCGGGGTGTGATTGGCAGGTATGTTCGATTATATAGGAGTATATGTGTTCACAAGAAACCACACTCAAATATCAAAAATTACAAAAATGGACTCCGAAGGTTTTTAGAAACCTGCCAACGTTCATGGTACTCATTTGTTATGGATAGCACGTAGTGATAGATATAAATGGGAAGGCCATAAACAGTTAGGTCTATTGCGTGCGATTATTTCTATTCAATGGACTCGATTCGGTTACATCATTGTATCTTTCGTTCCGCCGCCACCGCCACACTGTTTGGCCTGTCGTGAATGTCGAGAGTGAACCTCAATTCATCGGAAAACATGACGTTGCTCTACCGACGATTGTACCAGCGCTGTCGTGTTCCACGCCAATTACGCCTTGCCGCGACGAGATCTTCAGTCAAACGTGGAATTATTGGAGATCGTCGAACGTACAAATGTCAGCTGTGCAGGTGATTTCGAATAGTCTGACCACTGACTCGCACATCTGTCACTCGGTGCAGCTGCTGTCCAATTTCTGAGGCACGTTGATGGCGGTTACGAAATGCTGTGGTTCGGATGAAACGATCCTTGTTAGCAGTTGTCGCCTTTTGTGACCTGACCGACATCTGTCATCAACATTGCCTGTCTGACGGTAGCGTGACGACAACCTGCTAATCACCGATTGAGTAACGTTAAGAATTTGAGCCACTACAGTCCGTCTTTTTGCCAGCTTCCAACATGCTAATGGCACGTAAATGTTCGTCACGTGTCAGTTTTCGCAGACCTCAAAAGTTACATTTTAACTAGAAACTATTGATGAACGTGTTGAAACCAAGAAAAGAACGACGAAACCTCCAAAAAGGCCCGTCCAGTACAAATGAAAATTTCAAAACGTACCCCACAGACATTAACGCGGCGCTCGTGCGAAAAACCTGCACGAAGTGTTCGTGGGCAGGTGACATTCATGATCCACACTAAACTTGGTAACATATTGATGTGTCCAGTCATGCGTATCCAATACCATTTTTCGAAAATATCAACATCAGTTTGGATATCCTATACTTTTTGAATAGTATAAGGATACTAAAGTGGATTAAAATTGTCTGCCCTGACAAATTGTAAAATGATGTGGACCATTGTGGACGAATGTGGATATTTGTAGTCGTTCGTGGGCTTGTGTGGGCCTGTGTAGACACTTGTGGACTGGCGTGGGCCTTTTTGTGAACTGATGTGGACTGATGTGGACTGGAGTGGACTAATGTCGGCGTCTGTAGATGAATGAGGAGTTTTGTGGATTAACTTCCGAACTGATGGAAGTGGTTTAAGCACTATCGGTCCCGGGAACTACCAGGGACTTGAGGACTGAAATTAGTGGTGGTTTGGGGACTTGTGAGGAGGACTTGGGACTATCGGTATATTGATTGTTGGTGCAGTATTTGTTGTGGTGGTTGGTGGAATAGTTATAGTGGTTGTAGTGGGAACGCGGTGGCTCAGTTGGTAGAAGTGCAGGCTGCAAGCCGAGAGGTCCTCGGTTCGAATCCCACCTGCGGCAACCGCGTTGTGTCCTTGGGCAAGACACTTCATCTCCATTGCCCGCGTGGGGGCACGATGACGCCGTGTACTAAGGCGTACTGCACGTCGATGGTGCGCATGTCTTCAACCAATCTAACCCTGCCTGTGCTACTGTGCGGAGTTACGATGTTGGGGAGCTGACAGCTGCTCGTCGTTGCTCGGTGGTTCTCTCCGGGTACTCCGGCTTCCTCCACCCGTAAAACTGTCGCGGTCATGATTAGCCATTGTGCATAAATATGTGACCTTAAACACCAATAAATAAATAAATAAATAGTGGTTGTAGTTATGGTTTGTGTGGAAATAATTTTAGTAATTTGTGTTATGGTGGTTAATGTTGTAGTTAAATTAGTTGGTTGTAGTAGTGGTTGATGTGGTGGTAGTTGTAGTGGTTGGTTGGTTTATTAGTAGTAGTGGTTGATGTAGTAATGATTGATGCAGTAGTTGTTTGCCTTATCATTCCAATTGGTTCTATAATGGTTTAATTGTTGCAAGAGGAGATATGGTGATACTGTGTGCCAAGGCGTAGTGCAAATCTATGGTGACCTTGCCTTTAACTAGTTCTAACCCTGCTTTTGCGGAATCTGACAGCTGAACGCCGCTGCATGGTGGTTCAATCTGGCTTCCCTAAAGCTGTGACCCTGGTTGCCGAAAGTGTCTTTAACCCTTTACCCAACGTAACGGCCAAAACCGGCCAGCGCTCTTCTCAAAAATCGCCAATCAATTTTCAAAATATTTTCATTTTTTGTCTCAAAAACATAGGTTATGACCCCTCGTTGGAACGAGCTCGTTCCAACGAGGGGTCATAACCTATGTTTTTGAGACAAAAAATGAAAAAAATTAGTTATTCAAGAATTTTTTTTGCAAGTGTCGTCTGCTTTTCATGTTAGGTAAAGGGTTAAATCCCAATAAAAATAGTTGTACAACCCCAACAGCTAGTACACCAACCACTATTACTTCTATAACATCAACCGCAACTACTACACAAACCAATACATCTACTTCACAAACAATCACAACTATAACATCAATCACTACTATACCACAACTACAGCAATCACTACTAATGACAAAACCAGAAAATAGACTGCCAAACGCACCCATCCCAACCACCACTACATGGACTACTACCGCTATTTTTCCATAAACAACTACTACATCAACCTTTAGTACACCATTAACCACAACTGTACTGACCACTACTATACTAACAACTACTTCACCAACCTCACCAACATCAATCTTTACTACATCATCAACCACAAATGGAGCAACAACTACTACAACCACTTCACCAATGACCAGAATAACTACACTAACCACCGCTATACCAACAATTATTAACCTAATCATTTCTACTTCACCACAAATAGCAACCACTACACAAACATTTTCGATACCATCAACCACTACTACACAATCATTATAATGTTATTTACTACAACTACTTCACGAACCTTTACTACGCCAACCATACAACATCAACTACACCCACCCTCTACAATACTAACGTTAACAACATTAAAATTACTGCTACTACATCAACCACTGCACCACAACTAGTAAACAGACCACTACAATCACCACAACAGCAAAAGCAATAACAATTACTACTTCTGCACAAACACCAAAGCCTCAAATACCACGCCAACCACTATTATATCAACCACTACAACTCATACATCAATCACAACAATACCAGTACACCAATCACAATAACACCAACCACTAAACCAATTATTCCTCCTCCCACTGCAATCACATCACCAGCAATCGCAACTTTTCTACCAACCGTGACGATTACTATACAAACCACTTAAACTACTATGTCAACAATAAAATCTAAACCATCAAATGTAACAACTACACCAATAACTACTGCAACAGTCAATTGACCTGACATTTACACTAACCATTACATCCACAACACCTGTCACTACAGCATCAACCACTACATCTATTACACCAATAACCCCAATAATACCAACTACTACCACAATTATAACACTGACCATTATAACTAAACAACAACACCAACTACTGTACCAACCACATTAAATACACAGAACGATACGCGTGTGTGAATGCGTTAATCGATATGGCACGAGTGCCAGCGTAGAAGGGTGGAACGAGAGGCCTCGAGTATTATCCTTCCGCGATTGCACAAAGCCGTATCGATTAACCCATTCAAACGCGTGTGTTGTTCTGTGTTTATTATGCGCCTTCGCAATAAAACAATTATTAGAAGGCCACTCAGCAAATCATTTGACAGCTATCAACAGAAACAAAACATTTTATCGCCAACCAAATTTGCGAGGGGAACACGTGTTATTGTTTCGTCCCCTGAGTTCCAATTTGTTCTATGAGCCTAGTGGCATATAGAAGACATTGGAACTCATGGGACGATTTTCAGTGAAATTTTGCTTCTATTTAAATAATAGTCTCTCAACGATTTTCGTTCCAAACATATGTGCGGAACAGCTTTTCATTTTCCCCATGGTTTAGTGTTGCTGTAGATTGGGGTTTTCATAGAAAAGGCATGAAATAACAACAACAACCAATCGTATCTCAACAACGACAACAAATGCTCCAACAGCAGCAGCCATTTCCTAATCATTACTACGCCAACAACCACAACAAAACTCAGCCTCTACAGCTGCTACCTCAACTACTAACTGCCTACTAGACCTGCCACACAACCAATCACTACGACTACTACACGTAACTAAAGAACTTTGATACTAACTACAATAGCTACAACACCAACCACTTCAACCACAGCTACTACAGCAATAACAAAAACTGTGCCACTATTCCCACAACTACAATACCAACCACTATGTCACCATAAATAACAGCTATAATACCAACTACAATATCAACGATCACGACTTCCCAACTAACGAGCACAACCACAGCATCAACCACTACAACAACTACTACACCAAAATTCTAAAACATCCAATGTAAACACAACACCAAACACTACAACATCAACAACTACAACTTCAACACCAACCGGCACAACCCAACACTAAAACTACGACATAAGCGTCCACAACAGCAACTACTGTGCCAGCCACTAGAACTACCAAACAAACGAATAAACAAACAACTGCTACTATTACACAAACAACTAGAAAACACTTTTGCACAAACGAGCACTATCTTCAAAGGTCCACATCAGTCTTTAGTGGTCCACGGCAATCAATATGAGTCCACAAAGGCCCACATTAGTCTCTACACTACTGGGGTACAATTTTTCTAGTTCCTAGCTTCTATACCATCCCGTAGTCTTCTTGGTTCCTAGGCTCTAGGCCAAAACCTACAAGTCTTCTGGCTCGTAGCCTCAAGCTCATAGCTTTCATGGGGCGTGCAACACGTCGATAGTACATATATCTTCGTCCATTTCTAAGCCTGTTTGTGTCGGGTTAGTATGCCGAATGAATCCGAACTTGATAAACAGCTTTAGGGTCCATTTGATAACTATGCTAGTCGTTAGGCCGTTATTCTAACCCAACAAAACACTCCATTGAAGGCCTCTCGGCCTATTAAACTCTACGTGCTATCCATACCATAGGAGTACCATCAAAGATGGCAGGTTTCTGGAGGTTTTGAAATCCTTTTGAGTAATTTTTGGTAGTTGTAAAGGCGTTACTAGTCAATAGATATCTACCTATACAAATGGACACACTCTCTACCACTCCCCCACCCACCCCACTATACAAGGGATATGCTGGCCTCAGAGTAACAACGTCGCATTATATAAATCAAGATGACGCTCTTAATCATGCAAAATGGAAGGCACGAACATGCGAAACCATAACAACAGGCGTTGCGCATGTGCAATAACAGTGTGTAAAACCATGACAATGCCGTCACAACATAGCCGCTTACATGAGCTGCAAAGAACATGATACCGCGGCATGATATATCATATGAGATCCCGAATCGGATCCTGGTAAAAGTCTATTAAAACCACATGCAATGCAAGTTAATATGTAAAGTTCAAGTTTAGCTAACCTTTTACACCAATGTTGCCCACTTGAGGGGACTTCTGCCCCATACGTAGGTTACCGGGTCCAATTTTAGTGGTAAAACAGAACATGTTTAAGACAATAATCGAACAGTGCTACATTACCGGCGTTTCACTACCTTTCGAATGTGACATGCACATACAACCACCAAGCATGCCTGACCAGTTGCTATGGCTTAAGAACTGCTTTCGAAGTATAATGCAGCGTCATTGCATAATGCGTAGTTTATTGCATAACGTGGTTGTACATTGAGTAATGATGCCTCGTTCGGGCCTCGATCTATCCGCACATCCATTCTTGGATGTTTTAGTATTTTGGTGTAGTAGTTGTGGTGGTTAGTGCTGTGGTTGTGATCGTTAGTTAGGAAGTCGTGGTCGTTGACATTGTAGTTGGTATTGTAGCTGTTATTTGGTGTCATAGTGGTCGGTATTGGTATTAGCTTATAATTGTTCTATAAGGTAGTTCAAGTTGGTTACTTAACCCTTTACCCAACGTAACGGCCAAAACCGGCCAGCGCTATTCTCAAAAATCGCCAGTTAATTTTCATTATTTTTTTCATTTTTTGTCTCAAAAACATAGGTTATGACCCCTCGTTGGAACGAGCTCGTCGAGCTCGTTCCAACGAGGGGTCATAACCTATGTTTTTGAGACAAAAAATGAAAAAAATTAGTTATTCAAAATTTTTTTTTGCAAGTGTCGTCTGCTTTCTACGTTAGGTAAAGGGTTAACCCGAAAAGACAAAGGATCGAGGAGTAAGATAATCGTGTTCCGCATTTCTGGTCTGAGATTACCACTTAACATTTGGTTTTGAAAATCGTTGAGGCATTGCGTATCATGTTGGCAACTCACACCAGCTGTAGACTCGTATTGTTGTATTAACACTTTAGTGGGCATCACACCTCTGATCGATGAATCCAGAATTTTGCCCGACGTGTTGGATTTTGGTATATTCTTCCTTTTGTTACCTTTGCCTCTTGCCTACAAGTTGCAATATTAAGCAAATACTGTTCGAAACTGCTTTGTAAACATATGGTATAATATATTCCAAGTTTTGAAGATCTTAAAATATTGTTTTTAAAACATTATATATGTCGCACTACCGTCGACTCGAATTCAATTGAATTAGATTAGTCTGAAATTCGTCAAATCTTCATTTGATATATACGACCGCACCACCATCGAGTCGAATTCAATTGATGCACGACCTCAACTCGCAATGTTTAAGTCTACACACAAATCGTATGTGATATCTATACATATAGTTTAACTGTGTACATATATAGGAATACATAATACTATGGCTCAGTTTTATTTATTACACAGACATTCAACTTTTAACCCTTGTATTCAACGGAATAGCAGCTATGACATAAATGATTCTGTTTTCAATGAGTGATGTTCAAGCCGGAACTATTTTCCCAGCATCGTTCATATAAGTTTCTTTCTCATCGAGTCATTAGTTACGCTTCGAAAAGTTTCCAAATTTCGTTATACAATTATCGACAGTGTGTCGCATCGTGTGAAAATGAAAACGCCCATAGCCTTTGTGGACAGCATCGTTCATATAAGTTTCTTTCTCATCGAGTCATTAGTTAAGCTTCGAAAAGTTTCCAAATTTCGTTATACAATTATCGACAGTGTTATACAATTATCGACAGTGTGTCGCATCGTGTGAAAATGAAAACGCCCATAGCATTATAAAGTCATTTCACAAAAAAATAGTTAACCAATAATGAGATAATATTTTAAAAAGCCAATCATTTCCAACCAGAACAATAACCAAGTCCGCTGGCCGTCTCGTTTTGTGGAACCGTTATATCTAAATTGGTCAACTTTATTTCGGTAAATCTTCGTACATCTTGACATGCTTCGAACGTCTTTTAAACAGGTTTCTACCAGCTGTTTTGCAAATCTGCACAAATTTGTACCTATTTTTACTAACAGTAATAGCCACCAAATGGTTAGGCGTGAATGGGCACTAGCCGAAGGGAAACAACGACACGGATTTCAACAAGCACTGGTTCCGAAAAGGTTGTTTTGATTTTTTATCTATCCATTTGATCAGTACAGCTTCAGTCAAAACAAACAGGCTCGTCACCTTTGGGATTAAACATCGGAATTAAAAATCGTTTATTTAAATGTATATTGATGCATGGGTTGTGTAATAAACACAGAACGCGATGTGTGTTTGAATTAATACGTCTGTCTATTTATACGGACGCTCCTACGTCGCTTGAATTCATTAGAAAGTTGTCTTTTGTATAGTTTGATCTGTACATACAGACATGTTTGTTTGCAATTTATAGTGTTTTAATGGAGTAACATGGCGCATACTGTTTTGAAAGAAAACTGCCGAGTAGTGTCTGTGTAGCTTAGTTGGCTGCCTCCCAGACCTCAAAACAGGGAAAGGAAAACAATTCCAAAATTCGAATTAGATCCGTGTTGGTTATAGACTCGAACTCAATTACACACAGCGAACGTTATTGAAAATTGTAAATTACGTCAGGACATTAGGTCTTTTCCTGCCTACCATATCATTATCATTTCATTTGCATTTAATTCGAGTCGACAGTGATGCGACGTCTATACGCCTACTGTATACGTTGCACAACGGTCGCGTTGAATCCAACTGAATTATATTCTTCTGAAATCCCTCAAATCTTCATTTGGCATATACGGACGAACTTCCGTTGCGTCAAATTCGATTGACTCACGACCTCAACTCACAATGTTTGAGTCTACACACATTTCGTATGTGATATCTATACATATGATAAGGTTTATATAGTTTGGACTGCACATACACGTATATTTGTGTTCAATTTGTAGACCTTTAATGGGGTAACATGGCGCATAATGTTTTAAAAGAAACTTGGGGAGTAGAGTCCGTAGAGCTTAGTTGGTTGGCTGCCTCCCTACCCCCAATCCAAATCACGGAAGAAAAACAATTCCCAAATTCGAATTAGATCCGTGTTGGTAAAAGACGATGCATCACCGTCGACTCGAATTCAATTTCCCTGCGAACGTTATTGAAAATTGTAAATTAAGTCACGACAGTTTGTGTTTTCCAGATTAGCATATCATTATCATTTCATTTGAATTTAATTCGAGTCGACGGTGATGCGACGTCTATAACCAACACGGATCTAATTCAAGTTTGGGAATTAGATTTGTCTGGCTGACACAAAGAGTGGTCTGAAATGCGTCCATGCGCATTTAATGCTCATATACGTCGCACTACTGCCACGTTGAATTCAATTTGTTGATTGAATTCGACGCGAGGGAAGTGAGACAAATATAACAGGGCTAACCATCATGGATCTGAATCAAGTTTGGGATACAGATTCGAAATGGTAAAAAACTTCGCACTGCTTTCGACTCGGATTCAATTAATTGGCATTAATTGAATTCGACGCGACGGCAGTGCAACGTATACAACGGGCTTTAGCATGTGAAATTAACTTACCAATATCGACACATTCGCATATTCCAGACTAAAAAGAGGGGTGATTTGATTAATTTGAGGGCCTAAAATAAACTTGACTATCGGTGTGTTATTGCTGGATATTCCACGAAAAAAAATATGCACGTGACCGGTAAAGTTTTCTGAAGGGCTATACTTGACCAAGATATTTGAATGCCCAAATTAAAATGATGCGATCACATTTTTTTTCAGACGAGCATTATAATGGTGGTCTATGGGAAAATATTTACTTATACCTATACGCAATACTCCCTCCCAAATCACCATACAAACACACACCATGCATATATGATGCTTCCACTTACTGATATTTCGAAGTTTTTACCAAATTTTCTGTTAAAAGCAATTTGTTCTCACAAAGAGCGTTTGGAAATACATTTCGGAGGAAAAATTGGAAATGTGACATAATAAAATGACAAATGTGAATTTGTTTATAGCAACCAATATTGTTGTGCAGTGGTAGTGCTGACAAGTTTGCTATGCTACAACATAACATTGCAGTAACAACGGTGACATCTGTTTCAATTTCTTGTCCCAGGCGCCACCCCATTCCCATACTGGACCACTCAACTCGTGAAAAACCTTAGGCAAGTCTGCCCAGCATGTTTTATATCATTGATGTTAATAGCTTAAACTTTCTGATTCATGTGATTTTCTTTGGACCTTCAACACTCATGATCCACTGAGTTTTTGTGTCTGTTAGCCCTGTTCTGGCTTTTCGCTCTGCATTTTTCTTTGTATGACAATTATAGCAGTCAATACTCTTATTTCTACTTCCAACATGTGTTGTTACATGTTATGAATGTCCATCTGTCTGTCTCTCATCTAAAAGAATGCGTTTTTGCTTTTCATTTGCTTGGTTTTACATTTTCAATAATTGACAGCTGACTGTCAGTAACCCCGCCATCTTCAAATTTACTAAACATCAATCAACACCATCTCATGCTTTATAAGTGACTCCCCTTGAAGCAACGTTCTGATTCGTTTCTTGGTGAATATATTTACTACACGTTCACCTTTTTTTCTGAAAATGGATCTTAGTAAGGATTCAAACCAAAGTTATGAACGTGCAGATATGGGTATTTGCAGCTCAATAATTATCAATATGTGGTAGTTTCGGGCATTTTTACTGTGTTATAAGATACCATTGAAACAGTATTGGTCATACTGTCGGACAAATGTGTGTTTATTTGTTTGGTCAGTGTCACATCAATAAGTCGAGGTGCCTAAGTGAAAATCGACGCCTTTTTTCCAACTAAAATTGCAAAATGTTCATCAAACACAATGCGAAATCTTTTGAAGAGCCAAGACGTGATTCAAAACTTATCACAAATAAGAAATTTAATATGACAAGAAGTTCTTTTGTAGTCATCATTTGGATGATGAATAATATTATAGTGTTTTCTGAAATATAGCGCGCCAGGGGCTGAATTCAGGTCTACATTTTGTCAATAGGGAAAATATTTTTTTACATTGTTATGATAATATGGGGGGGGGGGGGGGGGTGCCTAATAATATTGAGAAATTATACAGGCTCAATCCCAGTTTTTCAAACACAAATTGGAGATTCAGGTTGTTTCGAAGAGTTTGGAACACTATTTTTCAAGGCACATGTTTAAATAAGGCAGCTTTTCAAAAATATCGTGTACTTATTTACAGATGTTTAGCTTTTTGTTGGTATTAGAGTTGTTTTCAGCTGAAGATGTGAGCCTATATCCACCAAGCTTACTCATTAGGTTTCGGAGCAGAAAGATCTACTAGGCAATACCAATGTTTTAGGCCCATTTCCCACAGTTTGGGCACTTTGCTTTAAAAGAACCTATTTTATATATGTTTTTTACTTAGTAGAAGCGAAATTTGAATTTTAATGCAGAAATGATTCTTTTATCGCAGGAAGTAGGTAAAATATGTTTTAGGTAGGGTTGGGGTCGATTATAGGTATGACAGAACTAAATATTTGAATTAGAGTAACCTGCCTTGAAAAGATGCACTCGAAAATGGTGCAATCTCCGAAACTAAGCAGACTTGAGAAAACAAATATTGATTAAAAATAGTTTGAAGCGTCATAGTGAAATCGTGCGCCATTGCTGAATATTTCAAAGGGAAAAGAGGATTTTTTGATGAATTATGGAGCCTAAAAATGTACTGATTTTTGGTGTGTTTTCATTGGAAATTTGCAGACAAAAATATGCTCGTGACCGGTAGTTTCCTTCCTATCATTTTTCTTTCTAATTTGTTGCGTGACCATTTTTAAAAATTGTAAAAAGTTGTCTGAAGGCCTGGCTCTCCAAATCAAAATGATGCGATCATATTTTTTTTCTCACCAACGTTTTAATTGTCGCCTAAGAGAAAATATATAGAACCGTTATACCATATACATTGTTGTACATAGTTTAACAGAGTCAAGTGTAACACTCAACAACAACTGTGAAAATATTTTTTTCATCGCCAGGAGGGGGAGGGGAGGGCATAGTCAGACTGGCTGTCTTCCTGACACCCCCATAGGAAGGAATATGAAATTGCAGTATTGTGTTAAAATTTGCATTATGTTGGATGTTTTGCACAATATGACAAAACCTATGAATCAATAAGATTGATTAGGACTGGCTGAGCGGAAAATTAAGTCTTTCCTCAGCCATGATGGCTATTATTTTAACCCTTTACCTAACATGAAAAGCAGACGACACTTGCAAAAAAAATTCTTGAATAACTAATTCGCTTCATGTTTTGTCGCAAAAACATAGGTTATGATTCCCTCGTTGGAACGAGCTCATCGAGCTCGTTCCAACGAAGAATCATAACCTATGTCTTTGAAGTAAAAAGTGAAAAAATAATGACAATTAATTAGCAATTTTTGAGAATAGTATTAGCCAGCTTCCTGTTACGTTGGGTAAAGGGTTAATTCTTTTTTTTCTAATACCATCCATCATACACATTAATCATGACTATACACAAGTGTGTCAAGATGCGATCGCAACTCGATTCTCAACACAGTATTGTGGATCCTATTCCTTGATTTATAGAAACATAATAAAAACTTAAATAAAATTATAGAATGATTTTATTTGTATTTGTTATAGTAAGACGAGAGAGAAAATATCAATATTAATCCGACGTCAGACGAAATAAACTACAGTAGAGTCGCAGTGGGCTGGTCGTAATCCACGCGTGGGCGGTGAAGTCCACGCATGCGTTTACCAGGTAACAAAAATCATCATCATCAAAATTGTTGATACTTATTTAATCAGTGTTTGAAATGAAATATTAGTGCTTCCGTGGAACTATTGCCCACCCGTGGGACGTGACCAGTCCACGGCGGTCATACTGTATTTAACCAACCCCCACCACGGTCCCCCAACAAAAAAAAAAACCGAAGATATCGTTTTGAATTTGTCGCATCGATCGCGGTGCTCATTTCGCATCAAGTGTGTGGAGGCCTCAATTTATGGTAACTACCTCCACGTCAATCTAAACATCAATTGTGTACAAATGAAACATGAAGCACTGCCATCCCCACCCCTACACCCGTCCCCAAATGCTTTCACAGTTTGCAGTATATTTATGTTTCTTAGTTCTTTTTTTCGAGGGGGTGGGGGGGGGAGGGGGCAAGGAAGCCCAACTCGAAAGTCGATCTTAACCCTTTACCAAACGTGAAGACCAAAACCAACTGGCGGCAAAAGAAAAATCGTCGTGGTCGTCTACTGAAACTTTCGATTTTCATCTCTTAATCATGGCCTATGATCCGAGCGCGGGAACGGGGTCGTGGGCTGTGGTTCAGAGGAACCAAAATAAAACGAAATCAGCGACGTCTGATTTACTAAAGTGCGTGGTTGGGTAAAAGATTAAGCTAATTCAAGCCAACTCGATTCATTGCCTCTCGCAACTCTTTCAAACAAGTTAACGTCATTTTACCTGAATATGGACCGCACATGGAGCAATATTCACCTACTTTCCAGCAGACTGTGCTGAGGCCTCTGTAACCTCGCCTGCGGTCCCGTGTTGGAGTCTTGTAAAAGTCTTGTGCGTCCCTTAGTGCTCACCATGCATTGTGTTAGGGATCCTTTCAGAAACTCATCATAAACCACAGGCAGGCGGGGTCCGATGACAGACATCTTAAAACACCCTGAATGCTTTAGTGATTAGTGTTGTTCTCTTTGGGCATATATTTATTATTTATTTATTGGTGTTTAAGGTCACATATTTCTGCACAATGGCTAATCACGCCCTCGAGAGTTTTACGGGTGGAGGAAGCCGGAGTACCCGGAGAGAAGCAACGAGCAACGGCGAGCAACTGTCAGCTCCCCAACATACTAACTCCATACAAGCAGGGTTAGCATTTGTTGAAGACAGTGCACCATCGACATAACGATATAAAAAACATATCTCCCGCCCTATCTAACCCAAAACACTCAAAGTGTGAAGGATAGCCAACGGAAACCTCATAAATCCTAAACCCATAAGAACATGTGTTTTCATGATCTCTCTGTGTTTATATTTCCTTTTGCCTTTGTTTCCTTAATTTTGTACATATATAATACTAGTTTTTACCTTTTTCTCCTTACACACATGATCTTCCTCCTAAAACTCTGATCGGACCAATATTATATCCGAGAATGTCCGGAACGTCCTATGTGAATCACCACTACCTGTGTGTTGTCCAGTCAGTTGGCCTCCATTTTGATAGGTAGTACCAGGCCAGTCCACTCTCACCCGTGCATAACCCACTCATTTCAAAACAATGGATGACTTGAAAACTTGCCACACGAGAGTGGGACTGTTTACAATAAAGGCGCGCTCAAGTGTGCATCGCAAAAAAAAAAAAACAGCTTTGCTACCCTAGTACTGTCTTGGTGTTGTTGGTCTCGTCACATGGCCTAGATGGACTAACAATAATGATTGTCCTATTAGTCGTGACATACACAGCAGGTAACAATGGCATCATATGCGAAGAGTCATTTTCTTCCTCTCTCAAAAAGACAACCCAAGAGCGTATATTTGCTTTGCTGATTGTGCCTGCTACTAGCAATGTTAACGTTCAACTTATTTTTTAACACATTGTGGGTAATATTGCTATCGTACGTGGCGGGGGAATTAAAAAAAAACTGGTGGGTTAGCTCTCCGCACAGCTCCCTGCCATGGCCCCCGTCCGCTAATGCGGGTGGTTTCTTAGTATTTCATCTGAAAGTCCAAAGGCTACATCCTTAATTTGATATACTTAGCTGTTAGAAGCTTCCTCTTCCGTATGTGCAGTCACCTGAACCTGGTTCACTTCGGGTGTGACGAGTGAGGGTATTTTACTTCCCAATTTTCAAAACCCTTTACGTAAGGACGGTATTCAAGAGGTGGTGGGGTAATAATTTCTATTGAAAAGGTGTATCGTTGAAGGCACATCCGGATCTGGAAGTACCTGGTCTGGAATGTCTATGCGCTCAGGTATATACCACCGAAGGATCGATTCTTGTAGGTGCACGGTACTTCACCCAACTCAGACAGTGATCTGTGGGACTTGATTGAAACATCCCTTGAAAGAGCGCTTGGTGCAGGTATCAATAATCTCTTGCTAACCGGAGACTTCAACGATAAACAGGCCGCCGCCCCCTCTATCTCACTGCAACGGCTTACCAACAGTTCATTCTCAAGCAGTTGGTTGTCAAACCGACGTACTACACTGAAAAGTCATCCTCATTTGTAGACCTTTCTTGGCAATTATACCAAGTACTATTCTTCTGTTACTGCAACAATAAATTTCCGAAGTATCCACAGTACACCACATAAGATAATGGTCAGTGAACCCTTTTTGGAAATTAAGCCAGGTACCATTGTCCTGTTATTGCAACAATACGTTTCCGAAAAATCCACTGCAAAACTCATATAATAATGGGAGTTTCCCAGGATTAAATAGTCAACTCTCAGATATCAACTGGTCAGACCTGCTTGCCAACCGCGGCATCACCTCTGCTACAAACTGGCATAATAACGGATGTAGCTGGTAAATACATAACCAACAAACTTGTAACTATAAGACTCCAACAACTGAAGTGGTTTTACAATAACCTGAGACGCCTAATACGCCAAAGAAAACATCTCTATCGCAAAGCATAGTTAGTAAATTCCACACAAGCATAGGAAAATTTAGAAGGAAACGAAACGAAGTAACACCGAAAATAAGAAACTCAAAACATTTATACTTTACGAAGACTGACACCGTCCTAAATAGCCCTCAACAAGTCCTCCCGGTGGGTAGAAAACTTTTCAACTTATACTTTTTTAAATCCGGTGGCCCATTCCTGACTTTCATTTAAACGACAAACACATCTCACTCGCGACAGAGAAAGACGAAATTCTTAACAACCAATTTTTGTAATATCTCATCAATTGAAGACAAGGTCATTCCCTCTCTCATATGCCATTCAGCCCTGACCATTCGGAAATAAGTCACATTACTCTTACATTTAAGAAAGTGAAATGATCACTCGATTCTCTAAGTGCCTCAATAGCATATAACCCATACAGCACCAGCCCGGAATTCTTAAGAAATGCTGAATGAGCTTGGTACTTCCCTTAACAATGACGACTGTCTTCAATATGATGCTGAACCTCTCGTTTTTTTATCCAGCTGAGTGGAAGATAGGTAATGCTGTGTCTATCTATAAATCCGGGAACCCCCAGTTGGTAACTAATTATCGTTCAGTAACTCTACTAAAGTGTCTAAGTAGAGCCATCTGTCTGCACGTTGAAAATATTGATTGGTCTACCACACACGTGCACTTAGCATCCATCCTATTTAATAAAATTATGAAGTATCATGTTCCTGGACGAAAAAGCACCCGCTCGGGTTCGAATTCGGAGTATTACGTATATTACGAATATTACGTACCGCAGTAGCAACAAACGACAATGTTCGTACGTAATATTACGTAGTGCAGTCACAAAAGGTTAAGTAAAGCAGTAAATATAATCTGGCATAAATATTTGCCGTTTAAGCTTGAACGTACGTGTACCAATGGTACCTTAGTTCGCTGGATTCAATCTTTCCTATCAGAGAGATAGCAACGCTTATGTTAACCCGGGCATTGTCATCATGGTGGAATATCAATGCCGGAGTTTCCCTAGGATCTATGTTAGGCACCTCTTGTTTTCAATCTACATCAATGACATAGTTGACAACATTAAAAGTAATATCAGACACTTTTCTGATGATGTCACTCTTTTCCTTGTTATTGAGAAAGGTCAACTGGGAGCTGAAATCTTTATTAATAATGACCTTTACGAAATTGAGACTGGTACTGTAACGTCCCATCCAAATAAAACGAAATCAATGGTAACTAGAATTTATGATTCTGGAGAAGCATGGCTTTTCCAGATGAGATTCCATGATTTTCCACGACCCTAGAGTGTCTAATGAATTGTTTTTAACTGTTTCACTGAAGTTCCCTTGTTGGTGTTATGAGAAACGTGGGGAAAGAAGTCTAAAATGACTCAGTTTGATAAAACAATGTTTAGGTAAAAACCATTATTAATGGAGGAGAGGGTTAATATCAATATCGTTGACCGACAAGTTAGTGACCGACAAAATGAGTGTTTGTTTGACACATACCCACCGCGTGCTGTGGCTATTTGAAAATGGGCCATTTTATCTCAAATATATCCAAAATATATATGTCTGGCAGCTTGTAGAGGGTTAACAAGTGCTAACAGGAACATTTTTCCATGCAACTTCTAATGTCACACCAAGGCCATTTTTCTTAAAAATCCATTAGATGTTTTTAGACAAATCCAGGGAGAACATGAATTTTATGCTTTTGAGTAGCATCATTGTTTATCCAGCCAAAAACGGCTAAAGGGTTGTTTTTTGAATACTCTTATTACTTACAAAATTAATATTCATGAATTCTACATCCACTTATGTCGATCTCTCCTCTTAACTTTGGGTGCTGTGGGTATGCAAACACAAACCATTTTATCAAAATTGTGATGTTTGAGAACCTGCATATGGTTTACAAATGCTTACTGGAATATCTTGTTCATGCAGTTTGTAATGTCACACTAAGATCTTAGACTGACCAATTTTTCTTGAAAATCTACGAGATGCTTTTAGAGAAATCCTCGGGTAATATGAATTTTTAATCTTTTGAGGGGTATCGCTCTGTAACCGGCCCTAAACGGGTTTATGCTTGGTTTTGTGAATACCTTCATTATTTACAAAAATTATCCTCGGTGAATTCCACTTCCAATGAGGGGCGTAATGTTTATCTCACAGGTACACATTGGGTGTTATGGGTGCCCAAGAACAGCCAATTTTCTCAAAATGTCTGTACTTGGCATTCTTTGGAGGGTTAACAAATGCTTAACGGAATATTTTGTCCATGCAGCTAGTAATGTCACTCAAAGACCTGCGAATGGTAAATGTTTCTTGGAAACTTGCTAGATTGTTTGGAGAAATCCACAGAAAACAGAAATTTTAAGTTTTTAAGGGGTATATATCATTAACCAGTCGAAAATGGATTAAGACCTCGATCTTTGAATACCCTTACTACTTACAAAAATGTTTCCCTATCAGTTTTAAAGTAGATTTGGGTTGGGTAAATCTCTACTTTAGAATAAAGTTGCGGGTAAAATACCTAAGGTTCTTACCAGTTATTCCGGTTAAAACACTTCTCGTTCGAAACTGTATTTAACTTTCGACCTTTCGCGTTCGCGGTCCGGCAGAAAAGAGACAGAGGCTGGTCTTCTTCTTGGTTCTTTGATTCCAATTGGTTAATCTCGGTCACATGAGGCCTCAGAGTGGTGGTATTCATCTTCACAGCTGGAACAGGTTCCGGAGAGTTCTGGAAGTCTTTCCTGGTTCGCAGACTGTCTCTGATGACGTCACGCGAGTGGGATTATATAGCAATTCTACAACACTCTTCCCCATTTAATTTAAAAAAGCCAAAGATTATCATGCCAAAGAAAAAACTGTCGGGAACCCAACTGACCTGGAGTATTTCCGGGAAGTCAGGAAAGAAGAGTGCGCTCATACTTTAAGAGTATGATCTTTTGATCCCTTGTACCAACTGGGGTGACCTAAACATGTAGCAATAAAAGATCCCGATTAATGCCTAAATGAGATCCTGACATCCGCTCTACCACTGGGGAATTCCCCGGCGGACGAGAGGATCCCTCAATGAATACTGTCCTAACCAATTTTGACTATGCCCTTTGATAGTGGATGGATAAGGAATTCATAAATATTGACCTGAAGGTTAATCCTCAGGTCGCCAGCCTAACAATTTTTGATTATCCTCCAACCATTGCACCCCCCCCCCCCCCCCCGGAAATAGTGAGTCACCATTTCCTGTCTAGGGTGATGGGGGGCAACATTCCAAACAACCAGCGGGCATTCCTAGTTCTCAAGGCCAATTCCTCCACCGGTTCCCCACGGATTGCCGCCAATAGCCTGGCTATCTCCCCAGTAAGGGCCGGCGTGGACAGCCCATGCCCCATAGCAAAGTAAGGGGCATCTGTTTCCAGCAGGAGCCTATTCCTGGGAATACACCTGATGCCTTCCCACTGCACCTCTGTAAAATTAGCACAACCCCCATTCACACTGAAGTAGGTGTTTGGCTGTGAGCTTCCCAGGCTTTCACCATGCGCGGTGGACCCTTGACACAGTGGAACTGCAGGGGTTGGTCTACCTCTGCACCTCCTATTATATGTGCCAATGCCGCATATCCTGCGTCAAGGTCCATAGGATCTCCCCGTGGACCACGCACATGTAGGATAATTGGCTTTTTGAGATGCCTAACCCGAGACAGGAGGTCACAGAAAATGTCATACTGTCTGGCCTCCCTCTCGGCATTTTGAGTGAGTGTCCGGTCAATACCTATCTCTCTAACCGCCACCACACTTGGGCTTCTCATCAGCTGTTCGAACCTGGGAAGAACCCCGAGTTGACTCAGCAAGTGGTACTTGCTTGGGTGCACCACTACGGCCACTTTCCAGCAGGGGTCATAGCTGATGGCAGAAGGATACTCTTCTGGGTCACATGCCACATCCACTCCACCCACCGTACGGATCACATATGGTTCCTGAGGTCTATCAAAAGCCCCTGGTCCCCTTGCTCCCTGGGGTTGGTCCCTGTCGGTACAAGTCCCCCTACCAACATGCCACATTCTGTTTGAGTGAAAGTGGGAATCAGTTCCCTCTAACACTCTCCTTCCCTGGCCCTGACTCGCACTGGGCGCCTCCAGGTGCAGGAGGGCATCTGCCAGGTCTAACTGCGCCAGTGACGGCCGAATGTGGCCAAGCCCGGGGGGGGGGGGCAAAATAGGTTTGGTTGCCACCGAACCCCGACCGGTCCCTCCCATGGGTCGTACTTGAGAGCACATAGGAGCAAAATGCTCCCACGTGGCTCTTGCCTTTGGGGGTGGCTCCACTGATATTTCCGACAACTTCCGCTTTACGTCTGACCTGCCAGCCTCGCTATTCCCCTACTGTTCCCTTCCCCCACTACCAGTGGATTTCACTGGCATGGGGGGCAACAACAGACCCTTTTGTCAGTTCTCCCCAAGACTTAGTCCGGGCTGATGCCTTGACAGCTGGAAAAGGTTTTTCTTTTTTCCTCTTCTTCTCCAACTGTCTTGCCACCCGTTCCGCATCACTCAGGTCCGAGATATCCCCAGCCGCAAACGCCTTCTCCACCATTAAGGCTACCGCGATCGCATGGTCAGCCTCCTCAGGACGCATGCCTGGAAAAATCTCCAAGCTTGCCTCCTGCAAATGCTCCTCCGGAATCTGACCTTTCCGTATCCTAGATCTCATGATCTGGATCTGCCAGCGGTCCACCTTGCATTCAAGTACGGCCTTTCGACTCTCTTTTGGTAGGGAGTTTAGTATGTGGATCGCCACTCGCTTGTGGATTAGACAGGCCACAGAATTGATCCTTGGGGCAATACTAAATTCCCCCTGGGGGCTGGGATATCCCCAGATCCTCAGCATAAGCAGATACCGTGAGTGTCTGTTCAAGAATGCCCGGAGATTCTCCAGGCGGTCCAGCTCGGACACCTCCCCCTGGTCTTCTGTAGGGGATAATTACCCCGCAAAAACCAATAGGTCATGGTGGGCCCTTCTCCGCCACTCTGCAGAGATTGGTCCCCTTCCTGCGTCAGGGTTCCAAAAATGGGTCGGCAAGTTATGGTCCAAATGGGTCCTTAACTTTGACAGGGTCGTTACCTGGCAATCCTCAAAGGGGCATCCCTTACTATCTGACTCGGACCCTTTTGCTTTCTCCGCTGGGACCGGAGCGGCTACCTCCTCTGGCTTCTCAGTTTGCCCATACATAGGAGTGGGCGCACCTGTCCTACCCCTATGCACGAACTCAGGATCCTTCAATCGCACATCACTATTACAAGATTCCTACAGGGACTCCCCAGAGAAACTCTTGGTCGATGCCGCCTTCCTTTCCCTAGCTTGACGCTGCGGCACTGGGCCGACGTTCTTCAAGGCCCAATCCTCGCACTGCCAGTTTTCCAATGCCAGGGAAGTGATGGCGGTCACCCACTTCCTGTTGCCCCTTCCCTTGGTCAGTCTGTACTGGTCCAAGAGAAAGGACATCTGCCTCTCTTGTGGCCAACTCGTCGACAACAACTTGGCCATAAAATCTGGAGCAGATGGCCAAAGCTTACCTGCTGCATTCAGCCCCTCCAACTGTTGCTCCGTCTTTAACTGGGAGGGTGAGGGTTGTGTTGGCAGCTGGGGAATCCCGGCCGCTTCCACCTCCCACACCTCCTCTACCCTATCGTCGAGGCCCACTCTTCTTTCCCCAGGAGAGTCTTCTACCAAGGAGGCCTCGACCTTACCTGTCCGCCACCACACCTCGGTGGCGTTGTCAGGATCCAGCAGCTGTCTTAGATCTGGCTCCTGAATGGTTAGCTTCAGTATATCCTCTTCCGTTACGGGTACCGATAATTCACCAGCACCCATCCACTCCCCAGTTTCATCGCAGCATTCACCAGTATCGCTACGTCTGCCCATTTTCTGAAACAAAGAACTAGCACTAAGGACAGCGATAAATCTCCATCTGTTCTGCATCCCTCGCGGTTAATTCGATACACCGCCCGTGGTACCATTCATTGCAGAAGTCACGCTGAACCATGAACTGGCCCCGGTAGGTCTTTCTACACAGACAGAAAACCTCTGAGGGCTTTAAGACGGATACCTCTCCCGTCTCTTTAAACTTTTCCAAGCATTTGGTCAGCCACGGAGGGAACGTGCGATCCCTGCAGGCTTTTAATCGGTCATGATGTACTACCTTTGCCTCATTTCGAAACTGCACTGAGTGAAGATAGGGAGTGATAACTTCTGCAATGATACCTGGCCCTCTCCAGAAAGGTGATAATTTCCTGTTCTTCCCTTTCTTGACCGCTGTTTCTAGCAAATAAACTGGATCGCCCAATTTATATGCATGTTTTGCTGCCGACAAGTCATAATCACGCTTCATTACCTCACATGCGGCCTTCAAACTTTTTTGGGCTATTTCGTGCGACTTTTTCGTCTCGCGCTCCAGGTCCAAGACGTATTTGGAAAGGTCCTCGCTAAATTTGGTTTCACCCTTAAACCCAAAGGGGTGATTCACCTCCCGACCTAGCATGAGCTTATTCGGGGTAAAGCCTGTTTGTCTGTGTACTGATGATCGCATTGCTCCGTCGAGCTGCGGTAGGAACGTATCCCAGTCTTTCTGATTCTTGTCCACGAAACAACGCACTGTGCTCATCAAAGTTCGGTTTTGCCTCTCCACCTGACCGTTTGAAGAAGGCCTGTAAGGAGTGGTTCGCGCTTTATGAATGCGTAGGAGTTCACACATTTCACGGAAAAGCTTACTTTCAAAACACGAACCTTGATCTGAGAAGACCTGTAACGGGCAGTCAAACTTCGCAAAAAACTCATCTTCAGCTGCCCGCGCAGTTGTTTCCGCAGTTTGGTCAGGGAGTGGAATGCATTCCACTCACTTCGTAAACTGGTCAATCATCATCAGTATGTATTTATTCCCGAGGTCGCTCTGGGGCAAGGGTCCCAAGAAGTCCAGATGAACCCTTTCCATGGGAATTCCCGCATGGAAAGAGGTTAACCCGTACTTAGCCTTGCGGTTGGCCTTCTTTCCCTGATTACATATATTGTGCGCCTGTGTATAGGCAGCACTGTTTCTTCGCTCTTATTAATATACATATTTTCTCAAAAGCTTTTCCTGTGTGAATTTCAAAAAATACTACATAATGTTTGTGAAGTCTCCAAGAATCTCAGAACGTTTGTTTTTGGTGCGGTAATTTACATTGATATCCACTGTGTTATTATCAATCGTGAATATCACTCACGACAGTATTTCCGTAACGAGAATGGATGTCTTACTCACAAGTCACACTACAAATGGCAGTGAACTCTTTATGAATAGATCGTGTGTGATCAGCACAAACCAGCTCCGATACGCTCCAGAAACGTTACGTGCGTTTAACCCACCACGTATCAAATATGGAGGTGTCCGTGTTCATCCACAATCTCTTCTCGGCAACACTGTTATTGTCAGAATAAAATCTCTTGGAATAGTACGTCGACGAAGAAATAGGAAGGGCGGACGCCCACGATACAAAACACGAAAGCCCAAGTGTGTCGATAGTAAAAACCTATTGCTTGTTGAATTAATTAAAGAACCCAAGGAATCCAACTTTGACTTTAATTTCTGTCTGATTTACACGAGATCTATAATGAATAAAACTGATACTGTTCTTGACATTATGGACGATAATACCATATCTCTTGCTTTAATAACTGAGACTTGGCTGTCCGCCGAGAACACCCACGCCGTTGGTGAATTGCAACAACGAGGTAAAAGTTTCATCCACAACCCACGTCCAACTCAGAGAGGTGGAGGGGGTTGGAATTTTATTCGAGAGTTCGCTTAAAATCAGGCGCCTACCTGCACAAACATTCAAATCATTTGAAATTATAGCAGCCTCTCTGACATACGAATCACAGTCACTACGTATTTTTGTTTTATATAGACCACCACCTAACACAAAATATAAACTTTCTGTTAATCTGTTTATTGAGAAATTTAGAGAATTTCTCGGAGATATTGTTGCGACGCCTGCGTAATTTATCCTGGCCGGCGACTTCAATTTTCATGTCGACAATGAAAATGACATGACCGCCTGTAAATTCAGAGATACATTAACCTCAATGAATCTTGTGCAGCATGTGGTGTGTCCGACTCATAAAGACGGCCACACATTAGACCTTGTCATAACGAGGGAGTCCGAAACCCAACTGGTTCACAACATCAACGTTATTGACCTAGCCATCTCTGATCATTTTCTTGTTCAGTTGCAACTTAAATTGCCCCGCCCAATGCCTCTTCGGAAGAAAATATCATACAGGAAATATCGGAATATTAACTGTGAACAACTCTCTGAAGAGATTAATTCATCTTTCATGTCAATCGATACCCAGAAACCACCGGATGAAATGTTGAGCGTCTTCACTTCAAACATGTCGAACATCATCGACAAATTCGCGCCCATTCAGAATCGAACTTTTACAATTCGCCCAAATACACCTTGGTTTTCAGACGAGATACGACAGGCGAAAATCTCTGCGACGAAAATTCGAATTGCAATGGCGACAATCCAAGCTCTCCATTCACAGGGAGATGTACGTTCGACAACGGAACCGTGTCAACGAACTAATACATTTGGCCAAGAAGACCTACTTTTCTCAAATTATTAAAAGCAATTTAAACAAACCAAATGTTCTTTCAACAGTACTCGACAAGCTACTGCACCGAAAAAAGGAAACCGTTCTGTCAGATCACTCCTCTGCTTCTGATCTGGCGGAGCGGTTCTCTACATTTTTCGCTGACAAAATCGAATGTATTCGAGCTGGACTGAAAGTCAGCCCCAACCCACAACCCATTGTGTTTAGGGCTTCGACAGACCATGTGTGTCTGGATTCCCTCCAGCCTATAACACTTGTAAGTCCCAAGTATTTAATAACGAATGCCCCCACCAAACATTGCAAATTAGATGTAATCCCAACCTGCCTGTTGAAATCTTGCCTATCAGATATTGCACCAAGGATATTAGAAATTGTTAACTCATCTCTTACATCAGGTGTCTTCCCCACCAGTATGAAGCAGGCACTTGTTACCTCATTACTTAAAAAACCCGGGCTCGACCCGGAAATTATGAAGAATTACCGCCCTGTCTCCAACCTTTCTTTTTTATCTAAGGTTGTGGAACGCGCGGTTGCTCTTCAACTGAATTCTCATCTTTCCCAGTATGAACTTTCAGAGGTTCTCCAGTCCGCCTATAAACCTAAGTGCAGCACAGAGACTGCCTTACTCAGAGTGCAGAACGACATTCTAATGTCGATGGATAAACATCTTGTCTCCTGCTTAGTATTACTCGACCTGAGTGCTGCCTTCGACACCATCGACCACAATATGCTCATAGACAGGTTAGAACACAGAATAGGAATTTCGGGTAGAGCTCTACAGTGGTTCTCTTCCTACCTAACAGGCCGTACCCAAAGTATACTCATTAACGAATCAACTTCCACTGAGTTCAATCTTCAGTATGGTGTTCCCCAAGGGTCCGTTCTTGGCCCTTTATTGTATGTGATTTATGTTCTTCCCCTGGGTGATATCATCCGTAGCCATGGCCTACAATTTCACTTTTATGCCGATGACACCCAGCTATACATCCATTTTAAACCGGATAGTGAAGCGTTTGCATGTCATCGACCAGAGGAATGTGTGGCGGACATCAAAGACTGGATGACTAATAACTTGATAAAGTTAAATGCCGACAAAACGGAGGTTATTTACATTGGCTTACCTCACCAATTAGGCAAAATTTCAAAACTTCCGTTATCAATAGAAGGAAATAGTATTATACCATCGGCTACCGTTCTTAACCTGGGATATTTCATCGATGGGTCGTTGGCAGCTGACAAACACGTCCAGCAGGTGTGTCGTGCTGCATTCTACCATCTTAGAAATATCAGCAGGGTGCGAATGTTGATAGACAAACACACAGCTGAACAATTAGTCCACGCTTTTGTCACTAGTCGTCTTGATTATTGCAACTCACTGCTATACCGATGCAAAAAAGGCGTCACTGGATAAGCTTCAACATATCCAAAATTGTGCTGCTAGGTGTGTGACTCGAAATAGGAAGTCGTGCCACATAACACCTTTCCTAGCTAACCTCCACTGGCTTCCTGTCCAACAAAGAATTCAATATAAAATAATCCTTCTGACATATAAATGTATTAATGACCTGGCACCATCATATCTCTCAGATCTGGTCACATACTGCACACCTGCCAGAGACCTCCGTTCTTCGGACTCGCACACCTTGGTCCAACCTGTTTCAAAATTAGCATCCGCGGGTGACCGGGCCTTTTTGATCGCCGACCCTAATCTCTGGAACCTTTTACCGAGTCACCTGAGACTAACACAGGAAACTGAGTCATTCAAAGCTGGTTTGAAAAGGCATCTCTACAAACAAGCTTTCTGCACCAATATGTAGATAAGAAATCATTTCCCTTTTTTGTATGTAAAGCCAAAGAGCACATTTTGTGGATTTTAGGCTGAAAATTATTATTATTATTTATTATTACATTGTGGACAAGCCGCTACAAAAGAGTTAATGTCCTGGGTCATGCCATACCAATAGAAGTCTCGTTTGACTCTTTCACCGGTTTTGTCCTTACCCTGGTGACCTGAAGCGGGAATTTCGTGGGGCAGTATTAATATCTCCGAGGAGAACTTCCCCGGGATAACCGGAACTTTAACCCCCGTTTTCCTGATTTTGTATAAAAGAGTATTTTCCAAGACAAATTGCTTTTTATTCATCCAAATGTACTTAGTGGCTGCACTGGCTAAGAATAACTCCCCTTGGTCCGGATCGGTCCCGCTCTCCAACCACGAGATGACCGGAGCCAAGTCTGGGTCGCCCCTCTGGACATCTCCCAACTCAGCCAGTGTGCACAAATCCGCTAATTTTATCGAGTCATTATTGTCTGATGGTGAAGATGCATTTTGATCAGCCGTTATCTGAGATATAGGGTAAGCCACTGCCAGCTGCGAATGGGCCCACCCTATATCCAGGCAAATGCAACCCCGGCATGGCAGGTCATCAGTCCTACCTTCCACCGGGTCCCAGGGTATTCCCGAGACACCAGGTTTGAGCTGACCCATCTTGCGGTCCGATCTCATTTTATCTGTCTCAATTTTGGACCCACCTGGGTCCCAAGGTTCCCCAAGGGACCCTGGTCCTCGATGCGAATTTTCCTCTGTGTTTTTCGCAGTATTGCTCTTGACACCCAATGACTGGAGATGTGCCGCAGTACCTGGATCCCAGGGAATTCCCAGGCTACCTGGTTCTGCAACATGCACCCAATCTTGGGATGTTTCCAAAGTTTCGCAAGGTTCTACACCATTAACCACTTTATTCTGCAGATTTTTTGGTTTTTGTTTTAAAATGGTTTCTACCTTAGCCTCTTGAACTTCACAGATTTTAGTGTCTTCATTTTTATCAAACTGGATGGCCCCCTGAGTTAGGGGCCCGATATCATCAACCTCTTCCTCGAATTTAGCCCCTGATTTATGGAGTCGTTGACAATAACTACAACCACCACGGGGTAAATCCGGGGGGTTACAACCTGCAGCATATCTCTGGCAATTTCCCCCAACAGGGATTCTCGAGAGGGCGTCAGCGTTTGAATGTTTGGCACCCGGGCGGTGCTGTATAATCATATCGTACTGACTGAGTTCTTCCAGCCACCTGGCCAATTGACCCTGTGGTGCTCGGAAGCCCATCAGCCACCGCTGGCTACTATGGTCGGTTCTGACCACAAAGGATTTTCCTAGGAGATAGTGTCTACACTGTCTCATAAACCTTACGACTGCCAACAATTCCTTCCTCGTAGTGCAGTAACGAGCTTGCTGCGATGTTAGCACGAAGCTCCCGTACGCCACGACATGTTCCGTACCTTCCTGAATCTGCAATAGCTCCGCCCCGATTGCAAAATCTGACGCGTCCGTGTCTAATATGAACGGATCTTTCTGATTCGGCATAGCGAGTAGCGGTGGACTCATCAGGGCCTCTTTAAGGGCTTCGAAAGCCCCCTGTTGTGCATCGGTCCATTCAAATTTAGCTTTACCAGTGATGGCATACAGAGGCCTGGCCAGTTCCGCATAATTTTTTATGAAAGCCTTATGATAAGTCACAAGGCCACAAAAACTTTCTACTTCACGCGTGCGTGTTGGTACGGGCCAGTTCTCAACAACAGTCTTTGATTCGTTACTCAGTTGAATACCATCTATGTTGATTATCCGCCCAAGGAATTCTATGCTCTGTTGAAAAAACTCACATTTCTTAGGCTTGAGTTTAAGACCATATTGAGAAAACCTCTGGACCACCTTCCTGAGATTTCCAAGATGATCTTGTACAGATAAACCTCCAATGACTACATCATCCAGATAAGATAATGCCACTGACCAATTTAAACCTTGAAGGACTAGATTTATTACCCGTGACCAGGTATAGGGAGACCCAGAGAGCCCGAAAGGCATCTTCTTAAACTCCCAACTCCCATACTTTGTACTAAGGCAGTCTTTTCTCTATCTGCCTCCTTTACCCAGACTTGATGGTATGCACTCATACAATCGGCCTTCCCGAACCACAAGTTTCCAGACAATGCATCCATGCACTCGTCTGTACGGGGTAGGGGATAAACCTCTTTCCGAGTAACGGCGTTCAACCGTCGATAGTCAACACATCATCGAACTGTGGAGTCCCTTTTCCTCACAAGGACTGGGGGTGAGGCTCATTCTGACATGCTAGGCTGGATTATTCCGGCTTCTAACATTTTTTTAAGGTGGGCCTCCTCCTTGTCCACAAAGCATATTGGGGTGCGTCTCATTTGTTGGCGCAGGGGCGGTGATGAGCCTGTGTCTATGCCATGTTGAATGTCTTTAAAATTGCCTAAGTCATATTCATTTTTTGCGAATGGTATTCTACCAGGAGATCGGCCAGGTCATCAGCTTCGGAATCATTAAGTTACCTAGAAGAGCGTTCGTACAAGTCTTTCAGGTGTTGGGGAATCCGAACCTGTTTTCCCAACTCTGGTTTTGTTTCGCTATGACCCTGATCTCCTGTCAGGCATGCAGTCACCTGATGAATACCCTGACGCATTGTGTCATCTATCAAAATTTTAGCGAGTTCTGATGCCGCTTGCGTGAAAGTTTCCTCGCGATCTTCACTACTCATTGGTGAATTTAATTCCGGGTCTAGCACGGCATCAACCCCATGGGCTTCTGCCATGATTTGAGACCTATGCAATGACAGACTATGATTGTTTACATTGAACACACACACGACAGGCTGTGTGCTTCCCGCATGCACTGACCGGAGCCCTAACACTGGTTCAGTTTCTATCGGCTCGATTATGAAGTCTGTCGAAGACGGTTCCATCTTGCATTGTAGCAATGCAATGGAGTTTGCCGGAATTACGGTGTCTTCACACAGCATCACCCGGGCAACTCTAGGAGGTGGTGGAGATCTTCCCCGGACCTCAGTCTGGATCGTCTTGAAATCAGTTTCCAGACTCTTTGGGGATGCCCCAAGTCCGATGCTGCCTGAGAGTCTTTTCCGGGTACCTCTATCAGTTTAGGATCACTTGATTTATGAAATTCTGAAGAAACCTTGGGGACGATCCAATCCCTCAGGGAGAGAACTTCCTCCCTGAAGTAAGCTCGTCCGTCGTGCTTAATCAGAAAATCACACCCTAGCAGGACCGCGTCGCCGATTGGTGCCACATAGAGGCATTCACTGAACGCTCTATCCCCAATTTTAATCTCGAGTGGTCCCACATAGTAACCTTCCATTTTACTGCCCCTCTCTGCAGTCTGGAAAGCAACTTCCCTAATTATGGGTGGAGTCGGTCTCAATTTCTCAAATCGTTTGTCGGACATGACTGTAACCATGGCACCAGAGTCCACGGTCGCAGTTGTCGCCACTGTCCCTGTCTGGAGAGCAACCCGGACAGAGAATGATGGTTTACAGTGCCGAATAGTAACCAGCCGTTCGGATCACTGACGCTATTATGTGGGGGGTCTTTTCGGTAATGATGGGCTGGGGTCCGACCTCGCGATCCCCGCCCTACTAGTTTGACTCTTGATCGGAAAATCGCACTTTCCGATCCCTATTCGACTGGTTTCGGGAATGTTTTGATGGACATTTCCGCTGGAAATGCCCATACCCTTAGCAGGAGTAGCACTGAGTCCTACCAGGTGAGGGTGACCTTGACCTAGGGCGTTCTTGGGACTGCACCTTCTCTCCCGGGGAAGACTCCTTCTGACCATCCAACTTGGTTAAAACCCTTTCTACCATCGATGTGAGCTTAGTTAGTCCCTCCTCGTTCCCAGTCACTTTCTTTTCGACCTTCTCGATCTATGTCTTCATAGCGAACGACTCCGCTTTCAAACCTTTTATTTCAGTGGCATTGTTCAAAAAAATTGGTGAGGGGGGTCGTTTGGAAAAGTCTTCCCCTTTATTGAACTCTGACCTGTTTCCTGGGTATTTCTCTCTCCCGGTTGGCCTACCACGCCCAGACTGTTTAAACGCTCGAAGTTGGGGAGGGTCTTCCTCCTCGTCCGAGTCGTTAAAAAAGGGACCAACTTCCCGGACCTCGCGTCTGATTCGATCGCCCTTTTGCCCATGGATATCTGTCTGATTGTGTTAATACCACCTGATCTTATTTATGGCATCCTCAATGGTGGTGGGGTGCTGATTTACTGCTGCCTCCCCTGCTCGTATGTCGTTACAGGCATGGCAAAATCTGATAATGGCCTGCTCTAATATGAAATGTGCAGGGCAATCACGGAAAGCCCGATTAGCAAATGCCAAAATGGTGTCGGCCCATTCCTATAGGCCCTCCGTTTGCCCCTGCTTAGCCTGCTGAAACTGAAGCTGCGCCGTTATTGGTAAGTCATGGAAACCGAATCGGCTCTCCATACCGTGCAGCAACTAGGCCCATGTCATGTTTTGGGTACGTTCTGCCAACAGGTTAGCGTGCTCCGCTACCAAGCCTTTCAAACACAACCCAAACAGACATTTTCGGTCATTTTTCTCCAGTACCTCCTCATACTGGAGCCAATCCTGAAACCTCCTTTTAAATAAATGCCACGGTTCCGACCCACCATACTGCATAGACTTGGGTACATGCGTTTTCCTCCTATATGGCCTTTGTCTGTTATCTACGGAAAACTGCACTGGGGAAGATTGGTACCCCGCCCGGCTTTGCTGGTAACCTACAGGAAGAGTCGGTTGGGGGGGGGGGGGGGGGGCACTGCTTGCCATTGTGGGTCCCGACCGACCTGAGCGGACATAGGCCACATGCCCTGTCCCCCCGTAGTCGGCTAATCTCTCACAGGACTCCACCCCTGATTTTGAATTGTTGGATAGCCAAGCGAGTCCTGGCGCAATCGACGCCTCCAGTGGCCCCTGGTCTGCATTCCGGGCTTCATTCAAATTTAGTCCTACTGGTCTTGTGTTCACGACTGGGGTATCTGTTTCCGACCACCTCCGTACCCTCTCGCGAAAAGCACCATCACTTTCACCTACTGACTGTACCAGGCAGTTCAACTTTGGTGAAGCTTGGGGCCCTAAGGCGTCTGTGTACTCGGGTGACCCTGTCCTCGGGATGTAGGTTTGTTTCCCACTGTGGACTGCATTTCCCCTGGACTTAAGGTCTGACACTACATAGGGATTCGGGGCACCCTGCTGGTAAACCTCCCCCAAACCAGGAATTTCCCAAACGGCCACCTTAGACTGTAGAGGCCTCTCCCACACTTTAGGGGTTGCCCCACCCTGCCTCTGTTGGGGGTCTATCATGCCTGGATTCCCATACCCAGCTTGCACGCCCTCAGTGGTCTGCCCTGGGACCCCAAAGGGTATACCATCACCTCCCAACACCCCGACAGTCTCCTCTACCATTACGTGTCGCCGTGATTTCTGGCCTGATCCCACTGTCATGGTAATTGGAATGGGGACCACCTCTCCAACCACTCTAGTACTCACTCCCACCTGTATTGGCTAACTTTCTATCATGTATCCGGGGTTCCCTCAAATCCTGGAATGACCCTCGGAAATCGGACTTGACCAAATTGACAAGTCGATGCTTTTCATCCCAACCTGGGTCATCTTGGACCAGCCGACTGGGATAATCCCAACCAGACTGGACCCTCTGTGAACCGGTCTGATCAACATTTACTTTGTCTACACTCGTCTTGCCGTCGCCACCATCCGACCCCAAAAAGGGCAGTAAGATCCGACTCTGCAGGGGTGTATGGGCACCCTCAGATGGCGACGAGTTTGTTGTCAACAAGGATTTTTCCGGATTGTATGGATTACACCTATCCTATCCTGCAACACTGGCTTTTCGACTACAGTTTCCGTTGGTGGTGGGGTAATCAGCCCGGAAATGTCCCAGGCTGCCCCCAGCCCTGGAGACGAAAAATCCATCAACACCTGACTCTTCAATTGCTTAACTAAACCCTCATCCGCCTCATTGCTCACAATAATTCCAGGTGGGGGCCTAGAGAAGTCCATCATCCCCCACTGGTCCTTTGATCCTCTGAAATGGGGTATCGAGGAGAGATCCTCCCTCGAAAGGGTCCCATACTGAGCCCTTTGTTCTATTATTGCCAGGGTAATCTTCGGCCCTATGTTGGGTATTCTTTGCAATTCCCCGAATGTGGCATTATTTACTTTAACCTTCCCTTCTGCCATATTTCTATTTCTCATTCAATGAAATTCAATTTATATAATTCAAGACAAATTGACAGTTACCAAGAACTAGTCTGCTCAGTACCTCAGCTTTCCTAGGCCTTTGGTACTTCTGGAGCATACCTATATACTGCACGCAGCCAGTATATCCACAACAAAATCCACAAATTACTAATCCCGACTAATACTCAAGTCAACCTCCCAACCTCAGCTTTCCTAGGCCTGTGGTAAAGTAGCACTATGTGGCCTACAGCCAAAATACAATTCACAATATTATAACAATACTATCAATTCACCGCCACAGACAAACCGTATCCTTAGCAGAATGCTATGGTCACGGCAATTTTTGCAAAACAATGTAAACCAAGGTTGTTCCTGCAGCATCTCTAGAAGATCCACAGCAACAATGAAATATTCAAATTCAATCAATTATCTGTCTCAGCAGCCTGTGCTACTGCCACAGCAAAATTTCACAAACAAACTGTCTCGGTAGCATTTGTTGCCACCACAACAGCAAATTAAATTTTGTACAATTTCTGCAGCAATCTACAATACCATAACTGTCTCTGTAGTCTATGCCACAGCAACAGCAAAATTTTCCTGTATCTATGAAATTTAATTCACCGCCACAAAAATTTCAAAAATCAGTCTGTATCTGCAGAAATTAGACTGCAGCCACAGAAAATTTAATTCATTCAAACCTGTATCTGTAGAAATTAATCTGCAGCCACAGCAAAAATTCAATGTCAATGAAATCTGTATCCGAAGAAATTAATCCACGGTCACAGAACATAAATACACAATTAATTTTAATTTTCACATATCACAAAACCCGCCTCCGCAAAAACTGAAAATTGAGGCAACGGTAATTTTCCAACATAAACATTCATTTTGTACACAAATAATTCTGAAATACCAAATATCTGAAAGCACAGATAATTTCGATCACTGCAGAATGTTACCACAGCCCGATCGAAAAAACAAACATTTTTGAATTCATAATCTGCGAACAAAAATCACAAATTTGGAAATCAATGTTAGGTAAATTACCCAACAATTGATTTTCAAGGTTATTAGAAATGCTTCAATAAGATAAATTTGACGATGTCAGTGGATTAATTCCCGCTGTCATCGTCAACAATGGAATTGGTAAACCCCGACCTCGTGACCTGTGGAAACTTTGTAAAAGTTTACAAAGTCACCCCCGCAAACTGGTTCTAATGTGGGCGACGTCAATAAAGTAGATTTGGGTTGGGTAAATCTCTACTTTAGAATTAAGTTGCGGGTAAAATACCTAAAGTTCTTACCAGTTATTCCGGTTAAAACACTTCTCATTCGAAACTGTATTTAACTTTCGACCTTTCGCGTTCGCGGTCCGGCAGAAAAGAGACAGAGGCTGGTCTTCTTCTTGGTTATTTGATTCCAATTGGTTAATCCCGGTCACATGAGGCCTCAGAGTGGTGGTATTCATCTTCACAGCTGGAACAGGTTTCGGAGAGTTCTGAAAGTCTTTCCTGGTTCGCAGACTGTCTCTGATGACGTTACGCGAGTGGGATTATATAGCAATTCTACAACAGTTTTGCGTCCCGTAAAAGAAGTTACGTTTCTCTGTTGCATTTCCATTTGATGTTGTTGGTGTACGAAAACAGACTATTTTTTCAAAATGTTTGACATTTAGCAGCCCATGGAGGGTTAACAAATGCCTACCAGAATAATTTATCCACGCAACTGGTAATGTGACACCAAGACCTATGAACGGCCATTTTCTCTTCAAAACCCTACAGGATGTTTGTAAAGAGATCCAGGAAAACATGAATTGTTTAAGCTTTTGAGGGGTGTCCCTCTTAACCTCTCCAAAAGGGGTTAACGCATTGAATTTTGAATACCCTTATTACTTACAAAAATGGTCCTCGGTGAATTCCACTTCCAACAAAGAAAATTATGTTTATCTCTCGCGTACACGTTGGGTGCTGTGCGTGTCTGAAAACAGCCCATTTCAAAACAATTACGATGCTTGGAAGCCTGTAGAGGGTTAATAAACGCTCACCGGAATATTTTGTCCATGCAACTTGTAATGTCACACAATGACCTGCGAATACTGAATGTTTCTTGAAAACCTACGGAACGTTTTTAGAGAAATCCACAGAAAATGGAAATTTTAAGATTTTAAGGGATCTCTCTCTTTAGCCTGTCCAAAATGGGTTAAGACTTCGACTTTTGAATACCCTTACTACTTACAAAAATGTTTCCATATAGCCTGTGCGCTCGATACAAGAAGGCACTTTTCTTTGCGGTTTAACCATTGGGTGCTGTTGGCGTCCAAAAACAGCCCATTTTATCACAATTTTGACTTTTAGCGTGGAAGGTTAAAATGCTCACTGCAGTATTTTGTCCATGCAACTTCTATTATCACACCAAGGCCTGGGAGTGACAAATTTTTCTTGAAAATCTACAAGACTCCTTTGGAGAAATCCATGGACAAGCATGAAGTTTTGAGTTTTATGGGGGTACTGCTGTTTAACCAACCCAAAACGGGTTAACGCTTGGTTTCCTGAACACCCTTATTACTTACAAAAATGATCCTCGGTGAATTCCACTTCCAACAAAGGAAGTTATGTTTATCACTTGTGTGTAATTTGGGTGCTATGTGGGCCTGAAACCGGCCCATTTCCTCAAAATTTCGATGTTTGGCAGTCTGTGGAGGGTTGCCATATGTATCGCCTGATATGTCGTTTGTTTCAAAGGTCGTCTCACAGGCAGGTCTAGTAATGACGAATGTTTAAAATGAATCTACAGGACGTGTTTCGAGAAAGTGCCGATAAACCCTAATTTTGGCAGTTTTGCCAATTCTGACGAAATAAGGGTTAAATCGAAAATTCCGCTTGGGTACATTTTTAGATTTTGTGCCCCTCTATGTGTGTGCAAAATTTTGGGACAATCGGTTCGAAAATGGCTTCTGAATCGTACAGTCAAAATGTGTGGACCACCCCCCCCCCACCATAAAAAAGAAAAGAAAAAAGAATAATAATAATCCGCTGAAAAACAATAGTCTTTTCCAGAGGGAAAAGCCTAATGATCGCAAGGTACTCAGTTTCTATGTCAGCCATAAATCCCGTTTAGCCCAGATTCTATATTGCAGGCTTCGCCTGGGATGCACTAATACTCTATGGTTAGAAGTGCTTGTTGGTGATGAAATATGACTTTATAAATCCGATCTAGTCATGCTTCCACTGTGATACACTGAGAGAGTGGAATCATAAGAATCATCGAATTCATTCCTACCAATAAGCAACACACGCGCGTTCGCCATTGGGGACCACCTTTTCGGGAGAGTTCCTTATCCCATTCTGTAGTTAACCAATATTGCAACTGGTGCAATAAGCAAGTATTCCGACTGGAGCACCAGCAAGCTAAACTAGTTTACATGAACGGTCAAGGACAATGGACTGAATTGATATTCATAGGAACCCCAAGCGGGCCGTAGGCCCGCAAAGGGTTCCATATACCCAATCAGATAAATGTGTTCCAGAACAGAATTCTCTATAGCCGTCAATGTGATTTTTGAAGTGGACAGTAAATTTCAGTGAAAAAACATGTAACTTCCGGTGTCGAATTGCCCATGCAATTGCAATTGGCCTGTCCCCCTCTGGGAATCAAATATATTTTGTTGCAATCTGATTCGCCTCAAAGCTTTGCGTGATACATTGGCTTACATATCTACACTTCAGGGGTAACCAGGCCTTCTCATCCGAGAACCGCGACAAATCAGCGGCCTGCCAATGTCTTATTATTACTCGAGTTCTGTCCTTCTGGAGGTTTGTCAATATGCTCAGCTGATGATCTCGTCATTTCACAGGGTATAAACCGTATAAACCTTTAGCCGGAAGTGGAGATAAGCGAGGCGAGAGATTTCTATTTTTATCTCAAAGTTTCAGTCGCAGCCTATCCAAGATCACCGAAAACAAGATTTTTTTAATAAAAGGAATGACCGAGGAAAGCAAAATCAGTAAGTATGTTATATAAAACAATATTTAACAATGAAACGACACAACTTAATGGAAAAATCGACTCTTGTAGTATGAAAACATATCTGCTGATCATCTCGGAAAATGAATTTCTCGGGCAAATTTCTCCTTCAAATATCGTTTTTCACATGTTCACAAATGTAACATGTTAAAATCATAGATCGACAGATTCGGCGTTCAATTCCACACCAGAAACTATTAACCATAACAACGAAGGAGCTTCGGTGCTACTAAAACTGTTCAAAATATAATGTCGCCTTATCGATTTTTTTATACGCCCAGTTGTATACGCTCGTATCTTCAGTTGATGAGTCGTATACATTTTTGATGCTTGTCAGGTGACCCTTTCGATGGGAGAATCTGGTAAATTTGGAGCCTGTAAGTTCCGAAAGCAAGATAGGCCTATACGCGCACAAGCCGGATTGAATGCAACATTGCATTGCGTTGAACAAGCGAACAACAGGTTACCGTTTTCAACGCAGAGAAATAGCCCATTTTACTGCATTACAGAATCTAACGACAGGCGGTGAACTGTATGAAGATGAGACTGGTTTTATGGCATAGCGTAACAACGTTAGATCAAGTTGGACCGCATTATTTACTGTAAGTTGACTCTTTCAGACACAATTTGTTCCAAAACACGTTTTGGGGGTGAATTTTTTTTTTTTTTTTTTTTTTTTTTTGGGGGGGGGGGGGGGGGCTGTCAGGATTTTTTCGGGCACTCAGGATTCTTTCGGATGAAGTGGACCTCAGCTCCACATCCTCCCCCACCCCACCCAGAAAATAAAAATTCCCGTACGCAAATGGCATGTATAGATAGCACGTAATTATAATTTTATGAATTTTTAGGCTCAAGCACCAATTTGTTAAGTTCTTAAATCATCGGGTCTGTAAATTTCAGTGAACTACAAAAGGTATAACATAAACTCACGGCTATATTTAAATAGCCTCTTGTGCTTTGCTTTTTTACATAACAATTTGTTGAGTTCTTAACTTTTGTGGGTCCCTAAATTTCAATGGACTGCAACAGGCAGAAAAACAAAAACCAAAAAAAAAAAAAAAAAAAACGAAAAAAATCATTAAGAACGGCGCATTTCCGAGCCCACTAATAACCTTCCCAGTGATCCAAGGAACACTGATGACGAATTTCATCTGAATTCATGCAGCGGTTGCTTGCATATACATAAACACTGATTTGTCACGGTTCTCGTAAGAGATGAATCTATAAAGCCATGGTCCACAGGCCTGCAACCAGGGTCGATCTTCGGAGTGGGAGTGGGAAATGCAGCGAAGAGCCGTGTGGGGGGGGGGGGGGGGGAGACAACCCGCACATAATCCCCCACGTAAAAGCAGACGTTACCCCCCCCCCCCATTTTTGCAACTAAATACGCTCTGGAAGGGGCAGGCATGTAGCTAAATAGCAGACCCACAAATTCGCAAGGAGGGTGGCTATTGATCTATTATGGGGTGACGCAGGGCCTTCGCTACTAATGGCTGACCATAGTTGGGCCCGGGGTAGGAAAATTGTGAATTTCAGGGTCCCCAAACCCTCGTTTCCTTGCACCTGAGTGGATATTTTGAGGTTTTTAATGGAGAAATATTGGTAAGATTTCACACTTCCAGAGCCGGTAAATGCCGGCGTGGAGTATAAACGACAGAACGACGAATATAAGACTCAGTATTGAACTGAGAATATTTAAAAAAAAAGAAAAAAGAAAAAACCCAAAACTATGAATGAGATACAAACGGGATAGTACTAAATATATGGGAATATATATTAAACCTACTGAAAATAACTTGAAAACCCCGAGCTTTTGCAGGCTCCGGGGAGCAATTTGAAAGTGTGTGGGGGAAGGGGGAGGGGCAATGTTTCTAAGGTTTCTGCATTACCCCACATTATCGCCTCTTGTGCTACCCCCTCTCCCCCCCCCCCCCCACACACACCACCACCTAACCACTGTACGGCTCGGATGCTGCTGCTCAGCACACGGTGAGCATACATGGTGGTCCCCTTGGGATTAGCTCTGATAGCCCCACCCCCACCTCACCCCAATGTTTTTACCTTCCTTCGCTCCTGAATAATCAACTATACTCTATTTTAAAAATAAATATGTGAAACTGATTCAAATGAACGCCTTTCCAGTGTGTTATCGTATTACTATAAACAAAGAAAAAATATGGTATACATGAAAACTACATTTTTAAAATTGCATGTTAGAGGTCAGTGTAAAACAAAACGCAAACGAAGAAAATAACCAAACGAAAAAATTTAGAAGCGAGTCTGATATAACGAAATGAGCAGAGAATTTCAATTTGTTGTGTTCTACGACTGGATCTTTAGCCTGTGTGTAGTCTGTCTCTCTCCGTACAGAGGACAGCCATTTTACTTCCCCACCCAATAGCACGACACGCCGTGACATCATCAACCCCGCAACTGATGCTGCCAGAGAGGGTTCAGATACCTCCATATCTTTTCTTAGCCGGGGATCCGCGATCCCGCGACTTCTGGCACGGGAGACCAGCGAACTTATCCACCACTCTTTTCAATTTGTCACCCACATTTCAACTTGGGGTGGGGGGATGTGCCCCCCCCCCCCCCCCCCCCCTTGTTACGTTCTTGAATGAGAGTAAATAATTTCAGTTTACAGTTATAACAAACTGGAAAAATATATCAGTAAAATATATTAGTTGCAGGTGTATTTTATAGAATAATGTAATGGCCGGTCTGGGTTTGAATGAAATTGCTGAGTCGAGAGGCCGGTTTGGGTGTATCAAGATATGACCAGGACACGTGGCGTACAAAATTATTCTTTCCAAAAGGGTTAAGGAAACTGGAGAGCAGTTTGGATAACTTTGTTGGCGGCCTGTTTGCGTGAAATTCTCAGAAACCGGCAAGATCGGTTCTTGTCACTCTGAAGACGATTTGGCTTGTGACGCGTGCCAGGTGTGCGTTCCGTTTGGCTGACTTATTAAAGTGCGGGATGACCTCTTCGCCTAGTCTCCTGTGCATCCCACTACCTTTCACCTAGATGAAAGCAAATGGGATGCGCAAGAGACTACTCTTCGCCAGCAAAGACGAAGAGCACTTAGGGACGTTACGGCGGGGGGTGGGGGGGGGGGGGGGGCAATGAGGACCCTGATTTTTGAAAGTTGGAAATTTGATGGTTCAAATTTCAAAAGTTGGAAACATTTAGTTCTAAGCAAATATAGAACTAGTGATTCTTGGTTGAAATACATTTATTCTTTATAGTATGACCCACTAGTTCTTTTTCGCGCAGAACTAAAATGTTGATAATGTTTCAAGTTTGTAACTGCGTAAGCTAGCAATACATCGAGATTGCGCTTTCGTAAATGCACACAAATAGTGTCAATTTGGAACACCGGGGCCCGCCGATTTTCTCTAATTGCCTTAAGGCAGGATTCTCTTACGCGAGGGTCCTTCACTGCTCGTCTAAATGTGACGTGCAGTGAAGGGGCCGCACGCACGAGTATCCCGCCTTCAGGAAATTACGGGAATCGGCGGGCCCCCAATAACGCCGGGCCCCGGGGTTACTACCCCCGCCCCTCCCTCTCGACGGCCCCGCACAATATAGCAGTATCACGTACCACAAGAAGTCTTTTGTTAGGTCAATTACAAAGTCTACTCATAATTATGGAGAAAAGGCCAAATATCAAGCGAATATAATGTAATTTGTACATAAATCTATAAAGAAAATTCCTTCTCAAAACCGATCATCAAATGTCGGAAACTTTTTTATGGTATCAATTTGAAATGAAAGTTTGAAAATTTGAGGATCTCACTGTGACACATACCGAGTCTGAACTACCCAGAAACGTGCCTGGGAGCATTTGGATCCGAGAGGTGTTTTCAAGTGTTCTTCAGCAGGAGTGAAATGGAAATGAGAATGTGAATAGTATTGAAGGCTATCGTCGGACAATAAATGTGATCGATTAATTTGAAAGAAATGATCGCTTTGTATTTTTGACAACTTGACCCTGCTCTGAACTGCTATTGACAACAACGTAATTTAATTTCAGCTAGGCTACTGTTGACCTAACTGTGCTTATCCTACAGAATGTTGTTTGGCATTCAAGTTTCAAAAAGAAAACTGGTAACCGAAGTCTTGTTTCCAAACTGTTTCCGTGAAGTCGTATGTAAATTAAGTGAAAATAAGATGAAAATTTATAAAATACTTATGTAAGGCGCGAATTATTCTATTTATTTCATCTTTTTGCCTTTGTCACACGGTGGGGTTCGCTTGGTGAGTATAAAGCTTGTTTTCGACCCTGGATCTGTTTGGTTTCAACACGACATTGGCGAGATATCGAGGGAATCCCATGTGACGTCACGCCTTATCTAAAAATACTTTAGTTTAAACAGTATTTATTTCAGATAAAATAAGTTCTCAAAGAACAACATTGAATATTTACAAACGTATAGGTATGGTATACTTCATGTATGATTCCATGGTGTTTCGCTAATTTCTCTAAAAATGGAATCGTTAAAAGCCAGATACTTATTGATGCAGTTGCTTCGAAGAGAATACTAAAAATAGCCCATTTGATGTTTGTTCGACAGTTATTGGACACAAAAGACTATTTCCAAAATGAGAGTGAAAATGAGAGAGCGCGAGAGGGTGGGGTGGGGGGGGGGGGGTCGGGTTAGGGATTATTGTTGAATAAACTGCTAGCTCAGCATGCTGTCAGGCAAACTGGTTTCAATTAACAGAGGATTGGTGTATTGTTGTTATCTGAAGTGAAAACATTTTCTTCCCATTCCCTTATAAAAAAGTACCATGGTAAATCCTAAAATACCCTGGTAATACCATGGTAAATCCCATGGGATTTACTATGGTATCACCAGGGTATTTTGGGATTTACCATGGTACTTTTTTATAAGGGTTCGACTGTCGCACCCCCCCCCCCCCCCCCCCACAAACACAGACTTCAACAACATAAAATAAAATAAATAGAAAAAAATAATTAAAAAAAGCCAGGCAAAACCGCAAAACATAGACACTAAATGATCGTTATGAAGTAAAAACGACCACGGTCAAAAACGTTAAACAAAAAATTTTTAAAAGGTCATTAAAAAGAATGAAACAAACCTCAAATACCCCCAATTGGAAAAATAATTCCCCGACAAAGCTGTGTGAATGTATGTGTGATGAATAAACAGCTCACAAATAACAATGAGATTACCTTCATAGACAAGTGATTATGGATATGTTATAATTACAGGTGTGAAGGAATTAGAGCCAAGGCAAAATGAAGTGTTACAGTTGTAACTGAACTAATTTATCCTAATGCATAGGTAAATTATAAAAAATGAATGCCGATTGAAAAACATGGTCTGGAATCTTTCGGGTGGGGGCGAAAGTTCTTCGGGGGGAGGAGCGGTCCTCTCGCCCCCTCCCCCGTGGTTGCAGGTTCGGTGGTTCTGTCAGTTGTGTTTCAGTTGAAAGGTGTGACGTCAACGTTGTGCATTCGAGTCTGTTCATATGGTTAGTTAACTGATCAGACCTTCGTACATGCACAAATATGGGCATTGGAACGATCATATGGGAAATCGAATAATCTCAACTGGACGTATAGGCCTAATTATCACCAACTCCCGATCAACGCTTTTACCAACTGGGCGTATAAAAAAATCGATAAGGTGACATTATATTTTGAACAGTTTCAGTAGCACCGAACCTCCTTCGTTGTTATGGTTGATAGTTTCTGGTGTGGAATTGAACGCCGAATCTGTCGATCTATGATTTTAACATGTTACATTTGTGAAACATGTGAAAAACGATATTTGAAGGAGAAATTTGCCCGAGAAATTAATTTTCTGAGATGATCAGCAGGTGTTTTTTCATACTACAAGAGTCGATTTTTCCATTAAGTTGTGTCGTTTCATTGTTAAATATTGTTTTATATAACATACTTACTGATTTTGCTTTCTTCGGTCATTCCTTTTATTAAAAAAATCTTGTTTTCGGTGATCTTGGATACGCTGCGACTGAAACTTTGAGATAAAAATAGAAATCTCTCGCCTCGCTTATCTCCACTTCCGGCTAAAGGTTTATACGGTTTATACCCTGTGCATTTCAGATCGAACTCTCAGTCCTGATTTCGTTGCAGCTTGTCTGCCAGTGATAACCTCAATCGACAAAACATACATATAACCGATAATATAACTGATAATTGTTGTTATATTGGTGCTATTGTATACAGACATGCATTGACACGCATCTCGTGAAATATCAAGACGAACAGAAACTCAGTTTTGGAATTATCCGAATGTTAAGGTGCTGTAAAACTCAAAAGTAAGGAAAAGTTTGCTTGAAAACAGGGAATACGGACGTTTCGTCCACAAGCCGAGTCGTCCGCTTGTCAAGGAAAATATTGTCTGCACATTTTCTACATTTCGAACAAGACACCCACCCCCTACTAACGTGTGACATTTTCCCAGATTAAGCCCAATATTCTCACATATAAAGCCTCCTGATGTTGTATTTATGTTAAGAGTGTGATCATCTTTAAGGTTTGAAACACAAATGATGTCATATATTGGCTGATATATTGATATGTTTTTAAAAAATTAAAAAAATGCACAAGTTGGAAATGCACATTTTTGGTGCACTCAGGAGACCCACCCACCCCCACATCATGTCTTACAAATTTTTGGTGCCCTCAGCCACCCCCCCCCCCCCCTTCCTCCCCGGGAATAATTGCAAAATTATAAGATTATGTTACAGAACTTAATATAACAAGTTTTGATGCATTTCTTAATATAATTATAACATTTTTGATGCGTTTCTTAATATTATTAATTCCTATAATACATTTGCTAATAATTTTGTGATTATTCATTGTAAAGCGCCGGTGATGCTCTTCCAAGAATAATTGCAAAATTATAAGATTATGTTGCAGAATTTAATAAACCATAAATTTTGATGCGTTTCTTAATATAATTAATTCTTATAATACATTTACTAATTATTTTGCTATTATTCATTGTAAAGCGATGATGTGCCTCGATGAATAATTGCAAAATTATAAGATTATGTTGCAGAACTTAATATAACAAATTTTGTTGCATTTCTTAATATAATTAATTCTTATAATACTTCTGCTAATAATTTTGCAATTATTCCTGTAAGGTGCCGGTGGAGCGCTTCAATGAAAAATTGCAAAATTCTAAGATTATGTTGTGGAAGTTAATATAACATACATATACTTTAAGAACTTTTACTGTAATAATATAATTATTATAGGTAAACCATTGAATAAACAGTAATTAAAATTTATTAGATGGTTGGGTAGTTTATTTTGTTCTGACATTTCTGTTTTCAGAATTTCGTACACGTATATGAAATTTAATGCAAGGAGGTACATTAAGATATATTACAATAGGTAGTATACAATAAAGTATACAATAAAATTATTATATAAATAAATAAAAAATGATTCAAAATACAATACTTGAATACTTTCCCCCAGCGAACGAGTTTCAGACGTGTTGGGTAAAATTGTAGAGGACGACTTGGGTAAAATTGCAGCGAACTATTTGGTTAGCAGACGAAATGGGTGTAATTCGAAAAAGTGATACTGACAGGTTGCTTTCAGTCCCGTTAGAAACCAAAACAAAGTAATAATGTGTTACTTTTTGTTGCCATCTGTATTTCTGAACAGTGCTTTGTAGTTTCAAACACTAAAAAATGGAAAATAATAACCCTTTTGGATATTTACCGCCATTGAAAATGGCATGTCATCTTTTTTCGGGAACTGTGGGAATCTTCGGCCTGGGGAGAACTAGGCCCAGGGAAGAATCATCCAAAAGAAAAGCAGTACACATCTGTTAGGATATTTTAGATACACTACGATATTCGTTTTAACTCCTGAAAATAATTCTTAAAAAAATATTAATAGATTGTTCGATATTTATTGAAAAAATATCAATATAATGTATATCGTTGAGCAATTATCTCTGCAGTAAATTCACATTCGATGTGTTCTGTAATAATTAACGTCTCTCATCTGTTAGAATGGTATCCAATCACTTGGGCTCCAAGTCATTTCGTCCTCTGGTCACTTTGACCTCAAAGTCATCTCTGCCCTAGTCACTTTGGTCCCTTGGTCATTTCGGCACCATTTTAAGTGTAGAGATCTATAAAGATCAGTGCATAGTTCATGTTTAGAAGTAATGGGTAATTACCTTTATTAAGTAATGTTCAGTTATTTGTATTTACACAGTGTACAGAAAAGTTAACTTTTATACATGACATTAAAAATTATCCATGTGTTCAATTTTACATACATTTAAGATGCTATCTATATAAGTAAGAGAAATTTGTTTACTTTGAAATTTTGCAAAGTATATGCAGGCATTCATTCATATTGTTATGCACAATTCCTAGTCACCTTCCAGTTTGAGGTTCACAGGGTTTCTTTTTCTTTTCTTTTTTTTCTGAAACAACCACCAAACTGCGATTTCGATACTACCATAAATATGTCCACATTTTCTAAAACACCGAGCAGAATCCTTGTAGATATGCGCAATTCCTAGTCCCCTTCCAGTTCGATGTCCGCGGGGGTCTGACCCCAGTACCCCACTTCCAAGGCAAACACTCAAACCAAATAACATTACTGACCCTCGCTTCCGGCTCTTGTAGATTCATAAGCAAATAAAATTATTCAGGTCACAAGGGATTTCAAATCCCACATAGTCCATGTGCACCTTCGACGTGCTGAAACTTTTCTTTAATTTATTCATCATGAAAGAAAATCTACTAGACATATATTATATGTATACCTGAATATCTAATTGAGATATAAATGTTGAAAAAAAATTAAATAGAAAAATGTTAAAATTCAACCAATATTTGAAAATATTTATAGCGGACGAAATGACCTGGTATATTGGGGCTGAATTGACCGGAGGCCTTAATGACTGGGGCCAAAATGAATTGGGGCAAAAGTGACTGGAGTTTGTGAGGATTGCATCCAAACTGTCCTCCAACAATTTGACCCAAACAGGATACTTATCTAACCCAAACCATCCTTTGGCAATTTGCCCCAAACTGTTCTCCAGAATAGGGGCACATGATTCTTATTGATTTATTTATTGGGGTTTAATGACACTTCGATAGCCAGGGTCACTTCATGTTGGACAGTTTTACAGGTGGGAAAAGCCAGAGAGAACCACCAAGCAATTACAAACATCTAACGTACAAACAGCACACAAGCTGGGTTAGCATTGGTTGAAGACAAGTGTACGATTGACATGCAATATGCCTTGGTACGCAATGGCACTACGTGGGCAATGGGAATGAAGTGTATTGCCCAAAGAAACAAAGTGGTTGTCGTAGGTGGGATTTGATAGAAGACCCTTTGGCTTGCAGCCTACACCTCTAACTACTGAGCCCTTTAACCTTCAAAACTGTATAGTACCAGCTAAAACATTTTGTAGAATGACCACATGAAAATTTTACAAGTACATACTTTCATTATTAGTTTGTGATATTTGTTTTTGCTGTACAGTGGAACCCTGTTAATTGAAGAGCCACTTTGCCAATAGAATTATTCAATTAGCAGTATTCAATTAACAGGGATTGTGTCACTTTCCTGTATTCCAGAGATAAACTAAGCATTTATTCTATTATATTTTGTTTGACAGAGCTCCATGAGCTCTGTCAAACAAGATATTATAGATTAAATGCCTGTATTGAATGTACTGAGGCCAAATTGGTCTATAACCAAAGGAAAACTCGGAAGAGTCAGGTTAATTTCTCAAGATGTTACAAGATTTTTTATTAAATTAACAGGAGATTACTCTATAACCTATATTCAATTACCAAGTCAAATTTGTACTGGAGGCATGGTAAATGGTTTTGTGTTGGGACATTATATTCTGTTAACAGGGATATTCAATTAAGATATATTCAATTAAGTGGGCACCACTGTAATAACAACCCCCCCCCCCCCCCACACACACACACACCCCAATCAAAACCATCATTCAAATGTCTTGGATTCAGCAAATTTGATTTCTTTATTTATTGGGGTTTAACAACAATTTTTACAGCCAGGGCCACCCAACAGTTTTACTGGGGGAGGAACCCAGAGCACCCGGAGAGAACCACCGAGCAACAATGACAAGCAACTGTCAGGCTTCTCAACATTGTACCTCCAAGCAAGCAGGGTTAGCATTGGTTGAAGACAAGTGCATCATCAATGTGCAGTACGCCTTATTTCAGTTGCCGCAATTGGGATTCGAGCTGAGAACCTCTCAGCTTGTTTTGGGAAGGTTTTTTTTGTTCCAGCTTCATTAAGGTTTGTTTCATATTGCACTTGTAATTTTGTCATAATTAGTGATCATAAATCCTTAAAAAAAACAATAGAAAAAATGCATAGAATATTTAAAAAAAAAAAATTTCTGTGGGGATTTGACCTCAGAGGTGATGACATTCGACCACGACTGAGGCCGAATATTCTCAGAAAAAGTATGAGGGCTGAATCTTCCTGTGACTGAACCTTCATGAACCCCTTTTTTCAAACTAAATTGCCCATTACTTAAGAAGCTCCATAACTAAGGCAAAAACAATACTATGAAATTTCCAAGTCTGAAATTCTATAAATTCCAAATAAATTTATACAAATTATATAGCAAAATTAAGGATGTGGTCTATAGAACCCCAAAAGTATGTGTGCACCTCACGCACTGACACACAGTCGCCATCAGACATCAGCAGTTCCTGAAAGTGTGTTATTGGTACCATATTTGTACCATAACTGATAATAATAAAATAATATTTCATAAGAACAACAAACACAGGAATTCAAAATGCAGCCTCAAGGCAGCATGGTGGTGAATGCCAACGCTGTCAAATTGTCCTTGTGATACTCTGGTTACTCCCCATTTTTAGCTCAACTTTGACATGGTCATATTTAAGGTTATGTCATAGCCCGTTGTCCGTCTGTTTGGGAACAACAATTCAATACGGCTCGGGCTAGAGGCTGTATTTATGAACCGATCTTTACGAAACTTCTTGGGTACCTTTGTTATCACCGTGGGACGAGTGTTTTTGGGTGTGGTCCAAAATTCAAGATGGCCTCCAGCAGCCATTTTGTACAGAAATTAGTGCAATCAGTTTTTTTGTACAGAACTTCTATATGAAAGTTCTGATTTGAATAAATTTTTGTCTGAATGTTTAGTAACATGGAGTACATCACATATAATACAGGTTTTTTTCTCGTGCTGAAATTATGCAAATTAGATGAACTTTAATTTATTCAGTGCTACTCTCGTGTTTCGACTAGAAGTGTGGTCTGCAATATAAGTGCGGGGTAGAAAAAATGGCCATAATTAATAAAAGTGCAGACTGGAATATAAGTGCAGGGTAGGAAATCCCATCGGAGCATGCGACATATACATTAGAAGTCAAAATAAGTTGTAAGATAATGGTTAGATGACCACTATAGGCAATGTCACAGTATGTGTCCTGCATTTCCTACAATGTTAACACCTGGTTCTCACCGTTCTTGCATTATTTTTTTGGAAAGTCCACGTAGAACCTGGTGCTACCAATGTAGGAAAAGTGGGACACATGTTTACAGTCAATATGGTGCCAAGTGGTGATCCTGCAACTTACTTTGAATTGTACGGTTTTTAGATTCCTTACCCTTGAGGCCAAAATAAACATACCTGTACAGTTTATTATAGAGGTACCAGTAAGTAAATGCATGCGATAATTTATTTGCTGCAGTCAAAATGCACAATTTTTCCCTCGGATGTGTTCCACTCTGTCAAAAATTAAATAGAAGTGCAGACTGGAATAAGCATGGTTCAGGGTGGAAAATGTTTGGGAAAGTAATAAGCATGCGTGCATGTTTATTCCAAACACAAGAGTACTTACATGTATACCCAGTAAATGCACATGTCAGTACGGCTCGGGCTAGGCTGTATTTATGAACTGATCTTCATGAAACTTCTTGGCTACCTTTGTTATCACCTTGGGATGAGAATGAGAGTTTTTGGGTGCGGACCAAAATTCAAGATGGCTACCAGTGGCCATTTTGTACCGAAATTAGGTACAATAAGTTTTTTGGTACAAAACTTCTATACAGCTTGGGCTAGAGGCCGTATTTATGGACCGATCTTTACAAAATTTCTTGGGTACCTTTGTTATCACCATAGGGTGAGAATGAGTGTTTTTTTTTTTTTGGGGGGGGGGGGGGGGGGGAGTCCAAAATTCTAGATGGTCGCCGGCAGCTATTTTGTACTGAAATTACTGCAATCAGTTTTTTGTACAGAACTTCTGTATGAGGGGGGAGGGGGAGCCCAAAATTCTAGATGGTCGCCAGCAGCTATTTTGTACTGAAATTACTGCAATCAGTTTTTTTGTACAGAACTTCTATATGAAGGTTGTGATTTGAATAAATTTTTGTCTGAATGTTTAGTAACATGGAGTACATCACATATAATACAGGTTTTTTTCTCGTGCTGAAATTATGCAAATTAGATGAACTTTAATTTATTCAGTGCTACTCTCATGTTTCGAATAGAAGTGTGGTCTGCAATATAAGTGCGGGGTAGAAAAAATGGCCATAATTAATAAAAGTGCAGACTGGAATATAAGTGCAGGGTAGGAAATCCCATCGGAGCATGCGACATATACATTAGAAGTCAAAATAAGCTGTAAAATAATGGTTTGATGACCACTATAGGCAATGTCACAGTATGTGTCCTGCATTTCCTACAATGTTAACACCTGGTTCTCACCGTTCTTGCATTATTTTTTTGGAAAGCCCATGTAGAACCTGGTGCTACCAATGTAGGAAAAGTGGGACACATGTTTACAGTCAATATGGTGCCAAGTGGTGATCCTGCAACTTACTTTGAATTGTACGGTTTTTAGATTCCTTACCCTTGAGGCCAAAATAAACATACCCGTACAGTTTATTATAGAGGTACCAGTAAGTAAATGCATGCGATAATTTATTTGCTGCAGTCAAAATGCACAATTTTTCCCTCGGATGTGTTCCACTCTGTCAAAAATTAAATAGAAGTGCAGACTGGAATAAGCATGGTTCAGGGTGGAAAATTTTTGGGAAAGTAATAAGCATGCGTGCATGTTTATTCCAAACACAAGAGTACTTACATGTATACCCAGTAAATGCACATGTCAGTACGGCTCGGGCTAGGCTGTATTTATGAACTGATCTTCATGAAACTTCTTGGCTACCTTTGTTATCACCTTGGGATGAGAATGAGAGTTTTTGGGTGCGGTCCAAAATTCAAGATGGCTACCAGTGGCCATTTTGTACCGAAATTAGGTACAATAAGTTTTTTGGTACAAAACTTCTATACAGCTTGGGCTAGAGGCCGTATTTATGGACCGATCTTTACAAAATTTCTTGGGTACCTTTGTTATCACCATAGGGTGAGAATGAGTGTTTTTTTTTTTTGGGGGGGGGGGGGGGGCGAGGGGGAGTCCAAAATTCTAGATGGTCGCCGGCAGCTATTTTGTACTGAAATTACTGCAATCAGTTTTTTGTACAGAACTTCTGTATGAAAGTTCTGATTTGAATAAATTTGTGTATGATTGTTTAGTAACATGGAATATATCACATAAAATACAGGTTTTTTTTCTTGTACAGAAATTATGCAAATTAGATGAACTTTGATTTATTCAGAGCTACTTATACACAGTAAGTACAAATGTCAATACGGCTCGGGCTAGGGGCTGTATTTATGAACCGATCTTCACCAAGCTTCTTGGGTATCTTTGTTATCACCTAGGGACGAGAACGAGTGTTTTGGGGTGCGATCCAAAGTTCAAGATGGCTGCCAGTGGCCATTTTGTACCAAAATTAGGTCCAATCAGTTTTTTGTACACAACTTCTATACGGCTCAGGCTAGAGGCCGTATTTATGAACCGATCTTTACGAAGCGTCTTGGGTACCATTGTTATCACCGTGGGATGAGAGCGAGTGTTTTTGGGTGCAGTTCGAAATTCAAGATGGCCACTAGCAGCCATTTTGTACCAAAATTAGTGCAATCAGTTTTTTGTACAGAACTTCTGTATGAAAGTTCTGATCTGAATAAATTTTTGTATGAATGTTTAGTAACATGGAATACATCACAAAAAATACTGTATAATACAGGTTTTTTTCTGTTGCAGAAATTATGCAAATTAGATGACCTTCGATTTATTCAGTGCTACTTATGCACATGTCAAAAAAAGGCTGGAGGCTGTATTTATGAACCGATCTTCATGAAACTTCTTGGGTACCTTTGTTATCACCTTGGGATGAGAACAGATGTTTTTGAGTGCGGCCCGATATTAAAGATGGCTGCCGGCATTCACACTGTTGCTTACTGAGGTGAGGTCACTTTACCTTACCAAGCTACCTACTATATACCAAAGGGAAGATTTTTCAGCGCATTCTTATGCATTCTTATTACTTCAGCACCCATAATTCTCAAATATGGCATTAAAACCACGCACATACTGCTTAAATCTATTTACATAATCAGAATACACCACCAGGGGTCCAGTGGCTCAGTAGGTAGAGGTGCAGACTGCAAGCCGAGAGATCCTCAGTTCGAATCCCACCTGCGGCAACAGCTTTGTGCCCTTGGGCAAGACACTTCACCCCCACTACCCATGTGGGGGCAAGGTATGCTGTGTACTAAGACATACAGCATGTTCTTGGTGCACCTGTCTTCGAACAAGGCTAACCCTGCTTGTGTAGTATGTTTGGGAGCTCACAGTTGCTTGCCATTGCTCAGTGGTTCTTTTGGGGTACTCTACTTTACTCCATCCATAAAACTGCCATGGTCACAATAAGCTGTTGTGCAGATAAATGTGACCTTAAACACCAATAAATAAATAATAAAAAGAACACACCACCTCATACCCATTTCTCTCCTGTTTTCATTCACCTTGGTATCCCTCGGTTTGCCTCGGTGTTTAGTATGCCCGCCAGAAAAGGAGTGATTTCTTTTTCTAAAAGAGCAAAACAAGAAACAGTAATTTTTAACAGGTAGTAACGAAATAATTTTCATGAAGTGCACAATTTTATGGTAGTTAATAGCTGAAAAAACGCAGGGTGATATTTGCAAATCTTATTTTATTACTGGCACCAGGTACTGGTAATGAAAATTGTTGTTTGTCATCAATACTTGATCAAGTTTCTGACAAAGCACATTATATTATTCCAATATGTTAGCTACTGTACATAAGCACACAATTTGATTTTGATGTTGGTTTACCATTATACTGGTGCCTAGCCAGGATATCTAAGTTACATGTAGGGGCAAGAGTAATATCTAGTGGGAGTGGGGCCGGGTCATAAAGAATATGATGCACAGAATCACCTGAGCCACATAGCAGTGAGATAGGGGTGAGGACAAGAGGGTGTGTGACCCTCTCATCAGTGGAGAGGTCAGGTGCACCTCCCCCCCCCAAAAAAAAACAACAAAATTTGAAATTCAAGACAGTAAAACACAATTACCTTGACTCTGTGTCCATTTGTGTCCATAATAAGTTGCGAACAAGCATAAATATCTAGATATTAAAATGTCTTTTGGGATGTTCATTATATGGGTTAACAGGAGAGAGGGGTGGGGGCATGAATGAAATTGGGGACCGAATATTCTCAGAAAAAGTATGAGGGCTGAATCTTCCTGTGACTGAATCTTCATGAACCTCTTTTTTTAAAACTAAATTGCCCATTACTTATAAAGCACCATAACTAAGTCAAAAACAATACTATGAAATTTTCAAGTCTGAAATTCTATAAATTCCAAATACATTTACATAAATTATATAGCAAAATGAAGGATGTGGTGTATAGAACCCCAAAAGTATGTGTGCACCTCACACACTGACACACAGTCGCCATCAGACATCAGCGGCTCCTGAAAGTGTGCTATCGGTACTGTATTTGTACCATAACTGATAATAATAAAATAATATTTCATAAGAACAACAAACACAGGAATTCAATATGCAGCCCCAAGGCAGCATGGTGGTGAATGCCAACTCTGTCCCATTGTCCTTGAAAGGGGGAGTCCTTTACAAATAGGTTTTTGTTTTGTGATACTCTGGATACTCCCCATTTTTAGCTCAACTTTGACATGGTCAAATTTAAGGTTATGTCATGGCCCATTGTCTGTCTATTCGGGAACAGCAATTCAATACGGCTCTGGCTAGAGGCTGTATTTATGAACCGATCTTTACGAAACTTCTTGAGTACCTTTGTTTTCACCGTGGGACGAGAACAAGTGTTTTTGGGTGTGGTCCAAAATTCAAGATGGCCTCCAGTAGCCATTTTGTACAGAAATTAGTGCAATCAGTGTTTTTGTGCAGAACTTCTGTATGAAAGTTCTGATTTGAATAAATTTTTGTATGAATGTTTAGTAACATGGAGTACATCACATATAATACAAGTTTTTTTCTCGTGCTGAAATTATGCAAATTAGATGAACTTTGATTTATTTGGTGCTACTTTATACATATATACCCAGTAAGTGCACATGTCAATATGGCTCGGGCTAGGCTGTGTTTATAAACTGACCTTCCTGAAACTTCTTGGGTACCTTTGTTATCACCTTGGGAAGAGAATGAGTCTTTTTGTGTGCGGTCCAAAATTCAAGATGGCTACCAGTGGCCATTTTCTACCGAAATTAGGTTCAATCAGTTTTTTGTTCAGAACTTCCTTACAGCTTGGGCTAGAGGCTGTATTTATGAACCGATCTTTACAGAATTTATTGGGTACCTTTATTATCACCATGGGGTGAGAATGAGTGTTTTAGGGGGGGAGTCCAAAATTCGAGATGGCCGCCGGCAGCTATTTTATACTGAAATTACTGCAATCAGTTTTTTGTACAGAACTTCTGTATGAAAGTTCTGATTTGAATAAATTTTTGTAGGATTGTTTAGTAACATGGAATATATCACAAAAAATACAGGTTTTTTTCTCGTACTGAAATTATGCAAATTAGATGAACTTTGATTTATTCAGTGCTACTTATACACAGTAAGTGCTCATGTCAATATGGCTTGGGCTTGGGGCTGTATTTATGAACCGATCTTCACCAAGCTTCTTGGGTACCTTTGTTATCACCTAGTGACAAGAACAAGTGTTTTGGGGTGCGATCCAAAATTCAAGATGGCTGCCAGTGGCCATTTTGTACCAAAATTAGGTCCAATCAGTTTTTTGTACACAAACTTCTATACGGCTCAGGCCAGAGGCCGTATTTATGAACCGATCTTTACGAAACGTCTTGGGTACCTTTGTTATCTCCGTGGGACGAGATCAAGTGTTTTGGGGTGCAGTTCGAAATTCATTATGGCCACCAGCAGCCATTTTGTACCAAAATTAGTGCAATCAGTTTTATGTACAGAACTTCTGTATGAAAGTTCTGATTTGAATAAATTTTTATATGAATGTTTAGTGACAGGGAATACATCACAAAAAATTCTGTATAACACAGGTTTTTTTCTGGTGCAGAAATTATGCAAATTAGATGACCTTTGATTTATTCAGTGCTACTTACACACTGTAAGTGCACATGTCAATACGGCTAGTGCTGGAGGCTGTATTTATGAACCGATCTTCATGAAACTTCTTGGGTACCTTTGTTATCACCTTGGGATGAGAACAAGTGTTTTTGAGTGCGGCCTGATATTAAAGATGGCTGCCGGCGTTCACACTGTTGCTTACTGAGGTGAGGTCACTTTACCTTACCAAGCTACCTACTAAATACCAAAGGGAAGATTTTTCAGCACATTCTTATGCATTCTTATTACTTCAGCACCCATAATTCTCATATATGGCATTAAAACCACACACATACTGCTTAAATCTATTTACATAATCAGAATACACCACCAGGGATCTAGTGGCTCAGTAGGTAGAGGTGCAGACTGCAAGCCGAGAGATCCTCGGTTCGAATCCCACCTGTAGCAACAGCTTTGTGCCTTTGGGCAAGACACTTCACCCCCACTACCCATGTGGGGGCAAGGTATGCTGTGTACTAAGGCATACAGCATGTTCTTGGTGCACCTGTCTTCGAACAAGGCTAACCCTGCTTGTGTAGTATGTTTGGGAGCTCACAGTTGCTTGCCATTGCTCAGTGGTTCTTTTGGGGTACTCTACTTTACTCCATCCATAAAACTGCCATGGTCACAATAAGCTGTTGTGCAGATAAATGGGACCTTAAACACCAATAAATAAATAATAAAAAGAACACACCACCTCATACCCGTTTCTCTCCTTTTTCATTCACCTTGGTATCCCTCGGTTTGCCTTGGTGTTTAGTATGCCCGCCAGAAAAGGAGTGATTTCTTTTTCTAAAAGAGCAAAACAAGAAACAGTAATTTTTAACAGGTAGTAACAAAATAAGTTTCATGAAGCGCACAATTTTATGTTAGTTAATAGCTGAAAAAACTCAGGGTGATATTTGCAAATCTTACTTTATTACTGGCACCAGCTACTGGTAATGAAAATTGTTGTTTGTCATCAATACTTGATCAAGTTTCTGACAAAGCACATTGTACTATTCCAATATGTTAGCTACTGTACATAAGCACACAATTTGATGTTAGTTTACCATTATACTGGTGCTTAGCCAGGATAACTAAGTTACATGTAGGGGCAAGAGTAATACATGTATCTAGTGGGAGTGGGGCCGGGTCATAAAGAATATGATGCACAGAATCACCTGAGCCACATAGCAGTGAGATAGGGGCGAGGACAAGAGGGTGTGTCACCCTCTCATCAGTGGAGGGGGTTGGGTGCACCCCCCCCCCAAAAAAAAAAACAAAAAACTTTGAAATTCAAGACAGTAAAACACAGTTACCTTGACTCTATGTCCATTTGTGTCCATAAGTTGCGAACAAGCATAAATATCTAGATACTAAAATGTCTTTTCGGATGTTCATTATATGGGTTAACAGGAGAAAGGGGTGGGGGCATGAATGAAATTGAGGAGGGCATGTGCCCCCTCCAGCCCCCAAGCATACAGTGTGGCCACCGTGGACTGGTCACTTTCCATGTGTGGGCAATATTTCTGCGGATATTAGTTTTCAAACATTGTTTACAGCAATAATCATCAAAAATTTAATTAATGAACCACAGGATACAATTCGGTGCTTCATTAAATAAAATTTTATTGATGATGATTTTCTATTACCTGGAAAAAACATGCATGGACATCATGCACTGCCCATGCAAGGATTATGACCAGCAACTGTACTGTATATCTGTGTCACTGCTATGAGCAGGGACTCCTCTAAATGGGTGGGTATGTTTACAAATATTAATATTTTTTAACACCTGATAACGAAGTAATATAAGTTTATAAACAACCACACAATTGACTTTTAATTACAATACTCCTAATTCCAATTAAACATATATGAATGTTTATTAATTTTGTGAAATTTTTACACTGCGTATGAAGCTTAGTTGGGCCTGTATGTTTGTTAAAACTGCCCTTCCACTATGGAGGACTTTTTGAAATCAGTCTACACTGGATTGTGTGGTATTCCTTTGTGTAAAACAGTGTATTCATTGTAATAATATTCATGCAAAAGTTCATGTTCGTTGTTTGTTTCAGGCCTCATAATCTACAGAATAGCATGGGTGGCGATGTTTTCCATTGCTTGAGTGCAAGAAGGCTTTGCAATGCTATAGCATAAGCCTTGTTGCACTCTAGGGACAAATTTATCAATTTTAATAACATGGGTAAAATATTGGACATGAACCATTTAATTTTTTTTTTTTTTTTTTTTTTTTTTTAGCTCACTTCAACAAGAGTCAAGCAGGGCTTATCTAATCACTCTCCGTCCATTGTCCATCCGTCTGTCATCCATCAACACCATGTTTTGGTCAGTTCAAGTTAAAGTTTGTGTGAGTAATGGTACCAAAGGGGTATTACATTTTTGTTTAACTCAACGTGCCCAGCCCCATAGGGAGGGGGTGGGGTAAAATGCTCCCAAAATATTTTTAAAATCTTATGAACCAGTGGGTACAGTGACTTGATATGTATTATGGAACTACCTTTTGAGGTGTAGAATCACGTGTGTTCAAACGTACTTTGTGAAGCAATATTTGGCTTTGTAATGGCAGGGGTCAGATTTTTGGTACCACCCAAAATTTCTATTTTCCGAACCGATGGTCCAATTTGAATGAAATTCAGTATGTGGTTATATTGGGTCATAAGTACTTGCCCCATGCAAAAAAAACCCTGCATCCCCATGGGAACCCCAGGAGCAAAAAATAGAAATATTTTCAAACTCCCATGTTTCCCAAACCACTTGGAACAGAGAACTGTTATGTGGTATGAAGCATCATTAGGACCAGTAGAATTGAATGGTAGAAAAAAATGCCCTCTGTTGTTGTTAGGGAGTTCTGCAGATGGCATCAGAATAATGTTGGCGCAGCATTTTTGCAAACATTTTAGAAAATCTTTTCTCCAGAACCAATGTTCAGAATCTTTTGATATTTGGTATAGGGCATCCATAGAGGGGTCAGATACAAGTTTGTTAAAATGAAGCCCATTGGTTCATATTTGGACTCAATGCAGGAGCCCAAATTTTAAGGGGAATTTTCTTTAAAAATCTTCTTCAGAACCACAAGTCAGAATTTTTTAATGTTTGGTACCCTCATTGTTATGATGGTCAGATTCAAGATTGTTCAAACCAAGTCCCTATGTTAATATTTGGGCTTCCTTTTGTAGCCCCAATTTTAACTTTGGGCTATATGGGGAAGTTTTTTTTAAAAAATCTTCTTCTTCAGATCCACCAGTCAGAATGCTTTCGTATTTGGTATACAGTACGTGGAGAGTGGATTGTTACTAAATCACCCGCAGAGTGGAGTTATCACCCAAACTATGACTTTCAAATTTCATACATATGGACAAAAACACAAGCAACGTTTCGGCCAATGGACCCCCGGGTTTAACCCGGAGGTCCATTGATTAAAACTTTGCCTGCGCTTGTTATGCTTTGCAACAAATTTGCAATTATTGCTTGGGTGGAATCTCCACTCTGTGGGTGATTTAGTGATAATACACTCTCCACGTATTGTACAACATCTCTAAGGGGGGAGGAGGGGTGGGTGTGAGATTCAAGTTTGTTCAAATTGGATCTGTAGGTTAAAATTTGGGCTCGCTATGGTAGCCTAAATTTTAACTTCGTGCAATATGAAGAAATTTTAAAATTTTGTTCTTCAGACCCACCAGTCAGAATGCTTTCATATTTGGTATACAGCATCTCTAAGGAGATCAGATTCAACTTTGTTCAAATCGAGTGCCTGGGTTGATATTTGGGCTCCCTATGGGAGCCAGAAGTGGCCAAGTAGCTGAAGAATTAGACATTTTTTATTCAGTACCCTCTAGAGGTGAAGAGTAATCTACATAGGTTGTATCAAGGGGCTTGAGTGGAGAGCTCCACATTTTACATCATGATCAACTAAAGAAAAGGCATGATGCTTGGACTGTTTTTGTCACTCCTGAGGGGCTCAAAGATTTGCAGTGTATCCTATGGAGATGGATTGCTTAATGTAGATTCATTCTTGGACTCTTATATCGTGTTCTGTTCTCTGTTTATATCGTGTTCTGTTCAAGGTGAGCACTTCAGGCCCTGTGGGGCCTCTTGTTTATTAGCTTACCTGAGCGAAGCTCAAGGGGAGCTTTACTAATCACTTTCTGTCCGGCGTCCGTCGTCCGTCGTCCGGCGTCCGTCGTCGTCCGTCCGGCGTTAACTTTACATTATCGACTTCTCCTCCTAAACCACTAGCCCAATTTTATTCAAATGTTGGCTAAATGTTTATTACCTAATGCCAATTCAGATTTGTTCAAATGAAGTTGCCCCTCCTCCTGGGTGGTGCCACGCCCCCAAGGGGCACCAAAATCTTTGTAAATCTTCTTCTCATGAACCAGCAGTAGCAGAGACTTGATATTTGGTGTGCAGCTTCCTTTTGAGGTGTAGACTCAGATTTGTTCAAGAGAAGTTTGTGGGGCTATACTTGACGTTGTTATGAGAGGGGCAAAATTTTTTGCCCCGCCCAAAATTTCTATTTTCCAAACCGAGAGGCTGATTTAAACCAAATTTTATGTGAGGGCTTATTGGGTCATGGGTACTTGATTTATGCAAAAAAAATTTTTCCCGCAGCCCCGTAGGAACCGCAGGAGCTAAAAATAGAAAAAATTTAAAACGCCCATATCTCCAAAACTGCACGGCACTGAGAATTTTTATTTGGTGTGCAGCTTCCTTAGGACCAACAGAAAGGATTGGTAAAAAAAAATTGCCATCGGTTTTATCATAGGGTACAGTTTCGGGACTTTGAAAAAGTGCTGAGTCAGCACTTTTTAACACTGTAGGCAATGGGAAAAACATTAAAAAATCTTCTTCTCCAGATCCAGCAGGCAGAATCTTTTGATATTTGGTATGCAACATTGTAGGGTGGATCTGATTCAAGTTTGTTCAAATCGGCCCCCTGGGTTCATATTTGGGCTCAGTATAGGAGCCCGATTTCGAACTTAGTGCATTTCAGGCAAATTTCTTAAAAAATCTTCTTCTCCAGATCCAGCAGGCAGAATCTTTTGATATTTGGTATGCAACATTGTGGGGTGGATCTGATTCAAGTTTGTTCAAATCGGCCCCCTGGATTTATATTTGGGCTCAGTATAGGAGCCCAAATTTGAACTTACTGCATTTCAGGCAAATTTCTTTGAAAATCTTCTTCTCCAGATCCAGCAGGCAGAATCTTTTGATATTTGGTATGCAACATTGTAGGGTGGATCTGATTCAAGTTTGTTCAAATCGGCTCACTAGATTCATATTTGGGCTCACTATAGGAGCTCGAATTTGAATTTAGTGCATTTCAGGCAAATTTCTTCAAAAATCTTCTTCTCCAGATCCAGCAGGCAGAATCTTTTGATATTTGGTATGCAATGTTGCGGGGTAGATCTGATTCAAGTTTGTTCAAATCGGCCCCCTGGATACATATTTGGGCTTACTATAGAAGCCCGAATTCGAACTTAGTGCATTTCAGGCAAATTTCTTAAAAAATCTTCTTCTCCAGATCCAGCAGGCAGAATCTTTTCATATTTGGTAAGCAACATTGTGGGGTGGATCTGATTCAAGATTGTTCAAATCGGCCCCCTGGGTTAATATTTGGGCTCAGTATAGGAGCCCGATTTCGAACTTAGTGCATTTCAGGCAAATTTCTTAAAAAATCTTCTTCTCCAGATCCAGCAGGCAGAATCTTTTGATATTTGGTATGCAACATTGTAGGGTGGATCTGATTCAAGTTTGTTCAAATCGGCCCCCTGGGTTCATATTTGGGCTCAGTATAGGAGCCCGATTTCGAACTTAGTGCATTTAGGCAAATTTCTTAAAAAATCTTCTTCTCCAGATCCAGCAGGCAGAATCTTTTGATATTTGGTATGCAACATTGTGGGGTGGATCTGATTCAAGTTTGTTCAAATCGGCCCCCTGGATTCGTATTTGGGCTTAATATAGAAGCCCGAATTCGCACTTAGTGCATTTCAGGCAAATTTCTTCAAAAATCTTCTTCTCCAGATCCAGCAGGCAGAATCTTTTGATATTTGGTATGCAACATTGCAGGGTGGATCTGATTCAAGTTTGTTCAAATCGGCTTCCTAGATTCATATTTGGGCTCACTATAGAAGCTCGAATTTGAACTTAGTGCATTTCATGCAAATTTCTTAAAAAATCTTCTTCTCCAGATCCAGCAGGCAGAATCTTTTCATATTTGGTAAGCAACATTGTGGGGTGGATCTGATTCAAGTTTGTTCAAATCGGCCCCCTGGGTTTATATTTGGGCTCAGTATAGGAGCCCAAATTTGAACTTAGTGCATTTCAAGCAAATTTATTAAAAAATCTTCTTCTCCAGATCCAGCAGGCAGAATCTTTTGATATTTGGTATGCAACATTGTGGGGTGGATCTGATTCAAGTTTGTTCAAATCGGCTTCCTAGATTCATATTTGGGCTCACTATAGAAGCTCGAATTCGAACCTAGTGCATTTCAGGCAAATTTCTTAAAAAATCATCTTCTCCAGATCCAGCAGGCAGAATCTTTTGATATTTGGTATGCAACATTGCGGGGTGGATCTGATTCAAGTTTGTTCAAATCGGCCCCCTGGATTCATATTTGGGCTCACTATAGAAGCTCGAATTCAAACTTAGTGCATTTCGGGCAAATTTCTTCAAAAATCTTCTTCTCCAGATCCAGCAGGCAGAATCTTTTGATATTTGGTATGCAACATTGTGGGGTGGATCTGATTCAAGTTTGTTCAAATCGGCCCCCTGGATTCGTATTTGGGCTTAATATAGAAGCCCGAATTCGCACTTAGTGCATTTCAGGCAAATTTCTTCAAAAATCTTCTTCTCCAGATCCAGCAGGCAGAATCTTTTGATATTTGGTATGCAACATTGCAGGGTGGATCTGATTCAAGTTTGTTTAAATCAGCCCCCTGGATTCATATTTGGGCTTAATATAGAAGCCCGAATTCGCACTTAGTGCATTTCCGGCAAATTTATTAAAAAATCTTCTTCTCCAGATCCAGCAGGCAGAATCTTTTGATATTTGGTATGCAACATTGTGGGGTGGATCTGATTCAAGTTTGTTCAAATCGGCTTCCTAGTTTCATATTTGGGCTCACTATAGAAGCTCGAATTCGAACTTAGTGCATTTCAGGCAAATTTCTTAAAAAATCTTCTTCTTCAGATCCAGCTTCAGAATCTTTTCATATTTGGTAAGCAACATTGTGGGGTGGATCTGATTCAAGTTTGTTCAAATCGGCCCCCTGGGTTTACATTTGGGCTCCGTATAGGAGCCCAAATTTTAATTTAGTGCATTTCAGGCATATTTCTTAAAAAATCTTCTTCTCCAGATCCAGCAGGCAGAATCTTTTGATATTTGGTATGCAACATTGTAGGGTGGATCTGATTGTGATTCATGAACGTATTTATTTGTAAAGTTGATAGAATCTTAGACAAAATTTGCAGAAAAGATCTACTATAGAAGGGGTGGTATCCAGGGTGAACCGTTTACCCAAATCTAGCAGTACTAATGCATTATTCACACAAATCTTCGTTCAAATTTTATGACCCCTCATTGGAACACACGCATTCAGCTCATTCCAACAAAGGTCATATGCCATGTTTTCGAGACAAAGGAATAAAAATTTTAGTTATTCATGAAATTTTTAGGCAACTGTTGTCTGTTATTCACATTGCTTCATGAAATTTCAGTACTTTTAGAAGTTACCTCAGTAATCAAGGGTTAATTCCCCTTAATTAAATGTCGCCTCTAAAAAACAACCACTTTGCATATCTTACCTTTTTACCAGCATAACTGCCAAAACTTGTCAGCATTCTTCGCAAAAATCGCTATTCAAATTTTAATTTTTGTCTCTTAAACATACATGTATTTATCGCTTGTAAATACCCCATTGGAATGAGCTTTTTGAGCTCATTCCAATGAGAGGTCGCACACCATGCTTTTTGAGTCAAAAAAGCAATTTTTTTAGTTATTCCAGAATTTCGTACGTAAAACACAGCTTTATGACTTCACATTAAAATGAGCTCTCTAAGCTTGTTCCAATCAACATTCACGCACTATGTCTTTCACACAAAAAATAAAATTTTCCATTTATTCAGGAATTTTGTTTGCAAGAACACTCTTACCCCCCCCCCCCCACACACACACACACAAACACACACACACACACACACACACACACACAAACACAGACACACACATCTAAAAGTTCGTCAGCAAAAAAACAGTTACTTCAATTTTTAAATGCATTACAGGAACAACTTGCCTAATCAAATTTAAATACTTTTGCATCATTCTGTATCTAGAACAAACCATTTACCATATCTTTACGCAAAATTCTCCAGCATCATTCACAAAAAAACACCATTATTTATATATTCACATTTCTGTCTCAAAAATATACCTGATCTTCCCATACCCCTATTGGAATAAGCTGTTTGAGCTTGTTCCAATGATGATAAAAAAAAATAAAATTTGTGAAAATTTTTGTTTTCTTGCATGCAAATATATACATGTAGCACATGGAAGATATCCACAGTTGGGGAGAGATGTCCAAGGCTATCTCTTCACATTCCTTGTTTGTGCTTCATGCTAAACCAGTTTGTCTGCAGAGATAAATTTGCTTTATTAAAAATCATTGGAGATTGGCCACACACCAATGATTTTAAATAAAACTAATTTTAGGTAACAAATGTTGAACTTCAAACAAAATCTATCACACAACCAGTTAATGTTGATGAGGCATGACATGGTGAAGGTGACCTAAAATACTTCTTAGAGTCACTTTGTCAGGTGAGCGATTAAGGCCACGTGGGGCCTCTTGTTTATTTATTGGGTTTTAACAACACTTTCGAAAACCAGCAGCTACAAGTGTCTTCTCTCCTTGAACCAAGCTTCTCACCCAACTGCAGCACTCATGGTCCACTGAGTTTTTAGCTCACCTGACTTTCAGTCAGGGTGAGGTGTGCATGTAGTGATCACTCGCCGTCCGTCGTCCGTGAACATGGTGTTTGCGTCTTCTCCTCCAAAACTGCTGAACCGATTTAAGTGAAATTTGAGATGCTTGTTTGTTATGACATTGCATTTTGATTTTGTTTAAATCAAGTTGCCCTCATCAGTAGGGCCATGTCCAAAAATTTTGCCTAAATCTTAAAAAATCTTCTTGTGAACCAGGAGTAGCAGAGATTTGATATGTGGTGTGCTGCTTCCTTTTGAGGTGTAGACTCAGTTTTGTTCAAGAGAAGTTTGTGGGTCTTTATTTGCCTTCATTGTTGGAGGGCAAAATATTTTCCCGTTCCCCCATGGGAACTGCAGGAGCTAAAAATAGAACAAAATTCAAAACGCACATATCTCCAAAACTACATGGCCCTGCGAATTCTTATTTGGTGTGAAGCTTCCTTGGGACCAACAGAATGGAATGGTCTAAACAAATTTCTGTCAGGTCTATCATGGAGTACTTTTTCGCCACTTTGAAAAAATGCTTAGTCAGCGTTCTGTAACACTGTGGGTAATGGAGAAGCATTTAAGACTTTTCTTCACCCAATTCACTCATCCAAAACCTTTCAAATTTCACATATACCATCTTTGGAAGATTTTTTTACATGTTTATTGAAATCAAATCCCTGGGTCCATATTTGGGCTCTCTATGGGAGTCCAAATGTTGAAATTAGTGCAGTATGAGGAATATTCTTTAAAAATCTTTTTCTTCAGACCCACCAATCAGAATCTTTTGATATTTGCTATGCACCATCATTAGGCGGATGAGACTTAAGTTTGTTCAAGCCAAGCCTATATTTTGGCTCACCAGGGGTTCGCAAATTGCGAGAACGGTGATTTCATTCCTGTGATGTTCTTGCAAATGCTTGTTAAGAAGATCCATATTTACCATTCCCGCAAAAAATATAAGCATTTTTTCATCAGATAAAATTTAATAAAATTAAATTAATTTTAGAGCTGAAACGATTAAAGGGTTTTCATGATTGATTAATCACATGGGTTAACCTTGGTTAACCGATTAATCACTTGCCCCAATAGGTAGCTGAATAATTGCTGTACCGTTGACCATTTATATAATTAAAACTTTACTCAGCATAATGGACAAAACCGGGCAACGCCATATACAAACATATCCATTCAAATTTTATTATATTTTCAATTTTTGTCTCAAAACATAGCTTATGACCCCTCATTGGAACAAGCTCATTGAGCTTGTTCCAATGGGGGTGGGGTGGGGGTCATAAGCTATGTTTTTGAGACAAACTTTGAAAATCTTTAGTAATTTAAGAATTTCTTGTGCAAGTATCGTCTGCTACCTGCATTTGGTAAAGGGTTGAGAATGACCGTTTTTAGCTACTGATACAGTATAATGATCATGCAAGTGAACAAATATTTTGGCACGTAACTGGCATGCATTTCTCTGTCTCATGCAATTAATGTGAGCCAGTGTGACAATGTTTGCCTGTTTTGGAGCAAGTTTGTTCCATAGTTAACCCATACAGGGTATTTTTTGTTTTAAAAAATTTGATTAGCAGTTTCCATCTTGGTTTCAAAAAGTGATGATAAATAGTGAATATAAGCTTACCCAGTATGAAAGAAAAATGGTTAGCAATTGGACATTTTTGTACAGCATTTTGCAATGTGAATCCAGCCATCAAATACCCTGCCATATAGTACCGTACTTCAAAAGTAATGGTTAACCGATCAATTACTTTTTTTTTATCAATCAAGATATTGATCATTGGTTAGTCGATTAATCGGTTAACCGTATCAGATCTAATTAATTTCTATAAACATGATTACTGCAATAGCCTTTGATGTGGTGGTTCAACAATCTAACAATCTATGTATTTGAAGATAAATAAGCATAATTCATGTGATTAAGACACATGTTGGAAATGGATCCCACAAAAAATATATTTGTGAAACCCTGGCTCACTGTGGCAGTCTGAATTATAACTTAGTTCAAAATGAGGAATTTTCTTTAAAAGACTTTTTCAGATCCAGCAGTCGGAATGTTTTGATGTTTGGTGTGCAGCATCCTTACAGGGGGAGAGGTGGGGGGATTAAAGTTTGTTTACACCAAGTCCCTGGGTTCATATTTGGGCTCACTGTGGGAGCCTGATTTATAACTTAGTTCAAAATGAGGAATATTCTTCAAAACTATTCTTCACATTCAGCAGTCAGAATGTTTTGATATATACAGTATCCTTAGGGAGGTGAGATATAAATTTGTTAAAGCCAAGTCCCTGGGTTCATATTTGGGCTTTCTGTCGGAGGCAATACTAGTTTTTAAGCCCATTTGACACAGACTGTAGCCCGAATTGTACCAAAATTTCTATTTTCCAAATTGAGAGGTTGATTTGAAGCAAATTTGATATGATGGGCTTATTGGGTCGTAAGTACCTAATTTATGCCAAAACATTTTCCTGTTGCCCTGTGGGAACTGCAGGATCTAAATATAGGAAAAATTTAAAACGCCCATATCTTCAAAAGTACATGGCACTGAGAATTTTTATTTTGTGTGATGCTTCCTTACGAACAGCCGAAAAGAATGGTAAAAAAAAATTGCCATCAGTTTTATCATAGGGAAGTTTTCCAAGACTTATGCGGAGTCATCATTTTAGTAATGGGAAAAACATTAATGAATCTTCTTCTCCCATTCCACTGCTCCAAAGGCTTTTATGTTTCGCATGTAACATCTTTGGAACATTTATTCACATGTTTGTTGAAATTAAATCCCTGGGTCCATATTTGGGCTCTCTTTGATTTAGATTAGTGCAATATGAGGAATATTTTTTTTAAAAATTACAACTTAGTTCAATAAGAGGAATATTCTTTAAAATCCAGTAGTCAGAATCTTTTGATATTGGTATATAGCATCCTTAGGGATGTGAGATTCAAATTTGTTCAAGCTAAGTCCCTGGGTTCATATTTGGGCTCTCTGTGGGAGCCTGAATTATAACTTAGTTCAATATGAGGAATATTCTTTAAAAATCCTTTTTTTTTGAGGTCCACTGGTCAGAATCTTTGGATATTGTGTATAAGATTTTCTTATGAGGGGCAGATGCAACTAAATGTTCAAATAAATTCTCTGGGTTGATATTTAGGCTACCATGTCAGGTGAATGCCATCAGGCCCTCTGGCGGCTCTTGTTTATTTTCTGTTTGACAACATTGCCTTGGCTCTTCTATCTATATTTTTCATTTTAAGTTAGTCACTACTTTTATGTAGGCTTCCAAAATTTGTTACTGCATGTCTGTCTGTCTGTCCTTCAGATGAAATGTTTCTTTGCTTTTCATTTGCCTGGCTCAACACTTTAAAACACACAAAATATGGTCTGGCAAGTATTGAGTAGTTTATCAAAAAAGTGGTAGTCGAGTACTACGAGTACTGAGTACTTTGGACCCAGCCTATCACAAATATATTAAACATCAAAGAGTATATTATTTACTTGAAACAAATACAGTACAGTGGCTGTGCACTGCTCACTTTCCATTGATGGGCAATATTTCCACGAATACAATAATATTTGATGTCAAACACTGACTATAGGTATAATCATCAAAAATTTAAGTATTGAAGCACCAGGTACAACCTGGTGCTTCATCAATTAAAATTTTGTAGATGATGATTTTTATTGACTGGTAAACGCATGAGTGGACATCACTGCCCACGCGTGTATTTACAACCCGTTCACAGCGACTGTACTGCAACTGATTTGTCCTCTTTGTGAACATATTTTCTACAATTTCACTCCTTTTGACAGAGTGTGTGCCTGTGGGGATTAAAACCAAAATAGTGAAAGTGCATGTGGATATTTGCAGCACAAGCACAGCACTAATGAATCAATATTTGATGATTTTAGGAATTTTAACAGTGTCATGAGATACCACAGTAGCAGGTACTGGTCGTTCTGTTGGAAAAAATCACTGTTTTATGACTCGAGGTGCCTTAACTGAGAAAACTTAGGCTTTTTCTTACAAAGATTGCAAAATATCAAACACAATGTGAAATGTGTTCAGAAGCAAGAATGTGATTAAAAAACAATGGGAAATTCATGTCACCATCAATTTATTTATAAATTAATATAGTTTTTTAGCTCACCTGAGCAAAGTTCAGTGGGAGCTTTACTGATCACATTCTGTCCGCCGTCCGTCCGGCGTTAACTTTACATTATTCAAATGTTGGATAAATGTTTATTACCTAATGCCAATTCAGATTTGTTCAAATGAAGTTGTCCCCTTCTGGGTGGTGCCATGCCCCCAAATCTTCTTCTCATGAACCAGCAGTAGCAGAGACTTGATATATGGTATGCGGCTTCCTTTTAAGATGTAGACTTGTATTTCTTTAAGAGAAGTTTGATGGGCTATATTTGGCGTCGTTATATGGGGAGGGGGGGGGGTCAAAATTTTTGGCCCTGCCCAAAATTTCTATTTTCCGAACCCAGAGGCTGATTTGAACCAAATTTTATGTGAGGGCTTATTGGGTCATAAGTACCTAATTTATGCCAAATTTTCTTTTTCTGTAGCCCTGTGGGAACCGCAGGAGCTAAAAATAGAAAAAAGGAAAATGTCATATCTCCAAAACTGCACGGCACTGAGAATTTTTATTTGGTGTGAAGCTTCCTTAGGACCAACAGAAAGGATTAGTGCAAAAAAAATGCCATTGGTTTTATCATAGGGTACAATTTCAGGACTTTGAAAACACGTTTTAACACTGCAGGCAATGGGAAAAACATTAAAAAAATCTTCTTCTCTAGATCCAGCAGACAGAATCTTTTGATATTTGGTATGCAACATTGTAGGGTGGATCTGATGTGAGTTTGTTCAAATCGGCCCCCTGGGTTTATATTTGGGCTCAGTATAGGAGCCCAAATTCAAACTTAGTGCATTTCAGGCAAATTACTTAAAAAATCTTCTTCACCAGATTCAGCTAGCAGAATCTTTTGATATTTGGTATGCAACATTGTGGGGTGGATCTGATTCAAGTTTGTTCAAATCGGCCCCCTGGATTCATATTTGGGCTCACTATAGAAGCATTTCAGGCAAATTTCTTTAAAAATCTTCTTCCCCAGATCCAGCAGGCAGAATCTTTTGATATTTGGTATGCAACATTGTGGGGTGGATCTGATTCAGATTTGTTCAAATCGGCCCCCTGGTTTCATATTTGGGCTCACTATAGAAGCCCGAATTCGAACTTAAAGCATTTCAGGCAGATTTCTTAAAAAATCTTCTTCTCCAGATCCAGCAGGCAGAATCTTTTGATATTTGAGATACAACATTGTGGGGTGGATCTGATTCAAGTTTGTTCAAATTGGCCCCCTGGGTTTATATTTGGGTATAGGAGCCCAAATTTGAACTTAGTGCATTTCAGGCAAATTTCTTTGAAAATCTTCTTCTCAAGATCCAGCAGCAGAATCTTTTGATATTGGGTCTGCAGCATGCTTAGGGGGGTGAGATTCAAGTTTGTTCAAGCCAAGTCCCCGGGTTCATATTTGGGCTCAATGTGGAAACCTGAATTGTAACTTAGTTCAAAATGACGAATTGTCTTTAAAAATCTTCTTCAGATCCAGCAGTCGGAATGTTTCGATATTTGGTATGCAACATCCTCAGGGGGGTGAGATTCAAGTTTGTACAAGCCATGTACCTAGGTCCATATTTGGGCTCACTGTGGGAACTTGAATTGTAACTTAGTTCGAAATGAGGAATTTTCTTAAAAAATCTCTTCAGATCCAGCAGATGAATGCTTTTTTTATGCAGCATCCTTAGGAGGCAAGATTCAAGTTTGCTCAAGCGATGTCTCTAGGTCTATGTTTGGGCTCACTGTGGGAGCTCGAATTGTAACTTAGTTCAAAATGAGGAATTTTCTTTAAAAATCTTCTTCTTCAGATCCAGCAGTCAGAATGTTTTGATATTTGGTGTGCGGCATCCTTGGGGGGGGGGGGGGGGGGATTCAAGTTTGCTAAAGCCAAGTCCCTGGGTTCATATATGGGCTCCCTGTGGGAGCCCAAATTATAACTTAGTTCAATATGAGGAATATTCTTTAAAAATCATTTTTTTAGATCCACTTGTCAGAATCTTTGGATATTTGGTATAAGCTTGTCTTAGAAGGAGTAGATGCAACTTGTTGAAGTCAATTTTCTGGGTTGATATTTAGGCTACCATGTCAGGTGGGTGCTCTCAGGCCCCCTGGGGCCTCTTGTTTGCATACTGGGAGGTTGGGGGGGGGGGCACATCCAGGGCTATAATTTACCCCATCACCTGGTAAAAGAATATTTGACATCATTTGTTGAGATAAAATGGCACTTTCTATTGATATTGGTGAATTAAATAGCCTCAGCCAGGGCTTATAAGAATCTGAGAATCGATTCCCATAGAGATCCGTGCAACAAAACCAGTGGGAAACCATGTAGCTTCTTGTAACATTGCTGCTAGGATTCACATGAATAGAACTGAGGTTTGTTTGAATCGTGTCTCTGGGTTAATATTTGGTCTATCTATTGAAGCCCAAAGTTTAACTTAGTGCAGTATGAGGAAATTTCTTTAAAACTCTATTTTTTCAGATCCACCGGTCAGAATCCTTTCATATTTGGCTTACAGCATCTCTTAGGGGGTCAGATTCAGGTTTGTCCAAGCCAAATCTATGGGTTAATATTTGGGCTCATTATGGGAGTGCAAATTAACTCAAAGCAACATGAGAAAATTTCTTTAAAAATCTTTTTCTTCAGACCCACTAGTTAGAATGCTTTAATATTTGGTGTACAACATCTCTGGGGAGGTCAGATGTACATTTGTTCCAGTTTGGTTCCTGCCAGTCAGAACCCTTTCATATTTGGTATCGCAGGAAAGGGGGTGGGGGGGAGGAGCCGATTTGAGTTTGTTCATTTCGGGTTCATGGTTTAATATTTGGGCAGGGGTGGGTTAGGTTCGAGGTTGTTCATAAATGTTCAAATCCATTCCTTAGAGCTTTTCCATAAAATTTGCCTTTCAAGCTGCAGTGACACAACAACCCTTGGAAGTTTGGCAGTACTTGTCTACAGCTGTCAGAATTGGAAGCAATCAGGAAGACCTATGCTAATAATCAATCATCTGACATGGACACTAAATTATGAATAATTTCCTAACATTATTCCTATGTAGTGTACATGAACCTTGACTAACTGAATCTGACCCAAAATACTTCTCTGAACCACCTCGTCAGGTGAGCGATTAAGGCCCCTGGGGGGAGGCGGGGGGGGGGAGGTAAAAATCAGTAGTTGGTGTTGTGAAAATTAAAAAGCTGTATTGGGTAAAGGGTTAACGTGTATTATCAGTATGCAACAGGGGTTCAATCATACTGACCTAATAGGATCCTGGCCCATAGCAGGTCTGAATTCTCGGAACGATTTCCGCAAGAAGCCAAATGGATTCTCCCAAATTTAGAGGAACTATAAGACTTGCACAACCCCAATTTTTAAACAAAATTGACATATTGTTTTATGGTTGTGGGGCACTGTTTATCTTGCTGTTTGGTTAATTAAAACAGATTTTGTGAAAAGGTTTTGTGTGCTGATGCAGATTTTAGTTTTATTTTGGGATTTGGGTAGTTTCAAAGAAATCTGTGAATTCTTATCCCTCCCAACTTATTAGGTTACAGAGTAGAAATTCTGTCGGAGGCAATACCAGTTTTTAAGTCCATTTAACACAGACTGGACAGGTCTCTTCAAAAGAACAAATTTCCCATGCTTTGGACTAGACAGAAGCCAAAAGTTGAATTCTATTGCAGAAATGACTCTTTCATCACATGAAAGAGGTAAATGCATCTTTGGTAGGGTTGGGTTTGCTCATAGGTATAGCTGTTGTAAATATTTTAATTAGATTTACCTGCCTCGAAAAGTAGCGCTCGGAAATTATGTAATTCTCAAATCTAAGCAGTCTTGGGAAAATATATTGTTTCAATAAACATTTGAAGAAGTCTACTGACATTTTGCATTACTGTTGAATATTCCAGATGAATAAAGAGGACGATTTGAGGACTTTTAGAACCTAAAAATTTGTTTGACTATTGGTGTGTTTTGTTTGGGAATTCCCTGAGAAATATGAGCATGTGACCAGCACTTCCCTTTTTGTTAGTTTTTCTTTTATTTGTTGCATGACCCCCTGTTTAAAAATCAGAAAAAGGTTGTCTGAAGTCTATACTTGACAAAAAATATTTGAATACTAAATTTAAAATGATGCGACCATATTTTTTTTTCGCCTGAACGTTATAATGGTCGCCTATGGGAAAATATTTAGTACTGTGAAACGTATTCATGTTTGGCTGGAATTAAACAATTGCAGGAATTCGATTGAATAAACCAAAATGTTTTTGGAGTAATGGTTGGGGAATGAAATATTTCAATATGTTGGATACTTTGGGGTTCCTTCTTACGCCTTGCGTATTGTCATATTACGACTTGAACATTTCTCTCTGAGTTCAGGATTATTCTGAAAGATATCTTTACAACATTCTGGGGATAGTAAATCAGAGGAAGGTTTTATCTTACACGGCACTTAGATCATGTAGTGTCAGGTGGTACGTTTTTCAGTAGTACAGGTTTTAGTGGAACACAATGCAGTGCGATAGATAGATTGGAACAGGGGAAGCAACAGAGTGGAACATGTGTTTCTTCGTAACTGTTTTGTAAATGGCTCGTGATTATAAACAAGAATAAATGTTGTTTACAAGACTTAGTTCAACACCATACTCATTAACTCTGACCTCTGGTAATGTTTAACAAAACAGATCGGAAAACAAATTTTATTAAATGACTTCAACAGATAGGCCCCTAATACCCCCATAATTTGCGCATCAAGTTTAGCAAGCCGAAAACAAGAATCCCGACTTTCCCAAATTGTATCATTCCTTCCGCAAGCAAGGCTCACGTGACACGCACAGAATTCTGAGGCGACAATTTTACAAACGCGAAGTGACTTCTTAGAGCACAGTCCAGACAAACGTTCCTTTCGAGGTCGGTTTGATAATGCTTTGCGTAAGAATTTTCTCGAAGCTAATCCAACAAAAGCATCGAGATGGATTTGTCCTGTTTCATGAGTATATAAAATCAGAACGCATTTTCGTTCACCTTATTAGAATTTGAGTGTGGAGTGGATGTATTAAGCTGTATGAAGTGCACTTCATACAATGCTTGCACTTCATAAAATGCTTAACACGCCCATCTCACATTCACATTCCGATAAACGACAGATAATTCATTTCAATTCTAATAACCTAATTCAGAGTGTTTACTTGTATTACAATGTACCGTTACGTGGCCGAAGAGTGTGCCCTTTATATCATTACAGTCATATCACATTTTGTGAGCATGACATTTTTATTATTTTCAACATAGTTTGATACACGCGGTCTAGAATGGTGAACAGAAAAAACACCGTGAACAACCTGTGTGAATACTAACTAAAGTCCACCTACGACATTTACAGTGTAACAAATGGGAGGAATAAAGTAAAAACATTCATATGATAGGAAAAGTTTTCATCCAGTCATGAAGAAATCACTTCGACCAATCACTTACAACAAATCGGATATCATTAAAGAAAATTTAATTATAATATGTAATCTCGTGATTATAATTTCCATTTGTGTATTCAATATTTAAACAACCACTGCCATGCAAAAATAAATACATTATCATAACAGTCCAGCAATATGGGTTGTCATATTCTATCTCGTTGACTTGAAGAGATCAAACGGGAGTCTTACGGGTCCTGTTCCACCTCGGCGACCCGGTCTCAGTGACTCGTCGTGATAAAACAGCCGAGATCAATTGATTATAAATATAATTTGTGTGTTTCAGCAAATTCGATATTACTTAAAGAGGTGTCTTTTCTAAGGCATAGACTTTGCTGCATGATTTACAGATACCGCGTAAGCATGCAAATAATCATGTTTTAAACGTGAAAGAAATTGAATTATTTCTTCTGGGCCAGGAATATAAAATCAGTCCTGCCATCGTAGATTCGCTCCATATCTGGATCAACGTCAACCGTATTTGTCGACCAGTCCAAAACTTGATACCCCGCTGCCTCGAACGCTTTTGCTCTTTCTTCTGGACTGATAAGCTGACCGTTTGTTTGTATCTTCTGGTCATTCACAGAATAGAAGGTGGAATTATCACCGATATACAGAAATAGGCCGCCAGGTTTCAAAAGGTTTATACAGTTCATTAGCACGTCTTTCAACTGTTGAACATGCATAATCACTTCATCCATACAATACGGTGCGGCAACGAAATCGAACGACTTTTGTATTGGTCCGATTGGATTCGTCTGTAACATGTCACAAAACAATATGGATCTGATCTTTTTTCTCAGGGCGTTCTCTATGTCTTCTGCCTTTGTCCTGTAACGATACAAGAAGTCATGTTACAGATAAATTGTACTGAAAACAGAGAAATTACTCAATCATGGTATGGATGGAGTGCAATGCGATAAAACATTTTGAAATGAAGGGCATATTCAAACCACACGTGCTTTGCATCACATGACGATAAAGTTACAATTTATGATTTTTGTCTCCCCCTTTTTATTGAATATAGCCTCAGGGCGATGCTGTTATATTAGCCTTGTTGGCAAATAGAGACACCCAATTACGTCACTTTCAAAACTGATACACGCAATCAATGACTGACACAATGTTGTGTGATTTGATGTATCAATTTATACATTGGTCACAGCCCTGCCAATATGTGTATTTGTTCTACAGCAAGACTCATATATGGGATATCACACTGCGTAGAGTTTTTCATTATCATGTAATCATTCGCAAGCATTCCATTGCTGCAGTGTGTAACAACTCTAATACATAGTCAGTAGAAGGACGGGTCGACCATTTGCAGTACTCCGGGTAGGACCATGGAAACAAAGTCTTTAGCTAAATGACTGTCACGGCGTGTGGGTTGTCATGGTAGTCCACATAGGCGGCCATATTGTGATGTGACGGTGAAACGGGTTACTAAATATGCACCCCCGTGTTACATGTCTCTGTGCTCCATTATGTTCGATGGAGGTCGCCATCGTGGTCTATTTGTTTTCACCGGTAGCTATGCGGCGGCCGCGGAGGACTATACTTTCTTTCTTGGTAGCATGGCATACAAACCTTAATACGCCCTTTACACATCCATACTCCATCGACACATACTTCATTTCAGTTGTTATAATTTAATTCAGAGTAGCTGTGTGTATTATAATGTACCCTCAAGCGGCCAAAGTCTCCGACATTTATATCATTGAAGTCATATTAACTTTTGTGGAGACTACAGTTTTATTATTGTCAACGCTGGCCAATATTGGAAGGGAAAACCATTATGAACTGCCCACGTGTGCACTAACAACCCATCTGCAACAATTACAGCTTAAGTGCACCTTTCGACTCGCCCATATTTGTTTATTTGGTACGGGGGGGTGGGGGGGGGGGGGTACAAAGCAACAGCATGCATAAGATAGGAAAATTATTCACAGAAAAACTCACCTCGACCAAATACATGTACGCAGTTCAATATCATTAAAGACAATTAAATTAGAATTTCTTGGAAAACACATTCTGTTCTAAAATTGTTTGCTAGCCAGTATGCTGTACAGTCGCCGTGTACTGGTCGTAATCCGCGTGTGGGAAGAGATGTGCACGCGTACGTTTAGCAGGTAATAAAAATCATCATCTTCTATGTTTCAATTAATGAAGCACCGGCTCGTATCTGGCGCTGCATTCATTAATTTTTTGATGATTATTCATATAATCAGTGTTTGGAATCTGCTATTAGTGTGTTTGTGTGGACATATTACCCACTCATGGAAGCTATCCAGTCCACTGCGGTTAATTTAATTTTAATAAAGGTAATTTAACATGCATATTAGCGCGCAAATGTGTCGCTCTCTCGAATATATGTGGCAGATCTCGTTCTTTGAGATTTTCTTCGCTTTGCCAGGCTTTCAGGAAATCTATATTTGGTTTCGCAAAATCGGACAAACAGATATCATCGCAATGTTCTGTTGCATGCATTAAGAACAACGGAAGTGAGCATGTTCCGATCTCTAACATGAACCTTCCCTTCAGCATCCCTGGAATATAACATCAGTTGTTTTTTTTAACAATTCAATTTGCAGTCTTCCAAGCCTCAGCATTTTTAAAATCAAATAGCTGATAGGTTGCCGAAGCACAGAACAAAGTAAAGCCGTCTACACACTAAATGTGAAGCGAGCATTCAGGGCGTTACTATTAAGATACAACACAACGAAGATAGTGTTCATGAATCAACGACTCGTGAAATGCAGGGAAAGCACAACAAGGATCGTTGATTCCTGTCCTCCACATCCTACAAGAGGTGTGTTCTGTATACCACGATTAAGCTTGAATTAAGTGGACGAAGCTGATATTTTTAAGGAAAAATGTTACATTTGGCGGTGTGTTCACTTTCTTGCTTGATAGTGTTTCATTCCAAGTATTTCCATCACGTAATAGCATCAATCCGATGAGGAACGACCAATCGGATGCGTTCTTGCATGGTGTTCTCACTCGTAGGCCGGATTTCACTTGTGGTGTACCACGAACATTTCTCAGCTTGTGTATTGCATCGAGCAATGTTTCATACACCTATCAACCGTGCCATTAGAAGTACTATATTACGATTTTTCTTCACATCGGTTTATTTTATTTTCAAAATAATTAATGATCGTCTACTAGGGAGAAATCCTTATCTGATCGTCAATGGCAACATTCTGATGAGCTTTTTCTTCTGCCTGTCAAATTATTATTCGCGAACAAATTTACTTAATTGAGGTTTTGGTCTCGCTGGTAATAGTGATTCTCGCTCTCGAAGAAAAATGCTTTCTTAATGTGGCCTTTGATAGTAAAGTTTACATAAAGTATACAAAAATATAATAAATAAATAAATGACTTGATAAAATAAAAGTAATTAAATCACTAAATAAATAAGTTAACATGAATGAAACTTGAATATCGACTATCCAGTTGAATGGATATGGTGAAGTTTGTAGTCAAGAATATTTTCATACTAAATTTAGTTTAAACAGTATTTATTCATTAAATGACATGTGTACACATTTCACAATAACAGTAAGGTAACAAAAGTTCTGAACAACACCAGATACAATAGTATACACAAATCAATGAAAGTAGATTACTGTGTAAAGGAGGGATTCGACAGAAAGCTTAAAGCTTATGTAAGTCGTCTCCCTGATAACTTATGATAATAATATAATAACACTTTGGCCAGCCGCTGATTTGTCGCTGTTCTCGGACGAGAAGGCCATGGTTACCCCTGTACTCCCAACTGCCTCCCTATTCCCACGCTTCTCCTCTCCTCCCAACACTCGGAGACGAACTGCTTGATAATCTCCCTTGTCCCATTCTTCCCAATCTCTCCGATTAGCATATTAACCCTCTTCTTTGAGTCTCCCCCTAACAACATGTCCTTCATTCTCCCAACCCACTTCCCCATTATACTCCCAGTGAATCTCATTCTTTTAGGCTGATACTTTGGGCATTCTAGAAGAAAGTGTTCCAGGGTCTCCACCATGTCCAAGTTACACATCTGGCACTCCCTTTCGCCGTCTTTCCCAATTTGTCCCCTCAGCTCCAGGGATCGCGACCTCAGCTTGAACAATAGTGACCCCCCCAAAGGTGCCATCAAGGTACTCTTCAAAACCTGGCTTCTCTTTATCACGCAGACCACCCAAAGACCTCTTTGATTTGATCCCCTCTCGCCAATTATGGTTACAATCCTCCATGACCCTTTCTCTGACGATTTTTTTACCCTGGTTTGCCCCAACATCCAGGTCCGAGATCTCCAATGAGTAGTTCTCTACTAGCTCCTTCACTTGGACCATCCACCCGTTTTGATATTTGAGTTGAAAATTCTCAGGAACATTGCTTTACACCATCGGCTGTCGGGGAGATTTACCAAATAATTAAGATAACCGAGCTTCAACAGGTCTATCCTGTCCTTGATCCTCATCCACCCAAGATCACCCCTGATTGCTTCTAGCGCTGCGGCATTACTCGACCCCGTTATCCATCGGCCTGCATCGTTCTGCAGGATTTCCAAGCTCTTTACGGCCGTCTGGTTTAGGGGTACCACTTCCGTTCCGTATGCTATACTTGGCAGCCCCACCATTTCCCAAATGGTTTTCCCCACGAAAACCTTATTGAAACTGTTTCTCCCTAGAAGTTTCATTTGGTTAAGGATTCGCTTCCCCTTCAGAATCAATTTATTTGTGTGGTTCCGGTAGATGCCTCTTCCTGTAATGTTTATATTTACCCCCAAATACTCGTAATCGCCTGTCTCTCCCACACTCAGAAGTTTGCTGCTCCCTTCCGGAATGCTGAACTCACCCACTCTCCACCTTCGAGTGGTGTCCACTTTGCGGCCCACAGGTATAATTTTGCTCTTGCTTTCATTAAGTTCGAGTCTCCATTTGCTCCCATATTTCCCAACAATTTCCAGCATTTTCGTTAGCCCCTCTTCGCTTTCTGACACTAGAACCATATCGTCTGCAAAAAATAGCCCTGGGATCTTCAAGTCCCCAACTGCTACCCCCTCCTCGCTACGCAGGAGTTCATCTCCTAAACTTTGATGTACAATGCAAACAGGATCAGCGAAAGGATACACCCCTGTTTTAGGCCTATCTGCATAGGCACACGTTTTGTTGTAATGTTCCCCAGGCTAAGTTCACTCTGTACATCTTTATATAATGCTTTCATAATTCCAACAAATTCGCCTCCTAAGCCCATAGCCTCCAGCTTGCGCCACATACCTTCCCTCCATACTCTGTCGTATGCCTTTTTGATATCCAAAAAGGCCATAAACATCTTTTTCCTTTTTGCTTTCGCGGATTCTATCATTTGGGATAGTGTGAAAAGATGGTCAGTAACTCTCCTTCCCTTCCTGAAGCCATTCTGGATTTCTCCCAAAAAACTCTTCTCCTTAATCACCTCCTCTAGTCTCCCATACAGGACTTTACAGAAAACCTTTCCAATGTTGCTACTGACAGAGATCCCTCGATAGTTATCCAAAACGTCTTTTTCCCCCTTTTTGTGAATAAATGTCACTTTAGTTTCTCTCCACTCCTTTGGGACCTCTTGATTTTCTATGGCTAGATTGAATAGGGCAGTTAGGCTTTTCACGAGTTCCTCTCCCCCTTTTTTTGATAAACTCGTTAGGAATTTCATCCACTCCTCCCGCTTTTCCATCCCTTAATTTTGATATCACCTTTCGCACCTCCTCCGTTTTAATTTCGCTGCACACGAAGCTCGATGGGTTTTCCTCGACCTGATTCGGACACTCTGGTGGGCTCCCCATGCCCCATCGCTTATCGTTTACCCTTTCCCAGTGCTTGACTAGTTCTGATTCGACTTGATCTTGCTCGTCTGTAACTCTGCCATCTCCTTTAATACTCTGTGGGTTACTTCCTTTGTTACGTTTATTCACACATTTCCAAAATACGTTCGAACTCGACCCTACTGTCGTTCTTATCGTCCTAATAAGACTGCTATTTCGTACTCTCTGATTATCGTCTTTAATCTTATTTACTTTATTTCGTGCTTGGTGGTATTCTTCCTTAGCAACTGTGGCCTCATTGCTTTCCGCCCCCTTAAGTTTTCTACTTCTCCTGTATGCAGCACATTTAGCTTTTCTTCCCTTTATGGCCCTTTTCAGTTCTTCGTTCACTCTGTACCCAAGTTCCCGTGTTGGCACCCTGACCTTTCCTACACTTTCCTTTCCTGCCTCCACCAGGCTCGCAACTATGACGTCGGCCATCTTCTGGACACTGCCCCTCTTGGGTATGGTTGCAAGCTTTGGTTTCAGTTTTTCATTGAACTTCGCCCAGTCAGCATCTTTTTTGAGTTCCCAAATCTCCTTAGAGCTTCCTTTGCTTTTTACTAGAGTTTTGGCCCTGATCGTCACTGTAATCAAGTTGTGATCACTATCCACCTCCATTTTACCCTCATCATCCACTTCTACCCCTATCACCTCCCTCCATAAATTAATATCTGTGAGGATGTAGTCGATTATTGATTTTCTGTCGTTCCTCTCCCAGGTCCATTGCCCCTTACACCTCGTGTCCCTGTTCAGAATCTTCAGACCGAGCTCATTTGTGAAGTTCAACAGCTTCCTTCCATTCCTGTTGACTTTATTGTCCCCACCCTCTATGCCTTCTTCATCATTACCTATGTGGCCATTAAAGTCATCCATCAGATTTATACCGAGCCCCTTGTTTTGTAATTCGGTGATATTGGACCTCAGTGTTGAGTATATCGAATCATTCCATTCGGGTTTGCTTCCCTCCACCGCACAATACACAACCCCCAAGGGCAATACTTTTGTTTTTCAGACTGATCCTTACCCATCCAATTTCTTTCGATACCTCAGCTGGGGTGCTGATGTTTTCCAGGTCTGTGATCAGCGATGGTTTTAAATCCTCTCTAATGTACATGCCTACCCCTCCCCCTTTTTCTGGCCTTCCGTTCGCCCTACACCTATCCATACGTACCCCCTTACTTGGTCTACCCACTCCTCGTGTCTTACCCACGTTTCGCTTAAGCCCATGACGTCAAACTCCTCTGCCTCAATCAATGTAGCAATTCCACTTACTTTCCGGTGGAGACCCTGGATGTTGCTATAACCCACTTTCAGGGTGTCAAGGTTTATTGGCTTCCGCCTACTGGTCCCTTTTTTATCTAGTCCCTGTATGTTTGTATATCCCACTTTGTGTACCTGTTCTTTCCTTTGGAAGCTATTCCTATTGATTTGGATTTTTGGTCCCTTTTCCTTATCCCCCTTGTCCCATTTTGTACACCTATGGTTAGTGACACAATTTCTGTGATTATTCCCCCCTTCACTGACCCCCCCCCCTCTCTACACCAAAAAGGGGCTCCACCACCTGCAACATATTTCTTCCTAAAACCTCTGTACCCCTTGGGCTAAGATGGAGACCATCCCTTCCATATAGGTCATTTCTGTCTTCAAAGGGTATCCCAAGTTCCTTACAATACTCCCCCAGTTCCTCGTTGGTCCCAATGATCCGCGAATTACGCTCGCCCCCGCCACCTAGTACTGGGAGAAGCCCCGAAACCACTACCTGTGCATTCTTGGCATTCAGTTGAGTTATTAAGTCCTTGTAAGACTCAATAAGCTGAACTGATTTTCTCTCCCTGATGTTGTTGGTCCCCACGTGTACAACAACCACTGGGTCTGGGCCTGGCCCCTTTACTAATCCATCCACTCTGTCCCTTAGGTCCTCCACCCTAGCCCCCGGAAAGCACAAATTGGTCCTGTTGACACTGTCGGGCCCACACACCACCCTATCCAACCTCCGCACTACACTACTCCCTGCAACCACCAACTGCCTCATCCTGTCCTTTCCTGTCCTCTTTCCCATCCTACTACCCCTGTTACCACCTCTGTCCCCACTGGGCCGGCTCGCAATCTTGCACTTCGCCACACTAACCCCCATGCCTACCGCCACCTCCACCTCTTCGGACCCAACCTGCTCCTCAGAATTCTCAAAATTACCTAACACACTGAATCTATTTTGGACACTGCACCCCACCTTCTGCCCACTCCCACTACAAGCCACCTTGTCCTCGTTTACCATCTTCCTAACCTTCCCTCTGACTCCTGCCCTGACAGACTCCACATGGTCATCGCTATCTCCCTCACTATCCGATTCTATAAGAATACGCCTTTTCGCCCCCCGACTCACACTACTAGCCTGGGAATTTGACACTCTAGCCCCTACTTCTCCTCTACCCTCAACCCGACGCACTTTCCTATTCCCAAACGACCCACTATCCACGTCAAAAGTCCGTTTCCTACTACCCACCACCTTCCATCCCCCATCGAATGCCACCCTAACTGGGGTAACACCAGACTTTCCTGCCCTTCCCAGTTTCCACCTCACCACCTGCACCTCTTCCTTCAACTTTACATATGCCTCTAACAGCTGCATTAGCTCTACGCAGATGGCACACATCTCCAACTCCCCCAGCTCAGACCCATCCACATACACCATATGGCAGTGCCTACACACATCCGACCGCTGGCCGTCCGTTGGTAACTCACTAGCAGTAGCACCCCCTGTGCTGGCCTCAACCACTCCCCCCACCTGGACGCCTATACTAACAGTCTCTGCCCTGCTGGTCTGAGCTTCTCGCGTCACGAAACACTTACCATCCATAGCCAAACTTTAGAATGAGAAGCTTGAATGTTAAAAAGCGGTCGAACTCGTAAACAAAACAAACAAAACACCGAAAATGACCCGCGCGAAGATAGGGAACACGCCACTGATATCCGATAAAGAAACTAAACAAAACACTAATATAACTATCTTTTATTAAAAATCACATCTATACAGCCCTAAAACAATATATATATATATATATAACTTCGTCAAATTGCCGTCATGCTCGGAAGTTTACTTCCTTCTAAGCGGCTTTCATTTTTGACTAATACTTATTCCGTTACGTTAAGTGCCGTACCAATGTGTATCGCGTCATGGGAACGTAAAATTTAGCATCACGCTGATCCTAATTGTTGAATGGGAATTATAAAATTGATCGTGATACGCGTACGTCTTACAGATCGATTTATTATTTGGCAAGTGGCTGCCTAGCTCCTAATCACGAACCCGTCTATAAAATCGCCGATGCATGTCTTCCTTGGGTGGCAACAAGTAAAGATATGTTCCGCATTACACGTTGTTCACCTTCTTTAATTGTAAATTATGGACAAACAAGACCGTATCATATCTTCCTAAGGTGGTAACGAGTGGAGATATATTCCGCGTTATCTCGAGCATTTTTTTTGTTCTCAGCCTTAGAATTAGAAACATTCAATCATTTATCTCAACCTCGCCCTGGTAACAGAGGCAGAAGCGAGTTCGCATGCAGTATTCACACATTCAGCCATTCCTTGACCCGAATTGTTTACACGCGTTGTTCTCCATATTCAGTTGTATTGCTTATAAGACCACTGTATCATATCTCCGTTGGGCGGTAAAGATATGTTCCCCGTTTCATGTTGTTCCCCGTATCCGAGTCTATTACGCGCAAAATAACCGTATCATATCTTCCTTGGGTGGCAACAAGTAAAGATATGTTCCGCGTTATTACGTAAAAAGCAAATATGAATTAGACACTATTTCTAAAACCTCGCCCTGGTAACAGAGGCAGAGGCAAGTAAGTTCGTATACCGTATTCACACATCCAACCACTCCGCGCGCCTCCATATCTCCGCCCCAGTGCCCAAACCGCGTCAAACACTAGAACCCAATGGGCTCAATAGACAAGAATAATTCCAAATATTCTCATTTAAACTTGCTGAACGGGGCGGGGGGGGGGGGGGGGGACAAAAATTAGTGTACAGAGCAATTACACCTAAACACACATTGGTGTTGGACATAGCGTGTATATGTTGCGAGATTATGATCATTTGGTACATGTCAGTGCGTACATCATGTGTATGTGGTGTGTGTGTGTGGGGGGGGGGGGGGGGGGGGGGTATGGAACCCTAGCCTACGATTGTCAGTGTAGACATTATAGGAGGGACTGCACTTAGATCAGTGGTGGAGGGCATATATATGCTGCAATAGTGGGTTGGGATAAGACATTTACACACCCTGGAAGGATCGGGCGGGGTGGGGGGGGGGGTATTACTACGCAAGGAGGGTATAAAAAATTATATTTTCCATCAGCGGTATTGATGTCTGATTGACGCGGTTTGGGCACTGGGGCGGAGATATGGAGGCGCGCGGAGTGGTTGGATGTGTGAATACGGTATACGAACTTACTTGCCTCTGCCTCTGTTACCAGGGCGAGGTTTTAGAAATAGTGTCTAATTCATATTTGCTTTTTACGTAATAACGCGGAACATATCTTTACTTGTTGCCACCCAAGGAAGATATGATACGGTTATTTTGCGCGTAATAGACTCGGATACGGGGAACAACATGAAACGGGGAACATATCTTTACCGCCCAACGGAGATATGATACAGTGGTCTTATAAGCAATACAACTGAATATGGAGAACAACGCGTGTAAACAATTCGGGTCAAGGAATGGCTGAATGTGTGAATACTGCATGCGAACTCGCTTCTGCCTCTGTTACCAGGGCGAGGTTGAGATAAATGATTGAATGTTTCTAATTCTAAGGCTGAGAACAAAAAAAAATGCGCGAGATAACGCGGAATATATCTCCACTCGTTACCACCTTAGGAAGATATGATACGGTCTTGTTTGTCCATAATTTACAATTAAAGAAGGTGAACAACGTGTAATGCGGAACATATCTTTACTTGTTGCCACCCAAGGAAGACATGCATCGGCGATTTTATAGACGGGTTCGTGATTAGGAGCTAGGCAGCCACTTGCCAAATAATAAATCGATCTGTAAGACGTACGCGTATCACGATCAATTTTATAATTCCCATTCAACAATTAGGATCAGCGTGACGCTAAATTTTACGTTCCCATGACGCGATACACATTGGTACGGCACTTAACGTAACGGAATAAGTATTAGTCAAAAATGAAAGCCGCTTAGAAGGAAGTAAACTTCCGAGCATGACGGCAATTTGACGAAGTTATATAAAATATTTGATGAAGTGTATATATATATATATATATATATATATATATATATATATATATCTACAGAACACCTGGAAGAAAAATATAGATACTTGAGCTAACTTTTAGTTTAAACAATATTTATTGAAAAAGATAAGTTAACTGTATGCATGAAAACAAGTGTAAAAATATTGAATGTTTTGTACATAAAATTCAGTGAATACATTTAACACCTGAAATGTCAAACTAACTTGTTGTAGTAGGGGATTCGGAAGAAAGCTGAATGCTTATGTAAACCGTCTCCCAAGTCTGCAAGATTACACAATTTCAGTTAGACAGGTAGAACGGGTGGGTCTGTTTCGATATTGTTTAAACGAGAAAAAAAAATGAAGGTCGAGAGGAACAGTGACGAACAGGGAAGGAGAAGGATGACAAGTGAAAAGGGCCATCTTGAATGCAAAAGACATCAACATTGATTGACAACAGTTAAGGGACTGACTCACTTGGAAATCGCGGCCTAACGCTAATATAAGACGAGGGTATTCTAATGGAGCTAACTTTTGACAACTGAATCGAAATACTCCCTGTTGGTTTGGATATGACGTAAATGTGTAACTCCAGTATGTATGAACTTACTCCTGTAGGTGCTACAAATCAGATGAAGAGCTCACATGTTGACACTCGGAGGCCAAGACTCCCCCCCCCCCCCCCCCCCCCCCCCCCCCCCATTGCATATTAAATTACTCTTAGCTGCTACGATTGGATATCAAGTGGCCGATAAGTTAAGTGACACATCTGAACAGATACGGAGTAGAGGAAGGCAGCCTCGACCGCCGGGCAACGACATGTAAAACTGTTTAAACACACTAAATTTCAAGAATTCATGAATAAAATGTCTCTTCATATTAATTGTCTTAAACTTTTAACCATTTCAGTGAGTTTGAGATTTCGAGGCAACCAATTTTCTGGTAAGAAACTTGTTGTCTTATGTAATAACCAAATAACAGTATCAATTTTAAATTCAGGAGCCTGTCGCAATGCATTTTTACAATAGTGTGTTCGGGAAATTCAGTTTTTAACAGACTTTAGATTAGGGGAAAGCGTGTGATAACAGGATAGCTGATCTTCTCCCCGGGTGGTTTGCAACAACATTGCGTGAGCTGCCAAAATCATGGGTGTTCAGCGGAGCCTTCCCCCGGAAACTTTTCAAAATCTGATTCTCTGAGGGGGATTCTAGTGTACCCAGGCCACCTTTTATATATTGTAAATGAACGAAAATCATTTTGCAGACGTGCTGGCTTATTTTGTTCAAACAATCTCGTCTGGAATCAACCAACTGGAGTAAACAATATAAAGTGATTCTCAGGAATCCGCTGGAACAAACAATGCTAAGTCTGAGTCCATTAGAGGATCGAACCCTTTTGATGATTAAGTCTTTGACACTGTGCACCTAGGTTGACATAATATTAATAACACTTTCTCTGGCCACCATTTGCCGTGGATCTCGGGCGAGAAGGTCTTTGTTATCCTTGTGATCCCAAATGCCTCCCAATGCCCACGCCTCTCTCTTCCAAACATTTGTAGACAAACTGCTTGATGACATCCCGTACCCCATTCTCCCCTATCTCTCCGATAAGCATACTAACCATCTCCTTTGTGTCACACATAACCACATGACCTTTATTCCCCCATCCCACTTTCAGATTGTATGCCCAATGAAATTTATTATTATTGGGAGCGCGGTAGCTCAGTGGTTACAGCACTGAACTTCAACCTTGAGAGGTCCACGATTCGTTCCCCGCCATAGGTAACTGCGTTGTGCCCACGGCCTTGGCTTTTCATCCCAATTGCCCACGTGGGGGCACGGTGACTTATAAGGAGCACTGCACGTCAATGGTGCACTCGTTTTCAATCCATGATTTTTGTAGAGTTAGTTGGGTGGGGTGACTGGCAATTGATCACCATTGCTCGGAGGTTCTCTCTGGGTTCGCCAGCTTCTTGCACCCGTCAAACTATCCGAAATGAAGTGACACTGGCTTCGAAGGTGTAGTTAAACTCCAGTATATGAATAGTGAATCTTTTTATGCCAGACTGAGATTGTGGACATCCTAATAGGAAGTGTTCTAAGGACTTTAATACGCCCAAGTGACACATTTGGCACTCCTTTTCAATGTATTTCCTGATTTCCCCTGATCTCAAGCGACTGCGACCTTAGCTTGATCAACAGTAGTGATCCCCCTCCATAGGTGCGATCAATGTGCTCTCCAAAGCCTAGTTTCTCTTTATCACGCAATGTCACCTAAAGATTTGCCCCCCCCCCCCCCCCCCCCCGCCAATTAATGTTACTGTCTTCTATGACTGTTGACGATTTTTTTTTTGGCCCTGATTTGACGAGAGATTTACCAAATTGTCAAGATAATGGAGTTCATTAAGTCTATCCCGTATTTGTTACTCATCCACCAAAGCTCGCCACTAATTACCTCTAGTGTTATGCCAGTATCAATCGTTCTCATGCTCTTTTAAGTCGTTTGGTTTAGATGTATAACTTCAATGCCATACGTACACCTCCATTTTCCAGATTGTTTTCCCCACGAAAACCTTACTTAAGCGGTTTCTTCCTAGAAGTCTCATTTGATTATTGATTTGTTTCCTCTTCAGAGTTAGTTTACTCGTGTGGGTTCGGTAGATGCCTCTTCCCGTAATGTTTATATTTACCCCCAAATACTCCTTGTTACATGTCTCTCACACTCTAAGAAACTTGCTGCCACCTTCCCAAATACTGAACTCCCTAACTTTCCATCCACTTTCGAGTAGGTTCTACTTTATGACCCAATGGAGTAACTTTGCTTTTGTTTTCATTGTTTTCGAGTCTCCATTTGGTTCATTTAGCTCGATATCTCTCTTCATTTGCCAGCATTTTCGCTAGGACCCGCCCCCTCCCCCTCCCCCGCATTCTGAAACTAGTACACGTCGTGTGCGAAAAATAGCCCTAGCATCAGCCAATTCCCAACTGCTAACCCTCGTCGCCATGCAGGAGTTCATCTAAATCTTTGAAGTACGATGAAAAAGGAATCGTTGGAAGGATGCAACCATGTTTTGTTGTTAGGTTACCCAAGGTATATCGGTCGATTTGAACCATTGCCTATTTGCACTGGTCAATTTGCACCATCTCAAAAGTCGATTTGCACCATCGAAAACGTCGATTTGCACCATTGAAAATGTCGATGTGCACCACAAAAAAGTCGATTTGTACCACCTATAAGTCGATATGCACCATTAAAAAACGGATAATATATGGCATTTAAGATGAAGAAATATTTCTTCAGAAGTATCCATGATAATTTCATCTCGCCAAATGTCTCTATCTAAACATTTATTTAATCTCCAATTTAACATCTGTCTCTGTAAAAACTATTATTATTATTAAATGTGACTCTACTCACTGATTAATTGGATCGGGACTGTTTTTACAGCAATCAGTTATCAGTCTAAGGACTTGATTCTTTCACCAACACTGTTCTGTATAGTTTAACACTGTCAAAACAACACGGTACTTCAAAAATCTATGTTGGTGTCGGTGTATGGTGACTGTAATTTTAATTCGCCCTTTAATGGCGGCCGCATATGAAAGATAAAAGTCCGCCCAAGCCAGCAGATTTCTATAAAACGTTTGACTTTTCCTGCAACTTCATCAGGCCTAGATGATGATGAAGTTGCAGAAAACGTCAGGCCTGCATAATCCAAGTGAAATAAAATAAGGTTAACCGGGTCGCAAGGGATTTGTAAATCCCACATCATCCCTGCGTGCCTTCGGCACGCTAAAACCTTTCATTCATTCATTCAACTTCATCAGTTGAAGATGGGCGAGCTCACTGAGAACCCATGCTCAAGTTGTAATAAAGAGGTACGGTGGCGACAAGATGCCCTAGAGTGTGACTCTTGCAATAAATCAGGACACAGGATTTGTGGCACTGGTACGTCCAGAGATGAATAAAGAAGGATGAAGAAACAGCAGTGTTTTCAGTAGTTTTAGTATTTTTCTTTTGTTCCACTTTCGCTCAATTAATAATGCCAACACTCGCCACTATTTCTCAGAAATCCACCCGACATGAGCCTCTTAGAAATTGCGACAAGTGCTTGCATTATTAACTGAGGGGAAATAGAACAAAAAAGTCTCCACTAGGTTAATTGAGAAACCTCCACGTAACTGCGTGCTAATGGGGTAAATTGTGAGAAAAATATCTTGTTTTTAGGCAGCTAAAAAAAATATGTTTTCAGTAGTTTTAGTATTTTTCTTTTGGTCCACTTTCGCTCAATTAATAATGCCAACACTCGCCACTATTTCTCAGAAATTCACCCGACATGAGCTTCCTAGAAATTGCAGCAAGTGCTTGCATTATTAATTGAGGGGAAATGGAACAAAAAGTCTTGGCTGGGTTAATTGAGAAACCTCTGCAACTGCGCACTAAAATGTAAGCATTTTTTGGTTCCACTTTCGCTCAATTAGGCGATTTTTTTTGACTTGTGATGTGACTCAGTGTGTCTTTTTAAAAAATTTTTTGCTGGTTAGTTTGTAACGTTTGATGAAGTTTTTATTCTGTTCGTTTTCTACTTTTGTAACAGTAACTGTGCTACCGAGTACTTTAATAAAATATAAGAGTTGAATGAAAAATAATGGTGTTTCTTATCTTTATTCTCCCCCTTCCCCCAAAAAACCCTTACACTTATCTTCAATAATGAATTTTGCCCAAGTAGTCAAAACTTGGACCCAAAGTCTGTAATATAATTTTTTGGTGTGGTACATCCCACAGGTCGTACCGCACCAAAAGTTATTTTACAGACTTTGGGTCCAAGTTTGGACTACCGTCTCAACAGATTGATAATGTGTCTAATGGCTAGGGACACACAGGGGTAACAGTTTATTAAAGATGATTCCTGAAAAATTAAATTTGGTAATGATTTTTGTAGATATAAAATACAAATATCGTTATCAAATGTCATTTTTCATGCCGAGTACCCGCGTTTATGGATGGTGCAAATCGACTCTACTATGGTGCAAATCGACCGAACCAATGGTGCAAACTGACCGAACCAATAGTGCAAATCGACTTTTCCGATGGTACAAATCGACTTTTTCGATGGTGCAAATTGACTTTTTCGATGGTGCAAATCGACCGCCCGATGGTGCAAATTGACCGCCCAATGGTGCAAATTGACCACCTGATGGTGCAAATCGACCATAGTGCAAATCGACCATTCCCCTACCCAAGCTAAGTTTGCTTTGTACATCTTTAATGCTTTCAGAATTCCAGCAAGCTCCCCTCCAAACCAAAGGCCCCAAACGTTCGCCACATACTCTCCCACCATAAGCTGTCATATGCCTTTTCACATCCAGAAAGGCCGTAAACAATTAAACATCTTTTTCTTTCTGGCTTTCGCAGATTCTAACATTTGGATAGTGTGAGAAGATGGTCAGTGATTCACTTTCTTTTCTGAAGCCGTACTGGATGTCTACCACGCAGAGACCCCTCTTCGATCACCTCATCTAATCTCCGGTACGGGAGTTTACAGGGAAAAAATTGCCTGTGACAGACCCCCAATATTTATCCACAATGTGACCTTACGTTTTCTCCGGCCTCCTGGGACCTCTTGTTTTTCTATGGCCGAATTGATACATTCTTCTCTTGTGAAACTTTGTATGCAATATTCTAATGTGTTAACGACAGTTGGCCCCTCGCACAAAGTAAGGCAAGTGACTTTACGTGAGTTCAGCAGCAACGACACTTTAAACAACTCGAACCCCATTAAACAGCTCGATTTGGGAAAATCTTTTTTAGGACAGTTGCCATTAATGTGAAGGGCATATTCAAATATTATCCGTGTATCTTTATCAAGTTTTAATCTTTATCGGCATTTATTCAATTCTGGTGATCACATTTACCGTGTGCACATTTTTTACCCGAACGAGAATTGGGGCGAAACGACCCGGAACCTCGCCGACAGCTTGATAATGGGTAGCAATTTATTTCCGTCATATTTTATTTATTTTATTGAAATGGTCATCTCTTTGTGGTGGTAAGTTGGGTCCGAATTTCGAAACAAACATACTGATGTCTTGTACGGTTCAGACCTATTTTTGATCTGTATCCAAATCCATCCAAATCCATCAAAACAAAGCTCCTTGCAGCAACCTCGAAACCCTCAGATGAAAATAGATTGTGCTATCCGTTACGTCATTGGTAAACAATCATGTCGGCTGCTGGCGTTAAATGACAACGACGGTGAGATTTTGAATGAAATGAAGGGAAAATGAAGACCCACCGACAACGTAGTAATGCGAAAATTTGCTCATTCACCTAATCTTGAATTTGATTGGTTGTTAATAACTGAATAACAAACAAAAGAAGAGTACGTGAAAAAGTGTAAAGGCACGACAGATATGAAAACGACAGAAAGTAAAAGGTCACAAGTATTGTGAAAACAAATGTAGACAGAGGGCTTCGACTGGATCGAGACTCAGTAATGCTATTATTGTTTTCGTTTTTTTTTTTTTGATTCGGATATGATTTTCGCAATATTTTATCTCTGAAATCTTAATCATTTGAACTCAAGAGTCCCGTTTTCCTGTCCAGGAACATATGTCATAACTGTATTGAGTACAATGGATGTTAAGGGGTCGTCCACCCTAAATTTGGTCAATTTGTTAACATTTTTCCCAATGCCTCAGAAACAGATAAGAGAAGTAAGGAAAGGCAAATTATATATCAAACTAAAAGTGCATAGAAAGGTACATATAATTTTTTTGAGGAAAAAAGTGAATTTTATGATTTTGAAGAAGATTAATTTGTCAATGGCATAAGTGACGAACCGGTAAAACCCAAACATAATCGGTAATTCGAAAGCTGTGCCCTCAATATAATGATAACATACTACAGACTCGAAGAAAGCATTTTTTGACACAAACTCTGGTGGGTTTTGATGTTTGAATGTAATAACACCACCACAAATTTTGGATGTTCCGGACGTGCCCATGTTTCAATGATGTTTATTCCGGTCATGTGATTATGATGTAGTTCTTGCAGAAATACTCAATTTGGGCAATCGTAAGAATGCAAGGACGTGATCATGCCCTTTACTTGTTCGAGACAATGTATGAGCGGACTTGCAAACCGGTGACAGCAAATACTTGAGCTGTTAATGTCATAACTGCAAAATATGGTTCGAAATTCCCTCTCGTGTTTACTGGCCGTCTGAACATTTTTGTTGACAAAAAATCTGAATTATTGCGCACTAGAAAGACAACATGAACCACTTGTAAAAAAATAACCGAGAGTATAAAATATGGACGATACACATAAAATAAGGCAATATTCATAACAAAGTAAGCATAATGCTTCAGAAATCACTTTTTCACTAAGTATATTCCATGTGACCTGGAACTTTTTTGAGCGTGTTAATTTTCTCCGATATAGTGAAGTTATTTACTTCACAGTTACCATGGATCGTCGCGATGGACTGTGTTCATGTCGGCAAAGGACCAATTCAAGATGGGTTGAAAATGATGCATTCGCGCTTTTAAATAAGGTGCGTTTGGACGATGCTGAGAATTTAGTTTTTTCTTGCAACCATCCATAGTAACACAAGCGTCGATCAGTGTCTTTTGTCATCGTTTTACACTGACAAATGTGACAAATCTCCTTCACCGGAAACTATCACCCAATTTGCATATCACAATAAACATAACTGCTGTCAGCGTGACCGCGTGGTCAAAATCGAAACGAATTATCGAATCCACGGTCAAACTTACCTGCAATTGGCTTTTAAAGAAATGAAATACACGACATATTTGCAATTTCTTCATTATCCACGCCAAGTTACTTTTTAACCAGACCACATGTGTTCAGTTTCGTTTGTCGGCATAAAACTGTTATTGTTTGTGGTAATTAATAGTACGAGAAGGCGAAAGAAGCCAAATATTTCCCATCATCTATAAATTAATTAAATTTGGTAATTCCTTTTATTTTACTGAAATTATGAATTGATAAGGTGGGTGTGTTGCGATTGTTATGTCCCAGGCCTAGAAGTTGTAAAATCAAAGGTGCATCTAGGGCCGTGCAGTGGTGACCTCTGTCCTCTTAGTCTTAGTCTTACCCATTCATCATTATATGTACCAACATTCTCCCTTGTATCTCGACCACTGCTATTCCAATTTGAAGGATATTTTATGTTGTGATCGAGCATCATGGGGTAACAATGCCTGCGTAGCTGCTGTAGCATGTGTTTCTTCCCACATTTTTTCAGAGTTGTGGTACTTTTTCACTCTTTCGAGTTAGATAATTTTGTTTATAACTAGTTGATTTGTTACAATTTGTTGGAAAGTGCCTCCTGATACCCTCAAATGCATTGCTACAAAATATTTCTGGTGAAGATTTTGTTCCTATTACTTATCAAGCAACAACCTAATGAATATTCTGTATAAAGCCACCAATCTGATGTTTGACACTTTTATCAGAGCTGTTATGAAGGCTTATGAAACTCAAAATGTTGATTATGGCAAGACTTTTCTATTTACCCATTAATTGATAAATTAAGTGTTATAGTGGGAAGTAAGAAGCATGAATGGTCCAGAACTTAAAGTCTAAAAAGAATGTTTTGCAGTGTAACAGGATTTTTGCTGATACACTTATTTGGAGGGGTGCCTCTCTGATAGTGTTTGGAACATGTGTGGCCAGGATCTTCAAAAAGAAAAAAAGAGTTAAACTTTGAGAAACAAGGCATATGCCTTGAGTGCTGGAGATAGAGTCATCCAAGGAAGAGAGTCCCCAATCCTCAAAAGGTGACAAGTGAGCTCCCCCAAATGGAGCTTACTTGTCACCTTTTGAGGATTGCTTTGTGTACTGCATTCTTGAAAAAATTATGTGAGACCCTCTGGATGTGCCCTTCTGATCTCAATATGGCAATAAGCCTCCTTGGGAAAGTACACGCAATAATGGTTACGTAAGGTTGATTTGATGTGTTTTGAATAACAATGTACTTTTAAGTACATTAGGTATTAGATGGTTTATTGCAGTGACAGGTTACAGTTACCCTTCTTTCTTCTCCAACAGATATCATGAGTGTATTGGTGTCCAAGAGTAAACAGAGCTATTATACTTATTAATAAACCAGACAAATTTAACAATTTAATCACTATCAGATTGATGCATGGGATAAAATGGGTTACAGCGAAAGGGGTTTGTAAATATATTTGTTCAAACACAATGTATGACATTGCAGTGCAGTCTACATTGAAGAATATCATAGTTTCTGTCCAAACCACCACAGTGACACATAGATCTTTATATAGGGAGACACTCTTTTGTCCTTCCATACTTCTTCTGGTGGACTCCTTCAAGTTGACCTTTGTTGAACTCAGGAAATCAAAACATAAACAAAAGAAAATGTTTGCCTTCAATCAGTGAGCACTCCACTGATAATATTTGGTCTCAATCTTTTTTACTTTCATGAATTAGGAAAAGATTTCTTCGAGTATGTACTTAAATGTTTATAGAATACAGCTGTTATTTTATTTTGAGGTATTTTATTGTAAAAATTTTGTTCTCTTACCTTTTCCATAGCAGACTTTCAGATGGTGCTATTTACACATGGCAGCAGTTCCGTGGCAAATTTCAGTTTCCACATGTTCTATGTTTCATTCCAAGCATTTTGGTACATAATTTATTGGAATTATTCATTTTGGGCCTTTTTAAGACTTGAAAGAAAATTATATGAAATTTGACCAAAGTTAGGTTGGACGTCCCCTTAAGTGTGTCTGTGGGCAGACCAATCAATATTTTAATTAATTAATTGAAAAAAATAATTGGTCTGCCCCCAAATAATGCATATGAACTCTTCCAATCACTGTCATTGTACTGACATGAAAGATACCACCAGGGTTCAAAGGGTTAATACACAGGCAAACAGATCGCTATCCAATCAAAGAGAAGACCGCTTTAGAGATCACAGCACTGTATATTTTGCTGTGGTATTCTGTGTTCACTACCCACATCGTGCAGCTGTGTACAATTGTTGGCAACTTAGTGTTATTACAACTGTATTAACAGATAACAGAGAAAGGTTGAAACAATGGGAGGTACGAGTAGTGGGTTTTAATTGCATTAATATTTGTTCTGTCTGTTCATTCTGGTTCGCACAATTTCATTTTTTCCTTGCCAGGAAAGAGAAGTTTGTCTGGCTATTGAATATTTGTTCAATTTTTGGAATGGAATCGATGGAATTTGTCGACCATTCTAGAACTTTGTAACCAGCTGCTTCTATCATTGTTTTTCTATCATCTACGGTTACTGATGTATTAGATTGAAGGTTTGCTCGATATGTCTGTCCGTTCAAGCTATAGAACGACGCATCATCATCAAAGTACAAAAAGAATCCACCTGGTTTCAAAAGATTTGACAAGTTAATGAAGACTTCTTTAAGGTGTTGAACATCGGTAACCACTTCATCTATGCAGTATGGTGCTGCTACGAGATCAAATTGTTGTAACTGTAATGGACTGATTGGATTAGACTGCAAAATATCACAATGCTGTATAGACATAAGTTTGTTTCTCAGGGAATTCTCAATGTCTTCAGCTGATGATCTGGAATGATATGTACATATGCATTCAGTATGCATGCGATGAATATAAAATAATATGAAAATACGCGTCACGTAATGATGCGCACCCAATATTGTTAATTTCGGTAAATATTGCAGGTCCCAACCAAAATTTTTCAGAAAAGAGATGGTATATATCGCAGAAATAGCAGCGGTTATGTGATATATAACAAATTGCCAAAACTTGTACAGCGACGTGAAATAAACACAGAATCACACATGTATGTTCATATTTTAAGGGCCTATATAAGTAATGGAATTTTGTTTATTTTGAAATTCTCACCTCTCATATTCCTCTCATATTCCTTAAATTCAGATTAAATATACACAAATTATACATCAAAATGAAGGTTGGGATGTATAGAACACGAAACACATATGTAATCAACTCATAGAGTCGTCTGTAGGCACCACTGGTTCCTGGAAGTCTGCTACCGTATTCGCACCAGAAGTGATAATAAATTAATATTTCATTAGAACAACTTGTGGCCAAAATGTGCTTCATATGTCCAAGAACAAAGCTAGGGATTCAAAACACTTTCGAATACAGCGGTAGGACTGCATTTCAGAAAAGGACAACACTGTCTGCATTTTTTATTGAAGATGGTTTCCATGCTCGACAGACATGCGCAAATCACTTGTTACCACGAATTTCCATCGAAAAACAAAATCGTAATTCTAAGAAATTTCAACAGGTATCATGATACCTTGCACTGAATACGGCAACTGTGCAATCTCAATCTAATAGCAGTATACTGTATGAAGGCGTTCTTTTTCATTATTTGATTTTAGACAGCGTTGTTTTTGCATGCTTTTTCTGTCCGATGACATCGACCGGAAATCGAAAGTATACTCATAGTTAAACAAAAGCAAAGGCTTTGGAATTTTCCCCAATGCAGCTCTGTCGCCGTATTTTGAAGAAATTTTATCCCCTAGCTTTGTTCTTGGATATGTAAAGCACATTTGGTCTCAAGTTGTTTTCTTGAAATATTATTAAATTATCAGTTCTGGTGCGAATACGGCAGCAGACTTCCAGGAACCAGTGGTGCCTACAGTCGACCCTATGACTTGATTACACATGTGTTTCGTGTTCTATACATCCCAACCTTCATTTTGATGTACATTTTGTGTACATTTAATTTGAATTTAAGGAATATCAGAGGTGAGAATTTTCAAAACAAACAAAATTCCATTACTTATATAGGCCCTTAATGTGCAGACAAATGTAGCAATCGGGAAATTTAGAAAGATTGTGGAAGGTTCAAACTTGAGACAAGCTATAGTAAAACAAACCTTCATTTTTTAACCTGACAGAATATCAAATGGTTCATTAGAGTTTTACAACACTTTCAAACAAAGGCTATATGATGAGCGGGAGTGAACATCAATTTCAATAACTAAGGTTCTTATATCACATTGTTAGTTCCTAAGATGAAGGTCAAACTGATCCACTAGATGGCCAATAAAAACACCAACCCCTGGCGAGGACCTTGCAAGCCCACCCACACAGACTTCATAATATCCTGATGAAACAAATTCCTTAGAATTTGCTATATCACTACATTGAGAAGTCTATATGAACAGTCAGGTCATTCCTGCAATGTATTAATTAACAATATGGCTACCACAGATGCACCTATTATATCCAAGACACCCTGCAGGAAAGTTGCCTGTGGATCAAAAGCTTGGCTATCAAATCTGGGCATGTGCTAACCTGATTAAGGAATAAAGACAGGCCAAATGACATGTGAATGTTCAATGCAGGCCAACAGTTCCCGTAAATCAAATCGTCGGTGTGGGCCTGTTAAACACCAGGTGTTATGATATCGACAGTTCCCACCTGAAGGCAGATCCAAAGATCCCATTAACTACTACAGTAGTGTAGGCTGTCATTATAGGGACAAGCATTTAACACTGAGTTCCCCATACCCCAATGTTGTCACTATAAGGACAACATTAACTTAGGATTCTCCATAGAGTTTTGTCCCTATAGTGACATTTTTGTCCCTTTTTTGCCCTATAGTGACAACATTGGAGGCAGGAAAAAGATTTTAAAACCCTATGGAGAATCCTATGTTAATTTTATCCCTATAGTGGCAGCATTGGGGTATGGGGAATTCAGTGTTAAATGCTTGTCCCTATAGTGAAAGTCATGGGGTAAAAATCCCTTCCAATCACTAAGTCCCTCGAGTGTCAAAATTGGGATATGGGGAATTCAGTGTTAAATGCTTGTCCCTATAGTGCCAGTCATGGGGTAAAAATCCCTTCCAATCATTAAGTCCCTCGAGTGTCAGTATTGGGGTATGGGGAATGTTGTTCCATACACTTTATGCTAATAAAATGTTCACCATTCAAAAACTGCCACCTTTTATACATCGCCCGACTGGAACAGTTTTGCTATTTATTACTGGAACACATGACATATAATAAATCAGTGCTTTTTTTACATTTTTAGGGAAGGAAGTGATCGCTCCAATATCGTGTCTCAGCATACAACTTCTAAATTTCAAATGCGCGAATGTCTTATAATGTGAGATGACTCAGATGAACGTGTGTCTGACACTCGATTTGTAAGACAAGTAACACTTCCTCACTCTGACAAAAAACATTTTGCTCATGTTTTTTCGGCTTTATATATTTTACAAATAGCTAATCAGAACTCAGACAAACGTGTTCCATTCAGATACATTTTTTCAAACACATGTTGCACACATGTTGTAAATTTTCAATAACTCACTGCACACAACTTTCGCATTCTCTTACATTTAATAACATTGTATTTGTAAACTGTTTTAAGCTAATTTCAACAAAATAGCGCTAGAATTTCGTTGATTTGAACATATGTGGCAAAACGCCCGGAGAACAATTTCATTTTACACTACAAAAGATATTTCATTCACTGTATGTTTTGTAGTGTAAAATGTGATTTTTTCTTCATTGTGGTGCAAAGAAATAGAATAAATATCGCTTTCCTCTACCCAAACTAAAAAACACAAATTCTCCTAACTTTTATGACTGTATTGAATTCGTAACAAATGTTTTTTAAAGAAAATTGTCTTTTCTTTAAAAACGTCTGTTATGAATTCAGAAAAAAGGTGCAATTCTGAGATATCATTCTGAAAACTAACAAATCTTAACCACATTGAACAATTACCAACAACTTTTCTTTCATTGTGCCGAATAAAACATTTATCCTGATATTACGCGCGTATTACAGAGAGAGAATAATTTACATTGAATTATTAGAGTGTTCTTTCTCCTACACTTGAAAAAACTCAGTTGTCACACTGAAATATTTTACCAATTTTCAAACCAGTTAAAGAATTGTCAAAGTTTAATTTTGCTGTTATATGTACTTAACACTGATGCTAGGCAGAATCGTTTACTATTTCCACAGAAGTCTTTTACGACACTATGTCAGTCTTTCCCTCCAAATTATTTTGGTGTGGAAGAGTGACACTCTGGATCATCTAAGTATGGAAAGGCACTGAAAAATACTCATTGCATATCCAATGAGTATTTCATTAGCCTAAATCTAACCAATGGAGGAAAAGGCACGTGAAATACTCATTGTATTATTTTCTGGCGCCTTTTGCACTTCTCTAAATGACTGTAAAATATGCATTGGTGGGTTCATAACCACAATTTTCTTATCGTTATCCATGAAACGTGAAACATCTATCGAAATAGAACTTCCACCACAAGTATGCGGGTGTAAGGGGGCAGAACAATGATCCCACTGTTATCCAAAGAAATAATCTGTGCCAATTAGCAAGACAGTTGGAGGGACGAGATGTCAGAGTTATTTCTCAGAAGATTGATGGTTGATAGTTGCTGTTATGCCATTTCCACATCTGGTGAATTACAAAATACCCCTTTTCAGAGCCGACATGATCTAAAAAAAACCTTTCTTTTTCACAATATGTCGCCACATATTCATTCATTCATTTTTAAAAGTCTCTAGTCTCATATTTTAGTTATTTTCTTTGTGTTTCATCTAAAGTCAAGGACAAATAATTGGATTTTTTCCAATTATTTGTATGTCGTGTTTTGATGGTTCACGGTGGTTGTATAATCCACCGACATCCCCCAAGGAAAGTGAAAAAAATTATTTGATTTTTTTAGGGGAAATTTAGTGATATATCCTGTTGTCTGGCTATTGAATATTTGTTCAAGTGGCGTGACAGTTATGTGTAAGACTTTCCCCTGTTGAACCCATGCCACTACTGACTGACATGGTAGAGGGAAGGAATATCACCGAGGAAGTATTTCACACGCCTATTCCCCATTGGTTAGATTTAAGCGGGTGAAAAATTTAAATGAAAAAAGTTAAACAATGTGGTTTGAAAACATTTTCTGAATTTTTTTTCTGAATAAGAAAATGATTTCAGCCAGTGTATAAATAGGTGGGGGGCTCACAGTTTGAAGCACACATGCTTTGGAGTTAACAACACTGAAACACATGCTTTTGATCTCCTCTGACAATTAAAAAAGACGAAGCGGTCATTAGTGGAATACACTGATTCAGGTGATAGTGATACGGAAGATGTTGTAAGCAGCAAGAAACAGAGGTTGACTGAATATGCTAAGAATACAATCTCCATATGGAGATTGTATTCTATTCACCCACCGTTAGTGAGGCAATCCAGAAAATTTCACTCAGAATCCCATGTATGCGAAGTGACTTTGAATCAATTTGATGCCAATAATCCATTTGAGTTTCTAACTAAAATGTTTGCTTCATTGAAGGATGATGTAAAAGAGAAATGTCATATACAATACAAAGACCCTGTGAGGATATCCATCCACCATTCATGTCTTAAGGTAGGTATTTTTATTCCTTTTACAAAGGCTGTGGGGTGAATTGTAAAACAGTATTAGATGAAATTGAAAAAGTTATTTAATAAAATGAGAATTTTACTATGCATGATGGTAAATTATCTTTAGAAATAACACAAACTTCACTACCACAAGGGTCGGGGCGAAATGCACCCATTTCCTTTAGTGCTGTTGGTAAAATGGTTAAAAGTAAACAGAGTATTATTAAAATCAAAAATGTCAATGATTCTATGTGTTTTGCATGGGCAGTGGTAGTAGGGAGATGCCACATTGATAAAGATAATTCAGAACTTTGGGAAAAGAATTGGAACAAAATAAAAAGATGCAATAGACCAACACAAGAGCAGGAAGCCAAAATATTGATGAATAAAACAGGCCTTGATTATAATAAACCTTGTGGATATGACGAATATTGTAAAATTAAAGGGGTACTCTCTCCAGAGTACATAATTAAAAGCCTCCCACAATTTGCCAAAGAAAAATTCTTATTTGAACTGCCACAAACTACAAAAGAAAGTAAAGTTATTCATATCTATCACCATGACCGTCACTTCGACACCATCACAAATAATACAGGGTTTTTAGGATGTCACTACTATTGTGAATATGGCAATGTAGGGTATAATAACAGACAACGCCATAGATGCCCCAAAGGCTGTGTTTGCTATTCTCCACTACCCCGTACACCTGAACATTCTATTCATTGTTACACTTGTAATAGTGATTTTGTAAATTCATCTTGTTATAAAAATCACACAACACTATTACAGAATTAAGAAAAAAACATTTGTCAATTAGTCAAGAAATGTTTATCATATAAACTGCAATTATATTCAGGGAAAGGAAAGGAGAACACATTTGTGATGGATTTAAAAAATGTAAATATTGTCATCAATTAGTCAAAACTGAACATTATTGTTTCATTCCAAAATACAAATCACCCAAGAATGACAAAATGCCGAAAGTACCCTTTGTGTTTTATGATTTTGAAACAATTCAAGACTCAGGTCTCCACACACTGAATTACTGTGTTGCACACCATGCTTGTAACAATTGCATTTGTAAATCTCTTCATGAAATGTGTTCACAATGTGACAAAGTTGGAAAAAGGGAATATATTTTTAAAGGAGAATCTACTTTGAGTGATTTTTGCAATTGGCTTTTCAGTTAGGAACATTTAGATACAATGGCTATTGCTCATAATTCAAGAGGGTTTGATGCACAATTTATCTCAAGACATCTCATTGAAACTGCAACATGAAAACCCGATGTCATCATGAATGGAAACAAAATTATTTCTCTGAAAGCTTGTGGTGTTAGACTCATCGATTCATTGAGTTTCCTTTCTATTCGATTGGCACAATTCCCTAAAACATTTGGTTTAAGTAAACTAGCAAAAGGTTATTTTCCTCATCTGGCAAACACAAAATCATATCAAAAGTACATTGGACCTTATATGGATGTAATCTTGTACATGCCTGACTCTATGTCTCCCATAGTCAGAGAAGATTTTATTAAATGGATACAACCAAGAATTTACTAGTAATGCTACTTTCAGTTTTGCCAAAGAAATGGACATGCACTGTACGTCTGATGTGGATATATTAAGTAGAGGGTGTGGGAATTCAGAAAACAATTTATCGAATGATGGGATAGATCCTTTCCGGGAGGCTGTAACTTTAACTGATGCCTGTAATAAAGCTTGGCGCAGAAATTCAATGCCAGAAAACAAAGCTGGTCTCATTTCAGACATAGGCTATCCTACTGCCGTTAGATGTTCCATGAAAGCCATTAGATACTTGCTGCTATTAGCACAAAAAGAAAGCATACACATACGACATGCATTAAACGGTTGAGAGATTAAAATTGGAAATTATTATGTAGATGGTTTTCACAAAGAGACAAATACAATCTATGAATTTTATGGATGTATGGGGCATGGATGTGAAACTTGCTATCCTGACAGATTTGAGAAAAATCCAATCAATTCACAATTCTATCAATCTCTGTACAACAAAACCCAATCATGCATAAAACATTTCAAATCATTGGGGTATAATGTACAAGTGGTGTGGGAACACAAATTGGATCAGCTATGCAAATCATATCCTGAAGTTCCAACCTCTTTAGATACATTTTTCCCACACATGGACCCAATTAAACCACCAGAAGCATTATTTGGCAGGAGAACAAGTACCATTAAATTACACTATGAAATTGATGAAAACACAGACACAGAAATGAAATACATAGATATCTGTTCACTTTACCCACATGTGAACAAACACAGGGAATGCCCATCCAGATATACTCACAAGGGAAAACATAGACACTGGTAAAATAAGCCATTACAAAGGTCTCATTAAATGTAAAGTTTTACCACCTCAAAATCTTTTTTTGCCAGTTTTACCTATTTGTTGTAATAAGAAAATGACATTTACACTTTGTAAAATGTGTGCAGAACATGAATTAGATCACTGTAAACACACACCAGAACAACGTGCACTTGTAGGTAATTCTCAAGAAGTACGAACTAAAAACAACAGACAGAACCGTCATGGAATTTGTAAGGTGTGTGATTCGATCAAGACTCAATTCGTCAAAAAAAATGAGCAGAGGCGAAGGCATTGCGAATAAAGTGATCAGTAATCTACCTTTCGAAATGCATCTGCTGGGTCAGAGTTTCACGGGACCAGGAATGAAATTGAACAAGAGACTCAATGCCGATCTGACTCCTAAATCTTGGAGCAAACCTGTGAATAGTGTGGATGCGGCCACGTACGATCATGATCTATGCTATACCGAACATCCCGACACCAAGACTCGCAACAACGTCTGTGATAAAAATATGTTGGCAAAATTGAGAGACATATCGAATCCGACCAGGAGAGAGAGGTTCGAACATTCGCTGGTGGATAAAGTGATCGTGTGAAACGTCGGTTCGGATGGGGTGTTAAAAAAAGTGCCTTGTAAAAGAAGAAGAAATGATTATTGATGAGTGAATTGGCCAAGGAGTTACACAAACCCATTGTGCATAAATTTCGAAAGAGAAGGGTGTTCGTGAAGTGTCTGTACGACATTTGGTCCGCGGACTTGGTCGACATGAGATCGTTTTCGTGGTGGAATGGGGGTGTTAAATATCTATTGACAGTCATCGATGTGTTTCCAAATATGGTTGGATCAGAGCCTTGAAGAATAAATCGGGACCTTGCGTCGGCGAGGCTTTGAAGAGCGTGTTCGACTCGTCTTCTCGAAAACCGAATAAATTGTGGGTGGATAAGGAGAAGGAATTCTACAAAGGACGTTCGTCAGTTGGTCAACCTCTACTCAATTGAAAACGAAGAAAAATCCAGCATTGTGGAACATTGGAATTGGACGGTGAAGGAAAAGATGCACAAGTACTTCACGGCGAATTCGACCAAGAAATACATATATGCTCTGAATGGTCTGGTCGAAGATTACAACAACACGTGACACAGATCGATCAAGATGACCCCGCAGAAGCTAGCGATCCTCGAAATGAAAAACAGGTCTATGCGAATCTATATCCTGAGAGATCTAAGATCAGGAAGGAGTCTAGACCGCCGAAATTTGCGATCGGTGATCAAGTGAGAATCTATGCATATAAGAAGCACTTCAAAAAGGGTTACGCTCCTCGATGGACCGTGGAAATCTTCATGATAATCAGAATATTTCACACTGATCCAGTGACTTACGAAATTGAAGCTTTGGATGGTGAAGAGATCATTGGAAAGTTTTATGAACAACAATTGCAGAAGACGAAGTTTTAATTAAAAAAAATATATATATTTATTCTCTTCAACATTTTCTTGTTTACACACATATATATAAAGGAGAAAAATAATAATAACAAAAATAATTAAAACTATTTTTTAGAAAAAAGCAAACGAATTAATAAACAAAAAACAAAAAAAAACCTTTCAAAATGGCAAATATACTAGATATTGCCCAAGCTATAGTGAAAGACGAAAGTATTCAAGAATACGAGGTTCTCAAATACGAACTGAGAACTGGAACGAGTTTGAATAATGTGGGAGAGATAAGAATCAACATTGAAACCCAAGATCTATTCGTTCATCCTAGTGAGAGTTATATAGTGGTGCAGGGTCGTCTCGCCAAGGAAGATGGGAGCGAATACATTGATGACGACATGGTTACTCTAGCCAATAATGGTATCATGCATCTATTCAGTAATATGAAATACTTACCTATCTGGGCAAGAGATAGAATCCATGTTTCATCCCGGTCAGGCCACCACGATGTTTGGACTCTTGATGTATTCAGATGATTTTTCGAAATCTAGGGGACTTAATCAGTTGTGGGTGAAAGACATCGTCGGTCCCGCCAGCACTGGCATCGCCGCAATATTCAACTACATCGTCAAGACGTCCAGACCCAAAGGAACCTTTTCATTCAGGATACCTCTGAAACACATATTCGGATTCATGGACGATTACAACAAGATCATGTATGGATTCAAACACAATCTGACATTGATTCGAAAGAGAAACGACAACGCGATAGTGAGACTCCTCGCAACCAATGTGGCTAAGTTAACTCTACACAAGATATCATGGTTCGTTCCACACGTCCAGGATTCGGAAGCAGAAAAAATGCGTCTCTACAAGATCATAGAGTTCGAGAGTAAATTACCTGTGGGATGTAGAATGAGAGAGTGCGGCACGGCTAGCATTCCACTCTCCACGAATCACTTGGATTGGAGATTGACCGTGAATTCTGCTTCCGAGAGACCGTGTTTCATCGTGGTCGTGTTTCAGACCAACAGGAATGGGTCTCAAGAAAAGAATGCATCGCAGTTCGATCACTGCAATTTGAGAAACATGCAAGTCTTTATGAACGCCATGGGATATCCAGCAATCGATTACAATGCATTGTTCGACAAGAATGATTTCTGCAGACTGTATGGCGACGCCGCAGATTTTAGAAAGAAGTATCACGGTCTGGACAAATTGATGAGCAACCCTAATATATCTTCCAGTGATAACAAGTCGATGTATCCCATGTTCATATTCGACGTCAGTAAACAGAGCAAACGACTCAAGAGTAGCATCTTAGACATTCAGATCAAGATGCAGTTCGACAAGAATGTGCCTAGAAAAACCGAGGCCTTTGCCCTGGTCCTGTGGAAATAAGATGTCGAGCGTTCGATGAGAGATGTGTGTGGGAAGAAAAAAAAATATATATAAATAAATAAAAATTAAAAAAAATAGTTACAAAAATGAATGGTAAAGAATGTATTAAAACAAAAAAAAATAAAAGTAATGAGATTTCGAGAGACTGAACATCTTTCTATATCTCATTACTTTTTTTTTTTTTTTTGTTTTTTGTTTTTAATAATTACTCATTATTTTTATTAATTAATTATTTTCATGCATTCACTGTTTGTTCAGAGGATCTAGTTCGATCAGTAGGCTCACCACGGAAGTGGCGGCTTTGGAATTATTGGTTTTCATAACGAAATTAATCCTGTCTCCGGCATTCACTTTGAGAGGCGTGCCGAACATGCTGACGTTCGAGTGTTGATTCTCAGTCTTTTCAATGCTGTATCTCATCACTCCCTACTCCATCCACGACTGCTCTGTTATTCAAATCCGTGGAAGCTAGACACATTCGAATGATTTCACCTCCTAACGGCGTGGGATATCCCACCTTAACTGTGTTGTGATCCACTACCTCCTTTTCTGAAAGACCATTCGGATTTTCCCTCCTCTAACGCGCCGCTCCCCTCGGCCAACATGGTGATCAATTGCCTGACGTATTTGACTTTTTCCACCACCAAAATCAGGGTGCAGGCATCCGTCATACACACGGGGTCTGGCAGATTCGTGAGCGCATGTCCACCCATGTCCAGTCTACCTTCCATGATGCCACCCTTTCTCAAGACCGATCTGTCGTTCACGTACTTCCTTCTGACTGTGCTGGAATCGTATTCGGGATCGTGATCGAGTCTGAATAAATTCTTACCATTCATGTTTATGCCGACCTCCATGGTTCTGCCTGATTGTTTGTTCAGGTAGCGATCGTCCACTTGCGTTTCTATGTATTCTTGAAATCGTGTCAGAATCCACGTAGCCCGTGTTGACCGTGGTGGAGTCCTTGTCTGTGTCGTCAATCATCGACAGTTTCAATATCTTGTTGAATCCAGCATTCAGATCCGATTTCATTTCTCGTCTGTCGGACTTTATCTGTTCCAGGTCTACATAGTGTTTGGTCGCCTCATCCTTGGGATTCTTGGGAGTGGCCACGTTCGTTATCTTGTTAGAATTGGCGTTCAATTCTGATTACATCATGCGTGAGAGTCATCCATGTATTTCTTGGTTGTGGCATCTATGGGATTCGCAACGTTCACCAAACGTTTGGATTTCAGATCGAACTTTATCCATGTAATTATCTAGCATGATTCGTTTGAAATCCACGTTCTCCCTGTCAACATACTTTTTAGTCGCCACATCTGTGAGATCTACCAGCTCGGGAAGATTGTAGAGCTTGTTATATATAATATATTTCAACGCAGTTTTTAAAAATGGATTATTTTTCACTTATTTTATTTTTTTTTTATTCAATCAAGTTTTTAAAAAAATAATTTTTTACCTTTATATATATATACTATAAAAAAAAATCTCTCTCTAATGTAAATCATTGAGAATGTCTTGAAACCGATCTCCTTCAGACCATCTCTTGAGAATGTAGAGACACAGGTGACCACAAAACACTTGATCTGGCGATTGTACTCGTTCCATAATGTAACGAACCACCGATTCGTTGAAATAGTTCTTTATTTCTTTCAGCGGTGAGATTCTGTAGATGTTAAAATAATAATACTTCTTCCCGTTCTTTACGCTACCCAGTGAGTGCCTTCACCCGATAAATTGTCCAAATTTAAAATTCCGCATTCCGATTATCGTTGTTGAGGTCTTCTCTTTGGCAAGGCATCTCTGGAAAATATGCCTCGAAAATCTTTGGTTTTCAAATCCTTCACCGCATTCGACAGATCGATGTTGGATAGGGGTTCGTTAGGTAAGACAACACCTTCTACGGATATCTGTATTTTCTTATTCATATATATGTATATTTTTTTATTTATTTATTTTATTATAATTCACTAAATGAAGTTATTTTTTAGAAAAATTTTTCTTTTTTAAACTAAATCTCTTGATGTCTCTATCAACTTCTATAATCTTGAATTCGTCTAATAATTCCTCTTGATTTTCTAGAATCCTGTCATCCTTAATTATATCCAAAGCCCAATGTCTGAGTGCCAAAGTGTTTATTTTATTGTTTAACATGAATCTCTTATCATCGTCGGCCGTCAGCGAAATCTTGTTGACTATTTCGGTATACACGTTTTGATTGTCATTTCGAATCGATCTCATAATCTTCTACACCGGCCCACTTCCGAACAGACAATCTTTATACTCTCAGAAAGAGATGTTTTTCGTCACAACATGTGTTTGAACCCCTTTACACTTCTTGATCTTATCACCTTCTAGGTGATAAGTGTATAGTTCAGGTCTCAAACCCACGAATTCGATGATTTGTTTACCGCCGCTCTCGCCCTTAAATTTACCCAACACCTTCTTGTTGTCGTTCGATTGAATGTTGGATGGGTGATCATCGGGATAATTGCTTGTGTTGAACCACGCGGCCACGTCCAGAGATATATCTCATTAGACATCTTTTGTTGCTATCTCATAAACCAAACTGTTCATGTCGATGAACAGTAGTTTGGCTTTCTCACCGAATTTCTGTTTGATGTAATCGTAGTGAATCTCATACATCGCTGATATCTAAGATGATTGGTCCTAGGTAATAGGGTTTGTCGAACTTTAGGTGTATCTTTTGCTTGCAAACGGCCACTAGATTTTCGTTGAATATGGTTCGGTGTCTGTAATTGGGTTTCACCACTAATTTTTTAGCTTTTTTCTCGGACGTGATGAGTCAAATGTCGGTTCTCTTCCTGATATTTAACCTCAATTTACCGTGCACGCAGTTGTTCATGAGTTTGAAGAAATCTTTTTTGAAATCATTCTCAGCTCAAATTCTGAGATTTGTGTTAAGATCGATGTATTTTTTCATCCAGGGCTCTTTGTCAAATCGAATGACGCGATGTATGTCGAGTAATTTCATCCCATAATCGGCGCTTTGTTTCTAATTCTTGCTGTAGATGACATACTTACATTTGTTAAATAAATTGGGAATGAGTTTTTCACCATCGCCTTCAATCGGTTCCATTTGTTCAGGAGCCAGCGGATAATCATTGTGCTGATGGTGTAGCTCTCCTGTATAGTTCAAATCAACTTTTAAAATGCAAGGATAGTCTCTCCATTTTTGCATCTCTTCCGGTTGTCACCCATTTGAAATTTCCAATCGGTAAAGGATAACTCATAGCCCAACCGTACAGATTATTAGCATCCCAATACTGTATGTATTTATTCGATCGTTCCGAATTGAAACCTTCTTTCATGTAGGGATTGTTGGCTTCAGAATATCTGTGAGAAATCATCGAGACCCCACCTCTTGTGGCCTTTTCGAGCATGAGCAACATGTCCACATCAGATAATAATTCCAATTGGACTTCGGTGGTCTTCAACAGAGTGTCCCACGCCAGACCAGGTGCGGTGAAATACTAAGCTGGATCCAGATCGTAATTTCGATGACAGACATCACGAAAATTTTCAAACACGTCTGCCAGGAGCAGAACGTCGGTCTTTAGATAGAGATCGTGATAATCTCTCATGGTTTTCATATCGAACAATTTCCCAACGTTTTTGGCGTGTTCGTAATCTCTGTCAGAAATGTCAGATTCGTATAATTTTGAATAAAAATCTTCTTTTGAAGGTAGCGCGGTGTCGTTGAATCTCTTTAGATCGTTCGTGTAATCGTAAGGATGGACTCCTTTCCTCAAAATAATGTCTACTCGTTCTCTGAAGTGTTCGCTCATGATTTTAATTTTATCCTTGCTCATGTTATCAACTAATTTTTCCAGAGTGGTCGGCACGAATTTAAAACTGTCGATGAAACGTATGGCTCTACGAATGGATTTCTTCTTCCAATGTCTCTCCATCGATTACTCTTTTCTTCTTCATGACCTTCCATTTTGTGAAGGAAATGTATCTTTCTTCACTGTTTGTGATGCAGTTTAATTCTTCGTGGGAGGTGGCGAGATTTTTCGTGAACAGATGACTGTCATAACCCGAGAGATTGTGAAATATCACGGATAGAAAATGGCGTGACAATATTTTAAATACACTTGCTGTGGGCCGGACTGCGATACAGACCTGTGTAATGATCGTGGTCTCTAACCTTCTTATTTTCCTGCAAATTCTCATCGAACAATTGTCTTGATATGTGACATTCGGTGGCTCTGTTATTTTCATCTTGCTGCTCTCGCATGATGATCATTTTCGCTGGAGTTTTGAATTTATAGTATAAAATTTGAATTTTCGATTTTAACTCCTTCACGAACCTTTGAGCCACGTCGTCATCTTCGCACCATTTCGTGTAGATGAAGGGACCCATGTCGTGTTGCAAGTCAAAGGCGCATTTCACGTAAATGCAATAGCCGGAAGGCATATGTTTTTGATATCTTTCGATGTAACTTCAAGAGCATTGGGTTGACAGGAACTCATTTTCACTGTGAAGCATTCGAAATCAGCATACACAACAAATCGTACTTTTAACCTTCTATTGTGATTGCGAAAGTTCATGATGGTGTTGGGTTTAGGCATTTCGACTGCGATGCCTTGATATTTGTTGCAATATTCCTCATGTTTTGCTAACGATTTTTCGGTGTGAAACACATTCATGCAGTTGAAATATAAATATATATTTTCTTTATGTTTACCACTCTGACTCCATAGTAATCGGCTCGAATTTGTAACCCAACAATAATGACGATTGTCACCATTCAAAATCAATAATAAAATAATTGTCTTTTCTCTTCCGAGATACAAAGTCTATCTGAGAGGATAGATCCTTTGTTTTTCCTTGACGTAATACAAAGTCTGTCTGAGAGGATAAATCCTTTGTTTTTCCTTGACGTATCCCAAGACGTTCACCGCTACGGTGGGATTTTGAACCTCGAAATGTCCAATGTCTTTTAACGGCGTTGGAAAAGTCACTCCGGTCCAATTGAGATTTTTACAAGTCTCCTCATAATGAGAAACTCTCTCAGGGTGGATTTTAACAGGGTATAAAGCAGAGGTGACTGTGTATTTAAAACACTGATCATCTTTATTTCTCATGTTCACCATGGCTTGTTTTTTAGCTAAAAATACAGTAATTCCATGTAGGAAGACGCCTTCAACGAATCATTTTTGGTCACATGAATTTCGAGATTCAACACCTCTTCAAATGTTCAATTACTACCTCTATGTTGATAATTCGTGAGAGACATCAACATCTTGTCTTTCATAGTTTCGAAAATGTCTGATAAATCTGAACCTTGAAATATGGGTTGGACATTAGATCTGAAGTATGCATCTCTCATGATACTCTCACCAGAGTTCACATCTATTTTATTCATCCCGCAATGGAGTATCATCTTAATTTTTAGTCCCACGTCCATGTGTTCATGAAACAAATCCAATACTTTTTTATTCACCCATTCCATGAACAATTTCGGATCGACTTTCTTGAACAAGGGAACCACGTCGAAAGTTTTAAAAACACCTTTGATCGCACTCTCCCATTCTATGGGATTCGATTGGAATGCTTTTGTAATGATTCGTCTTACATTCGTTTGATCATCTTCTTATTTTTCGCAACCGAAACGTTTATTTTTTTTTTTGACGTTGGCATTTTGATTCCCTTTGCCACCTTTTTCTTCTCATTTTTCACAACCAGAACGTTTTTTGACGTCGTTACTATCGACATTCCGTTTGCCTTTTCATCGAGCAAACTACGTAATCCCTCGCATATGATCTCTCTAATTTTTTCACGCTCTGCATTTCATTTTCTATCATTAGGTGCTACTCTAATCGGCTTATTTTTTTCGCAATTCGAATCTGTTTAAGTTTGTTCACTTTTTATCTTTGGATTTTTTTCTTTCCATTACCTTGTGAATGATACTCCTGTATGACTTTAATATTTTTTTGATTTGGTTCTATGATTTCTGAAATTTGGAATTTTAATTATTTACAAAACTCGTTTAACTGAGATATGGTATACTTATCTAAATTTTCCATTTTTTTTTATTTCTTTGCTTTATTTGTAAGAGTGTATCTGGATTTTTTTTTTGTTCAAGTAATAATTTTTTTGTAAAATGTTTTTAAAATAGTCTTTGTATATATGTTTTAATTCCCTCAAAAAAAATTTTTTTTGTTCAGATTAATCGATTTTTATTTTCCTTAATATCAGAAAAAATTGAATTAACATGACAAAAAAAAAATAAAGGAAATTAAAATTTCAACTTTTTATATATATATATAAAGAGAAAAAAAACTTTTACAAAAAATTTCACATTAAAGAAAATTAAATTTAAAAAACTTTTTGTATATATATAGAGAGAAAAAAACAACTTTTTAACAAATTATTATTTAAACACAAAATTCAAAATATATTATTATTTGCAATAATTCATAAAACAAAAAAAATAATCGATCATGACAACAACACCTAAAAGATGCGAATTGAAATTGAAACAAGTCAAAACGTATAAGAAACTCGGTTGTAAAATTTACAGATTACAACAACATGACGCCATCAAATTGAACGAGGTTGAGACGAAGGGCTTACAATGCAAATACAACAAATATAGCATGCCTTTGAAATTGGATGAAGTCATGCTCGATTTGTTTTATGAGTACGAAAGCGATCTACAGAATATCATCATCGCCGAAGACAGAGAATTCAACAAGAGCAATTTGTCATTGCCCTACGGAAGTTACATATATCCAAAAATCTCTCTCGAACTTGTGAACAAATTGGGTGGTGAGAGTGCGTTGACCAAAGTAAAAAAAAACTTGCAAAAGTAAAGATAAACATTCAACACATATGCAAAAAAGGAGAAGACACGATTTTCAACATGCTAATAACAGACACTGAAATATTAAAAAAAACAATAGAGAGACCGATTTAGTGAAGAAGAAGGGGGAAAAAAAGAAAAAAAGTAATGAACATCTCTAGATCTCATTACTGTTTTTTTTTTCTTTTTGTTTCCTCCTTCTTCTTCTTCACTATCGGTCATATATATTGTAATAACGTTTCCTTTTTTCTCCACTTTCACCATTGCTTCTTTTCTTTTTTTTGATATATTAGGTTTTTTATAATAACAATACATTTGATTCTCTCTATCATAGTTATTAAAGAATGTGGTTCATCTCTTGGCAACACTTTCATCATTATTATTCTCTTCAGAAAGTGATGGCGGTGGTGGTGGTGGTGGTGGAAAACAACTCACTCTTCTTCCTCTATTTTTTTCAATTCTTTTTCCAGTTCTTTTCTGAAATATCCATCATTATCATTCAAAAAGGTCTTGTAATCCTTTTTATCCATTTTTATATTATTTGTTTTTATACTTTGTATATTTTTTTTTACTTTATAATAACATACTCAAAAGTGGTATACCCTTAAATGGTAAATTCTGACCAAACAGCAAACCCTCAGCAAGTCGTTCAGCACTCTTCAGATAGAGACCGTTTCCACTGGAAAAAAGGTCACCACCTCTCACAGGTTTTAGATACAATCCTTTACCGCCGTCTCTCTTGATGTGACACACAACTCCTCCCTTCTTCAAAAACAGTCCACCGCCACCCATTAATTTCTGAACTCACGAGTCCCGTGGTAGCTCTCATGCCAATAGCTGGCAACAGTGTGTTCCCGATTCCTGCCAATAGTTTTCCAGCGAGTCCTGCCAATACCGGTAGGAAACTGCCTTTCATTCTCAAATTGTATCTCAGTTGAGCAGGACTCAATCTTACCATCAACCCTCTTCTCCATCCTTTTGATTTGAGTTCTGGTCCAGCAATCGAATGGCGACCGCCAGTCGTCAGATCTTTGTGGGTGAATTTAAGTCTCACCGCCTCGCCTCGAGTTTTTAATGCTCTCAGGAATTTCTTCCTCTGTCCTTCAGATATGTTCACGTTTTTAACCACGTATTCACCCATATTTATTTTTTTCTTTTCAAAATATATTTGTTCAATTGTTTTTTTGTTTAATGATAATTGTATATATTAAATAATTTTTGTAAATTAATATTGCGTTTATTTTATTTTATTTTCTTATTTATATATATATATACGCAATATATTTTTTTTGCTATTTATATTTCTCTTATGTGAAATCGTATCATCACCCTCTCTCCACGAAGATCTAACAGTTCACCATTTTGATCTGTCAATGTGGTTTTGAGACTATACGTGTCTAAAATCATGGGTATATAAACTAAATTTCGAGGTCGTTCCATGATTTTATAACCCGGTGACACGTTTGGAAAGAAGGAATAGATCGACGGTTGAGCGCTACCATTCACGTAGCTTCCAGCAATCACGTCCACGTTCACTAGAATACTATTGATGGCGAGAATGTCGACCGTATTTTCGTATGCCGCGTGGCCTCGATACATCTCGAATCCCAGCATCTTGCCGATCGAATCATCCGTGTTGAAATCCACTCAAAAATTATCTTCCAAACCCAACATCGTCTGTAGGGTATTAGGGTTGGGAGCGAGTCTGATCTTGTTGCTTCCCTTTCCATCCGTCTTCATTCGTGTTTGAAAGGTAATTGTTTAAACTGTCTATGTCGTAACTCCCTTTTGGAATTCGAATCTCCAACCAATCCACTCCGTCGGAATACTTGAAAGAGTTATTCTTTTGGGTGACATTAGGAAAGGAATAATAAGTCTCCAGATTCACCAACGCCATCTCATATCTTTTCTCTCTATTCAATTCGATGGAAGGTTCGAATTTCGTTGTGAATCGAGTCGAATCACTGCCACTCACCAATATTTTGAATGGACTGTTTTGCAGCCATATTCTCGGCTATCGTTTCTAACAATTCTCCTTTTTCAAACATTATTTTTATTTTTATTTATTTTTAAACTAAATTATTGATGATTTATTATTATTTTTAATTTTGTTTTCGCTCTCTATTTTATTATCATCAGAAACATAAAACTTGTCAAATCCACTCTGATATTTTCCATGATTAAACTCGCTAGTCAAATCGATCACAACAAAATTGTGAAGTCCTCCGTCCCAAAACCTCTTGCAGAATCTCCTGATTTCTTCTCTGCTCATGTCGTTTGCGACGTGTTCTCCGTAGATGCGATTGAGATTCTTGAGATCCTGGCAAAAGAGACACAAGAAATTAGCGTTCTCCCTTATCATCTGTCTGGGCAATGGAAAAATAATTCTGAAACAGGTAGAAACAGTCCACATTGCTGTGACGACCTCTAACGTAATACGATTCGCATCTGTTCTGTCTCTCCAAAAGCAGATCGTCGAAAATCATGAGATTCTTATTTTCCAATTTCAATTCCCTGGGATCCGGAATGTCGCTCGCGTTCTCATAAAATCGACACTCGACGTTTGAAAACGCATTTCTCTTCATCAATTCCAAAATGGTCGAAAGAGAAGCTTCACTTTTGTCGAATTCCTCCCTACTGTCGAAAATTCAGGCTATGACGTCCTTAGGCAAACTACGATCCATGCCCTCTCGAAGTAATCTGCATTCGGGATGAAACAAACACTTGCCAAACACAAATAATCTGTCGTAATCCAACCAGCCGGGTTGCAACAACAGATTCATCAACAGATTGGTCTTTCCACAATTCGATTTTCCCACTATCAAATCTCTTATGATTTTAGGAAAGAACTTGTTATTCAACCTCTTGGTCGCGGCATTGTTCCAAGACATATCTTTGATGTTCATCTTTTATTTTTTAGATTTTCAAACTCAATTTGTTATGTTTTTTCAAACTCAGTTTATAAATATTATTATTTATTTATATTACACCATCGCGAGTTCTCTTCAGTCCAGATCCATTCGTCATTTTGGCTAAATCTTGTATGGGTACCACAGCATCATTAAAATCTTTCCAACATTTCAACGATTGCTCTAATGTAGCTCGCTTTGCCAGTGGACTGATTAACTTGTCGCTCAATGCATCTGCCACCCACTTCCCAGCCACCGAAGTGATCCTACCACTAGCATTGGAAGCGGCTTTCTTACCAGCATCCAAAGCCGTCTTCTTACTGACCTCAAATGCAGTTGATGCGAGTTTTTTGCCTGCATCGCTCGTGAACGCTCGCATTATAGGATCAACAATACCAGAACCACCTTGAATGTAAGTTCTAACGTATCCCCTGTTCTTTATCACCAACACATTTTATTTTATAATATATTTTGTTTTTTCACTCGTAAATCGTTTTTTTGTTTAAATACTTTTATTATTTTTAGTGTAGATTTACTTTTTTAATCATCTATATTTTGTTTTTCATTCTACTTATTATATATCAGTCCTTCAATTCATTCATCAACCTTTTATAATCTCGTCTATCCAAGACCTTCTGCCTCAACAATTCGTCGCATATGCTCACTATCTGATTATCCACTCCAGTATTACCAGCACGTCGACTAACCATTTCTCGACAATTACAACTTCTTGAACAGAGTTTTGGAATTGCTCAAAAGAAAAGTGGTTGTCACTCCCTTTCCCATCACCAATTCGATGAATTTCTTATTCATATCCCATATTGGTTTCACCTCCTTCGTCCACTTGTACCCTCTGTTAGCCTTAGGTCTCGTCTGTCTGGCATCGTTATTCCTCTTCATGGCATGGGCCTGAATCAGAATATCGCCGTAATTGTCGAAATCCTGTTCCAAGTAATCTCTAGGCTTGTCGTAAAGGAGCAACTGGCGCAGTCCATCGGATATTTCATACCTATTCGAACCGATGATTAAAGCATCATCATCCATTTCCACTTCAGTATTGCCCACGAATTTCCTATGGATCCTCGCGAATTCCATACAACAGATCTCTCCTACCACCATTGTCGGACGATGCAACGCTGCTAGTGGTAATAGTTGAAGCTGTATCATCGCTCTCGCTCACATCAGTTTCGATTCTCATGGGAACGTAATCCGGTGAAGATCTCTGAAAGGAATACTGCCTTGTAAAACTATCAGGCAATGAACCCATTCTCAAAGAACCCTCTCAGTTCTTCAACGATCTCCTTCTTGCTTCGTTCCTGAACCTCTGTCACAGGTTTGAATAGTTTGGTGGTCTCTCGTCTTAATTCCATCTCTCCCAACCGTCTGTTTCTGTCGGCTGATCGAATACTCTTCTTGACACGTTCATATTCGTCAAGAAGTTCGTCTCTTCTTTTGGAATCTTTGATGTGTAGAAACATTTTTGTTCTCTCGATTATTAATATTTCTTTTTAGAGTGTAGTAATGTCGATTATTTTATTATTCTCAAAATTAAATGTAGTTATTTTTTATGTTTTAAGTAAATAAAATCTTCTGTCTTTAATATATATATATATAACTAAAACCAGTTGGGAAATAAAAAAAACATTTACAAATGAACCTCGATAAATGTGTTGCCCTCAAATATGTTAAATCGCATCAGCAGTTATTCTCAACATGAAGAAAACTCAAATAGTTAAAATCTTAAATAACATCCTTTTTCCATTTGTGTTAAATCAGAAAGAAATTACTTAATCATTTGAAACCGGTTCATTTTCATTCGTAAAATGGTTTAAACAGAATTTCACGTCATCAAAAAAGCAAAAATACCGTTTGAAGTAACAACACAATTTCCGATTAAACATATCCTCACAATTCGAGTCATTCTCAAAATAAAACCATTGATAAAATGCATTGCCCTCAAACATGTTAAAAATTGCATTCTCACCATGGAGAAAACTCAAATAGTTAAAATCTCAGTACACTGATAAAATTACAACGTTTTCAAATGCATTAAATCAGAAAGAATTAGAGTTCAATTCATTTTGAAACTGATTTCATTTTCATTCGTAAATGAGTTTAAAAACAAATTCCATATCATCAAAAACAAAATACTGTTTGAAGTAAACAGCACAATTTCTCGATTAACACGTCTTCAAAAGGATGCATTTTTTGCAAATAGGAATAATGGATAAGTGTGTCTTGTCAAAATGTGTTTTGTTGATGTCTCTCGAACCGAGATGCGAGTGAACATTATTGTAGTCAATTAAAACTCAATTTACCTCTTTTAAAAAACCCATCTATGTGGAACGCAATTTCACCATTTGATTTTATTGAATGAAAAACCATTCATTTACACTGAGTGCAAGATTGAAACTCCATAAAACTGATCTATTATGATTTACCTCAAAACTCATAATGATATAATATTTTCATCCATTCCCTCCACTGGTTCCTCCGTGATCGATCGCACCACCGCCATCTAGACCGAAATGCCAAACGTGGAGAGACAATTTATCTCAGTTCTAATTTTCGACGTTTCTTAATTTTTGTGTTTTGCTGTCCTGAAATCCATACTAGTTTGTCATCATGAGTTAGACGGTACGATCAATCGTTGGTGAACGTCGAAATTTCATCGATTCTAGTTTTTTCAAAATCTTATTTTTTTATATTTTTGCAGTTCTGAAATTCCCACAAGTTGGTCATCGTGGTCTAGACCGTTCGATAAACAGTTGGTGAACGTTGTGAAAAAATTTTAGGATCAATTTTTCTGTCCTCGTATCCCCAGTCGTTTTTACTGATCGGATCGGACTCATCGCCATCTAAAACTCGATCGCGTACGTTGTGTCCTTGTATCCCCAAACGCATTTTTGATGCTGTCCTCGTATCCCCAAAGCGTTTGCTGGCGTTCTCCAACGATTGATCGGAAGGACTAACCCGCGATGGTAAACGTTGAGAAGATTTAGGTCGATTTCTTTGATTTTTCCTTGTGCGCGAATTCTGCTGAATTCGCACTCGTTCGCCAATGGCTGTTTGAACCGTTTAGGACACGGTAAGCTACTTGTGGGGATACGAGGACAAAATGTACAAAAAACGTTTTGTACATTTTAACACTGAATCCAATGGGTACATGTACGTGTACGTGTACATTTTCAAAAAAAAGTGTCCTCATATCCCCTGATTACACCTACTCTCAGCCTTTCTTCTCCTGTTCTTCTAGTGCTCTCACCAGACCTCCTCCTGCTTCCTCTGCTCCTCCTTCTGTTTCCTCTCCCGCTTCTGTTTCTTCGCCTACCTCCAGTGTGGTTCAACCAGGTATATCGTACTCAGAGAAAGTCAAATCACCCAGCTGCGACTCGGGCCGCTCATTTCCTTCTGAATTCTCCCAGTTTCGGCATAAGAGCAGAGTTAATTTTGACAAAGGGAAGTGGCGCCTCCCTGATGTTTGTAAAAACACCCTTATGATTGGAAGTTCAAATTTAGGATGGATTGATCAAAATCCCCATCCGGACATCCAGGTGGAGTGTTACCCCGGTGCCAAATTCAATCATTTTCGCTCTATGTTTAAAGGGCACAGTGGCCAGTCCAGTTCCCCAAAAATATTATTAAATATTGGCGTGAATTCTCGAAATGATAATTCTGAACTCGTTGTTCAGCACTTGCGGAATATGCATAGCGATATCAGGGTCAAGTTTAGATCAGCAAACATTTGTTTCGCTGAACTAAACTTTTCGCAAACACTCCCTCAGGCTGAGAGGAGAACCTTGAGCATCATCAATGAAACCATTCGGAAAGTGAAGGACGTTAACGTGATACCCAAAATTGATGACGCAAAGTTTGATGTTGCTCAGGATTTAATCCATTGGACCACGAGAACCGCCAATATTATGTATGAGCACTGGTTGAACCATTAAGATTTAAACTAAGTAAAGGTAACAACCGCCTAACATATGTGGGATTAAGAACTAATTTGGTTAGCCTGTCTGGCACCAATGACCTAACAACCCAGGAGAAGTTTCTTTTAGATTGCAGTTTAACTTCTGTACCAGCACATAAGCCTAAAACTGATAATCAAACAAATATACCCTCATATAACTGTAATGTTCTTATGCAAATGAAATTAGCAGACCGCTTTTGAAACTCCAGCGGTCGGAAGCTTCCTTTTAGGGAATCATCTGGTTGGTCACCTCCAGATAGTGAAGTAGATACCGTAATTGTTGAGGCTAGCAAACGAATCACCCAAAAGATGTTAAGCATGAACATACTCTCAGATAAAGACAATTTAACAGCGTGTGAATGGAGAGCCCTCACGAAACTTCGAAAAAATAAGAAATTAGTAATTAAACCAGCTGACAAAGGTGGGTCGGTAGTTCTGTCTTGGGATAATTATATACTACTCAATGTTTGCTAAGCACCAAGTATATACAACCACCTGTTTTACGTTTTAGTTGAAATATTGTATTGGCAAGTGTATATATTTTTTATTTAATGATCTCTTTCATGATTTAAGTACAGAAATTAAGATTTTGTTTGTGTTTGACATTATCTTTTAGCTTTTGAATACAATATCCATGGAAAATGGATATTTTTGGTAAAAGAGGAAACTTTTCAAATTTGCCAAAAAGTTGATGGAGCGAACTGGTATGGGTTCAATATCAAGTATGAGACCCATTACTGTTAATTACAGCTTGACAAAGCCTTCTCATGCTCCCGATCAGGTTCATGGTGGTACTTTATGGAATGTTGTTCCATTCTTGGACCAGCATGGCACCAAGCTCCTGAACACTTCTTGCTTGGACTGAAAGGGCTGAAATTGCAAGCAACAACTCATTCCAGACATAATCGATTAGATTGAGGTCAGGGGATCTTGCTGGCCAGTCCACACGCTCAATCCACTCCCTCTGTCGTTACTCCCCGACAGCATGGGCAACATGAGGACGGCATTATCGTCCATCAGAATGAATATATCACCCACTGCACCTGCATACAATCTGACGTGGACATCCAGGATCTCATCAATCAATGTACCACGTTCAAGGACACATAGCTCTATACGTCCATCCCTGCAGATGCCGTGCCAGACCATGATCGATATATAAGGATTATATATAAGGATCGTGTTAAGTTTGTCCTAAAGCATCATTAACCAGATGTTTTTAATTCCTGTAAGTTTTTTTTTCCATTTGACTTCTCTATCCACCTGTAATGTCCGAACCATGTCTATGAGAGTTTTTACCTCCGACTTTCGTTTGTTTCATCGTTTGTGTGTATATTTTCTTGTCCTTGTGCCTGTACGCCGAAAGTCTTCTACAGACATAACGTTTGGTTAAATATTGTTTTTTCATGTACTGTTTGGATGACATTTTTTTCATTTTAGGTCCATGCATCTCCCAGATCCCGCACAAATGTTTTATAAGAATATAGACGTTTTTGAACACAGTTGTTACTGTGATTCCGGATCATTCGCGGGCGTGGATCAATTTTAGTTTCTTAACAAATTTTGATGAAAGGTCAACTACTTTGTCGAAAGAAAAATCCACATTTTAAGCATTATTTATTACTGGTTCCGAATGAAAATGAACATACTCCACATCCAACTAAAAAAAGTTGCAAACAGTAAAATTCATTTATATCTTATGACTCTTTAAAAACATAAATTAATCTGATATATGTTTTGAGACGAACTTTAATTTTGTACCCAGAAACAAACGACACTTGCAAAAAAATTTCTCGAAGCACTGAATTTTTGAAAAATTTTGGCGTCATAAACATAGCTTATGACCCCCTCATTGGAGCGAGCTTGCTGAGCTCGTTCCAATGAGAGGTCATAGGCTATGTTTTTATAACAACAAATGAAAACGTGATAAATGGTGAATTTTGTGAATAGCGCCGGTCGGTTTTGGCAGTTACGTTCGGTAAAGGGTTAAGTTTTTGTTGAATTCCTATTGCATCTGCATCCACCTCGTTTGTCTGATATTTTCGGGACTACTAGTATTTGAAGTTCGATATTCCGACTCCACTCCGTTGGCCTGTTGTTTCGAATGTTCATACTTAATTGAAATCTAAAATATTGCATGCTACAACAGATTTGATTGCTTTGGTATCTCGAAATTTCAGCATTTTGTGTTTTGAGGCCTCGAATTTCCGACTTGAACTTTGCGATTGAAGAGGGTGGAGGTATTCAGAAACCTCTCATCCAACATATCGCCAAATCCCTTCTGAAAATATTAAGAGGTATAGTATCACTTCACAAAATGGTAGATCTTAGATAACTGAAGTAAGACGTATTGTAGCGAATGGTTGTCTTTTTGGTGGTGGGATTGGTGAGGTGGGGTGCGGAGGATTAAGTGGCTACTTATTTCTAATAGTATGAGTTTTGAATGGAATAGTTTTCGTCGGGATTAAAAAAGTGATCCGGAATCTCCCTAACAACCGTTTGTACACATTTCTTTGTATTACTCTGGTAAACTTCATGAAGTGACAGGAAGAGTACAGGCTGATTAGAAGGATTGTACAAACAATTGAAGACGTATAGGTGTGTAATGTGGTGTCTGGATTCGCAGAATCAAGTTTCTAGACATAACGCGCGAAATCCTGGCATCGGTATAGATGTACTCAGGGGAGCATTATTATAGACCTCCAGGCATGAATCTTGCATCTCTGTTAAGTCCTGTATTGAAGCTATAAAAAAAACGAAATATGCTTTGTTCAACTACTTTTCTCGGTAGACAGCCTTTCAATATCTGTACCCTAAAGTCTTTCACAAAATGTTGATAGAAAATCGACGGACTACTTAACTATTCATACACTGAAAGCCCCCATCTAGAGCCACTAAAATACCAGTTGTCTATTTCTTTCACCCACTACAGTAGTACAACCATCGTGGACTGTCAGGTTCCACAGGTGGACAATATTTCCACGGACGCAATAAAGTTAGATTCCAAACACTAATAAAATGAATAATCATCAAAAACTTAATTACTGAAGCACCGGGTACAACTTAGTGCTTCATGAATTAAAATTTTTCTGCTGACAATTTTTATTACCTTGTAAACGTATGCGTAGACTTCACTGCCCACGCGTGGATTACGACCAATCAATTCCGACTCAAAAAATAACTCAGTTTTTCTGGACCACCTAGATTTCTGGACAAGGGGTGCATGAACCATTACGCCTACTAATTTCATTTTTTTATTAAAAAATAGACATACCCATTACCACGAAAACTCGCTACTGTCTCAAAAATAGGTCGCAGAAGATCTGTCTTGTCGTTGTTTTGCCACGCCGCAAGGTAATTCCTGTTTGGTTTCGCAAAATCGGAGATGTAAATGTCATGGTAAGATTCAACCGCAAACATCGATACCAGTGGAACTGGGCCTGCACCAATTTCTAACATCGATTTCCCCTTCAGCGTGCCTGAAGACAATGAAATACGTGAATTTATTGAGTAGTTTGCTTATTAATGGCCATCTGATTTCACCCAAAATGTATGTATATAGAGAGAGTCTAAGTACTGCTCTTAAATACAACAGTAGGGGTAAATGGCCGGTTCTGAAGCACTTCAATCGTATTGTCCAGAAATCTGGGTGGTCCAGAAAAATTGAGTTATTTTTGGAAAAAATCCAATTTTTTCTGGTAAAAAAATGATTTTTCCCCAAAATAATTCAATTTTTCCACGAAACTGTTTAAATTCGAGCATTTCTGGAACACTTTCGACGGAATTTGAACAAAAAAGTCTAAAAAATTCCCAGTTTTAGAATCCCGCCATTTTGACAAATTTAACACTGATTTTCCCATCGGGGTGAATTTTTTTCCAACGTCTTATGAATGGAATTGCACGATCGTGACTGGCGAAAATATTAGCACTGAGATTTCCATTGGGAATAATTCTTAAAAGACAGTGTTTTTTTAAATTTCGGTCCGGACATAATACACGATCGAACGTCGATTCCCACGGTAAAAGACGGTGGTTCAATCGAGGTGGATTTCAAAATTGGTCCAGAAAAAAATGAAGTGGTCCAGAAAAAAACCTTGATCTGGGACGCGGATCTTCCATGGTAAAAAGATGACAATTCGATCGAGGTCGAATTCGTAGATCAGTCCGGTGAAAAACTCGAGACCATTCGCGATGGAGTGCGCACGAGTTCGATTGAAAAAACAAACAACAAACAAAATGCATGTAATATATAATTATTACGATGTTCAAAACAAAAAAAAAATAAGAATACTAAAAACAATAACTGTTTTTTCATTAAAGAAAGAAAAAAATAATAATAAATAAATAAAAACAATGTTTCTACACATCGGAGATTCCAAGTGAAGGAACGAGCAGGTTTGCAAATTAATATGGAGTAAGGAGAATATTTAGGCACAGGACAATGGTAGGCGATTGGGAGAGATGGGATTGAGACGAGAGGCGACCAAGTTGTTCAGACCCGTCACCAAGGTTCAGGAATGAGCCAGGAAAGAGATGGTCAAGGAACTGAAACCCATAAAGAAGGTTCTCAGAGGATGACCTCTTCGATCCCCGGTAGTTTTATGCCAAGAACTATTTCCGGTTACACTCCTGAGAGAATTGAGACCGATCCGAATAACATCGGTAGTTTTACACTAACAACGCTTCGATCATTATTAGCATCAGATCTGATGATGGTAGTGAAAAAGATTCGATGTACGGATTTCGTGACGATGGTGATAAAACTTTGATGGGTGACACGGAAGTATCGCTTGAAGGTCGCTATTTGATCGTCGGTTCGAACAGGTACGAATTGACCGACGGATTGTATATTCTGCTCTCTCACAAGAGACCTGACGATTAGACCAAAGAAGATTACCACAATTACGGAGACATTCTGGTTCAGACTCACGGGATGAAGAAGAACAACCATCCCTGAGAGACGAGACTGAAGGATAGGAGAACTAACAAATGGGATAGAGTTTTGAGACCCATGTGAGGGTCGAACGAGAGATTCGTGAGATCAGTGACTGGAAAGGGAAATTTCTTCCGTGCGATCCCCATGCCTTGTCGGAGGGATTGAGATTGTTGATGGCCAGCAGAGAGGCTGGTAACACCGCAGTTGATAACGAGATAGTGAGCGTGTGCAACGAATTGTTGAAGCAGAAGGTCTTGACTAAGAAGGATTATCAAAAGTTGGTGAATCGTTTGAAATAATAAAATAGTAAGAGAAAAGAAAAAAAAGTAAAATATTAGGTAAATAAAAATATATATATATATTCAAAGAAATAATTTAAAAAAAATGAATTCTTAAAAAACATTGTTAGTGGTAAATAACGGGATACGCTAGATCATATGTCTATGGTGGATCAGGCATCGTAGATTCAATGATGCAATTTTTAACTCGTAAATTCACCGGCGACTCTGCAAAACAGATTGCATCGAGCACTCCTAAAATTGGAAAGAAGGTGGTGATCGATGTGGGTAAGAAAGCTGCAACCGAAGCGAGCAGTAGAATAGCTTCGGAAGCCGGCAAGACAGATGCCAATGCATTGATTAATAAATTGATAACTTCACCACCACCTGCCAAAAAATCGAGAATCGAATCGAAAACTTGGAGAGACTTCTATGATGATGTCGTACCGATACAGGACTTAGCTAAAATGATGAAAGGATCTGGATTGAAAGTAATTTATAAATAAGTAAAAAACTTTTATAAATATATAAAAAATAGAAATTAAAATAAAAAAAAAACAATAGAAAAAAACAATTCAAAACATAATAAAAAATAACTGGAGAAAAAAAGTATATCAAAGACATGTCTTGGAATGACGCGATGACCAAGAGGTCAAATGACGAGTTCTTTCCCAAGAGCATAAGAGGTCTGATCGTGGGGAAATCGAATTGCGGAAAGACCAATCTCTTGATGAATCTATTGTAGTGACCCGCCTAGTTGGATTACGACAGATTATTCGTTTTCAACAAGAGTCTCTTTCAACTGGAATACAGATTGCTTCGAGAGTGCATGATACATAAATTATCCAAGGACATCATGTCTAGAATCTTTGACAATCGAGACGAATTCGAAGGACACGAGACTTTGAATATATTGGAAGGGGCGGCGAGAGTTGACTAAGAGAAACGTCGGGTGTTCAAACGTGGAATGTCTGTTTTACGAGAATGCAGACAATGTTCCCGATCCCAGACATTTGAAGTCGGAGAATATGAATCTCATGATTTTCAACGATCTGCTGTTGGAGAAACACAATTGATGCGAATCATATTACATTCGAGAACGTCACAGCAATGAGAATTGTTTCTGTCTGTCTCCGAATTATTTTCGACTGCCCAAACTGATGATAAGGGAGAATGCTAATTTTCTGTGTCTCTTTCGTCAGGATTTCAAGAATCTCAATCACATCTATGGAGATTTCATGGCCAACGACATGAGCAGGGAAGAATTTAGAAGATTTTATAAGAAGGGGTGGGACAAAGGACTTCACAATTTTGTTGTGATCGATTTGACTAGCGAATTTAACAACAGAAAATATTGAAGCAGATTCGACAATTTTTTTTATATTTCCGATAATAATAGAGAAGAAAATTTTTTTTTTTTTTAAATATCGATAAAATATAAAAAAAAATATATAATTAATAAATAGTAATAATAATAAAAAATCTCAGCACATCTATTAGAACATACAGTTGAGAACACGGCTACGAAACAGTCTATTCAAAGCGTAGTGAGTCACGACACGACTCGATTCATGACGAAATTCAGACCTTTCATTGAATTGAAGAAGGAAAAGAGATGCGAGATGGCGTTGGTTAATCTCGAGACTGACTATTTGTTTCTCAAAGTCACCGAAAAAAATAATGCATTCAAGTATTCCGACGAAGTGGATTGGTTTGAGATTCTAATTCTAAAAGGGAGTTATGACATTATGATCTGAACCATCACATCCATATGAGACTGACGACCGACGGTCACGGAAGCAAGATTTTAAGACTTGCTCCCAATACGAGTACTCTACAGACGATATTAGACTTGGGAGATAATTTTCGAGTGAATTTTAGTGTGGAAGATTCGATCGGCAAGATGTTGGGATTTGATCGAAAGATGTATCAAGGTCATGCCGCGTCCAAAAATATGGTCGACATTCTCGCGGTCAATAGCATTTTAGTGAATGTCAATGTGATCATGGGATGTTACATCGACGGTACTACTCAGTCTATGATCTACTCATTCTTTCTGGACCTTTCTCCGGGCTACAAAATCGTGGAGCAACCTCGAAATCTTGTCTATCTACCCGTGATCCTGGACACATTTTATAGCTTTGAAACTATGTTGATGGATCAATCAATGTTATGTCTTAACGGGGAAAGGGAGGGACTATACGATTTCACATCAGAGAGATATAAAATAATAATAAATATAATTAGAAAAATATTCTTTTTCTTTTTTTTTCATTTTTTTATATATTTATATAAGAAATAAAAATAATATAAAAAAAAACATATAATATTCATAATAATAAAAAAAATTATAATATTTATAATTAAATATATATATATATATATATAATCCAGTGAAAAAAATAACAAATATGAGTACTAGTTGATACATCATTAAAAACGTGAAAATATCTGAAGGACAGAAAAGTAAACTTCACAGAGCGTTGAGTCATCGAGGCAAAGCCATGAGATTTAAATTCAGTTATGAAAATCTGATGAGTGGCGGTAGCAATCGAATCGCCTCGTCTAAAACTCAAATCAAAAGATGGAGAAAGCAATTTGTAATCAAACAGGAATGACGGTGAGACTGAGTCCCTGTCAATTAAAATATAATCTGAGAATGAAAGGCGGGTTCTTACCACTATTGGCGGGACACGCCACCAAAGTTTTACCCATTCTCATGGAGATGGTGTTGCCAGCTCTGGGCGTGGGAGCTCTCTCGGTACTTGCTCGTTCAGTAGTCAACAAATTAATGGGTAGAGAATTGTTTTTGAATAAGAGGGGAAACGGGCTGTTTTTGAAGACGGGAGGAGAGTGTGTCACATAAACATCGAAGGAAAAGGATTGTGTCCAGGACCGGCGAGAAAAGGCAGTGGTGGCGATGCTTTACACAGAGATAGTCTCTATCTGAAGACTGGAGTGAATGTGGAAACGATCGGTGAAGGTTTTTTGTTTGGTGAGAATTCGCCATTTAAGAATATACCTCTTTTGGGTATGTTATTATAAAAAAATAACTATTCAAAAAATATAACAATTAAAAAAAACTAACAATTAAAAAAAATAACAATAAAAAAATGAAACAAAAGAAGAGAAAACATCTTTCAACAGTCATGTTAACAAGACGTTCATATTGTGAAAAGCTTTTACCTTTTTCTAAGCATTTACACGAGTATGCATTAGTAACAATTCAATAAAAACAAATTGTATTAGATGCATGTTTAAACAGTTGCATAACATTGTTTTCTTTAATATTGTTATTCATACTACTAAATCGAAGCTATTTAGCAAATATCGAAACGATGAAGTGCAAAATTAAAATATGTGTCTTACCAAGATTATAACATGATTATAGATGTTCTAGGTCGTTTAAAATACAATGTGACATTTGTAGAATGCTACAATTGAGGGAAAATTTATTACATGTTGTTTTGCGCGAAAAACCAAGTTAACATATTTGATAGTGGTGGTGATGAAAATATCGAAAAATCCATTCGCCAATGTGTCGCATTTATTCGCGACATGGATCGAATTTGCTGAAAGGTTAAAAATCATTATTGATTATTTCCCATATCATTCTAAAGATGACGACGAAAAAATTATGGTTTAATCGAAATACGAAAACCATAAAATCCTTCTTTCGAAAAAATGGTCATCTCTTTCCTATCGTAATAGACGAAAAGTATTCTCATTCATTCAGTTGATGATGAGATGAATTTTTATAAATGTGTTGTTATTGAAAAAAAAAAAACGTAATATATAAAAAGAAAAAGAAAAATAATAAAAAAAATAATACGAAAACAAATAACAGAAAATAAATAATCAGAATAGAAATTTTTTTTCTTTGTATATATATAATTATGAGTAAAACGAACGATTCCATGGAATCGAGAGCTTGGCTTCTTCGAAGGGCACTGTGTAGAGCTTACGTGATCCGTGTGAATGAAGAACTTCCTCACATCTTGAACAAAAGATGCCTCGGCTGCCGAGAGGAGAGAGAATTTAATAACTTTAATCATTTGTGTCTCATGATGGAATGGGAAGACATCGTCACCACATATTTCATGCACACATTGGAATGCGTATGACGTAACGACATGATCGAATGTTGGGGGCAATTTGTGTCTTGCATCACCCGAGAACGCGAGCCTACAAAATCGGAAGAATTGGAGTTAGCACATCGATGTCTCACCACCGAAGACAGGGGACGTGTTTTGGAATATTTGTTGGAAAAAGGGAGACCACCACCACTAAAAAAATGTTCCAGTGGGAATTACGTTTTTATGAATTCCTTGCTGAAGGGAAGAAACCAATAATAGAAGTAGGTATATATTGCGGATTTACTATCACTTTGTACATGTACGTGTACAACATACGTACACGATGCGTTCACCAATGTGGAATTCAGTGTTAAATCACACGCTTGTTCATAAAAATGTACAGTGATCTTGAATCACCCATGTTTTTTTGTGACTCCTAGATCGCACTTTTAACATTCAAATATTCGTGGTGAACGCGCATTTTTAAAAAAAGGGTGAAATTGTACATCTTCAATTTTATCTTTTACTTTAAAAAATTTTGTCAATGTTCCCATCGCAGCTCAGACCATCGATCCATCGTTGGCGAACGCGAGCAAAAAATTCTAGGTTAGATAAAAAAAACAGCCTGCGGATTCTACAACACTGATGTAGAATCCGCAATTGTTTTGAGGCGGTGGGTTTTTCCCATTTATGACGTCATTAGGGGAATTCCCCACTATGGGAATTCCCAAACTCAGCTAATCGAGCGATCGGATCGCTCGATTCTCCGTCAGTCGACCGATCGGATTGCTCGATTCTCATAAACTTGATCATACGGAGTTATCTCCCCTCGTCGTGGGGGTGGGTGAATATCCTAGGAAATAAAATAAAAGTGATCGATATATATATAGGAGAGAAAAAATATATAAATAATAGTTATTTAGAAAATTAAATATATCAAATCGAATAGATGATAAAAACGTAAATCATGAGCGATTCTCAGGAAATTAGAATGAGGTTTCTTTTAAAAATGCTGATGAGAGCCTACGCATTCTGCGTGAATGAACAACTAGGTCGTCTCTTGTTAGAACGATGCGTTGGATGTTGGGATCACCTAGACTTCGATCACGAAAATCATTTGTGTCTGTGGATGAAAAGGGAAGATATGGTCGTTAAGTATTTCAAACCGGCGTTCGAATGCGTTCAAATGGATGAAGTGATCGCGTTTTGGAAGAGATTACTCTACTGTAAGAATCGAAGCAAGCCCACAGATTCGGAAGAACAGAAATTGGCGCGTAAAAGTCTGACTTTACGAGACAAGGGATGCATCTTGAAATTATTGTTCAACGAAGCATACGTCTAAGTTTTTTTCGTTGATATAAAATAAGGGAGAGTAGAAAATAAAAAAATAAATACACGCATAAAATTTTTATCTAATATTAGAAAGAAAAAAAAACAAAATGAGAACCAGAAATAAATTGTATCCGACGTTAGTGGACGACGAGGACGAGAAGCCGATCAACGTTTTGTCGGCGGCGCCAGCGCTAGAAGAAAGAGAAAAAGGAGAGAGGTATCGCATCGATCAAATCAATAGAATCCAAGAGTATCTAATTCGAGAGAGAGATTCTCATTGTTCCCTCAAGAAGAAGTATTTGCGTTTCGTGACAGTCGTCAACGCGATCGACACGACACTCATCACGATTTCTCTGGGTTTACACGCGGCCAGCATCGGATTTTTGTCGACCGCGGTCGGCATTCCGATCGTGTTGATCGTAGAAGGAGTGGCTCTCGCCACTGGATTGTTTAGCACGCTCGGAAACTTTTTGAGTAGGAAATTATATCTGAAGTCGAGGAAACACGACAAGATTCGCGTCTTGGCCGACTCCAAGATCGACACGATATCCGAAATGATCTCTATGGCATTGAAAGACGGTAGGATATCGGACGGAGAATACTTCGCGATATTGAGCGAGAAAACGAAATACGATGCCATGAAAGAAGCTGTGAGAATCAAGACTCGTCAGATCATCAAGGAAGAGATGAATGATTTTCTCGTGGAAAAGGGGAGGAAAGAGGCCAGGGAGGAATTCAGTACGATGATAGAACTCAAGAGCAGCGACTAAAAAAAAAATATATATATATACAGTAAGAACAGAATTTTAAAAAAAAAAAAAAAATATTAAATTTATATATAAAATAAAAAAAACGAAATTAATTTAAATAACTCTTAAAAAATGTATTGCGTAAAGTGTAAGAGAGTTACCGAGACGAGTAATTCTAGAGAAGTGCGAACTAAAAACGACAGACAGATGCTTCGCGGAATTTGCGATGTGTGTGGTTCTGTCAAGACGCGATTCGTCAAAAAAAAAGAACGCGAGCAAAGGTAAAGGCATCGTGAATAAAATGATCAACAATCTACCTTTCGAAATGCATCTGCCCGGTCACAGTTTCACGGGACCTGGAACGAAATTGAACAAGAGACTCAACGCCAATCTGACTCCCAAATCTTGGAGCAAACCCGTGAATAGGGTGGACGTGGCCGCGTACGATCACGATCTGTGCTACGCCGGACATCCCGACACCAAGACTCGCAACGACGTCTGCGACAAAAATATGTTGGGGCGATTGAGAGGCATATTGAATCCAACCAGGAGAGAGAAGATGGAACGTTCGCTGGTCAGCAATCTGATCGGTGCGAAACGTCAATTCGGATGGGGCATTCAAAAAAGAAGAAGAAGAAACGATTATTGACAAGCGAATTGGCCGAGGAGTTACACAAACCCATAGTGCGTAAATTTCGAAAGAGAAGGGTGTTCGTGAAGGGTCTGGATGATATTTGGTCTGCCGACTTGGTCGACATGAGATCGTTTTCGAGGTGGAACAAGGGCGTCAAATATCTATTGACCGTTATCGACGTGTTTTCCAAATACGGTTGGATCAGAGCTTTGAAGAATAAATCGGGAGCTCTCGTCGCCGAGGCTCTGAAGAGCGTGTTCGACTCGTCTTCTCGAAAACCGAGTAAATTGTGGGTGGATAAGGGAAAGGAATTCTACAACAAGGACGTTTGTCGATTGGTAGACCTCTACTCGATCGAAAATGAAGAGAAAGCCAGCGTGGTGGAACGTTGGAATCGAACGATGAAGGAAAAGGTGCACAGATACTTCATGGCGAATTCGACCAAGAAATACATATACGCTCTGAACGGTCTGGTCAAAGATTACAACAACACTCGACACAGATCGATCAAGATGACTCCCGCGGAAGCTAGCGATCCTCGAAACGAAAAATGGGTCCACGCGAATCTATATCCCGAGAGATCTAAGATCGGGAAGAAGTCTAGAATGCTGAAATTTGCGGTCGGTGATCGAGTGAGAATCTACGCCTATAAGAAACACTTTGAAAAGGGTTATACTCCTCGATGGACCTCGGAAATCTTCGTGATCATCAAAATATTTCACACCGATCCTGTGACTTACGAAATCGAAGCTTTGGATGGAGAAGAGATCATCGGAAAGTTTTACGAACAACAATTACAGAAGACGAAGTTTTGATGAAGAAGACAATTTTTTTTTTTATTTACTCTGACATTTTCTTGCTTACACACATATGTATAAGAGAGAAAAAAATAATAAAAATAATTAAAAACTATTTTTAGATAAAGAAAGCAAGTTAATTAATAAACAAAAAACTAACAAAATCCTTTAAAATGACAAACATACTAGATATAGTGCAAAGCATAGTGAAAGATGAAAGTATTCAAGAATACGAGGCTCACGAATACGAACCGGTAACCGGAACGAGTTTGAACAATGCAGGAGAGATAAGAATCAACGTCGAAACTCAAGATTTATTCGTACATCCTAGCGAGAGTTACAAAGTGGTGCAGGGACGTCTCACCAAGGAAGATGGGAGCGACTACGCCGACGACGACACGGTTACTCTATCCAATAATGGCATCATGCATCTATTCAGTAACATAAATTACGTGCTATCCAGACAAGAGATAGAATCTGTGTTTCATCCCGGTCAGGCCACCACGATGTTCGGACTCTTGACGTATCCTGATGATTTTTCAAAATCCAGAGGACTTAATCAGTTGTGGATGAAAGACACCATCGGCCCTGCTAGCACCGGCGCGGCCGCGATATTCGACTACGTCGTCAAGACGTCCAGACCTAAAGGAATGTTTTCGTTCAGGATACCTTTGAAACACATCTTCGGATTTGCAGACGATTACAACAAGATCATGTACGGATTCAAACAGAATCTGACGTTGATTCGAAAAGGAAACGACGATGCAATAGTGAGACTCACTGCGACCGATGCGGGTAAAATAACTCTACACAAGATATCATGGTTCGTTCCGGACGTGGAGCCTTTGATCGTGGAGAAAGCGCGTCTCTACAACATCATAGAATCGAAGAGTAAATTACCCGTGGGATTTAGAATGAGACAGTGCGACACAGCAAGCATTCCTCCCTCCACGAATCACTTCGATTGGAGATTGACGGTGAAATCCACTTCCAAGAGACCGCGTTTCATCGTGGTTGCGTTTCAGACCGATAGGGACGGGTCTCAGGAAAAGAATGCATCGCTGTTCGATCACTGCAGTTTGCGAAACATGCAAGTGTTTCTGAACGCCACGAGATATCCAGCAATCGATTACAACACGTCATTCGACAAGAACGATTTCTGCAGACTGTACGGTGATGCCGCTGATTTTAGAAAGAAGTATCACAGTCTAGATGAATTGATGAGCAACCCCAACATATCTCCCGGTGAATACAAGTCGATGTATCCCATGTTCGTATTCAACGTTAGTAAACAGAGTGAACGACTCAAGAGTAGCATGTTAGACATTCAGATCAAGATGCAATTCGATAGGAACATTCCGAGAAAAACCGAAGCCTTCGCCTTGGTCCTGTCGGACAGAGAATTGCAATTCGAATCGGACGGAAATAAGATGTCGATCATTCGATGAGAGACGAGTGTGTGAAAAAAATAAAAAAACAAAAAAAAAATGAAAAGTAATGAGTCATTATTAAAAACAAAAAAAACAAAAAAAAGAATAAAAAAATAAATTCATTTTTAATGATATTTTTTTAACAAAAAAAAAGTTTCATCCGAGAAAAAATCGTCTTTTTTCAACATTCTCAACGTATAAAATGTTACAATTCCTAAGTAGTCACGTAGAAAACGAAATACACGTTCCATTTTCATGTTTGAAAAAAAAAGAAGATTTTTACGATTACGTTCTGAATTATTTAAAAGATCGCATGCTATTCACTCGAGAGAAACAGAAAGGATATTTCATGACGAAGATATTAAAACTTGAAGAGATCTTAGATTGTTTGATCCTGTGCGATCGTCTCTCTGTTTCCATCAGATGTTCCATCCTGTGTTGCAAGCCAAAAAACAAAAAAAAAGATGTGGAGAAATGGTTAGGTAAACAGCGGGATAGACGGTTGGAAATGAAAAGAATGAGATGCGTTCCACCATCACCACTACCTTCTGAAGAGAATGGTAATGATGCGAGTGTTACCAAGAGATGCACAACATTCGTTCATAATTATGATTCAGATCAACAAAAGTGTTGTCATAAACGTATCATATCACAAAGAAAAAGAAAAAAAGAAAAAGAAGAAGAATCGACGCTGAAAATTGAGAAAAAAGGAAACGTTATTATAATATATGATGATAGTGAAGAAGAAGGAAAACAAAAAAAAAGTAATGAGATCATCTTTAGATCGCATTTTTTTTAAATTTTTTTTTGTTTTTAATAATCACACATTATTTTTTTTTTTAATTCATTATTTTCCACGCGTTCACTGTTTCTTCAAAGGATCCAGTTCGATCAGTAGACTCACCACGGAAGTGGCGGTTTCGGGATTATTGGTTTTCGTAACGAAATTAATCCTGTCTCCGGCGTTCACTTTGAGAGGCGTGCCAAATGTGCTAACATTCGCGTGTTGATTCTCAGTCTTTTCGACGCTGTGTCTCTTATCGCTCTCCACACCATTCACCATGAGATTGACGACCGCTCTGTTATTGAAATCCGAGGAAGCCAGACTCATTCGAAGGATTTCACCTCCCAACGGCATGGGATATCCCACCTGACCATGTTTCGATCCGCTACTTCCATTTCCGAAAGACCACTCAGCTTTTCCTTCATCTAAGGTGCCGGCCTCTTCGGCCCACATGGTGATCAATTGTCTAGCATATTTGACTTTCTCCACCACCGAAATCAGGGTGCAGGCATCCGTCATGTGCACGGGTTCTGGTAGATTCATGAGCGCGTGTCCACCCATGTCTAGTTTACCTTCCATGATGTCACCCTTTCTCCAGACCGAGTTGTCATCCACGTACTTTCTGCTGACCGCGCTGGAATCGAATTCGGGATCGTGATCGAGACCGAATAAATTGTGACCGTTCATGTTGATGCCACCCTCCATGGTTCCGCCAGATTGTTTGTTCAGGTAGGGATTGTCCACTTGCGATTCTACGTATTCTTGCGATTGTATCACGTAGCCCTTGTTGACCGCGGTTGAGTCTGCATCCGTGTCGTCGATCTTCGACAGATTCAATATCTTGTGGAATCCCGCATTCAGATCCGATTTCATTTCACGTCTGTGAGACTTTCTCTGTTCCAGATCTACGTAGTGTTTGGTCGCCACATCCTTGGGATTCGTGGGAGTGGCCACGTTCATTATCTTGTTATAATTGGCGTTCAATTCCGAGTGCATCATTTTCAGAACGTATCTATTTCTCAGGTGTTCGCTGAATCTCGCGTGAGAGTCGTCCGCGTATTTCTTGGTCGCGGCATCGGTGGGATCTACGGGATTCGCGACATTTACCAAACGTTTGGATTTCTGATCGAGATCGTCGGTCATGGTTTTATCCTCGTAATTATCTAGCAGGATTCTTTCAAAATCAGCGTTCCCCATGTCGACGTATTTTTTAGTCGCAGCATCTGCGAGATCTATCGGCTCGGGAAGATTGTACAGCTTCTTATCGTTCATGTTCAAAGGTTCTTCTCGAGGTTCGTATCTCCGAACGTAACGTTCGTCCAAGTTGGCAACGTCGTAAACCATTGTCGACTTAGAACGTCTTCCTCTTCTTTCTCTGGTTGACTTTTTCATCGTCACTTCTACCAAATTTATCGACTGGCATGTTGTTGTGAGATTTTTTTTTGTTGTTTAGAAAAAATATATTCAAATGCAGTTTATTAAAAATGAACTATGTTATTTTATTTTTCGTTTTTCTTCGATTAAAATTTTTTTAAAATAATTTTTTTATCTTTATATATACTATAAAAAAAAAAAAATCTCTCTCTAATGTAAGTCATTGAGAATGTCTTGAAATCGATCTCCTTCAGACCATCTCTTGAGAACGTAGAGACATAGGTGACCACAAAACACTTGATGTGGTGATTGCACTTGTTCCGTGTTGTAACGAACCATCGATTTGTTGAAATAGTTCTTTATTTCTTTTGGAGGCGAGATTCCGTAGCTGTCGAAATAATAATTTTTCTTCTTCCCGTTCTTCATCCACGCCACCCAGTGAGTGCCTTCACCCGATGAATCGTCTAGATTTAAAATTCTGCATTTTGATTGTCGAGGTCTTCTCTTCGGCAAGGCATCTCTGGAAAACACTCCTAGAAAATCTTTGATTTTCAAATCTTTTGCCGCGTTCAACAGATTGATGTTGGATAGGGGTTCGTTGGGTAAGACGACACCTTCTACGGATATCTTTATTTTCTTATTCATAAATGCGTATATATATTTTTTTATTTATTTTATTATAATTTACTAAAAATGACGTTATTTTTTTTCTATTTTTTTCTTTTTCTTTTTAAACTAACTTTCTCGATATCAGTATCGATTTCTATAATTTTGTGTTCATCTAATTCTTCTTGATTTTCTGGAATCCTATCATCCACAATCATATCTGGAATCTTATCATCCACAATCGTATCTAGAATCCAATCATCCCCATTCATATCGTCTAAAATTAGATTCAAAGTCCAATGTCCGAGTGCCAAAGTGCTTATTTTATCGTCTAACACGAATCTCTTATCGTCGTCGGCCGTCAGCGAAATCTTGTTGACTATTTCGGTATACAATTTGTGATTTTCACTTCGAATCGATTTCATAGTCTTATACACCGGACCGCTTCCTAACAGACAATCTTTATACTCTTGGAAAGAGATGTTTTTCTTCACCATGCACGCTTTAACTCCTTTGCACTTCTTGATCTCTTCATCATCTTCTAGATGATAAGCATACAGTTTGGGTCTCAAGCCCACGAATTTAACGATCTGTTTACCGCCACTCTCGTCCTTAAATTTACCCAACACCTTCTTGTTGTCATTCGATTGAATGTTGGACGGGTGATCGACGGGATAATTGCTCATGTCGAACCACTCGGCCACGTCCCGAGATATATCTCGGTAGACGTCTTTCGTCTCTATCTCGTAAACTAAACTGTCCGTGTCGGTGAACAGTAGTTTGGCTTTGTCACCAAATTTTCATTTGACGTAATCGTAGTGAAACTCGTACATCAATCGCTTGCTGACATCTAAGATGATCGGTCCGAGATAATACGGTTTGTCAAACTTCAGGTGCATCTTTTGCATGTGGACGGCCACTAGATTTTTGTCGAATATGGTTTGGTGTTTGTAATTGGGTTTCACCACTAATTTTTTAGCTCTTTTCTCAGACGTGACGAGACGAACGTCGGTTCTCTTCCTGATGTTTTCCATTGATTTGCCGTACACGCAGTTGTTCATGAGTTTGAAGAAATCTTTTTCGAAATCGTTCTCAGCTCGAGTTCTGAGATTCGTGTTGAGATCGATGTATTTTTTCATCCAAGGCTCTTCGTCGAATTGAATGATGCGATGTATGTCGACTAATTTCATCCCATAATCGACGTACTGTTTCAAATTCTCGCTGTAGACGATGTAGTTACGTTTGTTAAATAAATTGGGAATGAGTTTTTCCTCATCTCCTTCGTTCAGTTCCATTCGTTCGGGAGCTAGCGGATAATCATTGTGTAGATCGTGTAATTCTTCCGGATAGTTTGACTTCTAAAATGCAAGGATAGTCTCTCCATTTTTGCACCTCTTCCGGTTCGTTGACCCATTCGAAATTTCTAATCGGTAAAGGATGACTCATAGCCCAACTGTACAGATTATTAGCATCCCAATACTGTATGTATTTAGTCGACCGTTTCGAATCGAAACCTTCTTTCATGTAGGGATTGTTAGCTTCAGAATATCTGTGAGAGATCATCGAGACGCCACCTCTCGCAGCCCTTTCGAACATGAGCAACATGTCCACGTCAGATAATAATTTCAATTGAACTTCGGTGGTCTTCAACAAAAAAAAGAATAAAAATCTTCTTTCAAAGGTAGTGCGGTGTCTTCGAATCTCTTTAGATCGTTCATGTAATCATAAGGATAGACTCCTTTCCTCAACATGACGTCTACTCGTTCTCCGAAATGTTCGCTTGTGATTTTAAATTTATCCTTGCTCATGTTATCGACTAATTTTTCCAGAGCGGTTGACATGAATTTAAAACTGTCGATGAAACATATTTTTTCACGAACAGATGACTGTCGTAACCCGAGAGATTGTGAAACATCACCAGATAGAAAGTGGCATCTCGATATTTTAAATTACACTTGCTGTGAGCCGGACCGCGATACAGACCCATGTAATGATCATGGTCTCTGACCTTCTTATTTTCCTCCGAATTCACGTCGAACGATTGTCTGCATATGTGACATTCGGTGGCTCTGTTATTTTCATCCTGCTGCTCTCGCGTGATGATCATTTTCACTGGAGTTTTGAATTTGTTGTATAACATTTGAATTTTCGATTCTAACTCTTCCACGAACCTTTGTGCCACGTCGTCGTCTTCGCACTGTTTCGTGTAGGTTAAGGGACCCATGTCGTGTTGCGAGTCAAAAGTGCATTTCACGTAAATGCAATAGCCCGAAGGTATGTGTTTTTGATATCTTTCGACATAACTTTGAAGAGCGTTGGGTTGACAGGAACTCATTTTCGCGGTGAAACATTCGAAATCGGCGTACACGACGAATGGTACTTTTAACCTTCTATTGTGATTTTCAAACTTCACGATGGTGTTGGGTTTGGGCATTTCGACGGCGACACCTTGATTTTCGTTGCAATATTTTTGATGTTTTGCTAATGATTTTTCGCTGTGAAACACATTCATGCAATTGTAACATAAAGATATCTTTCCTTTATGATTATTATTTTGTTTCGACAGTAATCGGGTTGGATGTTTAACCCAACAATAATGCCAATTGTCACCATTCGAAATCAATAATAAAATAATCGTCTTTTCTCTTCCGCGATACGAAGTCTGTCTGAGAGGATAGATCGTTCGTTTTTCGTCGTCGTATCCAAGGACATTCACCGCTACGGTGGGATTTTGAGCCTCGAAATGTTCGATATGTTTTATCTCTGTTGGAAAAAAGTCACTCTGGTCGAATCGAGAATTTTAGAAGTTTCCTCATAATGAGAAACTCTATCGGAGTTTATTTCGACAGGGTATAAAGCGGAGGTGACTGCCCATTTAAAACACTGATCATCTTTATTTCTCATGTTGACCACGGCGTGTTTCTTAATCAAGAAATACGGTAATTCCAAGTAGGAAGATCCTTTCAATGGATTGTTTTTAGTTATGTGAATTTCGAGTTTCAACACCTCATCGAACGTCCAATTACTACCTTCATGTTGATAATTCGCGAGAGACGTCAACATCTTGTCTTTCATCTTTTTGAAAACGTCCGATAGATCTGAACCTCGAAATATGGGTTCGACGTTAGATCTGAAATATGCATTTTTCACAATGCTCTCGCCGGACTTCACGTCGATTTTATTCATTATGCAATGGATTATCATCTTAATTTTTAATCCCACGTTCATGTATTCGCGAAACAAATCCAATATTTCTTTCTTCACCCGTTCCATAAACAATTTCGGATCGACTTTCTTGAACGAGGGAACCACATCGAAAGTTTTAAAAACGTCTTTGATCGCACTCTCCCGTTCTAGGGTTTTGATTGGAATAGTTCCGCAATGAGTCGTGTTACATATTCTTCTCCTTTCTCTTCGTCGATTGCTCGTTGAATTTCACTCGATATATCTCGTTTGTCTTGAATCTGAAGTGCATCACTCGTTTTCGTTTTAGTTTTTCTTTTCTTTTCTTCGGAAACTTGATGTTCTTCAATGGCTTTTCGTTTAGTCATCCTCTTATTTTTCACAATCGAAATGTTTTTGGTTTTTTTCGACGTCGGCATCTCAATTCCTTTTACTATCTTCTCATTTTTCACAACCGATGCATCTTTTGACGTCGTTGCTATCGACATTTCGTTTGCCTTTCTAGTGTTTCGCAAATATTCTTGTATGACATCAATTTTTTTGGATTTAGTTCTATGATTTCTGAAATCTGAAATTTGTAATAGTTTACAAATCTCGTTTAACTGAGGTATGGTTTTCTCATTTAAATTTACCATTGTTTTATCTGTTTGCTTCATTTGTAAGAATATTTTTTGGGGGGAATTTTGTATTAAATAATTTGTTAAAAAAGTTTTGCTTTTTTACTCTTTTTATATATATAATAAAAAAAGAAAAAAAAAGTTAAATTTTAAATTCAATTTTTTTCTTTAATATGTTTTTTATTCAAAAACAATTTAAGACCTCTTTTATTTCTCGTTCGCAAACAGAACACGTTTTCTCGTCTTTGGAATAACATTCTCTACAACAACGCAGGTGTGCACACGGTAGAAACAAGACGTTTGCGACACCTTCGCAGACCAGACACTTGGTGGACGTTTTGCTCGGCTCGTTTTTGACGAGTGACGATAACTCGTCCGCTTCCGCCATGAATTTGATGAGATGTTCTAAAGTTATGAATTGAGACTGGGTCGTGTTCGCGATATTTAACGCATCGTACAATTGTTCCTTGGTGTGTCCGAGTTGTAACATATCCATCAATAATTTTTGGTTTTTGTCTCTATCCCTCTCTTCGTCTTGGATTTTGATCAATCCCAATGTTAGGATCTTGTTCAAATAATCGCATTCACCTTTTTCAATATTACTTATGTGTTCTAGTAAAGGTACGTCGTGAGGTTCCCAATTCATCAAATGTATGTCACAACAAAAACATTTGACTTTGTCGCCTTTACCCACGTAAACGAAACCCACGGCGGCTAAATCTTCGGGTTTTTGAGCGAGATGCAAATGCCAATTTTTAAATGTTTGAAGTCTTGCACATTCTAGACTATAATTCGGGTGTTTAGACTTGATCATTGTTTTTACCTCAAAATTGAGTTTGTAAGAATATTTTTTTTTAACTTTTATTTATATATAAAGAGAAATAAAGAGAAACTTTTTTAACAAATTATTATTTAAATACAAAATTTAAAATATACATTATTTGCAAGAATTCATAAAAACCAAATCATCGATCATGACAACAATACCTAAAAGATGCGAATTGAAATTGAAACGAGACGAAGTGTATGAGAAATCCAGTTTTAATATGTATACATTACAACAACACGATCCCATCGAATTGAACGAGGTCGAGATGGTAGACTTAGAGCGCTATAAATATCGAATGTGTTTGAAAGTGGATGAAGCCACGCTCGATTTGTTTTACGAGTACCAAAGCGAACTGCTGAATAATATCGTCGTCGCCGAAGACAGAGAATTCGACAGGGGTGATTTATTGTTGTCGTATGGAGATTACATATATCCAATAATCTCACCCGAACTCGTGAACAAATCAGGTGGTGAGAGCGCATTCGCCTATGAAAAAAAAACTCAAAAAGAGTAAAGATAAACATTCATACCATTTTCGTATGTGGAAAAATGACGAATGTCAACATGCTAATAATGGACTTGGAAATATAAACAATAGAGAGATTGAAATGTTAAAATTTAACTTTTTATATATATATAAAGAGAAAAAAAACTTTTACTAAAAAATTTTACATTAAAAAAATTAAAAACTAAAAAAAACAACTTTTTTTTATATATATAAAGAGCAAAAAAAAAACTTTTTAAACAAATTATTATTTAAATACAAAATTTAAAATATACATTATTTGCAAGAATTCATAAAAACAAAAAAAAATATTCGATCATGAAGACAGCAACACCTAAAAGATGCGAATTGAAATTGAAACGAGTCGAAGCGAATAAGAAATTCGGTCATAAAATCTATAGATTACAACGACACGATCCCATCGAATTGAACGAGGTCGAGACGAAGGGCTTAGAGCACAAATACGACAAATATAAGATGCCTTTGAAACAAGCTCTTGCCAAACACGAACAATCTGTCGTAATCCAACCAGTCGGGTCTGGACAACAGATTCATCAACAGATTGGTCTTTCCACAATTCGATTTTCCCACTATCAAGCCTCTTATGCTCTTGGGAAAGAACTTGTTATTCGACCTCTTGGTCGCAGCGTCGTTCCAAGACATATCTTTATTGTTCATCTTTGTTTTATTTTGTTTGTTTGTTATTTTAGATTCTTTTCAAACGCAAATTTTTTTATGTTTTTCAAACTCTGTTTTTAATGTTATTATTTATATCACAACGTCGCGAGTTCTCTTCAATCCTATCCACTCGTCATTTTAGCTAAATCTTGTATGGGCACCACAGCATCCTTAAAATCTTTCTAACTTTTCAGCATTCGCTCTAACGCAGCTCGCTTCGCCGGCGGACTGATCATCTTGTCGATCAACGCGTCGGCTGCCCTCTTGCCAGCCACAGAAGCTATCCTACCACTGGCTTCGGAAGCGGCTTTCTTACCAGCATCCAAAGCCGTCTTCTTACCGACTTCAAACGCAGTCGATGCGAGTTTTCTACCCACATCGCTCGTGAACGCTCGCATTGTAGAATCGACGATGCCAGAACCGCCTTGAACGTAAGTTCTGACATATCCCCTGTTCTTTATCACCAGCATATTTTATCTTTATGATATATTTTTGTTTTTTTCACTGGTAAATCGTTTTTGCCGTTTAAATACCTTTATTACTCTAGTGTAAAAATTTACTGTATATTATATACACATTGAATCCTTCAATTCGTTCATCAGCCTTTTATACTGGTTTTTATTCAAAACCTTCTGTCTTAACAATTCGTCAGATATAGTAACTATGTGATTATGTAATCCCGTGTTACCAGCCCGTCTGCTCGCCATCAACAAACTCAATCTCTGAGACAGAGCGTCGGAATCGCTCGAAAGAAAAGTGGTTTTCACCCCTTTACCAGTCACCGGTTCGATGAACTTCTTGTTCATATCCCATATGGATTTCACCACTTTCGTCCACTTGTAACCTCTGTTGGCTTTGGGTCTCGTCTCTCTGGCATCGTTATTTCTCTTCATGGCGTGAGTTTGAACTAGAAGGTCGCCGTAATTATCGAAATCCTGTTCTGTGTAATCTCCAGGCTTGTCGTAAAGGAGCAATCTGCGCAGCCCATCAGTCAATTCGTATCTGTTCGAACCCACGATCAATTCATCATCGCCAATATCCACTTCCGTATCACCTACAAAAATCCTTCCCTCCGAATCCTTATAAAATCCATACGACTGATCTCTCTTACCGCCATCATCATCGGACGATGCGACGCTACTAGTGGTGATAGTCGAAGCCGTATCATCAGACTCGCTCTCTGTTTGAATTCCCGTGGGAACGTAATCCGGTGTAGATTGAACGGAATACCGATTTCCAAAACTAGGAGGCAACGAACCCATTCTCAAAGAACTCTCCTTTATGGGTCTCAATTCTTCGACTATCTCCTTCCTGCTTCGCTCTTGACCCTCCGTCACGGGTTTAAATATTTTTGTGACTTCGCGTTTGAGTTCCATCTCACCAAGACATCTGCTCCTGTCAGCCGACTGAATCCCCTTCTTAGCACGTTCATACTGGTCTAAAATTAAATCTCGGCGCCTAGGATCCATCTGTAAAAACATCTTTCGTTTTTAATTGTTAATGTTCCTTTGAGTATGCTAATATGAGTTATTTATTATCTTCAAAATTAAATGTATATTTATTTTTATGTTTTATGTTTTAAGTAAATAAAAATCTTCCGTCTTTAATATAATAACTAAAATCAGTTGAGAAAAAAAAAACATTTACAAAATGACACCTCGATAAATAGTTAAAAATATTAAAATAGCATCCGTTTCAAACGTGTTAAAAATCAGAAATAAATAGTTTTTCAGATAAACCATTTAACTTGACAAATTAATCTCATTTGAATAAAAACCTGTAATACATCTCAGGCGTGACAAAATAGCGTTCTCAGTAAGTGTTTATACAGTAAATGTCACTTTGACATACAACCTGCTTGTCAGTTTTGATAAAAACATAGATTGATGATTGTAGACTGACATTCGAATGAAATGGATGGTTTAACACGTCCCAAGGCTCGCAGGAGCTCTATTTATCACTTTTATTTTATTTCCTAGGGTATTCCCCCACCCCCACGACGAGGGGAGATAACTCCGTATGATCGAGTTTACGAGAATCGAGCGATCCGATCGGTCGATTGACGGAGAATCGAGCGATCTGATCGCTCGATTAGCTGAGTTTGGGAATTCCCATAGTGGGGAATTCCCCTAATGACGTCATAAATGGGAAAAACCCACTGCCTCAAAACAATTGCGGATTCTACATCAGCGATGTAGAATCCGCAGGCCGTTTTTTGCTGATGGCCCAGAATTTTTTGCTCACGTTCGCCAACGATGGATCGATGGTCTGAGCTGTGATGGGAACATATACAAAATTTTTAAAGTAAAAAGATAAAATTGAAGATGTAAAATTTCACCCTTTTTTTAAAAACGTTCACCACGAGTATTTGGACGTTAAAAGTGCGATCTAGGAGTCACAAAAAAACATGGGGGATTCAATATCACTGTACATTTTTTATGAACAAGCGTGCAATTTAACACTGAATTCCACGTTGGTGAATGCATCGTGTACGTATGTTGTACACGTACATGTACAAAGTGATAGTAAATCCGCAATATATACCTTCTAATAGATATAAATAAATAAAAAATAAAATGAAAATGGGACTTTGAAGTGAAAACATCAAGCATCGAGCCTACGGCACCTCTTCTACCACCAGAAAGTAGTGACGACGTGGGTCAGAGGAATCAAATCGAGCAAATCAAAAGAATTCAATCGTATTTGATGCGAGGGAGAGATTCTCGTCGTTCGCTCAATAAGAAATATTTGAGATTAGAGAAATTTGTGAACAGTGTGGATTTGACACTCATCGCAACGTCTATATACACTTTATATACACTCTTTTTAATCGGTTGCTTCTGGAATCTTTTTAGGATCCAACAATTTATGAAACGATTGTGTTGCTTCTTCTGTACCTTTTTCCAGGAGAGAATCCTTCAATTGCTCCTTCATGATCTGGCGACTCTTGACTCTTATCTTTGCTTTCATGACTTAGTATTTTTGTTTTTCATTCAATATTTTGACGTATTCACAGTCCGAAATCTTACCATCCTTCAACGCTAGAGAGATCTTATCCGACACAGTGTCAATCTTTGCATTGGCCAAAACGCTGATATTTTCCTGCTTATTGGCCTTCACAAATAATTTCTTAGCGATTAAATTTCTGATTGTACTGACGAATCCGGCAGTCAAAGCCAATCCTTCTGTGGCCAACACAACTGGATGAGCAACGACGGTGGCCGACAAAAAACTGATTCCGGCAGCGTTCAAACCCATAGACGTTGCGATGAGTGTCAAATCCACACTGTTCACAAATTTCTCTAATCTCAAATATTTCTTATTGAGCGAACGACGAGAATCTCTCCCTCGCATCAAATACGATTGAATTCTATTGATTTGCTCGATTTGATTCCTCTGACCCACGTCGTCACTACTTTCTGGTGGTAGAAGAGGTGCCGTAGGCTCGATGCTTGATGTTTTCACTTCAAAGTCCCATTTTCATTTTATTTTTTATTTATTTATATCTATTAGAAGGTATATATTGCGGATTTACTATCACTTTGTACATGTACGTGTACAACATACGTACACGATGCATTCACCAACGTGGAATTCAGTGTTAAATTGCACGCTTGTTCATAAAAAATGTACAGTGATATTGAATCCCCCATGTTTTTTTGTGACTCCTAGATCGCACTTTTAACGTCCAAATACTCGTGGTGAACGTTTTTAAAAAAAGGGTGAAATTTTACATCTTCAATTTTATCTTTTTACTTTAAAAATTTTGTATATGTTCCCATCACAGCTCAGACCATCGATCCATCGTTGGCGAACGTGAGCAAAAAATTCTGGGCCATCAGCAAAAAACGGCCTGCGGATTCTACATCGCTGATGTAGAATCCGCAATTGTTTTGAGGCAGTGGGTTTTTCCCATTTATGACGTCATTAGGGGAATTCCCCACTATGGGAATTCCCAAACTCAGCTAATCGAGCGATCAGATCGCTCGATTCTCCGTCAATCGACCGATCGGATCGCTCGATTCTCGTAAACTCGATCATACGGAGTTATCTCCCCTCGTCGTGGGGGTGGGGGAATACCCTAGGAAATAAAATAAAAGTGATAAATAGAGCTCCTGCGAGCCTTGGGACGTGTTAAACCATCCATTTCATTCGAATGTCAGTCTACAATCATCAATCTATGTTTTTATCAAAACTGACAAGCAGGTTGTATGTCAAAGTGACATTTACTGTATAAACACTTACTGAGAACGCTATTTTGTCACGCCTGAGATGTATTACAGGTTTTTATTCAAATGAGATTAATTTGTCAAGTTAAATGGTTTATCTGAAAAACTATTTCTTTCTGATTTTTAACACGTTTGAAACGGATGCTATTTTAATATTTTTAACTATTTATCGAGGTGTCATTTTGTAAATGTTTTTTTTTTCTCAACTGATTTTAGTTATTATATTAAAGACGGAAGATTTTTATTTACTTAAAACATAAAACATAAAAATAAATATACATTTAATTTTGAAGATAATAAATAACTCATATTAGCATACTCAAAGGAACATTAACAATTAAAAACGAAAGATGTTTTTACAGATGGATCCTAGGCGCCGAGATTTAATTTTAGACCAGTATGAACGTGCTAAGAAGGGGATTCAGTCGGCTGACAGGAGCAGATGTCTTGGTGAGATGGAACTCAAACGCGAAGTCACAAAAATATTTAAACCCGTGACGGAGGGTCAAGAGCGAAGCAGGAAGGAGATAGTCGAAGAATTGAGACCCATAAAGGAGAGTTCTTTGAGAATGGGTTCGTTGCCTCCTAGTTTTGGAAATCGGTATTCCGTTCAATCTACACCGGATTACGTTCCCACGGGAATTCAAACAGAGAGCGAGTCTGATGATACGGCTTCGACTATCACCACTAGTAGCGTCGCATCGTCCGATGATGATGGCGGTAAGAGAGATCAGTCGTATGGATTTTATAAGGATTCGGAGGGAAGGATTTTTGTAGGTGATACGGAAGTGGATATTGGCGATGATGAATTGATCGTGGGTTCGAACAGATACGAATTGACTGATGGGCTGCGCAGATTGCTCCTTTACGACAAGCCTGGAGATTACACAGAACAGGATTTCGATAATTACGGCGACCCTCTAGTTCAAACTCACGCCATGAAGAGAAATAACGATGCCAGAGAGACGAGACCCAAAGCCAACAGAGGTTACAAGTGGACGAAAGTGGTGAAATCCATATGGGATATGAACAAGAAGTTCATCGAACCGGTGACTGGCAAAGGGGTGAAAACCACTTTTCTTTCGAGCGATTCCGACGCTCTGTCTCAGAGATTGAGTTTGTTGATGGCGAGCAGACGGGCTGGTAACACGGGATTACATAATCACATAGTTACTATATCTGACGAATTGTTAAGACAGAAGGTTTTGAATAAAAACCAGTACAAAAGGCTGATGAACGAATTGAAGGATTCATGTGTATATAATAAGTAGAGAGAAACAAACAAACAAAAATAAAACAGTAAATTTTTACACTAGAGTAATAAAGGTATTTAAACGGCAAAAACGATTTACCAGTGAAAAAAACAAAAATATATCATAAAGATAAAATATGCTGGTGATAAAGAACAGGGGATATGTCAGAACTTACGTTCAAGGCGGTTCTGGCATCGTCGATTCTACAATGCGAGCGTTCACGAGCGATGTGGGTAGAAAACTCGCATCGACTGCGTTTGAAGTCGGTAAGAAGACGGCTTTAGATGCTGGTAAGAAAGCCGCTTCCGAAGCCAGTGGTAGGATAGCTTCTGTGGCTGGCAAGAGGGCAGCCGACGCGTTGATCGACAAGATGATCAGTCCGCCGGCGAAGCGAGCTGCGTTAGAGCGAATGCTGAAAAGTTAGAAAGATTTTAAGGATGCTGTGGTGCCCATACAAGATTTAGCTAAAATGACGAGTGGATAGGATTGAAGAGAACTCGCGACGTTGTGATATAAATAAATAATAACATTAAAAACAGAGTTTGAAAAACATAAAAAAATTTGCGTTTGAAAAGAATCTAAAATAACAAACAAACAAAATAAAACAAAGATGAACAATAAAGATATGTCTTGGAACGACGCCGCGACCAAGAGGTCGAATAACAAGTTCTTTCCCAAGAGCATAAGAGGCTTGATAGTGGGAAAATCGAATTGTGGAAAGACCAATCTGTTGATGAATCTGTTGTCCAGACCCGACTGGTTGGATTACGACAGATTGTTCGTGTTTGGCAAGAGCTTGTTTCAACCCGAATACAGATTGCTTCGAGAGTGCATGGATCGCAGATTGCCCAAGGACGCCATAGCCAGAATCTTTGACAGTAGGGAGGAATTCGACAAGAGTGGAGCTCCACTCTCAACCATTTTGGATGGTGCGGCGACGGAGCTGATGAAGAGAAATGCATCTTCGACCGTCGAGTGTCGATTTTATGAGAACGCTAGCGACGTTCCGGATCCTAGAGAACTGAAATCGGAAGATAAGAATCTCATGATTTTCGACGATCTGCTTTTGGAGAGACAGAACCGATGCGAATCGTATTACGTTAGGGGTCGACACAGCAACGTGGACTGTTTCTACCCGTCGCAGAATTATTTTCGATTGCCTAGACAGACAATAAGGGAGAACGCTAATTTTCTATGTCTCTTTCGCCAAGATCTCAAGAATCTCAAGCACATCTACGGCGATCACGTCGCAAATGACATGAGCGCTGCAGAATTCAGGAGATTTTGCAAGAGGGTTTGGGATGGAGGGCTTTACAATTTCGTCGTGATCGATTTGACAAGCGAATTTAATCACTGAAAATATCGGTGCGGATTCGACAAGTTTTATGTTTCTGATGATAATAAGATAGAGCGTGAAAATAAAAAAAATTAGAAAATAATAAATCTTCAAATAATTAGTTTTGAATAAAAAAAAAAATAAAATTAAAATATAATGTTCGAACATGGAGAATTGCTAGAACGGATAGCCGAGAATACGGCTGCGAAACAATCCATTCAAATCGTGGTGAGTGGCGATTCGACTCAATTCGCTACGAAATTCGAACCTTCCATCGAACTGAATAGAGAGAAAAGTTACGAGATGGCTTTGGTGAATCTGGAGACTTATTATTCCTTTCCCAACGTCACCGAAAAGAATAACTCGTTCAAGTATTCCGACGGAACGGATTGGTTGGAGATTCGAATTCCCAAAGGGAGTTACGACATAGACGATTTGAACCATTACATTCAGACGCGAATGAAGACGGATGGAAAAGGAAGCAACAAGATCAGACTCGCTCCCAATCCTAATACCTTACAGACGATGTTGGATTTAGAAGATAATTTTCGAGTGGATTTCAACATGGACGATTCTATAGGCAAGATGTTGGGATTCAATCGAAAGATGTATCGAGGCCACGCGGCATCTGAAAATACCGTCGACATTCTCGCTGTCAATAATAGCATTCTGGTGAACGTGGATGTGATTGCTCGAAGCTATGTGAATGGTAGTGCTCAAACGACGATCTATTCTTTCTTTCCAAACGTGTCGCCGGGTTATAAGATCGTGGAGCGACCTCGAAATTTAGTTTATCTACCAGTGATTTTGGACACGTTGTATAGTCTGAAAACCACGTTGACGGATCAAAATGGTGAACTGTTAGATGTTCGCGGGGAGAGAGTGACGATACGATTTCACATAAGAGAAATATAAAAGCAAAAAAAAAAAAAATATTGTATATATATAGATAACAAAAATAAAATAAACTATTAATTTTACAAAATTATTTTAATATAATTATTAAACAAGAAACAATTGAAGTAAATATATTTTAAAAAACAGAATTATGACAGAATACGTGGTTAAAAACGTGAACATATCCGCAGGACAGAGGAAGAAACTTAAGAGAGCGTTAAGACAGAATGTTTCGGGCCAGGACGCTCAGATAGGGCGGGGAGGGGGGGATGGTGGTGGTTGGGGTGTGTGTGTGCAGGCCTCGATATTTTCCTCCACCATACCCTAATATTTTCCTTAATAGAGTATCTCACTGAGTGTAATTATTTTTCAGTATGTGTGCTACGTATGGCTTAGCATTGGGGTGTGCGGTAGTTCATTGGCCAAAGCATCGAACAAGAAACCGAAAGGACAACCGTTCGATCATGACCGGCGCAATCTGTGTTGAGTCCACGCAGAATACACTTAATTCCAATTGCCCACGTGGAGGCCCAATGTCATTGTGTACTAAGGCATACTGTACTTCGATTCTGAACGTTGCATCTACCTCAGCTAATCCTACTACTGCCGGGTTAGTGGGGGTGGTGGGCGAGTGTACGTGGTGTGGGTGTATGCAAGCCATGATATTTTCCTGCTCCATACCCTCGCTTCCCAAGTTGCAGAAAGATATGCAAGATGTAATATTTTCTCCCATCTCAATTCTTTTGGGGTCAAAGTCGCGCCTTGGTTATGTATTGTAATAAACAACTGAGATAAAAAGGTTGACAAGATAGAGCGACACAAACATGTACAGCTAAATCTTCAGTAAGGTTGGTTATAAATGCTTGCTTAAGCTCTTAAAATCAGGCGCGTAGACAGCATGCAATGGGTGTGTGGCGGCGAGTCAACACCACAACCGAAACTAATGGCATGATCTCATCCGTCTAGTTCTTATTTCACCGAGATGGAAGCTGTTACGGACACAATCTTAGGGTGTACGGAAAGTGGTCCGGGAACTTCGGCAAAATATCATATGAAGTCCCCATAAAGTTACATTAAGAAGACATATATATATTTAATATATAATATCAGGTCGTCTTAATGTTACATTAGGATGCCATATATATTTCATAATATCCAGTACTCGTTATGTCGAATTAGGATTGTACCTTTGCGTGTTTGCCGCCAGTTCAGCGTGCGTGGTTATATCTTATCGTGTTCTTGTACGAGAACGCAATTGTAGCATTCCCAGCATTGAACAATGAGGGATAAAGGTGATATTCAGAGAAAATGCAAGGCATAATATTTTCTCCCATCTCAATTCTTTTGGGCTCAAAGTCGCGCTTTGATTATGTATTGTAATAAACAACTGAGAAAAAAAGCTTGACAAGATAGAGCGACACAAACATGTACAGCTAAATCTCCAATAAAGTTGGTTATTTATGCTTGATTAAGCTCTTAAATACAGACTCGTAGACAGCATGCAATGGGTGTGTGGCGGCGAGTCAACAACACAACCGAAACTAAGGGCGTGATCTCATCCGTTTAGTTTTTACTTCATCAAGATGGAAGCTGTTACGGACACAATCTTAGGTTGTACGGAAAGTGGTCCGGGTAACTTCGGCAATATATCATACGAAGTCCCCATAAAGTTACATTAAGAAGACATATATATATTTAATATATAATATCAGGTCTTCTTAATGTTACATTAGGATGCCATATATATTTCATAATATCCAGTACTCTTTATGTCGAATTAGGATTGTACCTTTGCGTGTTTGCCGCCAGTTCATCGTTATATCTTATCGTGTTGTTGTACGTGAACGCAATTATAGCATTTCCAGCGTTGAACAATGAGGGATGAAGGTGATATTCAGAAAAATTGTTGAAAGAGGTGGTGGGGCGGGGGCCAGGTAGCTTTGATATCGTGACTTTCCTATCCCCCAGCCCTTGTGCTAAAAAATCTCACCAGTACCTTTCCTTGAGTGTAATCAATATGCAATGTATAGGCTATGCACAATTTTATTGCACTCTCAATGAGATTGTTTTGGGCTGAAATTTTCATGACTCAGGTGCGAAGGCGAGGAGAATATATGCAGGCGACCATATTTCCACCATCTTCAATATTTCTTCTCAACATAATTTCTCTCCGAATGTCATCAACCTGCAGTGTATGGACTATGTACAATCTTATTAAGAATGTTTTGGAGAAAAGACCTTTCTGACAGTGATGCCGAGGTGCACTGAGTGGGAGGGGCTAGGGATATCCAATTCAAGATATTTTCCGTCACTCTTAGCAAACATAATATGTCTGTTAGTCAGATCACTATGCAGAATATTGGCTATTTAAAATCGAAATAAGAAAGTTTCGAGAAGACCTAATTTTTCGGGCCAGGACGCTCAGATAGGGCGGGGAGGGGTGGGGTGTCGGTGGTTGGGGTGTGTGTTTTCCTCCACCATACCCTAATATTTTCCTTAATACCTTAATAGAGTATCTCACTATGTGTCATTATTTTTCAGTGTGGGCTAGGTATGTTTAGCATTGGGGTGTGTGGTAGTTCATTGGCCAGAGCATCGAACAAGAAACCGAAATGACAACCGTTCGATCATGACCTGCGCCATCTGTGTTGAGTCCACGCAGAAGACACTTAATTCCGATTGCCCACGTGGAGGCCCAATGCCATTGTGTACTAAGACATACTGTACTTCGATTCTGAACGTTGCATCTACCTCAGCTAATCCTACTATTGCCGGGTTAGTGGGGGTGGTGGGCGGGTGTACGTGGTATGGGTGTATGCAAGCCATGATATTTTCCTGCTCCATACCCTCGCTTCCCAAGTTACAGAAAGATATGCATGATATAATATTTTCTCCCATCTCAATTCTTTTGGGGTCAAAGTTGCGCCTTGGTTATGTATTGTAATAAACAACTGAGAAAAAAGTTGACAAGATAGAGTGACACAAACATGTACAGCTAAATCTCCAATAAGGTTGGTTATTAATGCTTGCTATAGCTCTTAAAACAGGCTCGTAGACAGCATGCAATGGGTGTGTGGCGGCGAGTCAACGCCACAACCGAAACTAATGGCGTGATCTCATCCGTCTAGTTTTTATTTCACCGAGATGGAAGCTGTTACAGACACAATCTTAGGGTGTTCGGAAAGTGGTCCGGGTAACTTCGGCAATATATCATACAAAGTCCCCATAAAGTTACATTAAGAAGACATATATATATTTAATATATAATATCAGGTCGTCTTTATGTTACATTAGGATGCCATTATATTTCATAATATCCAGTATTCGTTATGTCGAAATAGGATCGTACCTTTGCGTGTTTGCCGCCAGTTCATCGTGGGTGGTTATATCTTATTGTGTTCTTGTACGTGGCCACAATTGTAGCATTGAACAATGAGGGATACTGGTGATATTCAGAGAAAATGCAAGACACAATGTTTTCTCCCATCTCATTTTTTTGGGGTCAAAGTCGCGCCTTGATTATGTATTGTAATAAACAACTGAGAAAAAAAGCTTGACAAGATAGAGCGACACAAACATGTACAGACAAATCTCCAATAAGGTTGGTTATTAATGCTTGCTTAAGCTCTTAAATACAGACTCGTAGACAGCATGCAATGGGTGTGTGGCGGCGAGTCAACACCACAACCGAAACTAAGGGCGTGATCTCATCCGTTTAGTTTTTACTTTACCGAGATGGAAGCTGTTACGGACACAATCTTAGGTTGTACGGAAAGTGGTGCAGGTAACTTCGGCAATATATCATACGAAGTCCCCATAAAGTTACATTAAGAAGACATATATATGTTTAATATATAATATCAGGTCGTCTTAATGTTACACTAGGATGCCATATATATTTCATAATATCCAGTATTCGTTATGTTGAATTAGAATTGCCGCCAGTTCATCGTTATATCTTTTCGTATTGTTGTACGTGAACGCAATTATAGCATTCCCAGCGTTGAACAATGAGGGATAAAGGTGATATTCAGAGAAAATGTTGAAAGGGGTGGTGGGGACGGGGGCCAGGTAGCTTTGATATCGCGAACTTCCTATACCCCAGCCCCTGTGCTAAACAATCTCACCAGTACCTTTCATTGGGTGTATTCAATAAGCAATGTATAGGCTATGCACAATTTTATTGCACTCTCAATGAGATTGTTTTGGGCTGTAAGTTTCATGACTCAGGTGCCTAGGCGAGGAGAATATATGCAGGCGACCATATTTCCACCATCTTCAGTATTTCTTCTCAACATAATTCCTATCCGAACGTCATCAACATGCAGTGTATGGACTATGTACAATCTTAATAAGATTGTTTTGGAGAAACGACTTTTCTGACAGTGATGCCGAGGTGCATTGAGTCGGAGGGGTTAGGGATGTCCAATTCAAGATATCTTCTGTCACTTAGCAAACATAATATGTCTGACCGCCAGATCACTATGCAGAACATTAGTTATTTACAATCGAAAAAAGAATGTTTCGAGAAGACAGAATTTTTCGGGCCAGGACGCTCAGATGGGGCGTGGGGGGGGGGGGGGTGGAGGGAGGTGGTGGTGTATGCCGGACCTGATATTTTTCTCCACCGTACCCTAATATTTTCCTGAATAGAGTATCTCACTGAGTGTATGTGGGCTACGTATGTTTAGCATTGGGGTGTAGTTCATTGGCCAGAGCATCGAACAAGAAACCGAAAGGACAATCGTTCAATCATGACCGGCGCCATGTGTGTTGAATCCACGCAGAATACACTTAATTCCGATTGCCCACGTGCAGGCCCGATGTTGTTGTGTACTAAGGCATATTGTACTTCGATTCTTAACGTTGCATCTACCTCATCTAATCCTGCTATTGTCGGGTTAGTGGGGACGATGGGGGGAGGGGGGGGGGGGGGCGGTACGTGGTATGGATGTATGCAAGCCATGATATTTTCCTATTCCATACCCTCGCTTCCCAAGTTGTAGAAAGATAGGCAAGACATAATATTTTCTCCCATCTCAATTGTTTTGGGGTCAAAGTCGCGCCTTGATTATGTCTTGTAATCAACAACTGAGATAAAAAGGTTGACAAGATAGAGTGACACAAACATATACAGCTAAATCTCCAATAAGGTTGGTTATTAATGCTTGCTTTAGCTCTTAAAAACAGACTCCTAGACAGCATGCAATGGGTGTGTGGCGGCGAGTCAATACCACAACCGAAACTAAGGGCGTGATCTCATCCGTCTTGTTTTTACTTCACCGAGATGGAAGTTGTTACGGACACAATCTGAGAGGGAAAGAAAGTGGTCCAGGTAACTTCGGCAATATATCATGCGAAGTCCCCATAAAGTTACATTAAGAAGACATATATATATTTAATATATAATATCAGGTTGTCTTAATGTTACATTAGGATGCCATATATATTTCATAATATCCAGTACTCGTTATGTCGAATTAGGATTGTACCTTTGCGTGTTTGCCGCCAGTTCGTCGTGAGTGTTTATATCTTATCGTGTTGTCGTACGAGAACGCAATTGTAGCATTCCCAGCATTGAACAATGAGGGATAAAGGTGATATTCAGAGAAAATGTTGAAAGGGGTGGTGGGGCGGGGGCCAGGTAGCTTTGGTATCATGACCTTCCTACCCCCAGCCCATGTGCTAAAAACTCTCACCAGAACTTTTCCTTGAGTGTAATCAATATGCAATGTTTAGGCTATGCACAATCTTATAGCACTCTCAATGAGACTGTTTTGGGCTGAAATTTTCATGACTCAGGTGCCTAGGCGAGGAAAATATATGCAGGCGACCATATTTCCACCATCTTCAATATTTCTTCTCAACACAATTCCTCTCCGAATGTCATCAACATGCAGTGTATGGACTATGTACAATCCTAATAAGAATGTTTCGGAGAAAAGATTTTTGCTGACTGATGCCCAGGTGCAGCGAGTGGGAGGGGCAGAGGATATCCAATTCAGGATATCTTCTGTCACTCTCAGCAAACATAATATGTCTGTTAGTCAGATCACTATGTAGAATATTGGCTATTTACAATCTGAATAAGAAAGTTTCGAGAAGACAGAATTTTTTGGGCCAGGATGCTCAGATGGGGGTGGGGGGTGAAAGATGGTTGGGGGCAGGGTTATGCGGGGCTCGATATTTTCCTCCAGCATACCCTAATATTTTCCTGAATAGAGCATCTCACTGAGTGTCATTATTTTTCAGTACGTGGGCTACGTATGTTTAGCATTGGGGTGTGCGGTAGTTCATTGGTCAGAGCATCGAAGAAGAAACCGAACGGACAACCGTTCGATCATGACCGGCGCCATCTGTGTTGAGTCCACGCAGAATACACTTAATTCCGATTGCCCACGTGGAGGCCCGATGTTGTTGTGTACTAAGGCATACTGTACTTCGATGCTGAACGTTGCATCTACCTCAGCTAATCCTGCTATTGCCGGCTTAGTGGGGGTGGGGGTAAGTGGTATGGGTGTATTCACGCCATGATATTTTCCTCCTCCATACCCTAATATTTTCCTTAACAGAGTATCTCACTGAGTGTCGCCAATTTTTAGTAGGTGGGCTACGTATGTATTGGATCGCGGAATGCGGTAGCTCATTGGCTAGAGCATTGGACATGAAACTGAAAGGTCACCCGTTTGATCATGACCGGCGTCACATGTGTTGGGTCCAAGTAGAAGACTTTATCCCGGTTGCCCATGTGGGGTACGGAGTCGTTTACTAAGGCATATGGTACTTCAATGCTGCACATGCCCTCAACCGCAGTTCACCCTTTTTCTGTCGGGTTCGTAATTTGGAGAACTTCTCCGTTGCTCATCAGTGCTCGGTGGTTCTTTCCGAATTGTCTGGCTCTTTCTACACCTGCGAAACTATCCACCATCACACGACCTTGATGTTAAATATGTTGTAAAACCCCAATATAAAATATGTGTTGGACCAATCAAGTACTTCACTCATTATTGCTAGTACATGTTTGTTCATATTTATGATGTGATGTTTTAAACATATTCTATCAAAACTGAACCAAATTCATGACGATGCTTCCAGAGTTGTACGAAAATATGCAGCCCATAATATTCTCTCCCATCTCAAGTTTTTAGGTCAAGATAGCGCCATGTACATTGCCTTAAAAAGACTGTGAAAACAGGTTAATATGATTGAGAAGCAGGGCCGTCGAAGGGGAGGGGGGGGATCGGCGGAGACGGCCGCTCTGTAACAATACCGGGTCCGGGTTATTGGGGTCCGATCACTGGGTGCGATTGAACACAGACAAATATAATATTTCAGGCTGTTATGTTTGTGGCAATTTATAAACAATTTTATGTTACGCCAATTGCGCCCCCACCCCCCACCCCCCCGCACCCCCACCCTTCGCGAGAATAAGTGGCCATGTGTAAGTTCCCAAGATTCTATTATGGCTAAAAATCAAGGAACCCTTTCACACCCTGAAAAAAACGTTCCGGCCCCCATCGACGAGGTGGCGACAACCCCTATCGTGCTCGCCCCCAAAATGCCCCTTCGTGGCTCATTTGATCGCCGCAGACACACCACGCAACTACAAAGTTTCATAGTGTTGTAGTTACGTTGTATGTTTGCAGGGATGCCACGGGAAAGATTCGAACCGTCGACCTCTCGATTTTAAGTTCAATGCGATGCATGAGTTAATGTTTACTAAACCAATGCTGATGTACTCAGCCTATTGTAAGGTGCTTTTAAAGTGTAAACACGAGATATTCCTAAACCAATGCTCTAGCGATTTCCTTCTGGGATAGTTAGGCATTTCCAGATATCCAGTTCAAGAATATCTTTCTATTTGAATACAAAACAAAGAGACCTCAAATAAACATATTTATAATAATACGGCCAGAACAAAACCTAAAAAATGGGGTGGAGAGGAGAGGGTTTTGCCATCACTCACCCAATTATTGCTTTGGAATGTAAATTATTTTTTTCAGGAAGCGAAGTTCTTGTTTTGAGAACAGAAGTTTATATTGACACGGGTCTCCCCCAAAACAACCTTACGGAGACTTATACAATATCAATATAGAAAAAAGTCTACGTAATGTATGTTTCGGGGAAAGAAAACATTAGGGGGTCGCCATTAGGGGGACATGGGTATTATATCTCGTTTTCTCCGTCATATCGTACATTGCTTCACAATTAAAACATCGGTTTGTTTAAAGGGTTAATAATGCTGACAGGCTTGTAAATAGGATGTATAGAAAGCAATGTCCCCCTAAGGGCGGTTTTTTGACCATGTCCCCTTTATGTATGTTACAAGGTTATATATATATATATATATATATATATATATATATATATATATATATATATATATATATATATATAGGGGAAGGGGACATGGTCAAAAAACCGCCCTTAGGGGGACATTGCTTTCTATACATCCTATTTACAAGCCTGTCAGCATTATTAACCCTTTAAACAAACCGATGTTTTAATTGTGAAGCAATGTACGATATGACGGAGAAAACGAGATATAATACCCATGTCCCCCTAATGGCGACCCCCTAATGTTTTCTTTCCCCGAAACATACATTACGTAGACTTTTTCTATATTGATATTGTATAAGTCTCCGTAAGGTTGTTTTGGGGGAGACCCGTGTCAATATAAACTTCTGTTCTCAAAACAAGAACTTCGCTTCCTGAAAAAAATAATTTACATTCCAAAGCAATAATTGGGTGAGTGATGGCAAAACCCTCTCCTCTCCACCCCATTTTTTTAGGTTTTGTTCTGGCCGTATTATTATAAATATGTTTATTTGAGGTCTCTTTGTTTTGTATTCAAATAGAAAGATATTCTTGAACTGGATATCTGGAAATGCCTAACTATCCCAGAAGGAAATCGCTAGAGCATTGGTTTAGGAATATCTCGTGTTTACACTTTAAAAGCACCTTACAATAGGCTGAGTACATCAGCATTGGTTTAGTAAACATTAACTCATGCATCGCATTGAACTTAAAACCGAGAGGTCGACGGTTCGAATCTTTCCCGTGGCATCCCTGCAAACATACAACGTAACTACAACACTATGAAACTTTGTAGTTGCGTGGTGTGTCTGCGGCGATCAAATGAGCCACGAAGGGGCATTTTGGGGGCGAGCACGATAGGGGTTGTCGCCACCTCGTCGATGGGGGCCGGAACGTTTTTTTCAGGGTGTGAAAGGGTTCCTTGATTTTTAGCCATAATAGAAGCTTGGGAACTTACACATGGCCACTTATTCTCGCGAAGGGTGGGGGGGGGGGGTGGGGGCGCAATTGGCGTAACATACAATTGTTTATAAATTGCCACAAACATAACAGCCTGAAATATTATATTTGTCCGTGTTCAATCGCACCCAGGGATCGGACCCAATAACCCGGACCCGGTATTGTTACAGAGCGGCCGTCTCCGCCGATCCCCCCCCCTCCCCTCCGACGGCCCTGCTTCTCAATCATATTAACCTGTTTTCACAGTCTTTTTAAGGCAATGTACATGGCGCTATCTTGACCTAAAAACTTGAGATGGGAGAGAATATTATGGGCTGCATATTTTCTTACAACTCTGGAAGCGTCGTCATGAATTTGGTTCAGTTTTGATAGAATATGTTTAAAACATCACATCATAAATATGAACAAACATGTACTAGCAATAATGAGTGAAGTACTTGATTGGTCCAACACATATTTTATATTGGGGTTTTACAACATATTTAACATCAAGGTCGTGTGATGGTGGATAGTTTCGCAGGTGTAGAAAGAGCCAGACAATTCGGAAAGAACCACCGAGCACTGATGAGCAACGGAGAAGTTCTCCAAATTACGAACCCGACAGAAAAAGGGTGAACTGCGGTTGAGGGCATGTGCAGCATTGAAGTACCATATGCCTTAGTAAACGACTCCGTACCCCACATGGGCAACCGGGATAAAGTCTTCTACTTGGACCCAACACATGTGACGCCGGTCATGATCAAACGGGTGACCTTTCAGTTTCATGTCCAATGCTCTAGCCAATGAGCTACCGCATTCCGCGATCCAATACATACGTAGCCCACCTACTAAAAATTGGCGACACTCAGTGAGATAGTCTGTTAAGGAAAATATTAGGGTATGGAGGAGAAAAATATCATGGCGTGAATACACCCATACCACTTACCCCCACCCCCACTAACCCGGCAATAGCAGGATTAGCTGAGGTAGATGCAACGTTCAGCATCGAAGTACAGTATGCCTTAGTACACAACAACATCGGGCCTCCACGTGGGCAATCGGAATTAAGTGTATTCTGCGTGGACTGAACACAGATGGCGCCGGTCATGATCGAACGGTTGTCCGTTCGGTTTCTTGTTCGATGCTCTGACCAATGACCTACCGCACACCCCAGTGCTAAACATACGTAGCCCACGTACTGAAAAATAATGACACTCAGTGAGATGCTCTATTCAGGAAAATATTAGGGTATGCTGGAGGAAAATATCGAGCTCTGCATAACACTGCCCCCAACCATCTTTCACCCCCACCCCCATCTGAACATCCTGGCCCAAAAAATTCTGTCTTCTCGAAACTTTCTTATTCAGATTGTAAATAGCCAATATTCTACATAGTGATCTGACTAACAGACATATTATGTTTGCTGAGAGTGACAGAAGATATCCTGAATTGGATATCCTCTGCCCCTCCCACTCGCTACACCTGGGCATCAGTCAGCAAAAATCTTTTCTCCGAAACATTCTTATTAGGATTGTACATAGTCCATACACTGCATGTTGATGACATTCAGAGAGGAATTGTGTTGAGAAGAAATATTGAAGATGGTGGAAATATGGTCGCCTGCATATATTTTCCTCGCCTAGGCACCTGAGTCATGAAAATTTCAGCCCAAAACAGTCTCATTGAGAGTGCTATAAGATTGTGCATAGCCTAAACATTGCATATTGATTACACTCAAGGAAAAGTTCTGGTGAGAGTTTTTAGCACATGGGCTGGGGGTAGGAAGGTCACGATACCAAAGCTACCTGGCCCCCGCCCCACCACCCCTTTCAACATTTTCTCTGAATATCACCTTTATCCCTCATTGTTCAATGCTGGGAATGCTACAATTGCGTTCTCGTACGACAACACGATAAGATATAAACACTCACGACGAACTGGCGGCAAACACGCAAAGGTACAATCCTAATTCGACATAACGAGTACTGGATATTATGAAATATATATGGCATCCTAATGTAACATTAAGACGACCTGATATTATATATTAAATATATATATGTCTTCTTAATGTAACTTTATGGGGACTTCGCATGATATATTGCCGAAGTTACCTGGACCACTTTCTGTACACCCTTAGATTGTGTCCGTAACAACTTCCATCTCGGTGAAGTAAAAACAAGACGGATGAGATCACGCCCTTAGTTTCGGTTGTGGTGTTGACTCGCCGCCACACACCCATTGCATGTTGTCTAGGAGTCTGTTTTTAAGAGCTAAAGCAAGCATTAATAACCAACCTTATTGGAGATTTAGCTGTATATGTTTGTGTCACTCTATCTTGTCAACCTTTTTATCTCAGTTGTTGATTACAAGACATAATCAAGGCGCGACTTTGACCCCAAAACAATTGAGATGGGAGAAAATATTATGTCTTGCCTATCTTTCTACAACTTGGGAAGCGAGGGTATGGAATAGGAAAATATCATGGCTTGCATACATCCATACCACGTACCGCCCCCCCCCCTCCCCCCATCGTCCCCACTAACCCGGCAATAGCAGGATTAGCTGAGGTAGATGCAACGTTCAGAATCGAAGTACAATATGCCTTAGTACACAACAACATCGGGCCTGCACGTGGGCAATCGGAATTAAGTGTATTCTGCGTGGATTCAACACACATGGCGCCGGTCATGATTGAACGATTGTCCTTTCGGTTTCTTGTTCGATGCTCTGGCCAATGAACTACCGCACACCCCAATGCTAAACATACGTAGCCCACATACACTCAGTGAGATACTCTATTCAGGAAAATATTAGGGTACGGTGGAGAAAAATATCAGGTTCGGCATACACCACCACCTCCCCCCCCCGCCCCCCCCCCCCCCCCGCCCCATCTGAGCGTTCTGGCCCGAAAAATTCTGTCTTCTCGAAACATTCTTTTTTCGATTGTAAATAACTAATGTTCTGCATAGTGATCTGGCGGTCAGACATATTATGTTTGCTAAGAGTGACAGAAGATATCTTGAATTGGACATCCCTAACCTCTCCGACTCAATGCACCTCGGCATCACTGTCAGAAAAGTCGTTTCTCCAAAACAATCTTATTAAGATTGTACATAGTCCATACACTGCATGTTGATGACGTTCGGATAGGAATTATGTTGAGAAGAAATACTGAAGATGGTGGAAATATGGTCGCCTGCATATATTCTCCTCGCCTAGGCACCTGAGTCATGAAACTTACAGCCCAAAACAATCTCATTGAGAGTGCAATAAAATTGTGCATAGCCTATACATTGCTTATTGAATACACCCAATGAAAGGTACTGGTGAGATTGTTTAGCACAGGGGCTGGGGTATAGGAAGGTCGCGATATCAAAGCTACCTGGCCCCCGTCCCCACCACCCCTTTCAACATTTTCTCTGAATATCACCTTTATCCCTCATTGTTCAACGCTGGGAATGCTATAATTGCGTTCACGTACAACAACACGAAAAGATATAACGATGAACTGGCGGCAATTCTTATTCAACATAACGAATACTGGATATTATGAAATATATATGGCATCCTAATGTAACATTAAGACGACCTGATATTATATATTAAATATATATATGTCTTCTTAATGTAACTTTATGGGGACTTCGTATGATATATTGCCGAAGTTACCCGGACCACTTTCCGTACAACCTAAGATTGTGTCCGTAACAGCTTCCATCTCGGTAAAGTAAAAACTAAACGGATGAGATCACGCCCTTAGTTTCGGTTGTGGTGTTGACTCGCCGCCACACACCCATTGCATGCTGTCTACGAGTCTGTATTTAAGAGCTTAAGCAAGCATTAATAACCAACCTTATTGGAGATTTGTCTGTACATGTTTGTGTCGCTCTATCTTGTCAAGCTTTTTTTCTCAGTTGTTTATTACAATACATAATCAAGGCGCGACTTTGACCCCCCAAAAATGAGATGGGAGAAAACATTGTGTCTTGCATTATCTCTGAATATCACCAGTATCCCTCATTGTTCAATGCTACAATTGCGGCCACGTACAAGAACACGATAAGATATAACCACCCACGATGAACTGGCGGCAAACACGCAAAGGTACGATCCTAATTCGACATAACGAATACTGGATATTATGAAATATATATGGCATCCTAATGTAACATTAAGACGACCTGATATTATATATTAAATATATATATGTCTTCTTAATGTAACTTTATGGGGACTTTGTATGATATATTGCCGAAGTTACCCGGACCACTTTCCGAACACCCTAAGATTGTGTCTGTAACAGCTTCCATCTCGGTTTGTGTCACTCTATCTTGTCAACTTTTTTCTAAGTTGTTTATTACAATACATAACCAAGACGCAACTTTGACCCCAAAAGAATTGAGATGGGAGAAATTATTATATCATGCATATCTTTCTGTAACTTGGGAAGCGAGGGTATGGAGCAGAAAAATATCATGGCTTGCATACACCCATACCACGTACACCCGCCCACCACCCCCACTAGCCCGGCAATAGTAGGATTAGCTGAGGTAGATGCAACGTTCAGAATCGAAGTACAGTATGTCTTAGTACACAATGGCATTGGGCCTCCACGTGGGCAATCGGAATTAAGTGTCTTCTGCGTGGACTCAACACAGATGGCGCAGGTCATGATCGAACGGTTGTCATTTCGGTTTCTTGTTCGATGCTCTGGCCAATGAACTACCACACACCCCAATGCTAAACATACGTAGCCCACACTGAAAAATAATGACACACAGTGAGATACTCTATTAAGGTATTAAGGAAAATATTAGGGTATGGTGGAGGAAAACACACACCCCAACCACCGACACCCCACCCCTCCCCGCCCTATCTGAGCGTCCTGGCCCGAAAAATTATGTCTTCTCGAAACTTTCTTATTTCGATTTTAAATAGCCAATATTCTGCATAGTGATCTGACTAACAGACATATTATGTTTGCTAAGAGTGACGGAAAATATCTTGAATTGGATATCCCTAGCCCCTCCCACTCAGTGCACCTCGGCATCACTGTCAGAAAGGTCTTTTCTCCAAAACATTCTTAATAAGATTGTACATAGTCCATACACTGCAGGTTGATGACATTCGGAGAGAAATTATGTTGAGAAGAAATATTGAAGATGGTGGAAATATGGTCGCCTGCATATATTCTCCTCGCCTTGGCACCTGAGTCATGAAAATTTCAGCCCAAAACAATCTCATTGAGAGTGCAATAAAATTGTGCATAGCCTATACATTGCATATTGATTACACTCAAGGAAAGGTACTGGTGAGATTTTTTAGCACAGGGGCTGGGGGATAGCAAAGTCACGATATCAAAGCTACCTGGCCCCCGCCCCCACCACCCCTTTCAACAATTTTTCTGAATATCACCTTTATCCCTCATTGTTCAACGCTGGAAATGCTATAATTGCGTTCACGTACAACAACACGATAAGATATAACGATGAACTGGCGGCAAACACGCAAAGGTACAATCCTAATTCGACATAAAGAGTACTGGATATTATGAAATATATATGGCATCCTAATGTAACATTAAGACGACCTGATATTATATATTAAATATATATATGTCTTCTTAATGTAACTTTATGGGGACTTCGTATGATATATTGCCGAAGTTACCCGGACCACTTTCCGTACAACCTAAGATTGTGTCCGTAACAGCTTCCATCTTGATGAAGTAAAAACTAAACGGATGAGATCACGCCCTTAGTTTCGGTTGTGTTGTTGACTCGCCGCCACACACCAATTGCATGCTGTCTACGAGTCTGTATTTAAGAGCTTAAGCAAGCATAAATAACCAACCTTATTGGAGATTTAGCTGTACATGTTTGTGTCGCTCTATCTTGTCAAGCTTTTTTTCTCAGTTGTTTATTACAATACATAATCAAAGCGCGACTTTGAGCCCAAAAGAATTGAGATGGGAGAAAATATTATGCCTTGCATTTTCTCTGAATATCACCTTTATCCCTCATTGTTCAATGCTGGGAATGCTACAATTGCGTTCTCGTACAAGAACACGATAAGATATAACCACGCACGCTGAACTGGCGGCAAACACGCAAAGGTACAATCCTAATTCGACATAACGAGTACTGGATATTATGAAATATATATGGCATCCTAATGTAACATTAAGACGACCTGATATTATATATTAAATATATATATGTCTTCTTAATGTAACTTTATGGGGACTTCATATGATATTTTGCCGAAGTTCCCGGACCACTTTCCGTACACCCTAAGATTGTGTCCGTAACAGCTTCCATCTCGGTGAAATAAAAACTAGACGGATGAGATCATGCCATTAGTTTCGGTTGTGGTGTTGACTCGCCGCCACACACCCATTGCATGCTGTCTACGCGCCTGATTTTAAGAGCTTAAGCAAGCATTTATAACCAACCTTACTGAAGATTTAGCTGTACATGTTTGTGTCGCTCTATCTTGTCAACCTTTTTATCTCAGTTGTTTATTACAATACATAACCAAGGCGCGACTTTGACCCCAAAAGAATTGAGATGGGAGAAAATATTACATCTTGCATATCTTTCTGCAACTTGGGAAGCGAGGGCATGGAGCAGGAAAATATCATGGCTTGCATACACCCACACCACGTACACTCGCCCACCACCCCCACTAACCCGGCAGTAGTAGGATTAGCTGAGGTAGATTCAACGTTCAGAATCGAAGTACAGTATGCCTTAGTACACAATGACATTGGGCCTCCACGTGGGCAATCGGAATTAAGTGTATTCTGCGTGGACTCAACACAGATTGCGCCGGTCATGATCGAACGGTTGTCCTTTCGGTTTCTTGTTCGATGCTTTGGCCAATGAACTACCGCACACCCCAATGCTAAGCCATACGTAGCACACATACTGAAAAATAATTACACTCAGTGAGATACTCTATTAAGGAAAATATTAGGGTATGGTGGAGGAAAATATCGAGGCCTGCACACACACACCCCAACCACCACCATCCCCCCTCCCCGCCCTATCTGAGCGTCCTGGCCGGAAACATTCTGTCTTCTGGAAACTTTCTTATTTCGATTGTAAATAGCCAATATTCTGCATAGTGATCTGACTAACAGACATGTTATGTTTGCTAAGAGTGACAGAAGATATTTTGAATTGGATATCCCTAGCCCCTCCCACTCAATGCACTAGGCACCACTCTCAGAAAAGTCTTTCCTCCAAACCATTCTTAATAAAATTGTACATAGTCCATACACTGCATGTTGATGACGTTCGGAGAGGAATTATGTTGAGAAGATATATTGAAGATGGTGGAAATATGATCGCCTGCATATATTCTCCTCGCCTAGGCACCTGAGTCATGAAAATTTCAGCATAAAATTGTGCATAGCCTAAACATTGCATATTGATTACACACAAGAAAATGTTCTGGTGAGATTTTTTTAGCACGGGGCTGGGGGATAGGAAGGTCGCGATATCAGATATCCTACCTGGCCCCCGTCCCCCACCACCCCTTTCAACGTTTTCCTTGAATATCACCTTTATCCTTCATTGTTCAATGCTGAGAATGCTACAATTGTGTTCACGTACAACAACGCGATAAGATATAAACACTCACGACGAACTGGCGCCACCCACGCAAAGGTACAATCCTAATGCGACATAAACAGTACTGAATATTATGAAATATGTATGGCATCCTAATGTAACATTAAGAAGACCTGATATTATATATTAAATATATATATATGTCTTCTTAATGTAACTTTATGGGGACTTCGTATGATATGTTGCCGAAGTTACCTGGACCACTTTTCGTGCGCCCTAAGATTGTGTCCGTAACAGCTTCCATCTGGGTGAAATAAAACCTAGACGGATGAGATCACGCCCTTACTTTTGGTTGTGGTGTTGACTCGCCGTCACACACCCATTGCATTGTGTCTTCGAGCCTGTTTTGTACAGCTTAACCAAGCAATAATATCCATCCTTATTGGTGATTTAGCTGTACATATTTGTGTCGCTCTATCTTGTCAACCTTTTTCCTCAGTTGTTTATTACAACACAAAATCAAGGCGCGACTTTGAACCAGAAAGACTTGAGATGGGAGAAAATATTATGTCCTGCATATCTTCCTACAACTTGGGAAGCGAGGCATGAATTTTTGTTCACTTTTTGTAGATTGTATTTAAAATAGCATACATGTAACATAAATATGACAAACATGTACTAGCATAATAAGTGAAGCATTTGATTCCTACTATACAATGTTTATATTTGTGTTTAACAACACTTTGAATAGCCAAGGTCATGTCATGACGGTGAAATTCACGGGTGGAAGAAGAGCCGGATAATCCGGAGAGAGCCCCAGTGCATTGATGAGCAGCCACCAAGCTGTCCAACTTACTAACCCGGCAGAAGCAGGGGCAGCTGTAAAAGATGCAACGAGTAGTATCGAAGTATTGTATGCCTTAGTACACAACTACAGCGGGCCTCCACGAGGGCAATCGGGATTAAGTGTCTTCTACGTGGACTTAACACACATGGCGCCGAGCATGATCGCAGTTGACCTCTTGGTTTCTTGTCCGATGTTCTAGCCAATGAGTCACCGCACACCCTGATCCTATACGTACGTAGCCTACATACTGAAAGATAGTGACACTCAGTGAGATACTCTGTTCAGGATAATATTAGGGTATGGAGGAGGAAAATATCATGGTTTGAATACACCCATTCCACTACCACCCCCACCCCCCCCCCCCCACACACACACACACATTTGAGCGTCCAACCCCAAGAAACTTCTCTCTTCTCAAAACATTCTTATTTAGATTGTAAATAGCCAATATTCTGCATAGTGGTGCCAATAACAGACACATTATGTTTGCTGAGAATGACAGAAGATATCCTGGCTGGCATAGCCCTAATCCCTCCCACTCTCTGTACCTGGTCATCCGACTCAGGAACATCTTTTCTCCGAAACATTCTTATTAAGATTGTTCATAGTCCATACACTGCATGTAGATGACATTCGGAGAGGAATTATGTTGAGAAGGAATAATGAAGATGGTGGAAATATGGACGCCTGCATATATTCTAGTCACCTAGGCATCTGAGACATGAATATTTCAGCCCAAAACAATCTCATTAAGATTGCTATAAGATTCTGCATAGCCTAAACTTCCATATTGATTACACTCATGGAAAAAATCAGGTTAGAGTTTTTAGTAAGAGCCCGGGGCACAGGAAGGTCACGATATCAATGGTACCTTCCCCCTCCCCCCCCCCCCCCCGCCTTACCAAACTTTCAATGTTTTATCTGAATATCACCTTTATCCACCATTGTTCAACGCTAGAAATGTTTTAATTGTGTTCACGTTCAACAACACGATAAGACATAAACAATCACGATGAATACGCAAAGGTACAATCCTAATGTGACATAAAGAGAACTGGATATTATGAAATATATATGCCATCCTAATGTAACATTAAGACGGCCTGATATTGTATATTAAATATATATATGTCTTCTTAATGTAGCATTATGGGGACTTCGTATGACATATTGCTGAAGGTACCCGGACTATATTCCATACGTCCTAAGATTGTGTCCGTAATAGCCTCCATCTGGGTGAAATAAAAACTAAACGGATGAGATCATGCCCTTAGTTTTCGTTGTGATGCAGACTCGCCCTCACACACCCATTGCATGGTGTGTACTAGCCTGTTTTTACAGCTTAACCAAGTATTAATAACCAACCTTATTGGCGATTTTGCTGTAAATGTTTGTGTCGCTCTATCTTGTCAACCCTTTTTTCCAAGTTGTTTATTACAATACATAATCATGGCGCGACTTTGACTCAAAAAGACTTGAGGTGGGAAAAAATATGATGTCCTGCATATCTTCCTGCAACGTGGGAAGTGAGTCATAAATTGCTGTTGACTTTTTATAGATTGTATTTAAAATAGCATAACATGAATATGACAAACATGTACTAGCAATAATGAGTGAAGCATTTGATTGGTCCTATACAAATTTTATATTGGGGTTCAACAACACTTAAATAGCCACGTCATGTCATAGCGGTCAATTTTACAGGTGGAGGAAGAACAGGACAATCCGGAGAGAGCCCCAGTGCATTGACGAGCAGATGCCAAGTTACTCCAACTTACTAACCCGGCAGAAGCAGGGTTAGCTGAGGTAGATTCAAAGTGCAGCATCAAAGTACAGTATGCCTTAGTACACAACGACATCGGGCCTCCACGTGGGCAATCGGAATTAAGTGTCCTCTGCGTGGACTCAACACAGATGACGCCGGTCATGATCAAACAGTTGACCTTTCGGTTTATTGTCCGATGCTCCAGCCAGTGAGTCACTGCACACCCTGATCCTACACGTACGTCGCCTACATTCTGAAAAATAGTGACACTCAGTGAGATACTCTGTTCAGGAAAATATTATGGTATGGTGGAGAAAAATATCGTGGCCTGCATTGAACCCCCAAACCCCAACCTCAGCAACCTCAGCACCCCATCCCCAGTGACCCCCACCCCCACCCCTCTCATCTGAGCGTCCAGGCAAGACAAAAAAAATTCTCTCTTCTCAAAAAATATTCTTATTTAGACTATAGATACCCAATATTCTGTATTGCGGTGTCACTACAGACATATTATGTTTACTAAGAGTGACATAAGATGTCCTTGCTTGCATAATCCCAAACCCTCCCACTCTCTGCCCCTGGTCATCCGACTCAGGAACATCCTTTCTCCGAAACATTCTTATTAAGAATGTACATAGTCCATACACCGCATGTTGATGACATTCTGGGGGAAATTACATTGAAAAGAAATATTGAAGATGGTGGAAATATGGTCGCCTGCATATATTCTAGTCGCCTAGGCACCCGAGTCAGGAATATTTCAGCCCAAAACAATCTCATTAAGATTGCTATAAGATTCTGCACAGCCCAAACATTGTAAACTGGTTATACTCATGGATAAATTCAGGTGAGAATTTTTTAGCAAGAGGCCGGGGTATACGAAGGTCACGATATCAATCGTACCATCACCACCCCCCTCCCTGCCCCACCACCCTTTCAATGTTTAGTTTGAATATGACCTTTATCCACCATTGTTCAACGCTGGAAAAGCTACAATCGTGTTCACGTTCAACAACACGATAAGACATATCCAATCACGATGAACTGGTGGCAAACACGCAACGTTACAATCCTAATGTCATTTGTGATTATGTGACATAAAGAGTACTGGATATTATGAAATATATATGGTATCCTAATGTAACATTAAGACGACCTGATATTATACATTAAATTTATACATTGTATATGTCTTCTTAATGTAACATTATGGGGACATCGCATGATATATTGCTGAAGGTACCCGGACGACATTCCATACGTCCTAAGATTGTGTCCGTAATAACCTCCATCTGGGTGAAATAAAAACTAAACGGATGAGATCACGCCCTTAGTTTTGATTATGATGTTGACTCGCCGTCACACACCCATTGCATGGTGTCTACGAGCCTGTTTTTACAGCTTAACCAAGCATTAATAACCAACCATATTGGTGATTTTGCCGTAAATGTTTGTGTCGCTCTGTCTTGTCAACTTTTTTTCTCATTTCTTTATTACAATACAAAATCATGGCGCAACTTTGACTCAAAAAGACTGGAGGTGAGAGAAAATATGATGTCCTGTATATCTTTCTACAACTTGGGAAGCGAGTCATGAATTTATGTTCACTGTTTATAGATTGTATTTAAAATAGCATAACATAAATATGACAAACATATACTAGCAATAATGAGTGAAGCATCTGTCCTATACGCATTTTATATTGGGGTTTAACAACATTTAAGTAGCCGCGGTCATGTCATGACGGTTAATTTTACCGGTGGAGAAAGAGCCGGACAATCCGGAGAGAGCCACAGTGCATTGACGAGCAGCCGCCAAGTACTCCAACGTACTAACCCGGAAACAGCAGGATTAGCTGAGGTAGATGCAACGTGCAGCATCAAAGTACAGGATGCCTTAGTACACAACGACACCGGGCCTCCATGTGGGCAATCGGGATTAAGTGTCTTCTGCGTGGACTCAACACAGATGACGCTGATCATGATCGAACAGTTGACCTTTCGGTCTCTTGTCCGATGCTCTAGCCAATGAGTCAACACACACCCTGATCCTACACGTATGTAGCCTACATACTGAAAAATAGTGACACTCAGTGAGATACTCTGTACAGGAAAATATTAACGTATGGTGGACGAAAATATCGTGGCTTGCAAACACCCCACCCCAACCACCCACCCACACCCACCACCACCCCACCTCATCCATCGGAGCGTCCAGGCCAGACAAATTCTGTCTTCTCAAAACATTCTTTAGATTCTAAACAGCCTATATTCTGCACTTTGTGACCTCGTTGATTATGAAGCAGTAAATAAATGAAGCCGACAGCTGAAAGAAGATAGAATTAATTGAGGTTGTGAAGCCGTTTTCATGTTATTCCTATTACATCTGAATATTTTTATTGTTTCAATTGCCCATTAAATACCTACACTGCCCAACGGCCACTGATAGGAATCATTCCACCAGGAACCACTTTAAGACTTTGTTTCCATATTTTTATCATCTTCTATTTAGTGGTGGCGCCACATTACGTAAAAGGGTAAGGTGGAAACAACGCATCAATTACAATGTTTTTGTCGATACATTTGTACAAATACCCAATCCAATTCACGACAGACACGTGGTATAAAGTCTACAACTTTGCAAGACTTGGTTTACTTTTACCAAACACATGTACCACTGCATGTCATTGGGCAAGCATGGGCGCACGGGCCGTGGGGGGGGGGGGGAGGGGGATTAGTGCTGGAAGATTTTGCCCGAAAAGTGATTCCGCGGACACCGTCGAGGCCACTCCCTCCCCGTTGGTGAGGTCCGAGGAGTCTTCTCAGAGAAATTTAAAACCATGCGGTGGCATGAGACCGATCCTAGTGCTCCACCCACCCACCGGCTGCCTTTCCGACCTTGTAATTAAGGAGGAAACCAGTCACTTTTTGGGGCCATATATATATATATATAAAAAAAGATATATACAAAAAAAGAAGATAAATGGAAGTGTGAAGGAGTCACGTCTTGGACTGGGAGGAATTTTTTAATTATCTTTCATTCGGCTACCTTAATTTCATTGATTTGGAGATGGATGGATCGTCATATTACTACTGATCATGAATGATATGTTAAAATATCGTCTTCGCGATTTCAATGTGTTTCTCTGTAAGTTTTTAAGTACTGTCTCCTAAATTTCGTTATATGTGATGAGTGTGATCATTCGATCGTGAACATTCAACTGACAAGTTCAAATGTTGTTGTCATTGTTGTCCTTGGTAACAACTTTTTGTTAATCGTTCATTGTCGCCCGTTCCGGTGTCTGATGGCCTAACAACTCACTCAACTAAACTCGATGTTGTGAACGATTACATATCTCTTATTAGTGCGAGTTGTGTATTATTGTATTTGTGGTGTTTTTTTCACAAACTATCATCAACTGAAATAGCTGAAGTAGCTGATGTAGCTGAGAACCAGCCAAGAAATAGCCAAGTTATTGAGAATATAAATAGTGAATTTTTCGTATTGATCTCCTCTATATGTCGTCTCTTCTCGGTATTGAACTGTATTGAACTGTCTGCTTCACATAAGGCACCATGTCCAGCCAACGATCCAGTCAAACATCCGCGGGAATGGGGGGTGGGCCCAAAGACTCTGATCTGTCAAAGACAAAATCAAAACTGCCCCAGCCAGCCCAATCCATCCAACCCTCTCAATCAGGTAAACCAGGTAAACCAGATAAACAGCAAAACAAACGACTGTGTACAGATATAAGTTATTCTAGCGATGAATCAATGCAACAGGAGAGTTTTGTTAGGGAGTTGTCTTCCCAAATCAAAGATTTAACGGCAGCAGTTGGGACACTGCCCACCATTAGCGATGTAAGTGAAATAATTGACACAAAAGTGGGAGAACTTCAGAAGAATATTATTGAAAATCTTCACCTACGAATTGACAATCTTGAGAAAAAAATTGAAACAACAAACTTAGAAAATAGTCTACTACGTGAAGAAATTGACTGTTACAGGGGTGAAAATGACACGCTCAGGTCTGATCTTAAAAAAACTATGGAAGAGTTGAGGAATGTCCAAAAAAACCAAAATGAAAGTGAGCAATACTCCAGGAAGCACAACATAAGAGTTATAGGTCTTGTGGAGGAAAGTGGTGAGGATGTTGCCAAAACATTTTGTGATATAGTTAATATGAGCCAGGAAGATGTAAAGCTAACAGTGGGCGACTTATGCGCCGCTCACCGCCTACCCTCAAAAGCTTCACCGAGGCCATGTTTAATTAAGTTCTTAAGAGCAGATAAGCGAAATGAAACTTTCCAACAAAGAAAATATCTGTCGAACACTGGCAGTAACAAGAAGGCGGCGATAAAGATAAAGGATGACTTAACAAAATTAAATCTTGATTTAATCAGCCGCCTGTATAAGCACAGAGACATTACGTCAGCCTACCACCGAAATGGGAAAATATGGGGTGTTACAACAACTGGCACCAAAGTAAAATTTGAAATCTTTGACAATATAGACGATGTTCTTTCTATCGCTAAGCAGGGAAATAAAATATAATGATACCTCAGAAATGTTCGAGCGAGTCCGTTTCGGCGATGGATGGTGTCAAGTGGTGTCAAGTGGCTAATTTAAAATTATTGTCTCAAAAATATCACCTTTTAAATTGAGACACTTTCTCCAACCTGTGATAATTATGGGATCATATCTTGTGACACCTCAGCGAATCTTGTTCGGCTCGTTCCGTTGAGAGATTATAGGGTGTAGTTGGTCCAATGACAGCAAAATTGTTACTTTTTTCAACCTATGTGCTCCAGATCATAGCTTATGACCCTTCATCGGAACGAGCTCGTTGAGCCCGTTCCGATGAGGGGCCATGGGATGAGGTTTGTTGGAAAGGAATATTCACGATTAGCCATTATGCAGCAATATGTGACCGTAAACTCCAATAAATAAATAAATAAATAAACAAATAATGTTGGAAGAAATGTGAAAGAATGCTTTCCCCTTTAATAATGTGTGGCGCCGCCTGTGGTCACCGCTGAGTAGATGTTGAGCCCGTTCCGATGAGGGGCCATGGGATGAGGTTTGTTGGAAAGGAATATTCACGATTGGTCATCGTTGAGTAGATGGTTGAAATAGTGTTTACTGCTGCCAAATTAGTTTGTATTGAAAGCTATAAAATGGCACGTTCAAAGCTATAACTTGAGAAAACAATTACTTGAGATATGCTGCGTCTTACAACTTATGGTCGTGGGTCATAGCTCATGACCCTTCATCGGAGTGAGCTCATTGAGCCCGTTCCTATGAAGGGTCATGGGGTGGGTCATGGGGTGGTTTGCCGGAAAGTGTGAGAACAAAGTCTGTATAGATGGTTGAAGCGGTGTTTACTGCTGCCAAGTTAATTTGTATCGAAAGCTATAAAATGTTTTTCGCTTTAACGACGTGTGATGCCATGTGTGGTCATAGCTTATGACCCTCCATCGGAGCGAGCTCGTTGAGCCCGTTCCGATGAGGGGCCATGGGATGAGGTTTGTTGGAAAGGAATATTCACGATTAGCCATTATGCAGAAATATGTGACCGTAAACTCCAATAAATAAATAAATAAATAAACAAATAATGTTGGAAGAAATGTGAAAGAATGCTTTCCCCTTTAATAATGTGTGGCGCCGCCTGTGGTCATCGCTGAGTAGATGGTTGAAATAGTGTCTACTGCTGCCAAATTAGTTTGTATTGAAAGCTATAAAATGGCACGTTCAAAGCTATAACTTGAGAAAACAATTACTTGAGATATGCTGCGTCTTACAACTTATGGTCGTGGGTCATAGCTCATGACCCTTCATCGGAGCGATCTCATTGAGCCCGTTCCTATGAAGGGTCATGGGGGTGGTTTGCCGGAAAGTGTGAGAACAAAGTCTGTATAGATGGTTGAAGCGGTATTTACTGCTGCCAAGTTAATTTGTATCGAAAGCTATAAAATGTTTTTCGCTTTAACGACGTGTGATGCCACTTGACCTATCACCGGAGCGGACTCGTTGAGCTCGTTCCGATGGGGGGGGGGGGGGGGGGGGGGGGGGGGGTCATGCGATGTGGTCTGACGGACAACAGTCAGAAAAAATATTTTTTGGCATTATATGACTTATACAGTTGTCTGTACTTATTGGTGCATTAACTGGTGGGGTGTTGAGCTATTTTTGGTCCTCAAAATTTGTCGATGTGTCCTTGCCTTGTTGCAATTTATGGGAGGGTGCCCATTGGCGCCCTCCCATGGATTGCAACAGGGCAAATCTAAATAGACAAAGTATTTTCACCTTGCAGAAAATGTGAAGTACATCCAAAAAATACGAACCCTCTAAATTGCAGTACCCGAACCTCGGAATGGGGCCCAACAAGTTACGAGCTGATCAGTGTTTACTGCTGATCTATCAATCTGCGTTCAACGCTAAAATATGGTACGTATCTCTTTGTCTAAAGAAATGGCCAAACCAGATATAATATAGAAAAGCCAGTGTTTAAAATGTGTTACTTTTTACTAAATATGACTCTAGGCCTTATAAACTTGTGATTTTGTTAAGCTACGAGTCGAAAACATAGTATTGGACACTTCACCTGGTAAAATGAAAATAATTATCCTCTGAATGAAACCCCCAAAAATATATAAATAAAAAACTACAACTCAAATCTTGTTAAGAGACTAGTTGAAAATATCGTATTTATTTGACCGTTACCGAGTAAAATTAAAATTATTGTCTAATAAATAATCACCTTTTAAATTAAGACACTTTCTCCAACCTGTGATAATTATGGGATCATATATTGTGACAACTCAACGAATCTTGTTCGGCTCGTTCCGTTGAGAGATCATAGGGTGTAGTTGGTCCAATGACAACAAAATTGTTACCTTTTTCAACCTATGTGCTCTATATCATAGCTTATTACCCTTCATCGGAACGAGCTCGCTGAGCCCGTTCCGATGAGGGGGCCATGGGATGAGGTTTGTTGGAAAGGCATAGTCACGATTAGCCATTATGCAGAAATATGTGACCTTAAACTCCAGTAAATAAATAAATAAATAAATAATGTTGGAAGAAATGTGAAAGAATGCTTTCCTGTTTAATAAGGTGTGGCGCCGCCTGTGATCATCGCTGAGTAGATGATTGAAATAGTGTTTACTGTTGCCAAATCAGTTTGTATTGAAAGCTACAAAATGGCACGTTCAAAGCTACATTGTATAACTTAAGAAAACAATTACTTGAGATATGCTGCGTCTTGCAACTTATGGTCGTGGGTCATAGCTCATGACCCTTCATCGGAGCGAGCTCATTGAGCCCATTCCTATGAAGGGTCATGGGGTGGTTTGAGAACAAAGTCTGTTTAGATGGTTGAAGCGGTGTTTACTGCTGCCAAGTCAATTTGTATCGAAAGCTATAAAATGCTTTTCGCTTTAACGACATGTGATGCCACCTGTGATCAGCGCTTGGTAGATTGATTGTGCTGAAAGCTACAAATTGTTGGAAGAAATAGAAAAAACTATAACTAGAGATAATCACCACTTGAGATATGTTGCGCTTTTCAATTTATGGTCGTGTGTCATAGCTTATGACCCTTCATCGGAGTAGACTCATTGAGCCCGTTCCTATGAAGGGTCACGGGGTGTGGTTTGCCGGAAAATGTGTGACAAAAATGATTACGATTTTAATAAATTGTGATGTTATTTGTGAACATCGTGGTTGAAGTAGTGTTCACTGCTGCCAGATTATTTTCTAAATAGGAAATCACCACTGAGGCCTAGTAACGCTAATTAATTTGTGACTCCAGGCATCAGCTTATGACCTATCACTGAGCGGGCTTGTCGTACTCGTTCCGATGAGGGGTCGTGTGATGTGATTGACGGACTAAAATCAGAATAATAGTCTTGCCTTCAAACAACCTGTGCAGTTGTCTGCAATTATTGGTGCGTAGAGGGCTGATTATTGTTTAATGCTAATTTAATCGTTGTGTAGATTGTCGAAGCAGTGTTTACTGCTGCCAGATTAGCCCGCTCTGTTGTGGAGTCATGGGACATGATCGGGTAATGGGGTTACAGATTTATCTGTGCCTAAGCTACAGAATAGGAAAATTGTCCCTCTGTCAAACCACACGAATAAAAAACAAAAACAAAAAAAAAACAAAAAAAAAAAACACTAGCGTAACAATAGCAAAATTGCAACTTAATATGCATATGTTTCGGGTAGCGCTAGCTTTCATAGACTCCTAGAGTCCAAGTTTTTGTTGACTCCAAGACTCCGATATGTATGATGGCATATTGTTTCAGCCGAAACACTATGTCATCATATCTGCATGGTTGTGCGCGTCCGACGCGCTATTTACTTTTCGCTTTTTCATTTATTTGCTCCCTTCAATTTAAATTGCATACATTGTGTCAGACTGATCAAGAATCCTTTCTTTTTGAATCGAGATATCTAAAACGACGTTGCGATTCAGTGCTGATAATGGCAGCTGATCCACACCAGCATTCAAACGGAGGACATGGTGGGTATCGCATAGATAATGGCGGGTAATTTAACATTAGATGAGATTCGGATCGGCTCTGATTTTGATTTCGTACACCAATATAATGAGTCCTTAACAAATCAGACGGACGATGACGCCTCTTCGATTACGGGACTAAGAGGGGAGTGCAGGTTCTATGAGCCTAGTGAATTCTTCACTCTTGGCCAAAACAAAACAAAATCTTTTGCATTATTCAACATCAACTGCCAAAGTCTATCTGCTCACTGGGACCCACTTTGCGATTTGATATCAACCATGCAAGATAAAAATAATATTTTCGATGTCATCGGCTTAACAGAAATCTTCAAAATTCCGCTTAACATGACATTCTCCCTTGATGGTTACCAGCAACTCATTAAAGCTTCACGCCCTGAAGACGATGACGGTCGCGGTGGGGTTGGCATGTTTATTAGAGATGGCATTGAATTTAGTATTCGCCACGATTTATCGACCTTTATACCTCATGTGATTGAATCGCTTTTTATAGAGATATTTATCAATAAATTAAAATGCATCGTTGGCATTATATACAGACCAAATACACCCCCGAGAGCGGACATTGATCTTTTTCAAACGCATCTTAACATCATTACGGACAAAATAAACCTTGAAAACAAGCCGGCGTATATCATGGGCGATTTTAACATTGACTTGCTTAAATTCGAATCGCATAGACAGACCGAAAACTATTTAGATCAGATTTTCAGTCAGGGATTCCAACCATGTATCACAAAACCAACCAGACTCACAAATCATTCAGCTACTCTTATAGATCATATACTTTCAAACAACATCCTTACCAATTCCAAGTCTGGCATTATTATCACAGATGTCTCCGATCATTTCGGAACTTTTTACATGGAAACAACCTCCGAAAAAACTATCTGCCCAACCTTTGTAGAGAAACGTATTTTTAATCAAAACAGTATAGATCATTTTAAAACAATTCTCTCACAAACTGATTTCTCAACAATTCTTAACCAAAATTGCCCTAATATAGCATACGATGCATTCCTTGATATGTATATGGAGGCATATGAGACAGCTTTTCCAATTAAACAAGTGCGAGTGAAGTCTAAATTTGTAAAACGTCAGCCCTGGACGACGAAAGGCCTCATTACTGCGTCAAACAACAAGGCGAAATTATACAAAAAGAAACTAAAATCTCCAATGGACGATAACGTTCGGAATTACAAGAATTACTGCAAATTATTCAATAGGGTGAAAAGACAAAGTAAAGCTATGTATTATAAAAAAATATTAACTGAAAGTAAAAACAATATCCGTAAAACTTGGCAAATCTTAAATGATACCATTCACAAAACTAAACGTATGCCAACCCCCTCACCATACTTTTTTCATAACAATACACGAGTGTATGATGGACGTCAAATTTCGGAAGAATTCAACAATTTTTTTGTAAACGTAGGAACAAAAGCTTGCCAACAGATAGAAAGGTCTGAAAAATCATTCAGTGACTTCATGAAAGGTAATTTTCCAAATAGCTTTTACCTTACTCCGACATCCCCAACAGAAGTTATAAATACAGTTAAGTCAATGAAATCTAAAACAAGCAAAGACTTCAAAGATATAACATCTTGCCTTTTGAAACAGACCATAGATACCATATTGGCACCAATAACACATATAATTAACTGTTCACTTTCAACCGGAATAGTTCCGGATAAAATGAAAATTGCAAGAGTAATCCCAATATACAAGTCAGGTGATGAACACATCTACAATAATTATAGACCGATAAGTATCCTCCCGACGTTTTCAAAGGTCTTAGAAAAAATTATCTCTAAAAAACTAGTTAACTATCTTGAGAATTTTCAAATTCTGAATTCCAATCAATACGGATTTAGACAAAAACATTCTACTATCCATCCCGTTATGCAACTTCTAAGAGAAATAGCCTCTGAAAATAATAAAAATTTGAAAAACAATACTTTAGCAACCTTTATAGATTTCTCCAAAGCCTTTGACACTATAAATCATGACATCTTATTAAAAAAGCTGGAACATTATGGTATTAGGGGAATCGGTAATCTCTGGTTCAAGAGTTATCTTTCAAATAGATCCCAATTCGTAACTTTTAATTCGAAAACGTCTGCATTGGCCAAAATAACATGTGGGGTACCGCAAGGATCGGTCCTTGGTCCAATGCTTTTTTTATTATATATCAACGATATATACCATGCAAGTAAACTTAACCTCCTATCGTTTGCTGATGACACAACCGGTTCCTCAACAATGACAGACAGTAACGGTCTAGTAGATTTCACAAACCAGGAACTTAAAAAAATACTGAATTGGTGCGGTGCAAATCAGTTACTTTTAAATTCTAGTAAAACCAAATATATGATATTTAACATAACCTCAAAACAAACTTGCTCCCCCACTAAATATCTCCAAATAAATGACTGCAATATTGTGCGAGTTGGACTGAAGGAACAAGAGAAATCTTTAAAATTTTTAGGCTTAAATATTGATGACCATCTATCATATAAAAGTCACATATCACATTTATGTTCAAAGATAGCTCGTGCTAACTTTATCCTAAATAAAGTAAAAACAATACTCCCACATGATAGTTTAAGAATCCTGTATTTTACCTTAATCCAAAGCCACCTCACGTATGGAATTCATGCGTGGGGTGACTCGAGATCAGTAAATAGACTCTTAAAGATGCAAAAGCGCTCATTGCGTATTATAAATAATACAAAATACAATAGCCACACCGACCCCCTGTTTATCAATGACAAAATATTAAAAGTCACGGATTTGTTCAAACTCAACGCGTTACTTTTTGTGTTTGACTGGAAGAAAGGCACACTTCCGCCAAGTTTCAGCAATTTTTTTAGTCTGGCGGATAATCCGTCTGGCAGAAGGACCAGGGCTACTGGCCTGTTACAAGTTCGAAGAACTAGGACAAAAACACTGGATAGATACCCAATTTATAGTTACCCCAAAATGTGGAATGAGCTGGATCAAAGTGTAAGATCAATAGATAACAGACATATTTTCAAGAATAAAATTGTCTCCCAATTCTTAAATTCTTATTTGAACGACCCAACATGCAATAACCCCTACTGCCCTGACTGTTCAGGTTAATAATAACAATACTAGTAATATGCTTCGGCCGGTCCGACCTCGGCTCTTTCATTTCCGCGATGGCTCACATTAAACTATATAGTCGTATCTAATAAGAACATAATTCCTCAGTATTCAGAATAATAGCCACCCTGGAGGTAGAAAGAACCATTTTATTTACTCGCCCAGACCTAGTCCTCAACGCAATTCATAATATAGTTTTTACCTACTTGAATGCAAATTTCAGTAAATGAAAGTTTGAACAGAATGACACAATGTTGCAATTTAACTCCTTTACATTGGTGGGGGGGGGGGGGGGGGGCAGGTAGACAGCCAATCTGGCTATGTCTCCCCCGACGGTGTACCCAATGTATACAAAATGTACACAAATATAGCATTATGTACTTTAACTGTTGTTACCCTTGTATTAATTATGTACAATTTTGTATACGAGCGCATTGTCAAATAAATAAATACTACTACTATATATATTTTTTTGTGCAAGTTCAACCCACCCCCCCCCCCCCCTATTACCCCCACCCCACCCAAAACTCACACGATTCAAAAAAGCCAATTTTGAGGGCTGTTTTCAATTTTTTTGTTCGGACAGACAAAGGTCGAATGTTGCATAGTGAAAATAGATTCTTTCGAGTAGTTTTGATAATTTTTGGGGGGGCAACCAAAACTTGCCTGAACTCTCCTGGTAAAAATCGATTATTCCGAGTAGTTTTCATATTTTTTTCGGGCAACCCAAAACTTGCCAGAAAAAAATGAAAGCAGCCAGATTTTTTTTTTTCCAAACCAAGGGCGAGAGGGGGGGGGGGGGGGGCAGCCTTCCACCTCCTCCCAGCCCATGCTGACAAGCATGTTTCGTATGTGACTAACACGTGCACAAAATGACTTGGCATCAGACTTGATTGTTAAAAAATTCGCTGGAGTGTCTCCATATAATATAGCATATCTTTCGGAATAAGTTGGCTGCTGCCCGAAGGAGTGACAAATGTATTATAGCAGAATGATGGCAGCTAGACTGCAACTAAAAATATATAAATTTAGTAGTAGTATAACTCGCAATCTTCAACACCTATCCGGATGACCCCGCGGATAACCCGCGAAGTAATGTCATAGTCACGTGACCGGGGTCGTCATCTTGGTTGCGCGCGTGAGCGGCCATCGTGTGACGTCATCCCCATAGTAATATGTGGTGTTAGTGCGCATGCGCAGCACTTGTTGTGGTAATAGACGTTTCCGTCGTCCATTTTGTATACTGGAGGCCGCCATCTTGATTTATATGGTGACAAATGGTTGCTATGAGCTGGATGTTCTGGGGTATGTTCGATTGAATTTTATTCCATATCACGGAATCCTATTTTACTGAATCGACTAGGAATCCTATTTTACGGAATCGGCTAGGAATCTTTTTTTCTTCGTATGTGTCTAGGTGCGGTATGTGATTTACGCACATAATGCATTTTCACACAGGCACATATCGGCACATTCGGAATGGCCTAATGTGTTGTATGTGATGTGCTCACATTATGTACTAGACCACCATCACATTCCATCAGACACCAACCACACGTTCCGTGGAATCCTTTACACAGAATCCATTTCTAGTGGCTGGTCGTGGAATCCTTTTTTTAACGAGATGAGTCGAAGAGTAGAGGGGGTATTTACCCCAGAAGTAATTACCTCATTACTCTTGTTACTCCAAACAGATGAGTTGAGGAGTCGTAGGAGTATTTACTCCTAGGAGTACTTATTCTCATCGCTCTTAAGTTCATTTGACAAAATCACTAACCACCTTCCAAGAAATCCCAATCTGACTAGAAACCAGAATCCTTTTTTACCGAGATGAGTCGAAGAGTAGTAGGAGTATTTACTCCAGCAGTAATTTTTTCGTATGGCTCCTCTTGGTCTAAACAGAGAAAGCCAAAGGCCACTGGCGCTTCCATTTGGTCAAGGGACTGTATAGACAGATATGGGTTATAGGTTTTGGGGGTGATCTAAAGTAGCAGGACTAGTAGAAGTAGCAGTAATATCAGTAGTATTGGCAGTTTTAGAAGTAGTAGGGGCCGTAGTACAATTAGTAGTAGCAGTAGTAGTGTTGGTAGTAGTAGTGCTAGTGTTTGGTAGGTAGTAATATTGGTAGTGGTAGTGGGTAGTAGTAGTGTCAGTGGTAGTAGCAGTAGCAATAGTAGTAGTATCAGTAGTAGTTGTAGTAGTAGCAGATAGTAGTATCAGTAGTAGAAAAGCAGTAGTGGTATAAGGGCTAAAAATAGACCAACAGGCGTACAGACAGTTCATCCTATACCTTTTTACCAGACAACGAAACATACCTACAAAACCACCATAACCAAACATTAGATACGACCTATTCCAACCACACAATGATATAAGGTATTAGATGGATGAGCGTTGCTAAGTGCTAATAGTAGACCAACATAGGTATAAACAACCCATCCTACTCTACTGTACTAGCCAACCAGGCTTACCCACACAACACAACATAACCTAACATTACGTACCAACCAAACGGTCATATCAGGCAACTGGTGTATTAGCAGTAATAAGAACTAAAAGCGGACCAGCAACGGTACAACAACCCAGGTCAAGAGGACAGGTGGGTATAGAGCCATACATAGACGGATATGGGTAGACTGGAGTAGATAGCAGTGATATCACCACAGAACAGTCTAAGAAAGATTTGAATCCACTAAGGAACACGGGTAGAGTAGCTTGGGGAAGTCAGGAATATCCAAAAATATGTAGACTAGATAAGACAGCAGTCATATCACAGGTAGAACTGGCCAAAGAAGAAATGAATCGACTAAGGTAAGGGCCATTCAGAGGCAGGTACGGATAATCATTAATTAGTACACTACAGCAGATAGAAGTCATTACACAGGCAGTACAGACCCCTGTATGAGGGGAATAGGTTATAGGATAAACAGTAGATGCTCTAAGTAGTCAGGAATGGGTAGTAGTAAGTACGCATACGTAGTGGGATTAATAGTCGTAGTAGTACTAGTATTAGTAGGGGTTAGTAGTAGTATTAGTAGTAATAGTAGTAGTAGGGATGGTTGTGGTGGCTGGTGCAGTATTAGTAGCAGTAGCAGCTGTAGTAGTAGTAGTAGTACTAGTAGTAGTCTTTCCAGTAGGGTTCTAAGAGAATCCGGGCCAGGGATATGTCTGTAAAAGTGAGGAGCCGTACCAGGTCTGTTTCGGTGATTTCCGGTGATTCTCGGGTTCATTTCGGTAATTATAGGTAGGAACCAAAGGTTCTGGCTCGAGGGACATACTCTAGTATAATCGAGCACATCCCATAGGGACTTTATAGCACTACGTGACACTATTTAGATCAAAAATTCTAAGAGAATCTGCACCAAAAAAGGTCCGTGCGACCGCTTATTAGAACGAGCTTATTGAGCTCGTTCCATGATAAGTTTCATAATATGGTTTTCTTGATAATATGCAGGTTTGGAATGAATGCAAGTCTTCAGAAAAAGTAGTCCCTCTGGACTATATTTTCGCGGAATTATAGTCCCCAGGTCTAACATTTCTAGGAATAAATGTTCGCAGGACTACTATTTCTAGAAATGTTAGGCCTTTGACTATAATTCCGCGAAATTATAGACCAGAGGGACTACTTTTCTCGAGGACTTGCATTCCTTTCACACATGTACACGGCTCTGGTTGATTTATCAACAATATTCAAATGAATCACATATGGTGGCTTTGAAGCAATCTAACAATTTAATACAGGTTTTGGGTTTTTCTTAGAGTTGTTATAGAGCACTAGGTGACTTGGTACGGCATCCGTAATTTCTTGTTACATAATTTTTTTTTTTTTTTGGGGGGGGGGGGGGGGGGCTGATAAAAAATGACGGAGCTGAATATGAATCTTGGGCCAACTGGCCTCGAGCAGATGTAAAACCTGGTTGAGCATAACTGGGTTTCTCTGAGGTTTGTTATAAATCACTAGGTCATTTCTTGTTAAAGAATTTAGGGGAGGTAGGGGAGGGGTGGGGGCAGATATAAAAAACAACGGAGCTGAATATGGGCCAACTGGCCTCGTGCAAATGTAAAGCCTTGTTGAGCATAACTGTCCAGTATTTATGTGTGTAATTATCACTAAAAAACTAGAAGTAGATGGAACTATTTTGTTTAATATAACATATAATACCATACTTATTTGTCATGAAATGTTGAACAAAGAAATAAAATAAACAAGGAACAGAGAAAACGTACATAATAATAAACGTATTTTCATATATTTTCTAAAGTTGAACGAATTAACAACATTGCACAAACAGCTTTCATAATTATTAAAAATATAAATTCAAATTTAAAATCGCAGCAATCTGAAAATACTCTTGGTTTCCAAGAAGGAATATTTTGAATCAATGTTTTTCAGGAGAGGGCACTGCATTACAGTTGCTGAAGTGGAAGGAAATGTTTTCTGGCAGTAACTTTTAATTCAATTGTTTATTTATATATTGGTGATTACGATCACTTTCAGCATTGATGGTTATATCGTGCCCACGACATGGGCATGAAGTGAAGTTTAGCCAATCATTTATACCTGTGCGCCCGCTTTAGGTTGTTTTTAGCCCAGGCTTTGGATACCAGGTCCTATTTTTCCACAGAGAACAAAATTTATTAACCACAATAAACAAGCACAACTTCAACCGCCCGAGGTTCCCAAAAGGAGTAATTCAGCAATTAATGTGGAAACTTGATAAAACAGTCCGTTTTTGTTTAGCAGTAAAACGTTACTAAAAGTCTGTTCTGTTTATGCGGTGTGGTAAGAGCGTTTTGCGCGTGAATATTCATTCTAGTTCACGTGTACGTCTCTGTTTCGAGGTATCGGGCGTTTCCGAATCGAAATTAAATACCTGCATAATATGCAGAGTCGCCGACCGTTTTGCGTGTGCTCGGCATAGTGAGGTCACTAAATAAGCTCGCGGCTGGTACATTAAATGTAATGTCCACCACATGGAGTCAAATAGTTAATATATTAAATGAATGAATGAGTGGAACTTTATTTTGCAGTATACGGAAATACAGTTTCCATTAAAATACCAATAAAAATCAAAAAGGTGTACATTGCATGAAAATGACATAGCCAGGGAGAGACGCCCTGCCATTTCCATATATAGACCTATATGAAGAGCAACCCGAAAGTGTGAGATGGCTCCTTTGGTGAAGATTCCGTATAGTAGTAATGAGGGTCTAATCAAAGGTGCTCGATTTGAGCTTCATCGGAGGCTTTTGTGGTTGCTCCGTGGCTCCCTCCCCTTTTCATAGCAAAAGCCTGGCGGTTAGAGTTTGTGAGTAGAAATGGCGGAAATAATTGCTTATTTGTTGCGTTAGTATGTTTTCGGAGTGTAGGTGTGGAGGGTAGATCTGGTAGGTCAGGTTTAAATTCACAATAGTTATATAGTATCAGGGTCGAGAAGTGTTGGGCTAAACAGAACAAGAGTTCGTATACCATTATGTAGGCCAGAGATATTAAAAAAATAACTCACTGTGCTGTTATTTCTTCAAATTATTTCCCGCCACAGGGGGTTAACGGGGCGTTGTAAAATAACGTAGAGATGGTCCCTATATGAGATGTTGGCTACATATCGTAACACCTTGCCGATTACAGAATCTGTGTTGGGTTGATGGGTTGAGTATTACCCTGGCGGACGAAATGCATGGATTCTGTGATTCGATATCAGTACTGATGTGGCATCTACAGGGGTCTGTTCGTTCAGATTTTGGTCTGTGTTGGTAGTCTGGCGTGTTGGTAGAGTTGGGGGACAGGGCGCTGTTTCCATGTGATGGTATAGCTTGTCAGATCCCATGAAAACGGCTCATTGAAATGGAAACAGAACGATCTGTACCAGATGGAGTCATCCTTTGAAATTGTAACGAGGGAAATCATAATGCCAGCGCTCTTTTTTTCAGCCGACCAGGGTCAATCCAAACAAATACACCCAATGCTATACTATCAGATGAAAATAGCGAACTGGCCCCAATTCTGACAACACACCAGACTACCAACAGAGAGCAAAATCTTGAACCTGCAGACCCCTACAACTGCAACGTCAGTACTGATATCAGATCACCGAATCAACGCATATCGTCACGCCAGGGCAATACTTAACACAACGCCGACCCTGTTTTCATTTTGAGTCTTCCCAACACCAGTAAGGTGTTATAATACACAGTCAACATTTTATATAAACACTCTTTAAATTATTGTACAACGCTCCATTAACCCCTCGTAATAGGAATATATTTAAATAAATGAAAACACAGTGGATTAGTGTTTTTAATATCTCTGGTCTACGCAATGGCATACGAACTCTTGTTCAAGTTAACCCAGTACTTTCGACACTGATACTATATTAATATCGGAAATCTAAACCAGGACTGTTATTTGCGTGCTAATTCCTATTCTTTGTCCATACCCTCAGCAGAATCTGGAAGATAAAATTGGCTATTACTGTTTACATAAATGACGTAAGTCAATACATTTCAAACCTACCAATACGCTAAATAAGTGGAACTCTACCCGACACACCAACTCGCCAGATCTACCCGCTACACCTACTCGCCGAAAACACACTAACGCAAAAATCAAGCAATTTTACCCATTATTTCTACCAGAAACATCTTCCCGGCTGGCTTGTACTATAAATAGGAGTGGGGCACGATGCAACCATAAAAGCCTCCAATGAAGCTGGAACCGGTTTGGCCGTCATAATTAGCAACTTGCATATTACAGAGTTTTCGTTCTTTCCCCTTGGGGATTTGGAATTGGAAAGAGTTTCACACAAGAGGATGACCTAATCCCATCTGGACAGTTGCAATAAACGGGATTATTCAATGCGACATATAAGTGTTTTATTACCAGGAACAACATGGTCAATGGATGGTAGAAAATCTATTCTTACAAATTCTATCGATCATTGAATGTTTTATGATGTTTGCCTAATAAATGTCACATAGATATTTCTTAGATTTCAGTGATATTTCGATATTTCTTACATTTCAAATATCGACATATTTCTCGCATTTCAGTGACATCCACGTGTTGAATAAAACCAATGATTCCAGTAAGGCTTGTAATTTTCTACCTTTTCCTCTTAGTTTAGTTTATTTAACTTCTGTGTAGCCCAAATGAATGGGATTATACCTTCATAAAAACAATTAAGACAAATAAATCAAATACAGCATGGCCTTGGTGGTAAACATATTAGATCAACAAAGAAAGAATACCGATAAACAATCATTCAGAGCTCTCTCTCTCTCTCTCTCTCTCTCTCTCTCTCTCTCTCTCTCTCAATGTCACTTCTTCTCTACTCGCACAAAAATCATGCTTTCTTCACACATCTTTGAAAACACAAATGCTTTTTCAAAGAAACGTGCTTTCACTAAAAGATAAGTACAATTTTATGATAGAAATTCACTGGAATTTTTTTTTAAGATATAGAAAGAAAATCACCAAATGCATTCTGATTGAAAAGAAAGAAACACTGATTCTGGGTTCTGGGGGTAACTTTTTCCTCCTCGCTCAACACGAAGCAAAATTAAAAGAGTCTGAACAGAGCTGGGGGTGGGGGCGTTCACCCACGAAAGGAGGAAACGAAATTTCGGAGTCAAGTTATTTATCCTCTTACGACATTCAGCCCTAAATGAGTGAAGTATTCATTATTTATTTCTTTACCCGTCGCATAATCTCTGAGTAATATCGTCTTTGGTGGTCCAAACTAAGAACCACATCCTTCCATCGTTATCCCTCCCTGTGTGCACAGGTAGCACGTCGAACGGCGATAAGAGTCTAGTTGGGGTCTCCTTCGGCGTGTGTGTGGGGGTTTTCATTTCTGAATATATCTAGTTTGTTTTTTGATTATATCACATACAAATTGTACCACCCCCCCCCCCCACCCCCGAAAAAAGAAGAAGAAACAAAACTTAAGGTGGGGAAGTGGGAAGGGGAAGGCGGCTTGATGAAGTAACTCACACTACGTTTATGTATAGTGTAATGTATTTTTACAAAAAAAACGACTCTTGAAATTTTTGGCTGGTCTGAAGTGCGAATGAAATTTCCTGTGTAAGGTGTGTGTGTGGAGGGGGTGGGGAGGCACCTATTTACGCATTTGTAAGCCTGGTTGACCTGATTCTTGTTTGTCGCACAATAACAGATCGTTCACTTTCAACACATCAGTTAAACAAATATTAAATACAATCAATTAAAATGTAGGGAGAGCTTAGATGTTTTTAATGACTGAGTTGGGGCGCGGTGGCTCAGTAGGTAGAGGTGCAGGTTGCAAGCCGAGAGGTCCTCGTTTCGAATCTCACCTGCGGCAACAGCGTTGTGTCCTTGGGCAAGATACTTCACCCCCATTGCCTACGTGGGGGGCATGGTGGCGTTGTGTACTAAGGCGTACTGCACGTCGATGGTCCACGTGTCTTCAACCAATGCTAACCCTGCTTGTGTGGAGTTTGTATGTTGGGGAGCTGACAGCTGCTCGCCGTTGCTCGGTGGTTCTCTCCGAGTACTCCGGCTTCCTCCACCCGTAAAACTGTCGTGGTCATGATTAGCCATTGTGCATAAATATGTGACCTTGAACACCAATAAATATAAATGACTGAGTTAAGACAGGGGCGGAATTTTCCCTAATGGTCGAAAACAGTTGCAAGGAAAAGTGATTTGAGCGGTTTATCGAGTATTTGAGACACACACATTGACGACAGGAACTATCTGGGAGTGCTCTATGCCGCCAATCTCATTTTTTGTAGAAAATTGCAAATACATTTTATTCCGAGGTCAGGACCTGCATGCATCATTATGTCTGTTTTACTCATCTTAGTAGCCCCTCTCCGATAATGTCCATAAATGGAATTAAATATGCTTATAGAAGGGCTGGAAATCTGTTGATTGTATCATACACGAGGGGGCTCATTGAGGCCTGTCGTGCATGATATAATCGACCGAATTCTTAATGACAAGACAACATTGCCTGAACCCACACTCACCAAACACATTAAATACCAAAATCCGATTTCTCAGGCAATTAGAATTATATGCCTTCTCTGGCAGACTTCATTCATGCAGCCCCTCCATCTGTTTGAAGTGAAAAATAGGGCCATAGATGGAAGGGGGCGGGGGGGGGGGGGGGGGTGGGGATTTAGAGAAAACAAAGCTATTGGGTAAATTTTACGGCCATCGACCAATTTACACTGCATGTGCATTTTTTTTTTTCTCTTCTTTTTTCAAGCTTGTTGAACTGTCGGGAAATTTTTGGTCAATGGGAGAATGTTGTCTTGCCTCCACGCCAGCAAAATGCCGTCTACGCGACTGGCGGACATCAAATGACCTAGCACCAGGCCTCATTGAGGCCTGTCGTGCATGATGTAATCGACCAAATTTTTAATGACAAGGCAATTTTGCCGAAACCCACACACACCAAGCATATTAAATACCATAATCCGATTATGTTCAATCATTCGCACACACAAGAGAAAACGGCACGTTTATTTATAGACACAGTGGGCGCCTGTCTGACTAACTCGACTCATTTATTTATTTATTTATTTATTTATTTATTTATTTGTGTCTATTTATTTATTCATTTATTTTTTTATTTTTTATTTATTTATTTGTTGGTGTTTAAGCTTGACCAATGTTTTACAACTGCCTGGATGCGCACCCACAGCCCGTCCATCTGCCTGAATGCACGTCAGCCCACCTACTCGCGCTTGCCCACCCACCCACCTGCCCGTCTGCCTACTTCCCAGCCTGCTTAATATTTTGGTGCAGTTTCAGGAGAGAGAGAGAGAGAGAGAGAGAGAGAAAGAGAGACACAGAGAGACACAGGGAGAGAGACAGAGAGAGACAGAGAGACAGAGACAGACAGAGAGATACAGAGAGAGACAGAGGGGGAGACAGAGAGACTGAGAGAGAGAGAGAGAGAGACAGGGGCGTAGAGACAGAGAGACAGACAGACAGACAGGCAGGCAGGCAGACAGACAGACAGACAGACAGACAGAGAGGGCAAGGCAGACAGATAGAGAGAGGGGCAAGAAAGACAGGCAGATAGATAGAGAGAGAGAGGGAGAGAGAGAGAGAGGGGGCAAGACAGACAGATAGAGCTCACCAAAAGCATGGTGATGTCATCCATGTGCAAACAACCAAGAAGCTGTGCGACTTTCACTCAGCATGCCCAATTAAATTCCGGAGCACCAACACAATAGGACGAAGCTATCATTGTCAAGGGCGGAAGTCTCTCATATAGAGCTCCACATGTACGGATCACGAGGCTGACCCTATCCAACATTCGCGACACGGCTATGATAACGAACTTGTTGCCGAGTCAGTAAATATCCAAATCGTACCCGTAATACAAAACAAGTGTCCTTAGCCACGCGAACATTAGTGGCATAGATACGGAGGAGGGGGCAAGCCGGCGACGCCCCCCCCCCCCACATCCCAACAATTTTGTCGGAAAATCTGTAGCCCCGTCCGAAATTTATTGGTACCCTTGGGCGAATTTATGTCTAATAGCATTAAAATGCAGGCTTGTTTCTTCGGAGAGGGGGGAAGGAGGGCTTGGTTGTTGTAAAAACAAAGCTATTGTGGCGAATTTTCAGGCCATTAACCAATTTACAGTACATTTGCAGTGAAAAGTTTTTTGTGGAGGGGTGAGGGGGGGGGGGTAAGTTTGTCGGGAAAATTTTGGCTTGCCTCAATGCCAGCAGAAAGCCATCTATGCCACTGACGGACACCTGGGGCGCGTGGTGATGTTGCGGTAACCGGTTCTCATCAGATCACCGAAGTTAAGAAACGTCGAGCGCATTTAGTAGTTGGATGGGTCAGGATGGATGGCCATTTCAGCGACTGATTCGTGCTCCTGCATTGTGTCCTTGGGCAAGACGCTTAACCCCGATTGCCCACAAGGAGACATGATGATGCTGGGTACTAAGGCATACTGCACGTACAGTGGGGGCACTAAAGGGGGTGGGGTGGTGGGGCAGCCACCCCCCCCCCCCCCCTACTCAGGCGAAAGGAAGGACAGTGGGGAAAATTCGGGCTAAACAAAAAGAGAAAAAATCGGACACAGGAAATCACTAAAATGGAACTGAAAATTAACGTAATTATTGCCAGAACCCAGGAAAACACATCTAAGCTCATAAATTTTTCAAAATTTTCTGAGAGTAGATCACTACCCCAGCCCCACTACCAAAAAAAAAGCTTTAGCGCCTCGCAGGTTCGTGCCGCCGACGTTCGCGTGTTGGCGGTCCACTATTCAACAGTACAGTTCAATATTATATGCGACTTCATTCAGTTAGAGCAAATCCTGCTCCCAAGTGGGGGTGGGAGGGGGCACATTCTCCCACACCTGCCTTGCCATCACGCGTCTCACCCATGCCATCACAGGTAAAATCAATTTTAGGGGGAAATCTTCAACCCCCCCCCCCCTCCCCCCAAAAATAACATTTCTTCCAGGTGCCTATGGGCGTATGGCAAATAACGTCCAGCTTGTTCAACCAATACTCCAAAGTCCAAAATGCTGCGAGATATTTTGTTACGATTGTTTGTCACACTCATTCCTTTGTGCATTGTATATTTTCTGGTTTGAAATGAGTCATAGAAATGGTCCAGATACAAGAAAAATGCAACGAAAAAAAGCAGTTTTAAAAAAAAAAATTCCCGCCCAGGGAACACCCCGTCTCGAGCTCCCCCCTCCTCGCTCCGCGGCACGGGTGAGGCTGCGCGTCATGAGTCCAGTTCCCCCACCCTAATATTTACCCCCTTATTTCGAAATCATGGCACGTCACTGTGGTGCGCATGTCTTCACCCAATCTAACCCTGCCTGTGCCGCGGTGCAGAATTCAGAGTTACGATGTTGAAGAACTGACAGCTGCTCGTTGCTGCTTGGTGGTTCTCTCCGGGTACTCTGGCTCCCTCCACCTGTAAAACTGTCACCGACATGATATAACCCTGGCTGTTAATGTGTCGTTAAACTCTACTAAATAAATAAATAACTGGCGGACACCAAAAGACCCAGCACCAGTCCCCAGCTACCTAGCCCTACCGTACATTCTGAAGAACTCGCCCACACTATCAACATGCACTGCACAATATTCATCACTAATAATTACTAACTCGGGTAATTAGAACAGCAGGGGTTATTGTGTTGACTGTTTTTTATATGAAAATAACAGTTTATTACTTTTTTTTTAATCAATTCATTCTGTGTTTCTCAGTGTCTGATTCAAATATATGTATGATTCGCAGTACCCATAATGTACCTTTTTTTACTATGTAACCCGAAAACTCAGAAATTTTCTGAAAATGGACACACAAAAAAAGATTATCAAATATATCCTAGGATTTTAAAGGACAGACTTATTTTTGTATGGTGATTTTTCAGTATTCTTTCGGTCATCAAGTAATCATACAATTAAAACATATCGCCCGAAAAAAGAGAAAAATAACTTTAATTGAAAGTCCACTTAATGACTGTTTTTTGACAAGCGAACATATAGCACATCAAAATTTCACCACGCGTTTGTGGCTCGAGTACAGACTCGAAAGTGACATCGGGTGCACAACACAAAATATATTGTTTAGATGAATACACGAGAATCAAGATTAAAAAAAGAAAATCGCACAAAAAGTGACAATTGAAGATCAAAGTATTAGGGGGACTTGTATATGTCCCGCTAATGTTGATGTCTCCTTAATGTATGTTTTTTATACACCAAAAGTCTCCCTAATGTATGAAACAGGGATATATATATATATATATATATATATATATATATATATATATATAAATTAAAAAAAATGCGAAAAAATAATTAAATATATGTGATAAACAAAAAAAACAAACAAATATATTGTGTCAAATGCAAGAGAGTTACTGATACAGTTAACATTAAAAAAGTACTGACGAAAAATAAAAGTCCCACGCTTCAAGGAACATGTAAAGTGTGCAGTTCGTCCAAGATGCAATTCGTCAAATGTGGTGCTGGTCTGATGAATAAATTGATTAATAATCTTCCCGCCGAAATGCATCTACCAGGACATCAATTCACGGGACCCGGCACGAAATTAAATAAGAGATTGAATCGAGATCTGACCCCTAAATCTTGGAGCAAACCCATCAATAGGGTGGATTCGGTCGTTTACGCTCACGATCTTTGCTGCGTTAAACATCCCGACTTTGAGACTCGTAATTGAATCTGCAATAAAAACATGTTGATCACGTTGAAAAATATACCGAATCCCACTAGGAAAGAGAGACTCGAACGTTCGTTGATCGATAAAGTGATCGGTACCAAACGTCGATTTGGATGGGGTCATAAAAAAGCATCCAAAACTAATTATTAATGAATGCATTGGCGAACGAACTACACAAGCTTATCACACATAAATTTTAAAGGATAAGGGTGTTCATGAAGGGTCTGGATCTGATCCGATCGACATGAAATCACATTCGAAATGGCACAAGGGTGTTAAATAAATATTGACGGTCATCGAAGTGAATGTTTTTGAAATACAGATGGATAAGACCTCTGAAGAATAAATCGGGAGTTTGCGTTGCCGAGGCTCTGAAGAGCATATTCACATCGCCTTCTCGAAAAACGGATAAATTGTGGGTGGACAAGGGGAAGGAAATTCCATCGAAAACGAAGGGAAAGCTAATGTGGTCAAACGTTGGAATAGAACCATGAAGGAAAACATGTACAAGTATTTCATGGCCAATAAGACCAAGAATTCTAGACGAACAGGTCAAAGAATACAAAAACACGTGACACAGATCGATCAAGATTATGCCTGCAGAAGCCAGCGATCCCGAAATGAAAAACGCATCTTTGTAAATCTCTATCCTGAAAGGATCAAGACCAAGAAGAAGAGCAACCCACCAAAATTTGCAGACAGCGATCAAGTGAGAATCACTTCTTATAAGTCACTCTTCGCAAAAGGTTACATTCCTCGATGGACCGAGGAAATCTGTAAGATCGTTAGAATAATTCACATGGATCCGGTGACTTACAAAGTAGAAGCATTAGAGGCTGATGAAGATGACAGCAGAGAAATCATTGACACATTTTACGAACAAAAATTGCAGAAGACGGCGTTTTGAAAACCAATTCTTCACATTTATTTTTTTTACGCATATATAGTAAAAGAAAAAAAAAGTCAAAATAATAATTAAAAAAACAATTAATAATAAAAAAGTGAATTAACACTGACATAAAATAAAACATGACAAATATATTAGATATAACCGAAGGTATATTGAGAGATGAAAACATTCAAGAATATGAAGTTCATGAGTACGAACCCGTGACTGGCACCAGTCTGAACAATACCGGTGAAATAAGAATCAATGTCGAGGCTCAAGATCTGTTCGTTCATCCCAGCGAAAATTACATAGTGATACAGGGACGTCACACCAAGGAAGATGGAAGCGATTTTGCCGAGGTTGACATAGTCATATTAGCTAATAATGGCATGATGCATCTGTTCAGTAATATAACATACATGCTCTCGGGACAAGAGATAGAATCTCTGTTTCATCCCGGTCAAGCCATCACGATGTATGGACTCTTGACGTATCCAGACGATTTTTCGAAATCTAAAGGACTCAATCAATTGTGGGTGAAAGACACTATCACAGATATGAGTGCAGCTAATACCGGTGCCATAACGAGATTCAACTATGTCATCAAGACGTCCAGACCTAGAGGAACGTTTTCATTCAGGATACCTCTGAAACACATATTCGGATTCGTTGAAGATTACAATAAGATTCTCTACGGATTCAAACACAATCTGTTGTTGATTTGAAAAGGAAACAATGAAGTCATCATGAGAACCGCCACGACCGATGCAGGTAAGATACATCTGAACAAGATATCTTGATTCATTCACAGAGAAAGTACATCTCTACAAGATCATAGAATCGAAGAGTAGAATGGTATTCCACCATCCAGCAAGCACTTCAATTGGAGATTGACCATGAAATCTGCTTCAGAAAGACCGTGATTCATCGCAGTGGTATTTCAAACCAATAGAGCTGGGTCTCAAGAGAAAAATCCTTCCCTGTCCGACCATTGTCATTTGAGAAACATGTGGTATTTCTAAAAACCATGAGATATCCAGCCATGATTACAATGCCCCTTTCGATGAGAACAATTTCTGCAGATTATTAGGCGACGTCAAGGATTTCGGGAAGAAATATCGACTGGGCGAATCGATGGGGAATCCTAACATCACTCCCACCGGATACAGATCGATATATCCCCTGTTCATATCCGACGTCAGTAAACAGAGCGAGCGACTCAAGAGTAGCATCTTAGACATTCAGATCCAGATTCAATTCGATAGGAACGTGCCAAAGAGAACCAAGGGTTTCACTCTAGTCCTGTCGGATAGAGAGTTGTAATTTGAATCAGACAGACAAAAAATGTCCATCGTTTGATAAAAAAAAATATGTATATAAATAAAAGAGAAAAAAAAAGAAAAAAATTAGACATAAATCAAAAAATAAACCGAATAATCAAGATAGACAATGTTTGAGATGAAATCGAAATTATTTGGTAGAAAACATAGATGAGAGCAATTTATTAAATATATTAGATCAGTTGGAAATGACAACAGTTGTAATATTGACTTCGTAAATGATAGAACGAATTAAAAAAACAGGGAACAATCATGAAAAATTGCATGAGACATTTACTGGATATTAACATAGAGAGGAGAAATGGCTTTTTGAAGAATTTATTATTACTTTGTTCGATTTCGGTTTAGACATGGCTGAGTGTTTTAAGAATGTTAAACCAAAACAAATAACAATATATGCAAGTGTGGAATGGCAAACTAAAACAAAATAAAAAGTAATTAAAAAAAATTATAATTGGATTCTGATTTATTCTCTCTCAAAATCCAATTATATTTTTTTATTTTTTTTTGGAGTTGGCTTCCTACATCATGAAAGTGATTATTTTATTTTTTTTTTGTTGGTTTTCGCTGTTTGTTCAGAGGATCGAGTTTGATCAACAGATAGGCTACGGAAGTGGCAGCTTCGTGATTATTGCTTTTCATCTTGAAATTGATCCTGTCTACCATCTGCACCTTGAGAGGAGTGCCGAAGATGCTGGGGTTCGAGTGTTGATCCTCCATCTTGTTGACGCTGTACCTCTTAATGGTTTCCACACTGTTCACCACAAGAATGACAACCACTCTATTGCTCAAGTCTGTAGAACCCAGACTCATTCGAATGATATCACCTCCCACCAGCACGGGATATCCTATCAGACTGTGCAGGAGTCCGTTACCTCTGTTTCCAAAGAACCATTCGGCTTTTTCCGCATCTAACACACCGCTCTCCTCGGCCCAGATGGTGAACAGTTGTCCGACATATTTTATCCTTTCCATGACGCAAATCGGAGGGCAGGCACCAGTCATGTGCGTGGGATCCGGTAGATTCGTGAGTGCGTGTGCTCCCATGTCCAGTTTGCCTTCCATAATATCGCCCTTTCTCCAGACTGTATTTTCGTCCAAGTACTGTCTGCTGATCGTGCTGGAAGCGAATTCTAGTTCGTAGTCGAGACCGAATAGCCAGCCTCCATGGTTCTTCCGGACGTTTTGCTCAGATACGATTCGTCGACTTGAGATTTCAGATAAGATTGAGAATTCTGTAGGGAAGAATCCACATAGCCTCTGTTGACCGCCGTCGAGTCTTCATCCTCATCGTCGATCTGAGACAGATTCAATATCTTGTTGAATCCCGCATCCACATCTGATTTCATTTTTATCCCATTGGCGTTATTCTTTTTCAGTTCCAAGTTTACTTAATGTTTGGTCGCCACATCGTTGGGTTTTGTGGGATTGGGTACGTTGATTATCTTGTTAGAATTTGCATTCAATTCAGACTGGATGACTTTAGGAATGTAGCGATCTCTCAGATGGTTACTGAATTTTGCGTGAGCGTTGTCCGCATATCTTTTAGTGGCAACATTGGTCAAATATCTAGGATTCGCTTCATTCACCACTCGTTTAGATTTCATATCGAGATCATCCGTCATGGCTTTATTCACGTAATTATCTCTCACCATCACCGGAAATTTTCATCTCCATTATCAACGTATTTTTTAGTCGTGGCATCCGACGAATCGATCGGTTCGAGAAGATTGTAGATTTTTTTATTGTTTAAGTTTAAAGGTTCTTCTCCTGGCTTGTATCTCCGGGTGTATCATTCATCCGAGATGGCAATGTCACTACCACCAACAACTTCAACTGTTCTTCTTTTTTAAAGGGACTTTCATTATCGTCAACACAACCAAATTTATCCATTGTCATGTTTTGTTTTGTATTGTTTATTTGTTTTAAATAGGAATATTATAAGTTTTCTTTTTTTATTATTATTATTTAAATTATAAACAACTAAAAAAAAATTTATTATAAAAAATTTTTATTATAAAAAATAGTTATTATATACCTCTCTCTCTATATATATATCAAAAACAAAAAAAAATTTAATGTAAATCATTGAGAATATCCTGAAAGTGATCTCCTTCTGACCATCTCTTGAGAACATAGAGGCACAGGTGACCACAAAACTCTCGATCCGGTGCTTGCACTCGTTCGGTATTGTAAATAACTGGTGTTAAATAGTTTCTTATTTCTATCGGCGATGAGATTCCGTAGCTATCAAAATAATAATTTTTATTCCGATTTGAAAACCATGTGACCCAATGCGTGCCCTCACCTCCGATATCAAGCAGATTTAAAATTTCACATTCCAAATCGTCTTCTTTTTTTTTCTCGGTAAGGCATCTCTTGAAAACACACCTCGAAAATGTTTGATTTTTAAATCTTTTGCCTCTTTCAACAGATCAATGTTGGATAGGGCTTCGTTGGGTAAGACAACACCTTCTACAGATATGTGTTTTATTTTCTTCTTATTCGTAAATATGTTTTTGTTTTTTTTTATTTATTATTTTTTTCTATTCTATTTTTGATTTATAAACTCGTGATTTTTTTTTAAACTAACAACATTTTGATGTCCTCAGTCATACTGCATTCATCATCCTCTCGATTTTGTTGTTGAAATGGCTCGGAATAATGTCCGAGTGTGAAAGTGTGTATTTTTATATACTTCTCTTATCATCGGCCGTCAGTCTTATTGATTTCTTTGGTGTACATCTCGTGCTTTCGCCTTGAATCGCAGTCATCTTTTTATACACTGACGAACCTTTGAAAAGACACTCTTTATACTGAAAGCGATGTTTTATTCCTCATAATGTTTGAATGCATTCACATCTCTTGATCTCTTCACCGTCGAGGAGATAAGCGTACAATTTAGGTCCCAGACCCACAAATTCGGTGATCAGTCTTCCACCACTCTCATCTTTGAATTTACCCAACACTTTTTTATTGACACCTTTTGGAATCTTTGATGGTGATCGTTTGGATAATTACTCGTGTCAAACCATTCATTCACGTCTGGCGCTATGTCCTCGTAGATGTCTCCAGTCTCTATCTCGTAAGCCAGACTGTCCATGTTGGTGAACAATAGTTCGGCTTTCGAACCAAATTTGGATTTTACATAATCGTATTAAAACTCGTACATCAACCGCTTGCTGATGTCTAAGATGATCGCTTCGAGATAACAGGGTTTCTCGCACTTCAGTTGCGCCTTTTGCATGTGTACACCCGCTAGGTTTTCATCGAATATGATTCTATGTTGATAATTGAGTTTCACGATTAATTTTCTAGACCTCTCTTCAGACGTGACGAGTTGAACGTCGGTTGTATTCCTAATGTTTTCCATAGATTTCAATTGTTCATGAGTTTGAGGAAATCTTTTTCGAAGTCACTTTTAGCCTGCATTTGATGTATTTTTTCGTCCAAGGCTCCTCATTGAATCGAATGATTCGATGCACGTCAATCAATCTCATTCCACGATCGATGTAACATTTCAGATTTATCGCAATAGACCACATACTTGCATTTGCGATTTAAATTAGGAATGAGTTTTTCGACACCATTCACTCCCATTCGTTCGGGAGCCAGCAGATAATCGTTGTGTGAATTGTGTAACGTTTCCGGATAGTCCAAATCGACCTCTAGAATACAAGGATAGTGTCTCCAGTTTTTTTTTCTTCCAACGTTTCAACCCATTTGAAATTTCCGATCGGTAAAGGATGACTCATGGTCCAACCATACAAATTATTAGCATCCCAATACTTATGTATTTACTCAGTTTTTCTGAATTGAAATCTTTTCCCTTGTGAGAATTATTAGCTTTAGCATATCTGGTGGAAATCATAGAGACACCACCCCTCGCGGCCTTTTCGAACATGAGCAACATGTCGACGTCCATTAATAATTTCAATCGGACCTCAGTCGTCTTCAAGAGAGCATCCCAAGAAAGTCTGGGTTCCATTAAATACTAAGCCAACTTCGTAATATCGACGACACACTGATCGAAAATTTTCGAACACATCGGCCAAGAGAAGCAAATAAGAGGTCGTGATATTCTCTCATGGATTTCATGTCGAATAATCTCCACACTTTTTGCATGTGTTCGAAATCATCATCGGAAATGTGAGACTGGTATAATTTCGAATAAAAATCTTCTTTTGAAGGTAGAGCGACTTTCTCGAATTTCTTGAGATCACTCATATAATCGTAAGGGCAGATGCCTTTTCTCAACATGACGTCCACCAATTGTCGTCGATTGTCAAAATGTTTACTCGTGATTTTAAATTTCTCCCTACTCAAACCGTCGACTACTTTTTCCAGACTGACCAACATGAATTTATAACTATCGATGAAACGTATCTCTTAACGTATAGGACTCTTTATTTCCTCACTTGATCCATCCTTCTACTTTTTATTCTCCTTCTTCTTTTCACCGACGACCTTCCATTTAGTGAATAATAATAACACTTCGGCCGGCCGCTGATTTGTCGCGGTTCTCGTATGAGAAGGCCTTGGTTACCCATGTTCTACCAACTGCCTCCCTATTTCCGCGCTTCTTCTCTCCTCCCAACACTCGGAGACGAACTGCTTGATGACATCCCTTGCCCCATTCTTCCCAATCTCTCCGATTAGTATATTAACCCTCTCCTTTGAGTCGCCCCTAACCACATGTCCTTCATTCTCCCATCCCACTTCTCCATTATACTCCCCGTGAATCTTGTTCTTTCAGACTGGTATTTTGGGCATTCTATAAGAAAGTGTTCCAGGGTCTCCACCACGCCCACGTTACACATCTGGCACTCCTTTTCACTGTTTTTCCCAATTTTTTCCCTCAGCTCCAGGGACCGCGACCTCAGCTTGAACAACTGTGACCCCCCAAAGGTGCCATCAAGGTACTCTCCAAAACCAGGCTTCTCTTTATCACGCAGGCCACCCAAAGATCTCTTTGATTTGACCCCCTCTCGGTAAGGTAATGTATTTTTCGTCGTTTTGTGCGATGCAGCTTTACTCCCCCTCGCTGACGCACATATTTTTCACGAACAGGTGACTGTCATAACCCGAGAGATTATGAAATATCACCGGATAGAATTCAGCGTCTCGAAATCGTAAATTACATATGTTGTGAGCAGCGCCACGAAACATACACGTGTAGTGATCGTGATCTCTAACTTTTTTACTATTTTCACAATTATTATTGAAAGGTTGTCTATAGATGTGACATTTCGTGGTTTCATCGTTTTCTCGCTCTTGCTCTGGCGTGATGATCATGTTTTTGGATTTTTTTATTTTTAACTTTGTCGTATTATTCTTGAATTTTCTATTCTAATGCTTCTACAAATTTTTTAGCCACGTCGTCGTCATTTGAACTTTTACTGTAGACAAATGGACCTGACAATTCTCCATCGTCGAAAGAACATTTCACGTAGTAACAATAGCCTGAAGGTACAGGCTTCTAATGTTTTTTGGTGTAACTCCTATGCTCGTCACCCTGGCAAGAATTTATTTTCGTGGTGAAACATTCGAAATCGGCGTAGACGACGAATGGCGGCTCCAATCTTCTTTTGTAGTTGTAAAAGATCATGTAAGTGTTAGGTTTAGGCATTTCGACAGAAGCATTTGACTTTTCATTGCAATATTCCTGATGGCTCGTCAGCTTTTCTTGACGAAAATCTCTCATGGTCATGTCTGCAAATCTCCTTCGACAACAATCGACTCATTTCTTTAACCCAGCAATAATGTTGATTGCCACTCTCGGAAATTAACAACAAACTAACAATATTTTCTCTCTCTTTGTGTGAAGTCAGTCTGAGAGGATACACTATTTCTTTTTTATCTTCTCTGTCGTATCCCAAGACGTTCAGGGCCACAGTGAGATTTAGCTTTTCGAAACACTTGATGTCTTCCAGTCGCGTTGGGAAAGGCACTCCCATCTAATCAAGATTTTTACAAGTCTCTGTGTGCTTGGAAACTCCATCGCTATGCTTTTCTGGGATGTAAGGACAATGTGATCGTCCATTTGAAACACTCACTATCATCTTTATTTTTCACGTTAACCAAGCTTTTTTTATTATGTAGGAAACGAGGCAATTCTATATAGGAAGACATTCTCAAAAGAGGGTCTGTCCACGTGTAACTCGAGAACCAATATCTTCTCGAACGTCCAACCACTTCCAGTCTTATGATAAATAGCACAGATTCCAACATCTTGTCTTTCATCGCTCTGTAAACATCGGATAATTCGTCACCTCCGAACACAGTCTCGATTTAAGATTGGAATAGGCATCTTGCATCACGCTCTCAACAGTTCTCACATCAGCACTTTTCATCAGACAATGCAAGATGATTTTTATCTTTAGACCCCTATCTAGATGTTTTCAAAATACATCCAACACTCCACTCTTCGCCCATTCCATGAACAATTCGGGATCGAGACTTGTGAGACCGGGGATCGAGACTTGCGAGACCTGGAATCACATCGAAAGTTTTAAAATATCCTTCAATGGTAACATCCCACTGTATCGAAATCAACGATTTCTCTAATGCTCTGAATACAATTCCCTCTCACTCTCTTTTGAAACCTGTTGGCCTTCCATTCATTTAACACTCTTCTTCTTAGTTTCCACAGTCATTTGTTGAGGTTGTTTTGTCTTCTCATTTCTTGCCATGATACGAGTTTTTGCCTCTGTCATAGACCTTTCGTCCACCCCCTTCCCATAGAGTAAATGATCGATGCATTCTTCTTTTTTCATATATTTGGCACCTTTCAAATTCGATGACTGACATACTTTGGCTTGCAAATTAACCAGTGTTTGGTCATAAGTCTCAGCATGCACAAGGTTAATCAATTCTCCTTTGGTCGTATAACTGCTACGATTTTTAATTCTTAGATTTCTACAGTACTGTTTCAACTGGGATACGGTAGAGAAATATAACTTTTCCTCGTTGGACGTTTTTGTTTTTGGCATTTTTTTATGTTAAAACTTCTTATTTTAATATATATTATTTAGAGTTTTTAAAAAAAAAAATGGATTTGTGAATTTTTTAAACTTCTTATTTTAATATACATATATATATATATTTTTAGTACAAAACACCAATTTTTTTTTAAATAAGATTCAATTTTTTTTCCTTAAACACAACACACAAATTTGTTTTCAAGTGTAATTCAATTTTATACACTAAAAAGTACAGAAAAAACATTCCCCTTATTTTTTATTTATTCAAAAATCCACAGTTATAATGCAAATAAAGACAATTTTAGGTACATCAAATCCAAACTAAATCATCTTTATTTGCGTTATATAAAATTGAATTGCACTTGAAAACAAATTTGTGTTTTGTGTTTAAGAAAAGAAAATTGAATCTCAACAGAAAAAAAATAACTGTACACCATAGAAAACAAGCACTATGTCGCTTTCCCCCCAATTGATGCCTAACAGAGTTGAATAGTAACAACACGCATCGAGAGACATCTGGCCGTCAGATTCGCATTTTTCACTCATTCGGTAATGAATGTATTGCACACTGTCTAAAGCGATGAAAATTACATTTACAAAACCCACACTTTCTCAAAGTAACAAAAATAACATCCGGTTATTTTATTATTCAAAAATAAAGTCTAAGTCATAAGGCAACCACGCTTGATCAAACGAGCGTGAAAGACGTGCAGACATTCTTATACACTCTTAATGGTTTTTTTCGAGTCACGATTAAAATCTGTCTATATGGATTTTCACGTAATGTCACATCCATGATGAGCATATTAATTTTGAAGTTATTTCCTTTTTGATACACCCATTGGAAGAGGATATTCAGAGTCTCAAACATTAGTTGTTTTTCAGTGATGAAATTCAATCAGTGAACTAATTTCTCCGAAATATGGGGGAAAATTCTTCTGCCACAGAACATCGACATACCGTCTGGATCGAAATTTTTTATATTCCCCAAGTGGATGGTTAACAAATCATCTTGGAATTTGTACATTAAATCCAGATTGGTCTCGCTCAATTTCAAAGGTAAAACATATTAATAGTATTCATCTGTCAACCCACTCGTCTCCACATCCCTCAATTGAATAGGATTGTGAGATTCTGGTCTGTAAACCTTACTGTCAAACTTCGAATATCTTTCGACCCTCTCCAATTTTAATGCAGATTTTTTTAAGGGTTGTTCTCGATTTCATAATTGATTATTTTTTTTATAAAATATTAAATTATGTGTTTTGTTTTTTTAAATGATAATAATTATTAATTGTAAAAAAATATTTTGTTTTTGTCTGTTCTTCTAATATATATATGTAAAAAATAAAATAACTTTTTACAGTTTTTTTTCTTTAATGACAAAAACAATTTTATCCATCATTCGTCTTATGACTCATAATCACACACACACACACACACACACACACACACACACACACACACACACACACACACACACAGTCTTGTTTTCCCTACATACCGAGGTACCCCATTGTCTGTCCTTTGTGTGGACTAACGGTTTCAACCTCGTTTTGCCGGTACAGTTCTGGGAAAACAACCGAGTTAATGGGTTTCTTTTGTCTTTTGTACCTCGGTAAGGCGAAACACGCAAACTCTTTTGTCTAGTTACCTCGTCAAGTTGGTAAGACAAACGCACACACACACACACACACACAACACACACACACACACACACACACACACACACACACACACACACACACACACACACACACACACACACACACACACACACACACACAGTCTTGTCTACCCTACATACCGAGGTACCCCATTGTTTGTCCTGTGTGTGGACTAACGGTTTCTACCTCGTTTTGCTGGTACAGTTCTGGGAAAACAACCGAGGTAAAGGGTTTCTTTTGTCTTTTGTACCTCGGTAAGGCAAAACACGCAAACTCTTTTGTCTAGTTACCTCGTCAAGTTGGTAAGACAAACCCACACACACACACATCTTTGTCTACCCCACATACCGAGGTACCCCATTGTTTGTCCTTTGTGTGGACTAACGGTTTATACCTCGTTTTGCCGGTACAGTTCTGAAAAAACAGACGAGGTAAAGGGTTTCTTTTGTCTTTTGTACCTTGGTAAGGCAAAACACGCAAACTCTTTTGTCTAGTTACCTCGTCAAGTTGGTAAGACAACCCCCCCCCACACACACACACACACACACCCACACACCACACACACACACACACACACACACAACACACACACACACACACACACACACACACACACACACACACACACACACACACACACACATTTTTTTTTCAATCGCGATCCTCAATTCCCCCACCTTTTAGACTTGTGCATGCTTCATTTCGAACGGTCTCAAGTTTTTTACAGAACTGATCTACAAATTCGACCTCCATTGAACTGTCATTTTTTTACCATGGAAAATCCACACCCCAGGTCGAGGTTTTTTTCTGGACTACTTCGTTTTTTGTCTGGGCCACTTTTTAAATTCACCTTGATCGAACCACCGTCTTTTACCGTGGGAATCGACGTTTGATCGCGTACCATTTCTGAACCGAAATTTAAAAAAACAACTCTGTCCTTTAGCAATTTTTCCCAATAGAAATCTCAGTGTTAATATTTTCGCCGGTCACGATCGTGCAATTCCATTCATGAGAAGTTGGAAAAAAATTCACCCCAATGGGAAAATCAGTGTTAAATTTGTCAAAATGACGGGATTCTAAAATTTGGAATTTTTTAGACTTTTTTTTAAAAATCCGTCAAAAGTGGTCCAGAAATGCTCTAATTTAAACATTTTCCGGGAAAAATCGGGGTGTTTTGGGGAAAAATTGAATTATTTTGGTGAGAAAACCAACATTTTCCAAGACAATCAATTTTTTACCAGAAAAATTTGGATTTTTTTCCAAAAATAACTCAATTCAATTTTTCTGGACCACCAAGATTTCTGGACCACACGATTGAAGTGGTTCAGAACCGGCCATTTACCCCTACTTACAATTTATCTAACACTACCAGAAGGCAACCTTGCAAAACGGATTCTTTTCTGAGATAAAGTTCAACTAAGTTACACACTAATGTAAAATTACCACTTGTTTCCGACATTCCTGATTGTGAAATAAAAATAAAGTTTTATTGCAAATGTCTGCAATACAGCTTTTCGCACTTTTTCTGAACTACAAATGCAGAAAGAGGACCAGTCGTAAATTCTGGGGTTCTCTTTTCTGCAAAGTTGACCAATCATTTCTTGACATTGCGGTCGACTCGGCCATGTATTTTTAGCTGCTGGAAAATCTAAGAATAAATTCGTTCAGAGTTTGAGCAACGCAACTGCTTCGTAAATCAACAGAGCCAAATGTTAAACAATCGGATTTAAACATAAAAAATTCATATAATGGTGTTACTCCTTCATTCTTTCAATACAAAAATGATTATCTGTCATTCGTTTATTTTCATCAAATTACGGGCTCTTCAATGCCCCGTATTTCAGCGTCGAAATTACCGAGGCGATGATGTGTCATCTGCAAATACAGTTCTGACATAAAAACAATGGCCGAGTTTGCATTGCAAAAAAGTGAATATGGAAATTTTAATTTAAATTTAATGAATTCTGATGATGAAAAGTGGGAAAAGAACAGTAATTTAGATCACTATATTTAGAAGTCAACGATGAAGATGCTCTCATGGAATTTTACAAATGAGATATTCGATGGAAGCTTTGAAACTGAATGATGATACCTCTAGCAGCAGCACTGCCAATGACACACAATGTGCCCCAAAATTACCATCCAAATTCCACTGCCATTCTACTGAGAAAAATCCAAAACATTCTCAGACAACAGAGTTTCAAGTGTCAGCAAATATTAAAGACCTAAAAAATACACTGATGATAAGAAAGATTCCAATGCTGTTAAAAAAACAGAATGCGAAAATTCAAAAACTGGCTGGGAGAAGTGGCTCCTCATGAAAAAAGGGCTGTTTATTTGATACCACCCAAAGAACTTGATGCCTTAATAGGAACATTCATTTTAACATTGGAAAAGGATGATTGGACAGATTATGAACCTGATTCATTAATAAGTTATCATAGATCTATAGAAAGATACCTGTGTAACCAAAATTATGAACACAGTATTCTGAAATCTGTTTTTTTTTTAAGATGAGCCGTGAGGTTCTGAAAGCGAGAAGGAAGGAGCTCAGACAAAAAGGGAATGGGAAATAAAGAAATTAAAGCTGAGACATTGACAACTTCAGAGGAACAAAAATTAAGGGATACTAAAGTTATTGGACTTCATGACCCTAATGCTCTTTTGAACTTGATTTGGTTTAACATAACACATTTTACGGGCTTTAGGGGATGTGATGAAAATCGCCAGTTAAAATGGGGAGACATTGAACTAAAATCTGACAGTAATGGAAAAGAGACGTCAATACAACTACCAGGGCATTTGATCCTAAACTATTCCCCAATGATGACAAAAGACTATGTCCAATAGAAGCCTATAAAAAATAGGCTTCTCAGAGACCGGATAATATGAAGCACACTGAATTACCTTTCTATATATCAGTAAATTACAACTACAAAATAAAATGAAAAGGCTCACTGATACAAGTGACAGGCTGTTGGGATAAATAAACTGCGCACCATGATGAAAACTATGGCTACACAAGCCGGTTTAAAAGGGAGGAAAACTAACCATTCTTTGCAGAAAACAATGTGCAAAAACCTGCTCCATGCTGGGGTGCCCCCCCCCCCCTGCCCCCCACCCCACCCCCTCTCTCAACAATAATGAAACTCTATGGTCGCAAAAATGGAAACAGTATAAATAATTATGCAGCAAGCAGCATCTCTACAGCAACAGAAAGAAATGTGTAGTATTTTACAGGAGGCGCCTCAGCATGAAGTTAACCCTCACCCACATCCAGAGGAAACAAAGGCTGCCTCCAACATACATACGTCAAATAAAGCCAATTCTGTATCATGTGTGTCGAATGAGAAAAGTGTGAAAGTAGCACAAAGTGATAGTGAGCAAAAGTTAGTTGGATATGGAAATTTAGCTAACAGTTTATTTTCTGGTGCCAATATTAGTGGTGGAATATTTAACATTTCTTTTAATATCACACCACAGACATCAAATAAAATTTCACCAACAAACTGAACAGTTATAAAAAATAAGCAAGGTTGAGCAATGAATGTATCCACTTAGTTGATGAAAGTTATCATTTCCAGTCCATATTTAGGTTTTAGTGTAAAACTTTGATACTTGTACCATTAAATTGCCGAAATTTATGGTTGAAATCCAAATAATAATGTTATTAATATTAATAACTCCTCGGCCAGCCGCTGATTTGTCACGGTTCTCATAAGAGAAGGCCATCATTCCCCCTGCACGCCAACCCCTCTACACTCCTCCCAGCACCGGATATAAACTGTTTAATAGTGCCCCTTACTTCCTCGTTTTCATTAATGATGCCCCCCCCCCCCTATTTATGTGTTTGTTATTAATATCCTTAAGTAATATTTATACGTGCACTGGGAAGTGGCTTAAATTATACATGTCACAAGCAACAAGTTTCAACCAATGAATCTCTGGGTTAAGTTTCCATTAGCTGAAACATTGCTTGTGCTTTTTGTGCACTTCTAATTTATCATTTGTGTGTGCAGAATTTAAGTGATTCCTTGGAGATGTCTCCACTCCATGGATGATTTACTGCCAATCCACTCTCCATGTACCACTGGTACTATAGCCACTTGAACCACAAAAGCAAAGAAACAAACATCCACTTTCACGTGGACTTAGTTTCATTAAAATGAACCCTTTCTGATTTTCGCAACAACGGTAGTGTTTACTGACCAACAAGTTTTTGTTCTGTGCCTGGTTCTGCAGCCACTGTGTTGGACGATGATGTCACTGTCAGGGTCAGATCGAGCATGTTTGAAAATGTTGCCTTGTCAGAATTGTCCATTGTTAGCGTTTTTTTCTTCCAAAATAACCTGTGGTGATATTTGATGTTCGTGTTGTGGATTTTTTTTTTATTCTTTGAAGTTGTTGACAATCGTTATTCTTGAAACATACTTATATCTCCAATGTCACAGCACGTTTGTCAACATGAAAATTAGATACATGAACTCATTCCAATAATTAAAAATGCACTAAAAAAGCGTATTTCCCAGCAAGTTTAGTCCTCGAAACGGCAACGATTCGAAATCGTTGTTGGAGGTGATGTTTTAGACTGTTCCCCAGTTTGTGTGGCTTTCCCTTTTTTTCTGTTTCAGATTGGGCGATTTCATTTCATCGACACTTTCGAAATGCGGTTTATTTCTCAAATTTTATGTTGGAGAAAACGATCTGTTTTAAAAAGTCCAGACATGTGTAATAAATACAGAACCGCACAAGACTTTGAATGGGTTAATGTTTATCGCAGTCATTTGGTTTGGCACAGAATCCAACTCGAGGCTTCACCTCTTGTGGTATTCTTGTGCCAAACCAAACTCGTGCGATAAACATTAACTTATTCAAACACTTGTGTAGTTCTGTCTATATATCAAACTCCACATTTACAAACTCTGTTTTCAACTGCTCAGGAAATCGTCAAAATCAGAATTAAATTAAACTCAGCGCTGCTTTGAATGACAGCACCATCCAGTCAAGTGAAAAAGGAGATTGAAGTTTTTGCGGGCGTGGGCTATGACATTCCTTTTAACTTACGCAATTCATTGCTCTACAAAATTTTTAAGAACACAAGAACATGTTTCGTTGAAAACAGAATTTTAGAAAATTAGAAAACAGAGTGTAAATAGGCTACGCCCATTTAAACAGTTTGGCCTCTTTTTTTTTTTTGGGGGGGGGGGGGGTCTTCGAAACTCAAGAAATAGACAGAAAGAAACTATCATTCTTCATATGTTTGAAAAAAAAGCTTACCAAAAAAGAATTATTCAAATTTGTCTCAGTATCTTTGAGAATAGAGCATTCAAATATGTCCATTCCATTGCGTAAAAGCTTAAACTGATGCATTTTGACAGTGCTGTTTGGAAAATCTAGTTCAAAGATCATTTCTAATGTTGGAAATATTGTCATTTCATGTTGCAAAACAAAATGCGTGGAACTGAAAATGCGGATAATAATATAAGGCAGCACACAATGAGCTTGGAGTGCGGGGGACTGGAATTAACGACGCGAATTGGGAGTTTTTGAGGTATTTCACGATCGGCGAAGGTGTGTGTGAAATACAGGAAAAACGCCAACAAGGCTCGTTAATTCTTACATTCAGTAGTCAACCTGCGTTGTTTGATCAGTCATAACTCATTCACTTTTTCTCTTAGTTGGTAGAATGACGTACAGGTAAATATATACACTGCTGGAGTAAATGTTAAATAGGCAGGACAGCATCACTTCATGGACTGACAGATTGCAACAAACAAACCAACACACGTTCCCTTTGATGTATGACATTGCGTCTTGGCATGGCTGAAAATGTGTCATGTATAAACGGTAAAGATTCAAGTATATGTATAAAAAGTGATGGTCATTAACAAACATGAAAATTGATTTACGCACACTGAGCTTTGTGTGTGGGGAATTAAGGAAACCAAAATAACTACTGCATTAAAAGTAACTCAAAAATCAAAACAAATCAAATCTTTTATTTTGCAGTATAAATCAAATACAACAATTGTATAAAATAGCAAATATTTAAGAAATATTCTGCAAGGAGATGGCATAGCCGAAAGGGCTGTCTTCCTGCCATTCCTTAACTAGGCAATAATAAATATAACCAAGACAGCAGTGAGTATTTATTAGTATTACTTTTGACAAAATATTTTTATCATTTCGCTCACAAAAAAGTGAAGGACCTATAATGAGTTTTGCCCATGCAAACAACCTATCAAGAGTTGGCTCACCTCGAAGAGATTCAGGTACGAGCCAAAGATCAGACAATTTCAAACTGTACATAAACTCTTAATTGGTTAATAACGAGCAAATAAATAAATAAATAATTAAATAAATAAATAAATAAATAAATAGTGACCTGCGAATCGGGAGTTTATGCTCGAATCGAATCTCGGAAAAGAGGGAATGTCCAAGGGACACAGTGGAATCCAAAACTGAAAGTAAGAATTATGAAGCTTTTACAGAACTGCACAAAACAACAAAGTCCCAGTCTCATATCGGACGGCAATGTTTCCCGCACATTTAATGGTATGCATAACTGTCTGATTAAAGGCATACATATCTTTAGCTCGGCTATCTGGTCGCGGCGGCTGCCCACTGACAGTTGAACTAGTGTACCGTCGATTCGTGAAAAGCCGAATCAGCAGGCGGTTTTGACACCGAATCGAATCTCAGATATTCGCAGGTCACTACGGCTTACATTGGTTGCCTAATTTACAAGTTACAATCTGCCTTGTTGGGTGCCAAATTTATCAGTCCTCGACATTCGCCACGGCAATTGGCAATGCCACACAAGAGCCGTGGTATCCTATAGCACGGCTCCTACTGCGACACCGCGGACTGCCATGCCGAATCTTGACGCATATGTAATGAGTGATTGAAATGGTTTGAGGCTCACGATTATTGCGGTATATTCTTATTCGTTGCTATTTTGAGGGGATTTTGAACCAATCATAGAAAGAATACATAGCTAATCATATTTGATAGATGAGATGCCAGAGTATCTATGACGAGCAGTCCGGGCATACTGGATTATTGCAATTGATTACAGCCAAGTATGAATTGAGATATTTGTCAGTTAGGTATTTTTTGAACAGGGGTCTAGATAGATTTTGAACTGGCGGGTCGATATAGTTCCAGACTCTTGGGAATGAATGAAAAGGGAGTTTGGCAGAAAATTGGGTTCGAGGTTTGTGTGTTCGCAGTTTTCCAGACTGTCTTGTATCCATGCCTGATGGGTTAACGTAAATATCAAATTGATCATTGAAACTCCTAGGTAAGATCCCATTACGCCAGTCATGCATGAATAAAAGAACCTGAAGTTCATACAGATCATCAAGCTTTAAGATCCCCAAACTCTTAAATAGAGGATCTGTATGAGCATTATACTTTTTATTGGCTACAATTCGAATGGCCCTTTTCTGTAGATTGAAGAGTCTAGCCTTACATTCTGAGTGCCCCCACACATGTATACCGTACAGTAAATGACTGTGAACTAGCGAAAAGTATAGAGTTTTTAGCGCTTCACGGGGAAGGAATTTCTTCACATGATTAATAGCATAAGTTGCTCTAGCTATTTTCGCGCAGGTTACCGAGATGTGCTGTTTGAATTTTAACGATTCGTCCATGTGGATCCCTAAAAACTTAAAGTTTTTTCAACCTGATTGCTGCCGACCTTGGATAAATTAGCGCCGTTCAAACTTAAAGAATGTTCATCAGTTTTATGTAGGTTTTTATTGGGTTGAAATATAATGAATTTAGTTTTATTGGCATTGAGTGATAACTTGTTGGCGGCACACCATTTGTGGATGTTGGAGAGCTGACTATTTGCGTCGGCAAATAACATGTCCAGATTACTACCTGATGCATATGCTGTACTATCGTCGGCAAATGACAGGATTTTCAGCAGGGTTGACTTACTTATGTCGTTGATATACAGTACAAATAATATAGGACCAAGAATAGAACCTTGAGGAACACCTGCAGATATATTCTCCATGTCCGACGACGTGTTCTGAAATGGGACAAATTGTTTTCTTCCAGTTAGGTAGTCTTTAAACCAAGAATTTGCTAATCCTCTAATACCATAGGACTCAAGTTGTTTTACCAAAATCTGATGATCTATAGTATCAAAGGCTTTTGAAAAATCTAGAAAGGTTGCAAGAGTGCAATCTTTGGTCGACTTGTCATTTTCTTCTGCCACACTGTTAACCAGGTGTAATACTGGATGTAGAGTGGAATGTCTCTTCCTAAAGCCGAATTGGTACTTGTAGATAAAATCATGATCGTCTAGAAATTGACTCAGCCTGATATGCATGAATTTTTCAAGAACTTTTGAAAATGAGGGTAGTATACTGATTGGCCTGTAATTATTAAAAAGTTGCGGGAATAATTTTGGCTATTTTCATTTTATTGGGGACAATACCATTGGAAAATGAAAGATTGATTATATGTGTTAGGGGGTGTGCTATTTCGAATTTGATTTCCTTTAGTAATTTTGTTGATATTTTATCATAATCCTGACTTGATTTCGCTGATAAACTATTAATACATAAGATTACTTCCTGCACATTGGTGGGAGAAACGGGAAAAGAATTAGCGCTGTTATCGTCAAGGAACTCCGAAAAATGCCTTGTGGTATCAGGAACCTGATCTCTAACATTTGTCCCAATATTGATAAAAAAATTATTGAATTTGTCGGCTATCATTTTGGGTCGGTTAGTTCCTGATTATCATAAACGAAGGAGGAAGGTAAAGGTGACCTGCGATTGTCTTTGTTGATCGCTGTACGCAAAATGTCCCATGATTTTTTGATATTGTATTTATATTCCTGCAAGATATTATTGTAATAATCTGCTTTACATTTCCGTTTTAGGTGATTAAAAATCGTGCAGTGGTTTTTGTATCGTTCAAAATTTTGATCTGAAGGCGATTTTAGTTTCTTAATGTAAAGTTTGTTTTTTTTTGTGATTGAAGCCTGAAGGAGACCTGTCGTAATCCAAGGTTGACGTTTGATGTATTTTGGAGGAACCAAAGCAGTTTTAATGGGAAAAGCAATGTTAAATGCACTATGAATGTGCTCAAGAAAATTGTGATAGGCATCGTTTGGACAAAAGCTATCGTTTACGTCTGAGAAGTCACACTCGGATAACAGTCTTTTGAAGTAGTTTACATTGTTTGCGCTAAATGATCGTTTGCGTATTTTTTTTGTGGTCTCACGAGTTTTGCATGTATAGGAAGTGTCAACATAAAAAGTAGCGAAATGATCACTAACGTCGGTAATAATGATTCCGGATGAAAATTTATCAATGGTATTGCTGAAGATATGATCGATTAATGTTGCTGTATATTGCGTAACTCCGGTAGGTTTTGTAATTACGGGCATAAATCCTGTGCTGAACATGGAATCAACAAACTGCGCTGTTTTTTGGTGAGCTGTGTAGCGAAGCAAATCTATATTAAAGTCCCCCATTAGGTATACGTTTGCATTCCCACTGTTTATAGTTTCGAGCAATCAGGAGATAGTTGATAAGAAAAGATCAAGGTCAGCTTTAGGAGGGGTGTTGGGTCTGTAGATAATACCAACAATACTCTTATTTTTTCCATTCAATTGAACAAATAGTGATTCAAAGACGTGTGGAATAAAGATAGACAAATCGTCCCGAATTTTAAAAGGTATGTTTTTATTGATGAACATGCCAACTCCCCCTCTACCATCATCACTGTCGGGGCTTACACGGGTGATAAGTGAGTGATATCCTTCAATTGAATATGTAATGGGCTGTTTAATGGTGAAGATTTCGGTCATTCCAATTACATCAAAAAAGTTATGGTTGGGCTGTAGATCACATAACAAGTTGTGGAAATTCTCCCAATTGGCGTTCAGGCTACGACAGTTAATATTAAATAAGTTTAATAATAATATAAGGCAGCATACAATGAGCTTGGAGTGCGGGGGACTGGAATTAACGACGCGAATTGGGAGTTTTTGAGGTATTTCACGATCGGCGAAGGCGTGTGTGAAATACAGGAAAAACGCCAACAAGGCTCGTTAATTCTTACATTCAGTAGTCAACCTGCGTTGTTTGATCAGTCATAACTCAATCACTTTTTCTCTTAGTTGGTAGAATGACGTACAGGTAAATATATACACTGCTGGAGTAAATGTTAAATAGGCAGGACAGCATCACTTCATGGACTGACAGATTGCGACAAACAAACCAACACACGTTCCCTTTGATGTATGACATTGCGTCTTGGCATGGCTGAAAATGTGTCATGTATAAACGGTAAAGATTCAAGGATATGTATAAAAAGTGATGGTTATTAACAAACATGAAAATTGATTTACGCACACTGAGCTTTGTGAGTGGGGAATTAAGGAAAATCAAAATAACTACTGTATTAAAAGTAACTCCAGTTTACGATCTTTTGTTCTCCGTGATTGTGCACAAATGAATTTTTCAATTTGTATTGGTTAAATTGCTGCGTTCTCACTACGTATTAGAAAGTTAACGCATGTTTGTTATGTATTTGGTACATTTGTGTTGCCTGTTTGTCCCATTTTGTTCAGTAACACACTTACACATCTCGTCAGATGCGTTTGGATATATGTTCTGCCCCGATGAGGCGTTGGCAGACACATAAGGTTTATAATCCTTTTATTTTCTATTTAATATGGAACACATAATAGTTTCTAACATATTTCATTTAACATTTAAGAATACGCGATTTGTTGTATAAAAACCTTTGTTTTAGAGACAAAAAATGAAAAAAATAATGAAAATTAAATGGCCATCTTTGTGAATAGCGCTGGTCGGTATTGGCCGTTACGTTGGGTAAAAAGTTAATTGACTCAATTCTTTTCACGTGAATCCTAGCTGTAGGGGATTTCATTCTTTTTGAACATACAGTTAATTCAGCCCTTTATTCGTTTTCTTTTCAAACAGTTTTAAGTTTAAAAATCGGGAAGTTCAAAAATCCGAAATCTCTTTGATTAGGAGTTTTTAGTTCCGAAAACACATTTTCATGACTATTGCTTGCTAATTCACACTCACACCCTCTCAAACACGCAACAGCAGACCTTACCCCCCCCCCCCCCTCCCTCCACACACACACTGATATAGTAGTTTTGCCCAGAAGGCATGGAATAAGCCATCCATAGTTGGTAGTAGTGTATCATGGCCACCTGGGCTACTGGGCTATTTATCTGAAGGCTTACAAGCTTAAGTCCCTGTAGCGTTGCTATGGCTCATCTGCTTTATAGTCTCCAATATAAAATGTTTATTATTTAAAAAGTAGTTGATGCTTGCTGTATATATCATGTTGACAGCCCATGGCTTCTAAAATAATCACGGATTAAATCTTCTATTCACGGTAGCACACTCCAACTTGGAATAAAACTTTATTCCGTGTTAGTTTTAATGGTACATCTCCACCAATAAACTATATTGTGATTGGAAACTTTTGCCTTTTTCTCGAAAATATCGCGTTCTATTCACGACATACTTACATGAGAAGGTCCAGATTTAATAAATTAAATATTACGAAATCAAAACCGAATCAAAAAGAAAAATAAATAAACGAAAATAGCATCTGAGATTCAACGCTCTCGCATTAGCTTTAAAAACGTAATATTCCTCAACGATGTGGGAGTTCCGGTGGGGGAGCCGACAGAGAATTTTGCCCGGATCCTGACCCAGTCGCAATCCGGTGAAAATTTTTGGGATGCTTTTGTAATCACAGTATTTCTATCAAACCCCTGGGAAGTCTCGCAGAGTTTGTGCTCTGTGGTAAGCAATTCTGTTTTAAAAGTAAAACAGGACTCTGTTATCAATGTCTGCGTGGAAGTTGTCTTAAAGTGGGCAGCATGGGAATAAAACGATTGGCTGAACTTGACTTCACACTTATGTTTAAGCCATGCAATAGCCATAGAAGTTGAAAGTGACATTAAACACACATAAATGACTTCTAATAACATTGCAGCAGGATTAAAACATTTTGGCTGATGGTTTGTTGAGAGTTTTTTTTTGTATTTCATGTGTGCTTTCTTTGACGCTGCCCATGGCAAAGAAAAGAAAATAACACAGATAAAAATAATTGATAAAGTAGGTTTACCTGATTGAAAATATTCATTTAATTTTGTGAAAATGTATTTGTTGTACACACTGGCACCATCTTGTAAATAATAATCCTGGATGTACACTTCAGGATCGAACAGATCATAGTTGTTGATATTTTCCATATCCCAATATCTCTTCTGAAATGGATATGAAACAGATGTATCACTGGAACAAATGTACAATATTGTTCATAGATTTGAGGTAAAAACGCAATATAACTAGAGCTGAAATGGTTAATCGATTAATCAGTGATCAATATCTTGATCGATCAAAAAAAAAACTGATCGATTAATCATTACTTTTGAACTACTGTATTATATGGAACAAACTTGCTCCAAAACAGGCAAACATTGTCACACTGACTCAAATTAATTATATGAGACAGAGTAAAGCATGCAAGTTACTTGCTGACGGACTTGTTTACTTGCATGATCATCATACTGTATCAGTAGCTGGAAATGGTCAATCTTAACCCTTTACCCACTGTGGGTAGCAGATGATACTTACAAAATGAATTCATGAATTACTAAAAATTAAAAAATTTTGTCTCAAAATCATAGCTTATGACCTCTCATTGGAGCAAGCTTGTTATACCCCCGCTTCGAAGAAGTGGGGGCTATATAGGAATCGCCCTGTACGTCCGTCCGTCCGTCCGTCCGTCCGTCCGTCCGTCCGTCCGTCCGTCCGTCCGTACGTCCGTCCGTACGTCTTTCCGGACATGAAATTCTTGTGTGCGCAACTCCTCCTACATTTATCAATCAATTTGGACAAAACTTTTCAGACATCATCACTACTAAGTGAACATGCGCATATTCCAAGATTTTTGATCTGCGACAATTTTAACCAGGTTATCTCCCTTTGACTTAGATTTATTGTGTCTTTCCATCCGAACAAATTCTTGTGTGCGCAACTCCTCCTACATTAATGAACCGATTTTGATGAAACCTTTCAAACATCATCTCTACTAAGTGAACATGTGCATATTCCAAACTTTTTAATCTGCGACAATTTTAACCAGGTTATCTCTCTTGAACTTTGATTTAATATGGGTTTCTACATGAAATTCTTGTGTGCGCAACTCCTCCTACATTTATCAATCAATTTGGACAAAACTTTTCAGACATCATCACTACTAAGTGAACATGCGCATATTGCAAGATTTTTGATCTGCGACAATTTTAACCAGGTTATCTCCCTTTGACTTAGATTTATTATGTCTTTCCGTTCGAACAAATTCTTGTGTGCGCAACTCCTCCTACATTAATGAACCGATTTTGATGAAACCTTTCAAACATCATCTCTACTAAGTGAACATGTGCATATTTCAAACTTTTTGATCTGCGACAATTTTAACCAGGTTATCTCTCTTGAACTTTGATTTAATATGGGTTTCTGCATGAAATTCTTGTGTGCGCAACTCCTCCTACATTTATCAATCAATTTGGATGAAAGTTTACAGACATCATCACTACTAAGTGAACATGCGCATATTCCAAAATTTTTGAGCTGTGGCAATTTTAACTAGGTTATCTCCCTTTAACTTAGATTTATTATGGGTTTCTACATGAAATTATTGTGCGTGCAACTCCTCCTACATTTATCAATCAATTTGGACAAAACTTTTCAGACATCATCACTACTAAGTGAACATGCGCATATTCCAAGATTTTTGATCTGCGACAATTTTAACCAGGTTATCTCCCTTTGACTTAGATTTATTATGTCTTTCCGTTCGAACAAATTCTTGTGTGCACAACTCCTCCTACATTAATGAACCGATTTTGATGAAACCTTTCAAACATCATCTCTACTAAGTGAACATGTGCATATTCCAAACTTTTTGATCTGCGACAATTTTAACCAGGTTATCTCTCTTGAACTTTGATTTAATATGGGTTTCTGCATGAAATTCTTGTGTGCGCAACTCCTCCTACATTTATCAATCAATTTGGACGAAAGTTTACAGACATCATCACTGCTAAGTAAACATGCGCAAATTTCAAAATTTTTGAGCTGTGGCAATTTTAACTAGGTTATCTCCCTTTAACTTAGATTTATTATGGGTTTCTACATGAAATTCTTGTGCGTGCAACTCCTCCTACATTTATCAATCAATTTTGATGAAACCTTTCAAACATTATCACAACTAAGTGAACATACGCATATTCCCAAATTTTTGATCTGCGACAATTTTAACCAGGTTATCTCCCTTTAACTTGGATTTATTATGGGTTTTCAAATGGGATTCTTGTGTGTGCAACTCCTCCTACATTAATGAACCGATTTTGAATACATGTTACACATTGTAAATGTGTTTTTCCAAATGTAAACCATATATGTGTGGGCTCTTTAAGTATTCAGTGCTGTTCTGTGGAAGGCCACATGCAAATACAAATTTCAACAACAAAAAATGATCTTTATGTATACATTTCCTTATGGCCTTCGCCTACATGATCAGAAGTGCATTCCTCTAAAAACCCAAAGCGGGGGTATTAATCACCTTCAGTGATAGTTCTAGTTCCAATGAGGGTCATAAGCTATGTTTGTGAGACAAAAATCGAAGACATAATAAATTTGAATGGAGATTTTTGTATATAGGCCTAGTCAGTTTTGTTTGTTACCTTGGGTAAAGGATTCATACCGTAAATCCTCAACGGTAAGGGAATGATTCAGATATATATTTGGACAAGTAATTAATCGGTTAACTAATGTTAATCCACGTGATTAATTGATCAAGAAAACCCCTTAAAGTTTCAGCTCTAAAAATAACACCAGCCTCACGCAAGAGAGGAGAAGAAATCAATTCTGTAATTTAATACGTACATGTGATACCGCGTCGTTGTTTCAGGCTTAGAAAGCTGTAGCTATACGCTTTACTGCATAAAAAGTCATGTTGCTTGTGAATAACTAGACTGGTATAAATATATACTTTATATCTTCCGAAACTTTGTTAATTCCCCTCAACTTTTAACAATGAAAAAGTTTATACTCACAGTATACACTTTGAAAGTATTGCGCATAGAAGGATTGTGTAAAACTCAATAATCGCAACGTTTTATTCACATTATGGGTGTAAATTTGCCGCCAGTAATAAGGATAATAAGATGCCCCCGCCCCTATTTCAAAACGACACAGACTAAATATTAGTGCAAACTTGGACCGAAAGGCCGTTATGCAATAATTTTGTTGGGTACGTCCTGTTAATGTCACAACAAAATATTATATTACAGCCTTTGGGTCCAAGTTCGTACTTGGTAAATATGGGTTAAATTCTCTAAAAAGAACATTGGGGCCTCATATTCTCTCTCATCGTCGCTTATCAAAATACCCTGAGGCTAAACTGTTGTTGCAAACAAGACCAATTGTGTTAAACAATGGACTGAACATTCTCAATTATATTATTCCAATGCATTTAAAATTGACAGAATCGTAAAATTGACAGAATCGAGTTGATGTCCGGCCTCAAAGGTGATGATAATAATAACTTTTATTATTTAAAAAACGCTAAAATTAAGGTGGTAACCCTGCGACTTGTCCGTAAATCAGAGAAAAATTACACCCACGGTATCATGTTTTACTAGCCTGTATCAAGTGTTTTATTTTGGACATTTACTGAAGAATAACCCAACCATCTAAGTAAAAGCATGAAAGAGCTACCATTCTCTAATTGCCCATGGGTGGGGGGGGGGGTAGCGTTGTGTAATATGGGGTACTGCACTTATCTTTAGGCAATGATAACCCTGTGTGGAACCTGACAGTTGTTTGCCTTTGCTCAGTGGTTCTCTTTGGCTTCCTCCAACTATTCAACATGAGGTGACCCTGAGTGTCTTAAATGTCGTTAAATAAGTAAATGCAAAAACTACCATTCTATCCTAACTGTTTTGACCTTTATCCAAAACTTTATTATAACAGGCCAAGCCCCCTTCTGTTGTATAAGTTTTGTGGAGGGAAAATCAGCAGTAACCTCCTTTGCATACCCCTCTCACTGTAACAGTGGTATAAACGCTGTTACCCAATCACAAATGGTAAAAGGATACGTGACTCTGTATTAGCCACCCTAAAAATGCGAGACTTGGGAAAAAATAGCCCCCAAGAACTGCACCAGAAGTATGGACACAATTCAGACTCCCGCATTGTGACCTTGGGCAAGGCATTTAACCCCGACTGTCCACCTGGGGGCACGATGATACCGTGTACTAAGACGTACTGCACATCGATGGTAAACATGCCTTCAACCAATCTAACCCTGCCTGTGCAGCAGTGCGGATTTATGATGTTGGGGAGCTGGCAGTTACTCATCGTTGTTCGGTGGTTGTGCGTAAGTATATGACCTTAAACACAAATAAATAAATAATAATAAAGAATAATAAGGTATGGACAATGTGGGATCAGAAATCCATTAAGACCTGAATACATTATGAATCGGTCATGTTATTTGATTCTAGCGTGTTCACTGACAGTGGCTTCCAGACCTCTCGGCTTTCTGGAAGGGGACTGGGAATTGTGCATAACTACAAAACTTCTGTGTTTTATTTAGAAATGTGGACATATTTATGATAGTGCTGAAATCGCAATTTACTGGTCTCCTCCATCGCTGACAAAAACATGAGTAAATTGTGTATGTTTAATTATAACTTGAACTTGATGTCTGGGTGTGATGAAATAGCATATTTGCTGCAGAAATTCAGTTAAATTCCATCATAGATTTATTCATGTAAACGCAGCTGGTTTACAAACCTGTGTAATTTCGTTTTCTATTGAGTAAATCTGATATGTGATAGTTACTGGTATGACACTCCGATTAGCATGTTTAATGGAACTAACTACCCCAGCCTCACCCACACTTTGCCCACCATGATCACAAATCGAAATCAACATACATTTCAATTGACTCCCCGCCCACAGTAGGATACAAACTCCTTCAGTCACCACCCACTTTCAGTCTATATCGATCATACAGTATGGGTCAAAACTAATTACATTCAAACTGTTTTTTTTTTTTGCATCCCCGCACAGTGCGAAATGAAATCTGATATTTGATATTTTATTCAACAGTACACATTAATACACTTCAGTATTGGTGGTTTTACAGAGAATATTACAGCAGTTTGAATGTATACTGTTAGGAGATGGCATAGCCAGATTGGCTGTCTACCTGCCATTTCCTTGAAAAAAAAACGGGCTGGGTACAGAAGCCCTAACAGCCTGCGACAGATGTTTCAGTTGGTATTTTATGAATTATAAGTCTAGGTTTGGGTGGTAATTATATTTGTCCCCCATCCATTTCTTGCGGCTGAACCGACCAGAGCAAATTGAAACATCGGTATTCAACTTGTGTTATTTTTCATTTGCTCTCCCACAAAGCTTAGCCTATGACGCCTCATCGGGCCGAGCTACTGGAGCTCGCTCCGATGGGGAGTCACAACCTATGCTCTTGTATCAAATAACGAACAGTTTTGGTGAAAACGACCGCGACCCAGGCCAGTAAGGGACAAATTTGGGATTGTTTCATAGTGAATTGTTTGGTTTCCACTTCGGTGCTGTTGACAATCATAGCGGAAATCTGATTCATTGAACCATAATGCTACAGTGCATGTCAAAATTAATTTTCGAATGCCAGTTTTTTAATCATGTCCCTATGTGCCGCTATCAGCAGCTATGACCATAGCATAACTTTGTGGTAAAATGCTTATTTTTTCTCCAAACTCAATACCTTTCTGTGGCAAATGCTATATAAAAACAAGATAATACGCGAGAATGCCTTGTGTACCTGCTTTTTGTTGATAAAACACAACTTTTATCAGATTGCATTCCTGAATATTATTAATGTACCCACTTAATAACAGCCGACTTCTTATCGGATCACACTATCAGCGGGTTGTGTTTGAATAATTGCCCAATATTCATAACTTACATTTGGTAAATTACGAAGATTCCCTGAAGTGAGCGAATGTGATAATTGCCTAGATAGGCACTCTGTAGTGTACGAGACACCACAAATAAAACAATGAAAAAAATTGAGATATATTGAATTTTTTAATTATTGATATTAACCAGAGATAAAAACTAATCAAACTGATTACTATTAAATTACAAATGGATAAGAAATCTGCAGTATAATGAACACCGGTATATGCTGCTGGCCACATTTTTAGTTGTTTGTAATGTAATTGTTCGGAATGTTGCCCCATTGGTGAGACTTTTCGATTTTTCTGTCCAGTTTTGTGCTTTTTTGATTGGAGCTTCATGTTGTCATTATGGCATGTTGATGGTTTTTCGTCCATCTTTTCTCTTGCTACCATGAATTTGATTCCACTTTCTCAGTCTTTTGCAGTGGATTTTCTTTCGAGGCATGTCCATCACAGCTTTGCAGAAATGTTGTTTTCTCGAATAAAAAAGTCCATACATTCTTTATTTTCGATCAGGCCACTTGGGATATTTTGATCTTTAAGGATGTTTGCCAAACTTTTCCAGCCTGTCAGTTGAAAATCTTTTCTTTTTCGCAACAGATTATTTTGTTGGAGCCCGAAGTTGTAATGCCATTGTACACGAGTTGGTCTTTCTCATCTCAGGATAAATTGGGTATATTCTTTTTTTATCTGGCACAACGCATGCACTTTCCTCTTCATTGATTCTGGTACACAGGCCAACAAGTCGATATCCGACTTATTTTCCAATGAAAAACTAGTCTTTAGGGAGTGTGGTTGGGTGTTTGCATTGCGTAAGTGTGAATGACGTTGAACAATTTCCTCGTAGAGCATCACTTTCTTTCCAGAACTTGATGATGAAGATGCAGTAATTGACATCATGTCCCAGTCTAAGGGTGGGACAGCATAGCATTTGGGAGTGTGTGTACTTCCTGTGATTGCTCACTTCCCCATGGTTTAATATACTGAATTCTGCTTGGGGGTAGGATGGGCAAGTCATCTAGAGGTTTTTCCCTCAGTGATTCCCCCAACATTCCCCGTTTTACTGGTTCTAGCTTATTTGCAAGTCCCAAAGTATTACCACTCTTAAATGCATTGTTCCAACTGAAGGCTGATTTCATATGCACTGGAAGATAGGGTAGTTTGTTACAGCTAGATCTGGTTGTAAACTCGGCTGTATTTGTGGTCTCTCCCCTTATAGGCTGTTTGTTGTTTACATTCTTGTGTAATGCTCGTCTATGTTGATAATAATTAGTTTTATGACAGTAAGACTTTTGACACAATTCACAGACATGGTGTGAATTCATCTTATTTAGACGCGAGCTAATAGATTTGTGGGGAGGGTGGCAATGCTCTTCCATTTAAATGTATGAATAGGATGGGTCCTACCCCAACCTGTCAATCGTTGATTGGGAAATTATATACCAGAATAAGATCGTATATGTCCACTTTAGTAAGACATGATCACAAAATGATCAATAATGATTACAAAATGATTACTAGTAATAATAAATGATCACTAGTATTCGTTAGTAATCACTAATGATCACTATGATCACAATTGGCCACTTTAGTAAGAAAATACATATAACAAAACCACATCATGTGACCAGTTGTGATCATTAGTGATTACTAGCGAATACTATTGATCATTTATTATCACTAGTGATCATTTGTGATTATTAGTGATTACTTATTGTCTTACTAAAGCAGACATTTGTGATCACTAGTGATTACTAGAGATCATTTGTGAGTACTAGTGATCATTTGTGACCTCCAAGCAGAATTCAGTGTAATGAACCATGGGGGAGTGGACAGTTACAGTAAGTACTCACACACCCAAATGCTGCAGCTGTCCCACCCATAGACTAGGCCATGAGGTAAATTAATGAATCTTCAACATCAAGCTTTGGAGAGAAAGTGATGCTCTACAAGGAAATCTTTCAGTGCCATTCGAACTTACTCAATAAAAACACCAAACCACACTCCCTAAAGACTAGTTTTTCCGTGGAAAATAAGTCAGGTATTGACCTGTTGGCCTGCATACTAGAATCTATGAAGAGGAGGGTGCATTTGTTGCTACAGAAAAAAGAATATACCCAATTTATCCTGGGAAGAGAAAGACCAACTCGTCTACAATGACATTACAACTTCAGGCTCCAAAAAGTGTGATCTAATAAACGATCTGTTCCAAAATAGAAAAGATTTTCAACCGACAGGCCTGGACAGGCTGGAAAATTTTGGCAAACAACCGAAAAGATCAAAAAATCCCAAGAGACCTGATCAGAAATAAAGAATGCATGGACTTTTTTATTCGAGAAAACAACATCTCTGCAAAGCTGTGATGAACACACCTCTAAAGAAAATCCACTGGAAAAGACTGAGAAAGTAGAATCGAATTCATGGTAGTGAGAGAAAAGATGGACGAAAAACCATCAACATGCCATAATAACAACTCAAAGCTCCAATCAGTAAGCATAAAACTGGACCAAAAAATCAAAAACTCTCATCAATAGGGCGACATTCCGAACAACAGGCATTACAAACAACTAAAAATTCGGCCAGCAGCATATACCAGTGTTCATTTTACTGCAGATTTCATATCCATTTGTAATTTAATAGTAATCAGTTTGATTAGTTTTGCTCTCTGGTTAATATCTATAATTAAAAAAAATGCAATATATCTCAGACTTTTTCATCGTTTTATTTGTGGTGTCTTGTAAACTACAGAACGCCTTTCTCGGAAATTATCACATTGGCCCACTTCAAGAAATCTATGTAAATTACTGAATGTAAGTTCGTGAATATTTGGCATTTATTCAAACACACCCCACTGATACTGTGACCTGATAAAAATTTGGCTGTTGTTAAGTGGGTACATCAATAATATTCAGGAATGCGATCCGATAAAATTTGTGTTTTATCAACAAAAAGCAGGTACACAAGCATTCTCGCGGATTATCTTGTTTTTATATAGGCATTTGCCAGAGAAAGGTCTTGAGTTTGGAACAATAATAAGCATTTTACCACTAAGTTATGCTATGGTCATAGTTGCTGATAGCGACACATAGGGACATGCTTAAAAAATGGCATTCAAAAATTCATTTTGACATGTGGTGCAGCATGGTTCAATGGATCAGATTTCATTTTGACATGCACTGTGAGGAGATGCAAAAAAACCCAAAACAGTTTGAACGTAATTAGTTTCGACCCGTATTTATAAGATCAGTATAGACGGATAGTGGGTGGTGAGTGAAGGAGTTTGTATGCCACTATGGGCAGGGAGTCAATTGAAACTTATGTTGATTTTGATTTTGTGATCATGGTGGGCAACGTATGCATCAGACGGAGGTGGTTAGATCCATTAAACATGCTAATCAGATTGTCGTACCAATAAATATCAAATACCGGTTTTTACTCAATTGAAAACAAAATTATACAGGTTTGTAAACCAGCTGCGTTGCCATGAATAGAAACACGGAATCCAAATTTTACGGACTCGGCTAAGAATTTCAATAACGGAATGCCTTATATGTATACAGGGGAAATCTGATTCAACATTGATCAATGTTATAGTTGAGACTGAGATAGATATAGCTAGGAAGTAATGGATGAGATATGGGGCAGAATAACAGACGCCAATAGTACTGGTACAAGGCCGCAATGGAACAAGACTGTTGTAGAAGCTAATGATAGGACAGATAGGCCATAGACCTGTAATGGCCTTGAAGCACTGGCGACAAGATGGAAGCGGTTGGTAAGACTACATTAGATCCATTGAGGGCTTTGTGATAGGGCATATTGTGTCACATTGTGCCTTTTCCCATAAGCACTTATGACAAAAAGGGATTCTCCAGTATGTATCCTCGATAGGTACCCTCAAATAATACAATACCAGGCCATAGGTATCCTCAAATACCCGTATGTGCCTATGTGAGAGGGCACATTGTGTCACATTGTGCCTTTTCACATAAGCACATATCGGCACATAAAGCATGTGCCTTTGTGCTAGGGCACATTGTGTCACATTGTGCCTTTTCACATAAGCACATATCAGCACATAAAGCATGTGCCTTTGTGCTAGGGCACATTGTGTCACATTGTGCTTTTTCACATAAGCACAAATGACAAAAAACGGATTCCACAGCCACAGGTGTTTCCCAAAAATGAGATTCCATGGGTGTTTCCCAAAAATGAGATTCCATGGGATAAGGCCATTGGATATAGGCTTCTATTATACACATGGGAGATAACTCTGCATACAGGTTATGGGAAATCAAGCAATCTGATTGGTTAGTTATATAAATGAAACAACAAGTGTACTTGGAATAGGGTCAGTACAAACAAGAATAGACTAGAAATTGCTAAATATAGTAATAATAAGGTAAACTGTTCTAACTGATAGGCTCTTCTACCCTACTGGAGTATACTCCAGAACAAAGGAACATGCCTAGGTAGACGTTAACTATTACATATATAGATAGAAGCAGAGAATTCTGAAAGAATTCAAAATAGTAAAATGTTGGGCGGATTTTGGTGATTTGGGGATATTGTTGGGTTGTTTGTGGTAATTAGATTTACTCTGATTCAATCGAACACACCCTCAAAACATACCAGTCTTATTGGTGAAAAATTTGGTAACATAGCAACCACGTGCTACCATAGAAACCAAGATGGCACCTCCAGTATACAAAATGGACAACGGAAACACGTATCACCCTAACAACATGCGCTGCACATGCGCACTCACACCACGTATCACTATGGAGATGACGTCACAACATGGCCGCTCACGCGGGTTACCATGGCAACACAACATGGATGAAGCTGGAGTACCCAGAAAGAACCCCCAGGCAGTGACGAGTAACTGCCAGCTACCCAACACTGTTAATCTGCACTGCCACACAGGCAGGGTTAGATTGTTTGAAGACATGCATACCATCGACGTGCAGTACGCCTTAGTACAGAGTGTCATCGTGCCCCCATGTGGACAGTCAATGTTAAGTGCATTGCCCAAGGACACAATGCAGGAGTCCAAATTGTGTCCGTACTTTTGGTGCAGCTCTAGAGGGGTTATTTTTTCCACAAGTCTCGCATTTTTGGGTTGGCTTATACAAAGTCACGTATCCTTTTACCATTTGATTGGGTAACAGTGTTTATACCACTGTTACAGTGAGAAGGGTATGTAAGGGAGGGTACTGCTGATTTTTCCTCTACAAAACTGGTACAATGGAAGGGGGCTTGGCCTGTTATGATAAATTTTTGAATAAAACTAATAAAACATTTATGATAGAATAGTAGTTTTTTCATTTATTACTTTAACAACACTTAAGACAGTCAGGGTCTCCTCGTGTTGGATAGTTGGAGGAAGCCAAAGAGAACCACCAAGCAAAGGCAAACAACTGTCAGGTTCCACACAAGGTTATCATTGGCTGAAGGTAGGTGCAGTACCCCTTACTAAACAATGCTACTGCCCCTCTACGTAGATGGCTGGGTTATTCTTCAGTAAATGTCCAAAATAAAACACTTGATGCAGGCTAGTAAAACACGATACCGCGGGTGTAATTTTTTCCTGATTAACAAACAAGTCACAGGTTTATCACCTTAATTTTAGCATTTTTTTTTTAATTTTAAAAAGCTATTATTGTCATCACCTTTCAGGCCAGACATCAACTCGATTCTGTCAGTTTTAAATGCATTGGAATAATATAACTGAGAATTTTCAAACCATTGTGTAACACAAATGGTCTTGTTTGCAAAAACAGTTTAGCCTCAGGGTATTTTGATAAGCGACGGACTGCCATGAATAAATCGATCTATGCCATATACATGTATTTCTGTCAATCTGACACGCCATTTCGTTTTTCGAGAAGTGTCTTGTGGAATAAAAACTGAATTATAGATTCTTTAACGAAAATTATTAATATATTATATTAAATGAACATACGCTATTTATTATGGGGACTACGTCATAGCAATTAAGGTTATTAAAATTTTCATTTTTAAAAATATGTCTGCTCACTTGTCTCCTTTGCCCCTTCCCATAGCCTCCTTTGACTCCCCTTACCAGATGAGGAGCGGTGCCTCTACCAGTCAATCGACATCGAGTTATACATCTCTACTACTAGTAATAAATAGCATTATGACGAGCAAGTTGAATCAGCTGTGAAACTTCTCCCTGCAAGTAGCAGAGTTAAATGTCGAGATTTGACATTTCTCCATATGTTTTTCTACTTTATATTTCCTAGTATAGGATTTCAGACAAAACGAGTACTGGAACTCCTAGACAACACCGTTTGTACGATGTACACTTTGTTCATGCCTCTCTTTTTTTAATTTAATTGAGAAAGTCATCGAATAAAACTGACTGTTCAAAGTACCTTCTTCGTGGGTTTTCAGATGATCCGTTAACTTGTCCTTTCTCTTGAAAGTCTTGGGGCATAAAGTACATGCATATACAGCCTCTCCACCATGTACAGTAGCCTCACGGCAATTTTTGTGGCCGTTGGATGTTCACAAATTCCACAGGAAAACGTTTTGTTTTCCATTTTGATTACTAACAACGAGGTACATACAATGTGGATTGAAACTCACCTTGCCAACAATGCATTTGCAAAACAAATGATACATTTAGCTCTGAGTGACTGTCATGTGATTTATTTATGGGCATAATAAAAGTGGGAGCTTTACGACAGCCATAAAAACGAGAAGAATATATTTATGTTATTAATATCTGGGGTGCACGCCAAGTTATTAGATCTAATTAGAGCAATAATATTTTGTAACAAAGGATCACATTGGCATGACCAAGGTGTCGTGTGAGATCATCATTTTAACAAGAGTTCATTGATCTTTAATTACATCCATAAAAATCGACACAATGCAGTGTTTATATTTGCATGTATCCAGTTTAAGGTGTGTGCTAGCTGATAGAGAAGATAGCGTTCATATATATGGAGATGTTAAAATAATACAAATATATGTCCAAATTTGTTTCAAAATTTAATTAGAGTCATAATTTTTTAACAAAGGCCAATATATCACTCATATATATGTCTAACAGTTGATGAAATATAAGAACATCAACAGTATTTTTAAATATCTAATTTATTATCTAATAATATCTCTTCCAAATTATGATTTCAAAAAAATATAGGTTGTATGTACTAATCGGTGTAAACATTATTAATTCATTCTTTAATATACCTATTATTATAATTAACCCTAATTACACTCATCACACAACCACTCATAAATTACACAGCAGTCGTTAAATATAGTGATTACACAATATTTATTAATTACAGTGATTACACAACAGTTATTAATTAAAGTGATTATAAAACATTCATTAATTACATTAATTAATGATGTCTTATAAAGTGCCTAATGTAAAATTTTAATTGCATTACGTTATACACCCCCTCCTCCACCCCTCCCCCAAAACAGGGTCATCTTCAACATTCGTTACTACTATTGAAGGAAAAGTTTTTGATCTGGCTGATCTGGTCTCGTCATGGAATGTGACACAATCCAAACTTACTGACTGCTGTAACAATTTATTTATTACACTAGTGTGGTTCTTTAAAAATTGACCACGACGTCACAGTTTTAATCTAAAAAGAGAAAGGACTGGTGTTTGATCGAAGAGTTCAGTTTTATTTTTATTTCTCGTTTGTAAAATTGTCACTTCAAAAATCTATGAACGCCAGTGACGTCATTGATGTTATTGAATACTCGTTTGAGAAAACCATGATATGAATTTCTAAAAGTCTCGTGCTTTCTGGTGAGCTACAATTGATGGGAAAATTACTGCGATATATATTGCGGTATATTCGTGGTAGTCATATAATGAACACAAATTCTCTCAGCACAATGCCGTCTGAGTGATCGATTCAAACTCCCACGTTGTGTCCTTGGACAAGGCACTTAACCCCGATTGTCCACATTGGGGACATACTGCACGTCGATGATGCGCATGTCTTCAACCAATCTAGCCCTGTCTGTGCTGCAGTGTGGAATTACGATGTTGGGGAGCTGGCAACTGCTTGTCGTTGCTCGGTGGTTCACTCTGCGTACTCCGGCTTCCTCCACCCATAAAACTGTCACGGTCATAATTAGGCATTGTGCATTAGTATGTTACCTTAAATACCAATAAATAAATAAACAAATCTCAGCACTATGATAAGCTGGGGTGTCATCTTTCACTGGGTTAACTTGACCAGATCAAACAGGACTCCATATACCGTAGTGTTTGATCTGAATTTGATTGCCTCATTAGCTAGAATTCGGCAACTCAGATTGATTGACTGTGGTAATAATTTGTTTATTTTGCAATGATGGGGTCTTTATTTGTAAACAAAAAGGGAAATGTATCTTAACAAGATAAGACATTATAACTACTGAAATTAAAGATATCCGTTTCTTAGTAATATTTTATAATACTGGAAGTTCTAACTCCAGCTTCTTCAATAACCCAGAATCCCTCACATTTTATGTGGATTAGCTTCATACGAAATATTAAGTGAAACATTTTCAAACAGGCCACACCTGGAATATTTGTCCAGAGTTCTTTTTTCGTGTCTGTAAAATTGTTGCCTCCAAATTTTGCATATGTACCATGAGCCTTGTATGGTATAAATTTAAAAAAATTAATACTCCCGTTTTCAGGTGAGTCAGTGTTAATGCAAAACTAAGGCGGCATTGAGAAGACGTTTAGGGTGAAACAGCTGGAATATGAGTACTGCAGCTATTGTATCTCAGCATATGTTAGTGACAAAACACTAAGCAATTAAAGGTTTAAGTGTCATAATCGTTTCTATTCTCTGTGTTTTGAAAACGGACCCACTATTAAGCTATTATAAACAAATAACAGCAACTAGATTGTTTTACGTTCTATTGGTTATGGCAAGGAAATCAGAATTATCTTTTGTGACGTATTGTAAAGTCTTGGACAAAGTGTGGCATTGGGGTTTACTGTATAAATGTGAAAACGTAGGCTTCAGCTGGGATATATTGATTTTCTTTTATTCTTCTTTAACAGAGATAAAACAAACAGTCATACAATATGATTGGTCAACGTGGAATCATATCAATATGGGGGTACGGCAGGGATAACGTATGGGCCCGCCCCTGTGTCTGAATATATATAGGACATGACGCTTGACGCTCTTCAATTATTTTCTGATGATAATACTCTTTATCAAGGACCCTATTCATTTCTGCCCTAGGCCCGAACAATGACTTGAAAAAAATAACACACTGGACCTAGACATGGTTCGTGGAATTTAATCCCGTAAATTACCTCCTCCAGTTATGCAAAGTAAGTGAAGTTCATCAATATAAGCATTTTGGTGTGATCCTAGATGACAATTAAGTAAATATTTCCTGAACTGGGACAGAGATAGGTTTTACCCTTCATTTCCTGATTGCATCCAGTTGTTATTCACTGATATACCCATGTAGGCTGTGCTGTAATTGAGCACCATGCAACCAATCAACTAATTAACCAATCAGTGAACTTATCATTCGTTACTATGGGGTAACAGAGGAACCGATTTAAAGTCTGTTTAAGCACTTTAAATTTAGTCTACCTTATGCCCCTTGAATGCAGCAAGGCGTCATCTGCAATGCTAAAAGCATTGCAGATGGTGCCTAGTTACAACCAAGGAACGACTGGAGACCTTCAGCACAGACATGCATCGCCCACACAATGTTCTGAATGGTATGCCACTAAAACCATTTACCTATTTGATCACCATTTGCATAGTCCGGCCGCCAAACGCCATTTTTTCACCAAACCATGTTTTGTTGTATTAAGTTTTTTTCTCAATGGTTTTTATTAGTTCAGACACCCCTCTTACTAATTTTTCTTACTGGAGAGCTGACAGCATTGAACATTTTTTTTTAATTGGGCCTTAAAGTGAGGTACTGTTGAAGGGATCGAAAATTAATGTGGAAATTACAGATCAGAATGATTATTTCATCTTAACTCACTATATAAGCACAAAACATGATGTAATTGTGTTTCGATACAGTAACTACATCCGCATTGAGTATTTGACAGAAATTGAATGGATATTACACCGCTATTTATATCTATCAAAGCTATTGTAACGGTAAACCTGTGGCCCAGACCTAGCACTGAATAACAGTTTATGGTTGTCATTCAAGGCCATGACTGTTCCACAGATCTACCGGTACAAGATGACAAAGTAAAATTTTTGCGCATAAAATGGGGTTTTAGGAAAAATAATATCAAGATTCCTTGCAAATACAAAGAATGGTTGAAAAGCAAGTTGGCAGATACCTGAACAGATGAAGGGAGGTAACTCTAGCAATTTCTGCAAGTGGGAGGAGAAATATGAAAGGTAATGGATTCCCCCTCCCCCCCCCCCCCCCCCCCCCCCCGGATCTACTCAGGAACACTCTGGACAAACTACACTGGGCTTGAATCCAGCAAAAGAAGAGAAAGGACGAAATATTACTAAAATCGCTTATAATAATGATGTAACTTAAAATATAGGTGGGGCAGAGAAGAGTAATTTTTGTATAAATACAACCAAAAGGCATCAGGATGACAATCGACCCCCAGAATAGATTACATGTGCACTTTGTATGCTATTCTGGCATTGAGTGTAAGACTGATCATAATTGGGCCTTCTTTAGCTTTCAACAATACCTAAATGTCACCGGGAATTGTCAGGACACCGACACCAGTAGACAAGGTCTACAATTAATTTAATAAAAAAAATGAAAGTAAGTAAGTTTGATACTTTATTTAAGTTCTAATAAATGCTTAATTTTATTTACACTATAAACAAACCTAGCCATTCATTCGCACAATCACACAGACAAATACGGTACAACAACATGGACGTTACCCTACATTAACAGGATGAGACATGAAAGTGAACATGTAGAGGAAGTGCAGATGAAATGCACACAAAGTGATATTGATAGATGATGATTAATAGCTATTATCCCAAGGATGAGCCAATTATAGAAGTCTCATCATCAAGATAATCTCTACCAATCCCTGTAGTCCCTGACTACGAAACTGGTGTAACCCCGGATTACACCAATTTAATGCCCAAGGCAGGCAAATGCATTATCTGCACATAGTGTTCATATTCTAAACTATGGCAGATATGCTCGAAAATACTATAAAAATACTTTACCAGATACAACTGAAGCAAAAACACTTCAGCTTATCTGTTTGTATACTCCCATTTGAGTATACAACCCAAACAATTGCGTTAAGTAAATATTTTAACACAGACACAACCTTTAACTACCATCACTCTATGCAGTGCTAGAAAGAGCCCCTTTTCCAACTCCCTCCAGAACTGCACATGATGACTAACTATGGCATGGATCCATAGAATAACTACTAGACAAACAAGTGGGCAGGGTTAATCTGATGATAGGTCACCACAAAGGGCAAATGTAATTTACACGGATGGCAAAACACTGTATTTATATTACAGTGTGTTTTAAAATACTTGCAAGTGGAGCTTGAGGTGTTGCATGCAGTCGGAAGGAGCCGTACAATGAGATCCTTCCAACGACATACGACACACCAAACTAGGGTGAATGAATACCCATTTGGGCATGTATCTTCCAAAAGGTATTTACTAATGGGAGCTTGTGGAGTTGTATGGCGCCGGAAAGAGCCACAGCATGAGATCTTGCCAACACCATACAACAGATCAAACTGTGGTGGACTACCATATTGGTATGTGTTTTACAAACATATGGGCAGAGTGGAGCTTGAGGTCTTGTGTGCGGTTGGGAAGAGCCACAGTATGAGATCTTTCCAATGCCACTCAACACATCAAGCTGGGCTGGAATATAACAAAATCTGATTTTTACGATGGGGCAAACTTCCAAATTTCGAATAGTAATCCCAGGTTCACTTTCATGAAGGACAAAGTACGGTACTCAGGAATGACAAACGGAAATAGAGAAAACCTAATTACTGACTAGGTTTCCCGAGCCCTAATTCAATCGCTGTTGTTTTGATACGAAAGGAAATTTTATGCACATTCATACAAGGGGTATATTAATTTAAAGCCGCATTTGGCTCTGAGACATATGAAACCATTGTTACTTAAGTAACTATCTATATCAAACATATGGTGATATCACCTAAACATTAAAACTAAATGCTTTGATATACAAGACATTCTGGCCCCCTTCAGGCTCTGATGTCGTATGACTTTTATACATTCTGGCCTCTTCAGGCTCTGATGTACCCATAGGAAACATCCTGGTCTCTTCAGACTCTGATGTTGAAAGATATCCGACACATTCTGGCCCCTTCAGGCTCTGATTTACTCAGATATATATAATTTGTTCAAACCTTTCACATTTGTGAAATGAGACTAAAAAGGTCTATTTATAGGCACCCGGGGCTTTGGAAGAATATTGAGCAAAGTGAAATGGGTGCTTTCCAAGAAATATGGTCAGGATAAAACAAAGGGGGCTATATGGACAATTTTACGTAACTTCTAAAAGTGAGCCTATGTCCTTCTAAAGACAATTACTAAATTACACTTAACAATAGAGATAGTATACCCACATTGAATAATCATGGTGGACCCAGCCGGGAAGAGCCATATATGCAAGCTCCTTCCTACAGTCTTCACCATGGTTAATACTTGAAGGTATTAACCTAAGCAAAGGAAACGGTATTAAACATTATGGGCAAGGGTCATAATCAACTACAGACAACCCAACAAGGGGGTTAATGGAAAATTACGCACAACTAAATATATGGCAAGTAATTGACTATTTTTCTACAAAATATGAATTCTTAACCAAAAAGGTGTATAACCTACAAAATCTGTGACACTGTAACTCTCTGGAATGAGCCATGTTAGGATCATCCCAAATAGTTCAGAGTGACAAATCAAGTGATGTTATGTGCTTTATAGAATTTGTGGCTTTTAATATAAACTATTACACTTTACAAATGATATTACTAAAATATATGCCTGAAAAGGGGAAGGTGGTGGTGAAAGTAGAAAAAGAGGGGGAGGGGGGGGGGGGGGGTTATGATATAATGCCAAAGAGAAATAAAACAGAAACTGGGTCTACTCCATTACTGAAAAGAAAAAACCAATATTTCCATAAATAAAATAAATCTATGGCCACTTCAGGCCTAAACTAAATATGATTCTGTCAAATTCTGTCAAAATAAAATAGACGTGAGCCTTTTGCCACTTCTGGCTTTGACTCCAAATACCTAGCCTATCAGGGTTAAAATAAATAAAATATTATTTCTGCCCCACTTCTGGCTTCATAATCAAACAGAAGAAACGGAAAAATAATAAAAATTAAAGTGATGGCCTGACACTTGCAGTGTTATTAGGAACGTTCTCCAATAATGGTTTTCCACTTCAGGAATTCAGCCCCGTTTTCCCCTGGTCTTCTGCTTTTATAGTGTCAATTTTCCGCCGGGTCACATGACTTCTGCCAGAATTCCGCAAAGGTTGGACTTTGAACCCTGTGGAATTCTGCCAAAGACCAAACCCCCGACAGACCATAAGCACGTAAAATAATGCCTGTGTGAGACAAACACCGATCCAGTAACGGTATTTACCCCAAATCAAGCATGTTACCCCTAATTAAAACTTTAATTAATCGCTAAATGAGAAAATTACATCACAGAATACACAGGTGAACTTGGAAATTCCAAGTCAACTTTTACAGGTCAAGATTTCCCAGTAGACATTTCGACAGTGACGTCCTTGACTTCTTGTAGTGCAAAATTTACGCTCACATGTTAAAATAAAGCTGAGTGAATTTGAACTAATAAAGCTATGAAACCAACATTATATTGTGTCCTGGATAATTTTACTGGCAGAAGGAGTTGTGACAAAACATTTATACTGCTTAACATCCAACAGATAAGAATTTATATCCTACGGTATGCATTGATTACCACAATGACGTTTCCCAACTTACATCAGGTTAAAGAATATACCGGTACTCCTAAACACTGGAATCCACTGAAATGTTTACATGGGATTAAACAAACGTAAAAAAAATACTAGGGATGGGAACATATATAAAAAAAAATAGGTGAATTTAAAAAAAAAATATGGGCACCAAAAGGGATGTTTGTCACACTACCCTCCCCCTTAAAAAAAAAATTTTTGTGTCCCCACAAAACGCTTAACATTAAAGTTTGTTACTAGTACTGTACTGTTTCTGGAACATACATTATATTTAAAAGATTTTTTTTTTTTTTTTTTTTTTTTTTTGATATATTTACACGGGAAGTGCCAAGCGCGAGTCTCAGTTGTGGTAACAACACAAACTCCAATAAGCCAAAATTTCCAAATAATATGTGATATCAATTGATTTTATTTTTTTTTTAAACCAGTGTCAGTACCACAACAGAGAGTCACCATTGTCACTACTTCCATCTTTTAACAGGATGGGAATCAAATGAATACTAGATGAAACAAGAGCACATGAAAATAGCAAATTTGATTATCAAGTGTCATTCCTCTTTAGAGGAGCGAATCTTCAGGGGATCTGAAAAAAAGTTCTCTCCAAGAAATGACTGGAACAGTTTTTACTGTGGATTTTATCTTCTTCACTTTTTCAGGCCTTGCCGTTTGAGGCGCGCGATGCGCTTGCGCGCCATCGTGCCCGCGAATTACAGTCGGGGGGCGCACCGAAACGCGCTCGTAAAAAGAACGATAGTTTAACTTATCAAACTCCTTGTAGTATGTACGTTTGAAGAATGCACTCTGTGACACTGTCACTCATTAGTGCTTCTTCTTTCAATTACATGACAATGAATCTTAATTCTTGTACGTAATTATGATTATTGTGATGTTGTCTTGCACCATGCCACGCATGTTCACTGAGCTGATAATTGATTGAAAATAAACAACACTGACGCTCACCGTGCCCTTTCATATATTTAAAGCGTAAAATGCTGAACGAGGGGCCTTTAGGAGAGAATTTCGACGAAGCAAAGGATCCTAATATCAAGGGGCACCAGGTCCAACTGAATACATTTCTAAAGTGGAATGTTGGAAATCTCATCGGCTATAGAACAGTTCGCGACGAGAGACGTGGAATAGATTTTGTGACAGAAGTCTACTGCAAAACATGTGCTAGACAGATTTCCGGGATAAATAAACCAGATAAACTTCGTGGAAGAGCCTTAGTAGAAGTCCAAAAGTATGTGCAAGGGACGCAATTTGTAACCAAACATACCGTGAAGAGACACCTCGATTCTAATGCACATTTGATTGGCATACAATTGGAGAAATTGTCAAATTCCGATCCTCGCGCCGGTTCTTCTAATATATTCAATGAAGAAACATCAAGTGCACAAAGTTCTGACGATGCGCCCCCATCAATTATTGGCCCTGCGGGAGTTAAACAGCCTAAAATTAACTTTGCTATTCAAAATCAGTCAAAAGATGCATACAGAAAGCTGTTCACAACTGCATATTTACTGGTCGTTGATGGTCAACCACTGACAAGTTTTGAAACAATGATTAAAATACAGAAGGCCAATGGGGTTAATTTGATTCACGGGATTGAGAATTCTAAAAAAGTCCGAGAGTTTATCAACTTTATTGCTGATGCCATTTGCGAAAAATTAGCAAGCATTTTAGGCAACGTTAACGCGTTTTCATTGATGTCTGACGGGTCGCAAGCACGCAAGACGGGGTCAGAAAAGGAGCTTGTGTTAGTTAGGGCGGTTGTGGATGGTACTCCAACATATTATTTACTTGCACTTCAGGACATAGACAGCTTCGGTGATGCCAGTGCTGAAAACATAAAAAGGGCAATTGACGAAGTTTTCCAAAATAAAATTCAAATTTCACAAGATCATTTTACACACAAACTTATTTCTGCCACAGCAGATGGTGCAAGCGTTAATTTTGGCAAGTATAACGGCCTTCTGACTCGGATTAAAAATGACAGTCGGCCTTGGTTATTAACAATTCATTGTGTGGCACACCGCCTTGAGCTGGCTATAAAGGACTCTATTATGAGTCAAAAGGAATTTGAAGAGGTGGATGAACTGATGAAGGGGCTGTACTACTTTTTCAAGAGGTCAGGGAAATTTAAGAGACATTTTAAGGCAGCTGCGTTGGCACTGGAAGTTCAAGTATATAATTTCCCCAAAGTAACTGGTACCAGATTTATAAATCACCACCGGCGAGCAGTTACTCATTTGATAAATAACTGGGTTGTTTTAGCTAAGGTTTTTGAGGATTCAGTAGCCGACCCGGACTATAAATCTGTATCCTCAAAAATGCTTGGATATTTGAAGAAACTTCAAAGTGTAAAGTTTTTAACAGTCTGTTGTTTGTACCAGGGAATTATCGATTCTGTGTCCAAGATGTCTCTCCATTTCGAGAAATCGAATATTTTAATATTTGACATATTGCCGTCGGTAGATAAGACCAAACGTTCTCTTAGTCAAATGCTTGACGCAAGTCATTCTCTTGATCAAATTACTTCCAAGGCTGGTGTCGTACTAACTGAAACTGCTGGTGGTCATAGCGGGGGTAGCTCTATTTCTCTTGAAGTTACAATGCCCAAAATTGGCACAATGAAGCGAAAAATAGACAATCGCGAGTTTGCTAAATTGGAATATGACAATATGAAAGGTTGCCGTAGCGATGATATGCGTTCTAAAATTGAACAAGAAATTTACAAGCTCTCAAAAACCACAATTGATTGTTTGCATGCATGTATCAACAGGCGGTTTTCGGGACTTGAAAATGATATATTTGAACATATGTTATGGGTCGATCCCGCGAATTGGCAAAGTATTTCACAGGACATGGTCTCAATTTTTAAGGTGGTCGAATATTTTCGAGCTCCCCTAAAGTTTGCCGGTTTTGACGATAACAGGGTGAAACTCCAAACAGAATGGGAGGATCTTGTGTGCGTCACGAAACACTACTACCCCAAATTTAAAGTTAGACAGTTGTGGGAAAAGCTTATGGCTTTTCGACGTGAGCAATTTCCAAATATTTGTTTGGTGGCAGAAATTATTTTGAGCATTGCTGTTAGCAACAGCATCGTCGAAAATGCATTTTCTCATCTAACCGCAATGATGACTGACCAGCGTCTATGCATGTCACACAAAACAATCGAAGACCAGCTTCTTATCCGAGTTAATGACCATGTTTTGTCAAACAAAGAAAAAGAAGCCATTATTGATTCGGCTTTAAATAAGTATCTAACCAACACTCGCCGCAAACACAAACTTATGTCAAGTGATGGGGGGAACAGAATCTAACTCTTACAAAAAGAATGAAAAAACTGACATCCGAGTCAGACTCTAGTATGGACTCAGATGACACTGACAGCGGATCAGATTTTGGTGGCGACATGACTGAATAAACGTTCACTGATCCCTTATAAAAATGTACCATGGTACAACCATGGTACACCATGGACGGTATGTCCCAAAATACCGTGATATTACCATGGTACCATGGTAATACCACAGCATTTTGCGACATACCATGGTATGTCCCAAAATACCGTGATATTACCATGGTACCATGGTAATACCACAGCATTTTGTGACATACCATGGTGTACCATGGTTATACCATGGTACATTTTCATAAGGGATAACCTTAAACAGGCATTGGGACCTGATTATTATGTGAAGACTGAGAAAATGCAAGTCCTCCCCGAACTTACAAGTCAACTTCCATTGCAGCACTGAAAAGCCTAGTATCTGGACTTCATTGATTTTATTGTGGAATTCCATGATAAAATAAATGGATTCCAGGTACTAAGCAAAGCTCAACCCTTTACCCAACACCGACCCTATAAAAATTTATTATTTTTTTTTATATTTTCCCAAATTTCCCAAAAATTGTCAGCAAAACCACATCATGTGACCACTCACTGGAACGGGCTCGTCGAGCCCGTTCGACTGAGAGGTCACATGATGTGGTTTTGGTCACATTGTTTGAAAAAATCTGAATTTTTCAACACTGAACAGCTCAAGTTGTTAAATATGCCAGCGGGTGTGGCCGATTCGTTAGGTAAAGGGTTTTAACAACATTGTAATTGGATTGTAAAAAACGACATACTTTTTTTCCAAAACAATGTGAATTTATTAAATTGATATTGTTTTGGAAAAAAAGTATTGTAGTTTGGGCGAAAAATAAGTCGACCGAAATGACTTGGACGAAGCGCTCGGGCCGAGGCTCCCCTGTACAAATGTTTAATGACCTCTATTCACTGTTCTGTAAAGTTATGCGTTCACCATTGATCTTTTTTTAGATTGTTCATGTCTGCAGTTTTTCTGTAATTTGTTTTTCTCAGATTTCATATTTTCATCGATGGTAGATAACCACGATGACAGAATTTTGTTCATAAAATTATGACGTTTGAACTCTCAAATTATAGTTTAAAGTAGTTATTGATGCGGTGTGAGTCAATCAGTCCTTAGTTATCAAACACAAATAATGCAGTACTTACGGAGTTCTTCCTCCACAATATGTGCGGAACCAGTGCTCTCCAACATCGAACACACGAGTTTTCACTCAGACAAAATGGCTGACGCGCAAATTGAATTGTTTCGTTACGGAATTACAAGATTGAAGAACTCGTCAAAACAAATTAAAAATTCCGTCTATCCCCCATATTTGTTTATTTGTCAAGAGAAAACACCATCGAATGCAGGGAATTCCCGGGTACCATGAAAAGTTGGTAAATGTTGGTAATGTTTTAATAATATGTTGGGTCCGCTATAATTTATGTTTACCGGCCTTATTTTAGAAACACGCCCGCGGGAAGAAACAGCGCGCACAATCTTATTTCCAGGTGCGCGTTTGTCGTGCCCGTACCATTTTCAAATGGCAAAGCCTGCTTTTTTGTCCTTATGTTTCACCGTGTCACTAGATTTCCTTTTTACAGTCTCAGAAACAGGCACTTTTTCTTTCTCCACCTTGTTAACCGAATCACATTTCACTTGGTTTGTCCCTTTCAGTTCTTCTAACAAAGCTTCCTGCTTGGACACCACTTTGGTCATACTAACCAAATTTAGTAATTTATCAGAGCTGCAGTAACATAGCTCATCTGGGATTCCATTTGGATTCTAAATGTCTTCATCTCATCCTTTATTTCACCAATTTCTTCTTTTAGCAGCCTAATGTCATCGTGCTCAATTGACTTGATTAATTGCAAAATTTATCTATGTGTATCTGCTGAGTCTTTTAATTCTACCCATCTAACAGGCTCCATTTCATCACTAACCTCCCCTAAATCATTTTCAACATTTTTATTGATGGGTTCCAGGATACTCTTAATAAAATCGTTATCCTCACTAACTGTATCACCCAGTGGTATTGCCGGCAAATCAAAATTTGAGAAATCAGGCATCTCTACATGATCGGTAACCTCACTGACGACCTCTTTCACTTCGGTAAGAGTTTTAGGTTTTAACTTAGTTTTCCAAATTTGTTGAGATACTTCTTTAGATAGTCTGAGAATATCCCTGCCCTCTGTTATAAAATAAGGTTTTGCTCCCCTCTTCTTATAGGACTCTTCATTAAGGGTCACGCCCATAGTTTTAAATTTTTTTACTTTCTCCTTGTGGACACTGAAGGTGAGTTTATGTTTTTCAAACAGTTTCTCACTTAGAGCCTTGAATCCACACAAAGTACAAGTTAATGGAGCCTCATCTGCAGTTAAGTGGATAGTAAGAAAATGATTTAGCACATTGCTCTTCTCCCCCTCATATTGACATCTTTGACATCTGTAAGTCCTCCCTCTGTTTATAGTATCCATGGTCTACAAACAATAAACTTCTATTAGTGAACGTGACAAGACTTCCTTCAACATCTATGAGGGTCAGACATACATGCAACATATAACATAAATGTTCTAAGTGAGACACTCAGCATCGTTATTTAGAGCTCCGGGCATCAATAACCATGCGATAAGTATGAAAACAACATATAACAGAAACCAGTTAATTTTTTTTGGTTTATTGACATCTTTCGGACTTCAGTTTTACTTCGATTTTTGTGTACCTCGTTTAAATCTTTTTACCCACGTGGGAGCATATTCACCTCTGTAGGGCTTCAGTTTATTATGATTTAATACTTTGCATTTTCCTCTTTCATTCAACTGAATTAAATAGTTCAAGTCTGATATTTTTTTCTTAACTATGCCAGGCCCTGTATAAGGTGGCTGGAGTTTCGGACAGACACCTATTTGGCTATTTTCATTCAAATACCATACAGGATCACCCTCTTCAAAGTTCATCAGGTTTGCACTTACATCATACACACACTTCTGTCTTTCCACTGCTCTATTCAGATTTTTCCTTGCAACTCTGTGTGCATGACTCATTCTCTCTCGCAGACTCTCAACATAGTCTCCATATGAGGGGAAAGATTCATCAGTTTTACATCTCTCAAAATTTAACATCAATTCTACAGGGAGTCTAACTTCCCTTCCCAACATTAGGAGATTGGGAGTCACACCAGTACTTTCATTCGGTGTAGCTCTATAGGCTGCTGCAAGGCAGCCAAGATTCAAATCCCACTCAGTTTGTTCCCCTTTTAGAAAGGCCTTCACCATTCTTAGTAGGGTTTTATTAAATCTCTCTGCTTGACCATTACATTTAGGGTTCCTAACACTCGTTCGGGTCTTCCTGATATCTAGCAGTTCACACATCTCTTTAAAAATGTCACTCTCATAGTTTCTTCCTTGGTCTGAGTGCAAACTCAAAGGACATCCATATCTACCTACTACCTCATTGAGAATTTTGTTTGCACATGTTTGAGCTGACTGGTCAGGCACTGGAAATATTTCGACCCACTTGGTGAAATGGTCTGTCACTAACAAAATGTATTTATTCCCCCTCGGTGTGCGGGGTAAAGGTCCAAGTATGTCTGTGGCCAGTCTATCAAGAGGTGCACCAACATTCATTGTTCCAAGAGGTGCTTTTGGCTTCTTCATCGGCGCTTTGATTGACTCACATTTGTCACATTTCATTATCCAGTTTCGTACATCCATTCTTAGTTTGAACCAGTAAAAGTGTTGTAACAATTTTCCAGTCGTCTTTTTGCAGCCCAGGTGACCCGAGAGCAGTGTGTCATGCATTTGATGCATTACTTCGCTTTTCATAGGTTTTGGTACCAACAGCTGCAGAAATGTTCCAGTATCATCTTGTTTGTGGAAATTTTTGAATAGCAGATTCTCTCTTAACTCCAGCGCATCCCAAATAAGCCAGTAATGGCGGGTGGCTGGGCTGAGCTTCACTATTTCTGTATGGGGTGGTCTTACTCCTTTTCTTTTAGCCAACAGTAACGGCCTAATGTCGTCATCTTTCTCTTGCATTCGTCTGAGTTGCTCAATAGTAAAAGACGCTTCATATGGTAGGAATAACAGTTCATGGTTTGGGCTTGCATCATTGACAGCCTTGTTTGTAGCCTGTAAATGTGATTTATCAGACCACCTTGTCTTCACTGTCATAGTAGTGGGTAGGGGATGGTCTTCACCCTCAATTCGGTGCACCTCATTCCATTTTAGTTCTGGCATCATTTCTTCTGCTCTTCGCTTGCATTTCCTACAAGGACCACACTTTAGTGGTTCCATCGTGTCTTCATCAGCACACTGACAGCTCCAGGGATTTGGACATCTCGACATGGCATCAGCATTACTATGTTTGCTGCCTTTTCTATAGGAAACTGAAAAATCAAAAGCGGATAGGATTTCTATCCATCTTGCTACCCTTCCTTTAGGTTCTTTCAGTGTAAAAAGCCAAATTAATGCTTGATGATCCGTTCTCACTTCGAATTTTCTACCCAGTAGGTATTGGCGAAAATATTCTACAAAATACCTAAGGGCCAAAAGCTCTTTGTCAGTGACACAGTAGTTCTTTTCGGCTCTGTTCAATGAACGGCTAGCAAATGCTATCACCCTCTCTCTCCTTCTTGAATTTGACTCAAAACAGCCCCTATTCCTTCGTCACTAGCATCCGTATCTAATATAAAATTTCCTTCATCTCTTGGATAGGCCATCACATTGGGGCTTATCAAAACCTCTTTAAGATTTTCAAATGATTTCTGGCACTTTTCGTCCCATTTGAACTTAACTCCCTTCTTTGTTAGTTCAACCATTGGTCTGGCTCTTATTGAAAAATCTTTTATGAAACGCCTATAGTAGCTCGCCATACCCAAAAATTGTCGTATTTCTTTGACATTCCTGGGAATTGCCCATTGTAATATCTTGGCCAGGTTTTCAGGCTTTGGCATCACTCCTTCTTTTGATACAACATGACCCAGAAAGGATACCTTCTCTTGCAATAAGGCACATTTTTCAGGTTTCAATTTCAAGCCTGTATCTTTTAGTCGCTTGAGTACTTCTCTTACTCTGTGAGTGTGTTCTTAAAAATTTTTACCGAAAACCACAAAGTCATCAATGTAAATGAGGCAAGTCAGCCATTGAAGTCCCTGTAGGGCCAGTTCCATTGCTCGTTGAAATACTGGAGCCGAGTTACAGAGGCCGAAAGGCATCATTTTGTACTCAAAAAGGCCATATTTAGTTACAATTGCTGTTTTGGGCATATCTTCACTTTTCACAGGTATTTGATGATACCCCGATGTTAGGTCAAAAGTTGAAAACAAACTGGACCCAGCCACTGCATCTAAGCAATCTCTCACCCTCGGGAGGGGAAATGCATCTTTCCTTGTTACGGCATTTACTCTTCTGTAGTCGACACACAGTCTAAGCTTCCCATTTTTCTTGGGTACGAGCACTATTGGTGAAGCCCATGGTGAGGTAGACTCCCTTATGACATTTTGTGCCAGCAGTTTATTGATTATCTTTCCCAATTCACCAGCATAGGCCATAGGTACTCTCCTAGGTAACTGCTTAACTGGCCGCTCTTCTCCGGTGTCAATGGTATGCTCAACCAGATTTGTACATCCTAAATCGTCTTCATCCTTGGAAAATACATCTTGGAAATCCAAGAGTAAGTCCTTCACAATTTCAGCTTCACTCTCTGTTCTGTTCGAGATAGCCTCTTCATATAGTGATTTCAAGTGTTCAGGGAGCTCATTAGCTCTACTATTTCGACAACTCTCTTTGAAAGAGCTGGTTTCCATGACCTCTGTGTTGTTATTGGTTTTGATTCTTTTCACTCTGTTTACATTATTAATTTCACTATTATCTTCGCATGGAAATAACTCCATATGCTCACTGCTTGGCTCCTCAACATACCACATAACTAAATCTTGGTTAATGGATATGTTACTGGCAGTTGGATTCATCACTCTGACTTTATGAGTACAATTTTCCATACTTATCAAACTGCTTGCCATAAGCACTGGATATCTTTCAATAAATGATTCTGCAGGCTCAATAATCGCCTCCTTTATTGTTCCATCATTTCCATCAATAAATACATCTATAAGGCATGCAATATACGGTGGAATACTATAATGATCAGCTGCCGTAACTCTGCCTATTCTCCCGGGTACTCCTATTTGAATGCATGTGATGGGTACCCCTTTTAAAAAAATCAGTCCTTTACTCAGCATTACGTCAGCAGGCCCATCTGATTGGTTTTGAAGAATATCTACTCCCAGTAGTGCATCATCTTCTATCTCGGCCACTATTGCTTCTTCCTTCAGTGTAAGTGTTCCAAGTTGAATGTGGAACACCCCTTTCCCATATTCCTTTAGTGGTCTTCCATTAGCTCCTGCCAGCATGGCTGAGCTCTTTAAACAAGGTTTGTCCTCATATGGTATTTTCTCGAATAACTTCTTGGAAATTATTGTCTTGGTGGCTCCAGTATCAGCAGTAAAGATAACATTAATACCCTCCACTGCTCCTTCTATATAAATTCCATCATATGTTGGCATCTTTGATTCTCCAAAGTCCTTTGTACATGTGGGAAAAGTTTTGTATCTTACAGGGGCCTTTCTGCACTCAACTGACTTCCGGCCCGTGTTGTCAGTCGTTGACAGTTTAAATGCTTGGCTGCTTCATAGGTATTTTGCTTCCCGAAACCATTTTTGTTATTAAAGGGCCTGTACGATGTTTTCCTCATTTCAGCTTCTGTTCTGATAAGTGGTCTGATGACATTTTTAGTGTCAATTCTGGCGGGAGTATTGAACTTTAGCGGACACTCTCTAGCCCAGTGCCCGTAGCCCTGGCAATGATAACAGCATTTTTTACTTTGATCATTAATTTCCTCTGTGATCTTACATTCTTTCTGCCTGGCCTTTACTTCAATCTCTCTTTCCAGCTTGCTCATACGCTCCAGCAGTTCTTTCATCAAGTCAGGACTCACTTCCCCTTTGCTCATCTTTGATGTATCTTCAGCTTTACTCGCTATTTCATTCTTGGAGTTTGCATTGGACACTTTTATGTCTTTCATTTCTGGAGCCCTAAAAGCTCTATTGTCCATATTATTTCCTTCATTAATCTGCCTAACTGGCCGTTTGCTCTTTCTCTCATAGTAAGGTTCATAAGAGGATGACATCAGTTTTTGTTTTGTCTCAGAGAAATTGACAACACAACTTACAGCCTCATCTATATTACTAGGCTCTTTTACAAATTCAACTTGGAAACGAGCTCTGTCATCTGTAAGACCATCCAAGAAGCGTCTTAAGAGGTCCTCATCTCTCGTCTCGCCATCTCTATTGGGGTGTGCCCTGGTATACGTCTTTAACTCAGCAGCATATTCCTCTACACTCTTATTTGCCTGCTGATTCCTCCTACTAAATTGTGCTACAAACGTCTTTGTAGTTTCCACAACTCGGTATCGGCTCTCCAGTTCAGATACCAGAAATTTATAATCTCTGATAACCCTCTGAGGGAGCTGACCAAACACAAAGTCACCAGCGGGACCCTGTAATCTTGGGAGGAGTTCGTCTAATTTTGTACTGTCAGACCAATTCTTCCTATTCGCTACCGCATTAAATCGGTTAAACCACACTTTCCACTGCTCTCTACCTGTGAAGGTGGGAAGTTTTGTGCCCATTTGAGCACTAGGTCCAGATTTGACTGGAGTAGCTACAAACGAATCAAAGCTAACTTCACTTTGCATTTCTACTTCACTGTCTTCTACAGTTATATCATTATAACTGCTTTGACACCTTCTTTTACACTCCTGTCTATTAGTTTTACTGTCTCCATTTTTGGTAGGTACGACATTTCTACTCAAATCGGTAAAGAGGCTTCGAATCATACTCTGCATGCTTTCTGCTAAGCTATCATACACATCTTTCATAGCATCTTTCATAGCATCATTTATCAGTGTGGGGACATCAATTTTTGATCTATCATTAACTCTCAGCACATTATTGTGGTAAGGATCATAATCACCATCTGCCATACTAGAATGCTCCACCCTAGGGCGGGCATCACATTCACTGACCGTGACATCTTTAAAATTTTGGACATCATTATCTACACACCTAGGTGACTTATCATCATTAATGGTTAATTCAGTTACTTCTATTTCATCTCTATCATCATTTAATAATTTATTTTTAAACTCTTCACCTTTCCTTGACATGGTTATTTCATCATTTTGATTACCTTCATTGGCCATCATTTTATTTAGTGCAACTCTCTTACTTCGCCTCTCCATAACCCAAACACATTTAGTTTTTAAATGTCTATTTTTCTCACAATAATAATGAATGTTGATGTTGGTGTAGGAATAATTATTCTGAAAAAAAATAATCCTGAGTCCCACATCACAACTAACAAACACAATGTCAGCATACTCCTCACATACACATGAGCTCGTATCAGTAGATTCAACTAATTGTAGCAGAATCCCACTTCCGGACACCAAATATATGTAACGGTAAACCGGTGGCCCAGACCTAGCACTGAATAACAGTTTATGGTTGTCATTCAAGGCCATGACTGTTCCACAGATCTACCGGTACAAGATGACAAAGTAAAATTTTTGCGCATAAAATGGGGTTTTAGGAAAAATAATATCAAGATTCCTTGCAAATACAAAGAATGGGTGAAAAGCAAGTTGGCAGATACCTGAACAGATGAAGGGAGGTAACTCTAGCAATTTCTGCAAGTGGGAGGAGAAATATGAAAGGTAATGGATTCCCCCCCCCCCCCTGGATCTACTCAGGAACACTCTGGACAAACTACACTGGGCTTGAATCCAGCAAAAGAAGAGAAAGGATGAAATATTACTAAAATCGCTTATAATAATGACGTAACTTAAAATATAGGTGGGGCAGACAAGAGTAATTTTTGTATAAATACAACCAAAAGGCATCAGGATGACAATCGACCCCAGAATAGATTACATGTGCACTTTGTATGCTATTCTGGCATTGAGTGTAAGACTGGTCATAATTGGGCCTTCTTTAGCTTTCAACAATACCTAACATGTCACCAGGAATTGTCAGGACACCGACACCAGTAGACAAGGTCTACAATTAATTTAATAAAAAAAATGAAAGTAAGTAAGTTTGATACTTTATTTAAGTTCTAATAAATGCTTAATTTTATTTACACTATAAACAAACCTAGGCCATTCATTCGCACAATCACACAGACAAATACGGTACAACAACATGGACGTTACCCTACATTAACAGGATGAGACATGAAAGTGAACATGTAGAGGAAGTGCAGATGAAATGCACACAAAGTGATGTTGATAGATGATGATTAATAGCTATTATCCCAAGGATGAGCCAATTATAGAAGTCTCATCATCAAGATAATCTCTACCAATCCCTGTGGTCCCTGACTACGAAACTGGTGTAACCCCGGATTACACCAATTTAATGCCCAAGGCAGGCAAATGCATTATCTGCACATAGTGTTCATATTCTAAACTATGGCAGATATGCTCGAAAATACTATAAAAATACTTTACCAGATACAACTGAAGCAAAAACACTTCAGCTTATCTGTTTGTATACTCCCATTTGAGTATACAACCCAAACAATTGCGTTAAGTAAATATTTTAACATAGACACAACCTTTAACTACCATCACTCTATGCAGTGCTAGAAAGAGCCCCTTTTCCAACTCCCTCCAGAACTGCACATGATGACTAACTATAGCATGGATCCATAGAATAACTACTAGACAAACAAGTGGGCAGGGTTAATCTGATGATAGGTCACACAAAGGCAAATGTAATTTACACGGATGGCAAAACACTGTATTTATATTACAGCGTGTCTTAAAATACTTGCAAGTGGAGCTTGAGGTGTTGCATGCAGTCGGAAGGAGCCATACAATGAGATCCTTCCAACGACATACGACACACCAAACTAGGGTGAAATGAATACCCATTTGGGCATGCATCTTCCAAAAGGTATTTACTAATGGGAGCTTGTGGAGTTGTATGGCGCCGGAAAGAGCCACAGCATGAGATCTTGCTAACACCATACAACAGATCAAACTGTGGTGGACTACCATATTGGTATGTGTTTTACAAACATATGGGCAGAGTGGAGCTTGAGGTGTTGTGTGCGGTTGGGAAGAGCCACAGTATGAGATCTTTCCAATGCCACTCAACACATCAAGCTGGGCTGGAATATAACAAAATCTGATTTTTACGATGGGGCAAACTTCCAAATTTCGAATAGTAATCCCAGGTTCACTTTCATGAAGGACAAAGTACGGTACTCAGGAATGACAAACAGAAATAGAGAAAAACCTAATTACTGACTAGGTTTCCCGAGCCCTAATTCAATCGCTGTTGTTTTGATACGAAAGGAAATTTTATGCACATTAATACAAGGGGTATATTAATTTAAAGCCACATTTGGCTCTGAGACATATGAAACCATTGTTACTTAAGTAACTATCTATATCAAACCTATGGTGATATCACCTAAACATTAAAACTAAATGCTTTGATATACAAGACATTCTGGCCCCTTCAGGCTCTGATGTCGTATGACTTTTATACATTCTGGCCTCTTCAGGCTCTGATGTACCCATAGGAAACATCCTGGTCTCTTCAGACTCTGATGTTGAAAGATATCCGACACATTCTGGCCCCTTCACGCTCTGATGTTACTCAGATATATATAATTTGGTCAAACCTTTCACATTTGTGAAATGAGACTAAAAAGGTCTATTTATAGGCACCCGGGGCTTTGGAAGAATATTGAGCAAAGTGAAATGGGTGCTTTCCAAGAAATATGGTCAGGATAAAACAAAGGGGCTATATGGACAATTTTACGTAACTTCTAAAAGTGAGCCTATGTCCTTCTAAAGACAATTACTAAATTACACTTAACAATAGAGATAGTATACCAACATTGAATAATCATGGTGGACCCAGCCGGAAAGAGCCATATTTGCAAGCTCCTTCCTACAGTCTTCACCATGGTTAATACTTGAAGGTATTAACCTAAGCAAAGGAAACGGTATTAAACATTATGGGCAAGGGTCATAATCAACTACAGACAACCCAACAAGGGGTTAATGGAAAATTACGCACAACTAAATATATGGCAAGTAATTGACTATTTTTCTACAAAATATGAATTCTTAACCAAAAAGGTGTATAACCTACAAAATCTGTGACACTGTAACTCTCTGGAATGAGCCGTGTTGGGATCATCCCAGACAGTTCAGAGTGACAAATCAAGTGATGTTATGTGCTTTATAGAATTTGTGGCTTTTAATATAAACTATTACACTTTACAAATGATATTACTAAAATATATGCCTGAAAAGGGGAAGGTGGTGATGAAAGTAGAAAAAGAGGGGGGAGGGGGGGGGGGGGGGGGTTATGATATAATGCCAAAAAGAAATAAAACAGAAACTGGGTCTACTCCATTACTGAAAAGAAAAACAATATTTCCATAAATAAAATAAATCTATGGCCACTTCAGGCCTAAACTAAATAAAATTCTGTCAAAATAAAATAGACGTGAGCCTTTTGCCACTTCTGGCTTTGACTCCAAATACCTAGCCTATCAGGGTTAAAATAAAATAAAATATTATTTCTGCCACTTCTGGCTTCATAATCAAACAGAAGAAATGGAAAAATAATAAAAATTAAAGTGATGGCCTGACACTTACAGTGTTATTAGGAACGTTCTCCAATAACGGCTTTCCACTTCAGGAATTCAGCCCCGTTTTCCCCTGGTCTTCTGCTTTTATAGTGTCAATTTTCCGCCGGGTCACATGACTTCTGCCAGAATTCCGCAAAGGTTGGACTTTGAACCCTGCGGAATTCTGCCAAAGACCAACCCCCGACAGACCATTAGCACGTAAAATAATGCCTGTGTGAGACAAACACCGATGCTGGCATAATCCAGTAACGGTATTTACCCCAAATCAAGCATGTTACCACTAATTAAAACTTTAATTAATCGCTAAATGAGAAAATTACATCACAGAATACACAGGTGAACTTGGAAATTCCAAGTCAACTTTTATAGGTCAAGATTTCCCAGTAGGCATTTCGACAGTGACGTCCTTGACTTCTTGTAGTACAAAATTTACGCTCACATGTTAAAATAAAGCTGAGTGAATTTGAACTAATAAAGCTACGAAACCAACATTATATTATGTCCTGGATAATTTTACTGGCAGAAGGAGTTGTGACAAAACATTTATACTGCTTAACATCCAACAGATAAGAATTTATAACCTACGGTATGCATTGATTACCACAATGACGTTTCCCAACTTACATCAGGTTAAAGAATATACCGGTACTCCTAAACACTGGAATCCACTGAAATCTTTATATGGGATTAAACAAACTTAAAACAAATACTAGGGATGGGAACATATATAAAAAAAATAGGTGAATTTAAAAAAAAAAATATGGGCACCAAAAGGGGCATTTGTCACACTATTTATATCTAACAACGTTCTTTATGTGTGAAGGCGTTTGAAGATTATGTCATATAACTGTTCTTTCTCTTTGGTTTCTTAGAGCGAGGGCGCATTATTGCAACTGCGCAATTGTGTCTCACCACACACCTCATAGAATTACAATTTTGTCTCGCCTTTTATCACTAGCGTTTCTATTTCTTCAACTTCACTCGATATAGCATCAGGTTTGGGCGACCTTTGCTTTGAAACGACATAGACTAACTCCGTCATGCCAGATGCTTGTTTTTTTCTCAACCACGTTCGGTTGTGCTGAATCGAGGAGCAAAGATCTACTAATGAACGTGAAAGCAAAGCAAATTGAGAATATGCTCAGGTGTAGTAGGATTTATAAAGATGACTTACATATAGCTTTGCAACATGGGTACGATGTAGACCCAGATTTGACTCTGAGTTGCCATAAATACTGTGTTGAGAAGTATTTGCACTCGAAGAATTCGAAGCAAGCAAGCATTGCTCATACCACATTCCTAGATTCTGATGTTCCGCCCGAAAAACGACCCAAACGTTCACATGACGAATTTACTTTCAGGCGTCATTGCCTATTTTGTGGTGATGACTGCATAGTTGACCAGGATACGAAGAATCCTTCAAGGTGGAGGCCCACCTACCTGTTTCGCCAAATAGGCACACATACACCACATATGTCAGTTAGTGATAAAATAATTGACATTTGTTGTCGTAGGAACGATAAATGGTCCGAAGAAGTAAAGCTTAGAGTGTGTGGTGCTGTTAGCGACTTACATGCTGCCGATCCTCGGTACCATGTTGACTGTAGGTCGAAATTTACGAATCCCAAATCGGTAGAATCAGCTGCAAAACAGAAAATTGATCTTTCGTCACCACAAAGTCAGGTGATACAATCTGTCATATCTTAAATGAAAAATGACACATCCTCACGTGGAGTTCTGTCGATTTTTTTTTATCTTTATCTGCAATCTGGTGGGACTTACAATTCCCGTCGATCATTTGTGTCTGATCTAGTCGATAGCTGCGGAGATGACATTTTGGTGTTGTCTTCCCCGGGAATCGCCACCGTTTTGGCAGACAAATCCAGAGCTGGCACCTTACTTAGGCACGTTGAAGACTCGGGTGATGACAATATTGACAGTTCCATAAAGATTCTCAGTAAAGCAATTGGCAAAGAAATCAAATATATCGATCATGACAAAGATAACTACGCCACTGATGTTAACAGCGAGAGCGTATCCTCGTTTGGAAGTGTTACACTTCTCACATTACTAAGTCGTGTAGCTCCACAGTTGGACCACACATTACCTGCTCTGATGACAGGAAACATTGTGACATCAGCGTTGTGTGGAAAATACACACTGCTTCAAATTTAGTTGGCAAAGCTCTTAAGAGATTCTAAAGAGTTGGTAAAAAACATGCATGATTTTGTGTTACATGCTCATATGACGAACTATTGAGATTCAAAAAATCTGCGGCAGCTCTGGCTGCAAAGAATGCAAATGATACACCAATTTCGGATGGCAACAATGGCCTCATACAAGTGGTTGTTGACAACTTTGATGCTGAAATTGCTTCTCAAAATGGGAAGACAAGCACCCATTCATTGGCAATCGTGATGGCTCAAAAGGACAATAATGATTCCTTTGAGTCTCAGACGATCCCGAGATTGAAAAAGTCAGATATGACAAAACCAACAGAGTACGAACCGGATGTTGTGCGTTTCAATGGACCCAAACGACCCGACATGCCCGCATCACATGTACGAAACACTGTTCCCCTTCTTTCAACATTGTGTCACAGTGCAATGTCATTACGCAGAGCGATAGAACTTGACTTCGCATTTTTGAAAGATATGGTCAGTGACCAGAACTGTCCGGAGTTCAATGGGTATAATAACCGCATGTCGAGAGACTCGGGTCAAGCAACGAACCCAAAAACGAACGCAGCATACCTCACTCTAAAAGACATGACACCTGCTGATCCAGACACTATCATGACAGCTATGGAAAAGGCAGAGCAACTATCGTCAGATGCAGGACAGCCGTTCACTATATTTACTGCCGACCAGCAGTTATACAAGATAGCAGTTCAGGTGTTATGGTCTTATCCAGACAAATTCGTGGCATTTGTTCCTCGATTGGGTGGTATGTATTTGCTCATGAGTTTCATTGGTTCAGTTGGAATGCTCATGGCCAATATTGGACTTTCAGATATACTTCAGTCAGTATTCTGTGGGGTTGAAAAGATGTTGACTGGGAAAAAGATTCCAATGAATATGAGAGCCATGCGTTTGTTATCAGAAGAACTTTTGCGAATAGCTTTCGAGAATAATGATTTGCAATGTGCAGAAGATTTATTTGCATTGCTCGAAGAGAATGCGTGCAAGTAGGTGAAAATTGGGGATACCAGGACACGTGTACAAAAAACTGTGCACGTACATGTACGTGTACCCCCAAAGGGATTCAGTGTTAAATCGTGTACAGAGTGTAAAAAGCGTTGTTTATACACGATGTCCCAGAATCCCCACAAGCAGTTATCGCGTTCCAGACCGTTCAAGCAGCAGTTGTCGAACGAGTGCAAATTCGAAATATTCACTCGGAAGGAAAAATGTACGAAATTCGAAGAAAACATCAATTTAAAAAATCTTCTTGATATTGCCATTGCAGATTAGACCTTCGATTGATCGTTGGCGAACACTGGCAAAAACGCTTTGGGGATTCTAGGACAGCATCAAAAATGCGTTTTGGGAATTCTGAGACACCGACGTTCACGATCGCGTTCTAGACGGTTGAGGGTGCGATCCGATCGGTAAAAAATGATTGAGGATTCTAGGACAGGAAAAATTGATTTCAGAACGTTTTCTCGACGTTCGCCAACAGTGTAAAGTGGGTGTAAAGTGGAGTTACCCATCGTAGGATTTTCCAAACTCGACAGGAAAAAACCCTCAAGTTTAGAAAATTAGAACCGATGGAAATCGTCTCTCCATGTTTACCATTGCGGTGGCGCGATCGACTGCCGAGGAAATCATTGGAGGGAACTGATGAAAACGTGAAATTCTCGCGAGTTTTGTGAGGTGAATCGTAATAGAAATCGTTTTTGTCAAGTTTTCTTTCATTTCTACTTAGTCACTTTGTTGTGATTAGGCTGGCGCATGCATTTCACTGAAAAACGAACTGATGATTGTAGCACGCATTTTAAAGTGATCTTTACTGTATAAAACTTACTGAGAACTCCATTTGTCACGCTTGAAATGTATTACGGGTTTTCATTCAATTAATCAATTGTCAGTTAAATCGTTTAACTAAAAACTATTCTATGGATGAAAGCGGAAACAGTACTATTTATTTATTGGTGTTTCAGGTCACATATTTATGCACAATGGCTAATCATGGCCGTGACTGTTTTACAGGTGGAGGAAGCTGGAGTACCCGGGAGAGAACCACCGAGCAACGACGAGCAGCTGCCAGCTCCCCAACATCGTAACTCCGCGCTGCAACACAAGCAGGGTTAGATTGGTTGAAGACATGTGTACCATCGGCGGACAGTACGCCTTAGTACAAGGCATCATTGTGCCCCCATGTGGGCAATGGAGATGAAGTGTCTTGCCTAAGGACACAACGCGGTTGCCACAGGTGGGATTCAAACCGAGGTCCTCACGGCTTGCAGCCTGCACCTCTACCTACTGAGCCACCGCGCTCCCCAGTGGAAACAGTTCAAAAGATTAATTGATGTTATTTTGAAAAGCGCTACATTTACTGACGTGTTTTATTCGAGATTTTAATTATTCATGTTTTCTATACTAACCGCTTGAGCGATATAACAGGTTTGAAAGAGCAAATTTATTTTTATCAAATGGTTTTATTTTAGAATGATTCAAAGTCTGAGTCTGGTGTTATGTTTTTTTTTAATTGGAAACTACATTGTTACTTCAAAACGGCATTTTTGCTTTTTGACGATGTGAAAAATCTGTTTTAAACCATTTTACGAATGAAAATGAACCGGTTTTCAAATGATTAAGTAATCTCTTTCTAATTTTAACACGTTTGAAACGGATGTTATTTTAAGATTATAACCATCTATCGACGTTTTCATTTTGTAAAATGCTTTTCCCTCAGCTGGTTTTAGTTATTATATATTAAAGACAGAAGATTCTATTTACTTAAAAACATAAAAATAACTATATCTAATTTTGAGAATAATAAAATAACTGACGTTACTACGCTCTAAAAAGGAAATATTATTAATCGTGAGAACAAAAATGTTTCTACACATCAAAGATTCTAAGCAAAGAGACGAACATCTTGACGAATATGAACATGTCAAGAAGGGTATTCGATCAAAGGATAGAAGTAGATGATTGGGAGAGATGGAATTAAGACGAGAGACCACCAAACTATTTAAACCCGTGACGGAGGTTCAGGAACGAAGCAAGAAGGAGATCATTGAAGAACTGAGGCCTATAAAAGAGAGTTCTTTGAGAACGGGTTCGTTGCCTGATAATTTTATAAGGGTGTTTTCCTTTCAAATATCACCACCGGATTACGTTCCCATGAGAATCAAAACCGATGTGAGCGAGAGCGATGATGCAGCTTCGATTATCACCCCTGATAGCGTCCCGTCGTCCGAGGATGGTGGTAAGAGAGATCTGTTGTATGGAATTTACATGGATTCGAGCGTTAGGACTTTCGTGGGTGACACTGAAGTGCTCGAGGATGATGAGAATTTAATCGTCGGTTCGAATAGGTATGAATTAACTCCTGGACTGCGCAAATTGCTCCTTTTCGACAAGCCTGAAGATTACACAGATCAGGATTTCGACAATTACGGTGACATTCTGGTTCAGACTCACGCCATGAAGAGAAATAACGATGCCAGAGAAGCGAGACCCAAGGCTAACAGAGGTTACAAGTGGACGAAGTTGGTGAAACCCATATGGGATATGAATAAGAAATCCATCGAATCAGTGGCTGGAAAAAGAGTGAGAACCACTTTTCTTCCGAGCGATTCTGACGCTCTGTCTGAGAGATTGAAATTGTTGAGGGCTAGTCGGCGAGCTGGTAATACTGGAGTGGATAATGAGATAGTGAGCATATGCGACAAATTGTTGAGGCAGAAGGTCTTGAATAGACAAGATTTTTAAAGGTTGATGAACGAATTGAAGGATTGATATATATATAATAAGTAGAGAGAATAAACAAAAAATAGATAAATAAAAAACAGTAAATCTACACTAGAAATAATAAAAGTGTTTAAACAACAAACGATTTACAAGTGAAAAAAAACCAAACATATATTATAAAATAAAAATATGTTGGTATAAAGAACAGGGGATACGTTCGAACTTACGTTCAAGACGCTTCTGGCATTAGTTGATTCTATAATGCGAGCGTTCACGAGCAATGCAGGTAGAAAACTTGCATCAACCGCGTTTGAGGTGAAGAAAGTCGCTTCCGAAGCTAGTGGTAGGATCGCTTCTGTAGCTGGCAAGAGGGCAGCCGACGCGCTGATCGGCAAGTTGATAGTCCGCAGGCGAAGCGAGCTACGTTAGAACGATCGCCGAAAAGTTGGAAAGATTTTAAGGATGCTGTGGTACCCATACAAGATTTAGCCAAAATGATGAATGGATCTGCATTGAAGAGAACTCGCGACGGTGTAATATAAATAATAATATTTATAAAACTGAGTTTGAAAAAACATAAAAATTGTGTTTGAAAATCTAAAAATTAACAAAAAAAAATATAAAAGATGAACATCAAAGATATGTCTTGGAACGATGCCGCGACCAAGAGTTCGAATAATGAGTTCTTTCCCAAAAGCATAAGAGGCTTGATAGTGGGAAAATCGAATTGTGGAAAGACCAATCTGTTGATGAATCTGTTGTCGCAACCCGACTGGTTGGATTACGACAGATTATTCGTGTTTGGCAAGAGTTTGTTTCAACCCGAATACAGATTGCTTCGAGAGTGCATGGATCGTAGATTGCCCAAGGATGTCATAGCCAGAATTTTTGACAGTAGGGAGGAATTCGACAAAAGTGAAGCTTCTCTTTCGACCATTTTGGACAGTGCAGCGATGGAATTGATGAAGGGAAATGCATCTTCGAACTTCGAGTGTCATTTTATGAGAACGCTAGCGATGTTCCGGATCCTAGAGAATTGAAATCGGAAGATAAGAATCTCATGATTTTCGATGATCTGCTTTTGGAGAGACAGAACCAATGCGAATCGTATTATGTTAGGGGTCGTCACTGCAACGTGGACTGTTTCTACCTGTCACAGATTTATTTTCGACTGCCCAGACAGACGATAAGGGAGAATGCTAATTTCCTGTGTCTCTTTCTCCAGGATCTCAAGAATCTCAATCACATCTACGGAGATCACGTCGCAAATGACATGAGCATAGCAGAATTCAGGAGATTCTGCAAGAGGGTTTGGGATGGAGGACTTTACAATTCCGTCGTGATCGATTTCACTAGCGAATTTAATCGTGGAAAATATCAGAGCCGATTCGACAAGTTTTATGTTTCTGATGTTAATAAAATAGAGAGCGAAAACAAAAAATTAGAAAATAATAATAAATCATCAATAATTTAGTTTTGAAAAAAATAAATAAAAATAAAAATATAATGTTCGAACAAGGAGAATTGTTAGAACGGATAGCCGAGAATACAGCTGCAAAACAATCCATTCAGCGATTGATGATAAAAGAGGGTTGACGGTGAAATTGAGTTGCGATCAGTTGAAATGCAATTTGAGAATGAAAGGTGGTTTCCTACTGCTATTGACAGGACTCGCCACAAATTGCTCTTTGCTGCAAAAGCATTGCCCTTTCTCTGGCATGGGAGCTCTCTCTGGACTTGCAAGTTCGGCAGTTGAGAAATTAATGGGTGGCAGTGGACTGTTTTTGAAGAAGGGAGGAGTCATGTGTTACGTTGACATAGTCGATAACAGTGGAGGATTGCATCTAAGTCACCCCACAGGTGTCAACCACTTTTTCAGTGGAAACGGTCTTTATCTGAAGGAAGGAAAGAAGGTATTCGGTGAGGATTTGCTGTTTGGTGAGAATTCGATGTTTAAGGATATACCAATATTGAGTATGTTATTATAAAGTAAAAAATTATATAATTATATAAAATATAAATTATAGAAAGTATAAAAAATAATATATAAAAAAAAAATGGATAAAAAGGTAGACTTTTTTTTTAACGATAATGATGAATATCACGGGAGAGAATGGGAAAAAGATGTGGAAAAACAAATGGACGCTAATGAGTGTTGCCTAGAGATGCACCACATTCGTTCATAAGTATGATAAAGAGAAACAAATGTGTTGTTATAAAAAAACGTAATATATCACAAAAAAGAAAAGAAGAATCGACGCTGAAATTTGAGAAAAAAGGAGACATAATTATGATATATATGGGCGATAGTGAAGAAGAAGAAGAAGAAGAAGAAGAAGAAGAAGAAGAAGAAGAAGAAGAAGAAGAAGAAGAAGAAGGAGAAGAAGAAGAAGGAGGAGGAGGAGGAAAACAAAAAAATGTAATGAGATCTAGAGATGTTCAACCTCTCTAGATCTCATTACTTTGTTTTTCCCCCTTCTTCTTAGCTAAAAATCAATCTCTCTATTGTTTTGTATATTTCCAAGTCCGTTATTAGCATGCTGACAGTCGTGTCTTCTCCTTTCTCGCAAATGTGTTGAATGTTTATCTTTACTTTTGCAAGTTTTTTTACTTCAGTCAACGCACTCTCACCACCCGATTTGTTCATGAGTTCAAGAGAGATTTTTGGATATATGTAACTTCTGTAGGGCAACGACAAATCGCTCTTCTCAAATTCTCTGTCTTCGGCGACGATGATATTCTGTAGATCACTTTTGTACCCGTAAAACAAATTGAGCTTGGCTTCATCCAATTTCAAAGGCATGCTATAATTGTACGCATTTGTGCTGGAAGCCCTTCGTCTCGACCTCGTTCAATTCGATGGTGTCGTGTCGTTGTAATCTGTGGATTTTAAAACTGAGTTTCTTACACGTTTCGACTCGTTTCAATTTCAGTTCACATCTTTTAGGTGTTGTTGTCATGATCGATTATTTCTTGTTTTTTTTTGTTTTATGAATTATTGCAAATAATATATATTTTTTCAATTTTGTGTTTAAATAATAATTTGTTAAAAAAGTTTGTTTTTTTCTCTTTATATATATACAAAAAAGTTTTTAATTTTAATTTTCTTCAATGTGAATTTTTTTTTTGTAAAAGTGTTTTTATCTCCTTATATATATAAATAAAAGGTTTAAATTTTAACGTCTTTTTCTCATATTAATTTAATTTTTTCTCATGTTAAGGAACACAAAAATCGATTAATCTTTTTTTTTTGTTTTTTTGAACTTTGTGTTTTAAATAATAATTTGTTAAAAAAGTTTATTTTTTTCTCTCTATATATATACAAATAAGTTTTTAATTTTAATTTTCTTTAATGTGAATTTTTTTGTAAAAGTGTTTTTTTTTCTCTTTATATATAAATAAAAAGTTTAAATTTTAATGTCCTTTTTTCTCGTATTAATTCAATTTTTTTTCACATTAAGGAACATAAAAAAATTGATTAATTTCATCAAAAAAAATTTTTGAGGGAATTAAAATATATATATAAAGACTATCTTAAAACTTTTTTAACAAATTATTATTTAAATACAAAATTCAAAAAAATATTCTTACAAATGAAGCAAACAAATAAAAAAATGGAAAATTTAGATGAGTATAACATACCTCAGTTAAACGAGATTTGTAAAAAATTAAAAATTCCAAATTTCAGAAATCATAGAACCAAATCAAAAAAATTAAAATCATACAGGAGTATCATTCGCAAGGCGATGGAAAGAAAAAAATCGAAAGATCGAAAGTGAACAAACTTAAACAGATTCGAATTGCGAAAAAATAAGCCGATTGCAGTAACACCTCATGATAGAAAACGAAACACAGAGCATGGTAAAAAACTTAGAGAGATACTTGAGAAGTTAAGTAGTTTCCTCGATGAAAAGGCAAACGAAATGCCGATAGCAATGACGTCAAAAAACGTTTCGGTTGCGAAAAATGAGAAAAAAATGTGGCAAAGGGAATCAAAATGTCGATGTTGAAAAAAGAAAACCTGTTTCGGTTGCGAAAAATAAGAAGATGATCAAGTGAAAAGCCATTGAAGAACTTCAAGTTTCAAAAGAAAATAAAACAACTAAAACGAAAACGAGTGAGGAGGTTCCGAATTTTGACAAACAAGATATATCAAATGAAATTCGATGAGCAATTGACGAAGGGAAAGGAGAGGAATATGTAGCATGACTCATCATGGAAGCATTCCAATTGAATCCCATAGAATGGGAGAGTGTGATCAAAGGTGTTTTTAAAACTTTCAACGTGGTTCCCTCGTTCAAGAAAGTCGATCCGAAATTGTTCATGGAACGGGTGAAGAAAAAAGTATTGAAATTGTTTCAGGAACATGTGGACATGGGACTAAAAATTAATATGATACGCCATTGCTTGGTGAATAAAATCGACGTGAACTGCTGCGAGAGCATCGTGAGAAATGCATATTTTAGATCCAACGTCCAACCCGTATTTCGAGGTTCAGATTTATAGGACGTTTTCGAAATGATGAAAGACATCTTTTGCGAACTATCAACATGAAGGTAGTAATTGGACGTTTGAAGAGGTGTCGAATCTCGAAATTCATCTGACTAAAAACGATTCATTGAAAGCATCTTCTTACGTGGAATTACCATATTTCTTAGCTAAAAAAAAGTCGTGGTCAACGTGAAAAATAAAGATGATCAGTGTTTTAAATGGGCAGTTACCTCCGCTTTATCCCCCATCAAAATCCATCCCGAGAGAGTTTCTCATTAAGAGGAGACTTGTAAAAATCTCAATTGGACCGGAGTGACTTTTCCAACGCCATTAAAATACATCGAACGTTTCAAGGTTCAAAATCCCACTGTAGTGGTGAACATCTTGGGATATGACAAGGAAAAACGAATGATCTATCCTCTCAGACAGACTTCGTATCTCGGAAGTGAAAAGACAATTATTTTATTATTGATTTCAAACTGTGACAGTCAACATTATTGTTGGGTTACAATTCCGAGCCGATTACTGTGGAGCCAGAGTAGTAAACATAAAGAAAAGATAAATTTATGTTGTAACTGCATGAACGCGTTTCACAGCGAAAAAACGTTAGCAAAACATCAGGAATATTGCAACGAAAATCAAGGTGTCACCGTTGAAATGCCTAAGCCCAAAACCATCATGAACTTTCAAAATCACAATAGAAGATTAAAAGTACCATTCGTTGTGAACTCCGATGTTGAATACTTCACCGTGAAAATGAGTTCCTGCCAACCCATTGCTCTTCAAAGTTACGTTGAAAGATATCAAAAACACATGCCTTCCAGCTATTGCATTTACGTGAAATGCACTTTCGACTTGCAACACAATATGGGTCCCTTCATCTACACGAAACGGTGTGAAGACAATGATGTAGCTCAAAAGTTTGTGGAAGAGTTAGAATCGAAAATTCAAATTTTATATGATAAATTCAAAACACCGGCGAAAATGATCATCACGCAAGAGCAGCAGGACGAAAATAACAGAGCCATCGGATGTCACATATGCAGACAATCGTTCGATGAGAATTCAGAGGAAAATAAGAAGGTCAGAGACCACGATCATTACACAGGTCTGTATCATGGTCCGGCTCACAGCAAGTGTAATTTAAAATATCGAGACGTCACTTTCTATCTGGTGATATTACACAATCTCTCGGGTTACGACACTCATCTGTTCGTGAAAATCTCGGCACCTCCCATGAAGAATTAACTTGCATCACGAACAGTGAAGAAAGATACATTACCTTCACGAAATGGAAGCTCGTTGAGAAGAAGGGAGTAATCGACGTTGGAAGAAAAAACAAAATCCATTCATAGTGGCATACGTTTCATCGACAGTTTTAAATTCATATTGACTGCTCTGGAAAAATTAGTCACTAACATGAGCAAGGATAAATTTAAAATTATGAGCGAACACTTCGGAGAACGAGTAGATGTCATATTGAGGAAAGGAGTCTATCCTTACGATTACATGGATGGAACCGGAAGAGATGCAAAAATGGAGAGACTATCCTTGCATTTTAGAAGTCGAGTTGAACTATCCAGAAGAGTTACACGATCTACACAACGATTATCCACTAGCTCCTGAACGAATGGAACCAATCGAAGGAGACAACAAAAAACTCATTCCCAATTTATTTAACAAACATAAGTACGTCGTCTACAGCGAGAATTTGAAACAATACATCAATTACGGGATATAATTAGTCGACATACATTGCGTCATTCAATTCGACGAAGAGCCTTGGATGAAAAAATACATGAATCTCAACACGAATCTCAGAATTCGGGCCGAGAACGATTTTGAAAAAGATTTCTTCAAACTCATGAACAACTGTGTGTACGGTAAATCGATGGAAAACATCAGGAAGAGAACAGACATTCGACTCGTCACGTCTGAGAGAAAAGCTAAACAATTAGTGGCAAAACCCAATTACAGACACTGAACCATATTCGACGAAAATCTAGTGGGCGTTTACATGCAAAAGACACACCTGAAGTTTGACAAACCCTATTATCTCGGACCGATCATCTTAGATATCAGCAAGTGATTGATGCACGAGTTTCACTATGATTACGTCAAATGGAAATTTGGTGAGACAGCTAAACTACTGTTCGCGTCACAGACAGTTTAGTTTATAGAGACAAAAGACGTCTACCGAGATATATCTCGACGGGCTGTGTGGTTCGACATGAGCAATTATCCCATCAATCACCCGTCCAACATTCAATCGAACGACAACAAGAAGGTGTTGGGTAAATTTAAGGATGAGAGCGGCGGTAAACAAATCGTCGAATTCGTGGGCTTGAGCCCCAAACTGTATGCTTATCGTCTAGAAGGTGAAGAGATCAAGAAGTGTAAAGGGGTTAAAGCATGCGTGGTGAAGAGAAACATCTCTTTTTGAGAGTATAAAAATTGTCTGTTCAGAAGTGGTCCAGTGTACAAGACTATGAAATCGATTCGAAGCGACAATCACGACTTGTATACCGAAGTAGACAACAAGATTTTGTTGATGGCTGACGACGATAAGAGATTCGTGTTAGACTATAAAATAAGCACTTCGGCACTTGGACATTGGACTTTGGATATGATTAAGGATGACAGGATTCTAGAAAATCAAGAGGAATTAATCAGATTCCAGATTATGGAAGTCAATAGAGACATCGAGAGAGTTAGTTTAAAAAGAAAAAAATAAAAAAAATAACGTAATTTTAGTGAATTATAATAAAATAAATAAATAAAAAATATATATATATATACATTTATGAATAAGAAAATACAGATATCCAGAGGAGGTGTCATCTTACCTAACGAACCCCTATCCAACATCGATCTGCCAAATGCGGTGAAGGATTTGAAAATCAAAGATTTTCTAGGCGTGTTTTCCACAGATGCCTTGCCAAAGAGAAGACCTCGACAATCGGAATGTGCAATTTTAAACCTGGACGATTTATCGGGTGAAGGCACTCACTGGGTGGCGTGGTTCAAGAATGGGAAGAAGAATTATTATTTTGACGGCTACGGAATCTCCTCACTGAAAAAAATAAAGAACTATTTCAACGAGTGGTTCGTTACAAGACGGAACGAGTGCAATCGCTGGATCAAGTGTTTTGCAGTCACCTGTGTCTCTAAGTTCTCAAGAGATGGTCGGAAGGAAATCATTTTCAAGACATTCTCAGCGATTTACATTAGAGAGAGATTTTTTTTTTCATGGTATATATATAAAGGTAAAAAAAATATTTAAAAAACTTAATCAAATAAGACAAAAAAAAATAAAAATAAGTGAAATAATTCATTTTTAAAAAACAGTGTTGAAATATATTTTTTAAAACAAAAACCTCAAAACAACATGCCAGTCGATAAATTTGGTAGAAGTGACGACGAAAGTCGACCCAAAAAGAAGAGGAAGACGCTTGAAGTTGGCGATGGTTACAACGTTGCCAACTTGGACGAACATTACGTTTGGAGATACAAACCTCGAGAGGAACCTTTGAACATGAACGATAAGAAGCTCTACAATCTTCCCGAGCTGATAGATCTTGCAGATGCGGCGACTAAAAAATACATCGACAGGGGGAATGCAGATTTCAAACGAATTATGCTAGATAATTACGTGGATAAAGCCATGTCCGATGATCTCGATCTGAAATCCAAATGTTTGGTGAATGTCGCGAATACAACAGATTCCACCGATGCCACGACCAAGAAATACGCAGACTACTCTCACGCGCGATTCAGCGAACATCTAAGAAGTAGATACATTCAGAAAATGATGCAATCGGAACTGAACGCCAATTCTAACAAGATAACAAATGTGGCCACTCCCATGAATCCCAAGGATGTGGCGACCAAACACTATGTAGATCTGGAACTGAGCAAGTCTGACAGACGAGAAATGAAATCGGATCTGAAGATATTGAATCTGTTGAAGATCAACGATGCAGGCATGGACTCCACCGTGGTCAACAAGGTCTACATGGATTCCGCCGTGATATGATCTCAAGAATACATAGAATCGCAAGTGGATGATCTCGACCTGAACAAACAATCTGGCAAAACCACAGAGGGTGGCATCAACATGAATGGTCAGAATTTTTTCGGTCTTGATCACGATCCTGAATTTGATTCCAGCGCAGTCAGCAGGAAGTACAACTCAGTCTGGAGAGAGGGCGACAATATGGAAGGTAAACTAGACATGGGCGGACACGCGCTCACGAATCTGCCATATCCCGTGCACATGTCGGACACCTGCTCCCTGATTTCAGTGGTGGAGAAAGTCAAATATGCTAGGCAATTAATCACCGTGTGGGCCGAGGAGAACGGCGCGTTAGAGGAAGGAAAAGCTGAGTGGTCTTTCAGAAACGGAAGTAGCGGATCACAACATGGTGAGGAGGGATATCCCATGCTGTTGGGAGGTGAAATCATTTGAATGGGTCTAGCTTCCACAGATTTGAATAATAGAGCTGTTGTCAATCTCACGGTGAATGGAGTAGAGAGCAATAAGAGATACAGCGTCAAAAAGACCGATAATCAACACTAGAATGTTAGCATGTTCGGCATACCTCTCAAAGTGAACGCCGGAGACAGGATTAATTTCAAGACGAAAACCAATAATCCCAAAGCCGTCACTTCCATGGTGAGCCTACTGATCGAACTAGATCCTCTGAACAAACAGTGAACGTGCGGAAATAATTAATTAAAAATAATGAGTAATTAGTAAAAACAAAAAAAAAACAAAAAAAAATAAAAAGTAATGAGATTTAGAAAGATGTTCAATCTCTCTTGATCTCATTACTTTTTATTTTTTTTTTATTTTGTTTTAATACGTTATGTCTCATAATGTTTCATCTCGTGAAATTGGATCACCTATCTCGAAACATGCGTCAACATCTATTTTAGCATTTCAAAGAGCTTTTATAAATTCTCGAAAAGCAGTTGGTCCTCTATACGTCAATGTGTCTAAAAGTTTTCTGTTCTTATCTTCTATAAAGATTTTACTTTTGATTTCCCGTCTCATATAATCGGTCAATATCAAAGGTTCTGTTTCGACTAAAGTGTCTGGACTTATTGCTAGCGAATCTTGTGAAATATTTTTAATCAAACCACGTCTGTTTCTTCTCAAGTACTCTCTTTATCATTCATTTTTTTGTAATTATTTTTTTTTTAATTTCATTTATAATTTTTTTTTCTTTCTTTTTTTCTTTTCTTCACACACATCTCTCATTGAACGATTGACATCTTATTTCCATCCAATTCGAATTGTAATTCTCTATCTGACAGGACCAGGGCAAAGGCTTTGTTTTTTTTTTACACGTTCCTATCGAATTGCATCTTAATCTGAATGTCTAAGACGCTACTCTTAAGTCATTCGCTCTGTTTACTGACGTCGAATACGAACATGGGATACATCGACTTGTATTCACCAGGACATATATTATGGTTGCTCATCAATTCGTCCAGACCGTGATAGTTCTTTCTAAAATCTGCGGCATCGCCATACAGTCTGCAGAAATCGTTCTTGTCGAATGATGCATTGTAATCGATTGCTGGATATCTCGTGGTCTTCAGAAACACTTGCATGTTTCTCAAACTGCAGTGATTGAACAGCGACGCATTCTTTTCTTGAGACCCGTCCGTATCGGTCTGAAACGTGACCACGATGAAACACGGTCTCTTGAAAGCAGATTTCACGGTCAATCTCCAATCAAAGTGATTCATGGAGAGCGGAATGCTAGCCTTATCACACTGTCTCATTCTAAATCCCACGGGTAATGTACTCTTGGATTCTATGATCTTGTAGAGATGCATTTTTTCCACGATTGAAGGCTGCACATGCGGAATGAACCACGATATCTTGTGTAGAGTTAACTTAGCTGCATCGGTTGCGGGGAGTCTCACTATCGCATCGTTGTTTCCCTTTCGAATCAACGTCAGATTGTGTTTGAATCTTGTAATCGTCCGCGAATCCGAAGATGTGTTTCAAAGGTATCCTGAACGAAAATGTTCCTTTGGGTCTGGACGTCTTGCGACATACTCGAATCTCGCGGCGACGCCAACGTTAGCGGAGCCAACATCCACGATGGTGTCTTTCACCCACAACTGATTAAGTCCCTTGGATTTCGAAAAATCATCCGGATACGTCAAAAGTCCAAACATCATGGTGGCCTGACCGGGATGAAACACAGATTCTATCTCTTGTCCGGATAGCAAGTATTTTATATTTACTGAATAATAGATGTATGATGCCATTACTGGCTAGAGCAATCATGTCATCGTCGGCGTATTCGGTCCCATCTACCTTGGTGAGACATCCCTGCACCACTATGTAACTCTCGCTAGGATGAACAAATAGATCTTGGGTTTCGACGTTGATTCTTATCTCTCCAGCATTGTTCATACTCGTTCCGGTTATCGGTTTGTATTCGTGAACCTCGTATTCTAGAATACTTTCGTCTTTCACTATGCTTTGTACTATATCTAGTATATTTGCCATTTTTGAAGGGTTTTTTTGTTGTTTGTTTATTAGTTAGCTTGCTTTTCTTTTCTAAAAAATAGTTTTAGTTATTTTTTTATTAGTATTATTATTTTTTCTCTCCTTTCTATATATATATGTGTAAACAAGAAAATGTTAAAGAGAGTAAATATATTTTTTTTTTCTTTATTAAAACTTCGTCTTCTGCAATTGTTGTTTGTAAACTTTCTGATGATCTCTTCACCATCCAAAGCTTCGATTTTGTAAGTCACCGGATCGGTGTGAAATATTCTGATTGTCATGAAGATTTCTGAGGTCCATCAAGGAGTGTAAACCTTTTCAAAGTGCTTCTTATAAGCGTAGATTCTCACTCGATCGCCAACCGCAAATTTTGGCGGTCTAGATTTCTTCCTGATCTTAGATCTCTCGGGATATAGATTTGCGTAGACCCGTTTTTCGTTTCGAGGATCGCTAGCTTCCGCAGGAGTCATCTTGATCGATCTGTGTCGTGTGTTGTTGTAATCTTCGACCAGACCGTTCAGAGCGTATATGTATTTCTTGGTCGAATTCGCCGTGAAGTACCTGTGCATCTTTTCCTTCATCGTTCGATTCCAATGTTCCAAGGCGCTGGCTTTCTCTTCATTTTCAATCGAGTAGAGGTCGACCAATCGACGAACGTCCTTATTGTAGAATTCCTTCCCCTTATCCACCCACAATTATTAGGTTTTCGAGAAAACGAGCCGAACACGCTCTTCAGAGCCTCGGCGACGCAAGGTCCCGATTTATTCTTCAAAGCTCTGATCCAACCGTATTTGGAAAACACGTCGATGACCGTCAGTAGATATTTGACGCCCTCATTCCACCTCGAAAACGATCTCACGTCAACCAAGTCGGTGGACCAAATGTCATCCAGACCCTTCACGAACACCCTTCTCTTTCAAAATTTACGCATGATGGGTTTGTGTAACTCCTCGGCCAATTCGCTCATCAATAATCGTTTCTTCTTCTTTTTCCGAAGCGCTTTATTTTAATGCCCCATCCGAATCGACATTTTGCACCAATGAATTTGCCGATCAGTGAACGTTCTAACTTCTCTCTACTGGTCGGATTCGATATGTCCCTCAATTTCGCCAATATGTTTTTATTGCAGACGTCATTGCGAGTCTTGGTGTCGGGATGTCTAGTGTAGATCGTGATCATACATGGCCGCGTCCACCCTATTCACAGGTTTGCTCCAAGATTTAGGAGTCAGATCAGCATTGAGTCTCTTGTTCAATTTTGTTCCGGGTCCCGTGAAACTGTGACTCGGCAGATGCATTTCAAAAGGAAGATTATTGATCATTTGATTCGCGATGCCTTTGCCTCTGCTCGTTTTTTTTTTTTTTTTTTTTTTGACGAATCGAGTCTTGATCGAACCACACACATTGCAAATTCCGTGAAGCATCTGTCTGTCGTTTTTAGTTCGTACTTCTCGAGAATTACCCGTCTCGGTAACTCTCTTACACTTTACGCAATACATTTTTTGAGGGTCATTTAAATTAATTTCGTATTTATTTTTTATTTTATATATAAATTTAATATTTTTTTTTTTTAAATTCTGTTCTTATTATATGTATATATATATTTTTTCAATTGCTGCTCTTGAGTTCTATCAACTTACCGAATTCCTCCCTGGCCTCTTTCCTCCCCCTTTCCACGAGAGAATCCTTCATCTCTTACTTGATGATCTGACTGACGAGTCTTGATTCTCACGGCTTCTTTCATAGCATCGTATTTCGTTTTCTCGCCCAATATCATGAAGTATTCTCCATCCGATATCCTACCATCTTTCAACGCCATCAAGATCATTTCAGATATCGTGTCGATCTTGGAGTCGCCCAAGACGCGAATCTTTTCATGTTTCTTAGCCTTCAGATATAGTTTCCTGCTCAAAAAGTTTCTGACCGTGCTAAACAATCCGGCTGTGAGAGCCACTCCTTCTATGGTCAACACGATCGGGAAGCCGGCCGCGGTCGACAACAATCCGAACCCGGCTGCATGTAAACCCATGGAAATCGTGATGAGTGTCGTGTTGACCGCGTTGATGAATTTCACGAGGCGCGAATACATCTTAAGAGAATGACAAGAATCTCTCTTGAGTCAGATACAATTGGATTCTACTGATTTGATCGATGCGATACCTCTCTCCTCTTTCTTCTTCTCCTTGCGATGCGCCGTTGGCAAAACGCCGTTCGGCTTCTCATCCTCGTCGTCATCTTACATCGGATACAATTTATTTCTGGTTCTCATTTTTGTGTAAGTTTTTTTCTTTCTAATATTAGATAAAAGTTATGCGTGTATTTATTTTTATTTTCTATTCTGCCTTATTTATATCAACGAGAAAACTTAGTCGTATGCTCTCTCCAGCAATAATTTCAAGACGCATCCTTTGTCTTCTAAAGTCAGACTTCTATGAGCCAATTTCATTTCTTCCGAACCGGTGGGCTTGTCTCGCCCCTTAGAGAAGACTAATCTCCTCCAAAACCTGATCACGTCGTCGAATCGAACGCCAGTTCGAAATACTTGACGACCATATCTTCCCTTTCCATCGTCAGACACGAATGATCCTCGTGATCGAAGTCTAGATGATCCTGACACCCGACGCATCGTTCTAACAAGAGGTGACCTAGTTGTTTGTTCACGCAGAATGCGTAGGCTCTCATCAGCATGTTTAAAAGAAACTTTGCTCTAATAATCTGGGAAACGTTCATGATTTACGTATATTTTATTATCTATTCGATTCGATATTTATTTTTTTCAAATAACTATTTATTTATATTTTTTTTCTCCTATATATATATATATCAATCACTTTTTTATTTCCTCTTGTGAATTTCGTGATTCTATTACGATTCACCTCACAAAACTCGCGAGGATTTCACGTTTTCGTCAGTTCCCTCCAATGATTTCCTCGGCGATCGATCGCATCACTGTGATGGTAAACGTGGAGAGACGATTTCCACCGGTTCTAATTTTCCAAACTCGAGGGTTTTCTCCTGTCGAGTTTGGATAATCCTACGATGGGTAACTCCACTTTACACCGTTGGCGAACGTCGAGAAAACGTTTTGAGATCGATTTTTCCTGTCCTAAAATCCCCAATCGTTTTTTACCGATCGGATCGCACCCTGAACCGTCTGGAACGCGATCGCGAACGTCGGTGTCTCAGAATTCCCAAAACGCATTTTTGATGCTGTCCTAGAATCCCCAAAGCGTTTTTTGCCGACGTTCGCCAACGATCGATCGAAAGTCTAATCTGCGATGGCAACATCGAGAAGATTTTTTAAATTGATGTTTTCTTCGAATTTCGTACATTTTTCCTTCCAAGTGAATATTTCGAATTCGCACTCGTTCGACAACGGCTGTTTGAACGGTCTGGAACGCGATAACTGCTCATGGGGATTCTGGGAGATCCTGTATAAACAACGTTTTTTACACTCTGTACACAATTTAACACTGAATCCCCATGGGGGTAAACGTACATGTACGTGTACGTGTACAGTTTTTTGTACATGTGTCTTGGTATCCCCAATTTTCACCTACTCGTGCAAAAGTCGCACGACAAAAATGTTGGTTGATGCCTTTTTGAAACTATGCTTCCTCATGATGTTGTACGTACGAGCGGAGAGAGAAGGTGACTGGCTTTTGCACATCGAAACTGTGAAAAGCATGCTTCCTTATTTCTTTGCTTGTGGTCATGCAATTTACGCAAGATATGGGCTTTACTATCTGCGGCAGATGCAAAATATGCCACCGGATATTTTATCTCATTTCTTGAAGGGAGAACCTGTGATGAGACACATACCTGGTCTATGCAATGGCATATGGACCGATATGTATATCGAAACTACCTTCATGCGATATGGCTATGGCAAATCCGGTATAATAGGGATCACATTAAAGCCAGAAACACTAAAAATCTGGGCATTGAGTTTGCATGCATGTGGGAAGTTAGCTACCGATATATCAAATTTGCGAGAAGATAGAGATAGTGACAAATTACAGGTCGCACATAAGGAATAGGCCAAGTCTAGAAATGCAAATGATTCTGTCGACCGTATGGGTCTGAGAACTAAACTAGGAATGACTGTGTATCGACCCGTTGGATCCAAACGGACACCCCGAGACCATAATTAACATCGCAACTGGTTAGATAGGTCCAACGTCTGTCAATGTCGATAAGATTGTCAGCCGCGGAGTTCAGAAAATGACGGAATTTGAATAGGCCTTCCCGAGTTGATTTTATGAGTCAATTTTGAAACCAGTACAAACTATGGCAATCTTGAAAAAGTAGCTGAAGGTTGGGGAGGTCAAAATATATGACACTAACCTCATTTATTCCAGAGTTATCAGACTTTTATGCAGTTCACGTGAATTTGATATCAATCATATCCATTCCTTTGAACTGTCACCACTACCAACCGCCATATTTGATGAATCCGGGGATATGCGCGTGTGCACATCAAAATCAGTATTGAAAAATGAAACAGTTGTTGAGAAACCCAAAAGAATGCCTGGTGTGGATAAGAAATCTGCAATTGTTATCGATGGCTGTGCACTGCTCTGGATACCTCATTGGCCCGTGTCTACCAAAACCAGACCGGCAACTGTTCTAGACTTCATTACAGCATTTAAAGACAACATCAAACAGAAGTTGCGATCGAGTGATGTGTATTTGGTATTTGACAGATATGTTGACTGCAGCACCAAGTGCGTGACAAGAGCACACAGAAAGGCCGATAGCTGTCGGGTGTTTCAACTTGTACCCACCTCCCTGCTACCACCACAAAAACATGTGCTGACCGTAGTGGAGAACAAACAGCAACTGATCTCCATTATATGTGATCAACTCACCACGGACAAAAGTTTTGCTGAGCAAAACACACGAACTCACAAACTTGTAATTACTGGCCAACATGATGTTCCGGTTGAGGTTAGTTATGGATCGGTGACAGATAGAGTAGATATGGCAACTAGTCACGATGAAACTGACAACATTATCGTTCAACAGGCAATATTGTTTGCTGCAGCTGAAAGTAATAACGTTGTGGTTGTTGCTGACGATACTGACGTCTATTTGTTTTTGGTGCATCACTACCTTCAACAACACTTGACGGTTGCAATGACTATGGAGTCACCAATCCATGGACGGGTGGTGATAGATATACCTGTCGCATACATACAAGAAAATTGTTCCTTAATTGCTCGCTGCTCATGCACTTTCCGGGTGCGATACTGTAGGGGGATACTTTGGAATCGGCAAAGGGCGTGTACTGAAGGTCTGCAAACTGGTGGGACACTGGAATCTCTTGGTGAGAATAACATGGAGATATCGGATGTTCTAGAACAAGCCACCAAGTTCATAGCATTATGCTATAGATCTCCTAAATCAACATCGATGTTCGATGCTCGTTTGTGCATATGGAGAACACAAATTGGGAATCCGACTGCAGCATCTGCTCCTAAATTGTGCAGCCTACCACCCACAACAGAGGCTTTTACTGAGAATGTCAAACGGGCCCACTTGCAAACTTGTATATGGAAGCATGCCCTTCAACCTAACCCACCGCAGATGGACCCTTCTCAGTGTATTTGGATTCGAGAAAGACGTGAATACAAAATCTTTGAACCCTGTGACAGTCGCGTCCAACTTCAAGCAAGCTGATGAAATACTGAAGATGATTAGGTGCACATGTTCGAGTAAAACATGCAAATATTCGAGGTGTAAGTGTAATGCAGCAAACATGGCTTGTACCATTTTTTGTGCGTGCAGTGTTTCAGAGAACTGCTGCAATGAACAGACATGGCTGGCTGTAATGCGTAGGGATGAGTCGATCTAAGGAACTACACAGTCATTCAACTTGATATTCACTGCATCTTGTGTGGTCCTTATGAAGTACTTCAATGATATTTGCAAACATCTCTCTTGTTACAATTTCTCGTACATTTCATTTCTCACCTCCGTTTTGGAGTCTTTAACACTACTGATGAAAATAGCAAAATGTTACTAATTTGGTAGCCATTTTGATTTTTTCTGGAAAATCTGGGGATAAGCTGACCCGCTTTGTGACCAACACAATCAGTTGGAAATGGCGTGCTGTACTGAATTATTTAGTAAAGATTTTTGACTTTCAAGTTCAATATTTTCAGTGGTATCGGCGGAAACTTGAATTTGGGGCCATTTTAGGTTTTGGCGGTTATAAGGAAATTGATCAACCCTGTCAGCTGCCCAGTAAAAGGAAATCGCACGAGGAGACCATATAGTTATACGATATAGTGATACGATAATACACCGAGAAAAAACAAACAGGTTAAGTGTATTGGCGACTGGACTATGGGCAGTTGAGTGTAGACTGTAATTGCTTTGTTACTTTCCCAATTTTGGTGGCACTTTGGACGCCATATTGGGTTTCTCAAACAATTCCTTTGATCACATATAACACAAGAGCATCACCCCATATGGCTAATTCATATCGGTAATCATGGTTGGTCATTTCAAAATAATAGCGCCTAATAGCCGCCTATATTTGTAAGAAATGATGATTGTTTTGCCATATTTGCGGCCATTTTGGACGCCATCTTCGCTTTTGAGACAATATATTTCATATGCCACATGAGAGTAACAGTAGATTCATGAAAATGTGCCGATATGTGTATATACCTTACATTGTTTATACATATAATATCGGTTATTTCCGACGGACATAACATAATTCACAACTTTTTTCGAATTGACTAGGTTATACCGACGTTTATAAGTGACGTGATACAGTGAGCAACAATCCACTTCTGGTGGATATTTGAGTACCCGTGTGTGCAGAAATGGCCCCTCTGGTAAATAGAATTATAAAAGCATCCATATTTGTCAATATCTTAGCAACAATATGAAGGATACGTGGTGAAATCTCAAAAACGTGAGAAAAGTGTGACACATTGGCGGCCATCTTGGCCGCCATCTTCGCCGTCATATTGGATTTAGGTAATCTTATTTTGACCAGTAAGTAACAATTGTACATGTGTACGATCAATCAAGAAGAAAGATCTTCAAAATTCCATATTATCTTACCAAAAATTCCGATCCAAGTTATATGGTGATATTGTATTTTTTCATAGCTGCCACCTTGGCAGCCATCTTGAATTTTGTCGAATAAAAAAAACTGCTCAACACTGTCAGCTGTCCAGTAAGAGAAATCTCATCAAGGAGACCCTATAGAATAATAATCCGCCGAGAAAAAAACTTAATACAACAAAACCAGGTTCAGTGCCTCGGCGGCCGGACAAGCATAACCAGTGCACATGTGAGAGTATTTGGTGCATTTATTAGCTGATAGTTGGAAGAGGTATACATAATCGTTATTATTGATTTTTTCTCCTGTTATCTGTGATGTTGTACCAATCTTCTAGTTTACAGTCGAATCAAACTACAACTAATCAAATATCACGCTACTTTATCAGCAGGATTCTATTTCATTCCATGAGACGTGGTATTACACAGCTGCCCAAGTTAACTTGTGTTACTTTGTTTTGTTTCCTTATGGGGTTCACTCCTACCACTGCAGAATACAATAAGATGTTAGAGGCGGGCACAGCCACCATAAGATGTTACGCACCTTGCTCTTAGTATTATAAGGGCGACATATTCCCCCAGGAAGCAGTAAAAAGTCACATAAGTGCAAAATAGTCCTTCAAATTAAACAAGGTGCAAACATCTGTAAGGCTTAGGAAAAACGCGTTTTGTTTTTGGACCACCCATCCACTCTGATCCTGTGTACGAATATCTTGGCGGACACCCCCTCCTGCCCTGACCAGCTAGAAAAGTCATTCCCTTCAAGATGTTACACGTCATAGTCCATTTAATGCAGAGTATACAGTTGGAGTATAAGGAAATTTCACACAATATTGTGATTACAAGAACGGAAAAAAACTTTCAACTGGATCACCATCTGGTCGAAGTTCTCACGATACTAGAATTTCGTGGAACGAATTGAATGCAAGAACATCGAATTTCAGATGTTTATTTCATTTGTTTTTATTGATTTTTTATAATTTTATATATGCAATCTTGACCCTCTGGTGATATGTGAGGTTACTAACTAGTCAAGTGAACTAAGAAGCCACGAATAAATGCTCCATGAGCAAATGTTCTTTCGACTCATTTTGGAAAAAAGGATTCTGTGGCTAAAGAGATTCTGCAATTTGGTAGTCGAAAAACGTGGATGATGATTTTATCGAATGAGCTGAAGAGCCACGAGAGTAAATGCTCAATGCCCAAATAATCGTGCGACTCTGCGACTCATTTCAGAATATGGGGGATCTATGTCATAAAAGACATTCTGTAAGTGAGATGCCGAGAAACACGCTCATGATTTCATCAAATGAGCTAAAGAGCAGTGACGAACACAGGCACCTCTCGGACGAGTCTAATCTTATCGAGGAAATGAGCTATCGGGCAGTTATCCGACCGAGTGACTCCTCTTACGGCTCTTATGCTCTTCTGAATTTGGAGGATACCTATGTTATGGTGATGTACTATTGGGGGATACGTATTATAGGCCCGTTTCAGTCTTCGTGTGAGGCCAACCACAACACGTTCGTCGTACTGTAGCCAGCACCTTCACACTTTCGTATAACTGCCGTAAAGGGAAAGTGAACCAAGTATTCATGGGAACATCATCTAAAATGCTGGATTCCAGCCACTGTTTATGACGGTGTGTAATGATCCAGTGGTTTATGTTATGAACTTATGATAGCCAGGCGGGTTTGCCGATGGTCCGATTCCTGTCTGGGGATCAGAAATGAAGATTCCAAATTCTCCGAAAACATAATTGTATCCCTCAATATACACTTCATTCATATTTATTTTGTCATAATCACAGTAAACAGTATATTTTGTTCATAGTAAACTGTCGTGGATATCTTCGTATACAATCACTTGGTTCAGTTCACAGTCATTTGCCCAAGACCTCTTCATATCTGAGTGGAATGTAATTTTTCCGTCCACTTCTTTCTGGGGCGGGTAATAACCACCTGATCAAAGATTTCTTTATCTCTGAGTGGGGTGTAATTCTTTCGCCCATTTCTTTCTGGGGCGGGTAATAACCACCTGATCAAAAACTTCTTTTTCTTCAACGGACTTTCTTTCTATTGCTAGACTCTGGTTGGTTCTCCATGATGGCTGTGGGGAAACCCCTCAATGAGATAATCCATTGTCTCCCGTATCATCTTCTGTGCATTTGGGGACTGAAGGCAATGTTTTTGGGGAATTAGTGGGTGCAGCTGAGATGACCTTTGGGGGATACTGGTCCATGTCTACTTTCCATGCTTCTACTTCCTCTACCCTACTACACGCTTTCTGCATTCCACCTCTGTTTCTACTTTCTACCTCACCACTAACCGACTATTTGCTAAGCTAATATGTATTATGTGTAATCCATTCTGTTGCTCGCGACTATCAACCCAATGAGACAATTACTACCACTACTATTATCACGAGTCTCTTCTATTGATGTTCCTACGAACAGCGACGTGAAGTTAGTTACTTACTTGACATTTTGACATTTTTTATTCCATCAAAACAGGAAAAGTGGCATCTCCTGTAGGGTGGAACAAATGAAGACGAGTTGACTGACATGTTGCCCGTCCGCATAAGGCCTTTCTTTATGGGGCAACCAAGGCCCTAAAAGTGACAACATCCCAGACAACCTACTAGATGGGCAAATCTGATCAAATAAAAGGTGCTGTAGGGTAGCACAAATGAAGACGTGTTGATTGACATGTTGCCCGTCCGCATAAGGCCTTCCTTTATGGGGCAACCAAGGCCTTAAAAGTGAAAACCTCCCAGAAAACCTTATAGATGGGCAAATCTGATCAAATAAAAGGTGTTGTTGGGTGGCACAAATGAAGACGAGTTGACTGACATATTGACCGTCCGCGTATGGCCTTTCTTTATGGGGCAACCAAGGCCTTAAAAGTGACAGCCTCCCAGAAAACCTTCTAGATGGGCAAATCTGATCAAATAAAAGGTTCTGTATGGTGGCACAAATGACGACGAGTTGATTGACATGTTGCCCGTCCGAATAAGGCCTTTCTTTATGGGGCAACCAAAGCCCTAAAAGTGACAACCTCCCAGAAAACCTACTAGATGGGCAATCTGATCATATAAAAGGTGCAGTAGGGTGGCACAAATGAAGACGAGTTGCTTGACATGTTGCCCGTCCGCATAATGCCTTTCTTTATGGGGCATCCAAGGTCTTAAAAGTGACAACCTCCCAGAAAACATTACAGATGGGCAAATCTGATCAAATAAAAGGTGTTGTAGGGTGGCACAAATGAAGATGAGTGGATTGACATATTGCCCGTCCACATAAGGCCTTTCTTTATGGGGCAACCAAGGCCTTAAAAGTGACAACCTCCCAGAAAACCTTCTAGATGGGCAAATCTGATCAAATAAAAGGTGCTGTAGGGTGACACAAATGAAGCCGAGTCTACTGACATGTTGCCCGTCTGCATAAGGCCTGTCTCTATGGGGCAACCAAGGCCCTAAAAGTGACAACCTCCCAGAAAACCTACTAGATGGGCAAATCTGATCAAATAAAAGGTGCTGTAGGGTGGCAAAAATGAAGACGAGTTGATTGACACGTTGCCCGTCCGCTTAAGGCCTTTTTTACGGGGCAACCAAGGCCATAAAAGTGACAACCTCCCAGAAAACCTTCTAGATGGGCAAATCTGATAAAATAAAAGGTGTTGTAGGGTGGCACTAATGAAGACGAGTTGACTGACACGTTGCCCGTCCGCTTAAGGCCTTTCTTTATTGCACAGCCAAGGCCATAAAGGTGACAACCCCCCCCCCCCCCAGAAAACCATATAGATGGGCAAATCTTGTCAAATAAAAGGTGTTGTAGGGTGGCACAAATGAAGACGAGTTGATTGACATATTCCCCGTCCGCATAAGGCCTTTCCTTAGGGAAAAACCAAGGCCTTAAAAGTGACAACCACCCAGAAAACCTTCTAGATGGGCAAATCTGATCAAATAAAAGGTGCTGTAGGGTGGCAAAAATGACGACGAGTTGATTGACATGTTGCCCGTCCACATAAGGCCTTTCTTTGTGGAGCAACCAAGGCCCAAAAAGTGACAACCTCCCAGAGAACCTCCTTGATGGGCAAATCTGATCAAATAAACGGTGCTGTAGGGTGGCAGAAGTGAAAAAGAGTTCATTGACATGATGCCCATCCGCATAAGGCCTTTCTTTATTGGGCAACCAAGGCCTTGAAAGTGACAACCTCCCAGAAAACCTTACAGATGGGCAAATCTGATCAAACAAAAGGCGCTGTAGGGTGGCACAAATGAAGACGAGTTGATTGACATGTTCCCTGTCCGGATAAGGCCTTTCTTTTGGGTCAACCAAGTCCTTAAAAGTGACAACCTCCCAGAACATCTTCTAGATGGGCAAATCTGATCAAATAAAAGGTGTTGTAGGGTGGCACAAATAGAGACGAGTTGATTTACATGTTGCCCGTCTACATAAGGCCTTTCCTTATGGGGCAACCAAGGCCCTAAAGTGACAACCTCCCAGAAAACCTTCTAGATGGGCAAATCTGATCAAATAAAAGGTGCTGTATGGTGGCACAAATAAAGACGAGTTGACTTACATGTTGCCCCTCCGCATAAGGCCTTTCTTTATGGGGCAACCAAGGCCTTAAAAGTGACAACCTCCCAGAAAACCTTCTAGATGGTCAAATCTGATCAAATAAAAGGTGCTGTAGGGTGGCTCAAATAAAGACGAGTTGATTGTCATGTTGCCCGTCCGCATAAGGCCTTTCTTTATGGGGCAACCAAGGCCTTAAAAGTGACAACCTCCCAGAAAACCTTCTAGATGGGCAAATCTGATCAAATGAAAGGTGTTGTGGGGTGGCACAAATGAAGAATTTAAAAAAAAATTATGCTCAATCATAACTCAGGATCGACAGGTTTTGGGATAGAGTGGTGTGTGGCTTTCTCGAAACGCCTGTCTCAGTTATAAAATAACTGGAATATTTGAATGATCTGTTTTTAACCCTCTTAATACTTCAATGTGAGTACAAACACTTTTAATATAATTCATGGCTACAGAATGTTTTCTGCTTTCTTTTCTGTAACATTTAATTCTATGTGGAAAGGGACACCTTTTTAGTGTCCCCTCCAAAGTAAGGCATTTTTAACCCCTTAGCCCAACATAATGTCGAAACCCGGTCAGCGTTATTCACAGAAATATCTATTCAGTTTTAATTACTTTTTCATATTTGCTTGAAAAAATAGCTTATGACCCCAAATTGGAATGAGCTCATTTTTAAGGGATTATTTATCTATCGGTGTTTAAGGTCACATATTTCTGCACACTGGCTAATCATGGCCACAATTTTACGGGTGAAGGAAGCCGGAGTACCCGGAGAGAACTGCCGGACAACAGCGAGGAACTGTCATCTCCCCCACATACTAACTCCACACAAGCAGGGTTAGCATTGGTTGGTTGAAGACAGGTGCACCACTGATGTGCAGTACGCCTTAGTACACAGCGCTACCGTGCCCCCACTTGAGCAATGGGGTGAAGTGTCTTGCCCAAGGGCACAGCGCAGATGCACCAGGTGGGATTCGAACTGAGAACCTCTCGGCTTGCAGCCTGTACCTCTGCCAACTGAACCACTGCGCCCCTGTTAAAGGATTAAATGGAGTATTTAAAGGGAGGGGAGTATTTTAACCCTCTCAAGATCTTAATATGGGTCCCAAAAATGTGTTTTGTTATGCAAAATCGAAAATAATTAAAACCCTTTCCATTCTCACAGTGTTGTTCTGAACACGCAAATGCCAGTAAGTCTTCAGATAGTCTCTTGGGGGGGGGGGGGGGGGGGGGGGGGGGGGTAAGGTCCTTTTACGTCTATATTCCAACATTACTGAACTCTTTTACTCTCAATATATTTTCCAGAGGTACCGTGCACCTTAACGTTTTGTAGCTAATATAAATATTTGCCATCATCTAAAAATATGGCAGATCCGGAGTTGGTTGAGCCAATATTTGTAAAGTAGTTTATGCTCATACTTCAGGATTGGTATGACCTATAGACATGAAACCTACACCGAATGAATTGAAATTTGCTAGAGGTTCAAAATGTGGTCCACCTAAATGTAATCAACAGAGGTCATTAAGAGCATATTTCTCAGATCCATTAGGAATTGCATTTTAGACCAACTAATGCAATTCTGAAGATTATACATGTATCTCATCATTCAAATAAATGGCAGAGGCAATAATGTCAATTTCTGATTCCTTGATCGATCCCTTTAAATGGTGGGCACAAATATACCTTTTCTGGTTTCTTAGAAAAATTGTTCTGATTCCTGTATGAATATCTGTAAACACTGTTAACAAAAACTCATTTTTATTTAAATAAAAACTATTTTACTCCCGAAAATAGCCTCCAGTAAATTCTTTTTCTATATAGTTTTTTCTGATACTTTAACCGTTTTCACACAGACTTAAATTTACTGGATGCAGCAAATTTTGTTTCTCTAGTTTTGATTAAATTTATTAAAGTCACACAATTCCTATTTAATTTGAAAAAGGTAATGCACTCATTGGCGAACTCAGTGTTTGCATTTTTCCAATTTCTGTCGCTGTAAGGTATGTTTTTCGTAAAAATGAACATATTCAGCTTATTCCCACGCCAGGCCCCATTATACATAGTACCATGCACATGTACATGCTCTAACAGTTGTGTTTTGTCATTTCCCATCCAACTAGATGATAAAAAAACTTGAGGACATTTTTTTTTAGCTCATGGAAAAAACTCATTTTGGGGCAAAGTCAAGCTGAGCTATTGCCATCACTTCTCGTCTGTAGGTGTACGTACGGGCGTATGTACGTCCACAATTTCCTTTGGCACACCTCAAAGGTAATATTTATGATCAGATCGCTTTGAAATTTGGTATGCTTGTATGGGATGACCTCTAGATGGGTGCTGTCGATTTTCTTCCATTTCCGTCAAAAATTGTTGCCGCTGGCAACGGGCTTTGAACTAAGTTTAGTCAGACCTCAATTTTTCCCTTTGGCAAACCCCACGGGGCACATTTATGATTGGATTGCTTTGAAACCTGGCATGCTTGTTTGGCGTGACCTCTAAATGGGAGTTATCGATTTCCTTCCATTTCCGTCAAAATATGTTGTCGCTGGGAATGACCATTCCACCTGGTTTAGTCAGGCATCAATATTTTCCTTTGGCACACCCTGCAGGGCATATTTATGATCAGATCGGTTTGAACCTTGGTATGCTTATTGGGTGTTACCCCTAGATGGGAGATATCGATTTTCTGCGATTTCTGTTAAAAAAATGTTGCCGCTGGCAATGACCTTCGATGAACTTAGTGCAGTTGTGCATCAATATTTCCTTTTGGCACACCTGCAGTGCACATTTTTGATCGGATTGCTTAGAAATGTGCCATGCTTGTTTGGAGTGAATTCTAAATGGGCGCTAATGATTTTCTTCCATTTCCGTCAAAAATGTTGCCGCTAGCAACAACCTTTGAACTTAGTTTAGTCGGGCATCAATATATTCCTTTGGCACCCCTACAGGGCACATTTATGATCAGATCGGTTTGAAACTTGGTATGCTTGTTTGGGATGACGGTGCTATCGATTTTCATCGATTTCCCTCAAAACATGTTGCCGCTGGCAATATTCTTAGAACTAAGTGTAGTCAGACTTCAATATTTCCTTAGGCACACCCCAAATGGCACATATTTGATCGCATTGCTTTGAAACATGCTTGTTTGGGATGACCTCTAGATGGGAGCTATTGATTTTCTCCCATTTTCGCCAAACAATGTTGCCGCTGGCAACGACCTTCGATGAACTTAGTGCAGTTTTGCATCAATATTACCCTTTGGCACATCCCGCAGTGCACATATGTGACCAGATTCCTTTGAAACTTGGTACGCTTGTTCTAGGGTGACCTCTAGATGTGGGCTATCGATTTTCTTCCGTTTCCGCCAAAAATGTTGCCGCTGGCAACGTTCTTAGAACTTAGTTAAGTCAGACCTCAATATTTCCCTTTGGCACACCTTACAGGGCACATTTATGATCGAATTTGCTGCAGTGCGGAGTTACGATGATGGGGCGCTGGCAGAGCTGCTCGTCGTTGCTCAGTGGTTCTCTCCTGGCAATCCGACTTCCTCCACCCGCAAAACTGTCACTGACACGATATGACCCTGGCTGTTAAAGTATCGTGATATCCTAATAAATCAATAAATCAATAAATATAATCGAATAGTTTTGAAACCTGGCATGCTTCTTTGGGGTGACCTCTAGATAGCAGCTATCGATTTTCTTCCATTTCCATCAAAAAATGTTGTCACTGGCAATGACCTTTGAACTTAGTTTAGTCAGGCATCAATATAACCCTTTGGCACACCCTACAGGGCACATTGATGATCAGAGTGGTTTGAAACTTGGAATGCTTGTTTGGGGTTACCTCGAGATGGGTGCTATCGATTTTCTTCTATTTCTGTCAAAAAATGTTACCGCTGCCAACGACCTTCGATGAACTTAGTGCAGTTATGCATCAATATTTCCCTTTGGCGCACCCTGCAGTACACATATTTGACCGGATCGCTTTGAAACTTGGTGAGCTTGTTTGGGGTGACCTCTGGATGGCAGCTGACTATTTTCTTTCATTTCCGTCAAACATAGTTGCCATTGGCAACAATCTCTGATACACTTAGTAAAATCTTAGTGCATTTATGCATCAATATTTATTTCCCTTTGACACAGGCTGCGGGGAACATTTATGATTGGATCGCTTGGAAACTTGGTGTACTTGAGTGGGGTGACATCTTTATGGGTGTTGTCGATTTTCTTCTAACTCTGTCGAAAAATGTTGCTGTTGGCAACGACCTTTGAACTTAATTTAGTCAGACTTCAATATTCCCCTTTGGCACGCCCTTCAGGGTACAGTTATGATCGGATCACTTTGAAACTCGGTATGTCTCTTTGGGTGACCTCTAGATGTGAGGTATTGATTTTTTGTCAGTTCCGTAGAAAATTATTGTCGTTATCACCAGCCTTTGAACTTACTGCATTTGTGCAGCAACTTATCTGGGGGGTATATTTATGAATTTCCATACAAAAAGAGGGGGAAAAACATTGCCACAAGCAATTACCTTCAAACTTAGTGCATTTGTGAACTAATATCTTCCTTTTGTGTTTCTCAGAGGGCACATTCATTATCAGGTTGTTTTGAAACTTTGTGTGCTTATGGAGGGTGACAACGATAGGAGCTATCGATTTTCTTTTCATTTCCATCAAAAACTGTTGCTGTCAGCAGCAATCTTTGAATTTATTGCATTTGTGCATCAACATTCTTCATTGATATGGCCTACAGGACACATTTATCATAGGATTGTTTTTTAACTTTGTGTGCTCTAAATAATAGCTATTGATTAGAATTCATTTCTTTGAAGAATGTTGCCGTTTACAATAACCTCTGAACTTAATGCATTTGTGTATCAACATTTTTCCTTTAGACTTTCTTACAGTTTACATTTAAAAATGCATGGATTACTCTGACGTTGTGCACTCACAATGCTGTTATGTTGAAATTTCACCAAATAACATTGGTACGTACCAATTATCTTCAATTTTACCATTTCACTTATAACTTACCAAGTTCAAGTTTGTCAAGTTGAGCTACAGTGTCATTGACACTTTCATTTAATATATATTGGCACTTTAAGTTAGTGTTGCTATATGTCAGTGGTGTCAGGTGGTGTTATGTGATATGTTCAGAAATCATATCCTTGCTATGTTGGATTTTGTAAGCATGTTGAGATGCCTTGGAGAAATTTCGAAAAATTGACAAGTACACTCTTTGATTGGTCTGTTGTTCGTTTCAGCGAAGTTATTTATGAGATAGAGTATGGGATGAATTGTTTTTTACGAAATCAAACTTGGTTTCGATGTCTTAGATTATTTTCTTCTGAGAAATTTACCAACATTTGTGGAAAAATCTTTTCAAGAACTTTGGAGAGGGCAGAGGGATACTGGTTGGTCTGTAACTGTTGAACAGTTTGTAATCGCCAGAATTTAAAAATTGGTACGGTTGGTCTGTAATTGTTGAACAGTTTGTAATCGTCAGAATTTAAAAATTGGTATAATTTTTTCCACTTTCATTTATCGGAAACCTTTCCAGTTGAGAATGGGAGATTGATTATGTGGGTTAATGCTTCTGATATTTCAGACATTATAGCTTTTAACTGCCGGGACGAAATGTTGCCACCGCCCTTACTGAGTTTTGGTCCATTTACACATAGGACAAGTTCGTGTATATTTGTAGTTGAGATAAAAAAAATGACTGTGTGAAAACTTAATATAATCCAAAAAGTGGGAATTAACATACTGAATTTGATTGCTTACATTGTTCACGGTGTTAGTAAAGAACGAATTGAATTTTTCTGCTATTTCTTTTGCATCAGTTATTTCCATATTCTCTTCCTTAAACGTGGAAGGCAAGTTAAGGGTGTGGTTTTATTTGTTAATAGCCTTGCGAAGTATTTCCCAAGACGTCATGTTTAATCTCCGGAAGAACAGAGTTGTTGTATTCTGCTTTCAAAGTTTGTTTCAGGCGACTGAAAATACAACAGTGTTTTTTGTATTGTCCAATATTGTGGGTTCAGGGATTTTTAATTATTTCCTGAGGAGCTTCTCCTTATTTAATGAGAACTGCAGCAGGTCGGCGGGCAACCATGCTTCCATTTTACCCGTTTCGGGGAAACCAAGATCTCTTTCAAGAGGAATGCGTCGTCGACGGCTTGCTGGAGTTTGTCAATAAAATTACCAGGAGTTCTATGCATTTGAAAAGTCGCAAACGGAGAGGTTGTTTTTCAATCTTGTGGTGTTCTCTTTAACTGATCTTTTGAAGATTTCACTGGTTATAGAACTACTACGTGTGTTCTCGTTGACATAGAATATCGCAAAGGGGTCAGTCACATCTGTGATGATCATTCCTGTTTCGTTGTCTTCATTTTTGGTGCCAAACATATGCTCAACTGGAGAAACAGAATTTACTGCATCCCGTAAATCAAGTATGTGTGAAAAAGGGTTACAGTATCAGGAAAAACCTATACAAAAAGACAATTTATGGAGGCTTATTTTCGGGAATAAATTATTTCTAAACAAATCAGAAATGAATTTGCCTTAACAGTATTTACAGATATTCATACAGGAATCTGAGTAGTTTATCTAAGAAACCAGAAGGGTTCGATCAAGGTAAAGCCTTAGGGGTAAGAAAATGTGATTTCCAGCAATTCTGGAAAATGCAATCATCAACCCCTGGGTCACCTCAGTGACCTTGACACAGATTTTGAACCTTCACCGAATGTCGACTCGTTTGGTGTTGGTCCCAAGTCCATACATCATACCATGCTTGAGATATGAGTGTGATCCACTTTCAAAATTCCGGCCACGCCCACTTTTCTTTTTTCATGTAAAAATGCATGTATGCATTTTGGGAATGCATTAGGGTTCAAAAATGTGGTTTCCAGCAATTCAGAAAATGCACTCAATGACACCTGGTGACCTCAGTGACCTTGACCCATATTTTGAATCTCCATCGAGTGTCGACTCATTTGGTGTTTGGTCCATGCATCATATCGTTCTTGAGATATGAGCGTGACTCACTTTTAAAATTTTTGGCCACGCACACCTTTTCTTGTAAAATGCATGTATGAACTCCGGGAAAGAATTTGAAGTCAAAAAATATGATTTCCAGCAATTCTGAAATATGCACTCAATGACCACTGTGTGCCCTCAGTGACCTTGACCCATATTTTGAATCTCCATCGAGCGTCGACTCACGTGGTGTTGGTCAGAGGCTTAAACGTCATACCATGCCTGAAATATGGGCGTGATCCACTTTCAAAACACCTCTACGGACACCACTGGTGCCCCGTGAATCTGAAAAACATCGGTGGCCGAGATTTTTTAACAGTCTATCAGCCTGCCAACAATCAGCGAGATAAGACAATTCGTTTTCGAGTTATCGTGCAGACAAGGAAGTGCATAGAAGACAGAAGACAGGAGAATAAGAAAAAGAAGAAGAAGACAAATAAAAAAAGAAGAGAAAGAAACCGTACAAAAACAATAGCCTGTGTGTTTCACACAGACTAACTAGAGAAACAGAATTTACTGCGACCAGTAAATTCGAGTCTCTGTGAAAATGGTGAAAGCATCAGAAATTATGCAGAAAAAAGAATTTATGGAGACTTATTTTCGGGGGTAAAATATCTTTAAACAAATCAGGAACTCGTTTTCATAAACAGCGTTTAAAGATTTTTTTTACAGGATTCAGATGAATTTGTTCAAGAAACCGGAAATTACTTCTATGCATAGCATTAAATGTATTCTGTAAAGGAATCAGCAATGGATATATTTGACTATGCCCATTTTTTGAAGAGAAGAAATATATGTACGAACTTGAAAAACGCATTGAGATTATAAAATGTATTTTTAAGCAATTCTGAAAACTGCACTTAATGAAACCTGTGTGACCCCAGCGAATTGGACCCAAATTATTTTTACTTCCACGGTGTTTCCACTCAATTGGTGTTGGTCCCAGGTCCCTATGTCATATCATGCTTGAGATATGAATGTGACCAACTTTCAAAATATGTGCCACCCTCCCCCCTCGCCAAATGTTTTGAGAATAAAAACACATGTATGAGCGATATCCGAAGATTGCCAATTACTGATATCGATGTCCACTTAATTTTACAAAAAAAAATGAGTATTAAGTGGCCATTTCTAAACAAAAAGTGCGCATCGGAGATGCTGGCGTCGAGTTGTGGCTACTTTCTTCGTGCACTCTCTATTGAAAATCAGAAACGTTATTGTGCTGAGCTCGAAATTCGTAAAAATTGACGCTAATGAGATCAAAATTCGTAAAAAATAGACTAATTAAGGCTCATAACTCTGTCCGAGAAAGCGGACCGGGCCATTTTTCGAAGTCGCTTGAGATATTATTGCAAATGACTTGTATGGGAAATATTATTCAAATCGGAGGACGTTTGTTCATGTTATAGCGCTAACGATCTCAAAATTCATAAAAGTTGACTAATTAAGGCCCATAACTCTATAATGAAAAATCGGAAGGGTCAGTGTTCGAACTCGCTTGAGATATTATGCAAATCACGTATGGCGAATATTAATCAAGTCGGAGAACGTTTGTTGAAGTTATTGCGCTAACGAACTCAAAATTCGTAAAAAAAATGTCGAATTAAGGCCCATAACTCTGTAACGAAAATGGGGTCTCGCCAGTTTTCGAACGTGCTTGTGATATTATTTCAAAAGACTAGTATTGCAAATATTAATCAACTCGGAGGACGTTTCTTCAAGTTATAGCGCTATTCGAGCTCACAATTCATAAAAATCGACCAATTAAGGCCCATAACTCTATAATGAAAAATTGGACTGGGCCAGTTTTCGAACTCACTTGAGATATTATTGCAAAAGACCTGTATGGCAAATATTAGTCAAGTCAGAGAACCTTTGTTGAATTGTTGACGTTGTTGCGCTAACGAGTCCAAAATTCTGATAAAATGACGAATTAAGGCCCATAACTCTGTAATTAAAAATGGGATCGGGTCAGTTTTCGAACTTGCTTGAGATATTATTGCGAAAGGCATGTATAACAAATATTAGTCAAATCGGAAATCGTTTGTTCAAATTATTGCGCGAACGAGTTCAAAATTCGTAAAAAAAAATGACTAATTAAGGCCCATAACTCTGTAAAGAAAAATGGAGCTGGGCCAGTTTTCTAACTTGCCTGGGATATTATTGGAAAAGACCTGTATGGCAAGTATGGGACAAATCGGAGAACGTTTGTTCAAATTATTGCGCTAACGAGCTCAAAATTCGTAAAAATGACTAATTAAGGCCCATAATTCTGTAACGAAAAATCGGGCAACGCCAGCTTTCGAACTCGCTTGAGATAGTATTGCAAAAAGACCTGCATGGCGAATATTAATCAAAGCGGAGAATGTCTGTTCAAGTTATTGCGCTAACAGAGCGAGGACGCCCGGATGCCCGCACACACACCGACCGTTGCCACACCATAGGTCTCGGTTGTTACACAACTCGACCAAAAACCCTCTTAAGTGGACATGTAAACAACTATTAATGGAACATGCATATGTCTACTTATTTCATGTTAATATCTGTATATTTAGACACCAAAAATCGGGTGTGAGAGAAATCCTACGAACATCTTCACATTGCGTGCCATGCACATGTAAAAGAATGCAAATCATAAAGTTTATCGTTTAATTCTGTATCCGCCTAATCTCTACATTTAAAAATGACGGATCGGTTCATGGTTGGTGTGATATCACTCTGCTGCTCTCATACAGTGATCTGTTGTTTAAGAAGCAAAGGGGCGTGTCTGTGGGTTTGGGATGATTCCAATTGTGTCCCTCCCTCGACTAGAATCTGCCAAACTGCTGGACTTATACATTCAGATTGTATGGAAATCAAATTTCATCCCACCCACCACAACCACATCCAGGCTAGGTCGTCTCTTAGGCCCACTAACTCATAACTCATAATTTTATTTGCGAGATCCATGCATAACAGCGAAAAACAATAACTTCGTATACTTAACATAATATAAAGCAACACCAAACTATATCGGTTCGATACATAACATTGAAGCACGCATGTATAACGTAGGGAGATGACATAGCCAGATTGGCTGTCTACCTGTCATCCCCTTGGTTGTCTACCTGTTATCCCCCTGACACCCACCTGTTCTTTTGATAATTAAGAGGATTTAAAGTGTACAGCGAAACCTTTGCTTGTCAACTCGTCGATGTCATAACCAAATAACGAACAGAAAGGATAGCAACGGGAAATTAATTGACTGTAAAATTGATTTGGACAATTGCTTGAACAAATGGGTGGGAAAAAAATTGTCTTTTCTTTTTAAACATTATTTATTTTCATGAACATCACATTTCCAGCCATTCCCATTTAGCAGGTATATTTGCCCATTTAATGCATTGTGAGCTCGGTTAATCATATGTATAAAGTATATAATTGAAGAGACATGAGGAATTAAAATTTTAATTCATTCTTTACGAAAGTCACACTTTGGTCGGGCCCTTATTTGACGCCATACCTCGCCCCCCCCCCCCCCCCCCCCAACACCCGGAAACCTAATTCTTCCCAATCTATCCGATAAGCATACTAACCCTCTCCTGTTGTCACCCATTTCCCACATATCCTTCATTCTCCCATCCTACTTCCCCTTTATATTACCAGTGAATCTTATTTTGCATCGGTTTCGGTTGAGGCAGAAGAGTTGGGTCATTTGTTCCTTTCAGTTTCTATTTCTGCTTATTTAACCCTTTACCTAACATGAAAAGCAGACGACACTTGCAAAAAAAAAATCTTGAATAACAATTTTTGTTCATTTTTTGTCTCAAAAACATAGGTTATGACCCCTCATTGGAACGAGCTCAACGAGCTCGTTCCAATGCAATGAGGGGTCATAACCTATGTTTTTGAGACAAAAAATGAAAAAATAATTAAAATTAATAGGCGATTTTTGAGAATAGCGCTTGCCGGTTTTGGCCGTTACGTTTTGTAAAGGGTTAACTCAAGCCAAGGAGAAAAAGCAACAAAATACCGAAACTGTACAAAAGCCACTTTTTGAAACAAAAAGGCTTTCCGGAGAGTCCATGGTATGGACCTGTGTCGTGATGTTGTATGTACATGGTGCTATAGAGGACAAGCAGCATTCTCTAATTGTGTGGAACCACCGCCTCACGCTTATTTTTGTGTTCGACAACGTTTGTGACTTTCATTTTTTTTCTCGACAGCTGACACCACGTAGATATTTCGGTTAACGGACAGCGATAGACTTTCCCCACCCCCACCTCAAATGTGCATTCAAGGTACGCTGCAAAACCTGGATTTTCTTTAAGCCAGGCCACCCGAACACCTATTTGCACAACAGAAAAAATTGAAACTAGAGAAACAGAATTTACTGCATCCAGTAAATTTAAGTCTGTGTGAAAAGGGATAAAGTATCAGGAAAAAAACTGTATAGAAAGAGAATTTATGGAGGCTTATTTTCGGGAGTAAAGTAGTTTTTAACAAATCAGAAATGGGTTTTCGTTAACAGTATTTACAGATATTCATACAGGATATTCAGAACAATTTTTCTGAGAAACCAGAAAAGGCATATATGTGCACAGCATTTAAAGGGTTCGATCAAGGAATCAGAAATTGACATTACTGGCTCTGCCGTTTATTTGAATGATGAGATACATGCATAATCTTCAGAACTGTATTAGCTGGTATAAAATCCAAATCCTAATAGGTCTGAAAAATTATCTCTTGACCGCATTGAGGTAGACCACATTTTGAACGTCCAGCAAGTTTCTACTCATTCGGTCTAGGTTCCACGTCCATAGATCAGACCAAGACTAAAGTATTAGCATATACCACTTTTCAAATATTGGCTCCACCAACTCCGGATCTGACATATTTGTAGATGATGGCAAACATTCATATTAGCTAGAAAATGTTAAAGTACATGGTACCCCTGGAAAATATATCGCGAGCAAAAGAGTTCAATAATGTTGGAATATAGACGTAAAAAGGCCTTAAAGGCCCCGAAGAGCCTACTCGAAGACTTATTGGCTTTAGCAAGATACCGAGGTCCATCTATGTCCATGGGTGTTTAGAACAACATTGTGAGAATGGAAAGGGTTTTCATTATTCGCGATTTTGCATAAAATGGGACACATATTAAGATACTGAGAGGGATAAAATCCTCACTTCAAATCCTCCATTTTAATACTTTAAAAAGGGGCGCGGTGGCTCGTTTAGTAAAGGTGCAGGCTGCAAGCCAAGAGGTCCTCGAATCAAATCCCACCTGCGGCAACCTCGCTGTATCCTTGGGCAAAACACTTAACCCCATTGCCCACGTTGGGGCACGGTGGCATTATGTACTAAGGCGTACTGCACGTCGATGGTCAACCTGTCTTCAACAAATGCTAACCTTGTTGTTTGTGTGGAGTTAGTATGTGGGGGAGCAGACAGTTGCTCGCTGTTGCCTGGTGGTTCTGGGCACTCCCGCCTCCTCCACCCGTAAAACTGTCGTGGTCATGATTAGCCATTGTGCAAATATATGACCTCAAACACCAAGAGATAAATCAACAAATAATCGTTTAAAAATCAAACGGGTTCATTCCACTGTTTTTCAAGCTAAAATGAAAAAGTAGTTAAAATTGACTAGACATTTCTGTGAATAACGCCGACCGGTTTTTGCCGTTATGTTTGGTTAAAGGATTAAGAATGCCTTACTTTGGGAGGCACCCTAAAAAGGTGCCCCATTCCTCATGGAATTAAATGTTATAGAAAAGTAAGCGAGCGAAAAACATTCTGCAGCCATGAGTTATATTAAAGATGTTTGTACTCACACTGAAGTATTAAGAGGGTTAAAAGCAGACCAATCAAATATTCCATTTCATTACTTTATAACCGTGATATGTGAAAAGAAAAGAAAAGAAAAGCCGCACACCACTCCTTTCCAAAACCTGTGGGTTCTGAGTTATGATTGAGAATAAATAAATTTTAAAAATGCTTTGAAAACTAAAGGGTTCTCTTTTTTCAACATGATTTGAAAAGTGATGTTTGTAACATGATACGAAAAAAATATACTAAATTATTCTATATTACAGTGGACACAGGTTTCACTCTGACCCTTTGTTAATGAGAGATTCGCTTCTGTTTTAGATAATGGCTATGGCTCCAGCGAACTCATTTTCCAGTATATGTTGTAAACATATTTTAGCCTCTAGAGCTCCAAGGCCCCACACGCCTCAAAATTGTGAATGGCCGAGTACTAAGGGCAGGCACTCTGTCAGTATACCAAAAACCATTGAGATAGGATTGGTTGTATTCGGATTATCGTGTTGATAAAGAGCGCGTAGAAGACAGAAATATTCCAACTACACCATCAAGGCATGCCATCTATGAATGTTATTTATTTGTTTATTGGGGTTTAATGACACTTTTGACAGCCAGGGTCACCTCGTGTTGGACAGTTTTGCGGTTGGGCCGTTGAAGGAAGCCGGAGTACCCGGGGAGAATCTCCGGACAACGCGAGCAACTGTCAGGCTCCCCAACATACTAACTCCACACAAGCAGGATTACACACAAGGGCACCATATGCGTGCAGTACGCCACGCCTTAGTACACAGCGTCACCATGCCCTCAATGGGCAATGGGGGTGAAGCATTTTGCTCCAAAGTCAGAAGGCGGTTGACGCAGGTGGGATTCGAAGTGAGTGAGGACTTCTCGGCTTGCAGCCTGCACCTCTTTTCCTCTACGAATGTAATGGGAATACATTGGAGGTTTATTGTCGGAGATAAAACAGTTTTAAAGAAATCAGAAACAGGTGTTCGTTAAGAGTATTTAAAGATATTCATTCAGCAATCAGATACCTTTTTCCCAAGGAAGCAGAAAAGGCATATATGTGTACAGCATTCAAAGGGCTCGATCAAGGGAATGCACAGTGGAAGGGTGGGGAGGGGGGGGGGTCCAAAAATGTTATTTCTGAAAAATCCACTCTGTGAACCCTGGGTGACCTCAAAGACCTTGACCCATAGTTTCAACCTCCATCGAGTGTACGCTTGTTTGGTGTTGGTCCCAGGTCCATAGGTCCTACCATGCTTGAGACATGAGCGTGACACAATTTCAAAATTTTTGGCCACGACCACATGTTTCGTGAAAAAATACATGTATGAACTTCGAGATTGCACTAGGGGTAAAAAAAGGTGTGATTTCCAGCAATTCTGAGAAATGGACTCAATGACCCCGGGTGATCTCAGTGACCTTGACCCATAATTTGAATCCTCATCGAGTATCGACTCACTGGGCGTTGGTTCAAGTTCCGTAGGTCATACCATGTCTGAGATATGGATGTGACCCACATTCAAAACACCCCTATAAACACCCGTGATACCCCAGTTATCTGAAAAACACAGGTGGCTGAGAATTTGTGATTATCTAAGAAGAAGAAGAAAAAAAAGAATCCGTACAAAAACAATAAGTCTGTGTGTTTCACACAGACTAATTAGCCACGCTGAATAATCACAAACCCGAGTTGGTTTTGTGATGACGGACATGAAACCTGCACTAAACATTAATTCGATAAAGAGGTATAATATTTTATTGTGACTGCCAAAACTGGAAGATTGAAGTCTCCCATCAAATGGGCACTCCTATTTTCATTGTTTATCGTGCAGACCATCTGTGTCAGTGTTTCCAAGAAAAAATCAAGATCGGCATAAAGAGCTGTGTTAGGTCTATAAAGTATACTAACTACTCATTTATTTTTAGAACTAATTTCTATAAACAGGGACTTCAGAACATGCGAGATAAAAAAAAAGTGAGATGTCATTACGGACTCAGTAGCGTATATTCTCTTTCACGAAAACGGCGCTCGTCCTGGTCGTGGCGCAAGTGGTTTTCCAGCGGATGGTAACTGTAATCATTAGATATATTGCACACCAATCATAAAGGTTATGTATAAGGTTGATCTTCGACATTGTAATCACAATGTTCACCATAATGTAGATATACTGCAAATCAATCGTACTGGTCACTATAAGATGGATGTATTACATTATAACTACACGTCAACATAATGTAGATATATTGCAAATAAATCATGATTGTTACTGCAAGATTGATGTATTGCATTGAAACAGCCAGCCACCATTATGTAGATATACAGCAAATCATTCATGCTGGTTACTGTAAGGTAGATTTATGGCATTGTACTAACAACAGTCCCAAAAATGTAGATATATTGCAAATCAATCACGCTGGTTATTGTAAGGTAGATTTATTGCATTATAACTGCAAGTCATCATTTTGTAGATATATAGCAAATCAGTCATGCTGGTTATTGAAAGTTGATTGCTCGCATTGTTACATGACACCATTGTGTAACTATAAAGCAAATCAATCATGCGGTCAGGCATTTTAATCATAAGGGTCACCATAATGTAGATGTATTGTGAATTAGCCATGCTAGTTATTTTAAGCTGATTCATTGCATTATAACTGCAAGTCACCACTATCTAGAAGAAAGTGCATCAATCATGCTGGTTGCCTATAAGGTTGATTCGAGGCATTGTAGTCGCAACGGTCACCATAATGTAGATATATTGCAAGTCAACCATGCTGGTCACGGTAAGGTTGATTTATTGCATTATAACTTCAAATTAACGTAATGTGGATATATTGCCAATAAATCGTGCTGGTTGTTGTAAGCTGATTTATTGCCTCATAACTACATGACACAATTTTGTTGATATATACCAAAACAATGATGCTATTTTGCCTATAAGGTTGATTTGAGGTATTTTAATCATAAGGGTCACCATAACGTATATATATTGCCAAACAGCAATGCTGGCCACTGTAAGGTTGATTTATTGCATTATAACAAGTCACCATACCGTATATATATAGCACATCAATCATGCTGCTTACCTATAAGGTTGATTTAAGGCATTGTAATCGCAATGGTCACCATAATGTTGATATATTGCAAATCAGTCATGTTGGTCACTATAAGGTTGATTATTTATTTATAACTTGAAGTCAACATAATGTGGATATATTGCAAATCATGTTGGTTACCGTAAAGTTGATTTAAGGCATTTCAATCGCAAAAGTCACCATAATGTAGATATAATGCACATCAATCATGCTGGTTATTGCAAGTTGATTTTAGTGCATTATACATGTACCCGCAAGTCACCAAAATGTAAATATACTGTTAATAAATCATGCTGGTTACCAATAAGGTTGATGTACTGCATTTTAGTCTCAATGGTTAACATAATATAGTTATATTGCAAATCAATCACGCTGGTCACTATAAGGTTGATTTATTGCATTATAACAGCAAGTCGCCATAACGTAGATATATTGCAATGTAAAAATGCTGGACACTGTAATGTAGATTAAATTAAACCGATATAATCATTAGTGCGACCGGTAAAATTCGCATATAGATTAATACCCACCCTCTCATTCCCATTACAATACTCTAAAATTCTATAAAAACTCACCGACTGATACTCTTTTAAACTCCTAATATTTGCCCCTCAAATTGATGATTTTCCACTATTTCAAGCGTAAATGCAGGATTGAGTAGTGATACATGGTACGTGCGAATGCCACCGAGTGGCCACTCAAATTGCAGCTACAATTTAGTATGACCAATAAAAGCACAGACGCCAAATTGTAGCTACAATTTAATAACTAAAAACGACGTGAAGCTAATAGGCTTCCGTAGGAATGCTAACATAAAATAGAAATCTTTTTTCCAACTAATTGTAAAATGAGATAGTTCAAAATGAAAAAGCACGTCCAAATTCAGTTTCTTTTAAATTAAAAAAAAACTCTTTAAAAGACCATTCAAAACCAATAAAAATCAAATTTTAAATTCTTATCTATATATTTTGCGTCTGTTTTCTAAGGTGTCCATTTCAGAAACCTCTGTATTATAGTGCATCTGTCGAAAGTATATTATATGAAATCTATCTGGAAAAATCTATGATATGCATCGTTTAACTTGAAAACGTTGATATTGTGTCTTCTTACTGGGGAGCGTCTGTTTTGCGATTTGTCTTTTTCTGAATCGTTTAAATGGGGAAACTCGCCGCGGGAACCCAGGGAAGTGAAGCAGTGTCTGTTTACTGCGGTAAACAGGCTCTGATTTACTGGCAAAATTGGACCCAGTCACCAATGCTTGGGAGGTGCAAACCCTCTCTAAAATGGGCAACATGGCTTATTAACGCCCCCCCCCCCCCAATGCTTGGAAGGAGCAACCTCTCTCTAAAATGGGCAACATGGCTTATTAACGCCCCCCCCCCCCCCCCTTCCTGGTCTTGAGTTGATAGTCATCGTGTGGTCATGATTAGCCATTGTGCAAAAATATGTGACCTTAAACACCAATAAATAATAAATAAATATGGAAACGTTTATTTGAACAGCATCTGTCTAAGTGACTCCACTGAAGAGTCTGACACTTATTGGACGCAGTTCGCTGGTCGCTGTTGGCTCCTCGGGGTTACTCGTTACTCTTTCCACACAACCGACCAACACTACATTACCTTTTCTGCTGAAAGTGTAGTTACACGTCCTAAATAAACATTTTCAAACACTATCCATGCTTTAAAATTTGGTCAGCATTCAATATCCAAGGATTTTTTAAATTGTGAATTTATTATTAATCATAGGTGTGACGTACAATCATTGCAAAAGCGGGTAGAGAATTTTGACTGGATCGCGACCTGGAGCCAATACTATTAAACTTTTACAATTGTATTTTCTGGAATTGTATTTTCTTCCTATTAATATAACTGACTGAGGTAAATCACTAGTATTTTAAAAGATGTGGCAATTTGCCAACTGGCAAATTGCCAGATCTTTGCAAATGCTAATGGTTCATTTTAACACATTTAAAGTCATAATTAGAAAAGACAATTCTAGAAAATACAATTGTAAATGTTTTGTAGTATTTTTCCCCGTTTAAATCCTCTGTCTACGTCCCTGCATATGACACCGTGGAATCTGATCTGTCGAAAAATAAATGCGCAATGGGTAACTGCAATGGCCCATTCTTTCTAGGGACAAATTGTGACTCGAATATTTATTGGTGCTTTTAGCATCTAAGGTTAAAATTGGTGGCGATTAAAAGTGTGTGTTATTGAAGAGGCCATTATTCTCCATGAAATAAAATGATTCGATGAGATTCGAAAGGAACTCCAGGAATTAAAATAAGTAATAAAAACAGTAGTAAAAACATGAGACCTGTTTAACCCTTTACCCCATGTAACTGCCAAAACCGGCTCTTCACAAAAATCGCCAATTTTCATTTTCTTTCATTTTTTGTCTCAAAAACATAGGTTATGACCCCTCTTTGAAACGAGCTCGTTCCAATGAGGGGGTCATAAACTATGTTTTTGAGGAAAACATGAAAAAAATTAGTTACTCAAGAATTTTGTTTGCAAGTGTCGTCTGCTCTTCATGCTAGGCAAGGGGGGTTAAAGAATACTTTGTCAGTCAACCTGTTGCATAGATATGAATAGATGAGAGTTTGAAAGAATAAAAACAATACAAACATTATTGAAAATGTTGTTCTTGAGAAACGATATAATTTTGACTCAAAGAGACCGTTTGGCAGACTAAAACCTGTACAGTGCAAAAGAATGTGTTCCACTGTCAACACCGGCAAAGAACACAAGCTATATTACCCCCAAACAAAAACCCAAATAACCATTTAATAATTATGAGATTTACTTACAGATGGAAGCGATATAAGGTGTGTCCAACGAACAGAGAATGGCACGAATCCCAAAGCTTCACTCAAATATCCACCAAAATGAAATATTTCGTATTAACAACTGTGATTACTGGGGTGTGAATGTGAACACCATGCTACCATCAACATGACATACCTGAGCGATATGGTTTATAGTTTACTAAATGATTTGGATTGACGACAATTTTCCTGTCACCTAAGATCATCAGGCTCATTTGTGGGAAAACGGTTATTTATACCATGATTACCTATTCTACTATACATGAAAAGCCTATAACATAATTTTTAGCTTTACATACTAACCGTGGTGAACACGACAGCAATGGGATTCCGGTAGTTAAAATTTACAACAACAGTGGAATTGCATCCAAGCTGGCCTTTGGTGAGGTCGACCTGAATGCGAACTTGTCTAAATGTATCACACGTCGCCTCGCGAAGCGTGAAATAAAAGTGGCAATTATTTATTACGTTTTAAATGAGTTTACCCCATAAGACACCAAAAATTAACAAACATGCATTGCCTCAGGTTAATAAAGCATCCATCAGTCGAAATAGTATGTTATTATGTTATTAAAATGAAAAATGCACTGTTTCTTTTTCTGTTTCGTTTCAGTGATAAAACTGACAGCGGAAATACCGCCCGCCGATGCAAATGTAAAAAAAAAATATTCGCACGTATGTACGGTTGCTGCTCCTAAAGTGAATCTAGCCGCCAGTAACGAGCCGCCACTAACGCTAGCCCACAGTAACAAATTTCCGGTTATTGTATGCTCGCGTCATTCATATTTTATCGATAATTTGTATCGCACACGATAAAGCGAACTGGTGAGGCACCTGTCATCGTTATGGAATAAATATATTGTTGTACTGAAAGTAAAGCATGGGTGATTTTAAGCCTGCAGAATTATTATAAAATTATTCTATTAAAATATAAGCAAATAAACAAAACACATTGTTCATATTTGCTCAAGCGGAAACACGACAGTTCATTTACCGAGCATTTCTGGAAATTGTCAGTAACGAATAAATCATTAACAGTATAGCTTGCCCAAGATAACCCGCCAATTAAGGGAATATTTGATGGTTTCAATGAGGTATAAATTTTGTTTGCTCCATGTATGATTAATATGTTTAATCTGTTACTCTCTTATAATATGTGCCGTATGGTTAACCCATTTCTTATTTTAATTGTTTGTGCATTTTGTGTATGCCATACCATTTTATTCTTAGTCGTGCAATAAACTTTATCTTATCTGTATATCCATGCATTTTACATGATATTCTATCGCTTGTCGGGAATTCTTAACGCTTACAGATTCACTATCTCAGCAACGTAAATGTCTTGCTTATTGACGAGCGATACGGCCACACAAAATAAATTAAATGATTCTCAGGCATTTTTTTCAAATCAGTGAGGGAAGGAGGGTTATATTTTGAGATGTTTATTATTCTTTTGCAAAAAGTGAGCAAACACGGAGAGCATTTCGGTGCTCTTTGTACACACAAAAATATAGAAAGTGCATATTTATACAAATAAATTAAAATGTGAATAGTTATAAGATGATCGATTAGCCGGCGTAAACACTTCACATTTTTAATCTAAATCCGCGAAAACAAGGAAAAAAATCGATCAATGCAGTACAGAGGAGCCCACTTAATTGGTTAACTTTTAAATGGATAACACTGTTAATTGTATGCAACTTACATTACAAACACCAAACCTTTTAAAAACACCTTCAGTACAAATTTGACCAAGTCATTGCCTATAGATTATAAACTTACGTTAATTGACTAAAAAATCAAGTAAACCGTCAAAGGTCAAAGAAGTACTCTGACATGCACTGAATAACCCCTCCCCCACCTCCACCCCATTTTTCCCCTCGGTACATATAAATACAGGCATTCAATCAATCACGAAAATTGACAATTCTTCCACCCCCACCCAATACTACTACCATCTAGCAGCCATGTGAAAAATAGTACCAAACCGAAACGGATATGGGAGCGCGGTGGCAGAGTGGGTAGAGGTGCAGGCTGCAAGCCGAGAGGTCCTCGGTTCGAATCACACCTGCGGCAACCGCGTTGTGTCCTTGGGCAAGACACTTCATCTCCATTGCCCGCGTGGGGGCACGATGACGCCGTGTACTAAGGCGTACTGTACGTCGATGGTACGCATGTCTTCAACCAATCTAACCCTGCCTGTGCTGCAGTGTTGGGGAGCTGGCAGCTGCTCGTCGTTGCTCGGTGGTACTCCCCGGGTACTCCGGCTTCCTCCACCCGTAAAACTGTCACGGTCATGATTATCCATTGTGCATAAATATGTGACCTTAAACATCAATAAATAAATAAATAAATAAATACCGAAACGGATACAAATTTGACCACTGATGTTTGTATGCATGAAATAAGTCAAATAGAATTGGAAAATATCCCATTTGTTCCCATACGCACCACCCTTCTGAAGCATTAGACCAAAATTCTGAAAATGTTTTCATTGCATGCCTAATATTTCTGCCCCTTTCATCAACCAAAGAAACAAGAGTGCCAAAAGGAAAATACTACACCCCAAATCCGTAATGTATGCAGACAGCAGACATGTAATATGTCACAGAGAAACAGAAAATATCCCGTTTGTGTTCAGCCGCCACACCCTTCCTTGGCCAAAGTCGAGGAAATCCAATTGTTTTCACCGGTAGCCTGCTATTCGGTCCTCCCTCAGCGCTATCTGAAAGCGAGTACCAGAAGACAACTCTTGCGACCCTAAACCTTAATACAAATAGATCTGGAATTTGTGGCAGAGAATCAAAAATTATCCCATTTGATCTCGGCCGCCACACCCTTCGAGTTCACAAATCACGAAAACAGACAATTCTTCCAACTCACCACCCTTTACTACGCCATCTAGCATCCATATGAAAAAGAGTACCAAACCGAAACGGGTACAAATATAACCACTGATGTTTGTACGCATAAAGTAAGTCATATAGAATTGGAAAATGTTCCATTAGTTCCAAGCCGCACCACCCTTCTGAAGCAGGAGTCCTAAATTCTGAAAATGTTTCCATTGCATGCCAACTATTTCTGCCCTCTCATCAACCATAGGAACAAGAGTACCAAAACCAAAATACTACACCGCAACCCCGTAATGTATGCAGACATGTAATATGTCACATAGAAACAGAAAATATCCCATTTGTGTTCAGCCGCCGCTCCCTTCCGTGGCCAAAGAGGTGAAAATCCAGTTGTTTTCACTGGAAGCCTGCTATTCAGTCCTCCGATAGAGCAATCTGAAAGAGAGAACCAGAAGACAACTCCTGCGACCCTAACCCTTCATACATATAGATATGGAATTTGTAGCAGAGAACCAAAAATATCCCATTTCATCTCAGCCGCCTCACCCTTCGAGTACAGAAATCACGAAAATTCACAATTTTTCTAACCTCCCACCCTTTACTACCCCATCTAGCAGCCATATGAAAAAAGAGTACCAAACCGAAACTGGTACAAATATAACCACTGATTTTTGTATGCATAAAGTAAGTGATACAGAATTGGAAAATATCCCATTTGTTCCCAGCCGCACCACCCAGCTGAAACAGGAGTCCTAAATTCTGAAAATGTTTCCATTTCATGCCAACTCTTTCTGCCCCTCCCATCTCCCATAGGAACAAGAGTACCAAAAGGAAAATACTACACACCAAATCCGTATTGTATGCAAACATGTAATATGTCACACAGAAACAGAAGATATCCCGTTTGTGTTCTGGCGCCAAACCCTTCCGTGTCCAAAGTCGCGAAAATCGAACTGTTTTCACCGGAAGCCTGCTATTCAGCCCTCCCCCAGCGCTATCTGAAAGAGAGTACCAGAAGACAACCCCTGCGACCCTAACCCTTCATACATATAGATGTGGAATTTGTAGCAGAGAATCAAAAACTATCCCATTTGATCTCAGCCGCCTCACCCTTCGAGTACAGAAATCACGAAAATTCACAATTTTTCCACCCTCCCACCATTTACTACCCCATCTAGCAGTCATATGAAAAAGAGTACCAAACCGAAACTGGTACAAATATAACCACTGATGTTCGTATGCATAAAGTAAGTCATATAGAATTGGAAAATATCCCATTTGTTCCCAGACGCACCACCCTTCTGAAACAGGAGTCCTAAATTCTGAAAATGTTTCCATTCCATGCCTACTATCTCTGCCCCTCTCATCTACCATAGGAACAAGAGTACCAAAAGGAAGATACTACACCCCAAATCCGTACTGTATGCAGACATGTAATATGTCACACAGAAACAGAAAATATCCCGTTTGTGTTCAGCCGCCACACCCTTCCTTGGGCAATGTCGCGAAAATCCAAGTGTTTTCACAAGAAGCCTGTTATACAGCCCTCCCCCAGCGCTATCGGAAAGAGAGTACCAGAAGACAACTCTTGCGACCCTAAACCATTGTACATATAGATATGGAATTTGCAGCAGTTAATGAAAAAAATATCCCGTTTGATCTCAGCCGCCTCACCCTTCGAGTACAGAAATCACGAAAATTGACAGTTTTTCCAACCCCCACCGTTTACTACCCATCTAGCAGACAAATGAAAAAGAGTACCAAACCGAAATTGGTACAAATATAACCACTGATGTTCGTATACATAAAGAAAGTCATACAGAATTGGAAAATATCCCATTTGTTCCCAGCCGCACCACCCTTCTGAAGCAGGAGTCCTAAATTCTGAAAATGTTTCCATTGCATGCCTACTCTTTCTGCCCCTCTCATCTACCATAGGATCAAGAGTACCAAAAAGAAAATACTACACCCTAAATCCGTATTGTATGCAGACATGTAATATGTCACACAGAAACAGAAAATATCCCGTTTGTGTTCAGCCTCCACACCCTTCCTTGGCCAATGTCGCTAAAAAAAAAATCCAAGTGTTTTCACCGGAAGCCTGCTATTCAGCCCTCCGTCAGCGCTATCTGAAAGAGAGTACCAGAAGACAACTCTTGCGACCCGAAGCCATAATACATATAGATATGGAATTTGTAGCAGTGAATCAAAAAATATCCCATTTGATCTCTGCCGCCAAACTCTTCAAGTACAGAAATCACGAAAATTCACAATTTTTCCACCCCCCCCCCCCCCCACCCTTTACTACCCCATCTAGCAGACAAATGAAAAAGAGTTCCAACCCGAAATGAGTACAAATATAACCACTGATGTTTGTACGCATAAAGTAAGTAATATAGAATTGGAAAATATCCCATTTGTTCCCAGCCGCACCACCCTTCTGAAGCAGGAGTCCTAAATTCTGAAAATGTTTCCATTGCATGCCCACTATCTCTGCCCCTCTCATGCTCCAGAGGAACAAGAGTACCAAAAGGAAAATACTGCACCCCAAATCTGTGAGATGCCCCATGACTGGTTACGTCAAGCAATGGATTATTATGAAGAGGTAAAGACAGACCACCGGGCAAAAGATGATGTACCCATGGCCCTGAAAAGGAACATCCACCTCCAGGCTGACAAGGTCTAGTGTCAGGAGATGCGGAAGGCTCGCCCCATCTGTCTCGGATGGGAGCGCTTCATGGAGCAATGGAGGTCAGGTGACCTGATCCTCACTAGCCGGCAGAAGGTTCACGACCGGGCACAAGAGCTGTTGCACCAAAGACACAAGGAGTACTTTCCAGAAACCCCGGTTCCGCTACTACACCACCCCAAGGATAGCCGAAAACAAAACATTATGGTTCCCATCCCTGGCACAGACCGCGAAGAGTTCGCCCTCAATGACGTCGTTGAAGTCACCATTGAGGCCGCTGAACAGGCTATCAAGACCGATGATTGGCGCCTCAGGTGTGCCATCGCAGTCCACTCAAGCCAGCGTCTCACTATCCACGACCCACAGAAGGTTTGGATCATAGACGACTTCCTACAATGGTCCAACCTCGCACACCTCGCCGTTTCCCCCGTGGAGTATATGCAGAAGCTGGTGCGAGTGACCTGTCAACCAGATGAGCGTACTGAGGTCAGGCAGCCCACAGAGCTGCAGCTCCACAAAAACATGGCGAGGAAGCTTGGAAGCGCCAGGACCAGGTCAAAGGACTCCTGGGGTTCAATCTCAAGGTCGACTACATCCTGCGACTCAAGAAGGACCTAGAGAACCAGTGTGCGACATGCAACATCGAGATGCTGTGGGCCTACCAGCCCAATGATACCCAGCAGTTCAGTGTCGACCGGCTGGACAACAGCAGGGGGCACTGCCGGGGAACGTGCGATTAACCTGTTTAGAGTGTAACCGAAAAAGATGGGTTGCAGCAGTGCCAAAGGCACAATACACCTAGTGTCTAGTCTAGTAAGGACTACTCCATTGGGAGGCAGCTGGGTGTCGGGAGGCGCCACAAGAAGCTCTTCCCGGACGAAGCCACGGACTGGTCCATCCAACAAATAGTAGAGGACAGGTTCGCCGTGCTTGGTGACCGAGCGTCCAAGTCGGTACACTTGGAGGGACCACGCAGGGTCAGTTGCGCGACGGCGACCCCCCTCCAGCTCGCCTGCCTGGTAGAGATAGCAAACACCTACATTGGAGGGGAGCTTATACTCCTTGAGGACATCAGGGCAGCCCGAAACCACAGAGGAGGGTTTTTATGTCACAACCTTGGCCTTGACGGCGTCAGATGGCCTCTTTTCAGTTAATCGAGTCACCTCACCATTCAGCGCCGCAACAACGGCAGACAGCCGAGCGACTCATTCATTTGACCTCTCACCTGGCGGTAGCCTCATGTCCTAGGCGTATTGGTGCCTGAACAGTCGCTCTGCCAGGGTACGGTTCAACCGCTCCACCATCCCCTGGTCCCGGTGGACGTCCACACGGCCACGCCGGGCTTCAGCCCCGTGTTTCGCCGGCAGCTGATTCACCGCGCCCATGAACTCGCGCACGAGATCGACCTGAAGGAGCTTGGGCCACCCCAGTGGTCCACGCTTGTATATCTTTTCTAGGACGGCCGCGACCTCTGTGCCCTCTTTTGTGGCCAGGGGCTCTGCCTCTTTATAGCGGGAGGCTACATCAACGACTGTGAGCGCATACTTGTAGGTTTTGCGGGCCACCCGGTTGTGTGGCAGAAAGAGCAGGTCGGCCTGGTGGACCTCTTTCGGCGTCCGCACATCGAACTTGGGTCGTGGTATGTGTGTGCTTCGCACAGCTGGAAGGTATATCTGCCAGATGGCCTGCTTCTTAAGTCATGCCCGTGTCAAATCTTCAGAGACATTGGCCGTGGAAGCAAGGTTTTTGATAGCCGTGAGTCCATTCCAGTACCCCCTGGGTCTGTAGTAGATTGAAGCCAACTTTGTTGCAAGCTTGCTGTCCATTCTTGGGTATTCCTGCATCCTTTTGACCTCTAAAAGCCATATTAGAGGAGTCTTATAGTGATAATATACAATTATGTACGTGACCTATCCGACGTTCAAACCGTGGACTTACCAATGGCGCTCCCTGCCGGAGAGCAATTTGAGTGTGCCCTTGAGGAAGTAACCCACTACCCTCTTTGGTACAACATTAGCTTGAGGCTAGGCAACAATTATATTCGCGTCGTGGATGAGAAAATAACTCAGTTGAGCGGAAGGTAAGGACACCAACTATCAATTACAATGCATGCGAGCTAAATGATGAGGTGTTTAATCAGGTTGGGGCTATATTGGATCTTCACATACCTTCGGGTCTTCTGCGACTCAAGATAGAATAGCCTCTGAAACTGGGAAAGTTGGCACGCACCTTGGGATTTGCAACAAACAAAATCTCTCTTGGAGTGGGGCAGCTGATGGGGAATGAGTTACCTGAACTTGCGTCCACCGTGAGCTCTGCGTTCTTCTGTGAGAAGCACCACGAACAATGTTTACAACGGGCTATCCAACACACTACTCAGAACAGTACCCGTAGCAAATGAAAAATGTGCCAGTGGCAGAACAGTACCTTTCTCCCATTTGCAATACAAAAGGCTTGTCCCAGGCCCTACAGACAATGGTACAGACCACGTTTTAGACAGCAGGGGTGGCCTATTGAATTGCAGCACATATCCGTAACATTACATATTCGAAATATACCTTCGGAGCTGAGGTGCAACAAGTATAAAGACATGGTGAATAGTGGGGGTACATGATGCATTGCCTTGCACGACTCTCAGCTGGCTGATCTCGGAGACACGCAGGGCTTTGGAGAACCAGGGATGATGGACAAAGTGTATGTATTTCAGAGCTGCCCGTTGTTGTTCCTTCGGAACGGGAACAACCGCAACAATCTACATTTACCGAGCTTAATGGTTTGAACCTGGAAGGCTCAGCCTCGTGGAGGAGCAATGAACTTATCCAGAATGACTCCAGTCAGTGGTCTCTGTATTGGCACCCTGTTCGCGGTGGGTGGAAACTTGACTTCAGGGTCATGCAACCTCACATCCAACTGGGCCACGACCACAGGCTCCATAAACTCCAGAACAGTGGCCGTGTGTTGGCCTCTTATATCCCGAAAGGTGCTATTTATGTTCACGAAAGCAATGCCGGGTATGTGCTGGGCGGGGCAACAGGTGCGATGATGAAGCTTTATTGGGATTTTGATCGCCTTACTCCAGGCGAGGGTACTACCACAATTGTACAGATAGTCCTGGGTACACCATGCAACGATTTCGTACCAGTCTACATGGGCTTGCCATGAAATGGGGTCGGCGGCATAATGGCAAAGAATTTGTCATCATTATCCGTGGCAAAGATGTGTTAAGTGGTGTCGAGTACAAGGTCACTGATGCTAAGTTTCCAACCGACACATTCAATACCCTACATCTTGGCCCATCTAAGCTCAAGAGCCTGCGGTTTGCCAGACAGACACTGGGGGGTGACGATTTAAAGGTATTAGAAAATGATGTATACCAATAAGAATGGGATTGTATCCAGAACTCAATATTAGCGACGCGAATACTTTCCGCATCCAGGTGATCGGTGATGTAAGAGCCCGTCTCATGACCAAACGAGGCCGCAGGCGTTCTCTCGGCAAGAAATACCAGCGAGGGGTCAATATCGCAGATGGCATCGAAACATTTCTGTCCGCGGCCGGTATAGGGATCGGAGGAATTGGACTGTTGCCAGAGGCTGCAGCAGGGGTCTGTGGATTGGCAAGTGTGTTAGGGAAGTTTGTAAGCCGAAGGCTCACAAAGAAAGCAAAAAAGCACAACACCATTGCCACATTAGCGGAGGACAAGCTTTCGAGCATCGCAGATCTGTACTCAAAAGCTGTTGGCGATAACCAGATATCCGAGGAGGAATTCAGTCGTGTACTCACTGAGGAAAATAAATTCAACCAACTCCATCTTGATAGCCGCAAGGCATCTCGCCGAGAGATCCCGCAGGGCACAAAAACAAGGTGTTGCTGCTGATACGCCAAGAACTCGCCCGGCAGAGATTGGGGCCCGCTGTCTGTTGTTCCTGTTCCGATTACTGGGCTTTTATGATTACTTTACAGCATAGCTAGGCGGCCTTGACACTACCTTCGCCCCCCCCCCTCCCCCCCCCCCCAAAAAAAAACACAAAAAACTTTTTTTATTGTAAAACCATACGCGTATCGAATCACTGGACGAGTTTGTAGCTAACAAGACCGATCGCACCCACCCCTAAAATGACGAAGGCGATCTCATGGTCCTTCTGCCCGGCTGATGTTGTTTAAAAGTCTTCTAGATGCGGTTCTGGGCCAAGACTGTTCAATCTGTTCCCAGTCACCCGTATATACCCTATTGCGAGGGCGGGGACCACGGCGCTGTGATAGGCAGCATGGACCAGCATCTTCTTGGAACTAGACCAAGGCTTTCTGTTGTTTTGCATTCCGGGTGGCAGCTCCTGTCCGTCCGGCGGCCCCTTTTTTAGGGTATTTCTGTCGTTGTTTCTGTTGTTCCTGTTCGAAGGAAAAACGGGAACAATCGACGACTCAGTGGTTGGCGCAGGTGTCACTCTCTCCACCTGTTGCACAGTAGCTATCGGCAGGTTTGGCTCTGTCATTGATGACATGGTCTTGATTTGTTAAAGGGCAGGTGTGTCCAAATCGGAAATGTTTAGCAGAAGTTAGCATTTTGGACATGCCATAGCGATGATGTAGCTCGCATGTGGTACTGCTTAGCGCGTGCCCAACAAATGGATCTGCCTCAAGATCAGCAACCCACTTTTGTTGGTTTTCAGGGGGTATGGGAATAAACATGCTGACCACCCATGTGTAGAGTTGTAGTGCGGCGGTCCCCAGAGTTTTCGTCATCACTGCGCCGAACTATGCCTCATATCGGGCATAGAATTTATCGATTTCCATATCGGTCAAGGCGACGACCTGGTCAAGTGTGGGTTTTTTCCCTAGATACTGCATAGCCTGCCCACCGGATGCTACTGCAGCTAGCCTTTCGTGTTTGGCCCCCATCGGTCTGTTCTTCCTTCGGAAGATTCAATGCCGTCTTACCTCCCTGTTGTTCCTGTTTCTTTGGAACATCCGAAGGACGAACAGCGGCACCTTGGTCTTCCAGCAGTTGGTCAATGATATCGTCGCAATCCATGATGGTGTATATGTACATGCACGCCGTTTCAGTTTAATATAACAATTTATAAGTGGTTGGTTGGTCTGTTTGCAATACTAGCCGGGCATGCTTGCTCTCCGCCAATGCCTGGCGAACTGCTGCACGTTTCTCACGGCTTTCAATCACACCATTCTCTCGTAGACTCTTCGAAGCTGTCTCTGTTCTTACAGTGGAAAAGGAAAGCCCAGCGGGTCTGCTCGCGGAGATCCTTTAAGAAAGAGTTATACTTCTGAGTCAAAATCCAAACGCTCTGCTGCACATGACGACCCGAGAAGGCTAGCTCAGACAGCATGTTTTTCAAAGCTTTCGCAGCCGAGCATGATGGGGTAGTAAAGGGTGGGAGGTTGGAAAAATTGTGAATTTTCGTGATTTCTGTACTCGAAGGGTGTGCCGGCTGAGATCAAATGAGATATTTTTTGATTCTCTGCTACAAATTTCATATCTATATGTATGAAGGTTTAGGGTCGCAGGAGTTGGATTCAGGTAATCTTTTTCAGATTGCCTTGAGGGAGAGCTGAATAGCAGGCTTCCGGTGAAAACAGTTGGATTTTCGCGACTTTGGACACGGAAGGGTTTGGCGGCTGAACACAAACGGGATATTTTCTGTTGCTGGGTGACATATTACATGTCTGCATACAATACGGATTTGGGGTGTAGTATTTTCCTTTTGGTACTCTTGTTTCTATGGTAGATGAGAGGGGCAGAGATAGTAGGCATGCAATGGAAACACTATTAGAATTTAGGATTCCTGCTACAGAAGGGTGGTGCGGCTGGGAACAAATGGGATATTTTCCAACTCTATATGACTTACTTTATGCAAACAAACATCAGTGGTTATATTTGTACCCGTTTAGGTTTGGGACTCTTTTATATGGCTGCCTGATGGGGTAGTAAACGGAGGGAGGTTGAAAAAATCCTGAATTTCGTGATTTCTGTACTCGAAGAGTGTGGCGGCTTAGATCAAATGGGATATTTTTTGATTCTCTGCTACATATTCCATATCTATATGTAGGAAGGTTTAGGGTCGCATGAGTTGTCTTCTGGTACTCTCTTTCAGATAGCGCTGAGGGGGGGGGGGGGGGGGGGCTGAATAGCAGGCTTCCGGTGAAAACTATTGGATTTTCTCGACTTTGGCCAAGGAAGGTTGTGGCGGCTGAACACAAACGGGATATTTTCTGTTTCTGTGTGACATATTACATGTCTGCATACATTACGGATTTTGGGTGTGGTATTTTCCTTTTGGTACTCTTGTTCCTATGGTAGATGAGAGTGGCAGAAATAGTAGGCATGCAATGGAAACATTTTCAGAATTTAGGACTCCTTCGTCAGAAGGGTGGTGCGGCTGGGAACAAATAGGAGATTTTCCAATTCCATATGACTTACTTTATACATACAAACATGAATGGTTATATTTGTACCCGTTTCGGTTTGGTACTCTTTTTCATTTGTCTGCTAGATGGGGTAGTAAAGGGGGGGGGGGGGGGCGGGTTGGAAAAAAATGTCCATTTTCGTGATTTCTGTACTCGAAGGGTATTGCGGCCGAGATCAAATAGGTTATTTGTTGATTCACTGCTGCAAATTCCTTATCTTTATGTACAATGGTTTAGGGTCGTAAGAGCTGTCTTCTTGTACTCTCGTTCAGATAGCGCTGAGGTAGAGCTGAATAGCAGGCTTCCGGTGAAAACACTTGGATTTTCGCGACTTTGGCCAAGGAAGGGTATGGCGACTGAACACAATCGGGATATTTTCTGTTTCTGTGTGACATTTTACATGTCTGCATGCATTACGGATTTGGGGTGCAGTATTTTCCTTCTGGTACTCTTGTTCCTATGGTAGATGAGAGGGGAAGAAATAGTTGGCATGCAATGGAAACATTTTCAGAATTTAAGACTCCTGCTTCAGAAGGGTGGTGCGGCTGGCAACAAATGGGATATTTCCCAATTCTATATGACTTACTTTATGCATACAAACATCAGTGGTTGTATTTGTACCCGTTTCGGTTTGGTACTCTTTTTCATATGGCTGCTAGATGGGGTAGTAAAGGGTGGGAGGTTGGAAAAATTGTGAATTTTCTAGATTTCTGTACTCGAAGGGTGTGGCGGCTATGATCAAATGGGATATTTTTTTATTCTCTGCTACAAATTCCATTTCTTTTTGTATGAAGGTTTGGGGTCGCAGGAGTTGTCTTCTGGAACTCTCTTTCAGATTGCGCTGAGGGAGAGCTGAATAGCAGGCTTCCGGTGAAAACAGTTGGATTTTCGCGACTTTGGTCACGGAAGGGTTTGGCGGCTGAACACAAACGGGATATTTTTTGTTTCTGTGTGACATTTTACATGTCTGCATACATTACGGATTTGGGGTGTAGTATTTTCTTTTTGGTACTCTTGTTCCTATGGTAGATGAGAGGGGCAGAAATAGTAGGCATGGAATGGAAACATTTTCAGAATTTAGGACTCCTGCTTCAGAAGGGTGGTGCGGCTTGGAACAAATGGGATATTTTCCAATTCTATATGACTTACTTCATGCATACAAACATCAGTTGTTATATTTGTACCCGTTTCGGTTTGGTACTCTTTTTCATATGGCTGCTAGATGGGGTAATAAAGGGTGGGAGGTTGGAAAAATTGTGAATTTTCGTGATTTCTGTACTCGAAGGGTGTGGCGGCTGAGATCAAATGGGATATTTTTTGATTCTCTGCTACATATTCCATATCTATATGTATGAAGGTTTAGGGTCGTAGGGGGTTGTCTTCTGGTACTCTCTTTCAGATAGCGCTGAGGAAGGGCTGAATAGCAGGCTTCCGGTGAAAACAATTGGATTTTCGTGACTTTCGTCTGAACACAAACGGGATATTTTCTGTTTCTGTGTGACATGTTATGTCTGCATACATTACTGATTTGCCGTGTGGGAATTTCCTTTTTGTATTCTTGCTCCTATGGTAGCTGGGAGGAGCAGAAATAGCAGGCATGAAATGGAAACATTTTCAAACTTTAGGTCTCCTGTTTCTGATAGGTGATGCGACTGGAAACAAATGGGGTATTTTCCAATTCTATCTGACTTATTTCATGCATACAAACAACAGTGGTTATATTTGTACCCGTTTCGGTTTGGTACTCCTTTTTATATGGCTCCAAGATGGGGGCAGTAAAGGGTTGGGGTTGGAAGAATTGACAATTTTCGTGATTTCTGTCCTCGAAGAGTGTGACCGCTGGTATGAAATGGAATATTTTTGATTGTCTGCTACAAATTCCATATCTTTTTGTATGAAGGTTTAGGGGCGCAAGAGTTTTCTTCTGGTACTCGCTTTCAGATAGCGCTGAGGGAGGGCTGCAAACTTTAGGACTCTTGCTTCAGAAGGATGGTGCGACTGGGAACAAATGGGATACTTTCCAATTCTGTTTGACCTATTTCGTGCATATAAACATCAGTTGTTATATTTGTACCCAGTTCTGTTTGGTACTTTTTTCATAATGCTGCTAGATTGGGGTAGTGAAAACAATTGGATTTTCCACCAAAAGTCGGGATATTAAGGGCCGTTGTGGTGCATACTATACTACTCGCAAGCTAAAACTGGATTAGGGACATGAAAAAAAGTAATTTATCTCTTTGACCGAGCCGCGGAAGACAATGGGATTAGACAACTGCGAGTGACTATGAACAAAAAATGTCCCCACCCCTACACACTCAAGTGAAAGAGTAAGCTAGAGTCCCAGAATATAGATAGGTGGCTGAGCGTCCGAGGGTGGTAACGTCTTCCTTTTAGTGCTCACTTCTTTTACTTTCCTGGATCAGAGAGATGCATGAACTTTCCAGAATCGAAATGTATTTGAACATGATTTACCCCATTCTCCTTGGAACATTGCGGAATATAGAGACAAATGCTGCAATAGTTTTGTTTTGAGGCTGTCGTGTCTGTCTTTGAAAACGATATACAAATATTGAAGATTCGGTTTCTGAGGGTGCATAGTCTGAAAGTAAATGAGATCTAATTCCTTGTAATACAGCCCATGCCAATGTATATTTAAATTGTAAGTTATCGGTGGGATTATTCTCATTCATTAGCCCTTTAGTTTACCGGTATACTGTGCAGCCCAACCCTTTACCAAACGTAACGGCCAACCCCGAACAGCGCTCTTCACAAAAATCACCATTCGGTTTTCAGTATTTGTTTTCATTTGTTTCTTGTCTTCAAAGCATAGCTCATGACTCAACAAGCGCGTTACAATGAGGGATCATACGCTTTGTTTTTGACGCAAAAAAATAAAAACATAAAAAATAGTTACCGAAGAATTTTGTTTGCGAAGTGTCGTCTTCCTTCCGTGTTAGATAAAGGGTTAAAAATTGCCGAATTGTGGTGATATGATCTTCCTGAAATCGAACACATTTTCTTGCGTCTGATCGTGATGAAAAACACGATTCGATACTCACGACGTGGCTAATATACCTCACGGGGGAAAGGGTTAACAATATGTAAACCAGATGAGTGAACCGTGAAGAGTTAAGTCAAATGTTACACACTCTGATAAATTTCACTGAGACAGACAAAGATTTGATTTCGACGAACGCGACTTAATCGCGCACTGTTTTCGTGTGATTGTTTTTATAAATCTATTTTTAGAACAAACGCGCGCATTCCTGTCGTGAACGCAAATTAGTGTGGGATAAAATTACTGCAGGCTCGCTAGTGGCGGCTGCCTTCACTTTGGTGTTGCTGCTCAGTAAACTCGAGAAAAGTAATTGCGACTCTTAACTAGAGAAACAGAATTTACTGCACCCAGTAAATTCAAGTATGTGTGAAAAGGGTTAAAGTATCAGGAATAAACTATACAGAAAGAGAATTTATGGAGGCTTATTTTCAGGAGTAAAATATTTTTAAACAAATCAGAAATGGGTTTTTGTTAACAGTATTTACAGATATTCATACTGGAATCAGAACAATTATTTATAAGAAACCAGAAAAGGCATATATGTGACCAGCATTCAAAAGGTTTGATACTCGAATCAGAAATGGACATTTTTGGCTCTGCCCACTAATTTGAGTGATAAAATACGTTCATAAACTTTAGAAATGCATTAAGGTGTAATAAAATTCATTTCCCAGTATTTCTGAATAATATGCACTTGATGACTTTGGTGAACTCTTTCAGGCGGACCCCTACGTGACCTCCGTGACGTTGACCCATATTTTGAATTTCCATCAAGTGTCGACTCATTTAGTGTTAGTTCCAGGTCCATTCATCATACCACGATTGAGATATGAGCATGACCCACTTCAAAAATGTTGGCCATGCCCGCCTTTTTAACATAAAAATGCATGTATGAATCTCAGGAATGCTGTGGGGGATGGGGGGGGGGGCAAAAAATGTGATTTCCAGCAGTTATGAAAAAAGCACTCAATGACCCCTAGGTGACCTCCGTGACCTTGACCCATATTTTGAGTCTCCGTCAAGTGTCGACTCATTTGGTGTTGGTCCCAGGTCTATATGTCATAGCATGCCTGAGATATTGGCGTGACCCACTTTCATAACTTTTGGTCACGCTCACTTTTTTTACGTCAAAATGCATGTGTGTACGTCAGGAATACTTTAGGGGATCAAAAAATGTGATTTCCAGCAATTCTGAAAAATGCACTCAATGACCACTAGTTGACCTCCGTGACCTTGACCCATATTTTGAACCTCCATCGAGTATGGACTCATTTGGTGTTGGTCCCAGGTCTGTAGGCATACCACGCCTGAGATATGGGCGTGACCCACTTTCAAAAATTTTGGCCACGCCCACTTTTTTTACGTAAAAACGCATGTGTGTACGTCAGAAATAATTTAGGGGGTCAAAAAATGTGATTTCCAGAAATTCTGAAAAATGCACTCAATGATCCCTAGTTGACCTCCGTGACCTTGACCTATATTTTGAATCTCCATCGAGTGTCGACTCATTTGGTGTTGGTACCAGGTCCATACGTCATACCACGCCTGAGATATTGGCGTGACCCACTTTCAAATAAATTTTGGCCACGCCCACTTTTTTACGTCACAATGCATGTGTGTACGTCAGGAATACTTTAGGGGTAAAAAAATGTGATTTCCAGCAATTCTGAAAAAGTGCACTCAATGACCCATTGTGACCTCTGTGACCTTGACCTATATTTTGAATCTCCATCAAGTGTCGACTCATTTGGTGTTGGTCCTAGGTCCATACGTCATTCCACGCCTGAGATATGGGTGTGACTCACTTTCAAAAATTTTGGCCACGCCCACTTTTTTTTTACGTCACAATACATGTGTGTACGTCAGAAATAGTTTAGGGGGTCAAAAAATATGAGTTCCAGCAATTCTGAAAAATGCACTCAATGACCCCTAGTTGACCTCCGTGACCTTGACCCATATTTTGAACCTCCATCGGGTGTCGACTCATTTGGTGTTGGTCCCAGGTCCGCAGGTCATACCACGCTTGAGATATGGGCGTGACCCACTTTCAAAAAATTTTGGCCACGCCCACTTTTTTTTTACGTCAAAATGCATTATGTATGTCAGGAATACTTTAGGGGGTCAAAAAATGTGATTTCCAGCAATTCTGAAAAATGCACTCAATGACCCCTAAGTGACCTCTGTGACCTTGACCCATATTTTGAATCTCCATCAAGTGTCGACTCATTTGGTGTTGGTCCTAGGTCCATACGTCATTCCATGCCTGAGATATGGGTGTGACCCACTTTCAAAAATTTTGGCCATGCCCACTTTTTTTTACGTCACAATGCATGTGTGTACGTCAGAAATAGTTTAGGGGGTCAAAAAATGTGATTTCCAGCAATTCTGAAAAATGCACCCAATGACCCCCAGTTGACCTCCGTGACCTTGACCCATATTTTGAACGTCCATCGAGTGTCGACTCATTTGGTGTTGGTCCCAGGTACGTAGGTCATACCACGCTTGAGATATGGGCGTGACCCACTTTCAAAAAATTTGACCACGCCCACTTTTTTTTACGTCAAAATGCATGTATGTACGTCAGGAATACTTTTTGGGGGGTCAAAAAATGTGATTTCCAGCAATTCTGAAAAATGCACTCAATGACCCAAAGTGACCTCTGTGACCTTGACCCATATTTTGAATCTCCATCAAGTATCGCCTCATTTGGTGTTGATCCCAGGTCCATGCGCCATACCACACCTGAGATATGGGCGTGACCCACTTTCAAAATGTTTTGCCACGCCCACTTTTTTACGTAAAAATGCATGTGTGTACATCAGGAATACTTTAGGGGGTCAAAAAATGTGATTTCCAGCAATTCTGAAAAATGCACTCAATGACCCCTAGGTGACATTCGTGACCTTGACCATTATTTTGAATCTCCATCAAGTGTCGACTCATTTGGTGTTGGTCCCAGGTCCGTAGGTCATACCACGCTTGAGATATGTGCGTGACCCACTTTCAAAAAATTTGGCCACGCCCACTTTTTTTTACGTCAAAATGCATGTATGTATGTCAGGAATACTTTAGGGGGTCCAAAAATGTGATTTCCAGCAATTCTGAAAAATGCACTCAATGACCCCTAGATGACCTCCGTGACCTTGACCCATATTTTGAACGTCCATCGAGTGTCAACTCATTTGGTGTTGGTCCCAGGTCCCTAGGTTATACCACGCCTGAGATATGGGCGTGACCCACTTTCAAAACACCCCCACGGAGAACCCTAATGCCCCAGGAATCTGAAAAATATTCAGTGCTGAGAACTTGTGGCTGTCTATCAGCATGCCAAAAATCAACGAGATAGGGCAATTCGTTTTCGAGTTATCTTGCGGACAAAAAAGTGATGAGAAGACAGAAGACAGGAGAAGAAGAAGAAGAAGAAGAAGAAGAAGAAGAAGAAGAAGAAGAAGAAGAAGAAGAAGAAGAAGAAGAAGAAGAAGAAGAAAAAGAAGAAGAAGAAGAAAAAGAAGAAAAAAAAAGAAGAAACTGTGCAAAAACAATAGTCTGTGTGTTTCACACAGACTAATAATCTGACGATCATGGTATAAATAAAATAAACCCATAGTAGCTTGGTGTACTGAATGTTTACCACTCCTGGTGAAGTGGTGTTAACCTTGCGCCGAAGGTTAACACCACCTCACCACTCGTGGTGAACATTTGGTACACCAAGCTACTATGGATATATTCTATATGTATCTACTTAGTATAATCATCTCATTAAAAAATGAACAGGAAAAAATATATATGTTGTCGTGTGTTTTTGTGTTCAAATTTGGCGTTTCCTCGACTACCGTCCAGTTTCGTACTTCATTGAAAAGTCATATTTTACTAGTCTCCCTCACCTTATTTTTCAATTCTCGCAATTTTGAAAGGACAGCCAGTGTAAATATTTTAGGTCTTTGCCACATTAGACACTGTGTTATTTTTATTGAGGGCTCCAAATTCAAAAATATAGTGCCAAATCAGGTGATCTCATTCATTTTATGCACTATTAAATGTTCAGGTAAAATACGTTATGGGGCATTTATATACATCACATGTGTTGTAATTATAAGCTATGTTTAACGAACAGATGGTAGTACGGATCCCTAACCTTCACTGACATCCACAATAATCAAATATTTCACATTCACAACTGTGATTACTGGACTGTGAATGTGTACAGTATGCTACCAGTAATATACTCTTTAAAACAAGTAGGGGATGTCTAAACTGATGTTGATATTTTCGGAAAATGGTATTGGATGCGCGTAATTGGACAATCAATATGTTACCAGGTTTAATGTCTGTGGGGTACGTTTTGAAATTTTCATTTGTACTGGACGAGCTTTTTTGAAGGTCTTATCGTTATTTTCTTGGTATAGACTGTTTCTTCAATCGTTTTGGGTGGAAACATAACTTTTAAGGTATGCGAAGAATGACAAGTGACGAACAATTACGTGCAGTGGCATGTTGGAAGCTGGCAACAGACAGGCTGCAGTGACTCAAATTCTCAACGTTACTCAATCGGTGATTAAGAGGTTGTGGTCACGCTACCGTCAGAGAGGCAATGTTGATGATAGACTAGGGCCCTGCCATTACTCGAATTTCGAGCCGAATCTCGAATCGGAACGCAAAATCGACTCGAGTCGTCTCCATTTCGCGGATGTCCTTTTTCTCGAGCCGATTTGGTCCCGATAAACGACAGAGTTTTCATTGTGAGTTCTTTCTTTAACCCTTTACCCAACGCAGACGGTTTGAACATTTATTATTTTAAATATAATTTTTTAATTTTTTTCCAAAAATTTTATCAAAACCATATCATGTGATCCCTCTTTGGAACGAGCTCGACGAGCTCGTTCCAAAGAGGGGGGTCACATGATATGGTTTTGGTGAAATTTTTCGAAAAATAATATTTTTCAGCTGCTGAATTTGCATATTGCGTGGGCGGATGCGGGCGATTCGTTGGGTAAAGGGTTAAACGATGCAATAGTCCAGTTTGGCCACGAAAGAAATAAGAAAATATGTTACAAAACCCTATTCGTATCACGGTTAAATTATACCAACGCGATTTACTGACGCCTCATCGCGGCCTTGGTAAAGTCGGCATTACACATAAGTCGTAACGGGATTGAAAGTTGCATTTACGCGACGAAAGAACGTTAAATTCCTCTTTGTTGAGAAGAAGTGGGGCCGTTGGTTTTATAAGAATTGACTCGACTCGCGAGTTTTTAACAAGAATCGAATCGAGAATCGACTCGAACTAAAATATCCCACTCGCAGGGCCCTATGACAGATGTCGGTCAGGTCGTCCAAGGTCGACAACTGCTAAAACCAGGATCGTTTCATCAGGACCACAGAATTACGTAACCGCCATCAAAGTGCCTCAGAAATTAGACAGCAGCTGTACAGAGAGACAGATGTGTGAGTAAGTGGTCAGACTATCCGAAATCGCGTACACAGCAGGAATCTCTACGCTAGACGACCTCGAATAATTCCACGTTTGACTGAACGTCACAACGCAGCAAGACGTAATTGGTGTGGAGCATGACAGCGTTTGGGAAGCCGTCGATGGAGCAACGTCATGTTTTCCGATGAATCGAGGTTCACTCTCGACTTCCACGACAAGCGAAACAGAGTGTGACGGCGGCGGAACGAACGATACCATGACGTTTTGGTCGTGGATCGTTTGTGGTGTGGGGAGGCATAACCATGACCAGCAGAGCAGCATCACATGTCACCCAAGGGCGTGTCACAGGGTAGTACTACCGTGGAAACATGTTAGCAGATCATGTGGTGCCATTTGCGCGACGTCACGGCCGTCGATTCATTTTCCAAAATGACAATGCAAGAGCACACAGAGCCCGTGTCACGAAAGAGTTCCCCCGGGAGCAGAACATCACTACACTGCCTTGGCCAGCACTAAGTCCAGACCTTTCACCAATCGAGCACGTCTGGGATATGCTTGGCAGGTGTCTACGACAATGCCAACAGCCCCAACCAATGTCCAGAAACTCGCCGCTGCACTGCAGAAGGAATGGAATAACATCAGTCAAGCTGATATAGGACGTTTGGTGAGGAGTATGCCACGTAGGATCCGCGAACCGAGGAGGATTTACAAGGTATAGATATCTTGGACTGAATGTGGTAAATTTTCTGACTGGTCGTTCATGTCTTCTACAGCTCAGTGCGTGGAATGGATTCTTGTCAGTCACATAACTATCGATGGAATCATTCACCAGATGTCACAGTGCAATGCCTCAACTGTCTTTTTGATGAAAATACAAATATATTTCTTCATTTCTCTCACTTTTATCAAATATCCCCTACTTTCTTGAATAGTATATAAATAAAAATAATTAATAAAACCATCAACAGCAAGATTTTAATTAATGAAGCACCGGGTTGTACCCGGTGCTTCATTAAATAATTTTTTGTTGATTATTTTTGTAATAATACTTCAATCAACACTTCCCTGATTTCCTGTCGGCAAAATTAACCACATAACTGAAACTATTGAGAAAGTTCAAAATGAAGACACCATAAAATAGATAATTAAACTGGGTCTTTTGAAGACAGAAACAGAATCCCCGGCGTCCTCAAAAATTACTGAACTTGAAAACAAAATGAAAACTTGTATTTTGAAAATGAACAGTTAAACGATGAACTTTAAAATACCCCGTTTACATGACGCGTTCTGCTCGGGGAATAAATTTTGTTCCGGGAACAAATAATTTATTTCGGGTACAATTATTATCATGTAAACGCATGTATTTGGGAAGTATATCAAGTTTACGATTTATTCCAGAAATAAATTCAGAGAAAATGTTCCACCTAATGATGTGGAACAAATCGCGTTATTCCGGGTATAAATCCAAGCGGCCAGGCCATGTAAATGGTCGTCGAAATAATTCAGGAACAATTCCAACAAAACTGCGTTGCCAACAGAATTGTTTAGGATATAACTGCGAACTTTTGACGGTATGATACTCTGAGTCCGACGCCAGCAAGTATAAGGCGATAGCCACTTGCTTTTTTCATTCACTGGTTTCCTTACCCAGTTGACTGCGGGTATCAGAAATGGTACATTTTCAGAACGAAGTTGGAAAAGGAAAACCTTTTCACCCTGAAGTTCGCAATCCAGTGCTTATCGTTAAGTCTTCATGAAAATGTCTTCAAATCAATTCAGAGAGCGATCAAGAGTCTAGCACAACATGATCCGTGTTGTTCCACCAATCACTCCCAAAGACTGAGCATATGCCATAGATGTCCTCCCAAAATATCTTATACGACAGATCTTATCCATGACTGAAAGCTGAATGAAAAGTGTGACGTAAATTGTAAATATGAAAAGTAATCCGTTAAATTGATTTTGCATGTGAATGAGGAATCTTTTTTGCAAAATGTTCCAGGAACAAATTCGGTTAGAAACTAGAGAAACAGAATTTACTGCATCCAGTAAATTCAAGTCTGTGTGAAAAAGGGTTAAAGTATCAGGAATAAACTCTACAGAAAGAGAATTTATGGAGGCATATCTTCTGGTGTAAAATATTTTTTTAACAAATCAGAAATGGGTTTTCGTTAACAGTATTTACAGATATTCATACAGGAATCAGAACAATTTTTATAAGAAACCAGAAAAGGCATATATGTGACCAGCATTCAAAGGGTTCGATACACGAATCAGAAATGGACAATTTTGGCTTTGCCCACTAATTTGAGTGATGAATTACATTCATAAACTTTAGAAATACATTAAGGTGTAAATGCATTTCCCAGTCTTTCTGAATAATATGCACTTGATGACCTCATTCAGGTGGACCGTATATTCAATTTCCAGCACTTTTTAACTCAGTCGGTGTAGTTCCATGTCTACATTTACACTGAAGAATGAGCGCAACCCACTTTGAAATAATGGCTCCACCAACTTCAGATCTGTCATCTGTCATTCAGATGGAAAGGGTGAAAAAAACATAGATGAGTGCAAACTGGTTATTGTTAACCTGCATGCCAAAATGAGATCGAGATAGGACGATCCGTATTTGAGTTGTCGCGCTGACAAAGGGTGCACAGACTCTATGCCGGAGATATTGTCATAAAAACCTTAAAAACCCCAAGAGCTCATTTGAAGGCCTGCTCCTAAAAGAGCATCTAGTGACATAAACAAGGCATACATAAAACTAGAACTTCTCTAATAAATTAATTTTAAACAGTCATAGCACTAACACAGTTAACAGTACAGTCAACTATGTCAGTATTGCATATTTTACCAGCATCCTGACAGTATACAATTACATGTACACTGGAATTCTTCATGATCAAGTTGTTTGTTTTTATATTAACTTGGTTTGGGAATTAATTCTGTACAATGAGATTAAATAAATAGATCATGTTATTGTATGTGACAGTCACAGCTTTCTCCTTACTGCTTTTTGTGAAATTCTTTCATAGAGAAAATATTCATACAGGAATCAGAACAATTTTTCTAAGAAATCCGAAAAGGCATATATGTGCACATCATTTATAGGGTTCGATCAAGGAATAAGAAATGGACATTACTGCCACTGCCATTTGTTTGAATGATGAGATACATGTATAATCTTCAGAACTGCATTAACTGGTATAAAATGAAATTCCTAATAGGTCGAAAAAGTATGCATTTAATGACCTCTCTTGACCGCATAGAGGTGGACCACATTTTGAACCTCCAGCAAGTTTCAACTCATTTGGTGTAGGTACCATTACTATAGGTCATACCAAACCTGATGTATGAGTATAAACTACTTTATAAATATTGGCTCCACCAACTCCGGATCTGCCATATTTGTAGATGATGGCAAATGTTCATATTAACAAGGCAATGATGAAGTGCATGCATGGTACCTCTGGAAAATATATTGCAAGTAAAAAGGTTCAGTAATGTTGGAATGTAGACGTTGAAAGGCCTTAAAGACCCCACGAGAGCCTGTCTGAAGACTTATTGGCATTGTCAAAATACCGAGGTCCCATCTATATCCATGTGTGTTTAGAACAACACTGTGAGAATGGAAATGTTTTTCATTATTCTCAATGATTTTTTCGAAGAGAGGTGCGCCATCGAAGTGCAGTATGCTTTAGTACACAGCGCCACCGTGCCCCCATATTAAGATCTTCAGAGGGTTAAAATAGTTGCTTTAAATATTCCATTTTAATCCTTTAACCCTTTACCCAACGAATCGGCCGCATCCACCCGCATAATATGCAAATTGAGAAGTTGAAAAAATATTAGTTTCAACGAGGGGTCCCATGATATGGTTTTGTTGAAATTGTTTGGAAAATTTGAAAAAAAATGATATTTGAAATAATAAATTTTGCTATCGTCTGCGTTGGGTAAAGGGTTAAATGGGGGCGCAGTGGCTGAGTTGGCAGAGGTGCAGACTGCAAGTCGAGCGGTCCTCACTCTGTCCTTGGGCAAGACACTTCACCCCATTGCCCACGTGTGTGCATGGTGGCGATGTTTACTAAAGCGTACTGCACATCGATGGTGCACCTGTCTTCAACCAATGCTAACCCTGCTTGTGTGGAGTTAGTATGTGGGGAATCTGATAGTTGCTCGCTGTTGCCCGGAGGTTCTCCCCAGGTACTCTGGCTTCCTCCACCCGTAAAACTGTCCTGGTCATGGTAAACCACTGTGCAGAAATATGTGACATTAAACACCAATAAATAAATAATCCTTTAAAAATGAGCTCACTCCAATGAAGGGTCATAAGCTATGTTTTTCAAGCAAAAATGAAAAAGTAATTAAAAGTTGAATAGACATTTCTGTGTATAAAGCTGGCCGTTTTTTGAATCTCCATCGAGTGTCAACTCGTTTGGTATTAGTCCCAGGTGCATACATCATACCATGCTTGAAGCATGACCCACTTTCACAAATTTTGGCCACACCAACTTTTTACGTGAAAATGGATGTATGGACTTCAGGAATGTTTTAGAGAGTCAAAACATGTGATTTCCAGCAATTCTGAAAAAATGCATTCAATGACCCCAGGTGACCTCCGTGACCTTGACCCACATTTTTGAACCTCCATCAAGTGTCAACTTATTTAGTGTTGGCTCCAGGTCCATGCATCACACCATGCTTGAGATATGAGCGTGACCCACTTTCAAAAATTTTGGCTATGCCCACTTTTTTTACGTCAAAATGCATGTGTGTATGTCAGGGATGCTTTAGGGGGTCAAAAAATGTGATTTCTAGCAATTATGAAAATTGCACTTAATGACCCCCTAGGTGACCTCCGTGACCTTGACCCATATTTTGAATCTCCATCGAGTGTCGACTCATTTGGTGTTGGTCCCAGGTCCATATGTCATACCATGCTTGAGATATGAGCGTGACACACTTTCAAAAATTTTGGCCACGCCCACTTTTTTTACGTCAAAATGCATGTGTGTATGTCAGGAATGCTTTAGGGGGTCAAAAAATGTGATTTCTAGCAATTATGAAAAATGCACTTAATGACCCCTAGGTGATCTCCGTGACCTTGACTCACATTTTGAATCCCCATCGAGTGTTGACTCATTTTGGTGTTGGTCCCAGGTCCATACATCATACCATGCTTGAGATATGAGCGTGACCCACTTTCAAAAATTTTGGTCACGCCCACTTTTTTATGTCAAAATGCATGTGTGTATGTCAGGAATGCTTTAGGGTGTCAAAAAATGTGATTTCTAGCAATTATGAAAAATGCACTTAATGACCCCTAGGTGACCTCCATGACCTTGACCCATATTCTGAATCTCCATCGAGTGTCGACTCATTTGGTGTTGGTCCCAGGTCCATACGTCATACCATGCTTGAGATATGAGCGTGACCCACTTTCAAACATTTTGGCCACGCCCTCTTTTTATACTTCAAAATACATGTGTGTACGTCAGGAATGCTTTAGGGGGTCAAAAAATGTGATTTCTAGCAATTATGAAAAATGCACTTAATGACCCCCAGGTGACCTCCGTGACCTTGACCCATATTTTGAATCTCCATCGAGTGTCGACTCTTTTGGTGTTGGTCCCAGGTCCATACCTCATACCATGCTTGAGATATGAGCGTGACTCACTTTCCAAAATTTTGGCCACGCCCACTTTTTTTACGTCAAAATGCATGTGTGTATGTCAGGAATGCTTTAGGGGGTCAAAAAAGGTGATTTCTAGCAATTATGAAAAATGCACTTAATGACCCCTAGGTGACCTCCGTGACCTTGACCCATATTTTGAATCTCCATCGAGTGTCGACTCATTTGGTGTTGGTCCCAGGTCCATGCGTCATACCATGCTTGAGATATGAGCGTGACCCACTTTCCAAAATTTTGACCACGCCCACTTTTTTTACGTCAAAATGCATGTGTGTACATCAGGAATACTTTAGGGGGTCAAAAAATGTGATTTTCAGCAATTCTGAAAAATGCATTCAATGACCCCTAGATGACCTCAGTGACCTTGACCCATATTTTGAACCTCCATTGAATGTCGACTCATTTGGTGTTGGTCCCAGGTCTGTAGGTCATACCATGCCTGAGATATGGGCGTGACCCACTTTCAAAACACCCCTACAGACACCCCCGATACTCCAGGAATCTGAAAAACATAGGTGGCCGAGAACTTCTGGCTGTCTATCAGCATGCCAAAAATCAACGAGATAGGGCTATTCGTTTTCGAGTTATCTTGCGGACAAAAAAGTGATGAGAAGACAGAAGACAGGAGAAGAAGAAGAAGAAAAAAAAAAAAAAAAAGAAGAAAAAAAAAAAAAAGAAAAAGAAACCGTGCAAAAACAATAGTCTGTGTGTTTCACACAGACTAAATATTCCCTCAATAAAATATATTACCGGAATATTTCACGGCATCGAAATTGTGCTTTAGAAAATGTAAATCAGATAAAGAGATCTTGAATGAAAAGTTGAAAGCCGTGGAGGGCAAAACTGAGAGGGCCATGAAAATGGCAAATCGTAATGAACAATATTCACGAAAATATATATTTTGAAAAAAAATGTTTGGCTTGACAGACAAAATGGTCTTTTTAACCGTTTACCTACATGAAAAGCAGACGACACTTGCCAAAAAAAGTTCTTGCATAACTATTTTTTTCATTTTGTTGACTCGGAAACATAGGTTATGACCCCTCGTCGGAACGAGCTCAACGAGCGATTTTTGAGAAAGGCGGTGGCCGGTTTCGGCCCTTACGTTGGGTAAAGGGTTAATTCCGTATCTCCCAAAATACCTCTAACCGAGTCGGAAATAGTCGCTTACCACAAGCTTCCGGGAAAGAAAAAGGACCAACCACGACCTGTCATTGTAAAATTCGTGAGAAGAGAAACTGGAGACAATATTCTAATAAACAAAAAGAAAACTAAAGAGATCAGATCAAAAGACTTTGTCAGTAACTTTGCCCTGAGAATAACAGATGTCGTCACTGCCTTGAACGCAAGATTGCTAAACAGACTGTATCACCATAATCTGACCGGGACAGCTTATTTGATGCGCTTGGGCCACCATGCCATCGGATGTGTGCATACTGACATTGCTCCGGTGGAAGTACTAACACAATGTTAAATGAGAAATCAGGGAGCGCGGTGGCTCAGTGAAGACTGTTTGACTTCTATGCTAGAGGCCCCGAGTTCGATCCCCGCCCCGCGTTGTGTCTTTGAGCAAGGCACTTTATCCCGGTTGCCAGCATGAGGGCACGATGACGAAGTGTACGAAAGCGCACTGCACGTCGATAGTGCACATGTCTTCAACCGCTGTAACCCTGCTTGAGCGAAGCTTGAACAGTCAGAATATTGAGGAGCTGACAGTGGAAGCAGGTGAGTTCGGACTTTTACCAGTTCGGCCCAAGTGATTTCGGCCCATTTGGTGAGTTCGGCCCAAGTGAGTTCGGTCCACGTGTAAGTGACTTCGGCCCAATTGGTGATTTCGGCCCAAGTGAAATTTGTCCATGTATCTAAGTACATTTGGCCAACGTATAAGTGAGTTCGGCTCAGTCATAAAATCCATTTCAACCACATAACGGCCAAGTTATAAATTAAAAACAGCTGAATCATTGTTTCCAGCGATTTAGCCCTTTTCACTTTCCTTTCAAAGTGTTGCCAAACAATTGAAAAAGCCACAAAAACAATAAAAAAAACATTCTGATTAGTCTTTTGCTGTTTTATATGTCGTGTTTGTACAATCATTACTCCATTCTATTTGTGGTTAAGAGTCTAAACCGCAATCATCACGGCTTATCAGTTGTTTTTACAAAAACCGTAAACATGAAATGGCCAATTTTCTTTGATGTGGCAGTATAAAAGAGGGCGTCGAGATTCTCACTGACTGTTTGTATAAAATTTAAAAACAACACTCAAGCTTAAAAAAATATATAAGCACAGGGGAATAGTATGCACATCGCCGAACTGGAACCGAACAGAGCTCGCTCTCTAATAGTTTTAAAGGCGTTGGGGGATTGAGTATTGACCATCTAACACTCCAGCTTAAACTGCCGGGTATTCTAACCGCGTGCATAACCCCCTCAGACTCCATTTAGGACAATAGGAAAGCTAGGCCTGTGTGATCCAAGGAAAAAAAATAAGGTTAACCGGGTCGCAAGGGATTTGTAAATCCCACATCGTCCCTGCGCGCCTTTGGCGCGCTAAAACCTTTCATTCTTCCTCTTCCTGCACATCAGTTCCAAAATGGATATTGATCATAACTGTATCAAATGTAATTTGTTGGTTAGGCCCCGACAGGAGGCATTGCAGTGCCCTGAATGTAGTAAATGGCAGCACCGTACTTGCGGTACGGGTATTTCTAGGGCTGATTACCGTGAAGCTTGTAAAGGCAATACTACAATCAACTGGAAATGTGACGTCTGTTCTAGTATTCAAGAAGTGTCTGCACATAATCCAGACAATGATGTTGGTAATTTCGAAATACACACCAGTATACTATCAACTGTTTCCAGATTGGAAAGCACTGCGATATCAGAGAATCAACCTGGAAATACCGACAATAGTAGTACAACAAATTCACCACAGATGCCATCGTTTAGAATTCCTTCTAACATTGACGAATCCTCGCTAATGGAACCCATCGCAACTGAAAGTAACACATCAAATGACAACCCAGCTTACGAAATCGTCAGAAATTCGTCAAAAAGAGGTGGAGATAAATTATTTGACAACATGGGACATTCATTCACACTGAAACGAAAAAGTGGTGAGTACATAATATTTTACCAAATATGCCAATATTCATTTTATATAAATAAGTAGTAATTAATCGCATTGATTGCGTGAACATACAATAAATAATACGCATATTTATTTTAAATAAAAAATATTCCTTAATAGCATTGATTGCTTGAGTATACAACAAATTAACATGTTACCAAATACACCAATATTTGTTTAAATAAAATTAATTGTGTTTTGCTAAATCTCTTAATCCGCTTGAGATAATTTGTATATATATTATCAAGACACCTCCGAGTCAGTTTCATTTTTGAAGTTGCGGAATTACACCCGAAATGTCCTCTGTTCAGACTCAACAGAATATCAAAGCAGTATATTTCATTCACAACTGTTAGACAAAAAAATATCCCGACCTACCGACCCTATTTTTCTGATATGATATGCGTGTTCAATAATTAATAATAAAACCACACGGATATGGATGTCTTGACACATCAGTTTGGTTGGTTTTCTTATAAATTTTTAAACACGGTATATTCTCCGGCGTTTTCCGAGAAAAATATAGTAGCCACAAGAACTAAGGAACCACAAGATTTGGACTTTGAAACAAATGATGATCATGTACCCACAGGATTTTTAAGGGCAGATTTAAAAGTTGGTGATAACCGTCATCTTTTTTTCGCATCAGATGAGCAACTTGACCTTCTGCGTGGAGCAAAACGCTGGTACATGGATGCAACTTTTAAGATTGTTAAAAAGCCCTTCACTCAATTATTTTCAATTCATTCCTTTGTGAGGTCAAAAGATAATATGAAACAAGTTCCATTAATTTTTGTGTTGATGTCAGGTAAACGAAAAAAGACTATAAAAAAGTTTTCAACAAAATAAAAGAAATTTTAGGCGAACAAATCAAGCTTCAAGGAGTTGTAATGGATTTTGAAGCAGCTATGTGGTCTGCTGCTAGGCGTGAATTTCAAGAGGTTCCTGCAGTGGGTTGTGCATTTCACTGGACTCAGGCTTTATGGAGAAAAGTTCAGGAAGTAGGACTAAGTAAAGATTACATGGAAAATAGAGGCCTTCGTAAATTTGTGAGAAAAATAATGGCATTATGCTTTATTCCCGCTGAACAAATACCAACAATGTTCGAACGATTGTCTGAGGAAGCCACTGGTGAGAAACTATTAACATTTGTTAATTATGTCAGGAACACATGGATAGATGGGGATATGTGGCAACCCAAAGACTGGTGCGAACCAATAATGACGTGGAAGGTTGGCACAACCGCATCAACCAACATGCACAAAATGGACTCACATTTTATAGACTATTAGAAAAACTATTCAGTGAATGCAAATTTACATCAGTAGAGGTCCGGCTTGTGTCAGAAAATAAGCTTCAGCGCTACCAAAGGAAGCAATATAGAAACATTCAAAGTGAATTATTTGACTCTTGGAAATCATTTAACAAGGGGGAAATTTCAACAAAAAATGTTCCAAATTGTACGCTCCTTCTTGTCAGTGAATGTTGTTTTACCTTATTTGTATGTGAATGTTGTTTCTCATTGTTTGTATATAATCAGTTGTTTATTATAGATCAATGATGAATAAAATGAATGACCATATACAAACAGTTTGCTTATCAGTATTATTCTTTTTTATCTATCAATAATAATGGTCCGAACTTATCTCAATGGGGCCGAACTCACTTTTCACTGGGCCGAATTCACCCTGTCCGAACTCACTTTCGTGGGCCGAACTCACTTTTCGGGGCCGAAATCACTTGGGCCGAACTGGTAAAAGTCGGAACTCACTCGCATTCCTGACAGTTTCTCGTCGATGCGCGGTTGTTCTCTCCGGGTACTCCGGCTTCCTCCACCCGTAAAACTGGTCACGATTAGCCATTGTGTATTGGTATGCGACCTTAAACAACAATAAATAATTATAGGAACCCCAAGCGGGCCGTAGGCCCGCAAAGGGTTCCACATACTCAATCAGATAAATGTGTTCCAGAACAGAATTCTCTATAGCCGTCAATGTGATTTTTGAAGTGGACAGTAAATTTCAGTGAAAAAAACACGTAACATCCAGTGTCGAATTGCCCATGCAATTGCAATTGGCCTGTCCTCCTCTGGGAATCAAATATATTTTGTTGCAATCTGATTCGCCTCAAAGCTTTGCGTGATACATTGGCTTACATATCTACACTTCAGGAGTAACCAGGCCTTCTCATCCGATAACCGCGACAAATCAGCGGCCTGCCAAAGTGTTATTATTAATATTATTACTCGAGTTCTGTCCTTCTGGAGGTTTGTCAACATGCTCAGCTGATGATCTCGTCATTTCAGATCGAACTCTCAGTCCTGATTTCGTTGCAGCTTGTCTGCCAGTGATAACCTCAATCGAAAGAACGTACATATAACCGATAATATAACTGATAATTGTTGTTATATTGGTGCTATTGTATACAGACATGCATTGACACGTATCTCGTGAAATAACAAGACGAACAGAAACTCATGTTTTGAATTATCCGAATGTTAAGGTGTTGTAAAAGTAAGGAAAAGTTTGCTTGAAAACAGGGAATACGGACGTTTCGTCCGCAAGCCGAGTCGTCCGCTTGTCAAGGAAAATATTGTCTGCACATTTTCTACATTTCGAACAAGACACCCACCCCCTACTAACGTGTGACATTTTCCCAGATTAAGCCCAATATTCTCACATATAAAGCCTTCTGATGTTGTATTTATGTTAAGAGTGTGATGCACAGCATCATCTTTAAGGTTTGAAACACAAATGGTGTCATATATTGGCTGATATATTGATATGTTTTTAAAAAATTAAAAAAATGCACAAGTTGGAAATGCACATTTTTGGTGCACTCAAGAGACCCACCCACCTCCACATCACGTCTTACAAATTTTTGGTGCCCTCAGCCACCCCCCTCCCCGGGAATAATTGCAATATTATAAGATTATGTTACAGAACTTAATATAACAAGTTTTTATGCATTTCTTAATATAATTATAACATTTTTGATGCGTTTCGTAATATTATTAATTCCTATAATACATTTGCTAATATTGGTGATTATTCATTGTAAAGCGCCGGTGATGCTCTTCCAAGAATAATTGCAAAATTATGAGATTATGTTGCAGAATTTAATAAACCATAAATTTTGATGCGTTTCTTAATATAATTAATTCTTATAATACATTTACTAATAATTTTGCTATTATTCTTTGTAAAGCGATGGTGTGCCTCGATGAATAATTGCAAAATTATAAGACTATGTTGCAGAACTTAATATAACAAATTTTGTTGCATTTCTTAATATAATTAATTCTTATAATACTTCTGCTAATAATTTTGCAATCATTCCTGTAAGGTGCCGGTGGAGCTCTTCAATGAAAAATTGCAAAATTATAAGATTATGTTGTGGAAGTTAATATAACATACATATACTTTAAGAACTTTTACTGTAATAATATAATTATTATAGGTAAACCATTGAATAAACAGTAATTAAAATTTATTAGATGGTTGGGTAGTTTATTTTGTTCTGACATTTTTGTTTTCAGAATTTCATACACGTATATGAAATTTAATGCAAGGAGGTACATTAAGATATATTACAATAGGTAATATACAATAAAGTATACAATAAAATTATTATATAAATAAATAAAAAATGATTCAAAATACAATACTTGAATACTTTCCCCCAGCGAACAAGTTTCAGACATGTTGGGTAAAATTGTAGAGGACGACTTGGGTAAAATTGCAGCGAACTATTTGGTTAGCAGACGAAATGGGTGTAATTCGAAAAAGTGATACTGACAGGTTGCTTTCAGTCCCGTTAGAAACCAAAACAAAGTAATAATGTGTTACTTTTTGTTGCCATCTGTATTTCTGAACAGTGCTTTGTAGTTTCAAACACTAAAAAATGGAAAATAATAACCCTTTTGGATATTTACCGCCATTGAAAATGGCATGTCATCATTTTTGGGGAACTGTGGGAATCTTCGGCCTGGGGAGAACTAGGCCCAGGGAAGAATCATCCAAAAGAAAAGCAGTACACATCTGTTAGGATATTTTAGATACGCTACGATATTCGTTTTAACTCCTGAAAATAATTCTTAAAAAAATATTAATAGATTGTTCGATATTTATTGAAAAAATATCAATATAATGTATATCGTCGAGCAATTATCTCTGCAGTAAATTCACATTCGATGTGTTCTGTAATAATTAACGTCTCTCATCTGTTAGAATGGTATCCAATCACTTAGGCTCCAAGTCATTTCGTCCTCTGGTCACTTCGACCTCAAAGTCATCTCTGCCCTAGTCACTTCGGTCCCTTGGTCATTTCGGCACCATTTTAAGTGTAGAGATCTATAAAGATCAGTGCATAGTTCATGTTTAGAAGTAATGGGTAATTACCTTTATTAAGTAATGTTCAGTTATTTGTATTTACACAGTGTACAGAAAAGTTAACTTTTATACATGACATTAAAAATTATCCATGTGTTCAATTCTACATACATTTAAGATGCTATCTATATAAGTAAGAGAAATTTGTTTACTTTGAAATTTTGCAAAGTATATGCAGGCATTCATTCATATTGTTATGCACAATTCCTAGTCCCCTTCCAGTTTGAGGTTCACAGGGTTTCTTTTTCTTTTCTTTTTTTTCTGAAACAACCACCAAACTGCAATTTCGATACTACCATAAATATGTGTACATTTTCTAAAGCAGAATCCTTGTAGATATGCGCAATTCCTAGTCCCCTTCCAGTTCGATGTCCACGGGGGTCTGACCCCAGTACCCCACTTCCAAGGCATACACTCAAACCAAATAACATTACTGACCCTCGCTTCCGGCTCTTGTAGATTCATAAGCAAATAAAATTATTCAGGTCGCAAGGGATTTCAAATCCCACATAGTCCATGTGCACCTTCGACGTGCTGAAACTTTTCTTTTATTTATTCATCATGAAAGAAAATCTACTAGACATATATTATATGTATACCTGAATATCTAATTGAGATATAAATGTTGAAAAAAAATTAAATAGAAAAATGTTAAAATTCAAACAATATTTGAAAATATTTATAGCGGACGAAATGACCTGGTATATTGGGGCTGAATTGACCGGAGGCCGTAATGACTGGAGCCGAAATGACTTGGGGCCAAAGTGACTGGAGTTTGTGAGAATTGCATCCAAACTGTCCTCCAACAATTTGACCCAAACTGGATACTAATCTAACCCAAACCATCCTTTGGCAATTTGCCCCAAACGGTTCTCCAGAATAGGGGCACATGATTCTTATTGATTTATTTATTGGGGTTTAATGACACTTCGATAGCCAGGGTCACTTCATGTTGGACAGTTTTACAGGTGGGAAAAGCCAGAGAGAACCACCAAGCAATTACAAACCTCTAACGTACAAACAGCACACAAGCTGGGTTAGCATTGGTTGAAGACAAGTGTACGATTGACATGCAATATGCCTTGGTACGCAATGGCACTACGTGGGCAATGGGAATGAAGTGTATTGCCCAAAGAAACAAAGTGGTTGTCGTAGGTGGGATTTGATAGAGGACCCTTTGGCTTGCAGCCTACACCTCTAACTACTGAGCCCTTTAACCTTCAAAACTGTATAGTACCAGCTAAAGCATGTTGTAGAATGACCACATGAAAATTTCACAAGTACATACTTTCATTATTAGTTTGTGATATTTGTTTTTGCTGTACAGTGGAACCCTGTTAATTGAAGAGCCACTTTGCCAATAGAATTATTCAATTAGCAGGAGTATTCAATTAACAGGGATTGTGTCACTTTCCTGTATTCCAGAGATAAACTTAGCATTTATTCTATTATATTTTGTTTGACAGAGCTCCATGAGCTCTGTCAAACAAGATATTATAGATTAAATGCCTGTATTGAATGTACTGAGGCCAAATTGGTCTATAACCAAAGGAAAACTGGGAAGAGTCAGGGTAATTTCTCAAGATGTTACAAGATTTTTTATTAAATTAACAGGAGATTACTCTATAACCTATATTCAATTACCAAGTCAAATTTGTACTGGAGGCATGGTAAATGGTTTTGTGTTGGGAAATTATATTCTGTTAACAGGGATATACAATTAAGATATATCCAATTAAGTGGGCACCACTGTATAACAACCCCCCCCCCCCCCCCCACACACACACACACCCCAATCAAAACCATCATTCAAAGGTCTTGGATTCAGCAAATTTGATTTCTTTATTTACTGGGGTTTAACAACAATTTTTACAGCCAGGGCCACCCAACAGTTTTACTGGGGGAGGAACCCAGAGCACCCGGAGAGAACCACCGAGCAACAATGACAAGCAACTGTCAGGCTTCTCAACATTGTACCTCCAAGCAAGCAGGGTTAGCATTGGTTGAAGACAAGTGCATCATCAATGTGCAGTACGCCTTATTTCAGTTGCCGCAATTGGGATTCGAGCTGAGAACCTCTCAGCTTGTTTTGGGAAGGTTTTTTTTGTTCCAGCTTCATTAAGGTTTGTTTCATATTGCACTTGTAATTTTGTCATAATTAGTGATCATAAATCCTTAAAAAAACAATAGAAAAAATGCATAGAATATTTAAAAAAAAAAAAAATTCTGTGGGGATTTGACCTCAGAGGTGATGACATTCGACCACGACTGAGACCGAATATTCTCAGAAAAAGTATGAGGGCTGAATCTTCCTGTGACTGAACCTTCATGAACCCCTTTTTTCAAACTAAATTGCCCATTACTTAAAAAGCTCCACAACTAAGGCAAAAACAATACTATGAAATTTCCAAGTCTGAAATTCTATAAATTCCAAATAAATTAATACAAATTATATAGCAAAATTAAGGATGTGGTCTATAGAACCCCAAAAGTATGTGTGCACCTCACGCACTGACACACAGTCGCCATCAGACATCAGCAGTTCCTGAAAGTGTGTTATTGGTACCATATTTGTACCATAACTGATAATAATAAAATAATATTTCATAAGAACAACAAACACAGGAATTCAAAATGCAGCCTCAAGGCAGCATGGTGGTGAATGCCAACGCTGTCGAATTGTCCTTGTGATACTCTGGATACTCCCCATTTTTAGCTCAACTTTGACATGGTCAAATTTAAGGTTATGTCATGGCCCATTGTCCGTCTGTTTGGGAACAACAATTCAATACGGCTCGGGCTAGAGGCTGTATTTATGAACCGATCTTTACGAAACTTCTTGGGTACCTTTGTTATCACCGTGGGACGTGTGTTTTTGGGTGTGGTCCAAAATTCAAGATGGCCTCCAGCAGCCATTTTGTACAGAAATTAGTGCAATCAGTTTTTTTGTACAGAACTTCTATATGAAAGTTCTGATTTGAATAAATTTTTGTATGAATGTTTAGTAACATGGAGTACATCACATATAATACAGGTTTTTTTCTCGTGCTGAAATTATGCAAATTAGATGAACTTTAATTTATTCAGTGCTACTCTCGTGTTTCGAATAGAAGTGTGGTCTGCAATATAAGTGTGGGGTAGAAAAAATGGCCATAATTAATAAAAGTGCAGACTGGAATATAAGTGCAGGGTAGGAAATCCCATCGGAGCATGCGACATATACATTAGAAGTCAAAATAAGTTGTAAGATAATGGTTAGATGACCACTATAGGCAATGTCACAGTATGTGTCCTGCATTTCCTACAATGTTAACACCTGGTTCTCACCGTTCGTGCATTATTTTTTTGGAAAGCCCATGTAGAACCTGGTGCTACCAATGTAGGAAAAGTGGGACACATGTTTACAGTCAATATGGTGCCAAGTGGTGATCCTGAAACTTACTTTGAATTGTACGGTTTTTAAATTCCTTACCCTTGAGGCCAAAATAAACATACCTGTACAGTTTATTATAGAGGTACCAGTAAGTAAATGCATGCGATAATTTATTTGCTGCAGTCAAAATGCACAATTTTTCCCTCGGATGTGTTCCACTCTGTCAAAAATTAAATAGAAGTGCAGACTGGAATAAGCATGGTTCAGGGTGGAAAATTTTTGGGAAAATAATAAGCATGCGTGCATGTTTATTCCAAACACAAGAGTACTTACATGTATACCCAGTAAATGCACATGTCAGTACGGCTCGGGCTAGGCTGTATTTATGAACTGATCTTCATGAAACTTCTTGGCTACCTTTGTTATCACCTTGCGATGAGAATGAGAGTTTTTGGGTGCGGTCCAAAATTCAAGATGGCTACCAGTGGCCATTTTGTACCGAAATTAGGTACAATAAGTTTATTGGTACAAAACTTCTATACAGCTTGGGCTAGAGGCCGTATTTATGGACCGATCTTAACAAAATTTCTTGGGTACCTTTGTTATCACCATAGGGTGAGAATGAGTGGGGTTTTTTTTGGGGGGGGGGGGGGGAGTCCAAAAAAATTCTAGATGGTCGCCGGCAGCTATTTTGTACTGAAATTACTGCAGTCAGTTTTTTGTACAGAACTTCTGTATGAAAGTTCTGATTTGAATAAATTTGTGTATGATTGTTTAGTAACATGGAATATATCACATAAAATACAGGGTTTTTTTCTTGTACAGAAATTATGCAAATTAGATGAACTTTGATTTATTCAGTGCTACTTATACACAGTAAGTACACATGTCAATACGGCTCGGGCTAGGGGCTGTATTTATGAACCGATCTTCACCAAGCTTCTTGGGTATCTTTGTTATCACCTAAGGACGAGAACGAGTGTTTTTGTGTGCGATGCAAAGTTCAAGATGGCTGCCAGTGGCCATTTTGTACCAAAATTAGGTCCAATCAGTTTTTTGTATACAACTTCTATACGGCTCAGGCTAGAGGCCGTATATCAGGGCTTGATTTAATCTGAAAATTTTGAATAGCAATTTACTATTCACCCTGGAAAATTAATTAGCAGTGGATCCAAAAGCACTTGAAACTAATAAATCTTGAATAGCAAAATTCAGAAATTGGAGAGCAAAGTGCTATGCTAATCCAGTTAAATCGAGCCCTAGTATTTATGAACCGATCTTTACGAAGCGTCTTGGGTACCTTTGTTATCACCGTGGGATGAGAGCGAGTGTTTTTGGGTGCAGTTTGAAATTCAAGATGGCCACTAGCAGCCATTTTGTACCAAAATTAGTGCAATCAGTTTTTTGTACAGAACTTCTGTATGAAAGTTCTGATCTGAATAAATTTTTGTATGAATGTTTAGTAACATGGAATACATCACAAAAAATACTGTATAATACAGATTACAGGTTTTTTTCTCTTGCAGAAATTATGCAAATTAGATGACCTTTGATTTATTCAGTGCTACTTATGCACATGTCAAAAAAAGGCTGGAGGCTGTATTTATGAACCGATCTTCATGAAACTTCTTGGGTACCTTTGTTATCACCTTGGGATGAGAACGAGTGTTTTTGGGTGCGGCCCAATATTAAAGATGGCTGCCGGCTTTCACACTATTGCTTACTGAGGTGAAGTCACTTTACCATTACCAAGCTACCTACTAAATACCAAAGGGAAGATTTATCAGCGCACTCTTATTACTTCAGCACCCATAATTCTCAAATATGGCATTAAAACTAATCACATACTAGTACTCCTTAAATATATTTACATAATCATAATAGGGGTGCATTAGGTCAGTAGGTTGAGGTGCAGACTGCAAGCCGAGAGATCCTCGGTTCGAATCCCACCTGCGGCAACAGCTTTGTGTCTTTGGGCAAGACACTTCACCCCCACTACCCATGTGGGGGCAAGGTATGCTGTGTACTAAGGCATACTGCATCTTCTTGGTGCACCTGTCTTCGAACAAGGCTAACCCTGCTTGTGTAGTATGTTGGGGAGCTCACAGTTGCAGGCCATTGCTCAGTGGTTCTCCTGGGGTACTCTAGTTTCCTCCATCCATAAAACTGCCATGGTCACAATAAGCTGTTGTGCAGATAAATGTGACCTTAAACACCAATAAATAAATAATGAAAAGAACACACCACCACATACCCATTTCTCTTCTGTTTTCATTCACCTTGGTATCCCTCGGTTTGCCTCGGTGTTTAGTATGCCCACCAGAAAAGGAGTGATTTCTTTTTCTAAAAGAGCAAAACAAGAAACAGTAATTTTTAACAGGTAGTAACGAAATAATTTTCATGAAGTGCACAATTTTATGGTAGTTAATAGCTGAAAAAACGCAGGGTGATATTTGCAAATCTTATTTTATTACTGGCACCAGGTACTGGTAATGAAAATTGTTGTTTGTCATCAATACTTGATCAAGTTTCTGACAAAGCACATTATATTATTCCAATATGTTAGCTACTGGACATAAGCACACAATTTGATTTTGATGTTGATTTACCATTATACTGGTGCTTAGCCAGTATATCTAAGTTACATGTAGGGGCAAGAGTAATATCTAGTGGGAGTGGGGCCGGGTCATAAAGAATATGATGCACAGAATCACCTGAGCCACATAGCAGTGAGATAGGGGTGAGGACAAGAAGGTGTGTGACCCTCTCATCAGTGGAGAGGTCAGGTGCACCTCCCCCCCCCCCCCCCCAAAAAAAAAAACAACAAAATTTGAAATTCAAGACAGTAAAACACAATTACCTTGACTCTGTGTCCATTTGTGTCCATAATAAGTTGCGAACAAGCATAAATATCTAGATATTAAAATGTCTTTTGGGATGTTCATTATATGGGTTAACAGGAGAGAGGGGTGGGGGCATGAATGAAATTGAGGACCGAATATTCTCAGAAAAAGTATGAGGGCTGAATCTTCCTGTGACTGAATCTTCATGAACCCCTTTTTTTCAAACTAAATTGCCCATTACTTATAAAGCACCATAACTAAGGCAAAAACAATACTATGAAATTTCCAAGTCTGAAATTCTATAAATTCCAAATAAATTTACATAAATTATATAGCAAAATGAAGGATGTGGTGTATAGAACCCCAAAAGTATGTGTGCACCTCACACACTGACACACAGTCGCCATCAGACATCAGCGGCTCCTGAAAGTGTGCTATCGGTACCGTATTTGTACCATAACTGATAATAATAAAATAATATTTCATAAGAACAACAAACACAGGAATTCAATATGCAGCCTCAAGGCAGCATGGTGGTGAATGCCAACGCAGTCCCATTGTCTTTGAAAGGGGGAGTCCTTTACAAATAGGTTTTTGTTTTGTGATACTCTGGATACTCCCCATTTTTAGCTCAACTTTGACATGGTCAAATTTAAGGTTATGTCATGGCCCATTGTCCGTCTATTCGGGAACAGCAATTCAATACGGCTCTGGCTAGAGGCTGTATTTATGAACCGATCTTTACGAAACATCTTGAGTACCTTTGTTTTCACCGTGGGACGAGAACAAGTGTTTTTGGGTGTGGTCCAAAATTCAAGATGGCCTCCAGTAGCCATTTTGTACAGAAATTAGTGCAATCAGTGTTTTTGTGCAGAACTTCTGTATGAAAGTTCTGATTTGAATAAATTTTTGTATGAATGTTTAGTAACATGGAGTACATCACATATAATACAAGTTTTTTTCTCGTGCTGAAATTATGCAAATTAGATGAACTTTGATTTATTTGGTGCTCACATATATACCCAGTAAGTGCACATGTCAATATGGCTCGGGCTAGGCTGTGTTTATGAACTGACCTTCCTGAAACTTCTTGGGTACCTTTGTTATCACCTTGGGACGAGAATGAGTCTTTGTGTGCGGTCCAAAATTCAAGATGGCTACCAGTGGCCATTTTGTACCGAAATTAGGTTCAATCAGTTTTTTGTTCAGAACTTCTGTACAGCTTGGGCTAGAGGCTGTATTTATGAACCGATCTTTACAAAATTTCTTGGGTACCTTTGTTATCACCATGGGGTGAGAATGAGTGTTTTAGGGGGGGAGTCCAAAATTCGAGATGGCCGCCGGCAGCTATTTTGTACTGAAATTACTGCAATCAGTTTTTTGTACAGAACTTCTGTATGAAAGTTCTGATTTGAATAAATTTTTGTATGATTGTTTAGTAACATGGAATATATCACAAAAAATACAGGTTTTTTTCTCGTACAGAAATTATGCAAATTAGATGAACTTCGATTTATTCAGTGCTACTTATACACAGTAAGTGCTCATGTCAATATGGCTCGGGCTTAGGGTTGTATTTATGAACCGATCTTCACCAAGCTTCTTGGGTACCTTTGTTATCACCTAGTGACAAGAATGAGTGTTTTGGGGTGCGATCCAAAATTCAAGATGGCTGCCAGTGGCCATTTTGTACCAAAATTAGGTCCAATCAGTTTTTTGTACACAACTTCTATACGGCTCAGGCCAGAGGCCGTATTTATGAACCGATCTTTACGAAACGTCTTGGGTACCTTTGTTATCACCGTGGGACGAGATCAAGTGTTTTTGGGTGCAGTTCGAAATTCAAGATGGCCACTAGCAGCCATTTTGTACCAAAATTAGTGCAATCAGTTTTTTGTACAGAACTTCTGTATGAAAGTTCTGATCTGAATAAATTTTTGTATGAATGTTTAGTAACATGGAATACATCACAAAAAATACTGTATAATACAGATTACAGGTTTTTTTCTCTTGCAGAAATTATGCAAATTAGATGACCTTTGATTTATTCAGTGCTACTTATGCACATGTCAAAAAAAGGCTGGAGGCTGTATTTATGAACCGATCTTCATGAAACTTCTTGGGTACCTTTGTTATCACCTTGGGATGAGAACGAGTGTTTTTGAGTGCGGCTCGATATTAAAGATGGCTGCTGGCGTTCACACTGTTGCTTACTGAGGTGAGGTCACTTTACCTTACCAAGCTACCTACTAAATACCAAAGGGAAGATTTTTCAGCGCATTCTTATGCATTCTTATTACTTCAGCACCCATAATTCTCAAATATGGCATTAAAACCACGCACATACTGCTTAAATCTATTTACATAATCGGAATACACCACCAGGGGTCCAGTGGCTCAGTATGTAGAGGAGCATACTGCAAACCGAGAGATCCTCGGTTCGAATCCTACCTGCGGCAACAGCTTTGTGCCCTTGGGCAAGACACTTCACCCCCACTACCCATGTGGGGGCAAGGTATGCTGTGTACTAAGGCATACAACATGTTCTTGGTGCACCTGTCTTCGAACAAGGCTAACCCTGCTTGTGTAGTATGTTTGGGAGCTCACAGTTGCTTGCCATTGCTCAGTGGTTCTTTTGGGGTACTCTACTTTACTCCATCCGTAAAACTGCCATGGTCACAATAAGCTGTTGTGCAGATTAATGTGACCTTAAACACCAATAAATAAATAATAAAAAGAACACACCACCTCATACCCATTTCTCTCCTGTTTTCATTCACCTTGGTATCCCTCGGTTTGCCTCGGTGTTTAGTATGCCCACCAGAAAAGGAGTGATTTCTTTTTCTAAAAGAGCAAAACAAGAAACAGTAATATTTAACAGGTAGTAACGAAATAATTTTCATGAAGTGCACAATTTTATGGTAGTTAATAGCTGAAAAAACGCAGGGTGATATTTGCAAATCTTATTTTATTACTGGCACCAGGTACTGGTAATGAAAATTGTTGTTTGTCATCAATACTTGATCAAGTTTCTGACAAAGCACATTATATTATTCCAATATGTTAGCTACTGGACATAAGCACACAATTTGATTTTGATGTTGATTTACCATTATACTGGTGCTTAGCCAGGATATCTAAGTTACATGTAGGGGCAAGAGTAATATCTAGTGGGAGTGGGACCGGGTCATAAAGAATATGATGCACAGAATCACCTGAGCCACATAGCAGTGAGATAGGGGTGAGGACAAGAGGGTGTGTGACCCTCTCATCAGTGGAGGGGTCGGGTGCACCTCCCCCCCCCCCCGAAAAAAACAAAAAACAACAAAATTTGAAATTCAAGACAGTAAAACACAATTACCTTGACTCTGTGTCCATTTGTGTCCATAATAAGTTGTGAACAAGTATAAATATCTAGATATTAAAATATCTTTTGGGATGTTCATTATATGGGTTAACAGGAGAGAGGGGTGGGGGCATGAATGAAATTGGGGACTGAATATTCTCAGAAAAAGTATGAGGGCTGAATCTTCCTGTGACTGAATCTTCATGAACCCCTTTTTTTCAAACTAAATTGCCCATTACTTATAAAGCACCATAACTAAGGCAAAAACAATACTATGAAATTTCCAAGTCTGAAATTCTATAAATTCCAAATAAATTTACATAAATTATATAGCAAAATGAAGGATGTGGTGTATAGAACCCCAAAAGTATGTGTGCACCTCACACACAGTCGCCATCAGACATCAGCGGCTCCTGAAAGTGTGCTATCGGTACCATATTTGTACCATAACTGATAATAATAAAATAATATTTCATAAGAACAACAAACACAGGAATTCAATATGCAGCCTCAAGGCAGCATGGTGGTGAATGCCAACTCTGTCCCATTGTCCTTGAAAGGGGGAGTCCTTTACAAATAGGTTTTTGTTTTGTGATACTCTGGATACTCCCCATTTTTAGCTCAACTTTGACATGGTCAAATTTAAGGTTATGTCATGGCCCATTGTCCGTCGGGAACAGCAATTCAATACGGCTCTGTCTAGAGGCTGTATTTATGAACCGATCTTTACGAAACTTCTTGAGTACCTTTGTTTTCACCGTGGGACGAGAACAACTGTTTTTGGGTGTGGTCCAAAATTCAAGATGGCCTCCAGTAGTCATTTTGTACAGAAATTAGTGCAATCAGTGTTTTTGTGCAGAACTTCTGTATGAAAGTTCTGATTTGAATAAATTTTTGTATGAATGTTTAGTAACATGGAGTACATCACATATAATACAAGTTTTTTTCTCGTGCTGAAATTATGCAAATTAGATGAACTTTGATTTATTTGGTGCTACTTACATATATACCCAGTAAGTGCACATGTCAATATGGCTCGGGCTAGGCTGTGTTTATGAACTGACCTTCCTGAAACTTCTTGGGTACCTTTGTTATCACCTTGGGACGAGAATGAGTCTTTGTGTGCGGTCCAAAATTCAAGATGGCTACCAGTGGCCATTTTGTACCGAAATTAGGTTCAATCAGTTTTTTGTTCAGAACTTCTGTACAGCTTGGGCTAGAGGCTGTATTTATGAACCGATCTTTACAAAATTTCTTGGGTACCTTTGTTATCACCATGGGGTGAGAATGAGTGTTTTAGGGGGGAGTCCAAAATTCGAGATGGCCGCCGGCAGCTATTTTGTACTGAAATTACTGCAATCAGTTTTTTGTACAGAACTTCTGTATGAAAGTTCTGATTTGAATAAATTTTTGTATGATTGTTTAGTAACATGGAATATATCACAAAAAATACAGGTTTTTTTCTCGTACAGAAATTATGCAAATTAGATGAACTTCGATTTATTCAGTGCTACTTATACACATTAAGTGCTCATGTCAATATGGCTCGGGCTTGGGGCTGTATTTATGAACCGATCTTCACCAAGCTTCTTGGGTACCTTTGTTATCACCTAGTGACAAGAACGAGTGTTTTGGGGTGCGATCCAAAATTCAAGATGGCTGCCAGTGACCATTTTGTACCAAAATTAGGTCCAATCAGTTTTTTGTACACAAACTTCTATACGGCTCAGGCCAGAGGCCGTATTTATGAACCGATCTTTACGAAACGTCTTGGGTACCTTTGTTATCACCGTGGGACGAGATCAAGTGTTTTGGGGTGCAGTTCGAAATTCATTATGGCCACCAGCAGCCATTTTGTACCAAAATTAGTGCAATCAGTTTTATATACAGAACTTCTGTATGAAAGTTCTGATTTGAATAAATTTTTGTATGATTGTTTAGTAACATGGAATATATCACAAAAAATACAGTTTTTTTTCTCGTACAGAAATTATGCAAATTAGATGAACTTTGATTTATTCAGTGCTACTTATACAAAGTAAATGCTCATGTCAATATGGCTCGGGCTTGGGGCTGTATTTATGAACCGATCTTCACCAAGCTTCTTGGGTACCTTTGTTATCACCTAGTGACAAGAACGAGTGTTTTGGGGTGCGATCCAAAATTCAAGATGGCTGCCAGTGGCCATTTTGTACCAAAATTAGGTTCAATCAGTTTTTTGTACACAAACTTCTATACGGCTCAGGCCAGAGGCCGTATTTATGAACCGATCTTTACGAAACGTCTTGGGTACCTTTGTTATCTCCGTAGGACGAGATCAAGTGTTTTGGGGTGCAGTTCGAAATTCATTATGGCCACCAGCAGCCATTTTGTACCAAAATTAGTGCAATCAGTTTTATGTACAGAACTTCTGTATGAAAGTTCTGATTTGAATAAATTTTTGTATGATTGTTTAGTAACATGGAATATATCACAAAAAATACAGGTTTTTTTCTCGTACAGAAATTATGCAAATTAGATGAACTTTGATTTATTCAGTGCTACTTATACACAGTAAGTGCTCATGTCAATATGGCTCGGGCTTGGGGCTGTATTTATGAACCGATCTTCACCAAGCTTCTTGGGTACCTTTGTTATCACCTAGTGACAAGAACGAGTGTTTTGGGGTGCGATCCAAAATTCAAGATGGCTGCCAGTGGCTATTTTGTACCAAAATTAGGTCCAATCAGTTTTTTGTACACAAACTTCTATACGGCTCAGGCCAGAGGCCGTATTTATGAACCGATCTTTACGAAACGTCTTGGGTACCTTTGTTATCTCCGTGGGACGAGATCAAGTGTTTTGGGGTGCAGTTCGAAATTCATTATGGCCACCAGCAGCCATTTTGTACCAAAATTAGTGCAATCAGTTTTATGTACAGAACTTCTGTATGAAAGTTCTGATTTGAATAAATTTTTATATGAATGTTTAGTGACAGGGAATACATCACAAAAAATTCTGTATAACACAGGTTTTTTTCTGGTGCAGAAATTATGCAAATTAGATGACCTTTGATTTATTCAGTGCTACTTACACACTGTAAGTGCGCATGTCAATACGGCTAGTGCTGGAGGCTGTATTTATGAACCGATCTTCATGAAACTTCTTGGGTACCTTTGTTATCACCTTGGGATGAGAACGAGTGTTTTTGAGTGCGGCCCGATATTAAAGATGGCTGCCGGCGTTCACACTGTTGCCTACTGAGGTGAGGTCACTTTACCTTACCAAGCTACCTACTAAATACCAAAGGGAAGATTTTTCAGCGCATTCTTATGCATTCTTATTGCTTCAGCACCCATAATTCTCACATATGGCATTAAAACCACGCACATACTGCTTAAATCTATTTACATAATCGGAATACACCACCAGGGGTCCAGTGGCTCAGTAGGTAGAGGTGCAGACTGCAAGCCGAGAGATCCTCGGTTCGAATCCCACCTGCAGCAACAGCTTTGTGCCCTTGGGCAAGACACTTCACCCCCACTACCCATGTGGGGGCAAGGTATGCTGTGTACTAAGGCATACAGCATGTCCTTGGTGCACCTGTCTTCGAACAAGGCCAACCCAGCTTGTGTAGTATGTTTGGGAGCTCATAGTTGCTTGCCATTGCTCAGTGGTTCTTTTGGGGTACTCTACTTTACTCCATCCGTAAAACTGCCATGGTCACAATAAGCTGTTGTGCAGATAAATGTGACCTTAAACACCAATAAATAAATAATAAAAAGAACACACCACCTCATACCCGTTTCTCTTCTTTTTCATTCACCTTGGTATCCCTTGGTTTGCCTCGGTGTTTAGTATGCCCGCCACAAAAGGAGTGATTTCTTTTTCTAAAAGAGCAAAACAAGAAACAGTAATTTTTAACAGGTAGTAACAAAATAATTTTCATGAAGCGCTCAATTTTATGTTAGTTAATAGCTGAAAAAACGCAGGGTGATATTTGCAAATCTTACTTTATTACTGGCACCAGCTACTGGTAATGAAAATTGTTGTTTGTCATCAATACTTGATCAAGTTTCTAACAAAGCACAATGTACTATTCCAATATGTTAGCTACTGTACATAAGCACACAATTTGATGTTAGTTTACCGTTATACTGGTGCTTAGCCAGGATATCTAAGTTACATGTAGGGGCAAGAGTAATACATATATCTAGTGGGAGTGGGGCCGGGTCATAAAGAATATGATGCACAGAATCACCTGAGCCACATAGCAGTGAGATAGGGGCGAGGACAAGAGGGTGTGTCACCCTCTCTCAGTGGAGGGGGTAGGGTGCACCCTCCCCCCCCAAAAAAAAAAAAAAAAAAAAAAAATTTTGAAATTCAAGACAGTAAAACACAGTTACCTTGACTCTGTGTCCATTTGTGTCCATAATAAGTTGCGAACAAGCATAAATATATAGATACTAAAATGTCTTTTCGGATGTTCATTATATGGGTTAACAGGAGAAAGGGGTGGGGGCATGAATGAAATTGGGGAGGGCATGTGCCCCCTGCAGCCCCCAAGCATACAGTGTGGCCACCGTGGACTGGTCACTTTCCATGTGTGGGCAATATTTCTGCGGATGCAATGATATTAGTTTTCAAACATTGTTTACAGCAGTAATCATCAAAAATTTAATTAATGAACCACAGGATACAATTCGGTGCTTCATTAAATAAAATTTTATTGATGATGATTTTCTATTACCTGGAAAAAACATGCATGGACATCATGCACTGCCCATGCAAGGATTATGACCAGCAACTGTACTGTATATCTGTGTCACTGCTATGAGCAGGAACTCATCTAAATGCGTGGGTATGTTTACAAATATTAATATTTTTTAACACCTGATAACGAAGTAATATAAGTTTATAAACAACCACACAATTGACTTTTAATTACAATACTCCTAATTCCAATTAAACATATATGAATGTTTATTAATTTTGTGAAATTTTTACACTGCGTATGAAGCTTATTTGGGCCTGTATGTTTGTTAAAATTGCCCTTCCACTATGGAGGACTTTTTGAAATCAGTCTACACTGGATTGTGTGGTATTCCTTTGTGTAAAACAGTGTATTCATTGTAATAATATTCATGCAAAAGTTCATGTTCATTGTTTGTTTCAGGCCTCATAATCTACAGAATAGCATGGGTGGCGGTGTATTCCATCGCTTGAGTGCAAGAAGGCTTTGCAATGCTATAGCATAAGCCTTGTTGCACTCTAGGGACAAATTTATCAATTTTAATAACATGGGTAAAATATTGGACATGAACCATTTAATTTTTAGCTCAACTTTGGCGAAGCCAAATTTGAGCTTTTGTCATGGCCTGTCGTCCGTCTGTCCGTCTGTCCGTACATCAACAATTGGATACGGCTCGGGCTAGAGGCCGTATTTATGAACCGATCTTTACGAAACTTCTTGGGTACCTTTGTTATGACCGTGGGACGAGAACGAGTGTTTTTGGGTGCGGTCCAAAATTCAAGATGGCCGCCAGCTGCCATTTTGTACCGACGATGAAGAAATCTGGTTTTTGTACAGAACTTCCATATGAAAGCTCTGATTTGAATAATTTTTTGTATGAGTGTTTAGTACCATGGGATACATCACATATAATACGGGTTTTTTTCCCGTGCCTAAATTGTGCAAATTAGACTAACTTTGATGTTTTTTGGTGTTACTTTCAGAACTGTAAGTGCGAATGCCAATACGGCTCGGGCTAGAGGCCGTATTTATGAACCGATCTTTACGAAACTCCTTGGGTACCTTTGTTATCACCGCGGGACGAGAACGAGTGTTTTTGGGTCCGGTCCGAAATTCAAGATGGCCAATGGCAGCCATTTTGTACAAAATTTGGTGCAATCAGATTTTTGCACAGAACTTCCATATGAAAGCGCTGATTTGAATAATTTTTTGTGTGAATGTTTAGTACCATGGGATACATCACATATAATACGGGTTTTTTTCTCGTGCAGAAATTATGCAAATTAGATGAACTTTGATTTTTTCAGTGCTACTTACACAGTAAGTAGACATGTCAATACGACTCTGGCTAGAGTCTGTATTTATGAACCGATCTTCACGAAACATCTTGGGTACCTTTGTTATCACCTTGGGACGAGAACGAGTGTTTCTGGGTGCGGTCCAAAATTCAAGATGGCTGCCAGTGGCCATTTTGTACCGAAATTAGGTCTTATCAGTTTTTTGTACACAACTTCTATACGGCTCAGGCTAGAGGCCGTATTTATGAACCGATCTTTACGAAACTTCTTGGGTACCTTTGTTATCACCGTGGGATGAGAATGAGTGTTTTTGGGTGTGGTCCGAAATTCAAGATGGCCACCAGCAGCCATTTTGTACCAAAATTAGTGCAATCAGTCTTTTGTACAGAACTTCTGTATGAAAGTTCTGATTTGAATAAATTTTTGTATGAATGTTTAGTAACATGGAATACATCACATATAGTACAGGTTTTATTCTCGTGCAGAAATTATGCAAATTAGATGAACTTTGATTTACTCAGTGCTACTTATACACTGTAAGTGCACATGTCAATACGGCTCGGGCTAGAGGCTGTATTTATGAACCGATCTTCACAAAACTTCTTGGGTACCTTTGTTGTCACCTTGGGACGAGAATGAGTGTTTCTGGGTGCGGTCCAAAATTCAAGATGGCAGCCAGTGGCCATTTTGTACCAAAATTAGGTCCAATCAGTTTTTTGTCACAACTTCTACACAGCTCATATTTGTGAACTGATCTTCACGAAACTGCTTGGGTACCTTTGTTTTCACCTTGGGACAGGAATGAGTGTGTTTTGGGGTGCCTTTGTTATCACTGTGCTAAGAACAAATATTTTGGGGTTCAGTCAGACCCATTTTGGGACGCAAAGATTTCTTTTCTAGTTTAGCATCTGACTGTCACCCACCTTTACAATACTTTACCTATACATTTGTTACAGGCAATGGTCAGTATTTATGTACAGACCGTTACAATACTTTATATGTACCTTTGTTATCAGGTCATTACCTAGATGTTTGTCATTGCTGTATCACATACTATACATGTACATGTCTTTGTCTTTGTCTTGACAAGTTGAGCTACAGTGTCATTGACACTTTCATTTTTTTTTTTTTAGCTCACTTCAACAAAGTCAAGCAGGGCTTATCTAATCACTCTCCATCCATTGTCCATCTGTCTGTCATCCATCAGCACCATGTTTTGGTCAATTCAAGTTAAAGTTTGTGTGAGTAATGGTACCAAAGGGGTATTACATTTTTGTTTAACTCAACATGCCCAGCCCCATAGGGAGGGGGTGGGATAAAATGCTCCCAAAATATTTTTAAAATCTTATGAACCAGTGGGTACAGTGACTTGATATTCGTTATGGAACTACCTTTTGAGGTGTAGAATCATGTGTGTTCAAACGTACTTTGTGAAGCAATATTTGGCTTTGTAATGGCAGGGGTTCGATTTTTGGTACCACCCAAAATTTCTATTTTCCGAACCGATGGTCCGATTTGAATGAAATTCAGTATGTGGTAATATTGGGTCATAAGTACTTGCCTCATGCAAAAAAAACCCTGCATCCCCATGGGAACCCCAGGAGCAAAAAATAGAAATATTTTCAAACTCCCATGTTTCCCAAACCACTTGGAACAGAGAACTGTTATGTGGTATGAAGCATCCTTAGGACCAATAGAATTGAATGGTAGAGAAAAATGCCCTCTGTTGTTGTTAGGGAGTTCTGCAGAGGGCATCAGAATAATGTTGGCGCAGCATTTTTGCAAACATTTTAGAAAATCTTTTCTCCAGAACCAGTGTTCAGAATCTTTTGATATTTGGTATGCGGCATCCATAGAGGGGTCAGATACAAGTTGTTAAAATGAAGCCCATTGGTTCATATTTGGACTCCATGCAGGAGCCCAAATTTTAAGGGGAATTTTCTTTAAAAATCTTCTTCAGAACCACAAGTTAGAATTTTTTAATGTTTGGTACCCTCATTGTTATGATGGTCAGATTCAAGATTGTTCAAACCAAGTCCCTATGTTAATATTTGGGCTTCCTTTTGTAGCCCCAATTTTAACCTTGGGCTATATGGGGAAGTTTTTTTTAAAAAATCTTCTTCTTCAGATCCACCAGTCAGAATGCTTTCATATTTGGTATACAGTACGTGGAGAGTGGATTGTTACTAAATCACCCGCGGAGTGGAGTTATCACCCAAACTATAACTTTCAAATTTCATACATATGGACAAAAACACAAGCAATGTTTCAGCCAATGGACCCCCGGGTTTAACCCGGAGGTCCATTGGTTAAAACTTTGCCTGCGCTTGTTATGCTTTGCAACAAATTTGCAATTATTGCTTGGGTGGAATCTCCACTCTGTGGGTGATTTAGTGATAATACACTCTCCACGTACTGTACAACATCTCTAAGGGGGGAGGAGGGGTGGGGGTGAGATTCAAGTTTGTTCAAATCGGATCTGTAGGTTAAAATTTGGGCTCGCTATGGTAGCCTAAATTTTAACTTAGTGCAATATGAGGAAGTTTTAAAATTTTGTTCTTCAGACCCACCAGTCAGAATTCTTTCATATTTGGTATACAGCATCTCTAAGGAGATCAGATTCAACTTTGTTCAAATCGAGTGCCTGGGTTGATATTTGGGCTCCCTATGGGAGCCAGAAGTGGCCAAGTAGCTGAAGAATTAGACATTTTTTATTCAGTACCCTCTAGAGGTGAAGAGTAATCTACATAGGTTGTATCAAGGGGCTTGAGTGGAGAGCTCCACATTTTACATCATGATCAACTAAAGAAAAGGCATGATGCTTGGACTGTTTTTGTCACTCCTGAGGGGCTCAAAGATTTGAAGTGTATCCTATGGAGATGGATTGTTTAATGTAGATTCATTCTTGGACCCTTATATCGTGTTCTGTTCTCTGTTTATATCGTGTTCTGTTCAAGGTGAGCACTTCATGCCCTGTGGGGCCTCTTGTTTATTTATTTATTGGGTTTTAACAACACTTTCGAAAACCAGCAGCTACAAGTTTCTTCTCTCCTTGAACCAAGCTTCTCACCCAACTGCAGCACTCATGGTCCACTGAGTTTTTAGCTCACCTGACTTTCAGTCAGGGTGAGGTGTACATGTAGTGATCACTCGCTGTCTGTCGTCCGTGAACATGGTGTTTGCGTCTTCTCCTCCAAAACTGCTGAACCGATTTAAGTGAAATTTGAGATGCTTGTTTGTTATGACATTGCATTTTGATTTTGTTTAAATCATGTTGCCCTCATCAGTAGGGCCATGTCCAAAAATTTTGCCTAAATCTTAAAAAATCTTCTTGTGAACCAGGAGTAGCAGAGATTTGATATGTGGTGTGCTGCTTCCTTTTGAGGTGTAGACTCAGTTTTGTTCAAGAGAAGTTTGTGGGTCTTTATTTGCCTTCTTTGTTGGAGGGCAAAATATTTTCCCGTTCCCCCATGGGAACCGCAGGAGCTAAAAATAGAACAAAATTCAAAACGCACATATCTCCAAAACTACATAACCCTGAGAATTCTTATTTGGTGTGAAGCTTCCTTGGGACCAACAGAATGGAATGGTCTAAACAAATTTCTGTCAGGTCTATCATGGAGTACTTTTTTGCCACTTTGAAAAAATGCTTAGTCAGCATTCTGTAACACTGTGGGTAATGGAGAAGCATTTAAGACTTTTCTTCACCCAATTCACTCCTCCAAAACCTTTCAAATTTCACATATACCATCTTTGGAAGATTTTTTTACATGTTTATTGAAATCAAATCCCTGGGTCCATATTTGGGCTCTCTATGGGAGTCCAAATGTTGAAATTAGTGCAGTATGAGGAATATTCTTTAAAAATCTTTTTCTTCAGACCCACCAATCAGAATCTTTTGATATTTGCTATGCACCATCATTAGGCGGGTGAGACTTAAGTTTGTTCCACCCAAGCCTATATTTTGGCTCACCAGGGTTTCGCAAATTGCGAGAACGGTGATTTCATTCCTGTGATGTTCTTGCAAATGCTTGTTAAGAAGATCCATATTTACCATTCCCGCAAAAAATATAAGCATTTTTTCATCAGATAAAATTTAATAAAATTAAATTAATTTTAGAGCTGAAACGATTAAAGGGTTTTCGTGATTGATTAATCACATGGGTTAACCTTGGTTAACCGATTAATCACTTGCCCCAATAGGTAGCTGAATAATTGCTGTACCGTTGACCATTTATATAATTAAAACTTTACTCAGCATAATGGACAAAACCGGGCAGCGTCATATACAAACATATCCATTCAAATTTTATTATATTTTCAATTTTTGTCTCAAAACATAGCTTATGACCCCTCATTGGAACAAGCTCATTGAGCTTGTTCCAATGGGGGTGGGGTGGGGGTCATAAGCTATGTTTTTGAGACAAACATTGAAAATCTTTAGTAATTTAAGAATTTCTTGTGCAAGTATCGTCTGCTACCTGCATTTGGTGAAGGGTTGAGAATGACCGTTTTTAGCTACTGATACAGTATAATGATCATGCAAGTGAACAAGTATTTTGGCACGTAACTGGCATGCATTTCTCTGTCTCATGCAATTAATGTGAGCCAGTGTGACAATGTTTGCCTGTTTTGGAGCAAGTTTGTTCCATAGTTAACCCATACAGGGTATTTTTTGTTTTAAAAAATTTGATTAGCAGTTTCCATCTTGGTTTCAAAAAGTGATGATAAATAGTGAATATAAGCTTACCCAATATGAAAGAAAAATGGTTAGCAATTGGACATTTTTGTACAGCATTTTGCGATGTGAATCCAGCCATCAAATACCCTGCCATATAGTACCGTACTTCAAAAGTAACGGTTAACCGATCAATTACTTTTTTTTATCAATCAAGATATTGATCATTGGTTAGTCGATTAATCGGTTAACCGTATCAGATCTAATTAATTTCTATAAACATGATTACTGCAATAGCCTTTGATGTGGTGGTTCAACAATTCAACAATCTATGTATTTGAAGATAAATAAGCATAATTCATGTGATTAAGACACATGTTGGAAATGGATCCCACAAAAAATATATTTGTGAAACCCTGGCTCACTGTGGCAGTCTGAATTATAACTTAGTTCAAAATGAGGAATTTTCTTTATAAGACTTTTTCAGATCCAGCAGTCAGAATGTTTTGATGTTTGGTGTGCAGCATCCTTACAGGGGGAGAGGGGGGGGGGGGATTAAAGTTTGTTTACGCCAAGTCCCTGGGTTCATATTTGGGCTCACTGTGGGAGCCTGAATTATAACTTAGTTCAAAATGAGGAATATTCTTCAAAACTATTCTTCACATTCAGCAGTCAGAATGTTTTGATATATACAGTATCCTTAGGGAGGTGAGATATAAATTCGTTAAAGCCAAGTCCCTGGGTTCATATTTGGGCTTTCTGTCGGAGGCAATACCAGTTTTTAAGCCCATTTGACACAGACTGTAGCCCGAATTGTACCAAAATTTCTATTTTCCAAATTGAGAGGTTGATTTGAAGCAAATTTGATATGATGGGCTTATTGGGTCGTAAGTACCTAATTTATGCCAAAACATTTTCCTGTTGCCCTGTGGGAACTGCAGGATCTAAATATAGAAAAAATTTAAAATGCCCATATCATCAAAAGTACATGACACTGAGAATTTTTATTTTGTGTGATGCTTCCTTACGAACAGCCTAAATGAATGGTAAAAATAAAATGCCATCAGTTTTATCATAGGGAAGTTTTCCAAGACTTATGCGGAGTCATCATTTTAGTAATGGGAAAAACATTAATGAATCTTCTTCTCCCATTCCACTGCTCCAAAGGCTTTCATATTTCGCATGTAACATCTTTGGAACATTTATTCACATGTTTATTGAAATCAAATCCCTGGGTCCATATTTGGGCTCTCTTGATTAGATTAGTGCAATATGAGGAATATTTTTTTTAAAAATTACAACTTAGTTCAATAAGAGGAATATTCTTTAAAATCCAGTAGTCAGAATCTTTTGATATTGGTATATAGCATCCTTAGGGATGTGAGATTCAAATTTGTTCAAGCTAAGTCCCTGGGTTCATATTTGGGCTCTCTGTGGGAGCCTGAATTATAACTTAGTTCAATATGAGGAATATTCTTTAAAAATCCTTTTTTTTGAGATCCACTGGTCAGAATCTTTGGATATTGTGTATAAGCTTTTCTTATGAGGGGCAGATGCAACTAAATGTTCAAATAAATTCTCTGGGTTGATATTTAGGCTACCATGTCAGGTGAATGCCATCAGGCCCTCTGGCAGCTCTTGTTTATTTTCTGTTTGACAACATTGCCCTGGCTCTTCTATCTATATTTTTCATTTTAAGTTAGTCACTACTTTTATGTAGGCTTCCAAAATTTGTTACTGCATGTCTGTCTGTCTGTCCTTCAGATGAAATGTTTCTTTGCTTTTCATTTGCCTGGCTCAACATTTTAAAACACACAAAGTATGGGCTGGCAAGTATTGAGTAGTTTATCAAAAAAGTGGTAGTCGAGTACTACGAGTACTGAGTACTTTGGACCCAGCCTATCACAAATATATTAAAATCAAAGAGTATATTATATACTTGAAACAAATACAGTACAGTGGCTGTGCACTGCTCACTTTCCATTGATGAGCAGTATTTCCACGAATACAATAATATTTGATGTCAAACACTGACTATAGGTATAATCATCAAAAATTTAAGTAATGAAGCACCAGGTACAACCTGGTGCTTCATCAATTAAAATTTTGTAGATGATGATTTTTATTGACCGGTAAACGCATGAGTGGACATCACTGCCCACGCGTGTATTACAACCCGTTCACAGCGACTGTACTGTAACTGATTTGTCCTCTTTGTGAACATATTTTCTACAATTTCACTCCTTTTGACAGAGTGTGTGCCTGTGGGGATTAAAACCAAAATAGTGAAAGTGCACTTGTGGATATTTGCAGCAAAAGCACAGCACTAATGAATCAATATTTGATGATTTTAGGAATTTTAACAGTGTAATGAGATACCACAGTAGCAGATACTGGTCGTTCTGTTGGAAAAAATCACTGTTTTATGACTCGAGGTGCCTTAACTGAGAAAACTTAGGCTTTTTCTTACAAAGATTGCAAAATATCAAACACAATGTGAAATGTGTTCAGAAGCAAGAATGTGAGTAAAAAACAATGGGAAATTCATGTCACCATCAATTTATTTATAAATTAATATAGTTTTTTAGCTCACCTGAGCAAAGTTCAGTGGGAGCTTTACTGATCACATTCTGTCCGCAGTCCGTCCGGCGTTAACTTTACATTATTCAAATGTTGGGTAAATGTTTATTACCTAATGCTAATTCAGATTTGTTCAAATGAAGTTGTCCCCTTCTGGGTGGTGCCATGCCCCCAAGGGGCACCAAAATCTTCTTCTCATGAACCAGCAGTAGCAGAGACTTGATATATGGTATGCAGCTTCCTTTTAAGGTGTAGACTTGGATTTCTTTAAGAGAAGTTTGATGGGCTATATTTGGCGTCGTTATATGGGGGGGGGGGGGCGGTCAAAATTTTTGGCCCTGCCCAAAATTTCTATTTTCCGAACCCAGAGGTTGATTTGAACCAAATTTTATGTGAGGGCTTATTGGGTCATAAGTACCTAATTTATGCCAAATTTTCTTTTTCTGTAGCCCCGTGGGAACCGCAGGAGCTAAAAATAGAAAAAAAGGAAAATGTCATATCTCCAAAACTGCACGGCACTGAGAATTTTTATTTGGTGTGAAGCTTCCTTAGGACCAACAGAAAGGATTGGTGCAAAAAAAATGCCATCGGTTTTATCATAGGGTACAGTTTCGGGACTTTGAAAACACTTTTTAACACTGCAGGCAATGGGAAAAACATTAAAAAAATCTTCTCTAGATCCAGCAGACAGAATCTTATGATATTTGGTATGCAACATTGTAGGGTGGATCTGATGTGAGTTTGTTCACATCGGCCCCCTAGGTTTATATTTGGGCTCAGTATAGGAGCCCGAATTCAAACTTAGTGCATTTCAGGCAAATTACTTAAAAAATCTTCTTCACCAGATTCAGCTAGCAGAATCTTTTGATATTTGGTATGCAACATTGTGGGGTGGATCTGATTCAAGTTTGTTCAAATCGGCCCCCTGGATTCATATTTGCGCTCACTATAGAAGCATTTCAGGCAAATTTCTTTAAAAATCTTCTTTCCCAGATCCAGCAGGCAGAATCTTTTGGTATTTGGTATGCAACATTGTGGGGTGGATCTGATTCAAGTTTGTTCAAATCGGCCCCCTGGTTTCATATTTGGGCTCACTATAGAAGCCCGAATTCGAACTTAAAGCATTTCAGGCAGATTTCTTAAAAAATCTTCTTCTCCAGATCCAGCAGGCAGAATCTTTTGATATTTGATATGCAACATTGTGGGGTGGATCTGATTCAAGTTTGTTCAAATTGGCCCCCTGGGTTCATATTTGGGCTCAGTATAGGAGCCCAAATTTGAACTTAGTGCATTTCAGGCAAATTTCTTTGAAAATCTTCTCAAGATCCAGCAGCAGAATCTTTTGATATTGGGTATGCAGCATGCTTAGGGGGGGGGGGGGGGGGGGGGGGGGGGGGGGGGGGGGGGTGAGATTCAAGTTTGTTCAAGCCAAGTCCCCGGGTTCATTTTTGGGCTCAATGTGGAAACCTGAATTGTAACTTAGTTGAAAATGACGAATTGTCTTTAAAAATCTTCTTCAGATCCAACAGTCGGAATGTTTCGATATTTGGTATGCTGCATCCTTAGGGGGGTGAGATTCCAGTTTGTTCAAGCCATGTACCTAGGTCCATATTTGGGCTCACTGTGGGAGCTTGAATTGTAACTTAGTTCGAAATGAGGAAATTTCTTAAAAAATCTCTTCAGATCCAGCAGATGAATGCTTTTGATATTTTTTACGCAGCATCCTTAGGAGGCAAGATTCAAGTTTGTTCAAGCGATGTCTCTAGGTCTATGTTTGGGCTCACTGTGGGAGCTCGAATTGTAACTTAGTTCAAAATGAGGAATTTTCTTTAAAAATCTTCTTCTTCAGATCCAGCAGTCGGAATGTTTTGATATTTGGTGTGCGGCATCCTTAGGGGGGGGGGGGGGGGGGGGGGGGGGGGTGAGATTCAAGTTTGTTAAAGCCAAGTCCCTGGGTTCATATATGGGCTCCCTGTGGGAGCCCAAATTATAACTTAGTTCAATATGAGGAATATTCTTTAAAAATCATGTTTTTAGATCCACTTGTCAGAATCTTTGGATATTTGGTATAAGCTTTTCTTAGGAGGAGTAGATGCAACTTGTTGAAGTCAATTTTCTGGGTTGATATTTAGGCTACCATGTCAGGTGTGTGCTCTCAGGCCCCCTGGGGCCTCTTGTTTGCTTACTGGGAGGTCGGGGGGGGGCACATCCAGGGCTATAATTTACCCCATCACCTGGTAAAAGAATATTTGACATCATTTGTTGAGATAAAATGGCACTTTCTATTGATATTGGTGAATTAAATAGCCTCAGCCAGGGCTTATAAGAATCTGAGAATCGATTCCCATAGAGATCCGTGCAACAAAACCAGTGAGAAACCATGTAGCTTCTTGTAACATTGCTGCTAGGATTCACATGAATAGAACTGAGGTTTGTTTGAATCGGGTCTCTGGGTTAACATTTGGTCTATCTATTGAAGCCCAAAGTTTAACTTAGTGCAGTATGAGGAAATTTCTTTAAAACTCTATTTTTTCAGATCCACCGGTCAGAATCCTTTCATATTTGGCTTACAGCATCTCTTAGGGGGTCAGATTCAGGTTTGTTCAAGCCAAATCTATGGGTTAATATTTGGGCTCTTTATGGGAGTGCAAATTAACTCAAAGCAACATGAGAAAATTTCTTTAAAAATCTTTTTCTTCAGACCCACTAGTTAGAATGCTTTAATATTTGGTGTACAACATCTCTGGGGAGGTCAGATGTACATTTGTTCCAGTTTGGTTCCTGCCAGTCAGAACCCTTTCATATTTGGTATCGCAGGAAAGGGGGTGGGGAGGGAGGAGCAGATTTGAGTTTGTTCATTTCGGGTCCATGGCTTAATATTTGGGCAGGGATGGGTTAGGTTCGAGGTTGTTCATAAATGTTCAAATCCATTCCTTAGAGCTTTTCCATAAAATTTGCCTTTCAAGCTGCAGTGACACAACAACCCTTGGAAGTTTGGCAGTACTTGTCTACAGCTGTCAGAATTGGAAGCAATCAGGAAGACCTATGCTAATAATCAATCATCTGACATGGACACTAAATTATGAATAATTTCCTAACATTATTCCTATGTAGTGTACATGAACCTTGACTAACTGAATCTGACCCAAAATACTTCTCTGAACCACCTCGTCAGGTGAGCGATTAGGGCCCCTAGGGGGAGGCGGGGGGGGGGGGGTAAAAATCAGTAGTTGGTGTTGTGAAAATTAAAAAGCTGTATTGGGTAAAGGGTTAACGTGTATTATCAGTATGCAACAGGGGTTCAATCATACTGACCTAATAGGATCCTGGCCCATAGCAGGTCTGAATTCTCGGAACGATTTCAGCAAGAAGCCAAATGGATTCTCCCAAATTTAGAGGAACTATAAGACTTGCACAACCCCAATTTTTAAACAAAATTGACATATTGTTTTATGGTAGTGGGGCACTATTTATCTTGCTGTTTGGTTAATTAAAACAGATTTTGTGAAAAGGTTTTGTGTGCTGGTGCAGATTTTAGTTTTATTTTGGGATTTGGGTAGTTTCAAAGAAATCTGTGAATTCTTATCCCTCCCAACTTATTAGGTAACAGAGTAGAAATTCTGTCGGAGGCAATACCAGTTTTTAAGCCCATTTGACACAGACTGGACAGGTCTCTTCAAAAGAACAAATTTCCCATGCTTTGGACTAGACAGGAGCCAAAAGTTGAATTCTATTGCAGAAATGACTCTTTCATCACATGAAAGAGGTAAATGCATCTTTGGTAGGGTTGGGTTTGCTCATAGGTATAGCTGTTGTAAATATTTTAATTAGATTTACCTGCCTCGAAAAGTAGCGCTCGGAAATTATGTAATTCTCAAAACTAAGCAGTCTTGGGAAAATATATTGTTTCAATAAACATTTGAAGAAGTCTACTGACACTTTGCATTACTGTTGAATGTTCCAGATGAATAAAGAGGACGATTTAAGGACTTTTAGAACCTAAAAAATTGTTTGACTATTGGTGTGTTTTGTTTGGGAATTCCCTGAGAAATATGAACATGTGACCAGCACTTCCCTTTTTGTTAGTTTTTCTTTTATTTGTTGCATGACCCCCCTGTTTAAAAATCAGAAAAGGGTTGTCTGAAGGGCTATACTTGACAAAAAATATTTGAATACTAAATTTAAAATGATGCGACCATATTTTTTTTTCGCCTGAACGTTATAATGGTCGCCTATGGGGAAATATTTAGTACTGTGAAACGTATTCATGTTTGGCTGGAATTAAACAATTGCAGGAATTCGATTGAATAAACCAAAATGTTTTTGGAGTAATGGTTGGGGAATGAAATATTTCAATATGTTGGATACTTTGGGGTTCCTTCTTACGCCTTGCGTATTGTCATTTTACATTTATACCATACCTGGTAAAGTCGCTTTTCCTGATGATGTTCGACATATAACCCTGAACATTACGCTGTAAATAAATTGATTGCGCCTGGTAATGCATCAAACGGACAGCTCTAGATGATTCATATCGGCAGAGGTCAGCATCATATCAGCCGAGTTTGAAGCCATATCAGCCGAGTTTGATAATGGACAATTCTGGGAAAGAAAATCATATCTAATAAATAATTGTAATGAAACAAGTGCAACGTGAAACATTCTTTCAAGAATAACACACGTCACCCCTCAAATCCCGACGCCATGAATAGTATGGTCCGATGTGTCCGATGTCCAGGTCTATTTGACTTATTTTCGTATAAATAGTACAGTGCAGTCGTCGTGGAGTGGTCGTAATTCCACACGTGGACAGTAATGTCCACACATGCGTTTATCAGGTAATAAAAATCAACAGCAGCAAAACCGTAATTAATAAGCACCGGGTTGTTCCCGGTGATTCATTAATTAAAGTTTTGATAATTGTTCTTATAATTAGTTTCTGGAATCTAACATTATTGCGTCAGTGGAAATATTTCCCACTCGTGGAAAGTGACCAGACCACGGCGGTCGTACTGTATCATGTTTGTTTACTGGTGTTAGCGACCTGCCTGATCTTTTACCCTGCCACTGACGGATTTCACGACAACTCCTTGCCTAGAGCTGTACGGCGAACGATGCGGCAATCACGTAATGCATGTTATTTTCGCTTCGAACTGTCAGAGAACCATTGAAATGGATGGTCATGAACAATTACAGTTTAACAGCTGACACCTTGTACCAAACTAATAGAAATCGTACCCCCACCCCCACCCCCCACCCCCCACTGTGAAGATATAGAAATATTCATTTTCAAGACATCAATCAAAATGGCGGCATTCAAAGCATCACTTAAAGGTGAATACGAGTCAAATTATCACTGGAAATCTGGAAATGATCAATTTGTTCTAAAAACCTATAATAAAAAGTCAGTCTAGTGTTTTGAGTGGATACCGATCATTTCCAGCAATAATTCAACACGTAGTCACCTTGAATTGATGCATGAAATCCGCTAGTCCAAACATTTCAAAGGACCTACCAAACCAAAAACTTATAATGCGGACTTTCAAGCCATGTTTGGACTAGAACCCACCCCCCCCCCCCCCCCACCCCCACCCCCAGCTAAATCAGATTGTAAGACGCTATCTGTTCAGAGTGTCGGTTGAATCACTTCCGCGTATCAATGATTCAATGCGCTGTTTACTTTCATGCATCAATTCAAGGTTGAAACAAGTGGAATTATCAGATTCTTATAGAAAGCGTATAATAAAAAGAAAATCTAGTGTTTTTGAGTGGATACCGAAAATTATCTGACTTGTGACAGAGAGAATAGTTATTTTTATGTTTTAAATAAACATTAGTCTCGGTCACTCACGAGATAATTTTTGGTATCCACTCAAAAACACTAGATATCTTCTATCTAGCTGACATTTCTGTGTCGTGTGATTATAACTGTGTCAGCACAAAACTTAATGTTATGGTGGCTGTCCTTCTTTGTAGTTTTGATATCTTCTGCGATTTTCTTGTATCCACTTTGTCTGATACATTACTCATTTTAATGAATACACTGACAATTTTTCTAATTCTATTGATCATGTTTGCAACTCTCACATTTATTCCAGCAGTCGTCTGCTTAGGCCTATTTGATCCTAATTGTTATATTTAAGTTATTAGCCCAATTCTGGTTGCGCCCTTTGTGTCTAAATTAGCCAGGTGTAGTTTTACAGATTTAAGTGGTCGCAACTGTCAAAATTTATCCATTATCAAATTACGGAATCGGGGTTTTCAGGATTGTCCTCTTCATTTATTAACCCTTTGAACTCTAGTGGTATCTCCCATGCTAGTTCAATGGCAGCAAATAGAAGAATCCATATTCATTATTTCGGGTAGATCAATCTATATTTTCAACGTGCAGTCTCGGGGCTGCACGTTGAAAATATTGGTCTACCCCACACATTTACTGAACAGCCATCCTATTTAATGACGTTATGACGTATCATGTTCCTGGCCGGAAAAGGGGTCCTGGGGTTCAAAGGGTTAACATCCTTATTTGGTCTCACGTCAATTTGTGTATTCTTCTCGTTCCGTTTGAAACTGAGCTCGTGGTTGACACTTTTCGTTAGTGTATAAAAATTGAAATTTCGAAATGTTAGCGAAGTTGTATCATCAATGTGACAAAGACTTCAGGCATTTTCCTGCAGTGTACTATAAAAATACAGAAGCTGACTTTTTACTATTTTTCCGCAATCAGTTTATACTTTTGACTATTATTCTCTGTTTAAGCCATATTTTAATGTTCTGTAACCTTTTAGTATGTTCATTATATCAACAATATGCGCATCGTGACATATAATACAGACACTAAACTTTCCATTAGTATAACAGTTCAGGGGGTAAGATTTGTTAATTTTCTTCCTGGGAAGAATACAAACTTGCAAATTATTGTAAGAAATATTCGTCAAACAAAGAGCCAAACTAGACATTTACTTTGTTGCTACCAATTAGTTTGCCATAAAAAGCCAAGTTACCTTTTGTAACATTTCATAAACGAAAATAACAGACAGCTCCATTGGAGCTGTCTGTTGTTTTCGTTTATTAAAAGTAACAAAAGAAACCTCGCTTTATTTTCTACTAAGCTCATAGGGGCATTCTGAACAATTACATGCTTCTTAATTGGACCTCACAGGGACCGCGATGGCCCAGTTATTGCGGTATTGGACTTAAAACTGAAAGGGTCACGGTCCGATCCCCACTAGGGTCAAGTGTTGTGTCCTTGCGAAAGGCACTTAATCCTGATTGCCCACATGCGAACACGGTGGTGATGTGTACTAAGGCCTACTTCAACTTAATGGTGCGCTTGTCTTCAACCATTGCTAACCCTGCTTGTGCGAAGTTACTAAGTTGGGAATTTTAGCAGTTGCTCGTCGCTACTCGATGGTTCTCTCTGGGTACGCCGACTTCCTCCACCGGTAAAACTCCGTCATAATTAAATTGGACCTTCCTCGCCCGTCTTAATAATTTCGGGAAGACTTTATCGAAAGTCGATTTTCATGACGAGGTAGGTCAGAAATGATTATGTTGCCCATGTGCGAGCTTCGAATGGTAATTGAATGCACCACGTTTCACTCAGAGTGTAATATCTGTGTTTTTAGCTCACCTGACTTTCAGTCAGGAGAGCTCTATAGTGATCACTCACCGTCCGTCGTCCGTCAACATGGTGTTTGCGTCTTCTCCTCCCAAACCGCTGAACCAATTTAATTGATATTTGAGATAATAGTTTGTTATGACATCGCAATTTGATTTTGTTCAAATCAAGTTGCTCCGCCCGTGGGTAGGGCCACACCCAAAAAGTGAGCTGAAATCTTAAAAAATCTTCTTCTCATGAACCAGCAGAAGCAGAGACTTGATATTTGGTGTGCAGCTTCCTTTTGAGGTGTAGACTCAGGTTTGTTCAAGAGAAGTTTGTGGGGCTATACTTGGCGTCGTTATGGGAGGGGCAAAATTTTTGGCCCCGCCCGAAATTTCTATTTTCCAAACCGAGAGGCTGATTTGAACCAAATTTTATGTGAGGGCTTATTGGGTCATAAGTACCTAATTTATGCTGATTTTTTTTTCCCGTAGCCCCATGGGAACCGCAGGAGCTAAAAATAGAAAAAAATTAAAACGCCCATATCTCCAAAACTGCACGGCACCGAGAATTTTTATTTGGTGTGAAGCTTCCTTAGGACCAACAGAAAGAATTGGTAAAAAAAAATTACCATCGGTTTTATCATAGGGTACAGTTTCGGGACTTTGAAAAAGTGCTGAGTCAGCACTTTTTAACACTGTAGGCAATGGGAAAAACATTAAAAAATCTTCTTCTCCAGATCCAGCAGGCAGAATCTTTTGATATTTGGTATGCAACATTGGAGGGTGGATCTGATTCAAGTTTGTTCAAATCGGCCCCCTGGGTTCATATTTGGGCTCAGTATAGGAACCCGATTTCGAACTTAGTGCATTTCAGGCAAATTTCTTAAAAAATCTTCTTCTCCAGATCCAGCAGGCAGAATCTTTTGATATTTGGTATGCAACATTGTGGGGTGGGTCTGATTCAAGTTTGTTCAAATCGGCCCCCTGGGTTTATATTTGGGCTCAGTATAGGAGCCCAAATTTGAACTTACTGCATTTCAGGCAAATTTCTTTGAAAATCTTCTTCTCCAGATCCAGCAGGCAGAATCTTTTGATATTTGGTATGCAACATTGTGGGTTGGGTCTGATTCAAGTTTGTTCAAATCGGCCCCTTGGGTTTATATTTGGGCTCAGTATAGGAGCCCAAATTTGAACTTAGTGCATTTCAGGCAAATTTCTTTGAAAATCTTCTTCTCAAGATCCAGCAGGCAGAATCTTTTGATATTGGGTATGCAACATTGTGGGGTGGATCTGATTCAAGTTTCTTCAAATCGGCTCCCTGGGTTTATATTTGGGCTCAGTATAGGAGCCCAAATTTGAACTTAGTGCTTTTCAGGCAAATTTCTTAAAAAATCTTCTTCTCCAGATCCAGCAGGCAGAATCTTTTGATATTTGGTATGCAACATTGTGGGGTGGATCTGATTCTATTTTGTTCAAATCGGCTCCCTAGATTCATATTTGAGCTCACTATAGAAGCTCGAATTTGAACTTAGTGCATTTCAGGCAAATTTCTTCAAAAATCTTCTTCTCCAGATCCTGCAGGCAGAATCTTTTGATATTTGGTATACAAAATTGTGGGGTGGATCTGATTCCAGTTTGTTCAAATCGGCCACCTGGATTCATATTTGGGCTCACGATAGAAGCCCAAATTCGAACTTAGTGCATTTCAGGCAAATTTCTTTGAAAACTTCTTCTCAAGATCCAGCAGGCAGAATCTTGTGATATTTGGTATGCAGCATCCTTAGGGGGGTGAGATTCAAGTTTGTTCAAGCCATGTCCCTAGCTCCATATTTGGGCTCACTGTGGGAGCTTGAATTGTAACTTTGTTCGAAATGAGGAATTTTCTTTAAAAATCTTCTTCTTCAGATCCAGCAGTCCGAATGGTTTGATATGTGGTGGTAGCATCCTTGGGGGGGGGGGGGGGGGGGGAGGGGGGATTCAAGTGTGTTAAAGCCAAGTCCATGGGCCCATATGTGGGCTCCCTGTGGGAGCCCAAATTATAACTTAGTCAATATGAGGAATTTTTCTTTAAAAATCTTCTTCTTCAGATTCAGCAGTTGGAATGTTTTGATATTTGGCATGGAGCAACCTTGGGGGCTGAGATTCAAGTTTGTTCAAGCCAAGTCCCTTGGTTCATAGTTGGGCTCACTATGGGAGCCTGAATGATAACTTAGTTCAAAATGAGGAATTTTCTTTAAAAATCTTCAGATCCAGCAGATGAATGCTTTTGATATTTTTTATGCAGCATCCTTAGGGGGGTAAGATTCAAGTTTATTCAAGTCATGTCCCTAGGTCCATATTTGGGCTGATTGTGGGAGCTCGAATTGTAACTTGGTTCAAAATGAGGAATTTTCTTTAAAAATCTTCTTCTTCAGATCCAGCAGTCGGAATGTTTTGATATTTGGTGTGCAGAATCCTTAGGGGTGTGAGATTCAGGTTTGTTAAAGCCAAGTCCCTGGGTTCATATATGGGCTCCCTGTGGGAGCCCGAATTATGACTTAGTTCAGTATGAGGAATATTCTTTAAAAAACCTTTTTTTAGATCCACTGGTCAGAATATTTGGATATTTGGTTTCAGCTTTTCTTAGGAGGAGCAGATGCAACTTGTGGAAATCAATTCTCTGGGTTGATATTTAGGCTACTATGTCAGGTGAGTGCCCTCAGGCCCCCTGGGGCCTCTTGTTTGGAGTGTCAGACTCAAGCTGTGGAAAGTACTATTTAATCGTTATTTTATAATGATTATGGACGCCGATGATAATGTAGCGAAATATGTTTTTTATGCAACTTATTAAAAATGTTTCTTATAAATTTTATTTTTTGTGAGACTCATTTTTCAATTAACTCTTTACTCAACTCAACTAGCGTTACCGAGCAGATCTATTCACATAAATCGCCATTCAGGTTTTATTGTGTTTCATTCTTTGCTCCCAAAACGTAGCCTATCACCCACACTGGGACGAGCTCGTGGGGCTGAGGAATAATAAGCTATTTTGGAGGTACACAATGAAGTTTTTTTGATAAGGAGAAATTTTTTTTGCAAGTGTCGGCTTCTATTTGGGTTGGGCAAGGGGGTTAACAATATTTCATTGAGCAAGAAAGTGTATTCAACATCGTTGGTCCCAACTTTGAGATGGCAGCTGAAAGTGTTCAGCTGATCTACAGATTTCTGTACAATTGGATTGCTGGAACTTCATCGTAAAACGTCGATTACACTTTATACTCGATCAAGTCTTATACTCATTCAAATCATGTAACTCGTAAAGTTTTGTTCTTTTATGAAGTTTAGCATAGGCTATACCACATTTCCTAATCAGTCCCGTTGCGCTGCTTTTGGTAGAGCAGAGCAACATCCCCGCGTGAAGAGAATATGGCTATAAAGGATAAAAATGCTAAAAGTGATGCATACAGAAGACGAAAGCTCAAGGGGGCGGAAAGCAACGAGGCCATGGTAGCAAAGGAAGAATACCAATAAGAACAAAATAAAGTAAATAAGATTAAATATGATAATCGGTGAGTGCGAAATAGCAGTCTTATTAAGACGATAAGAATGGCAGGGGGTCGAGTTCGAACGTATTTTGGAAATAGGTGAATAAACGTAACAAAGGAAGTAACCCACAGAGCATTAAAGTAGATGGCAGAGATACAGACGATCAAGATCAAATCGCATCAGAACTAGTCAAGCATTGGGAAAAGGTAAACGAAAAGCGATGAGGCATGGAGAACCCACCGTATTGTCCGAACCAGGGCGAGGCGAATCTATCTAACTTCGTGTGCAGCGAAATTAAAACCGCGGAGGTGCGAAAGGTGATCTCAAAATTAAGGAATGTAAAAGCGGGAGGGGTGGACGAAATTCCTGACGAGTTTCTCAAAAAGGGGGAGAGGAACTCTGTGAAAGCTTAACTGCCCTGTTCAATTTAGCCATAGAAAAACAAGAGGTCCGAAAAAAGCAAAGTGACATTTATTCACTAAAAGACAGAAAAAGACATTTTGGATAATTATCGAGGAATCTCTGTCAGTAGCAACATTGGAAACGTTTTCTGTAAAGTCCTGTACGGAAAATTAGAGGACGTGATTGTGAGGAAGGGTTTTTCAGACAGATTCAGAATGGCTTCAGGAAGGAAAGACTTTTCACTCTATGCCAAATAATAGAATCCACGAAAGCAAATCAGAAATAGATGTTAAGACCTTTTTGGATGTTAAAAAGGCATACGATAGAGTATGAAGGGTGGGTGCGTGGCGAAAGCTTGAGGTTCTGGGCTTGGAAGCTGAGTTTATTGGAATTCTTAAAGCATTATAAAAAGATGTACAGAGTGAACCAATGGAGACAGGCCTAAAACAGGAGTGTCTCCTTTAGCCAATTCTTTTTGCTTTGTACCTCAAAGGTTTAGGAGATGAAATCCTGCGTAGCGATGAGGGGGTAGTAGTTGGGGACTTGAAAATCCCAGGGCTACTTTTTGCAGACGACATGGTGCTAGTGTCCGAAAGCGTAGGGGGGGGGGGGGGGGGGGGGGCTATCGAAAACGCTGGGAATTGTTCGGAAATATGGACACAAATGGAGACTCGAACTAAATGAAAGCAAAAGCAAAGTTATACCCGTGGGTCGTAAAGAGGACCCTACTCGAAGGTGGAGAGTGGGAAAGTTTCTGCCAAGTATGACATATGGTACACCTAAACCAAACGGCTGTAAACAGCTTGGGAACCACGCAAAACGATGTCGACGCAGGACGATGGATAACGGGGTCGAGCAATGCCGCAGCACTAGAAGCAATCAAGGGGGGGGGGGGGGAACAAGGACAGGATAGACTTATTGAATCTAGGTTATCTCAATTATTTGGTGATGATTAGAGTTTGGAATCTAATATTATTGCTTCCGTGGAAGTATTGCCCACCCATGGAATGTGACCAGTCCACGGCGTCTGTACTATACTGATTGTCACAATTTGTTTGTATATCTGTGCTTTGTTAAAGTGTATGGCAGAGTGATTATAGGCAAATCCGTACAAACTAAAAACATTTACAGTGAATGTTAATATTAAGCACATCCACAGAGTTTGAAATCCTTAAGTTACATTACCCACAATTCGGCGTGGAACCAAAAAATGGGCTACCAACACTCTACCATTAAGGTGATTATATAGAGGTTTAATTATACAACCCTGAACGAGTGGAGGATTAAATTTTATATCACCATTGCTGGCCGTACAGCACGTTACGCGTTTTGTACAGAGATTAGAAACTGCGTTTGATATGCGTGGTGTTTGGATTACGCGTAAGAACGTCATGTGAGAACATATCTGATTGGACGTTACGCGTCTGAATGATGTTAGGACGTGAATGAAATGCTTCTACACAAAGCAGTGTCAAGCAAGAAAGTAATTAAAAATGTCAGATTCAGTCACTTACTTCAAGTTTAATGGAAGTATAAATACAGAAATCAACTCTGGAATCATCGGCCGTTGGTGAAATTTTTCCTGTACTCCACGCGCGCCGAAACCAGTCTCAATATCGTATCCTTCTAATAATAATATCAATAATTATAACCAGATGTTGTTTGAGGTTGCACAACAAATCTCAAGATGACATTCAACGAAGCACAGGCAAACCCACTCGCCGGCCACACCAAAGTTGTATATAAATGATTTTTAGGCGCTTCAAGAACTCTGTTTATAAAATGAAATGTTTGCCGCTTTCGAAGCAATTACTTTGCATTAATTTGTGAATAAATCGCGGAGATTTTTTTGAACAGGCAATGCATATAATAAAAACATATCTATGGCTTTTTAGTGGTTACTATACCATAATTATTTCATTCGTCACTGGCATGTGTAATGTCAATTTTCTCTGGCTGATGAACAAATTTTAGACCTAGATTTTTTTTACTTTCAAGTCTTGTCTGTGCTTGTGCTGGATCGGGATGTTACTCTGTCTTTTAAAGATTCAGTTCAGTACATTACATAATGAATCCGAATATAACAACCATGACTATTGATTGCGCAACGTACGAAATGTTTAAATATGTAACTTACTCTGATAAGTAATGATCGTCTCGTGTGTTTTTCTTGTACATTTTGCATTAAGTGATAGTATGGGAGGAAAATGCCTTAAGCAAAAGTGCAAACCATCTTCTCGTATATCACAATATTTACATGACGCTCATCATTTGAAAACATTCAAAAGGAGATTTTGATGAATTCTCAGATATTTTAAACTGTCGTAAAAGAATTATGAAATTAAAAGTTATCACCAATCACAATTCTATTAATTTTCTCTGTATGACTATGTATAAGGGCAAGTAGTCCCAAGCATCCGGTCAATTCGATAATAAGGCTAAAAAATTCAAACAATTTTTTCTCAGGCCCTCCTGCGTGGTCCTTTTGGCTGCTGCATACTTTCTTTTTATAACCAATGCCAACTTAAAAAAAATAAAAAATAAATGGTTTATGTCTGATATTTTACACAAGTTAATAAAATCAATAAACGTGACCATTGAGCACAAGAAGGCTTTGTAATACTTCATTATTGCAAAGCCTTCTTAGACTCAAGGGACGAAATACACCACAACCCATGCCCCTATACATACTCATACAGACTCAAGGGACGAAATACACCACTACCCATGCCCTTATACATAGTTATACAGACTCAAGGGACGAAATACACCACAACCCATGCCCTTATACATACTCATACAGACTCAAGGGACGAAATACACCACTACCCATGCCCTTATACATACTCATACAGACTCAAGGGACGAAATACACCACAACCCATGCCCTTATACATACTCATACAGACTCAAGGGACGAAATACACCACTACCCATGCCCTTATACATAGTTATACAGACTCAAGGGACGCAATATACCTCTACCAATGCCCTTATACATCGTCATACAGTCTCAAGGGACGAAATACACTACTACCCATGCCCTTATACATAGTCATACAGACTCAAGGGACAAAATACACCACTACCCACGCCCTTATACATACTCATACAGACTCAAGGGACGAAATACACCACTACCCATGCCCTTATACATAGTCATACAGACTCAAGGGACGAAATACACCACTACCCATGCTATTTTGTAGATTATGAGGCCCAAAACATGAAACAAGCCAAGAATATGAACTTTTCATGGCAGGGAAATAATTACACAAATAAAAAATAAATTACTATCAGCCCAAATTCAATTTTACAAACTATCGTCTGAGAAACAGAAGATCTACTTTGTGTGCCGACGGTGAAATTGTATTCTAGTCGACGGTGATGCATCGTCTTTTGCCAACACGGATCTAATTCGCATTTGGAAATTGTTTTTCTTCCTTCATTTGGACTGGGGGTAGGGAGGCAGCCAACTAAGCTCTACAGACACTACTACCATTTCTTTTAAACACTATGCGCCATGTTAACCCATTAAAGCACCATAAATTAAACACAAATATACCTGTATGTGCAGGTCAAACTATATAAACCTTATTATATCTATTGATATCACATAAGAGATGTGTGTAGACTCAAACATTGTGAGTTGAGGTCGTGAGTCAATTGAACGGTAGTTCGTCCGTATATATCAAATGAAGCTTTGACGGATTTCAGAAGAATATAATTCAGTTGGATTCAACTCGACCGTAGTGCAACGTATACTATAGCAGGCCCGTCGGAACCGGGGGGGGGGGGGGGGCTGCAGCCCCCCCCCCCCCCCCCCAATAATTTGCTCATATTTCGTCGTTAGTTTATCCATGATGGGAGCAACCGATGTAATCTGAATAAAACTGTACATTACATTATTTAACTCAGATTAGAACAGTGGCGTAGTAGCCGGGGGGGGGGGGGGGGGTTAAGGGAGATACCCCCCCCCCCCCCCCCCACAAATTTGTCAAAAGTAGGCTTTACTGGGCTGGGTTGGTGGCTTCTCCACACAGGATTCCCACTGGTTACCAAATTCCGACATTGCTGTTAATGATTACTGGATTGAGTGGGTTCCATGTGGGCTTTCTTCCACCAATAAAACTGGCAGTCATGTTTTCGCCTAATTGTGGAAAGCGATGTTAAACCCCAACCAACCACAGGGTAATTCATTGCATGTTCACTATTCCTGTCATTTGGCTTGGAAATCACGCTGAATTGATCAGCGAGCTGACGTATTTCCTTATTGACGATGTATTTGCTCAGAATCACTCAGAATGCATATTTGTACATCTTAAATTAAAAAAAATTCCCCCCTCCAACGAGACGGGCCCCCTCCAACGAGACGGGGAGGTACCCCCTCTCGTGTTCACCCCCACTCGCCTCTTCGCGGTTCGGATGACGCTTCGCGTCATAGGAATATACGATTTATTTGCTCAGAATCAACAAGAATGCATGTTTTTACATCTTAAATTCGAATATTTCCCGGGGGAGGCCCCCGGACCCCCCACCAACGAGACGGAGGATACCCCCTCTCGTGTTCACTCCCACTAACACTCGGATGACGCGTCGCGTCATGGGAATATAGGTCCTACCCCTCCCCAAATAAAATTAGCTTACTACGCCCCTGGATTAGAATTATGAACGTATCACTGAATGTATAACATGCACCTGCATATGTTGATGTGCAAACGTTTTGAGCAATTCCTTTGGCAGCTTAGAAGACCACGACAACCGTTGGCGTAATGATAAAACTAATGAATCCACCATAAGGCCTGACTGTTTTTTAGCATGACGGAATAGGCCACGGCCTGCAGGTGAGCCCGGTGTGAGAACCGTTCCCAAATGTTATGGGGTTCTATTGGGATTTTTGAAACATTTTGTTAAAAAAACAACTTTTGCCGTTTAAAAAAATCAAGAGGTTTTTGCTTCAAAAGCTACCAGAATGTTTCCTTTGATTGCCCTTTTCAAAAAATTTTCTGGGGGAGTAACTTCCCTCCCCTACCTCCCCCCCCCCCCCCCCCCCGCCCACCTCAAAAAGCTTGTGCCTTCAGCACTCGCGCCAGATGCCTTCGGCATCTGGATACCCCATACCCATTTAGTATCGGCCAGTTCACCCAAATTAGCAATATCAGCCCCCCCCCCCCAATATAAAATTTCGTTCCGATGGGCCTGTATAGGCGTATAGACGTCGCATCACTGTCGACTCGAATTGAATGCAAATGAAATGATAATGATATGCTAAGCAGGAAAAGACTGAATGTCGTGACGTAATTTACAGTTTTCAATAACGTTCCCTGTGTAATCGAGTTCGACTCGACGATGATGCGTCTTCTATAACCAACAAGGATCTAATTCGAATTTTGGAATTGTTTTCTTCCCCTGTTTTGACGTCTGGGAAGGGAGGCAGCCATCTAAGCTATACAGACACTACTCGGAAATTTTCTTTCCACACATTATGCGCCGTGTTACTCCGTTAAAGCACTATGAATTGCAAACAAATATGCCTGTATATGCAGATCAAACTATATAAAAGTTACCATATGAAAAACAATCTTCCAATGAATTCGTGCAACGTAGGAGCGTCCGTATAAATAACATTAAGCCATAGTATAATGTATTCATATACATGTACACAGGTAAACTGTAAGTATAGATATCACAGAAGATTTGTGTGTAGACTCAAACATTGTGGGTTGAGGTCGTGCATCAATTGAATATGACTCGACGGTAGTGCGGTCGCATATATCAAATGAAGATATGACGGATTTCAGACGAATCTAATTCAATTGAATTCGAGTCGACGGTAGTGCGACGTATATAATGTTTTAAAAACAATATTTTAAGATCTTCAAAACTAGGAATATATTCTACCATATGTTTACCAAGCCGTTTTGAAGAGTATTTGATTAATATTGCAACTTGTAGGCAAGTGTCAAAGGTATCCAAAGGAAGAATATACCAAAATCCAACGCGTCGGTCAAAATCCCAGATTCATCGATCAGAGGTGTGATGCCCACTGAAGTGTTAATATAACAACACGAGTCTACAGCTAGTGTGAGTTGCCAATCTGATACGGAATGTCTCAACGATCTTCAAAACCAATTGTTATGTGGTAATCTCAGTCCAGAAATGCTGAAAACGATTATCTCACTCCTGCACCCTGGCTCCTTTGTCTTTACGGGTTAAGTTACCAACTTGAAATACCAAAAAGAATAATTGACCGAGTGTTCATGTGACGTCACTTGAATACCTCTCGTATACTTCGTACACCAAAGTCCTTGCGTTTTATTGATTGAACAGGAGGCAGGGTGTGAGTCAGTTACCAACCTTGCTGTCGGTCGGTATTCATAAATTTGAACAATCTGCGAGCGTGCTTTAACACCTCGCAGCTACGCGGCTCGGTGTTACAGCACGCTGGGAGGTTGTTCTAATCCATGAATACCTCCAGTTAGGTTGGTAACTGTAACATATTGAACCAACAGAGCTATACCCTGTTTCCAGAAGTGTATTTCATATACGGAATTTAAGAACTTTGATCGTGACGTAATATCAACACCAAGAATTTGAACATTGTTTACTCAGTCAATAATCGTGTCGATCAAGCACCACATTTTCATCAAGATTCAGAATCTACTGATGTGACAACTGTTACTCATGTTGAGGACAAATAACGAGTTAATGTTGGGTAGGCGAGAGAAAGCTCCCCAGTCGAATGCAGTTAGCCCCGAAATGGGGTGCTTTCTATCGTCTATCCAACATCAACAAGTTATTTATCCCACTAAAAAAAACTTTTTGGTTTTGGATATTTCAATAAATGTAAAATATCCGACAATATGTTGGACATGCAACTTCCCAACTATTAAGAGTGGGATAGTCAAACTATATACCAATGAATAACAATGGATAACGTCAGTAAATGTGTTTTTAATCCCAGTTTCTTATTCGTCATTCGATATCCACCGATTTCACCTGTTAATAACGAAAATCGAATAAGGAACTGAGGATAAGTGAAGGTTTTCACGTCCCCACAAAATCTGAGGTTTCGAAGTTGGACTGTGTTGTCCAGATTGGGCATTATTGAGAATAATGTAAACAGAATTGATCACATGAAAGTAGGTGGAAATGGGGGATACCAGGACACTTTTGTACACGTACATGTACATGTACCCATAGAGTTCAGTGTTAAAATGTACAAAATTTCGAGAATTTTTGCAAAACATTTTTTGTACATTTTGTCCTGGAATCCCCACTAGTTGATCATCGCATTTTAGACGGTTCAATCAGCCGTTGACGAATGAGTGCGGATTCCAGGACATGACGCGAGGAAGTAATCGACCCTCGAGTTTTCCCAACGTTCGCCATCGCATTCTAGACGGTGTGATCTGTCGTTGACGAACGCGTTAGGGATTCCAGGACAGCAAAATAAAAAAATTAGAATCGACGAAATTCTCCCGACATTCGTGATCGCGTTCTAGACGGTGGTGAGTGCGATCCGGTCGCTGATGAACGATTGGGGATTCCAGGACAGGGGGAGCGGAAAAAATCAACCCTTGCATTCTTTCTCAGCGTTCGTCCTAGACGGTCCGATCGATCGTTGACGAACGCGTTGGGGTTTCCAGGACAGAAATGTGAAAGATTAAGAATGTCGAAAAATTAGAATCGACAAAATTTTCTACGTTTGTCATCGCGCCTAGATGCCGCGATCGATCGTGGACGAACGGCGAAGATTTCTAGTGGAGGAACAGATGAAAAAAAAAATCGCGAGGAGTTTGAGATAAATTGTAACAAATCATAAGATCCGCGAGAGGAAATAAAAAAGTGATTGATATAATATAGCAGAAAAAAAATATATAAATAAATAGTTATTCAAAAATAAATAAAATATCGAATCGAATAGATAATAAAATATACGTAAATCATGAACGATTCCAAGACTGTGAGAGCGTCATTTCTTCTAAAGGCGCTGATGAGAGCCTACGCATTCTGCGTGAATGAACAACTGGTTCGCATCTTGTTTGAACGATGTGTCGGGTGTCGGGATCATCTAGCCTTCGATCACGAGGATCATCCGTGTCTGACGATGGAAAGGGAAGATATCGTTGTCAAGTATTTCAAACCGGTGTTCTAACACGTTCAAATCAACGACGTGATCAAGTTTTGAGGAGATTCGTCTTCTGTAGCGGGCGAGACAGGCCCACCAGTTCGGAAGAAATGAAATTGGTGTGTAGAAGTCTGACTTTAGAAGACAAGGGATGCGTCTTGAAAGTATTGCTGGGGGGGGGGGGGGGGGGGGGGGGCATACGACATGACTAAGTTTTCTTGATATAAATAAGGAAGAGAATAGAAAATAGAAAAATAAATACGCGCGTAAATAATATAGATAAAAATTAGAAAGAAAAAAAAACACAAAAAATGAAAACCAGAAATAAATTGAATCTGCCGTTAGATGTCGACGAGGATGAGAAGCCGAACGGCATTTTACCAACGGCGCCGTCACCAGAAGAAAAAGAAAGAGGAGAGAGGTATGGCATCAATCAAATCAGTAGAATCCAATTGTATCTGACTCGAGAGAGAGACTCTCGTCATTCTCTCAAGAAGAAGTATTCGTGCCTCGTGAAATTCGTCAATGCAGTCGTCACGACACTCATCATGATTTCCATGGGTTTACACGTGGCCGGCATCGGATTGTTGTCGACCGCGACCGGCGTTCTGATTGTGTTGACCATAGAAGGAGTGGCTCTCTCTGCCGGATTGTTTAGCATGGTCGGAAACTTTTTGAGTAGGAAAGTATATCTGAAGGCTAGGAAACATGAAAAGATTCGCGTCTTGACTGACTCCAAGATCGACACGATATTCGAAATGATCATGATGGTGTTGAAAGATGGTAGGATATCGGACGGAGAATACTTCATGATATTGGGCTAGAAAACGAAATACGACACCATGAAAGAAGCCATGAGAATCAAGACTCCTCAGATCATCAAGGAAGAGATGAAGTATTCTCTCGTGGAAAGTGGGAGGAAAGAGGCTAGGGAGGAATTCGGTAAGTTGATAGAACTCAAGAGCAACGATTGAAATAATACATATATAACAAGAATAGAATTTTTTATAGGAAAAAAATATGAAATTTGTATACATAAAATTTAAAAAAATAAATACGAAATTATTTAAATAACCCTCAAAAAATGTATTGTGTAAAGTGTAAGAGAGTTACCGAGACAGGTAATTCTCGAGAAGTACGAACTAAAAATGAGACAGATGCTTCGCGGAATTTGCAAGGCATGTGATTCGATCAAGACTTGATTTGTCAACAAAAAAAAATGAGAGGCGAAGGCGTCGCGAATGAAATGATCAATAATCTACCTTTTGAAATGCATCTGCCGGGTCACAGTTTCACGGGACCCAGGACGAAATTGAACAAGAGACTCAATGCCGATCTGACTCTTGGAGCAAACCCGTGAATAGGGTGGACATGGCCGTGTATGATCACGATCTGTGCTACGCTAGACATCCCGACACCAAGACTCGCAATGACATCTGCGATAAAACCATGTTGGGGAAATTGAGAGACATATCGAATCTGACCAGGAGAGAGAAGCTTGATTGTTCGCTGGTCGGCATAGTGATCGGTGCAAAACGTCGATTTGGATGGGGCGTTCAAAAAAAAATCGTCTTGGAAAAGAAGAAGAAGTGATTATTGACGAGCAAATTAGCCGAGGAACTACACAAGCCATCGTGCATAGATTTCGAAAGAGAAGGGTGTTCGTGAAGGGTCTGGACGACATTTGCTCTGCCGACTCGGTCAACATGAGATCGTTTTCAAGGTGGAACAAGGGCATCAAATATCTATTGACAGTCATCGACGTGTTTTCCAAATACGGTTAGATCAGAGCCTTGAAGAATAAATTGGGACCTTGTGTCACCGAAGCTCTGAAGAGCGTGTTCGACTCATCTTCTCGAAAACCGAATAAATTGTGGGTGAACAAGGGGAAGGAATTCTTCAACAAGGACGTTTGTCAGTTGGCCGATCTCTATTCGATCGAAAATGAAGAGAAAGCCAGCGTTGTGGAACGTTGGAATCGAATGATGAAGGAAAAGATTCACGGCGAATTCAACCAAGAAATACATATATGCACTGAACGGTCTGGTCGAAGATTACAACAACATGCAACAGAGATTGATGAAGATGACCCCCACGGAAGCTAGCGATCCTCGAAACGAAAAACGGGGTACGTGAATCTATATCAGGAAGATCTAAGATCAGGAAGGAGTGTAGACCATCGAAATTTGCGGTCGGCGATCGAGTGAGAATCTACGCTTATACGAAGCACTTTGAAAAGGGTTACACTCCTCGATAGACCACGGAAATCTTCGTGATAATCAGAATATTTCACATCAATTCGGTGACTTATGAAATCGAAGCTTTGGATGGCGAAGAGATCATTGGAAAATTTTACGAACAACAATTGCAGAAGATGAAGTTTTAATAAAAAAATATATATATTTACTCTCTTTAACATTTTCTTGTTTACACACATATATATATAAAGGAAAAAAAATAATAATAATAAAAATAACTAAAACTATTTTTAGAAAAAGCAAACGAATTAATAAACAAAACATAAAAAACCTTCAAAAATGGCAAATATACTAGATATCACTCAAGGCATAGTGAAAGACAAAAGCATTCAGGAATACGAGGTTCACAAATATGAACCGATAACCGGAACGAGTTTGAACAATGTGGGAGAGATAAGAATCAATGTCGAAACCCAAGAACTATTTGTTCATCCTAGCAGGAGTTACATAGTGGTGCAGGGACGTCTCACCAAGGAAGATGGGAGCAAATACGCTGACGACGACACGGTCACTCTGGCCAATAATGGCATCATGCATCTATTCAGTAATATAAAATACCTGCTATCCAGACAAGAGATAGAATCTGTTTCATTCCAGTCAGGCCACCACGATGTTCAGACTCTTGATGTATCTGGACGATTTTTCGAAATCCAGGGGACTTAATCAGTTATGGGTGAAAGACATCGTCGGTCCCGCCAACGCCGGCGCCGCCACGATATTCGACTACGTCGTCAAGACGTCCAGACCCAAAGGAACGTTTTCGTTCAGGATACCTTTGTAACACATCTTCGGATTCTCAGACGATTACAACAAGATCATGTATGGATTCAAACACAATCTGACATTGATTTGAAAGGGAAACGACGACGTGATAGTGAGACTCTCCCGATGCAGCTAAGTTAACTCTACACAAGATATCGTGGTTTGTTCCACACGTGCGACCTTCGGGCGTGGAAAAAATGCATCTCTACAAGATCATAGAATCCAAGAGTAAATTACCCATGGGACTTAGAATGAGACAGTGTGACACGGCTACCATTCTGCTTTCCATGAAACACTTCGATTGGAGATTGACCGTGAAATCCGCTTCCGAGAGACCGTGTTTCATTGTGGTCGCGTTTCAGACCGACAGGGATGGGTCTCAAGAAAAGAATTCATCGCTGTTCGATCACTGCAATTTGAGAAACATGCAAGTGTTTCTGAACGCCACAAGATATCCCGCAATCGATTACAACATGTCGTTCGACAAGAACGATTTCTGCAGACTGTACGGCAGCGCCGCGGATTTTAGAAAGAAGTATCACGGTCTGGACGAATTGATGAGCAACTCTAATATATCTCCCACTGAATACAAGTTGATATATCCCATGTTCGTATTCGACGTCAGTATACAGAGCGAATTACTCAAGAGTAGCATCTTAGATATTCAGATCAAGATGCAATTCGACAGGAACGTGCCGAGAAAAACCTAGGTCTTTGTACTGGTCCTGTCGGATAGAGAATTACAATTCAAATCGGATGGAAATAAGATGTTGATCGTTCGATGAAAATAAGATAAGAAATTATTAATATACAAAAAAAAATAAAAATGATAAAAGTAATAAAAAAATAATTACAAAAATGAATGTTAAAAAAAGAGAGTACTTGAGAAGAAACAGACGTGGTTTGATTGAAAATATTTTGCAAGATTCGCTAGCAATAATTCTAGACACTTTAGTCGAAACAGAACCTTTGATATTGACCGACTATATGACATGCGAAATCGAAAGTAAAATCTTGATAGAAGATAAGACCAGACAACTTTTAGACACATTGATGTATAGAGGACCGACTGCTTTTCGAGAATTTATAAAAGCTCTCCGAAATGCCAAAATAGATGTCAACACGTGTTTCGAGATAGGCGACCCAATTTCACGAGATGAAACATAATGAGAAATAACGTATTAAAAAAAATAAATAAATAAAAAAAAATAAAAGTAATGAGATCTAGAGAGATTGAACATCTTTCTAAATCTCATTACTTTTTATTTTTTGGGGTTTTTTTTTTTTTTTTTAGTGTTTAATAATTACTCATTATTTTAATTATTTCCATGTGTTCACTGTTTGTTCAGAGAATCTAGTTCGATCAGTAGGCTCACCATGGAAGTCGCGGCTTCGGGATTATTGGTTTTCATCCTGAAATTAATCCTGTCTCCGGCATTCACTTTGAGAGGAGTGCCGAACGGGCTGACTTGCGAGTGTTGATTCTTGGCCTTTTCGATGCTGTATCTCTTATTGCTCTCTACTCCGTTCACCATGAGATTGACGACTGCTCTGTTATTCAAATCCATGGAAGCCAGAGACATTCGAATGATTTCGCCTCCCAATGGCATGGGATATCCCACCTGACCATGTAGCGATCCATTACCCCTGTTTCCGAAAGATCATTCAGCTTTACCCTCGTCTAATGAGCTGCTGTCCTCGGCCCACACGGTGATCAATTGCCTGGCGTATTTGACTTTTCCACCACCGAAATCAGGGTGCACGCATCCAACATGTGCACGGGATCCAGCAGATTCGTGAGCGCATGTCCGCCCATGTCTAGTTTACCTTCCATGATGTCGCCCTTTCTCCAGACTGAGTTGTCATCCACGTACTGCCTGCTGACTGCACTGGAATCGAATTCGGGATCGTGATCGAGATCAAATAAATTCTGACCATTCATGTTGATGCCGCCCTTCTTGGTTCTGCCGGATTGTTTGTTCAGGTAGAGATCATCCACTTGCGATTCTATGTATTCTTGAGATCGCATCATGGTGGAATCCATGTAGCCTTTGTTGACCACGGCGGAGTCCTCGTCCGCATCATCGATCTTTGACAGATTCAATATCTTGTTGAATCCTGCATTCAGATCCGATTTCGTTTCTCATTTGGCAGACTTTCTCTTTCCCAGGTCTACGTAGTGTTTGGTCGCCACGTCATTGGGATTCATGGGAGTGGCCATGTTCGTTATCTTGTGAGAATTGGCGTTCAATTCCGATTGCATCGTTTTCTGAACATATCTACCTCTCAGGTGTTCACTGAATCGCGCCTGAGAGTCATCCGCGTATTTCTTAGTCGCGGCATCGGTGGAATCTATGGGATTCACAACTTTCACCAAACGTTTGGATTTCAGATCAAGATTGTGGGTCATGGCTCTATATTCACGTAATTATCTCTTACAATTTGTTTGAAATCCGCGTTCTCCCTGTTGACGTATTTTTTAGTCATCGCATCTATGAGATCTACCAGCTTGGGAAGATTGTAGAGCGTGTTATCGTTCATGTTCAAAGGTTCCTCTCTAGGTTCGTATCTCTGAACATAACGTTTGCCCAAGTTGGCGACGTCATAACCATTGCCAACTTCGAGCATCTTCCTCTTCTTTTTGGGACGACTTTCGTCATCACTCCTACCAAATTTATCGACTGGCATGTTTTTGGTTTTTGTTTTAAAAATATATTTCAATGCAGGTTTTAAGAATGAATTATTTTTCACTTATTTTATTTTTTGTTCTATTCGATTAACTTTTTTTAAATAATTGTTTTACCTTTATATATATACTATAAAAAAATCTCTCTCTAATGTAAATCGTTGAGAATGTCTTGAAACCGATCTCCTTCTGATCATCTCTTGAGAATGTAGTGTCACAGGAGACTGCAAAACACTTGATCCAACAATTGCACTCATTCCGTGTTGTAACGAACCACTGATTCGTCGAAATAGTTATTTCTTTCGGCGGCGAGTTTCTGAAGCTGTCGAAATAATAATTCTTCTTCTCATTCTTGAACCACGCCACCCAGTGAGTGCCTTCGCCCGATAAATCATCCAGATTTAAAATTCCGCATTCTGATTGTCGTCGAGGTCTTCTCTTCAGTCAGCAAGGCACCTCTGGAAAACACGCCTCCAAAATCTTTGATTTTCAAGGCCTTTGCCGCATTCAACAGATCGATGTTGGATAGGGGTTTGTTAGGTAACACGATACCTTCTATGGATATCCATATTTTCTTATTCATAAATGTTTTTTTTTTTTTAAATATTTTATTATAATTCATTAAATAACTTAATTTTTTCTTTTTTTTTTTTCTTTTTTCTTTTTTAATTTTGCACTCTCGATGTCTCTATCGATTTCCATAGTCTTTAATTCGTCTAATTCCTCTTGATTTTCTGGAATCCTCTCGTCCTTAATCATATACAAAACCCAATGCCCGACCGCCAAAGTTCTTATTTTATCATCTAACATGAATCTCTTATCACCGTCGGCTGTCAGTGAAATCTTGTTGATTATTTTGGTATACAAGCTGTGATTGTCACTTCGAATCGATTTCATAGTCTTGTACACCAGCCCACTTCCGAACAGACAATCTTTATACTATCGGAAAGAGATGTTTACAGTTTGGGTCTCAAACCCACGAATTCGGCGATTTGTTTACCACCGCTCTCATCCTTAAATTTACCCAACACCTTCTTCTCATTCAATTGAATGTTACATGGGTGATCGATGGGATAATTGCTTGTGTCGAACCACGTGGCCACGGCCGGAGATATATCCCGGTAGACGTCTTTCATCTCTATCTCGTAAACCAAACTGTCAGTGTCAGTGAACAGTAGTTTGGCTTTCTCGCCGAATGTCCATTTGTCGTAATCGTAGTGAAACTCGTACATCAATTGCTTGCTGATACCTAAGATGATCGGTCCGAGATAATAGGGTTTGTCGAACTTCAGGTGCATCTTTTGCATGTGAACGGCCACTAGATATTCGTCCAATATGGTTCGGTGTCTGTAATTGGGTTTCGCAACTAATTTTTTAGCTCTTTTCTCAGACGTGACGAGTCGAATGTTGGTTCTCTTCCTGATGTTTTCCATCGATTTACCATACACGCAGTTCTTCATGAGTTTGAAGAAATCTTTTTCGAAATCGTTCTTGGCTCGATTTCTGAGATTCGTGTTGAGATCGATGTATTTTTTCATCCAAGGCTCTTCGTCGAATCGAATGATGCGATGTATGTTGAGTAATTTCATCCCGTGATCAACATATTGTTTCAAATTCTTGCTGTAGATGCTGTACTTACGTTTGTTATATAAATTGGGAACGAGTTTTTCGTCTCCTTCGACCTGTTCCATTCGTTCAGAAGCCAGCAGATAATCATTGTGCAACTCTTCCGGATAGTTCAAATCGACTTCTAAAATGCAATGATAGTCTCTCCATTTTTGCATCCCTTCTGGTTCCATCACCCATTCGAAATTTTCAATTGGTAAAGGATGACTCATGGCCCAACCATATAGATTATTAGCATCTCAATACTGTATGAATTTATTCGATCATTCTGAGTCGAAACCTTCTTTCATGTAGGGATTGTTGACTTCAGAATACCTCTGGGAGATCATCGAGACGCCACCTCTCATGACCTTTTCGAACATGAGCAACATGTCCACGTTGGATAATAATTCCAATTGGACTTTGGTGGTCTTCAACAGAGCATCCCACGCCAGACCGGGTGCAGTGAAATACCAAGCCAGATCCAGGTCGTAATTTCGACGACAGACAAAATTTTCAAACACGTCTGCCAGGAGTAGAACGTCGGTCTTCAGATAGAGATCGTGATAATCTCTCATGGTTTTCATATCGAACGATTTCCACACGTTTTCGGCGTGTTTGTAATCCTCATCAGAAATGTCGGATTCATATAATTTCAAACAAAAATCTTCTTTCGAAGGTAACATGGTGTGGTCAAATCTCTTTAGATCGTTCATGTAATTATAAGGATAGACTCCTTTCTTCAACTTGACATCTAATCATTCTCTGAAGTGTTCGCTCATGATTTTAAATTTATCCTCGCTCATGTTATCGACTAATTTTTCCAGACAGGTTGACATGAATTTAAAACTGTCAATGAAACGTAGGGCTATATGAATGGATTTTGTTTCTTCTTCCGACGTCTCTTCGTCAATTACTCTTTTCTTCTCCATGACCTTCCATTTTGTGAAGGAAATGTATCTTTCTTCACTGTTCGCAATGCAGTTTAATTCTTCGTGGGAGGTACCGAGATTTTTCACGAACAGATGACTGTCATAACCCGAGAGATTGTGAAATATCACCATATAGAAAGTGGTGTCTCGATATCTTAAATTACACTCACTGTGGGCTGGACCACAATACAGACCCATGTAATGATCGTGTTCTCTGACCTTCTTCTTTCCCCACGAATTCTCGTCGAACACTTGTCTGCATACGTGACATTCGGTGGCTCTGTTAGTTTTGTCCTGCTGCTCTCGTGTGATGATCATTTTCGCTGGAGTTTTGAATTTGTTGTATAAATTTGAATTTTTGTTTCTAACTCTTCCACGAATCTTCGAGCCACGTCGCCGTCTTCGGACTGTTTCATGTAGGTGAAGAGACCCATGTCGTATTGCAAATCGAAAGCGCATTTCATGTAAATGCAGTAGCCTGAAGTCATGCGTTTTTGATATCTTTTGGCGTAACTTCGAATAGCGTCGGGTTGGCAGGAACTCATTTTTACGGTGAAGCATTCAAAATCGGCGTTGACCACGACGTTTTTTTTAGCTAGAAAATATGGTAATTCCACATAGGAAGATGCTTTCAACGGATCGTTTTTGGTAACGTGAATTTTATGATTCAACACCTCTTCGAACGTCCAATTACTACCTCCCTGTTGATAATTCGCGAGAGACGTCAACATCTTGTCTTTCACCATTTCGAAAACGTCCGATAAATCAGAACCTTGAAATATGGTCTGGACACCGGATCTGAAATATGCATCTCTCACAATGCTCTTGCCGGAGTTCACATCGATTTTATTCATCACACAATGGAGTATCATCACAATTGTTAGTCCCACGTCCATATGTTTGCAAAACAACTCTCCCGTTCTACAGGAATCGATTGGAATGCTTTCATGGTGATTCATCCTACATATTCTTCTCCTTTCCCTTCGTCAATTGCTTATCGAATTTTGTTCAATATATGTCGTTTGTCTCGATTCTTGATTGCATCACTCGTTTTCGTTTTTTTATTTTTTTTTAAACTTGCAGTTCTTTGACGGCTTTTCGTTTGGTTGTCTTCTTACTTTCCACAACTGGAACGTTTTTTTTACGTTGGCATTTCGATTCCCTTTACCACCTTTTTCTTCTTATTTTTCACAACCGAAACGTTTTTTGATGTCGTTGCTATTGGCATTTCGTTTCCCTTTCATTGAGCAAACTACCTTTCTCCTCACGTATGATCTCTCTAAGTTTTGAATCATTCTGCACTACTACCGCTTTTTGTTTTCTATCATAAGGTGTTACTGCTATCAGCTTATTTTTCGCAAATCAAGTTTGTTTAGGTTTGTTTATTTTCGGTCTTTCGATTTCCTTTCCATTGCCTCGTGAATGATACCCCTGTATGGCTTTAATTGTTTTTGATTTGGTTCTATGATTTCTGAAATTTGGAATTTTTAATTCTTTACAAATCTTGTTTAACCAGGGTTCAGTATACTCATCTAAATTTTTCATTTTTTTTATTTGTTTGCTTTATTTGTAAGAATGTATTTTGAATTTTGTGTTTTTTTGTTAAATAATAATTTTTGTAAAAAGTTTTTAAAGTTGTCTCTTATATATTTGTTTTTTAATTCCCCTCAAAATTTTTTTCTTTTGTGAGATTGATCGATTTTTATTTCCTTAACAAATTGAATTAATATGACAAAAATAAAGGAAATTAATAATTCAAAACTTTTGTGTATATATAGAGAGAAAAAACTTTCACAAAAATTTCACATTAAAGAAAAATTAAATTTAAAACATTCTGTATATATATATATAGAGAGAAAAACTTTTTTACAAAAATTATCATTTAACAAAAAACACAAAATTCAAATATATTATTATTTGCAATAATTCATAAAACAAAAAAAAATAATAATCAACCATGAGAACAACACCTAAAAGATGTGAATTGAAATTGAAACGAGTCGAAATGTGCAAGAAACTCGGTTGTAAAATTTATAGATTACAACGACACGATGGTATCGAATTGAATGGGGTCGAGACAAAGGGCTTACAGCACAAATACGACACATATAGCATGCCTTTGAAATTAGACGAATCCGCGCTCAATTTGTTTTACGAGTAGCAAACCGATCTACAGAATATCGTCATCGCCAAAGACATAGAATTTGATAAGAGCGATTTGTCGTTGCCCTACGGAAGTTACATATATCCAAAAATCTCTCTCGAACTCATAGACAGCTTGGGTGGTGAGAGCGCATTGACCGAAGTAAAAAATTTGTAAAAGTAAAGATAAACATTCAACACATATGCGAAAAAGGAGAAGATATGACCGTTAACATGTTAATAATAGACTAGAAAATATAAAAAGAAAATAGAGAGAGAGATAGTGAAGAAGAAGGGAAAAAAATTAAAAAAAATAAATTTTTTTTTTTCCCTTTCTTCTTCACTATCGCTCATATATATTGTAATAACGTTTCCTTTCTCTTCACTTTCATTATTGATTTTTCTTTTTTTTTGATATATCACGTTTCTTATAATAACACATTTCATTCCCTTCATCATATTTATGAACTAATGTGGTGCATCTCTTGGCAACACTCACATCATTATTCTCTTCAAAAGGTGGTGGTGGAAAACAACTCATTCTTCTTCTTCTTCTTCTTTTAAACTTCCACAATCTATCCCTATTTATTTTTCACTTCTTTTTCCAGTTCTTTCCTGAAATATTCATCATTATCGTCCACAAAAGCCTCCCAATCCTTTTTATCTATTTTTATATTATATATTTTTTATACTTTATATAATTTATATTTTTATACTTTATATAATTATATAATTTTTTTTACTTTTTAATAACATACTCAAAAGTGGTTTATTCTTAAACGGCGAATTCAGACCAAACCGCAAACCCCTACCAAGTCATTCCACGTTCTGTCCTCTCTACAGACAGAGACCATTTCCACCGAAAAGGTTACCACCTCTCACAGGTTTTAGATACAATCCTTTGCCGCCGTCTATGTTGACGCGACACACAACTCCTCCCTTCTTCAAAAACAGTCCACCACCCATTAATTTCTGAGCTCCTGAACTCGCGAGTCCTGAGAGCTCCCACGCCAAGAGCCGGCAACATGGTGTTCGTGAGAATGGGTAATGCATTTGCGGCGAGTGTTTCCAACAGCGGTAGGAAACTGCCTTTCATTCTCATATTGTATCTCAATTGAGCGGGACTCAATCTCACCGTCAACCCTCTTCCATCACAAATCTCTTTCTCCATCCTTTTGCTTTGAGTTCTGGTCCAGGTGATCGAATCGTCACCACCACTCACCAGATCTTCGTGAGTGAATTTGAATCTCACCGCCTTGCCTTGATTTAACGCTCTCCAAAGTTTGTCCCTCTGTCCTTCGGATATGTTCATGTTTTTAACCAAGTATCATATTAGTAGTCATATTTCTTTTCTTTTTTTAAATATATTTTTTTCAAACGCGGTTGTTGAGAATTCAATTGTTTTTTTTTGTTTTAATGATAATTATATATTAAATAATTTTTGTAATTAATATTGCGTTTCTTTTGTTTTCTTATTTATATATATACACAATTCTTCTCTTTTTTTTGCTTTATATTTCTCTTATGTGAAATCGAATCATCACCCTCTCTCCACGAAGATCTAACAGCTGACCATTTTGATCCGTCGACATAGTTTTGGGGCTATACAACGTGTCTAAAATCACAGGTAGATAAACTAAATTTCGAGGTCGTTCCACGATCTTGTAACCCGGCGACACGTTCGGAAAGAAGGAATAGATCGTTGGTTGCACCCTACCATTCACATAGCTTCCGGCAATCATGTCCATGTTCACCAGAATACTAATGAGGGCGAGAATGTCGACCGTATTTCTGGACACCGCATAGCCTCGATACATCTTTTGGCCGAATTCTAACATCTTGCCGATCGAATCGTCCGTGTTGAAATCCACTCGGAAATTATCTTCCAAATCCAATATCTTTTGTAGGGTATTAGGGTTGGGAGCGAGTCTGATCTTGTTGCTTCCCTTTCCATCCATCTTCATTCGCGTCTGAATGTAATTGTTCAAATCGTCTATGTCGTAACTTCCTTTGGGAATTCGAATCTCCAACCAATCCACTCCGTCGGAATACTTGAACGAGTTATTCATTTCGGTGACGTTGGGAAAGGAATAATAAGTCTTCAGATTCACCAACGCCATCTCGTATCTTTTCTCCCTATTCAATTCGATGGAAGGTTCGAATTTCGTCACGAATTGAGTCGCATCGCAACTCACCACGATTTGAATGGACTGTTTTGCAGCCGTATTCTTGACTATCCATTCTAGCAATTCTCCTTGTTTCAACATTATTTTATGTTTATTATTTTTAAAAGTAAATTATCAATGATTTATTATTATTTTTAATTTTTTTTGTTTTCACTCTCTATTTATTATCATCAGAAACATAAAACTTGTCGAATCCGCTCCGATATTTTCCGTGATTAAATTCGCTTGTCAAATCGATCATGACAAAATCGTGAAGTCCTCCGTCCCAAACCCTCTTGCATAATCTCCTGAATTCTTCTCTGCTTATGTCGTTTGCAACAAGATGTGATTGAGATTCTTGAGATCCTGGCGAAAAAGACACAGGAAATTAGCATTCTCCCTTATCGTCTGTCTGGGCAATCAAAAATAATTCTGCGACAGGTAGAAACAGTCCATGTTGCTGTGACGACCCCTGATGCAATACGATTTACATAGGTTCTGTCTCTCCAAAAGCAGATCATCGAAAATCATGAGATTCTTATTTTCCAATTTCAGTTCTCTGGGATCTGGAACGTCGCTCGCATTCTCATAAAATCGACACTCGACGTTCGAAGACGTATTTCTCTTCATCAATTCCATTGCCACATCGTCCAGAATGGTTGAAAGAGAAGCTCCACATTTGTCCAATTCCTCCCTACTGTCGAAGATTCTGGTTATGACGTTCTTGGGCAATCTACGATCCATGCAGTCTCGAAGCAATCTGTATTAGGGTTGAAACAGGCTCTTGCCGAACATGAATAATCTGTCATAATCCAACCAGCTGGGTTGCGACAACAGATTCATCAACATCAACAGATTGGTCTTTCCGCAATTCGATTTTCCCACTACCAAACACCTTATGCTCTTGGGAAACAACTCATTGTGCAACCTCTTGGTCGCAGCGTCGTTCCAAGTCACTCAGTTTTTTTATGTTTTCAAAATTGGTTTTATAAATATATATATTTTTACTATTATTTATTTATATTACACTGTCATGGGTTCTCTTTTATCCAGATCCACTCGTCATTTTGGCTAGATCTTGTATGGGTACCACAGCATCATTAAAATCTTTCCAACTTTTCGCTGATCGCTCTAACGTAGCTCGCTTCGCCGGTGGACCGATCAGTTTATTGATCAATGCATCTGCCGCCTTCTTGCCCACTACCGAAGCGATCCTACCACTAGCTTTGGAAGTGGCTTTCTTACCAACATCCAAAGGCGTCTTCTTACCAACCTCAAGCATGGTTGATGCGAGTTTTCTACTGGCATCGCTCGTGAACACTCGCATTATAGAATCCACGATACCAGTACCGCCTTTAACGTAAGTTCTGGCGTATCCCCTGTTTTTTATCACCAACATATTTTTATTTTTGTTTTGTTTTTCGCTCGTAAATCATTTTTTTTTTTTTTTTTTAAATACTTTTTTTATTATTTTTAGTGTAGATTTACTTTTATTTATCTATTTTTGTTTTTCTCTACTTACTATATATCAATCTTTCAATTCGTTCATCAACCTTCTATAATCTCGTCTAACCAAGACCTTCTGCCTCAACAATTCGTCGCATATACTCACTATCTGATTATCCACCCCCGTATTACTGTCGCGCTGACTAGCCATCAACAATTTCAATCTCTCGAACAGAGCATTGGAATCGCGTGGAAGAAAAGTGGTCGTCACTCCCTTTCCTGTCACCAATTCGATGAATTTCTTATTCATCAACCATATGGGTCTCACCACATTCGTCCACTTGTAACCTCTGTTGGCTTTGGGTCTCGTCTCTCTGGCGTCGTTATTCCTCTTCATGGCTAGGGTCTGAACCAGAATGTCGCCGTAATTGTCGTGATCCTCATCAGTGTAATCTCCAGGCTTGTATCGAAGCAAATTTTGTAGTTCTGGAGTATTCGGATACTTATTCTGACCGACGACGAAATATCGACCCTCCTCTCGCACTTCAGTGTCGCCCATGAAAGTCCTACTGCTTGAATCCTCGCGAATTCCGTACGGCAGATCTCTATTACCACCATCACTGGACGACGCGATGCTACTAGTGGCAATAGTCGAAGCTGTATCATCGCTCTCGCTCACATTGGTTTCGATTCCCACAGGAACGTAATCTGACGGAGACCTTCGAACGGAAAACTGTGTAAAACTACCAGGTAACAAACTCGTTCTCAAACAACTCTCTTTTATGGGTCTCAGTTCCTCGACGGTCTCCTTCATGCTTAGTTCCTGAACCTCGGTCACGGGTTTGAATAGTTTGGTGGTCTCTTGTCTCAATTCCACCTCTCCCAATCATCTGCTTCTGTCGGTGGGTCGAGTGCTTTCCTTCAGCCGCTCGTATTCGTTGAGGAGCTCGTCCCTTCGCTTGGGATCTTTGATGCGCAAAAACATTTTTTCTCGATTATTAATATTTCTTTTTAGAGTATGGTAACGTCGATTATTTATTATTCTCAAAATTAAATATGATTATTTTTATGTTTTTAAATAAATAAAAAATTTTATGTCTTTAATATATATAACTAAACGAGTTGGAAAGAAAAGAAAAACATACAAATGAAACGTCGATAATGCATCACTTCAAACACGTTAAATCACATCAGTGGTTATTTTCCCACAGTGAGAACTCAGAGTTAATCTCAAATAAACATCGATAATGCATCGCTTCAAAATGCGTTAAATCACATCAGTGGTTATTCCCACAGTGAGAACTCAGAGTTAATCTTTGATCTGCTCGGCTTTTCATCCTTAGAACTGTTTTCAGCTAAACAACTTAATGCCATCAAAAAACAGTATCGCTTTTGAGTTTATTGGCGTAGTTTTGATTAAAAGTATTTTCAACCTTTTAATAGTAAATAGTTTATTCAAGCAAAATAACACCTACGGAGAGAGACACTTAGATTGCACAAAAAGTGTACTTCGCAAAAAATGTAATTCTCGCTTCGCTTCGCTTCGCTTCGAGAAACACGTTTGAAAACATTCACACAGACACTCGCCCATTCAATAGATGAATGACAAACGTTTTTTGAAAACAACCATTTATCATAACTATTCACACACACTTCACCATTCATCTATTGAATGAAAAAATGCTCATTTACATCCGCATCGTTAAATGATTAGGTGGAAATGAAAGAAACTCGACAAAACTGATTTGTTACAATTTATCTCAAACTCCTCGCGATTTTTTTTTTCATCTGTTCCTCCACTAGAAATCTTCGCCGTTTGTCCACGATCGATCGCGCCGTCTAGGACGCGATGACAAACGTAGAAAATTTTGTCGATTCTAATTTTTTCTACATTCTTAATCTTTCACATTTCTGTCCTGGAAACTCCAATGCGTTCGTCAACGATCAATCGGATCGTCTAGGACGCGACGACGAACGTTGAGAAATTCCAGCATTACGTGTACACTGCATACAAAACCGCACTTGTTAATACCCCGTCGTTTGTGTAGAAACGACTGGGTATGAAAAGCTGTTTTAGTGCGGTCACGTGAGAAGGATTACATAACCAATTAATGTTTCGCGAGAAAAATCTTTCAGGGACTATCCCTGATTAGCAATTATATTGTTCAGTCAGAAAATTTCTAAAACCTACATTTAATAAAATATTCAGATACAACTGCCATATCTTTCATTTTCAGACCTCTGTACTGCGGTTTAATATAGGAATTGAAAAATCCGTTCGTTAATTCGTGAGATTTTCGATTTGTTTTCATATTAAAATAAAATTTTTGCTGATATATGATTTGGATTCCTCCCTGAGTTTGTTCGCCGGTCTCTAATGACTTCAGAATATTTCATGCAATGTATATCCAATTGACGGAAGAGCCACACTGTTGCACGTGATCGGCGAAATTCTCATTTCTTGGCTCAAATTTATCACACAAAATAACGGGATTTACTGAACCGATTTTCACTTTTAAAGATTTTATTTGATATACAAAATTCCCAAACACAATATATCAGGTACAAAAAAAAGGATTTAGTGAACAGAAATTAATATGTTAATTTGCGAATCTTTTCCCAATACAGTCCAATCAACACTGATTAGTGAGTGGACGTCTGACATTATGTAATTACACATAACACACTCAGTCGATTTTTGGATAATTTTTTCATATGGAGTGTACACGTAATGAGGACAAAATGTACAAAAAATGTTTTGCAAAAATTCTCGAAATTTTGTACATTTTAACACTGAACTCTGTGGGTACATGTACATGTACATGTACGTGTACAAAAGTGTCCTGGTATCCCCCATTTCTACCTACTCATGAAAGCTGTTCTGAGGAAGCATGATAGGCAAATTAAGCTATTTAAGGGTGACCTAAACTCGTCAGGAATTTTGTCCACCCCTCCCGCTTTTACATTCCTTAATTTTGAGATCACCTTTCGCACCTCCTGGTTTCAATTTCGCTGCACACGAAGTTAGATTTTCATCGCCCTGGTTCGGACACTTCGATGGGTTCCCCATGCCCCATCGCTTATTGTTTACCTTTTCCCTGTGCTTGACTAGTTCTGATGCGATTTGGTCTTGATTGTCTGAATCTCTGCCATCTACTTTAATGCTCTGTGGGTTTCTTCCTTTGTTACGTTGATTCACCTATTTCCAAAATACGTTCGAGCTCGACCCCCTGTCATTCTTATCGTTCTAATAAGACAGCTATTTCGCACTCTCCGATTATCATCTTTAATCTTATTTACTTTATTTTGTGCTTGTTGGTATTCTTCCTTTGCTACTATGGCCTCGTTGCTTTCGGTCCCCTTGGTTTTTCTACTTCTCCTGTATGCAGCACATTTAGCTTTTCTACCCTTTATGGCCCTATTCGCTTCTCGCGCCGATGTTGCTCTGCTCTACCAGAAGCAGCGCAACAGGTCTGACTAGACAATTTGGTATAGCCTATGCCAAGCTCCATATAAGAACAAAACTTTACGAGTTACATGATTTGAATGAGTATAAGACTTGATCGTGTATAAAGTTTAATCGACGTTTTACGATGACGTTCCAGCAATCCAATGGTACAGAAATCAGTAGATTAGGTGCAAACTTTCAGCTGCCATCTCAAAGTTGCGACCAACGATGTTGAATTCACTTTCTTGCTCAATGAAATATTGTTAACCCCTTTCCCAACCCGAATAGGAGACAACACTTGCAAAAAGATTTCTCCTTATTTAAAAAAACTTCATTGTTTACCTCCAAAATAGCTTATGATTCCTCAGCCCCACGAGGTCGTCCCAATGTGGGTAATAAGCTACGTTTTGGGAGCAAAAAATGAAACAAAATAAAACCTATATGGCGATTTATGTGAATAGATCTGCTCGGTAACGCTAGTTGAGTTGAGTAAAGGGTTAATCGAAAAATGAGTCTTGCAAAAAATTAAATTTAAAAGAAACATTTTCAATAAGTTGCATAAAAACATATTCCGCTCCATAATCATCGGCGTCCCATAATCATTATAAAATAACGATTAAATAGTACTTTCCACAGCTCGATTCTGACACTCTAAAAACACAGATATTACACTCTGACTGAAACGTGGTGCATTCAATTACCTTTCGAAGCTCGCACATGGGCAACATAATCATTTCTGACCTACCTCGTCATGAAAATCGACTTTCGATAAAGTCTCCCCGAAATTATTAAGACGGGTGAGGAAGGTCCAATTAAGGTTTAATTATGTCGGAGTTTTCCCGGTGGAGAAAGCCGGCGTACCCAGAGAGAACCACCAAGCAGCGACGGGCAACTGCCAAAATTCCCAACTTATTAACTCTGCACAACCGGGGTTAGCATTGGCTGAAGACAAGTGCACCATTAAGTTGCAGTACGCCTTAGTACACATCACCACCATAGTCCCACGTAGGCAATTAGGATTAAATGCCTTTCGCAAGGACACAACACTTACCCCTGATGGGGATCGGACCGTGGACCATTCGGTTTTATGTCCAATACCGCAACCACTGTCAGGCCTAATTAGGAAGCATGTAATTGTTCAGAAAGCACATATGACTTCAGTAGAAAATAAAGAGAAGATTTGTTTTGTTTATTAAAGGTTAGAAAAGGTAACTTGACTTTTTATGGCAAATTAATTGGAAGCAACAAATAATTGTATACTTTAGCTCTTTGTTTGACAAATGGGGTTTTACAGTAATTTGCACGTTTTTATTCTTCCAGGAAGAAAATTAACAAATCTTATCTCCTGAACTTTTATACTAATGGGAAGGATAGTGTCTGTATTATTATGTTGCAATGCGCATATTGTTGACAGAACATCAAAAGATGGTGAAAACGGCGTTTTCGTATTTTTAAATGGGTTTAAACAGAGAATAATAGTCAAACGTATAAACTGATTGCGGAAAAAGAGTAAAAAGTCAACTTCTGTATTTTTAAACTACACTACAGGAAAATGCCTGGAGTCTTTGAAATGATGCTAGATGCTACAACATTTCGAAATTTCAATTTTTATACGAAATTCCTAATTCCCAGTGTTAAACTTGCTGACCACTTTAGAAAATTAGGGGGAGCTATCTTTCCTGTTAGTCTCTTCCAATAACGACAATTGTCAACCACGAGTTCAGTTCCAAACGGAACGGGAAGAATACACAAATTGACCTGAGACCAAATAAGGATGTTAACCCATAACACTTTGGCTGGCCACTATTTGTCGTGGATATCGGGCGAGAAGTTCTTTCTTACCCCCATGCTCCCAAATGCCTCCCAATGCCCACGCCTCTTTCTTCCAACTATTTGGAGACAAACTGCTTGAAGACAACCCGTACCCCATTATCCCCTATCTCTCCGATAAGCATACTAACCATCTCCTTGGTGTCACACACTAACCACATGACCTTCATTCTCCCATCCCACTTTCAGGTTGTACGCCCAATGAATTTTATTATTATTGGGAGCGCGGTAACTCAGTGGTTACAGCACTGAACTTCAACCTTGAGAGGTCCACGGTTCGTTCCCCGCCATAAGTAACTGCGTTGTGTCCATGGGCGTATTTTTTCATCCCGATTGCCCACATGGGGGCACGGTGACTTATAAGGAGCATTGCACGTCAATGGTGCACACGTTTTCAATCCATGATTTTTGTAGAATTAGTTGGGTGGGGTGTCTGGCAGTTGATCACCATTGCTCGGCGGTTCTCTCCGGGTTCGCCAGCTTCTTACACCCGTCAAACTCTCTGAAACGAAGTGACCCTGGCTGTCGAAGGTGTAGTTAAACTCCATTATATAAATAATTAATCTTATTATGCTAGACTGGGATTGTGGACATTGTAATAGAAACGGTTCTAAGGACTTTAATACACCCAAATGACACATTTGGCACTCCTCTTCACCGTATTTCCCAATTTCCCCTGATCTCAAGCGACTGCGGCCTTAGCTTGAACAACAGTAGTGATCCCCCTCCATAGGTGCCATTAATGTAAGTAGTAATGTATGTACCCGATCGTGCCCCATTACCCGGACTTTTGCCGGTGCAACTAGTGTTAAATTTCCATAGGAACCGGACTTTTGCCGGTGCAACTTTTGCCGGTGCAAAAGTACGGCTCCATCAGTTTGATCCGGTAAATGGTGTACGCACTGCATATATAGTATACTATGGTATGTATCGTGATATATGTACGCATGGGGTTATGGGTATATAGTATGGGTATGTGATGGAAAATTAATGGTGAAGATGGATTTTCTTGAAAGTTTTTCCTGCGAAACGGTTGACGTTGCTATTGACGTCGTGACGTCATGAAACGCGCGCGACGACATAGAGATGCTGACCACTGTTATTGTCCACTATACAATCTGACATAACGTTGTTCGGGTCAGGGGGTGTTGGACTTCTCGTATGGAGTGGTGGCAATATGGTAGTGGTGGTATATATCCATGTTGGTGCCGAAGGCCATATGTTTTTCAAAAAAGTGTTGCCCAAATTGGGGTGCCCAGGAATATTGCCATTGGATATAGGCTTTTATTATACAGGAGGGAGATAACTCTGCATACAGATTATGGGAAATCAAGCAATCTAATTGGTTAATTATAATTTATATAAATGATCTACATAAATGAAACAACAAGAGTACTCGGAATAGGGTAGGAACTACTGGTATTACGTACCACCTTACCAGTAACAGGATGATACAAAGCATTTGGTAGGTTAATACTATCAACGATTAGGATGGGACCTACAGGGGAATATACCAACCATACTCTGCTGCCGTTTTGTATTATCAGGCATTGACCCCACCCCAGAATACCGCTCAATGATATGAAGCACCTGGTGGATCAGTAGTACCAAGGGCCAGCAAGAGACCTACAGGGATATGTACAGCCTATGCTATACTACCGTTCTATACTGCCAGGCATTACCCTCACCCCCACAAAATCACTAGGTCTAACATAACATACTACATATACCAGCCATATAATAAAACAAAGCAACCGGTTGGTTAATAGTACCAAGCATTAACAGGAGTCCTATAGGTTTATATACCGCCCATACACTAGTACCGTTCTAAACTACCAGGCAGTACCCCTACCCACAATACCCCTGTGCCTAGCATTGCATTCTACCTATGCCAGTCGTAGGATAACATGAAGCATCAGGTGAATTAATAGTACTAAGGCCTAACATGGGACCTGCGGGGGCCACATAGGTATATATCGTCCATACTATACCACTGTTCTATACTGCCAGGCATAACCCCCACCCCCACTCCACAATACCACTTGACCTGTCATAACGTACTTCCTATACCAGTCTAGTACAAAGCAATCGGCTGGTTAATAATATCGAGGAATGGACCTACAGGGGTATATACAATGCATCCTAAGCCCCCTCCCCCCCCCCCCTTCAAAACAAACGATTATAATACTGCCCGACCTAACACTAAACTACCAATACCAGCCATAAGAGAATACAAAGGATTCGATAGGTTAATAGCACTAAGGGGGTAATAGGCTAACAGACCATTCATCCTATAGTGCCAATCTAAACCACCAAGGACTATCTCGCAATACCGCCCTGGTCGACCATGCACCCCCCCCCCCCCAACAATACTGCTTGACCTAGCTATGGCAGACATAGCATAATATGAAGACCCAAGGGCTAATAGTATACCAACATGGATATATACCACCACTACCATATCGCCGCCACCCCATACGAGAAGTCCGACACCCCCTGACCCGAACAAAGTTATGTCAGATTGTATAGTGGACAATAACAGTGGTCAGCATCTCTATGGCGTCGCGCGTGTATCATGACGTCACGACGTCAATAGCAACGTCAACCGTTTTCGCGGGAAAAACTTTCAAGAAAAACCATCTTCACCATTAATTTTCCATCACATACCCATACTATATACCCATAGCCCCATGCGTACATATATCACTATACAAACCTTAGTATACTATATATGCAGTGCGTACACCATTTACCGGATCAAACTGATGGAGCCGTACTTTTGCACCGGCAAAAGTTGCACCGGCAAAAGTCCGGTTCCTATGGGAGTTTAACACTAGTTGCACCGGCAAAAGTCCGGGTAATGGGGCACGATCGGGTACATACACTACTACTAATGTACTCTTCAACACCTAGTTTCTCTTTATCCCGCAATGTCACCTAAAGACATCTTTGATTTGCCCCCCACCCCCCACCCCGCCAATTAATGTTACAGTCCTCTATGACTGTTTGACGATATCTTTCTGCTTTTTGCCCTGATTTGACGAGAGATTTGTGGTGGTATCCATTGTTCTCATGCCTTATTCAGTCGTTTGGTTTAGAGGTATAACTTCAATGTCCCATGAAAACCTTACGTAAGCGGTTTCTTCCAAAAAGTCCCATTCGATTATTGATTCGTTTTCTCTTCAGAGTTAGTTTACTCGTGTGGGTTCGGTAGGTGCCTCTCCCCGTAATGTTTCAACATGGACGATTCTATCGGCAAGATGTTGGGATTCGATCGAAAGATGTATCGAGGCCACACGATGTTTGAAAATACAGTCGACATTCTCGCCATCAATAGTATTCTGGTGAACGTGGACGTGATTGCTGGAAGCTACGTGAATGGTAGCATGCAACCGACGATCTATTCCTTCTTTCCAAACATGTCGCTGGGTTATAAGATCGTGGAACGACCTCGAAATTTAGTTTATCTACCCGTGATTTTAGACACGTTGTATAGTCTCAAAACCATGTTGACGGATCAAAATGGTGAGCTGTTAGATCTTCGTGGAGAGAGGGTGACAATACGATTTCACATAAGAGAAATATAAAAACAAAAAAAACAAAAATATTGCATATATATATATAATAAGAAAATAAAAGAAGCGCAATATTAATTTACAAAAATTATTTAATATATAATTATCATTAAAACAAAAAAACTATTGAACAAATATATTTAAAAGAATAAGAAATATGGCTCGATACGTTGTTAAAAACGTGAACATATCCGAAGGACAGAGGAAGAAACTTAAGAGAGCGTTAAGAACTCAAGGCGAGGTGGTGAGATTCAAATTCACTCACGAAAATCTGACGAGTGGTGGTAGCGATTCGATCGCCTGGACCGGAACTCAAAACAAAAGGATGGAGAAAGCGATTCGTGATGGTAGAGGGTTGATGGTGAGATTGAGTCCTGCTCAATTGAGATACAATTTGAGAATGAAAGGCAGTTTCCTACTGCTATTGGCAGGACTCGCTGGAAAAGTATTGCCCATTCTCGGGAAGGCTCTTGGTGTGGGAGCTCTCTCAGGACTCGCGTGTTCGGGAGTTGAGAAACTAATGGGTAGCGGACTGTTTTTGAAGAAGGGAGGAGGCGTGTGTCGCGTCGACACAGACAGCGGTAAAGGATTGTATCTAGAACCTGTGAGAGGTGGCAACTTTTTTCAGTGGAAACGGTCTCTATCTGAAGAGCAGACAGGACGTTGAGCGACTCGGTAAGGGTTTGCTGTTTGGTCCGAATTCACCGTTTAAGGGTATACCACTTTTGAGCATGTTATTATAAAGTAAAAAAAAACAATTATATAAAGTATAAAATATAAATTATACAAAGTATAAAAAAAAAATAATATAAAAATGGATAAAAAGGATTTCGAGACCTTTTTGAATGATAACGATGGATATTTCAGGAAAGAACTGGAAAAAGAAGTGAAAAAAATAGGGATAGATTGTGGAAATTAAAAAGAAGAAGAAGAATGAGTTGTTTTCCACCACCATCACCACCACCATCACCTTTTGAAGAGAATAATAATGATGTGAGTGTTGCCAAGAGATTCACTACATTCGTTCATAAATATGATAGAGGGAATGAAATGTGTTATTATAATAAACGTAATATATCCAAAAAAAAAGAAAAGAAGAATCAATAATGAAAGTGGAGAAAAATGGAAACGCTATTACAAAATATATGAGCGATAGTGAAGAAGAAGATGAAGATGAAAGAGGAAACCAAAAAAAAATTAAAAAAAATAAAAAGTAATGAGATCTAGAAAGATGTTCAATTTCTCTAGATCTCATTACTTTTTTTCCCCTTCTTCTTTACTAATAGCTCTCTCTCTATTGTTTTTTTTAATATTTCCAAGTCCGTTATTAGCATGTTAAAGGTCGTGTCTTCTCCTTGTTCGCATATGTGTTGAATGTTTATCTTTACTTCTGTGAGTTTTTTTACTTCGGTGAATGCACTCTCACCACCCGATTTGTTTATGAGTTCGAGAGAGATTTTCGGATATATGTAACTTCCGTAGGGTAACGACAAATCGCTCTTGTCGAATTCTCTGTCTTCGGCGACAACGATATTCTGTAGATCGCTTTCGTACTCGTAAAACAAATCGAGCGTGGCTTTGTCCAATTTCAAAGGCATGCTATATTTGTCGTATTTGTGCTGTAAGCCCTTTGTCTCGACCTCATTCAATTCGATAGCATCGTGTCGTAATCTATAAATTTTACAACCGAGTTTCTTGCACGTTTCGACTCGTTTCAATTTCAATTCGCATCTTTTAGGTGTTGTTGTCATGATTGATTATTTTTTTTTGTTTTATGAATTATTGCAAATAATAATATATATTTTTGAATTTTGTGTTTTTGTGTTAAATAATAATTTTTTGTAAAAAGTTTTTTCTCTCTATATATATACAGAAAGTTTTTTAATTTAATTTTCTTTAATGTGAAATTATTTTTTTTTTTTGTAAAAGTTTTTTCTCTCTATATATACACAAAAAAAGTTAAAATTTTAATTTCCTTTATTTTTTTGTCATATTAATTCAATTTTTTTCTACGTGAAGGAAAATAAAAATCGATTAATCTCACAAAAAAAAAAATTTTTTGAGGGGAATTAAAAAACATATATATTAAAGACTATTTTAAAACTTTTACAAAAAATTATTATTTAAACAAAAAAATTCAAAATATATTCTTACAAATAATGCAAACAAATAAAGAAAAATGGAAAATTTAGATAAGTATACCGTACCTCGGTTAAATGAGATTTGTAAAGAATTAAAAATTCCAAATTTCAGAAATTATAGAAGCAAATCAAAAAAAAGTAAAGCCATACAGGAGTATCATTCATGAGGCGATGGAAAGAAAATCGAAAGTGAACAAACTTAAACAGACTCGAATTGCGAAAAATAAGCTGATGGCAGTAACACCTGACAATAGAAAATGAAACGCGGTAGTGGTGCAGCATGATGAAAAATTTAGAGAGATCATACGCGAGGAGATACATAGTGTGCTTGATGAAAATCAAATGTTCCAGTTGTGAAAAGTGTGAAGAAAAAGGTGGCAAAGGGAATCGAAATGTCGACATAAAAAAAAAACATTCCGGTTGCGAAAAATAAGAAGACAACCAAATGAAAAGCCGTTGAAGAACTGCAAGTTTAAAAAAAAATTAAAAAAACGAAAACGAGTGATGCGGTTCAGAATCGAGATGAACGATATATATTGAATGAAATTCGGCGAGCAATCGACGAAGGGAAAGGAGAAGGATATGTATTATGAATCGTCACGAAAGCATTCCAATTGAATCCTGTAGAATGGGAGAGTGTGATCAAAGGCGTTTTTAAAACTTTCGACGTGGTTCCCTCATTCAAGAAAGTCGATCCGAAATTGTTCATGGAACTGGTGAAGAAAAAAGTATTGGATTTGCTTCGCAAACACATGGATGTGGGACTAAAAATTGTGATGATACTCCATTGCGTGATGAATAAAATCGACGTGAACTCCGGCGGGAGCATCGTGAGAGATGCATATTTCAGATCTGGCGTCCAATCCGTATTTCGAGGTTTAGATTTATTGGACGTTTTCAAAATAATGAAAGACAAGATGTTGATGTCTCTCGCGAATTATCAACATAGAGGTAGTAATTGTATGTTCGATGAGGTGTTGAATCTCGAAATTCACATGACCAAAAACGATTCATTGAAAGTGTCTTCCTACATGGAATTACCGTATTTCTTAGCTAAAAAGCACTCCGTGCTCAACGTGAGAAATAAAAATGATCAGTGTTTTAAATGGGCAGTCACCTCCGCTTTATACCCCATCAAAATCCACCCCAAGAGAGTTTCTTATTACGAGGAGAATTGTAAAAAGCTTGATTGGACCGAAGTGACTTTTCCAATGCCGTTAAAAGACATCGGACGTTTCAAGGCTCAAAATCCCACCATAGCAGTGAACGTCTTGGGATACGACTAGGAAAAACGAATGATCTATCCTCTCAGACTGACTTCGTATATCAGAAGAGAAAAGACGATTATTTTGTTATTGATTTCGAACAGTGACAATCGTCATTATTGTTGGGTTACAAATCTGAGCCGATTACTGTCGAGACAAAATAATAAACATAAAAATATGATATATTTATGTTGCAACTGCATGAACGCATTTCACAACAAAAAATCATTAGCGAAACATCATGAATTTTGCAACAAAAATCAAGGTGTCACCTTTGAAATGCCCAAACCCAACACCATCGTGAACTTTAACAATCACAATAAAAGGTTAAAAGTACCATTCATCGTGTACACCGATTTTGAATGCTTCACCGTGAAAATGAGTTCCTGCCAACCTGACGCTCTTCAAAGTTATGTCGAACAATATCAAAAACACATGCCTTCAGGCTATTGTATTTACGTGAATGCTCTTCCTACTCGCAACACGACATGGGTTCCTTCACCTACATGAAACGGTACGAAGACGACGACGTGGCTCAAAGGTTCGTGGAAGAGTTAGAATCGAAAATTCAAATTTTATACGACAAATTCCGGCGAAAATGATCATCACGCAAGATCAGCAAGATGAAAATAACAGAGCCACCGAATGTCACGTATGCAGACAATCGTTCGACGAGAATTTGCAGGAAAATATGAAGGTCAGAGACCACGATCATTACACGGGTCTGTATCGTGGTCCTGCCCACAGCAAGTGTAATTTAAGATATCTAGACACCACTTTCTATCTGGTGATATTTCACAATCTCTCAGGTTACGACATTCATCTGTTCATGAAAAATCTCGGCACCTCAAATGAAGAATTAAACTGCATCATGAACAGCAAAGAAAGATACATTTCCTTCATGAAATATAAGGTCGTGGAGAAGAAAAGAGTAATCAATGGAGAGACGTTGGAAGAAGAAATGAAATCCATTCATAGAGACATACGTTTCATCAACAGTTTTAAATTCATGTCGACCACTCTGGAAAAATTAGTCGATAACATGAGCGAGGATAAATTTCAAATCACGAGCGAACACTTTGGAGAATGAGTTGACGTCATGTTGAGGAAAGGAGTATATCCTTACAATTACATGAACGATCTAAGGAGATTCGACGACACCGCGCTACTTTCGAAAGAAGATATTTATTCAAAATTATATGAATCCGACATTTCTGTCGAGGATTACAAACACGCCAAAAACGTGTGGAAATCGTTCGATATGAAAACCATGAGAGATTATCACGATCTCTATCTGAAGACCGATGTTCTACTCCTGGCAGACGTGTTCGAAAATTTTCGAGATGTCTGTTGTCGAAATTACGATCTGGATCCGGCTTGGTATTTCACCGCACCCAGTCTGGTGTGAGACGCTCTGTTGAAGACCACCAAAGTCCAATTGGAATTATTATCCGACATGGACATGTTGTTCATGATCAAAAAGAGGTGGCGTCTCGATGATCTCCCACAGATATTCTGAAGCCAACAATCCCTACATGAAAGAAGGTTTCGCTTCGAAACAATCGAAGAAATACATACAGTATTGGGATGCTAATAATCTGTATGGTTGGGAAACGAAAATCTAGTGGCCGTTCACATGCAAAAGATGCACCTGCGGTTCGACAAACCCAATTATCTTGGACCGATCATCTTAGATATCAGCAAGCGCTTTATGTACAAGTTTCACTACGATTACGTCAAATGGAAATTCAGCGAAAAAGCCAAACTACTGTTCAACAACATGGACAGTTTGGTTTACAACATTCAATCGAACGACAAGAAGAACGTGTTGGGTAAATTTAAGGACGAGAGCGGCGGTAAACAAATCACCGAATTTGTGGGTTTGAGACCCAAACTGTACGCTTATCGCCTAGAAGGCGAAGAGATCAAGAAGTGCAAAGGGGTTAAAGCATGCATGGTGAAGAAAAACATCTCTTTCTGAGAGTATAAAGATTGTCTGTTCGGAAGTGGTCCGGTGTACAAGACTATGAAATCAATTCGAAGTGACAATCACAAATTGTATACCAAAATAGTCAACAAGATTTCGCTGACGGCCGACGACGATAAGAGATTCATGTTAGACGATAAAATAAGCACTTTGGCGCTCGGACATTGGGCTTTGGATATGATTAAGGATGATAGGATTCCAGAAAATCAAGAGGAATTTGACGAATTGAAGATTATGGAAGTCGAAAGACACATAGAGAGATTTAGTTTCAAAAGAAAAAGAAAAAAAATATTAAAAAAGAATAAAAATTACATCATTTAGTGAATTATAATAAAATAAATAAAAAAAAACAAAAAAAAAATATATATACATTTATGAATAAGAAAATGCGGATATCCCTAGAAGGTGTCGTCTTACCTAACGAACCCCTATCCAACATCGATCTGTCGAATGCAGCAAAGGCTTTGAAAATCAAAGATTTTCGAGGCGTGTTTTCCAGAGATGTCTTGCCGAAGAGAAGACCTCGACGATTGAAATGCAGAATTTTAAATCTGGACGATTTATCGGGCGAAGGCACTCACTAGGTGGCGTGGTTCAAGAACAGGAAGAAGAATTATTATTTTGACAGCTGCAGAATCTCACTGCCAAAAGAAATAAATAACTATTTCGATGAATCAGTGGTTCATTACAACCCGGAACGAGTGCAGTCGCTGCATCAAGTGTTTTGTGGTCACCTGTGTCCCTACATTCTCAAGAGATGGTGGAAAGGAGATCGGTTTCAAGACATTCTCAACGCTTTGCATTAGAGAGATTTTTTTTATAGTATATATATAAAGGTAAAAAATTATTTTAAAAAAACTTAATCGAATAAAACAAAATAAAATAAGTGAAAAAATAATTCATTTTTTAAAAAACTGCATTGAAATATATTTTTAAAACAAAAACCTCAAAACAACATGCCAGTCAATAAATTTGGTAGGAATGATGACGAAAGTCAACCCAAAAAGAAGAGGAAGACGCTCGAAGTCGGCGATGGTTACGACATTGTCAACTTGTATGAACATTACATTCAGAGATACGAACCTCGAGAGGAACCTTTGAACATGAATGATAACAAGCTCTACAATCTTCCCGAGCCGGTAGATCTCACAGATGTGGCGGCTAAGAAATACGTCGACAGGGGGAACGCAGATTTTGAACGAATCATGATAGATAATTACATGGATAAAGCCATGACCGACGATCTCAATCTGAAATCCAAATGTTTGGTGAACATCACAAATCCCATAGATTTCACCGATGCCACAACCAAGAAATACGCGGACGACTCACGCACGATTCAGAGAACACCTGAGAGGTAGATACGTTCAGAAAACGATGCAATCGGAATTGAATGCCAATTCTAACCACATGACGAACTTTGCCACTCCCACGAATCCCAAGGACGTGGCGACCAAACACTACGTAGACCTGGAACAGAGAAAGTCTGCCAGATTGACAATGCGGACAAGGACTCCATTGTGGTCAACAAGGGCTACGTGGATTCCACCGTGATATGATCTCAAGAATATGTAGAATCGCAAGTGGATGATCTCTACCTGAACAAACAATCCGGCGGAACCATGGAGGGCGGCATCAACATGAATGGTCAGAATTTATTCAGTCTCGATCACGATCCCAAATTCGATTCCAGCGTGGTCAGCAGGCAGTACGTGGACGACAAGTCGGTCTGGAGAAAGGGCGACATCATGGAAGGTAAACTAGACATGGGCGGACACGCGCTCACGAATCTGTCAGATCCCATGCACATGTCGGACGCCTGCACCCTGATTTCTGTGGTGGAGGAAGGCACATACGCCAGGCAATTGATCACCGTGTGGGCCGAGGAGAGCGGTGTGTTAGAGGAGGGAAAAGCCGAATGGTCTGTTAGAAACGGAGGTAGCGGATCTCAACACGGTTAGGTGGGATATACCATGCCGTTGGGAGGCGAAATCATTCGAATGGGTCTGGCTTCCACGGATTTGAATAACAGAGCAGTCGTCAATCTCATGGTGAACAGAGTAGAGAGTGATAAGAGATACAGCATCGGAAAGACAGAGAATCAACACTCGAACGTCAGCACGTTCAGCACTCCTCTCAAAGTGAACGCCGGAGACAGGATTAATTTTGTTATGAAAACCAATAATTTCGATGCCGCCACTTCCATGGTGACCCTACTGATCGAACTAGATCCTCTGAACAAACAGTGAACGTGTGGAAATAATTAATTAAAAATAATGAGTAATTATTAAAAACAAAAAAAAACAAAAAAAAGTAATGAGATTTAGAAAGATGTTCAATCTTTCTAGATCTCATTACTTTTTCATTTTTTGTTGTTGTTTTAATACGTTATTTCTTGTAATGTTTCATCTCGTGAAATTGGATCACCTATCTCAAAACACGCACCAACATCTATTTTGGCATTTCGAAGAGCTTTTATAAATTCTCGAAAAGCAGTCGGTCCTCTATACGTCAACGTGTCTAAAAGTTTTCTGGTCTTATCTTCTATCAAGATTTTACTTTCGATTTCGCATCTCATATAATCGGTCAATATCAAAGGTTCTGTTCCGACTAAAGTGTCTAGAATTATTGCTAGCGAATCTTGCGAAATATTTTTAATCAAACCACGTCTGTTTCTTCTCAAGTATGCTCTTTCTTTATCATTCATTTTTTGTAATTATTTTTTTTTTTTTATTTTTATTTATATATTTTTTTTTTCTTTCTTTTTTTTTTCTTCACACACACATGTCTCTCATCGAACGATCAACATCTTATTTCCACCCAATTCGAATTATAATTCTCTATCCAACAGGACCAGGGCAAAGGGCTCAGTTTTTTTTCTGCACGTTCTTGTCGAACTGCATCTTGATCTGAATGTCTAAGACACTACTCTTGACTCATTCACTGTTTACTGACATCGAATACGGACATGGGATACATCGACTTGTATTCGGCGGGAGATATATTAGGGTTGCTCATCAATTTGTCCCAACCGTGATACTTCTTTCTAAAATCTGCGGCGTCACCGTACAGTCTGCATAAATCGTTCTTCTTGAACGACGCATTGTTATTGATTGTGGGATATCTCGTGGCATTCAGAAACACTTGCATGTTTCTCAAATTGCAGTGATTGAACTGCAATGCTTTCTTTTCTTGAGACCCTTCCTTGTCGGTCTGAAATGCGACCACAATGAAATGCGGTCTCTCGGAAGCGGATTTCACGGGCAATCTCCAATTGAAGTGATTCATGGAGGGCGGAACCATGGAGGGCGTCATCAACATGAATGGTCAGAATTTATTCAGTCTCGATCACAATCCCAAATTCGATTCCAGCGTGGTCAGCAGGCAGTACGTGGACGACAAGTCGGTCTGGAGAAAGGGCGACATCATGGAAGGTAAACTAGACATGGGCGGACACGCGCTCACGAATCTGTCAGATCCCATGCACATGTCGGACGCCTGCACCCTGATTTCTGTGGTGGAGGAAGGCACATATGCCAGGCAATTGATCACCGTGTGGGCCGAGGAGAGCGGTGTGTTAGAGGAGGGAAAAGCCGAATGGTCTGTTAGAAACGGAGGTAGCGGATCTCAACACGGTTAGGTGGGATATACCATGCCGTTGGGAGGCGAAATCATTCGAATGGGTCTGGCTTCCACGGATTTGAATAACAGAGCGGTCGTCAATCTCATGGTGAACAGAGTAGAGAGTGATAAGAGATACAGCATCGGAAAGACAGAGAATCAACACTCGAACGTCAGCACGTTCAGCACTCCTCTCAAAGTGAACGCCGGAGACAGGATTAATTTTGTTACGAAAACCAATAATTTCGATGCCGCCACTTCCATGGTGACCCTACTGATCGAACTAGATCCTCTGAACAAACAGTGAACGTGTGGAAATAATTAATTAAAAATAATGAGTAATTATTAAAAACAAAAAAAAACAAAAAAAAGTAATGAGATTTAGAAAGATGTTCAATCTTTCTAGATCTCATTACTTTTTCATTTTTTGTTGTTGTTTTAATACGTTATTTCTTGTAATGTTTCATCTCGTGAAATTGGATCACCTATCTCAAAACACGCACCGACATCTATTTTGGCATTTCGAAGAGCTTTTATAAATTCTCGAAAAGCAGTCGGTCCTCTATATGTCAACGTGTCTAAAAGTTTTCTGGTCTTATCTTCTATCAAGATTTTACTTTCGATTTCGCATCTCATATAATCGGTCAATATCAAAGGTTCTGTTCCGACTAAAGTGTCTAGAATTATTGCTAGCGAATCTTGCGAAATATTTTTAATCAAACCACGTCTGTTTCTTCTCAAGTATGCTCTTTCTTTATCATTCATTTTTTGTAATTATTTTTTTTTTTTTAATTTTTATTTATATATTTTTTTTTTCTTTCTTTTTTTTTTTCTTCACACACACATGTCTCTCATCGAACGATCAACATCTTATTTCCACCCAATTCGAATTATAATTCTCTATCCAACAGGACCAGGGCAAAGGGCTCAGTTTTTTTCTGCACGTTCTTGTCGAACTGCATCTTGATCTGAATGTCTAAGACGCTACTCTTGACTCATTCACTGTTTACTGACATCGAATACGGACATGGGATACATCGACTTGTATTCGGCGGGAGATATATTAGGGTTGCTCATCAATTTGTCCCAACCGTGATACTTCTTTCTAAAATCTGCGGCGTCACCGTACAGTCTGCATAAATCGTTCTTCTTGAACGACGCATTGTAATTGATTGTGGGATACCTCGTGGCATTCAGAAACACTTGCATGTTTCTCAAATTGCAGTGATCGAACTGCAATGCTTTCTTTTCTTGAGACCCGTCCTTGTCGGTCTGAAATGCGACCACAATGAAATGCGGTCTCTCGGAAGCGGATTTCACAGGCAATCTCCAATTGAAGTGATTCATGGAGGGTGGAATGCAAGCCATGTCGCACTGTCTCATTCTAAATCCCACGGGTAATTTACTCTTGGATTCTATGATCTTGTAGAGATGCATTTTTTCCATGGTCGAAGACTGCACATGCGGAACGAACCACGATATCTTGTGTAGAGTTAACTTAGCCATGGCGGTCGCGTCAAGTCTCACTATCACATCGTCATCTCCCTTTTGAATCATTGTCAGATTGTGTTTGAATCCGTACATGATCTTGTTGTAATCGTCCATGAATCCAAAGATGTGTTTCAAAGGTATCCTGAACAAAAAGGTTCCTTTGGGTTCGGACGTCTTGATGACGTAGTTGAATATCATGGTGGCACCGGCGTTGGTGGGGCCGATACCCGCGATGGTGTCTTTCACCAACAACTGATTAAGTCAGTCCCTTGGAATTCGAAAAATCATCTGGATACGTCAAGAGTCCGAACATCGTGGTGGCCTGACCGGTATGAAACACGGATTCTATCTCTTGTCCAGATAGCAAGTATTTTATATTACTGAATAGATGCATGATGCCATTATTGGCTAGAGTTACCGTGTCATCGTCGGCGTATTTGGTCCCATCTTCCTTCGTGGGACGTCCCTGTGCCACTATGTAACTCTCACTAGGATGAGCGAATAGATCTTGGGTTTTGACGTTGATTCTTATCTCTCCCGCATTGTTCAAACTCGTTCTGGTTATCAGTTTGTATTCGTGAACCGCGTATTTCACAATACTTTCGTCTTTTGGTATGCCTTGTGTGATATTTAGTATTTACCATTTTTGAAGGTTTTGTGTTTTTTTTTATTAATTCGTTTGCTTTTTTTTCTAAAAATAGTTTTTAATTATTTTTTATTATTTTTTTTTTCCTTTATATATATATGTGTGTAAACAAGAAAATGTTAAAGAGAGTAAATATATATTTTTTTTTATTAAAACTTTGTCTTCTGCAATTGTTGTTCATAAAACTTTCCGATGATCTCTTTGCCATCCAAAGCTTCGATTTCATAAGTCAGCGGATCGGTGTGAAATATTCTGATTATCACAAAGATTTCCATGGTCCATCGAGGAGTGTAACCCGGTCTAGACTCCTTCCTGATCTTAGATCTCTCGGGATATTCGCATAGACCCGTTTTTCGTTTTGAGGATTGCTAGCTTCTGCGGGGGTCATCTCGATCGATCTGTGTTGCGTGTTGTTGTAATCTTCAACCAGACCGTTCAGAGCGTATATGTATTTCTTGGTCGAATTTGCCGTGAAGTACCTGTGCATCTTTTCCTTCATCGTTCGATTCCAACGTTCCACGACACTGGCTTTCTCTTCGTTTTCGATCAAATAGAGGTCGACCAACCGACGAAAGTCCTTGTTGTAGAATTCCTTCCCCTTGTCCACCCACAATTTATTTGGTTTACGAGAAGATGAGTCGAACATGCTCCTCAGAGCCTGGGCGACGCAAGGTCCTGATTTATTCTTCAAGGCTCTGATCCAACTATATTTGGAAAACACATCGATGACAGTCAATAGATATTTGATGCCCTCGTTCCACCTCAAAAACGATCTCATGTCGACCAAGTCGGCAGACCAAATGTCATCCAGACCTTTCACAAACACCCTTCTCTTTCGAAATTTACGCACGAAGGGCTTGTGTAACTCCTCAGCCAATTCGCTCATCAATAATCGCTTCTTCTTCTTTTCCGAGATGCTTTTTTTTAACGCCCCATCCGAATTGACGTTTAGTAACGATCGCTTTGCTGACCAGTGAACGTTCGAACTTCTCTCTCCTGGTCAGATTTGATATGTCTCTCAATTTCGCCAACATGTTTTTATTGCAGATGTCATTGTGAGTCTTGGTGTCGAGATGTCTGGCATAGCACAGATCGTGATCATACGTGGCCGTGTCCACTCTATTCACGGGTTTGCTCCAAGATTTAGGAGTCAGATCGTTAGGAGTCAGATCGACATTGAGTCTCTTGTTCAATTTCGTTCCGGGTCCCGTGAAACTGTGACCCGGCAGATGCATTTCGAAAGGTAGATTATTGATCATTTTATTCACGATGCCTTCGCCTCTTGTTGTTTTTTTTTTTTTTTGATAAATTGAGTCTTGATCGAACCACACACCTTGCAAATTCCGCAAAGCATCTGTCTGTCATTTTTACTTCTCGAGAATTACTCATCTCAGTAACTCTCTTACACTTTATGCAAATACATTTTTTTTTTAGGGTTATTTAAATAATTTTGTTTTGTTTTTTTTATATATAAATTTCATATTTTTTTTTTCTTTAAAAAAATTCTATTTCTTATTATATATATATTATTTCAATCATTGCTCTTGAGTTCTATCAACTTACTGAATTCCTCCCTGGCCTCTTTCTTCCCCCTTTCCATGAGAGAATCCTTCATCTCTTCCTTGATGATCTGACAAGTCTTGATTCTCACGGCTTCTTTCATGGCATCGTATTTCGTTTTCTCACCCAATATCATGAAGTATTCTCCATCCAATATCCTACCATCTTTCAATGCCATCGAGATCATTTCAGATATCGTGTCAATCTTGGAGTCGGCCAAGATGCGAATCTTTTCGTGTTCCCTAGCCTTCAGATATAATTTCCTACTCAAAAAGTTTCTGCCCGTGCTAAACAATCTGGCAGCAAGAGCCACTCCTTCTATGGTCAACATGATCGGAAGGCCAGCCACGGTTGACAACAATCCAATGCCGGCCACCTGTAAACCCATGGAAATCGTGATAAGTGTCGTGTCGACCGCATTGACGAATTTCACGAGGCACGAATACTTCTTCTTGAGAGAACGACAAGAGTCTCTCTCTCGAGTCAGATACAATTGGATTCTACTGATTTCATCAATGTGATACCTCTCTCCTCTTTCTTTTTCTTATGGCGACAGCGCCATTGGCAAAACGTGGTTCGGCTTCTCATTCTCATCGATCGTCATCTAACAATGGATACAATTTATTTCTGGTTCTCATTTTTTTTTGTGTGTGTTTTTTTTTTCTTTCTAATTTTTATCTAATATTATTTATGCATGTATTTTTTTATTTTCTATTGTCCCTTATTTATATCAACAAGAAAACTTAGTCGCGTCATATGCTCCCTTCAGCAATAATTTCTAGACGTATCCCCTGTCTTCTAAAGTCAGACTTCTACGTGCCAATTTCATTTCTTCTGAACCAGTGGGCTTGTCTCGCCCGCTACAGAAGACTAATCTCCTCCAAAACTTGATCACGTCGTCGATTTTAACACATTTGAATGCCGGTTCGAAATACTTGATGACCATATCTTCCCTTTCGATCATCAGACACGAATGATCCTCGTGATCGAAGTCTAGATGATCCTGACACCTGATGCATCATTCTAACAAGAGGCAACCTAGTTGTTCATTCACGCAGAATGCATAGGCTCTTATCAGTGCCTTTATAAGAAACGATGCTCTTATAATCTGGGAATCGTTCATGGTTTACGTATATTTTATTATCTATTCGATTTGATATTTTTTTTTATTTTTTTTTTAAATAACTATTTATATATATATTTTTTTTCTCTCATATATTATATCAATCACTTTTTTATTTCCTTTTGCGAATCTCGTGATTATGTTACAATTTACCTCAAAACTCATAACGATTTTATTTTTCATCTGTTCCCCTCCGCTAGAAAATCTTTACCGTTTTCATCCGCGATTGATCGCACAGTCGTCTAGACCACGATTACAAATGTGGAGAGAAAATTTTCCTCCATTCTAATTTTTCAACATTTCTTAATTTTTTTATATTTTGCTGTCCTGGAATCCGCACTAGTTGGTTATCGTGTCCTAGATGGTTCGATCAACCGTTGGCGAAAGTTGGGGAAACATTTTAGGATCGATTTTCCTGTCCTAGAATCCCCAATCATTTTTCACGACTGGATCGCACCCACCGCCGTCTAGAACGCGATTGTGAACGTCAGTGTCTTAGATCTGCAAATGCATTTTGATGCTGTCCTAGAAGCTGCAAAGTGTTTGCCAGCATATGCCAACGATCGATCGAAACGTCTGACCCACGATGGTGAACGTTGAGAAGAGATTTTAGGTCGATTTCTTTGATTTTCGTAGATTTTTCTTCCACACGAATTGTGCTGGAATTTGCACTCGTTCGCCAACGGCTGATTGAACCATCTAGGACACGATAAGGTACTTGTGCGGATTCTGGGACAAAATGTACAAAACACGTTTGTACATTTTGTGTACATTTTAACACTGAACTCTATGGGTACATGTACGTATACATGTACATGTACATTTTTTTTTAAAAAGTGTCCCAGTATCCGTATTTTATACCTACTTATAACCCACCTAGAGCTGCACCAAAGCTACGGACACAATTCGAACTCCCACGTTGTGTACTTGGGCAAGGCAATTAACCCTGCTTTTTCACATGGGGGCACGATGGAGCCATGTACTAAGGCATACTGCACGTCGATGGTACATATATTTTCAACCAATCTAACCCTTCCTGTGTGGCAGTGTGGATTTATGATGTTGGGGAGTTGGCAGTTACTCATCGTTGCTCAGTGCTTCTATCTGGCTACTCCGGCTTCCTCCACCCATAAAATTGTCACGGTTATGATTAGCCATTGTGCATAAGTATATGACCTTAAACACCAATAAATAAATAAATAATAATAAGGTACGGACAATGTGGGATTTGAAATCTATTAAAACCTGAATAATTTATGAGTCGGCGCATGTTATTTGATTCTAGTGAGTGCATTGGCAGTGGCTTCTGGACCTCGAGCTGGAAGGGGACTGACAATTTGACAATTGTGCATAACTCCAAAAATTCTGTGTTTTATTTAGAAATGTGGACATATTTATGGTAGTGTCGAAATCGCAATTTACTAGCTCCACCCTCACTGACAAAAACATGAGTAAATTGTGTACGTTTAATTAAATGAAATCTGATTCATTGAACCACACTACAGCGTATGACAATAATAAATTTTTGAACGCCATTTTTCAAGCATGTCCCTATGTGCCGCTATCAGCAGCTATGACCATAGCATAACTTTGTGGTAAAATGCTTATTTTTGTACAAAACTCAAGACCTTTCTCTGACAAATGTCTATATAAAAACAAGATAATACTTGAGAATGCCTTGTGTACCTGCTTTTTTGTTGATAAAATATGTCCTGTATTAGACTGCATTTCCGGTTATTATTAATATACCCGCTTAATAACAGCCAAATTTTTTTCGGATCACAGTGTTTGGTTTAAATAATTGCCGAATTTTTATTAAATTACATTCAGTAATTTATGTAGATTTCCTGAAGTGGGTGAATGTCAAAATTGCCGAGAAAGGCACTCTAGTTTACGAGACACCACAAATAAAACAATGAAAAAATCTGAGATATATTGCATTTTCTTTAATTATCGATATTAACCAGCGATCAAAACTAATCAAACTGATTACTATTAAATTACAAATGGATATGAAATCTGCAGTAAAATGAACACCGGTACATGCTGCTGGCCGCATTTTTAGTTGTTTCTAATGGCTGCTGTTCAGAATGTCGCCCTATTGGTGAGAGTTTTCACTTTTTTGGTCCAGTTTTATGCTTATTGATTGGAGCTTCAGGTTTTCATTAGAGCATGTTGATGTTTTTTTTCGTCAATCTTTTCTCTCTACCATGAATTCCATTCTACTTTCTGAGTTTTTTTCCAGTGGTTTTTCTTTAGAGACTGGTCCCTCATAACTTTGCGGAGATGTTTTAGTTGTCATTTTACTGCAGATTTCATATCCATTTGTAATTTAATAGTAATCAGTTTGATTAGTTTTGATCGCTGGTTAATATTGATAATTAAAAGAAATGCAATATATCTCAGATTTTTTCATTGTTTTATTTGTGGTGTCTCATAAACTACAGAGTGCCTTTCTTGGCAATTTTGACATTCGCCCACTTCAGGATATCTACATAAATTACTGAAGGTGATTTAATAAAAAATTTGGCAATTATTCAAACCAAACACTGTGATCCGATAAACATTTGGCTGTTATTAAGTGGGTACATTAATAATATTCAGGAATGCAGTCTAATGCAGGACATATTTATCAACAAAAATCAGGTACACAAGGCATTCTCGCGTATTATCTTGTTTTTATATAGGCATTTGTCAGAGAAAGGTCTTGAGTTTTGTACAAAAATAAGCGTTTTACTACAAAGTTACACTATGGTCATAGCTGCTGATGGCGGCACATAGGGACATGCTTAAAGAATGGAGCTCGAAAAATAATTTGTGACATGTGCTGTAGTATGGTTCAATGAATCAGATTTCATTTTGATTTGTGCTGTAAGGGGATCAAAAAAACAGAAAAAAGAACAGTTTGAATGTAATTAGTTTTGACCTATACTGTATCATCGATATAAACTGAAAACAGGTGGTGAGGATGGAGAGAGAGAGAATCAGCTGAAATGTATGTTGTGTTGTGTGGGTCGGGATGGCATAGTTAGATCCATTAAACATGCTAATCGGAGTGTTATATCAGTAACTATCAAATACCGGTTTTTACTCAATTGAAACCAAAATTATACAGGTTTGTAAACCAGCTGCAGTTACATGAATAAATCTATGACAGAATTCAACAGAATATCTGCAGCAAATACGCTATTTCATAATTTCATTACACCCAGACATCAAGTTCAAGTTATAATTAAACGTAAACAATTTACTCATGTTTTTGTCAGTGAGGGTGGAGCTAGTAAATTGCGATTTCGGTACTACCATAAATATGCCCACATTTCTAAATAAAACACGGAATTTTTGGAGTTGTGCACAATTGTCAGACCCCTTCCAGGTCCAGAAGCCACTATCAATGCACTCGCTAGAATCAAATAACATGCACCAATTCATAAATTATTCAGGTCTTACTAGATTTCAAATCCCACATTGTACGTACCTTATTATTATTTCATTTATTTATTGGTGTTTAAGGTCATATACTTATGCATGATTGCTAATCATAACCATGACAATTTAATGAGTGGAGGAAGCCGGAGTACCCGAAGAGAACCACTGAGCAACGACGAGTAACTGCCAGCTCCCCAACATCACAAATCTGCACTGCCACACAGGTGGGGTTAGATTGGTTGAAGATATGCATACCATCGATGTGCAGTACGCCTTAGTACACGGCGTCATCGTGCCCCCATGTGGACAATCGGGTTTAATTGCCTTGCCCAAGGACATACTGCAGGAGTCCAAATTGTGTCTGTAGCTTTGGTGCAGCTCTAGGCAGGTTATATTTTCCCAAGTCTCACAATTTTGGGTTGCTAATACAGAGTCGCATATCCTTTTACTATGTTTTGATTGGGTAACAGCATTTATACCACTGTTACAGTGAGAGGGGTAAAGGAGGGTACTGTTGATTTCCCCCCCCCCCCCCCCCCACAAAACTTACAAAACTTGTATAACGGAAGGGGCTTGCCCTATTATGATAGAATTGTAGTTTTTCATTTATTTATTTAACGACAGTTGAAGCAAGCTGAAGAGGACTACCGTGCAAAGGCAAAAAACTAAAAAACTGTCGTTAAATAAATAAATGAAGCGATTATTGTCATCACCTTTCAGGAAAATCAACTAGATTCTGTCAATTTTAAACACTTTGGAATAAAATAATTGAGAATGTTCGGTCCAATGTTTACAACTGGTCTTGTTTGTAACAACAGTTTAGTGTTGGGGTGTTTTGGTAAGCGACAGACAGCCATGAATAAATCGATCCAAATCATATGCATGTACTTCTGTCAAACTGACACACCATTTTGTTTTTGAGAAGTGTCTTGTGGAATAAAAATTAATTATAGATTCTTTAACGAAAATTATTAATATATTACATTAAATGAACATACGCTATTTATTAGGGGGACTACATCATAGCAAGTAAGGTTATTAAAATTTCATTTTTAAAAATATAACCACGCACTTGTCTCCTTCACCCCTCCCCATAACCTCCTTTGAACCCCTTATCAGATGAGGAGCCGCTCCTCCACCCAAACCTCCTCTGGTCAATCGACATCGAGTTTTACATCTCTACTACTACTAATGGCATTATGACAGTTAAGTTTAATAAGCTGTTGAAACTTCTCCCTGCAAGTCGCACAGTTAAATGTCGAGATTTGACATTTCTCCATATGTTTTTCTAATGTATCTTTACAAGTATAGGATTTCAGACAAAAAGTGCACTGGAACTTCCTGACATCACCATCTGTAGGATGTACACTGCCTCTCTTTGTTGACTTTGCTATTGAAACACAAAACTGACAGTTCAAAGCACCTTCTTGATGGGTTTTCAGATGATCCATTAACTCATCTTTTGAAAGTCTTGGGGCAGAGAGAATAGCCATGTGCAGCCTCTCCCCTGTGTACAGCAGCCTCAGGGTGATTTATGTGGTCATTGGATGAAAATCCTTTCTCGCAAATTCCACAGGTAAATGTTTTGTTTTCTATTTCGATTACTTACAACGTGGTAGATATGTTGTGAATGAAACTTGACTTGCCAACAACGCATTTGCAAAACAATTGAAAATTTAGCTCAGAGTGACTGTCATGTGATTTCAATAAACAAAATGTTATTTGTTCAAAATTACTTTATCATGTGAGATGTAAAATCAGAATACATAGGTTTATGGGAGTTTTACAATCGCCATAAAAACGAGAAGAATAGATTTGTGTTATTAATATGTAGGGAGCACACCAAGTTATTAAATCTAATTACACTCATAATTTCGACACAAAGGAGTCATTATGTTTGCACGTGTTCAGTTTAAGCATGACACATCTATTGTGTGAGATCGGCATTTTAACGAGATTTCATTGATCTTTAATTACACCCATAAAAATAGACACAATGCAGTGTTTATCTTCGCACGTGTCCAGTTTATAGTCAGCTGATAGCATTCATATATATGTCCAACAGTCGGCAAAATATACAAACGTCAATATTATCTTTAAATATATAATTTATTATCTAATAATATCTCTCCCAAATTATGACTTTAAAAAAATATGTACTAATTGACATAAACATTATTAATTCATTTATTGATATACTAAATATTATAATTAACCCTAATTACACAACCACTCATTAATTACATTAATTATGCAACAGTCATTAATTTAAATTTATTATACAACATTTATTAATTAAAGTGAAAAAAAATATTCATTAATTGCATTCATTACATGACGTCATGTTAATTACCTTAAATAACATTTTAATTACATTATGTCAACACCCCTCCAACCCCTCTGCCACCCCCTCCACCAAAACTGGGTCGGTGGCTACATTCTCTACTACTGATATAACCATGTTTTATTGTTATGTTATCCAAGCTACGTTTGCTTTGTACATCTTTAATGCTTTTAGAATTCCAGCAAGCTCTCCTCCAAACCAAAGGACTCAAACGTCCAGAAAGGCCATAAACAATTAAATATCTTTTTTCTTTCTGGCTTTCGCAGATTCTAACATTTGGATAGTGTGAGAAGATGGTCAGTTATTCACCTTCGTTTTCTGAAGCCGTACTGGATGTCTACCTTGCAGAGACTCCTCTTCGATCACCTCATCTAATCTCCCATATGGGAGTTTAAAGGGCAAAGTTTTCCTAGGTTGCATGTGACAGAGACCCCCAATATTTATCCAGAATGTGACCTTACTTTCTCTCCGGTCTCTTGCGACCTCTTGTTTTTATATGGCCGAATTGATACATTTTCTCTTGTGAAAACCCATATGCAATATTCTAATGTGTTAACGACTCGCACAAAGTAAGGCAAATGACTTTGCGTGAGTTCAGAAGCTGCGACACCTTAAACAACTCGAGCCCCCTTAAATGACTCGATTCGGGGAAATCTTTTTTTTTTAGGACAGTTGCTATTAATTTTTCCAGCAGCACAAAGTCTAAAGTTGCATTGTCAAAATCGAATTAACAGACTTCATAAGTTGTAGGAAACCCAAACTTACCCCCACCCCCACCCCACAAAAAAAAATATATATATACAAACTGGCCGAGAAATTCGATTTTTTTTCACCGGTGTAGTCTACAGTGCCAAAGAATGTTTTTTGTCCCTTCGCTGAAGTTGATTTTTTTTATAAACGAACTAATTTTGTGTTTGTTGGTGAGCAGTCATCCAAGATATAATTATAATCACAGGTGGTATGCAGACCCATTTCAGCATACTCCATCGCCCCGTTGAACTCCCTGTTGTAAACAAGCTATATTTTACAAGTAAAATTGGACTCGAACTTCAATGCCTGCTTGGGGTGGAAGGCTATAAAATGGACAGCGCCCCAAGTTGTAATGAGGTCACGTGACTAGAACGTCACATGAGACCCACCAATGAGATCCACCTGCTATGGCTCGTCGGTTATGCGCACGCTCCAAATCTTTTTTTCCGGAATTTGGGACCCCAACACACAAGATGTATTTTTTACATTGCCGTCCGATTAGTACATTTCGTGTACCTACCAGAGGTGGTGAAGTTTCCAGCTGTCAGTGATTGGAATCTTGAAATTTCTAATGGTGATATTTTTTTTTTTTTTTGGGGGGGGGGGGTGTCTCCCAAGTGCTGTGTTTCAGGGGCTCTCCACTCCCACCACAACTCTCTCTTTTAATGTTGGCTTGTCGGGAAATACTTTACCACCCCCATTCCAAGAGTACAGCCCCCAGTCGAAGAGGTTCTTGCATCACCGCGTTCTCCCTCACCCATCTCATCGAAACGTCTTTGCCTGGGTAAAGAAAAAAAAACGAATGCGCACGTCGCCCAGGAATATGATTTTTCTTCAATGTAACAGGATGTCAGTATATTTAATCTAATTCAACTATACTATGATAACTGATTTCCCTCTACCATCGTCTCAAACGCCCATGGTTTTCAGAACAAATTCAAATGACCTTCTGTCAGTTAATTGATGCTATGTTAGCACTCCGCTCTTCCCTTCTTGTGTCTTTGGTTTCGTTTTATTTATTTCTGCTTCATTTTCAAAGATTTTGTTTGTAAAGTTCAAAATTTGGGACTATCTTCACTTCTTCAATTTTTCTCTTAGGAATGTTGAAGATACATAATATAAGCATGTTACAAAGGTTTTCCTAATGTTGATTTGAATGTTATTAAACTCTGACGATCCCAACATATATAAAACACAAGCGGTATTGAACTAGCTCGGATTGGGATGGGGTGGTCGAAACATGACTCGTCTAAAACAAAGGTACTCGGCACAATCTGAGAAATCGAAAAAATTATGTCTGATAGCAGTTTCGGATCGATGCTGTCATGTTCCCATAATGAAATATAAATATTAACAAGGTACACGACTCGCTTTTCGAAAACAATAGCACTCATCTTCATTATACACCCCCGATTTATTACGAAAGTTCCAGGCCCCATTGTCTATGGAGCGCATATTCAAATATTATCCGTGTACCTTTATCACGTTTTAATCTTGGATCGACATTTATTCAATTCTGGTGATCACATTTACCGTGTACACATTTTTTACCCGAACGGAAATTGGGGCGAAACGACCCGGAACCTCGCCGACAGCTTGATAATGGGTAACAATTTATTTCCGTTGTATATTATTTATTTTATTGAAAGGGTCATCTCTTTGTGGTGGTAAGTTTCAGTTGGGTCCACATTTCGAAACAACAATACTGATGTCTCTTACGGTTCAGATTTATTTTTGATCTGTATCCGAATCCATCAAAACAAAACTCCTCGCAACAAACTCGAAACCCTCAGGCGAAAATAGATTGTGCTATCCGTTACATCATTGGCAAACAAACATGTCGGCTGCTGGTGTTAAATAACAACGACGGTGAGATTTTGAATGAAATCAAAGGAAAATGAAGACCCACCGATAAGGTAGTTCTGTGAAAATTTGGGGAACGTGACAACTGTTACTTATTCCCGGTTCCTTATTCGACATTCGGCACCAACCGATTTTCGCCAAATAAACTGCATTGTGGGGTGGCACAAATAGATTCAAGAAGATTGCCACCAAAATTAGGTACCTCACCCTCCCAAAATTGGGCACCCTAGGAGCCCAAAAGTGTTGAGTTGCTCCAAATCGTATTTATCAACAGATTTTCGCCAAATAAACTGCATTGTGGGGTGGCACAAATAGATTCATGAAGATTGCCAGCAAAATTAGGCTCCTCAACCTCCCAAAATTGGGCACTCTAGGCGCTCAAAAGTGCTGAGTTGCTCAAAATCTAATTTATCAACCGATTGTCACCAAATAAACTGCATTGTGGGGTGGCACAAATAGATTCATGAAGATTTCCACCAAAATTAGGTACCTCACCCTCCCAAAATTGGGCACCCTAGGACCCCAAAAGTGCTGAGTTGCTCAAAATCGCTTCTATCAACCGATTTTCGCCAAATAAACTGCATTGTGGGGTGGCACAAATAGATTCAGGAAGATTGCAACCAAAATAAGGTACCTCACCCGCCCAAAATTGGGCACGCTAGGAGCACAAACGTGCTGTGTTACTCAAAATCGCATTTATCAACCGATTTTCGCCAAATAAACTGTATTGTGGGGTGGCACAAGTAGATTCATGAAGGTTGCCACCAAAATTAGGTTCCTCACCCTCCCAAAATTGGGTACCCTAGGAGCCCAAATGTGCTGAGTTGCTCAAAATCGTATTTATCAACCGATTTTCGCCAAATAAACTGCATTGTGGGGTGGCACAAATAGATTCATGAAGTTTGCCCCCAAATTAGGTACCTCACCCTCCCAAAATTGGGCACCCTAGGACTCCAAAAGTGCTGAGTTGCTCAAAATCGCTTTTATCAACCGATTTTCGCCTAATAAACTGCATTGTGGGTTGCACAAATAGATTCATGAAGATTTCCACCAAAATTAGGCACCTGACCCTCCCAAAATTGGGCACGCTAGGAGCCCAAAAGTGCTGAGTTGCTCCAAATCGTATTTATCAACCGATTTTCGCCAAATAAACTACTTTGTGGGGTGGCACAAATAGATTCATGAAGAATGCCACCAAAATTAGGTACCTCACCCTCCCAAAATTGGGCACCCTTGGAGCCCAAAAGTGCTGAGTTGCTCAAAATCCCATTTATCAACCGATTTTCGCCAAATAAACTGCATTGTGGGGTGGCACAAATAGATTCATGAAGATTTCCACCAAAATTAGGCACCTGACCCTCCCAAAATTGGGCACCCTAGGAGCCCAAAAGTGCTGAGTTGCTCCAAATCGCATTTATCAACCGATTTTCGCCAAATAAACTGCATTGTGGGGTGCCACAAATAGATTCATGAAGATTGCCCCCAAAATTAGGTACCTCATTCTCCCAAAATTGGGCAACCTAGGAGCCCAAACGGGCTGAGTTGCTCAAAATCGCTTTTATCAACCGATTTTCGCCAAATAATCTGCATTGTTGGGTGGCACAAATAGATTCATGAAGAGTGCCACCAAAATAAGGTACCTCACCCTCCCAAAATTGGGCACGCTAGGAGCCCAAAAGTGCTGAGTTGCTCCAAATCGCATTTATCAACCGATTTTCGCCAATTAAACTGCATTGTGGGGTAGCACAATAGATTCATGAAGATTGCCACCAAAATTAGGTTCTCACCCTACCAAAATTGGGCACCCTAGGAGCCCAAAAGTGCTGAGTTGCTCAAAATCGTATTTATCAACCGATTTTCGCGAAAAAAAACTGCTTTGTGGGGTGGCACAAATAGATTCGTGAAGATTGCCACCAAAATTAGGTACCCGACTCTCCCAAAATTGGGCCCTCTAGGATCCCAAAAGTGCCGAGTTGCCCCAAATCGCATTTATCAACTGATTTTCGCCAAATAAACTGCATTGTGGGGTGGCGCAAATAGATTCATGAAGATTGCTACCAAAATTGGGCACCGATTTCACCCCAAAATTGGCAATAGGGGTGCCAATGGTTCTGAGTTGCTCAAATTCACATTTATTAGCTAACGTTCCCCATTTCAACGCTCCTTTTAAAGCTGTTACTTTTCCAGTGTCATTTGTAGACAGTTTATCCCAGAATAAATTTCGCATTCACTTTGAGTGGTTTATGTCACCCTCGATGCATGAGCCAGAGAAAACTGTGGGTTCGGAATAGAGAACACGAGAAAGTTTCTAGGTTGTCCAGAGTTGCTCACATCATTAAAAGCAGTTTTATTCCCACCAGGGAAGAAGCAGGGAATCGCTAGAGGAAGAGAAATATTCTCGAGATTTCAAAAATTAACACTGGAATCGTGTGATCTCTATTTGAACTATTTTCTGAATGAACAATATACAACACCCTGTGTATGACGTTCGAACGGAATCACAAGTCCTTGAATTAAGCATGACGCTTAAATAATTAGGCATGATGCTAAATAATATAGCATGATGCTAAAATAATATAGCATGTTGTCTGAATAATACAGCATGATGCTTAGTAAATTAAACATCATGCTTAATTATTTAGGAATCACTCTTAATTATTTATCCAGCATTCATGAAATCATACCAAACAATATATCATTCAAAAAGAGGTGAAAAATAATATAGCATGATGCTTAAATAATTAAGGATCATGCTGAATTGAAATGCATGATCCTCTCGTAATTCAGCATGATGCTTAATTATTTCGGCATCATACTAAATTAATTCAGCATCATGCTCAAATAATTAAGCATCATGTTAAATTAATTCAGCATCATACTAAAATAATTAAGCATCATGCTATATTAATTCAGCATCCTGCTAATCAGCACATTCTGCTAACCAATCAGTGGCGCCGATACACACACGCTGGTTGTCTAGTCGGATAGGAACAATGGAGCATGGCCCAGAAACAAGAAAATGTTGATGCAAACATTAAACTGCAGAGTTAGAATCTTGCACAAGAAATCTTTTGTATACATATCATGAAATCGGTCATTGGATTCTCTTTTCATGATACAAAATAAATTAAAAATTAAACACCAAGAATTTGAGCAGTGCTTGTTTACGTTTGTAAACAAGTTATGTTTCTTTGTTGAATTATGACTCGTTAATTATAGTCTGGATTGTGTGCTCTAAAGTGAGCATGAAAGGTAAGAATGGTTTGATAATCTTGACATTGCACTTGTGTGGTGACCATGATATAGCCACAGACTGAAAGCAGCTTTAAAAACCAATGAATAATTGTAAATCTGAAAATGTACAGGTATCAGAAAGCACGCAGTCCCCCGAGTCCCCAGTACCAATGACTGACTTTTCTATAGCCTCTCACTCACTATTTTAACCAGTTGAGAGTTTTGGTCTCCCGAAAAGGTGAAGGACTATCTTACACAACCGTAGTACAGCACGTATGAATCGGGTCCTGTTACCCGAAACTTTGACAGAGCAACTACAGTTTTGTAGGCCTACTCGGTTGTTTGTGGAATTCAATTTCGAAGTTCGACCACAGATTCGTGGTCTCGACACGCTACCTCTCCAGATCTCATCAACATTTAATGCAAATGGTCTAAGATTTTTAGAGCGTTATTTTTCCACCTCATACTTGTGTTGAGGATGAGAATGTTCAGAAAGTATTCTCGTATAATTTGTAATTTCACTTTAAATCGAAAACACCGCGGCACACAGCAGAGGTTTGACTTGTAGGCCCGCCTGGGCCTGATGTTCCAAATCATTGACGCAAGTCAAAGCTGTGATCGTAATATATCCTCCTTTCATTCATAAAAACGTTGTATGCTCTGTTTATGCTCTTTGTGATTGATGTACAATTAGAGAAACGTTTAACCCTCCCCGCGTCACTTATCCAAAGTACTCCAATATGTTCGCTTTGGCAGGAGTTTCAGTTGAAAGTAAACATGAGATCCTGCTAGATCCTGAGAAAGATATGGCCTGTGGGAAGTTCGCATTTAAAAAGATTCGTTCAGACTATTTGGTTTACATCTTCCATAAAAGTAACCGTAGGTGAACAGATACACCTTCAGCCCCCCCCCCCCCCCCCCCCCACACACACATCGCCGATCAAATGTAATTATCTTTCCATTTCAGTCCTAAAGAAATATGGGCTGCCACTCCTTACTGTAACAAGCTATAGTTCCAAATAACAAATACGTCACATAAGCTATATGTTTTCGGTGTCCAAAAATGATTTTTGGGGGACGAGAAATATGATCCGAAGACCCCCCCCCCCCCCCCCCCACCCATAAAGTTCTGTCAGTGATTAGTAAAAATGTTTGGTGCTGATCAAGAAGTAATCAATCGAGACTTACGGAAAAAAAATAAATATACTACTCAAAGTTTGCTAACAAGTATATCCAACTACCTGTTTTACGTTTTAGTTGAAATATTGTAATGAAAAGTTATATATTTTTTATTTAATTATATCTTTAATGATTTAAGTACAGAAATTAAGATTTTAGTTGTGTTTGACATTATTTTTAGCTTTTGAATACGATAACCATGGAAAATAAATATTATTGGCAAAAGAGAAAATTTTTCAATTTGCCAAAAAGTTGACGGAGCGAACTGGTATGGGTTCAATATCGAGTATGAGACCCATTGCTATTAATTACAGCTTGACAACGCCTTCTCATGCTCCCAATCAGGTTCCTCGTGGTCCTTTATGGAATGTTCTTCCATTTTGGGCCAGTATGGCACCCAGCTCCTGGATACTTTTTGGCTGGACTGGACGGGATGAAATTGCAAGCTGCAACTCATTCCAGACAGGTTCGACTGGATTGAGGTCAGGGGATCTTGCTGGCCAGTCCAAACACTCAATCCCCTCCCTCTGTCGGTACTCCTCGACAGCATGTGCAACATGAGGACGAGCGTCATCGTCCATCAGAATGAATCTATCACCCACTGCACCTGCATACAATCTGACGTGGACATCCAGGATCTCATCAATATATCGCTGTGCAGTCAATGTGTTGCGGAATTAAGTAAAAAGTCTATCGATCTGTGATCGTAAATTCTGACCCCAAGCGTTGTGTTTACTGGCAGTTCTGTGAGATTCCACCAGCCCGTGGCGTTTTGTGATTCCTTACCAGACGATATCAGACACAGGCTCCAGATTTTAGGTTCAGTTCAGTACGTAAGTTCACGAACGTGTCGTGTACATCAGAACGAAGACCAGATTCAAATTATCTACTATTTTAATAAATCAATCATTTATTCTATTAACAAATTCGCGACTAACCTGTCGTTGTGTCTGGCATAAAAATGTAAATTGTATCAAACAACAAAGTTCATTCCTTCAATAGCAGTGACGGCATCCAGGGTTCTTCCTGTAGACCGTTTAGTGTTCGTCAGGAGCCCAGAGACAACTTTTCTAAGCAGTCAGAAATTGGTGCTTATCATAGTGTACACCAAATTTCTGATGCAATACCTGGGGTACGTGATGACCGTCAGCAAATTCTCCGTGAGTTTTGGAGAATTTAGGGAAAGTCCCTTGACGTGGCGGTCGCCATGTTGTGGACTCTATTACCGCCATGCAAACTGTCGGTTACTCTGCATGCTTTCCATGGAATATCTGCTATAAAATAGTATCCTGCCGTGCGTCAGTTAACCGGCAGAATGATCTGGTGACTTGTGCAATTTTGCAACTCAGCATCCCCAGATATCCGGGGAGCCTCACCAAGTACATGTTATGATTTGTTGGACAGTTCGAACACCAACATCCCAGGAATACTGCTGAATGTTATCTGGCGTGTACCCACAAAGTACGCCTGTACTCTGGTCGCCAGTTTAATACAATTCCATGTATTTTATTGTCATGTTCAATTTATGTTATTACTGTTAATAAAACTTGAATCCACGTTACCAAATAAATCCTCATAACACTTTCATGGGCTCAAGTTCTTTACCCGAGCTTGCGAGCTTGGTTAACCCCTGTGGGCTCACTTCACAACAAATGTACCACGTTCAAGGATACAGAGGTCTGTACGTCCATCCCTGCTGACGCCACCCCAGACCATCAATGGCCCTCCATCATAGCGGTCATGCTCAGCAATGTTGGCTGCAAGGAATCGCTCTCTTGGTATTCTCCATACCCTAGAACGCCTATCTGTGTAAAAAGGATAGGTCGCCAATCTTCTCTGGTCCATCCAACTTGGTCCATGGTCCTTTCATATGGTGCCTGGCGGTGATTCCGGGACAGCGGAGATCACATTCGTGCAACTTGCCCGGATAGTCTGCGTCGACACATTTACCCCGGATGCATTCTGAAGGTCACTGTGAAGCTAGGTTTCTGTGGCAAAGTGGTTCCTACAGGCCAGAATGATCGAAAACCGGTCTTCAGCTGCAGATGTTGCCCTGTCTCTGCCACCACCATGCTGTCTTACTGGTGTGCCATACTGCTGAAATCTTGCCCAGGCTCCGATCACCGTATGGTGCACACCAAGGGCTTCACCAACCTGACGACGGGTAGCCCCTTACTCCACCATCCCTACAGCCCACCACATTTCTGCTTCAGACAAATGTCTTCTTACATTTGCGTTTGCCATATTCTATCATTAAATCACAAGGGTTTGTGTTGAAATGAAGATTGTATACACTACACATGTCATTTACATGTAGACAGTACACGAAAACATCATGAAAATCAAGGGGTACATGCTTTCCTTGACTATCACGAACAAGTCTGCCTGACAAAGAGAGCTTATGAAAACACTGGGAACCATCTCAATACATTTCTCAACCATATCCACCAAAAATATCGCAAATATGTCACAAGCAAATTTCACAATAATGTGTCAAATATTTGGTGCTTAGCAAACTTTGAGTAGTATAGAAATATATAAAGAGCCTTCTCCACCAGTGATGTAGTACTGCTGTTTAAACCTGGCCATACCAAAAATAAGCTATTTATCTGTGGAGCAGTCAAAAGACAATATTGTGGTTTATGCATCAGCTCACCATTGGAGAAGGGCGTCCATTTGTGTGATTCGATATTCTGCACTTATTGTGGTAAAATGATAAAGGAAAGCGTACTCAAATAACAGAGAACAGTGAAAATGTGTTTCAACTATTTATTCCACAATAACGTTTGAAAGAATACCTCAGGAAGCGTGTGCGTTTTCACGATGGCAACGTTTTTTTACAAATTTCAGACATGTGCATGGGAAGTCGGATATTAATTTTGATCCAAAATTTCGTACCTATGCATATCGACCCATTCTAATAAATTGAGTCAAACATGATCTTTTATGCGTGGGCAAATTATATTTTGCTTGAGGTTGTCATGTAGCCTGGTGCAAAACACAGAAACAGTACATGGATAGCGGACCAATTTGGAAACACCCATCGAGTGTAAATTTCACCCAGATAATAGCTCATGTTAAGTGAAACTGCGCAAAAAATCAACATTAAAAAATTAACAAGGCAGCTCCCATATGTAATGAGAAGCTGTATGATTAGTGTTTTTTCCAGCAATTAAGCCAGTGGCAATGATCTCGCAATGAAAGGGACACCACACTAGAGAATTATTGACATAATCAAACAAATACCAATCATTGTATAAACCTGATGTTTTCAGAAGCCTATTATTGTGGATGTGTTAATTTGAAATTATCGTTCCAGCAGAATAAATTGACACAAACGGCATTTTCTGACATAATATACATAACCCCTATAGACACAACACATTTCTTTCTCATCAATTCTCGAATGAGAATTGATGAGAAAGTAAACGAGAAAAGAAATACAGTACATATAAACACTCGTCATCAAATACCCGTATGTGCTGCATGTTTTGTGCGCACATTGTGTACTTGCACACAGGCACATATTGGCACATTTTGCATGTGCTACATGTGCTATTTGCACATTGTGTACACTCACATCTCATAGTAGTCACTAGTCCTCACACTGGTCCTCACTAGTCTCCAAAGCCTGGTCGACACTAGTCCTCAAAGCCTAGTCCTCACTAGCCCCTAAACACTGTTTTTTACTGTTCCTCAAATACCCGTATGTGCGCATGTGCTGCAAGTTTTGTGAGCACATTGTGCACTTGCACACAGACACATATTGGCACACTTTGCATGTGCTGATGCGCCACTACGTGTGCTATTTGAACATTGTGTACAAGCGCATCTCAAGAAGTAGTGATGGATTTAGCAGAGTGGTGGAATAAGACAAGACCTTGGTTGAAAACGATAACACTATTGGTAGGAGAAACTTTAGTACTGAGTTAAGAGATGATGGTTGGACATTATTTCTGACACTGGTCCTCAAACCTTGGTACCCATGCCTAAAGCCTGGTCCTCATTAGTCCCCAAACACTGGCCCACACTAGTCCCCAAAGCCTGGTCCTCACAAATCCCCAAACACTGGTCCCCACTGGTCCCCAAATACCCGTATGTGCGCATGTACTGCGTGTCTTGTGTGCACATCGTGCACTTGCACACAGGCACATTTTGCATGTGCTATTTGCACATTGTGTACGATCACATCTCATAGTAGTCACTAATCCTCATACTGGTCCCCACTAGTCCCCAAAGCCTGGTCCTCACTTGTCCCCAAAGGATGGCCTTTGCTGGTCCTCAAATACTTGTATGTGCGTATGTGTTGCATGTTTTGAGAGCACATTGTGCACTTGCACACAGGCACATATTGGTACATTTTGCATGTGCTGATGTGGTACATGTGCTATTTGCACATTGTGTACAATCACATCTCATAGTAGTAGTGGTGGATTTAGCAGAGTGGCGGAATAAGTCAAGACCTTGGTTGCAAACGGTAACGCCGTTGGTAGCAGAAACTTTAGTACTGAGTTAAGACGGTGGTTAGACAAAATTTCTGACACTGGTCCTCAAACCTTGGTCCCACACTAGTTCCCAAAGCCTGGTCCCCACTAGTCCCAAAGCCTGGTCCTCACTAGGCCCCAAACACTGGCCCCCATTGGTCCTCAAATACCAGTATATGCGCATGTGCTGCATGTCTTGTGCGCATATTGTGCACTTGCACACAGCCAGATATTGACACATTTCGCATGTGCTGCATGTGCTATTCGCACATTGTGTACGTAGATCATAATCGTTGGAACGAAGAAGATGATGGACGGGAGCTACGGTTAATAGAGAAATTTGATTGGTTGTTTAATTCTGGAGCCGTGAACTGATTGGTTATTTTATCAGAAGTAGTAACAAAACAGACGGAAGAGAGCAAGTCATACTCCAGAAGAACGGAATAGTACTCTATGGAAGCAGGTCGGAGAAACGAGGATTTTGACCCGGAATAACAAAATTCGAGCCTACATAAAATATCCCTGTCCAAAATGAGGCTTTACTAAGTCGGTTTCGGTAGTTTGCGGTGGATTTTGGTGCTTTGGAGGGATTGTCAGGTTTATTTGGGTAATTATTAAGGAAGTCGTTTCAAAAATAATACTTCAGTTGAATCGAACACGACGTTTAAAAGGTCTATAGCACTACGTGCTACTCTAAACAGGTGCGTTTTCGGTTAAAAAGGGTACCTTCCGGTGATTAACGGGCATTCTCGGGCTCATTTTGGGTAATTCTGCGAATCAGGAAAATACTCTTGTGCAATCGAACATACTCTTCGAACATACCCCTATCCTATAAGCCGCTTTGGGGTAACATAGCAACCACGTGCCATCATAGAAACAAAGATGGCAGCCTCCTGCATACAAAATGGTCGACGGAAACAAGTATTACCCCCACAAGCACGAGCCGCGCATGCGCACTCACATCACCCACCACCATGACAATGACGTCAAACCATGGCGGCTCACCTGTGCTACCATGACAACCACGTGATACCCATAATACATTGCGGTATGACGTCACTTCCGGGGTCCACCAACCGGGGTGCACCTGATAGGGGTCGAAGATAACATCTCCTACTACTCACGACAGATGGTGGTGACCATGGACAACTGGTGGCCTTGGAGCTTGGAAAGGTGTGGGCGGTCTAGAAAGACGGATCAAACAGGTACCAGAAACCATAACTATCATCAGATAGATATCCTGCAAAGGATATCCTATAAAGGGTATCGTCAACAGGTATCTTCAAAAAGTATCTTCAAAAGTTATCCTCAAATAGTACAATACTATGTGTCCTCAAATACCGAGATGAGTCGTAGAGCAGTAAGTAGAGTCACTCGTTCGAGCAATTGCTCTATATTCCATTGGCTCGATGCGATCTGAGTCGCTCGAGCGATATGATGTAACTATCACGTCTTTCATATTTTTCAGTAGGCGCGGCAGAAAACTATAGTGTCCGGTAAATAAAGTCGATCATAGGACAGATCACGGTGACTTTTGGTAAGTCAACAGTAATGATCTTAGAGATGTAAAGGTCCAGAATCCAAGCTTTACCCATAACCACAACAATACCTCTGGGCCTAGCATTAGTTAACTACTTGTACCAACTGTGGGCCAGCACTAGAACACCTAAGATAGATATTTGTACTAAGGGCTAACAATAGGCATATGGGGTACAAATAGTTTCTCCTATGCTACTCTACCAGACAACCAAGCATAACACTGCGTGACGTAGCATTACGTAGGATCCGTACTCACTTAGGACAGTATAACGAGTAGGTGTATCAATAGTACTATGGGCTACCACTGAACCCGCGGGAATACAGACCTTACATCATATACTACTACTTTATACAACCATGCATTACCCACCCCACCCCATCCCCCCACCCTCCCCCACCCTCCCCACAATACTGCTTGACCTTGCATTAGGTACTACCCCTACCAGTTATAGGATAATATAAAGCCTTAGATAGATAGCGGCATTAAGGACTAATAGTAGACCAACAGTGACATAGACCGTGCATCCTATACCACCACACTAGACAACCCTGCATTGCCCCACCTCACGTCACAATACCGCTTGGCCTTGCAAAACGTCCTACCTATACAGTCTGTGGGCCAGGAGACCACCCTAGATAAATAATGGAACGAAAGGCTAAAATTGGACCAGCAGCGATGCAAACCGCACAACCTATACTTCCACACTAGACAACCATGCATTACCCCCACCACAATACTGCCTAGGCTCGCATTACGTACTACCAGCTACAGAAATATACGAAGCATTAGGTCGATTAGTAGTACCAAGGATTAACAGGGGTATATAGCATCCAGACTACACTACAGTTCTAAACAACCAAGGACAACCTCGCCATACCACACTGGACGACCATGCATTACCTTCACCCACCCACACGATACCACCTGGACTAGCAGAACGTACTGTCTATACAGGTTAAAGCATTTGGTCAATTAGTAGTACCAAGGGCTAAAAGGGGATCTGCATGGGGCATATACGGCTACTGCCATATCAGGCCAGTTCGAGAAACCTGACACCCCTGACTCGAAGTAAAAAGCGACCAACGTTTCTATGAAGTCGCGAGCGCATCGTGGCGTCGCGACGTCAATAGCAACATCAACCGTTTCTCGGGGAAAACTTTCAAGAAAACTCTCCTTTCCCCATCGATATTCCATCACATAGTCATACTATATACCCACAGACCTGCGTGTACATGCATCACTATGCATACCTTAGCATACTATATATGCAGGACGTACACCAATTGCTGGATAAGGACGGATAGGGCACAGGAAAGAGTTGCTCCGCCAAAAGCTCCGGTTCCTATGGTGATTTAACTCTAGCTGTTCCGACAAAGCAACGGGTGGCCGAGCAGTATTCACACGTGCAATACTGCTGGTTGTGTAAGGTGGACCTTCATCCTTCCGGGTAACAAAACTCATAAGTGGCTAAGATAACGAGTGAGGAGGCTATACAAAAAAATCGGTCTTTGACGATGGTTACTGTTGCCTGTGGATTTTTAGATTTACATTTATTTATTGGTTTATAAAGGTGCTTTCAGTCTCTGTGACCATACCATGGTCACCACACAGGTGCAATGTAAAGTTTATCAAACAATTCTTACCTTTCATTCTCACTTTAGAGCACACACTCCCCAGACTTTAATTAACGAGTCATATTTCAACAGTAAAACAGAACTTGTTTACAAACGTAAACAAGAACTGCTCAAATTCTCGGTGTTTAATTTCTAATTTATTATGTATCATTAAAAGAGAATCCAGTGAAACGATTCGTAACATATAATTGTTTTTTGGTCATGCTCCATTATTCCGATCCGACCAGTCACCCAGCGCGTATGTATCGGCGCCACTGATTGGTTAGCGGAATGTGTTGATTGACAGGATTTCAGCATGATGCTGAATTAATTTAGCATGATGCTTAATTATTTTAGCATGATGTTGAATTAATTTAACACCATGCTTAATTATTTGAGCATGATGTGAATTAATTCAGCAAAATGCTAAATTATTTTGCACGATTTCACGAATGCTGCATAAATAATACACAATGATGCCGGATTAATTAAGCATGATCCTGAATTACGAGAGGTTCATGCATTTTAATTCGGCATGGTGCTTAATTATTTGAGCATGATGCTATATTAGTTTTCATTATTTTATGAATACTGCAAAAATAATATAGCATGATGCTGAATTAATTTCGCATGATGCTGAATTACGGGAGGATCGGGCATATTAAGTTAGCATGGTGCTTAATTATTTAAGCATCATGCTATTTTATTTTGTGCGATTTAACGAATGCTGCATAAATAATATAGCATGATGCTGAATTAATTTAGCATGATGCTGAATTACGGGAGGATCATGCACTTTAATTGAGCATGATGCCAAATTATTTAAGTATCATGCTATATTATTTTGCGCAATTTAACGAATGCTGCATAAACAATATAGCATGATCCTGAATTATTTTTGCATGATGCTGAATTGCGGGAGGATCATGCACTTTAAATGAGCATGATGACTATTATTTAAGCATGATGCTGTACTATTTGGTATGATTTCACGAATGCTACATAAATAACATAGCATGATGCTGAAATCAAGTCCGCGTACTGGAGGGTCATACATTTTATTTTAGCATGGTACTCTAATAATTAAGCATGATGCTATATTGTTTGGTATGATTTCATGAATGCTGCCTAAATAATTAAGCATAATGCCTGGATAATTAAGAACGATGCTTAAATAATTAACCATCATGCTATATTATTTAGGCATCATGCTACATTCTTTGAGCATCATGCTATATTATCTAACAGTATGCCTAATTCATGGATTTATAAGCCTGTCCGTACGTCATACCTGTGTTACAAAAATCACTCCATCAACTAGCATTGATATTGTTTGTGTATTTACGGTATATAAAACATTACAATTGTAATATATTTCTAATCACAGTGACACATGAATATGTACCGCGGGGAAATAACATAGCCAGAATGGCTGGCTACCTGTTATCTCCCGTTTCAAAAATATTTCACCGCTGCAACCGACTGTAAATGTTCATTTAGAGATTTTAGTGTTTTTCTTTCACGTGAAGTAACAATGGTGGGGGAAGGTGGGGTTGGTGGTGAGAAGGTTGATGTGTTTGGTGGATATCGGTACTTTCGTGCGTCTGCAGACTTGGCAGTAAGCCAAACTCATTTGTGGACGAGATAACCAGACAAGATAACGAAAGTAATCTAAGGTGCTCACAAGGCCTAAATTTGTTATCTATGCGTATCATATCACTTTTACATTTGGGATCATTTCTTGTATCCCCTGGCATTTCAAATTAGTAGCACAAGGATAAGGTCAAGTATAGCTCGTTTTTATATATCTAAGCTGCCCACATTTGGCGAACTTTATCCCGTACTTTGTTTGTCAAGTCAATTCATAGAGTAGAGTAGTGAACAAAGCAGGTGGCTACTGAGGTGATGGTCTAGTCAGCCCACTGATAGACATTAGGTCAACAAGACAATCACCTCAGTAGGTTCCAGTCTGACAATATGGGCAATATGGATTGTTACATTGGACATTAACTGGAAATGAAGTCGAAAGCTTTGATATTAATTTTTTTTCAAAACTGGATCCAATTATTAATGTTACGTAGTTCAGATTCCAGCTCGTTTCATATTTTGGGGAAGTTTAAGATGGGTAACTTATGCAGTTTATTTGGCGAAGATCGGTTGATAAATGCGATTTGAAGCAACTCAGCACTTTTGGGCTTCTAGAGTGCCCAATTTTTGGAGGGACAGGTACCTAAATTTGGTGGCAATCTTCATGAATCTATTTGTGCCACCACACAAAGCAGTTTATTTGGTGAAAATCGGTTGATAAATGCGATTTGGAGCAACACAGCATTTTTGGGCTCCTAGGGTACCCAATTTTGGGAGGGTCAGGTACCTAATTTTGGTGGCAATCTTCATGAATCTATTTGTGCCACCCCACAATGCAGTTTATTTGGCGAAAATCGGTTGATAAATACGATTTGAAGCAACTCAGCACATTTGGGCTCCTAGGGTGCCCAATTTTGGGAAGGTGAGGAACCTTATTTTGATGGAAATCTTCATGAATCTATTTGTGCCACCCCACAATGCAGTCTATTTGGCGAAAATCGGTTAATAAATACGATTTGGAGTAACTCAGCACTTTTGGGCTCCTAGGGTGCCCAATTTTGGGAGGGTGAGGTACCTAATTTTGGTGGCAATCTTCATGAACCTATATATGCCACCCCAGAATGCAGTTTATTTTGGCGAAATCGGTTGATAAATACGATTTGAAGCAACTCAGCACTTTTGGGCTCCTAGGGTGCCCAATTTTGGGAGGGTGAGAAACCTTATTCTGGTGGCAATCTTCATGAATCTATTTGTGCCACCCCATAATGCAGTCTATTTGGCAAAAATCGGTTGATAAATATGATTTCGAGCAACTCAGCACTTTTGGGCTCCTAGGGTGCCCAGTTTTTGGAGCGTGAGGTACCTAATTTTGGTGGCAATCTTCATGAATCTATTTGTGCCACCCCACAATGCAGTTTACTTGGCGAAAATCGGTTGATAAATTCGATTTTGAGCAACTCAGCACGTTTGGGCTCCTAGGGTGCCCAATTTTGGGAGGGTGAGGTACCTAATTTTGGTGGCAATCTTCATGAAAATATTTGTGCCACCCTACAATGCAGTTTATTTGGCGAAAATCGGTTGGTGGCGAATGTCGAATAAGGAACCGGGAATAAGTAACGGTTGTCACGTTCGTGAAAATTTGCTCATTCACCTAATATTTAATTTGAGTGGTTGTTAATAATTGAATAACAAACAAAACAAGAGATATGTGAAAAAGTGTGAAGGCACGACAGATATGAAAAGACAGTAGGTAAAAGGTAAAGCCATTCAACCTGCACAGTGGAGAAAGTATCCCTGGTCTAACATAGCGGTATAATTCGTCCAGGAAGCTGACCAAAGTGAACCTACCTAACACCGTCCAAAGGACGTTGCATCCTCTTAGTAAGGCGATGCATGTGTGTATGATACTGGATCCGGCTCGATTAGGCTATATCTTTGTCATCCATATTTGAATGGCTTTCTTGAAGAAAGGTGATTAAATGTGATTCTTCCGAACAAATATGAAAAATGAAATTTAGTATATTATTAAAAATCTTTTGTGGGATGGGGCCGGGGATGGGGGAGGGTGGGTGGCGGTGGGGCCGGGTTAAGAGAAAGACTCCTTCCTTGTATCGCGGCAAGTCTGGCAGTGCTTGTTATTGCAGAACAGTTACATTCACATTCACAGTACAGTCGCCATTGGATGGCACTTTTCCACATGTCCACAGTGGGCGCCCACTGGTTTTCCACAGAAATCAGTTTGATACCAATTTCTGTGGACATGCAGTTCTGTGGGCAAAAGCCTGTGGACTTCTGTGGAAAAGATTACTGAACGATGATAATGCCGGACGGCAGTGTCCACATAATTAATCCGAAACACGTCTGCCCACAGAAATGTAATTTTCAACACGTCTTGATAGAATAGGACTCTGTTTACAAATATTTATTTCTTTATCATTTCAATTTGCAAGCACGGGTATATGGTCATTTTTGTATTTACAAAAAGTAAAAAATTTATAACTTGTCAAAATTACGTCACATTTTCTCAATCTGAAAAGTAAATCGCACAACCCACACTGTGAAAATAAGACATACAGTGACAAACCCATGTCGATTGCGAACGAGTGCTTTGAAAAAAATGTGTACAAAACGAACAAAATAGTTGAAAATAAGAGTACACCTGGGAATATCGATGATATGCAATTATGTATTGATATGATCTTCCTGTTAAACCGAATCTGATTTGACAACTCAAAGATCGGGTGGGAAGGCGAACATTCGGCTTTTAGAATTTTCGGCCAGGAATATTCGGACAAAGGAACCACAGCCCGGGAAAATTAGCGCCCAGTACTCAGGCCCATTTATTTATTTATTTATTTATTTGTGTTTAATGTCATTTATTTATGCAGAAAGAGGCCAATCAGGACAGCACCCCCAGTCCTTGAACATTTTTCGGATTCTGATAATAATTTAAAAAATTATTCGGGCAAATTAGTAAAATTGCGCCTCCATGCACTTTGTGTGGCATACAGGTACATGTGTTCGATTGAAGCGTACCACTGTTCTGGACATCCAGTATCTTGACACCAGACAACTCGTAGTTGAAACTGTTCTACCCAGTTTTAAACAACTCGTAGTTTATTCCTGCAACCTGGGCTTAAAAAAGAGACCTGTGAACAAGTCATCAACATCACAATTGGGATTTATTTTCACAAAGGTAGGCACATATTAATTTCGTACAATAAAAATGCATCGCCAAATTAATTTCGTTTTTTTTAACCTCACCCTATCGATAAATTACTTCGGAATTATTCACTAAAAAGTGCAATATGAAAGTCGCACTTTTTAGTGGATAATTTCGGAGTAATTCTGAGAGTTCCGCTTACTATAAAAATGCTTCTTCAAATTAATTTCGTTTTTTTTTAACCTCACCCTATCGACAAATTACTTCGGAATTATTCACAAAAAAGTGCAATATGAAAGTTGCACTTTTTAGTGGATAATTTAGGAGTAATTCTGATAGTTCAGCGTACAATAAAAATGCATCGTCAAATTGATATCGTATTTTTTAAGCCTGGCCCTATCGATAAATTATTTCGGAATTATTCACTAAAAAGTGCAATATGAAAGTCGCACTTTTTACTTTCGTTTTTTTTTAACCTGACCCTATCGATAAATTACTTCGGAATTATTCACTATTGACGACATTTTTATGCTCTTGGTTGTTATTATTTTTCTGCAACATTGTTTGTTATTCATCAATGATTAAATTAATTAACTTGATTGACTTTTGTTGATCGGCAATTAATGGTACTCTTGTGTTTATTATTTATGACCTGCTATAATCCTTCTGAAGTAGTTTTACAGAAGTTAGTGGCACATGTATACTATATACAGCAGCGTTTGATAGGATTAAAAACTTCAAACGACTTGTGTTCACGAGACTAATTTATCTATCTTGTCTTACGCCGCGCCACTGTTCGTCTCTTTGAAAACCTTTATTGTCACCGACACCCACCATGTCTTGCCCTTTCAACGCAGACCACTGGGCCTAACTTTTATTAATATCGACGGGGGTAGGGTTAAAAAACAACATCAGGTATTGGTAAGCGAATTCTCGAGAGGTGCTTCCCCCACCTGTAACGGACCAACCCCCGTGGGGATCTCGGGAGGTGAAGCAGTGCTTGTTCACTGTGGTAAACAAGCCCTGCTTTACTGGTGGATTATGACCCAGTAACCAATGCTTGGGGTAGAAGGAATGACAGAGAAAAACCCTTGTCATTTTTGCAACAAAGGAGAAAAGCCCTGGTCCATTTTCTCAAGGGGTGGAGAAAAGGCCTAGTTGAATTTTTTTTTACTATTTTATCAATTTCCTTTGGTTAATAAATAAATTCTAGAATAACTAAACAGTTTCAATTTAGGTCTCAAAAACAAAGCTTGTGGCCCCTCATTCGAACGAGCTTATCAAGCTCCTCCCAATATGGGGTCATAAGCTGTTTTTCAGACAAAAAATGAAAATCTTTAGTTATTCTAGAATTTGTTTATTGTTGTCTAAATGGATATTTTTGTTCTAAGTGGTTGCCACTAGGAGTTAACAGGGTCTAAGAAACAAACAAATCGTAACTTCATCCATTATTTATTTTTAAAGCACAGAATAGCAGTTACAAAAGGATAGTCAACATGAATAAAAATGAAAAAATAATAACAAACAGTTCAGTAGTATACAAGTACTGTCAATTAGCACATATCCATATGACATGACCATGTTTGTTGTTTCTCTCTCTCTCTCTCTCTCTCTCTCTCTCTCTCTCTCTATCTTCTCTCTCTCTCTCTCTCTCTCTCTCTCTCTCTCTCTCTCTCTCTCTTTAAAAGGGAAGTAACTTTTTTGTGACACACTGAAATTTGAACATTTAAAATTTTATTAAAGGGAAATATATAACATGACTCTGTTGTCTCTCTCTCCCTCTCTCTCTCTAAAAGGGAAGTAACTTTTTTGTGACACATAGAAATTTGAACATTTAAAATTTTATTTAAGGACAATTGCCTCTTATCTGTTTAAATTACCCTTCAGTACTGTCAATGTTTGCATAACAATTACCAAATATAATTATAAACACAGCTCATTGTGTTTAGAAATTCAAAAATATTATCAAAACATCCCTCTGCTGTTCACTTGTCTTCGACTACCACCTGTCCATGTTTGTAAATTAGTTAATGTTATTGTTGTAAACATATGAGCCAAGCCAAAGTGTATTGCAGCTATTACCTAAATTGAAATAAAAGTGAATGAAAATTAAATGTTTTATTAATTTAAAAATAAAAATTACACAAAGAATGAAAAAACTAGACATAAAAGGTGATTACTGTATAAAAAACAGGCAAAACAGTAAATAAAGAAGAAAAAAAAGAATAAAGTATGTGATTTCATATGAAAAATAATGAATAAAAAAATAACAGAAAAAAATATGAAAAAAAATTGGAATCAGGGCTTTTCTCCTTAAGCCTTTTCTCCACCAGGGCTTTTCTCCACCAGGGCTTTTTTTCGTTCACCGGTAGAAGAGGCAACATGGGTATAAATGATTGGGTAAACTTCTCGTCAAAGGAGCTCTCGGCGTTCCCCCTATTTTTCCATAGAGATGCGTTGCACATTGTGGATATACAATCCATTTTCATTATCTCGGGTGCGAGGAAATCTTTTGAAAAATTTAAAAGTTTCTCCGGAAACCCCACCAATCCCTTCCCGATCTCTACCACGCCGTTAAAAATTCTGGATCCACCATTGCCTACATGATTTCGAAATATTCAGATCGGAGGCCGTTTTGAGTCGGAGCACAACAGTCAATTAGGGGGAGGGGGCTGATACACATCCCAAGAAAAAAAAGTTTTGTTTTTCTGAAATTATACTCTCAACTCTTGATTCGAATTCGAAGACAGCCGGTAACTGTCGCGAAAACGAACCGGAACTTTGCGGAATCGGAAGATAAAAATGACGCCGTGAGGGGGAACTGGAGAGGCCTTATTTGGTGACGATAAATTCATAATTGGTGGAAATATCCCTCCCTTTATATTTAACCCTTTTCCTAACGTAATGGCCAAAACCGACCAGCGCTATACACGAAAATCGCCATTCAATCTATTTTATATTTTCACTTTTTGCTTCCAAAACATAGGTTATGACCCCTCATTCGAACGAGCGCGTCACGCTCGTTCCAATGAGGGGTCATAACCTATGTTTTGGAAGCAAAAAATGAAATTTTTTAGTTACACAAGAATTTTTTTCACGAGTGTCGTCTACTCCTAGCGTTAGGTAAAGGGTTAACAAGTGGCAAACAGATGAGTAGATAAATATCACATGGTCCACAAGCTTTTTAGTTTCTACATTTTCGTCAGTTGGATTATCCCGGGAATTTGTCATGACAGGGCAGAGCAGAAACTAGTCTGATATTTTGACCTCGTTCCGATGTTGACAGATTTTTTTTCTTATTGCTGTCGAGTAGAAAAATTACGTAACATAAATATTATAGTAGTGTAATAAAAACTCAGATCACGTGGACTCCACGGGAATTGCCGTGTTAGTTATTAATTCCGTGGGAAAGTAGGTAGCATGCCCACGGTCTAGAAAAATCTCTGTCCACAGAAATTTCTGTGGGCAGTTGAAAGGTAATTTGCCCACAGTTTTCCACAATCACTGTGGACATGTTGAAAAGTGTCCGCCCATTGCGACTATACTGTAAGTATCGTTACGCCTACTTGGGGAATTGCAGAGGTTTGTGCTCATTGGCACATGCGCCACCCTTATAAACATGTAAGTGCGAACGCTCACTGTGTATTCATTCATATAACTTGAAGACAGTTATCCGGGGGCATGGGGGCATTGCAGTAACCGGTTATCGGCAGATCACCAAAGTTAAGCAACGTCGAGACCGGTTAGTCCTCGGATGGGTGACCGTCTGAGCGATCTATTCTGACTCCCGCGTTGTGTCCTTGGGCAAGGCACTTCACCCCGATTGTCCACATAGGGGCACGATAACGCCGTGCATTAAGGCGTATTGTACATCGATGTGCGCATGTCTTCAACCAATCTAACCCTGCCTGTACTGCAGCGCGGAGTTACGATGTTGGAGAGCTGGCAGCTGCTCGTCGATGGTCGGTGGTTCTCTTCGGGTACTCCGGCTTCCTCCACCCACAAAACTGTCACCGACACAATATGATTCTGGATGTTAAAATGTCGTTAAACCGTAATAAAAAACGAAGAAGCTGTCCTGTCTTATCTTATCTTATCTTATCTTATAGAGAGGTGAGTCGCGATTTCATAAATAAAATATTGTGAAGTCAACGCAATCACGAAAACAAAAACTATCATATCCAATTAATTGATCTGGCATCTCTTTTCCGATGGGTGAGATTCAATACTGCTGCTGCGGGGAGAAGCGCGAAAAAAATTTTTTTACCTGATCGCGACCCGATCGTAATAGTCTGCCCTCATTTGTGGCCACGGTACAGTACGTACAAGTACTGTGAAAACAAATGCAGAGAGGTTCGACTGGATCGAAACTCAGTAATGCTATTATCGTTTTCGGGTTTCTTTCGACTCGGACATGATTTTCGTAATATTTTATCTCTGAAATCTTAACCCTTTGAACTCAAGAGTCCCATTTTCCTGTCCAGGAACATATGTCATAACTGCATTAAGTATGATGGATGTTAAGTGAGTGTGTGGGCAGAGCAATTAATATTTTAATTAATTAATTAAAAAAAATAATTGGTCTGCCCCCAAATAATGCATATGAACTCTTCCAATTACTATCATTGAACTGACATGAAAGATACCACCAGGGTTCAAAGAGTTAACACGCCAGCAAACAGATCGCTATCCGATCAAAGAGAAGACCGCTTTAGAGATCACAGCACTGTATATATTGTTGTGGTATTATGTGTTCACTACCCACATCGTGCAGCTGTGTACATTTCCTGGCAACTGAGTGTTATTACCACTGTATTATTTAAAATAATGCCCGGCTATTGTTAAAATAATGAACGCTTAATGTTAAATTAATACACGTTTATTGTTCACGGGTGTCTTCTGTTCAGATAACAGCAAAGGTTGAAATAATGGGAGATACGAGTAGTGGGTTTTAATTCCATAAATATTTGTTCTGTCTGTTCATTCTGGTTCGCAAAATTTCATTTTTTCCTTGCCAGGAAAGAGAAGTTTGTCTGGCTATTGAATATTTGTTCAATGTTTGGAATGGAATCGATGGAATCTGTCGACCATTCTAGAACTTTGTAACCAGCTGCTTCTATCATTGTTCTTCTATCATCTACGGTGACTGATGTATTAGACTGAAGGTTTGCTCGATATGTCTGTTGGTTCACGCTATAGAACGATGCATCGTCATCAAAGTACAAAAAGAATCCACCTGGTTTCAAAAGATTTGACAAGTTAATGAAGACTTCTTTAAGGTGTTGAACATCGATAACCACTTCATCTATGCAGTATGGTGCTGCTACGAGATCAAATTGTTGTAACTGTAATGGACTGATTGGATTACACTGTAAAATATCACAATGCAGTATAGACCTAAGCTTGTTTCTCAGGGAATTCTCGATGTCTTCAGCTGAGGATCTGGAATGATATTTGCATATGCATTTAGTATGCATGCGACGAATATAAAATGTGATCAGCGCTGTTAGAAACGGTTGAGATATTGAAATTAATCAAGATGACGTATCGATGGGAAAATATAGATCATAGGTGTCAAAAAGTCTGCAGTTACTCGACAGTTTATAGGCCGTAAAAACCAGCATGGCTCGTGACATGTGCTGAAACCCTGTAATACATACACACCTAAATGACAACACACTGTCGCCATCTCACATACCACCTACGACCAATCACAACCCCAAATGGTCTCATACACCTACCTCAAACCATGCACACACCTACAAAAAACATACACACTCGTATATAGACAGACAGACACACACCCCCATATGGTGTGCAATGGCCCAGTGGATTAGGTGTTGGGCCCCTGAATGCCAGGCGGGGTTGCCGACGGTTCGATTACCTCCTGGGGATCAGACATCAACATTACATATTCCTCAGTAGGTGTGTATTGGGAGTCCTGGACCACAAATAATCATGTGGTCCAGAAACTTTTGTGGTCCAGAAAATTTAGTTATTTTTGGAAAAACCCAAATTTCACTGGTAAAAAAATTGATTTTCTTGGAAAATATTAGGTTTTTTCCAAAAATAATTAAATTTTTCCTGAAAACCCTGGGGTTTTCCCGGAAAATGTTTAAAATTCGAACATTTCTGGACCACTTTTGACGTAATTTGTTGAAAATGTCTGAAAATTCACCAATTTCAAAAAGTGACGTTTCATAAATTTAACACTGAGACTCTCGCAAAAAAATTCACTTTTTCACAGATGTAAAATGGACTCGGCGATCGGTGCGAATTTGTTCGACATGCCCGGAATGGGATTTTGCACGATTTTGAACGGAGACAGATTAGCACCGAGATTTCTGTTGAGAAAAATTCCGAAAAGACAGTGTTTTTTTTTGGAATTGCGGGTTGGAAAAAATATGTGATTGAACGTCGATTCCCATAGGAAAAAACAATTCGATTCAACCATCGAATTCGTAAATTGGCCCAGTAAAACTCGACCGTTTGAGATCGAGCATATGAGTCTAAGAATTGTTAGATTAGTTGGACGACGGTGACGATCTGGGGGATTGGGCGAGGAGGATCGCGATTGAAAAAAATGTATGTAATATTTTATTATTATGACAAGTTGTGAGACGAGTGATAAAAAAAATTGACCATTTAAAAAAATAAAAATTGTAGGCGCGACCATTACGTGCTTGTTTTTGTCATTAAAGAAAAAAACTGTAAAAAGTTTTTATTTTATTTTTTTACATATATATAAAAAGGAGAAAAAACGAAAAAATATTTTTACAATTAATAATTATTATCATTTAATAAAAACACAAAAGTTAATATTTTTTATAAAAAAATTCAACAAAACGACGACAAAAAAAGCAATAATCAGTCATGAAATTCTCCACAGGTGGAGGTATAAACGATTAGTTTGGATTCGATGTACCTAATTGTCTTAATTTTTTTTGTGTTAAATGTTTTTTGTGTTAAAAAAATTGATTTTCATTTAAAAAAATATTGATGTTTTTCTTTAAAAAAAATATATATATATATTAAAATAAGAAGTTTAAAATTTACAAAAAATTTTTTTTTAAAAAAACCTAAAATATTAGAAATTAAATAAAAAGTTTTATTATAAAAAAAATGCCAAAAACAAAAACGTCTATCGTGGAAAAGTTATATTCGTCTACCATACGTGAATTGAAAAAGTACTGTAGAAATCTAAGAATTAAAAATTACAGCTGTTACAGAACCAAAGGAGAATTGATTGGAGTCGTGCATGAGAAGACCTGTGATCTAACACTGGTGAAATTTCAAGCCAAAGTACGTCAGTCATTGAATTTGAAAGGTGTTAAACACATGAAAAAGGAGGAATGCATCAGTCATTTACTTGATGGAAAGGGAGTGGACGATAGATCTATGGCAGTGACAGAAATTCGAATCATGAAAACAAATGAGAAGGCAGAAGTGACGAAACAACGTCGACAAACGACTGTGAAACCTAAGAAGAAGACTGTTAAATGAAAAGTGGACCCGTAGGTTTCGAAAGAGAATGAAAAAATAAATGAAAAGCAATGCGGTTCGAGTTGACGTTTCATTAAAAAAAACGTTTGGTGAAGTCTTGAGAGCGCAGGATGAAAAAAGGGACTCGATTCGATGAAGGAAATCTTATTCAAAGCGTTATAGAAATCGTTGATTCTGATAGAACGAGATGTCGCCATTAAAGGATATTTTACTAAAAAGTTTTGATGCGATACCCGGTCTCGCAAATCTCGATCCCGAATCGTTCATGGAATGAGCGAAGGGTGGAGTGTTGGATGTATTTCAAAAACATCTGTATAAGGGTCTAAAAATAAAAAATGATCTTGCATTGTCTAATGAAAATGGTCGACGCGAACACGGGTGAGAGCGTGGTGGAAGATGTCTATTTCCAATCTCTAACTGAGACTGTGTTTAGAGACGACGAATTATCTGATGTTTACGAAGTGATGAAAGACAAGATGTTGGAATCTATGGCTCATTATCATATCAAGGGAAGTGGTTGGACGTTCAAGAAGGTATTGAATCTCTAGATTCACGTGGACAAACGCGATCCTTTGAGAACGTCTTCCTATATAAAATTGCCTCATTTCGTATCTAATAAACATGCTGTGATTAACCAGAAAAAAGATGATAGCGAGTGTTGCAAATGGGCGATCATATTCTGCCTTATATCGTAGAACAGCATATTGACAGAGCTTCCAAGTATGTTGAGACTGATAAAAATTTCGATTGGATGGGAGCGCCTTTCCCGACACGGTTGGAAGAAATTCCACTGTGGCCGTGAACATCTTGGGATGCGAGGAAGGCTATAAAAAACGAATAGTCTATCCTCTCAGACTGACTTCGCACAAAGAGAGAGACAAGATTGTTAATTTGTTATTAATTTCCTAGGGTGACAATCAACAGTAATGCTGGATTAAAAATATGAGCAAATTGATATTGAAGCAGACTACTAAACATAATGGCAAGAGATTTTTCTTTCTCAACTGCATGAATTCGTTCCGCCATCAAGAATCGTTGAGGCATCATCAGGAATATTGCAATGAAAAGCCAAGCGGTGCCATCAAAATGCCCAAACCTAACACTTAATGGACTTTCGCAACGACAATAGAAGAATAGAACCGCCATTCGTCATCTATGCCGATTTCGAATGATTCACCACAAAAATGAATTCTTGCCAGCCCAACGAGCGTAGGAGTTACGCCGAAAAATATCACAGAAGCATGTACCTTCGGGCTATTGTTATTACATGAAATGTTCTTTTGAAGATCGAGAATCATCATGTCCATTCATCTACACTAAACGTTCGGAATGCGACGAAGTGGCAAAAAAATTCGTGGAAGAGTTAGAATCGAAAATTCAAGAATTATTCGAAACATTTAAAAAAAATCCAAAGACATGATCATCACACCAGAGCAACGGCAAGAATACAAGGAAACCACTGAATGTCACATCTGTAGACAAACATTCGATAACGAGTCTGAAAATAATAAAAGAGTTAGAGATCAAGATCACTACACGGGTCTGTTTCATGGAGCTGTTCACAACAAATGTAATTTAACCCTTTACCTAACATGAAAAGCAGATGACACTTGCAAAAAAAATTCTTGAATAACTAAAGTTTTTCATTTTTTGTCTCAAAAACATAGGTTATGACCCCTCGTTGGAACGAGCTCGACGAGCTCGTTCCAACGAGGGGTCATAACCTATGTTTTTGAGACAAAAAATGAAAATATTTTGAAAATTAATTGGCGATTTTTGAGAATAGCGCTGGCCGGTTTTGGCAGTTACGTTGGGTAAAGGGTTAAGATTTTGAGACGCTCAATTCTATCCGGTGATATCTCACAATCTCTCGGGCTATGACAGTCACCTGTTCATGAAAAATATGGGTGTCAGCGAGGGGAAGTTGAGCAGCATCACGCAAAGCGACGAAAAATACATTACCTTCACTAAATGGAAGGCTGTTGATAAAAAGATATTCGTCGATGGATCATCTCAGAAAACAATTCCCATCCATAGAGAGATACAAATTCATGTTGGCCAGTCTGGAAAAATTAGTCGACAGTTCGAATAGGGAGAAATTTAAAATCACGAGTAAACATTTTGATCATCGACGGCAATTGGTGGACATCATGTTGAGAAAAGGCGTCTACCCTTATGATTACATGAGTGATCTCAAGAAATTCGATGATGTCGCTCTACCTCCTAAAGAAGATTTTTATTCGAAATTATACCAGTCCGTCCCACATTTCCGACGATCATTACGAACACACGCAAAAAGTGTGGAGATTATTTGACATGAAATCCATGAGAGATTATCACGACCTCTATCTGAAAACCGATGTGCTTCTCTTGGCTGACGTGTTCGAAAATTTTCGACGAGTGTGTTGTCGACATTACAAACTAGATCTGGCTTGGTATATAACGGCACCCGGACTTGCCTGTATGCTCTTTTGAAGTCGACTGAAGTTCGATTGGAATTATTAACGGACGTCGACATGTTGCTCATGTTTGAAAAGGACATGTGGGGTGGCGTCTCTATGATTTCCACCAGATATGCTAAAGCTAGTAGTTCTCACATGGGAAAAGACTTTGAGTTGGAAAAAACGAGTAAATACATACAGTATTGAGATGCTAATAATTTGTACAGTTGGGACAAGAGTCATCCTTTACCAATTAGAAATTACAAATGGATCGAAACAGAAGAAAAACAAAAATGGACAAACTATCCTTGTATTCTAAAAGTCGATTTGGACTATCCGGGAACGTTACACGATGTACACAATGATTATCCGCTGGCTACTGAACGAATAGATGTAAACGGCATAAAAAAAACTTGTTCCCAATTTAGATCGCAAACGCAAGTACGTGGTCTATTGCGAAAATCTGAAATGTTACATCGATCGTGGGATGAGATTAATTGATGTGCATCGAATCATTCGATTCGACGAGGAGCCTGGATTTAATGTACGAGGATGAAAAAATACATCGATCTCAACACGAATTTAAGAATGCAGGCTAAGAGCAACTTTGGAAAAGATTTCTTCAAACTCATGAACAATTGCGTGTCCGGAAAATCTATGGAAAACATTAGGAATAGAACCAGCGTTCAACTCTTCACGTCTGAAGAGAGGTCTAGAAAATTAATCTCGAAACCCGATTATCAACATTGAATTATATTCGATGAAAATCTTGTGGCTGTGCACATGCAAAAGACGCATCTGGAGTTTGACAAACCCTGTTATCTAGGAGCGGTCATCTTAGGTGTCAGCAAGCAGTTGATGTACGAGTTTCACTACGATTACTTCAAAGCGAAATTCGCTTATCTCCTCGATGGTGAAGAGATCAAGAGATGTAAAAGTGTTCAAGCATGTGTGATGAATAAAAACATGACCTTCGACGAGTATAACAAGTGTCTTTTCGAAGGTTTGACGGTGTATAAAAAGATGACTGCGATTCAAAGTGAAAAGCATGAGATGTACACCAACGAAATCAGTGAGATTGCGTTGACAGCTGACGATGATAAGAGAATTATATGTGAGGATAAAATACACACTTTTGCACTCAGACATTATTATTCCGTGATAATTCAACAAAATCCAGAGGATGAATGTAGTATGGCAATACCGGGTCTTGACCTGCTTCGCTGCATGCAATTGAATCGGCAAACAGGAAGTGGCTGCACGGCAGATCTGAAAATTGCATACACGATACAACTGATCATTATCAGGCTCCAGATGAAATATAAAATCAATCCCTTGCATAGTAGCCGAGAAAAGTTTGACGAAAAATTTCAATGTTCAGTGGGTACAGTAAAATTTCAAAGTATCGGCAAACAGAAAGTGGCTGCACGGCAGATCTGAAAATTGCTTACATGATACAACTCATCATTATGAAGCAGCAGACCAAATATAAAATCAATCCCTTGCATAGAAGCCGAAAAAACCTTGACGGGAAATTTCAATGTTCAGTGGGTACAGTAAAATTTCAAAGTATCGGCAAACAGGAAGTGGCTGCACGGCAGATCTGAAAATTGCTTACACGATACAACTCATCATTATAAAACAGCAGACCAAATATAAAATCATTTCCTTTCATAGAAGCCAAGAAAACTTTGACGGAAAAAGTGTTTTGGACGGACTGACGGACGGACGGACGGACGGACGGGCGGACGGACGGACTGACGGACGGAGTCGAGCGGTTACTAGACCTGCTCTGCCGCTGGCGACGCAGGTAAAAATAAAAGAATAAAAAATAAATAATAAAAAAAAAAAACATTTATGAATAAGAAGAAAATAAAACTCATATACGTAGAAGGTGTCGTCTTACCCAACAAACCCCTATACAACATTGATCTGTCGAAGGTGGCAAAAGATTTAAAAATCAAACATTTTCGAGGTGTGTTTTCTAGAGATGCCTTACCAAGGAGAAAAGACGATTCAGAATGTGGAATTTTAAATCTGGGTGATATCGGAGGTGAGGGCATGCATTAGGTCGCGTGGTTTTCAAACCAGAACAAAAATTATTATTTCGATAGCTATGGAATCTCACCGCCGATAGAAATAAGAAACTATTTAACATCAGTTATTTGCAATAACGAACGAGTGCAAGTGCCGGATCGAGTGTTTTGCGATCACCTGTGTCTCTACATTCTCAAGAGATGGTGGGAAGGAGATCACTTTAAGGATATTCTCAACGAATTACATTAAAGGAGGAGAAAAAAAAATTATATAGATAGATATATAAATAAAGAATATATATAAAAAAAATAAAGTTATAATTAGAATAAAAACAAAAGAATTAAATAATAACAAAACAAAACAAAACAAACATGACAGTTGGTAAATGTGGTCACGCTGATGATAATAAAGGTCCCTCTAGAAAGAGAAGAAAAATGGTAGACGTTGTTGGTGGCGGTGGTGACATTGCCAACTTGGACGAACGATACGTCCGGAGATACGAACCTCGAGAACAACCTTTAAATTTAAACAATAAGAAAATCTACAATCTTCCCGAGCCGATCGATCTGTCAAATGCTGCGACTAACAAATACGTCAATAGAGGAGACGAAAATTTCCGGCAGATGATGAGAGATAATTACATGAATAAAGACATGACGGACGATCTCAACTTGAAATCTAAATGAGTGGTGAATGTAGCGGATCTTAGAATTTGACAGATGCCGCCACTAAAAGATATACACATGACGCTCACGCGAGATTCAGTAAACATCTGAGAGATCACTACATTCCTAAAGTGATGCAGTCGGAACTGAGTGCGAATTCTAACAAGATAATTAAAATGCCCGTTCCCACGAATCGCAATGATTCGGTGACTAAACGATACGTAGACTTGGAACTGAGAAAGAATAATGTTGATGAGTTATCTGAACAAAAAATCTGGAGGAACCATTTCGGTCAGCATCGACCTGAAGGGTTACAATCTCTTCGGTCTCGATGACGAACTGGAATTCGCTTCCAGCGTGGTCAGCAGACAGTACTTGGACAAACATACAGTTTGGAGAAAGGGTGATATCATGGAAGGCAAACTGGACATGGTAGGATCTGCACTCACGAATCTGCCGGATCCCGTGGACATGTTGGATGCCTGCACTCTGATATCCGTCGTGGAAAAGATAAAGTACGACAGACAATTGATCACCATTTGGGCCGAGGAGAGTGGTGCATTAGAAGCGGAAAAAGCCGAATGGTCCTTCGGAAATGGAGGTAACCGACTGCTGCACGGTCTGATAGGATATCCCATGCCGCTGGGAGGCAAGATTATTCAAATGAGTCTGACTTCTACAGACCTGAGCAATAGATCGATCGTCAAGCTCGTGGTGAACGGTGTGGAAACCGATAAGAGGTACAGCATTGAAAAGATGAAGGATCAACACTCGAACACTATCATCTTTAGTAACCTCTCAAGGTGCAGATGGGGATAGGATCAATTTCAAGATGAAAACCAATAATCCCGAAGTCGCCACTTCAGTGGTCTCTCTGTTGATCGAACTCGATCCTTCGAACAAACAGTGAAAACAAAAAAAAAAGATTAGAATATATATAATCACTTTTGTGATGTAGGGGAGACAACTCAAAAAAAAAAATAATTGGATTTTGAGAGATTGAATATTCAATTTCTCAAAATCCAGTTATACTATTTTTTTTTTTTTTGGTGTTTTTAATTATTTTATTCATTACTTTTTTTGGTATTTTAATTTTTTTTTTAATTATATTATTTTTTTAATCGAATGATGGATATTTTTGTCCGTCTTATTCTAATCTAATTCTCTATCCGACAGGACTAGGGTGAAAGCCTCGATTCTCTTTGGTACATTCCTGTCAAATTGCATCTTGATCTAAATGTCTAAGACACCACTCTTGAGTTATCCGCTCTGTTTACTAACGTCGAATACGAACAGGGGATACATCGATTTGTATTCGGTGGGAGTGAAGTTAGGATTACTCATCAATTCGTCCAGTCGATGATATTTCTTTCTGAAATCGGCGGCATTGCTGTATAGCCTGCATACATCGTTCTTATCAAAAGAGGTGTTATAATCGATGGCTGGATATCTCGTGGCGTTTAGAAATACCTTCATGTTTCTCAAGTAACAATGATCGAACAGGGAAGGATTTTTCTCTTGAGACCCATCCCTATCAGTCTGAAATGTCACTACGATGAATAGTGGCCTTTCCGAAGCAGATTTCATGGTCAGTCTCCAGTTGAAGTGATTGGTGGACGATGGAATACTAGCTGCATTGCACTGTCTCATTCTAAATCCCATCGGTCATTTACTCTTCGATTCTATGATCTTGTAGAGATGTACTTTCTCCGCGACTGAAGGCAGCACATGTGGAACAAACCAAGATATCCTGTTCAGATGTATCTTACCCGCATTGGTTGCAGTGAGTCTCATGATGGCTTCGTCGTTTCCTTTTCGAATCAACGTCAGATTGTGTTTGAATCTGTAGAGAATCTTATTGTAATCTTCTGCGAATCCGAATATGTATTTCAGAGGTATCCTGAACAAAAACGTTCCTCTGGGTCTCGACGTCTTGAAGACGTAGTCGAATCTCATGGCGGCACCGGCATTAGCTACGCTCATGTCTGCGACAGTGTCATTCACCCACAATTGATTGCATCCTTTAGTTTAGATTTCGAAAAATCGTCCGGATACATCAAGAATCGGTAGATCTTGCTGGCTTGCCCGGGATGAAACACGGATTCTATCCCTTGTCCCGAGAGATGTATTTAATATTACTGAGCAGATGCATCATGCCATTATTGGCTAGAGTGACTACATCTTCATCAGCATAATCGCTTCGGTCTTCCTTGGTGAGACGTGACTGTATCACTATGTAACTTTCGCTGGTCTTGAGTCTCAACATTGATTCTTATCTCACTGGCATTGTTCAGACTGGTTCCAGTCACGGGTTCATACTCGTTAACTTTGTATTCTTGATTGCTTTCGTCTCTCAATAGACCTTCGGTTATATCTAATATATTCGTCATGTTTTTTTGTTTGTGTTAATTCGTTTGCTTTTTTTTCACTATAAATTGTTTTTTTTTTTTTTAATTATTATTTTCTTTTTTTTTTCTTTACTATATATGTGTAAAAAAAGTGAAGGGTTTTTTAAAACGCCATCTTCTGCAATTCTTGTTCGAAAAATGTTCCAATTACTTCTCTGCTGCCATCTTCATCATCCTTTAACCCTTCTATTTTTTAAGTCACTGGATCTGTGTAAAATATTATAACAATCTTAAAGATTTCCTCGGTCCATCAAGGAGTATAACCTTTCGTGAAGAGTGACTTATATGAAGTGATTCTCACTCGATCACCGACTGCAAATTTCGGTGGTCTAGACACCTTCTTGGTCTTAATCCTTTTGGGATAGAGATTCGCGAAGATGTGTTTTTCTTTTCGAGGATTGCTAGCTTCCAAGGGAATCATCTTGATCGATCTGTGTCACGTGTTGTTGTATTCTTCGTCCAGTTCGTCTAGGTCTAGGACGTCGATATATTTCTTGGTCTTATTGGCTGTGAAATACTTGTATATTTTTTCCTTCATGGATATATTCCAACATTCTATCACGTTAGCTTTCCCTTCATTTTCGACGGAATAGAGGTTGACCAATGGACGAATGTGACCATTGTAAAATTTCTTCCCCTTGTCCAACCACAATTTATTCGGTTTTCGAGAAGACGATGCGAACACGCTCTTCAGAGCCCTGTCCACGCAGGCTCCCAATTTATTCTTCAGAGGTCTCATCCATCCGTATTTCGAAAACACGTCGATGACCATCTGTATGTATTTAACGACCAGATCTGATCCAAACCCTCCACAAACACCCTTCTCCTTCGAAATTTACGTGTGACGGGTTTGTGTAGTTAGTTTGCCAATGCATTTGTTAATAACTTTTTCTGGACCTTTTTTTTTTATCACCCCATCCGAATCGACATTTGGTGCCGATCACTTTACCGACCAGCGAACGTTCGAGTCTCTCTCTCCTAGTGGGATTCGATATATTTTTCATATGCGTCAACATGTTTGTTTTTTTTTATCGCAGATTTGATTACGAGTCTCGACGTCGACGTCGGGATGTTTAGCTTAGCACAAATCGTGAACTTAAGTGGTCGAATTCACCCTATTAATGGGTTTGCTCCAAGATTTCGGCGTTAGATTTTGATTCAATCTCTTATTTAATTTCGTGCCGGGTCCTCTGAATTGATGTCCTGGCAGATGCATTTCGAAGGGTAGATTATTAATCATTTTATTCGTCAGGCCGGCACCGCATTTGACGAATTGCGTCTTGGTTGAACTGCAAATTTTACATGAAGCATGGAACTTTTATTTTTTGTCAGTACTTTTTTAACATTAACCTTACCGGTAACTCTCTTGCATTTGATGCAATACATTTGTTTATTTTTTTGTATATGTTTAATTATTTACTTTTTCATATTTTATTTTAAATTTATATATATAATTTTATTTTTTATTTTATATATATATTTTCTTTCAATCGATTGCTTCCGGAATCTTTTTGGGATCCAATAATTTACAAAACAATTGTCTCGCTTGTTCCCTACCTTTTTCCACGAGAGAATCTTTCATTTCGTCCTTGATTGACTCTTATATTCGCTTTCATGACTTCGTATTTTTGTTTTTCGTTCAATATGTCGAGGAATTCGCGGTCTGAAATCCTACCATCTTTCAATGCTAGGGAGATCTTATGCGATAGGCTGTCGATCTTTGCATCGGCTAAAACGCTGATATTTTCATGCTTCCTGACCTTTACAGATAATTTCTTAGCGTTTAAATTTCCGATTGTACTAACGAATCCGACAGTCAACGCCAATCCTTCTATGGCCAACATGACTGGAAGAGCAATGATGGCGCCCGATAATAGACTGATTCCGGCAACATTCCAGTCCATAGAGGCCGCGATGAGAGTCAAATCCACACCATTCACAATTTTTTATAATCTCGAATATTTCTTATTGAGCGAACGACGAGAATCTCTCTCTCGCATCAGGTACGATTGAATTCTATTGATTTGTTCAGTTCGATACCTCTGCCCCACGTCATCACTTTTTCCTTGTTCTTGCGGTGGTGGTGGTAGATAAGGTGCCGCGGGCTCGACGTTTCCATTTTCATTTTTTTATTTATTTATTTATTTATATCTATTTTTTTATGTATTTGCTTTTACTTTCATCCCTTATTATTTAACGAAAAAAATTTTTTTTTAGTGATCTCACCCCCTTTTCAACAAGAATTCCAAAACGCATCCTCTGTCTTTGGTGGCGAGACTTCGACGCGCTAACTTCAACTCTTCCAAATTAGTGGGTACGGGTTCTCCAACGCAAGACACGAATTGCTTCCAACATTCGATCACGTCATCGCGTCAGACATATTCCAATGCGGGCATGAAATACGTGGTGACGATGTCTTCCCATTTCATCGTAAGGCATGAATGATTAACGTGGCTAAAATCTTTCTCCTCCCGACAGCCGAGGCATCTTTCCTGCAAGATGCGAGGAAGTTGTTCGTTCACGCAGATTGCGTAAGCTCTGAACAGCGCCCTTCGAAGAAATCAATCTCTCAATTCCATGGAATCATTCGTTTTACTCATAATTATTAGAAATAATTTTTTTTTATAGTCTTATTATTTTTTTTCTATTATTTGTTTTCTTATTATTTTTTTTTCTTTTATATATTACGTTTTTTTTTATAATAACAAATTCTAGTCACCGCATCATCAACTGAATGAATGAATACTTCTCGTCTATTACGATAGCGCATATTATATGAAAGAGATGACATTTTTTTCGAAAGATGGCTTGTATGCTTTTCGTATTTCGATAAAACCATCATTTTTGTTATCACCATCGTCGTCGCTAGAATGATATGGGATCAGAAACCAACATTCAAAATTCCTCTAAAACATGATTGTGTCATTTGAAAACACACACAAGCCCGTGCCATTCTTCGTCTGAGGCCATCCACAGCACTTTCACCGTACTGTAGCCAACGCGTTCCACAATTTCATACTGCTGATGAAAGGAAGATGAACCAAGTAATCATGAGGACTTCATCTAAAAAGCTAGATTCCAGCCATCGTTTTTGACGGTATGCAATGGTCTAGTGGTTTAGGTTCTGGACTCCTGATTGTCAGGCGGTGTTGCCGAGGGTTCGAATTCGGGCGGAGGATCAGAAGCCAACATTCAAAATTACTCTAAAACATGATTGTGTCATTTGAAAACATACACACACACGCACACACACTGCATGTCTACGGGTCATCTTTTACTTCGTTCCAGGCATACATTATTGCACTTTCAGACTTGTCGGTCTTCACAGAACTCAAAGTAATTCTAGATTTCATGAAAAGGTTAGAAGGATATGTTTCCGTCAAGTAAAGCAAAGTACGAGAAAGGTTATATACGGATTTTTTAAAGTTTGTCCTAAAGCATTATTAACCAGTTGTTTTTAATTTCTGTAAGGTTTTTTTTTCCGTTTGACTTCCCTATCAATCTGTTATGTCAGAACCCTGTTTATGAGAGTTTCGTTTGTTTCATGGTCTGTGTGTAAATTTTCTTGTCCTTATGCCTGTACCCCGAAGGTCTTCGACAGACCTAACGTTTGTTTAAAATTGTTTTTCCCTGTACTGTTGGGATGACATTTTTCCATTTTAGGTCCGTGCAACTCCCAGATCCCGCACACATGTTACGGCGGTTTCTGAGCATTCGCGGGCGTGGATCAATTTTAGTTTCTTAACCCTTTACCCAACGTAACGGCCAAAACCGGCCAGCGCTATTCTCAAAAATCGACAATTAATTTTCATTATTTTTTTCATTTTTTGTCTCAAAAACATAGGTTATGACCCCTCGTTGGAACGAGCTCGTCGAGCTCGTTCCAACGAGGGGTCATAACCTATGTTTTTGAGACAAAAAATGAAAAAAATTAGTTATTCAAGAATTTTTTTTGCAAGTGTCGTCTGCTTTTCATGTTAGGTAAAGGGTTAACTGATTTTGATTAAAGGTCAACTGCTTTGTCGAAAGAAAAATCCACATTTTATGCATTATTTATTACTGATTCCGAATGAAAAAGAAAATATTCCACATTCATCCACAAAAAGTTGCAAACAGTAAAATTCATTTATATCTTATGACGCTTTAAAAACATAAATTAATCTAAGATATGTTTTGAGACGAGCATTAACTTTGTACCTAGAAACGTGCGAGATGATTGCTTTTTATTTAGGACCTGCACAAACTCTTATTGAGAAACATCCAATTCCGTCAGCTGCGGATCAATCACTGTCCGTCCCGTTCAACGACAGTGATACGGGCCATGATTTTAAGAGAAAGTCTCTCTCTGCGGTGGTCATTTAATTCCAAAATCGGAAACCTTATTTCACAACCATCCATCTCGTGGCATTTTCCGACTTGCATAACCCTTTACCTAACACTAAAAGCAGAAGCAGACGACACTTGCAAATAAAATTTCTTGAAGCATTAATTTTTTTAATTTTTGCGTAAAAAACATAGCTTATGACCCCTCGTTGGAACGAGCTCGTTGAGCTCGTTCCAATGAGGTCAAAGGCTATGTTTTTGTGACAAAAATGAAAAAGTAATAAAAAATGAATGATGAATTTTGGGAATACCGCTGACCGGTTTTTGCCGTTACGTTGGATAAAGGATTAAGTTTTTTGGTGTATTCGTATTGCATCTACCTCCACCTCCTTTGTCTGATATTTTCAGACTATTGGCATTTGAAGTTCGATATTCCGACTCCAATCCGTTGGCCTATTGTTTCTAATGTCCAAACAGATTTGGTTGCTTTGGGGTCTGGACATTTCAGCATTTTGTGTTTTGAGGCCTCAAATTTCCAACTTAAATTTTGTGATTGAAGGGGGTGGGGTATTCACAAACCTTTCATCGCAACATATCACCACATCCCTTCTAAAAATATTAAGAGGTATAGTATCACTTCACAAAATAGTAGATATTGGCTAACTGAAGCTAGAAGTATTGAAGCGGATGGTTGTCTTGTTGATGATGGAGTTGGTGTGGTTGGATGGGGAGGGTTAGGTGGCTACTTATTTCTAATGGTGTGAGTTTTGATTGGAATAGTTCTCGCTGAGATTAACAAAGTGATCCGGAACCGCCGTAACTGCCGTTTATACATATTTCCTTTTATTAATTTGTTTTGTGTATACACGTAACCTATATCAAGTGACAGGAACAGTACAGGTTGATTAGAAAGATTGTACAAACAGTTGAAGACGTATAGGTGCGTAACGTGGCGTCTGGGTACGCGGAATCAAGTTTCTAGATATAACGCGCGAAATCCTGACATCCGAAAAGATGTACCGAGGGGAACATTATTATAGACCTGAAGACCTGAATCTTGCATCTCTGTTAAGTCCTGTAATAAAGCTATAAAACAGCGAAATATGCTTTGTTCAACTACTCTCCTCTGGTGAGTGATCGATAGATGGCATTTTAATATCTGTATCCTAAAGTCTTTCACAAAATGTTGATAGAAACCGACGGACTACTTAACTATTCATACGCTGAAAGCCCCATCTAGAAGACACTAAAATACCAGTTGTTTTTTTTCACCCACTACAGTAGTACAACCGCAGTGGACTGTCACGTCCCACCGGTGGACAATATTTCCACGGACGCAATAATATTAGATTCCAAACACTAATTTTATAAATAATCATCAAAAAATTAATTAATGAAGCACCGGGTACAACTTTTGCTGCTGATAACTTTTATTACCTTGTAAACGTATGCGTTGACATCAGTAGTAGGAGATGTGGAGATCTTGCCTTATTGTGGGGGGCCTACGAAGTGACGTCATGTCACGTGACCCAGTGGCGCCATGTTGTGTTGTTATGGTAACCCGCGTGAGGGGTCATCTTGTGATATGCCGTGTTAGTGTGCATGCGCAGCGCGTGTTGCTAGGGTGATACGTGTTTCCGTCGACCATTTTGTACACTGGAGACCGCCATTTTGGTTTCTATGGTAGCACGTGGTTGCTATGTTACCCAAAGGCTTATAATAGGAAAAAGGGTTTGTTCGGAGGGTTTGTTCGATTGAATCGGAGTATCACGAATTACCACAAACAACCCAACAAGTTTTACTATTTCGAATTCTTTCAGAATTCTCTTGTTATGTCCATATGTGCAATAGTTTTCGTCCACCTTACCATGTTCCGTTGCCCTGGAGTATACTCCAATAGTGTAGAAGAGCCCTTCAGTTGGAACAATTTTAGCTTTTTGGTAATATTTTTAGCTTTTCTGGTGTGTTCTTGTTAGTTCTGACCCTATTCCGTGTACTCTTGTGTCATTTATCTAGATCACCTAAGCAGTTCGCTTTACTGGCGCTAACTAACCAATAAGATTGCTTGATTTCCCATAATCTGTAAGCAGGATTATCTCCCTTCTGTATAACAAACGCATTCCCAAGGCCAATAAGCTATCGAGCAGTTACTGAAAAGTCATTGCTCGAACGACTCGAAGTCGATCGAGCAAATGAGCTAACGAGTAATTGCTCATTCGAGTGACTCGCATATACCACTCTTTGACTCATTTCGGAAAAAAGGGATTCTGCTAGTCCACCGTCGTTTCCCAAAAAGGGATAGGATGCTTATCTAAGGATACTATTACTTGTTTGGCCCAGTCGTCTGGGCCACCCCAGGACATACCTATCCCAAATTCCCCTTATAAGCCGAAGAGTCAAGAGAGTAATTGCTCCAAGAGCAATTGCTCGAACGACTCGAAACCCATCGAGCAAATGAGCCTTAGAGCAGTTGCTCGATCGAGTGACTCCACATACTACTCGAAGTCCATCGAGCAAATGAGCTAACGAGTAATTGCTCGTTCGAGTGACTTGGATATGCGACTCTTCGAATCATGTCAGAAAAAAGGGTGCCTAAGTCCAGTCATTTTCAAAAAGGGGATTCCTTATGTTGGACTTTTTCCTAAATAAGCCAAAGAGCCAAGAGAGTAATTGAGCTATAGAGTAATTGGTCAATCGAGTGAATCCACCTACTGCTCTTTGCCTGATTTGGGTATTTTAGGATACCTATTGTATTGGACTATTGGAGGATACAAGTTGTAGAAATCTTACACCCGGGTACTTCAGGCTACATCCGGATACTTTTGTTGGGATAGTAGATAACAACAAACAACAATATATAACTTATTCGAGTATACAAATCAATTTCTCAAGGCATCATTTTCGTCTTTGTAGTTCTTCTCTCATGGGCTAACCATTTCATCTTCGTGTGGGTTGGAGCTTCTTCCCAGTATCTGGCTAGGTTCTTGATAAAACACGTTCTCCCATTGATAGCCGATAACTTGGCTTTGTTGGTTGCTTTTATTTCCTGTCTGCATCTTTGGGTTTCTCTTTCTTGTCTTTTCGCTGTTTTGTGGTAGTAACTTCAGTCTTCTGAACAACATACTTAGTTTCAGCAGAAACTTCATTTGTGGTTTGAGTGGAAGCATCGTTCTTGATTTGGTTCCTCTTTAAATCTTCATTTGTAATGGTAACTTCGTTCTTAGTTTCAGTAGAAACGTCAGGCTTCTTCGTAGTGATAACTTCGTTCTTAGCTTCAGTAGACATTTCAGACTGATTCGTAATAGTAACTTCATTCTTGTTTGTACTTGAATTATCAGTCAGTTCTTCTGTCTTTATTCTCTTGGTTGTAGTGGCACCTTTGATGGTTAATGATCGGCCAGTATCCACACATCTTTGTTTCTATCCACCAGCATCCATGTCTGGATTTTTTTTCTCCTGGCTGCATTTACCACAGGATTCATTTCAGCCAGTTCTTGGGAAGTCTGCTTTAATCCAGCATCATTCTTGAAGATCTGTATGTGTAAGTCATATTTGAATCTGGGCACTGTTGTTGACACAGACATCTTCACTCTTCGACGTTCAAAACGGAAATTAATTTATGTTCAAACTAACACTCCTTTTATACTTTTTTTCTCTCTGAGCTTCTTCTTCTTCATCATCATCTTCTACTCTGAATGAGTAGTTTGGCATAAGGTTGTCGAACAGAAATCTTCGCTTTTCCAAGGCATATTTCTCGAATTCGCCAAAGTCAAAGTCCTTTTCTTCACGAAGACGCTTAGCTGTTTCTTGAATTGTCTTGTGAATTGAGTCGTTGCAAAAATTTCAAATGTACACAATGGTATTAATGTATTTCTCACTAATGGCTTCTCTGACGCTCTTTTGAAGTGCTCTATATGCTGTTTCAACTGCATCTTCTCTATCCATTCCATCCTCGATATACTTGTTGTGAAAATCGTCTTGATATTTGTCATAGGCACTTTGGACGATAGTTCCCATCATAGAAACGTTTTCTTCCTCTTTTTCTTCTTCCTCTTCATATTCCATATCTGTTGATAGTTCCGATGATTCTTCTGAGTCCGAATCTCTTGACCAATGTGTTGGTGCACAACTGGATTGCATTGCGTCCGCTTTCTTCGAAGGTCAGATGACAAATGACAAGTTTCTTATGAGCATAACCCTTTTATAGGATATCGGACAGAACATTGATGATAGGTTTGATTAACTTTCCTAAAAATCCTCCTTTCTGTATAATCCGTCTTCTTTTCTTATAAAATAGTTCTCTCCTTGGTGAGGCAATTCTCCTAATCTGGTGTTTGTATGGGATCAGCTTAGCTCTCTCAGATTTTGGTTATAGGTACTGCTCCCTTCAAGATATTCGATGCACGATCACATGTACATTGTATCAAATCATCACTAGCCGTCTTGAGCATAGTCTTGGTTTCATATCGAACCGCATCAGATAGGATTCGCAGGGTATCTGAATTTCAGTCTGGTCTTGTAGTGTTGCTCGATTTTTCCGTTTTTTCGGTTGTTCGGGCAAACGTCTTCTTTGTGCCTCTTCATGTTAAACTTTTGAGAAACTGTTTTTTCCACAGTACTCGCAGTTATGAATCGCCATGTCTTCACTCTTTCGTGGTTGTAGAATAAATGAACATTTGGTGTTGGTACAGCCCTTTTATATCTTTTTCAGAGCTAGGGCTGGGTTGATAAGCGCCGAGAAAAAGCAACTCTTTCGTAATATATATATATTTGTTTTATATCGGTAGAAATTCCATCTGTTAGCAGCTTCAATACCTGTTCGTATTTTCGCAGGTCATCAAATTCGGCCAGATTCAGTGGGATCTTATCTTTGAGGATGTTGGTACCACATTTACATAAAAAAGGTAATCAAATCTTCATCAGCAGCGCGTGGAACGGCATCGATTTCCTCCTTATCAGGATCCCGAAAAAATTCTAAAAGTACTTTATTCTGGTCAGTCATTAAATCTTCAGAATCTCTCTGCTCTTCTGTTCTTCTTGAATGACAATGATATTCTTCATGCCTCTTCCTATTGTGTGGTTGGGTGAACAACTTCGTACAATATCTACAGTGGAGCCGACGATGGTCCTTTTCGTGTCTTCTAGCATTATCCGATCTCGAAAATGACTTGGAACAGTATCTGCAACGAATCGTTAACATGTCATCACTCGACGATTGTCAGGACACAAATGAGTTTATTTTCATACCAACACCCTTTTTTATACCTTTCCCAACAGAAGTACCCGGATGTAGCATGATGTACCCAGATGTAAGATTTCTACAACAAGTATCATCCAATAGTCCAATACAACAGGTATCCTAAAATACCCAGATGATGATAAGAGCAGTAGGTGGAGTCACTCGATCGAGCAATTACTCTATAGCTCATTTGCTCGATGGGCTTCGAGTCGTTCGAGCAATTGCTCATGGAGCAATTACTCTCTTGGCTCTTTGGCTTATATGGGAAAAAGTCCTACTTCAGGAATCCCCCTTTTTGAAAATGATTGGACTTAGGCACCCCTTTTTCTGACATGAGTCGAAGAGTCGCATATCCAAGTCACTCGAACGAGCAATTACTCGTTAGCTCATTTGCTCGACGGACTTCGAGTCGTTCGAGTAGTTTGTGGAGTCACTCGATCGAGCAATTTCTCTAAGGCTGATTTGCTCGATGGGTTTCGAGTCGTTCGAGCAATTGCTCATGAGCAATTACTCTCTTGGCTCAAAGAAACATGGTCAGGTAGACGAAAACTATTGCATATATAGATAGAAGCAGAGAATTCTGAAAGAATTCGAAATAGTAAAACTTGTCGGGTTGTTTGTGGCAATTCGTGATACTCCGATTCAATCCAACATACCCTTGGTACATACCCCTGTTCTATTATAAGCCTTTTGTGTAACATTGCAACCACGTGCTACCATAGAAACCAAGATGGCGGTCTCCAGTATACAAAATGGACGACGGAAACACGTATCACCCTAACGCTGCGCATGCGCACTAACACGACGTATCAATATGGAGATGACGTCACAAGGTGGCCACTTACGCGGGTTACCACTACAACACAACATGGCGCCACTGTGTCACGTGACATGACGTCACTTCCTAGATTCCCCAAAGAGGCACGATCTCCACATCTGCTGACATCACTGCTCACGTGCGGGTTACAACCAATCCACGGCGACTGTACTGTAAGGGCTGCATGAACCATTACGCCTACTAATTTCATTTTTTTTTATTGAACAATAGACATACCCATTACAACGAAAACTTGCTACTGTCTCAAAAATAGGTCGCAGAAGATCTGTCTTGTCTTTGTTTTGCCACGCCGCAAGGTAATTCCTGTTTGGTTTCGCAAAATCGGAGATGTAAATGTCGTGGTAAGATTCAACAGCATACATCGATACCAGTGGAACTGGGCCTGCACCTATTTCTAGCATCGATTTCCCCTTCAGCGTGCCTGAAGACAATGAAATACGTGAATTTATTGAGTGGTTTACGTATTAACGTCCATCTGATTTCATCGAAAAATGTATGTATATAGAGAGAGTCTAAGCACTGCTCTTAAATACGATTTATCTAACACTACCTGAAGACGACCTTGCAAAACTGATTCTATCTGAGATAAAGTTCAACCAATGTCATTCATGTCATCTGGGTTTATATCAAATTCCACATTTACAAACTGTGTTTTCAAATTCTTAGGAAATGGTCAAAATCAGAATTAAATTTAACTCAGCGTTGCTTTGAATGACAGCACCCGCCAGTCAAGTGGAAAAGGAGATTAAAGTTTTGTGCGGGCGTGGCCTATGACGTTCCTTTTAACTTACGCAATTCATTGCTCAACAAAATCTTTAATGACACAAGAACATGTTTCGTTGAAACAGAATTTTAGAAAACAGAGTGTAAATAGGCTACGCCCATTTAGACAGTTTGGCATTTGTTTGTTTTTTTTTTTGTTTTTTTTTTGTTTTTTGTGAGGGGGGGGGGGGGGGATTTCATAACTCAAGAAATAGACAGAGACAAACGATCATTCCTTATATGTTTGGAAAAAAACTTACTAAAAAAAATATTCAAATCTGTCTCAGTATCTTTGAGAATAGAGCATGTCAGAAATGTCCGTTCCATTGCGTAAAAGCTTAAATTGATGCAATTTGACTGTGCTGTTTGGAAAATATAGTTCAAAGATCATTTCTAATGTTTTGGAAATATTGTCATTTAATGTTGCAAAACAAAACGCATGGAGCTGAAAATGCGGATAATAATATAAGGAAGCATACAATGAGCTCGAAGTGCGGGGGACTGGAATTAACGACGCGAAATGAGAGTTTTAGTTGTATTTCACGATCGGCGAAGGCGTGCGTGAAATACAGGAAAAACTCCAACAAGGCTCGTTAATTTCTGCACCCAGTAGGCAACCTGAGTTGTTTGATCAGTCAGAACTCAATCACTTTTCAGTTGGTAAAATGACGTACAGGTAAATATATACGCTTCTGGAGTAAATGAAAAATAGGCAGGACAGCATCACATTATGGATTGACAGATTGTAACAAACAAACCAATACACGTTCCCTTTGATGTATGAGATAGAAACTTGCGTGCTGGTACGGCTGATAATGTGTCATATATAAACAGTGAAGATTCAAGTACATGTATAAAAAGTGATGGTCATAAACAAAAATGAAAATTGATTTATGCACAATGAGATTTGTGTGTGAGGAATTAAAGAAATCAAAATAACTACTGCATAAGATGTAACTCCAGTTCACGATGTTTCGTTCTCCCTGACTGTGCACAAATGAATTTTTCAATTTGTATTGGTTGAAGTGTTTCGATTCTCACTACGTATTAGGCAGTTAACGCATATTTGTTATGTATTTGGTACATTTGTGTCGCTTGTTTGTCCCATTTTTTCGGTATCACCCCCACACATATCGTCAGATGTGTTTGGGCAGATGTTCTGCTTCGATGAGACGTTGGTAGACACATAAGGTTTATAATCCTTTTATTTTCTATTTAACATGGAACACATAATAGTTTCTAACATAATTCATTTAAGAATACGCGATGAGTACTATTTTGCCATACCCACTAGGGCGTACCCGAGTTAATTACAAATTTAAGATTGACGAGAGCAGTATATTGTCAAAGGCTGCAGAAGAACACTTGATGGACACTTGGCATGGTTTTATATGCCATTAATAACGCAAACTAGATTGGAGCGAAAGTTTTGCAACTTATTGACAAATCCTCCCCCAAACATATTGTCCTTTGAATGCAACAGGTCGCCATCTGCAATGCTTTTGAATACATCTGCTGTACCCCGTCGGAACCTAGAGAAGTGAAGCAATGCTTGTTTCCTGTGGTAAAATAAATATGCTCCAGTCATCGATGCTTGAGGTGGAAGTCCTCTCTTAAATTGGCAACATGGGTATAAACGACTGACTAAACTTGTAATTATATCCATGCTGCAGTCACGATTGGCCATTGTGCAGACATATACAACCTTTAACTTAAATGAATAAATTCATTCATTAATTGATTGATGATTGATTGATTGATTGATTATCCATGTTGCAGTCACGATTAGCCATTGTGCAGACATAGACAACCTTTAACATAAAAAATAAATAAATTCATTCATTAATTGATTGATTGATTGATTGATTGATTGATTGATTGATTGATTGATTGATTGATTGATTGATTGATTAAACCGGCGAGAGAGAGTTTCTTTCGAGAGTGAATTGAACCTTTCGCATTTGCGACAATCGTGTGTTCACTATTTCGCTCCATCGGGCACTTTGAGAGTTCCAGTTGAGATTTGCTTGTAATTCTACCCTGGGATGCTTTTGAGAGTCAATAAAATAAATAAATATATATTTTAGATATTTCTTAAGTTGTACAAGGAGATCTGAGTTACTCAGATCTCATTGTACAACTAAATAAATGTCTAAAGTACCTCGGGGCAAATTTTGTGAGTCATTTGTGGTCAGAGTATAGTCTGATAATAGTTTAACTTCAAAACTTCATTTATATATATACTAGGAAAAGAATTGACCTAAAACAGGTCATTAATGGACACTCGATGTCAGACTCCCGCAATCGTGGTCCTTTTCATTACCAAGTACTTGTTGACTTCGATTAGACTGATAATCGATTATCCGCCAGTGACGTGATTCACATATTCCATACTGCAGGATTTTGAAGACGAGCCCCAAATGCCAAGCTCTTCCAGACACGCTGGATGTGTCCCAAAAGATTGCACATGTATTCCGTCGCTTGTCTTGAGAAAGACAGATGGAAGTGTTAGAGTTTCTAGTAGCTGGAAGGTATTACCAAGTCTGGGTAAGGCATCGCATCTCGTCATGAAAATCGAGAAATTGTAGGGCATGGTTTCATACACACAGAAGACGTGCCACATGTATGTTGATGACAGAAAACCATTTTTGATAGATTTATCCTTCTACAGTTGTGACTAGTGAGATTTGAAACAGCGGGACTTTGTTACCCACATATTGGAGATCAAGCTATCAAACCACCAGTCTACGTCGGTGAGAAATTCGACGGTGTTGTGGCCTGCCTAGAAGCAGTTTAGCCCTCAAAAAGGTCACCGCCTATGTCTAGATTCACTCGTATGGTATATTTCAGTTGGTTGGAAGAGCGAACCCTAGGTTCGCTTTTCTGATATATTCTGGACGATTGAATCTGAAAGATTCATTTTCTGTGAATCAAAGCTAGAAATGGTGTTCAATCGAGACTTGATTCGGTCGACAGTTTAATGACATTACAATCAGAAAGAACAAATCACAACAGTCGTAGTTTTATGATTATGTTGGGTAGTTCCAAAAGTTATGTTAATATATTTAAAAGGAGTAGATACTTATTGATTGGAATATCTATAAATGAGGCTGGAAAAATACCTGTATATCATTGTTAATAAAAGCACACCACATTACACCGGTCGTCTGCACGCAAATTTCCACAAAAAGTGGGTAAACTAACCGCACATAACAGCGTCGCATTCCGGACAGAATTTGACTGATGGCCCCAGAGCTTGATATTGAAGATAGGCGACATATATATTGATAAAAGAAAAATATCTTTGACAGAGTATGGAGCTCCATCATTCATGCAGGATGGATAAAGCAGGTTAGAGTACTAATGGAGAATCACTCTATTGAGAATGAAGATATGGAATTTGGGACTAAAACGGGATCAAAGTAACTGAAGGGAGCTGATGGAGGGAATCGGGAAAGGTGAGGAAAGAGGGTACCAAATGTGCTTATTAGGAGTAAACCCTGGAACATTTCATTTTAGACTGCCCAAAGTACTTTTTACTCCTTGAGAAACTAGTGGAAGAGGAATGGGAGGAAAACATGAGAGAAAAGTGGATGAGGGATGACAGGAGAGAAAGGGTTAATATTATAGTTGAGGAGATTAAGAAAGCGGCAGTTGAGGAAATTATAAAACGGTTTGCGTCTGAATGTTGGAAGATCAGGAGGGAGATGGGGTGGAAATACCCGGGGGACGGGATTGATGTTAGTCTCCTCGTTAGATAAACTGAGTGGAGTCCCAAAGTATTACTATCATTGTATACCTACTGGCAGAGAGAACACATTGTAACTCAGGGCACTAGGTGTCTTAACCCTTTACCCAACATGAAAAGTAGACGATACTTGCAAACAAAATTCTTGAATAACTCATTTTTTTCATTTTTTGTCTCAAAAACATAGGTTATGACCACTCTTTGGAACGAGCTCGTCAAGCTCGTTCCAAAGAGGGGTCATAACCTATGTTTTAGAGACAAAAAAATGAATGAAAATTAATTGGCGTTTTTTTTTTTTGTGAATAGCGCTGTCCGGTTTGGCCGTTACGTTGGGTAAAAGGTTAATTGACTGAATTCTTTTCACGTGAATCCTAGCTGTAGGGGAATTCATTCTCCTTGAACATACAATTAATTCAGCCCTTTGTTCGTTTTCTTTTCAACCCGTTTTAAGTTTGAAAATCGGGAAGTTTAGGAAGCCGAAATCTCTTCGATTAGGAGTTTTTAGTTCGGAAAACACCTTTTCACGATCATTGCTTGCTAATTCGCACTCACACCCTCTCAAACACGCAACAGCATACCTCACCCCACCCCATCCCTCTCACCCACACACAGATATTGTAGTTTTACCCAGAAGGCACGAAATAAGCCATCCACAGTTGGTAGTAGTGTGTCCTGGGCTGCTGGGATATCTATTTGAAGGCTAACAAGCTTAATTCCCTGTGGCGTTGCTATGGATCAAGTTGCTTTATAGTCTCAATTATAAAATGTTTATTATTTAAAAAGTAGTTGATGCTTGCTGTATATATCATGTGGACAGCCCATCGCTTCTAACATATCCACTGATTAAATCTTCTACTCACGGCAGCATACTCCAATCCAGAATAAAACTTTACTCCGTGTTAGTTTTACTGGTACATCGCCCACCAATAAACAATATTGTGATTGGAAACTTTTGTCTTTTTCTCGAACATATCGCGTTCTATTCACGACGTACTTACATGAGAAGGGCGAGATTTAATGAATTTAATATTACAAAATCAATACCGAATCAAAAAGAAAAATAAATAAACGAAAATAGCATCTGAGATACAACGTTCTCGCATTAGCTTTAAAAAGCGTAATATTTTTCTACGTTGCGAGGATTCGGGTGGGGGAGCCGACAGAGAATTTTGACCGGATCCTGACCCCGTCGCGATTCGTTCGAAATTTTTTGGACGCGTTTATAATCACAGTATTTCTATCAAATCCCTGGGAAGTCTCGCAGAGTTTGTGCACTGTGGTGAGCAAGTTCTGTTTTACAAGTAAAATGGGACTATGTTATCAATGCCGGTGTGACAGGAATGGAAGTCCGTAGGAAAATTAGTCCCTCTGGACTATTATTCCGCGGAATTATAGTCCTAGGTCTAACATTTCTAGGAATAGTAGTCCGCCGGACTACTATTCCTAGAAATGTTAGACCTAGGACTATAATTCCGCGGAATAATAGTCCAGAGGGACTAACGTTCCTACGGACTTCCATTCCTGTCACACCGGTGTGGAAGTTCTCTTAAAGTGGGCAGCGGATAAAACAATTTCTGAACTTGACTTCACACTTATGTTTAAACCAGGAGATAGCCATAGATGTTGAAAGTGACATTAAACACACATAAATAACTTCTAATACCATTGCAGCAGGATTAAAACATTTCGGCTGATGGTTTGCTGAGAGTTTTGTTTTTGTATTTCATGTGTGCTTTTTTTATGCTGCCCATGGCAAAGAAAAGAAAATAACACAGATAAAAATAATTGACAAAATTGGTTTACCTGATTGAAAATATTCATTTAATTTTGTGAAAATGTATTTGTTGTACACATTGGCGCCATATTGTAAATAATAATCCTGGATGTACACTTCTGGATCGAATTGATCATAGTTGTTGATATTTTCCATATCCCAAAATCTCTTCTGAAATGGATATGAAACAGATGTATCAGTGGAACAAATGTACCATATTGCTCATAGGTTTGAGGTAAAAACGTAAAATAACTAGAGCTGAAACGGTTAACCGATTAATCGATTAATAAATGATCAATATCTTGCTCGATCCAAAACATAATTGATCGATTAAACGTTACTTTTGGAGTACTGTATTGCATGGGTTAACAAAGGAAACAACTTGCTCCAAAACAGGCAAACATTGTCACACTGACTCACATCAATTATATGAGACAGAGGAAAGCATGCGAGTTACTTGCTGACATACTTGTTTACTTGCATGATCATCATACTATATCAGTAGCTGGAAATGGTCATTCCTAACCCTTTACGTATTGCGGGTAGCAGACGATACTTGCAAAATAAATTTATGAATTACTAAAAAAAAATTAATTTTTGTCTCAAAAAACATAGCTTATGACCCCTCATTGGAACGTGCTCAACGAGCTCGATCCAATGAGGGTCATAAGCTATGTTTTTGAGACAAAAATCGAAAACAAAATAAATTGGAATGGGGATTTTTGTAAAAAGCCCTAGTCAGTTTTGTTTGTTACCTTGGGTAAAGGGTTCATGCTGTAAATCATCAACAGTATGGCAATTATTCAGATATATATTTGGACAAGTGACTAATCGGTTAACTAAGGTTAATCCACGTGATTAATTGATCAAGAAAACCCCTTAACCGTTTCAGCTCTAAAAATAACACCAGCCTCGTAAGAGAGAACAAATCAATTCTGTATTTTAATACATATATGGGATACCGCGTCGTTGTTTCATGCTTAGAAAGCTGTAGCTATACGCTTTACCGCATAAAAAGTCGTGTTGGTTGTTAATAACTAGACTGCTATAAGTATCTACTTTATATCTTCCGAAACTTGGTTAATTCCCTCAAGTTTTAACAATGAAAAAGTTTATACTCAGAGTATACACTTTGAAAGTATTGCGCGTAGATGGAATGTGTAAAACCCAATAACCGCTACGTTTTATTCACATTATGGGTGTAAGTTTGTAGCCAGTAATAAGGATAATAAGACACCCCGCCCCCATTTCAAAACGATCCACACAGACTAAATATTAGTGCAAACTCTTGGACCGAAAGGCCGTTATATATTATTTTTGTGGGCTTCGTCCTGTTGATGTCACACCAAAATATCATATTACAGCCTTTGGGTCCAAGTTCGGACTTGGTAAATATGGGCTAAATTCTCTAAAAAGAACATTGGGGCCACATATTTTCTCTCATGGGGCGCGACACGTGAAAATATTTCCCGGGGGAGGTCCCCCGGACTCCTATCAAAGAGAGGGGACACATACTTACGTGCTCTCACTAGCTTTTGTCTGCAGCAGTCACCATTGACCTTTGATCATCGATGGTACAAAAAGAAATTATTAGCCGCCCGGAATAATCCTGGCTACACCCCTGTGGGGTATATGTACTTTGGGTATATAGGTTTAGAGATTAGTTTGTATTTTGTTTGGTCACGTTAATGTCCGGTCAAACGGAATATCAGTCGAAAGAAAAAACCGAATTGCACTGAACGTTGATAATGCAAGGCTTATATTTCATCTGAATTTGGGAAAATCCATGTGAATTTTAGCGAAAATTGTTGCGAGAATGCATACCTGCTATGCGTGTCCTAAGATCCAATGAGGACAATGTGGCTTTACCCAACACAGCTTTTTAATTTTAAAACATAAATTGAATGTGGTAATTTAAAAAAAAACAATATTGACAATATTTACCAATAGAGCGACCCAAATATGGATGTCATTAGAACTAGCTCATTGAGCTAATTCCAATGACAGACATTTTTGTACAATTTTATTGACGAAGTGACGGGATATTTCAGGTCATGTTGGCCTTGTATTGGTTAATTTGCTGGCGTTATGTTAGGTAAAGGGTTAAATTGACTCAATTCTTTTCACACGAATCCTAGCAGAGGATCTCCGTGGATTCTCGCTGGTTTTGTTGCTCGAATTTTTGCATGAATCGATTCTCAGATTCTTGTCGACATATAAGCCCTGATAATGAGTCTGAATTGCACTAAATCTCTATAATACGTAATCAGGGACAACAGAATTCCATCCCGTGTTACTACTTGCGCAGAATTACTACCCGAGTGCCAACCTGGAGCTCCATATCACTAAGAAGTGGACACAAACCAGGGTAAAAAAACGTCAGAGAAAGATTGGTGAATTGTAACTTGAATTGCCAAGAGAAAAGGGGGATGGGGGGGGGGGGGTTCAAAGCAAAGAGGTCTTTGGGTGGCCTGTGTGGTAAAGAGAAGGCAGGTTCTGAAGAGTACATTGATGCCAACTTTGGCGGGTCATTGTTGTTGAAGAAGAGGTCCTGGTCGCTGGAGCTTAGGGAGAAGACAATGAAAATGCGTGTCAAATGTGTAATTTAGGCGTAGTGGAGATCCTGGGGCACTTTCTATTAGCATGTCCAAGATACCAGTCTTAGAGATTAAGATTCACCGGTATTATGATGGGGAAGTAGGAGGGGAGAATAAAGGACATGTGGTTAGTGGGTGACACAAGAAAGAGGATTAGTATGCTTTTCGTAGACAAGAGTGTTGGGGGAGAGAATAGACGTTGGGATAAGGAGGCATTTGGGAAAACAGAGCTAATCAAGGCCTTCTCACCTAAGAACAGCGACAAATCAGTGGCCTGCCAAAGTGTTATTATTATTATTATTATTATTATTATTATTATTATTATTATTATCTCGAAATATGCATCCACAAAACGCTGCTAAGAGAGAGAGACGCCGTACTTGTAGATTAGGTGACACATACGTCAGCTAACGTTATTGTGAAAGTGCAATTGTTACACTGACATTAGAACGTAAATGTTCCATTGAGGAGCAAAAAAAATGTATCTTAGAGACCATTGACTTATCTGTCTGATATTGGTTTAATTTTCTTTCCCGTAAACAGATCATTAGATTTTTTGACCCACAGTAATACAAGAAACGCTACGAAATAAACGGAATGAACATAGTGTCAAAATATTTTTTTCCCAAGAAGTCTTCTTTTGTGGGCAACAAAGATACAAACAATTGACTAAATTTGATATTGTATTTGTGCTGAGATTGCGATCAAGCCATAAATATTGAAATTTACCTTAAACGCCAATGAACAAATAATTCCAGAAATAAGAAAAGAGTTTTGCTTCATTTTACGTGTGGAATGTCCTACCTTAACAAACGAAAATGCACGTACATACTAAATCAGATAGCGAAGGTAATTACTCTCAGTAGAGATAAAAAGAGGAATGATGCTATATTTGATAGTGCCCGTTGCGGCAGGATCAGTGACGGCCCCCAACAGGAAACTATCGCTGTTTCTGAAGTTGTCACTATCAGATGGTATCAAAACAAGAAACGGGATTCGCTTAGTTGCTGAAACCAGATCCGTCAGATCAAACACGATGCCGTAGGCATCGTTTTTGATCTAACTGGTCTGGTCTCGTCAACGAGACGAAATATGGCACAATCCAAATTTACTGACTGTTGTAATACTTTATTTATTACACTATAGTGGTTCTTTAAAATTTGAATACGACGTCACAGTTGTAATCTAAAAAGAGAAAGGATGTGGGTGTTTGATCGGAATGTTCAGTTTTTATTTCTCGTTTGTAAAATTGTCACTCCAAAAATCTATGAACACCAGTTACGTCATTGATGTTACTAGATACTCGTTTGAGAAAAGCATAATATGAATTTGGAAAAGACTCATGCTTTCGGTGAGCTAGAATTGATGGGAAAACTACAGCGGTATTGCGGTATATTCGTGGTAGTCATGTGATAAACACAAATTCTTACAACACTACGATGATCTGGGCTGTCGTCTTTCGCCAGATCAACGAGACCAGATCAAACAGGACCCCGTAGACCGTAATGTTTGATCCAGCTGTTATTGCCTCATCATCTTCAATACGGCAACCCAGATTGATTGATTGTGATAATATTTTGTTTATTTTGCAATAGTGGGTCTTTATATGTTAACAAAACGGGAAATGTATCTTAACAAGATAGGACATTATAACTCCTGAAATTGAAAATATTCGTTTCTTAGTAATATTGTTTAATACTGAAAGTTCTAACTCCAGCTCCTTCAGTAACCCAGAATCCCTTACATTTTATGTGGATTAGCTTCATACGAAATGTTAAGTGAAACATTTTCAAACAGGCCACACCTGGAATATTTGTCGAGAGTTTTTTTATTTCGCGTTTGTAAAATTGTTGCCTCCAAATTTTGCGCACGTACCATGAGTCTTGTATGATATGAATTTTAAAAGGTTGATACTCCCATTTTTCCGACGAGTCAATGTTAATGTAAAACTAAGGCGACACTGAGAAGCCATTGAGGTAAAACACCTGGAATTTGAGTACTTCTACGGTTGTATTCCAGCATATGTTAGTGTCAAAACACTCAGCAATTAAAGTTTAAGTGTCATAATCGTTTCTTTTCTCCGTGTTTTGAAAACGGGTCCACTATTAAGCTATTATAAACAAATAACAGCAACTAGATTCATTAATTAACGTTCTCTTGGTTATGGCAAGAAAATTAGAATTATCTTTTGCAACGTATAGTAAAGCCTTGGACCAAGGGTGGCATTGGGGTCTTCTGTATAAATGTGAAAACGTGGGCTTCAACGGGGATATACTGGCATTCTTTTATTCTTCTTTAAAAGACAGAAAACAAACAACAGTCATCATACAACATAAATGGTTAACGTGGAGTCATATCAATATAGGTGTTCGACAGGGATAAATTATGTGCCCACCCCTGTGTCTAAATATATAAAAGACATAACGCTTGACGCACTTAGTAACATCCGATTATTTTCTGACAATAATACCCTCTATCTCTTTATCAAGTACCCTATCCAAGCTGCCCTAGGCCGGTCCAATACCCGAACAATGACTTAAAAAAATTACACACTGGACATAGACTTGGTTCGTAGAATTTAATCCCGTAAAGGGTTGTTACACTACCTTCCCCAGTCATGCATGAAACCAAAGTAGATGATGTTCATCAGCATAAGCATTTTGGTGTGATCCTAGATGACAAGTAAGTATCATGCAACCAATCAACTAATTAGCCAATCAGTGAACTTATCATTCGTTACTATGGGATGACAGAGGAACAGATTTAAAGTCCATTCGTGCACTTTAAATTTAGTTTACCTTACGCCCCTTGAGTGCAGCAAGCGTCATCTGCAATGCTAAAAGCATTGCAGATGGCGCATAGTTACACTCAAGGAACGATTGGAGACATTCGCCACAGACATGCATCAATCACACAATGTTTTGACTGGTATCAGATGGTATGCCACTAAAACCATTTACCTATATGATCACCATTTGCATAGCCAGTGCGCATGTGAAAGGTTTTGGTGCATTTATTAGCTGATAGTTGGAAGAGGTATACATAATCGTTATTATTCATTTTTTCTCCAGTTATCTGTGATGTTGTACTAATCTTCTAGTTTACAGTCGAATCAAACTACAACTAATCAAATATCACACTACTTTATCAGCAGGATTCTATTTCATTCTGTGAGACGTGGTATTACACAGCTGTCCGATTTAACTTATGTTACTTTGTTTTGTTTCCTTATGGGGTTCACTCCTACCACTGCAGAATACAACTAGATGTCAGAGACGGGCACAACCGCCATAAGATGTTACAAACCTTGCTCGTAGTATTATAAGGGCTACATATTTCGTTCAAGAAGCAGTAGCAAATCACATAAGCGCAAAATAGTCCTTCAGAAATGCACAAGGTTTAAAATCTGTAAGGCTTTGGGCAAACACGTTTTTGGACCACCCATCCACCCTGGCCTTGTCAACGAATATCGTGGCAGACACCCCTCCCGGCCTGGCCAACTAGTTTTATCATCCCTGTAGGTAAACAGAAAAGTTATCCCCTTTAAGATGTTAAAAATCCTATTCCATTTACCGCAGAATTTTCAGTCGGAGAATTGGAAATTTCACACAATATTGTGATTACAAGAACAGAAAAAGAATTTCAACTCACTCGCCATCTGGTCGACGTTCTCACGATACTTTAATTCGTGCATCGAATTGAATGCCGGAACAATGAATTTCGGACGTATCTTTCATTTGTTTTTATTGATTTTTTAGAATTTTATATATGAAATCTTGACCCCCCTGGTGATACGTGGGGTTGCTAACTAGTCAAATGTACTAAGGAACCACGAATAAATGTTCCATGAACAAATGCTCTTTCGACACATTTCGGAAAAAGGGATTCTGTGGCCTAAGAGTTTCTGTAATTAGTGAGCCGAAAAACGTGGATGATGATTTTATCGAATGAGCTAAAGAGCCACGAGAGTAATTGCTCAGTGACCAAATAAAATCTTGCGACTCTGCGACTCATTTCAGAATATGGGGGTTCTATGTCCTAAAAGGCATTCTATAGGTGGGGTTTCATCGAATGAACTCAAGAGCAGTGACGAAAACAGGTACCTCTCGGACGAGTCTATTTTTATCCAGCAATACACAGAACGGCACACGCATGTGAAGAGGTTAATCGACATGGCACGAGTACCAGCGTGGAAGGACAAAACGGGAGGCCTCAGGCTTGGAGTTTTATCTTTCCGCGATAGAGCGAGCGCCATATCGATTAACCCATTCACACTCGTCGTGTGTCGTTCTGTGTTTATTATACGCCTTCACGTCTATAAAGACAATTATTAGGACACTCAGCAATTCATTTGACAAATATCAGCAAAAAAGTTTATCGCCAACCAAATTTGCGAGGGGGGGCAGTGTTACAATTTTTTTCCCTGAGTTCCAATGTGTCCCTTGCGCCTGTTGGTACACAGAACACCCTGGGGCTCAGGGAACGATTTTCAGCTTTCGCTAGCGATTCAATTTGTAATTGCGTTGCATAATTTGTAGAAAATTCCAGTGAAAGATCGCTTCTATTTAAAAATAATCCGTCAACGATTTCTGTTTCGCACAGATTTTTATTTTCCGCATGGTTTAGTATTTCTTTTGAAGAGAATGTCTTAGTACAGGCGTGTAATAAAATGAGCTGGTTACTCGACCGAGTGACTCCTGTTACGGCGTTTATACTCATCTGAGCTTGGACTATGTTATGGTGATGTACTTTTGGAGGATACGTATTACAGGCCCGTTTCAGTCTTCGTCTGAGGCCAACCACAGCACTTTCGTCGCAATGTAACTAGCACGTTTCACTCTTTCATGTAGCAGTTGTAAGGAAAGCGAACCAAGTATACATGGAAACATCATCTAAAAAGCTGGATTCCAGCCATCTTTTATGACGATGTGCAATGGTCAAGTGGTTTGGGTTTTGAACTTCTGATTGCCAGGTGGGTTAACCGACGGTTCGATTCCCTGTTGGGGATCAGAAATCAACATTCCAAATTCTCAGAAAACATAATTGTGTCCTTCAATATACACTTCATTCATGTTTATTTTGTCATAATCACAGTATACAGCTTATTATGTTCATAGTCAACTATCGTGGATATCTTCGTATACAATCACTTTGTTCCGTTATTGTCATTTGTCCAAGGCATCTTCATCTCTGAGTGGAATGTAATTCTTCCGCCCACTTCTTTCTGGAGAGAGTAATAACCGCCTGATCAAAGAGTTCTTTTTCTCTATCGGACCTTCTTTCTATTGCTAGACTGTTGTTGGTTCTCCATGATGACTATGGGGAAACCCCTCAATGAGATATGCCATTGTCCCCCGTATCCTCTTCTGTGTATTTGGGGACTGAACCAATGATTGTTGGGAAGTAGTGGGGACAACTGGGATGACTTTTGGGGGATAATGTCCCATGTCTACTTTCCACGCTTCTACTTCCTCTACACAACTACACGCTTTCTGCATTCCACCCCTGCTTATTCTTTCTACTTCACTACTAACCTACTATTTGCTAAGCTGATATTAATGAAAACCGATATCGCTAGATCCAAATTACTTGAAAGCCTTCCATCATATAATCTCCCAAAATTATGGAACTCCCTAGCGAGCAACATCAGGTGCATACCTAATAGGAAACAGTACAAGAAAGCCGTAGTAACCCAGGCAATCATGGACTACTCATCATCAGTAACGAGTATGAACCCGTGACTGGAACCAGTCTGAACAATGCCGGTGAGATAAGAATCAACGTCGAGACTCAAGATCTGTTCATCCACCCCAGTGAAAGTTACATAGTGATACAGGAACGCCTCACCAAGGAAGACGGAAGTGATTACGCCGATGACGACGTAGTCACTCTAGCCAATAATGGCATGATACATCGGTTCAGTAATATAAAATACATGCTCTCGGTACAAGACATAGAATCCGTGATTCATCCCGGGCAAGCCAGCACGATCTACGGACTCCTGACGTATCCGGACAATTTTTCGAAATGTAAAGGACTCAATCAACTGTGGGTGAAACACACCGTCACCAGCATGAGCATAGCTAATGCTGGTGCCACCATGAGATTCGACTACATCGTCAATGCGTCGAGACCCAGAGAAACGTTTTCGTTCCGTATACCTCTGAAACACATATTCTGATTCGCAGAAGATTACAATAAGATTCTCTACGTATTCAAATACAATCTGGCGTTGACTTGAAAATGAAATGAGAAAGCCATCATCAGACTCCCCACGACCGATGCAGGTAACATACATCTGAACGATATATCTTGGTTTGTTCTGCACGTGCTGCTTTCAGTTATGGAGAAAGTACGTCTCTACAAGGTCAAAGAATCGAAGAGTAAATTACCAGTGGGATTTAGAATGAGACAGTATGACACGGCTAGTATTCCATCGTCCACCAATCACCTCGATTGAAGATTGACCGTGACATCTGCTTCGGAAAGACCACGATTCATCGTAGTGGCATTTCAGACTGATAGGGATGGGTCTCAAGAGAAATATTCTTCCATGTTCGATCATTGTCACTTGAGAAACATGCAGGTATTTCTAAACGCCACGAGATATCCAGTCATCGAGTATAACACCTTTTTCGATAAGAACGATTTCTGCAGGCGAAACGGCGATGCCGCCAATTTCAGAAAGAAATATCATCGACTGGATGAATTGATGAGTAATCCTAACTTCACTCCCACCGAATACAAATCGATGTATCCTCTGTTCATATTCAATGTTAGTAAACAGAGTGAGCGACACAAGAGTAGCATCTTAGACATTCAGACCAAGATGCAATTCGACAGGAACGTGCCAAAGCGAACCGAGGTTTTTGCTCTAGTCCTGTGAGATAGAGAGTTAGAATTCGAATTGGACAGACAAAAAATGTCCATCGTTCGATGAAAAGGAAAAAAAAATAATAATTAAAAAAAAAATTAAAGTACCCAAAAAAGTAAAAAATAAAATAATTAAAAATACAATAACAAAAAATAATTGGATTTTGAGAAACTGAATATTCAATCTCTTAAAATCCAATTATATTTTTTTTTTGAGTTGTCTCCCCTACATCACAAAAGTGATTATATATATTCTAATCTTTTTTTTTTTTGTTTTCACTGTTTGTTCAGATGATCGAGTTCGATCAACAGAGAGACCACAGAACTGGCGGCTTCGAGATTATTGGTTTTAGTCTTGAAATTGATCCTATCCCCCATCTGCACCTTGAGAAGCGTACTGAAGACTCTAGCATTCGAGTGTTGATCCTTCATCTTTTCCACATTGTACCTCTAATCGGTTCCGCACCATTCACCATGCGATTGACAACCGCCCTATTACTCAAGTCTGTAGAAGCCAGACTCATTCGAATAATATCACCTCCCACTGGCATCGGATATCCTATCAAACCATGAAGCGATCTGTTACCTCGGTTTCTGAAGGACCATTCGGCTTTTTCCGCTTCTAACACACCGCTCTCCTCGGCCCAAACGGTGATCAGTTGTCTGGCGTATTTTATCTTTTCCACGACGGAGATCAGAGTGCAGGCATCTGACATGTGCACGGGATCTGGCAGATTCGTGAGTGCATGTCCTCCCATGTCCAGTTTGCCTTCCATGATATCACCCTTTGTCCAAGTACTGTCTGCTGACCGCACTGGAAGCGAATTCCGGTTCGTCATTGAGACCGAATAGATCGTAACCGTCCATGTCGATGCCGGCTTCCATGGTTACTCCAGATTTTTTGTTCAGATACAATTTATCGACTTGAGATCCCAGATAGGATTGAGAATCCTGTAGGGCAGAATCCATGTAGCATTTGTTTACTACCGTCGAGTCTTCATCCGCATTGTCGATCTGGGACAGATTCAATATGTTGTTGAATCCCGCATCCGGATTCGATTTCATTTTTAGCTCATCAACGTTATTCTTTCTCAGTTCCAAGTCTACGTATTGTTTAGTCGTCGCATCGTTGGGATTCGTGGGAACAGGCATGTTAATTATCTTGTTAGAATTCGAGTTCAATTTGGATTGCATCACTTTAGGAACGTAGCGATCTCTCAGATGTTTATGTCCGCATATCTATTAGTGGCGGCATCAATCGAATTTCTAGGATCCGCTACATTCACCACTCATTTAGATTTCAAGTCGAGATCGTCCATCATGTCTTTATTCACGTAATTATCTCTCATCATCTGCCAGATTTTTGTCTCCTCTATCGACGTATTTTTTAGTCGCAGCATCTGACAGATCGATCGGTCCGGGAAGATAGTAGATTTTCTTATTGTTTAAGTTTAAAGCTTCTTCTCGAGGTTCGTATCTCCGGACGTATCGTTTGGCCAAGTTGGCAATGTCACCACCACCAACAACTCCGATCGTTTTTTCTTTTCTTTCTAGAGGGACCTCCATTGTCGTCAGCACGACCAAATTTATCAACTGTCATGTTTTGTTTTGTTTTGTTATTATTATTTAATTTTTTTTTGTTTTTATTTTAATTATAACTTTATTTTTTTTATATTCTTTATTTATATATCTATTTCAATTTTTTTTCTTTCTCCTCCTTTAATGTAATAAATCATTGAGAATATCCTCAAAGTGATCTCCTTCCGACCATCTCTTGAGAACGTAGAGACACAGATGACCACAAAACACTCGACCCGGCGCTTGCACTCGTTCGGTATTGCAAATAACTGATGTTATATTAGTTCCTTATTTCTATCGGCGGAGAGATTCCGTAGCTATCGAAATAATAAGGACACAACGCGGGTCTTTCCAGTCGGGGATCGAACTCGAGACCTCTATCATAGAAATCCAACAGTCTACCACTGAGCCACCGCGCTCCCCAAGGCACCCAGATAGACGCTTCTCATAATATACGAGTCCCGGATAGACTCATCTCAAAATAGAGTCACTTCTTAAATAGAAGGCACCGAACAGAAGCTTCTCCATACCGCAAGCTACAGATCGACGCATATTGAAATACACGCTCCTTAAGTAAAACACATGGGACTCCAATGGTGTGTTTTTCAACAGAAGCCTCTTTTCTTTCAATATTTTACAACGAAAAGATACAACTATTCTATTTACTTTCTTTTATTATTTGGAACAACCACAAACAATTACGGGTCTTTAACTCTTTACACCCGAGAGGCAGCTTCTACCCCTGCAGCACGATACGTCATAATTTTATTAAGTAGGATAGCTGCTAAGTGAATGTACGCGGTAGACTAATCAATATTTTCAATGTTAAAAATATTAATTGGTGTACTCCCAAATAATAAATATCGACTCTTCCAACTGCTTTCATTGAACTGACATCGAAGATACCATCACAGTCTAAAGGGTTAAAAGCAATCAGGAAAAAGAAGTGATGACTTTAACAACAACGTGGGCGTGAACACAATGAAAAATGAACAATAAAAGTTGAATTATAAACTCCCCAACAAGAAAACAAACGGAAAATCTATTTATTTATTTAGTTTTATCCCATAAATATCTGTTTATTCAAACAATAAATGCCTTGGATAATTTTTTGCTTTATTCACCTCGTAGGGTGATAAATTTTCCCCATAGGTTTTACAATGAAATAATTTATTCCTAGAGTAGAGACGGACTTGTTGACCTCTGACCTCTACCGCATTCGTGTAGTATAATTACCAGTTCAGTTGTTGTTTTCTTTAAACATTTTTGAAAGTATTACACAATGCCAGTAGAAAACACTACACATTGTTCATTTAAAAAAGTATTTTTGCAAGTTTAGCTCAAGTTTGTATGGGGAATTATTTTTATACAGAAATGTATCACTGCGCCTTTTTTCATTTTTCTCAATAATGCTTGTCATCGAATTGGACCTTTTTTGCTCCTCACTTCTCTCTGTGTTTTGAAGCGTGTACCAACACGATTTTGGCGCGACTGCCATGTAAACGATTTATGGGAAAAACAAAATAAACGTATAGTGTTTTCAAGTAAAAAATGTATTCTACGAGTCGGTTTCATTCTTAATCCTACTCGTAGAATACATTTTTTACTTGAAAACACTATACGTTTATTCTATATTTATTGATTTAGTTTTATTAACCAGATAGAAAGTCGAAAGTGAGAAAAAATTACTTAAACCCAACCATTTTGGAATGCTAAAATAAAATAGAAACCTTTTCCCAACTAATTGTAAAACGAGACAGACAGTTCAAAAAGAAAAAGCAAGTCCAAATTCAATTGCTTTTAAATTAAAAAAAAAATCTTTAAAAGATCATTCAAAACCAATAAAAATAAAATTTTAAATTCTCATCTATATTTTTTGCGTCTGTTTTCTAAGGTGTCCATTTCAGAAACCTCTGTATTATAGTGCATCTGTCTGTCGAAAGTATATTATATGAAATCTATCTGGAAAAATCTATGATATGCACTGTTTAACTTGAAAACATTGACATTGTGTCTTCTTACTGGGGAGCGTCTGTTTTGTGATTCGTCTTTTTGAATCGTTTAAATGGGAAAACTCCCCACGGGAACACTGAGAACTGAAGCAATGCCATGCCTGTTCACTGCGGTAAACGGGCTCTGTTTTACTTGTAAAATTGGACCCAGTCACCAATGCTTGGGAGGAGCAAACCCTCTCTAAAATTGGCAACTTGTCTTATTAACGCCCCCCCCCCCCCCTCCCACCTCGGTCTTGAGTTGATACTCATGTTGTGGTCATGATTAGCCATTGTGCAAAAATATGTGACCTTAAACACCAATAAATAATAAATAAATGGGGAAACGTTTATTTGAACAGCATCTGTCTAAGAGACTCCTCTGAAGTGTCTGACACTCATTGAACGCAGTTCGCTGGTCACTGTTGGCTACTCCAGGTTACTCGTTACTCTTTCCACACAACCGACCAACACTACATTCCCTTTGCTGCTGAAAGTGTAGTTATGAGTCCCCCCCCCCCGCCCCCCCCAAAAAAAAAAAAATTCAAACACTATCCATGCTTTAAAATTTGGTCAGCATTCAATATCCAAGGATTTTTTAAATTGTGAATTAATTATTAATCATAGGTGTAACGTGCAATCATTGCAAAAGCGGGCAGAGAATTCTGACTGGATCGCGACCTGGAGCCAATACTATTAAACTTTTACAATTGTATTTTCTGGAATTGTATTTTCCACATATTAAGATAACTGACTGAAGTAAATCACTAGTATTTTAAAAGATATGGCAATTTGCCAACAGGCAAATTGCCAGATTTTTGCAAATGCTAATGGTTCATTTTAATACATTTAAAGTCATAATTAGAAAAGACAATTCTAGAAAATACAATTGTAAATGTTTTGTAGTATTTTCCCCAGGTTGAAATCCTCTGTCCACGTCCCTGCATATGACTCCATGGAATCTGACCTGTCGAAAAATAAATGCGCAATGGTTAACTGCAATGGCCCTTTCTTTCTAGGGACAAAGTATGACTCGAATATTTATTGGTGCTTTTAGCATCTAAGGTTAAATGGTGGCGATTAAAAGTGTGTGTTAAAATAAGTAGTAAAAACAGTAGTAAGAAGATGAGACCTGTTTAACCCTTTACCCAACGTAACGGCCAAAATCGGCTCTTCACAAAAATCGCCAATTAATTTTCAGTTTTTTTTATTTTTTGTTTCAAAAGCATAGGTTATGACCCCTCTTTGAAACGAGCTCGTCGAGCTCGTTCCAATGAGGATTCATATCCTATGTTTTTGAGGTAAAATATGAAAGAAATTAGTTATTCAAGAATTTTGTTTGCAATTGTCGTCTGCTTTTCATGCTAGGTAAAGGGTTAAAGAATACTTTGCCAATCAACTTGTTGAATAGATATGAATAGATGAGAGTTTAAAAGAATAAAAACAATACAAAATGTATTGAAAAAGTTGTTCTTGAGAAACGATATCACTTTGACTCGAAGAGACACTGCAATAAAGCACTACCGTTTGGCAGACTAAAGTCTGTACAGTGCAAAAGAATGTGTTCCATTGTCAACACTGGCAAGGAACACATTCTATATTACCCTCCAACAAAAAACCCAAACAACCATTTAATAAATTGTGAGATTTACTTACAGATGGAAGCGATATAAGGTGTGTTCAACGAACGGAGAATGGCACGGATCCCAAAGCTTCACTCATTTCTCCACAGAAATGAAATATTTCGCATTAATAACTGTGATTACTGGGCTGCGAAAGTGTACAGCGTGCTACCATCAACACGACATATGGAAGCGATTTGGTTTATAGTTTACTAAATGATTTGCTTTGACGACAATGTTAACGTTTTCTTGTCACCTAAGCTCATCAGGCTCATTAGTAGGAAAACGGTCAGTTATACCATGATTACCTATTCTACTATATATGAAAAGCCTATGACATAAATTTTGGCTTTATATACTAACCGTGGTGAACTCCACAGCAATGGGATTTCGGTAGTTAAAATTTACACCAACAGTGGAACTGCATCTAAGTTGACCTTTGGTGACGTCGACCTGAATGCGAACTTGTCTAAATTTATCGCACGTCGCCTCGCAAAGAGTGAAATAAAAGTGGCAATTATTTATTACGTTTTTAAATGGGTTTACCCCATAAGACACCACAAATTAACAAACATACATTATCTCATGTTAATAAAGCATCCATAACTCGAAATAGTATGTTATTATGTTATTAAAATGAAAAATGCCCTGTTTCTTTTTCTGTTTCGTTTCAGTGATAAAACTGACAGCGGAAGCACCGCCCACCGTTGCAAATGTAAACAAAAAAATATTCGCGCGTATGTACGGTTGCTGCTCAGTAAACTCGAGAAAAATAATTGCGACTCTTAATAATCTGACGATCACGGTATAAATAAAATAAACCCATAGTGGCTTGGTGTACTAAATGTTTACCACTCCTGGTGAAGTGGTGTTAACCGCACGCCAAAGGGTCGCGGTTAACACCATCTCACCACTCGTGGTGAACATTTGGTACACCAAGCTTCTATGGGTATATTCTATATGTATCCACTTAGTATATCATCTCATTAAAAAATGAATAGGAATAACACATGTTGCCGTGTGTTTTTGTGTTTAAATTTGGCGTTTCCTCGACTACCGTCCAGTTTCGTACTCCATTGAAAAGTCATATTCTAGTTGTCTCCCTCACCTTATTTTTCAATTCTCGCAATTTTGAAAGGGTGGCCAGTGTACATATTTTAAGTCTTTGCCACATTAGCCACGGTGCTATTTTTATTGAGAGCTCCAAATTCAATATTTTATGCCCAATCAGGTGATCTCATTCATTTTATGCACAATAAAATGTTGAGGTAAAATAAGTTATGGGGCATTTATATACATCACATGTGTATTGTAATTATAAGCTATGTTTAACGAACAGATGGTAGTACGGATCCCTAACCTTCACTGAAATCCACAGTAATAAAATATTTCACATTCACAACTGTGATTACTGGATTGTGAATGTGTACAATATGCTACCAGTAATATACTATTTAAAACAAGTAGGGGATGTCCAAACTAATGTTGATATTTTCGGAAAAAGGTATTGGATGCGCGTAATTGGACAATCAATATGCTACCAAGTTTAATGTCTGTGGGGTACGTTTGGAAACTTTCATTTGTACTGGACGGGCTTTTTCAGGGGTCTCATCGTTAATTTCTTGGTAAAGACTCGTTTTTCAATAGTTTTGGGTGGAAACATAACTTTTGAGGTATGCGAAGAATGACAAGTGACGAACATTTACGTGCCGCTGGCATGTTGGAAGCTGGCAACAGACAGACTGCAGTGGCTCAAATTCTCAACGTTACTCAATCGGTGATTAACAGGTTGTGGTCACGCTACATCAGAAAGGCAATGTTGATGACAGACTAGGGCCCCGCCATTACTCGAATTTCAAGTCGAATCTCGAATCGGGACGCAAAATAGACTCGAGTCGTCTCCGATTCGCGGATGACCTTTTTCTCGAGCCGATTCGGTCCCGATAAACGACAGAGTTTTCATTGTGAGTTCTTTCTTTAAACGATGCAATAATCCAGTTTGGCCAGGAAAGAAATAAGAAAATATGTTAAAAAAAACCCCTATTCGTATCACTGTTAAATTATACCAACACGATTTACTGACGCCTCATCGCGGCCTCAGTACAGTCGGCATTACACATAAGTCGTAACGGGATTGAAAGTTGCATTTACGCGATGAAGGAACGTTAAATCCCTCTCTGTTGAGAAGAAGTGGGGCCGTTGGTTTTATAAGAATCGACTCGAAAAATGACTCGACTCGCGAGTTTTAAACTAGCATCGAATCGAGAATCGACTGGAACTAAAATATCCCACTCGCAGGGCCCTATGACAGACGTCGGTCAGGTCTTTCAATGGCGACAACTGCTAAAACCAAGATCGTTTCATCCTAACCACAGCATTACGTAACCGCCATCAAAGTGCCTCAGAAAGTGGACAGCAGTTATACAGAGAGACAGATGAGCGAGTCAGTGGTCAGACTATCCGAAATCGCGTACGCAGCTGGAATCTGTACGCTAGACGAACTCGAATAATTCCACGTTTGACTGAACGTCACATCGCAGCAAGACGTAATTGGTGTGGAGCACAACAGCGCTTGGAAAATCGTCGATGGATCAACGTCATGTTTTTCGATGAATCGAAGTTCTCTCTCGGCTTCCAAAACAGGAAGTGGAGAGTGAACCTCGATTCATCGGAACGATACCATGCCGTAACCGTTAGGCAGCACGATCGTTTTGGTGGTGGATCAGATGTGGTGTGGGGAGGCATAACCATGACCAGCAGAGCAGCATCACATGTCATCCAAGGACGTGTCACGGGGCAGTACTACCGTGGCAACATGTTAGCAGCTCATGTGGTGCCATTTGCACGAGGTCACGGCCGTCGATTAATTGCTCAGGGTGACAATGCAAGAGCACGCAGAGCCCGTGTCGCTACAGAGTTCCCCGAGGAGCAGAACATCACTGCACTGCCTTGGCCAACACTAAGTCCAGACCTTTCACTAATCGAGTACGTCTACGATATGCTTGGCAGGCGCCTACAGCAACGAAAACAGCCCCAACCAATGTCCAGGAACTCGCCGCTGTTGGAATAACATCAGTCAGGCTGATTGGTGAGGATCGTGCCACGTCGCATCCGCAAACCGAGGAGGATTTACAGGGTATAGAGGTCTTAGACCGAATGTGGTAAATTCTCTGACTGACCGTTCGTGTCTTCTACAGCTCAGTGCGTGGAATGGATGCTTGTCAGTCACATAACTATCGCGGAAATCATTCTCCAGATGTCACAGTGCAATGCCTCATCTGTCTTTTTGATGAAAATATAAATATATTTCTTCATATATCTCACTTTTATAAAATATCCCCTATTTTTTTTAATAGTATATAAATCGAATAATTAATAAAAACCATCAACAGCACAATTTTAATTTATGAAGCGCCGGGTTGTTTCCGGGGCTTCATTAAATAAATTTTTGTTGATTATTTTTGTAATAATACTTCAATCAACACTTCCCTGATTGAGCCTGTCGGTAAAATTAACCACATAACTGAAACTATTGAGAAAGTTCAAAATGAAGACACCATAAAATAGATAATTAAACTGAGTCTTTTGAAGACAGGAACAGAATCCCCGGCGTCCTCAAAAATTACGGAACTTGAAAACAAAACTGAAAACTTGTATTTTGAAAATGAACAGTTAACCGATGAATTTTTACCCCATTTACATGTCGCGTTCTGCTCGGAGAATAAATTTTGTTCCAGGAACAAATAATGTATTCCGGGTACAATTATTGTCATGTAAACGCATGTATTTGGGAAATATATCAAGTTTACGATTTATTCCAGGAATAAACTCGGGGAAATGATCCACCAAATGATGTGGAACAACGCGAGTTATTCCGGGTATAAATCCAAGCGGCCAGGCCATGTAAATGGTCGTCGAAATAACTCAGGAACAATTCCAACAAAACTGCGTTGTCAACAGTGTTGTTTAGGATATTACTGCGAACTTTTCACGGTATGGTACTCGGAGTTCGCCGCCAGCCAGTGTAAGGCGATAGCCGCTTGCTTTTTTCACCCACTGGTTTCCTTACCCAGTTGCCTGCGGGTATCAGAAATGGTACAATTTCAGAACAAAGTTTGAAAAGGAAGACTTTTTTCATCCTGAAGTTTGCAATCCAGTGCTTGTCGTTCAGTCTTCATTTTCAGGTCTTACTTTGATGTTTTGGAGAATTTTGGAAGACAAAAACTTTTTTTGTAAACTTTCGTAACAATTCCTTGTGGAAAAATGTATTTATGACAAAGCTGTAAAATATTAGGTCATTAGCCCATTCAGGTCAGGAGATATTATTCAATAAAAGTTTGGGCGTTTTGGGCATCCATGGTGCTTAGTTGAAGGTGAAAAACTTAACAGACCTACAACTTATATACGTCTTTGACTAAGCAAAATGTCAGAATACTCTGTACGAGAGCATTCGTGAAATCGTCTTCTACAAAGTGTTGGAAGAATAAAAAAAACTAGAGTGATTCTGTAGAATTACAGGCTTTTCCCGGTGTACAAAAACATTAAGTCTTTGAGGGAATTGTTCAAGATTTCAGCCTCATATCACTGAATATATAGGTGTGCATACCAATATTGTCCTGGATGAAGGGTTAACATAACGTTAAATGAAAAATCCATCTAACCCATGCATAGAATCACTTGAAATTATTCAAAACTCTTTTTAAAGCAGAAAAACAATTATCGCTGTATGGAAATCACTACGTGCGTTTTTATTTAGACTCTTCCGTTTGAGAGACTCTGACAAGATCGGGCGCAACCTTATTTTATCTCTAAAAACTAAATTCTTGTCTACTTCGAAATCAGAAAACATGATTTTTCTGCAGACCGTTGTCGTTTTCGACTGGCTTATAGTTGGTTATTTGGCAACTTCATCTATTCCTTCTTTCTAATATTTTCTTATAGAACAACAGCGTCCACTAAATCCTCTCTTTTGGTAGCTGATCGTAACTACTTGCCTTCTCTTCGCCCTTCCGATTGATCTCATGTTAATATAAAAAAGATTTACAATAAATGGAGGACACCGACATTCCGTGTTTGAATATCGGGAATATATTTTTCGTGACTAGATAGGAATATCATATTTTTACGAGCGACAAAGTCGCGAATGAAAATGTGAAATGCAGGTTGTCTTTGTGTTATATTACTGTCCATGAATTAGCTGGAAGCAAGCAAGCAAACAATCCAGTCATTTCAATCCACAAAGGAGGACACATGTGACCTCAAGGTTTATGGCACTGAATGAGCAGTTGGAGGATTATTGTGCTGATTGGGGTATACCCTTTATTGACCACTGGGACACATTTTGGGGTAAGAGGAGCATGTACGGGCGAGACGTGTTGCACCTTAGCAGGGCGGAGAAAAAATTCTACAGGAGGTAGAGCTTTTTGGAGACGAGCGGGGTGGGAGACCAGAGGCAACAGCAAGAGTGGAAACAGATGGGGTGAACAGGAACAAGGGGAGATAACGAGATTATCGATGTTACCGCCAGGAAACAACAATCAAAGTGGGGTAGTCAATGCATCCCGTTAATTTAAAAGTGGGGTATAGCAACATCCAGTGTCTCCACAGAAAGTAAGTGAACCAGCTATGTACAGTGATCGAGGAAGAGGAGTTTGATGTCATGGACTCAAGTGAGACGTGGATAGGACATTATGGGGAAGGGGTAGACTAAGTAAGGGGTGCGTGTGGATAGGTGTAGGGCGAACTGTATGGCAGAAACAAAGGTGGAGGGGTAGGCATGTAAATAAAAGAGGATTTAAAACCGTCGTTGATCACAGATCTGGCAGATGTCAGTACCTTGGCTGGGGCATCTGAAGAAATTGGATGGATAAAAGTTAATCTAAAAATCAAAAGTGCTGTCATTGGGATTGTGTACAGTGCGGTGGCGAGAAGCATACCTGAGTGGAATGACTCAATATACTCAACACTGTGGTCCAATATCACGGGACCAGAAAACAGGGGACTCGGTATAATTCTGATTGGAGACCCTAATTGACGCATTTACAAGGAGGTAGGCATACCGGACGGGGATAAAAATGTCAACAGGAATGGACTCCACAAGGGAACTCGATCTGAAGATTCTGAACAGGAATGTGAGGTTTAAAGAGAGAGGGACCTGGGAGAGGAACGACAGAACAATAATCGACTAAAATCTCACAGATATCGATTTATGGAGGGGGGGGGGGGGTGATAGAGGTAGAAGTGGATGATGAATGTTAAAGGGAGTTGGATAGCGACAACTTAATTACAGTTACTATCAGGGGTAAAACATCCAGTAAGAAACAAGGGAAGCTTCAAGGGGATTTGAGGACTCAGAAAGGATGCTAACCCGGCGAAGTCTGAAGAAAAATTTAAACTGTGGCAATTGAACTGTGGTAAGGTTTTTGGATGGAAAATGCCAGTTTTGCTTATGACACCACACATTCGTGTAGTTATTGTTTTATGTTATCATATACTTTGCACAGGACCATTTCATTGTTTTTCATGATCTCATTGAAAATCAATGGACTGGTCCTGTGCAAAGTGTCCGATAAAATAAAACAATAACCACACGAATGGCATTTTTTTTCTTTTACACTTCACCCTACACACCAAGAATTTTAAGCCCGATCCCCTTCCCACATCCCACCCTGAACCGCGAGACCCGATATTACGGACATGCATAGCAGATTACTTTGGGATATTGCGTGGCGGTATATCTTAGCCAGTGAAGACATTGAAGCATTTCCCGATAAACTTTTGAAGTCCATACATTGCAAATGTAAACTTGTCAGGTAAAAACCCATGCGGAGCAAACTTATGCTCATGTCGAAAGAGTGGTCTGGTCAATTTTTATCTCGAGGCGAGCAATCGCTGAAGGCTTTCATGAAACCATATTCCCACGATGTTTTGCGACCGCTTATACCCTAGATGTTGCACGCGCTCATATACCTTGGATGTTTGGTGCACCCTTTGCCATGGCTATTTGTCTAGGGCATTCTGACCAATCAAAAGACAGAATTTACGGGATATAGGAATAATTTTTTAGATTCAATCGTCTGGAATATATCAGGTTGGTCGCTTACTGATATATTGAAAAGGACTAAATCTAAAAAATACCATAAACATTCAGAATGCAAGAAGTGTTGTCCAATCAATACTTGATTCGACCAAATTAACTTTTTATAACATTACTGCAAAGAATGAAGTCTCACCACAACCGTAGTATTATTATTACGCCGCGTCGGTCCACTAATTGTGTTAATATCTTGAGGTTTAAAGGCGAATCAAATACTTATTGAGTAGAATATCTACAACTGGAGCATAAAATGACATCTGTATATCTTTTTGAGAGAAGGAACATCACATTACACCAACGATAGTCTCTGCGCAAACTCCACGAAAAATCGGTAAACAAATGGCGTCGAATTCCTTACAGAATTAGACTGGTGGCCTGTGAGCTTGACCATCTACCTTGATAATAATCTCAGCAAGTTAACCCTTTATCCAATCCAAAAAGAAGACGACACTCACAAAAATATTTTGGAATAACTAACAATTTTCATGGCCTCATAAACGTATCTTATGGCCGCGCTTTAGTTTAAACAATACTTTATTCAATGAATATGCTGTGCGTTACAGAATGGAATACCAACAAAAGTAACAGTGCAAGTCCCATCAGCTCACAATATAACATATATTTAACAATGAACAAATTGCTAAGTAATGGAGGGATTTGGCACAAAGCTTGCAGCTTGTGTAAGTCATCTCCCTGAGTGGGGTGCGCGGTGGCTTAATAGGTAGAGCTGCGGTTGCAAGCCGAGAGATCTGCGGTTCGAATCCAGCCTGCGGCAACCGCGTTGTGTCCTTCGGCAAGACACTTCACCTCCGTTGCACACACGGGGGCACGGTGGCGTTGTGTACTAAGGCGTACTGCATGTCGATGGTGCACCTGTCTTTAACCAATGCTAACCCTGCTTGTGTGGAGTTGGTATGTTGGGGTGCTGAATTTTACTCGTCGTTGCTCGGTGGTTCTCTCCGGGTACTCCGGCTTTCTCCACCCGTAAAACTGTCGTGGTCATGATTAGCCATTGTGCAGAAATATGTGACCTTAAAACACCAATAAATAATAAATAAATAATCTCTGAAAGTTGGTATATAATAGTAATCTGGAACCCATGGCCTATAGTCCACCACTGGGTTGATCAGTAACCAGATGCCAAACTGGGACACCACATCCATACTCTAACAGTAAGGGCTGGCTTGAGATACTAAGAATGTAAACAAATACATGAGAGGTCATTCACATTTAACTTAATAACATCGTACTCGGAGGCGACGCCCCATCCCGGCAGTAAACTGTGGACACAGTTGGTTGTAACTCTAGTCATAGAAAGCGACGCTCATTGGAATGACATCAATGTTATTTCAGTGAGTGATCATAAGCTATGTTTCCGAGAAAACAAAATGAAAGAGAAATTAATTGAATGGCGAGTTTTTTTTTAATGATGTTGGCCATTTTTATCATTACGTTAATAAAGGCTGAACACAGGCGATATCAAAATTTATTATTTTAAATAATATTTTTTCAAATTTTTCAAAAAATTTCAGCAAACCATATCATGTGACCCCTCAATGGAACCAGCTCGACGTTCGCGTTCCAATGAGCAGTCACATGATATGATGTTGTTGAAATTTTTGTTATTTTTTTTTTACTGATGCATTTGTAAATTACTCGGGCGCATGCGGTCGATTTGTTGGGTAAAGTGTTAAAAGATTGAGGCAGTGCTTGATTACTGTGGAAACAAGTTCCGTTTCCCTTATTTAAAACTTCCGGATCAGCAACGCATGGAGCAAGTAAAACGAGGACAACCTAGGTATAAATCGATTGACTAAACTTGACTTTATACTTGTATGTTGGCTTTATACTTGTATTGCGATTAGGATACAGCTATAGATTGTCATTAAAGTGACTTTAAACAATCATAAATAAATAAGTACCTTCTCAAAATGAACAGATCTTCAAAGAATTTGTGAATAGACCACTCACTATTTTGAACGTGGATCCCTAAGGCTGCATGTCAAAAATATAAAGTGTTCTACCGCAAACAATGAACGAACGGTTGATTGATTGATTTTTATTCGGCAAGATACATAATTACATACATATGTTTACAATAAACAAAGCAACACAAGATTGTCAAACAAGTCACAAAGATTATTACACAATATATAAGAGTATATTGCTATGGAAAGTCATAGCCATATTGGCTGTCTTCCTGATTTCCCCTTGAAGAAGAGTAAAAGAAAATCAAAGAACGGAAGAAAAAGAAAAGGAGTAGTACAAGAACACAAAAAAGGAGAAAAGGAGTTGATAATAATAATAAAAATAATAATAATAATAATAATCTAGTGGTGAATATGGGTGGCCATGACGCTGTTGACAACTTTATAAGGAAGAAAGAAACCAGGGCAGACTATTGAAATACAGTGGGAGATTTTATTGGCAATAAATGGCGGTTTGACAAGAGCTTGAGGATTAGGATTATTGTATCCCACCTGGACCTGTTAGTTAAAAGTTGCAAACGTATACCATGTCACTATAGTACAGTTTTGACAACATGCATTATTGGTTTATTTATTTATTGGTGATTAACGACACTTTAACAGCCAGGGTCGTATCATATCGGTGATAGGTTTATGGGTGGAGGAAGCCGGAGAGAACCCCCGAGCAACGACGAGCACCTATCTGCTCTCAAACGTCATAACCCCAGACTGTACTGCGCACTGCATAGCAGTACTACGTACAGCACAGCACAGACACCGTGGGCCTTTGAACGGGTATCAGCTCCTGATGAGAACAGTGAGCAGACACAGACTAACGTTCACAAATTGACGAGAAAAGTACCAGACGCAAGGGAATCCAAACTGCATTAAACTGTACTGCTTGCTACGTTTCATATCGGGGCCATTTACTTAGGTGAAACAGTCTGGACAATATGGATTATCACATTGTACAATTTGAGAATATGAAGAAATAAACCTATGAGTCAGTTCTTTTTTAAAACAGTTCCTGCTGTCCATTGCGCGGAGTTTAGGATCCAAATCATTCCACATTTTCACAAAGGAATACAGTGGAAGTTTATCGAGTGATTTAGTTCTTGTGCGGTGAGTGTAGAGAAGTCCCTATTGTTGTGATATTCTCTGCCTATACGAATCAGCACTTTCAAAAATGAGTTAAACGATGATGGAAGTTTTCCTTTATGCCAGTCAAAAACAAATAGTAAACTTGTAGTTTGAACAGATCGTATACTGTAAGAATATTAAATTTCGAAAATAGTGGTTCAGTGTGGGCGTTGTACCTTTTATTGCCTATTATGCGTATTACTCGTTTTTGCATTAAGAAAAGTTTTTTAAGAGATCTAGAATTACCCCAAACCTGGATTCCGTATTCAAGATGACTTTGGACAAGTGCATAATAAATAATTCTCAAAGCCTTCAATGGTAAGATACTTTTTTCAAAGCGTAATTAACACAGGCAATTTTGAAGCATAAATAATTAACATGACAAATGAAGGATAATTTGTCGTCACGTCTTATTCCTAAAATTTTTTATAGATTTGATATTTTCATTAGATCCCACTCTATTTATATTTTGATCATTTATGCTTATAATGTTTGTTGTTGTATGACTAGAATTAACTTTAGTGACAATATAATTAGTTTTCTTTGTATTTAGGGCCAGTCGATTTGCATAGCACCAGTTCGATAGTTTATCCAGCTCGGTATTTGTTGTACTTGTTAAAGTATTTATGTCAGATTCGGATGCGCACGTAGTCGTGTCATCAGCAAACAATAAAAGATTTAGGGAGGTTAACTCATTTATATCATTAATATATAAAAGAAATAAAATTGGACCTAAAACTGAACCTTGTGGGACTCCACACGTAATAGGGGCTAAATTTGACATTTGACCCCGGTAGCTCATGTATTGTGTTCTACTAGATAGATAACTTTTAAACCAGTCATTAGCTACCCCTGAACCCATACCAATCGAACTTCTTCTGAAGTATACTATGATTTAATGTGTCAAAAGCTTTAGAAAAGTCGAGGAAAACAGTCAAGGTTTTAGCATTATTGTTATTGTCAGCCTCTGTAACATACTTAATGAGCTGCAATATTGGATGAATAGTGGATTGTCTTTTACGAAATCCGTATTGATACTGGTAGAGAATATCAAATTTTTGTAGGAAGCTTAGTAGTCTGATAGATACAACTTTTTCTAACACTTTGGAGAATGTAGGGATAATGCTAATGGGCCTGTAGTTAGTAAATAAGCGCTCATCACCGCTTTTGTATACGGGAATTACTTTGGTTGTTTTCATTTTGTCGGGTACTCTACCTTGCTCAAATGAATTATTTATTATTTGAGCTAGTGGAACAGCAATGATATCTATTGTTTGTTTCATTATGGCTGACGTTATGCTATCGCAGTCTTCACTCGTCTTCGATTTCATTTTCCTTACTATACTAATAATTTCGCAGGGAGACGTTGGACTAAGGAAGAAATTGTTAGGAAAATGCCGTTTCATGTACTCCGTGGCTGATTTGTTAGACTGTGGTATCTGTTCGCCCGTTGCACACCCGATGCCGGCTGGTTTTTTTTATTCTATTGTATATTTTACAACAACGTTTATAATTGACTTCATGTTTTTCATTGAGACATTTTAACATTTTATTGTGAAATTTTCTTTTGGTAATTGAAGATTTGATGAGGCCTTTAGTCGCCCATGGTTGGCGCCTTTCGAATTTTTTCCTGGGTTTGGTATGAATTATCGGGGAAAAAATTGAATCCTTGCAGGTAGATGTTGATAAATTTGTTATAACTTTCATTTGGGCAGTTTTCGTCTAGAACTGTGGAAAAATCGAACACAGAGAGGTGTGACTTAAAATTCTCTATGGTTTGGGGATTTATTTTTCTTCTGGGAGGCGTATGTGTGTCATCTTTCGCGTTATTGTGGGTTTCGAGGTAAAGAACATCAAAGTGGTCAGAGACATCGGTAAGTACTATGCCGGAACAAGCGGTGCATTGTAAATTGTTTGTTAATATGTGGTCAATTATTGTTGCCGAGTGGTCGGTAACTCTCGTGGGGTTTGTAATAGAAGGCAAAAATCCATTACGGACCAACTGATTAACATATTCTTCAGTTTTTGTATGGGAATCTATTTTCAGAAGATCAATATTGAGGTCTCCCATTATATAAGAATTTTTCCTTTCCCTATTTAATTTCTCGATTATGCAATTTAACAGTGTTATGAACACATCAGCCTCTTCCCTAGGGGGAGTATTGGGTCTGTAAATAATACCGACTATTTTTTTTGGATTTCGTAAGTTCTATAAATATCGATTCGGAGACATGTGGTATAAAGACAGATAGATCATCACGAATTTTATATTCAACATTTTCCCTGACAAAAAGTCCCACCCCACCTCTATGGTCATCGTTTTCGGGTCTATTTGCATAACATAGGAACTGGTAGCCAGAGAGGGTGTAAGAGATGTTATCGGGAATATGAAATACTTCAGTCAACCCAATCACATCAAAGGAATTTGTTTGCTCAAGTAGACTAAATAGTAATTCATTCAGGCCATCCCAGTGTGCGCTTAAGCTTTGACAGTTTATTTGGAGCAAGGAGAATGTTTTTGTTTTGGTTAGTAAATGCAGCACGAAATTCTTCGGGTGAATAGTATTGGCCTGAATGTCCCAAACGGGGACTCATAGTTATCATCAGTATTAAGAAATCTTTCTTCATGCCGATTAAAGAAATCCTATTCCCCCTGCGCCTGGATCTCGTCTAATTTTATGTTACCCGCTATTACCAGTTTTCAGTCCCATGTGCTCTTTAGCCTCCAAATTTCTCTTTAATCTTTCTTGAATCACGCATTGACCAGGTTTTGGCTGCCTTTGGGTCAAGGTGTCTTGGTAGTAGTCAGAGCTGTCATTTTCACCAGCCAGATGACATGCTGTACAGAGAAAATATACCAAAAATGTCACGGTGGCAATCATCTTAGAGAAGGTGGGTCGATCGAGTAAAGGGTTTCTCCAAGTGCATCGGACAGATTATACATAATTATGGAAGTGAGGAAGATCACATTGACAATGAAAAGGATATTAGTGCAGTGACGGTTTCGGTACTTCCTTGTGCTACAAAACTAGTTCGAAGGTACTCCCTGCAGTACTTCCCGAAACTAAAGTGTTCTTTTCCAGCACGCTATCTCTACAAAGTAATGCAAGATATACTGACAGGACCCCTAGTCTAAACCTCAGTGTAAGGGAGGGGGAAGACTCCATTTAAACACGGTATCTCCATTAGTTGTGGAACAAAGTATTCTAATCCCTCAGTTTTGTAGCATATAGGAGCGGCTTATGCAAAAACAAACAGAAACTAATCCCAAAGCAAACACAAAGTATGAAGCTCCCACAAACCTTCATCACATGGACCACCGGTTTTAGATTCTGTCTTCATTTGTCGTGAGTCTGTCAGAGTGTCAAGAAACCCGTATAACGTCGAACAGACCTAAAAACAATGACCCACGCAACCCTCAAATACTGACACCTTTAATGGTTTCGTGCTATGCGCGCGATGCAAGTTTACTATATAGCTTCCATCCGTTTTGGAGATTCAGCGGTGACTCGATCTAGCAATTTTGCTTAGCTTACTGCTAAACCACTTTCCCAGCTGCAATTTACTTGGTTATTTGAGCATGTACTGGCATTTCCTTACGGCAACATTTATGAACAAAGTGTGCAATGGGTTAATTAATTTAAGATGTGCCCCGTCCCCGTTTCGGTGGAGGGTTTGATGTAAGATTTCCATCCTTATATGTCATACTACAGTCAGTATTTGCGAAATCAGTATAAGTCAAAATTGGTTTTGTATGGAATGACATACGTAACTCCTCAAACCTTGACGCCATGATTGATAGCGTCTTATACAGATTCCTATAGTGGTTTGTTTCCGTGTGGAGGTTGAGCGACCACACAGGCCAGCGGATGCATGGGTCTCAATTATCGGTGACCTGCTTCCCAATTTGCAATTTACTTGTTTAATTGATCTTACACTGCAATTTGTTTCTGCCACCGAAATCTATAAATAACATTTGGAAGGGGTTAATTAACTAATGATGAGATCTGTTTCTGCAACGGCGAAGGGTTTAATTTTAAGATTTTATCCGGACTTGCTTTGTAAAAATCATTACTAACGGGTTATTACATGGTTGGTTTTATATCGGATGACATTTCAGCTTGAGATAACCTCATATCGGCCTGATGCCGATTGTCGGAGGCTGATGTGGAGTTACCGAGGGCTGATATCTCGGCCGATATGAAACTAAGCAAGCAATAACCTCTTTATTTATTAAACCAAAACAAATAATTACAAACATTCTCAGATCTGTTACAGTTTCTTACAGTGTTATGTGGGTTCTAGTCGTAGAAAAATTATTCACGCACGCAATTGGTAAACAAAAACGCTTTTGAAGCCATTTGACGCAGGAAGCTAATGGGAATGTCATATCCCAAATCCATTTGGGGAAAAATGTCTATAGGCAATTGAACTGTGGTAATGGTTTTGGACGGAAAATGTCAGTTTTGCAGATGACACCACATATCAGACACTTTGCACAGGACCATTTCACTGTTTTTCATTGAGATCTTTGAAAAAGTTTTTATTCTTTTACACCCCATCCTACACTCTAAGAATTTTAAGCCATATCCCCTTCCCACATCCCACCCTGTATAGCAAATATGTACCGCGAGACCCGATATTACGGCATACGTAGCAGATTACTTTGGGATATTGCGTGGAGGTATATCTTTGCCAGTGAAGCGCCATTTTTTATCGGTTTTTTGTTGCAGGAGTGAGGGTGTATTCGTTAGCTTGTTAGGGGAGATAAAGTATATATGGCTATGGTCAAGGGCCATCCACCAAGAATGTTGAGCATTGGAGGACTGGAAGCACACAATAATTAAGGTATATTTACCTCTAACCCAAACAAAAAAGCACAGTTTATATCCCTTTTAGTTAGACTCAAGTAAAACAGTGACAATAGTGTGTACACCATGTACACCAGTAACCGTGATACCGATATACTGATTGCTGAACGTGCTGTTCACCATGCATCGAATGGTTCAGTATTGTTGTTGCCGGTGACACTGATATCCTGGCGCTTTTAATACACCACTGGAATAGTGAAACCATGTCCGATATACTTTTCTAGTCTGACGACAGACGGTCTTCACAGAAAACGCAGACAATCTGCAATATCAGAGACGTCGTGAAGAAAGTTTGTAGATTGATAAAAGCACATATTCTGTTTGCTCATGCGCGGATCGGATTGGGCACATCTGCCATGTATGGACAAGCGAAAACTAACCTCCTTAAAAGAATAGAAAGTCCAACAGAAATCCAAGAGTTCCCATCTCATATTTGTGACACTGATAAGTCAGGGTACAGTTGAAACTAGAAGTCCTGCCATGAACTGTGCGCTTATCGAGGCTTAATTTCGCGTAGGAATTGCGCGCAATTGTCAGATCGAGTGGCATCCAAAGCACGACAGGTTCTCCTGGTTACTCATAGCAAACACACACAATGTTTCTGCCAATGGACCTCCGAGTTACCCGCTTGCTTGTGCGCATGACATATGTACAGAATTTGATAGCCTTACCATGGTCCTAACACGTCGTAGATTAACGCACAGAGCGACGTGCTTTTGTACGCATTTCGTGACACGACTTCTAGTTTTAACTATACCTGTTATTGGCTGTTTACAATTCTATATGGTGGAAAGATAAAAGATGCCCCGAACAATTTGAGGTATGCAAACGTCATAGGTATGTTTCTTCCAATAGAGCACCTGTCGAGCCCCAATAGCTACCACCAACAGAAAGAGCTGCACATTATCACAGTTGCGAGTGCACCATCAGATTGTTGTATCGAAGATATTCTGAACCCAGTGTTATGACGTTGGAAACTCTATGGAAGACAGCTTAGCCCAATTATGACAGACATTGAAGCAGTTCCCGATAAACTTTTGAAGTTGAAGTTGCAAATCGTCGCCTCAGTGCTTGAATGTTCTATGTCCCCTATGGAATATAGAACATTCTAGCACTCAAACGACGAAACGTAAATTTGTCAGGTAGAAACCCATGCCGAAAACTTATGCTCCTGTCGAAACAGTGGTCTGGAATGTGTGAGCAGCTGTGAGGATTGAAGAGGCGAAGGTTGTCACATTACTGAATCTATGATCTTTGGAGATCAAGTTGCAGAAACTGACAAAACATATAATCATTTGAATTTATAGCTGTTTTTGAGAATGCAGGTCAGCACTGAGAACTTTACGTACGTTAGATCTTGAGGGAACTTTACAACATTAGTGTATTTTTATGGTGATTGCGGTGGCCATCGTGGCAGCAATTTTAGATACTGGTGTTTCGGCACTCATGTCTTCACAGTTGTGTGGTCTGCAGTCTGTAACTTCTGAATATATTAATAATTATTCGTGTTCATTTGAGACGTGTTTTGTTGTCGACTTATGGGAATTGAAACTGACCGATTCCGGAGGCCAGATTGGCGGCCATCTTAGAAAGTACGTTACCCAAAGATTTTCACCAAAGTGGATTTTGTTGGATTTTGGATATGCGCGTCAAAGGGCACCAGAATCGGTTTTTACCAATTTGATCAGGATAAATTTGTTCTACTGCTGAACTATAGTTAAAGTTGACTATGTGGGGTGGGGTGTGGGGTGGGATGTGGGGTAGGGTGAGGCTAAAATCCTTCGAGTGAATGGTGAAGTGTCAATATACTCCATACAAAACAATAAAAACTATTTCAGAGATCTCAATGAAAAAGAATGATGCAGTGTTATGTATGTCTGATAAATATACATTATCATGACCATGTGCATGTCCTGTAATTTTTTATCTTACAATAAACATGTATTTTGTCTGTATTAACTCCGCAACTGTATCCGACCCTCTGATACAGATGTTTGTATCAGGGGGTCGGATACAAGCACGTTCCTTTCGCGTGAGTTCCATTTTTTTTTCTTTTTGTTCATCCGTACGAATAAATAGTTCGTTATATATTCGTCTACATTCTTGGCGTATTCCCAATATATTGTAAGATAAAATGATTATTACCATTGTGTGGATGTACAAAATATGTATCCGAGTCGAGCTCCGGGTTCTAAGGGCAGATCACGACGAGTCGAAGACGAGTCGTGAACTACCCTTAGAACCCGGAGCTCGACTCGAATACATATTTTGTACATCCACATAATGGTAATAATATCTATGTATCAGATTCGAGGTCGTGTTTACAATCAGATCGCAACGAGCCCGTCAGGGCGAGTTGTGATCCGATTTTAAACACGACCGAGAATCTGATACAAATTGCAGGACATGCATTTGGTCATGATAATACGTTTATCTAACAATTCCGTTACATAAAACCCGTTTTCCCGTTTTTCAGTTTAAATTGTGTTGGAATTGGTCAAAATTTTGAATTTCATATTTTAGTGCGTAATAACAATGCCTGTAATGATATTATTTGTCATAGCGCGGTTTTTACCGGAAGATGAATCTATGTGATACGGAATCAGAATGAGTCGTCCATATGATACGGAATCGGAACACATTATGTGATACGTACGTTTCTCGTGGTTTTCAGGCCAAAATCTATCCGATTGTCAGATAAAACAAAACAATAACCACACGGATACGGGGTATCATCCACAAAATGACTTTTCCCGTCTAAAAACAGGACCCCATTTCAATTGCCTCTAGAAACATTTATCCAAGATGGATTTTGAATATGTTTTTTCAGAAACCTTTCTACGTCGATTGGTATAAAAATCATTTTTTACCAAATTCTTCCGGGTTCGTCGGAAATTTGGGTTTTTGCGACTACACTATCATTCTTTTCACAAAGTCCGAAGTTTCCTTTTCTCCCACTTCTAGTTCAGCTATGCGAATGTCTCAGCATCCCCGCTGGGGAAGCTGCGGTGTTCGTATAGTTGAACTACCTCTTCTCTCATTTCAAGAATCTCCGCTTGCGACTCTGAATCTTATTTTGTGATGAGTTCTCTGTACGACTCTCTTCTTTCTGCTTTTCATCCACCAAAATAATACTTATTGCCATCATTAATTCCTCATCATACAAACATCTGCTTCAAACCACTCCACCGTGCCCGGTAACGTCAATTTCCATGATTGCGTTCGATGATCAATTGTGAACATTTGGATGTAAATTGGTTGCGCCAAGTAATGCATGAAGTGTGAAAACTCTAGCTTGGTCAATCCTGGACACATGTGGTAGCGGGGTGATTGCTCTTTTGTAAAATATAATTTGAATCAACCGGCATTGCTGCCTTATGTGTAAAATTCATCTACTTTACTTATAAATAACTACAGAATTTGAGAATCGTTTAGAAAAAAATCTTAACCCTTTACCCAACGCAGACGATATCAAAATTTATTATTTTAAATATCATTTTTTTTTAATTTTTCAAAACAATTCAACAAAACCATATCATGTGACCCCCTCATTGGAACGAGCTCGTCGAGCTCGTTCCAACGAGGGGGTCACATGATATGGTTTTATTGAAATTTTTTTAAATATAATATTTTTTCAACTGCTGAATTTGCATATTACGCGGGCGGATGCGGGCGATTCGTTAGGTAGAGGGTTAATGTAATACAATCTGCTATATGGGTTAGATTGTCTGCAATATGGATTAGATTGTCTGCTGTATGGGTTAGATTGTATGCGTTGATGTTCCCTTAGTTAATTCTCATTATTTGTTATCGCTAGAATTTGGGAGCGCGGTGGCTCAGTGGTAGACTGTTGGACTTCTATGTTAGAGGTCCCGAGTTCGATCCCCGTGCGGGACGACCCGCGTTGTGTCCTTGAGCAAGGCACTTTATCCCGGTTGCCTACATGGGGGCACCCATGACGACGTGTACTAAGGCGTACTGCGCGTCGATGGTACACATGTCTTCAACCTCTGTAACCCTGCTTGAGCGAGCGCCTAAACAGAGTTAGAATGTTGAGGAGCTGACAGTTGCTCGTCGATGCTCAGTGGTTCTCTCCGTGTACTCCGCCTTTCCTCTCCCGTAAAACTGTCACCGTCACTATTAGCCATTGTGCATAAGTATGTGACCTTAAACACCAATAAATAAATAATCGCTAGAATTTTGCCGTGTTTTAATAACGAGCGTCAATTGCTTGAGGGTAAAGCAAAGATCCTCCATAAAATTAAAAGTGTCGTTACCATCACTGTGTAAGTATCACTGCGTTATACAGAGTAATATTTAGAGGTTATTACTTCATGTTTTCGAGATATCGGCCCGAGGTAACTTCGTATTAGTCTGAGACAGAATTACAAACATTCTCAGAGAGTCTAAAGTTTTGTGAGGGTGTTATTGTTTCTCCTTCTTGTCTGAAAGTCTGAAGTGTCCTCTTCTATTCCTACTTCAGCTATCTGAAAGTCTCGGCTTCCCGACTCAGGAAGCCGCGACGTTCGGATAGCTGAGGTACCCCTTCTCCCACTTCGAGGAAATTCCGCTTACGACTCTGAATTTTAGTTTATGATTAATATTCTACACAAATCTATTCCTTCTTCACTTCATCCCCATAAGTATTACTTACCGCCATCATTAGTTCCTCATCATGCAGAGGTCTGCTTCAGATTCCAAACTGACAAAACATATAATCATTTGAATTTATAGCTGTTTTGAGAATGCAGGTCTGCGGCATTCAAAGCATCACTTCAGGGTATGGTGGAACGAACAATACCAAGGTTGAAATGAATGGAATTATCAGATTCTTATAGAAAGCGTATAATAAAAAGAAAATCTAGTATTTTTGAGTGGATACCGAAAATTATCTGACTTGTGACAGAGAGAATGGTTATTTTTATATTTTACATAAACATTAGACTCGGTCACTCACGAGATAATTTTCGGTATCCACTCAAAAACATTAGATATGCTCTGTCTAGCTGACATTTCTCTTTCGTGTGATTATAACTGTGTCAGCACGAAACTTAATGTTATGGTGGCTGTTCTTCTTTGTAGTTTTGATATCTTCTACGATTTTCTTGTATCCATTTTGTCTGACAGATTACTCATTTTAAATACACTGACAATTTTTCTAATTCCTTTGATCATGTTTGCAACTCACACATTTATTCCAGCAGTCGTCTGCTTAGGCCTATTTGATCCTAATTGTTATATTTAAGTTACTAGCACAATTCTGGCTGCGCCCTTTGTGTCCAAATTAGCCAGGTGTAGTTTTATAGACTTAAGCGGTCGTAGCTGTCAAAATTTAGCCATTATCAAATTACGGAATCTGGGGTTTTCAGGATTGTCCTCTTCATTTATTAATATCTTTATTTGGTCTCACGTCAACTTGTGTATTCTTCCCGTTCCGTTTGACACTGAGCTCGTGATTGACAACTTTCGTTGTTGAAGGAGACTTGCAGGAAAGTTAGCTCCCTTAATTTTCTAAAGTGGTCAGCAAGTTCAACACTGGGGTATAGGAATTTCGTATAAAAATTGAAATTTCGAAATGGTAGCGAAGTTATATCATCGATGTGAGCATCATTTCAAAGACTTCAGACATTTTCCTGCAGCGCACTATACTATTCAAAAAAGTAGGGGATATCCAAACTGTTATTGATATTTTCGGAAAATGGTATTGGATACGAGTGATTGGACACATCAGCATGTTACCAAGTTTAGTGTGGATTATGAATGTCACCTGTCCACGAAAACTGTCTGTGGGGTACATTTTGAAATATTCATTTGTACTGGACGGTCTTTTTCGGAGGTCTCATCGTTCTTTTCTTCGTTTTAACTTGTTCATCAATAGTTTCTGGTCGAACATTCTGGTTGGCATGTTGGAAGCTGGCAACAGACAGACTGGAGTGGCTCAAATTCGCAACGTTACTCAATCGGTGATTAGCAGGTTGTAGTCACGCTACGGTCAGACATGCAATATTGACGACAGACGTCGGTCAGGTCGTCCAAGGGCGACAACTGCTAACCAGGATCGTTTCATCCGAACCACAGCATTACGTAACCGCCATCAAAGTGCCTCAGAAATTGTACAGCAGCTGCACCGAGAGACAGATGTGTGAGTCAGTGGTCAAACTATCCGAAATCGCCTGCACAGCTGGGATTTGTACGCTCGACAGCCTCGAATAATTCCACGTTTGACTGAACGCCACATCGCAGCAAGGCGTAATTGGTGTGGAGCACGACAGCGCTTGGAAAATAGTCATGTTTTCCGATGTCGACTTCCACGACAGTGTGGCGCAGGTGGAACGAACAATACCATGACGTAACCGTTAGGCGGCTCGATCGTTTTGGTGATGGATCGGTTATGGTGTGGGGAGGCATAACCATGACAAGCAGAACAGCATTACGTCATCCAGTGGCCTGTCACAAGGCAGTACTACCGTGACAATATGCTAGCAGCTCATGTGGTGCCATTTGCGCGACGTCATGGCCGTCGATTCATTTCCCAAGATGACTATGCAACAGGGCCCGTGTTGCTACAGAGTTCCCCCAGTAGCAGAATATCCCTACACTGCCTTGGCCAGCACAAAGTCCAGACCTTTCACCGATCGAGCACATCTGGGGTATGCCTGGCAGACGCCTACGATAACGCCAACAGCCCCCTACCAATGTCCAGGAACTCGCTGCAGTACTGTAGGAAGAATGGAATAATATCAGTCAAGCTTATTTTGGACGTTTGGTGAGGAGTAGGCCACGTCGGATACGCGCTAGTCTCGAGAACCGAGGAGGATTTACAAATATTGAGATATTGGACTGAATGAGGTAAATTTTCTGACTGACCGCCCATGTCTTCTACAGCACAGTGCCTGGAATATGTGCTTGTCAGACACCCAATTATCGCTGAAATATTATTCACCAGATGTCACAGTGCAATGACTCAACGGTTTTGTTGTTGAAAATATAAATACATTTCTTCATATACCTCACTTTGTATCAAATATCCCCTACTTGTTTGGAATAGTATATAAAAATACTATTTTCCTCCAATCAGTTTATACGTTTGACTATTATTCTCTGACTACTAATCCTGTTTGATCCCATTTAAAAATACGAAAACGGCGCTTTCACCGTCTTTTAATGTTCTATAACCTTTTTGTCTGTTCATTATATCAACAATGTGCGCATCGTGACATATAATACAGACGCTATACTTTCCATTAGTATAACATTTCAGGGGGGGTAAGAGTTGTTAATTTTCTTCTGGAAAGAATACAAACTTGCAAATTACTGTAAAGAATATTCGTCAAACAACACGCTAAAAACTAAAGTGTTAAAAACTACACTTACTAAGTGCTGAACTAGCACTTTGTTCAAGTGTAGATATCCCAGAACTTGACAGGTGTTACAATAATACCACTTGACAAGTGTAATGTCGCGACACTTAAAAGGAAACAACGCAGATGACGCGGATCAAGCTCGAACTCTCGAGCCTGATCCGCGTTATCTACGTTGTGTCCTTTTAATTATGTACCCACCAAGCGCAAATCAAATTATGGACGATTCTGGAAGAACCACCAATGCTAGACACATGGGAAGTGCCATCCATTCAAGTTTAAGATGTCTGACGATTGTAATGCCTAAGTGCTTAAAGCATTGCACTTTGAGTGTTAAAATCAAACCCTAAGAGTTAGAATGGGTTTAACACATTGAAAGTGTCAGTTTTAACACTTTGGTTTTTAGTGTGAAAGAGCCAAACTAGACAATTACTTTGTTGCTACCAATTAGTTTGCCCTAAAAAGCAAAGTTACCTTTTGTAACTTTTAATAAACGAAAATAACAGACAGCTCCATTGGAGCTGTCTGTTGTTTTCGTTTATTAAAAATAACAAAAGAAACTTCGCTTTATTTTCTGCTAACCTCATATGTGCATTCTGGACAATTACATGCTTCTTAATTGGACCTTACAGGGACCGCGGTGGCCAAGTGGTTCCGGTATTGGACTTAAAGCCGAAAGGTCCGCGGTTCGACCCCCACCAGGGGTAAGTGTTGTGTCCTTGCGCAAGGCACTTAATCCTGATTGCCCACATGGGGCATGATGCCTCCGTGTACTGAGGCGTACTACACGTCGATGGTGCACATGTTTCAACCGTTTGAGCGGGGCTTGAACAGAGTTAGAATCCTGAGGAGCTGACAGTTGCTCGTCGATTCTTTGTGGTTCTCTCCGGGTACTCCGGCTTCTTCCATCCGTAAAACTGTCACGGTCGCGATTAGCCATTGTGCATAAGTATGTGACCTTAAAACACCAACAAATAATAAGTAAATATGAATTCAGACCATGTCGTGATCCTGGACCGGGTTCAAGGGGTTAAAGAATTACTCTCGTTAACCCTTTACCTAACATGAAAAGCAGACGACCTTGCAAAAAAAATCTTGAATAACTATTTTTTTTTCATTTTTTTGTCTCAAAAACATAGGTTATGACCCCTCGTTGTGACGAGCTAGACGAGCTCGTTCCAAAGAGGGGTCATAATCTATGATTTTGAGACAAAAAATGAAAAAATAAAGAAAATTATTTGGCGATTTTGGTGAATAGCGCTGGCCGGTTTTGGCCGTTGCGTCGAGTAAATGGTTAACCCTTTACCCAACGTAACGGCCAAAACCGGCCAGCGCTATTTACGAAAATCGCCAATTAATTTTCATTATTTTTTCATTTTTTGTCTCAAAAACATAGGTTATGACCCCTCGTTGGAACGAGCTCGTTGAGCTCGTTCCAACGAGGGGTCATAACCTATGTTTTTGAGACAAAAAATGAAAAAAAATAGTCATTCAAGAATTTTTTTTGCAAGTGTCGTCTGCTTTTCATGTTAGGTAAATGGTTAAACAAAAGCAATTCTTTATAATGATAATGATAAACGAACGTTTCCTACCTGTTTCATTTAATATTGTTTTGAGTTAGGGTTAAACTTCGTACAGGTGGTCAGTACTATAACACTTTTACAACAGAATTGTATTTTCTACATGTGAATATAAATAACTGAAATGAATAATTAGCATTTTAAAAGACGTAGCATTTTACGTACCGATATATTGCAACGTCTTTTGAAACACTAATCGTCAATTTCAATTAGTTATTTCAGACGTAGAAATATACAATTCCGGAAAATAAAATTGTAAATGTTTTATAGTATTGACTCTCGTCTGAAATTTTGAGATTCTACCTTCGGGCCTGCTTGTTTGGTGAAAAACATGAGAAGCGCGAGCAAAGGTTCAGCCATTCATAGTCCGGGTTGCATCCACAGCATCATCCAGATTCTGAGCTGGGACCTTAAAATGTGTTGAGAGTTAAAATTTACGGACAGTGTTTCCGGATTGTTGACCAGCGGTACAAACTTGAAACAAAACTCAGTATTCTTCTTTAACTGGTAATTATTTCCCGGCTGCCAAAATGTGTTAAATGACTTTCATTGCCTTGTTAAAATTTATGGGAGAGTGCCTATGGGCACTCTCCCATATATTGTAAGATGCAAATCCATACAGATCACTTTAAAGATAATGTGAATGACTTCCACAGAATATGTAACTTTTAAGCTGTGGTACCTGTACTTGAGAATGGTGCACAAATATGGGCTTCTAGCACTAAACCATTTAGGGGCGCAATGGCTCAGTAGGTAGAGGTGCTGGCTGCTAGCCGATAGATCCTCGGTTCGAATCCCACTTGCGGCAACCGCGTTGTGGTCTTGCGCCAAGACTCTCCATCCCCACTCCCCACATGGAGGCACGGTGGCGTTGTATACTAAGGCGTACTGTACGTCAATGGTGCACCTGTCTTCAACCAATGCTGACCCTGCTTGTGTGGAGTTAGTATGTTGGGGAGCTGACAGTTGCTCGCCGTTGCTCGGTGGTTCTCTTCGGGTACCCCGGCTTCCTCCGCCCGTAAAACTGTCGTGGTCCTGATTAGCCACTGTGCAGAAATATGTGACCTTAAGCACCAATAAATAAATAATTAAATGAAAAAATACTCAACCATTTAAAACAATAATAAACGAAACAGGTCTGAAACGTTCGTTTATTGTTTTTATTTCGTGTACAGGACTATTTCATAGCCATAGACTTCAGTGGGCGCTTTTATAAAGGACGTTGAGACAGAAGGGTTATTTTGCAATATGAAAATTGTAATTCCGCCACACCAACATTTTGTTCAAATTCGCTGCTTTCAGAAATAAATGCTGGCGTTCAAGCGACCAACATTTTTTCTGACAGACAACTAATTTTCATACATACCGCGCTGTGTAACATAAACGTCTAATTTCCCATCTCTCCGGTATTGCAAAGGTACTGATTCAATTTCCTTTAATGGTATCCTACTGGCTTAGGTATGATTGGTCGAGGTGAGTTTTTCAAGATGTTGTGTTCACAGACATACATGCATTGTTTTTGTCATTAAACCTACACCTTAATGTGCTGCAATAATACATGGTGTTTGTTTGTATAAGGAGTCCGCTCTAAAACACTTAGAATGGGACTCATGATTTGTATTGTATTTGGTGAGCAGGTTTCGGCCACAATGTCTAGCCAGTCAGTCTGTAATTATGGAAGAATAAAGCCAGAAACTAGGATACTGTCGCTTTTACAGTACGTGGAGAGTGGATTGTAACTAAATCACCCGTAGAGTGTAGTTATCACCCAAGCTATAACTTTCAAAATTTTGTAAATATGGACAAAAAGCACAGGCAATGTTTCAGCCAATGGACCTCCGGGTTTAACCGGAGAGATTTGGTACCTGTTTGCCAAACTGCTTGTTTGCAACTTAGGACTAACCCATTGTTTTAACAGCTAATTTAGTCCTAAACAGAATATTGGATACGAGCTCTACAAATCCAGGCAACTACACGATGAAAGACTGGATCATCATGTGACACGCTTACGTAAATTGTCTAGAACATGTTCATTTTCGGATATGGATTCTGAGATTAAGTCTCAAATTATTCAAAGTTGTGTATCAACAGCTCTCGGGCGTAAAGCGTTACGTGAAGAAATGTCTCTCTCACCACTTTTGGATACTGCAAGAGCCTTTGAAGTAAGTGAAATTCGGGCGAGTGTGTGAAATAGAATGTCCAGATGGAACCAATAAGATCATGCCTACCACTTCCAGAGTTAATCGGGTGAAATTTCTCGCTGTCCTGATTCGCAACGAAGGTATGATTTTTTAACACAAAAAGTCTTGTTATAACTGTGGTGGAAATTATCCACATAAAAGGTTTGTTCCGCTAAAAACAAAACGTGTAGAAATTGTGGAAAACAAAATCATTTTGAACCTTTGTGTAGCTTAAAGCCAAAAGAAAAAATCTTTAACAAAGATGCTAAGCACACAGTAAAACGGTTTAAGGTGCTAAAAAAGTAAGAGAAATTTGTTTAGCTTGAAATTCCCACCTCTGATATTTCATAAATTCAAATTAGATATACACAAATTATACATCAAAATGGAGGGTGTAATGTACAGAACACGGAAAATATATGCAATCAACTCGCAGATTTGACAGCATGCACTAATGGATCCTGGAAGTCTGCTATAGTATGCGTACCAGAACTGAAAATAAAGTAATATTTCACGAAAACTACTCGTGGCCATGTGTGCTTCAGATATCCAAGAACAAAACTTGGAAATCAAAATTCTTCAAAACGCAGAGACATAGCAGTGTGAGGGATACATTCCAAATTTCTCGGCTTTGTTTTGTTTTCGGTTTGTTTACATTTCGCTCAAAGGTCATCGGTGCCGCAAAGCATTGGTCAACAATGCCGTCTAAAATCAAATAAGGAGACAGATCGCCTTCACACCACAGACTATTATTATATGGAGGCTGTACAGTTGCCATATTATTTGCAAGGATTCATGGTACTTGTTGTAATTTCTTAGAATTACGCGATTGTTTTTCGTTGACAATAAGTGGTATCGCGTTCTATGAGCATGCCTGTCGGCCATGCAACCCATCTTCAATCAAAATGAAGACGGCGTTGTCCTTTCTCCAAATACAGTCCTGTAGCTGCATCGTAAAGTGTTTTGAATGCGTAACTTTGTTCTTGGATATCAGACGCACACTTGGCCACAAGTTGTTCTCCTGAAATATTATTTTGTTATCAGTTCTAGTACGATTACGGTAACAGAGTTCCAGGAACCATTGGTGCCTGCTGTAAACTCTGTGACTTAATTGCATATATTTTGCGTGTTCAGGATATATCACAATCTTCATTTTGCTATATAATTTGTGCGTATTTAATTTGAATTTATGGAATACCAAAGTGGGAATTTCAAAGTAAACAAATTTCCCTTATCTATATATCAACTTAAGGACTATGTTATCCTAAATTTCAGACAAAAAGCACAGTGTCAAAAAACACATTTGAAACACGTTGGATGTTGATGTTTCATATCTGTTGGATCACTCCTATTTGATTACATAAAATTGAAACACTTCTGATGTTGATGTTGCATATCTGTTGGATGACTACTATTTGCTTATCACCTCAATGATAACTGAAGACACCAAAAGTCATTTTGAAATAAAAAAATGACTTTTAATTCTTTAATTTTAAAACCAAGCTACACTTGAATACGTGGGAAATGTCACTGAAATAATTAAACCAAAATATGCAGTGAACATCCCTCTATGGCTAATTACCAACAAATTAATTTTAAAAGTATCTATATATATTGTTTGACAAAATGAAAAGATTGCACTGTATGTTTTGTTTCACTGAGAACAGATACCCAATTTAGTACATTTAATACTCAAGTATCAGCGCAAAGGATTTACCATTATGTTTGTCCTGATGCATTCCTGTTATGGACTTATCGACTGTAGATTAACTGCGGCACTGTTCTCAGGAGCTGTTCCCCCAAGCAGTTCCGAAAAACTACCTGACGTTCGTCACATAAAGCTAATATACTCGTTGTCAATTGTACGCGTTATAATGGAGTACGTGAGTGCTTGTCAATACTATTGATTTTCCTCTTCAACTCATTTGTTTTTATGCTCCTCTTTCCAGTCAGTGATATTGAACTAAATCCTGGCCCCTCGACCAAAAAAGTCTGAACTCATCATGTCATAAATCCCGACCGACAGGTTTCAAAATTTGCCACGTGAACATACAAAGTCTAAAGCCTAAAATTGACATGCTACAATGTGAAAAGCAGGGGCACGACATATGCGCATTCACTGAAACAATGTTAAAATCTAATGATGAAAGTTCTGAACTTCAGCTCGGTAACTTTCAAGAAGTAATTAGAAAGAATCGTCCATATAGGGGAGGGGGTATCCCATTTAAGTTGAGGCCTGATCTCGAAGTATGCCCAATGTGAATGTATACTACTCAAAGTTTGCTAAGCACCAAGTACATCCAACTACCTGTTTTACGTTTTAGTTGAAATATTGTTATGAAAAGTGTATATACTTTTTATTTAATTATATCTTTAATTATTTAAGTGCAGATATTAAGATTTCATTTGTGTTTGACATTATTTTTAGCTTTTGAATACGATAACCATGGAAAATGGATATTATTTGGTAAAAGAGGAACTTTTCAATATGCCAAAAAGTTGACGGTGCGAACTGGTATGGCTTCAATATTGAGTATGAGACCCATTACTGTTAATTATAGCTTGACAACGCATTATCATGCTTCCAATCAGGTTCCTGGTGATCCTTTGTGGGATGTTGTTCCATTCTTGGACCAGCATGGCACCAAGCTCCTGGACACTTCTTGGCTGGACTGGACGGACTAAAATTACAAGCTGCAACTCATTCCAGACATGTTCGATTGGATTGAGGTCAGGGATCTTGCTGGCCAGTCCATACGCTTAATCCGCTCCCCCTGTCGGTACTCCCTTACAGCATGGGCAACATGAGGGCGAGCATTATCGTCCATCAGAATGAATCTATCACCCACTGCATCTGCATACAATCTGACGTGGACATCCAGGATCTCATTAATATACCTTTGTGCAATCATGGTCTGTACGTCCATCCCAGCTGATGCCGCCCCAGACCATGATTGACCCTCCACCTTAGAGGTCATGCTCAGAAATGGAATCGCTCTCCTGGTCTCCTCCATACCATAGAACGCCTATCTGTGTGGTCTAGGCAATACCTTGACTCATCTGTAAAAAGGACAGGTCGCCAATCTTCTCTGGTCCATCCAACATGGTCCATGGCCCATTCATATCGTGCCTGGCGGTGGTTTTGGGACAGCGGAAAGCGAATACATGGTGTTCTCGATCACAGACCACCTTCGTGCAACCTTGCCCGGATAGTCTGCGTCGAAACATTGACCCCGGATGCATTCTGAAGGTCACTGCGAAGTTGGGTTGCTGTGATAAAGCGGTTCTTATGGGCCTGAATGATCAATACCGGTCTTCAGATGCAGATGTTGCCCTGTCTCTGCCACCATCATGCCGTCTTAGTCGTGTGCCATACTGCTGCAATCTTGCCCAGGCTCTGCTGATCACCGTATGGTGCACACCAAGGGCTTCACCAACCTGACGATAGGTAGCCCCTTGCTCCACGGTTCCAACAGCTCGCCACATTTCTGCTTCAATCAAACGTTTTCTTACATTTGCATTTGCTATATTCAATCATTAAATCACAAGGGTTTGTGTTGAAATGAAGATTGAATACCCTACACATGCCATGTACATGTAGACAGTACAGGAAAACATCATGAAAATCAAGGGGTACATGCTTTCCATGACTGTCACGAAAAGTCTGCCTGTCCAGAGAGCTAATGTAAACACTGGGGACCATCTCAATGCATTCCTCAATCATATCCACCAAAAATATCGCAAATATGTCACAAGGAAATTTCACAATGATGTGTCAGATATTTGTGCTTAGCAAACTTTGAGTAGTATATATGGATCGAAGTCATTACCATTGCCTCATCATTTCTGCTTGGTGTCTATCGACTCCCTAATAGGGCAATGAATGTTGGGATTTCCACATCTTTTGAGAGAGCAAAGGTTTCGGGAATTTCTCGAATAATAGTTACAGGTGATTTTAATGATAATGCTCTATTACCAGCTTGGGGGGGGGGGGGGAGTCGGAGATTATGGATTATTTTAACTTTAGGCAATTGGTGTGGGAACCTACATTCTTAATAGAAACCTCGGAAACCTTATTGGACCTTATTGCGGTCAGCGAAACACTGAATTTCTCCAGTAATTGGAAATACATATTGTTTAAACTAAATGCCCAAAGGAGAACCTCCTAAATGGTAAAAACTTAGTACAGTTGTGATCAAAAGGCAAAGTGTTTTGAGAATGTTTTGTTGTTTTAATTCAGACATGTAGATAGAAGGGGTAGAGGGAACATTGAACATGAAAAGAGAAAACTTATGAAAGTAACTGTTAAAATGAACTTCAGTTGTTAGTTCTAAACAAATTGACTTCTGAAAACAAAACAAAAAACGACGTTTAACCAATTTTGTATGAGTGGTACAGAGTGTAAAGTGGAAAAACATTCAACCTCAATTATCTCATGTTTGGAAGGAAACCCCCTTTCTATATCTGGGCAACAAGTGTTATTCAGTTATGCTGTAATTATGCATGGCTGTTCTCGTTTGGCCAAACCGACCAATATCAATGACTCTTGACATGTGTATTGGTTAACAGTCTTGGGATTATAGGGATGTTCTTTATCTTTTCTAAAACAACATGAAGGTAATTGACCATTTTATTTGCTCATTTTAAAACACTTTTCAGGGATTTTTAAATACATTTCTCAGTAAAGTGCCTTAGACAGATGTATTATTATAACCTTGGTTGATTTGTTTTCATGAATTATAGTTGCGATTGCTGTGTCTTGTTTGCAAGTATTCCAGTTTAAAAGTCAAATTTCTTGTTGAAAACAATTTTTTTTTAAACAATAAATTTTATTTCCATAACTGAAATGTGGTGGTTTGCCGAACAGGCATGGCCTATACAAACGCCGCCCCATATACAGATATGCAGTCACATTAAAATAGAACAGGTGCATGTGCAGTAGAGAAGCAAAACACAACATTCAAGTGATTAAATCGCTGTATATCACAGAACTTACTATTGTATTAGCTGTATTAGCTTTTCTGGAATTGGAAGAGGTTAGATTTTCAGAGGGAAACCGACAATACAATGACTGTAACATCAGGGTAAAAGATTCCACTGTAATATTGAAGGTAGGCAGGGTAGAAGGGAAAAAGCAGTGATTAGGTCCCACACCTGACCTGGGTTACCCTGACCAGTGGCCTGTACGCATCATAGAGCTTCTTTGATGTCATCCTTTACTAAATCGAATTTCCGGATGATCAAACACTACTAAGAAAACAGGACCCTCGTTACAGTGGTGTGGAATCGTGACAACTGTTGTAAGAGACTTGTCACTAAAGCTAATATTAAAGGAATTTGTAGGCTGGAGTAACGGTCTCAGAAAATTCTACAAAGCCTTTCAAAGTAATCATATCATGATTCACTGAACCGTTTCGTCGTAGTTATGTACTGTTGAAAAGCTGAGAAAATTTCAGTATCCTGCAAGTCAGAGAATAAAGGGTCACCATATAACAAGGTAATGACGGGTATTTCAGGACTCCTCTGAGTATTACATAGAACACTCCTTTGCGTTGTATATAACTGGCAATTAAAAACAAAATGTTCCGTAGTTTCATATCCATGTTGAAAACTATAAATTAAATGAAACATTTTCAGCGGATATATGCAAAATGTTACTCTAATCTCATCAGGTGGGTTTAATTTAATTGCAATTACTTTCTTAGCTTTCAGTGGGGCTATATGGGGTTTTTTTTTGTTTTGTTTTTGACAGATTTGGGTTAACATACTCCTTAAGGAGGATTCGGGTAATGATTCCGATTATGAGTTTACAAACAACAAGCGACACTACAGTCAAAAATGTCCGTGCACTGATATAACAATTTTTGATCACAATATCAGTTCTATGATTGATTCTGGTGAATCCGTCAATTTATTGGATGAATTCACGTTCCGAGGTATACAAACACGACTGCAGCTATCATCTGTACGCATTAAAGTTTTTGAGTATGTCTCCTTTTCTCCACCTCCACTTTTGGGAATGTTTGGATATGATTTATACCATGATTATCTATTCTACTATAATTAAAAAGCTTATGACATAAATTTTAGCTTTACACACCAACATTGGGGATCACGCCAGCAATAGGATTTCAATAGTTGAAATTTTACACCTACAGTAGAACTACATCCAAGATGACCTTTGGTGACGTCGACCTGAATGCAAACTTGTCCAAATTTACCGCACGTCGCCTCTCGAAGAGTGAAATGAAACCGGCAGTTATTTATTTCGTTTTTAAATGGGTTTACCTCATAAGATGCCAAAAATTAACAAACATGCATTGTCGCATCTTAATAAAGCATACATAACTCGAAACAGTATGTTATTATGTTATTCAAAAGAAAAAGGTTCCGTTTCTTTTTCCGTTTCGTTTCGGCGATAAAATTGACAGCGGAAATACCGCCCACCGATTCTCATGTAAACAAAAACAGATTCGCACGTATGTATGTCTGCTGTCCAGTAAAGTCGAGAAAAAATAATAGCGATTCTTAATAATCTGACGGTCATGGTATAAACAAAATATACACAAAGTAGTTTGATGTACCAAATGTTCACCACTCGTGGTGTTAACCGCGCCGAACATTTGTTACACCAAGCTAATATGGGTATATTATATATTTAATAACACTTTCAGCTGTAAACAATCTTTACAATCCTAAGTCCAATGAACTTGTCAAGTATTCGTCATTACTTGAGGTTTTAGGTACATTTAAGGGACAGTCAGTGGTTTTGCATACAGATACAACAGTTAAGTCTATTGCCCACCCTCATCGTCGCATACCATTTCATTTGAGTAAAAAATGGAATCTGAGATAAATAATCTGATGGACAATGATATGATCGAAAACTGGAAGGCCCCATCGCTTGGGTTTCCTCAATTGTTGTTATACCAAACGTAAAGGCAAATTCGTCAGATGTTAGAATCTGTGTTGATATGAGACTACCGAATACTGCCATAAAGCGTGCAAGACATGTTTCACCTACATTAGATGACCTAATCCATAATTTAAACGGAGTCAAGGTTTTCTCCAAACTTGATTTACTTAAATGGTAGCATCAGTTTGTCTTAGCACCTGGATTGCAATATTTGACAACATTTTCAACCTATTTAGGTCTGTTTAGATATAAACGCCTGACTTTTGGAGTTTCGTCTGCAGCAGACGTTTTTCAGAATATTGTGATGAGGCCTTTGAAGAGATTTTTGAGTCTCTAAATGACAGTAATCTTACTCTAAATAAAAACCAATGCTTATTTAATAAATCCACATTAGAATTCTTTGGCCATATTTTTTCTTGTGATGGTGTAATGTCCGATCCTAAAAAGTAGTAGCTCTCCAACAGGCCGATGTTCCAAAGAATACTAGTAAGGTAAAGTCCTTTCTACCTACGGTAAGCTACTGTTTGTTCAAGATGTGTTCAGAAACTTTCAACATTCAGTGCACCCCTACAGTTAAAACTAGTAATCCTGTCATGAAATGCGCACAAATAGCACATCGATCTGCGCGTTAATCTACGCATTAGGACCATAGTAAGGCTACCAAAATCTGTACATATGGCCTGTGCACATGCAGTGTTTCAGCCAGTGTACCTCCGGGTAACCCGGAGGCCCATTGACAGAACCATTGCCGGTGTTTGCTGTAAGTAACCAGGAGAACACTGCCGTGCTTTGGTGCCATTCGATATGACAATTGCGCGCAATTCCTACGCGCAATTAAGCCTAGATAAACGCACAGTTCATGACAGGACTTCTAGTTTTAACTGTACCCTTACGTGAACGTACAAAAAAAAGAATAACAAATTTGAATAGAATGAAATACACCAGAAATCATTCGAAGACATAAGAAACTCTCTAGTTCCGAATGCAGTTTGGACGTATTTCGATCCTAATATCATGAGTTAAATAAGTATAGATGTCTGTCCTGTGGGTGTAGCTGAAATTTCAGCACAGCGTAAATCTCTTTCAGGTGAACCCAAAGTAGTTCCTTACGCGAGTCGCAGCCTTACGTCTGCTAAACAAAAGTTTTCCTAAATTGAAAAAGAGGTTCTTGGAATAGTATGGGCTTGTGAACACTTCCATTTATTTTTGTATGGCAGTGATATATTTACCATATTCATAGTTCGGAAAGCTTGCCAGCTGATTTATGCACATCCTAAGGCTAAACCGTGTGCTCGGATTAAGCGTTGGGGTTTGAAATTACAACAATATAACTTCAATATTATACGTAAACCTGGGAAACATTAGAGCCCTGAAGATATTATGTCCCGACATCCGACTAAGACTTGTTTAACTAGAGAGTCGAATGTTGAGGCATACGTGCATTCTGTAGCAAATCATGCTGCTGTTCCAAGGCCATGACTTTGTTAGAAATACAAATGGCTACCATAGATGATGCAACACTACAGAAATTAATGGATAATTCACAACATAATTCTTGGTATATCATTGACCAAATACAGGATTCAACGGTCAGTGTATCCGGACTGTTCCAATGAACTGAGTGCTTCAGATATCCATGAACGAAACTAGGAAATCATTTTCCTAGCTTCTTTCTAGGATATCTGATGCACATTTGGTCATGAGTTGTTTTCATGCAATATTATTTTGTTATCTGTTCTGGTACGAATACGGCAGCAGACTTCCAGGAATCATTGGTCCCTGTCGTCAGCTGTGTTGAGTTGATGGCATATGTTTTTCGTGTTCTATACATTACAGGCTTTATTTTGATATATAATGTGTGTGTGTGTTTAATTTGAATTTGTGTAATATCAGAGGTGGGAGTTGGTGTAAAAGGATCAATGGTTACAGCCAAACATTCAAGCAAAACAATAACTAGAAACTCTTCATTTTTTCATAGTGATAAGAGCTCGTGATAATGCACATGTAGACATGCGTTATGATGACGATTTGGATATCGTGTACATTCCAAGTCTACTTCCGAAAATGAACATGGGTACCCGAAGCATTATATTACTGTTCCCATACATTGGAGAAATGTGGGGTTGATTTTAAAAACTAAGATGTAGTTTTCACAGGCATACGTGTATTGTTTTTTGTAATTACACCTACACCTCATTATGCTGCAATAATACGTGGTATTTGTTTATATAAGGAGTCCGTTCTTAGACACTTAGCACGGGACATGTGATCTGTATTGTATTTGGTGAGCAGGTTTTGGCTACATAGTCTAGTCAGTCGGTCAGTCTGTAATTATGAATGAATAAAGCCAGACACTAAGATACTGTCATCTTTTACTTTTTCTATATTGTATATTACAAGTTATCTCCGCCAACATGTATGGTATATGGAGATTTAATACCAGGATATTGGTTTTTAAACATCGAGCCGCAGGCGAGGTGTTTAAATGAGACATCCAGGTATTAAATCCCCATATACCATACATGTTGGCAGAGATAACGTTTTTGTTCCGTTTGAAACACAATACAAACATAGTTGAAATAAATTTGTGGACACATTTCTCAGCTCCACAATCATTTGGACCAAATTCGTGATAATAATTTTGTTTTTATAAGTCAGAAGACAACAGATGGAGTTACATCCCTTGGGTCGTTAAGGAAACGAGTAAACAGTATGTTGTTGACATATTGTCCCCTGGGTTCCAATGTGTTCTATGTGCCTACTGGTACTCTGGGGACGAATTATCTGCTCTTATTTTATTTTTATGATTGTATTGTCGGAAATCTGATGATATTTGTGACTATTTTCGTGGTTTTTTGGTTCGCGTTTTATAACGAGGCGAGCGGAAGCTTTAATTGAAACCATATACCCCCGATGTTTCGCGTGCGCTTATACCCTGGATGTTGCACGCTCTCATATACCTTGGATGTTGGACGCTTCCTTTGCCATGGCTACTTGTCCAAGGCATTCTGACCAATTAAAAGTTAGAATTTATCGGGATATAGGGACAATGTGAATTATTTTTGCCCGGGATTGCCTCAGCATTATACATAACTAGATGAATAATTTTCCTATCGTATGAATAATTTTGCTTTGTCCCGTCCGTTTATCAAATAGTAAATCATTGGCGCGACCAGAGGTGCAATTAAACTGTCATTTGTTCATTCTGATTTTTCCGTTCAGTGTTCAAGACGGTGCGTATTAATCAATGTGAAATATAATAAAACTGTCATCTGCAAAAAATTTTATATGACAGCAACGATATAAATGGCACAGACTTTGGTGACGTAACAGTATATTATGTAATACACGCAAACACCCTGGATTAAATTATAAGAATTGAAATGAACTATATGTTGCTTTATCGGAGTAAGAATGTGGGGTGGGCATGTTAGATTTTGATTGAAGAACTTTGTAACTCGCTCAGCCTGCATTCATACCCTGATAAAGTGACAGACAGTGATACTTGTGAATCCGACTATTCACGTGCTTATCACCTGGCCCCAAATGCAGGGACCGTACAACAATTTTGAAAGTGGAGGAGCTGAAATTAACATTTTTGAATATGCGTGCATTGGGGAAGGGTCGTGCTGGATATGCGTTAGAGTGTTTTTTTAATTGTACATTTGAATTAACGTTTCGGTGGAATCTTTGAAACAGCTGTGGCATCCTTTCCTACTTTAATCCTTTGAATTAACGTTTCGGTGGAATATTTGAAACAGCGGTGGCATCCATTCCTACTTTAATCCTCTCCACCCCCCCCCCCCACCCCCACACACACATAGGCAACTGCCCAGGAGCATGATACGCCATAATTTTACGAAGTAGGATGACTACTCAGTCGATGCCTGGGCCGCGAAAGCCGCACTTTGAAAATATTGAATGACTCCAGGTAATGAATACGGACTCTTCCAGTTGTTCTCAGTGAACTGACCAAGAAGACACCATAGGGGTCAAAGGGTTAAACATTCCAAGCCGTTAAACATTAAGTAGGCGATGTCATTCCAGCAGTGCCGTGGAGCAACTTAAACTTCACATTAAGACGTTAGTGTTTGAACTTTGTAGTAAACGGACCACCACCGATTATATGTAGCTGGGAGTTCTAAATAGACGTTCTGCTTTGATCTCATCTGTTACTACCATGTATAAACCTTGTAATAAAAATTCCAATACCAATCTAATTGTATTGCTTGCAAAAACGATGGCCACTTTCTTACAATTGCGGGGCGCCGGGGCTGAAGCACACTTTGACTGAGCTCGGAGAGGTCTTTGAAACCAGATGTCAAAACAGGTGCTATGGGTGGTATTTTATGTCCAAAGTGCTTATGATATATATAGACTATTGGTACGGTGACGTTTTCTCTGCTCCGACTGAAGCGATAATGTTTTGGATGAAGATCCGCAACTCGATGCGATATATCACACCAGAACATTTCACTGTACTGGTAATATTTTCGTCATATGCATGCACTCTGGTAATAATTAAATCCCGACATCGGAATCTGCCAAATCCATTTTATACGAAATCGAGCGCCATACTTTTCGTTGTAGTTGTTGCTTGGTGTGTTCTTTATCTCCATTCCAGCTTCGGTGGAGTCGAACTACCTTACCATCCCGGATACGTGACAATCGTTACTTATTTCCAGTTCCTTATTCAACATTCGTTATCAACCAATAAAATCGGTTTATAACGAATGTCGAGTAAGGAACTGGAAATAAGTAACGGTTGTCACGTCCGTACCGTCCCCTGTATCTGACACAAATCGAATTTAGGTTTGTTTAAAAGTGAAAGTGAAAAAAGTGGGAAAACCCCGTTTGACGAAAGTAGGTAATAAACGTTTTGCTGTAGTTGCGTGCATCGGCGTGCTCTTTGTCTCAATCCCGGACTGGGTGGACTCGATCTTCCTCGTCAGTCTATCATTTACAGACTCGACAACATTCGTTGAAAAATGAATCGGTGCATCCGCACAACGACGAAGATGTAAAATAAACCTTAATTGATGGTTTTCGGATTTAGAGAACATTTTATAGCGCGAGGTGGAAGAAAAGGACATACCTCTCACCCAGTTTCGTTTTCAATTTTACTGTATCACACTGCGTGTGTTTGGCTGTATCAGTAGCATCACACTGCTTGTGATACTGCAGGAGAGATTTGAAAACAGATATCGTGTCCGTGCCGATGATAGTTATACAATAAGCAAATAAATGAACGTGACATTTATGGTCCGATGATTAAATAAGTGTGTACGAAAATTGGGTATTTTAACTCAGATCTATGACCTCTTCAGTTTGGTCTCCGGACATTGTTAAAACATTGTTTATTTTTAACAAAAATCGCTCACTGATCTGCCTTGAAATTGCTTAGGTCACAAGTGTTTCAAAATGTGCTGTTAACTGTTGTTCACCTCAAATTGTGAATTAGCCACTGGTTTTGTTTACGTAATGGACGTGTTCTTGAAACAGTATTATACCAGTGTTATATTGGTTGAATGTCATTGTCGGCAGTATCGGTAGAGGAGCATGACACAGCGTATCGCGCACAGAAGGAAACACCAAGCTAGGTCAAACTAATTTCTTTGTTGCCTCCAAACTGATTTACAACTCATAACAGCATCTTTTGCATTCTATCCATCCACCTACACGCAAATGTTTTTGAGATTTCAATGGCACGGCTGGGGGCGGGGTGGGGGGGTCAGTAGGTAGAGGTGCAGGCTGCAAGCCGAGAGGTCCTCAGTTCGAATCCCTCCTGCTGCAACCGCGTTGTGTTTTTGGGCAAGACACTTCACTCCCGTTGCCCACGTGGGGACACGGTGGCGTTGTGTACTAAGGGGAACTGCACGTCGATGATGCACCTGTCTTCAACCAATGCTAAACCTGCTTGTGTATGTTGGTGAGCTGACAGATGCTCGCCGTTGCTCGGTGGTTCTCCCCGGGTACTCTGGCCTCCTCCACCCGTAAAACTGCCGTGGTCATGATTAACCATTGTGCAGAAATAATTGACCTTAAACGCCAATAAATAAATTAATAGCACGACGGAGGCGCTATCGCTATATACGCCGTTTCCTTTCCAATTTCATAAAACTGTATCACTTGTATTTAACAATGGACACTCCATTCCATAGACTAATTGATATAGAATGTGTGAATTATGCAGACATTAATTGTTCACAAATTAATTTCCACAGTGTACCAGATTTGTTGCAGTGTTCTCTGTCTGTACAAAGGATATTGTGTGGTGAAACACATGGTCTTTTAAAGAATTAGGCGCGCATCTTTGTTCAAGCATCATCAGGCACCACTCAGTGAATCATTTTCGACTTGTCACATCTATTGAACATGAGCGGCAATTATCAATAATTCATGTGTGATTGGGATACAACTTGACTTTCGAAAAAATAAGTAGATTCTTTCATTATTCTGTAAGCATTATTCACGGGATAATGCACCATATTGTTGGGTTTATGTGCGATGTACTCACACTAAGGGAAATATACCGATATGGTCTTAGCCTTTGGGTATCTTAACATGCAAGGGTTGGGTGGGGACGTCCGTAAAGGTTTTGCAGTTGGTAAACCCTAATAACATCCTTCTGCCACTGGGCATGCCCGCCACTCTTCCCTTTCGCCCCTTTCCCAATAGGAAAACTCAAAACTGGGTATTGCTCAGGATACGTGTAACGGCGAGTTACAGAAACAGAACTATTCGCTTACAAGTTCTGAAATGAAATACATTTCGCATTCCATTCTACACTTTAAGGTTTGTTGTCAAGGGTTGTTCCAGATCATAGGTCCGTGCAGTTTAGTTAAGTGCATGGCCATGTTTGTAAAGATCTGCTCACCATTTCATAATGACTTTTACTCATTTCCACTGAATGAAGTAGATGTTGCTTAATAAGCTTGTGATTAGCCAAAATGTGAGGTTTAAGCAAACCATTCCTCCTGCACATGTTGCTGCAGTCGGCAATTCCTTGTTCTCAGAATGTTTTTTGAAATGTGCGTCACCGTGTGTCGATGTATACCCTTCCCCCATGCAAAACCTATGGTCAATCTCAGCACCACAGAGTAAACTCTACTGGCAACATCGTTGCCAATAGAGTTTACTCTGTGGTGCTGAGATTGACAATAGGTTTTGCTTGGGGGAACGGTATACATCGATGATGTAGTGGAGATTTGAAGGATAGATAGTGAAGTGGGACCAGATTGTCAGGGTTAGTAAGCTTATTGGAGAAACCCAAAAAGTGGATGTTTGTCTGAATGCTAGAAGAACAGGCGGGAAGAGAGGATGAAGTGCAAGGGCAACGATGCCCTTCTTGCGTGATAACCGTGGCAAATAAGTGACAGGCCAAAAATACCATTATTATTTCTACTGCCAATACATTTTATTTTAAGGTATTGATGTTTTGGACATTCTGGGAGAAAATGTTCCAGTGTTTCCACTTCTGCCAGACCGCACATTTGGCACCCATCCTCCTCATCTTTGCATTTTTTTTTCTTTTAGCTCCTGTAATCCTCAACTCAATTTGAACAGCTGTAACCCCTGGTTTATGATACAGCACAGAAAGTAGGTGGCATTGAATATTCGGCTGCATGGGTGTCCGCAAGGACTATGAGGTGAATATTTCCGACCAACGGTATGACCAGTACCCCGAGCTGAAAGTCTGTAATCCCCTTGCCGCCAACATTATTTTCATTGACACACACGCGATTTACAATACGAGGGGGGCGTGGTGGCTCAGTTGGTAGAGGTGCAGGCTGCAAGCCGAGAGGTCCTCGGTTCAAATCCCACGTGCGGCAACCGCGTTGTGTCCTTGGGCAAGACACTTCACCCCCATTGCCCACGTGGGGGCATGGTGACGCTGTGTACTAAGGCGTACTGCACGTCGATGGTGCACCTGTCTTCGACCAATGCTAACCCTGCTTGTGAGGAGTTGGTATGTTGGGGAGCTGACAGTTGCTCGCCGTTGCTCGGTGGTTCTCTCCGGGTACTCCGGCTTCCTCCACCCGTAAAAACTGTCACGGTCATGGTTAGCCATTGTGCAGAAATATGTGACCTTAAACACCAATAAATAAATAAATAAATAAATAATAATTTACAATACGAATGTGATAATCGTCGATCTGGATAAAACTAATTAGCTGGGGCGTTTCTCCTCAACAGTTGTGGAGATTCAATATTTGATGAAAATGTGAAAAGTTATTTAATAGAGACAACACGAAAATGTTGAAATGAACTGTACTTCTTTGAAACAACTAGAAATTAGTTTGACCCAACTTGGAATTTTCATCCCGTGGCTGATTCGAATTAGTCCAATGAGTGTGTGTGTATGCAGACAAGCCCAATTAAAAGTAATGACAATACACCAGGTCGGTGTTACTGCTGGTGCCAGTGACTAATATTGATGCAATATTATCATAGTTAGTGATGGGACATAAGCACCCAATGTGTGTCGTCTTCTTTCGGTGTCAGCTGCCAGTTGGAAATATCATTTTACCCCATGCGAACTTCTTGGTACTCGCGAACAATGTTTTAAAGTTCCCAAAGAGAACTGTTTTTTCAACATGGTCTAAACCGTGGGTATTTTGTTTTTAAAAAGAAATGTATCCAGTTCACGCCAATGATCTGTGAAATCCTGCACCATTCCAACAACGAGCTTACTGGATGCCCCTCCAAACCACAAGTAACAAAACTTAGTTCCTTTCCCGAAATATGTATAAATCAGAAAGATGTCTCTTCGAACTGTGAGATAGGTAAATATTTCCAACCTCTTTCCCGGGGCAGCATGTAGGCGGTATTTACACCTTCTCATTTAGAATTAACTGAAAAATGTTAGTTTGTGTTTCCAACAAAATTTTTGTACCGCTTTATTCGCAGTGATCTCCCTTCCACCAGAGGACTTCGAGTGTCTCTCTCAGTTTTGTCAAAGAAGATAATAAAAACGATACGTTGCAGGGTCGTTTTATTACTCCAAAATGTGGGTATCCCAACTGAAATATCTCCTGGAGAACGACTGTTATAACGACACCGAATATAAATTCAATCGCGTGGTGAATGGAAATTGGAAGACCACATACAGAAAGGAAATATTCGCAATGTTCGCCCTGTCGGGTGCCAATTTAGCGAATTGCACAAACATTTTGATTTGCACCAAAAAATCTTTCGTTGGATAAAATTTGGGCACCAAAAACGTTTCTGTCACTTGTGAAGGAAAGCCATTGTGGGAGCGAAGAGCACGATCGATGAAGAAACAAAGAAAAACACTTTTTTTACTTCTGTTGTTAACCCTTTACCTAACATGAAAAGCAGACGACACTTGCAAAAAAAATTCTTGAATAACTATTTGTTTTCATTTTTTGTCTCAAAAACATAGGTTATGACCCCTCATTGGAACGAGCTCGACGAGCTCGTTCCAATGAGGGGTCACAACCTATGTTTTTGAGACAAAAAATGAAAAAAATAATGAAAATTAATTGGCGATTGTTAAGAATAGCGCTGGCCGCTTTTGGCCGTTACGTTGGGTAAAGGGTTAATAAGGTGTCACAAATAGTGTTCAGACAAACTTCCAACGTTACTTGTCAATGAGTGGTAATGAGACATTGTGTTTTCTTCAAAAAGACATTGTTGGTTATCAGTATTACAAAATGCGGCATTTAATTAGAAATATTTCAACCGTGGCGGGTGAGTCGCGGCGGTATGAAGTATTTACCTAACTGAATAATGCCTTTTGTAAAGACTCGCGACCCACTTTTCCCAGTGGATTAAAAGTAATTAGTCGATTAATCTGTTGTCATCACAGTGTAATCCGCCTGACCATTCATTAAATTAGTGGCATATAGAAATAACTTAGGTGACCGCCCTTTTTGTCTATTAATGACTTCGTCAGAACTTTAGAGTTTTGTCGGATTTTTACCGTGTCCAATTGTGCAGTCTTGAAATAATCGGCAGTTCATTGTTTTTAACCATTTATCTAACATGAAAAGCAGACACACTTGCAAACAAAATTCTTGAATAACTAATTGTTTTTTAATTTTTGTCTCAAAAACATAGGTTATGACCCCTCTTTGGAACGAACTCGACAAGAAAAAGTAATGAAAATTAATTGGCGATTTTTGTGAATAGCGCTGAACGGTTTTGGCCGTTACCCTGAGTAAAGGGTAAAACTCGATCAATTTATTTGGATCCGAGATCGAAGTACACTTCCTTCCCTCTCATTAACGTTTTGGTACCAAATAAAATATCCAAAATGGCTAAGGATGTGGCACCAGACGAGCCAGCCAGTCAAATTCGAGGTGATTGCTTGTTCTGACATCGTTTTTGGTTTTGTTCAAATCAACTTACCCAGTCAGAATCATTAGATATATGGTATACAGCATCCTTACGGGAGTCTGATTCAAGTTTGCTCAAATGAAGTCCTTTTCATAATATTTGGGTTCCCTATTGGAGTCCGAATTTTTAGCTCACCTGACTAAAACACAGGGTGAGCTATAGTGATCACTCACCGTCCGTCGTCCGTCTGCCGTTTGTCCGCCGTCCATCGTCCGTGAACATGGTGTTTGCACCTTCTCCTCAAAAGACGCTGAACTCATTCCATTTAAATTTGAGGTGATTGAGTGCTCTTACAGCACATTTTGTTTTTGTACAAATTAACTTGTCCAGCCCATTAGGGAGGGGGTGAGGGAAATGCTCCAATTTGTTTTTTGAATTTTCTTCTCATGAACCAATGGGTACAATGATTTGATATATGGTACAGAGCCTCCTCTTGGGGTGTAAAGACTCATATCTGTTCAAAGGAAGTTCGTGGAACAATATTTGCCTTTGTAATAGGAGGGAGGGGCAACCGAAATTTCTATTTTCCGAACCGATGATCCCATTTGAACCAAATTAGGTATGTGTTATTATTGAACCATAAGTACGTGATAAAATTCCCGTGTCCCCACGGGTACCACTGGAGCTAAAAATAGAAATATTTTCAAACTCTCATATTTCTTAAACCGCATGGTACAGAGTACTGCTATTTGGTATGAAGCATCCTTAGGACCAGTGGAATGGAATAGTAAAAAAAATCATCGGCTGTGTCAGGGCGTTCTGTAGGTGGCATCGAAAAAATGCCGAGTGAGCATATTTGCAATTTTTTTAAAACACTTCTTCCTCATAGCCATAGATCAGAATGTTTGATACTTGGTATACAGTGCGCATAGTGGTGGGGGTCAGATACAAGTTTGTTAAAATGAAACTCCCCTGTTTATATTTGGGCTCAATACAGGAGCCCGAATTTTAACTAAGGGCAAAATCATTCAAAATCTTCTTCAAGACCACCAATCAGAATGTTTTTATCTTTTATATATATCATTCTTATGCAGGTCAGATTCAAGTTACATATAGTTCAAATCAAGCCCCTCGGTTAATAAATGGGCTTCCTATGGAGTCCGATTTTTAATTTAGTGCAATATGGGGAACAATCTTTAAAATACTTCTTCTTCCGATCCACCTGTCAGAATCCATTTGTATTTAATAAAATGCATCCTCAGGGAGGTTAAATCTAATTTTGTTCAAACCACGACCCTGAGTTAATGTGGGGTCTCTGTTGGATCACGAGTTTTAACGTAGTCCACCCCGCGGAAACCCCGGGAACTGCAGCAGTGACTGTTCACTGCGGTAAACAGGCTCTGTTTTACTGGTAATGCTTGGGAGGTGCAAACCCTCTCTAAAATGGGTAACATGTCTTATTAACGCTGACCCCTGGTCTTGAGTTGATGCTCATGTTGTGGTCATGATTAGCCATTGTGCAAAAATATGTGACCTTAAACACCAGTAAATATAAATATATATAAATATAACGTAGTCCAATATGAGGAATAATATTTGAAGGTCTTCTTCTCCAGAAACACTAGTTATAATCTTTTGATAAATGAAAAAACAGAATACTTAACCCTTTACCCAACGCAGACGATATAAAAATTTATTATTTTAAATATAATTTTTTTTAATTTTTCAAAAAATTTCAACAAAACCATATCATGTGACCCCTCATTGGAACGAGCTCAATGAGCTCGTTCCAATGAGGGGTCACATGATATGGTTTTGTTGAAATATTTTTAAAAATTTAACTTTTTCAAGTGCTCAATTTGCATATTACGCGGGCGGATGCGGGCGATTCGTTAGGTAAAGGGTTTTAAAGGGGTGGGATTCAAATTTATTCGACTACAAATCATTGGTTAATCATTGGGCTCTCTATGGGGGCCCAAATTTTAACTAAGTACAAAATGGGAAATAATCTTTAAAAATCTTCTTCTGATCCACCAGTCAGAATCTTTTGATATTTGGTGGGTCAGATTAGGGCGGTCAGATCCAATGTTGTTCGAACCAGGCCCCTGGCTTAATATATGAGCTCCCTATTGCAGCCCGAATTTTAACCTACTCCAATGTGAGGAATAATCTTTAAATTTTTTTCTTTTTTCAGAATCACTAGTCAGATTCATTTGATATATAGTATACACAATCCTTATAAGGGTCAGATTCACGATTCTTCAAATCAAGTTCATCGGTTGATAATTGGGCTCTCAGTGGGAGCGCAAGTTTTAACATAGTGCTATATGGGGATTAATCTGTAAACATCTTCTTTCGATTCACCGGTCAGAATCGTTTGATATATGGTAGGCAGCATTCTTACGAGGATCCAATTCAAGTTTGTGCAAATCAAGCCCTTTGAATATTTTGGATCCCTATTGGAGGCCGAATTTTTTACTTGGTATCATATGAGGGATATTCTTTAAAAAAATTCTTCTTACCAACCCCAATCAGAGTCTTTTGATATTTTGGTATACACCTTCCTGTGGGTAGTCAGATTCAAGTAAGGAAAAATGAAGTCTCTTTGTTAATATTTGGGCTCCTATTGGAGCCTGAATGTTAACTAGTCCTTAGTCCAGATTGAGGAATAATCTTCGACTTCTTCTTCTCCAGAGCTGCCTATCGGAGCCCTAATTTTAATTTGATGCAAAAGAGAAATATTCTTTAAAACCTTCTTGAGAACCACCATTCAGAATGTTTTGATACTAAGTATACAAGACACGAGCAGCTCATGCTCAGGTTTGTTCATATTAAGTCCCTGGATTCATATTTGGGTTCCCTATGGGTTCCCAAATTTTAACTTAGTGCAATATGACGAATAAGCTTTAAAACAGATCCACCGTTTAGAATCTATTGGTATTTTGAGTACACCATCCTGGGTAGGGTGCCGATTCAAGTTTATTCAAGTTAAATCCCATGGTTGATATTTGGACTCTCTAGTTTTGCATTACTGGAAAACTTGGTATTATTTCTGTCTTAGCATCCCAATACTAGGACAAAATCATCTGATATGGAAAGAGTTAAAACATATTTGAATAACTCCATTCCTCTCTAATGTTAACTAGGCTTAGATGCTAATTAAATCAGTCTATAAACAACCTTTGTCATGTGTGCGCTTCAGGCCCCATGGGGCCTCTTCTTTTCTCTTAGTACGGTCGTGATGTCTTGTAATTTTATTTATAAAATTTTGAGACTACTTTTGCGATAAGCATACCGTAGTTTTGATGAGTAGTCATAAAATATCTGCTCAATGATATCACTAAAGTGGGAACCTACCATCAATGAAGTTGTTTATTCAATGTGTTTCGGAACTCCTCCACCTGGCAATGCTGTCCGATTTATTTTCAGAGAGTGGTAAGAGGAGTTGCGTTGAAGAATTTTTCTCTGGAGAAGATTGTTAACGCCCGAATGTCCATTTAGAATGTCCTATGAACAATCCAGTGCCACAGCGGATCTCCAGTGACCTAACTGAGGCATCGTTCTTTTGAGGTGACAAAGAGACTTGAAACGAGAGCCATCTGTCGAAAGAGTTCAAGGAACTGCTGGGGAATCACTGTTGTGGTAAACAATTATTGCAGTCCTTCATCGGTGGCGTAAGTTTAGAACATCGGAGAGCACGGAAATTTAGAATTCCGTGGTATTAATTTAGAACACGATGTTCTGATAACACAAAATGAATGTTGAGTCTACAGTAGTGTTAAGGAAATAACGCTGCGATCCTTCAAATGTCTGTTTTTTCGGAAATCTGCTTCCCTTCCAGCGTTCACGCTGAACTGAAACTATCTGGTGGTGCCACATTTCTAGCCATTCTGCATATTTTAGTGTCAAGCAAAGTGTTTTGGTGCCAAGACGCTAATGGTAGTGGATGGATGTACTTGCTGTGTGACACCCCCCCCCCCTCCCATCCCCCCACCCCCACCCCCAATTGATGAGTTTTGAAAAACGAATTGGCAGTCAAGAGTGAATGAAAAATTGGTCACGGAAAATAATCCGACAGAACACGAAATCCTCCGTACTCTGTCAGAGTGGCGAATGTGAGACGACCGAACATTTCTTGTTGAAATGTCCAATCTGCAGTGATATTCGAAACAGTACTCTTGTTAGGCTTTCACAAACCCAGTTTGGGAAAGACTCTAGTTATTCTTTTTCAAAATTTGTCTTCTCTATTTTTTTGTTATTTTTTTTTTATTGGGCTTTCCGAAACCCAGTTTGGGAAAGACTCTTGTTATTCTTCTTTTTCAAAATTTTTCTTCTCTATTTTTTTTTTTTTTTTTTTTTCGTCCCTGAATATTGTCTGTTGAACTGCTCGAAAACAAGCTGTATGATTTTGACCAAATTTGGAACGCTTATGTAATGTCAGAAAACCTAGTGAAATGCGGTATCGTCATATCTGTAAAAACGCGTATTTTCAAAATATTCTGCCAAAACCTCAAAATTTAACCATTTTTCGAATGTCTCAAAATTGTTTACAGTTATTTAGCTCAAATTTTTCACACATTTAGAGCATAATATCATTCACCACAATCACCACTCAAATCTTTCAACATTAACCCCCAATGGCCAAAAATGACGTGAATATAATTTTTTTCTTCAAAATTGACCAACTTCAAGGGCAAATTTCTCTAATAACCAGGTTGTTGTAACGATTATTTTGGTTTGGATATATGCAACAATGATTGCAGAACAAAGTTACTGTTTACGTTTTAATCTCAGATTCAACCCTCAAGCTCAATGAGGGTGAGAATGAGAGTACCGTTTGAAAATGCCAAAATTAGCCAACTTTGGTTGCTTTTTCTATCATTTTGGAAAGGGTTAATTTCAAACACTTTTCATGTACGTATTTACAATTGACTACCGAGCATATTTGATGTTGTAAGTTTGGTTGTTAAGTTTAACCCCATCCCATTCTGGTTGCATAAAAGTAGATACCGTCCAAAAAACTCCAATTTTTCAGAATTTGGTAAGTTTAGGTGGCAATTTACTCCATTTTTAATAGCTTGATCTCTGAATGTTTTTTGTAGCTGCTTGCCGCAGTCAAAGTATAACAAATTTTGTTCTATATGTTATTATTAAAAGTTTAACCCTTGGCAGATTTGAGACTTCCCATAAGGGTAATGTCGGAATAATTGTTATTTTCGCCAACTTCAAGGGCAAATTTCTCTAATTACAAAGTACTCGTCACAATTATTATGGTAAGGTTAGATGCAGCAACGATTGTGGAAGAAAGTTACTGTTTACTTCTTAATCTCAGATTTAATCCTCAAGCACAATGAGGGCGAGAATAAGAGTACCGTTTGAAAATGTTAAAATTAGCCATCTCTGGTTGCTTTTCTATCATTTTGGAAAGGATTAATTTCAAAACCTTTTTCATGTACGTATGAATTGACTACCGCGTATATATGCTGTTGTAAGTTTGGTTGTAAAGTTTAACCCTATCCCATTTTGGTTGTATAAAAGTAGGTACCATCAAAAAAACTCCAATTTTTCAGAATTGGTACGTTTAGGTGGCGATTTACTCCATTTTTAATTGCTTGAGCTTGGAATGTTTTCTATAGCTGCTTGCAGAAGTCAAAGTGTGACAAATTTTGTCCTATATGTTATTATTAAAAGTTTAACCCTTGGCAGATATAAGACTTCCCATAAGGGTACTGGCGGAATAATTGTTATTTTCGCCAACGTTTAGATGCACTTTCTCAGCACTGGAGCCATATTGTCTCAAAACCTTTTCCATGAGAGGATTGGGCCTTCATCCAAGAACAATTTTGCTGTTATATATTTTATTCAAAGTTTTAACCTTCACTCAGTTTTCGGGCCTTGAGTTTGAGTGCCCTAAAATTCTTCATAAAATTGGCTAATTGGATCTCACTTTTCTTCCATTTTCGAAAGGAATATCGAAAAATGATTTACATGTTCATATTTACAATTGCCTACCGAGCATATTTGCTGTTGTAAGTTTGGTTGTAAAGTTTAATCCTATGCTCGTTGTGTTTGCATAAAGATAGGCGCAGTCCAAAAACTATCGTTTTTCAGAATTTGGTAAGTTTAAGTGACGATTTACTCCATTTCTAATTGATTGAGCGCTGAACGTTTTCTATGGCTGTATGCAGCAGTCACAGTATGACAACTTTTGTTTTATATGTCATTATTAAAAGTTTAACCGTTGGCAGATTCGAGACTGCACATATGGGTACGGTCGGAATAATTGATATTTTCATAAAATCACTGAATATTGAAAAGCGTGCAGTGATAGTTTGGAATAGAATATTCGAAAATGTTTTCGAAATTCGGATTCACAGTTCAATTCCAAGAACATTTTCTGTTATAAGGTTCCTGTAAAGTTTAACGCCATCCATGTCTCATATGCATAAAGATTGGTGCCGTCGAAAAAACTCTCATTTTTCAGATTTCCATAGGCTTAAGTGACAATTTACTCCATTCCTAATTCATTGAGCGTTGAATGTTTTCTATGCCTGCATGCAGCAAGCATAGCATGACAGCTTCTGTTTTATAGTTATTATCAAAAGTTTAACCCTTGGCATATTTAGGAGTTCCCACGTGGGTATAGTCGGAATAATTGTTATTTTCGTAAAATCAATCCCTGAATATATTGGAAACCGTGCAGTGGCCTTTCGGTGGTGCTACATGAAGCCGCAAATAGTTAAGATTGAAAAGTTCATCAAATAGACAGATATAATACCTAACTCAGCCGGTGACAGGTAAATAATGAATGGAAAATTCGTTGAATTGAGAATAAAGTAGGGACGAATCGTGCCCTCGATTTCTACCTGATCCATGGTATTTCCACGCGGTCTCGGCACTTGACAAAGATACTAAACTGTCGGGCAGGGACAGTAGAAAACATTCTGAGAATTTCAAGTTGCTGCCTTGCATGGTTCGGACATAATTGGCGTATATCGGAAAATGTATCTGTTCAGTTTGAATGTCAAATTAGCCAGATGACGGTTTTTTTCTCCACCGGATCGAGTTGTCAGTTTCTGTCGGGACGGTCTAAAATAAGCAGTTTAACTCAACATTTTCTGTCCCATATGAATGTGCGAATATTTAAAGCTGAACAGGTCACCAAATAGACTAAAATAATGCCAAACTCGACCGGTGATAGGTAAATAGTGAATGGAAACGGCATTGCATTGGGAATAGAGTAGGGATGAATCGTCCCCGCGGTTTCCACGCGATCCACGTTGTTCCCACGCGGTCACGCCACTCGACAAAGATACTGTCCTGTCGGGCAGGGACAGTAGAACAACGTCTGAAGATTTCGTGTATCTGCCTTCACTGGTCTGGACGTAGTGGAAGTATGAGCGACTCTGCTGTCTGTTCAATTTTAATGTCAAATTAGCCAAATTACCGCCTTTTCGCCATTAACCCATGCGTGATTTCTGTCCTTTTTTCATTTTTGGCAATTATCTAACTGTTATCCAAGAACAATTTTGCAGTTATATGTTTTATTCCAAGTTTTAACCCTCACCCAGTTGTCAGGCCTTGAATTGGAGTACCCTTAACTTGAACCTGTTCATTCAAATAGCAAGATTCAAGATTAGTCCATGTCTCTTTTCAGACACTCAGTCTGTGATTGATGTTCACACATTAAGAGCATAATAGTATACACTAAAACAACCACACAAATATTTCAAAATTAACCCCTATTGACCACAAAGGATATGAATATATCATTTTATCTTCAAGATTTACTAACTTCAAGGGCAAATTTCTCATAATTGCGAGGTTGTTGTTACAATTATTTTGTATGCATAGATGCAACAATGCTTGCAGAAGAATGTTACTGTTTAGTTTTAAATCTCACCTTTAACCCTCAAGCAAATGCGCGTAAGAGTACCTTCCGAAAATGCCAAAATTAGCTAACTGTGGTTGCATCTTCCCGTCATTTTGGAAAAAGTTAATTCTAAACACTTTGTTTTGCTATAGGTAGAGATGCCTAATGAACAAATCCTCTGCTGTAAGTTATGCTTTGGGGCTAAACAGAACATAAGCTTTGGCCATGTAAAGAATAGTACTGTCAGAAAAAAATTGATTTTCAGTGAATTTTGCAAACATCTGTACTCATTTCCTCTAATTGTAAAGTTGTTGTAGCAATTATTTTGGTATGGATAGACGCAACAATGATTGTAGAAGAAAATTACCGTTTACTTTTTAATCTCAAGATTTAACCCCCAAGCACAATGAGGATGTGAATAAGAGAACCATTATAGAATGCCAAAATTAGCCAACTTTGGATGTTTTTTGTCTGTCATTTTGGAAATGGTTAATTTCAAACACCTTGCTTTGCTATATGTAGTCTGCATTTTCATGTTTGCAAGACTCTTCTTCATTTACATTGATTAACAGGTTAATGAAATCCTCACTCCTCTCGAATAGTGGAAGGCGAGGGAGTGTGGGTGGGACTGACTAGATTTTAGAAACACTAGTGTGTACACACAAAGTAAACACTGACGATTCATCGTTAATGTGCAGAAAAATCGGGTTGAATAATTAATATGGCTGATAGTTTCAAGTGTACAGAAAACCACCTTCTTTTTCCCATTAATAAGTTGGGAAAGCCCGTAATTTGGTCAACAAATTATTTTCTATTTTTTTTTTTATTTTTTTATTTTTTTCTCCCTCAATTTTGTCTGTTGCACTGCGCAAAAACAAGCTGTACGATTTGAACCAAATTTGGCATACTTATGTAATGCCATAAAATCGAGTGAAATGAGGTATCGGCATATCTGTGAAAACGTGTATTTTCAAAAGATTCTGTCAAAACCTTTAAAATTTCACCATTTTTTAACAGAACTCAAAAACAAGCTGTATGGTTTCAACCAGATTTGGAAAACTTATTTATTGTCACAATATCTAGAAAAATGAGGTATCTTCATATTCATGAAAGCGCTTATTTTCAAAATTTTCTGACAAAACCATCAAAACTTCACAACTTTTCAAAAGTATCGGAATTGTTTGCAGTTATCTAGCTCAAATTTTTCAAACGTTTAGAGCATAATATGATACACCAAAATCACCACACAAATATTTCCAAATTAACCTCTATGAGCCAAAAATGAAATGAATATAGCAGTTTTGTCTTCATATTTGACCAACTGCAAGGGCAAATTTCTCTATTTGCAAGGTTGTTGTAACAATTATTTTTGTATAGATAGATGCAACAATGATTGCAGAACAAAGTTGCTGTTTACTTTCTAATCTCAGATTTAACCCCAAGCACAATGAGGTCGAGTATAAGAGTGTTGTTTGAAAATGCCAAAATTAGCCAACTTTGTTTGCTTTTTTCTATCATTTTGGAAAGGGATAATTTCAAACACTTTGCATGTCCGTATTTTCAATTGACTACTTAGCATATTTGCTGCTGAAAGTTTGGTTGTAAAGTTTAACACTATGCCCATTCTGGTTGCATAAAAATAGGTACCGTCCAAACAACTCCCATTTTTCAGAATTTGATAAGTTCAAGTGACAAGTTACTCCATTTCTAATTGATTGAGCTCTGAATGTTTTCTATGGATGCACGCAGCAGTCAAAGTATAACATATTTTGTTTAATATGTTATTATTAAATGTTTAACCCTTGGCAGATTTGAAACTTTCCATAAGGGTACTGTCGGAATAATTGTTATTTTCACCAGCTTTTACATGTGATTTCTCAGTTCTGAAGCCATATTTTTTCAAAACGTTTTCCAAGAAAAGACAGTGCATTCATCCTAGAACAATTTCGCTGTTATATGTTTTATTCAAGGTTTTAACCCTCATCCACTTGCCAGGCCTTGAATTGGAGTACTCTCAACTTGTACATGTTCATTCAAATAACAAGATTCAATATTCCTCCATGTCTCTGATCAGACATTCTGTGATTGATGTCCACACATTTAGAGCATAATATGACACACCGAAACCACACACAAATATTTCAAAATTAACCCCTATTGGCCACAAATGAAATGAATATAGCATTTCTTCTTCAAAATTCACTAACTTTAAGGGTAAATTCCAGGGCTGTTGTAACAATTAATTTGGTATCGATAGATGCAACAGTAATTGCAGAAGAAAGTTACTGTTTACTTTTTAACCTCAGATTTAACCCTCAAGCACAATGAGGGCGAGAATAAGAGTACCGTTTGAAAATGCGAAAAATAAACCAGCATTGGTTGCTTTTTTCTATCATTTTGGAAAGAGTTAATTTTGAACACTTTGCTTTGCTATATGCAGAGATGCTTAATGAACAGATCCACTGTTGCATGTTATGTTCTGCGGATTAACCCAATCTATGCTTTGGGCACTTAAAGAATAGTACAGTCCAAAAGAAATTTATTTTTAGGGAATTTTGCAAATGTTGTACTCATTTGCTCTAACTGCAAGATTGTTGTAGCAGTTAGTTTGGTATGGATAGGTGCAACAATGATTGCAGAAAAAAGTTACTGTTATTTTTAAATCTCAGATTTAACCCTCAATCACAATGGGGGTGAGAATAAGAGTATCATTTGAAAATGCCCACATTAGCCGACCTTGGATGCTTTTTTCTATCATTTTGGAAAGGGTTAATTTCAAACACTTTGCTTTGCTATATGCTGTCTGCTATTTCACATTACAAAGTTGGGAAAGCCCGTAATTTGTCCAACAAGTTACAATTCTCCAGTTTACTTGTGTAATTAACTCTCCCAACACGAGAGTTGATCGTCGTATGATGAATCCAAAAAAAATCATTCCGTGTACTTTTGCATCAACAGCAAGAAGCAACAACCAACCAACGGTTTAAACAGCCCTATTCAATGAACTGTACTTTTTCATCCTCATAAAAATGTAATTGTTCAAGAGAGTCGATACTCATAAGCATACGATTACTGTCGAATCTCGTCTTGTATAGATTTCTTTTACATACCATGTTACACACCTCTCAAAGTTTGCTAAGCACCAAGTATATCCGACTACCCGTTTAACATTTTAGTTGCAATATTGTAATGAAAAGTGCATATATTTTTTATTTAATTATATCTTTAATCATTTAAGTACAGAAATTAAGATTTTGTTTGTGTTTCATATTATTTTTCAGCTTTTGAATACGATAACCATGGAAAATGGATATTACTGATAGAAGAGGAAATTTTCCAAATTTGCCAAAAAGTTGACAGATCAAACTGGTATGGGTTCAGTATCGAGTATGAGACCCATTACTGTTAATTACAGCCTGACAACGCCTTCTCATGCTCCCAATCAGGTTGCTGGTGGTCCTTTGTGGGATGATGTTCCATTCTTGGACCAGCATGGCACCAAGCTCCTCGTCACTTCTTGGCTGGATGGGATGGGCTGAAATTACAAGCTGCAACTCATTCCAGACATGTTCGATTGGATTGAGGTCAAGGGTTCTTGCTGGCCAATCCATACGCTCAATCTCCTCCCTCTGTCGGTACCCTCCGACAGCATGGGCAACATGAGGACGGTAATTATCGTCCATCAGAATGAATCTATCACCCAATGCACCTGCATACAATCTGACTTGGACATCCACGATCTCATCAATATACCGCCTTGCAGTCAATGTACCGCGTTCAAGGACACCGAGTTCTGTACGTCCATCCCAGCTGATGCCGCCCCAGACCATGATTGACCCTCCACCATAGCGGTGATGCCCAGCAATGTTGGCTGCATGGAATCGCTCGCCTGGTTTTTCCATACCTTAGAACACCTATCGGTGTGGTCTAGGCTGTACCTTGACTCATCTGTAAAAAGGACAGGTCGCCACTCTTCTCAGATCCATCCAACGTGGTCTATGGCCCATTCATATCGTGTCCGGCGGTGGTTCTGGGACATCGGAATGCAAATACATGGTCTTCTCGATCAGAGACCACCTTCGTGCAACCTTGCCTGGATAGTCTGCGTCGAAACATTTACCCTGGATGCATTCCAAAGGTCACTGCGAAGCTGGGTTGCTGCGTCAAAGCGGTTCCTACAGGCCTGAATGATCAAAAACCGGTCTTCAGCTGCAGATGTTGCACTGTCTCTGCCAACACCATGCCGTCTTACTGGTGTGCCATACTGCTGAAATCTTGCCCAGGCTCTGGTGATCACCGTATGGCGCACACCAAGGGCTTCACCAACCTGACGATGGGTAACCACTTGCTCCACCGTCCCTACAGCCCGCCACATTTCTGCTTCAGACAAATGTCTTCTTACATTTGCATTTGCCACATTCAATGAATAAATCACAAGCGTTTGTGTTGAAATGAAGATTGAATACCATTCACATGCCATGTACATGGAGACAGTACACAAAAACATCATGACAATCAAGGGGAATATGCTTTCCATAACTGTCACGAAAAGTCTTTCTGTCAAGAGAGCTAATGTAAACACTGGGGACCATCTCAATACATTCCTCAATCATATCCACCAAAAATATCGCGAATATGTCACAAGCAAATTTCACAATGATGTGTCAAATATTTGGTGCTTAGCAAACTTTGAGTAGTATATTATATACTGTTTGGTGGACATTACCGTTGTGAATAACCTGTTTGATGTATATAATTAACGCAGTTATTAATTAATAAATATTGTTTAAACCAAATCCTTCGTAGGTGAAGAGGCCAGTCACCTAAGTTATATCTATGCCACAAATTGAATTAATGATCAGTGATTCGCGACAGTATGAAGTATTTATCTTAGCAAATGCAGCGTTTTGTAAAGTTGATAACCTACAATGTTATATGAAAGACAACACAGTGTATCATTACCACTCCTTGACAATTAACGGTGAAAGTTTGTCCAAACACAATTTCCAACACTTCAATGACTAAAGTAATAAGATTTTTATTGTTTCGTCATCGATCGTGCACTTCACTGCTGCAGTGGCTTTCTTTCTTTCTTTGAATGGAACTTTTTTGGTGCTATAGCCAACGACCTTTTTTGTTACCAAATCGTCCCCTGAGTTCCAATGTGTTCTGTGTGCCAGTAGGCACACAGAACACATTGGAACGCAGTGAACGAAATTGAAATATTTTTAGTGCAACTGGTTGAATTGGCACCCAACAGCTTGAACACAGTTCCCTTCTTCTCGCTCCAGAAAAATGGTGTCCACGCCTATTACCCCCAACGAACTCTTTCCATCTTGTCTTACATATCATGTATACGACACTTGCAATAACACTGTTCAAATTAACAGAATATGTTCATTTTGTTTGTATGAAAAATGATTGTACGACTTCATTCTTACCTTTCGTTCCACAAAAGTCATAAACATTGTTTGAGGCAAAAGTAACAAAACTTTAAAAAATATTCTTTTATTGTTTTAATTTTTTTATTTTATTTTATTTTATTATTTTATTATTATTATTCTTTGTTTGTATCCGTGCTCCGAGGCGAGCAGAAACAGTTAATAGACCAGCTATTACATGATTTGACAATGAAGTACCTACGAAAGTGCAAAGGACGCTACTCGGGGTGAACGCTGCTCGTTAATTACTTGGAGTACTCAGGAAGCGCGGTGGTTCAGTGGTTGCGGCATTGAATTTCAAACCGAAAGGCACACGATTTGATACCCGCCAGGTTCAATTGCGTTGTGTCCTTGGGCAAGGCACTTCATTCCGACTGCTCATGTAGGGGCTCAATGGCCTAAGGAGTACTGCACGTCGATGATGCACTTGTCTTCATCCAATGCTAACCCTACTTAGGTCGAGTTAGTATGTTGGAGAGTCTGACAGTTGCTTGCCGCCGCTTGGTAGTTCTATCCGTGTGCACTGAATTCCTCCACCCGTAAAACTGTCCACCACGAGATTACGCTGGCTGTCGAAAGTGTCGTTAAACACCAATAAATAAATACTTGGAGTACTCGAATAAAGGACAGAGGTGTTCGTCTCAGAGTGGACTATGCGCGATTACCACTCCTTTCAGTGTGGCACCACCTCCCCTGCCCCCCCCCCCCCCCTCGCACATACACATTCACTGATCGCTACCCGAAGGAGAAAGACATTTCACCACCTACTGACGATGGCATCTTGGACAGATGTCCTGTGATGATAGCCCAGAAGAAGAAAAGAAGGAATAAAGCCCTCAATCAAGCGTCGATAGGCCCGATGTCTGGAACAATTCTGTGGAAGGAAGAAATAGAAGCGGGAGAAGAAAGTGGCAACAACCTTCTATCCATCTGAAACTCGTTCACGTCTCTAAATAGTCACGTTCCCACATGACGTAGAACTGGTGGGTGGTATTGTAGCTAGTGAGGCCGCGGCAGAGACGAACTCTGTTTCTCTAACACCTTCATCTCCAATGCCCCCCCCCCCCCCCACCCACCTTTCTCCTGACAAGAAAACACCTTTATCTCCAACGCCTCCCCCCCCCCTCCCTCACTTCCACTTGACAAGAACTCACTCGGGGACAGACACCGTCCGACTCAGACACTGACCTTGTGCCCCAAGGTCTCTAGCCACCACTCTATGGTCTGTCATTTTACCCACTTCGGGGGGGGGGGGGGGGTTGCGTGCAGATGACCCTTGATGTAATTTGATATACCTTTACTTACAAAGATATACAGGTATTATTTCCAGTCACAGTTATATATATTCTAATCTGTATTTAATTCCCCTGATAACATTATAAATTATTGAGATGAATTGACGGTAACATGGTCTGAGGTTTGCGGCTCAGAGCTTATGTTGAACTGAGACATAAAGCGTCGAGGTTGAACATACGCTCCGGGCCGCAAACCTCAGACCATGTTATTGTCAACTCATCACAATAATGTATATGTTCCAACAAGACACTACCCATAGCCTAAAACCTACATCATGAAACACGAGAGGCTCATTTACTAAACTTGTGATCGTTAAAAGTTGCCTTGTTCAAGGCAACTTTTAACGATCACAGGTTTAGTAAATAAACCTCTCGTGTACCCCGCGACGGCACTGCATAAATAATCAACAAACCAGATAAACTCATTCCTTCTGAGTTCAAATCGTAAATCGATTTGTAATTTAAACAACACTTCATCCGGAACGCCGTCTGCTGCACACGTGAAACATCCAAAGAAATGAAGCAGCTTGCTAGTCACTCCGTTGATGAAGCAGTTACGAAACGGTCGACGTCATTTCAAATATTTCGCGTTGTAACGTCAGACAGTAACATTTGCCACTTGAGCCGTAAACATAGAATATACTAAGCGAGCTGTCGTCCAATAAGAGGATTCATTTCTGATTGTAATGTCATCAAAATGTCGATTAAATCAAGTCTCGACAGAGCAACATTCCAAACTTTGATTCACGGAAGATGAATCTTTATGAATTTTTTTTTTAGATTCAATCGCCCTGAATATATGGGTCATATTACGAAAATATACTACATTGCGTCACTGCACCAACGGATACTGTACACTCCACAAATGAGATTTACTAGGGTAGATTCACCAAACTTTTCACTATGCTCTCTCATATTCTGTGAAAATTTACATCCCCAATCTTCATAATGTAAACACCATTAAGTGCCCCTCACCATCTGACAAAAATAAAGCACAATTTTTAATAACACGGTTCCTCATCATTCGTATCTCTGACTTCAGAGTGTGAAAACGTTGATTGATTTCTCTCAATGGCTACTTTGGATATTCCAGTAAAACTGCAGAAGACCATCTCAACTCTGGGCGTTTCTTGCCCTCTCACCTGGATTCTCCAGGTGAAAGGTAAGAGCGTACACCTGATCTTGGAGTTCGAAACGGAAGAGACCACACCACACCCTCGGAGAGAGGCAGTACCTTTGCTGAGAGGACCTTCTCCTCACACTGGATCTCACCCGAAAGTAACTGGATCAACGGAGAGAAACAAGAAAAAGAAAGAGTCCATCCACCAAGCTCACTGACGCCCGACGCCTGGAAACTTGGTTTGAGAGGAGACGAACTGAGAAAGAAAACCTGGAGAAAAAGAGGGAGACACCCACTACCTACCCCACCCCCGCAAATCCTCACCTTCTCACCTATGAGGCAGGAAAGCATGGAGGAGCTGGAGGAGGAAGAAAGAATGATGTAAGTCAACCAATCTGATCCAGGATCTAACCAATCGAGCCACAGCACTTGCACACGCCATTCAACCCTCTTGGAATCCGAGGACGAAAAGGCGGACTAAAACACGGCATTTGATAACTTTATACATGATCTGGATCAGAACACCATCGAACTCCTTGGGACACTCAAACTGGATTTCACCTCGGCCACTAACGACTATATCAAATTCGTCAACGAGAACTGCAGCGAGGAAAACCAAAACATATTACTTACCTGCAACCAGAAACTTATGGATGCACAAAAACCCGCGATCAAACTTTCCACCGTCACATGAAGAAAACAGCAACTCCAACACAAAAATAACCAGAACAAGAAAAAACACAGACGCCGCTAACCCGATCCTGAACCTCCTTGCTCCATTGCCTCGACCAGATGTGACGCCTTGAACAAAGTGTATAAGCCATCGAGGACCGAAAGGGGCTTGAACCAAACGTCCTTGCGTTTCTTCGGCGCGCAAAACCCATTGGGTTCAATTACTGTGATGTGTGATGTCATATTTTGGGTGACCGTATTCATGTTTCATGAAATAAGCATAAGTTGGATGGATGGAAGAGGACGCACAATTTTAGCATGTCATCATTCTTGCCTTTAAAATATCATTTCACCGGCATAGAATATTTTAAACCTCATTTATCATCAGTTTCTAATATACCTTATAATAAGGAGTAAGAAGAGACAGAAATTTTGAAACATTCACCACGTGAACATGGTTTTTAAATTGTTTTTTTGGCATCTTCATCTGATATCGACAGGCAGCATTCATGTATTGTTAGTTTCATTGATAATCATTAAACATTCTCCCTCATCTGTTTTTTAAACTGAATAACAACTTATTGGGAACATAAATAGATAATTTCACTTGTAGTGGATACAGCTTTTTGTGAACTTCAGCCTTCACATTGGATCACTCAGTAAAGTTAAACAAAATTCTCGTTTATTTTACCAGTCGACAGGTAGGAAAAATATTGCAAATCTCTTGATAATTACTGGAGATATTGAACAAAATCCAGGGTATGGCAGAACTAAATGCCCAACCTGTAGTAAATTCGTTAGGAAACGGGATAAGGCTATTCAATGCGATTCATGCAATGAATGGCTTCACACCAGATGTCAAAATATTAACAATAAAGAATGTAATGTTCTTCAGAACTCTGAAGAATCGTGGTTCTGTCAGAAATGTTGTGCGTCGTGGGGCATGTGTGCAAAAGGCGTGTTTAATTCAGACCCCGCAATTCAATGCGATACTTGCAATTTTTGGATTCACAATAAATGTGCTGATATAGACGAATCGATGTATAAAACCCTGCAATCAGTGTCATGTACGTGAGTTTGCCCTCAGTGTGAGATACTGAAGTTTACTGATTCATTCTTTGAACCTAGCATTTGTGAAGATCAAAACCAGTTTGCAGTGTTAGCAGATTACTCGCCAATACAAACAGGGTATAAAAATTCTAAAAAAGCCGCAAACTCCTAATAAAAAAGTTACAAAAAAGCAGAAACAGGTAGGGAAATGTCTGAACATTCACTCACTTAACATAAATAGAATTAAAGGGGAAAAAATGGAACTCCAGTCATATTTAGCAGAACATAGTCCAGACATCCTGGCTATACAGGAAACTAAATTAGAAAAAACTATTTACACAGTGGAAATATTCCCTGAAGAACTTGAATATTGTACACTAAGAAATGATAGAACATTAAATGGCGGGGTGTATTATTAGCAATTAAAAAAGACATTGAACCAATGCAAATAAATGACATAAATAATGCATCGGAATCCGTTTGGGCGAAAATCGAATTACTTGGCAAATCACATAATTTTGGGTCTTGGTACCGTGAACCAAATAGCCTTCATGAAGAAAGTTACCTTCTCAGTGAACAATTAACGAAGATTAAGAGTGGACACTCCCAGAAAAATCAACCCGAAATACATCGTTTTGGTGATTTTAATTTTAATAAAATAAACTGGAATACACTAATAAATAAGGATGAGGCATCCTTTAAGCCCTCTGAAGGCCAGACACTGATAGACATAACACGCGATCACTTTATAGAGCAAATGGTTAAATTCTTTACTAGACTTGACAATACCCTAGACCTAATTTTCACTGCATTACCAGGTTTAGCTAAAGATGTAAAGTTCCTAGGGTGCCTAAGATGATATTCATCAAAGATTATTAAAAGAATTGTCAGAGGAGCTAGGAGCGCTCCTTGCTCATCTGTTTCAAAAATCTATAGATAAGGGTGTGGTACTCGATGATTGGAAACCTGCAAATATTTGCCCCCTTTTTAAAAGAAATGATAGATCACTTCCTGCAAATTACAGACCAGTGTCCGTAACTTGCATATTGTGTAAAGGCCTTGAACATATAGTCTGTTCAAATATGATGAGTCATTTAGAAGAACATTCAATATTATCTGCGAGGCAACATGCATTTAGAAAAAAATCATAGTTGTGAATCACAACTCATAACTGCCGTTGATGATTGGGCAAAATGTTTAGACCAGGGGAAACAAGTTGACATTTTTATACTGGATTTTGAAAAAGCTTTTGATAGTGTTCCCCATGAATTACTGAAATCAAAATTAAATAAATATGGTATATCTCTAAATGTCATCAATTGGATAGATTCCTTTTTATGTTATAGGAAGCCGTGTGTTACTGTAAATGGGACAAAATTAGAATGGTTTCTGGTTGTATCCGGGGTACCACAGGGTACAGTCTTAGGACCCATTTTGTTTTTATTACATATAAATGACATCCAGGACATCCAGGATAATATTAGCTCAGAAATTCGTTTATTTGCCGATGGCTGTGTCTGTTATAGGACGATAAATTCAATTAAAGATTCAAAATTGCTTCAGAACGATATAAATTCATTAGGAAATTGGGCCCGTAAATGGGGTATGAGGTTTCAACCAACTAAATGCAACGTAATGCATCTAATAAGGAAACAGAAAAATTCAAACAAATATACTTATTCTTTAGAAGGTACGGACCTTGCACCTCTTAGTGCCATAAAGTACTTGGGTGTTACAATAACTAATGACCTTCGTTGGGTTAAACATATAAATGATATATGCGCCAAGGCAAATCGTACATTAGGCCTTATTAAAAGGAACCTTGCCCAATGTAATGTAGATGTCAAAGAAACGGTTTATAAGGGTTTAGTTCAACCAATCTTGGAGTATGCTAGCCCTGTATGGGATCCGTATAATATTAACCTACAGGAGGAAATTGAAAAGCTTCAACGTAGAGCCGCTAGATTTGTCTTGGGCGATTATAATTATGAAGTAGGCTCCATGACTACTATTTTAAATAAATTAAAATGGAAACCTCTTTTGTAGAGAAGGATAGAGAATAAATTAATTTTGTTATACAAGAGTATTCATGGTCAGGTTGCAATTCCAACTTCAGACCTACAGTGCACGGATCGAAATACTAGAAGTTCCAGTACGGATAAATATATCCAGCTTTTTGGTAGAACAAATGTTTATAAATATATTTTTTCCCTCCACTATACAAGAGTAGAATTCTTTGAATAAACAAATTATTACGAATTCTAAATTCTCCCATCACCCAGTAGAAACATTTATAAAAGATATAAGGAGTAGGGATATTTAGGCCAAAGTGCCCTTCCAACTGGCGCAGCGGTTACACAAATGTCTAGCGACATAGCAACTAGACATTTGATGAAGGTATGAAGGTTTAATTCAACATATTTAGCAGATAACATTTCCATAAACATCAGAGCGCAAACTAGCTAAATGGACAAACGCCGGGGCGAGAAAGAGGTGTCCCCCGGTTTTGTGTAAAAACCGTTACACTGAACATTCAGAGATCATGTGAGGCACAACCTAGAGCCATTTTACTTTTATTTTTACCAATAAAGCTTTCGACCATCAATTGAAGGGGCAAGATACAACAACATCCAATTTCAAGGTCAGTAGTCATTTTCTAACTTTTTAAAATGTCTCGGATAGGGTGGTATGTTTATTCAATTTTCACATGTTACAAGGGTTACATGTATATAGGTTTCTGTTAATCAAGTAAACAGTTTTTTTTTTTTATTTTGAGATGTTATGGCAAGAAGAAAAAGAAATCTACCTTCGTCTCATCAGATACTTGTTGACCTTATTGTGCCTATTTTTAGACAAAAGTGTCAACGTCGTTACGTAACAGTGTTTACAGATATAGTTCAAACTTTTTTTTTACTACTCGTATCTCTCGAAGGTTTAACAGAACTCTGAAATATCTCAACAGCCCAACACTCGTGTTTTATTTTTTATGTTTTTTTTATTCTTTTAATTGTTCACGACGGTATTTGTGAAAACTACACATCAGATCGTAGCCTGACTCTACATTTATTGCCATTTATTCATGTAGGCGGGAGCGCGGTGGCTCAGTAGGTAGAGGTGCAGGCTGCAAGCCGAGAGGTCCTCGGTTCGAATTCCACCTTCGGCATCCGCGTTGTGTCCTTGGGCAAGACACTTCATCTCCATTGCCGTGTGGAGGCACGGTGGCGTTGTGTACTGAAGAGTACTGCACGTCGATGGTGCTCTTGTCTTCAACCAATGCTAACCCTGCTTGTGTGGAGTTAGTATGTTGCTCGCCGTTGCTCGGTGGTTCTCTCCGGGTACTCCGGTTTCCTTCATCCGTAAAACTGTCACAGTCATGATTAGCCACTGTGCATAAATATGTGACCTTAAACACCAATAAATAAATAAATATATTCATGTAGGCACTAAGCGTTTAAGTCTCTAGCCACATGTATGGCATGATCTGTCGCTCCTTACGACACACTTGGTATGGAGATTTATTCATACTTTGCTTTTCAGAGAGTTTTGTGTTATCAAAACACTATTGTGTGACCACATGAGATAATAGATACAGTACGGCCGCCTTGGTCTGGTCACTTTCCACAAGTGGGCAATATTTCCACGGACGCAATAATATTAGGTTCCAAACACTAATTATAGGAATAACCCCGGCTCTGATCAGTTTTAGTGAACAAGGAACATAAAAATTGATATGAAATCACGACTTATTAGAGACCCTGTGTGTAAATGACCCCCGAAGAATATTGCATAAAACGTAATATCACAGAGCCACGCGAGTACATGTAAATGCTGCACACAATGGCCAAACTTTGTGCTGAGATAATAGATACAGTACGGCCAGGTCTGGTCACTTTCCACAGGTGGGCAATATTTTCACGGGCGCAATAATAATAGGTTCCGAACACTAATTATTGGAATAAATCCGGCTAGATCAGTTTTAGTGAACATGGAACAAAAAAATGATATTAAATCACGACTCATTAGAGATCCTGTAAGTTAACCCATGCCTCACATGAAAAGCAGACGAGAAATGCAAACAAAATTCTTGAATAACTAACTGTTTGTCTCAAACACATGGGTTATGACCCCTCTTTGGAACGAGCTCGTCGAGCTTGTTCCAAAGAGGGGTGATTACCTATGTTTTTTGTGACAAAAGATGAAAAAAAATAATGAAAATTAATTGGCGATTTTTGTGAAAAAAAATAATGAAAATTAATTGGCGATTTTTGTGAATAGCTTTGGTCGGCTTTGGCCGTTATGCTGGGTAAAGGGTTAATGACCCCCGAAGAATATGGCATAAAAACGTAATATCAAAGGGCCACGCGAGCACATGTAAATGCTGCGCACAACGGCCTACATTTGTATTGGGCTAATGAATTCGATCTCTTTGCTTGCTGTTTGGGGCCGTACTCTGAATTAATTAGCTTTTCATTCAGCAGTAATTGGAGGTAATAACTCAAAGACTTCACCAATTAAGACAAATAATTTAGAGTGACTTGAAATTTCATTTATTTATCTCCTTCTCATAACTTGTGATATCCCGACAAATGTTGTCCACCTGCAGTGTTAATTTCTGCCGGATTTCTTTTTTAACGGCCAAGGCCGCCGTCCATATTAAAATGGAGTGTTGCCGTTATCAATGCAGAAATGTTTTGAAAAAGATATATTTGAGAGGTGTATTCTCGGTTACTGTTACCATGGCTGACAATTGATAGTTTCTCTGAGTGTTAGGGTCTCAGCGTGTGGGTAACATAATCTTACAGAACTGATAGGTCCGATGTACCGCAACCTGTCATTCCACAAGTCAAATTCTGTAAGAAATTGGACGCTGTTATGGGCTATTTATTTATCTGCTTACGCGGATTTTGCGTGCGGATCGCTGTTGATGTAACGTAATGTCCCTTTACTCACAAAAAGGGGCGCGGTGGCGTTGTGGTAACCGGTTCTCGTCAGATCACCGAAGTTAAGCAACGTCGAGCCAGGTTAGACCATGGATGGGTGATCGTCTGGGCGATCGATTCCACGTTGTGTCCTTGGGCAAGGCACTTAACCCTGATTGTCCACATGGTTGCACGATGACGCCGTGTACTAGGGCGTAGTTCACGTCAATGGTGCGGATGTTTTCAAACAATCTAACCCTGTCTGTGCTGCAGTGCGGATTTACGATGTTGGGGAGCTGGCAGCTGCTCGTCGTTGCTCGGTAATTCTCTCCGGGTACTCCGGCTTCCTCCCCCCCCCCCCCCCGTAAAACTGTCACCGACACGATATGACCTTGGCTGTTAAAGTGTTGTTAAACCCTAATAAATAAATACTCACAAAATGCACATATTTTTGCGTACTCCAGTTATAGATATTTCAATCTATAAGTATTTAATTCACCTTGATAACAGCACGATATTCACACAACTAGGGACACTATACGGTGCAGTCATGAATCTACAGCAGTGATAAGTCTTCGTTCATAATATTTAGGAAACAAACATCGTCAACTGAGTTCCAAAGTGTTCTATGTGCCTACTGGCACATAGAACACATTGAAACTCAGGACGACATGCCTAATAGGAATGATGAAAGCGACTTGGCTCGGTGTTTACGGAATTGGACTTCAGACCGAAAGGTCCACCGGTCGATCGCCACCAAGGTAACAGCGTTTTGTCAGTGGGCAAAGTACTACATCCCAATTGCCCACGTGGGTTCATGGTGGAGCTCTGTACTAAGGCGTACTGCACGTCGATGTTGCACTTTTCTTCAACTAATGCTAACCCTGCTTGTGAGGAGTTAGTAGTACTTTGGTCTCGTCGTTGCCCGCTAGTTCTCTCCGGGTACTCCGGCTTCGTCCACCCGTAAAACTGTCCGACACGAGGTGACCATGGCTGTCGAAAGTGTCGTTAAACAGCAATAAATAAATAAATAAATAAATAAATAAATAAATACATAAATAAATAAATAAATAAATAAATGGCAATGATAATCAATTAGTCTTACAGGTTTCGATTGGGAAACATTTCTTGCGTTGATTCATATCAAAGGAAATGAATGTTTGTGGTATTTTAAGAAATGAATGTTTGTGGTATTTTAAGAAATGAATGTTTGTGGTATTTTAAGAAATGAATGTTTGTGGTATTTTAAGAAATGAATGTTTGTGGTATTTTAAAGATTCCGTCGGACTGAATATTTCAGTTGGTCGGAAAAGCGAACCGTTCAGATCCGTTTCTCCAACTACATGTAACTGAAATTTTGCACCTGATTGAATCTAAACGAGGCGATGGACGATGTTTAAGACTAGACTTATTTCCCTGGGACCAATACTATAACAAGTTTACAGTTGTATTTTTTAGAATTGTATTTTTCACCTGTGAATACTAATTACTGAAAATAATCATTAGTGTTTTAAAAGACATGGCAATTTACCGGCCGATAAATTGCCACGCCTTTGAAAACGCTAATGAGTTATTCAAACCATTTATAATGATAGAAAATACAATTCTCGAAAATACAATTGCAAAGGCTTTATAGTATTGGTCCCGGGTCATAACAAACTATCTACGCCTGTCGGGGGATTTCGGTGTACTTTAGGTTAATCCAGACAGGGATGTTGCATTCAGAAGGTCTTCATCATATTTTGGAGGTTGGGTTTGGTGGAGAGATTTCAAACCATTAAGTGAACCGAAAACTGTCCCGCCGCTTCCATGAACTTTATCAGTGAATAAGAAAAACAGCAAATGATAAGAGATTTTTGTTGGTTTTACCAGCTGGGGGGGCATGCAACCTTGCTCTTCATCACTGTATGATAATATTGCACTTTAATATTCCAGAAGATCTATTAAATATGAAACGCGAACTGGCGCCCTACTGTTTGGTAAACTTCCAACACGAAAACGACTGTTTTAACTTTTCATCCATGACACACATGAAGTAACAACACGCTTTCTATGCTGGAAACAGTAATACTACTTTTGTACCAGGGAAGTTCCGAAGATTATGGAGGGGCGTAAACCTGCTTTTTCCGGCCCGTAATGACTATAGCCCCAACTGATAAAACTCCCCTGATTTCATGGAATTGTATTTGTGGATAAATACAATGTTTGCGTAGTGGTCGAGTCTACTTCTTATTTAATTAATGCGTGTCATAATGACACTCCAACTTTGTCCTGGCGAAACCATTTAGCTCCTTTAATAAAGATTTGCGTGACCGCGTTTTTGTTTGTTTGCTGTATTGAGGTTTAACGACACCTTCAACAGCAAGGTTCACATCGTGTCTGGCAATTCTACGAGTAGAGAAAGCCTGAGAACCCGGAGTGAACAACAGAACAGCGGCGAAATATTGTCTCCCCAATGTACTAACTCAGCACAAGCACTGTTCCAGCAGTTGAAGACAAGTGAACCATTAACGTGCAGTCCGTTTTAGTGCACAGAGCCACCCTACCCCCGAGAGGGCAATAGGGAGTACCCCTAAGTGGACAACTGGATTAAGTGTCTTGCCCAATGACATAACTCAGTTACCGTTGATCACGATCGAACTGTCAACCTTTGGGTTTTTCGGAAACCGGGGCGTTATTGTTGCTGGAAGAAATAGATTCACGCCGCGTATTCACCCAAACCTCAAGGAGTATCCCCTGAATCCGTGCATGAACGCATGTCTCGCCGTGTCGAACCCGTCCGTTTCGTTTTTGTTGGGGTGGTTCTTATCCTGAAGTGGTCACTGACTATTTCTCAAAAGCATAATCAACAGTGGTTCATTGAACATAAGAATTTTAATACACCAAACAAATATAGTAACTTGTGACTTACATGAAATCCAATGAATAAGAAAAACAAAACGTCAATCACACCCCACCCACACAGTTTTTGAGTCACTTGCTGGCCCGCCTTCTCTGTTGTCGATGGTTTCTTCTTCATTGACGCTGGTGTTTGAATTTGGTCGACTTTTCACGAACATACAATTGAACTTCACTCGTTCACTGTCGTCGCACGACCACTAACGTATTGTCATTTTACCGGACGCCCTTGCTCTAACATGTGACGGAATGTCCCCCTACCACTCCCGTCGCACGGCCACTAATCTATCGTCTCTTGACTGGACGCTTTCACTCAAGCAGTCGCCAACTATGGGGTTAAATGTTCCACTTCATTTATTTGAGAATAATGTTCATACAGGCAAACCTACTCTGCCCACGCATGGCTTGCCTCCTACAGCAGGTAATACCGTCTACCGTCTGCCTAATTATCGTGAGCTCCTGAAGCACGAACTTTCTATTTCTGATCTTGCACTCATATATGACCACCGATTTGGCCCGCGACTGTTCCTACTCTAAATATGACCTCTGCCCCCCCCCCCCCCCCTTATATTACAACGTACCTGTACTTTCGCACCGATGCGGTACCTTCGCTAACCTGTAGCACGGGACATCCCCAGCTCCTCGCATTCGTCCCACAGTCTTACATGCCTTGAGACTGGAAAGAATTTGTCGAGAAAACCCCGGACACATATTCGATCGCAAGGACATTAATTCGCACTTTAATTTTAACTTGCTTCATTTGAATTTGGCCTCTGTACATCTGTCTTAATTTAAAATTCTCTTTCAAATTTTTTAACGTTTGCTTTTCTTCGACACTTCTGACAGTCCAGGTGATATGGGTGTGCGTCCAGAATCTGTAGAATGTACTGTTTTTACGACAATTATCTATTATATGGACATAAATACATAGACAAAGATTGCACGAGTCTACTGGCTTTTACCACCTTTAATCTTTTACCAGACATCTCATTATGGCGTTACACAGAAACGAGGTTATGGGAATAAAACTCCATGCTTAACTAGTAGAGCATGAGATATTAGTGCTGGTCTGTTTAAGTAACAAATATGTTTTCAGGGTTCGTCATATACCTATCTTTACGCTTTATATTGAGCCCGAGTGAGAAAGATTATCAAAAATATACACAGTTTTAAACAACAAAATTGTAAATTCAAGACATCACCCCGACAGGGTTTGAAGTTCAATGCTCTACCCACTGAGCCGCCGGGCTCCCGTACGGTCAAGTGTGTATGTGTGACATAAGCCCAAGTATCAAATCTGGTCTTGTAAGAAATGGTCACTAGCAACAGCTATTTGATACCCAAGACTCCAATCCAGACGAAAATCTCCTGACTTGAAAAAACCCTTAGCGATACTCTTCCCACGGTGTACGCATTTGGACAGCCAGATACATAAAAGATTTTTAGCGTGTTTGATCTACGTATATGTCATCTGCTAAAACAGTTAGCCATTGGAATCTCGTTCAGCTGAGGGAAAATAAACTTGAAAGCGCGATAAGTTTTAAGTCACTAGACGATCAACGGTTTGTTGTGATGACTCGATTTAATACAGCAGAAATCAATATTAACTGTTTGCCTAACTTGATTAGAGGACACACCATAGAAACAAATGTCTTAAATAACCAAAAAATCATCACTTTTTGTCTCAAAAACATAGCTTATAAGTGGGTATTGGAACAAGCTCACCAAGCTCCTTCCAATGACGAGTCATAAGCCGTGTTTTGGAGGTAAAAATATTTAAAATTTGATAAAATCGGAAAATGATTTTTTTAACAGCGTTGGTCAAATATGACGAATGGGCCAGCATGGAAATGGTGTATATTCGGGTGATGATTTCGATTTTATGGGGGAGCATACTTGTATACATAACTCGTCCACTGAGTTTCAAAATGTTATATGTGCCTACTGGCACAACAAACACATTGGAACTCGGGGGACGAACGGACGTTAAATGAAGAGTATTGAAGTTGGAAATTTCTTATGTCTTCATCTCGGTGTGACCGTCTGAGCGATCGATTTGGACCCCCGCGTTGTGTCCTTGGGCAAGGCACTTAACCCCGATTGTCTATATGGGGGCACGATGACGCCGTGTATAAAGGCGTACTGCACGTCGATGGTGAGTATGTCTTCAACCAATCTAACCCTGCATATGCTGCAGTGCGGAGTTACGATGTTGGGGAGCTGGCAGCTGCTCGTCGTTGCTCGGTGGTTCTCTCCGGGTACTCCGGCTTCCTCCACCCGTAAAACTGTCACGGTCATGATTAACCAATGTGCATAAGTATGTGACCTTAAACACCAATAAATAAATAAATATGTCTTCATCTCGGTAGCTTTCAGCCGATATTTCAGATATCTGTGCCAGCAATGGATTAGTATGGGTACCTCGTATTGCTGTAGACTTGAGCACGTAGTATGGTGTGGGTGTGTGTTTGACCCACAGCGAGTACTTCCGAATCCGCGTATTTTCTATAAAATTCTGTTCGTGCTAATCTCGAGCTACATTCATTGCACCTATTTTTTTCTCGGCAGGTTTCTCGTTCGAATCTTGTCTGGGTTTAAAACAGCCGTTTCTAATTATCCCAACCCTCTACAGCCAACACAATCTTCGGTTTATTTGACACCCTTCCGCTTCTTTCAGGCCTCGTTCCTATCATTTTGTCAGTCAGTCTGTCTGGGTTTAAAACAGCCGTTTCTAATTATCCCAACCCTCTACAGCCAACACAATCTTCGGTTTATTTGACACCCTTCCGCTTCTTTCAGGCCTCGTTCCTATCATTTTGTCAGTCAGTCTACTTCTTGCTTAGTCTTTACATAACGATATGCCCTACTGAATGTGCTAGTCACCCAATCAAATCGCTAAACTAGGGTAAAACAACCAATCAGGTCACACCCCTTACTTTTGACCTCACCTCCACTGTGTATTTATTAAGAGTTTTCATCGTGCTTGATCGAGTTCGTTTTTTTCACGTTTGAGCTTCATAAAAAAAATAGTCCTCGATGAAATCTAATCTCAAGCTCTTTGTGTACTCACTCTGGTGCTGGTGTTTAGATACCCATCCTCATCCCTTTTCGTTGTACGTGACCCACGAGGGAATGTGGCCTAATCCCGGAGCCCCTCGTTTTCACAAAAGGTTTTAAAGAGGTGCATCTGCCTTCCAGCTAGATTAATTCACGAACGTTGTCGAATGATCACACGTGATGTATCTGGCCCAGTAGATATTGAGGAAAGATATTTACGCTGGCATGCAATGTCCATAGTAACGAAGACTATTATCGAGAACATAGACATATCAACTAAACAAGAAGAGCTTGTGAATGGGAGTTTAATAAGCACGAAGGACAAAAGAAACGTCAAAACTCAATAAGAAGATCTACAACCAATGATTATGTGACAAATTTCTACAATTCAGCTACAGATAAGGAGCTTATGCTTTGGTTCAAGCAACACGTACAGAGTAGAGCCTGTGTATATATAGACGCGTCTAATACAAAAACCGTCTCCGTCGAAGTACTCTCTGTTCTCACCACAATAACACCCGCCATGGACGAAGGTCTATGGAAAGTAAAACGAGGTTATGTCTTTTACCTAACGTAAATGCAAACCACAAGCTCTATTCACAAAACATTGCTTATGACACCCCACTGAAGCGAGCTCGTTGAGTTCATTCCTATGAGGGGTCGTAAACTATGTTCTGTAGGTCAACTAAACATTTTTAGTTATTAAGAGATTTTGCATGTGTCTTCTGCTTTTTGTGTTAGATGAAAGGTTGTGGCCGGAGAGATAAGATCAGGTCGTTGGCCATCGTCGACTGAAAACCTTTTAAGATGCTCTGTTTCTGTCCTGATACTGTTCTAAGGTGTTATCAACAGGCAACTTAATGATGCACGGTTCCAAATGGACAATCTGATTTGGGAGAATCACGAAGGATCTGCGACTCATGGTCGAATGTAACAGAGAAGCTCTAGAGTTTACAGGTAAATAGGATGCAAAGGCCACCATACATGTGGAAAGCTTATTTTATGACATCACCATAGAGATTTGAAGCTTCTGACAAACCATGATATAACTACTGACATAAAAGACGATTTTCACAAAGATGCATTTTTCTCGTCGTCAAATAGTCCAGTCCGGGACTCTGGGAAACGTTTAATATGGATATACGCGGCACCGCACATGTTTGGTCTATGGCCGCCAAACACACAAGTCGACCCAATGCCCTTGTAATGGTTATTGTCCCAAGAGTAGAGAGAGGAAAGATGATTGTACATAGTATACTGAGACACAGACTTCACTTCACTGATTTTTTCTGCAAAGCTGGCATACGAGCAAAGAAGCGATCAATGATACGGCCAGGGAGAATTTAATTTACCGGAAAAGTGATTGCTTCTTGAATTTTTCTGAGGGCCACGTGTCAATGACCAGATCAGAAAGACCTCGTTTCACCTCTCACTTAGTACGACTTAAGACAGAAAGCGAATGAGAGCTCTTCCGACCTTATGAAACGAGTAATCACATGTAAAAGTTGATTTAATGATAAAACAAAACTCCAAAGTCGCCCGTCGGTAGTAGATACTCGCCGGAATGCTTTTCAATGAACACACTCGTCACAACATTCCCACTTACGCTCTGAGTGTCGAAAACAGGGGGTGTAATTCAGTCTTGTCGTACTTGTTCACTTGATAATGGTGATTCCACGCCTTCGGGTGTTGCGGAATCCGAGGAGGCCCAAATACAAGAAGATATAGAGTCACAAGAAGTTGCAGAAGCTGACTCAGCAAATCCATTGGGACGCACATTCAGAGAGTCTTACGAAGACAAGCAGATGAAAGCGTAAATACTGGTCAACACTACACATGTTGCAAGTAAGTCAGACAATTTTATTTTTTGTTTGCAGTTTCGACTGTTTTGTTTCAAAATTTGACCTTTGCTATCAAACAAAGGTATTTTTGATTACACCAGTGTAAGGGCTCTGCGAGCTTCAAAAGTTGTAATTCGGAATCGCCGTGATGATTTCGTTCGATTAGCGTCGCATGTTGTGTCGGAGAGTTTCGAATCGTTGTCAAAATCAAACTATGTTTTTTCTGTTTAACCTTTACCTGACACGAAAGACAGACGACATTAGCAAATAAAATTCTTGAATAACTAATTTTTTTCGTTTTTTGCGTCAAAAACATAGCTTATGACCCCTCATTGGAACGAACTCAACGAGCTCGTTCCAATGAGGGTCATAAGCTATGTTTTTGAGACAAAATAATGAATAAATAATGAAACTTGAATGCGACTTTTGTGAGTAGCGTTGGCCGGTTTTTTCTGTTACGTTGGGTAAAGGGTTAACTCTTATTCTGTCAACGGGTCCCATGTACGGGAGATCACATGATAGAAGAAGAGTTCAACGAGGTTCCGCTTCCGCGGTTACTACTTTGATTTCGTCCTGGAATATTCCGTTTTTTTATTGACTTGCCCAAACAGACGAGATACCGTTGAATACAATACTTGAGTGGCGACTGGTAAAAATTATGGTTGTAAGAATGTGCAATATTTGGAACTTGAAGGGCTGTCAAATTCAATTCGAGAATTCTTTTCATTCGAAATCTTTTGTCTGATTCCATTGGACCAAAAATCTTAGACTCGCGGGGGTATGGGGGGGGGCTAACTAATGTGCAAAACGAGGAATAACATCATTCATTAACACTTTACCTACCTAACATGAAACGCAACAGACACTTGCAAACAAAATTATTGAATAACTAATCGTTTTCATTTTTGCGTCAAAACTACAGCTTATGACCTCTCTTTGTATCGAGATCAACAAAATGAAACAAATAATGAAAATTGAATGGCATTTTTGTGAATAACGCGGGCCGGTTTTGGTCGTTATGTAAGATAAAGGGTTAAAATTCCGACGTAACAGCATCAAAATCATTTGTTGGTTGTGGCATCTTAGACGTTGTGTCCAATGTAATTAATTATTAATGTTTCTTGAGAGATCAAGGCTCCAATTAGGCACAAAACTGTCTCGACGCTGTAAGCTGAGACAAACGAAAGTCTCAGTATTAGGTTGCGGCATCGGCCTCATTGCCATTATTGTCCACGTTGGAAACTTACCTACACGAAGTATTTTCGTTGTAATTTACCCTTCGTGAACTTTATGTATCATTAGAATGGCGCAGTAACGTACGTATTTCCAGACGGGAAAGTGAATAGTAGTGAAATCAGTTGCTTTCCAGGCGAGTGCGATTGGAGTTAAATCCTCTTTTTTTCTTTTTTTTTCGGCTCGCTTCACGAAGAACATGGCGTAAATAAATGTTTTGTTCAGTTTTCCTCCTTCGCCCAATACGAATACCAGACGACTTGTAAAACGAAATTCTTGAATAAATATATTGAGGTCACTGTTTTGATTACGTACCAGAATTATCTCATGATGAATACAAGTTTGAACGAGCGACTGAATGCAGTTGTATCTGCTATGTGCAATGGCATATTAAGTTTAAAATACCTACAATTAAATATTTAAACTAAAATTTAAGAGTTGTTAATAATAATTTGACTGAAAAACCAGCGTATATTTAATCATGCTTGATGATGTGTCTAGCTGTCAATAAAGCATTCACGTGCAGCCGGACGTTCTGCTCACCGGCGCAGATGTAAACAAAACAAACCCATGTGTTTGCGGTGTTTTTCTCCATTTTATGTGACAAAGTCTATTATTTATTAAGATCATGTTACAAATAAAACAGATACTAGGACCGGTGATCAGATTTAAACAATTCGTAGAATAAGGGTTTTAACCACTCGGCAGAGCCTCGTGGTAAAAACCCTTATCCTACTCGTAGTTTAAATCTGATTACCGTCCCTAGTACCTAATTATTCTATATTTAATTACAATTTAAACACATAAAGATTGTTTGTTGCCAGCAAGTCATAACAATGGAGTACATGCATTCTTCTGCACTTTACAGATTTTTTTTCTTGCCAGTCGGTAGAACCTTACTGCAGTGACTCCACTCTAAAATCAGTTGGGTGGAAAATCAACTGTGTTGAGTCAATATGAAGGCAATTGGATTCATATTCACTCAACCCAGCTGATTTCGGTTGATTTTTACCCAATTGATTTTAGAGTGTCTTTGACTCTTGTTTTACAACACCAACTCTCATAAACCCATAAAATTCTATCGTTTCTCAAACAAATTAACCTTTCTAATAAATTTTAGATGATTTTTCTTTTAAACTATCATCTTATATACTAAAGCAATGGACATTTTTGTGGGTCACTTTTCGCTTTTCTCATTTTAGAAACAGGGGGTGATATGCTGCAGGGATAAGTAAGTGGGGGTAGTGGGAAAATTCTGCTTTTGAGGCTGCTGAGTGGCTGAAAATGACTGGTATGGGCAATTTTTCATGCAATTTTCCATGTTGAAGCCTTGCATTTGACAATAAATTATTTCACCCATATTCACATTGTTTATTTCTACTTAGTGTTATAAGTTTTTAGTGGATTTGGGAAATGTAATACATGTTATGGGTTAGATAACTAAGTTAAAGAATGTTTGTATTTGAAGAGAGTGTATGGCATGTCATTTTAAGGAAATGCCCGGAAAACTGTGGAAAGGAATATAGACATTTACCGCTCTCTTATAAGGTAGCATCAGTGAGCTCGTTCTAGCGAGGATTCATAAACTATGTTATTGAGATAACCAAAGAAATAATAGGAAAATTAGAATGGAATCTTTTTGTGAATATCGCTGACCGGTATTTCCTTCACGTTGGGTAAATGTTTAATATAAAAGTGTCCCATGGGTAGACAATAAATTCAACAAAACAAATTTTAAAACAGATTATGTCATATATTTTCATAATCATTTATCTGTCTAGTTGAAAAGCCATGATTTTTCCAGATCGTTCAAGTGTTTGTTGAAACATTCGACGGCTTCCTTGTCACAAACACACAAACTCTGGCGACATTCTCCTCTTCCAGCACCTGAAAGAATATACACAAACAGTTAAATACATTATCAAGTCGGAAAAAGTCTCCGAAAGTAACATTTTATTCTGATGGCCTGATTTTCGAAAATTCGACTTTTGTAATACAAACCCAGCATTCTCCATCTGATTTCTACTAAATGGAATTTTGAATTAAAAAATAACCATCATCATATTAGCATTGACGAAACATCATATATACAACTTCTCGGCAATTGCCTTCCCCATATATCATCCGTGTTGATAAATGGCCTAAGGCTATAGTTGACGCTCCGATTAACGATGTTTACGTCGCAGCTTGAGAAAAAGACAACATGCCATATTGAAGTATTAGAACGTTTGATTTGATGTTACTGCGCCCCCCTCATGTAATACCAATCGTGTGTGGTTAAATTTAAACCCCACTAAAAAACACAGGGCTTATCGAAACGTGCTTTCCTTGAGGCGTGAGAACTTATCACCAACCGATGCAATTTATCATCAACCGATGTGCGATATGAAGTCATTCGTGGAGGAGAGGCCACCATATCATGCCAGTTTTCAAATTTAACCCTTTGAACCCGAAAAACCGCTTTCCTGGTCAAGAATCAAGATACAACCTGAATTCATATAGTAGATACCTGCTCTGTGCGTTTGTGTGGTGGACCAATCGAGATTTTCAATGTGCAGCCTTTGGACTGCACGTTGAAATTACTGATTGGTCCCCCCACCCTCGCAAAGTAACGAATATGGACTCTACCAGGTGATGGCTCTGAACTGAGATGGTATATACCACCAGAGTCCAGAGCATTAAAGGATAAGCGTTCAACAAAAATTCATTAAAAAATCCAGGAATTTTCAAATCCGTATTATCTGAGAAAAGTGAATGCAGTATTCACAGTTCCATTCACCACGAACGTCCCCGTTTCGGTTTGTAACATAGGTGCACAGTTCTTACAAATTCAAAATAACAGACCAAGTTTCACGATAATGATCTGGCCCTTTTCTGCTGTAGTTGGATACACTTTCTATTTGGAGATTTTGATTAGAAATTTCCCTGTTGACGCCATTGGTTCGAAATGACATCATTCGCGTTTCGATATTGGCTGCATTGTTCATAAAATGAATAGTAGCCAATATTCATATGTTTTGGTCTCGGTCGGCTACTTAAAATTATTAGAACGTTTTGATTTTTTGTTGGTCTCTGCATCCTTGAGTATTGCGATTTCCATATGATGTGTGAAGCAGCTTAAACAGGGTTTAAATAGAAATTACAAAACACCAGCACTATGGAACGACAGAACATAAAACCTTTTCTAATATTATAATAGTACCGGAGTTTTTATAAGTTTTGAAGACAGTCTGGAGAAGCGTAACATCTGAAGGCCCGTATGCAGAAGCCACACAATTACAACACGCATATTGCCGACTACAGTTAAAAATAGAAGTCCTGTCATGAAATGCGCACAAATTGCACGTCGATCGACGCGTTAATCTACGCGTTAGGACCATAGTAAGGCTATCAAATTCTGTACATATGGCCTGTGCACAAACAATTTTTCAGCCAATGGACTTCCGAGTAACTCGGAGGTCCTTTGGCAGAAACATTGCCTGTGTTTGCTATGAGTAACCAGGAGAACCTGCCGTGCTTTGGATGCCATTCGATATGGCAATTGCGCGCAATTCCTACGCGCAATAAAGCATTGATAAGCGCACGTTACATGACAGGATTTCTAGTTTCAACTGTAGGAATTGTATGGAACGAAACAAAAATGACAATTTTAACCCATTGAACACGGAAGCCCGCCTAGCTGGGCCAGGAACATGATGCGTCATCATTTAATTACGTGGGGTGTTTGCCAAGTGAATGTGTGGGGTAGACCAATCAATTTTTTCAACGTGCAGCCCCACGGACAAATTTACCACGAGCACAGTTTAAAAAAAAGATGACCAACACGTTTCTAGGTTCGTATGAAGCCTCTGTCAAATGTAGTAACAGATTATGCCACGAATGTCGGGAAGTACCGACTCCCGCGACACTACATACTCACTGAATAAGTCCGAAAAGTCCTTATTAATTAGGGTTGGTTCCTGAAAACTCCAGAACACAAACTGCCAACGAGGAACTCAAATCTCTCAGCTGGCTCTGGGCAAAATATCACATTCCCATTTATGCCCCCCTTCTCAGTGCAAGAATGAAACCAAATTCCACTTATCACCAGGACTGCAGAGTTCATTCCCTACATATATATATTTTACTTCATTTTTTCTACTGCACATGTTATTTTCAGTTGCAGCCGATTCTCCTCTCTCTCTCTCTCTCTCTCTCTCTCTCTCTCTCTCTCTCTTCATTTTTTTCCCTCATTCGTTGCTTTTTTATCTCCCACTTTTTTGTCTTCTCATACTCTACATTTTCCCTTTCCCTGAGGTGGGTGACAGTAATACAGCCAGCTGGCTATGTCACCTCCCTGCAGAAGACAAATATGTAGCTTCATAAATCCTAGATGTGATATATTATTATTACTATTTGTTGTGTCTTGGGCAATTATGTTATAAACATGTATTATAATGTCTTTTGCAAATAAAGTTATTACATTATTACATTGGTTTACCCCCGAATAATGAATATGGGCACTTCCAATTGCTTTCACTGAACTGACTTGGCATTTACCATCAGAGTACAAAGAGTTCTGGACAAAATGTGTGGATGAAAATGGTTGCATGGCAAAAGCAGAAAACACAAGAATTTCCATGATTTCACAAAAAAAGTTTTCTTTCGTAATTTGTTGTTTGCTGTTAGAAATGAAAACGTCTTCATTAATAATAAAAAATCGGTCGTTGTTGGTCTCTTCCTAAATTTCAATTAAAACATCGTCGCCTGAGTGCTAGAATGTTCTATGTCCCATAGGGGACATAGAACATTCTAGCACTCAGGCGACGACATGCTTTATCGATACTGTTCAATGGTGGGTGGGGCCTTCAATTTTGTTCCAGTGGCGTCTACAAAGGCTATCAGTCCACGAGTCCAATTCTCTAAGGAACCCGACGTTGTTATCGGTTGTTTGTTAACCCACTTCTCGTGGAGTTTGCACGCAGACCACTGTTGATTTAATTTGGTGTGCCTTTACTCACAAAGATATACAGGTACTCTATCTTGCTGCTGTTTTAGATATTCCAATCAGTAAATATTTAGTTCATAAACCTGCAGCTATGATGAGTCTTCATTTATAATTATTTATTTATTGATGTTTAAGGTCACATATTTATGCGCAATGGCTAATCATGACCGTGACAGTTTTACGGGTGGAGGAAGCCGGAGTACCCGGAGAGAACCACCGAGCAACGACGAGCAGCTGCCAGCTCCCCAACATCGTAACTCCGCACTGCAGCACAGGCAGGGTAAGATTGGTTGAAGACATGCGTACCATCGACGTGCAGTACGCCTTAGTACACGGCGTCATCGTGCCCCCACATGAACAATGGGGGTGAAGTGTCTTGCCCAAGGACACAACGCGGTTGCCGCAGGTGGGATTCGAACCGAGGACCTCTCGGCTTGCAGCCTGCACCTCTACCTACTGAGCCACCGCGCCCCCTCATTTATAATTACATGTCTAATAGTATTGGTCAGAGAAACATTTCATGCGTTGATTCAAAAGAAAATGAATGTTTACAATATAACCCCCGTGGACTCGCCACTTTCTGCAGGGTGGGCAGTATTTCAACGGACACAATAATATTAGATTTCAAACACTAATTATAGGAATAATGATCAAAAATTTAATTAATGAAGCACCGGGTACAATCGGTTGCTTCATTAATTAAAAGTTTGCTGATGATTAATTTTATTATCAGCTAAAGGCATTCTTGGACATCACTGCACTCGCGTGGATTACGACCAGCAGTCCACGGCGACTGTACAGTGTGGTATTTGTTAGATTCAATCGGATGGAACATTTCAGTTGGTTGGAAAATCTAGCCATAGGTTCGCTTTTCCGGCCAAGTGAAATATTCTAGTCGACCGAATCTAAAATAGGTGATGGTCTATATATGGACTAGACTGGTTCCTTAACAACGTCGGATTCGTTTGAGAATTTGACTGTTCTTGGAGGTGCCTTATTTTTGTTAAAACAGACAATACTATGACATTTTAGAAAGGATCGAATTAACTACTCCTTCAGGTAAATTAAGCACAGATAAGCCGAGGACCCAGTTATCTGCTAACCTTCCCATTCATACTTTCTCTGGGACGTGGAACCATATAGAACCATCCGTTCAAAATTATCCAAGATCACTATTCAAAACGACTATAACTGAACAATTTCTAAGTTCATACTCATTACATGTTAACTGCAACAATCCAGTATGTCCCGATTGTAGGTCGTACCTCTGTTTATCTCATCGCCACCTCTCTCTTCAACTCAATCATCATCACATCGTCCCCTGATTTCCAATGTTCTATGTGCCTGCTGGCACATGGAGCACATTAGAGCTCGGGGGACGACATGCAAGAAAACATAGAATAGATTTCTCACATGACGGAAAGAACCAGTCTAACATGTCATCTGCAGTATGGCTATAAAATGCCCTCTTACAAGTGAACACGCTGTTGTCAGAATTGTCTCGATTGTCACGTCTGCCTCTCGTTTTCATTTCTGTTCTTTCATTTTTCTCTTATTTTCCTTTCTCTGCTTTTTTTCTTTTTTCTTGTTCTTTTTTTAAACGGGAATGGCGGGAAGACAGCCACTAGTGGCTACGCCATTTTCCGGTGGTGCAGTCATGTAGTTGTGAAGTTTACAACCTTTGTGTATATTTTTGTTATTAACTGTATACATGGTGTACTACTGAGTAAAACGAGCAATCTATCAATCAGTACTTACGTTTGCCGTTTCACCACTGAGACATAACAATAGTAAACTTTATCCCATAAATGGCCGTTTATTTGAACAATAAAGGCCTTGGGTAAATTTTTGCTTTATTCACCTTGTACGGTGATAAATTTTCGACATAGGTTTAACACCGAAAAAATGTATTCCCCTAATTGCGACGGACTTGTTCACCACTGGCCTCTGCCACATTTGTCTAGCATAATTAATAGTTTGATTGTTGATTTCTTTAAATCGTTTTGAAAGTATTACACAATGCCAGTAGAAAACACCACCCACTGCTCATATAATAAAGTATTTTTGCAAGTTTCGCTCAAGTTTGCAGAGGAATTATTTTTAGACAGAAATGTATTTCTGCGCCTTGTTTATTTTTGGCAATTTTGCTGGTCGATCGAATTGGACCAATGTGCTCCTCACGTCTCGCTGTGTTTTGTAGCGAATTATAGCACGATTTTGCCGTGACTGCCCTGTAGAAGATTTGTGGGATAAACAAAATAAACGTATAGTGTTTTCAAGTAAAAAATTTATTCTACTCGTAGAATTAAGAATGAAACCGACTCGCCAGAGGCTCATTGGTTTCATTCTTAATCCTGCTCGTAGAATAAATTTTTTACTCGAAAACACTATATGTTTATTCTATATGTACCTTGCCGTAAAATAAAACAAAGACAATAAATGGTTGTTAAATTTGAAAAATTAAATTATTGAATATAATTCCGCTGTAACGACCCCTTGATCAGAATTGTAATTAATGATTTATGTTCCACGCTGACCACCCTCTCCCTTTTTCGGGCGCAAGTGTTTTACTTTCGACAGCTTCATTCACAGGAAGTAAATATAATTTTGCTTTCGAATCACCTGCAATAGTTAGATTACGTACCACAGGAGATATTTCCTGATTCCTCAGACCACGAATAACTGTACCAGTATAAGTAGAATCTGCTCCATTTGCACCTTTTTTGGACCTCATTATAACACATGTCATGATTCTTACAGCATCTATAAATAAAATAATGAACGGATGAAGTAAAGGATTGAAGGATCCATTTCGAAAATTATGTCACACAAAACATATCAGAAGAGAAATGAAAGAACAGAAATGGCTGTAATATGCGTGTTCCTTCGATGTGTGTTATGCCCTAAATTTGGGAACATTCCTGTACATTGGGGACCCCGCTAACCGGGGACTAAAAAGAATAAGATTAAGACTAAATAGCAAAGGGAAAAACGAATGCCTATATACTCAGTTCCAATACACCCAGCCACCGAAATCAGCCAAAGTATGCTACACAATTATTGGAGTGGATTTTTGTAATGTTATACCAAACCTACCTCTATGTTTCAATGTCAAAGTTTCAGACACACCAGGGGTCAATACTATAAACCTTTAACAATTGTATTTTCTTGAATTGTATTTTCTATTTATGACTTTAAATGAAATGAACCGTTAGCATTTTCAAAGATCTGGCAATTTGTGTGGGTTTGTGTGTGTTTTCTGGATGGATGGATAAATTGATGGATGTGTGGGTTGGTTGGTGGGTGGGTGGGTTTTCGGTGGGTGGGTGGGTGGGTGGGTTCGGGTGGGTAGGTGTATATTTGGGTGGGTGAGTGGGTGAGTGGGTGGGTGGGTATTGAGTGGGTATTGAGTGGGTGGGTCGGTGGGTATTGGTGGGTGGGTATTGGGTGGGTTTTGGGGGGAGGGTTTTGGGTGGGGGTTTGGGTTTGGGTGGGTTTTGGTGGGTGTTTTTTGGGTGGGTGGATGGATGGATTCATGGATGGATTTATGGATGGATTAGAATAAAACTTCAAAAAGACAAACTGTTTCACATCTTTCACATTTGTTTGTTGAGAACGACTCACTCAGGACAAATATGAAGAGAGTTCTATCCAAGTGGAACGTTTCACGAAAGAGCTCATTGATATTTCAAACACGATCATATCAAAAACTTCTACAAAGCCTTATCGCCCCGTGTTTTGATGATGAATACATGCAGGCCATAAAGGTCCGCAAAAAATACAAAGCGGTATTTAATATAAGTCAACGATCACAAAAACGTGGACAACTACGTTTAATCTGGGTAAACACGACAACTAACTATGGGTGGTTTGAAATCGAGTGAATTTCCAGAAGTCATTTAATGAAGCACGACCAACGCCGAGAGGGCGGCCGACGCTGCTTTTGGCGTCAAACGCAGTTGTGCAGCCATATCGGGTGCCTGTTGTGGTTATACTTTAATATTTTCGAAAGGCAAATGCAGAAAAAGAGGTTGAAAAGAGAAGGTAAAAACAAAATCGTAAGATTCGAGCCCCGGACATAGTTTACTTCATATCTCCTGTATCTGGATTCTGATTTTCAAAATGTTTTCAACTTTGTATTTGGGACCATGAGTAATAATATTTATTACACATCCATTCAATTTTAAACCCTTGTATTTTACGGGATGGCCGCTATGACATAAATGATTCTGTATTGAATGGGTGATGTACACGCCGGAACTTTTTTCCCAGCACCGTTCATACTAGTTTCTTTCTCATCGAGTCATTAGTTACGCATCGAAAAGTTTCCAAATTTCGTTAGACAATTATGGACCGTCTGTCGCATCGTGTGAAAATGAAAACGTCCAAAGTGAAATAAAGTCGGTTCACAAAAAACTAGTTAACCCAAAATGAGATAATATTTTTTAAAAACCATATCATTTCCAACAAGAATATTAACCCAGTCCCGTGGCAACCTCGTTTTGTGGATCCCGTTGTATCTAAATTGGTCAACTTTATTTCCGTAAATCTTCGTAAATCTTGACATGCTTCGAACTTCTTTTAAAAATGTTTCTCCCAGCTGTTTTTTCAAATCTGCACAAATGTGTACTTATATTTTTACCAGCAGTAATAGCCACCAAATGGTTAAGCGTGAATGGGCACCATCCGAAGAGAAACAGCGATACGAATTTCAAAAAACACTGGTTCCGAAAAGGTTGTTTTGATTTTTTATCGGTCCATTTGATTAGTACAGCTTCAGTCAAAACAAACAGACTCTTCACCTTTGGGTTTAAACATCGGGATTAAAATTTGTTTATTTAAATGATCTTTAATGGATGGGTTGTGTAATAAAGACAGAACGCGATGTGTCGTTGGAATGGCGTTATCATATTTCGCTCGAGAGTACGGCTCTCGCGAAATATGACTACGCCATTCCAACTCATTATGTAAAACACCCACCGATTCAATCACACATCGCGTTCTGTCTATTTATTACACGCCTGTTCTATGAACTCCCCATCTGCAGCAAGACTAAGCCATGCGGAAAATAAAAATCCGTTCCGCACACATGTGTGACTATTTTTAAATAGAAGCGAAATGTCACTGGAATTTTCTACAAATCGTGCCCCGCAATTCCAATTTAAATCCCCAATCGAGAGCTGAAAATCGTCGCCAGAAGCACATAGAACACAATGGAACTCGGAGGACGAAATAGTGGCACGGGGTCCTTTCGCAAATTTGGTTGGCGATAAAATGTGTTCTTTGTGTTGCTAGTTGTCAAATAAATTGCTGAGTGTCCTTTTAATAATTGTTTTTATAGACGTGAAGGCGTGTAAGACACATTGCAGCCTCGAGTTTCTAGCCGCCTATGATATAGCGTTCGTACTAGGGTTTGTAGTTTTGGATGAAGGCCTTTCAGCAAATGGGAGGGGTGTTCCCCCGACGGTGTTTACTTAATATATCCGATGGCTGACGTAAGATTTTATTTCTGTTTTAGACCATGAATGCTAATAGGTGAAATCATCAAACCTTGCGAAAGTGGATTTGACTTTTTACGTTTTCTGCACCTCCGTCACATTTAACGTCATTGCGATCGGTTTGTTGCGTCAGTGAGTATACAGTTGCGTCTATTCATTCTTCCAACTATTCCATGCGATGCACGTTTAATTTTTATAACGATATCTTTTGTTGTTGCTGAGGTAGGGTTGTCACAAAATGGGAGGGGGTATAAAAACATAAACATATGTAAAAACATCGAAAGGGCATTAAAAGAAAAAGCAATTATTTTTTTTTAGTTTTTGAGCTCTACAACATACTAAATTTTTATGAAAATCGTTCAAACTTTAACCCTTTACCCAACGCAGACGATATCAAAATTTATTATTTTAAATATCAATTTTTGAAATTTTTCAAACAATTTCAACAAAACCATATCATGTGACCCCCTTGTTGGAACGAGCTCGTCGAGCTTGTTCCAACGAGTGGTCACATGATATGGTTTTGTTGAATTTTTTTTAAAAATAATATTTTTTGAACTGCTGAATTTGCATATTACGCGGGCGGATGCGGCCGAATCGTTGGGTAAAATGTTAAAGTTTCCAACATATTCGTCCCGCCGTCACCTCAACGACAGCATTAGATGAATTGTTCGTCGGCTGAAACTGATGGCAATTTTAGACATGGTTTTTATTGGAGAATATGTTTTCCAAAATTTCAAGAGTGAGCGTTCAAGAAGCTGGAAGATATTAAACGTGCATGAAAAAAACAGTCAAAGTGACGTTAATTTGGATAAACGTTTAAATTTGAGATCGCAATAAATGCATTTAATAGAGTCAGCATGAAAGAAAACGCCTATCAAATTTTATTTTGTACGTAACCGTGGGTTACTGAAAATCAGTGTTTTCAAAGAGAAATGTGCAAAATAACCCTCAATATTGGAGTAACGAAAAAACGTCAAAAATCGCGAAAGAATTTTTTTGTCAGTTCAAAGCGTCGGAAAGAAGAGAGAATTGTAAATGCGGCCAAAACTTTCAGAGATAATAATTTACCTGGCAATCAATGGTATGTTGGGTTTCTCCCCAGTAAAAAATATGCATCATTGTCACTTTTGAAAATATGATATTTTTTCATTGTACGTTAATGACTGTGATCTGTAATAGCAGCAGAAACATGCTTGCAATCAGGTGCAAACTTCAGCTGCATTTGAATAAAATTGAAAGTGGTCCAACTGAGAATCATATCAAAAGTCTCAAACTGTACAATTAACTGCATTCGGTTTTGTGTTAACCACAATAAAGGTTGGTAAGGAAGCGGAATTTTTTTCATTTCTTGTGTGACAATCATCTAATTGTTACGTGTCGTATTAACCCTTTATCCAACGCAGACGATATCAAAATTTATTATTTTAAATATATATATATTTTTTTTATTTTTCAAAACATTTCAACAAAACCATATCATTTCAACAAAACCATATCATGTGACCCCTCGTTGGAACGAGCTCGACGAGCTCGTTCCAACGAGGGGTCACATGATATGGTTTTGTTGAAATGTTTTGAAAAATAATATTTTTTCAACTGCTGAATTTGCATATTACGCAGGCGGATGTGGGCGATTCGTCAGATAAAGGGTTAAACTAAAGATAAGATTAAAAAGGCAACTACCTTTCTGAAACTTTTTGGCAGTAATGATTAGGGTGCTGATCGAAAAACGTTGTTTCATTTGTGTAGATCACTTGAGATTACAATAGGATTATGATTGTGTGGTTTACGGTTTAGAAAAGAAATCATATTTTGTTCCTTACGCATTGTACCCATGTTTTTGTAGCGGTCGAGGTATAAAGGCCATTTATCAACCAGCCTGGTTGGTCCGGATCTCTTAGTCTCCTTGTAAATCGGTCGCTTTGTGTGCTAGAGGTCGACGGTTCGAACCCCGGCTCCCGCACTTATCTCCTGTTACATTTGGGGGCTCGTCCGATCCTCAGCAGTAGGTGGCACTGTGGGTGTTTCGACCGCTCTGAGGGAGGAACCTGGGTGAGATTCACATGTGGTGAATCTCAAAAGTAGGGGAGAGTAGTGTAGCGGTCGAGGTATAAAGGCCATTTACCAACCAGCCTGGTTGGTCCGGATCTCTTAGTCTCGTGATAAATCGGTCGCTTTGTGTGCTAGAGGTAGACGGTTCGAACCCCGGCTCCCGCACTTATCTCTCCTCCTGTTACATTTTAACACCCAGATAATAAGCATATTATGACAAAAGTCAGTTTTCCGGGTTGTCTTATAGGTCAAGCGGATGAAATCGATGATCACGGGATCAAATCCTATTCGAGACACGCATCCTCTCATTTCATCCAGCCGATCTGAATGCATGAACTCGACAGCATATAACAACTCAGATCATTTGAATGGTTTCGCCATCTGTACTTGGCAATCGATTCAAAAGAAATCGGTTTCTGAAAGTTCTGGTCAACATTAATAAACTGACGTAAAACAAAAGAATAGAATAGAAGGGAAATGGAAATGGAAATTAATCTGATGCAAAATGTAGTAGTAATTGATTAGCCTCCAAACCAACCCAAAACTTTTCGCACGAACCTCGGATAGTGGTTTTGTATTTAATTTTAGTGGTATAGGTATCACTGAAGTAAATATTTGAATTAGAGTTACCCGCCTTGAAAGCTTGCACTCGGAAATGATGCAATCTCCAAAATAAACAGCCCTGGGAATATATATTCTTTCAATAAACAGTTGAAGCATTCTACTGACCGCTTGCATTATTGTTGAATATTCCAGATAAATAAAGAGGCTGATTTGATGACTTTTTGACCTAAAAAATACAATTGACTATTGGTGTGTTTTTGTTGGGAAATCCCCGAAACATATGTGCACATGATCGGCACATCTCTTCCTGTCAGACTCGCTCTCTTATTTGCTGCATGCCCACCCCCCCCCCCCACCCCCACCACCCCCGTTCTCGGGTAAGAAAAGGTTGTCTGAAGGGCTATCCTTGAAAAAGATATTTGAATGCCAAAATTAATGTGATGCGATGATATTTGTTTTCGCACGAACGTTATAATGGTCGCCTATGGGAAAATATTAGTGCTGTGATACCTACAGCATCTATCAGAAAGTAGAAACATTACGACTCGATTTGATAGGACATTTTCAAATTTCTCCTTGGGGAAAAAATGTGGGATGACAAACTTTTCCTTTTACACTGTACATCACACAAAGCGACGACATGTCCGTTGACGCCTTTGTTGATGTATTCATGGCAGACAGCTGCGTATTATGCGATAGGCTTTCCAAAAGTATGATCACAATTTCAACAACGCTATTCGATAGCATCACAATATACACAAACGCATCCTCTGAAACAAAACTTTCCGCATACCAACCGAAGGAATTCATATTTGTCACCACAGAAGACTTCGTGGAATCAGGTCGAGACATATAGAATATACCTATACTAGCTTGGTTAGCAAATGTTCACCACGAGTGGTGAACATTTGGTGCACCAAGCTACTTTGTGTATATTTTATTTATACCATGATCGCCAGATTATTAAGAGTCGCTATTATTTTTTCTCTATTTTACTGAGCAGCAGCCGAACATACGTGCGAATATGTTTTTGTTTACATGAGCATCGGTGGGCGGTACTGCCGCTGACAATTTTATCACCGAAACGAAATAGAAAACGAAACAGGGCCCTTTCAATTTAATAACATAATAACATACCATTTCGAGTTATGGATGCTTTATTAACATGAGTCAATGCATGTTTGTTAATTTGTCGTGCTTTATGGGGCAACCTCATTTAAAAACGTAATAAATAATTGCCACTTTTATTTCAATCAACGCGAGGCGATGTGCGATAAATTTTGACAAGTTTGCATTCAGGTCGACGTCACCAAAAGTCAACGGAGATGTTGTTCTATTGTAGGTGTAAATTTTTCTATTGAAATCCCATTGCTGGCGTGTTCACCACGGTTGGTGTATAAAGCTAAAATTTATGTCATTGGCTTTTCATATATAGTAGAATAGGTAATCATGGTATAAAGCCTACTTATCGATGGAGCCTAGAACATGACGCGGCAATCAACGCTTCTGAACTGGGCAGCCTAATTACAAATATGATCTGGTGAACTTGATTTTATGCTTACACTTCGGCTATCCATATTAAACCACAGATCGGGAAAGTGACATAATCCCCAATTAAGTATAAATACACCCACCTGCTATGAAAATCTTCATTTACTGTAAATAGGGATCGGCACCACGCACACGTGGAGTTGAAGGGGTAAAGAAAGTTTAGTACACCGTAGATAAAATTACATTATTAGAATTACTTGCAAGTCAGTTTCTTATTTCATCCCAAACCTTTGTGTTTCATATTATTGATGGCATTGGGGGTATGAAACCCACGTATTTGACATGACAAACTAAGATATAATGAAGACAGTGTAACTTGGCAGGTTTCGTTTTTCAAAGTAACTTCATTATTATGAGATTTTATCAAATTTTCAAACGACATCCTCTATGAACGTGTCAGTATTTACTTTTATTTACTTAACCCTTTACCTAACGTAACGACCAAAACCGGCCAGCGCTATTCTCAAAAATCGCCAATTAATTTTCATTATTTTTTTTCATTTTTTGTCTCAAAAACATAGGTTATGACCCCTTGTTGGAACGAGCTCGTCAAATTACTCTTAAATGAAACGAGAAACAAGCAGATATTCTACAAGGCCTGCCATTATGTTACAACTTAAGATGCCTTGTTCGCACAGTGTCCGCGTTAGGAAATAGTCCTCGATAAAAACACAATGCGAAGTTTTTAATGACAGAAATTAAAAGAAATAATTTTCAAATAAACACCAAATACTGTCACAGACAATAAATATTTATAAATATTTATCATTTCGCGTCCTGCGAGTCTGAATCTACGATTATTCTCCGGCGTTCGACGGGCCGTCCATTACGACTTTTAACGATGGGCTTAATAACAGGCAGAAGAGTCAGATCATATGACAAATATAATTACCAAATATAACAGTTTAACATGTTAAATACACAGAACGACACACGCGGCGTGAATGAGTTAATCGATATGGCACGAGTGTCAGCGCGGTATGATAAAACGAGATGCCGCAGGCCTCGGATTTTACATGTATCATTCTGCGATGGCACAAGTGCCATATCGATTAACCCATTCACAAGCGTGTATTGTTCTGTGTTTATTACACACCTGAACGTCTATAAAACAATTATTAGAAGGACACTCAGCAATTCATTTGACAACTATCAACAAAAAGAACACATTTTATCGCCAAGCAAATTTGCAAGGGGAACCCGTGTTACTATTTCGTCCCCTGAGTTCCAATGTGTTCTATGTGCCCACTGGCACATAGAACACATTGAAATTCGGGGAACGATTTTTAGTTATCGCTAGGGATTTAAAATGTAATTGCGGTGCACGATTTGTAGAAAATTCCAGAGAAATTTCGCTTCTATTTAACCCTTTACCTAACGTACCGTCAAAACCGGCCAGCGCTTTTCTCAAAAATCGCCAATTAATTTTCATTATTTTTTTCATTTTTTGTCTCAAAAACATAGGTTATGACCCCTCGTTGGAACGAGCTCGTCGAGCTCGTTCCAACGAGGGGTCATAACCTATGTTTTGGAGACAAAAAATTTAAAAAATTAGTTATTCAAGAATTTCTTTTGCAAGTGTCGTCTGCTTTTCAGGTTAGGTAACGCTTTCATTTTCTGAAAAAAAAGTCCAAGAAGCAGATCAGTACTTCACAGCTGTGGTAAATAAGTCTACCCAACAGCCATCAAGGCCCGGCAATCTGCACCTGGGACGAATCCTCTTAACGTAGTAAGTAGGCACCATTAGCTATAGTTGTGTTTTAAGTGTGCCGCGCGTTCAATACATAATCGTTGATGCTGAAAATGTCACCATTCAATAAATAAATAAATGTTTCTGTCAAAACATTATTTTGACAGGTCTGAAATACATAAACAGAGAACCTACATCTTTAATCAATAACAAAATGTCATCACTTTATGAAATAATTTAAGAAATTTTAATGCCTGGTTTTCTATTGGAGACCTTTATGGACACGTATTACCCGTTTGGAGGGTGGAAATTTCTCAGAGCCATCATCATCACAAAATCATCTATCAATTGAAAATTCTTGTGCAAAATTCCGATTATTTTTGAATGGAGAAATTCGTTTTGTGCAGGGCATCCTAAGAACTTTGGCATCAGTGGAATGTTTGCGGATCTCTGGGAGCTGTCAATTACCCGCAGCAAAATCAGCCGAGAGCGAGTACAACGACCAGAATATTTGTTTGTCTTGCTCTCTGCACGCATGATATCTCGGACACCACCATAGTTAGAGTGGGTAAACCCGGGACACATGCTGAACGCGCCCCATCAGGGTCACTCTTAATTGTTCATTTTTCCAAGGCCAAGGTCACTGTCCTATTTCTGGCCATTGTCTTGTCTTTGTATCCGTGTGCCCGCACGATTTATTGGTAACTTTTCAATTGACAGCATTGTTGGTCAAAATGTCTTCCGATATATTTTATATTGACAGCTCAAAAGATCAAGTTCATAGGCCCAATAAGTAGCATTTTAAATTGAAAGCACATTCACGGCAATGTTCTGAAGAATATACCTTCTGTATTTTAGGCCGATCAATATAGATTATCATGATCATATGAATGCCCTGTACTTTATATCAGATTCGAGGTCGTGTTTACAATCAAATCGTCAGGGCGAGTTGTGATCCGATTGAAAACACGGCCGAGAATCTGATACAAATTATAGGACACACATTTGGGATGATACATTTACCTAACACTCCCGTTACATAAAGCCTGTTTTTCCATTTTTCAGTTTAAATTGGGTTGGAATTGGTCAAAATTTTGAATTTCATATTTTAATGCGTAATAACAATGCATATAATGTTATTATCTGTCATATCGCGGTGTTTCCCGGAAACTGAACCCATGTGATACGGAATCAGAATGAGTCGTCTATATGATACTTACCGTTTCTCGTGGTTTTCAGGCCAAAATCTATATGATTGTTAGATAAAACATCTCATCAAATAAACCTTGCCAATCACTTCCCAAATGTTTGTCGTTATATTTTCTGACCAGTTTTGCATTAACATGTTAAGTGGAAAAAGTCAAGATCACAGTGTAAATGGGTATTGTATCACAATTATTGCAGTAACAAAAGTGTTCTCAGAAATACACGTCAAGTAATTTAACCCTCTGTATACTGATGTGAAAATACCAAAATGTCGAGCAATAAATCTTCCTCACAGCTCAATTAGAAATTTAACCAATTCAATCATGTTGCAGAGCTCAATGATCTCTATCAAACAAGATTGAATTGGTTGAATTCCTTGTTGTTTAATGCGAAAAAGTTGGGATTTTTTTAAAAAAAACCCTTATGTTTCTACATTAGAATACAGGGGGCTAGATAGGTGCGAAACACTGTTCCAAAAATTTAGGATATATTCAGAATACCCTTAATGTGAAATCCATCGACAGATTCTGTACATTAACTCTTTCAACACTGACGCACTAGGTAGCATCGTCTCGTACAACATTTTATACAGTGAATGGGCGAATCCGTTCTAGATGTTTCGTGGGGAGGGGGCGGTCAGCAATAATTTAATCCTGCAGCTCTGTAGAGCTGCTGGATTAAATTTTAACTGATCTTCACAACATCATTGTAATGTCTGAACATCCACTGCCAAATATTTCTTCGCCCAAAAATTTATGCATTCCGAGTATAAAGGGATTTGGGGGGATATAACTTTCTCGAAAGTCGTTTCCAGTGACGAATGTTGTTGCTCATGGTAGGTACCTCCCGATGTTTCGGCCGGTCAGTTAATAAATCATATGCCCCTCCCTATCCCCGGTACCGGCGCAGTCAAATATTGCTACTACAATCCTGTTTTACAAAAACACAACTAAACATTTATCTTGGGTCGAACAAATCGATTGCCACTTTTATAGACCATGTATAACACCACGGCATTCGGCGTTAGATCTTAGATATCTTAAATGAGGTACCTCCGTATGGTCGGGCCAATTGATTATTGCTTCCACAGTCACTATATAACAAAACTGCATTTTACGTAAGAGTATGATATGATGAGGCACATCCCGAGGACAGGACTAAACTACTATTGTTTTCATAGTCCATGTATAACAAAACGGCATTTTGGTGTTAAACTTTGAATGTCGCAAAGAACATGCCTATGATCGAAGCAATCAATTATTGCTTCCGTCTTCACTGTTCAGCAGAACAATTTCTTTTTAACGACTATTTACAGAAAATCGGATAAATAATCAGGGTCTTCCGAATTCTTATATTTTTAATATAATTTATGAGTTATGACTATTATGCTATTACATTATTCCTTTTTCATTGAAAACGACGAGTATATAAACATTAGGTACATGTCATCCCTCTGCAGTTTGTTCAGAGAGGTCCAGCTAAATAAAAATGAAATTTAACTCTTATGAAACTCTCCGATGTACCAATGCGCTCATAAACCTCTTGATAACCTTTTAGCAATTTAGAAGGGGGCGCGGTGGCGTCGCGGTAACCGGTTCTCATCAGATCACCGAAGTTAAGCGACGTCGAGCGCGGTTAGTAGTTGGATGGGTGACCATTTCAGCGATTGATTCGTGCTCCCGCGTTGCGTCCTTGGGCAAGACACTTAATCCCAATTGCCTACATGGGGGGCACGATGACGCTGTGTACTAAGGCGTACGGCACGTCGATGATGCGCATGCCTTCAACCAATCTAACCCTGCCTGTGCCGCGGTGCAGAGTACCGAGTCACGATGTCAGCTGCTCGTCGTTGTTCGGTGCTTCTCTCCGGGTGCTCCGGCTTCCTCCACCCGTAAAACTGTCACCGACATGATATGCCCCTGGCTGTAATGTGTCGTTAACCCCTAATAAATAAAATAAATAAATAAATACTTACTGCCATCATTAATTCCTCGCCATACAAAATCTACTCTCTTTTTCCAAGTAACACCAGATTTACTGATTGATTACTTTTGACTGATAACGGTGAAAGATTTCTCTGCAAACAAAATGGCTGCGCCTAGTAACTCATCAAGGGGGACAACAATAGGTTGGATCATATCGGACGAGATAGGTGTCATACCAGCCGAACGTGGTAATGGGAAATTCTGGGGAAGGACATTTTATCTGATAAATAACTATATGTAGATGGCAGACCTTAAATGCAGGCTGTGGTAAAATTAATCAGAAAGTAATTTCTTACTTATCAAGGTCATCGACAGGATTTCCCCATCCTCCGTATCCACACCATCTGCCGTGTCCGCTGAATCGTAGTGGATCAGTGCCGGTCACTTTCCGAATCATTTGACCGAAATTGTAAACAGAACGTTTTTCCCGCCTGCGTGTATCTAAAAAGTGAAAATAAATTCAAGAAACTTCAACTTTTGTTGACATAATGCAGCCAATGTTAAATTTTGAGCTCACGCAACTCACTCACCTTGCAGTATCTGTGTACTCTCTGCCCTAACAACTGATGTCCATGACACAAAACATATATCAAGCTCGCGTTCCTCGATGCTGTTACCACCACTACAAGACCAGGCTACATACGTCCACTGCTCATAAACCCATACATCATTTCCAGTTCTGACAGCAAACTATTAAAACAGCTTACACCATTTCATAAACGTTTATGCAACCACCAACACGGACATATGTCCTGTCATAAATCTTCACAACACACGATTTACCCAGTGTGCAATGTGCGGCGACCTTTTTGCCTACCGTGAACACTACTGACCCCCCCCCCCCCTTCTTGCGATATTGTTAAACCCTTGATCCACTGACCCTTCCAATATTACTGACACAGCTTGATATCACAAACTCGTCTGGATTCGACTACAGTCAGTGTTAAACTACCGATGACTGGTAAGACACAACCGTTCTTGCCTCCGATATTCATTAACCGTTAACCTTTAATCAATTCAGCCCTGGCGTCCTGGATGAAACAATACTGTTTACGATGAAATAGACGAATCCATTCTGCAGGTATAGCGAGATTCAGTACGAATTTAATCTCACAGCCTTCGACCGAGGGCTGATATCTCAGCCGATATGGAACTAATCAAGTACTAAGCTATTTATTTATTTAACCAAAGAATATAATTACAAAGTGTTCTCAGATCTGTTACATTTTTCTTATTATGTTTTCGTTTTTGATTCTCTTCACAAAGTCAGACGTTTCTTCTTCTCTCAGTTCAGCTATCTAAACGTTCGGAGAGCTGAACTACCGTTTATACCTTGATTGCCTATTCTACAATATATGAAAAGCCTTTGACATAAATTTTAGCTTTACACACCAATCGTGGTGAACACGCCAGCAATGGAATTTCAGTAGTTAAAATTTATACCTACAGTGGAACTACATGTAAGTTGACCTTTGGTGACGTCGACCCGAATGCGAACATGTCTACATTTATCACACGTCGCCTCGCGAAGAGTGAAATGAAAGTGGCTATTATTTATTACGTTTTTAAATGAGTTTACCTATAATACGCCAAAACTTAACAAACATGCATTGTCTCATGTTAAAGCATCCATAACTCGAAATGGTATGTTATTATGCCATTAAAATAAAAAAGGCCCCGTTTCATTTTCTATTTCGTTTCGGCGATAAAATTGACAGCGGATGTACCGCCCACCGATGCTCGTGTAAACAAAAACAGATTCGCACGTATGTACGTCTGGTGCTCAGTAAAATCGAGAAAAAATAATAGCGACTCTTAATAACCTGACGATCGTGGTATAAATAAAATATACCTAAAGTAGCTTGGTTTACCAAATGTTCACCACGAGTGGTGAAGTGGTGATAACCTCGAGCCTTCGGCGCGCGGTTAACACCACTTCACCACGAGTGGTGAACATTTGGTACACCAAGCTACTTTGGGTATATTCTATATTTCTCCCACTTCGACGAATCTCTGCTTACTACTCTGAATCTTAGCTTGCGTTGAATTTTCTGTACAGCTCACTTCTTTCTTCTCGTCACCCACCTATTTCTTGCTCATTTCCACCTTTAATTCTTCACCATACAAAAACTCAACTTCAAGACACTCCATACGCCTGGTCAATGTTCCTGACTACGTTCTTGGAAAACAATGAAAGAGTTCGATGTTAACAAACTGGTTGCTCCAAGTAACGCATCAAGGGGATAACTCTAGCTTGGTTCATATCTGCTGAGTTTGATAATGGGTAATTCTGGGAAAGAAAATCATATCTAATTAATAAAAGGTATATTCACAAAAAGCACGATATTCTGGGTGATAATTATGTGTGAATTATTTTTGTGTGTGTGACCAGCAAAAAAGTAATAAGCAAAGATTGAAATATTCAGCCCGTAGGTCCATTGGCTGAAACATTGCCACTGTTGCCTTTTCACGAAATGTGATGTTTTAAGTATGAGAACTCACTCCGCGGGTAATTGGGTGATATTACACTCTCTTCGAATCATAAAGTATTTCGTCAGCTTTGCTGAGAAGACTGTTAAGTTAAATCTTGTGAACCAATGAGATCGACTGTGGCGTTGTAAATATAAACAAATTATCAGAGTAGGGGTGCTGCTGCAACTGGTGTGCGCGTATACTTTTTCCGGGGCGTCGCGAATGTGACCAACTGGTGGCGTGTAAACTTGATTTTGGCGGTTCATATCGCGACTGGTAAAATATTCCAACCACATCATCAAGGCATGTCATTGTGAAGGCATAACCCGATGATGAAATTGGAATATTAGTCAATCGGGATTATAGTTCGAAAATTGGACTTTCTGGACATTTATTTGTTGATAAATGCAAGTAGTACAGTACTGATCACTTTCCACGGGTGGGCAATATTTCTACAGACGCAATAACATTAGATTCCATACACTGAATTCAGGAATAATGATCAAAAATTTAATTAAAATTTTGAAGAGGATGATTTTTATTACCTGGTAAACACATGCGTGGGCATTACTGCCCACACGTGGATTACGACTAGTCCACGGCGATTGTACGGTAGTCGTTAAGCAAATGCATCGCTTCCTCGCGCCTAGTCAGAACGCATCATAACTCCACCATAGTTCAGTGGAAATCGTGTAGTTTGCAATTATATGAACAGCTCTGTAGACCGGTGTGACAGGAATGATAGTCCGTAGGAACGTTAGTCCCTCTGGACTATTATTCCGCGGAATTATAGTCCTAGGTTTAACATTCCTAGGAATAGTAGTCCGCCGGACTACTATTCCTAGGAATGTTAGACCTAGGACTCTAATTCCGCTGAATAATAGTCCAGAGGGGCTAATTTTCCTACAGACTATCATTCCTGTCACACCGGCCCCTAGATGAGGTAAGTATCACCGGAGAGGGGAGAAATTCTCATGCTTATTTTCATAAACAGTGATATAGAGGTGTCGTGAAACACTGAGGTATCTGGGCCAAAACTGTTGGAAACATATTTTTTAGAATTTTTATGGAATTACACCCCCAAATTTATCTGAAAACAGAAATTTTGACTTATAGAAGTCAAATTGCGATACATATGTTCAGCAATACATCCAGTTTGATGAGGTTGGATAGAGTATCCATAAAAAATAGGTTAAAGATAATGTGTTATCATATTTTTTGGTATTTGTGAAAAATAGTGTAATTGTGGCCAGTAGGGTATAACGGGGAAACCCAGACCACCATAATCAAGTGGGCTGGAAAGTTAGGTGGACTGGAAAAGTTGAGTTATTTTTGGAAAAACCTCAATTTTTCTCGTAACAAAGTAGATTTTCTTTAAAAATATTGGGTTTTTCCCCTAAATAACTCAATTTTCGCCCGAAAACCCTGGTTTTTTCCGGAAAATGTTTAAAATTGGAACATTTCTGGCCCACTTCGACGGAATTTCCTGAAAATGTCTAAAAAAATTCACCGGGTTGAAAAATTCAATTTTTCATAAATTTAACACTGACTTCACCACTGGGGTTAATTTTTTCGAATTTCCTCGAATGGGGTTTTGGACGATTATACCCTACTCACGATCAGGACTGAGATTCCCATTGGCAAAAATTCCGAAAAGACATTTTTTTGCAGTCGAGGACTGCATTCTGGTTCGACCGGTGAATCAGTAAATTGGGCTGGTAAAGTGTGCTGTTTGATATCGTGCGTCCGAGTCTAAAAATGAGCTCGATGGTGATCTGGAAATGAATCGCGATTGAAAATATATACATTATAAGTTAAAAGAGGAATAATAAAATTGTTTTAAAAATTTATTTCTTTCATTAAAGAAAAAAAACTGCAAAAAAGTTATTTTATATATAAGAAGAAAAAAACAAAACAAAAATATTTTACAATTAATAATTATTATCATTTTAAAAAAAACACAAAATTTAATATTTTTATAAAAAATTCAACAAAACGACAACAAAAAATAAACAGTTGTGAAATCGACAATACCAAAATCCGCATTAAAATTGAAGAGAGTTGAGAGATATTCAAAGTTCGATAGTGAAATTTATAATAGACTGCAATCGCACGACGCCATCGAAATGAAGGACGTTGAGACGAGTGGGTTGAGAGAGGAATACGGCAAATATGTATTGCCTTTGAAATTGAACGAGACCGCACTGGATTTAATGTACGGATATCAAGACGATCTATTGGCCATCCTCTCGCAGAAGATAGAAACTTTCGACCCATACGATTTGTCGCTATTCTACGGGAGTAATTTATATCCGAATATCTCTGAAGAAGTGGTCGATAGATTGAATCTGACCACCGAGGAAGAACAGACGTTCAAGAGGGTGAATCTCGTTTTCCAATGGATTTATCAGCGGGGAGACGATAGCTTCAAAGTTAACATGCTCGTCACGGATGGGAAATTATGAAAGAGAGTTAGTCCATTAGATAGATTTTAATCTCGACTCGAAAACCCATTAAAGTGCTTTTCATCTCTCTCTTTCAGTTGGGGGAATGTGTGTGTTTTCGCGCTCGATTAATATTTCAATTAGCGTGATTCTACAGGTGCGAATCAAATGATTGCTTTTCATTACTTAACAATGTGGACACATGTGAAGTCGATGGGTTTTATTTAATATATAATCTGGGGGGGGGGGGGGGGGTTCGATGCGTGTCACTATTCACCTCTGTTTGGAATGAAGTGGGAAGCGAGGTAGTACTCGTTTTTCTGCGGTATACAATTTTTTTTTTTGCTTTACTGATGGGACTCAGTCGTCAAATGTTTTTGTTTTTGTTTTTTGGAGTGGAAGTATAAACGATTAGTTTGGATGCGATGTACCTAATCATCTTAATTTATTTTGTGTTAAATGTTTCGTGTTAAAAAAATTGATTTTCATTAAAAGAAAAAAAAACATATATATATATATTAAACAAGAAATTTAAAAATTCGCCAAAAAAATTTGAAAAAAAAATAAAAATAGTATATATATTAAATAAGAAGTTTAACACAAAAATGACAAAAACAAAAAAGTCTATCGTGGAAAAGTTATATTCGTCTAGAGTTGAAAAAGTACTGTAGAAATCTAAGAATTGAAAATTACAGCCATTACGAAACCAAAGGACAATTGATTAAAGACGTGCATGAGGAGACCTGTGATCTAACACTGGCGAAATTACAAGCCAAAGTGCGTCAGTCATTGAATTTGAAAGGTGTTAAATACATGAAAAAGGATGAATGCATTGGTCATTTGCTCGACGGAAAGGGAATGGGCGAAAGATCTACGGCAGCGACAAAAACTCGAATCGTGACAAATGAGAAGGCAGCGTCAAAACAACGCCGACAAACGACTGTGGAAACTAAGAAGAAGGCTGTTAAACGAAAAGTGGAGCGGCAGGTTTCGACAGAAAATAAAAAAAATGAAAAGTGATGCGGTTCGAGATGACGATTCGTTATATAAAACGATGGATGCACTCGTGAGAGCACTAAATGAAAAAAGGGACTCGATGCGATAAAGGCAATCGTAATCAAAGCGTTAGAATCGTCGTTGATTCCGATAGAACGAGATGTCGCCATTAAAGGATTTTTTAAAACTTTCGACGCGATTCCTGGTCTCGCAAAACTCGATCCGGAATCGTTCATGGAGCGGGCGAAGGGCGGAGTGTTGGATGTATTTTGAAAACATCAGGTTATGGGTCTAAAAATAAAAACGATCGTGATTTGTCTGATGAAAAAGGTCGACGCGAACACGGGTGAGAGCGTGGGGCAGGATGCCTATTTCCATTCTAAAATCGAGACTGTATTTAGAGATGACGAATTATCTGATGTTTACGAAGTGATGAAAGGCAAGATGTTGGAATCTATGGCTCACTATCAAGACAAGGGAAGTGGTTGGACGTTCGAGAAGGTATTGAATCTCGAGATTCACGTGGACAGACACAACCCTTTGAGAACGTCTTCCTTTATAAAATTGCCTTATTTCGTATTTAATAAAAATGCAGTGATTAATGTGATGAATAAACAGGATAGCAAGTGTTTCAAATGGGCGATCACATCGGCCTTATATCCCGTAGAAAAGCATGCTCCGAGAGTTTCCAAGTATGCGGATACTTGTAAAATCTCGATTGGACGGGGGTGCGTTTCCCGACGCGGTCGGAAGACATCAAGCGTTTCGAAAAGCTAAATCCCACCGTGACCGTGAACGTCTCGGGATACGACGAAGACTATAAAGAAGGAATAGTCTATCCTCTCAGACTGACTTCACACAAAGAGAGAGAAAAGATTGTTAATTTGTTATTAATTTCCAAGAGTGACAATCAACATTATTGCTGGATTAAAAATATGAGTCGATTGCTGCCGAAGCAGACTACTAAACATACGTGCGAGAGATTTTTCTCTCTCAACTGCATGAATTCATTCCGTTGTCAGAAATCGTTGATGCATCATCGGGAATATTGCAACGAAAAGCGAAGCGTTGCGTCGCAATGCCTAAACCTAACACTTGCGTGGACTTTCGCCACCACAATAGAAGATTAGAATCGCCATTCATCGTCTATGCCGGTTTTGAATGTTTCACCACAAACATGAATTCTTGCCAGCCCGACGAGCGTAGGAGTTACGCCAAAAAATGTCAGAAGCACGTACGTTCAGGCTATTGTTATTACTTGAAATGTTCTTTCGACGATCGAGAATCGTCAGGTCCATTCGTCTACACTAAACGTTCAGAATGCGACGACGTGGCTCAAAAATTCGTGGAAGAGTTAGAATCGAAAATTCAAAAATTATTCAAAAAATTTTAAAAATCCAAAGACATGATCATCACGGCAGAGCAACATCAAGAATACAATGAAACCACTGAAAGTCACATCTGTAGACAATCATTCGATAATAAGTCTGAAAATAATGAAAAAGTTAGAGATCACGATCACTACACAGATCTGTTTCGTGGCACAGCTCACAACAAATGTAATTTAAGATTTCGAGACGCTCTATTCTATCTGGTGATATTTCACAATCTCTCGGGCTACGCCAGTCACCTATTCATGAAAAATATGGGTCTCACCGACGGAGAGTTGAGCTGCATCACGCAAAGTGACGAAAAATACGTTTCCTTTACTAAATGGAAGGTTGTTGAAAAAAAGAGAATCGTCGATGGACTGACTCAGAAAACGATTCCCATCTGTAGAGAGATACGTTTCATCGACAGTTATAAATTCATGTCGGCCAGTCTGGAAAAATTAGTCGACAGTTTGAATAGGGAGAAATTTAAAATCATGAGTAAACATTTTGATCAACAACAATTGGTGGATGTCATGTTGAGGAAAGGTGCCTACCCTTACGATTACATGAGAGATCTCGAGAAATTCGCCAGCACCACTCTATCTCCTGAAGGAGATTTTTATTCGAAATTATACTAGTTTGACATTTCCGACCATGATTACGAACATGTGCAAAAAGTGTGGAAACTATTCGACATGAAATCCATGAGAGATTATCATGACCTCTATCTGAAAAACTGACGTGCTTCTCTTGGCTGACGTGTTCAAATATTTTCGACCAGTGTGTCGTGGACATTACGAACTAGATCTGGCTTGGTATTTCACGGCACCCGGACTTGCCTGGGATGCTCTTTTGAAGATGACTGAAGTCCAGTTGGAATTATTAACAGACATCACCATGTTGCTCATGTTTGAAAAGGCCGGGAGGGGTGGCGTCTCTATGATTTCCACCAGATATGCTAAAGTTAATAATTCTCACACGGGAGAAGACTTCGATTCGGATAACCGAGTAAATACATACAGTATTGGGATGCTAATAATTTGTATGGTTGGGCCATGAGTTATCCTTTACCGATCGGAAATTTCAAATGGGTCAAAACGTCAGAAGAAAAAAAAAATGGTGACACTATCTTGTATTCTAGAAGTCGATTTGGACTATCCGGAAGTATTACACGATTTACACAACGATTATCCACTGGCTCCTGAACGAATGGAAGTGAATGGCGTCAAAAAACTCATTCCCAGTTTAAATCACAAACACAAGTACGTGGTCTATTGCGAAAATCTGAAATATTACATCGATCATGGGATGAGATTAATCAACGTGCATCGAATCAATGACGAGAAGCCTTCGATGAAAACAATATGTCGATCTCAACACAAATTTAAGAATGCAGGTTAAGTGTGACTTCAAACTCATGAACAAATGCGTGTACGGGAAAACTATGGAAAACATTAGGAATCGAACTGACGTTCGACTCGTCACGTCTGAAGAAAGGTCTAGAAAATTAATCTCGAAACCCAATTATAAACATAGAACCATATTCGACAAAACTCTAGTGGCCGTACACATGCAAAAGACGCATCTGAAGTTCGACAAACCCTATTATTTCGGACAGGTCATCTTAGACGTCAGCAAGCAGTTGATGTACGAGTTTCACTATGATTAGGTCAAATCCAAATTCGATTCAAAAGCCAAACTATTGTTCACCGACATGGACAGTCTGGCTTACGAGATAGAGACGTCTATGTGGACATAGCGCCAGACGTGAATGAATGGTTCGACACGAGTAATTATCTCGATGATCACCCATCTAAGATTCCAACGGGTGTCAACAAAAATGTGTCGGGTAAATTCAAAGACAAGAGCGGTGGAAGACAGATCTCTGACTTCGTGGGTTTGAGACCAAAATTGTACGCTTATCTCCTCGACCATGAAGAGATCAAGAGATGTAAAGGTTTTCAAGCATGTGTGACAATGAATAAAAACATCACTTTCGACGAGTATAAAGAGTGTCTTTTCGAAGGTTTGATGGTGTATAAAAAGATGACTGTGATTCGAAGCAAAAAGCATGAGGTGTACACCAAAGAAATCAATAAGATTGCGTTGACGGCTGATGATGATAAGAGAATTATATCTGAGGATAAAATAGACACTTTTGCACGCAGACATTATTCCACGATAATTCAACAAAATCAAGAGGATGAATGCAGTACGACTGAAAACATCAAAATGTTGTAAGTTTAAAAATTAGTGAGTTATAAATTAAAAAAAAAAATTAAAAAAAATATTTATGAATAAGAAAAATAAAACACATATCCGTAGAAGGTGTCGTGTTACCCAACAAACCCCTATCCAACATTCATCTGTCGAAGGCTGCGAAAGATTTAAAAATCAAACATTTTCGAGGTGTGTTCAGAATGTGGACCTTTAAATCTGGACGATATCGGGGGTGAGGGCATGCATTGGGCCGCGTGGTTTTCTATCTGGAATAAAAATTATTATTTCGGTAGCTACAGAATCTCGCCGCCAATAGAAATAAGGAACTATTTAACGTCAGTTATCTGCAATACCGAACGGGTGCAAGCATCTGATCGAGTGTTTTGAGGCCACCTGTGCCTTTATGTTCTCAAGAGATGGTCGGAAGGAGATCACTTTCAGGATATTCTCAATGATTTACATTAAAGGAGAAAAAAATGATATAATTATATAAATAAAGAATATAAAATAAAAATAAAATAAAATAAAAAAAAGTTATTATTTAAAATAAAGTTATAAAAAAAAAATAAAGTTATAATTAAAAAAAAAAAAAAAAAAAAAATTAATAATAAAGACAAAACAAACATGCCAGCCGATACATTTGGTCATGCTGACGATAATGAAGGTCCCTCTAGGAAGAATAGAAACATGGTCAAAGTTGGTGGTGACATTGCCAACTTGGACGAACGATACTTTCTGAGATACGAACCCCGACAAGAACCTTTAAACTTAGACAATAAGAAAATCTACAGTCTTCCCGAACCGATCGATCTGGCAGATGCCACGACTAAAGAATACGTCGATAGAGGAGACGAAAATTTCCGGCAGAACATGGGAGATAATTATGTGGATAAAGACATGATGGACAATCTCAACTTGAAATCTAAATGAGTGGTGAATCTAGTGGATCCTAGAGATTCGACCGATGCCACCACTAAAAGATATGTGGATGACGTTCATGAAAGATTCTGTAAACATCTGAGAGATCGCTACGTTCCTAAAGTGATCCAGTCCGAATTGAACACGAATTCTAACAAGATAACCAACATGTCCTTTCCCACGAATCCCAACGATGCGGCGACCAAACAATACATAGACTTGGAACTGAGAAAGAATAATGACGAACTAGAAATGAAATTGGATCTGGATGCGGGATTCAACAAGATATTGAATCTGTCCCAGATCAACAATGCAGACGAAGACTTGATGGTGGTCAATAAAGGCTACATTGATTCTGCCCAACAGGATTCTCAATTCTATGTGGAATCTCAAGTCGACGAATTGTATCTGAACCAAAAATCTGGAGTAACCATGAAGGCCGGCATTTACATGGACGGGTTACAATTTATTCAGTTTCGACGACGAACCGGAATTCGCTTCCAGCGTGGTCAGCAGACAATACATGGACAAACATACGGTCTGGAGAAAGGGTGATCTCATGGAAGGCAAACTGGACATGGGAGGACACGCACTCACGAATCTGGCGAATCACCTGTCGGATGCCTGCACTCTGATCTCCATCGTGGAAAAGATAAAATACACCAGACAATTGATCACCGTTTGGGCCGATGAGAGCGGCGCGTTAGACGAGGAAAAAGCTGAATAATCCTTCGGAAATAGAGGTAACAGACTGCTGCATGGTCAGATAGAATATCCCATGATGGTTGGAGGCGACATTATTCGAATGAGTCTGACTTCTACAGACTTGAACAATAGAGTGGGTGTAAATCTCGTGGTGAATGGTGTGGAAACCGATAAGAGGTACAGAGTCGAAAAGATGGAGGATCAACACTCTAACACCAGTGTCTTTGGTGTGCCTTTCAAGGTGCAGATGGGGGATAGGATCAATTTCAAGATGAAAACCAATAATCCCGGAGCTGTCACTTCCGTGGTCTCTCTATTGATCGAACTCGATCCTCTGAACAAACACAGAAAAAACAATTGAAATATATATAATCACTTTTGTGATGCAGGTGAGACAACTCAAAATAAAAAAAATAAATAAATGTAATTGGATTTTGAGAGATTGAATATTCATTTCGTGGAGTGTAACCTTTCACGAAGAGTGACTTATAAGAAGTAATTCTCACTCGATCGCCGACTGCAAATTTCGGTGGTCTGGACTCCTTCTTGATCTTAATCCTTTCAGGATAGAGATTCACAAAGATGCGTCTTTCATTTTGAGGATCGCTAGCTTCCACAGGCATCATCTTGATCGATCTGTGTTGCATGTTGTTGTATTCTTAGAACAGTTCGTCCAGGACGTCGATATATTTCTTGATCGAATTGGCTGTGAAATATGTTTCCTTCGTGGTTGTATTCCAACGTTCGATCACGTTAGCTTTCCCTTCGTTTTCGACGGAATAGAGGTTGGCCAATGGACGAACGTGACCGTTGTCAAATTTCTTCCCCTTGTCCAACCACAATTTATTCGGTTTTCGAGAAGACGATGCGAACATGTTCTTCAGAGCCTCGTCCACGCAATCTTCCGATTTATTCTTCAGAGTTCTCACCCATCCGTTGATGACTGTCAGTATGTATTTAATGCCCTCATTCTGTCTCGAAAGTGATTTCATGTCGACCAGATCAGCCAACCAGATCTGATCCAGACCCTTCACGAGCACCCTTCTCCTTCGAAATTTACACATGACGAGCTTGTGTAGTTCGTCCGCCAATGCATTCATTAATAATTTTTTCTGGACACTTTTTTATGCCCCATCCGAATCGACGTTTGGTACCAATCACTTTGCCGACCAGCAAACGTTCGACTCTCTCTCTCTCTCTCTCTCTCTCTCTCTCTCTCTCTCTCTCTCTCTCTCTCTCTCCTAGTGGGATTCGGTATATTTTTCATTTTCGTCAATGTGTTTTTATCGCATATTCGATTACGAGTCTCCACGTCGGGATGTTTAGCATAGCACAGATTATGAGCGTGAGCGGCCGAATCCACCCTATTAATTGGTTTGCTCCAAGATTTAGGAGTCCCATATCGGTTCAGTCTCTTATTTAATTTCGTGCCGGGTACCGTGAATTGATGTCCTAGCAGATGCGTTTTGATGGGTAGATTATTAATCATTTTATTCGTCAGGCCAGCACTGCATTTGACGAATTGCGTCTTGGTCAAACCGCACACGTTACACATTCTATGAAGCATGGGTCTGTTATTCTTTGTCAGTACTTTTTTAACGTTAACCATATCTGTAACTCTCTTGCATTTGATGCAATACGTTTGTTTTTCGTATATATTTAATTATTTAGTTTCGTATTTTTAATTTATATATATAATTTTTTTTTTCTATTCTTTTATATATATATTTTTGTTCAATCAACTGCTTCTGGAATCTTCCCTACCTTTTTCCATGAGAGAATCCTTCAATTTGTCCTTGATGATCTGACAACTTTTGTCTCTTATATTTGCCAATCCTTCTATGATCAACCCGACCGAAGAGAAACAATGGCGGTCAACAATAGACTGATTCCGGCAACATTCAAACCCATAGAGGCCACGATGAGAGTCAAATCCACACCATTCACAAATTTCTCTAATCTCGAATATTTCTTATTGAGCGAATGATGAGAATCTCTCTCTGGCATCAGATACAATTGAATTCTATTTATTTGTTCAATTCGATACCTCTGTGCCACGTCCTAACTTTCTCCTCATTCTAGCATTGGTGGTAGAAAAGATGATGTGGGCTCGACTCTCAACTTATCTAACGGTGGATACATTTTTTACTTTGAGTTTCCATTTTTTTTATTTTTATTTTTTTTTTTTTTTATTTATTTATTTATATCCATTTTTATGTATTTGTTTTATTTTATTTTCATCCCTTATTATTTCATGAAAAAAAATTTTAGTGGTCTCCCCTTTTTCAACAATAATTTCAAAACGCATCCCCTGTCTTCGGCGGTGAGACCTCGGTGTGCTAACTTCAACTCTTCCAAATTAGTGGGCTTGGGTTCTCTGACACAAGACGCAAATGGCTTCCAACATTCGATCGCATCATCGCGTCATCACGTCGGACGTATTCCAATGCGGGCATGAAATACATGGTGACAATGACTTCCCATTCCATCATAAGATACGAATGATTAACGTGGTTAAAATCTCCCTCCTCCCGACAGCTGAGGCATCTTTCATGCAAGACACAAGGAAGTTGTTCATTCATGCAAAACGCTTAAGCTCTTCACAGCACCCTTCAAAGAAACCAACCCCACAATTCCATGGAATCGTTCATTTTACTCATAATTATTATATATATAAAGAAAAAATTTCTAAGTCCTAGAAAAATAATTTTTATAATTTCTTAAAATTCTTATTTTTTTTTTCTATTATTTTTTTTTTTCGTTTTATTTATTTTTTTTTTTTTTATATATATATTACATTTTTTATAACAAAACATTTTATTCATCACATCATCAACTGAATGAAGGAATACTTCTCGTCTATTACGATCGTGCATATTATAGGAAAGAGATGACATTTTTTTCTAAAGAAAAATTTTATAATTTTCGTATTTTGATAAAACCATTTTTGTATCGTCATCGTCGTCGTTAGAATGATATGGGTAATAATCGATAATGATTTTTAACCTTTTAGCAAATTCGATCCACGACCTATTTGAGGCGAATGAGTGTAATCTGCAAATAAATTCGAAACATGTGCAAATGGATTTTTCAATAGTTTCGTCACCACCACGATCGAATACATTAACTACGTTTTTAGCGCAATAAATAATATAAGGATATTTCATGTAATTGTAACAATCTGCAAGTTTCACTTCGTATTGTAAACAATCTAGGATATCTATAATCATGCGATAATCTCTTCCATAATAAAAATCTCGGTAAGACACATTTTTTTTGTTCGAACACTTCATTGTTTCAATATTTTAGAAATAGCTTCAATTTAGGAATATGAATAACAATATTAACGGAAACAACGTTCTGTACATGTTTAAACGCACGTCGTGTACAATTTGTTCCAATTGAATTCTTTCTAATACGTACTTGTGTAAATGTTTAGAAAAAGCTAAAAGCTTTTTGTAACACGAATGCTTTGTTAACACGTCTGTTGGAAGATGGGGTTTTTTCTCTCCTTTCGCTTCATTTTTTTTTTAAATTAGAGTTTTTGGGGTTTTTTTAATTGTTATTTTTATAATAACATTCCCAAAAGGGGTATATTCTTAAAAAGTGAATTCGGACCCAACAATAAACCTTCACCAATCGGTTCCACATTCTCTCCAGTCTTCAGATAGAGACCATCTCCATCAAAAGCATCGCTACCACCCTTTCTCATAGATCCTAGATACAATCCTTTATCTTTGAAGTCTATGCGACACGTGGCCCCTTCCTTCTTAAAAACAGTCTGTTTCCACTCTTCTTCAAAAACATTCCGTTTCCCCTCTTCTTCAAAAACATTCCTCTGCCCACTAATTTGTCGACTCCCGAACTAGCGAGTCTCGAGAGAGCTCCCACACCCAGATCTGGCAACACCATCTTCACGAGAATGGGTAATGTTTTGGCAGTGAGTCCTGCCAATAGCGGTAAGAAACTGCCTTTCATTCTCAGATTATATCTCAATTGAGCGGGACTCAGTCTCAACGTCATTCCCATTCGATTATGAATCACTTTCTCCATCCTTTCATTTGAGTTTTAGTTCAGGCGATCTGATCGCGACTGCCACGCTCCAGATCTTGAAGACTCAATTTAAATCTAATGGCCTCGCCTCAATTTCTCAACACTCTGTGAAGCTTAGCTTTCTGTCCTTCAGATATGTTCACGTTTTTAATTACGTATTGAGTCATATTTTTTATTATATATATATTCATTTTTTTTTAATTATTAATATTATAAGTTTCTTTTTTTATTTCTTATATAATATACAAATAAAACCTAAAACTTCTTTAAATAAAAAAAAATATATATATTTTTTTTTAAGATATTATTTTCAAATTATTTATTATTTTTCTTTTCATATCTCTCTGATGTGAAATCATATAGTCACTCTCTTTCCATGAAGATGTAACAGATTGCCGTTCTGATCCGTCAATGTGGTTTCGATGCTATACAACGTGTCCAAAATCACAGGTAGATAGACAAGATTTCTAGGTCATCCCACAATCTTGTAACCTGGTGAAACGTCCAGAAAGAATGAGTAGATCATAGGCTGAGTGCTACCATCGATGTAACTTCCCGCGATCACACTGACATTCACTAAAATGCCATTGACCACGAGAATGTAGACCAAATTTTCAGGCGCGGTGTGACCTCAACACATCTTTTGATCATTTCCCACATCCCACCGATCGAATCTTCTGCACTAAAATCCACTTGAAAATTATCTCCCAAGTCTAATACCGTCTGTAGAGTACTCGTATTGGGAGCGAGTCTTATCATTTTGCTTCCGTGGCCGTCGGTCTACAGTCTCGTCTGGATGTGATGGTTCAGATCATCTATGTCGTAACTCCTTTTGGGAATTCGAATCACAAACCAATCCACTCCGTTTGAATACTTGAACGCGTTACTCTTTTCGGTGACGTTGGGAAACGAATAGTAAGTCTCGAGATTAACCAACGCCATCTTGTATCTCTTTTCCTTCTTCAATTCGATGGAAGGTTCGATTTTCGTAGCGAACCGAGTCATGTCATGACTCACTACGATTTGAAAGGACGGTTTCACAGCCGTATTCTCGACTATCTGTTCTAATAGATGTTCTGACATTTTATTATTTATTATTTATATACTTTATGTTTGATCAATATTTTTTAATTTTTTTTATTTTCTTCTCTATTATTATCAGAAATATAAAAAAAATTGTCAAATCCGCTTCAATATTTTCCAGTGTTAAATTCGCTAGTCAAATCGATCACCACGAAATTGTGAAGTCCTTTGTCCCACACCTTCTTACAGAATCTCTTGAATTGTTCCCTGCCCATGTCGTTGGCCACGTGATCTCCATAGATGTGATTGAGATTCTTGAGATCCTGATGAAAGAGACACAGAAAATTAGCATTCTCCCTTATCGTCTGTCTGGGCAGTCGAAAATAACAGACAGATAGAAACAATCAACATTGCTGTGATGTCCTCGAACGTAATAAGATTCACATTGACTCTGTCTCTCCAACAGCAGATTGTTGAAGATTATGAGATTCTTATTCTCTAACTTCAACTGTCTGGGATCGGGAACGCCGTCAGCGATCTTGTAAAACAGACATTCCACATTTGAACACTCGGCGTTTCTCCTAGTCAATTCTCTCGCCGCCACTTCCAATATATTCAAAGTCTCGTGTTCTTCGAATTTGTCTCAATTGTCGAAGATTCTTGCCATAACGTCCTTGGGTATTTTACGATTCATGCACTCTCGAAGCAATCTGTATTCCGGTTGAAAGAGACTCTTGCCAAAAACGAATAATCTGTCGTAATCCAACCAGTCGGGTCGCAAAAATAGATTTATCAAGAGATTGGTCTTTCCGCAATTCTCCACTATCAGACCTTTTATGCTCTTGGGAAAGAACTCGCCACTCGACCTCTTGGTCATCACATCATTCCAAGACATGTCTTTGATATCCATTTTTTTTTTCAATTTTTGAACTATGTTTTAAATTCAGTTTTGAACTATGTTTTTTTCTATTTTTTTTTTATTAGGCTTTTCCCTCTGGAAAAGACTATTGTTTTTCTACGGATTATTTTTTTTTTTTTTTTTTTGGGGTTTTTTTTTTGGGGTTTTTTTTTTTTTTTTTTTTTTTCCACACATTTTGTCCGTACGATTCAGAAGCCATTTTCGAACCGATTGTCATGAAATTTTGCACACGCATAGAGGGACACAAAATCTAAAAATGTACCCAAGCGGAATTTTCGATTTAACCCTTATTTCGTCAGAATTGGCAAAAAACTGTCAAAATTGGGGTTTATCGGCACTTTCTCGAAACACGTCTTGTAGATTTTTTTTATACATTCGGCATTGCTAGACCTGTCTGTGACACGCCCTTTGATAGACACGACATATCAGGCGATGCATATGGTAACCCTCCACAGGCTGCCAAACATCGAAATTTTGATGAAATAGGCCGGTTTCAGGCCCCCACTGCACCCAAACAAAACACGAGAGATAAACATAACTTCCTTCACTGGGAGAAGAATTCATCGAGAATCATTTTTGTTAGTAATAAGGGTGTTCAAAAACCCAAGCGTTAACCCGTTTTGGATTGGTTAAACAGCAATACCCCCATAAAGCTCAAAAATTCGTATTTTCCGTGGATTTCTCTAAACGAGTCTTGTAGATTTTCAAGAAAAATTTGTCACTCCCAGGCCTTGGTGTGACAATAGAAGTTGCATGGACAAAATACTGCGGTGAGCATTTGTTAACCCTCCATGGGCTGCTAAAAGTCAAAATTGTGATAAAATGGACTGTTTTTGGACACCAACAGCACCCACTTGGTGTACCACCGAGAAAGGTTCCTTCTTTTATCGGACGCAAAATTGATGGGGAAACATTTTTGATAGTGGTAAGGGTATTCAAAAGTCGAAGTCTTAACCCATTTTGGACTGGTTAAAGAGAGATACCCCTTAAAAGCTTAAAATTCCCATTTTCTGTGGATTTCTCTAAAAGCAACTTGTAGGTTTTCAGGAAAAATTGACTATTCACAGGCCTTTGTGTGACATTACAAGTTAAATGGACAAAATATTCCGGTGATCATTTATTAACCCTCTACAGGCTGCTAAGCATCGTAATTTTGTTGAAATAGGCTGTTTTCTGATGCGCACAGCACCCAATGCATACCCGAGAGATAAAGGTAATCTACTTTGTTGGAAGTGGAATTCACCGAGGACCAAATTTGTTAGTAATAAGGGTATTCAAAAAACCAAGCATTAACCCCTTTTGGGATGGTTAATAGCAATACCCATCAAAAGCTTAAAAAATCATGTTTTCCCTGAATTTCTTTACAAGCGTCTCGTAAGGTTTCAAGAGAAAATGGCCGTTGATAGGTCTTAGAGTCACATTACCAGGTGCATGGATAAAATATTCAGATAAGCATTTGTTAACCCTCCATGGGTTGCTAAATGTCAAAATTTCGTAAAAAATAGTCTGTTTTTGGACATCAACAACATCAAATGGGAATGCTGCAGAGAAACATAACTTCTTTTACCGGACGCAAAACTGATAGGGAAAATTTTTAGTAAGTTGTAAGGGTATTCAAAAATTGATGTCTTAACACATTTTCGCCCGGTTAAGGAGCTGTACCCCTGAAAGGCTTAAAAGTCTCATTTTCTGTGGATTTCTCAAAAAAATCTAGTAAGTATTCAAGAGAAATTGACCATTTGCAGGTCTTGGAGTGACATTACAAGTTGCATGAACAAAACATTCCGGTAAGCATTTGTTAACCCTCCAGAGGCAGCAAATTTTGAGAAAATGGGCTGTACGTGGCCACCCATTACACCCAATGTATACCTGCGAGATGAACATAACCACCTTCATTGGAAGTGGGATTCACCGAGGATCATTTTTGTAAGTAATGAAGGTATTCATAAAACCGAGCATTAACCCGTTTAGAGCTGGTTACAGGGTGATACCCCTCAAAAGGTTAAAAATTCATGCTATCTGAGGATTTCTCTAAAAACATCACGTAGATTTTCAAGAAAAATTGGCCATTCTCAGATCTTAGTGTGAATTACAAGTTACATGTACAAAATATTTCAGTAAGCATTTGTTAACCCTATGCAAGTTCTCAAACATCAAAATGTTGAAAAAAGTGGGCTGTGTTTACATACCCGCAGCACCCAAAGTGAAGAGTTGAAATCAACATAAGTGGAAGTAGAATTCATTGAGAATTATTTTTATAAGTATTAAGCGTATTAACAAAAAACAACCCTTAACCCGTTTTGGACTGGATAAACAATTATACCCATCAACAGCTTAAAATTCATGTTCTCCCTGGATTTCTCTGAAAACATCTCGTAGATTTTTAAGTAAAAATGGCCATTCACAGTTTCTGGTGTGAAATTACAAGTTGCATGAATAAATATTCCTGTGAGCACTTGTTAACCCTTAACAAGCTGTCAGACATCAATATTTTGGATACATTTGAGATAAAACGGACCATTTTCAAATAGCTACAGCACTCATTGGGTATGTGTCAAACAAACATAACGCCTTTTGTTGGTCATTAACTTGTTGGACGACGATATTAATATTAACCCTCTCCACCGTTAATGATGGTTTTTACCTAAACAATTTTTTTTATCAAAATGAGTCATTTGAGACTTCTGTACTCACCTTTTTCATGACATCAATGAAGGAACTTCAGTGAGACAGTCAAAAGCAATTCGTCATACACTGTGGGGTCATAACAAATCATGGAATCTCATCGGGAAAAGCCATGATTCTCCAGAATCATAAAGTCTAGTTTTAATTCCTATTTTATATATATTATTTATAAAAGATTTTTTTTTTTATTTATAAAACACTTTCAATCCCGATCCTTTCGTCAGTTTAGCTAAGTCTTGTATCGGTACAACATTATCATAATCATAGAAGTCTCGCCAACTTCTCGATTCCTTTCTCGATCGTTTGGCAGGTGGTGGAGTTAACATTTTATTAATCAACATGTTGGCACCTCTCTTGCCAGTTTCTGAAGCTATTCTACCGCTCGCTGCCGTCGCCGCTTTCTTACCCACATTGATCGCCGTCTTCTTTCCAATTTGGAGAGCACTTGAGGCGATCTGTTTTGGGACATCACCAGTGAATTTATGAGTTAGAAATCACATCATCGAATCCATGATGCCTGATCCACCGTAGACGTAAGATCTAGCAAATCCCTTGTTATTTATCACTAACTTTTTTTTTTTTAAATTCTTTTTTTTTATTATTTTTGAATATATATATATTTTTTTATTTACTTAATATTTTTTTTTCTTTTCTCTTACTATTTTATTATTTCAAACGATTCATCAGCTCTTTATAATACTTCCTAGTCAAGACCTTCTGCCTCAACAATTCATCGTACATGCTCGCTATCTCGTTATCCACTCTAGTGTTAATGGCCTCTCTGCTGGCCTTTAACAATCTCAATCTCTCTGACAAGGCATCGGGATCGTGTGGAAGACATATCATATCGGTCGTTCCCTTTCCAGTCATCGATCTCACGAATCTCTCATTCGCCTCCCATATGGGTCTCACCACATTTTTCCACCTGTAACCTCTCCTATCCTTCGGTCTCGTCTCATTGGAATTGTTGTTCGTCTTCATGGCATGGGTCTGAACCAGAATGTCTCCATAATTGTCGTAATCCCCATTGGTGTAATCTGCAGGTTTCTGGTGAGCGAGCAGAGTATACAGTCCACCGGTCAATTCGTACCTGTTCAAACCGATGATCAAATAGTCACCTTCATGCGATACTTCCGTGTCACCCACGAAAGTTTTATCGCGATCATGACGAAATCCGTACTTCGGATCTTTCACGATTCCACTACTATCAGATCTGATGCTAACAATGGTCGAAGCGTCTCTATCAACTCTACTTCGATCAGTCTCAATTCTCTTCAGAGTGTATTTGGACAAAGTTCTCGGTACAAAACTATCAAGGATCGAAGCCATCCTCTGAGAACCTTCTTTTATGGGTCTCAATTCCTCGACGAACTCTTTCCTGGCTCATTCCTGAACCTCGATGACGGGTCTGAACAACTTGGCCATCTCTCGTCTCATTCCATCTCTCCCAATCGCCTGGTCCTATCCTGCACCTGAATATTCCTCTTATTCTGTATTAATTCGCGAACCAACTCGTCCCTTTGCTTTGAATCTCCGATGCGTAGAAACATTGTTTTATTTTTTTTTTCGTTAATGAAAAAACAGTTATTTTTTTTTTGTATTCTTATTTTTTTAATGTTGTTTTATATATATATATATATATATATATATATATATACTTTTTTTTTTTTTTTTTAATAATTTTTTTTATTATTCATCTTTTAACTTATAATATATATATTTTCAATCGCGATCCATTCCAGATCACCATTGAGCTAATTTTTAGACTCGGATGCACGAACGCAAACAGCCAACTTTACCAGATCAATTTACGGATTCACCGGTCGAACTAGAATTTTTTCCTATGGTAATCAATGCCTCGATCCCATCTTTTCCAATCCATGACTGCAAAAAATATGTCTTTTCGCAATTTTTGCCAATGGGAATCTCACTCCTGATCGTGAGTAGGGTATAATCGTCCAAAACCCCAGTTGTGGAATTTTGAAAAAATTCACCCCAATGGCGAAATCAGTGTTAAATTTATGAAAAAGTGAATTTTTCAAACCGGTGAATTTTTTAGACATTTTCAGGAAATTACGCCGAAAGTGGGCCAGAAATGTTCCAATTTTAAACATTTTCCCGAAAAACCCAGGGTTTTCGGGCGAAAATTGAGTTATTTTGGGGAAAAATCCAATATTTTCCAAGAAAACCAACTTTTTTATAAGAAAAAATTGAGATTTTTTCAAAAATAACTCAACTTTCCAGCCCACCTAACTTTTCCAGCCCACGGGGCTGTGGTGGGCTGGGTTCCCCCGTTATATCCTACTTTGGCCCATTTTTCCAGTTTCATTTCAAATTTTTTTTCTGGAGAAATGAAACATTTTGCGTACTAGGTTATCCACATGACATTTAAAATCTGCCCAAGTCTATACTAAAGATGACAGCGCTTTAAAATTGGACTTAAGATAAGACATAAAAACCCAAAGTGTAAAAACTTAACCCTACCCCCAAAAATGGTAATTTTTTAAAAATTTCATTTTCACATTTCAATGCATCATTTAGGCATTTGCAGCACTCAGCAACCTCAAGAACAATAAAAAGTAAAATGGAGTAATTATAACTAAATTTAAAAGGATTAATTTGTATAACTGAAGAAGCCAATTTAAAAAAAAAAAGCTTTTTGTTCCAGATACCTCAGTGTTTCAGGTAGACATATATAGTTGTTTATGAATAAAACAAGGGCATTTCTCCATTTTCCGGTGATGCCTACATGTACCCTACTCTCTGCAGGCCAATACATCGAATATAGTGATTTGAACCAAATCAATGAAGTGGTATCAATTATAATACCAGTAGAACCAGAGTCGGATTAGATCATCTTGGGATCCCTAAACCATTATCCCATATGGGGCCCTGAATGAATATCAAGTTCAAAACAACCGTACTGCTAAACACCTGCCACAAACATAATTACAGTATATTAAGGTACCACCATGGTCATGCCAAGGTTGACCCATCATAGCCAACTATATATTCCATTAGGAATTGTACCGACTATAACAAGTAAGGAAATTTACCAACAATACCCAGGAATCTTTACAATAAAACTATACAAATATGGATGTCATTTTGGAACCGGTGAGCCAGTTCCTATATGGCATCCATATTTGTATGGCGGCATAATGACATATGCTATACGGTAACTGTAAATAACGTCAATTTGCGATTCGCAACACAAGTCACTGTGGAAGAAAAGTATGTTGATGAAAGAGAGAGAGAGAGAGAAAGAAAGAGAGAGAGAGAGAGAGAGAGAGAGAGAAAATGATTCTGGTTAGCCTGTTTATAAAAGCTTATTGATGTTTTGATGGGTCCCATCATTCGTGAGGCCCTACGCCATGGCTTAGTTGGCTTGATGCGTAATCTGGCCCTGAGTAGAACTATGCAAATGTGGATGCCATTGGAATCGGCTCATTGAACCCTTTGAACCCTGGTGGTATCTTCCAAGTCAGTGCAATGGCAACAATTGGAAGAGTCCATATTCAGTATTTAGGTATAGACGAATTAATATCTTCAACGTGCAGTCATGGGGCTGCACGTTGAAAATATTGTTTGGTCTACCCCACACATTAACACAACAGACACCTTACTTAATTACATTATGAAGTATCATGTTATGTTCCTGGGCCGGAAAAGCGGCCTCTGGTGTTCAAAGGGTTAATAACATTCACGTATGAATAGTTCCATCGGAAAATATAAATGACATTTTAGGCCCTTCTGTTTTGTATATCTCTCAACATTTTTGCCACCATGTAGATTACAGGTAACCAGAGTGTTGAGATTTAACTTGTAGAGTGCTGAAAGCCCTTATCCGAGTGGTATGTAAAATGCTGGAAGCCCATACTTGGGCTTTACACTTTGCATAGTTCTTTACTTTTCATATGGTATAAGTTGTTTTCATAATTTGTGTCAGGTACGATTTATTGGAGAATACCTGTGGGTATTTCCCAATAATATTTACCTGAACAATATTTATGAACACACACACAGGGTTCAGTCTATTAGCGAACCCAGACTAACAGTTTATAAATAAAAAGTAAAATAAACCTGTCGCATTTCATACAACGATACAAGATAATTTAGCACTCTACCAATCAAAGTGTCATTCTGACCATGTGGATACTGCAATGTGTTGACACACTGTCAGTGTACCAGCAAATTGGACTCTGTCGTCATCATCTGTGTCACTATCATTGGATTCAAATTCTGCATCACTCATTAGTAATCCACTTTCTACATCTTCTGGAAACACAGCCATGAAGAACTGGGGCTGAATGTCACTGGTCCAGCCATGAGCTGTGATGTCTGGCATACACCATTTAGCAACTTTCGCTAGCTTCCATTGTCTTTCGACCATGTAAGCCTCCATTGAATGTAGCAACAATGTTTCTTCACTTGGTAGCAAAACAGACAAATCTACAATTTTGTTTTCACTCTGAAACTTGTGTTCAAACATAGACCACCTTGCTAGATCAGTTTCCAACACACGTTCTTCCCCTTCCGGAAAAAAGGATGAAATATTGTTTTGCAGTAAGTGAATCAAAACCAATAAGTGCTTCCTTCTGCAACTCGGACATCTCAACATCACCAAAACATTTTCCCTTATTGGAATCAATGAAGACTCTATCGCCATCAGCAATGAAATGAGACAGGCACAGTATGATAATGTCTATATCACCTCAGTGTGATCGTTTTATGACACTATCTTCAAGTTCTTTTTCTAGAACCTTTTACTAGCACGAAGTACAACTTTAGTATCAGCCTCTTCTTGGTTACTAACTTGCCGAGAGATATACAAAACAGAAGAGCCTAAAATATCATATATTTTTCAATGGAACTATTCACACATGGATATTATTAAACCAGTTCAATGATCCGATTCTATTGACATCCACATTAGCATAGTTCTTCTCAGGGCCGAGTTACACATCAATTCAACTTAGCCATGGCTTAGGGCCCCACTAATGGTGGGACCAATCAAAACATCAAGAAGCTTTTATAACTAGGCTAACTCTCTCTCTCTCTCTCTCTCTCTCTCTCTCTCTCTCTCTCGCTCTTTCTCTCTCTCTCCTTCATCAACACACTTTTCTTCCACTGTGACTTGTGTTGCGACTCGCGAATTGACGTTATTCACAGGTGCCATATGGCATATGTCATTATGCCGCCATACAAATATGGATGTCATATAGGAACTGGCTCACCAGTTCCTATATGACATCCATATTTGTGTAGTTTTATTGTAAAAATTCCTTGGTATTGTTGGTACATTTCCTTACTTGTTACCGTCGGTACAATTCCTAATGGGATATGTAGTTGGCTATGATGGGTCAACCTTGGCATAACCCTAGTGGTACCTTAATATACTGTAATTATGTTTGTGGCGGTATTTTGCAGTACGGTTGTTTTGAACTTGACATTCATTCAGGGCCCCATATGGAATAATGGTTTAGGGACCCCAATATGTTCTAATCCAGACCTGGTTCTACTGGTATTATAGCTGATATCACCTTATTGATTTGGTTCAAATCACTATATTCGATTTATTGGCCTGCAGAGAGGAGGGTACATGTATGTATCACCAGTGAAATTTCCACGTTTTATTCATAAACAACTATAATCGCCCAAAAAAGAAAGTGTGCATTGCAGAAATTGATCAAACTCCCAAAAAATAATTTCGTAGGTGTAAAGAGTGTTAACCTTTTCATGAATAAGTTATATTGAACACAAAGACAGCTTTCCCTGTTAAAATTGCTTTAACGTTAAATGACATGCTGCACGTTTGTGAAAAGTCATGTTTTGCACGTGGAGAGTCTGAAAATCCATGCAGCAGTGTGAATCCTTGGGTATTTAAACACTAAAGTAAGGCCTTCCTATTGTTCACATTTAAACTTGCGCTGCTGTTAAAACAACTCCACATTAGCATGCCAAGATTGACAATCAATCAACGTTTCCTTGCCCTGGGTATGATTAGAGCTGGCAGAACCCACAGAGAGGTTGCCCAGCATTTGAACTGCCACCGTAACACTGTAGACAGGCTAGTCCATCGACATGCACAACATGATGACGTTCGAGACCGACCCTGCTCCGGGAGACCCCGAGTTACCACCCTGCACAAGATCGGTATATCCGTGTCGTCCATCTGTGGAACAAACGGCAATGACGACAGCCAGGAACATCCCTAACCTGAGATGGATACATCCTCAAACAGTAATCAACCGTCTGAGAGAATATGGCTTACATCCTTGAAGACCTGCAATTCGTCTGATTTTGACGTTATGTCATCGTCGTGCGCGACTGCAGTGGTGTAGAGTAGGGTTTGGGTTAGGGTTAGCCTAACCTAACCCTAACCCTAACCCTAACCCTACCCTAACCCTAACCCTAAACTAACCCTAACCCTAACCTAACCCTAACCCTACCCTAACCCTAACCCTAACCCTAAACTAACCCTAACCCTACTTAACCTAACCCTAACTCTACCTAACCCTACCCTAACCCACTTCCATGCTAACTTGTTCGCTTCCATGAGGCGTAGATGCACAGCAGTAGTCGATGCAGATGGAGGTCATACCAGATATTGAGTGTGTGACTTTTGTGTTGGCCCCTTAGTGTCTTTGACTCTCCATGGCACCAAGAGTATTCGTCGTAGCGTAATGAAATTTCTCATGTTGATCACAAATTGATTCGTCTGTGATTGAATAAAATTTCCATGAATGAAAATGATATATATCTTTTTTTAGTGTTATTTTTTAGCATGCACACTTTCTTTTTTAGGAGAGTATATATATGACTACTGGAAACACTGAGGTGTCTGGACCAAAATACTTTTTTTTAAATTGTCTTCTTCAGTTGTACAAATTAATCCATTTAAATGTAGTTATAATTACTCCATTTGTTTATTGTTCTTGTGGTTGCTGAGTGTTGCAATGCCTAAATGATGCATTAAAATGTGAAAATGATTTTTTTTTTTAAATTGCTATTTGGGGGTGGGGGGGGGGGGGTAGGGTTATATGTACGTATCAACGGAAATGGAGAAATTTCCATGTTTTATTCAAAAACAACTATATATGACTACCTGAAACACTGAGGTATCTGGACCAAAATATTTTTTTTAAATTGGCTTATGCAGTTATACTAATTAATCCTTTTAAATTTAGTTATAATTATTCCATTTTGCTTTTTCATTGTTCTTGAGGTTGCTGAGTTCTGCAAATGATGCTTTAAAATGTGAAAATGAAATTGTTTTTAAAAATGCCATTTTGGGGGGTTGGATTAAGTTGTTACACTTTGTGTGTTTATGTCTTATCTTAAGTCCAATTTTAAAGTGCTGTCATCTTGAGGATATACTTGGGCAGTTTTAAATGCCATATGGATAACTTAGTACGCAAAATGTTGATTTTATGACAATTTTTTCAGAAAAAAATTGAAATGAAACCGAAAAAATGCGCTAAAATTGCACTATTTTTCTCAAATATCAAAAAATATGATAACACATTATCTTTAGCCTATTTTTATGGATATTCTATCCAACCTCATCAAACTGGATGTATTGCTGAACATTTTTATCGCAATCTTACTTCTATAAGTTAAAATATCTGTTTTCAGGTAAATTTGGGGGTGCAATTCCATAAAAATTCGAAAACAATATGTTTTCCACCAGTTTTGGCCCAGATACCTCAGTATTTCACGTCCCCTCTATATCACTGTTTTTGAAAATAAGCATGAGAATTTCTCCCCATTCCGGTGATACTTACCTCATCTGGGAGCCGGTCTACTGTGTGCAACATAAGTCCAAGTAATAAATATCGTCAAATTAGAAAGTACATAATTGTTAACACGAAGGAATCGATATCTGACACACCAATCCAGTAGAGATGGGCGGTATTGGAATTTTGAGTTGGGTATCGCTTTCGGTAATTTTGGGGGTATACCTCGGTATCGGTTTGGTATTCTGTATCCGACTTGAGATTTGCTGATAGTACCAAAGGGGGATTCACATCAGGAAAAACAGAATAAGTTGTAGTATCATTCTACCACAACGCTATAAATGACACTGCCAAAGAGCTCAACAGTGGCATTCTTTTACGACCAAAAATCATATCGACAGTAATTTTGTGACTTGTTCTAAATGCGCCTTAATGTTTAAAGACCTGTTTCAAGCTTTTGTAATCTCAGAGCATGTGCCCTGACCATGCCATTTTTAGGGACTCCTACTGACAATAGACGAAACACCTGAGCAGTGATTTATAGTCAGGTCTTGTCTGCCTTACCACGCAGCCAAGACTGGACTAGAAATCACTGCTGATCAATAAGATATGTATAGGCTGTGGTCTAGTGGGAATTCAAGACAGCTGCCCAGTCCACTGCGGGTTCACAAAACTGAAAAGAAAATCATTCACTTCTTTTGTGAAAATCAACCTTTCTACTGTTATCAAGCCTCAACAGGACTTATAAATTCGTTCGTATTCAACAACTGGTTCGGTTCGGTTTTTCGGTATCCCCATGATATCGGTATCTGTTCAGTTTTTCGGTACTTTGCCCATCTCTACAATCCAGGCGAAAATGTTCCGACTGGAACAATTATTGAGGGAATCAGGCCCTATTTACGCCCCTATATGCCTCTACATACCTACTGCAGCAACAGTCAAGACAAGCAAAACAAACAATGCTTTCATGATGATACTTCCTTCAGGTTTTGTCGAGAGTGCAGTTAATAAATAGGTTGTGGTGTTTATAAGGCCATCAAGACAATATGTTGATCGTTCCGTCTATTTTATGATCTCTCCATGTCCTCTCAGATGTCAATGTTATTTAATAATAGGTAATCTAATACACAATATATGGTATCATTCACAAATCACCACATCGCCCACGGACGTACCTTACTCGACAATATGGCTTCTTATTAAGTTGTTTCAACTTTTTTACTAGACATCCGTGTCAGTTTTAACCCTATCAAAATAACTTCAGACTGTTTCAGTGAATGTTTAGTGTACAAAAATGCTTCCCGGTAATGGTCGTGTATACAAGGAAATGTTCCATCAATCTTTCTTATCCTTTGGCCACAAGAGCAGAAAAATTGTAGTTTCTTTTTGATGTCTGGTTAACATAAGAGAGCCCAACTAAAGTTTATAGCAGAGTAGTTTAAGGACTGACAAAGTCACTCACAAAATTACTAAACTTCACCCACTGCTTACTATTAAGCTTTTAAATTCCCCCAAATATCGACGATAAATGATGAGCCTAAATGATGTAATTGTTCGCAGATTATTCCGTGTTTAGAAATATTTTTCGTAGGTTTGTAGTTTTCGGCCATATTTATTTGTATGCATTTATTTATTAGGTGCTGGAGGCACTTTCCACGGCCTGGTCACCTTGTGTCGGACAGTTTTACGGGTGGAGGAAGCCAGAGGACCCTGAAAGAATTACGCGCAGCTGCGAGTAACTGTCAGACTCCCCAACGTACTAACTCCGCACATGCAGTGTTAGCATTGGTTGAAGGCAAATGCATTTTCGACGTGCATTACGCCATAGTACACAGAGCCCCCGCGCCAACATGTTGGGAATCGAGATAAAGTGCCTTACCCAAGGACACATCGTAGTTACCGCTGGTCGGGATCAAACCTTTGATCTTTTGGTTTGAAACCCAGCGCCATAGTCACTGAGACAACGCGATCCCTTTCGCCCATATATGATTTTGTCAAGTTTTTCCCGGTCACGCAATTTCTCCGAATCAAAACACTGCAACATATTAATCAGTTAACAGAAAAAACCACCGAGTTCACCAGTCAAAAGCAATTTTCTTCGACAGTGTTGTATTCGACACTGTCGATCGTGATTGCTTTTCTCTGGCCAACTATCCAACTATATATGAGCATGTATTCAAAGCTTAGGATCTAATATATTCATATGTTTGGCATATTCGATTGAACATCGTATATAATTCATATTTCAATAGGATATTAGCTTGACGAAGAAACGCTGAGAAACCTTTTCGAGTAAATTTTAGCTCAAGAACAAGAACCGATAATAATAGTAAAGACAGATAACAAGAGGCTTCAAACTATGATTCTAAGGGGTGGAAGACCTGACAAGTACATGAAACAGCCTCCTATAAGTAAAACAGTTCCGGTGCTTTCTCTCCCACTAGGCGGCAATATGCTGGATCTGTATTTGCCTTTGTGCTCAAATTTGACCGATCTGAAGGCATATACTAAATACTCATAGATTAATTGTAGCCTTTGTCCCTTTTAATTTGCTTCATGTGGAGAAAAGGTGTTTTAAAAACATTGAGTCGACGGTAAATCTGGGATCTGCTGCTAAATACTTGACTACAGGAGGCAACTCGGCTTTCCTCTGCATGGCTACTGTACCATGATCACTAAATTGGATAGGGAACTGAATGCTTAATGTATTTTATTATTTTCCAAAGCGTGATTTACTGGGATTTCCGGGTTTATTTATAAACGATACAGTACAGGCGTTGAACCAAGTAAAGTGGTCGTACCCGGAAAAAATTTGGGACAAGCTGATTTTTATGTCATTTTGAAGAGGTATGTCTTTCGAAGAACACATCCAAAATCCGCAAAAATCCGCTTTGGAGAAAATTTTTTATGGCATTTATACTGATGGTGGTGTAAGAGCGAATTTCGATCAATTTTCCGAAACCAGCATTCCAACGTTTTCGAACGTGAGGACATGAATTTGTGTGAATCCAGTTTTTTTCTGCTCACTAACACACAGGGTGTACAGAGTGTATCATCAAATTCCATAACACCAGTGTTCATCCCTTACTAGCTCAGAAATGGCTGAACCTGATGCCGCTCCGAGTAGTTCATGTAGCGTCGGGAGTGGACAGAAATCTATCAACATGGAAGATTTAGATAATGTCAAGGAGCTGTATGATAATGTGCTAGACAGCTCGATAGCTCTTTCCGATGTTGCAAACTCAGCAGCTCTCGAAAGGGTAAACACTTGCCTCGACGAGTACAAAGCCAAACTGGCTGAACAATCGCGCACTGCTAAGCTATGGATACAATAATATGTTCAGACACTGAAAATGTTCATCAGAGGTGAACGCCTTGGTGATTGGAATCTCCACCTTATTGCTGTCAGTAATATATTGAACTCCTTCGCTGCCACGGGACATGTACACTAGGCTAAGAGTTACAGGTTGTATCTGTAAATGATGTTTGAGCTCCCCAAGAAACATCCGTGGTTGTATGATAGGTTCTTCTTTGATGCTTTCCATGCTATTCGCCGGAGTTCCAGGGTTTGAGCAGACCTTTCAAGTGACCTTGTGATTGAACAAGTCCTCATGCGCTCAATTAAAAGTCGAGGTGGACTAACGCGAGGTCTTGGGGTGACCGAATCAGTGCGCCAGGAGTGGATTTACACCATGCATAAATGCTCTGAAATACACGAAGCTATGACAACGCTGACTGACATGAAACTAAGTACCAGTGAACAAGGTGTAGACATGGGCACGTCTCGTCGTAAACGAGACAACACCGACATGATGAAAATACTAGTGTGGTTTGACTTGTACGATCCTTTCGATGAGAATGAAAGATTGCGCTCTCTGTCCCCCGGATTGTCAGCTTCCTTGGGTGATGGAATTAACTGCGACCATACAGAGTGAATATGAGCGGAGATACACTCTAAACTAGACAGTGTTGTTGTTTCTGATGCCTCCATCAAAAGGAGTGATCAAATTCACACTTTAGACTATTTGAACCCCGTGGTGAAGTTGGATAACCAGAGGGTATCAATAGACCCATCAGCTCTGTTCACTCGTTTGATAGCTATTGCTCAGAGGGAGCGCGACGTGGCACAGTTCTTCGAGTACGAACTGACTGTGATGCCAACAGCCCTCTTCAAAGACTTCTTTCTCAGAAAAGCAAACAAGGCAGACCTAGCAGCTGCAATAACAGATCGAGTAGCATTTTCGAAGCCGCCATCTGATTCCGTGTACGTGCTTGAAGGGGGGAGGGGGCTCTCCTCCACAGAGTCAAATGGAAGGCGAAGGCTACCTACTCGGAAGTAGCCGATAAATATGTTGGATATGTGGCCAACAAATATGGGCAGAATTGCTGTGTCGTCTTCGATTGTTATGGACAGCGACCAAATACGAAGAGTCATGAGCATAGAAGGAGAGCTCTCAACGTGCGTGCCGATATCCATTTGACAGACACCATGACTACACACAAGAATCAGGAACGGTTCTTGTCGAAAGAGAATAATAAAATGCAGTTCATAAGATTGCTGTCCACATTACCGAGAGCAGGTGGACATACTGTTAACTGCAGTTCGGGCGATGCTGATACCCTGATTGTTGAAAGTGCCATCAAACGTTCATCTCAAGGGAATTCAGTTGTCATTGCCGCAGATGATACTGATGTACTAGTGTTATCCGTTCACCATTGGAATCATACTTCGGCTGATATTTATTTCCAATTAGAAGCACGGAAGTCACATAGGGGTGAGGAGGCGTGGAAGATCGCAGATATAATAGCGAAGGTCGGATAAACAACTAGGCAACAACTCCTGTTCATACATGCATGAAGTGGGTGTGATGTTACTTCGGCAACGTTTGGCCATGGGAAAACACAGCTTCTTAAGAGGTTAGAAAAGTTAAGGGAGATTCAGAAGATATCGGCAACAATGCACGACAGCGCCGTATCTCAAGCAGAAATTGGAAGAATTGGCGCTGAGCTGTTTGTAATGCTGTACTCTGACAAGCAGTCAGACACATTGAATGGCTTGAGATACTCAATGGTCACTTCCAGCAAGACAGGAATCGAACTTCAGAAACTACCTCCAACTGAACGCGCGGCATATTTTCACAGCCTGCGAGTTCACCTACAAACGGTGGAATGGAAGCAATTGGATATTGATATCCTAGATCCTCAGACATGGGGCTGGGAAATTCACGAAAATGAGTTGATACCCGTGATGACTGACCTGGATGCAGCGCCTGAAGATCTCCTGAAATTTATACGTTGCAAATGCAAAATGACCTCCAAACACCCCTGCGGAACGAATATATGCTCTTGTAGAAAGAATGCAATCAAATGTGTCTCTGCTTGTAGAGACTGTCGAGGGGAGAATTGCCTGAACTCCGAGCCGGTTGAGATTGGAGACGAAACTGGCGACAGCAGAGTGCCTTGAGGAACACCGGCATGATTTCGGTCAGATCTCATCTCGGGATTTAATCATTGCGAAGAAAGTTGATCGATATCATTCTTCGCCATCTCGGGAGTTATGAAAAACATCTGCAGAAGAATTATAGCTCGTTTTTTCTTTTCTATTCAGACTCAACTTCGTATGGGTGCGCAAATTTATGAAAATTGTATTTTGGGGACATTTCCCTAACAATTGTGAATTTTCTCATTCATTTTTCCGCTTTATAGGATTGGCATTCGTGCTTAAAGTACGAATGACGCACAAAACGTCTCCAGATCTCACACAAAATATCAAGACTATTGAGAAATTGATGCCACTAAAGATTTTTTTTCTATGAAACCCATCCCTGCGGCCGTCTTGCATGAAAAACTTTCCCCAAAGCGGATTTTTGCGGATTTTGGATATGTGGTTCCCAAATTTTTTCCGCGTCAAACCATATTGCGTCTGGACTGATAACTTCACAGGTGAATTATGCAATCAACAGTTGTGTCATGTATCCGTGCGCGCAAACGAAGACGCTTTGCCGTGGATGTAATGGGGACTTCATTGTTGTTTGTTTTCTTTTTTTGCTTTTTTAACCCTTTACCTAACATGCAAAGCAGACGACACTTGCAAAAAAATTCTTGAATAACTATTATTTTCATTGTTTGTCTCAAAAACATAGGTTATGACCCCTCATTGGAACGAGCTGAAAGAGCTCGTTCCAATGAGGCGTCATCACCAATGTTTTAGAGACAAAAAATGAAAAAATAATGAAAATTAATTGGCGAGTTTTGAGAATAGTGCTGCCCGTTTTTTACCTTTACGTTAGGTAAAGGGTTAATAATATAATTATCGTTAATAATGAAAAGTAATAAACAGACTAATCGCTTGACTGGACTTGTTACGTGAAATAATTCATTCGAGGCGAGGGACTATACTGTAAAACACTCGTGCGCATTCCCGCACTCGTGTTTGTACAACGTCCCTAACCTCTCATGAATTATTTCACGCAATCAGTCCAGTCAAGCGATTACTCTCTATTTTTCCTTGATCCAGTCTTGGCTTTGCAATATTTTATTAAGGGGCTCTCGACTCGCTGATGGAAGTACGTTGCGACCAGATCGCTATGTGACTGATGTCGTCTTGAAATCATAGTACTGTAAGTTCTGTCGGAAATTTTATAGTTGCACCCCAACCAGAAAAAACTTTTAAAATACTCTCAACACCACTCCCCTTTAAATCCAATAGCAGCAGTAACGAACGCACAAACTTCATTACATCCTCACATAGACGCAAAAAAACTGTCCACGTCCCGAAAATGAACGTCAGAAAGTAAAGTTTCAACTAAGAGAAGCGACTGGTCCAACACTTTACCCAATACATCATGTAGACGAGATGTGGAATTTTCTTTTCAATTTATTTTAATTGAAGATTAATCACACAAACTCACTCCCCCCCCCCCCCTCTCTCTCTCTCTCTCTCTCTCTCTCTCTCTCTCTCTCTCTTTCTCTCTCTCTCTCAGCCGTCATACACGCACGCATTCTCACAAGTTGGTATTCAAATTTGTTTTAGTTATTTTCGTTGAAACCACATGCTATATATTCAAATCATATTGGACATAGCACAAGTTTATAGTCCGAGAGGGTAAAATCCACATAAATTTTCTGACTTTTAAGAAAATGTAATTTTTTATTGGATGGATTACACTAGATTGGCATAAAGGAGTATGTTAAATGTTTTCAGTAGGCGGAAAACCTATTCTTCAGCCACGCATGGATCGTGTTCCCTGTTATACAAAAGGCCAGGTGTAACCCAACCCTCAACTCCCCCAAATTAAGCGACGAAAATTCGGTTTTTCTCGCCCACATTATTGAATGGCATTCATCAAGTTGATATTTTTCAACATTTCAAAAGTCTAGTACGTCAGCTCACCTTAACTCTTTGAGCCCGATAGGCGGCTTTTCCGGTTCAGAATGGTGATATGAATGAATTGATATAAAGTATACAGCTGCTCCTTGATTTTGTGTGGTAGACCAATCAAGATTTTCAGCGTGCGGCCCCAAGGCCGCACGTTGAATATATTGATTGGTCTTCCCTCATGTAACGAATGTAGCCTCTATCATTAGATGGCTCTGGACTTATATGAGTAGTATGCAATATCGAAAATAAGCCTGTTCTTCCAGAGTCCGGGGCCGGAGTCCAGGGCCGGAGTCCGGAGCCGGATGACATCATCTTAATTAAAAAGTTATGCAAGGTAATTAACGTCACTTAATGAATATTTTTTTAATCACTTTAATAACTGTTGCTTAATTAATTTTAATTAATGATTGTTGCATAATTAATGTAATTAATGTAAGTAATGAGTGTAATTAGGGTTGATTATAATAATTAGTATATTAATGAATGAATTAATAATGTCGATTAGTACATATTTTTTTTAAAGTCATAATTTGGGATAGATATTATTAGATAAAAAATAATATATTTAAAAATAATGTATTTAAAAATAATATTGACGTACTGGACATATATATGAATGCTATCGACTGACCCTGACTTAGATACGTGCTGAGGTAAACACTGCATTGTGTCTGGGTGTAATTAAATCGATTTTTTTCAAATGCGAACTACTATACGAGAGCGACAGATGTTGAAGTAATTAAATCTATTGTTCAAAAGTTATGGTCGTAATAAAAACCTCATTAAATTAGCTGTCAACACGCAACCTTCTTCCAGACTTTGAGATTCAAATTTTCAAATTTCATCGATTTTTTAACGGTCCACTTTCTACGTTTTGACTGGTTCTCAAAAAAAATCAATCAGTCAATTTTAAAACAACGACAGTCACTCATAGACCAAGGTATTCTGATTTTACGCCTCACACGATAAAGTATTTTTTTAATCTGATGACCACTTGAACAAATAACATTTCGGTTATTGAAAAGTGGGCGTGTTTTTTTCCCCCTATAAAGTCCGACGATTCGAACCTCACTCTCATTAGAGATTGTGTCAGAAAAGCCAAGATGACAAGCATCGACTATTCTTCCGCGAACAGCTATGAGCGAACCAAGAAGCAGTGAACCAATGAAGCATTTGCATTAGTGTTAAAAAAGTGGTGGTCAGTGATGCTCCCCATGAAGGAACAAGAAAAGAGACTAAAAGGCTACCCTTTTGTTGAGGCTGCCAGACGTCCTTTTGGGGAGATCCAGTACAAAAATCGACCCAAACACTGGTTCGATCGTCCCGTACGCATGCGTGAGGAAGCACTTTTAGGGCCACCAGTAACAATTGACGAAGATTGGGAAAAGGAGTTCTTCACCCAGGCGGAGATGGGAGGAAAAAAATAGCTTTCTATGGAAAGCAAAAAAAAAAACGCCAGGGCCACCATAATCTTAAAAAGAGTTACTTTGTCACAAACACACACTTTTTCAACCAATCAGACACCTCCATTATCCCACACCCTCGCCGTCACACCCCTGTATCCCCTCACAGTACCTAAAACTTTCATGAACTCCCCTCCTCCAGGTCATCCAATACTAAAAAACTTTTGGAAACCTCTCTCCCCCTCCCCCCATCCCTCACAATAGCTAAACTCCAGTCCAGTTCTCTAAATGTAATGGACATGTCAGGCACCCGGATATGCCTTCCCCACAATTTTGAGCGATCAAATTACCCCGATTAGTCTCCTCTCATAACTTACCACACTCTTAACCCATATTGACTATGAGATTGTCCCCCTAATAAATAGCATATGTTCATTTAATATAATATATTAATAATTTTCGTTAAATACTTCATTCCACAAGACACTTTTCGGAAATGGCGGATTAGTTTGACAGAAATACGTGTATCGATTTATTCATGAGCGTCTGTTGGTTGTGTCTTTGGACAAGACACTTCACCCCCATTGTGGAAGCTCTCATGAAACTGGATGAAAAAGCGAAAACTCACATCAATAGGGTGTCATTCCGAATAGCCGTATATGGCATATATAGTGGTGTTCATTTTACTGCAAATTTCATATTCATTTTCATATTCATTTGTAATTTCGTACTAATCAATTTGACTAGTTTCGACCTCAGGTTAATATCGATATTTAAATAAATGCAATATATCTCAGATTTTTGATTTTGTTTTATTTATGAATTATTCAAACTCTCTGATCCGATAAAAATTTGGCTGTTATTAAGCGGGTACATTAATAATATTCGGGAATGTGGTCATGACATATTTTATCAACAAAATCAGATACACAATGCATTCTCACGTATTATCTTGTTTTTATATAGGTATTTGTGAGGGAAAGGTCTTGAGTTTTGTACAAAAATAATCGTTTTAGCACATACGCTGTAGTATGATTCAATGAATCAGATTTCATTTCGATTTGCACTGTAAGGGGGGTGGTAAAACCTAGAAAAAAACAACAGCTTGAACGCAATTAGTTTCAACCCGCACGGTATTGGTGATAGAGAGAGAGAGAGAGAGAGAGAGAGAGAGAGAGAGAATTGAAACGTTTGTTGTGATCATGGTGGGCAAAGGGTCGGTCGGGCTGGCGTAGTTAGATTCATTAAACATGCTAATCGGCGTGTTACATCAGTAACTATCATATATTTTTACTCAATTGAAAAGAAATGAAAAGAAAGAAGATATACAGGTCTGTAAACCAGCTGCGTTTATTTAGAATGTCTGCAGAAAATATGCTATTTCATTACACTTGGACATCAAGTTCAAGTTATAATAAAACGTGACAATTTTACGGGTAGACTCCGGAATATCCAAAGAGAATCACAGAGCAACGACGAGTAACTGTCATCTCACCAACGTCGGAAATCCTCACAAGCAGGATTTTTCGAAAATATGCGCATCATCGACGTGCAGTGCATCTTAGTACACGCCATCATCGTGCTCCCATGTGGATAAACGGGGTAAATTACCTTGCCCAAGGACACAATGCGGGAGTTCGAATAGTGTACGTAGCTTTGGTGCAGCTCTAGATGGGTTATATTTTCCCAAGTCTCGCAAATTTGGATGGCTAATACAGAGTCACGTATCCTTTTACAATTTTTGATCGAGTAACAGCATTTTTCAACTATTAAAATGAGGGGGGTGAAAGTACTGTTGATTTTTCCCCTCACAAAACATGTAAAACGAGGGGGGGTTGGCCTGTTATTATAGAATTGTAGTTTTTTTCATTTATTTTTTTAACGACAGCTGGAGCAATCCGGAAAGAACCATCGTGCAGAGGCAAACAACTGTCAAAGTTCTACACAGGGTTATCATTAGCGGAAGGTAGTACGCCATAGTACACAACGTTACCGCCCACCCCCACCCCAGATAGGTAATTAGATAATGGTAGCTCTTTCATGCTTTTACTTAGATGGGTGAGTTATTCTTCAGTAAACATTCAAAAATAAACCCTATGGGTTAGTAATAGAGCTGGTGTGATTTTTCTGTGATTAAACACAGTCCATAGTGTTATCACCCAAATTTTTCATTTTAAAACACACTGGTCCACAATTAACTTAAGGGCTGTTTTGATAACCGACTATTTATTTATATTTATTTATTGGTGTTTAAGGTCATATATTTCTGCACAATGGCTAATCATGACCACGACAGTTTTCAGGTGGAGGAAGCCGGAGAGAGCCACCGAGCAATGGCAAGCAACTGTCAAAATTCTACATAGGGTTAGCAATGGTTGAAGACAGGTGCTCCATCGACGTGCAGTACGCCTTAGTGCACAGCATCACCATGCCCCCACATGGGCAATGGGGGTGAAGTGTCTTGCCCAAGGACACAACCAACAGACACTCATGAATAAATTGATACACATATTTCTGTCCGCCATTTTGTTTTTTTCAAAAAGTGTCTTGTGGAATGAATTATTTAACAAAAATTATTAATATATTATATTAAATGAACATACACTATTTATTATGGGCACAATTTAATAGTAAATATAGGTTAAGAGTGTGGTAAGTTATGGGAGGTTGTTTTTTTTTTCGAGACGTGCCTTGCAGAATAAATTATTTAACGATAATTATTAATATATTATATTAAATGAACATATGCTATTTATTAGGGGGACAATTTCATAGTAAAAATGGGTTAAGAGTGTGGTAAGTTATGAGAGGAGACTAATCGGGGTAATTTGATCGATCAAAATTGTGGGGAAGGCATATCCGGGGGTCTGACATGTCCATTACATTTAGAGAACTGGACTGGGGTTCGAGATAATTTAGCTTTTGTGAGGGGTGGGGGAGGGAATGAGACGTTTCCAAAAGTTTTTTAGTATTGGGTGATTTGGAGGAGGGGAGTTCATGAAAGTTTTAGGTACTGTGAGGGGATACAGGGGTGTGACGGTGAGGGTGTGGGATAATGGAGGTGTCTGATTGGTTGAAAAAGTGTGTGTTTGTGACAAAGTAACTCTTTTTAAGATTAAGGTGGCCCTGAAAAGGGCTGGGTTTTTTTTGCTTTCCATAGAAAGCTATTTTTTTCCTCCCATCTACGCCTCGGTGAAGAACTCCTTTTCCCAATCTTCGTCAGTTGTTACTGGTGGCCCTAAAAGTGCTTCCTCCTGCATGCGTACGGGAAGATCGAACCAGTGTTTGGGTCGATTTTTGTACTGGATCTCCCCGAAAGGACGTCTGGCAGCCTCAACAAAAGGATAGTCTTTTAGTCTCTTTTCTTGTTCCTTCATGGGGAGCGTCGTTGACCACCACTTTTTTAATGCTAATGCAAATTCTTTGTTGGCTCACTGCTTCTTGGTTCGCTCATAGCTGTTCATGGAAGTATAGTCGATGCTTGTCATTTTGGCTTTTCTGACACAGTTTCTAATGAGAGTGATGTTAGAATCGTCGGACTTTATAGGGGGAAAAAACACGCCCGCTTTTCAATAACCGAAATGTTATTTGTTCAAGTGGTCATCAGATTAAAAAAATACTTTATTGTGTGAGGCGTAAAATCAGAATACCTTGGTCTATGAGTGACTGTTGTTGTTTTACAATTGACTGATTGATTTTTTTGAGAACCAGTTAAAACGTAGAAAGTGGACCGTTAAAAAATCACTGAAATTTGAAAATTTGAATCTCAGAGTCTGGATGAAGGTTGCGTTTTGACTGCTAATTTAATGAGGTTTTTATTATGCCCAGAACTTTTGAACAATAGATTTAATTGCTTCAACATCTGTCACTCTCGTATAGTAGTTCGCGTTTGAAAAAAAATTGATTTAATTACACCCAGACACAATGCAGTGTTTACCTTAGCACGTGTCCAGGTCAGGGTCAGTCGATAGCATTCATATATATGTCCAGTACGTCAATATTATTTTTAAATATATTATTTTTAAATATATTATTTTTTATCTAATAATATCTATCCCAAATTATGACTTAAAAAAAAATATGTACTAATCGACATTATTAATTCATTTATTAATATACTAATTATTATAATCAACCCTAATTACACTCATTACTTACATTAATTATGCAACAGGCATTAATTAAAATTAATTAAGCAACAGTTATTAAAGTGATTGAAAAAAATATTCATTATGTGACGTTAATTACCTTACGTAACTTTTTAATTTAGATGACGTCATCTGGCCCCGGACTCCGGCCCTGGACTCTGGCCCCGGACTCTGGAAGAACAGGCCTATTTTCGACATTGTATACTACTTATATGGAACATACCATCAGCGTCCAATTGGTTAAGTTCGACCTTACTGACCCGATTTAACAAATCTTTTTTTTTATTTTGCCTAGATTCTACAGGTTCATTCCATGTAAATACTGTGCGATATCATGATATGATTTTTAGATGCTGAAATAGTACCTTTGAAGTTCATGCTGTTGCAAATGAAATTAAACTAACCCGTAAGGCGAAATGCAGGTTATGGATCAAGACTCATTTGTGATGCTGACTGAGCCCACATAATTAAAAATAGATTGTTAATATTTGTGGTGTGGGCAGATTTCATAAATCAGTTTTACGTTGTTCACTTTTGAAGTTTTACCAAACATGACCAGCAGACGAAACGGGCCACCCCCCCACTCCTCAAAACAGTCCAACTACAAATTGTCAGTTTGAGCCTCAGAAAGATAGCTTATGACCTCTCGTGTGAGCTATTTGCTTCGTTTGAGTGGCTGTTTCTTGTGCTCTGTTTTATTGGACCAAATTGAAAAAAGAATGTGAAAAGCGCCATCTGAACTTGGATGAGGTGCGAAAACGCCAATTCTGCAGTTTGTTGATTGTTGCTGACGAGACATTTTCATTGGAGTGACAAGGGATTGGTTCAGGATTACCATTCTTGATTTGCATTGAGACAACGCACACAGACAAACTTGAAAAGGCCGATATAACGCATTCGCCGATCAGTCGTCGGGATTGGTTCAGGATGACCATTCTTGATTTGCATTGAGACAACGCACACAGACAAACTTGAAAAGGCCGGTATTACGCATTCACCGATCAGCCGTCCAGTATTTAACCCTTTACCTAACATCAAAACAGGACTACACTTGCAAACAAAATTCTTGAATAACTGATTTTTTCATTTTTTGTCTCAGAAATATAGGTTATGACACTTCATTGGAACGAGCTCGATGTTTTTGAGACAAAAAAAATGAAAATATAATGAAAATTAATTGGCGATTTTTGAGAATAGCACTGGTCGGTTTTGACCTTTACGTTGGGTAAAGGGTTAAATTCAAAATCAAACGCGGTAACCTATAACACATTTTGAAACCGTTTTTACCCATTAGTACTTAAAGGGGGTGGGGGGGGGGGTGAACAGAAACAATACGAACAAATTACCAAATAGCACACTGGGAAATGGGTTAATATTTCTAAGTTGTGATGTATTGTCAGTTCATCTACATTTTATACCATAAATAACGTATGTCGAGAGCTCTAGTTTTGTTTTTAACAATTTAAGTACTTAATAAATTCACTTTTGAAGAACAGTTTTTCGAGGCACTTCTTCTCATCGCGGTGAGGTCCGACCTCGACAAAACCAATATCAACAACTCTGACATTGTCCGGTACGTATGAGCTGAGGGATGAAAATGTGATATAGTTTTAAAAATATTTTAATGGAGCTCGCGTAAACAAAATCCGCCATGCTGGTATGGCGAACAGTTTTTGTCTAAAAAGTATGATGGGTCATTTCAGTTAATATTGTTTTTATGACATTATTGACTTTGTCCAAGTATCATTGTGTTGAAAAAGGCTCACTGCAAGAAACACTTCTATACGACCCCAAGAGTGTGGACGGAGTGAAATTCAACTGGCAGGTTGCATGGCTTAGGAAGGAGAAATATTTTTAGCTCATCGGAATAAAACATGATGAATTATAGCTGTCACTTCTTTTTAATTTGAGCATAACTGTAACAGTTGCACCATTTCTAATCAAGAGGCCTTTCTCGGGAAATCTTGGCCAAACACACTCTCGACAATACCACTCACAGGTATTGCCTGCCATACTTTTTGAAAATGAAAATATCTTCCATCCCAACATGCATCAAAAAGATGGCTTTTTTGGGAGGAGGTGGTTTATATCCACTTCATCAACATGTTTATCAACCTTTCGCTCTTTATGACGCAATATCTCCAAATTTCCGGCTCTTCACATTCATGTACCATAAAAGGCCGAAACTGTTGACATTGGTTTTCTAGGGGTTGTACATTTGTACCTCACGACAAGGGGCACAAGTGCCTAGAAAATCTGTTCGTTAATAGTGAGTTTATTAAATACTTATATTATATATATTTAATATATATTTTGGAGACCTCAGCATATCTTATTTATGGTATAGAAAACACGCGCACCAAGAAAGCATCATAAACTATGAATACAAAGATTTTAACCACAACGATTTTCGCCGAATGGTTTCTGTTTACATTCACCTTAATAAAACCTTCCGCATCGAGAACATTAACATAAAAAACTACAGAAAAAGCGTGATCGCACAAAACCCAGCACAAAACAATGCTCAAGTATGGCCCAAACAACAAAATGACATGACCTGCGTGCAGAATTCTAACATCAATCGGCTTTGGTAAGTTGGAATGGTTGTACATAATTTGGCATGCTTCATTGATTTTGAAATATCGCCCTTCTGCAGTTGCTGTTGGGAAGGCTTGACTGTTGCTTACTCATGAGATTTAAGAACATTAATAACTAATCTGCTTACCAACACTAATTTTATAAGCAATGTATTATCGGCCTGAACAATATCGCAATTATAAGACGTTGTGGTCTCATTGCGATAATTTGTGTGATTTTGTTCACACTCTTGGGGTCATATCGGCGTGTTTCTAGGAGTTTATCTAAAAAGGTATGAGACGTTCTGGTCTCATTTCTGTAATTCGTGTGATTTTTTCCACCAGATGGCTTCGTGTTATTTCTGTCAACAGATTGTCAATATACACGTAGATTTAACAACGGCCATGAATAGCCATTGTGCATAAGTATGTGACCTTAAACACCAATAAATAAATAAATGAATATAGATTTTACAGTCTTTTGGTGCCAATAGAGATCAAAATCGAAATCGACGTTGATCAACCTTACGCGCAATGCGGTTGTGCGAGGAAGAAATTTAAATTGACGATGGCACTAAATTTCGTTATATTTGGTGAACAGTAAAAGAACTTTCTGAAAATTCTCCTTGCCTTTGCTCTTCTTTTTCGACTAGCAGACTTCACTAAGCTTTGTTTACGTCACAAAAAAGTCGGCTACAGACAAATACAATTGTGGGGTCTGCAATATATGGTGAGGTGAATATATTTTTGTTTTCAAATATAATTTTCCAGTGTTACGTTTTGCTCATCGATAAAAACCAAATAATAGTAGTTCGAATCGGTGGCGTATTAATCCCTTGCAGAAACTTGCGTAACATTCTACAGTTTCTAAATTCGCCATTGCTAATGAGGACTGTATCTCGCAATTATTACATTGTCAGCTGAATAATTTCCTATGAATGTATCGTGTGTTATACATTACATCGCCTCAGATTCGAAAACAGCAATGAAATGTTTGCTGATTTCAGATCTTAGGGAAACAAATTGGCCCAACAATCACGTGATCAAAACAAGCATGTCGTCCCAACACAATCTTTATTTCGTTCATTTTCCTCTGAGAGTTTTCAACACGTCGGTGATGAAATGATGAATATGCTTTCTCCTAGTATGGAGAGTGGAGTCTTTAGTTTACAAATCAGATATTAGAATTACCTATCTATTCCTTGTTATTCTTCAAGTTGTCGGTTACTTATGCGGCTGGCAATTTCTTTGTCATCGAAAGCCAAAAAATAAATAACTTTTTTTAAAAGGTGGATATGAATTCAGGTTTTGTGTACGTTTGTCATTATTTTGTTATATAATATTCGCTATTCATCCCCGTTTTAATTCTTATTTAGGGCATTGATGAAATTTTCAAAAAATGCCCAAAGTAATGTTGGACGACCCAAGGGTCGACCACCAAAACCTTGGGAAAATGTTTGAATTTCATCAGTGCCCAAAATACTGATAAAAGAAGTAACTAAAGGCATATTATATATCAAAATAATGACTAGAGTACAAGGAAAGGGAATATTTTTTTCGGGAAAAAAGTTATTTTTTTGGAGTTTGACGACAGACAAGCTTCCAAAGGCACAAGTAACGAATTACAAAAATCACGTCCATGATGTGTTTACAAACGCCCCAAGAAAATGTACGGAAAAGAAATAACTTCCATTTGAAAATAATGAGGAAATCTGTCACATGACGGTTTTTAACCATATAAGACAAATTGTGAACATGTGCAAAATATTGTTTTCAGTGATTCAAGATCTGCAGAAACGGCCACACTCTACTCAAATCTGCAAGGCGGTAGAATTGAAAACGCTCAATACATTCACGGGGGAAAGCTGCATTGGCAATGCCATTAATGCGATTTAAAGTCGAAATTGCATGACAGCTTTTCAATTTCCTTATGCATGGATGTCATTTTTAGAAATGGATCCTTAAGCCTCTGTTTCGTAATATTATAATTTGGTTGTTGTAGATACGTAAAATATTAAACTGCATAAATATATCCACACATTAATGGTAATCATCATAATTGTGTTTGTATGAAAATATCATTTTTCTGAAGCCTGAACAATATTTATCATCACTTTCTGCTTCCATTTCCATGTCTGCTACCGAAATGATTTCAAAATAAGAGAACAGCAATGCTTTTAGCTGTCCATTTTAGTGAAATTTGGGAACATCGTAATGTTAACTTTCTTTGTGACGCAATTATATTCAGTGTCACATTGATCTACATCGATTTTATCGCTTAAGCCTTGTAATACGAAATCAGTACCACCGAAATCGCGTGTCAACATTGTATACACAATATCAACATTCACTCGCGCTTAAAACCGTTAAATTGCCGGAATGAGGCCGGAACGCTCATGAAATTACAGAAAAATGAAATCATTAACCGAAATAATTTTGTTCACGTCTTTCATTAACAGTCTATCAAATTGGATTCAATCAACAAATAAGCTATTATTCTTCAACCCTTTAGCCAACGTAACGGCCAAAACGCTATTCACAAAAATTAGTATCCAGTTTTCAGTATTTTTTATTTTTTGAATCAAAAACATAGCCTATGACTCCTCATTGGAACGAGCTCGTTGAGATTGTTCCAATCAGGGGTCATAAGCTATGTTTTGACGCAAAAACAATTAGTTATTCCTGAATTTTATTTGCAGTGTCGTCTGCTTTTCGTGTTTGGTAAAGGGTTGAAATCGTATTTGTATTACAGTCCTCCTTCCCAGAAACGTATAACAGGAGGACAATAGTTTCAAAACAAATTATGTGAAGTAAAGCAGAGAACTAACAACCACATAGTCTAAACCAAATCAGTTGGTCGATAAAAGTTTTTTAATGTTTGACTGTTTAATTTAATCTTATTTGTTTTACAAGGATTGGCGAATAAGTTATGCAACTTATATTAACGTCTCTCCTTGGCCCAATGGCGTAGGTGTGTGAGATGACCTGTTAATATTAATTGATGGTTGTTCCAATCTTTGTTGCCATACTTCACTTTATTGTGGCTCGTAAATGACAGTTGTCATTACTAAACGCCAGAAAAGACCCACATGTTACCAAATAAATAAATTAGGATAGTTTTTCGTCCCGTTTATCACAGAAATAAGTTTTGTGAATTTGCCAAGAATATGAAACATCTTCAACAGAATTATGAGGTATAATTACAACAAAATGTTCAAATTGCGCATTCTTCATTTTCCATTCTTGATGTCACTTGTGCCTCCTGACCTGTTGCTCGGAACTGTATGGAGTTGGCCTCTTGTTGAAGCTTCTTCATCAAAGCAAACACGAAACAAAATGGCAGCATTTGGGAACTGCAAATATTATGGATTGGATTTAGTGATACTGCTCATTCTTCTCATGAATGGCAAATATATTCTCAGACTCTGTACTAGAAGGATTGCAAAGTACAACCATTCAGTTACTTTTAGGTAGTTTATTGTCAAAACTTTGGCCTCTTACTTATGCCATAGCACACTTTCTGACAGTGCTGTCAATCACACAACAGCAGTTCCATAGCAAATTTTAGTTTCCACATATTCTATGTTTCTTTCCAAACATTTTGGTATATACTTTACTGGTGTTATTTCTTTCTAGCCATTTTTGAACATTGGAGAAAATTTTCTGAAATTTGACCAGAGTTAGGTTGGACATCCCATTAATTTTACCAGCTGAATGTTAAAACATTCTTGCCCTTTATTGCGATACGATATGTTTGCATTCCAAAATCCAACATAGATCCAATTAACATAAAACGTAAGATTTTCAAGATTAAAACCACTGTTTATTACTTTTTGATCCGCAGGGCACAACGAAATAACATAACGGTTTGTTTGCTACAAATATTTATAATACTCTCGGTCAGATATACATACAAGTTATTTAATGTGCTATATAAGTAAGACAAAACAATTTACTATGAAATTTTCAAGTCTGAAATTCCATCTTTTTGAAAAAAAATAGATACCAATTATACATCAAATGAAGGCTGTGGTGTATATAACACGAAAATTATGTGCGTTCAACTCACTTAGGCAATGGCAGGCACGAGCGTTTCCAGTAGATCTGCTACTGTATTGGTACCAGAACTTGTAATAAGATAATATTTCACGATAACAACACGTGGCCAAATATGCTTCCTATAGCCAAGAACAAAGCTAGGAATGCAAAATACTTCAAAAACGTAGCGATGGGGCTGCGTGGGGGAAATGGTTTGGTAAAGGATTTATGACTGGAAGTGCGGTCTTGCCATTGTTACTTATGATGACTTGTGTCATGAAATCGGGCGCAATCGCATCGCGATGAAGCATCTTATTTTTTTTATTAGGGTTTAACGACACATTAGCAGCCAGGGTCATATCATGTCGGTGACAGTTTTACGGGTGGAGGAAGCCGGACCCGAAGAGAACCACCGAGCAACGACGAGCAGCTGTCAGCTCTCCAACATCGTAACTCTGAACTCTGCACCGCGGCACAGGCATGATTAGATTGGTTGAAGACATGGCACCATCGACGGCAGTACGCCTTAGTGCACAGCGTCATCGTGCCCTCGTGTAGGCAATCGGGGTTAAGTGCCTTGCCCAAGGACACAACGCGGGAATGCGAATCAGTCGCTGAAATGGTCACCCATCCAACTACTAATCGCGCTCGACGTTGCTTAACTTCGGTGATCTGATGAGAACCGGTTACCGGGACGCCACCGCGCCCCCATGAAGCATCTTAAATGTAAACGTTTCGTCATAACGTTTCTGAAGTATGCTATTCAAAAAATGTAGGTTGTATCCAAACTGATGTTGATATTTTCGGAAAATGGTATTGGATACGTCAATATGTTACCAAGTTTAGTGTGGATCATGAATGTCACCGGCCCACGAAAACTTCGTGCAGGTTTTTCGCACGAGCGCCGCGTTAATATCTGTCGGGTACGTTTTGAAACTTTCATTTGTACTGGACGGGCTTTTTCGGAGGTCTCATCGTTCTTTTCTTGGTATAAGCTCGTTCAACAATAGTTTCTGGTCAAAACGTAACTTTTGAGGTTTGTGAAGACTGACACGTGACAAACGTTTACATGCCGTTCGCATGCTGGAAGCTGGCAACAGACAGACTGCAGTGGCTCAAATTCTCAACGTTACTCAATCGGTGATTCGCAGGTTGTGGTCACGCTACCGTCAGACAGGCAATGTTGATGACAGACGTCGGTCTGGTCGTCCAAGGGCGACAACTGCTAACCAGGATCGTTTCATCCGAACCACAGCATTACGTAACTGCCATCAAAGTGCCTCAGAAATTTGACAGCAGCTGTGCCGAGCGACAGATGTGCGAGTCAGTGGTCAAACTATTCGAAATCGCCTACACAGCTGGAATTTGTACTCTCGACGACCTCGAATAATTCCACGTTTGACTGAACGTCACATCGCAGCAAGGCGTAATTGGTGTGGAGTACGACAGCGCTGGGACAATCGTCGATGAAGCAACGTATTGTTTTCCGATGAATTGAGGTTCACTCTCGACTTCCACGACAGGTGAAACAGAGTGTGGCGACGGCGGAACGAACGATACCATGGCGCAACCGTTATGCAGCACGATCGTTTGGTGGTGGGTCGGTTATGGTGTGGCGAAGCATACCCATGACAAGCAGAACAGCGTTACATGTCATTCAGAGTTCCTCCAGGAACAGAACTTCACTACACCGACTTGGCCAGCACTAAGTCCAGACCTTTCATCAATCGTGCACGTCTGGGATATGCTTGGCAGGCGCCTACGACAACGCCAACAGCCCCCTACCAATGTCCAGGAACTTGCCGCTGCACTGCAGGAAGAATGAAATAACATCAGTCCAGCTGATATTGGACGTTTGGTGATGAGTATGCTACGTCGAATCTGCGCTTATCTCGCGAACCGAAAAGGTTTCACAAGGTATTGAGGTCTTGGACTGAATGTGATAAATTCTCTGACTGACCGACCATGTCTTCTACGACTCAGTGCGTGGAATGTGTGCTTGTCAGACACCCAACTATGGATGAAATCATTCACCAGATGTCACAGTGCAATGCCTCAGCTGTCTTTTTGAAAATATAAATATATATCTTCAGAAATCTCACTTTAATCAATTATCCCTTACTTTTTTGAATAGTATATATAACTGCTTGCAATTTTCGCTATCGCCTGTATAAACCATGACATTGTCATAGGCAAGGAAACTTTTTGGCAATGGTCAGGCGTTAAGGTGCTATATCAGTAGGGGAAATTTGTTTACTTTGAAATTCCCACTTCTGATATTCCATAAATTCAAATACAATTTATACATCAAAATGAAGGGTGTGATGAAAAGAACACGAAAAATATATGCAATCACCTCAGATTGGATAGCAGGCATCAATGGTTCCTGCAAGTCTGCTGTCGTATTCGTACCAGAACTGATAATAAAATAATATTTCCGGAGAACAACTCGTTACCAATATGCGGGTGCTCAATATTCTCACGGACGCAATAATATGCTACTCAAAGTTTCCTAAGCACCACATATTTGACACATCATTGTGAAAGTTTCTTGTGACACATTTGCGAACTTTTTGGTGGATGTGATTGAGGAATGTATTGAGATGGTCCCCGGTGTTCACATTAGCTCTCTTGACAGGCAGACGTTTCGTGACAGTCATGGAAAGCATGTACCCCTTGATTCCCATGATGTTTTCGTGTTCTGTCTACATGTACATGACATGTGTATGGTATTCAATCTTCATTTCAACACAAACCCTTGTGATTTACTTATTGAATATGACGAATGCGAATGTAAGAAGACATTTGTCTGAAACAGAAATGTGGTGGGCTGTAGGGATGATGGAACAAGGGACTACCCATCATCAGGTTGGTGGAGCCCTTGGTGTGCACAATACGGTGATCACCAGAGCCTGGGCAAGATTTCAGCAGTATGGCACACCAGTCAGACGACATGGTGGTGGAAGAGACAGGGCAACATCTGCAGCTGATGACTGGTTTTTGATCATTCAGGCCCGTAGGAACCGCTTTGACGCAGCAACCCAGCTTCGCAGTGACCTTCAGAATGAATCCGGGGTAAATGTTTCGACGCAGACTATCCGGGTTAGGTTGCACGAAGGTGGTCTCCGATCGAGAAGACCATGTATTCGCATTCAGCTGTCCCAGAACCACCGCCAGGCACGATATGAATGAACCATGGATCACGGTGGATGGACCAGAGAAGATTGTCGACCAGTCCTTTTTACAGATGAGTCAAGGTACTGCCTAAACAACACAGATAGGCGTTCTATGGTATGGAGAAGACCAGTAGAGCGATTCCATGCAGCCAACATTGCTGAGCATGACCGCTATGGTGGAGGGTCGATAATGGTCTGTGGCGGCATCAGCTGGGATGGACGTACAGGGCTCTGTGTCCCTGACCGTGGTACATTGACTGCACAACGGTATATTGATGAGATCCTGGATGCCCACGCCAAATTATATGTAGGTGCAGTGTGTGATAGATTCATTCTGATGGACGATAATGCCCGTCCTCGTGTTGCCCATGCTGTCTGGGAGTACCGACAGAGGGAGAGGATTGAGCGTGTGGACAGGCCAGCAAGATCCCCTGATCTCAATCCAATCGAACATGTCTGGAATGAGTTGCAACTTGCAATTTCAGTCCATCCAGTCCAACCAAGAAGTGCTCCGGAGCTTGGTGTCATGCTGTTCCAAGAATGGAACAACATCCCACAAAGGACCATCTGGAACCTGGTTGGGAGCATGAGAAGGCATTGTCAAGCTGTAAATAACAATAATGAGTCTCATACTCGATATTGAACCCATATCAGTTCACTCCGTCAACTTTTTGGCAAATTTGAAAAATTTCCTCTTTTACCAACAATATCCATTTTCCATGGTTATCGTATTCAAAAGCTAAAAAATAATGTCAAACACAAATAAAATCTTAATTTCGGTTCTTAAATCATTAAAGATATAATTAAATAAAAAATATATACACTTTTCATAACAATATTACAACTTAACGTAAAACAGGTAGTTGGATATACTTGGTGCTTAGAAAACTTTGAGTAGTATTAGTATCAAACACTAATGATATTAATAATCATCAAAAATTTACTTAATGAACCACCGGGTACAGCCCGAAGCTTCACTAATTTAAAATTTTGCTGCTGATGATTTTTATTACCTGATAGACGCATGCGTGGACATCACTGCACACGCGCGGATTACTACCAATTCACGGCAAATGAACAGTAGATCACTGGATTTTCAATCGAAGAGGTGACGGCTGGATCCTGCCAGCGGTAACTGCGTTGTGTCCTTGGGCAAGACAGTTAGTCTCGGTTGTCCATGTTGGGGCAGCTAGTGCTTTGTACGGAGGCGTACGACACGCCGTTGGTGCATTTGCCTTCAACTGCTGCTAACTCTGCTTGTATGGAGTTACTAATTTTTGTGAGTCTGATAGTTTCTCGCCGCTGCTCGTTGGTTCCCATCGATACTCCGGCTTCCTCCGCCCATACAACTGTCCGACGCGAAGTGACCCTGATTGTTAAAAGTGTCGTAAAACCTCAATATGGAAACAAACAAAAGAATTAGAATCATCATTCTCAAAGGCAAAATTATCTTGTTCAAACACTTATGTCTCTTATTCCAGTTTATTGAAGAGTACCTTTCGGTATTTTCCAATGTACTGGAAGAAATGAAATCCATATACAAATGTATGTAGAGGATTTCTAGTGTTTTTGAATGGATACCAAAAATTATCTCACGAGTGACCGATACAAATGTCTATTTTTCACGAGCGCTTGCGTGAGCGAAAATACCCATTTATTTGTCTCTGTCACAAGTGAGATAATTTTCGGTATCCACTCAAAAACTCTAACTTTTCTTTTTATTATACGCTGTTTATAAGAGTCTGATAATTCCACTCGTTTCAACCTTGAATTGATGCTTGAAAGTAAACAGCGCATTGAATCATTGATACGCGGAAGTGATTTGATTGATAATCGGAACAGACAGCGTCTCGCAATCTGATTCAGATTGGGGGTTTCTTGTCCAAACATGGCCTGAAAGTCCATAATTTAAGTTTTCGGTTTGGTACGTCCTTTCAAAGGACGTACCAAACCAAAAACTTAAATTACGGACTTTCAAGCCATGTTTGGACAAGTGGGTTTCATGCATCAATTCAAGGCGAATACGTATTGAATTATTGCTGGAAATGATCGGTATCATTTGTTTTTTAAACTTCCAGTTTACACTGTTGTGCAGAAAAAACTGATATATGATGTGGGCTGGATTAATATTTTGGAAAAGGTGCATAATTATAACAGAACACACTTCTGTGAATTTTAATTTTCCGCGGCACGTAGTGTAGCGGAAAATATTTGTCTTGTCGGCTCCTGTCTATCGCCAACGCAGGGTTAACGATAGGCCGTCGAATGTTTGATTTTTCATGCTGACGCATGGAAAGCAAGAGAAGGTCACTGCGTGCAGTTAATTCGGGTTTGCAATTGTTGATGTGAATCATTCTGGCCGTCGCTTCGCTTGACACAGGTCGCAACGTGTTATATATATATTTTTTTTATCCATTCGTAAATGCATTGTTAATCTTACATTTAAAAAAAAATCTGTTAATGTCTAATTTAATGATGAGGTTCGACATCGTTCCCTGAGACAACGAGATTGCATTGGCGAACCGAACACAGGGTTCCAGAGTGAATTTTTCAAAACATTTTATCTCTGGTTTTACTTGGACCGCTGAGTTGTCTGTGATGGGGGTATCTTCATTCTGTATAATGATCGTTGATGGTTCGAATAAACCGCCGATGCCAGAGTGTCCATTGCTCTGTGTTGCGAAGGGCCATTAGCAAAATTGAATTTGTGTTTGTGTTTATTGAGCAGGTTAAGACTTTATATTATTTGCGAAGTGGAATTAACTCTTTGAACTCTAGTGGTATCTTCCATGCCAGTTCAATGGCAGCAATTAGAAGAGTCCATATTCATTATTTGTCATAGACCAATCAATATTTTCAAAGTGCAACCTCGGGGCTGCACTTGAAAATATTGATTGGTCTACCCCACACATTTGCTGAACAGCTATCGTATTGAATGACGTTATGACGTATCATGTTCCTGGCGGGAAAAGCGGTCGCTCGGGTTAAAGTGTTAAGTCTTTATAGAAAAGTTTATTCTTTATGGATTTGGCTTGTTACAATTTAAGGGAGAGTGCCTATTGGTACTCTCCCATAAATTCTAACAAGGCAAGAGGAAGTGAACAAACTGTTTCGATCAAAAATAATTTAGCACTCTACCAGTTATCAAACAGAAAAAAATTTAAAAAAATAAAAGCCCGTCTCCTCATAGATTTGAAAAAATAAATTGCTCTAGAACCAAATGTATTTTTTATTTGGCCTCACTGTTGCCTATGTATTGTTCCAACTATTACTTCCCTCACACTGTTGATGTGTTTGTGTTTCTCATTTCTCATCACAGCTTTTAATACTTTCATGCAGTATTGAAAATACACACAAATACTCCATAAACAACATTTGATAAAGCAATATGATTCTTACGTGGGTTGTTGATCTGCACGAACATTTTAAAGATTTTATTATGGCACATGTGCAGCTTCTGCAAGAAAGCCAGTGGTGTCACGTCGTGTATCGCGTTCTCGGAACGAAAATCAAGTGTAAATTTGATTTTTTTTTCCACCGTGCAAACTGCGATGAAGTAGAAATAGTTTTGTGAACCACAACAATTCGCAATGCAACGAAACTTTTCAAACATGTGAAAGTGAAAGTAAGTTGTAATTTGATCCTCACTTCAACAAATGTGTTCAATTTTTATTGGATAGGAAACATCCTCAAAAAGGGCGTCAAATTGACAACAACGCTACAAAAATGTGATCGTCAGTTATAATTACGCAGTAGAGGATTATATACAGGGCGTCGACAAGATGACCAATTGGGGTGGAAACCTCATTTTGTCTCGGCTGTGGTGGTTGAAGTCTGGACTGGTAGAATATCCCATCTACATCAACAAGGTATATAGAGCGAAGGCATGCCTTGATGATGTAGCTGGAATATTTTGTCATTCGAGATTGCAGTTAAAAAAACTTTCTTGGAAGTTGACTTGGGTGATTTATTTATTTATTTGGACTTAATGACACTTTTCGACAGAAGGGTCACCTCGTGTCGGACAGTTTTACGGGTGGAGGAAGCCGGAGTACCCGGAGAAAACCACCGAGCAATGGCGAGCAACTGTCAGGCTCCGCAATGTACTAACTCCACACAAGCAGGGTTAGCATTAGTTGAAGTCAGGTGCACCATCGACGTGCATTATGCCTTAGCACACAGTTTTACGGTGTCCCCACGTGGCCAATCGGGATTAAGTGTCCTGCCCAAGGCCTTTAGCCCGCGGTTAACACCACTTCACCCCGAGTGGTGAACATTTGGTACACCAAACTACTATTGGTATATTTTATGTATACCATGATCGTCAGATCAGTAAGAGTCGCTATTATTTTTTCTCGATTCAACTGAGCAGCAGACGTACATTCGGTCGAATATCTTTTTGTTTACATATGAGCATCGGTGGCGGTACTTCCGCTGTCAATTTTTATCGCCGAAACGAAATGGAAAAAGAAAAGGGGCCTTTTTTCATTTTAATAACATAATAACATACTATTTCGAGTTATGGATGCTTTATTAACATGAGGCAGTGCATGTTTGTTAATTTTTGGTGTCTTATGGAGTAAACTCATTTAAAAACAATGCCTCCAATAACTTATGATAGAACAGGTCTATTTGTACATAGCTACATTACCACTTGTCCTTTTGTCAGCGTGGTTGATTATTTTCGTGGAAGTCGGAATTTGTTCGAAAGGATTGCTTTATTATGAATTGTTGGAGAACGCCTATGGGTTGTCTCCGACAATTTATGATGGAGCAAATCTATTTGTACATAAGCACATTGTCATCTGTCCTTTGCACAGCGTGGTAGATTATTCTTTGGAAGTCTGAATTTTGTTCAAAAGAATTGTTTTGTTATGAATTGTTGGAGAGTGCCTATGGGTACTCTCCAACAATTTATAACCGAGCAGATTTATTTGCACATAAGTACGTTGTCATACGTGTTCAAGAGAATTATTTTGTTATGAATTGTTGGAGAGTGCCTATGGGTACTCTCTAACAATTTATAACCGAGCAATTTTATTTGCACATAAGTACATTGTCATACCTTTCTTAGCGTGGTTGATTATTTCTTGGTAGACTGAAATTGTTCGAAAGGATTGCTTTATTATGAATTGTTGGAGAACGCCTATGGGTTGTCTCTGACAATTTATGATGGAGCAGATCTATTTGCGCATAAGTACATTGTCATTTGTCCTTTCCTCAGCGTGGTAGATTATTTTTTGAAAGTCTGAATTTGGTTCAAAAGAATTGTTTTGTTATAAATTGTTGGAGAGTGCCTATGGGTATTCTCCAACAAATTATAACCGTGCAGATTTATTGGCACGTAATTACATTGGCATCTGTCCTTTCCTCAGCGTGGTAGATTATTTTTTGGAAGTCAGAATTTTGTTCAAAGGGATTGTTTTGTTATGAATTGTTGGTGAGTGCCTATGGGTACTCTGCAACAATTTATAACCGAGCAGATTTATTTGCACAAAAGTACACTGTCATTCGTCCGTCATTCAGCGTGGCAGGTTATTTTTTGAAAGTTTCAATTTGTCCTTTTGAATTTGTCATTCATCGTGGCAGGTTTTTTTTTGAAAGTTTGAATTTGTCCTGAAGGACTGTTTCGTTATGAACTGATGGGGAGTGCTTGTGGGTTGTCTCCAATAACTTATGATGGAGCAGGTCTATTTGTACATAGCTGCATTGCCACTTGTTCTTTTCTCAGCGTGGTAGATTATTTCTTGGAAGTCTGAATTTGTTCGAATGGATTACGTTATTATGAATTGTTGGGGAACACCTATGGGTTGTCCCCAACAATTTATGATGGAGTAGATCCATTTGCATATAAGTACATTGTCATTTGTCCTTTCATCAGCGTGGTAAATTTGGGAACTCTGAATTTGAGAGAGTGCCCAATAAATTATGACAGAACGGGGTCTATTTGTACATAGCAACATCGCCACTCGTCCTTTTCTCAGCGTGGTAGACTATTTCTTGGAAGTCTGAATTTGTTCGAATGGATTGCTTCATTATGAATTGTTGGGGAACACCTATGGCTTGTCCCCAACAATTTATGATGGAGTAGATCCATTTGCATATAAGTACATTGTCATTCGTCCTTTCCTCAGCGTGGTAAATGTGGGAACTCGGAATTTGAGAGAGTGCCCAATAACTTATGATAGAACGGGTCTATTTGTACATAGCAACATTGCCACTCATCCTTTTCTCATCGTGGTAGATTATTTCTTGGAAGTCTGAATTTGTTCGAATGGATTGCCTAATTATGAATTGTTGGGGAACACCTATGGGTTGTCCCCAACAATTTATGATAGAGTGGATCTATTTGCATATAAGTACACTGTCATTTGTCCTTTCCTCAGCGTGGTAAATTTGGGAACTCTGAAATTGAGAGAGTGCCTATGGGTAGTCCTTGATGGTTTATGACAGAACAGATCTATTTGCACATAAGTACACTGTCACCTACGGACAGTCTTCTACAACAACTTAGGGTGGAGCAGATCTATTTGCACATAAGTATACTGTCATTTGTCCTCTACCCAGCGTGGTAGATTATACGTTGGAAGTTGGAATTTTATTCAAAGGGATTGTTTTGTTATGACTTGTTGGAGAGTGGCAAAGGGTAGTCTCCAATAACTTATGATGGAAGGGATCTATTTGAACACAACTACACTGTCATTTGTCCTTTTCTGGGCGTGGCAGATTATTTCCAACGGTTCATAATGGAGCAGATCTATTTGTAGATAACTGCAAATAGATCTGCTCCATTATCTTGGAAGTGTGGTGGTTTATTTTTTCTCCACTAAGTTATGATAGAACAGGTCTATGTGTACATAGCTGCATTGCCAACACCTATAAGTTATGATTGAACAGGTCTATTTGTACATGGCTACATTGCCACTTGTCCTTTTCTCAGCGTGGTAGATTATTTGTTGGAAGTCTGAATTTACTCGAAAGGATTGCTTTATTATGAATTGTTGGAGAACGCCTATGGGTTGTCCCCGACAATTTATGATGGAGCAGATCTATATGCCTATAAGAACATTGTCACTTGTCCTTTCCTCAAAGCGGTATATTATTTTGTTGGAAGTCTGAATTTGGTTCAAAAGGATTTTTTTGTTATGAATTGTTGGAGAGTGCCTATGGGTACTCTCCATCAATTTATAACCGAGCAGATTTATTTGAACATAATTACACTGTCATTCGTCCGTCCTTCTGCGTGGCAGGTTATTATTTTTTTGAAAGTTTGAATTTGTTCTGAAGGACTGTCTTGTTATAAACTGATGGGGGTGCTTGTGGGTTGTCTCCACTAAGTTATGATAGAACAGGTCTATTTGTACATAGCTACATTGCCACTTGTCCTTTTCTCGGCGTGGGAGATTATTTCTTGGAAGTCTGAAATTGTTCGAGAAGGATTGCTTCATTATGAATTGTTGGGGAACGCCTATGGGTTGTCTCCAACAATTTATGATGGAGTAGATCCATTTGCATATAAGTACATAGTCATTTGTCCTTTCCTCAGCGTGGTAAATTTTGGAATTCGGAATTTGAGAGAGTGCCCATGGGTAGTCCTCGATGGTTTGTGACAGAACATATCTAATTTGTTTTGTACACAACTACATTGTCAATTGTCCTTTTTCAGCGTGGTGGTTTTTTCTTGCAAACCAGAATTGCAAACAACTTCTTTGTTATTTGCCTCTTTCTCAGAGGGAAAGATTATTCCTTTGATTTTGTGCATAGGGATTGTTCTGTTGGGAATTGTTGAGGAGTGCCTCTGGTTAGCCTCCAATAATTCTTGAGAGTAGTCCTATTTGCACAGAACTATATAGCTCTTTTTTAATTTTCAGGGTGGTAGATTATTTCTTGGAAGTTTGAACTTGTTTAAAGGGATTGTTTTGTTGTGAATTGCCGGAGAATGCCTATGGGGTGTCTCAGCCAATTTATTGAGTAAATCTATTTCCGCATAGTACATTGTCATTTGTCCTCTCCTCAGAGTGGCAAATTTTTAAATTATTTTTTTCTTGAACTCTGAATTCGCTTAAAATGACTGTCTTGTTCTGAATTGTTGGAGAGTGAATATGGATAGTTTCCGGCAATTTATGGTACAACAGATCTATTTGGACACAACTACACTGTCACCTAAGGATAGTCTCCAACGACCTATGATGGGGCAGATCTATTTTCACATAAGTACATTGTCATTATTTCTTGTAAGTCCGAATTTGTTTAAAAGGATTGTTCAGTTATGAATAGCTGGAGAATGCCCATGGGTTGTCTCCAGCAATTTATAATAGTGTAGATTCATTTGCATACAAGTACATGGTCATCTGTACATTCCTCAGAGTGGTAAATCCTGGGTTTTTTTCTTTAACTCTGAATTTGCTTACAATAAATTGTTTTGTTGGGGAATGCCTATGCGTAGTCCCCAATAATTTATGGTAGCATAGATATATTGGAACATACCTACACTATCGCCTACGGATAGTCTCTAATGACTTATGATTGAGCAGACCTATTTGCAGATAAGTACATTGTCATTTGTCCTTTCCTCTGTCCTTTCCTCAGAGTGGTAAATCCTGTTTTGTTCTTTTCTTCAACTCTGAATTTTCTTAAAATGACTGTTTTGTTGTGAATTGGTGGGGAATGTCTTTGGGTAGTCCTCGATAATTTATGGTAGCTCAGATATGTTGGCGCATAGCTACACTATCGCCTACGGATAGTCTCTAATGACTTATGATGGAGCAGATCTATTTGAAGATAAGTACATTGTCATTTGTCCTTTCCTCAGCGTGGTAGATTATTTTTTTTTTTTTGCAAGCTTGAATTCTGTGCAAAAAGATTGTTTTGTCATGAATTGTTGGAGAGTGCTTATGAGTAATCTTCAACAATTTATGAAAGAGCAAATCTACTTGCACATAATTACATCATCATTTGTCCTCTCCTCGGTCTCCAATAATTTGTAATAGAATAGAGTAGATCTACGTTGCCACTTGACTTCTCTGTGTTGTAAATCACTTTCAACTTTTATGTGTATATAGGTATATATGTGTTGTGCATATTTACACATATCAATAGTATTTCAATCGAAGCCGTCCAGCCTATTGTTCTTCTTAGTCGTGATTCCAAGTCTGGATCGGTGCCTACGAGTCCCATGTATTGTATATTACCTCATACGCTCTTACCGACATACCCTAGTCGAAGCCTGAGCGAAACTGGTTATACAGTCATGATGTATGATCTATTGCCCGCTCACAGGATTTCTTGACCGATGGGTATGGTCCCTACACACTTTATATTACTTTTTTCTTTCTCACTTATCTTTCTTCACATCTTTGTAATGTCTCTTGTCTCGCAACTGAAAATATACCCGGCTTGCAATGTACAGTTTATGAGTTCTAAAACACCCATACTCACATGGATTATACTTCTGTTCTTGCACATTCTAGAGATCTCTTCAATTGCAATTTCCCATGGCTAACAAACTCACTCTAAATGAGATCCAGAGACAAAATATGTATAACTTCCCAAAGTTTCTCAATGAACATACCGCGAGTGACCCTGAATATGAATCTGATTCACCCTTCAACATAACTGCCCACAATTGTAATTATTACACACCACAAGACTTCAAGGCGATCTCTACATTAAAGCATAAAACCTTCTCACTCTTTAATTTAAACTGTCGCAGTTTAAATGCACATTGGGAACCTCTAAAGGGTCTCCTGTGCAACCTACAAAGTGACTCCAATCAGTTTGACATAACAAGCCTGGCAGAAACTTTTACCGTTAATGAAAACATCTCATTCAAATTAGAGGGATACCACCCATTAGTTGCACGAACAAGACCTGGTAATGACGACGGGAGGGGCGGTGTAGGCTTATTCATAAAGGAAACATTACCGTTCAACACTCGCAGTGACCTATCACTTTTTATCCCGCATGTCCTCGAATCCGTTTTTATTGAACTCCAATTAAATAAAAAAAAATCTTGGTTGGTGGTATTTATCGGCCGAACACAGCGCCCAAAGCAGATATAGATTCCTTTTTGAATAACTTGTCCGATTTACTTGGTAAGATTAACAACGAACATAAATCAACTTACCTGATGGGTGACTTTAACCTTGATTTATTAAACTTCCATAACCACCCCAAAACTAACCAGTACGTAAATACTGTATTCAGTGCAGGATTTCTCCCGGTAATCACAAAACCGACGAGAGTAACAGACCATTCGGCCTCGCTAATAGATCACATTTTATGCAATACTACTGGAAAAGTATTACCCAGTTCCACATTGCCCCCCCCCCCCCCCCCCCCCCCCACACACACTATCCAACAAGGTCCTTCAAAACTATAAATGTTAATCACTTTAAAAGATTGCTTTCAGCCTCCGATTTTTCAAGCGTGGTAAATGAAACATCGCCCATTGTTGTATATTCGAATCTTCAGACCATCTATCAAAGAGCGTTTGAAGAAGCGTTCCCCCTAATAATCATTAACACTAGCAAGAAAAAAAATTAGAAGAGAACCCTGGATGACAACAGGACTTCTAAATTCATCATTCCAGAAACACAAACTGTACATGAAGAAACTTCGGTCTCCGACAGACGACAATGTCAGAACATGTAAAGTCATTTACTATAAAACAGCTTTAACACAGAATATATACGACATAAAAAAACATGGGAGATTATTAAGCGTGCTATTAACAACCCAAAACGTGTACTTTGTGCACCATTATCTTTCATTGACGGCGATAACCAGTTAATCAATAACAAATCAATCGCAAAGAAATTTAATTCATTCTTCTCCAACATCGGTAAAGTCACTAGTGAACTGATACCCCCCTCAACCAAACATTTTATGGACTTCTTGAAGGATAATAACACTAACAACGCCAACCTAACTACCAACAACAACAATATCCGTAGTGACAATAATTCTCACGGCGACAATAACAACAACAATAAAAATAATAATAACAATAATAATAATAATAATAATAATAATAATAATTCGTCGTCGTCCTTTTTCGCTTATCCAACAGATCTACAGGAAGTTATCATGACAGTAAAGAATTTCCGTACTAAAACAAGTAAAGACTTCACCAATATATCCACAAAGTTACTTAAAGAAACTATATCAGAGATAGCTGGACCTCTAACACACATAATAAATCTTACATTTTCATCTGGTGTTATACCCGACGGACTGAAAATAGCGAAGGTGATTCCTATTCACAAAGGAGGAGATTCCAGTATTTTTAACAACTATAGGCCAATTAGCATACTTCCAGCATTCTCAAAAGTTATGGAAAAGATAATGTATAATCGCCTGTTAAATTTTTTATCGACATATGACAGTTTATATCAGTTTCAGTTTGGATTCAGAAAAAAAACATTCTACAATACATGCTATATTTCAACTCATCCACAACGTTGCCCTGAACAATGACAAGCCCACAAAGGACCGGACTTTATCAGTTTTCCTTGACTTTTCCAAAGCTTTTGATACTATAAATCATTCTATACTCTTCTCTTACATAAACTCGAATACTATGGAATAAGGGGGATACCTAATTCATGGTTTAGAAGTTATTTGTCACTTCGAAAACAGTATGTACAGTATAAAGAGTGTTCATCGACTTTTAAAAATATAACACGTGGAGTTCCCCAGGGCTCAATCCTGGGGCCACTTCTCTTTCTGATATATGTCAATGACATCAGTAAATCAACGCTTCTAAACCTTTTGTCTTTTGCCGACGACACTACGATATCAACGCCAACAACAACCTAGACATATTGTCAGAAACAACAAATAAGGAACTTGACAAAATTGCAGACTGGTGCTCCGCGGATAAACTGTCACTCAATGCCACCAAAACAAGATGCATGCTACTACATCCCCCACATGACACATGGGCACATGGGACTTAGTTGTCACTCCCATAGCTATAAGCAATAAACATGTAATACAAGTATACAAGTAAGGAACAAAAACGAAGTCCAAACAGTAAAATTCCTCGGTGTTGATTTAGACGAAAACTTAAATTTCAAGCTTCACATCTCTCATCTGAGCTCAAAGATAGCTAAATCCATCTGGGCTATTAATAGAGTAAAACAGTTTTTATCATTTGATACCCGGAAAATTCTGTATTTTACACTAGTGCAAAGTCATTTGATGTATGCGATACACATTTGGGGACACGTGCCGGTTGTAAACAAATTAAGTATCCTTCAAAAACGTGCCATTCGAATAATAAACAATAAAAAGTACAACACACATACTGAGCCCCTATTCAAGAAAAATAAAATCCTAAAACTGGACGATCTATATAAGCTAAATATCCTATTGTTTATGCATGATTGGGCCCACAACAACTTACCACTATCGTTATATAGTCTATATAATCTTAACAAGAACGAAACCGACAGGATTACCAGACACAGAGGCGAGATAAAACAACTCAAGCCCCGAACACAGTTCACGGCAAATCTCCCCTTACACACATTTCCAAAAATGTGGAATGGCATTGACCCACTGGTTCGAAATTTACCACGAGCACAGTTTAAAAAAAAGATGACCAACACGTTTCTAGGCTGGTATGAAGCCTCTGTCAAATGCAGTAACAGATCATGCCATGAATGCCGGGAAGTACCGACTCCCGCGACACAACAGACTCACTGAAATAAGTCCGTTATGTCCTTATTAATTAGGGTTGATTCCTGAAAACTCCAGAAAACAAACTGCCAACGAGGAACTCAAACCTCTAAGCTGGCTCTCGGCAAAATAGCACATTCCCATGTATGCCCCCTTTCTCAGTGCAAGAATGAAACCAAATTCCACTTATCACCAGGACTGCAGAGATCATTCCTTACATATTTCTATTTTACTTTATTTTTTCTACTATACATGTTATTTTCAGTTGCAGCTGATTCTCCCCTCTCTTTCTCTCTCTTCCTCTCCCTCCCTCTTTCTCTCTCTCTCTCTCTCTTCACTTTTTCCCTCATTCGTTGCTTTTTTATCTCCCACTATTTTGTCTTTCCATACTCTACATTTTCCCTTTCCCTGAGGTGGGTGGCAGTAATACAGCCAGCTGGCCATGTCACCTCCCTGCAGAAGACAAATATGTAGCTTCATAAATCCTAGATGTGATATATTATTAATACTATTTGTTGTTTCTTGGGCAATTATGTTATAAACATGTATTATAATGTGTTTTGCAAATAAAGTTATTACTTACTTACTTACTTAAAACATAATAAATAATTACCACTTTCATTTCACTCTTCGCGAGGCGACGTGCGATAAATATAGACAAGCTCGCATTCAGGTCGATGTCACGAAAGGTCAACTTGGATGTAATTCCACTGTAGGTGTAAATTTTAACTACTGAAATCCCATTGCTGGCGTGTTCACCACGATTGGTGCGTAAAGCTAAAATTTATTTCATAGGCTTTTCATAAATAGTAAAATAGGTAGGTAATCATGGTATAAAGCACAGTTTCTCTTGACGGGGATCGAACCGGGGATCTCTCGATTTGAAGTTCCGTGCCGTAACCACTGAGCCAACACGCTCCCTGACTTGTTGATAAATAAATACATGTAGTAGCAGAGAATCAGTCATATAACCCTTTACCTAACATAAAAAGCAGGCGGCACTTGCAAAAACAGAATTCTTGAATAACTAATTGTTCTCATTTTTGTCTCAAAAACATAGGTTATGTCCCCTCATTGGAACGAGCTCGATGAGCTTGTTCCAAGAGGGGTCATAACCTATGTTTTTGAGACAAAAAATGAAAATATAATAAAAATTAATTGGCGATTTATGTGAATAGCGCTGGTCGGTTTTGGCCGTTACGTTGGGTAAAGGGATAAATGGAGAAAAATTTTGTCATGCCTGCCCAAACAACCTGATTCGTGTGCAACAGACCTCCATTTGTATGACCGACTGTGTGCGTGTCGTAAGACCAAGTAAGAAGAAGGTAAGGCGAACATTATTAATAGAAAGGAAGAATCGATTCGATATATATGACTCTAATTCAATAGAAAATGTCCCGACCACACTCCTTCTTAATTACATTTTGTATTTGAATAGAGGTTCAGTAATATAATCCTACAGCCATATAGGGCTGTTTGATTCAATTATTACTGTTCCTCCCCATACCAGTTTGTTACTCGTTGTGGCGACGCATTCATTAATGGACACTTTATCGATAACGTTAACTTACTGTTGATATTCTCTGTCAACACGTTGTTAAATCCACCATAATCCCATAATCCGCCACATGGGTTGGGCTGCGAAGACTAGCCAGAATCTTCAAATGTTTGAAGTTTTTGGTCTCCTGCCAAAAAGGTGTTCATTCTAGATTTCATATTGGTTAGGAATGTTTGCCATTTTCACTTAAATATAGCACTATTTTATGATTTTCAGACCGAAAATCAGATTTTTCCACCTTCCGATGAACTTTCGAACTTCAAAGGTTATTCCCGATACTTCGCTTTCCCAGACACAAATTTCCAACTGGGGAAGAAGGGGAATTTAAGAGTGGAAGCACCTCTGCCTTCATAATCTTTGAGCCACAGTATGTTTCTTTCTCCTTCTCTGAAACGATAAAGTTTATGCATGTCGGGTTGAAATGATTAGTGAGTCTTGTAGTCAAACTGCTATACCACCAGTTTAATTCTGTGAGGAATTTGACGATGTCGTGGCATGGAATCAGTGTAGCCCTTGCGTAGGCCATCGCCCATGTTTACACTCACCCATCTGAAATTTTTCAGTTCTTCGCTTTTCCGACCAACTGATATATTCTAGACGATTGAATCTCAAAAATACCATAAACATTCATTTCCTTTAACCCTTTACCTAATATGAAAAGCAGACGCCAATTGCAAATAAAATTCTTGAATAACTAACTTCTTTTAATTTTTTGTCCCAAAAACATAGGTTATGATCCCTCATTGGAACGAGCTCGACGAGCTCGTTCCAAAGAAGAGTCATAACCTATGTTTTTGAGACAAAAAAAGAAATAAATAATGAAAATTAATTGGCGAATTGTCTGAATACCGCTGGCCGGTTTTGGCCGTTACGGTGGTTAAAGGGTTAAATCAGTGGAAGAAATGTTCCCAATCTAGACTTGATTTGGTCAAACTTTTGATGACATTACCATTAGAAACGACCACACACAGCAGCCATAGCTCTATCATTGCCTCTCATAGTTCCACTAAATGTGTTAATATCTTGATGATGTCAAGGTGAATTAAATACTTATTGACTGAAATATTTGCAACTGGAGCGCCAAAGAAAAGCTGTACATGTTTGTGAGCAAAAAGACATATAGAATATACCCATAGTAGTTTGATATACCAAATGTTCACCACGAGTGGTAAAGTGGTGTTAACCGCGAGCCTCTGTTCAAATGGTGAACATTTGGTACACCAAGCTACTTTGGGTATTTTTTATTTATACCATGATCGTCAGATTATTAAGAGTCGGTATTATTTTTCTCGATTTTACTGTGCAGCAGACGTACACACATGCGAATCTTTTTTTCTTTCCGCTATCAATTTTATCGTCGAAACGAAATGTAAAAAAAGTAAAAGCGCCAATTACACAGCCTTTTTCGTTTTAATAACTTAATAACATACTATTTCGAGTTATGAATGCTTTATTAACATGCGACAACGCATGTTTGTTATTGTTTGGTATCTTATGAGGTAAAGTCATTTAAAAACGTAATAAATAATTGCCGCTTTCATTCACTCTTCGCGAGACGACGGGCGATATATTTAGACACATTTGCTTTCAGGTCGAGGTCACCAAATGTCAACATGGATGTAGTTCCACTGTTGGGGTAAAGTTTAACAATTAAAATCCCATTGCTGGCGTGTTCACCACAGACACACGTGTTCGACACGGTTGGTGCGTAAGGCTAAAATATATGCCATAGGCTTTCTGTATATAGTAGAATAGGTAATCATGGTATAAATCACATAATATCAACCGCAGTCGGCGCCCAAATTTCCACGAAAAGTGGGTAGACAAATAGCCCACAACAGCGTCGAATTCCTACCAGAATTTGACTGGTGGCCTAAGATTTTGTGGTGACTGGGTAGAATGAAAGCTACTCTGTGCCTTCGAGCACTAAGTAGTGCACGCGTTATCATTTCGAAGTAGGAACTGGATTCCATTGTCAGCAGTTTGTTGAAGGTTGTAAATACATAAATCATTCTCAGACATTTATCAAATCTCTTTATGTTTAACTTTCTCGATCTCCCTGATTATGCAATGCTGGATCAGAGTTGTGAAGAGATGTTGTTGCTCATGGTGCATATCTATCACGCAATCTAAACTAGATATCTATACCAGAAAGATGAAAAGGGAGCTAAATGTTAAAATTAAAAACGAGGATACAACCTGCACGAACGGACATGACAATCGTTACTTATTCCCAGTTCCTTTTCCGTCATTTGGTATCAACCGATGAAATCGGTTGATAGCGAATGTCGAATTAGGAACTGGGAATAAGTAATGGTTGTCACGTCCTCCCGGAACTGAGATATTAAACTTGTTTACGTTTAGGTTTTCTGAAGTGTTTTTCGGGCGTACTGTTGTGTAAATATTTAACATCTTCGTGAAATATGGAGAAACAAACCTGCATTTGTTCAGTTATCTTTACATTCAGCTTTAGAGTGCGCCTGTACTGGGAAAGAAGTCCAAGTCTTTCTGTTTGACTATAATTACGTAATATTGATGGAAAGTGTAGTGAAAAATATCAAACTGTCATTTCGAAACATGTCTCAGTTAACTCCTTACATGATATCCAAATTTAGTTTGATTATATTTTGACGAAATTCTTCGAAAAATTTCAACAAAACGATATGGTTTGAACTCTTATCGGAACGAGCTCGTTCCAACGAGAAGTCACACGATATGGGTTTTTTTAATGTATGGAGAAAAAATTCATCTACAGTGTTTGTAAACTATGCGTTCGGATGTGGACAATTCAGTGGATTTGGAATTGGCGGGAAATCTCTCAACGGTAATAAAACAATTTTAATCGCCGTGCCAGCATGGAAGCAAGGATCAACTAACTTGGGCTATAACTTTTTCGCCAATGCCCGAGAAGTGAATAAACCTGAAACTCGGAACAAAACAGAACAAATACTGGATTAGCCCTTTACCCAACGCGAAAGACAGACGACACTTGTAAACAAAATTCTTGAATAACTCGTTTTCTTTTAAATGTTACACAAAAACACAACTTAACATCACTCATTGGAACGAGCTCGTTCCAATGAGGGATCATAAGCTATGTTTTTGTGAAAAAAAATAAAAATGGTGATTTTTGTGTATAGCACTAGCCGGCTGTGGCCGTTTCGTTGGGTAAAGGGGTAAACAGCGTTGTGTCCTGTTTCGACTATATTATTCTCTTGACAAGACAAGAGCTTCCCCATCATGAAACTGGAATTAATATTATGACCACCTCAAGTGTCCTAGTTTCATTCGGAATGAACAAATATAGATTTTGGTTTGTTAACTACAACAGGAAATACCACCAATAAAAACTTGCAGCACCCGAACAGGGTATTAGTTTTGAAGAAATAAAGCCGTGGCGACTTGAGCAGTTGTTTCCGTGATGTTTATTCAAACATACATTTTCTTTTTACTCTGCGAAAACTTCGATGATTTAAATATATTTCTAAAACAAGACATTTGTCATAATAATGTATCTGATCTACCCGCTTGTCAATATTCGCTTACACTCTAAAATAAATTTGATTGAAAATCAACCCAAATCAACTGGATTGAGTGAATATCAACCCAATTGGATTCATATTCACTCAACATAGTTGATTTGGTGGATTTTTAACCCAACTGAGTTTAGAGTGTCGGTCTAATGTAATGATTTGGGAACGCGGTGGATCAGTGGTCAGGGCATTGGATGTCAAATCGAAAGGTCCACGGTTCGATCCCCACCAGGGGTAACTACGTTGTGTCCTTGGGCAAGGCTCTTAATCCCAATTGCCCACGTGGGGGCACGGTGGCGCTGTGTACTAAAGCGTCCTGCACGTTGATGGTGCAGTTGTCTTCAACCAATGCTAACCCTGCTTGTGTGGAGTTAGTACGCTGGAGAGTCTGACAGTTAGTTGCTCAGCGCTGCTCAGTGGTTCTCTCCAGGTAATTCGGCTTTCATCATCCGTACAACTGTCCGACACGAGCAACCCTGAATGTCTAAAGTGTCGTTAAACCCCAGTAAAACAAAACAAACAATGTAATGATGTAGATATATTTTCTTCCTGTGGTGAAGAAGGATCACAAGTTTCCGATAAAAAGTAGCAAATCAAAGCATGGGAAGATAATTAGAATGTTATCTCCCAATGTGAATGGCGATGTACACGCCCAAACATTTGGCGAATATTCAACATGGGTGTCTAAAAGCCCTGATGTACTTACGTCTTACAGTTAAGAAATATTTTTTGGGATTGTCAGTGACGGAAATGCACCATCATTTAACCCTTTGAAAGCGAGCGGCCGCTTTTCAAGCCAGGAAGATGATACATCACAACGTCATTAAATAGGATGGCTGTTCAGTAAATGTGTGGGGTAGACCAATCAATATTTTCAACGTGCAGCCCCGAGGCTGTTGAAAATATTGATTGCTCTACCTCAAATAATGAACATGCACTATTCTAAATGCTGCCATTGAACTGGTAATGAAGATACCACCAGCGCCCAATAGGTTAAGGAATCCGACAGATACCAAAAACTGTCCTCAGTTCGACCTTTCCGTTTATACGGCTCTGGGTAACGACATGAGAGAATCTTCTTCGTAGGTTTCTACAACAAAGACCATTTGTGGTGCTTTGATGTTGTGTGCATTGCTTCTGGGGCCCCTTTGGCAAAGTCTTTACTTCCTTTCGTTGCGCAAAATGGTGACGATTGAAAATAATATGTGAGTGGTCGAATGAATAACTATTGTTACACCACGATTGTTGCGCGTATTCAACGTTACGCGATACACAACAGACATTGGGAAATGTTCTCGATATGCCACGTGTGCAATCTGGATTACGCGTAAGAGCGCCATCAAGAACGTATCTGGTTGGACGTTACGAGTCTTGGTGATGTTATGACGTGAATGAAATGCTTCGCCACAAAAAGTGATATCCTTTATAGGTATATACTAGAATAAACCCTCCGCAATCGCAGCATTGACAAGAAAGCAGTGATTGTTCAACTGACGGAATACAACACGCCTTTTAAGAGGTTTTTTTCCGAAATTCTCTTTCGTTATTTCAAAATTCAAGAATGAAAATGATTGTCTTGGTCAAGGTCCTTAGCTGTAGGCAATGCACTTAGGATTGGAATCCCAGTGAGTAGCAAGATTCTTCCTCGTTTTATTTATAATCTAATAATATGGCACGGAATGTCGTTAACTAGGGGTGCGGTGGCGTTGCGGTGACCGGTTCTCGTTAGATCATCGAAATGAAGCAACGTCGAGCCCGGTTAATCCTTGGATGGGTGACCATCTGAGCGATCGATTCGGACTCTCGCGTGTGTCCTTGGACAAGACACTTCACCCCGATTGTAGACATGCGGGCACGATGACGCCGTGTTCTAAGGCGTACTGCACGTCGATGGTGCGCATGTCTTCAACCAATCTAACCCTGCCTGTGTTGCAGTGCGGAGGAATTACGATGTTGGGGAGCTGGCAGCTGCTCGTCGTTGCTCGGTGGTTCTTTCCGGATACTCCGGCTTCCTCCACCCGTAAAACTGTCACCGACACGATATGACCCTGGCTGTTAAAGTGTCATTAAACCCTAATAAATAAATAAATAAATGTCATTAACTATGCCAAAATAGTGGTCCATGAGGAAGAATAGTCCACTTGCGAGTGGACTATTTTTGCTCAAGAACCACTATTTTGGCACTCAGATTTAATCCGTGCTATATAATGTAGAATATACCTATAGTAGCTTGGTTTACCAAATGTTCATCACAAGTGGTGAAGTGGTGTTAAACGCGAGGTTTGGCGCGCGGTTAACTCCACTTCACCACGAGTGGTGAACATTTGGTACACCAAGCGACTTTGGGAAAATTTTATTTGTACCATTATCGTCAGATTATAAAGAGTCGGTGTTATTTTTTCTCGATTTTACTGAGCAGCAGCCGTATATACGTGCGAAATTGTTTTTGTTTATATGAGCATCGCTGCTCGGTGCTTCCTCTGTCAAAGTTATCACCGAAACGAAATAGAAAAAGAAACAGGACCCTTTAATAACATAATAACATACTATTTCGTGTTATGGATGCTTTATTAACATGAGACAATATATGTTTGTTAATTTGTTGGTGTTTTATGGGGTAAACTCATTTAAAAACGTAATAAATAATTGCCTCTTTAATTTCACTCTTCGCGAGGCAACGTGCGATAAATTTAGACAGGTTCGCATTCAGGTTGACGTCACCAAAGGTCAAGGATATAGTTCCACTACAGGTGTAAATTTTAACTATTGAAATCCCATTGCTTGCTACCGTGTTCACCATGGTTGGTGTATAAAGCTAAAATGTATGTCCTAGGCTTTTCATAAATAGTAGAATAGGTAACCATGGTATATATATAATATAGCTTGCAAACGAATTTGAAGAATTCGATATAAGCAAAAGAACGCACAACGTTAAGGACCGGATGATGGTAACGGCATACCAGAATATACTGCTATCTTTACCCTGAATTAACGTGAAATGTATCAAGGTCAAAACAACAACTAACTCTATTTAAAAAAGTTGATAAACAACCAGATACTTGACTCAGCATCAAAGGATTGCAGCTTTAATCAAGCCAAATCTCTTGCGGTAACACAAAATGACTACGCAATTTAACCATTTGAACAATGGTGATATTGTCTTTGCTAGTTCAATGGCCTCAACTAGAAGAGTGTATATTTATTACTTAGGGGAAAGGTCAATTAATATTTTCAACGTGCAGTCTGATTGACCCGTCTAATTAATTCGCTGAGCAGCCATTTACTTTGTGCCAATGGGACTTAAACTGTAGGCTTTAGGTTCAAAAGATTAACCCATTACTTTGAATGATGATGTTACATGTATTTTGTATACAATTTTTTTTTATACAAATCAGTTGATGCGCTTTTTATTTGTAGGTTGGTTATGTAATAATTAAATCTTACAACCCTATATTATCTTCACCAATTGTTGTGCTGCACTGACAGCCAATTTTTATTTACTCGAGAGTTTACACGGGTCACCAGATTCAAACGATAAACCCTTCCCTCAAGACGGGATGCGTTCGTGTTGGAATAGTTTTTATTACACGCCTGTTCTATGAATTTCCACCTACAGCAACACTAAAAATCGTTGACGGACTATTTTTAACCCTTTACCTAACATGAAAAGCAGACGACACTTGCAAAAAAAATTCTTGAATAACTAATTTTTTTCATTTTTTGTCTCAAAAACATAGGTTATGACCCCTCGTTGGAACGGGCTCGACTCCAACGAGGGGTCATAACCTATGTTTTTGAGACAAAAAATGAAAAAAATAATGAAAATTAATTGGCGATTTTTGAGAAAAGCGCTGGCCGGTTTTGGCCGTTACGTTAGGTAAAGGGTTAAATAGAAGCGAAATTTCTCTGGAATTTTCTACAAATCGTGCACCGCAATTACAATTTAAATCCCTAGCGATAACTAAAAATCGTTCCCCGAATTTCAATGTGTTCTATGTGCCAGTAGGCACATAGAACACATTGGAACTCAGGCGACGAAATAGTAACACGGGTTCCCCTTGTAAATTTGCTTGGCCATAAAATGTGTTCTTTTTGTTGATAGTTGTCAAATGAATTGCTGAGTGTCCTTCTAATAATTGTTTTTATAGACGTTCAGTTGTGTAATAAACACAGAATAATACACGCTTGAGAATGGGTTAATCGATATGGCACTTGTGCCATCGCAGAATGATAAAATCCGAGGCCTGCGGCATCTCGTTTTATCATTCCGCGCTGACACTCGTGCCATATCGATTAACTCATTCACGCCGCGTGTGTCGTTCTGTGTATTTAACATGTTAAACTGTTATATTTGGTAATTATATTTGTCATATGATCTGACTCTTCTGCCTGTTATTAAGCCCATTCGTTAAAAGTCGTAATGGACGGCCCGTCGAACGCCGGAGAATAATCGTAGATTCAGACTCGCAGGACGCGAAATGATAAATATTTATAAATATTTATTGTCTGTGACAGTATTTGGTGTTTATTTGAAAATTATTTCTTTTAATTTCTGTCATTAAAAACTTCGCATTGTGTTTTTTATCGAGGACTATTTCCTAACGCGGACACTGTGCGAACAAGGCATCTTAAGTTGTAACATAATGGCAGGCCTTGTAGAATATCTGCTTGTTTCTCGTTTCATTTAAGAGTAATTTGTTGGGGTTTTTTATCATATAATGAATAGAATCTTTAACTCATTTCCAATTTATATCGAAATTTACAAACTCATTCAGTAAATTTTTATATAAACTGGAGACCTTTTGGAGATCCTCTATTTAAAGAGCGTGTCACATTAGTGAATAGATGACGATGGTGGATGTCCTTCAGTTTGCAGAATTCAGTTCATGAAAATGGGAGCGACTTTCATTATTTGGACCGCCTCTGCTGTCAAATTAAATCGTTCTGCCTTTGAGTTTTTCCTAAGTTAGACCCTACATGTCATGAAGAATTATGATAACTCCTCGGGTGCCCCATATCACACATACATCTACCACAGGTAACACACGCATCCGCACTTGTAATTTGTATCGGCAGGACTCATTTGACTTCAAAACAGACATCCGGGTTCCATGCTCTGGTTTTGGTTCTGGAGGCCGTTACGAATGGGGTTACCCCGTTTGTCCCGGTGAGCCCGGTTAGTTGGCTCAAAGTAGTCTGGAGTTTCAGTACGGTTGTCGGTGATTACTACCCTCCTCCTCCCAACCCTCCTCCTCCCACCCCCTCAACACACAAACACTCACGTATACATACATTCTTTGTATCGTCGGGAAGACGTTGGCAGAAACATATTGTCCAAAAGTTGGAAAGTAGAAAGACCTCCGCATATAGGCTTAACACTTCTACAGGAGGTGATATGTGAGGCGGATCTGCTGTACAAATTAACCATGGAAATCGACAATGTCACTATTGTCACGGCCTTTACCACGACACCGCCCATCGAGGTGGCTAATCTCAGTGAAATCTGCAACCGTTGCTCAAAAAGCTCGCCGAGATGTATGGGCCTGTGAACACACTCTAATATCGGTTGGGTCAAACACCAACCCAACTCAACTGGGTTGAGTGATTGTGAACCCATCTGGGTTCATATTTACTCAGCTCAGTTGATTTGGCTTAATTTTAACCCAACTGGTTTTAGAGGGTAGAAGACCCGTGGGATAAATTCCTGCAATGGTGGTAAACATTGATCAATACCGATTCGCCAATATCTGAAGATAGTTGCACTTATGGCACTGACATCTTTTTACCCATTAATGTGATGCCTGTATGGAAATACCTTTCTGATAGGTTTCATATGCTGGAGTTTGAAGTCTCCCTTGGGCGGAATCCACTTTTAGCACGCGCTACTTCTAGAATCTATATTACTTGTAAAACCCTTCACTCACACGATAGCACTGCAATTCATGAATTGTTATCTGCAATTCTGCATGCTAGTCTTGTTCAGACGAGCGTATCTTTGGCTGCGTTCAACTTCAAATCCTTCAAGTGGGACTTATTTCGTTTTGTTAAGATCCAAAATGATCATATACATAATTCGTTTTAAGGCCTAAAGAAGTTAAAAAATATGTTTCTCAGGCCCTCTCGCATGATCCTTTTGGCTGCCGCATGCTCTCTCTTTATAACCAATGCAACTTAAAAAAATAAGAATTAAATAGTTTATTTCTGATATTTTACTCACGTTAATAAAATTGATACATTTGTCCCCTGAGTGAAGAAGGCGTTGCAATGCGCTCAAGGGATGAAATGCACCAGCCCCCCCCCCCCCCCCCCCCCATGCTATTCCGTAGATTATGAGGCCTAAAACAAAACAACAACATGAACTTTTGATGGCAGTGAAATAATTACAGAAATAAAATATAAAATAAAAACTCGCCAGACAACCCGCCTGCCCGCCCACCCGCCCGCCCGCCAGTCCGCCCGCCCGCATGCAATTTTACAAAAAAATGGCCCACGAAACAGAATACCTGCTTTGTGCGGCCTAACCTAAATAAATTTCCGGATACTCGTACCCGATAGCGTCTAATTCGTTCTCGACATAATAAATAACTGTGATACTACCAAGAAATGTAAACAGTCAGGTTGACAGACTTCACACTCCTATGGTTTCGACCGTGGGTGCGAATGCAGCAACTCACAGTTTTATGCGTAGTAGGGGATATAATTCTCACTAGAAAATAATTCTTCCAAGAATGCGTTTTCTTCTTTTTTGGAAAACAAACCTGAAAACGTGTTTTATTTTTCCTTTTTCCGTATATGAAGTTCGCATATTGTTCTTGGGGGGGGGGGGGGGTATATCCTGCAAAATACATCGATGACAGATATCGTCTTTTGAACAATCGATTTCTTGCACTCGGTTCAGTAGTGGGCGATACACCAACAGAACGTTGCCTATTCGTGGAGGCCTACGTACTTTTCATTCGGTCATTTAAGTCTTGCGACATAGTTGTGAAGGATAATTTGACGAAAGGCTATCGGTAAGCTGATATAACTCACGCAATTATGGGCAGATTTCACCACTGTTTGGTATGTGAGTTTGGTATTTTACTGCCCTCTAGAAAGGTAGAAACAGGTCATGTATGAGTTGTTTACAAGCCCACAAGCCCTTCAAGCCTAGTGACTATTTGTTAAGCGAGGTTTCCTGCCATGGCACAGTCTGATATGTGGCCACTTGATAAACAAGGTTTCCCGCTGATGGTACGGTCTGATGTGTGGCCACTTGTTAAAAAATGGCTCCCTGCTGATGGTACAGTCTGCTTTTTGATTATTTTTCAAACTTTTCTGTCCATGTTAGCCCATTATTGGAGTAACTTTAACATGTTTGTACCAAAGTTGGTTTGTAAGTTCCTTGCAATACTGTTTCGAGATCGAAAAACATCTAAGTCGGATGTTTACCATCTAATTATGATCTTCAGCTTGACGATTGTTCAAGAGTTTTTTGCAAGTTGTTGCGATAATTTATCTATTGGTGTTTTAAGGTCACATACTTATGCACAATGGCTAATCATGACCGTGACAGTTTTACGGGTGGAGGAAGCCGGAGTACGCGGAGAGAACCACCGAGCAACGACGAGCAGCTGCCAGCTCCCCAACATCGTAACTCCGCACTGCAGCACAGGGAAGGTTAGATTGGATGAAGACATGCGCACCATCGACGCGCAGTACGCCTTAGTACACAGTGTCATCGTGCCCCCACGTGGACAATGGGGATTAAGTGCCTTGCCCAAGGACACAGCGCGAGAGTCCGAATCGATCGCTCAGACGGTCACCCATACGAGGACAAACCGGGTTCGACGTTGCTTAACTTCGGTGATCTGACGAGAACCGGTTACCGCAACTCCACCGCGCCCCCAAGTTGTTGTGATAATATGGATAAACCATTGTTTGGACACGAGGTTGTTGCAATAAATCTCCAAGTTCGGAAACCAGCTTAGTCAGATACTCTCTGCTGGAGTTTCTGTCCACCATTTTCTGCTTGTGACTGCAGCAATATTGTCTTAACTCTTAACCTGCTGAATATTTTCTTGAATTCTTACATGAAATCCAGTCATGGTTGCTATGAAGCAGCCATGACTAGACTTCATGAAAAATTCAAATAAATGAAGCCCAGTTATCATCATTGATATGACTGATCCAATTTACAGCGACGGATTCTATTGAACAGAAGCCAAATTATACCCTTTTATTGGCAAGAGTATTGGTGTCCTGACAGAAATATCTGTCAGCAGCATGCAAGGAGTTAATAGACGTCGAAAATTAACGCAGCCAGACTTTTCCATCAGAATTATGGTCTACAGTTTGATGAATGTTTTAAGATGTTCTTCCCGTTAGCATGATAACGTAAGCACATTTTAATGGATTTGACTTTTCGTGTGTGAATTCATTTCAATATATTAATGCATCGATTTCTTTGAAGCTTCACCGAATGACCTGGAACGATTTGTTTAGAGCCGCTTATGTGTTCTCTCTGAACCGTTTTCAAATATGGCGCTCAACTGAAGCTGTTATCACAACCACTCGACCGTAGAATCTGCGATGCAAACCTCTTTCTACGGAATATTTGTTATGTTTGAATGTCTACTTGTTGGAAGATCTGTCATCTATGACGTATATGAATGTCCAAGCCTGTGGATTCTTATAACCGTTGTTTTTACAATGGCCGCGGAGCTAAGGTGGCTGAAAAGAATGTGTGGAGGTGGCTTTCGACCTCTCACTTTTTTGGCCAACAATGTTAAAAATATTTTAAAACAGTGATGCAATGAGTTTTAACAACACTCGTATTATCATTCCAGCTGATGTGTGTATACATTTACACCATAATTACATATTCTACTATATATGAAAAGCCTATGACATAAGTTTTAGCTTTACACACCAACCGTGATGAACACGCCAGCAATGGGATTTCAATAGAAAAATTTACTACAATAGAACTACATCTCCTTTGACTTTTGGCGACGTCGACTGAATGTAAACTTGTCTAAATTTATCGCACGTCGCCTCGCGAAGAGTGAAATGGAAGTGGCAATTATTTATTACGTATTTAAATGGGTTTACCTCATAAGATGACAACAATTAACAAACATGCATTGACTCATCTTAATAAAGCATGGATAACTCGAAATAGTATGTTATTATGTTATTAAAACGAAAAAGGCTCAGTTTCTTTTTTTTTTCATTTCTTTTCGGCGATAAAATTGACAGCGGAAGTACCGCCCACCGATGCTCGTGTAAACAAAAACAGATTCACTCGTATGTACGTCTGCTGTAAAATCGAGAAAAAATAACAGCGACTCTTAATAATCTGACGATCATGGTTTAAATAAAATATACCCAAAGTAGCTTGGTGTACCAAATGTTCACCACTCGTGGTGAAGTGGTGTTAACCGCGAGCCTTCGGCGCGCGGTTAACATCACTTCACTACTCGTGGTGAACATTTGGTACATCAAGCTGCTATGGGTATATTCTATATATGCTCGTAATTCTGTTTCCGTAATATCAAAGAACTTACTTTGTGAGTCGTCGATTATCCGAGTCGGTGTCTGTGGCGGAGTAGTGACTAACCATGGTTGGTCCGGTGGAACCAGGGGCTTCACACATCAAAATATCTGGGGTATTCTAGACTTCCATGGCCCCCAACTGCGTGTCGTTTGTTGACATTGATGGAGAGGGAACATTGTGACGTTTCCAACAGTTTGTCCCACAACACGTTGTCATAATGGGATGGAAATAACTAAAGAAAGAAATTGTAATATCTTGGGGGACTCGCGTCATTAATTGATGTATGCTCATTTTCCTCTTCAGTTGGGATCCCTCATTTTGAAAATAGACTGTTTTCTCCAGTTTTCATTGTGCTTTTCCCTACCCCCCTCCTCAACCAGTGGCAACCAGGTATATTCCTGGAAAGAAATTCTTCAGTAATGTGCTGTAGGTTAAAGGATGAATAGGCTGCTGATGTTCTTGTGTAAATCTTGAAAAGATTCGCCTTATCCCGTGGAATAGTTTTATATTGGGAGATGGAGTTCATGATTATGAACAGAAAAGGTTAATTGCCATTCAATGTAGTAACAACGGCACATGACGGTTTTAAACACAGAGGTCTGAGATAATCCGCACTTAAAGACAAAGATAAGATATTATATCGCAAAAATGTTTTTTATTCAAAATTTCAGTGCTAGTTTTGTGGGCTTTCGTAAAGTGCTAAATAAACATCAAATGAACAAAAATAAATTTATCTTGTATCATGGGATGGTATGTTATTAACAACACTTAACTCTGTCACGTACGTGGCAATCTGCGAATGAAAAGATAAAAAGCGCTTTATGTTCCATGTTAACATCTAGAATCCTACAGGCGAGTCAAAGTAGGGGCTGGCAGTCCGAATTATAGCGAGCATGGGTGGAGAGGCAGCCGTAATCTGAGCAATTGCTCTTAGTAAAGTACCTCTTGCCTGGACAGGCAGAGGATACTTGATTTGAAACACCTGCAAGGCCATGCGTGTTGTGCAGTATGTGATGTTTAACTCTTAACCTGCTGAGTATTTTCAAGATATTTTTTATTAAATCTAGTCATGGCTGCTGTGAAGCAGCCATGACTATATTTGATGAAAAATTCATTTAAATTTAACACAAGGAATCATTGATGAAAAATGCTTTTAATTTAAAGGGAGAAAATTTGATAAAATGTGCCCATATTATACTTGTCAGTAACAAGAGAAATCCTATTCTGGGCAAGAATACCTGCCAGCAGCATGCAAGGAGTTTAATAAACTCCCTCTTTCGGGCTTGTACGAGTTAACTTTCCATGACTATTTCAGTTTTGGGATATTCTGGGTTATTCGTAATATAATAATGATCTTCGGCCTTCCGCTGATTCGTCTTGGTCCTCCAAAGAGGAGGCCTACATTAACCCAGTGCCCTGCTGAGATATTCCTCCCCCTTCTCTCTCCTAATATCCCAGCATTCAGTCAAAAACTGTTTCACGATTCCCCCACTGACGCCTTCTCGATCTCCCCAACTATAACATTGACCCTTCTACTCATGTCATTCTTCCTCCACTTATCCTTCATATTTTCATCCCATCTTTCCATTAGTTTCCCAAGGAGTCTTGTTCTACTTGACAAATATTTGGGGCATTCTAAAATGAAATGTTCCAGGGTCTCCGTTACACCCAAGTTACACATTTTTCAGACTCTTTCCTCGCCTTTCCTGATTCTCTCCATCAACTCCAATGACTTGGATCTCACTTCAAATGATTCTTCCAGGTACTCCTCAAAAGCTGGCGCATCATTTTTATATAACCCATCTAAAGAACTTTTGGTGCTATTGGTCGTAATGGAATGTAAATCGTGTTGTCATTAACACTTTCGACATAGGTGTGTCGAAAGTACCATCCCTTACGAAAGCCTCTACTGCCACAATAAGTATGATTGGCTTCACAACCTTGACTGTATCTCGGCGAAAGTTGGATTATTATTATCCCTGGTGGGTGAGGGTGTGAGATGGGAAAATCTCCCCCGAGAGCAAGATATTTGGGCCAGACACGAGGCTTGCCGAGTGTCTGGACCAAATATCTTGTCCCGAGGGTGAGATTTCCCCATCTCACACCCACCCCCATCAGGGATAATTTTTCTTCCCCCCCCCACCAAAACCCTCTGACGTCATCAAAAGTAATCCGGGGGCACGTGCAGCTATATCGAACAATTTTGTTGTCCATTTCTGAAAAAAACTGATTTGCTTTTCGGAAAGAGCTCACAAAAAGTCTGTGTATACCATAGATATATACCACGAAATTAAATCCCAACGTCGGCAAGACTCGGGTTAAAGATTTGTAGCGAAATGAACATTGACACATTCCGATGACGTAAATCGAGCACGAACATCAATCGATCGATGGAAATTCTGCACAGCCATTTGACATTATTTGCTTTCCATATTTACGTTCCTTCAAATGTCTATCATGCGATGATTAAATAGTCCGTGCGCTTATTAAATATTCTAATACGCCGGTCACGTGGGTCATGTGAGACAGATATCTATCTCACATGGCCTTCTCACACGAGACACGCATATCTTGCATATGAAGTGGAGGGTGGGGGGAATAGATCGTGATGATTGTCTGCACACATTACACACTTTGTCCCCCAAGGCAGTTCATGAAGATGACCCATTGGCTTGTAAACCCGATTTGTCCCCTCTGTGATGGACCAAGTCCTGGTCTGATAACAGAAGAAGGCATGCCTTAGATATTTCAACTATATCATCAAGACGTACAGTACGGTCGCCGTGGACTGGTCACTTTCAACGGGTGGGCAATATGTCCAAAGACGCAATTATATTAGATTCCAACACTAATGTTTGGAATAGTCACCAAACATTTAATTAATGAGGCACCGGGTACAACCCGGTGCTTCATTAATTAAAAATTTCTAATGATGATTTTTATTACCTGGGGTAAATGCATGCGTGGACATCACACCCCACTCATGGATTACGACCACTCTACGGCGACTGTACCATACCTCAATCGAAAGAATGCCTTGATGATGTAGTTGGAATCAGGTCTGAAAATAAGCAGTCTGACATTTGCAGAATGAGGTCCCCAGATGGTGAATTTTATGATGCTATCCCATACAGTGGACCAATTTATCCTCTGGGTACCTCTTTCTGTTTAGTTTTGAGACCCTGATTCAGACTGAGGTTCACAGAGGGTAAATTTAGTGATGCTACCCTGCTGCGCAGGGTAGCATCACTAAATTAACCCTCTGAGGACATCATTTTGGAGATGATAGTCTGCTTAAAAACTCGAGACTTACTTGACTAAATTAAATCGTACCGTACTCCAACTCGTTCATATTGAGACTTCAAATGAGTTTTGTATGACCGATCGTTTGTGTGACATAAGTCCAAGTATCATATTTAGTCTAGTATGAAAGTAGATGATTACTACAGAAGTACAATCTGCTGTTTGATGATTTTTTTTCAAAATTATCTGTCCACGTGAGCCCCTTATCGGAGCAACTTTAACATGTTTGTACCAAGGTTGGTTTGTAAGTTCCTTGCAATATTGTTTCGAGATCGCAAAACATCTAAGTCGGATGTTTAGCCTCCCCAGCTTGATGAATGTTCAAGAGTTTTGGCACGTTTTTGCCTTAATATGGAGAGACGATTGTTTGTACGTGAGGTTGTTGCAATAAATCTCCAAGTTCGGAAATCAGCTTAGTCAGATACTCCCTGCTGGAGTTCTTTCCACCATTTCTGATTGGGAACGCGACAGCTCGAACAAATATGGATGGATTCTAGTTCTGCTAATTTGAACTATCAGTGAATTTATTGCACGCCTGTTCTATGTAATCCCCATCTACTACAATACTAAACCGTGCGGAAAATGAACATCTGTTCCTCACATATGTGCAGAAAGGAAATCGGTGACGGACTTCTTTTAAATAGAAGCGAAATTTCACTGGAAGCTTCTACAAAGCGTGTAACGCAATTACAATTTAAATTGCTAGCGATTAGGGATGCGGACCGGACCGGACCGGACCGGACCGCCAATGGTGGTCCGTTCCAGGGGAGAGGTGGTCTAATCCGGTCCGGTCCAACCCAAGGTGGTCCGATATTCTTGTCTGGACCGGTTCCGGACTGGTCCAATCATTATAAGATACCTTAAATGAAGTGAAATGTATTAAAATCTTACTTTTGGTAATACCAAATTAAGATTTTAATATATTTACTTTATTTAAGATATTTTATAATAATTGAATTGGTATACACGTTTGTGCTAAAGAAAGCATCAAGTTACTGCCATCTGAGGGGCAAGCTTGGTAACTCTGGGCATGTTATAATATACATTGTATGCACATTGTGGAAGTGTGTAATGCATTTTGAAATATTTTCTCATATCCATCATTATAGAGCAGTCAGAGAGCGAATAAACGTGCTTACAACTTGTGACTTTGACGCACTGTGGAGTCTGTATTTCACGTTTCCGCTATCCTCCACATGCTATATGTCATGCAGACTAAATGTTATTATTGCTGAAAGATAGTATATGGTTGGGTTAAGAACTTAAAGATAGATAGTGCAAATGCTCCAAGTCTTTCAGCACAAAAACGTTTGTTCTTAGCAGAGGCACCTGACATTTTCCAGATAGTTTGGTCAATTTCGAACATGCAGGTATGCGTACCGGTATTCGGTATTGGATGTAGTGGCATGGAGTTAGATATTGCCAGCTATAGGCTATATCGCGATTTGCAACCTGTCTTCAGTACATTGAAATGTATATGAGCCTATGAGGGTTAGTTGACAACTTGACATGGTAATTCCTAATTCGTCATCTTGTCTGAAATCAGTCATTGTCACTGGCAATGTGCATACCATTACCCATTGGAATTAAGAAGGCACTTATACATCTACCATATTCTCGACATTTTGGTCTATATTTGACACATTCAGTATCACCCAAATTACCCAATGTGTCAGATATAGGTCAAAATGTCGGAAGCATGATGATTGTATAATCGGTTTCGTAATTTCAGATATTGTCATTTCAGAGATCAAAGGTTAAAGAGGATATTTCTGTAAAACGCTTTTTCGTTTCATCAAGGATCGTTGTTTTGTCCTGGATGCAAACTGTCAAGTTAGAGAAGATGGCTGTATGAAACGCGTTTTAGAAAGTGCCCCACTAAACATCTAACCTCTAAAGCGGCAATGTCTGACTTTATAAAACGGCTTATTGTAATCGATAATGTGTATTGTAGACTACATACTCGCTTGCTCATTTGCCCCAACCAGAATAAAACTATAACTATTGTCTCATATTTGTGTAATCTGCAGTGCGTAATTATTGTAAACTGGTCACTTGCCAATGTGCAATTATAAACAGAATAATAATTCCAAAACACTTGCGATTGTTAACTGGTTGCATCATGTTGATTGTCACACGGGAGTCACATAACAGTAAACACAATACACATGTATTCCTTGTCAGTTGGGCATTTCATAGGTTTTCAAATCCTTCAACCTGGACTAGACACTTGCAATTCCCGCAGTTGCACAAACTACGCATCCGTATGTATTGGGGAAGGTGGCGCTTCCCAACATTGTCATGAAACAAATGATAAATTAGCTACTGTATCGGGTAATAGACGATTTCGTATTGAAGTAATAATGTTTTCTCAAACACTAAACAAGCACTCACTTGACACACTAGTAGCAACTGCGCACATCCACTTTTTCACCAATTCAGACATACATGAAAGCGCATCTTTATGTAACTTCCACTAATCAAGTCGGTCAGTATTTATCCCAGCGGCAGGTCATTGTACCTACTGATTTCTGTTATTGCGATGTCTGAATTGCTCGAATTACGTGATGCGTGTGCTCCAAGCATGGTGCCAAGAAGACGGCCAAGTCCTTTCTCTTCGCATGGTGTCGATGCTGTCGGATCCCCAAGACATGGCACCACAGAATCATTCACCCGATTAGCCCCGTAAGCTTTGATGTCACCATTGCCTCAATAGTAAGTAAATAATTAAGTAATAACTTTATTTGCAAAAGAATTATAATACATGTTTATAACATAATTGCCCAACAAACAACAAATAGTATTAATATTATATCACGTCTAGGATTTATGAAGCTACATATTTGTCTTCTGCAGGGAGGTGACATAGCCAGTTGGCTGTATTACTGCCACCCACCTCAGGGCAAGGGAAAATGTAGAGTATGGAAAAACAAAAAAGTGGGAGATAAAAAAGCAACGAATGAGGGAAAAAGTGAAGAGAGAGAGAAAGAGAGAGGGAGAGGAGGAGAAAGTGAGAGAGAGAGAGAGAGAGAAAGAGAGGGGAGAATCAGCTGCAACTGAAAATAACATGTATAGTAGAAAAAATAAAATAGAAATATGTAAGGAATGATCTCTGCAGTCCTGGTGATAAGTGGAATTTGGTTTCATTCTTGCACCGAGAAAGAGGGCATACATGGGAATGTGATATTTTGCCAGCTTAGAGGTTTGAGTTCCTCGTTGGCAGTTTGTTTTCTGGAGTTTTCAGGAAACAACCCTAATTATTAAGGACTTAACGGACTTATTTCAGTGAGTCTGTTGTGTCGCGGGAGTCGGTACTTCCCGACATTCATGGCATGATCTGTTACTGCATTTGACAGAGGCTTCATACGAGCCTAGAAACGTGTTGATCATATTTGTTTTAAACTGTGCTCGTGGTAAATTTCGAACCAGTGGGTCAATGTCATTCCACAATTTTGGAAATGTGTGTTAGGGGAGATTTGCCGTGAACTGTGTTCGGGGCTTGAGTTGTTTTATCTCGCCTCTGTGTTTGGTAATCCTGTCGGTTTCGTTCTTGTTAAGATTATATAGACTATATAACGATAGTGGTAAGTTGTTGTGGACCCAATCATGCATAAATAATAGGATATTTAGCTATAGATCGTCCAATTTTAGGATTTTATTTTTTTTTGAATAGGGGCTCAGTATGTGTATTGTACTTTTTATTGTTTATTATTCGAATGACACGTTTTTGATGGATACTTAATTTGTTTACAGCTGGCACGTGCCCCCAAATGTGTATCGCATACATCAAATGACTTTGCACTAGCGTAAAATACAGAATTTTCAGGGTATCGAATGGTAGAAACTTTTTTACTCTATTAATAGCCCAGATGCATTTAGCTATCTTTGAGCTCAGATGAGAGATGTGGTGCTTGAAATTTAAGTTTTCGCCTAAATCAACACCGAGGAATTTTACTGTTTGGACTTCGTTTTTGTTCCCTACTTGTATTACATGTTTATTGTTTATAGTTATGGGAGTGGCATCTAAGTCCCATGTGTTATGTGGGGGATGTAGTAGCGTGCATCTTGTTTTGGTGGCATTGAGTGACAGTTTATTCGCGGAGCACCAGTCTGCAAATTTGTTGTTTCTGTCGATATGTCAAGGTTGTTGTCGGCCGTTTATATCGTAGTGTCGTCGGCAAAAGACAAAAGGTTTAGAAGTGTTGATTTACTGATGCCATTGACATATATCAGAAAGAGATGTGGCTCCAAGATTGAGCCCTGGGGAACTCCACATGTTATATTTTCAAAAGTCGATGAACACTACGATATCAACGGCCGACAACAACCTTGACATATTGACAGAAACAACAAATACATACTGTTTTCGACCTGACAAATAACTTCTAAACCATGAATTAGTTATCCCCCTTATTCCATAGTATTCAAGTTTATGTAAGAGTATAGAATGATCTATAGTATCAAAAGCTTTGGAAAAGTCAAGGAATACTGATAAAGTTCGGTCCTTTGTGGGCTTGTCATTGTTCAGGGCAACGTTGTGGATGAGTTGTAATATAGCATGTATTGTAGAATGTTTTTTTCTGAATCCAAACTGAAACTGATATAAAATGTCATGTGCCGATAAAAAAATTTTTAACAGGCGATTATACATTATCTTTTCCATAACTTTTGAGAATGCTGGAAGTATGCTAATTGGCCTGAAGTTGTTACAAATACTGGAATCTCCCCCTGTGTGGATAGGAATCACCTTCGCTATTTTTAGTCCTTCGGGTATTACATCAGATGAAAATGTAAGATTTATTATGTGCGTTAGAGGTCCAGCTATCTCTGATATAGTTTTTTTGAGTAACTTTGTGGATATATTGGTGCAGTCTTTACTTGTTTTAGTACGGAAATTCTTTAATTCTTTACTGTTATGATAACTTCCTGTAGATCTGTTGGGACGACGAATTATTATTATTATTATTATTATTATTATTATTATTATTATTATTATTATTATTATTATTGTCGCCGTGAGAATTATTGTCACTACAGATATTGTTGTTGTTGTTAGTTAGGTTGGCGTTGTTCGTGTTATTATCCTTCAAGAAGTCCATAAAATGTTTGGCTGAGGGGGGTATCAGTTCACTAGTGACTTTACCGATGTTGGAGAAGAATGAATTAAATTTATTTGCGATTGATTTGTTATCGGTTAACTGGTTATCGCCGTCAATGAAAGATAATGGTGCACAAAGTACACGTTTTGGGTTATTAATAGCACGCTTAATAATCTCCCATGTTTTTTATGTCGTATATATTCTGTGTTAAAGCTGTATTATAGTAATTGACTTTACATGTTCTTTTTAGCTTATTAAACTCTCGACAGTAGGATTTATATATTCTGACATTGTCATCTGTCGGAGACCGAAATTTCTTCATGTACAGTTTGTGTTTCTGGAATGATGAATTTAGAAGTCCTGTTGTCATCCAGGGTTCTCTCCAAATATTTTTCTTGCTAGTGTTAATGATTATTAGGGGGAACGCTTCTTCAAACGCTCTTTGATAGATGGTCTGAAGATTCGAATATGCAACAATGGGCGATGTTTTATTTACCACGCTTGAAAAATCGGAGGCTGAAAGCAATCTTGTAAAGTGATTAACATTTAAAGTTTTGAAGGACCTTGTTGGGTGGGGGAGGGGGGGGGGGTAATGTGAAACTGGGTAACATCCTGTTTTCATCGATTAGAAAAGTAGCAAAGTGATCGCTTATGTCTGTGATTATAATCCCAGATCGTAATACTTTTCCAGTAGTTTTGCATAAAATGTGATCTATTAGCGTGGCCGAATGGTCTGTTACTCTCGTCGGTTTTGTGATTACCGGGAGAAATCCTGCACTGAATACACTATTTACGTACTGGTTAGTTTTGGGGTGGTTATGGAAGTTTAATAAATCAAGGTTAAAGTCACCCATCAGGTAAGTTGATTTATGTTCGTTATTATAGTCGATCTCGCCTCCAACTTGTGACCGAAAGCACGGAAACGATGGTCCACATATGACCTCATGTCCACTTGATTTTCTTCATCTTTCATATCGAAGTTTTTGTTCATCTTCAGTTCTGCTTGCTCCTTGTCTTTCTTGATTCCGGGCGGGTCGTTTACTTTCGTTTTCAAGTGTTGCCCTAACATTGCTACAGCTGGTCCAACCGCCTGTATTGTCACATACGAAGAGCAACTCATCCAAACTGTCACATCATAAAATGGTCGCAGTAGTGAAATTAGCTCGGAGACGAGATTCCACTCAACTTCAATGGGGAAGTAAGTGGGTTTTGGGGCATTCCTGTGTAGTAGCGTATCATCTGCAATGGTGGTTATAATGTCTCTAAGTTCCAAACGTCTTGACAACATTAAATATATTGAGTTCCATCGGGCACATACATCTTGAATGAGTCTCAATGTCTTAAGTTTCTTTTCTCATTGTACAGCCTCCATTTTATCAAGCAGGACCTTGCTCTTGCGGAAATGCATTACCAGTTTCTTACACCGGTCTATGGCTTCAGTCACTACCCGCACATTAAGTCCATCTTGTAGAGCTGAGTTAAAAAAATGGCCAAGGCATGGAAATCGTTCAACATATACGAAGTCTCTGCAACATTTGATGTTCGAACTGACGATGTAGCATGTTGCCGCTACTAACTTGTCTCTCGGCAGCTCCCATGTGCCCAATATTTCGAGAACTTTGTCAGCGATACCTTCCCCTGAGTGTTCCCCCGGAAAAGATACATCTCCAAGTCTAACACTCTCTAATTTCCATGAATTTGAAATGAAATGTACAGTTAAACTGACATATGAATGCATTGCCGTAGATGTCCATATATCAAAAGAGGCACAGAAGTATGTGATGATTTTTTCAAATTGTTTCTGCGCTGTAGCTTCCCTATCGTCGTCTATTTTTGTGATAGCATTGCCCATTTGTCTATCGAAGGAACTATGAATCTTGAATTTAATATGTAAGAGTACTGTAGAAATCCAGGGTCATTCACTATAGATACAGGCTGAATATCTCAACATATCATCGCGAGATTTCGTTTACATTGCTCCTATCGAAGATTATCTTTCTTGTAGTATTCTTCTGACCCGAACTCGGATTCACCGACTGCAATTCCTTGAGGAAGCGTGATAGATTCGGATGTTGATGCAGTTGAGGATGTCTTTTTTTACATAGTTCAACATGAGCGTGTGTCTTTTGGCTGGTGGTTCAATCACTGTATCGAAAATGTCTTTATGGTGCCTCTTGAAATGTTTTTTTTTAAGTTGGACTGGCCACCACCACCTTTCTTTATTTTTTCCTCACTTCTTACACATCGGAAAACACCAGCTGCATCATTCGTTTCTGAATACAGATACTCAGATACTGGGAAAGAATATTTTGCCAGGTGCGAGTCCCGTAGTGTCCTGTGTTTTGGTATCGACCCTGTACTTGTTGCTGTATTAGCATTACTGGGCGATTCACTAATTTCACTAGACTGAGACTCTCTAGAAGGTTCCATTATTATTTTAAATTTTAACAATTGGTTATGCTATATTTTAAACAAACGACCGGTAGGTAGAGTTACAGAATTACAAATGATTTATTTGGAACCATCTGGCATCTGTCAACGGCCCAACACTGAAGTCAGTGAATGTTTGCCATTTGACATTGTCGTGGTTGAAGATTGCAAGTTTGTTACTAAACCAAGCGCGTTTCAATTAGGGCATTCTCTGAAGTCGGTGGAATCAAAAGACTGAGGTGGTACTCGGTAGTCACTGTCGTTTGATGTCACCGACATCAAAGAATGTATCTGACGAGCTGTTATGAGATCTAACACCAGATGACCAAACATTTGCGACACTGTGTATTGAGTCTATTGACTGGTCATTGGAGCTTCGGATTCCCGTTCCAGATACCCCAGTGCTAAGGCTAGACATGCATCTATGTATTAAAGTCTGCGAACCGGTCCAGTACCGGACCGCCATGTGTGGACCGACCCAAAGCGGTCCAATGACGGCGATCCGGTCCAGTCCGCGGTCCGACCCTGAACCGCGGACCTTTTGTTTTTTTGCTGTCCGGTCTGCATCTCTACTTGCGATAGCTGAAAATCCTCCTCAGAGTTCCAACGTGTTCTATGTGCCAGTAGGCACATAGAACACATTGGAACTGAGGGGACGAATTAGTAACACGGGTTCCCCTCGCAAATTTGATTGGCGATAAGATGTGTTCTTTTTGTTAATAGTTGTCAAATGAATTTCTGAGAGTCCTAATTTAATTATAGACGTGAAGGCGTGTAATAAACACAGAACGACACGCGTGTGTGAATGGGTTAATCGGTATGGCACGTGTGTCATCGCGGAAGTATAAAACTCGAGGCCTGTGGTCTCTCATTCAATCCTTCTGCGCTGGCACTCGTGCCATATCGATTAACCCATTCACACACGCGTGCCGTTCTTTGTATATGTGCAATGATTGTCGAGAGTGTGGTAAGGTAATTTCGACTGATCGGAATTCAACTTCATGAGTTCATGTACAACCATGTTATGAGCGCGAGCATTAGCTTACCTGTCAATGCTTTTTTTAAAAGACTCGTGGATCGATATCTACTTTTCGACAATCCTGACTTGTGGTCGCTAGACTAAAAGATTACTTTTAAAATTAAGGTAATCGTGCTGGCCACTTTATGCCGGTACTTCTATCTTAAAAAGACCGTATTAAACAACTTTTACTGCCGACCTATATTTTGTTCGATCTTAGAAAAAAAACCAAGGTACTGATATTCAGTATTTCTTTATAATACGAGAAGTTGATTTTGTGATATATACAGATGAGGCCAATAAATGCAGCCGTACTTTAAAAATTGAGGGAACTTTCAATGTGGGCGATGACTTTCTGCAAATACCTCTCATCGCACTTATCACAACCAGAGAATCAATGAAATGTCATTTTAGTGAAACCATTTTAACTTGTCTCTAATTGTACCAAACTATTTGGACATTGGTGCTCATTCACTTTCGTTGAGTGTCCGTCGCATGATGCACTGAAATAAGTTTATGTTGCTAAACCTATTCACAAACCAAAGGATAACATATTCACGAGGAAGCACTGTGGTGGCAAATCGGCGTCGTTTGAAGAGAGTGGGGGGGGGGGGGGGGGAGGTTGTTTGCTCTTTTTCCTATTTTAGGATGTTTTGTTCGTTTTATTGGGCATCGGCGACTCAAACACAGGTTTTTGAAAAGGTTTCTAAAACCCAAACTCAGGACCGGCACATGCTTGTTTGCAGCGATTGGCGGAAGGTGTTGTACGCCCTAGTACACAGTGCTACCGTCGGGATTAACTGTCTTGCACAAGGACACAGTGGGGATGATGCGGCTCAAGATCGAACCGTCGATCTGGTGGTATAATGTCCAATGATCTCACAAATGAGTCACTGCGCTCCTTGCGGGGAAAATATTCGAATCTCTTCAAGTAAGGAGATGGAGTTACCCCCTCCAGTTTTCAGTCTCACCACACCGTGATTCGTTCGCACTCCCGCGAGACATCTCAGTACAACCTTGGTGTTTTCATTAACAGTAAAAGCGTACATGTCTGTTTTCAAATACTGAATCTGATTTTGAAGACACGACTTTTTTACAAAGCGGGCGTTGAACTGCTATCGGCGATAGCAGATTTACTTGTTTGTGTCGAGTTCTAACGGATATCTCGCTAAACGTGAGAATTTCTATTACTTAATTTAAAAGTATCAGTGACTGTGTTTAACATGTCACTTAACACAAAACATAAAAAACGTTTTACTTAAAAGAACCCATGTGGGTTGTTTATCATATTGTTTATTTTTTATCTCAGTCGGAAGGTCGTTCTGACCTATTTGTTGCATTCTGTTTATTGTTAAATCCTACTGATATTTTTCCATTGAACAAAATGTTATTTACAAAATAGTGCTGACGCTTGGGAAACAAATTAGGCATCTGTTGGAATGTTAACACTTGCACTCGTTATTTATATAAGATTAATAGTATGTGACAGAAGAAACATGTTCTTGAACTACAAAGTTTCATTTTGACTCCCAATCATTGCGTATGATCCCTCATTGGTACGAGCTCTATGAGCTCGTTCCACTGGGGTGTATTAAGCTATGTATTGGGCGGAGAAACTAAAAACATAATATAATTGAATGGTGAACAGTGTTCATGCAGCCGGGTACATTGGAGCAAATTGCGTAAGAAAAACTCATTCGGCACACAAAATATAGCATTTGCACCAGAATTTGGCACCCAAAATGTGGTAGAACTGAATTACATAACATATTTCAAGAAAATAGTGACTTAGATTTATTTTTTGCAGGTATTTCCTTTGTGGGTTAATCCTTGGATAATATTTTGGATCAAGATTATTGCAACTCTTTATTTCAGTTGATATTGTTATAACCTGACTTCTTAACCCTTTACCCAACGTAACGTCCAAAACCGGCCAGCGCTATTCTCAAAAATCGCCAATTGATTTTCATTATTTTTTTCATTTTTTGTCTCAAAAACATAGGTTATGACCCCTCATTGGAACGAGCTCGTTGAGCTCGTTCCAATGAGGGGTCATAACCTATGTTTTTGAGACAAAAAATGAAAAAAATTAGTTATTCGAGAATTTTTTTTGCATGTGTCGTCTGCTTTTCATGTTAGGTAAAGGGTTAACAATCCCCAAATCAAATGGTTTCGCGCGCCCAAGGCGCGCAGGGACAATTTGGGGAGCAAGCCCCTTTCGACCCTCTTTGGCTTTAGATGTTTTTTGATTATCTGGGCGTGGCAAAGGAGAAATGGAGAAGGAAGCAGCTTATCCTCTTTTTTTGCGAGGCTTCTTTTTTGGAGGTGGCTGTGATGGAGATGGAGATGGAGAGGCTGTTTCATGGTTTTGTTGCTGTTTTTGTTTTCTCATGTTTTCTATCCATTCCTGCGCCATTCTGGATACTTCAGCGGATTGTTTTTTGAATTCCTCGGTCTTGGCCATGGTTTTGTCGCAATTCCTCAGGATCTTCTCTTCGCGTGATTCAGCGGACTCCGATGACTGTTCTGCTGTGACTGCCACTCCCGGGCTATCCGGTAGTGAAGGAAGAGGGGAGTGAGGGGTGGGAGGTGGTGAAAATGCAACTTCCAGTTCCTCCTCAATCTCCACTGGACGTTCCACATCCAACTGTACCGGCTCAGGAGCCGGCAGTTGGTTGGGTGTGCCAGTGGGACTGGGAGGGGAACTGGCGGCTGCCTCCAGAACCTCCACCCCCTCACTCAACTCTTTCTTCCTATTCCGGAAGGCCTCCGGGCGCAGGGCGCTCCTGCGCTTGGTCGGAGGGCTCTTCTTCTTTTTCTTCCTCTCACTCTTCTCAGGGCCTCCGTGCCTCTTCGGGTGAGGACCAGTGGGAGAGGGGATCCTTTCGCCAAGGGTACTACCTCTCCCCGAAGAGGGTGGTGTATTCTCTTCGATGATGAAGTCCAAGGTCAGTTGGACGCTCTTGCCTTTTTCCTGGATAGTCCAGGAGATAGGACAAGAGACGCCCAGAGCTGATATGGCTTTCTCTAATCTGGCAGGTATTTCCATGCTCACGCTTCGAAGTCAGAAGTGTGAATGCTTAACAATCTTACACCTGTACTTCTTTTTATACCATGATTACCTATTCTGCTATATATAGAAAGTATGTGGTATAAATTTCAGCCTTACACACCAGTTGTAGTGAACACGCCAGCAATGGCATTTCATTAGTTAAAATTTACACCTACAGTGGAACTACATCCAAAGTTGACCTTTGGTGAGCTCAACCTGAATGCAAACTTGTCAAAATTTATCGCTCGTGGCCTCTCGGAGAGTGAAATAAAAAATGGCAATTGTTTATTACGTTTTTAAATGAGTTTACCTCTTAAGATATCAACAAATTAACAAACATGCATTGTCTCATGTTAATAACGCATCCATAACTCGAAGGAGTATGATATGTTATTAAAATGAAAAACGGCCTCGTGATTTGCGCGTTTCTTTTTCCATTTCGTTTCGGCAATAAAATAGACAGCGGAAGTAAAACCACCGGTGTTCACGTAAACAAAAACGGATTCGCACGTGTGTACGTCTAACATGCATTTAAACTCTTTATAATCTGACTATCATGGTATAAATAAAATATGCCCAAAATAACTTGGTGTATCAAATGTTCACCAGTCGTGGTGAACATTTGGTATCCCAAGCTACTATGGGTATATTCTATATAGCGTAGTAGTCTCGCAGAGATCAATCCTATCTTCTTGGTTTCATTAAACTCAATTTAATCTGACGGAAAATCCTATTATTCTAGATAACCTCGAATTGACATCTATGTTTTTCTTCTAGTTGTTGTTGAGAAGGCTCCGCGGGAAACAAGCCCTTCAACTTTACTTATAATTTCTTGTACTGGAAGCTCTATGTCGCACCGATTTGGATTTAAATAGAAAATTTGTTATATATTTGAATCACGAAGCAGTATAGATGTCGTAAATAAAATTATAGAGAAAAGCAAATCCACAGTTGATCATTTATCGCGGCTCAATTCAGAGAACCTACAACTAATTCTGCGATAAAAATATAATTTTGATAGGTCTCAAAGGCATTGCAATTTATACCACTCAAAGTTTGCTAAGCACCGCATATTTGACACATCATTGTGAAATTTTCTTGTGACACATTTGCGATATTTTTGGTGGATATGATTGAGGAATGTATTGAGATGGTCCCCAGTGTTTACATTACCTCTCTCGACAGGCAGACTTTTTCGTGACAGTCATGGAAAGCATGTCCCCTTGATTTCCATGATGTTTTCGTGTACAGTGTACATGTACATGAGATAAGTAGGGTATTCAATCTTCATTTCAACACTGCCAAGATGATATCTAAAAGTGGCGATTTTCTTGCTTAAAAGTGTAAATATTTTCGATAATATTTCTGCCTGGGTGAAATGTAAAGCAAGATAGGTATGCGACGGACCTTGAAAACAGATTTGTCAAACTCTGCTAATTAAGTATGAAATTTAATGTCCATTATGACGCACGTGTTCAACACCACATGGGCTATTCTGATAACACATCAATAGTAAGAGAGACAATATTCTCGTCTGTATCATTATCTGCGTAATTAAGACCAGTTAAATTGTAATTGTTGAAAACCAGTGCATCACATATGTTCTGGACACACACCCATATTACGCATCTGTCCTGTCTCCGAAATGTCAAAATATACCAAAATGCGAGTCTTTCAAATGAGCATTAAAGCGAGTGTTAAATTAAGATAGATCTAAGCGGCCAAGTTCAAGAGAAGCGATTAACTGAGAATAAATGTTCTGGCTATCTAAATAAAAATCGGAGGATTTCTCGAAAAATTCATTCCAGCCAATTCCAGTCGGAAGGTATGTAAGGCTCTGGGTCGTTGCGAGGCAGTTGGCCTGAGGGCACTCAGAGAAGGTCCGAATTTAGCCTTTCGAGGGTCATAGGCGCCGAGATTGAAAGTCCGCGTATTGTAATTTGTTTCATATTATATTTCTTCGTACATGTAAATAAGTAATCTTTTCAGTGAATTATCGTTGATCATCCTTTGGCGTTGTAAGCCACAGGCACCTTCAGGAAGCCTAAGAGTCCCAAGCGGATAGGGCATTGATAAGGTGGCAAAGTTTACGTTCGAACTGGGGTTCAGATGACAGTCACTGGCTGTCGACTGAGCACTGATGAGAACATAAATTTTCCTCCATCACTTAACCCCCGTAATACTGCCGCAAACACAAACCCTTGTGATTTAATGATTGAATATGGCGAATGCAAATGTAAGAAGACATTTGTCTGAAGCAGACACGTGGTGGGCTGTAGGGATGGTGGAACAAGGGGCTACTCATCGCCAGGTTGGCGAAGCCCTTGGTGTGCATCATGCGGTGATCACCAGAGCCTGGACAAGATTTCAGCAGTCAGACGACATGGTGGGGCAGAGACAGGGCAACATCTGCAGCTAAAGACCGGTTTTTGATCATTCAGGCCCATAGGAACCGCTTTGCCACAGCAACCCAAACCACCGCCAGGCACGATATGAATGGGTCATGGATCACGTTGGATGGACCAGAAAATATTGACGACCTGTCCTTTTTACAGATGAGTCAAGGTACTGCCTAGACAACACAGATAGGCGTTCTAGGGTATGGATAAGACCAGGAAAGCGATTCCATGCAGCCAACATTGTCAGCATGACTGCTATGGTGGATGATCAATAATGGTCTGTGGCGGCATCAGCTGGGATGGACGTACAGGTCTCTGTGTCCTTGACCGTGGTACATTGACTGCACAGCGGTATATTGATGAGATCCTGGATGCTCACGTCAGATTGTATGCAGGTGCAGTGGGTGATAGATGCATTCTGATGGACGATAATGCCCGTCCTCATGTTGCCCATGCTGTCCGGGAGTACCGATAGAGGAAGGGGATTGAGCGTATGGACTGGCCAGCAAGATCCCCTGACCTCAATCCAATCGAACATGCCTGGAATGAGTTGCAGCTTGCAAGTTCAGCCCGTCCAGTCCAACCAAGACGTGTCCAGGAGCTTGGTGCCATGCTGGTCCAAGAGTGGAACACCATCCCACAAAGGACCATCTGGAACCCGATTGGGAGCATGAGAAGGCGTTGTCAAGCTGTAATTAACAATAATGGGTCTCATACTCGATATTGAACCCATATCAGTTCGCTCCGTCAACTTTTTGGCAAAATTTGAAACATTTCCTCTTTTACCAATAATATCCATTTTCCATGGTTATCGTATTCAAAAGCTAAAAAATAATGTTAAACACAAACAAAATCTCAATTTCTGTGCTTAAATCATTAAAGATATAATTAAATAAAAAATATATACACTTTTCATAACAATATTTCAACTAAAACGTAAAACAGGTAGTTGGATATACTTGGTGCTTAGCAAACTTTGAGTAGTATATTATTTTTGTGCGCTATTTTCCATAAAGTCTCTGTCTGACGACACAGATGAGACAGAATGCACGCCTGTAAGGAAATCTGTAGGTGACAGGTTTAATCATGGCCGACTTTGTTATGGTCCGCTGAATTAACAGTGTATCTATTTAATCTGTTTATTATTAAAAAACATTTCCTTGTTACTTAATCTTTTTTTCATCTTGCTCAATCTTTTTATAAGCCTTATGGAAGATAACAAATTATTTGCTATTCTAGTTTATTTGGCGTGAATAAACATTGAGTAACTAAAAATCATGTAAATATTTTGTAATTGCATTGAACCCTCCCCTTTCAACCCAGTTCAACCTTCTAAAATGAATCCTCTGCACAAAACTGTCCGGTTTCTGCATTTCCTCTTTTTCTAATAGCACAAAAGGCAGATAATTCACTCACAAAAGTTTAAAAAATTAGAGCAGATTTTGAGCAAAACAAGAGATAAATAACATAAATACTTCATGTCTGGAATAATTTAATGGTACCTAATTGTTCCAAATTATATCTTATAGTGTTTTAGCATAGGTTATTGAGCTGACAAACTCAATTATATTCACTAACTTGAGTAGATGGGTAGGATGTATCGCCCTAACACAATGTCCTCAGTGAATTTTCTGGCCACTCATGCAATATACAACAAAACCTAACAATATTAAATCATCCGTAGAACACTTGGGGTGACCATTAAAATCGAACTTAGATTCCATTGGATCTGGGAGGTGAGTTGTGGTGGGTTGATGGGGTAGAAAAAGCAAATAGACTATAGGGCATACATGTATACTGTATTCATGTTATCTTTCCTACCTACCAGCGCCAGCCAGCACAATAATTTTGGAGGAACTGACAAACTTGATCATATACCCTAACTTGAATCCTAACCAAAATATAAAATCATGGGTTATCGGTACGGCACAACTCTGTGGGCAGCCGGTGGACTGTTTAAATTTATAGTGAAGCACCATGCAGTTACTGATGCCTGTGCCTTTATATAGTGATGTTGATTGGGATCCTTTTTTACTTACATAACCTGGTCGGCCGGTCGGGGTAAACTCTAATGTAGTTCGGTGCAAATTTTAATCTGCTGACAGGGCAGTGCTTGCTTAAGCTTTGCAGATAGCGCCTTGTTGCACTCAGAGGACGATACATAGTTAATTTGTTCTCATTTACGATCAGATCCGGGTACTCCGGCTTCCTCCACCCGTAAAACTGCCACGGTCATGTTTAGCCATTGTGCATAAATATGTGACCTTAAACACCATTAAATAAATAAATAATACGATCAGATTTCATTTGGCACTAACATCTATCAGTTGCAATCACAAACTTTATTTAGAATCGAAGAAAAATTCCACTTGGCACCAAACAATTGCGGGCCAGCGTGAGTACTGATTGTATTTCTTCTCGAGCTTGTTGGTTTTGGACGTTACTTTTGGCAAAATGGTTCAAATTCATGTGGACTCCGAGATTAATTTAAGAGAATATGGCAGCTAGTCAGACAACACTTGTCCTTGATGAGTAGAATGCATTCACACTTAGCACCGCATGTTCCAGCCCAGGGAGAATGCTTTATTTTAGTTCCCACTCCTATCATAACTTTAATTATTCATAGAAAAAAGCATTCGACACAAATGTAAAAACATTCTGCGAATGAACCTCAGGACTCAACCTAGAGGCCCATCAGATGAAAATTGTCCGTTACATATTATACCTTCCGCGGAAGTTTAGAAGTTTCTCCAGTTGTACGCCCACACCAATGGTGTATTTTGTAGTATATCACGGTCGGTGGCGAGCGGAACAGGTGACGCAAGGGGTGCAAGGTGCACATGCATCTCCGTTTTATTCCAAGACAGTGGTAAACAATTACACATTGAGTTCGAAAAAAATGAGTGTATAAAAATGTCTGGTAGCATAGCATTTGGTCAAATAATTCCAAATTTGGCCGGATCCGACTGTTCCTTATGCTTCAGCCATCTTCAATGGTGGTCAATTGTTGGCCGGGCAACCGCCCAGAGTGGTATCTCATAAACATTCATTATGATTAAAAACTCACCACAGCTGCAGTTTTATAATTGCACTAAATGTGTTCATATCTTGTTCTTTTCAAGGTGAATTAAATATTTATTGATTTGGAATATATATATATCTAGAGCAGGAAAGAATATCTGCATATCTTTCTGAGCAAACATTGTATCAAGGGTCGTCTGCGCGCAAAGTCCACGAAACGTTGGTAAACAAACAGCCCATAATAACACCGAATTCAGAACAGAATTTGACAGTTGGCCTAGAGGCTTGGGACTGAAAGACCATCAGGTAATTTCCTCCACAATGAAGACAGTTAAAGAAACAATCTTTTTCATTCTGGTATCAGCGCATAAGTATGAAAAGTTCAGGATTCTATGATAAAATTGTTTCTGTAGGATTCGAAACTATTCACTTACTAAAGTTGTCAGATAGTTATGACGTCACTCCTTTGTTTAAAAGAAGTGATATATTTCGAAGAGTTGATAAGAGCATATGCTGTATTCAACAAATATACTGTTCAAAAAAAGAAACGCAAAACGGGTGTTCTGTGATGAGGTACATTCCTGCATTATGGGATACTGAGATTGAGAACAAAATCAATTCATAACCAAAGTTTTAATGGATGAATAAAGCACAAATGGAGACGTTTCAGACGTTAATGTCACTAGTCGACGTCATCCAAACTCAATATCTAGTGTGACCGCCATTTGAGTCCACAACTGCTTGGCATCTTCTGTTCACTGAAGCAATCAGAAGCACTCAGATTCCGGATGGAAGCTTGAGGTATGGTGGCCCACGCTTCCTGCAACGCTTGCACCAACTGCGGTAACGTCTGGGGTTGTGGTTGACGTTGTCGCACACGTCGTTCCAGTTGATCCCATTGATGTTCGATCGGGTTCCAACCTGCCGAGGGCCAGGGCAGGACTTCGATGTGTTACCCTGTACATAAGCTGTCGCGAGCCTTGCTGTGTGTGGTCGGGCATTATCATGCTGGAAAATGGCGTTGGCATTCTGCATAATTGGGAGCACGTGTGGATGCAAAATTTCAGCTCTGTACCTCTGCGCCGTCAAATTACCCTCAACATGGACGAGGTCCGTTCTACCAGTGTGTCAGATGGCTGCTCACATTATAACGCTACCGCCACTAAATCTGTCCACCTCCAGAACGCAGCTACGCGCAAACGTTCTCCACGACGTCTGTGCACACGGCATCGTCCACCAATTCGGTGAAGAAGGAAACGTGACTCGTCATTGAACCATACCGTTCTCAATCTCTGATGAGGCCATGTCCTTTGCATCAGACACCATTCAAGTCGCCGTCGACGATGCTGCGCCGTGAAAATGACGCCACGAACTGGACGTCTAGCACGCAGACCTGCCTCTCGTAGGGTTGCGAACGGTCTGATCTGGAATCCTCCGCCGACCTGGTAGCGTTGACGCTTCAGAGGTCGCTGTGGTTGTTTTCTCCCACAAATGACGTAACCGGATGTATCGGTACTGAGCTGGGGTGGTCACTCGGGGTCCTCCGGATCTTGAAAGGTCCCGCGTTGTCCCTTAGATTTGGTAGCGGCTCCACAGGCGTGTGGTGGTGCTCGTTGAGACATTGAACACTCTCGCTACATTCAAAGCTTATTCGCCTATTTCCAAGCAGCCAATGGCATTATTCCTCTGATCTTCGGTCAAATACGGCATTTTGCATGAGTAATATCCCTTTAACGCTGTGCGAATTCCGATCGATTCCCATGTCAGTTTATACTCCCATACTCTCTGCTCGCCTGCTCGGAGCGTGTAAATTCATGATCAGATATTCACTCACTGGAAACTTTGTTTTGTTAATTTCCAATATTTTTGGGGCGACGGTGGCCGAAATTATGCCCTAGTGTCCAAAATGTTACATAATATTTAGACCACCATATGTCGTTACCCATATCTACAGCCACACTTCATCACTACAATCTCCAGAATTTGCCATGTTACCGTGATTATACCCCTTTTGCGTTTCTTTTTTTAAACAGGAAATCACCCCACGCTCTGCAACACCTGGGCGATAAAGGATATCGTTTGAGAACAAAGGCAGGGAATTGGGACAGTGTCAGCTCTGACATAAACAAAAACCCGTGAAAACATTTCAGTGATCTGTATTAACGCTGTTCCCCGACAGGTCCTTTTTCGGACCAGGAACATGATACGTCATAATTCCATTATGTAGGCGGGTACTACGTGCGTGTGTGGGTAGACCAATCAATATTTTCAACGTGCAGCCCCAAGGGTGCACGTTGAAAATATTAATTAGTCTACCCCTAAATAATGAATATGGGCTGTTTCATTTGCTGTCATTAAACTGGCATGAAAGATGCCACCAGAGTTCAAAGGGTAAAAGTATCTGAACCCATCGATGCACTATTTTGAACTTCCTCGCCTGGTGATATTATACAACGTTTCACACATGAAATAAAACTAAAACGTACGATAAAAATGACGTTTTCCGTATAACTATAGCAAGATTTTGCTGACTCAAAGAAAGAAATTATTGAAAAGAATGACAAAGAAATGTCAAATTAAGTTAATCGAGACAGGAAAATGAGTCTTTCTTGCAGATTGTGCGTCTTTTGCTTGTCTCTGTGACAAGTCGTTTATACCAGATCAGCTCGTAATATTGAACATACAATCGCTCGGGCATGTTCACTCGGGCAAAGCCCTCGTGAACACCCTCGCGATTGCATATTCAATATCACTTGCTTTCTATGGTGTAACAGTAGTAGGAGATGTGGGGATAGTGCCACATTGGCCGACCCCGGTCCGGACCCCGGAAGTGACGCCATGTCACGTGACCCAGTGGCGCCATGTTTGGTTGTCGTGGTAACCCGTGTGAGCGGTCATCTTGTGACGTCATCTCCATAGTGATACGCGGTGTGAGTGCGCATGTGCAGCGCGTGCTGTTAGGGTGATAAGTGTTTCCGCCGTCCATTTTGTATACTGGAGGCCGCCATCTTGGTTTCTATGGTAGCACGTGATTGCTATGTTACCCAAGACCTTCTAACAAGACAGGGGTATGTTCCGAGGTTATGTTCCTTTGTACAGGAGTAATTTCGTAGAATTACCCAAATAAACCCGACAATCCCTCCAAATCACCGAAATTGACTTTATTTACTACAGATTCCCCATTTTATCGGCTTAGCACGTAGTGCTATAGTACCAAAGGGCACAGGGGGTGTGTTCGATTGAATTGGAATAATTTTCTGGCTTAGAATTCTCCTATAATTCTGGAAGAATTACCGCAAACAACCCACAACAAGTATTATTTCGAATTCTTTCAGAATTCTCTGCTTCTATCTATATATGCAATAGTTTTTCTCTTCCTGACCATGTTCCTTTGTTCCGGAGTATACTCCAGTAGCGTAGAAGAGTCTATCAGTTGGAACAGCTTTGCTTATAAAACCTATATTTAGCTATTCTGGTCGGTTCTTGTTAGTTCGGACCCTATTCCAAGTACTCTTGTTATTTCATTTATCTAGATCATTTATATAGATTATAACTAACCAATCAGATAGCTTGCTTTCCCGTAATCTGTATGCAGAGTTATCTCCATTGTGTATAACAAAAGCATTCCCAAACACAATAAGCAATCGAGTAGTTACTGAAAAGTCATTGCTCGAACGATTCGAAACCCATCGAGCAAATGAGCTTTAGAGTAATTGCTTGATCGAGTGACTCGGCATATTGCTCGAACGACTCGAAGTCCATCGAGCGGATGAGCTATCGAGTAATTGCTCGTTCGAGTGACTCCTCGAACGACTCTTCGACTCATTTCAGTATTTGAGGATACCTATGGTCCGGTATTGTATTATTTGAGGATACCTATCGAGGATGTCTTTTATAGGATACTTATCTAAGGATACTATTACCTGTATTACAAGGCATACCAATCCCAAATATCCCTTATAAGCTATCGAGCAGTTACTGAAAAGTCATTGCTCGAATGACTCGAAACCCATCGAGCAAATGAGCTTTAGAGTAATTGCTCGATCGAGTGACTCGGCATATTGCTCGAACGACTCGAAGTCCGTCGAGCAAATGAACTATCGAGTAATTGCTCGTTCGAGTGACTCCTCGAACGACTCTTCGACTCATTTCAGTATTTGAGGATACCTATGGCCCGGTATTGTATTATTTGAGGATACCTCTCGAGGATACCTTTTATAGGATACTTATCTAAGGATACTATTACCCGTATCACAAGGCATGCCTATCCCAAATATCCCTTATAAGCTATCGAGCAATTACTGACAAGTCATTGCTCGAACGACTCGAAGCTCATCGAGCAAATGAGCAATTGCTCATTCGAGTGACTCCTCGAACGACTCTTAGACTCATTTCAGAAAAAGGGATTCCATAGCCACAGGCATTTTCCAAAAAGGGATTCTTAAACAGGGATTCCGTAATTGAGATTCCTAGCCGAGTCCCTACAATTTGGATTCCGTGATTCGCATGTGTCGTTCTGTGTTTATTACACGCCTTCACGTCTAAAAGCAATTATTAGAAGGGCACTCAGCAATTCATTTCACAACTCGTCCCTGAGTTCCAATGTGTTCTACGTTCCAGTAGACACATAGAACACATTGGAACTCAGTGGAAGAAATATCAACAAAAATAACACATTTTATCGTCAACCAAATTTGTGAGGGGAATCCGTGTTACTATTTTCAGTTATCGATAGCGATTCAGACTGTAATTGCGGTGCACGATTTGTAGAAAATTCCAGTGACATTCCGCTTCTGTTCAAAAATATGTCGTCTACGACTTCCTTTCCGCACATGTGTGCGGAACAGATTTTCATTTTCCACATGGTTTAACCCTTTACCTAACTTGAAAAGCAGACGACACTCTCCAAAAAAATTCTTGAATAACTGTTTTTTTTCATTTTTTGTCTCAAAAACATAGGTTATGACCCCTCATTGGAACGAGCTCGACGAGCTCGTTCCAATGAGGGGTCATAACCTATGTTTTTGAGACAAAAAATGAAAAAATAATGAAAATTAATTGGCGATTTTTGAGAATAGCGCTGGCCGGTTTTGGCCGTTACGTTGGGTAAAGGGTTAATGTTGCTGTAGATGGGGGGGTTCAGAAAACAGGTGTGTAATAAATTTACAATTTCTTCAAAGATTTTCCTCCCTCCTTGGTTTGAATAATCAATATTTAGACAAGAATATTGGTTTAAACATTCTTTAGAATAAACATTGTTTCATTATTAGATTCCCTTCATAAATATAGAATATCAGCAGTACATAATTCCTACTCAAAATTTAGAGGTGGTGTTTGCTGGCATTGATAGATAGGAATGAATTTAGCATAAAACAAGAACTGACGAAAGACAACATCCATGAGCTATGAGTGGGGACACATTTTAAAAATAGAGGATGTTGCTGTTTGAATGAATAAAATACATTATTTATGAAGATTTAATGAACAAGGGGAATTGTGTGAGAATTCCAAGCTAAAGCTAGTATAAGCCTATTTCGAAACTGCCATCTTGGCTTCTAATCTATGCAAGATCACAGGTCGCGAGGTGTAAACATTTCAAGAAAACACGTTAAGCAATTGGAGAAGAGAACGGGTGAAGTGTTTCGGACCCCATTACATTCATAAGTGCGAATTCTAAAAAGACATTTAGCTAAGGTTACCATTTGTTTAAGGCAATGGTATTATTGTATGAGAACTTTCATTCCTCAGAATTGAGTTCCTATAGACTTAAATGGTGTTTGAATTCACGTTGTGTCATGACTGTGGTAGTCCAAACATGACCTGAAAGACCGTATTTATTTTTGGGGGTGTGGTACGTCCTTGAAAAGACGTACCAAACAAACAAATTAAAATACGGTCTTTCAGGCCATGTGTGGACTAGACTCTGTAGACGTGGGCACTGTTTTGACAACTTTCGGAGATTCCTAAGCCGCGAAACTCCGAGTGTTTTCTTATTGCCACTCAAAACAAGTCCTAATTGTCTTTAAACCGGCGATATCACGCCGTTTAAAGTCGTCTAGGGTTGCTCCTTAAGTTAAATTGAATGATGACAATGGGAGCACGGTGGCTCAGTGGTAGACTGTTGGACCTCTATGCTGGAGGTCCCGAGTTCGATCCCCGTCCGGGATTACCTGCGTTGTGTCCTTGGGCAGGTCACTTTATCCCGGTTGCCTACATGGGGCACGATGACGCCGTTTACTAAGGCGTTCTGCACGTCGATGGTGCACATGTCTTCAACCGCTGTAACCCCGCTTGAGCGGAGCTTGAACAGAATTAGAATGTTGAGGAGCTGACAGTTGCTCGTCGATGCTCGGTGATTCTCTCCGGGTACTCCGGCTTCCTCCACGCGTAAAACTGTCACGGTCACGATTAGCCATTGTGCATAAGTATGTGACCTTATACCCTAATAAATAAATAATGATGACAACGGTTCTACGAATTTAAACTTGATATTTCACAAAACTAGTTGACTTGGCTCAAACAGAACTCAACGCGACGAACATGGAAATCGCTTTGTTTAAACCCCGCGACCTGTGACCTTGCATAAATTAAACTCCCAAGACGGCAGTTTCGAAATAGGCTTATTCTCGGTTAGTCAACATTCGGATTATGAATCCGCCTTTTATTTTGTTATGCCTCGCGTAGAATCTCATCTGTCGAAGGCGAAATGTTTGAACATTGAATGTCGGGTGCTGTTTTTGATTATTTTTCTCGATTCGATCTCGATTTCGCAAAAATATTTCACCCATAAACTCTTGAGCCACTAGTGAAATAATATCACTACAGCATTGCGATCCGATCGAGAAATAACAGTACTGCTGTGATAAAAGTACTGTATTATGAATTTATGATGAGAAAGAAATAAAACGTTGATTTATTCAATAAAAGTAAAGGATGTTGGATTTGTGACCATACCTGGAAAAAGAAAAGTTAATTTTTTAACAAAAAATGTTGATATTTTATTGTAATAGCTGTAATTCTAACAAAAATCCTTCTTTCTCAAACTCTTTCGCTAATTAATACAGAAATGAATTTAAACATTTTTGAAAAATAATATTCATTATGGAACAGCCATTGAGGAAGAAATTGAACACATGCAGCCAACACTGAATAAAGAGAATTACGGATAAAAAATACCGAAGTTAACAAACTAAATTTAATCCAGAACTACGTTTGTGCTCATTGAAACAATTCCACTCAAGCCAACGCTCAGCAAAATATGTTTATTCTGTTTTCTTCGCTCGATACATTCAAGTTATCACAACAGTCAATTGATCTGGTTCGTCGGATTCCTCTGAGATGAGACCACACCGACCAGTTGAAAAAAGACGCTGCAAGATTCGTATTTCATCTGGTTGATGTGAACTCGTCAACGGGGCGGAATTATGATAGTCCAGAGGGACTGTTGTAATACTTTGTTTATTGCATGATATTGTTATATTGCACATAAAATGTAAATAAAGTGGAATTATATTAAGCATGCAACACATTATGACTCTTGAGATTAGAAATATCCATCTTGTAATATATTGAACAAAGGCGGTAGTCCTAACTTTAATGTTATTGTGAATCTTAATTGGGTTCCTGTTAAATTACTTTTCCACTACGGAAATGATAACGACCCCAACATCTGAAGGTTCAACAGATGGACAAATTTTACAGAAGTTGCCTATTCCCTATTATCACCTTGTGGCTGTGCGATAAATGTTCTTTCTTTTAATGGCAGAAATATTGGAGTCCCCATCCAAAAGACTAATTTTTAAGATTCGCATATTGACAACATGGTCAGATATTTCTCATCTCTGTCTGTCCGTCAAACATATAAGCGTTGGTTAAAAGAATAAAGTGAAAAACAAGAAACTACCTGACAGTACGCTTTGACAATAGCTTGAGAAGCAGAATTTGTACTGAACTAGGTCTAACACACATTTGAAGCGTGAGGGTCCGCTGTCTTTGAATAGAGTTCAGCATTATACTATGCGTTGGACCGATGTTTCCGACGAAAAACATAAAATGTGATGGTACTGATGACTCAACGAACGGTATCATCACCGAACCTGATTTACTGTTTTCTCCAACCAAAGGGTGCCAAAACTGGGTCCGCCTTTGATGTCAATAATTATTTTCTCATACTATGACCAGGGACGGCCGTATTTCCTAGCACCATGGGGGCACTTTCACAGCATTCCTTTCGATGTATGAATCATTTGTTTTCGCCAAGAGAAAATATCAACCCAAATCAACTGGGTTGAGTGAATATGAACCCAATTGGGTTCATATTCACTTAACCCAGTTGATTTGGGTTAATTCTGAACCCAACTCATTTTAGAGTGTAACCAATTATATCTCCTTCGACAGATTTCAGTGAGCTCTGTCACGCAAAATACAATTGGTTGAGTTACTGAGTTACATTGTGAAAAATGCTGCTATTGAAAGCAATGGTATGTGGCAGAGAGCTAGAAGGTGAAGAGGGAAGTGTGAGTAACTGGGTTTGGTTACGGTTGTAATCTGAAGCGCATTTCGTTCAACATGTATCGGTATAACTAAACAGAGATCGGTGTGTTCAGGTATTTACGATTGATTCTGTTACTGGACATCATAATTCCAAAATTTTTGTTTAGCTCAAACTTATTAAATCCAGCTACCTAATACATCAATGTGTTCCTTGTCTGGAAAATAATTGATCACATTCCCCGGTATCAGTTGGTTTATGAATAAACTTTCGCGAAACCTTATGTGTTTCATAACTAAGGTTGTTTTACATCTTCGCCTGTTATATTTGGCAAATTATTGGTGTATGGTTTTTCACAATGGATCACCAGTAACTTGTTGTAGGGTGTAGACATTGAAATTGAAGGAAAGTGAATGTATGCGTGCAACATGGTAGAGGAGTGCAATGTGACTTTATTAATAAAAATAATTACATTGTACTTATTTACTTACCGTCAAGTTTAAGAAACAATTGTATATCCTTTACAGTAATTATGAACAAATCTTGTCGAGTTTTGGGATTATCGATGTACTTAGTGCCTCCTAAGCCAATATAGCCTATACAGATGGATGCTGGAATGTCTGTTATAGTTGCAAATAGTAAAAATATATTTTCCGCCATCTCGTGAAGGCAATTGTTGCTATAAATGGACAATGCTCAAAAAAAAAATCTTCGATAGTTTTCAATTTACATACTTCACGCAATCGCTGATTGCAATGTAACCTTTTACCTAACGAATCGGCCGCATTCGCCCGCGTAATTTGCAAATTGAGCGGTCGAAAAAACATTTTTTTCAAAACATTTTAATTAAACCACATCCCGTGACCTCTCATTTTTACGGCACTGCAAACTGAGTATGTACAACATATTTTAGTAACCACAGATAAAAAGCAAGTGCTGGCATTGGAAAGTTGATACAGCTTCTGGTTTTCGTTTGATGTTCGATGATGTGAAACGCGTTATGCTGTGACTTTACACAGCCGATGGGTAGTGTTACATGTGTTGATTGACATGACGCCATCTTGGCGGGGAGATACAGAATGGTTTTCAATGTTTTTTGCTGACATTCCAGGAAACCAGTTGTATTGAGATCAGTGTTTAACCCTTTACCCAACATAATGGCCAAAACCGTTCAGCGCTATTCTCAAAAAATCGCCAGTTAAATTTCATTATTTTTTCATTTTTTGTCTCAAAAACATAGTTATGACCCCTCGTTGGAACGAGTTCGACGAGCCCGTTCCAACGAGGGGTCATAACCTATGTTTTTGAGACAAAAAATAAAAAAATAGTGTCGTCTGCTTTCCATGTTAGGTAAAGGGTTAACCCTTTGAAACGGGGAGACCGCTTTTCCGACTCAGGAACATGATAGTCATACATTCACGTAGTTGGATGGTTGCAAATATACGACAAACTCAAAGAAAGGACAATAATTGCATTGTTAATGTAATTATACGTGTTGGGCCCAAATACACAATTCCCATTGGTCAGCTGGATGAAAACGTCATGACCAAATGTAATTCATTTTCCAATGAATACATTTGGTCGAACTTTGACCCGCATGTACGGTAGAGCGCAGTTGGCAGAATGTAATTCGGGCGGTGTTTGGGCGGGTTTTTAACTTTTAGCGCCTCTCGCAGTGATCAACTCTGCTGCTGTTTCTTTGGTGACATTTCCCAACTGTGGCATAAGGGCTGTTAATAAAATACTCGTTTCCATTTCTAAAGTTGTGAAAATTAAAAATCAGAGTTGTGCGCTTTGTCTTTTGTGTGAGGGTGGTTTTTTGCCTCGTTCGTTCGTACATGTTTTATTTCGTCTTTCTGCTTTGTTGTTTGGTACAAAGTAGTTTAAACAGTTACGGAATGTAATTATAAAAATTGAATGCAATTTTTATAATCTTTATTGGAGTATCAACGTGTGGGAATGGGTACAAATTATGTATGAATCCCCGAAGGGATTCATACATAATTTGTACCCATTCACACACGTTCATACTCCAATAAAGATTATAAAAATTGCATTCAATTCTTAATTGATTGCTTCACCCGTACTGTAAACTGAGTTGTGATCTGTGTTCATACCATGACTGAACTTGAATTAAGTGAATGAAGCTGATATTTTTAAGGACAACTATCTCCTTCGACGGTCTGTTTACTTTCTTACTTGAGCCTGTTTTGTGTCGAAGCATTTCATTTACGTCATAACGCCAATCAATGCTTAACGACCAATCAGAGTCGTTCTTACAAGTAGGCTGGATTCAACCGTGGTGTATCCAGCACATTTCTCAATGCCTGCTTTGTCTCGGAAAACGTCAAATACACAGAGCAATCGTGGTATAATGGAAGTGTTTTTATTTCCTTCATCTCCCGAGGCACTGTCGACGATTTTTCGGTGACGTTTCATTCTAGCTGCTGACTGGTTATTGCACTTGTGCTCTTCAACTTCAAAATTTCTACTGTAAACATGTCCAAAAATGGAATGCACAGCATTCTGCAGGTTTAGTACAGTTGAAGTATGTTCGTAAATGTCTCAACATTTCTTTGAACAACTGGTGTTCTATCTGAAACAATGAGGGGATAAATTACGCACACGCGGGCTACTTCTGGAATGTAAATGAGCGGTCGAGCTTTATCGCTGGTGTATTATGTGTTAAATGGTCGGAAGAAGAGACAGCTCATGAGATAAAATCCGCTATCGAATGTTTCACCTTGTACATCGAACTCGGTGGTATTATTGTAGTGCTGTCTCCGTGGACTGGTAGCAATTTACGCGTGGGTAGTGATGTCCACGCATGTGTTTACCAGGTAATAAAAATCATCATCAGCAAAATTTTACATAATGAAGCACCGGGTTGTACCCGGTGCTTCATTAATTAAATTTTTGATGATTTTTCCTGTAATTAGCATTTGGAATCTAATATCATTGCGTCCGTGTAGATCATGGTATATTTGCGCGTGAAGTATTTGTTTCGTCACCTCGTGGACTTTGGACATTATATTTTAATTATTATGTTGACTACCTTGATAAAATTGGAAATATTTTATCCACAGACAAGTATGCGCCGCCTGTAATACACAGAGTGAACAGAAGCATGTCTGCCCTCGGTTACCTCCGAAGAGATTTGATTGTCGTGTCACATCGAATAGGGGAAGCAATATGTTATTGCAATTGACAATCTACAATTTATATTTAACATAACCATAATGCAAAAAATAGACTGGACAATTGAATGTAGTGCGCGATATCAATACGCAATGATCAATTGGTTTTCATTCGCTAAATCACGTGATAACTTGTTATAGTGGAATATGGTGTCACCTGAGCATACACTGTCAATACAGCGTTCTTTGAATACAGTACTGCCGCCAACTGGTCACTTTCCACGGGTGGGCAATATTTCCACGGACGCAGTAATATTAGATTCCAAACACTAATTATAGAAATAATTCTCAAAAATTTAATTAATGAAGCACCGGGTACAGCAAATTAATTGCTTATGATTTGTATTACCTGGTAAATGCATGCGTGGACATCACTACCCACGTGTGGATTACGACCAGTCCACAGCGACTGTACTGTGCAGACATTTACGTTACAGTATTGTGCTCACAAAAACTGTCTCTTCCTCGATCAGATCACAATTCACTTGCGATACAATCACAATTTACTCACAATACAGTTATACCAGTGAATAGAGTCTGTTTTCTGTATTGAAAGAATCAACAAAAACAAAAGACAGTATTATTTACGACACAGTGTTATTGTTTTTCTTTTTCTACATGTGGGCCACATGGAAACCCCGGGAAGTGAAGCAGTGATTGATTGTTTAGTGCGGTAAACAAGCTTTCTTTTACTGGTAAAATATGACCCAGTCACCAATGCTTGGGATTAAGTCCTCTAAAATGGGAAACGTTGGTATAAACGATGAACCAAACTTGCCTTTATTTCCATGTTGCTGTCACAATTAGCCTGTGTGTAGACGTATGTGACCTTAAACACCAATAGGTAAATGAATTCTACAGTTGATTATTTACAGTGGAGTTGGAAGGAAAGTGGACAGAGAATTTCGACCAGATCGTGACCCAGCCAAAATTTTCAGTCCACTTTTGTAATCACAGTACTGTATTATTTCCACAGAGTGAAATAAGCTTTGTTTTCTCTTCCATGTGTTAAGTTGTGGGGAAGGGATAAGGGATAAGGGATAGAGGTAATCATTAGTTTAAAAGGGCAGTTGTTTAGTTTCCTTGTCTACTTCAGTTCGCAACCAGAGAAAATCTGTCAACAGACAAGCACATGAGTAGTTTGTCACGGGCTGGACGTGTCTTTTTTTTGGTGGGGGGGGGGGCACAGTGGTGTGACCATGGTGGGGGACCTCAGAAGTGACGTCTTGACATGTGACCCAGTGGTGCCATGTTTCGTTATCATGGTAACATGCATGAGTGACCATATTGTGACGGCATTATAATAGTGATACATTACGCGAATTGTTAGGGTGATACCTGTTTCCATTGTCCATTTTGTTTATTGGGAGCAGCCATCTAAGTTTCTATGGTGGCACGTGTTTGCTATGTGACTCTAAGTCCTCTAATGAGACAAGGGTATGTTTGGAAGGTGTGTTCGATTCAATGTGAGTGCATCGAATTACCCAAATAAACCTGAGAATTCATCTGAAACACCAAAAACCACGCAAAACCACCGAAATGGACGTGGAAAATGTCCATCTTGAGTTTATAAGGGTAGCACGTAGTGCTATAAGGTGCGTTCGATTGTATAAGTGTATCTACTTACCAGACATAACCCAACAATCCCTCCAAAAACAACCACCGATCACCTTATTCGGTACGGATACCACCAGAATCCTTTTTTCTAATAATAGGTGCGTTCCTTTCTTTAAGAGTCAATCTAATTACCCAAATGGACCAGACATTCACTTCATTGGGTAATTAGATTGACTCTTATACAAAGGAACAAACCTGCTATGGGAAAGAAGAAGGATTCTGGGGGAATCCGAGTCAAATAAAGTGATTTGGGGTTGTTTTTGGTTATTTGGATGCATTGTCGAGTTGTTTGTGGTAATTAGTTACACTTTTGTACAATCGAACGCGCCTTATAGCACTACTTGTTACTCTTATAAACCCAAGATGGGCCTTCTTCAAGTCCGTTTCGGTAGTTTTGGGTGGTTTTTTTTTTTTGGTAACATAGATGGATTGCCAGGTTTATTTGGGTAATTAGATAAACTCCATTGGATCGAACACATCATCCGAATATACTATTAGAGGACTTTGGGTCACATAGCAACAACCTGCTGCCATATAAACGGCCTGCATTATACAAAATGGACGACGGAAACAGTATCATCCTAACAACACGCGCTGCGCATGCACTAAGACCAGGTATCACTTTCGTAATGACGTCATAATATGTCCGCTCTCGCGGGTTAACATGACAACCAAACATGGCGCCACTGCATCACGTGACATGACCTCTCTTCCGCGTTCTCACACCTAGGTACCCCAAAAAGGCAGTTCCAGGCCAAGCCATACTACTCGTGTATGTCAAGTATGCAAGACGTCCTATTATCGCTTTAAAAATATCCGCAGGGTGAGAGGCGCCTTCGACGAGGGGACAGAAAAGCGGCTTGTCCATGCATTGGTGACAAATCGTTGGATTACTGCAATTCGTTGTTTTTTTGTTTTTTTTTTTGGTTGTTGGCAAAATTCGATCAATGCACTTCAGGCCATACAAAGCTGTGGCGCAAGAAGTGTTACTCTCAATTAGAATTTCTGCCACATCTCTACAGTTTTGCAAGATTTTCACTGCTTGCCTGTAAGAGAGAGACTGGAATTTAAAATTCTCCCCCTAACTTACAAATCGTTCAACAGCATTGCTCCTTTATACCTATCTAGCTTGAATAAACACTATGCACCAGTAGGGTATATGAGATCATTCACTGTAAACAATCTCATTTCACTTGCGCACCTGGTAACGGAGCAATCTTCGCATCTGTACCACTTCTGTGGAACAACTTCCCGACCATCTCAAGGTTCATTAAAGCTTGGACTCTTTTAAAACCTTGCTTAAAACCCATGTTTTTGGGCGAGTTTTTGATACTGGTAATTTCACAGCTTGTTAATTTTGTTTTATTATTAAAAACACGCCCAAGTTCCAGCGTTTTTTTTTCTAGCTGGACAAATGAGCAACAAAAAACGTTTTTTGTGTGTGTGCTCAGTCCACCCCGTTTAATTAGAGTTACAATAAGTCAGTACTGAACTGACCAAACAATATTACCGTAAATCCTGTTGTATGATATATCCAATTTTAAATATTAATGTATTGCTGGGGCCACACGGTGAATCTTGGCTTGGAAGTCTCTGTTTGCGAAGTGAATAGGTGCTGTTTTTTCGATCTTTGTAGTGTTTTTCTCTCTCATGTTTTAGTTTTTTCTATTTTTGCTCTGGTAATATAATTATTTTTTAACAAGTGGGCGGGCGCCATGTTCTCATTACAAATACTAGTATGAGACAAATTATGTTCCGAATACAGCTTTAGTTTTGTCGACCGAAAACTAAGAGATGCAAGCATTACAATTGTATGGAATTAATTTTTCCAACTCAGCATGCACAAGTGTTTGTGCAAAATAAAATTAGGAAGTTTGCATATCGATGTCGAGAAGACAGAATGAGCAACATGGTGTTGACATCTGCTGGTTGAAAATAATGATTCATTTGCGTAAATAAAAAACATATTGTGTAACACTTCCTCCTCCAATCTGTGTCATCATTTTCTAAGCGGTACGCAGAATTATTACCAGGGACATGGCGACCCGGGGGGGGGGGTGTCACCCCCCACCCCTCAGTCCTGGCCAAAATTTCCTATGGTTGGAAATTCGGAGGGCAAGTCATGAGTAGTTGAAAGTTCCATCTATCTGGATTTTAGAGCTTTTTTGATGATGCTGTTTCCTTAGTAGTATTTCATCTACCCGGACACCCCACATTTGGATGACCCCGTGGACGAGGGACCATAGACAAGTAATGGCCTTGGAGCTTTGGAGATAAGATGGAAGCCGTTGGTAAGATTAACTGTATAGGAGCTGTATAGGAGCTGGATCATAGTTATCCTTAAATACCGAAATGAGGCAAAGAGGGCTGATAAATTCGACCTCATTGGGGGATTTTTTCATGGCCTCAACAGAAATGAGGCTAACAGGGATAGTAGAATAGACCTCATTGAGGGATTTCTCATGGCCTTATGGCCTCATACGACAAAAAAGTGATTCTCCAGATGGTATCCTCGATAGGTATCCACAAATAATACAATACCAGGTCATGGGTATCCTCAAATACCGAAATGAGGCTAAGAGTCTTATGTGCGAGTCACTCGTTTGAGTAAATACTCTGTGGCTTATTTGCTCGGTGGGATTCGAGTCGTTCGAGCATTGACCTATCAGTGACTACTCGATAGAGTCGTGGCATTAGGAATGATATAAGTTTTCAGGAAGGTTGTCTATCAGATGGCTATAATCCAAAGGGGCCACTCAGTACTATAGCACTACGTGCTACTATTATAAGCCATGGTATGGCGGTCCTAAAAAGGATTCTGGGGTCTTTTATTGGAGAAAAACGTCATGGTATATTCTAAAAAAGGGATTCTAAGGGGAATCCGAACAAGAAAAACTACTCTAATTCAATCAAACGTATCCCCAGCCCCCCCCCCCCCCCCTCAGTACTATAGCACTACGTGCTACTATTAAAATCTACGGTATGGCGGTCCTAAAAAGGATTCTGGGGGAAATTCGTAGTAAATAAAGTGGATTTTGGTGATTTGGAGGGATTATCTGGTTATTTGTGGTAATTAGATTTACTCCTATTCAATCGAACACACCCCTATCCTATTAGAAGGTTTTAGGTCACATAGCAACCACGTGCTACTATAGAAACCAAGATGGCGGCCTCCAGTATACAAAATGGACGACGGAAACACGTATCACCCTAACAACATGCGCAACGCGTGCGAACTTACACCACGTATCACTATGGGGATGGCGTCACAAGATGGCCGCTCACGCGGGTTACCATGTCAACACAACATGGCGTCACTAGGTCACGTGACATGACGCCACTTCCGGGGTCATCCACCGGAGTCATCCAAATGTGGGTTGACCGGGTACATGACATACTACTCTCCTTTACTTCGTAAAATGCCAACTCGGTTTCAAATTGGCAAAAAATCTAACTCTTACTATTTACAACTACAGTGTACGGAAAATCGTGCTTCATAAGTATGCATGATGTCAATCGGTACGAGATTTCTATAGTACATTTACTTATCGTTATAAAACAAAATACTTGAAATGCACTTCAAGAAAATCACATCAGGTAAAATCGTTATCCTGAGTTAATTACATCATTCACAGTTACAAAATGATGAAACATCGAAAACTGATCATTCCAGCATAAGATATGATTTAATGTTAGGACAGTGTAAATTTTTTTAAAGCATGTTAATTAAACCACATCATGTGACCTCTCATTTTTACGGAAATGCAAATTGAATATGTACAGCATATTTTAGTAACCAGTGATAAAAAACAAGTGCTGGCATTGGGAAGTTGATACAGTTTCTGATTTTCGTTTGATGTTCGATGATGTGAAACGCGTTACGCTGTGACTTTACGCCGCCAATGGATCGAGTTACATGTGTTGATTGACATGACGCCATCTTGGCGGGGGGTTGCAGAATGGTTTTCAACGTTTTTTCGCCAACATTCCAGCAAACCAGTTGGATTGAGATCAGTGTTTAACCCTTTACCCAACATAACTGCGAAAACCGGCCAGCGCTATTCTAAAAAAATCGGCAATTAATTTTCATTATTTGTTCATTTTTTTGTCTCAAAAACATAGGTTATGACCCCTCGTTGGAACGATCTCGTCGAGCTCGTTCAAACGACAGGTCATAACCTATATTTTTGAGACAAAAAATGAAAAAGATTAGTTATTCAAGAATTTGTTTTGCAAGTGTCGTCTGCTTTCCATGTTAGGTAAAGGGTCAACCCTTTGAACCCGAGAGGCCGCTTTTCCGATACAGGAAAATGATACGTCATACTTTCACTTAGTAGGATGGCTGCAAAGTTAAAGTGTCGGGTAGATCAATCGAAATTTTCAACGCGTAGCCCAAATCTGGTCTGCCTCCAAATAATAAACATGGATTCTTCCAGTTGCTTCCAAGATTTCAAAGGGTTAGAACCCATCAAATGATTCAGTAAGATAGAACGCAACGAGGGTGGCGTATGGGAAACTGAATCAATGATCCGAGTTGGAGTTATTTAATAGTTTTAGAAGTGCCGTAGTCGCGAGTGAAATATACGACAAACTCAAACAAAGGACATTGATTGCATTACCCCGTACAGTAAACTGAGTTGTGATCTGTGTTCATACCACGATTAAACTTGAATTAAGTGAATGAAACTGATATTTTTAAGGACAACTATCTCCTTCGACGGTCTGTTTACTTTCTTACTTGACACTGTTTTGTGTCGAAGCATTTCATTTACGTCATAACGTTAATCAATGTTTAACGACCAATCAGAGTCATTCTTACAAGTTGGCTGGATTCAACCGTGGTGTATCCAGCACATTTCTCAATGCCTGCTTTGTCTCGGAAAACGTCGAATACACAGAGCAATCGTGGTATAATGGAAGTGTTTTTATTTCCTTCATCTCCCGAGGCACTGTCGACGATTTTTCGGCGACGTTTCATTCTAGCTGCTGACTGGTTATTGCACTTGTGCTCTTCAACTTCAAAATTTCTACTGTGAACATGTCCAAAAATGGAATGCACTGCATTCTGCAGGTTTAGTACAGTTGAAGTATGTTCGTGAATGCCTCAACATTTCTTCGAACAACTGGTGTTCTATCTGAAACAATGAGGGAATAAATTACGCACACGCGGGCTACTTCAGGAATGTTAATGAGCGGTCGAGCTTTATCGCTGGTATATTATGAGTTTAATGGTCGGAAGAAGAGACAGCTCATGAGATAAAATCCGTTATCGAATATTTTACCTTGTACATCGACCTCGGTGGTATTATTATAGTACTGTCGCCGTGGACTGGTCGTCATCCATGCGTGGGTAGTGATGCCCACGCATGCGTTTACCAGGTAATAAAAATCATCATCAGCAAAATTTAGATAATGAAGCACAGTGTTATTGTTTTTCTTTTTCTACAGGTGGGCCACGTGGAAACCTCGGGAAGTGAAGCAGTGATTGATTGTTTAGTGCGGTAAACAAGCTTTCTTTTACTGGTAAAATATGACCCAGTCACCAGTGCATGGGCTGAAGTCCTCTAAAATGGGCAACATTGGTATAAACGATGAACCAAACTTCACTTTATTTCCATGTTGCTGTCACGGGTAGCCTTTATGCAGAAGTATGTGTGTTTAAGCACCAATAGGTAAATGAATTCTACAGGTGAGATATAACAGTGGAGTTGGAAGGAAAGTGGACAGAGAATTTCGATCTAATCGCGACCAGTCACTTTCGTAATCACAGGACTTTGTTTTCTCTTCTATGTGTTAAGTTATGGGGAAGGGATAAGGGGTAGGGGTAATCATTAGTTTAAACGGCAGTAAGATTTCCGTGTCTACCTCATTTCCCAACCAGGGAAAATCTATCGGCAGACAAGCATGTAAGTAGTATGTCAGGGGCGGGACGTGTCATTTTTCACCTCAGAAGTGACGTCTTGTCATGTGACTCAGTGGTGCCATGTTTCGTTGTCATGGTAACACGTATGAGCGGCCATAATGTGACGGCATTATCATAGTGATTCGTGGGCTTAGGGCGCATGCGCGCCGCGTGTTGTTAGAGTGATACGTGTTTCTATTGTCCATTTTGTATATTGGGAGCCGCTATCCAAGTTTCTATGGTAGCACGTGGTTACTATACTTTACTTTAAACATATTTTATTTGCCATAACTATTGAGCAAAAAGGGATAGGAGGACAAGTGCTTTCCACTTAGTAGAAACCTCCGCTCCCATAACATGAATACAGAAAATGTTACAATGGCGAAACAAACAAGTTTTTGAAATTCATAAATGTAAAATAAACTATTTGAATGGGTTTATATATATGTGCGTATGTGTATAAATAAATATGAATATGTAGCACTAAATAAATACAAAACAAAGGAAGAAAGAAAGAAAGAAAAGCTGTTGATGTCCCTTTTGCATTCTGTATCTCTCTCGATTTGAATCAATTAATATTCAAAGCCAAAGGCCGCTTGGGCGCTGTTCTGATTAGGATGTGTTAAAAAAAATAAATAATAATAATGGTTACTATGTGACTCAAAGTCTTCTACCGCGCTCCCTCACCTAGCCCCCCCCCCCCCCCCCAAGGCAGGTCCAGCCCAAACCATACTACTCATATATGTCAAGTATGCAAGAAGTCATATTATCGCCTTAAATATATCAGCAGGGTGAGAGGGGCAATTTATTTATTTATTTATTGATGTTTAAGGTCACATATTTATGCACAATGGCTAATCATGACCGTGACAGTTTTACGGGTGGAGGAAGCCGGAGTACCCGGAGAGAACCACCGAGCAACGACGAGCAGCTGCCAGCTCCCCAACATCGTAACTCCGCACTGCAGCACAGGCAGGGTTAGATTGGTTGAAGACATGTGTACCATCGACGTGCAGTACGCCTTAGTACGGCGTCATCGTGCCCCCACGCGGGCAATGGAGATGAAGTGTCTTGCCCAAGGACACAACGCGGTTGCCGCAGGTGGGATTCGAACCGAGGACCTCTCGGCTTGCAGCCTGCACCTCTACCAACTGAGCCACCGCGCTCCCAGGGAGAGGGGCAATCGACGAGGGAACAGAAAAGCGGCATGTCCATGCATTAGCGACAAAGCGCTTGGATTACTGCAATTCGTTGGGTTTTTGGGGTGTTGTAAAAAATTGATCAATAGACTTCAGGCCATACAAAACTGCCGCAAAAATTGTTACTCGCAGTTAGAATTTCTGCCACACTTCTCCAGTTTTGCAAGATCTATAAGAGAGAGAATGGAATTTAAAATCCCCCCCCCCCCCCCCCTAACTAACAAATCGTTCAACAGTATTGCTTCTTTATACCTATTTGGTTAAAAGCTATGCACCAGAAGGGTATCTGAGATCATTCACTCGTTTGCATACGCGGACACCAGGTAACGGGGCAATCTTCTCGCCTGAACCACTTCTGTCGAACAAACTTCCCGATCATCTTAAGGTTCAACAAAGCTTGGACAAAGCTTGGACTCTTTTAAAACCTTCCTTAAAACCCATCGTTTAGACGAACTTTTGATATTGGTAATTTCACAGCTTGTTAATAGTTTTGTTTTTGTTTTGTTTTTGTTTTTTGTTTTTTTTTTTTTGGGGGGGGGGGGGGCGGGCGGGGAGGGTTGTTGTTGTTGCTGCTGCTACTGCTGTTCTTCCTGTTCTTGTTCTTTTTTCCTCTTTTTGTGTTTTTGTCGTGCGGCGTCCGCGAATATGTCACCTTCACTGCGCTGGATAAAAACACAACGTGGGCCTTTCATTGTAAAGCCTGAGAGCACCATGTGAATTCGCAATTTCAAACTGTATTTTTATTATTATTATTATTATTATTATTATTATTATTATTATTATTATTATTATTATTATTATTATTATTATTAATTATTATTATTATTTGGTTGCCAGGGAATAGTTGCCGGAAGCGGAGAAATCAGCTGAGAATGAAGCGGTCAGCGCCATACACGAAAATCGGCATTCATTTTTTTATATTTTCATTTTTTGCTTCCAAAACATAGGTTATGACCCCTCATTGGAACGAGCGCGTCGTGCTCGATCCAATGAAGGGTCATAACCTATGTTTTGGAAGCCAAAAAATAAATTTTTAGTTATACGAGGATTTTTTTTTTTACTGGTTGACCAGAAGTTAGTTGAGACGCTTAGGGGTTATCGCACCTTTTCATTTGTACTCACGCGGAAACCTATCTGAATTTGTGGACTACGGCTTTAACTGTTTTTACTACAATAAAATTTTTCTTGGTTTTAACATCAAAGGGGAAAAAATGGGCAAATGTCAACTTGTATATTTTTATATGGTTAGATAGGACAATATCTATATTATTTGCCGGTATACGCACAGCATTGCTAATATGAAGCAAAAAAAAAATACATTAACCGCTAAAAGTTGACGAAAATGCAATTTTCTATCATTTTACATGGAATTATACAGGACATAACAGTAGCATCAACGTGGGAAAAATAGTGGTCGAATGAAATCGTTCGATAATATCACCAACTGAGAGCATATATATTGTTCTTAAAGGATTGATGCGCAAAGCGAATATAACTTTCATAGGTTTTATATAATTTTGAGAAATATAAAAATTCTCCATTCAATTGGTGTTAATTTTTGCCAGCCAATTCTTAGCAATCAGGGGAGATAACCATTTCGTAAGTCGATGTGAATGACGAGAAAAGTTGACCATGATTTCCTATAGTTGAAAATTCGGAGGGCAAGTTATAAGTAGTTGGAAATTCCTTGAATATGGATTTTAGAGCTTCTTTGGTGATGCTGATCTCTCCTTTACTTCCCAAAACCCAACTCGGTTTCAAATATTTCAAAAATTCTAACTGTTACTTTTTACAACTACAGTGTACGCAATATCGAGCGTCATAAGTATGCATGATGTAAATCTGAACGAGATCTCTATAGTACATTTACTTATCGTAATAAAAAAAAATCCTTGAAATGTACTTCAAGAAAATCACCTGTACGTGCCAATTCAGGGGGGACTCCGGGGGGACCCCGGAAGTGACGTCATGTCACGTGACCTAGTGGCGTCATGTTGTGTGTCATGTTGTGTGTCGTGGTAACCTGCGTGGGCGGCCATCTTGTGACGTTATCCCCATAGTGATACGTGGTTGTTAGGGTTGTTAGGGTGATACGTGTTTCCGTCGGCCATTTTGTATACGCCATCTTGGTTTCTATGGTGGCACGTGGTTGCTATGTTACCCAATGGCTTATAATAGGACAGGGGTATGTTCGGGGGCATGTTCCTTTGTACAGGAGTAATTTCCCGATTCGTAGAATTACCACAATCAACCCGACAAGTTTTGCTATTTCGAATTCTTTCAGAATTTTCTGCTTCTATCTATCTATGCAATAGTTTTCGTCTACCTAACCATGTTCCTTTCCCCTGGGGTAATCTCCAGTAGCGTAGAAGAGCCGTTCAGTTGGAACAGTTTAGCTTTTGGTACTATTTTTTAGCTTTTCTGGTGTGTTCTTGTTAGTTCTGACCCTATTCCGAGTACTCTTGTGGTTTCATTTATATAGATCGCCCAAGCAGTTCACTTTACTGGCGCTAACTAACCAATCAGATTGCTTGATTCCCCATAGTATGTATGCAGAGTTATCACCCTTGTGTATATCAAAAGCCTATATCATTCCCAAACCCAATAAGCTATCGAGCAGTTACTGAAAAGTCATTGCTCGAACGACTCGATGTCCATCGAGCAAATGAGCTAACGAGTAATTGCTCGATCGAGTGACTTCTCGAACGACTCTTCGACTCATTTCGGTATTTGAGGATACCTATGGCCTGTATTGTATTATTTGAGGATACTTATCTGAGGATACTATTACTTGTTTGGCCCAGCCTTCTGGTTCACCCAAGGACATACCTATCCCAAATTCCCCTTACAAACTAAAGAGCCAAGAGAGTAATTGCTCCATGAGCAATTGCTCGAACGACTCGAAGTCCATCGAGCAAATGACCTAACGAGTAATTGCTCGTTCGAGTGACTCCTCGAACGACTCTTAGCCTCGTTTCAGAAAAAAGGGATTCCGTAGGCCATATGTTTTCGAAAATGGGATTCCACAAATGGGATTCCAAAAAGGGATTCCATAAGTGGGATTCTGTCTTCCGTCGAGTGACTCGCACATACTGCTCGAACGGTTCGAAGTCTACCGAGCAAATGAGCTATAGAGCAATTGCTCGTCCGAGTGACTCGACATACGACTCTTAGCCTCATTTCAGAAAAAAGGGAGTATACTTCAGGGCAAAGGAACATGATCAGATAGACGAAAACTATTGCATATATAGATAGAAGCAGAGAATTCTGAAAGAATTCGAAACAGTAAAACCTGTCGGGTTGTTTGTGGTAATTACTCCTGTACAAAGGAACATACCCTCCGAACATACCCCTGTCCTATTATAAACCATTAGGTAACATAGCAACCACGTGCTACCATAGAAATCAAGTTGACGGCATCCAGTATACAAAACGGACGACGGATACACGTAACACCCTAACACACGCTCGCGCATGCGCACTAACATCACGCATCACTATGGGGATGACGTCACACGAGCTACCATGGTAACACAACATGGCACCAAGGGTCACGTGACATGACGTCCCCCCCCCCCCTCGGGGTCCCCCCTGAATTGGCACGTTGGGGTACACTTAACATGTCAAATTGGGATTAGAGGACAAGTGCTTTCCACTTAGGAAACTCTCCTCTCCCATTGATCATCCCTGCATAAGATCTGATTTAATGTAAGGACAGTGTGAATTGCTCAAAGTTCTCAGCTTGAGCATTTGTTTAGTACATATTCAATTCCCAGAATAATAACAAATAATAATAACCTGATAATTCTATCATAAATGTGTTGACATTTCAGTTACTAGAATCAATTTTATGTCCCCTTTCATGGCTACTACCCTACATTCCCCCTAATCGGAAACCTGTGGCCACGTCCCGGATTATTATTACGCAAAGGCATTAGCTTAGGGATACAAGGATAAGGCGTTGCAAGGGAGCGATGGACCCATTGGCCTCAACTGATGGTGACAGGGAGGAAAGGGTACCCTTTCGAATTGTGGCATACTTTTATGCAAGTAATCACGACTATCTATCATTGTAGACACAACTGGTGAAAATTCCTTATATTTTCTGTTGAGTTCCAATGTGTTCTATATGCCAGTATGCACATAGAACATACTGGCACATAGAACACATTGGAACTCAGGGGACGAAATTTCGGCAACAGGTGATGAACAATTAATTTTACGGCACACGATTTAAGAAAAAACAACTCTATATTTCATTTGTAAATTGCAAAAATTGTCCCCATACCATCACCAACGAGAGTAACACATCTCTCATGATATACTCCATGTTCGTTCCTTCGACACTCATCTCGCTCCATTGTGTTTTCAAATGCAAGAATTCAACCTGCAAAATTGCATGAAAAAAGGCCAATACCATTCATTTTCAGCCACCCAGAAGCCTCAAAAGCAGACTTTTCACACTACCTCCATTTACCTACCCCTGGAGCATATAACTCCCTGTTTCTAAAATGTGAAAAAACTATATGTTTCAATTTCATTTTTCAGTCGCGTGCCTGGTAACAACTACATGTACAAATGACATTTTAAAAAATAGCCAATTTTTCGAAGCCACTCTTTTCCTTAATTTCTCTATAAATTTACGCCTATCCATCAGACACCAACTCTGTGACCACAACTCCAAATTCTCTTGTCCAATAATTTAAATAGCCTAATGTAATCATATATCTGATACTAAAAAATATATCTCCAATTTACATGTCATTAGTTTCAAGATATACCCTTTGTTTAAAATTTTACTCCTGTGTAATAGAGCGAAACTGTCGGGGGGAACCTTAATATCGTTTACAGCATGTCCAATAAGCGCGTGACGCCAGAAGTTAACGTCGTCTTAACATGAGTGAGTGAGTTCCGAAAGTAGAATTCAGTTAATGATTTCTTATGTATTTTGGGGGCGTGGTGGCTCAGTAGGTAGAGGTGCAGGCTGCAAGCCGAGAGGTTTTCGGTTCGAATCCCACCTGCGGCAACCGCGTTATGTTCTTGGGCAAGACACTTCAGCCCCATTGCCCACGTGGGGGCACGGGGGCGTTGTGTACTGAGGTGTACTGCACGTAGATGGTGCACCTGTCTTCAACCAGTGCTAATCTTGTTTGTATGGTGTTGGTATGTTGGGGAACTAACAGTTGCTCGCCGTTGCTCGGTGGTTCTCCCCGGGTACTCCGGCTTCCTCCACACGTAAAACTATCATGGTAATGATTAACCACTGCGCAGGAATATGTGACCTTAAACACCAATAAAAAATAATAAATGAATAAATAAATATCTTATGTTTCTTTAACTAGTACATAATACGAATAGCTGACATTTGGAGGGGAAAAAAAGTCTTTAAGAATAAGTAACGTTTTCCATTTTTTGCCTCAAAAGAAAGCTTATGACCCCTCATTGGAACGAGCTCGCAAAGTCGTTCCAATTAAGGGTCATAAGCTATGCTTTCGAGTCAAAATTGGAAAAAAAGTTAGTTGGCGATTTTTGTTAAAGATTCCGATTTGTTTTAGCCTTGGGTTGAAGGTTAAATTATGCATTATGTGTTTAAAAAATCTCATATGCGTCGCGATTTGATGTAACATTTAGGAACCTCATTCACGAAAGTTGATCTACGCTTCAATAAGGAGGCAGTCAGACCATCGTATACGATTTTCTAGTCCGTGTATCCTACACGAATTTCTCTGCGATTCGCATCGTTGCATGGTCACACCATATATACGTTTCCACGGCATCAAAGCTCTCCGTGAGGAGCAAGTATACATTGAAATATCATGAAAATGGGGCCAGGTCATGGTTGAACTCCTGTAAATTGGAAAGGGGGGGGGGGGTTGCTATGATTTTAAAAATTTTTCTTAATTTTCAAAAACATTTGAATAAAAATATCAAAATATTGGGGGCGGCAGTGACGCAGACGTTAATCCTTTACCCAACGAATAGGCGGCATCCGCCCGCGTAATATGCGAATTCAGCATTGAAAAAATATTATTTTTCAAAGCATTTCAACAAAACCATATCATGTGACCCCCTCGTTGGAACGAGCTCGTCTAGCTCGTTCCAACGTGGGGTCACACGATATGGTTTTGTTCAATTTTTTGTAAAATTTGAAAAAATGATATTTGAAATAATAAATTTTGACAACGTCTGCGTTGGGTAAAGTGTTGAACCACATGAAAATTAATAATCATCTAAATAATATTCATAAGTTCACTACCGACTGGGGAAAATATAAGACACGAGTAACAGATGCACACCTACCTTCCACACAGCACTTCCAGGAATCAGAAAAGTGACGTTATACATGCATAATTATGTGGTTTTTGATACTTTAATTTGACATTAACCTTCAAAATATTGAAAAAAATCGCATACTACTAGATTCGATCCGTCATAAAACGGAGCATGTTCCATTTTATTCGGACGGACTGGAGCGACGTATACGAAAATTTTAACGTACACACAGGTTTGACCACCCCATCGGAAAGCTATAGTTTTCATTTTAATCCGATGACGAAAACGAATGCCGTATCAAAAATCGGATGCTTGACGTACGATGGTGTGACCGCCGCCTAACCATCGCCCCAGGTCGATTTTAGTAAACTCGGTTCAGAAATCTCATATCAAATCGTGACTCACTGGATTTCGTTTATTACAAAATTCTCACAATACATGTAGATAAACCCTGGATTCGCCCAAGTATTGCAGACAATATTACATTCGACGAACACCTTCGAGTAATTAACCCTTTGAACCCTAGTGGTATCTTCCATGTCAGTTCAGTGGCAGCAATTGGAAGAGTCCATGTTCATTATTTGAAGGCAGAACAATTAATATTTTCAATGTGCAGCCTAACGGCTGCACCTTGACAATATTGATTGGTCTACTCCACACATTCATTTACCAGCCATCCTACTTAATCAGATTATGAATTGTCATGTTCCTGGTCCGGAAAAGCGGCCTCGCTGGTTAATATTAAATGGTTTGAACTTAGGGCCGTGCGAAATTCGATTCGATTCAAAATATTCCCCATGATTCGATTCGATTCGATTTCAGTCGCGCCTACTTGAAAATTTTCGAATCATCGAGATGCTCGCAAAATCCTACAAAGTGTCTCCTCTTGAACTCTTCTTCTATCATCAGGTCTCCGTTGCACACAATACTTAAGTGGAGACTGACAATATTACGGTGGTACAAGAAGGTGTAATATCCACGACTTGAAAAGCGGTGAGATTCGATTCGATTCGAAACCTGCTGCCTGATTCGATTCAAGATTCGAGAAATTTGAGGTTCGCAGAACCCTAGTTGAACTCTCAGAACAATTCTCTTCTGAAATTCCCCTTTCAAAGGGTAACTAAGGAATTTTACACTCATTAATAATCAGCATAGCTACATTCTGTTGTGTCTGGGCAATCACCTACATATCTTTAATTACCATCGTTCGGCATGTGCACCTGTTTAGCACAACTGTATGTATTGTATCTAGTATTCCATATCTTTACAGTCTTTACCGCAGTAAAAAGTCTTTCATAGGTGAGCGAATCAAGAGTTCTTAATGGTATATGCCACATGAAAGGCATGGCGATTAAGTTAATATTTACAGAGGTAGTAGTCATTAAATGCATTTGCCGTACTAACGAACATCATGCGCGTGAGATGTCAGGGCATGTAAATGATAGCAAGTAAATTTGTATAATGTATGAAAAGTACTGCCACATTTGAAACAGCATTTATCAACTTGCAGTTATATTGCTCAGCTTATGTCTTTCGCAGAGACGCCCAGAATAAGCTGAGCACAATACACTCATTAACCCTTTAAACACTGGTGGTGTCTAGAGCTAAAACGGTTAACTGATTAATCGATTAATCAATGATCAACATCTTGATCGATCCAAAAAGTAATTGATCGATGAACCGTTACTTTTGAACTACTGTATTACATGGGTTAACAAAGTAACAAACTTGCTCCAAAACAGGCAAACATTGTCACACTGACTCACATCAGTTATATGAGACAGAGTAAAGCATGCATGTTAATTGATGACATACTTGTTTACTTGCATGATCATCATAATGTATCAGTGGCTGGAAATAGTCATTCTTAACCCTTTAACCATTGCGTGTAGCAAAGGATACTTGCAAAATAAATTCATGAATTACTAAAACATTTTTAATATTTGTCTCAAAAACATAGCTTATGACCTATCATTAGAACGAGCTCGCTCCAATGAGGTCATAAGCTATGTTTTTGAGACAAAAATTGAAAACAGAATAAATTTGAATGGAAATTTTTGTGTATAGGCCTAGTCAGTTTTGTTTGTTACATTGCGTAAAGGGTTCATGCTGTAAATCATCAACGGTATGGCAGTTATTCAGATATCTATTTGGACAAGTGATTAATCGGTTAACAAAGGTTAATCCACGTGATTAATCGATCAAGAAAACCCCTTAACCGTTTCAACTTTAGTGGTGTCTTCCATGACAGTTCAATGTCAGTAATTAGAAGAGTCCAAATTCGTTATTTCTTGGTAGGACAACTAATATTTTAACGTACAGCCTTCTGGCTACACGTTGAAAATATTGATTGGTCTGTCCCACACTTTCATTTAGCAGCCATCCCATTTAACCCTTTACCTAACATGAAAAGCAGACGACACTTACAAAAATAATTCTTGAATAACTAATTTTTTTCATTTTTTGTCTCAAAAACATAGGTTATGACCCCTTGTTGGAACGAGCTCGACGAGCTCGTTCCAACGAGGGGTCATAACCTATGTTTTTGAGACAAAAAATGAAAAAATAATGAAAATTAATTGGCGATTTTTGAGAATAGCGCTGGCCGGTTTTGGCCGTTACGTTGGGTAAAGGGTTAAAGATATTATGGCGTATCGTGTTCCTTGGCCTGAAAAGCGTCATCCTTGCTTCAAAGAGTTAAAACACTACACACAATCTAGAAATTGATGAATATTTCAAGATAACCTTCCGTGATTTTCTGATTTATACTCACTACGGAAGCGCGGTGGCTCAGTGGTTCCAGTATTAGACTGCAAACCGAACGCTCCACGATTCGACAACCGCCAGGGGAAACTGCATTGTGCCCTTGGGCAAGGCACTTAATCCCGATTGCCCACGTGGGTGCACGGTGGCGCTAAAGTGTACTGCACGTCGATGGTACAACTGTTTCAGTCAATACTAACCCTGCTTGTGTGAATGTAGTACGTTAGGGGGTCTGACAGTTACTCACCGTTTCTCGGTGGTTCTCTCCGCGTATTCCGGCTTCCTCCACCCGTAAAACTGTCCGAGACGAGATGACCCTGGCTGTCGAAAGTGTCGTTAGACCCCCCAAATAAATAAGTAAATAGATTCTCACTACGACGATACAGAGCTGAAGGCAGAAAGAAAAAAATGAAAATAACCGTTACAAAACGCAAAGTTATAGACAATGTAACGCTTTTGTACAAACATTTGTCCTAGAATTCCCCTCACTCTTAGTAAAACCTGATGTTAACAAACCCTTCAAAAATGCTAATAGAAATCTAGAGCTACAGGAATTTCTGTTAAGGCCGAGAGGTCTGTTGAAGCAAAGCTGTCCAGTTCAAGACGTTTCTCGAGCAACACGCTCATATTTAACCCAGCCTTGTTTGGAGTCAATGATAAAGCTCTGGGACGAATTGAATGGATTACGCGTGGACATGCAGTGTCGGGTTATGGCTTCGTGAATGTCTGCAGGTTTTCGTGCGTTTATTTGAATACAGGGTTCGCTAGTGTAGTGATTTTCACAAACACCACATTAAAAGGTAAACCACATTGAACCTTTTTCAGTTTCGTCGCCAAAAAACTTTTTTCTCTATAATAATAAATACTATTGAAAATAGAATGCATCAGCTGTAGGTATCATTATACACGTTGTACATGGCCTTTTCCAGGTGCTTGGTTAACTCCAACTTCGGGATTGACCGTCTTGAGGTTAGCATAAATAAGAATGCCACGACTGTTTTTTATCGTTTGAAGGCAATCACTGGGGCCTTAGATAAGGCTGGATAATTCTTAATGTGCCCTAGTGTTTCTGAAGGATACAAGAGGAGTTTGGAAGATCTGGGGCGAAATGGAATGTAGTAATAAATGGTATGCATACATTTTAACTGATAACTGTGAGGCGATAACACGGACGTTCGTGGTGTGGCAGGGTACAAACATTGGCGATGTATTTTCTTTTACTTAATGGAGAATCGATATACGGATAAAAATGTGAAAAACAAAATAAAAGAAACCTTAACTTATTATTATTATTATTGTGATGAACTGAGAGTAACATGGCCTGGGGGTTGCGGCTTGAAGTTTATGTTCAACCGAGATGCACGCAGAGCGTCGAGATTGAACATACGCTCCGAGCCGCAAGCCTCAGACCACTTTAGAGTCAATTCATCACAATAACGTATATATTCCAATAAGTCCCTACCCATAGCCGAAAACCCACATCGTGAAATGAACAAGGCTGGTTTTAAAGATAACAAGTTTAGTAGTAGTATAGCATGTACCCGATCGACAATCATTACCCGGAGCTTTGGGGGAGCAGCTAGTGTTAAATTCCCATAGGAACCGGAGCCGTTTGGGGGAGCAGACATGAGACGTGTTTTTCGCGTCATCCAGCTAGATCCGACAAGTGGTGTACCTACTCTATATATAGTATACTATGGTATGTATAGTGATATAGGTAAACACGGGGCTATGGGTATATAGTATGGGTATGTGATGGAAAATTAATGGTGAAGATGGATTTTCTTGAAAGTTTTTTTCCGCGAAACGGTTGACGTTGCTATTGACGTTGTGACGTCATGATACGCTCGCGACGTCATAGAGATGCTGACTACTGTTATTGTCCACTATACAATCTAACATAACGTTATTCGGGTCAGGGGATGTCGGACTTCTTGTAGGGAGGTGATCTGGTAGTAGTGGTATATATCCATGTTAGTATACTATTAGCCCTTGAGTCTTCATATTATCCTACGTCCGCTATAGCTAGGTCAAGCTGTAGGTGGGGGAAGGGGGAATGGTAGTGTGGTATTGCGAGATAGTCATTGGTGGTTTAGATTGGCAGTACAGGATGAATGATCTGTTGGTCTATTACCCCCTTAGTACTATTAACCTACCGAATCATTTGTATTATCTTATGGCTGGTATTGGTAGTTTAGTGTTAGGTCAGGCAGTATTATAGTCGTTTGTTTAGAACGGGTGGTATAGGATGCATGGTATATACCCCTGTATGTCCAGTCCTCGATATTATTAACCAACCGATTGCTTTGTACTATTCTATGACTGGTATAGGTAGTACGTTATGGCAGGTAAAGTGGTATTGTGGTGTGGGGGTGGGGGAAATGCCTGGCAGTATTGAACAGCAGCATGGTATGGACGATATATACCTCTGTGGGCCCCCAAAAGCCATTAGTACTACTAAGTGACTTAATGCTTTATGTCATCCCATGTCAAATACAGGTAGTATGTAATGCGGGGCCAGACGTTATTTTGGGGTGGGTGGGTGTAATGCATAGTCGCCTAGTGTGGTAATGTAGGATGTACGCGTGCTCCCCCTACAGGTCAAAATTCAATGAGGGTATGAGGGATAGTAAATGAGGCCTCATTGAGGGCTTTTACATAGCCCTCATAGCCTCATACGACAAAAAGGGATTTCACAGTCACAGGCGTTTTCCAAAAAGGGATTCCATAGGATATACCTGTTAAATACCGAAATGAGGCTAAGAGTCGTAGTAAATTATACCTCATTGAGGGATTTTTCATGGCCCTCATGACCTCAAAATTCAATGAGGCTATGAGGGATAATAAATGAGGCCTCATTGAGGGCTTTTACATAGCCCTCATGGCCTCATACGACAAAAAAAGGGATTCCATAGCCATGGGTGTTTCCCAGAATGGGATTCAATAGGATATACCTGTTAAATACCGAAATGAGGCTAAGAGTCGTAGTAAATTATACCTCATTGAGGGAATTTTCATGGCCCTCATCACCTCAAAATTCAATGAGGCTATGGGGAATAATAAATGAGGCCTCATTGAGGGCTTTTACATAGCCCTCATGGCCTCATACGACAAAAAAGGGATTCCATAGCCACGGGTGTTTCCCAGAAATGGGATTCTTAAAAAGGGATTCCGTAAAATGGGATTCCGTGATTTGACATCACGCATTACTCTAACCCACAGTTCCTCTTGACCTAGCAGTACATGCTACCTATACAAGTCATAGGATAACATGAAGCATTAGGCGGATTAATAGTACTAAGGACTAACATGGGACCTGTAGGGGGAGCACGCGTACATCCTACATTACCACACTAGGCGACCCCGCATTACACCCACCCACCCTACAATAACGTCTGGCCCCGCATTACATACTACATATATTAGTCATGGGATGACATAAAGCATTAAGTCGATTAGTAGTACTAATGGCTTTCGGGGGCCCACAGAGGTATATATAGTCCATTCTATACTGCTGTTCTTTACTACCAGGCATTACCCCCACCCACCCCACAATAACGCCTGACCCCGCATTACATACTACCTATACAAGTCATAGGATAACATGAAGCATTAGGCGGATTAATAGTACGAAGGACTAACATGGGACCTGTAGGGGGAGCACGCGTACATCCTACATTACCACACTAGGCGACCATGCATTACACCCACCCACCCCAAAATAACGTCTGGCCCCGCATTACATACTACCTATATTAGTCATGGGATGACATAAAGCATTAAGTCGCTTAGTAGTACTAATGGCTTTCGGGGGCCCACAGAGATATATATCGTCCATACTATACTGCTGTTCTGTACTGTCAGGCATTACCCCCACCCCCACTCCACAATACTACTTGACCTGCCATAACGTATTACCTATACCAGTCATAGAATAGTACAAAGCAATCGGTTGGTTAATAATATCGAGGACTGGACATACAGGGGTATATACCATGCATCCTATACAACCCGTTCTAAACAAACGATTATAATACTGCCTGATCTAACACTAAACTACCAATACCAGCCATAAGATAATACAAAGGATTCGGTAGGTTAATAGTACTAAGGGGGTAATAGACCAACAGATCATTCATCCTGTACTGCCAATCTAAACCACCAATGACTATCTCGCAATACCACACTACCATTCCCCCTCCCCCCACCTACAGCTTGACCTAGCTATAACGGACTTAGGATAATATGAAGACCCAAGGGCTAATAGTATACTAACATGGATATATACCACTACTACCAGATCACCCCCCTACAAGAAGTCCGACATCCACTGACCCGAATAACGTTATGTCAGATTGTATAGTGGACAATAACAGTGGTCAGCATCTCTATGACGTCGCGAGCGTATCATGTCGTCACAACGTCAATAGCAATGTCAACCGTTTCGCGGAAAAAAACTTTCAAGAAAATCCATCTTCACCATTAATTTTCCATCACATACCCATACTATATACCCATAGCCCCGTGTTTACCTATATCGCTATATAGCTATATCGCTACCATAGTATACTATATATGCAGTAGGTACACCACTTGTCGGATCTAGCTGGATGACGCGAAAAACACGTCTCATGTCTGCTCCCCCAAACGGCTCCGGTTCCTATGGGAATTTAACACTAGCTACTCCCCCAAAGCTCCGGGTAATGAGGGTCGATCGGGTACATGCTATACTAATTTTAGTAACTAAACCTCACGTCTACCCCACGACGTAACTGGACAAATAGTCAATTAATCGGATAAAGGTCGAGATCACACCATCTTAGTCCAAATTGTAAAATGACTTGTAATTTAAACAACGCTTCATTCGAAACATCGTCTGCGACACGTGTGATAAAATAATTGCGAAACATTCAACCTCATTGCAAATATATTGCGTTGTGACGTCAAACGTTAACATTTGCTACTAGAGCCGTAAACAATAAAAAAAAACTATACGAGCTCTCGTCCAATCAGAGTGCGAAGATTTTAGTCTTAATGGAACATTATAATATTAACCCTAACTCGTAGAATTATAACAAGTATACTTAATTAGTGTCGGCCATCAGAAGGACACGGCGGAAATAAACGAACTGGATTTGCGAGAAATGACCACAGCGTGTTGAATATATAGTTTTCTTTATTCTTATTTAAGAATGCGTTGATGTACAAAAATACATCGTCAATATTGTTCAATAATAATCAATCAATACAATAATATTCCCAGTTTTGTGCTGTGAAAGGATATACAGTTGTCAGAAATCACCTGTTGGACAACCACAAGCAAACTTTCCTCTGTTGATAATTTCGACACTTGATATTATTTCTAGAGAAGTCCTCTCCAAGAGCTTCCCCAGATTGATATCAGGGACTGGGATTATCAAGAAGTGAAAAGGTAGCATAAATTTTCTTTTGGTCAAGCAACAGGTGGACCTAGATAAAACAGACATGTAAAAATCACCGTGTACATAAACTTGTATAAAAGTCGAGCTATTAACAAGGATATAGCACCGAGACCGAAGATCGATCGTGGCACTATGACCTTAGTGGCATGAGCAAGACTTCGATATAAGTTCTTGCACATGCAGATAATGGTATTAACAAATTTTGCAATATCTCACCGTCACCTGAAGATAATCACCAGTGTAAAATAAACTATTTTTAATGGATCGTCCAACAAAACTTTTGGAAAAGTTTTTAAAATACTTAGAAACGAAGCATATAAAGACATATTATATTTTCAAATAATGACTAGAATAAAAACCTAATAAGGAAGTAGAATATATTCACTTTTTCACGAAAAAAAAACAATTTGAGTTTGATGACAGACAAGCTTCCAATGACTGTTCAAAGAAACCAACTGCAAAAATCACGAATAGATCGGTAATTCCAATGACTGTGTCTCAAATAAAAGATTAGTTAGGTGAGGCCCGAATGCTTTAGAAATTACAGATAAACGAACTCATTAACCGAAATAATCGTGGTTTCGTTAGCGCCTTTCATGATTGCCTATCAAATTGGATTCAATCAACAAACAAACAATTATCCTTGTAAAATCGCCCAGTTTGGGTAACAGTAAACCTTCTCATAAACTAACGACAGGAGGACGACAGTTTCAAAATAAAATTATTAAAGTAAAACAGAAAAAGCATTCACCCACGCTGAACCAAATCCGTTGGTTGATACAAATTTTGTTAAGGTGATTCTAAACTGAAGATTGTAGTTTGAGTGGACAGGTCGAAAACATGATGTTTTTTTTTTTATTACTTTTCAATAGTAATGGTTATTTAATACATGAATGATTGCTTCCTACCTAAAAGATTACAAAAATGTGATAAATTTTTTTTAAAAAAAGAATTTACTCACCTAAAAAATGCTTTTAAAAATCCCTAACTCACGGTCAACTTCCTGCCACCAAAAACTTAAAATATGAATCTCACATTGAAGAATATGTTTTCTATGTGCACTAGAGAACAACAGTTGAGTCATAACTTTTTAAAAAATAAATCCAATTGTATGTTTATTTAAATTTTTGACGGACCACCGCATGCACTGGTCCAGCCATTTTTTCACAGGGAACTATTTACAGTTCAAAAGTATGGCACACCACACTAATCAGTAATCTAGTTGACCTCCCCTGGAAATATTAGCCATACAAGTGGTCCGTTCTGCCCTCTTCCACAAGTAAAACAGTCTTGACATGAAATGACCCTGTTGAAAGTGTATCGTCAAATCCCTATAATAGAAAAAAAGACTGCGTGGCCACCCACCCCCCTCCCCCTCCCCCACCACAAAAAAATGAATTTTCCAAAATTGAAAAAGGGACATAACTCTGGCAAAAATTGTCGGATCAAACCCTGATCTTGACCTGCATTTTATGTTGGTACACCTACACAGCAAATTTTATTTGATTCTGTCAATTACAGCTCAAGTTATTGGTTGGAAACTAAAAAAGGGAGTTTTCAAAGTTGAAAAAGTGTGACACTGGAATCACCTACCAGGACTACATGCAGGCTCGAAGGGAAGTTATGGAATTGAATTCCGCCAATAAGTCGTATCGATTGACCAATACTTTCAGCGCTCAAAGTATAAAATATTCGTCCAATTATTGAAAAAATCCGATAAGGTGCTTAATGTATAAAAGTATTTTCATGTGCTAAATGCTATGTTTTGGATCATGAATAAACTCATGTTGTGGCAGAAACCTACCTTGTATTATTTTTTTTTGGTGGTGAGCTGACCCGTGGCGACTTGACCCGGTGGCGAGTTGACCCAGTGGCGAGTTGACCCGTTCTCAAAAATTTGAAGCTCGATTGTGCCTTGTGTGTGTTGCCATACTTCACTTTCGTTGAGAATTTCTATGCAACGACTGATAAAATAATTTTCTAGAGAAACATTTCATGTTCACACTTTTGTCATATTTTATTTGTGATTAGGAGGTCTAGTGGGGTGGATAGAAAGAAAAAATATTATTTTTCGCACTTTGAACAAGCGACTTACCAACGCATGTGACTTTCCGGTGACAACAACTTCGATCAACAAATACTTGCAGGCATGAGTCTAATAGCCCACAGATTATTCGAAATTATCGATGATCTTTGTGGATTGCAAAAAAATTTAATGAAATACATCGTTTACAATGATTCGCAATGTAAATCACACCAGATCGCAAAATTAGGAGCATTGTTTCTGGAACTCATCGAAACCAGACCGAAACGGGACCGAATGACAGACCAATAAAGTTAAGCATCAATATTACAAGACGAACAATAGTTCCCCCGATTTGCGATTAAAAGAAGTGAAAAAGCAACCAATTTACGAATATTTCAACAACGAAAGAATACAACATGGTTTTCTAATTCCACTATATGTCACCGTTTTGTTAATTAAAGAAAATTGAAATTTTTGTTCTCTATTGGTAATTTTGGCGCATGAATACAAACTAATGGCAAGGTCGATCCATGTAAACAAATTGATTGCTTCAGTTGGTGAGGGATGAATATTTGCATAGAACAGACAATCAATGCAATTTGCCTATATTAGTCTGCTTCCCTTGAGATATATCGACAATCAGAATTTCAGCAGTGGTATTGTCATGAGAATTTACGGGACATAATGGCGAGATCTTTTGTCGCACTGTGGCCCACAACCTTCAGTGTTTTGAATTTCCCACCGTAAACATGGCGGACACTTTTGAGACTGAAACGACCCAGGTTGACAACGTGCTTAGTCCTATCTTCGATGTGTTTTATTAAAAATTAAGACTCAACTGCTGCAGTACATTATTGATAGCTCACGTTGGTTGTTCATTGGAAGGGGAGGCGTCTCGCTATTTTTTGAAAACCTGCCCACGCCATTTCCGACTTTTTGACAGTACACATTTTCTAATGTCTCCAAATGACGCGTAAATTTCTTAAATGCATATTTTGCGGGCCCCATCACGTTCTATGTGACATGACCATTCCCCCCAACCCTGGTATCCAAGGGCAAGGCTGTTTCGTTGCCAAGTTATTGTTCAATGAAATGTTCACATTTTTCTGTGTTTCTGGCTTCCATGTTGGCAGCCATGACTTTAGAATCACCTTAATATGTGACTGTTAGTTTTGATGTTTTTTTCCAATCTTTGTGGCCATAGTTCAGTTTAGTTGATCTGCTCATTGTTTTAATGAATGACAAAAAGAGTTCTCCGAGTCTGTACTAGAAGGATAGCAAAATACAACTATTCATTCATTTTAACCCTTTGCATAACGTAACTGCCAAAACCGTCAGCGCTATTCTCAAAAATCGCCAATTAATTTTCATTATTTTTTAATTTTTGTCTCAAAACATAGATTATGACCCCTCATTGGAACGAGCTCGTCGAGCTCGTTCCAATGAGGGATCATAACCTATGTTTTTGTGACAAAAAATAAAAAAATTAGTTATTCAAGAATTTCTTTTGCAAGTGTCGTCTGCTTTTCATGTTAGGTAAAGGGTTAAGGCATTTTATTGTCAAAATCTTAGATTCTTACTTGTGCCATAGCAGACGTTCAGGCAGTGCTCCCAGCCAGATGGCATCAATTCCATAGCAAATTTCAGTTTCTACATGCTCTTTCCAAACATTTTGGTATATAATCTAATTGGGTTATTTCTTTCTTGCCATATTTGGACTTTGGAGAACATTTCCTGATATCTGACCGAAGTTAGGTTGTAGGACCCCTTAAGTGCATTTAAGTAAAATAAACAGGAAGTGAAGTTATCGGAAGTAACTTCCGTGACGTTTTATTCAAATTTGGTCAATCGCCTTCGTTCACATGTACCCTGGCTCTTTTTTCTTTTCGGGTTATGAAACGAACTTAAATACACAATGGGACAATGAACTAGGTGTCTAAGTAACGCAATTGAAATCCTCCAGTTTCGACGAGTATTCCTGAGTCTGTGTGTTCTGTTGTTTGAGCAAGTGTCTGGTGGAAATTCAGATACAGACCTCGCTGTCGGTATTTCACGAATTTGACAACCTGCCCCGTGGTATAAGACATCGCCGCTACGCGGATCGGTGTCGCCAACACACGCGGCAACTTGTTCAAATTCATGAAATACCTTGAACTCGATTGGAAACTATTACATGAATTAATCTCCGGGTTTCTTTGTTTGGGGAACTTCTGTGCTAACAGTATTGTTATACTGAGTACAACAGCTTCCTGAGATGTATATGGCAGTCGCAATTAGATTTACTCTGCAAGGATCCACGTGACTCTCGGGGATTTCAGATCTGCAGTGTTTTTTATTACTGTCTTTAAGTTTACGTCCTCATTTATTCCAGTTGTGTATGTGGACGGGACTGCGTTTTCGATATACAATTTGCAAAGAATATCACACATTTCTCTATATATTTCTATTGATAATGCCTGTGAGTACACACATGCATAAAAATTGTGACGGCTTTGGGGGAGTGTTATGTTTCTATTTTTTCGTCTGCGTATATCATAGTTTCTTTCAAACAACTCTCATTCACAAGTTCATCATCTATAACGAGAGAAAATTAAATTTCTCAGTTTAAGATATAACTTTGCCAGAGTTCATTGTCTGTCGTTTGACTATTCATACTTATCGAGGTATATTATCATCTGACTAGATGGTGTGTTAAAAACATATTATCTCTGCAGTGAAGTGATCTGGGTCGTTGTATCACGTCGAGCTGAGGAGGTCAGATCGCCGGATCAAACGAGCTGTCACAGGCAGCGAGTTTGATCCGTCGATCTGACTTCCTCAACGAGACGTGATGCGACGACCCAGATCACTTCACTGTAGAGATAAAAGGTTTATTATATGACTTATGGTTCCCATCGCATGCCAAAGCTAGCATTAACGATTCCCCCAACCACTTTTTTGTAAATTGGATTGAAGTAAAAAAGAACTATTTTTATTTACACTTATGTTTGTAACAGGTGTACACTTCTGGGGAATCCCCCGATGCGCATGAATACGACACAAAATATCATGAATACGATAACAAAAAACGGACCGCCGTTCGAGCGCACCCATTCCAGCTCGGAGTAAAGTACTCTCTGCGACCAGAACAGCTAATTATGCAAATTCGAACGCATCCGGAAATAGTCCGTCATACCATAGTGATAGGAATCGGATTCCATACTGTGGATTTTCCGGGGACCAGGAAAAGATCGTCAAACAGTAGTTATATTTAACGGTTAAATTACATAGTCATATACTAAACTCATTGATCTCTAATCAACTGCATTTCTGGAACACGCCATGGTCACAAAAAGAAACGTGTCTCACCTGCCACCATCTCGAGAGGCGCAATTGTTGCTACAAATGGACAATGCTCAGCAACAAATAATTCTCGAAAGTTATCGGTTTTTCGACGCTTCTCAATCGCCGGTCCCATTTTAAAGAATAACCTTTGATGTCCTTGGAAAATGAATATGTTGATGATGTGCACATTTTCTCGACAATGCAAAATGATTATTTGAAACATATTTTACTTATTATTGCGAGACATTCATTTGATGTTTGATGATGTGAATGCTGTTACACTGTGATTATAGTCAGAGTATATACGAAACAACTTTCACGTCATCAAATGTTAACGATATGGAAGTTACTGCGTTGATTGAACTGACGCCATCTTGAGAAGGGTGGGCAGATTAAGTTGACATGTTTTACGCTGACGTTCAAGCAATCTAGATGTATACAGATCAATGGATAAACTTTACTAATGATTCATGGGTAGCGGTAGCAATGAGAAACCTGGCAATTCGTGGTGAACCCATACATGCTGAGCATGCACGTAACTAAAGTAATACAACGTTTTCTGAAGTTCGCCAGAAACAGTACAGTCCCATTGAACTGGTCACTTTCAACGGATGGGCAGTATTTCCACGGACGCAATAATATTAGATTCCTAACACTAATTATAGGAATAATCATCAAAAATTTAATTAATAAAGCACCTGGTACAACCCGGTCCTTCGTTAATTAAACCTTTGCTGATGATAATTTTTATTACCTGGTAGACGCGTGCGTGGACATCAGTGCCCACGCGTGGATTACGATCAGTCCACGGTGGGTGAACTGTAGTATCAAATGAAAGTTTAATTATTCAACATTTCTAATAAATTATAAAAATAAATAATTCTTACACTCTAAAATCAGTTGGGTTAAAAACCAACCCAAATCATCTGGGTTGAATGAATATGAACCCATTTGGGTTTATACTCACTCAACCCAGATGATTTGGGTTGATTTTTAACCCATCTGATTTCAGCGTGTATGAACTGGAACGCATGAATAGCAAATGAAAGCATTAACTCTTTACCTAACACGAAAGGCAGACGATACATGCAAACAAAATTCTTGAATAACTATTTTGGTGTTCATCTTTTGCGTCAAAAACATAGCTTATGATCCCTCATTGGAGCTCGTTCCAATGATGGACAAGAGCTATGATTTTGAGACAACAAATGAAAAAATAATAAAAATTGAATGGTGATTTGTGCGAGTAACACTGGCCGGCTTTGGCCATTACAGTACGTGGAGAGTGTATTATCACTAAATCAACGGCAGAGTGGCGATTCCAACCAAGCAATAATTGCAGATTTGTTGCAAAACATAACAAGCACAAGCAAAGTTTCAGCCAATGGACCCCTGAGTTAAACCCGGAGGTCCATTGCCCGAAACATTGCTTGTGTTTTAGTCGATATATACAAAATTTGAAAGTTATAGTTTGGGTGATAACTCCACTCTGCGGGTGATTTAGTTACAATCCACTCTCCACGTACTGTACGTTGGCGAAGGGTTACAGTCTCCAAACTATGAATTTCCAGCATTTTTTAACATGAGCAGAAAACTTCGGCCCTGAGAACTTTTTGTCATTGTGACCTTTTTGTCAAGGAGACTTTTTTACTTTTTCGGAAGTATTTTTGGCAGAATGTTTTATAAAATGTAAGACATGAATCGCAATAGCTTTAAAAGAAAATGTTAATTTTGAAGTTGATCTCTGTTCACACTTGACGACCATAGCGTCCAATAAGTAGTCCAGGAGCAGTGTTTTGAAACCTATAAATTGACTAGCAATGTTCATTACATGAGATCTCTGGACATTTCATTGTTTGATCTGTTTATTATGTGATTTTTACAAACTTTGAACACCTCTGTACAATACCCCGAGGTAGAATATTATCCACAATGGAGAGATCCCGTGTAAATAAACCAAGACGCCTGGCAATCATGTAATTACTATTATTAGCACGATCAGAGTCGGGAGGCGGGAGGCGGGAGGCGGGCGGCGGGCTGTTAATGAATTGTGTTCTCCTTAACTTACAGCTCGCCCTCATGACGCCATAGATTATGTAGTTTTATGGCTCTATTAAACTCAGTTAATATACCGGAGAACACTCGCTAAAGTGGTAATAATTTTGTCCGGAGATTTACTCAGACGTTTATGGACCAATCTGCTCGAAATTGGGTATGAATGTTCACCACCATGGGAACCTGTGCACCTGCGATTATAGTTCCGGTCGGATTATTTTTACCAGAATTATGCCCATTTTCGACTTGAAAAAGCAGGCCTAGAATTCTTTCCGGAGATTTCCTCAGATGATTATGGGTCGATTCTTTTGAAGCTTGGTATGGATGTTTCCTACTATGGGAACCTGTGCACCAGCGATTATAGTTTCGATCGGAAATTTTTCTGCCAGAGTTGTGCCCGTTTTCATCTTAGAATGTCTTAATTTTGTCCTGAGATTTTCTTAGATGTTTATGGGTCGATTCCTTTGAAACTTTGGGTGAATGTTTACTACCACGGGATCCTGTGTACCTGCGATTATAGTTTTGATCGGACCTTTTTGCAAGAGTTATGACCCTTTTCTTCTTAGAATGCCTGAATTAACTGGAATGTTGTCCGGAGCTTTTCTCAGATAATTATGGGTCGATTTCGTTGCAACTTGGTAAGGTTGTTCACTACAATGAGAAACTGTACACCTGCGATTATAGTTTTGATCGGACTTTTTTCCAGTGTTATGTCCCATTTCATCTTAGAATTCCTGAATTTTGTCCGGAGACGTTCTCAAATGTTTGTGGGTCGATTCCTTTGAAACATTGGAAACCTGTGCACATGCGATTATAGTTTCAATCGGACTTTTTTTACATCAGAGTTGTGCCACTTTTTGTCTTAGAATAATCATGGCGGCGGGGGGTATGGACAGGTCCATCTGGGACAGTCACACCTCTAGTTTCATTTTACCACTTAAACCCGATTGCCCACGTGGGGGCACGGTGGCACTGTCTACTAAGGCGTACTGCACGTCGATGGGTCACTTGTCTTCAACTAATGCTTATCCTGCTTGTGTGGACGTTGGGGAGTCTGACAGTTGCTTGCTTCTGCTCGGTGTTTAATCTGGGTACTCCAGCTTGATCCATCCGTAAAACTGTCCGACACGAGGTGATCCTGGCTCTCGAAATTGTCGTTAAACCCCAATAAATAAATAAATAAATAAATAAATAAATAAATAAATAAATAAATAAATAAATAAATAAATAAATAAATAAAATACATTTCACATCGATGCCGCTGGGATTCATCTGTGTTAAAACAGATAATGAAAATATTTGCAGTATCATTGTAATGTTGGAGCAGGCAGCTTCCTTGTTTATTATTGGCATGCAATCTAATGTGTGAAATGTACAGTACAAAATGAATTATTTACTCTTGCGTGCCTATTTTTCACGGTAGATAAAATTCTTTCCATCTCATCAAATAATAACTTGGTTCCTTGCCTATAAGAACATCTACAAACCAATGAGGAATACCGAATTGAACATGCCTCTCTGAAAGTTCTGTAACTTAATTTGTAGTGTATGATGGTATCAATAAATCAATGTTTTATTCTGTAAATGTACCCTTCCAAATCCACAATAAATTAGAAAGAATGTGGAAAGAACAATTTAATGATATAAACGTTAAACCTAATGATTTTATTCTGTGGTAAATAAATTAGAAGAAGATGGCATAGTTAGACTGGCTGCCCACCTGTTACCTTTTACCCTTTATCCAACGTAACGGCCAAAACCGGCCAGCGTTATTCTCAAAAGTCGCCAATTAATTTTCATTATTTTTTGTCTCAAAAACATAGGTTATGACACCTCATTGGAACGAGCTCGTCGCTTTCGTTCCAATGAGGGATCATAACCTATGTTTTTGAGACACAAAATGTAAAAAATTAGTTGTTCAAGAATTTCTTTTACAAGAGTCGTCTGCTTTTCATGTTAGGTAAAGCGTGTTAAAACGATGGGCAGATTAATGGCACAACTGGGCATGTACAGGGAATTCAGGGCCATTTCTCAGGCCCTTAAGGGGTTAACAAAACTGAAAAGAAAATCATCCACTTCCTTCATGAAAATGAACCCCTCACCTGCTATGAAGCCTCAACAAGGCCTTTAAGAAGTAAAGGTGGGAAAATAAGACAATTCACAGTTTCGATACTCAATGGTGGTTTCGGTTCGGATTTTTGGTATCCCTGCGATATTGATATCGGTTGCGTTTTTCGGTATATTGCCCATCTCAACAGATTCATGTCTTATTGACCGACATTATGTGAATTTGTACATTATCAAATGTTCGGTTTCTACACACAGGCCTGGCAATCTTGAAAATAAAGTAGTGCAAAACAATTGCCCTCCTCAGATTGCTTGGGAGTGCAATTGCACCTGGAATTTTCAATGCAAAAACTTGTGTGCTATCTTGGTTATATTCACTTCAAGGTATTAATATTGTGACTGAAAAATAGTACTACATTCAGCTACATAGTGGAAAAATTGGCACACACATCTTCTCATTATTCAAAATATTGCATTCAATTCTTTTGTGACTGTCTTCTACACTCAAAATGTATTGAATTGCGACAAAGAATGATTCATGAATTATTGCAAGTCAATGCAACATTGGCAAAAATAATGATAATAGATTTTAAAGGCCGTCCCAAACAGGTCTGGTATTCCAGAAAATCAAGGGGTGCGAAAGATTGCCCTCCTCAATTTTTTCTAGGCGTGCAATAGGCGTGCACTCCTGCTCTCCTAAAGAATGCCAGGCCGGTACACATGCCTGAAGAATGACATCCCGCAGGCTATTCTACAAGGCCGGATAGGAAAACCTAACTAGACATCAACATGTACCGAGACTGTTTCAATTCTCATAGCTGGAACCGTCTTTGAATAGTTTACATACAGTACTGTGATCATAAATCGGACTATCTTTCCGCTTTTCTTCTCTCGGTACCACAGAATGTAACCCGCCGGAAAAGCAATGCGATAACATAGAATCATTTTGCTATTTCGTTTGAAACGACCAGTTGGAATGGTCTAATTAAGAACTGAATCATGACTGTTTGAAATCCACGAGGTGATGAAACAAATTGATCACGTGCAAATTCCATGAACCGCGAACGGTCATGATTCAATTCTTATGTCTATACCCTTCATGAAACAGAATCAATTTATGTCCAGACAGGATATCGAGTTAGCTTATCTACAAGTCACCGCCTTGACTAACCATAATTCGGTCAAGATCTATTCCTAAAAAGGAAACAAAACAACATAGCTTCAAACCGGTTAATGTAAACTGTCAATATAATGCCTAAAACGCAACTCACACTCGAGTTGGGGAAACCGTCTATTTACAGAACTTAACCCTTTACCTAACGTAACGGCCAAAACCGGCCAGTGCTATTCTCAAAAATTGTCAATTAATTTTCATTATTTTTTTCATTTTTTGTCTCAAAAACATAGGTTATGACCCCTCGTTGGAACGAGCTCGACGAGATCGTTCCAACGAGGGGTCATAACCTATGTTTTTGAGACAAAAAATGAAAAAAATTAGTTATTCAAGAATTATTTTTGCAAGTGTCGTCTGCTTTTCAGGTTGGGTAAAGGGTTAAACAAAAATTACAGAGTGTAAATACAGACTCTGTAAAATCGAATATAGTGTGTAATATCAAAGCGTGATGTTCAAATGTCACGTGGTCAACTGGTATTCATGGGATAAATCACATGATCAACTGGTATGCATGGAAAAGTAACATCACCTGAGAATCCACTGACAATAGAGTGTTCATTGAAGAAAATTTCATTTGTGGTATAAATATAGAATATACCCATTGTAGCTTGGTGTACCAAATGTTCAACACGAGTGGAGAAGCGGTGTTAACCGCGAGCCTTCGGCACGCGGTTAACACCACGAGTGGCGAACATTTGGTACACCAAACTACTTTGGGTATATTTTATTTATACCATGATCATCAGATTATTAAGGGTCGTTATTATTTTTTCTCGATTTTACTGACCAGCGGCCGTACATACTTTCAAATCTGTTCTTGTTTATATGAACATCGGTGGGTGGTACTTCCGCTGTCAGTTTTATCACCGAAACGAAATGGAAAAAGAAACGAGGCCTTTTTTTATTTTAATAACATAATAACATACTATTTCGAGTTATGGATGTTTAATTAACATGGGACAATGCATGTATGTTTATGTTTGGTGTCTTATGGAGTAAACTCACTTAAAAACGTAATAAATAATTGCCACTTTCTTTTCACTCTTCGCGAAGCGACGTGAGATAAATTTAGACAAGTTCGCATTCAGGTCGACGTCACCAAAGGTCAACTTGAATGTAGTTCCACTGTAGGTGTAAATTTTAACTACTGAAATCCCATTGCTGGCGTGTTCACTGCGGTTGGCGTGTAAAGCTAAAATTTATGTCATAGGCTTTTCATATATTGTAGAATAGGTAACTATAAACATTTAACAATTGATCGATTAAGCATTTTTGAAGCTTCGCAAAAGTATAGTTTTACCATGCCAATCGTTAACCCTGTATCCGACAAATTCACCACAACCGCTCGCTTAATATACAAATTGAGCATGACAAAAAAAATTGAAAAAATGTTAACAAAACCATATCATGTGTCTCCTCATTGGAACGAGCTCATCAAGCCCGTTCCAAGGAGGGGGGTCATGTGATATGGTTTTGTTCAAATGTTTTGAAAATAAAATGAAAAAATTATATTTAAACTAATACATTTTGATATCGTGTGAATTGGGTAAATGGTAAACTATTCGGTTTTCAGTTTTATATGTCAGAATACTGAAGATACTAAATGCAAGAGTATATATAAATAATAATATATTATATGAAAATATATTTCAATACGGAAAAGATTTTGTCTTGTGAGAGGTTTTGCAAACACACAACTGGACAAAATTTTTACCGTATTCAAACATTACCATTCTAATGTGCTAATATACTACTCAAAGTTTGCTAAGCACCAAATATTTGACACATCATTGTGAAATTTGCTTGTGACATATTTGCGATATTTTTTATTTTTGGTGGATATGACTGAGGAATGTATTGAGATGGTCCCCAGTGTTTACATTAGCTTGACAGGCAGACTTTTCATGACAGTCATGCAAAGCACGTACCCCTTGATTTTCATGATGTTTTCGTGTACTTTCTACATGTACATGACATGTGTAGGGTATTCAATCTTCATTTCAACACACACCCTTGTGATTTAATGATTGAATATGGCAAATGCAAATGTAAGAAGACATTTGTCTGAAGCAGAAATGTGGCGGGCTGTAGAGATGGTGGAGCGAGGGGCTACCCGTCGTCAGGTCGGTGAAGCCCATGGTGTGCACAATACGGAGATCACCAGAGACTGGACAAGGTTTCAGCAGTATGGCACACCAGAAGACAGCATGGTGGTGGCAGAGACAGGGCAACATCTGCAGCTGAAGACCGGTTTTTGATCATACAGGCACGTAGGAACCGCTTTGCCACAGCAACCCAGCTTCGCAGTGACCTTCAGAATTCATCCGGGGTAAATGTTTCGACTCAGACTATCCAGGCCAGGTTGCACGAAGGTGGTCTCCGATCGAGAAGGCCATGTATTCGCATTCCGCAGTCCCAGAACCACCGCAAGGCACGATGTGAATGGGCCATGGACCACGTTGGATGGACCAGAGAAAACTGACGACCTGTTCTTTTTACAGATGTGTCAAGGTACTGTCTAAACAACACAGATAGGCGTTCTAGGGCATGGAGAAGACCAGGAGAGCGATTCCATGCAGCCAACATTGCTGAGCATGAACGCTATGGTGGAGGGTCAATCATGATCTGGGGCGGCATCAACTGGGATGGACATACAGAGCTCTGTGTCCGTGAACGTGATACATTGACTGCACAGCGTTACATTGATGAGATCCTGGATGTCCACGTCAGATTGTATGCAGATGCAGTGGGTGATAGATTCATTCTGATGGACGATAATGCCCGTCCTCATGTTGCCCATGCTGTCGGGAAGTACCGACAGAGGGAGGGGAATGAGCGTATAGACTGTCCAGCAAGATCCCCTGGCCTCAATCCAATCGAACATGTCTGAAATGAGTTGCAGCTAGCAATTTCAGCCTGGCCAGTCCAGCCAAGAAGTGTCCAGGAGCTTGGTGCCATGCGGATCCAAGAATGGAACAACATCCCACAAAGGACCACCAGGAACCTGATTGGGAGCATGAGAAGGCGTTGTCAAGCTGTAATTAACAGTAATGGGTCTCATACTCGATACTGAAGCCATATACCAGTTCGCTCCGTCAACTTTTTGGCATATTGAAAATTTTCCTCTTTTACCAAAAATATCCATTTTCCATGGTTATCGTATTGAAAAGCTAAACAATAACGTCAAACACAAATAAAATCTTCATTTCTGTACTTAAATAATTAAAGATATAATTAAATAAAAAGTATATACACTTTTTATAACAATATTTCAACTAAAACGTAAAACAGGTAGTTGGATGTACTTGGATGCTTAGCAAACTTTGAGTAGTATAGTATTATCACAGGCCCTGCGCATTTCTAGTGCATCGATAATATCATAAATCCAACAAATATTTGCGCCGGGAAGAACCGTAGACCAGAGGCGGACTGGTCGTATAATCCATCGGGAAAATTCCCGGTGGGCCACCTGTTGGGTTCCCCCAGGGGCATCCAAACTTGATGGTGTGTGAAATTTAGTGAAAATGACCAAAGGTGAAACTGATGTGATTGCATAAACTGTCGGTTTATCGAAATGCCCTCTATGTGGACTGCCACTTGGCAGTCCACATAGAGGACATTTCGATATACCAGCAGTCTTGTCTGCCACTGATCGCTCAGATGAAAGGAAACAGCGTTCCTTCAATTTCAGAAATGAAATTTTTCTCCGATTGGTCCGAACTATGGTCTTCACGATGCCGACCCCCCCCCCCCCCCCCCCCCCCCCCGCCCACCTCCTCCGTATAACCATTTCTGCCGAATGATCGATGAAGACGGTATAAAAATGCCATCGAAATGTCCTCTATGTGGAGTGACATTGATCGCTCAGATGCAAGAAAGCCGCGTTCGTCCATTTCGAAAAATCAAAATTTTCTCCGGGTCTGGACCCCCTTGTTGCATTTCCCGGTAACCTTTCCTTTCTTGGCCCAGTACGCCCCTGTCGTAGACAAGTACATTACAGAAACGTACGTCCATAAAGAACCACGCACCAAACAAGGCAGTTTGGAAAATTATACTCTGCCAAGTATCAACGTAATTAAAAACTACCTCGCTGTAAAAAAACACAGACTGACGGCACCAGGACAAAAGTGTACAGGTATTCAGTGATTATACTCAAGCGGAGTATACGTCAACTCAGCGGTGAAGTAGTACATTTGCTGGTCGGATGTCTGATCTGGAGATTACCAGTTCAAATATGTTCCTAGTCGAGTGTGCTATGTCATGGACAAAATGTTTCAACCAGTTTGCTCCTATATGGGTGAGTGGGCGCAGGCTATGGGACTGATAGGTCGATAGGAGTAACACATACCTCCAAGCAATGGGACGTTGGACAGAAGTTTCCCTTGATCTCTGTTAATATATTCATATTTACTGTATTATTTGGTCACGTGCAACATGTTTAGTTATTTTGAGACTTCAGCAGTTCTACATTCAAGTCAAGTTTAATGAAACGCTGGAAGTATGCGCTCCGATTTAATGGTTTCTTACCACCGGGTGTTATAATACCAATATAGCAGAACCTTTCTACCACAATGAACATGCACTACTCCACTTCCTGTGGTTCACTGCAGCGGAAATCGATTTATTGAACTTTGGCTTCAGTGAGCTCCATACAACAGCTTTTCTCATGTAGCCGATCGAATTGGTTGACTTTTATCGGGTGAGTCGTCAGAAAGAGAAGTATTAATAATTCAACCTTTCAGCCCAACGAAGAGGAAGTCATTGCTGTTGGGAGTTTCTCGGTGTAGGTTATTTAGTAAGAGAAAAAAACCCAGTTAACTGACCATGAACGGGAAGCAAGCCTTGTCATGATTGGACGAGAGTCATGCAGTTGGCAAGTGATCTAAATACACCGAGACGGTGTTCACGTTCTTTGGTGCCAATGTTGCCAACTGCACTAAAAAATTCTTTGGCATCAAGAATACAGAATTTGGTACTAAAGTTTTGAACCCAAAATATACTTTGGTGGGACACAAAGGCGTTGTGGTTTAGTATTCCAGTGCATCGTTTTCAATAAAATCGCAGTCTGACGACACGGGCTAGACAGAATTCACGCCTGTCAAAGGATATATAGGTAATAATATAATCATGGCTCTTTGTTATGAGTAAACTGAATTAACCCTTTACCTAACACGAAAAGCAGACGACACTTGCAAATAAAATTCCTGAAGCACTTAGTTTTTTTTTATTTTTAGCGTCAAAAACATAGCTTATGACCCCTCATTGGAATGAGCTCGTTCCAATGAGGGTCATAAGCTATGTTTTTGTGACAAAAAATGAAAACGTAACAAAAACTGAATGGAGAATTTTGTGAATAGCGCTGGCCAGTTTTTTCCGTTACGTTGGATAAAGGTTTAACAGTTTATCCATATAATCTGGTTGTTATTAAAACATTTTTGTTACTTAGTATCTTTTATTTATTTATTTATTTATTTATTTATTTATTTATTTATTTATTTATTTATTTATTTATTTATTTGTGTTTGTTAACTAAAATACTTAAAAGAACCAGGTAATACAAAATCAAAGTATCATCATACTTTGAGTGCAACAAGGCGCCATATCTCCCGCGTTATTTTGTTACACACGATCCAACACACGATCCAACCTCGCCTGTATTTGTACACGAGCGATGCAAGTGATGTAATTATCCATTTACATAACACGACTCGAGGTTTGAATTGAATAAAATAATGAAATCTGAATAGCGATTTTAGTAAGCAGCGCAGATTTTATATATATGTTACATTAGGTAAACGGTACAGTCCTAAACGCCTTTTCATCCCTTCAAGTTGCAGTTCCAACATCGTGTGGGGTCTAAATTTCCACCCTGCTCGAGAGAGTGAATATTCTACGTGCATTTCTCAATAATCACTCATAAAGACACGTTATGTCAATATTATAATCAATGAATACGTTTACACTTTTGTCTTCGTGCCATCAGATGGCATTTGTTTTACAGCGAGGCGAGAATCGCTGAATTCCCCTGATGTCCAGGTTTTGATTAAAAAGAAATAAAATCGTTCATTATATAGTAGCCCATCCTTTGTATTCTTCGTGAGGCTCGTGCCACATGTGACATGTGATGGCGTGCATGTATCTCGTAGGAGACGTGTGAGGATTGATCCCTAGAACAGGGGCGATAATACACTGTCTTTGCTGTAAAGATAAAATGCAAACCAGATGTCCGACAAGTAATGTTGTTATGGAATGGATACACCACATTCGTACCAGTCAGGAGATGGTGTTATAAATGACATCCATCCTATTCGTGGCTCTTCTTTCCATCTTCGCCTCAAGTAACCTGCAAGAACACATTTGTTTTAGTAACGTGAATCATACGCCTGCAAAAATTGTGGCTTTCAATTGACAATTTTCTCCATAACGTTCCCTGCCGCCAGACAAGAACAATGCGTCCCTTGAGTACAACACGGCACCATCTGCAATGCTAAAGCATTGCAGATGGTGCATTGTTGCACTCAAGAGGCGTATATTTACTTTGCTGTTACAGTAAATAGGCTTCGTAAATAGCTCATCGAAAGAGTTCAGAAGGCGAATAAAAAACGTTCTATCTTAAACCCTAGTTTTCAGATGATTGTAAACAGACTATTGAGCACCGCATTCACTGAAACCACCAAACAAGGTATTATCCGCAATAACACACGGACAGCCATTGTCTGATGATGTGGCTGCCCTTCTGCTATTGCAGATAATACCGTACACAAGGGATTAAGCTAGAGCTCCCACCTGGGTCTCCTGTGGGCTGTAATAAATTGGCTTCCCTTTTTTCAAAATTTAGATGAGTCAAAATAAAACTGCGCGAATATTTGGGCTGGAAAACATAGTGGTCAAGCGGAATAGAAGCAGCCGGATGACCACACTAATCTTCAGTTTTCCAAACTTTTCTCCGATTAGGCACCAGAACCCTACCGTTGAGAGTGGGATACCTCTCTCGTGCTCGCCCCCAGCTCGCCGTTGTGCGCGTCGGGTGATACTTTTGCATTATGACCCATGCAATTCAACCCCAAATTCTGGAAACGTCACCGTTTAACTCTAAGTGGTTGAAAACGGTTTAAATTTTGCTGTCACATATTGTTCCTTTCCATAAGCTCCTGAACACTTGTCATGACCCGGGGTTGTAACTAAACGGAACTCCCACTAAAATAATAAAAGAGATACAGGTACTGAAATTTCCATTTGATATTAACTTTAACTTTATCTGTCGCAGTTATATCAAACCTATTTGATGGAAATGTCAGTCAGCACGTGGTTTTCTGCACATTGCTGGTGGCACTGATTTCGAAGACGATAAAAACAATGAAACTCCGTCTGTAACTTTTCCGGGAACAAACATTCACAATGATGTGTGCTGTACTATTCCTCAATTTGATTTAGTGCAGTAAGAATACTACAGTAGAATCTATTCTTTCAGAAGACGTTGACGGGCCTCTCCTTGAACAACAGTGCGTCAAACTATCTCTCGACTACGATTTTCCTAATCTATACACAAGGAAAAACGTTAAGCACCCCCCCCCCCCCCTCTACCCAGGTATTTTACTATTGTAAAAGTATTGCTTGAGTATCAGTAACGTAATCGCAAAGTAAGCTTCAAAAACTGAATGCTATTTTGAAAGAACATATTCAGGCTATACGAACACACAAAAATCATAGTCTTCATCATCATTTCAATGACAGCATTGATAAATCAAAAAAGTAACTGCTAGAGGTGAATACGATACCCGTTTTAGTATGGAGCTGGAGGGTCAACAAGGCATATAAATGGATAAAAATACCATTTGTAGCCTCTAGAGAACATGAGCTCGTGTTACAGCTCAATATCTGCTATATCCTCCATGTGCACGGATAACAGCATCTTTTCTACGTCGCATCCTTCAGTCAATCGTCGTATCCGTTGCAGAGGTGACTGTCGCCATTCTTGATGCAAAACTGCTTCCAATTCTCGCAGAGTTTGTACTGGAGGTTCGTGTGCTTGTGTTCGACGCCCTGTAATGTCCCGAATGTGCTCCAGTGGATTCAGTTTAGGACTCATGGTAGACCAAAGATGGGTAGTCAAATCAATGCTCAGAATGAAAAAATGCTAAACACAAGCCAAACGTAGAGGACGTTTGTTGGCCCTTCTGGACCTCAATACGGCTTTTCTCGGGACGTTCCTGATCATTCGCGTGCACATTCGTCGGTTTGGTAGCCACAAGCTCTTCGGAAGAGTATTTGAGGAGAACGGCTGTCATCGCACCAGCCTAAGAACTAACCTGTTTTCACGGTGTGATGTCACACGGGGTCGTTCTGACTGGATGGTCCTCAACCCTCATTGGTTTGCATGTGTTTTCTCACCAAACGACTGGTGACTGTGTAATGGATGTCGAGTTGACGACCGATTGCTTTAAATGATATTTGGATGGAATGCATACCAATAATTTGCCATCTTTGTGCATATGTCACCTTTCTTCATGTCATGGTGACAGAGTTATCGAACATTGAAAAATAGGCACTATAAATACCCAATTCTGAGTCATGCACAAACTGTAGTTTGAAATATTCCTAGGTTGCATTGTGCACGTGATTCCCGGGCCCCGTTTGTGGGACACATTCAAATATACACGTCCACAGCCATTTGTTGGATCATCAATATAATCATACATATAACTAGCAACTGACTTTTAATGAACAGTGGCATGTTATCATTCATTATATTAGGGGGTGTTCAACTTTTCTCTTTGTGTATATATAGGCTATTTCTCTATTCAAGCCTGACAAGCGTTGTTCAAGAATGTTGTTATGATCCCCAAAGTAAGAAACTGTAACCAAAATCCATAAGAGGGCAAAAACTTCAGATTAGAAATTGATTCCTTTCTGAAAAGTAGTGACTTGAATGCAAGTTAAATTGTCGAAAACCTCTTCCATGATAGGCAGGAAAACATAGTGTATGGCCACTCACTGGAATGAGCTCCAGGAGGTGGTCATGCGATATGTCTTGGCGGGAAAATTGAAAAATAATAAAACTTGAATGACGGTTATCGCGAATAGTGCAAGCCGCCGGATATGGACTTTACTTTTGGTAGATAAGACGTGAAAACACGAGATTGACACCTCATTGTCAAATGGTGCCTCAGAACTCAATCTTCAGACCGTATTAAGTAATTTACGATATTTTAAAAAAGCATAATCGGTGTGGATTAGTTAAATAATTATATTTATTTTAATTTCATTCGATTCTCTTCCACCAAAATATTCCACTCCCAGCTTCGTATTCCACTCTCCGCGATGACGGACTATTGTCTATACAGATATTGGGATTCTAGTGAGGTATTTGTACAGGTGTGGAAATGTCATAACTACCGGATCGGAGGGTGCAACGTGTTCAGTCCTCGTAATGGTAGATGGTTGCTATCCCACAACCTGTATTGCCATTACCAACTGAGCGGCACAAAAAAAACCCCAGACTACTTGCTGTAGTCAAAATCGAATTTGGACAAGTATATAAAAATCATTTATTTTATCCAACAATCGCCCCCCCCCCCCCCCCTTATTCAACCCAAGATTGAGGAGCTTCCTGGTGCTAATACTATAAACCTTCGACAATTGTATCTTCCAGAATTGTATTTTTGACTTGTGAATATAAATCACTGGAATGAATAATTGGCGTTTTAAAAGACGTGGCAATTTACCTACAGGTAATTTGCCACGCCTTTGAAAACGCCAATGATTCATTCAGACATTTTACCTCCATATACAGAAAATACAATTCGCGAAATGGAAGAGGGAGTAACCGTTAAACATAAAGAGACAAGGACATCTAGGACTTTTCATGCCTAAATTCGTAAAATGCTCATGAGAAAGTATTTTTAGAATTATTGAGTACAAAAGTCACATTTTATTCGAATCCCTCTACAGAATCGATTAAAGTATATTAAGGGTTTTTTTAAGTAATGGAATTTTGTTTATTTTGAAATTCCCACCACTGATATTCCTTATATTCAAATTAAATATACACAAATTAGACACCAAAATGAAGGTTGGGCGATAAAGAACACGAAAAATATATGAAATCAACTCCTAGACTGGCAGAGTTGACAGCAGGCACCAATGGTTCCTGAAAGTCTGCTACCGTATTCGTACCAGAACTGATAATAATATAATATTTGCTGAGAACAACTTGTGACCAAATGTGCTTCACATATCCAAGAACAAAGCTTGGACATCAAAATCCTTCAAAACACAGCGACAGAGCTGCATGGGGGTAAATTTTGTTTTTTATGGAAATTCGTGGTATCGAGTGATTTGAGCATGTCCGTTGAACATGGAATCCATTTTCAATAAAAAATGCAGACAGTATTGTCATTTTCCCAAATGCAGTCCTATCGCTGCATTCGAAAGTGTTTTGAATGCCTAGCTTTGGAATTGGATATGTGAAGCACATTTGGCCACAAGTTGTTCTCAAGAAATATTATTTTATTGTCAGTTCTGGTACGAATACGGTAGCAGACTTCCAGGAACCAGTGGTGCCTGCTGTCAACTCTATGAGTTGATTACACATGTGTTTCGTATTCTATACATCTCAACATTCATTTTGATGTATAATTTGTGCATATTTAATTTGAATTTAAAGAAAAAGAGAGGTTGAAACTTCAAAATAAACCATTACTCATATAGCCCCTTAATGATAAATCGGGCGTCTCCATGGGGCCATCCACTTTCGTCTGGAAATGCATGACGGATATTATTCCAATTCAGTCAGTTTTTCTTGTCACTCCTGGAACAATCCCGGGTTACTACCCTTGTTCTTCCACCCCCTGAGCGGCCCAAAAAGATTCGTGAAAACTAAATATCAGAATGACCATATCATGGTTTGTTGATTACATGGGAATATTGGTATGGAATGCCGTGAAGCCGGTAACGGGTAGTTACTAGCTTGTTGGTGAATTTGACCGGCTATGAAATCGACGATGGCGTGGATTAGTCATTGTAGTGACAATGGCATGGAAAAAGCTGTTGCAGTCTGCCATGCCTTTTACCACATACTTGTCGATGACCACTAGTGGTATTAGTTATTGTAGCCTTCTTGCCGATACAGCTATCCCAAAAGTATAGGTTCTAATGTTTGTAAGGACGACGGCGAGGTGAAATCCTACATTCATCGAGTCATGGACTTCCCTGCCTATACAAACATCAAAAGTCAGTTGCTTACTGTAATTAACAGGAGTAAGGCCTAAAAAGTTTTAAAAAATCTGTTCCTCACCCCCCCCCTCACCCCCCCCCCCCCCCCCCCCCCCCCGCAGCCTTGCATGGTCCCGTTGGCTGCCAGATGCTCTCTTTTTATAACCATTTCAAACTTAAAATGAAAATGTCAACGACACTGTAGCTCAACTTGACAGACTGTGTGTTGTGTTTGATTAAAAGGATACTGTTCAATGTTTCTGAAAGTTTTACGAAATAAGACAAGAATTGTGATAATTGAGAATATTAATTTCTGTTCTCTATATGCTATGTTTTCAATAAGAATAATTTGAGTGTAGACTGTACTAAAAAAATGAGGCCAGTGTTGATGTGGCTCGCACAGTTAACGTATGTCAACCAAAGTAACCAAGTTACAGTAAAATCATTCCAAAACGAGTCATCCTACCAAGCTACAATGACATCTCTTCAGAAATATGACTCGTAGACTTTGCTAAAGGAATCTAGGTCACGTGCTAGTCCGGCGGCCACGGTTGTCCGGTCGTGACCAAAATAGGGCTGTCTTTTCTGGATATCATCCCGAGTAATCCTACATTTAATTCCCTTCATAAAAACAACCTGTAGACAGTGCTAAAGGAGTCTAGCTCACTTGACCAGGTGGCGGTAACGGCTGACCGATGGTGACTGAACTAGGACAATCTCATCTAGACATCATACCGAGTTACCCTTCCACGTTACAATGAAATCTATTCATAAATATGAACTGTAAACTGTGCCAAACAAATCAAGGTCACGTGCCAGTGTGGAAATAACGATTGACCGATCACGGCCTAAATAGGACATTCTTATCTGGACATTACTGGGTCCTGCGAATTTTGATTTTCGGCTAGAGTCGAATACCTAATCGAATCTACAGCAATATTCGAATACCAATCAAATCTGAATAGAATCCGACTTTGTGTTACCCCTTTACCCAACGAATCGGCCGCCTCCACCCGCGTAATAGGCAAATTCAGTAGTTGAAAAAATATTATTTTTCAAAAAATTTCAACAAAACCATATCATGTGACCCCTCGTTGGAACGAGCTCGTCGAGCTCGTTCCAACGAGGGGTCATATGATATGGTTTTGTTGAATTTTTTTGAAAAATTTGCAAAAATGATATTTAAAAAAAATTTGATATCGTCTGCGTTGGGTAAAGGGTTAAAGTCAGCAAATTTCACGATTTTTCATGACGGCACTGGAAAACGAATCTATTATTGGGAGTGCCAGTGTAAGGATATCATTATAAGATGGTTGATACGTTCACGAGCATGTGAGTATTTGCAATCAATGATTATTATCAATCCAACTGGAACACATCGCAACAAAATGATAAGTAGTTTTACTGCACATTCTCTCTTCCATTATATTTATGCTGCAAACAGAACACAATCGCGCCCAACATTCTTTACATAAAAATTTTTTGTCAACCTCTCGTGCATCGAAAAGAGAACGAATTTTCGCCATTTAATGTTTTGGATTAGTCACATTTTACGGCGCTTTCAATTAACAGTCACGGCGTGTGAGCACATTCATGCACTGTTAATGAAAATAAATTGAGTAACGCGTCAAGGCATGAGAGTTCCAACAGAAAGAATTGTGAGTCACATTTGCTTTTATTATTATATTGTAATTCTGTGTCGATTTAAAGATGGCAATCACCGACTCGAAGAATACAGATTACAATTCTATCAAGACGCACACAAACGTTCTTGTACCTGGTTATTATATGCACCTGGAACTTAATTAAGCACACCCTGAGATGTTTCATGACAGTAAAGTTGCTGTTACTGATTATTATGTGTTGATGATTGCTATGTCTTGCTGTTAATTTCTTCTATAGTGAAACATGATGTTTCCGATTGAAACACATCCCCTCGTTCACGTGAAGCATGTTTTCCACGGATGTCACAAAAACATTATCACCCACATGCAATATCAGGGTATAAAACAAGGCAATTTGTCACTTCTTTAATCAATAAATGTTGACAAGGCAAGGGAAAGACTGTCAGAGGCACTAAGATGGCAAATCGTTGGCATCCATGCAATAGGCATGCCATTCAAAGCTATTGGAAGGCAGCTTGGCTATAGTCATTCATCAGCAGACTTGTCCGAAAACATCAACAAACCAACGATGTTAAGGACCGACCGTGGCCAGGACAACACTAAAGGACCTCTCCTCGGGAAGATCGGAGTCTGGTCCGCCTGGTTGGGCGTGAACCCTTTCTTTCATGTGTGGTTTTGAAACGCCTTTGGCTTCCAAATAGGCGTTTGTGCAACAGAACTGCCCGAAGCCGTCTAAAAGCACTGGGTATGTGGTACAGAAGGGTCATAAAGCGTCCAGCTCTGTCCGATCAGCATTAAAAAAGACGTTTGGGGTGGTGTTTGACACGACAACATTGGAATCTCAGGACGTAGAGGAGAGTCTATTGGTCGGACGAGAGTAGGTTCCCGCTTCACGTCACAGATGGTCGCATGAGAGTGTGGAGACATAGAAATACTGCTTACCTGCCCAGGAACATCAGACCTACTATTCCTTATGGTAGATGATCAGTAAAGATCTGGATATGCCTCTCTCGTGATTGTAAACTTGATATGGTAACTTACGTGGAAATCTCAATGGTCATCACTACAACCAAGACATTCTCTATCCGGTTGTCGTGCCTCATTTTGACAACCACCCGTTGGCTATTTTCCCCGTATTCATGGACAACAATGCAAGGCTACATCGTTTCCATGCCGTGAGAGCATTCCTATAGAACAACGCAATTACAACACTACCTTTGCCTGCAATGTGCCCCGATTTGAATCTCTTAGAACACACATGGGACTTTCTTGGACGTCGTGTGCAAGCAAAGGATCCGTCTCTACAAAATTTGGCCGATTTGAAAGCTGCATTGCATGAGGAATGGCAGCAGTTGCCTCTGGACCGTATCAGAAGGCTCGCTGGTAGCATTAGGAGGGGGGTCCAGCCTGTCATCCGGTCACGTTGTGGATACACTCGCTATGACGTCAGACACTGTTATTGTGTTCAGAAGATCACAAGTTACAGTAATTACCGGCATTGTTCCATTATGGACCGTTCCTGCACCATACTTGTCAAGAGAATATTTTTCCATCAAAAGCATTAGTGACAGATATGTGTTATTAGCGACATTAAAATACTGCATATTTTCATCATTGTGTGAAATCGAATCGAATCTCGAAGCCTCGCAGGAGTCTATATTATACCGAGTCATCCTACCACTTTACAATGGAATCCTTTCATAAATGCAACTTGTGGACTGTGCTAAAGGAATCTATGTAACGTGCCCCTGCGGCCGTCACGGTTGACTGGGCCCGACCAAAATATCTAGACATAAAACGGGAGTCATTCTACCAAGTTACAATGAAATCCAGTCATAAATACTACCTGCACACTGTGCAAAAGGTTTTCGGATTTCAAGCCCGCGCAGCCGTCACGGTTGACCAATCGCGACCAAAAGGGTACGTTCTTATCTAGATATGATCTCGAACGTGCAAGTTAAATGTCGTGATGATCGGACAAGAACTACGGGGTGTAGCCTGTGCTAAAGAAAATGTGAACAGACAAACAAACTTACAGACTTCCGCACTCGTTATGGCAATAGCTTATCTTGGCTTTGACAAGTTAAGTTAAAAATAAAAATTAAATGGTTTAGGTTTGATATTTCACCCAAGTTAATAAAATTGATAAATTTGTCTCTTGAGTGCAAGAAGGCTTTGGAATGCTTTAGCATTGCAAAGCCTTCTTGCACTCAAGGGACGAAATTCACCACTACCCACGCTCTTCTGTAGATTATGAGGCCTAAAACATAAAATAAACCAAGAACTTGCTGGCAAAGGAATAATTACAAAAATAAAAAACAAACTTAAAAACGTCCGCCCAAATGCAATTTTACAAAAACAAAAAAATGGCCTGAGAAACAGAAGATCTACTTTATGAGGCCTTACGCGGGCTTTTTAAATGCAAGTAAGCAGAATCAGTTCGAATTCATCATGAAATGTAATACACTCCCAACACCACCCTACCACATCCCGTCATTACGCCATTCTGTCTGCTACATTGTCCTGCTCTTCTGCGGAAAGAGAGATATTTTGACAAATCATATATCAAGTAAACAGATCTGTGATTTGGACGGCAACTATCGGTATTAAAAATATAATTTTGTGTTTGTGTTCACTATTTGACTAAAATATTGATTGTTTCTTTTTTCTTAGTACTTGCAGTCTGCATCTCTGTAGGTGTAATTTTGCTCGAAAAAACATGGGGCCCCTCTCCCATTAGATCTGAATATTATTGCAGGTCTGTCCCTGTCTATACAATCTATTTATTTATTTATTGGTGTTTAAAGGTCACATATTTCTGCACAATATCTAACCATGACCACAACATCGAGAAAAAGCCAAATTTAATCAAAATTTTATACCCATGTTGCCCATTTTAGCGGACTTCCACATCTAGCATTGGTGACTGGGTCCTATTTTACCAGGAAAACATAGCTTGTTCACCACAGTAAACAAGCACGGCTTGACTTGCCGGGGTTCCAACAATGCCTGCATAAATCTTTGTATTTCCCTGTAAACTAAATGGAATAAAACCAAGACCACTTCAGGTGCGTAGCTTGGATTCTGGAGGTTGCCCTAGACATTTTGTGTGTGTGTGTGTGTGGGGGGGGGGGGGGGGATGATGTGTGGAAGTCCATTGTGAGGGGTGGAGGTCTCCCATATTCTTAACAAGGACCCACTGTGATTACCCCCCCCCCCCCAACTTCCCTTTAACCCTTTACCTAGCATGAAAAACAGACACTTGTAAAAAAAATTCTTGATTAACTAATTTTGCAAATTAATTGGCGATTTTTATTAATAGCCGTTACGTTGGCTAAAGGGTTAAAGGAAGTGGGGGGGGGAGGCCGTAACAGCCAGAGCGTCCTAGTTAGGACTAGGTCTCCCACTCCCAAGAGCATTTATAGTGTGTAACCCTATATTGGAGACCATTTAACGGCTCTATATGTAATGTGAAAGCTGCATTGGGCCACCAATGTTTTTTGGGGTGGGGTGCGGTGCGGTGCGGTGCGGTGCGGTGCGGTGCGGTGCGGTGCGGTGCGGTGCGGTGCGGTGCGGTGCGGGGGTATCGGGTGGGGGAGAGGAGGGTTGAGGGGCAGTGAAAATTTAAGGGGGAGTGGCCCACGTCATTGGTCCCTTCAAACCCCTCCCAAAATTTCCATGTTTTTGAACGTCCATCTTAATTTGGTTGCAACGCTGGATAACAGTTGTTATATTTTTTGTGAAATCCTCATTAAGTTCCGGTTTATTTTCACATGTAGGTGGGCTGCTTCATTTTATCACGTTCTTTTTCAAATGCATGTCCGGAATCCCGGAATTAGAGTGGGCGACAAATTTTATAAACTGTTTCCATCATATTGACAAAAGAAGAAAGGTTACTAAGTGTTTCAGTGCTTGTAGCAAGGTTTCCCACATCACTCCGAAATGTAACAAGACCTAAACTCTTTAAACAGTTTTGATTCCGAAAATGTCAACCGCTTTAGACTCTTCCTTTCCCGTGAGATTGCGACGTACAATACTGGATATAGCGATTGGGCGAATCCATTTTATATTTGTAGGGGGGAGGGGGTCAGAAATAATTAAATCTAACAGACCCTTATCCATTCATTAACTGTTATCATTTTATTAACCGATCATAGACCTTTTCTTTTACGTACAAGTTTATATTCGTACCCTTATGAAATGGTTAAACTCTACAGATTTGTGTGTTCGGATGTTCGAACATTCTTCCCATGAAACTATATTTTCTATTAGAACTATTCGAATTACCGGGCCTTAACATCCCCCAAATGCACAGCGATAACAGATATGCTAACAATCTACAAAACAGACGATATAAAAGCTAGTTGGGACTGGGTTTTTATGGGTTTTTTTTAACAATTTCAACAAAAAATGACTCAACTCTTAGAGGGTTGGAGATTTTTATACATTTTTAATATGCGTTGCCAATCTGCATCCTGTGGCTTTTCGGGTGTCCCTAGGCAAGAGTTGTCTGCTGCTTAAATAGGCAGCCAAGACTTGCCCAGAAATAACTGACAAGGTATTAACATTGTCATTTCGAGTTTACCCAGCGTCTGCATGTTGTGGCAAATGTACTGTTGATACAAAAAATTATCAAAGTTCGAATTGGGTGTTAGATGGTCAATAGATATTCTGAGACACGCACCAAGCCCCCGAGAAGCCCAAAATGGCGTTTTTGGACAGTTTGTCGTACGAAAAGTTTATTCAATGGTGCCGAACGGCAACAGACTTTCCAAGTCTGCTTTGACCATAAACTAGATCAATCTTAGGGCGTTTCAAACATTCGATTAATTGTTAGGGTTTCAAAAAAAATACTTTTGTATACTTACATTTACTAGTATTTAATTTTAGGCTCTCGCAACTGGATTTTAGACATCGGCGACCATTCCATGAGAAATTAAAAATAAAAATAAAAACCGCCCTCCTTCATTCGTTTTGTTTTTAAAAATGCCTGAGAATCAATTATTTAATTTTGTTTGGCCTAATGATAGACATCAAAGAGTGTCTAAACTGTAAAACTCAGTAAACAATCGTTAACTAGCATTTATCACACCGCAGTGTGCAAAATTTGACGAGAATGCTCGTTTCGTTCCGTGGTGGTTACGTAAATTTAAATCTAAGCGAACGGATAACCGGTTAGCCAAAGGTTTCATCTTGAATGGTAAAGTGCTAATTTTTTTCTCGGGTTCAAGATTTGTTCACACATTTTTGTCTTGTTACAATTTATGGGAGAGTGCCTATATAGGCACCCTCACATAAATTGTAACAATGTTAATCGATGAAGATGAAGTAATTTTACTTCCAAGATAATAAGAATGACATCCACAGAATATGAAGCCTTTAACTTTAAATTTGGGTACCTGCATTTCAGAATAAAGCCCAAATAGGGCCTTCTAGCACTCTACCAGCCTTTCTTGTGCCTTGATAGATTTTTAAATTTTTGCCTTGAGAGGCTATATATATTTCAATTCCACGCAATATATGAATACTTGTTAATGATAAAAACGCAGTTTCCCATGAATTTTTCATAGCCGAGGGTTCGGTTAGCCATCTCCAAACCACATCAACGGCCAGTCGGTTAGAAACATTTTTTAAATTTTGCATACTGACAGCGCGTACAGTCCCCACGTGGAAGTGAACATGCCCCAATTACTGGTGTAATACAAGACAAGGTAGCCAACGCCCGGGGTACAAGTCCTCTAACGTGTGTAGAATACCATTACCGACTGGATGAACTCAACGTCATACTTGTACTGTGGTCCCAGATGCCGAGAATCACTTCCCCCAACAACGTCTAGAAGTTTAGTTGAAGTGTGAGCGAGTTATTGGCGCCATCTCTCGGGTGGTATGCAAGCTCTCAGGCCACCAGTCGTCTAATTCTGTTCGAAATTCGACGCTCTTATGGGCCGCGTGTTTACCACTTGTTTTGGAAATTTGCGCGTTTTCGATCGTTGATATAATGTGATGTGCCTTCACTTACAAAGATATACAGGTATTCTTTCCTATCCCAGTTATAGATTTTCAAACCAATGAGTATTTAATTTCCCTTGAAAACATTACAATATTGACATAATTTGAGGTGAACTATACGCGGCGTAATCATAAAACTGCGGCTGTTGTGAATCTTCATTTCTGATTGTGATGTCATCAAATTGTTGATCAAATCAAGTCTCTAGTAGGATTTCTAGAGTTGAGTCACAGAAAATGAATGTTTATGGTATTTTTAGATTCAGTCATCCGGAATCTAAACATAGGTGATGACCTATTTGGGGGCCAGACTGACTCCATGCCACAAAGGCGTCGATTTTCTACCTAAATTAGTTTGGTTGCCAGAGAGCTTCGGTGGATGATGACTGAAATGTCTGAATATGACTGTGCGCTTAACCCTTTATCTAACGAAATTTCAAGCCAGCGGCTTTCACAAAAATCACCATTTAGGGTTATTTTCGATTTCTACTTCAAAAGCATTGCGAATGAACCTTCATTGGGACAAGCCCATAGAACTAGTTCCAGCGAAGGATCATAGACTATGCTATTCTCAACATTCCAATATAATAGGGACTGAGTGGGTCAGCGTGAAACACGCACAGTGGAATTTTCTTCCAGCTTATAACTGAAATTCTGTACAAAAAGTGTAAGAATTACAAGCAACGTTTATACTTGGACAAGCTTATAGTTTTGAGACAGGCTCTGCCCTCACCCTCTTTGACAGGCCTGCTTTGAAGATAAGGCGAGCAATAAAAACCCATCTAAAAATCTCTGATACCCCCAGTAAGTCTAAAATAAATTCAGTATTCACACAATAATTCCAATGAAACCTCACTAAATCAGCATTAATACTAAGGGTGTGCAGAGTCGAATTAGCCGTGTGGTCCACCGGGAAAATTCTCAGTGGCCCCACTAGTGCCCCCTACCATGGGGTCCCCAAAACTGATGCAGCCCAACACCTGTTGGTACTTGAAATTTCGTGAAAAATGACCAAAAGACGAAATTGATCTGCGTGCATAGACTGCAGGTACTATGTGGACTGCTATTGGCAGTCCACATAGAGGGCATTTCGATATACCAGCAGTCTAGTCTGCCATTGATCACTCAGATGCACCGAAATAACGTTCCTTCAATTTCAAAAACCAAAATTTCCTCCGATTGGGCCGAATTATGATCTTCCCGCTCGGTACCCCCCACCCCCGGTAGACAGTGGCGGCCGGTCCACGGGGCCTGGGTGGCCAATGGACAGAGGCCCCGGTGCGTCCTGTATCCGAGGGCCCCATCATAATTATGGCCAAGGGTCCCCAAGGGCTTCCGGCCGCCACTGCCGGTAGAACCATTTTTGTCGAATGATCGATGAAGATGATACAATAATGCCTGCCCCGGTAACTTTTCTTGGCCGAGTTCACCCCTGGGGGTCTGAACAATTGTTAAGACTTTCTACTATACAATAGTATACCGAGTGCAGGGTTCACCACAGTGCAAGAAGTAAGAGCACTGATTACATTCATGCTGTCCATTAGAGGTTAGTAAATTGCAGTCTCAACTGTTTTACTTACCTTTTCGTCCACTAGCTAACAGAACGGATACACTGGTTTTTAGTCTTTGTAGCATATCATGACGGTACACAGCTCCTGCAAACTCACAGTGGTCTTCACCCATGCTTTCTTCATCCCCAATGTCCAAAAATTCACCATTAACTCTATCTCCCAAAGTCAGTTTATACCTCCGATGTGAACATAAAATAGCACCCACATATTTTCCAGATGCGTACCCAGTCATTTTTACATAGCGGTCGCCATTGCAACCAGAAGGCCCGGTTTTGTACGTGAAGTTGTATTTTCCCCATCCCCCATCTTCTATTTGACGAAGCACCTCAAGAAAGTCAAGTCTTTTTGAGTTTTCATTGACGCGAACTCGTAAGTCGCCGGGAGAATCATCTAAGCCACTAGCAGCGAATAGAGAGCTGTGCCTTATCAGCTCTTCTTTAATTTTATCAATGTCTTTAAGAATATTTTTATAAGATTTCTTGAATGAAGTTATTTCGTTCAGTATATTATTTTTCATTTCTAATGCATTAATTCTTTGCTCCAGTGAAGAACGTATGTTCATTGTTCCATTGAAGTATTTCACCCATTGATTACAGTTAGAGGATACTCGATGTATTTTACTGTCAACAAACTCAAGCGTATTGGACAACGATTTAACAAAAATATGTGTAATGCTTAGATTTCTCTTTAATCTTTTCTGTTCATTTTGAATAAATTCTACGTTGTGTTGGTTTTCTAAAGCAATCTTCAATACATGCATCAAAGATTGATTGCTGCGGTGACTGTGCTGCCTATCCGTTTGTCTGTAGCTTCCCTCGTCAAATCTTTTAGATAATCTAGCAATTCGCATTTCGGCTTTGGACAGTCTAGACGTAATATTTATTTGCATATATCTGGAATAATTAAGCCTCTCATTGAGTTCTTCTAATTTTCCTGAGTTAATAAAAGTGGTATTTTTAATAGTGCTTCCTATAACCGATGTTGAATTTCTCAATTTGGAAATTTCTGTTTCTACTACTTCTAGCCTACTCGTTATTTCTTTCATGCCATTAATACTCGGCTTGTAATTGCCTTTGAACTGAGTCTCTTGAGGGAAGGCAGTATAAACAGGAGTAGACGGTCTGCTAGAATAGTGTAACCCGTCACCAGACGGCAGAATACTGTCATAGTCTTTCTTAAAATCATCAACGTACGCATTCAGTCCGTCAATTTCAAAGCTGTTGTAGTTTATGCGGGAACCATCTTGCACATTCAAATCATTCTTTGCCACCTGCCTATCATCTGATGTCAGCTTAACATTAGGCTGCCGTGAAAGGCCTTTCATTTCATTACTTGCATACACGGCATCCGTTTTATACGAATCCACGTTCACTGCGGGTAGGTTATGAAAGAAACGGGACAATCTTTTATCAATATATGTTTTTAACCTCTTAAATACGTATTCACTTTCTATATTCTCCAATGGTTTGCTGCTTTTTGGTACAAACTTTGCTTTTATGAGTTCCATGTCATTTTGTAAAAGATGCACTTTGTCTTCTAAAGCGTCCAAGCGCCCATGTTCAGTCATTTTATTACTATCTCCTGATATCTCCGAAATATCTCCTGTTGCATACACTTGATCTCTATACTCCCCTAATAGGTTTCTATATTCTTCCAGCTGTTTATTTATGCCTGCCAATTTTCGATCAATATCAAACCCGATTTGAGTTTTTGGAATAGCCACATTGACCGTTATAGTATCCTCAGTTATAAGATCCTCACATCGAACATATTGGATTTGTGTACTCGGTAACAACAAGAATAATAACATACAGAGAATCATCATAAAACTGGGTAAGTTTATAAATGTTTGTTGAAAGGGTAATAACAATGAGATAAAATATATGTTGACCAGATTGTGAAAAGGAAATTTCACACAGAAAATGCTCAAAGATAAGAATGCTCTTCTTTACGTATATATTTTGTTTCAAGTTATGAAGTGCATAGCCATGCCAAACAAACCCGGAAGTGTAGAGCACGTGCAATGTGATCACGCGGCATTGTTTCACTTTTTTATTAGTAGTTCAGTTCGGAATAACCCACCAGATTTTCCATGTTAACTTCGCGCAGTCACGACACGATCGGAAGGTGACTATTATATTTGTCAGACATGATACACATCTTAATGACAGGTCAGTTTCTTGTAGATTCAAAGAGGAATATTTGAGGGAAAGAAAAATGCGGCGTTTTAATGTATTTTCAGATGCTTCGAATAAATGGATTTTGTTTGGACCACAAACATAATGAATGCTGGATAATGCGTTTCTCTTTCTCTCCTTGGGATTCGGCTTCTTTGGAAACACTATTCCTTTCTCCAAGTTGTTGTAAAAGTTGGCATGGAAAGAGCTGAAAAATATACAATACGTACAAGGGAGTTTCCAATTTGTGATATTTGGCGTGGTAATTTTGCTGAATGATGACGTGCATTTTAATCCTTAAATGTTAGAGTAATAAATTATTTTTGGTCATCAAAAGTTATAGATCTGTCTTTGTCTTGTTACAATTTATGAGAGAGTGACATAGTCACACTCTCATAAATTGTAAAAAGGCAAATCTTTAAAGACTAAACAATTGGACTTTGAAGACAATATGAGGTACAGCAACGGACTGTGAAGTCTTTAAGTCGAGTTACCTGCACTTCAGATTAGAGCTCAATATGGGCTTCCAGTACTCTACCAGTTAATTCTCAACTGATCCCCTGAATGATATCATCTTAAACTAATAATTTACTGTAGAATTAAATTATTGCCTCCCCCCCCCCCTACCCACCCCAGTTTTTGAGATATATCGTCATCATTGTTATCGAATGATACTATTTTTGTTGAACGAAAACGGTTTGGGTGGGTACATATTGCAATTAATCAGAGGGGGGACATTTTGCAGGTACTAAGCAAATGATACAATGAATACCAAGCAAATCAGTAAGGGGAGAACAGTATCAATTTGATGGCACAGCCACAGACGGCTGACCTTTACCCGAAACAAACACTAGAATCGTCCATTCTGTAGTAGCTAATTTTGTGTAGGGCGATCCTGTCAGGACACCTGAGGCCCCGTAAGGCCTGGGCTGACGTGGGGTTATTTAGTCCCGCTGATGAAATTGCGGGAAAATTATACCAACGTGGAGGGTCGGAATCCAAGTGTCGCGAACTCGGCGCTGGGAGCTGAGTTAGACCGACGCCGTGATTCCTTCTCTGCCAAATTGGCCTGAAATAGGTTCGATTTCCGTTAGGTGTGATTCCTAATCACTTCAGGCTGTGTAATGGACAGAATGATTTAAAGTAACAACGATTCTTTTATTTACACATAAAAATAAAGCCGTTTCAATATTTCAACAATCAACAATTCGATTCTTTTCACAGAAAATGGGTTGCTAGGGTTAAATAATTCTCAATAATTATATAGTCATTCCATAGCCCTGTACTGGCACTATAGTCTACACACTGGAAATGTTACTACCATGAGCTCGCCATAAGAGCTTCACAAATCTGAAATTATATTACGGAGAGCTCGCCATAAGAGCTTCACAAATCTGAAATGTTATTACCGTGAGCTCGCCATAAGAGCTTCACCCGCTTAGGCTCAAATGTCAACGTCTGCGCGTAACTGTACCTCTGGCTGTCGGAGGGTTCCGACCAGCAATGTTTGTCATCTATAAAGCCACCGTACTTCTGATTTGGGTCAGATATTGCCTACTCATACCTTATGTGCCTTTTGAAAGTCCTCCGTGAAAGTCCTATTGAAATGTTCACTGTTCCTGGTTGAATTCACGATTCACAAATGCCCCTTTTTGTGCTAGGGCGAAATTGTCACTCACACCGATCTCCAGTCGGTATTACGGTGCTTCGACAGCAAAACAAACTACTTCCAACACAATCAGTCTGACGCTTCAAAGGGTTAATACGCACAATACAATTAACCTGCACATGTGACTATTGCAGGCTGATACCTGCTAATCGACAATATAAACTTTAACGTTTCACCTTGGGTTTTCCTTCTCAACGAATTTGGCACTGTAGCCGCCTATCAACCTTAAGCTAAATGAATCGTGGAATGCCCCGTCTGGCGATTCCAGCCGTTTCAGGGTCCTGTGATCGAAGGTACCCCTATGCCGGGAAACAGAGTCCGCCTACCCTGGACTTCACCAACGTGTGTGTGACCCCAAGTGTGTGTCTAATGCTCTGCTCTTCAAGGTATATATATTTTTTACCCTAAACTGTCAGGTGGACAGACGCTCATCTGTCCATCTGCCAAAACGGTGGGAGATGACGTATATCGAGGCAGAATCAATACAAGTCATCTCGCGCGTGACTTAACGGTGATTTCACTTGTCGAGAGAACCAATTCGTTCCTGCCACTCATTGCCATACTAATGATCAGGTGACGACACGACAGACATTTCTATCTTTTAGAATCTCGTTTCTCAATTGGCCGTGGCGATATCCTGCCACCAACCGATTACATCTCGTAAGACTCGCGACGACTGTATAACTTAAATGAGATTAGACCTTATCTAACATACCGTTTCTCCCCTGGGTCCCTGCGCTGAAGCTGGATATACACCACGTGTGTGTTTTCCATATCCAGCTTCACAGAGAAGTGAAATTCACGTATATTTTTCCTCTTGATTCGCAATATCTTTTGAACTTACAATATCTTTATATATGAGGCCCCTTGCCTGGCTTTGCTCTGACAGATACTATTCAGAAAAAAAGGGTGGAAAGGTGATCCCTTCGAACCGTCAGATCAACTTTGCGTCACCCAGTGCCACGATAGGATTTAATTTTTTATATTTATTATATAAAACGGCCATTTAATATATCTAATGGAAGAATAAATATCGTTACACAATGAACGTGGTGTGAGCGATGCGATAACGTCACACTTTAGAATTTTATTCTCGGTTTGTGATTGCGATAAACCACTGAGTTGGGATTCAGCAGTATCATTGGAAATTGGTCTTAACTTAACATCCAGAAAGTTGGATTCGAGTTAACTCGTACTTGATGCAATACAGCAGGTGGCAAACACTGGCGGTAGGGATAATAGTGAGCAGGAAGAGTCTGAAAATCTCGCCAGTCGTTTCTAGTCAAGTGTCGTCTACCTTAACCATTTGATCTCTATTGGCATCTTCCATGTCAGTTCAATAGCAGCAATTAGAAGAGTCAAAATTCATTATTTGGGGTAGACCAATCAATATTTTTAACGTGCAGCCTCGGGGCTGCACGTTGAAAATATTGATTGTTCTACTCCACACGTTTACTGAACAGCCATCCTATTTAATGATGTTATGACGTATCTTGTCCCTGGGTCGGAAAAACAGCCGCTCGTGTTCAAAGGGTTAACAGGTAGACATATTTGACTAGAAATACCTGCTAGGCCATAAGTCTTCAGTAGTATGTGATGTTCAATAAATTCACTCTATTTTCCAAGGCTTACACGAGTTAACCCTTTTCCTAACGAATCGGTCGCATCCGTTCGTGTTATGTACAATTTAAGAAGTTAGAAATAATCATTTTTTAAGGAAAATTCAACAAAACAATATCACGTGACCTCTCAGTGGAATGAGCTCGTCGAGTCGGTTGATATCGAATGTCGAATAACGAACTAGGAATAAGTAACAGTTGTCACGTCAGTTCTTAATTCAACCCAACACACACATGCCTTGTTGGAAAGTATGCAAACCGGAAATACACGGCACTTCACCCGCGCGATAACGTCAAGTACATGATTATCTCATGATGCATCCACCAGATGATAAAATCTGTTTCCTTGCCCACGGACGACAAACTCATGTGAAGATACAGATTCGTTCATAAGCGTATATAATATAAAAATGAACCCTAATTACGTAAATAAAGATATCGGAAGTCATAAAAGGACACACCTAACTACAATTTTGTTTTCTTTCCACAGTAACCGCTTTCATCATGAATGTCAAATTATTTGTACAAGGACCCTTCTCGTTCCGTATCTGCCTATAATACTGCTTTTTCTTAGCCCCTTCCACTACCTAACTTAACGCCCATATCTGGAGAACACTATTGACTAAAATCGCCTTCCAAATATGTATAATTTGTTTCTATTTTTCCCTCCAAAACATAGCTTGTGACACCTCAGTGGACGAGCTCGTCGATCTTGTTCCAATAAAGGGTCACAAGTTATATTTTGAGGGGAAACTTTTTTTCAGTTCTTCTAAAATTATTTTGTGCAAGTTATCTCTAGATAAAGGGTTAAAGTAGAATCGTTTATAGCCGCAAGTGCCCTTTTTGCCTCTTTTGTTAGCAAGGTAATAAAGAAACGCCCTATTTCTCGACAAAACTGAGGCAAAAACAGTTCCTTTGTCGTTATATTCATGTTTTTTTTGTAATTTTTTTTTCTTTTTCGTGTTCAGTAACAATTAAACATCTGCACACTAATAACGGTTTATCGTGAATGAAGAGACAAATTTTTCCCATAATGCAGCTGGGTATCAGTGGCGGAGCCATGGGGGCTGAGGGGGACACATCCTCTCCAATTTCAGTCACTCCCTCCCCCCCCCCCCCCCCCCCAGGTGAGCATATTGCGACGAATTGTTGAGGCAGAAGGTTTTGAATAAACACGATAATAAAAGGCTGATGAACGAATTGAAGGATTGATATATATAATATGTAGAGATAACAAACAAACAAAAAAATAGATAAAAAATAAAAACAGTAAATTTTACACTAGAAAATAATAAAAAGTATTTAAACAACAAACGATTTACCAGTGAAAAAAAACAAAATATATTATAAAATAAAAATATGTTGGTGATAAAGAACAGGGGATACGTTAGAACTTACGTTCAAGGCGGTTCTGGCATCGTTGATTTTGTAATGCGAGCGTTCACGAGCGATGCAGATAGAAAACTCGCATCAATCGCGTTTGAGGTCGGTAAGAAGACGGCTTTGGATACTGGTAAGAAAGCCGCTTCCGAAGCTAGTGGTGCCTATGCCTAATCATTGATGGATTTCACGATTTATAAATTATGAACACAAACGGACGCAGAGTCAAGGAAATTGCGTTTTTTGTCCCGAATTTCACAATTTTTCCCGGGGGAGCCCTCTCCCCTCTCTCCAGCGATAAGGGGGAGTCCCCCTTCTTGTGCACGACCCCCATCTCGTCGCTACATGGTTCGGATGATGTTGCGCATCCTATTCTGTATGCCCCCCCCCCACCCCACCCTCGTAGTTCAGCGACCTGAACGTAGCGGCTGCCCTTCTTCGTAGGGGGGCGGGGGGGGGGGGGGTAGGCGCTACGTTCTGATCGCTGAAATAGCCCCTATATATTACTCTTGCCCCCCCCCCCCCTCCCCCCTCCCCCAACTTTGATATACAGATAATTAACTAATTCAGCCTTGTTTGAGAGAGCTCGTAGACCAGCAGTGGGAGTAGAAGAGGCTCAGAACAGTAGAAGTAGTAGCAGCAGGGTTCTCTCACTGTAGTCGCAGATTAATGAACAGTGGTTAAAATGGGCGGTCCCCTCTGATTCCCTAAATAGTGATTCCAGATGGTTCCCCAAAATCAGATAAGTCGGATAGTCGTCCGGTCAAATGTTCAAAAGACAGTGACGACAAAGAATCGTTGACTAGTGGTACTGGTCTCGTCTAGACTATGATGTCGGAGCACTGGGCAAAGGAAGTAAGAGGCATAGTAGATCAATGGGGATGATTGCAAGGAGGTTGATTGTTCTAACCACAGGGCTAGAGTGGTCTTCATCTCTACTGAAATACTGGAAAACCAAGCGGCCAAAGCAGACTATAAAAGCTAACATTGTAATAAAATAATTATTTTGATCCAAATTGAAGAATTTCCAGGGCTATTACGGTACACTCCGGAAAATCGAACAGACTTAAGATCACCATGCTATAACTACAGGGTGATACAGTGAAGGGTAATGAGGACTACTGATGTGCTAAGCTCTCAAGCCACCAGTCAAAGACTGTAAGTAATTCGACGATGTTATGACCTGGAACTATTGTAACCCTTAAACAGTCAATCGTCCATGCTTAGATTCAAATGTCTGGAATATTTCAGTTGGGGGAAAAGCGAACCTACGGTTCGCTTTTCCGACCAACTGAATTATTCTAGTAGAATTGAATGTAAAAACACCATCAACATTTCTGTTTCTTTGAATAAACGCAAGAAAAGTGTCTCAATCAAGTCTTGATTTTACCGAATCAAAAATGACTTTACCAATACTATTTGACATGTTTTACTTAATAATTATGAATGAAGACACATCACATCTGTAGTTTTGCGATTACGCCACGTAGTTCCACCAATTCTGTTGATATCTCGAATGTTTTCAAAATGATGGAAATATATTTTTTGAAATATCTACAATGGGATCACTGAAAAATATCTGTATATCTTTGTGAGTAAATAAAGGGAAGACATGTGAAATCAAGGGTAGTCTGTGGGCGAACTCCGCGAAAAATTGGTAAACAAATAGCATTCAACAACGTCAAATTCCTAACAGAATTAGACTGGTAGCCTGTGAGTTCGCAATATGTGTTTTGTGGATCAAATTTGGTAATGGCCGTCACTACTATACGAGGACAGCCATCTCGCTCAACCAAACACTCCTCATGTTCATTTAAATACGTGTATAGCAGCCATGAAGGTAAGCATTTCCATGCCAGCGACGTTTCACCGTATAATTGCAAGAGTTTATTGCTTATTAGGGTTTTAACAACACTTTCAATATCCAAGGTCATATCACATGTCGGACAATGTTACTAGTGAAGGAAGCCGGAGTATCCGGAGAGAAGCGCCGAGCAGCGACAAGCAACTGTCAGACTCCCAAATTTACTAACTCCACCAAAATACCCGGAGAGAAGCGCCGAGCAGCGACGAGCAATTGTCAGATTCCCAAATTTACTAACTCCACCACCGCGCCCCCACGTAGTCAATCGTGTCTTGCCCGAGGAAACAATGCATTTATCCAAGATAAGGATCGAACCGTCGACCATTCGGTTTAAATTCCTATGCTCTAACCACTGAGGCACCGCGCTTCCACTGCAAGAGTGCGGGTTCCATTAAAGAGACGGATGACAGAAACACCTGCAAAACCATCAACGTGTTACGGATGCGTACTCATGATTTTTATTACACTCTAAAATCGGTTGGGTTAAGATCAATCCAAATCATCTGGGTTGAGTGAATATGAATCCAATTTTTAACCCAACCAATTTTACAGTGCATAATGTTAATATTTAACCCAACGAATGTCGAATTGGTTAATTTTTAACCAAACCAATTTTACAGCGCATAATGCGTCAATTATTACAGAAATTCGTTTGCTTACCGACACAATGCGGTCTAACAATCAAGCCAGTGCTGAAGGTATCGTTGTAAATATTAATGGCTGAGTGGTGTTTTTGCTTGCATCAAGTAGGGTGTCCACTTATCTCTATGCAGCTAGATTGCTGGAATGCTCATTGGTTGCATATAGAAAAGTGTCTCAACCATCGCTATCTTTGGGGTGGAAGTTGCTATAAATAAACGATGCTCAATAACAACAAAAATTCTGGAAGGTTTTCATTTGCCCGACACTTTCCAATCGCTGACCGTTTTTTTTTTTTTTTTTTGAGAATATATGGTGTCTGTGAAAATGAATATGTTGATGATCTGCACATTTTTCGCGGCAACACGTTTTGAATATTTAGAATATATTTTAATTATTTTTGGCCAAAAATAGGTTTCGAGATTTGAAAGGTGATATCGTCTAACTAGTTTCAGTGCGAGGTAAACACAATGACGTTTGACGAAATGACAGCTGTTACGCTGTGACCACAGTCACAGCGTAACAGCTTTCACGCCACCAAACGCCATGGGTGGGAGGAGTTACCGTGTTGATTGACTTGATACCAGGTGGGGAACTAAGTGGTGACGTTTTTCGCCGATGTTCCAGCAATCCAGTTGTAAAAAGACAGTGACAGTACCTCATTTTCACGGCATAACCATTTTGTTTTCTCAAATTATCGAGTTAACACGTTACTTCGACAGACAGTCTCGAGCCTTGATCATATTTTGGCCATGGTAGTAGTATAGCATGTACCCGATCGGCTCTGATTACCCGGAGCTTTGCCGGTGCAGCTAGTGTTAAATTCCCATAGGAACCGGAGCTTTGCCGGTGCAACTGTTGCCGGTGCAAAAGTTCGACTCCTTGAAGATAGATCCGACAAGTGGTGTACCTACTGCATATATAGTACACTATGGTATGTATAGTGATACATGTACGCATGGGGCTATAGGTATAGAGTACGGGTGTTTGATGGAAAATTAATGGTTAAAGTTGGGTTTCTTGAAAGTTTTTTTTCCGCGAAACGGTTGACGTCGGCAAGGTCGTTCATAGTCCTTGACGTTGGTATTGATGTCGTGACGTCATGATGCGCACGCAACGTCATAGAGATATTGACCATTGTTGTTGTTCACTATGCAATCTGGCATAACGTTGTTCGGGTCTGGGGGTGTCGGACTGCTCGTTAAGGGGTGGGATATGGTAGGGGTGGTATATATCCATGTAGGTCCCCTGTTAGTCTTTGGTAGGCCTATTACTAATCGAACTTCATATTATCCTATAACGGGTATAGACAGGTCAAGCAGTATTGTGGGGCTGGGGGTAGTGTGGTATTGAGAGATAGTCCTTGGTGATTTAGACTGGCAGTACAGGATGAATGGTCTGTTGGTCTATTACTCACTTAGTACTATTTACCTACCGAATCCTTTGTATTATCTTATGGCTGGTATTGGTAGCTCGTAATGCTAGGGCAGGCAGTATTATAATCGTTTGTTTAGAAGTGCGGCTTAGGATGCATTGTATATACCGCTGTAGGTCCACTGTTAGTCCGTGGTATTATTAACCAACCGATTGCTTTGTATTAAATCTATGACTGGTATAGGTAGTGCGTTATAGCAGGTCAAGTTGTATTGTGGAGTGGGGTGGGGGTAACGTCTAGCAGTATAGAACAGCAGTATAGTATGGACGATATATACCTCTGTGCTCCCCCCCCCCCCCCCCGAAAGCCATTAGTACTACTAATCTACCTAATGCTTTATGTGACTGGTCTAGGTAGTATGTAAGACCAGACGTTATTGTGGGGGTGGGGGCGGGTAATGCATGGTAGCAAAATATGTGGTAGTATACGATGCAAGTTTTGTACCCCTACAGGTCCCATGTTATACTTTAGTACTATTAATCCACCTAATGCTTTATGTTATCCTATGACTGGTATAGGTAGTATGCAATGCTAGGCATAGGGATATTGTGGGTAGGGGCAATGCCTGGTAGTTTAGAACGATAGTATAGTGTGGGCGGTATATACCCCCTATAGGCTCCCTGTTAGTGTTTGGTATTATTAACCAACCGATTGCTTTGTTTTATTATATGGCGGTATATGTAGTACGTTATGGTAGGCCTAGTGATATTGTGGGGCTGGGGGTAATGCTTGGTAGTTTAGAACGGTAGTATAGCATAGGTTGTACATATCCCTGTCGGTCTCTTGTTGGCCCTTGGTACCGCTGATCCACCAGGTCCTTCATATTATCAAGCAGTATTCTGGGGTGGGGTTAATGCCTGGTAATACAGAACGACAGCAGAGTATGGTTGGTATATTCCCCTGTAGGTTCCATCTTAACAATTGATAGTATTAACCTACCAAATGCTTTGTATCATCCTGTTACTGGTAAGGTGGTACATAATACCAGTAGTTCCTACCCAATTCCGAGTACTCTTGTTGTTTCATTTATCTAGATCACCCAATCAGTTCACTTTACTGGCGCTGACTAACCAAATAGATTGCTTCATCCTCGTAATCTCTATGCAGAGTAATCTTCTCTTATTGCAACGAAGTCTTATCCGATTCTCATCATCTCTATATCCAATGGCTACGTCCCATGGAATCCCTTTTTGTGAAACGTCTCTGGTTATGGAATCCCTTTTTTGTCGTATGAGGCCATGAGGGCCATGATAAATCCCTCAATGAGGCCTCAAAAGAAATGAGGCCATGAGGGCCATGAAAAAAATCCCTCAATGAGGCCTCATTTACTATTACTCTTAGCCTCATTTCGGTATTTGAGGATACCTATGGCCTCGTATTGTATTATTTGAGGATACCTATCGATGATACTTTCTGGAGAATCCCTTTTTTGTCGTATGGGGCAATGAGAAATCCCTCAATAATGCCTCATTTACTATCCCTCGTGCCCTCAAAAGAAATGAGGCCATGAGGGCCATGAAAAAATCCCTCAATGAGGCCTCATTTACTATTACTCTTAGCCTCATTTCGGTATTTGAGGATGCCTATGGCCTGGTAGTGTATTATTTGAGGATACCTATCGAGGATACTTTCTGGAGAATCACTTTTTTGTCGTATGAGGCCATGAGGGTCATGAGAAATCCCACAATGAGGCCTCATTTACGATTTTGTCATGGCCCTTATGGCCTCATTTCTTTTGACAGCGTGGTAGATTTTTGACGGCAAGTATCGACTTCTAATCGCTCAAGGCAAAGCGTGAAAAAATAATAATACATTGTGATTAAAAGTCGATTGAAAAACGTCCATGGAAAAGAGGGGGGGGGGGGGCAAAATATATCTTCCATTGAGTGCAGCAAGGCGCCATCTGCAATGATTTAGCACTGCAGAGGGCGCCTTCTTGCACTCATGAGACGATATGTACTGAGGGTCTTGTGTTAAGTGTCGCATTGGTGCGGCATCGTTCGTTAGAGAATTAAATACGAGAAGATGGGGTTTACAGTAATTTCCTGAAGATGTTGCCTTTTAGTACTTTGATATAATGGGGATTGTTGTGAACAGCGCTGGACAAATAAGGCTGTTAATTTAGGATATTGTGGATTGGGGTGAGAATATTTCACTGTGAATAAAATAGAAATTGGAATCAAGCTTCGAATAACGCTCAATGCGACATAAATAACTTGAATTTGATTCCGCATTGTAATAGTTGAACTTTTTTGTTCCCTTTTGACGAGTTTGCCATTTGTTGCGGATGTCGGATATTCGTCATAAAACAACTCTTTCGTCAAATGAGTTATGATTGGACAAGAATATCTGAAACAATGGTACTTAATCAACACGGAATTAGGAAGCTGTTTTGTCTCCAACATGCGCTACAGATGAAGTGGAGAAAATCATTCTCTCTTCTTTCAGATCATATACAATACTATAGCTTGTTAAACCGGCTGGGGGAGTTGGAACAATTCCCAACCTGAATCGCCGACAAAAGTGGGTTATTTGTCCCACGCTGGCGAATGAACTACGTGGAGTGGCAAAGTGGCAATAGAATGACATTGGCAGCAGAAACATAGTTCTTCGCCAACATCATTTTACCTCGTGTAAGTTTAAGAACGTGTATCCAACAGAGGTCCAGAGTCTACATGTACCGGAGAGATTTTTCGTAAAACAACTTGAGCAGTGTTTTACGGATAAAGTAGCGAGAAAGTGAAGGTCTCGCTCTAACAAAATAACCCAAGAAATATCAGAGCGAACGTACAAAAATCATTGTCTGGAATTTCGTGTCTTTAAGGTTGACAATCTTCAGGAAAAGTGTGTGGGGTGGGCAGTCCGTAATCACCACCTCTACCCAACCCCTAATCCCCAGTTATGCTTTCCGAAATTAAGGGATGAGAAAACAGCTCGTGTCGTCTAAAGCTAAGTGTTGAGCGCCTGCTCCGAACGGGCGTTCAACCCGCAGCGATGGTCGACTCGGGATGCGTCGTAGAGGAGAGCCCGAGAAGGGCTATCTTTCTGTATAGTAGGTGTTCAGGGGTCCACCGCCTGGAGAAATTTTCAATTTAGTACCAACAAACTCTTCAAAAGAGATGGGCATTGTTGTCTGGGCTATTCCAGCTCTTGAAATTGTAATTGAACAAAGGTAGGGAACGGCGTTTCGTCGCGTTCTCCGTGAAAGCACCGCTGACAATCCCAACCCCCACCGACCATCCGCTGCTTATAGAAAAACAGCTGTTACTAAATAATGGTGCAATTACCAAGCGCAGTATGTACAGAATTTTTTACATCACGAAGAGTGTATTTTTATATACATTCCAAAATGTCAATACCTTTCTTTGAGAGAACATTAAACGGATTAATGTTAGTGAGTGCCTGATTCATGAATTGGGATTGCTAATCGTGGAGTGTCAGATACCACCCCCATCCCCCATCCCCACCCCACCCCCACCCAATGTCGGATGATACTGCGGGTCTCTCGCGGAAAATTGACATGATAACAATCGGGCATCCTCGCAAGCCCGTCTCTTTCTCAACCGTTAAACGTTTTTGTAAACCTCGTATTCGAGAACGCAATGAAGAGATCCGGTACAAACGTGGTAAGTTGCGTTAGGAATTGGTTATGTAATCCGTCGGGATGGGGTGCGCGGTGGCTCAGTGGTAGACTGTTGGACTTCTATGCTAGAGGTCCCGAGTTCGATCCCCGTCCGGGACGACCCGCGTTGTGTCCTTGGGCAAGGCACTTTATCCCGGTTGTCTACATGGGGACACGATGACGCCGTGTACTAAGGCGTACTGCACGTCAATGGTGGACATGTCTTCGACCGCTGTAACCCTGCTTGAGCGGAGCTTGAACAGAGTTAGAATGTTGGGGAGCTGACAGTTGCTCGGTGGTTCTCTCTGGGTACTCCGGCTTCCTCCATCCGTAAAACTGTCATGGTCACGATTAGCCATTGTGCATAAGTATGTGACCTTAAACACCAATTAATAAATAAATAAATCCTTCGGGATATCGAACCTTCGGAATTTTGGGATCCTGGGAGTAATGGAATTAAGGAAATGGAGAAAAAAGTAATGGAATAAAGGGCTGACGCCTATGAATTAACGTATAGTGCCGTTTTGGTTAGTTACCTAGTTATTAACTCTGTCTCTACGTTTTACAACACTCGATAATTGCCAATTCAACTTACTTTTCAGCATATCTATATTATCTTTAAACTCTCATATAGGATGTGAAGAGCTAAATGTGTAAGATAACGGCAGTACATCATGCGGGCAGATGTATTAGGTAGTGGGGATGCTGTTTGTACAAGTATAAATTAAATGTAATCAGGTACAAGATAATCTGAACTCTCGGTAATATCAAACTGACATGCAACATGGAGAAGTTATTAACCGTTTTGATTACCACATTTGCGATATCTTCACTGTATTCCACTGAACACGAATGAAATTGTTGTGTGTAGTAGTGTATGCCCGGGCGTGGGATTTTTGCGACAAGCTGGGAACAGTAGTTAAAAAGATACTCACACCATAGGAGTCTGGAACTTGTCATACAGGCCATATAATATCATATATACATATACTACCGAGCGAAGCGAGACTCGCTTCGCTCGGTAGTATATGTATCTAATATATAAATGCGAATGTCTGTATCTTTTTCTCTATCTCTATCTCTCTCTATCTTTGTTCCGGGTGAACTCCTCCGTTTCTCGATCGATCGATCTCACATTTTCTACACGGGAGTAATTCGTCCCTGCGAGTAACATGGGATGGGTGCCGTGCCTGTGCGGGGTGACCTTGACCTTGAAATTGATGACCTTGACCTTTTATTTCGAAAACAGCTGGGCCGATCGGGGTGAAATTTCATATGTGCGGATATATTGACCCATCCATCATTTTGACTTTATCGCTTTGCCCATGCGGGGTGACCTTGACCTTGAAACTGTAACCTTGTCCTTTTATTTCGAAAACGGCTGGGCCGATCGGGCTAAAATTTCATATGTGCGGGTACATTGACCCATCGATCATTTTGACTTTATCGGGGTGCCCGCGCGGGGTGACCTTGACCTTGAAATTGGTGACCTTGACCTTCTATTTCGAAAACGGCTAATATATAACCATCTTCTCCCGTGCAACGCCGGGTATCAACCGCTAGTGATATTATATGGCCTGTATGAGAAGTTCCAGACTCCTGTGCTCACACGTAATTGCGCTGAAGCACGCGTTGGTTCTCCCTGAACATAGATTTGATAATCAACCTTCTTAGCACATTGCATTTTATAGGACCTGGCACAGGCGGCTTGTGTAATGTGTCCAGTAGTGAATCCAGGATTCCGGGTTGGAATCGGGGAGAGCATAGGTGTCGATGCTCCACTCTCATCGACATGATCCGGTGGAAATTTGGCAAAAAGGAAGATCAGTGTGATTCTGGCAGTTTTATATAGCTATATAGACTCATACAGATTTTGATAGAGGGAAGCCAATTTATACGGCCCACATGAGAACCATGCAGGAGCTCCATTGCTGTATGCAAGGGGTACGGTAGTATCGGCGGTAACACATAGACATGCTCTACCGGATAATAGCATACCCCGCGGTCTCTGGGCATAGGAAACAATTGCGAGTCCTAAACAATCGGGGGCACACGACCACCTCTCACCCCACCTCCCGCCTCCGGATGCAGTGTCAGACAGTGTCCGATGTTGACGGCCAAGGGTTTGACGAACAATATCAAGAATCCTGTGGCAAATGTTCTCTACAGTCTAAAATCAGTTGGGTTAAAAATTAACCCAAATCCTCTGGGTTGAGTGAATATGAACCCAAAACTGGGTTCATATTCACTCAACCCAGTTAATTTTCAAACCATTTGAGTTTGTGTACTTGAAGCATTTATTACCGCCCAAAGTAATGTGTAGAAAGTGACGTTAAACCCAACGTAACAAACCAAGTAATGTCTTCGCAAAATATACACACATTTACACTTTCATGTTTCAGTTTCAACGGTATTTGATGCAAGATAATAATATTTTTGAGACCTATGTTTTGCCAAAAATATTGTCATTCTCTTCATTATGACACGACACGAGTTATGCGATAACGAGGGCATTATTTTTGTTCATTCTGCAAAAATAATGGCCCATTCGTCACATGAGATAAAAGTTGAAAATCGGTGCGTTTTATCAGAACGGTGTTGATAACGCATCATGCAGATATCCCAATTTTAAGGCGGTCACCTGATTAAACTTGTTTTTTTTTTTTGGGTGAATAGGCAATTTTGAAAGGTGCTTTGCTTTGTAAACGCTGTCTCTGTAAAGCTCTAGGGGGAAATCAGTGGTGAAAATGTTGAAAATTTATCAATTTAATCAGGAAATTCAAGTGTGAACAGTTGTATTTCATAGCACGAGAGAATTCTTTCTTACATTTTCGTTTCAGGTGCCATCCAGAAAGATAAGCGAAAATGCAGAAAAGAATTATACCGAGGCGACAGCGTACTGAAGGAGATTTAATCCTTAACCATCTGAACAATGATGTCAAAATATCGAAATTTCAGACAACTAATTCTTCCATAATGCAACTAGAAATTTAAATAATATAGTCTTGTTTCACCCTTTACCCGACGTAACTGCCAAACCCACCAGCGCTATTCAGAAAAATTACTATCCAATTTTCATTATTTTTTTCATTTTTTGTCTTAAAAACATAGCTTACGTACCCTCATTGGAACGATCTCGTTGCGCTCGTTCCAATGAGAGTCATAAGCTATGTTTTGACTCAAAAAATGAAAGTTATTCAAGAATTTCGTTTGCAAGTATCGTTTACCTTTCGGGTTAGGTAAAGGGATAACAGAGATCATTGAGCTCTGTCGAACAAAATTGAATTGTTCAAATTTCTTGTTGTATAACTGCCATTATGGGGAAAATTGTATCCTCAAATTTTGATATCAGTGTGAGGAGGGTTAAAGGTCTGGATATTTTGATACATTTTTGAAAGACAGTCTAACGCTTGTGGCCTTGCAGTTGTTTCTACCATCCCTGACTTATCTTGTCATGAAAATCGACTTTCGAATGTCTCCTCTGAAATTATTTGTTTATTGTGGTTCAACGACACTTTCGATAATCAGAAGCACCTCGTGTCGGACAGTTTTGCGAGAGGAGGAAACTGGAGTACCCGTAAAGAACCACCAATCAACGGCGAGCAACTGCCAAACTCCCCAACGTGCTAACTCCACACAAGCAGAGTTATCATTGGGTGAAGACAGATATACTATCGGTGTGTTGTTCGCCTTTGTACACATCGCCACCGTGCCCCACATTGGCAATCGGGATTAAGTGTTTTGCCCAAGAACACAACACAGTTACCTCTGGCGGGGATCGAACTGTGGACCTTTTGGTTTGAAGTCCAACTCCGTCACCAGTGATGTTATTAGACGGACGAGAAAGGTTTAATTCCGAAGCATGTTAATGTCGAGAAATCACCTTTGACTTCAGCAGAAAATAAAGTGAAGTTTCCTTTTGGTACTGTTAATAAACAAAAACGACAGACAGCTCTTTCATCGCTATCTGTTGAATTCGTTTATTAAATATGAGAAAAGGATGGCTTTTTATCGCGAGATAATTAGAAACAACTAAGTAATCGTCCATTTTGGCTCGTTGTTTAGGTAATGTGCTTGTACATAGAATTTGCAAGTTTTTCTTCTTCCCAGGAAAAAAAAATTACCAAATCTTACCTCCAACATTTTAGTATTAATGGAAAGAATCGCGTCTGTATTATATGTCATGATGCGCAGACTGTTGATATAAGGATCGGGAAAATTACAGAACATCAAAAGATGGTGAAAGCGATGTTTTCTTATTATTAAAAGGGTTTAAACAGAGAATAATAGTCAAACGTTCAAACTGATTGGGGAAAAAAATGTAAAAGTCAGCTTCTGTATTTTTAAACTGCTCTGCATGAAAATGTCCGAAGGTTTTGAAATGATGCGCACGTCGATGATACAACTTCGCTGATATTTCGAAATTTCAATTTTTATATGAAATTCCCATTCCCTTAGTGTCAAATTTACTGAGAACTTTAGAAAATTAAGGGGAGCTAACTTTCCTGTAAATATCTTCCAATAACGAAAATTGCCGAACATGACGCTTTTCTTGGTCTGCCTATGGTGCCAGCCAACACCTGTCAAGAAACAACTGAGAATATATTCAGAAAGCAGCTTCCTGTTTACTCCCAAACTGCATGGCATTTGTTTTGTTGCGGAAAAGTAATCCAAGTCAGAATTAGGCATTTAACCCTTTACCCAACGTAACGGCCAAAACCGGCCAGCGCTATTCTCAAAAATCGCCGATTAATTTTCATTATTTTTTTCATTTTTTGTCTCAAAAACATAGGTTATGCGCCCCGTTGGAACAAGCTTGTCGAGCTCGTTCCAATGAGGGGCCATAACTTATGTTTTTGAGACAAAAAATGAGAACAAGTAGTTATTCAAGAATTTGTTTTGCAAGTGTCGCCTACTTTTCGTGTTAGGTAAAGGGTTAATGATTGAATGCACATTCTTAATAGGGATGGGTTATGTACCGAAAAATCGAACCGATACCGATATAATTGGGATACCGAAAAATAAAACTGAACCGATCATTGAATATCAAAACTGTCTGAATTTTCATTGCTACTTATAAGGCCTTTTTCTGGTTCGATGGTGTTGAAGCGTTCATTTTCATGAAAGAAGTTACAGATTTTTTTTTTAGTTAAATTAACCTTCAAGGAACTGGTGAAATAGTCCCGAGCTGCCACTAGACTATAACCTGTACATGTCCAGTTGCTTAACAGTGATTTCTAGTCAAGTCTTGGCTGCCTGTTAAGTTACCGTTCAGGTGATTTATCTGTTGTAAGCCGAACCTCCTAAAGATGGCATGTTAATGGCACATGTTCTGTGTCAAGGTGATAGCTTAAAGTTTCGATTTTCTTGTTTAAAAGTTCTATAATTTTTATAATGTTTCTCCTTCGGTCAAAAAGCCCAAGATATGTATATGACGGAGTCCGAAAAAATGATTTTTTAAGTAAGCCAAATGTGTATCTAAATAGTAATATATCAGATAAAAGTGACAACAATAATGGAAAGGAATAGCATTCGGAGTCTGTAACGCCATTTAGCGCTTGTCTGGTCTGAAACAACGATCTGCCTTATAGGCTTCACGTAAAAATGTCACAAGCAAATTTCACAATGATGTGTCAAATATTTTGGTGCTTAGCAAACTTTGAGTTGTATATATATGTATTAAAATTGTTGTCTTTAGTGAACCCCTGTTGATTTATGTTTTTTGAGAAAAAATCATTGACCCTTTCGGGACAAGAACGATCCCAACAAAATCGAAACGGACGGGTTCGTCACGTTGAGACACACGTTCACGCACGGATTCAGGCGACACTCCTTGAGTTTTCGCTGAATACGCTGCGTGAATCTATTTCCCCCAGCAATGACAAAGCGCGGTTTCCGACATCCTGAGACCGCAAAAGCCTGAAATAGTCCTTTGAGAGTTAAGGTATGTTTGGAACAAGTCACAAAATTATTACAGGTATGATTAAAGAATGCCAATGTTGAGTCATTGCAAGTGGCATTTGTGGCGCGGCTGAGAATGATACAAGAATAACTTATTCTGTATTTTCTTGATGTGAATTCCACATGAGTATTATTTCAAATCCCAGTCAAGTCAGATACCGAATACCAAACCGATACCGTGATGTACCCGCCCTTCTGTAAAAGTACCCAAACCGATACAGAACTCCAAATTCCAATGCCGCCCAGCTCTAATTCTTAACCGTAAGATATGCAGCAACAGATTTGCCTGTGATATCAAAATAGTTTGGATGGGTGCGTTTTTGCACAAGGGCAATACACTTCTGGAATTTTCGATAAAACATTCCGATTGCTTATTAAGAAGGTTAAGATGAGTCCGAATACTCAAACAGTACTTTGCACACACTTTTCAAGACAGTACATCGCTCTGGAGGTGTCAAGCATACTTTGCATCAATTTAACCCACTGCCAGCTGCTAAAATTCTGAAAATTCTGGCAGCTAATTTTTCCTATAATGCAACTAAGAATTTAATTAATTCAGTTTTGTTTGAGCTCTGTCAAACAAAACTGAATTGATTGAAGTCAAGTCACAATTGCATTATGGGAAAAATATGCAGATTGAAATTTTGATTTGTGGCATATCAGTGTTAAGAGGGTCAGAAGGAAATGCCAGTTGCACATGGTAGGTGAGGAGTTTCGAAATACGCTACTGCCCTTGTAGAAAAATCACCAAATAACCTCACGGATTTTCATATTTTTAACCGTGCCTTGTGAGATAAAAGTTTGATGTGCAATTATGATTTCCTATGATCAAGTGGGGGCCGTTATCGCTTTCTATACGTAAAATTACTCCATTAACATCACAGAAGGACGCGATGAAATCTACCGATAATGGCAAGAGATACTGATATAAAAACATGATATAAAAACAAAGTAGAGAGAATTGAGTCGTGATAAAATTTGAATAAATTTGGATGATGCACGGTCGGACTCTCATGGAAGTGTATTTTAATCTGCCCTGATCTGCCCTGACAGATTACAGATCCACACTCTGTAAACGGTATCCTCGACGCAGAGTGATTTCCAGTAACAGTATCCGGTGATTTCGTTCTAGAAAAACAATGACGGACACCGCATGCTAAATTCTACCATTTAAATGGCAAACATGTTATTGAAATCAGTCCTAATTTGTCTAAAAATGGTTGTATTTGAAGGAGTTAAAAGATCATAAGATAATAAACTTCCACTCTTGGACAAACAGCGATACTGTACACCATTTTGCGAACTCTGGCGAATCGGCAAACTTTTTATCGAAAAACAAATGTTAAAAAATAAAATGGATATACATATACGTGACTCTTATTTCCGCCCCCTTTGTGCAAATGTCGAAGAAATCCGCTTCATGAATAGTTGGAAATTTGAAGTTTTCTTTCCTGTATGCGTTTTACGCGAAGACCAAAGGTGATTCGCGGTTAGCAGAAATTTGAGTGTACTGCGAAATTCGATATTCGCCTCCTGTGATTCCGGGTTGCTGTTACTTTGTTATTAAGTTTGTCCCAAACAAATAGCCTATTTGAAACGAATGTAGATGAGAAATACGAAAATTATCTGTAGAGATGCATATGTCTGTATTCGGTCTTGTTTCATGGGCGTAGCGCCAGAGAATCACATTACTGCAGTCAGAACGAAATTGAAGTTGTTTTCTGATTCTTTATGTGGGATAGACCCTGATGTGCTGGCAGAATCAGTCATCTGCATGCGCTTCCAAAGCTTTGTAGTAGTTGTTGTGGACGACATATAGGTCTCAAGACTTCAGTTGGAGATCCCGATTTTCAATGCCGTCTTCCATCCTCAAAGCTGGGGAACAAATTATTACCAACCCCACCCCCATGTATTTGTAGGAACACTCGAGTCAGAAGTTTTCAGTTTATTGTACTATAAGTAATCCGACGCGAATACAGAAAATATTTCAAACAAATTGTTTTGCGCGTGCCTTGGGAAAGTGCAGGTACGTGAAAGATCTCCCAATGCGCGCATATTGTATAATAACATCATGTTACACAAATTAAAATGTTTTATTTGGTGACAATAAATATTCAAGTTAATTAAATTTTCTGTTATTAAACCAAAAAAGGCGGTTATTTTTTCAGGCCTCCCGAAAGTGTGTTTAGAAGGCAAGAACCTTTACAGACACCGACACTCCCCCATTTTATGTTGAAATAACGATATGAAGATGATTCGGACCATATAAGGATAAACGAATATTAGTCGTTTGATGTTTCGTGTCTTGACTGCGATAAATCTTGTAGTGTTTGCAATGTCTTCCTCTTCAAGCCCGTTGCTTCAAACGCTACCGTGTTTGATATATAATATCTTTGTAACGACGGTATACAAGTTTGTTCAATCCAAGCTCCATGGGATTATTATTTAGCCATTTCATGGGCAACCTCAAATTTTAACACAATGTGTAATCAAGAAGACCAGACCTTTAACTTCCACTAAACTCGCTCCGGTAACCTGTGTCCCCAAATTACATAACATGGTTTGCGTTTTATGTTTTTGTCCAGTTTCATAAAAAATTATTTAAGCCTGAAAGGCTTGGATATTTGTAAACTTTCTTACTACACAACGACGGTTTATTTCCTGTTGCTTTGCAGTTATTTCAATGCAAGTTTAAACAGAGGCAGCATGTTAGGAAACATTGGCGATTCAAGCCTGAAAGACCTTGAGATTTGTAAACATTCTCAATATACAATGACGGCCTATTTCCTGTTGCTGTTCACGTATTTCTATTCAAATTTCGGCCGCCTATACAGGCAGCCAAAACTTGCCTAGAAACAACTACCAAGGTTTTTTTATGTAACCTTCGAATTTATCCAGAGCCTGAATGTTGAGGAACATGTTCGGTTGCTGTGAATGGTTACGAAAATTGCAATTGGGGTCAAGAGATATTCTGAGACACAAAAACACACTTAAGAACTCACCCGTCACCACCCCCCACCCCCCCCCCCCCCCCACCACCACCACCCCCAACAGCATTTCCGCAGACACAGTCTAATTTACAAAAACCTCTCTCAAATGTGGCTGAAGAGCAATTGACATGAAAGATCTACTGTGGTCACTAATTAGTCTAATCTGAAGGCCCAAGGAATTCAATATTTCTTAAACTCTCTTCTCCCGAACTACTGCTCCCAATGCTTTAATGTTCTATATATATATATACTTTGTGAGGGTGATTTACCCATAGTACCCCCAAATAGATCAGAGGCAGTCGATCTTAACAAACGTGTGTTTGTTAAGGTCGATTGCCTCTCATCTGTTTGGGGGTATCATGGGTTTTAACACTATGGGTAATGGGAGAATTATTAAACAATTCATCTTCACCCAATACATTGCTTCAATTTATTCATTTATTTATTGGTGTTTAAGGCCACATACTTATGCAGAATGGCTAATCGTGACCGTGACAGTTGTACGGGTGGAGGAAGTCGGAGTACCCGGAGAGAACCACCGAGCATCGACGAGCAACTGTCAGCTCCTCAACATTCTAACTCTGTTCAAGCTCCGCTCAAACAGGGTTACAGCGGTTGAAGACATGTGCGCCATCGACGTGCAGTACGCCTTAGTACACGGTCTCATCGTGCCCCCATGTACGCAACCGGGATAAAGTGCCTTGCCCATGTACACAATGCGGGTCGTCCCGGAAGGTGATGAAACTCGGGTCCTCTAACATATAAGTCTAACAGTCTACCACTGAGCCATCGCGCTCCCACACTGCTTCAAATGCTTCCTTTTTTACCTATACTATCTTTGTAAGGACGTCACAAATTTGTTCAAATTAAGTGGGTTATACTGAGGGGCACCATGGGATTCTTGTGAAAATTTTAACACGGTACATGGTTAATGGGGAAAACGTATATAAAATATTCTCCTGATCACTGCTCCAAATATTTTCATGTTTGTAATATAAAAATTCTATAAGGGTTCCTTGTAAGTTTGTTCAAATAGAGCCCCTAGTGGCATGTTTGCTAGAGATGGGTAATATACCGAAAAACCGAACCAATACCGACATCATGGGGATACTGAAAATCGAACCGAACCAGTCGCTGAACACAGATACCGTCTGATTTTTTAAATGTTCCGCTACAGTCGATGTTGATAAGTCGCTGTTGAGGCTTGATAACAGTTGAAAGGTTCATTTTCATGAAAGAAGTGACTGATTTTCTTTTCTGTTTTGTTAACCCTCAATGGACTTGGCAACTGTCCTGAATTCACACTAGATTACAATCTATACATGTCCAATTGCTTAGTAGTGATTTCTAGTCAGGTCTTGGCTGCCTGTTAAGGCAGCCAAGATCCAACTAGAAATCACTGCCAATGTGTTTTTTCTATTGTCACAAGGACCTCCTAAAGATGACATGTCAAAGCACATGCTCTGAGATCGCAACAGGTCTTTAAACGTTAAGGTGCGTTTAGAACAAGTTACAAAATCACTGTAGAAATGATTTGGGGATGTAAAAGAAGGCCAAAGTTGAGCTGATTGGCAGTGGCATTTAAAGCGTCGTGGTAGAATGCTACTACGACAGCTTATTCTGTTTTTTTCGGATGTGAATTCCTCTTTGGTACTTTCAGCTAATGAGTCAAATCAGAAACCGAATACCGGGCCGATACCGAGGTATACCCCCCTAAAAATACCGAAACCGATACCGAACTCAAAATTCCAATACAACCCATCTGTAATGTTTGCGATATTGTTGGGAGGTGGCAGACTTTTTGACAATGGGCACAACATCACAATTCCACTGGTCAAAATACCTTCGCTTTTGACAAATCACATCTCACAGAATTGTTAAAAAAGGTTTGCGGTAATGTTTAGGCATCTGATGCGGTCTGTAAATTTTAACACAGAGTAATGGAGAAACTGTTTATTTATTTATTTACTTATTTATTATGTATTGGTGTTTAATGTCACATTCAGCATCTTTGTCCATCACATGAGCTCAACACAGGGACGAAGTATAGGTTAGCCAATCGTTTATACCCATGTTGCTCACTTTAAAGCACTTCTACCCAGACGTTGGTTCCGAGCCCTATTTTACCAGTAAGACAGAACTTGTTTACCACAGTAAACAACCACTGCTCCACTTTTCTGGTTTTCCGTTTTAAAAATCTTCATCTTCCAAACTGCTGATTAAAATGTACTCTTTGATAGGTAACATATTTGTAAGGATAATGCACATATGTTTGTATAAATGAGCTCCTAGGGTGGCCATTGGGGTATCATTACAAGACAAGGGGTAATAGAGACAACTGTTAAAATATTCTTTTTGGGAACCATTCCAACCAATGCTTCCAATTAAATTTAAATCAATACCTGGGTCTGTATGTGGGGGTGCCGCGGGCTTCTCAGATTTTAACCCTTTACCCAACGCAGACGATATCAAAATTTATTATTTTAATTACTATTTTTTAATTTTTAAAACATTTTTTAAAAAAAACATATCATGTGACCCCTCCTTGGAACGAGCTGGATTAGCTCGTTCCAATGAGAGGTCTCATGATATGGTTTTGTTGAAAAATTTTGAAAGATTTCTTTCTTTCAACTACTGAATTTGCAAATTACACGGGCGGATGCGGGCGATTCGTTAGGAAGGGTTAACACGTTGGTAATGGAAAACCATTTAACCACTCCCCCAAATGCCTCCATTTTAGTGTGGTATAAGGACACTTTCGGCGGCCAGGTGTCGGACAGTTTTACGGGTGGAGAAAGTCGGAGTACCCGGATCATTGCTAAGATTTGATGTCAAAGATTATACTATAAAATAGTGGAAATATGGAAAAAAACTGTTTGGAATTTTACGCCAATTGCTCATTGTTTAAATATCTGCACCCTCTCCTTCGCACCCACCACGACAACACCCCCCAAAATATATGACACCAGGGCTTTGTTTGAACAACCTTGTAAATTATCCTTACAAATGTTTTATATATTAAATATGAAAAGATTTGGGAACAAGGTGGCTCGGCGATTGCGGCATTAGAGTGGGCGTACTCCACAGTGATGGCGCACTTGTCTTCAACCAATACTAACCCAGTTTGTGTCGAGTCAGTACGTTGGGGAGTCTGACAGTTGCAAGCCGCTGCTCGGAGGTTCTCTCCGGGTACTCCAGTATACAAAATGGACGACGGAAATACGTATTGCCCTAACAACACGCGATGCGCATGCTCACTAACACCACGTATCACTATGGGGATGACGTCACAACATAGCCGCTCATGTGGGTTACCATGACAACACAACATGGCGCCACTGAGTCACGTGACATGACGTCAATTCCGGGGTCCGGCCTTTCAGATATCATCTTTGCCCCGTCCCACCCAAACTGGGTAGTGCACCCCCTATTATAGAATCAGGACAACACGCCTGGTGCAATATACCATACACGCCCCGTACCCAACTGGAGAATGACTATTGCGTCATGTCGATCGTTAGAAACACATTTCAATGCATGTTTTACAATGCAAAGTCCAAGTTGGGAGTCTGTACACACTAAACTTTAATGTTTAATTCCACATGGTTCATTACATAAATCACCGCGTACTTTGTTTACATACATCACGAGTGATTTGAATTGTACCAATGGAAAAAATATTATAAATGAAAATACCCACACTCTTTTAAACATTATCTGTAAGAAATTCTCAGTATGAACAACTTGCGGAAGTGATTACAGACGAAGTGCTTGCAATTTGGTTAATAATATTTTTCTCAAAGAATATGACGTGATCCTTCTCTTGAACGAGATAATACAGATCGTTTAACCTTTTACCTAACATGAAAACCAGACGAAACTTGTAAACAAAATTCTTGATCAACTAATTTTTTCCCATTTTTTGTCTCAAAAAGCTTATGATCCCTCATTGGGACGTGCCCGTTAATGGTGATTTTTGTGAATAACGATGGCCGGTTTTGGTCGTTACGATTGGTAAAAGTTAACGACTCATCATTTGTACCATGATTACTTACTCCACTGTGTATAGAAATCCTATGACATAAATTGTAGCTTTACGCATCAACCGTGGTGAACATGCCAGCAATGGGATTTCAGTAGTTAAAATTTCCACCTAAAGTGGAATTACATCCAAGTTGACCTTTGGTGACCTTGCCTTGAATGCAAACTTGTCTAAATTTATAACTCGTCGCCTCGTGAAGAGTGAAATGAAACCGGCAATTATTTATTACGTTTTTCAATAAGTTTACCTCATAAGATACCAAAAATTAACAAACATACATTGTCTCCTGTTAATAAAGCATCCATAATTGGAAATAGTATGTTATTATGTTATTAAAACGCGTGATTTGCGCATTTCGTTTTCTATTTCGTTTCGGCGATAAAATTTCCAGCGGAAATACCGCCCACTGGTGCTAATGTAAACAAAAAATAGATTCGCACGTGTGAATATTGATATATTTAACATTTAAACTCTTATTAATCTGACGACCATGGTATAAATAAAATATATCCCAATTAGATTGGTGTACCAAATGTTTATCACTGGTGGTGAAGTGGGGTTAACCGCGCGACAAAGGCTCGCGGTAAACACAACTTCACCACTCGTGGTGAACATTTGGTACACCAAGCTACTATGGGTATATTCTATATTTATCTCACGGAAGAAACATGTCGAGGAGTGAGAAATTTCTAAACGTTAAAGTTTTAGTTTTGTTTACACAAACAAATGATTAAATATAACGATCAAATATTTTAGAAACCTATTTCCGGAATAGAATGAAAATGAACGAACTAGTTTGAGTCATTTAAAGTTGGGCGAGACCTGTTCGGTGTTAACTCCGGGGAATCTTGTAATTAATTGAAGAGTTGAAAACGTAGGCGATGATGAAAGATGATGAAAACTCAAAAATATTTCCGGAAAATGCCATTAACTCTACCATCTGAAGTAAAGTGTGTTTTTGGACCAAAATTGTAAATATTTGTTTGGCCGCCAGTAAACCTGAAATACATGATGAAAGGTTCATGGCAAGAACGTGGACCATGCTGTCAAAATGAAAAACATTAAGGGAGATGGTGGAATGGCACTTGTTCAACTTCATGTAAATAGTATACTCCACTGACTTACCGAGTGAACCCTTTAAAGGGAAAGACCCTTTATCGAATAAGGTGCATAAAACATTTTAACTTTATAAAGGTAAATTTAATATATTTGCTGTAGGCCTATTTGGGTAGCCACGACTTGATTGAAAACAACTCTATAGCATAAAACGTTTCCGTGATTCATTTGCGATATGTTGTCATAATTTTCAGAGGCAATCACCAAGTGGCTAGGTAAACCAATTGGTAACTTAAAAGTTAGAAATAGGGAAAGTCCAAACCGATCCTCGTTGGAAATGGGGCCGTATTTGGCCCCTGTCGGCACCCAGAAAACAGAAAGTTGATAACAGAAGTAATACGCATGGAGAATATATCGTCCCTCGACTCCCTTGGGTGAAACAAGGCGCCATCCACAATGTTAATTGGTTGATTGTTGGAAGCCCATATTTGCGCTTAAGACTGAAGTGCAGTGGCCACAGCTCAGTGGTTTCATATTTTGTTGATAAGCTTCGGATTCTTTTTCAAATAAAGTATTTAGACCATATGGTTTTGCCTTGTTACAATTTATGGGAGAGTGCTACTCTCCAATAAATTGTAACAAGGCAAAGACACGTGAACAAATGTTGATAACGCAAAATACTTTTGCACTCTGACAGTTAAACCACCGACGATGTAATCCCCATAAAACATTTTAAACACCACAGATTGTACTGCAATCATTTGACGGTTGCACGTAACTCATTCATGATTTCCAGTATATGATACGATCTGGGAAAAGTGCAGGTAATTTTACGGAGTCACAAATCGTGGTTACAGGTTCTGGGAGAGTTATCTCTTTTACAAGTAGTTGCACACGTCATGGATAATTTTGAACTGTAGGGAGAAATGGTTAGCTAGAAGAGAGAATAATATAACAATTTCATGAGTTTGGATGGCGTTACGGTTTATTAACGTCCCTGGAGGAATGAATAACAACCCGAGAGTTTATAACAGGCTCGAGACGAAGTCTGTTATTTCGTCCTCAAGGGTTACTAAACCGGGACGCCTGACAAAATCATGTTATGACTATTATTACAATGGCCAGAAGCGTGCGGCGTGCTGTTAATATACAATAGAACGCACGCTAAAGTGATAATAATTATTCATATACACGAGTGAAGCTAGGATGCCTGGCATGAGGAGACGGTGTGGGAGGGTGGGGATGGGGGGCTCGAAGTTTTCGACAGAAGTACACACAAGGTATGCCACATGCTAATTGCAAAGTGAAAAACATTAACCTGTGAAAAAGGTTGTGAGGATGTTCCCCATTGCGGAGATCGCGGCATTCGTAGGGGGATTTTGTAGAAATGCATCCCAGACAGTGCTTTCTAGGGTTAGAATTATCCTGGTCACCTAGTTAATATCTTAATTGCGTATCGTGTTTTCGAACTACGTGCAAAAACTCCAACAAGTAAAGCAAATTTTGCCCGAAGTGTGGATTTGAAGAGAAGCACCAATTGCCCCACCTCCAGCCCAAAACCAACTTCGGATCTAATCAGTCACTATAGGTATGTCCATAAAAAAATGACGGTTCACGATATTTGAAGGCGATATGGAGAATACCCGGAAGCCCATGAACTGCAGATTTGCTTGTTTGGTTCTCAAGTTTCGATTGGTCAAAAAGTAAGAGAGAGGGATTGATGTCTACCCAGAGGATGGCTGAGCAGCAAATCACCGTGTGTGTGCAATAACCAGTTCCAGTTTAGATTATATGATCTACGTTTACCGACCTCTGTGATTGGCGGATATTCCCACTGTATACACATTAGCCCTAAATATACTACTCAGAATTTGCTATGGACCACTCCAAACCATCAACATATTAGTGCGTAAAAGGTACATGCTTATATGTTTTGTGTATTTGTTCATTGGGGTTTAATAACACTTATCCACAACCTGAGTCATGTCATGTCCGATAATTTTACGTGTGAAGGAAGCTTGAGTTCTTGAGAGAACCATTGCGGAGCGGTGGATAACTGTCGGACTCTTCAATTTACTATGCCGACAAAATAAGGTTTAGCACTGGTTAAAGGCAAGTGTTGACTCGACGTTCTAAACGTCTATGGCCAACGTGGTGCAAGCTAAAGGTACACTTGCCTTCAATCAATGCTAACCCTATTTTCAACTCATTGACCATTTTCCCAACGTAACGACCAAAACCGGCCAGCGCTATTCTCAAAAATCGCCAATTAATTTTCAAAATATTTTCATTTTTTGTCACAAAAACACAGGTTATGACCCCTCGTTGGAATGAGCTCGTTCCAACGAGGGATCATAACCTATGTTTTTGAGACAAAAAATGAAAAAAATTAGTTATTCAAGAATTTTGTTTGCAAGTGTCGTCTGCTTTTCATGGTAGGTAAAGGGTTAATATAACTGACTAAAATGAATCATTAGCATTTTAAAAGATATGGCAATTTGCCAGCTGGCTAATTATCATAACTTTGAAAACGCTAATGGTCCATTTCAACCCATTTAAAGTCATAACTAGAGAATACAATTCTAGAAAATACAATTGTAAAAGTTTTGTTTGGAAACAAAATAATGAAAAAAAAATAATGAAAATTGAATGCGATTTTTGTGAATAGCGCTGGCCGGTTTTGGCCGTTATGTTGGATAAAGGGTTAATTAAATAAGAAGTTGAGTCACGCCTGCTACATGTACATTTTATCTACCCACAAATGGGAGCTCGGTGACTCAACGGTTACGGCACTGGACTTCAACCCGAAAGGCCCACGGTTCGATCTCCACCGGGGGTAATTGCGTTGTGTCCTTGGGCAAGGCACTGTAGCGTCATGTGCTGTGTGCACTGTGTGTGCACGTCGATGGTGCACTTGTCTTCAAACAATTCTAACCCTGCTTGTGTGAAGTTAGTACTCTGAGGAGTCTGGCAGTGGCCCGCCGCAGATAGGTGGTTCTCTCCGGGTACTCCGGCTTCCCCCACCCGTATAACAGTCCAACATGAAGCAACCCTGGCTGTCGAAAGTGTCGTTAAACTCCAATAAATAAATAAATAAATTTCCAGGAGGTCTTGAGGGTTTTTTTTAACCCTAATCTAGACTGGTATTCCAACTGCACCGTCAAAGCATGCCTTCGACGAAGGCATGCCTTGATGAAAAAGTTGGAATATTTTATCAGTCAGGATTTGAGCCCATCACAGTCGGGACAAATCAGGTTCACACCCTCACCTCCACAAGTCATCTTGGCGATGCCCCGGACCTTGACGTACCAATCCCGTTGGCGTAAATGCATTAAATCTCATCTGTAACCTATTAACCGTTTGAAACTGAGAGGTAGAACTATGTCAGTAATTTACTTACTCGGATGACAAGACGATGAAATTTAAATTTTCAGTCAGAAATTAGCCTATTGTGTCAAGTAGGTGTTGGTTGTGCAAACGTTTTCACACGAAAATCGTGCATTTTTCTAATTATTATTCTCATCTCACCCATCCTCCGCCGTTTCTTTCAACATCCCACGTTGCTCTTCAGATCCTAAAAACAATATATGAAAAGTATTTACCGCTACATGGTCGTCTTGTTTAAATGTTAACGATGCATTATCCTCCAGGAAACAGGTGTATCACGGTCCGATGAGTCCATATGTTAGCGTGTCTCCACTTTCGCTTTGAGTACGACGTTAAGGGTCTGCTTCCTTGTGCACTCTTAACTTCCTATTAGTAACCGTTGTTGCCAACATGAACGCGCAGACGACTGGTGTGCTTTTATCTGTGTTTACATATGTGAAATTTGAAACTCCGGGAATTTACTGCCGATACAAACTTTTTTTCCGAAGTCACGTGTAGTGTAACAGTCGGTTTTCTTGTTGTGCTTGCTCTCGGGCTGAACCTTCGGATCCGAGTAGGATAGGTCATACGCTGTTATTAGGGGTTGGTTTAAGTAAAGGTGTGCTCCCGTGTCTTGTGTGACGATCAAATGCGTACGTGACTCTTTGTAGTATGTGTGTGTCAGGTATTTATACCATGATTACCTGTTCTACTATATATAAAAAGCCTATGACATAAATTTTAGCTTTACACACCAACCGTTGTGAACATGCCAGCAGTGGGATTTCAGTAGCTAAAATTTATACCTACAGTGGAACTACATCCAATTTGACCTTTGGTGGCCGCGACTTGAATGCAAACTTGTCTAAATTTATCGCTCGTCACCTCGCGAAGAGTGACATGAAACCTGCCAGCGCTATTTACAAAAATCACCTGCATTATTTTTTTCATTTTTTTTTTTTTAGTCTAAAAAACATAGCTTATGACCACTCATTGGAACAGGGTCATAAGCTATGTTTTTGAAGCAAAAAATGAAACACAAGAATTATTTAAGAATTTTGTTTGCAAGCGTCGTCTGCCTTTCGTGTTAGGTAAAGTGATATGGTATTTTTACAATTTTACCTTTTTTGATTCTTGTTTTTACGGCATCCGCATGACAAATCAACATTCCTTTCTTCAAAACTTTTCTTGGAATGGGATCTTAATATTGAATGCCTTCAATTCTTTTAACTATTTGGTCAAAATGTATGAAAACTATTTTTTTAAACCAGATTTGTTAAATAATATTGAGGACAAATTGATACTTGGACTTTTGTCACATGCACACTCGGTCATACACCTGGGCGTCTGGGGTACCGCATTGGTCCAGTTTAAGACCCAGCATGACCTCTCTGAAGTACAGGTATGATGCGTATTAATTAAATAAGAAGTTGTGTCACGCCTACTACATTTACATTTTATCTACCCACAAACGGGAGCGCTGTGGCTGAATGGTTACGACATTGGACTTCAACCTGAAATGTCCACGATTCGATCTCCGCCAGGGGTAACTGCGTTGTGTCCTTGGGCAAGGCACAGTGGCGTCGTGTACTAAGGCGTACTGCACGTCGATGGTGCACTTGTCTTCAAACAATGCTAACCCTGCTTGTGCGGAGTTAGTACGTTGAGGAGTCTGACAGTTGCCCGCCGCTGATAGGTAGTTCTCACCGGCTACTCTGGCTTCCCCCACCGTATTACAGCCCGACACGAAGCAACCTTGGCTGTCGAAACTGTCGTTAGACCACAGTAAATAAATAAATAAATAAATAAATAAATAAATAAATAAATAAATAAATAAATAAATCCACAAATAAATTTTCAGGGGGACTTGAGGGGGTTTTTTTAACCATAATCGAGACTGACCGGTATTCCAGCTGCATCGTCAAAACATGCCTTCGACGAAGGCATGCCTTGATGAGGTAGTTGGAATATTTTACCAGTAGGGACTTGAGCCCATCACAGTCCGAACAAATCATATTCACACCCTCACCCCCACGGATCATCTTAGCGATGCCCCGGACCTTGACGTACCAATTCCGTTGACGTAAATGCATTAAATCTCATCTGTAACCTATTAACCGTTTGAAACTGAGAGGTAGAACTATGTCAGTAATTTACTTACTCGGATGACAAGACGATGACATTTAAATTTTCAGTCAGGAATTATCCTATTGTGTGTCAAATAGGTGCTGGTTGTGCAAACATTTTCAAATGAAAATCGTGCATTATTCTAAATATTATTCTCGTCTCACCCATCTCCCACCGCTTCTTTGAACATCCTTCGTTGTTCTTCAGATCCTAAAAACAATATATGAAAAGTATTTACCTCTACATGGTCGTCTTGTTTAAATGTTAACGATGCATTATCCTCCAGGAAACAGGTGTATCACGGTCCGATGAGTCCATATGTTAGCGTGTCTCCACTTTCGCTTTGAGTACGACGTTAAGGGTCTGCTTCATTGTGCACTCTTAACTTCCTATTAGTAACCGTTGTTGCCAACATGAACGCGCAGACGACTGGTGTGCTTTTATCTGTGTTTACATATGTGAAATTTGAAACTCCGGGAATTTACTGTCGATACAAACTTTTTTCCGAAGTCACGTGTAGTGTAACAATCGGTTTTCTTGTAGTGTTGCTCTCGGGCTGAACCTTCGGATCCGAGTAGGATGGGTCATACGCTGTTATTAGGGGTTGGTGTAAGGTAGGGTGTGCTCGTGTGCCTTGTGTGACGATAAAATGCGTGCATGACTCTTTGTGGTATGTGTGTGTCGGGTATTTATACCATGATTACCTGTTCTACTATATATACAAAGCCTATGACATAAATTTTAGCTTTACACACCAACCGTGGTGAACATGTCAGCAATGGGATTTCAATAGATAAAATTTACGCCTACAGTGGAACTACATCCAAGTTGACCTTTGGTGACCGCGACTTGAATTGTCTAAATGTATCGTTCGTCGCCTCGCGAAGAGTGACATGAAACGCACAATTATTTAGTACGTTTTTAAATGAGTTTACCTCATGAGATTCCAAAAATTAACAAACATGCGTTGCCTCATGTTAATAAAGCACCCATAACTTAAAATAGAATGTTATTATGTTATTAAAATGAAAAAAGGCTCAGTGATTTGCGTGTTTCTTTTTCCGTTTCGTTTCGGCGGTAAAATTTACAGCGGAAGAAAGTTCAAGTACCACCCACCGGAGTTCATGTAAACAAAAACAGAATCGCGCGTGTGTACGGTCATTCTTTAAAATTTAATATTGAATATTGCATTATTTAACATTTAAACTCTTAATACTCTGACGATCATGATATAAATAAAATATACCCAAAGTAGCTTGGTGAACCAAATGTTCACCACTCGTGATAAAGTGGTATTAACCGCGCACCAGAGGCTCGCGGTTAACGCCACGTCACCACTCGAAGTGAACATTTGGTACACCAAGCTACTATATTCTATATATACACGCCCACCGCCAAATAGTGAAACTCGTTATTAGACTTACAGCCTTTCAGCTGCGGGCATCATCTGAACGAATATGTACAGTTTTGGGGAACACATCACCAGTGTCCTCTCTTGCGCGGGCGAAGCGAGGTAGCTATGCCAGTGAAAAAGAAGAGAAACAGTGTAAGTGTATGTGTGTGTGTGTGGGGGGGGGGGGGGACATTTATGAATTGGTCATTGCATATGCGCGTCGTATAACACGCGCATGAATTTGAGAACACGTGGAGCAATGTTATACCACAGATAAGTATAACCAAATCCTACAATTTGAAGGTGCCGACGAAGGTGTTTCTCACCTCGTCATATCAACTTCCACGAGGGATACTGACAACTGAACTTACAGCATTGGAGTTTATCATGGTTGGTTCATTGGGTACTTGGTTGCGGCTAATGTTGCTAAATTTAGCCTACAGGGGAAGATTTTATTTTAGGTGAAGAGTTAAAGGGTCATTAGAGACTATAGTAAATTTTAATAAAACAATATGAGAGTATTTGAAAGTGCTTGAAATACAGAATATAATGGAGTAGAACAGAAAAGTGTTACCCCTTTACCTAACGTAACGGCCAAAACCGACCAGCGCTATTCTCAAAAATCGCCAATTAATTTTCATTATTTTTTTCATTTTTTGTCTCAAAAACATAGGTTATGACCCCTCGTTGGAACGAACTCGTCGAGCTCGTTCCAACGAGGGGTCATAACCTATGTTTTTGAGACAAAAAATGAAAAAAATTAGTTATTCAAGAATTATTTTTGCAAGTGTCGTCTGCTTTTCAGGTTAGGTAAAGGGTTAAATTAAACTGTACTATGAAACACAGTAATTCTGGAGAGATTGCAAGCTATGTTATTACTACCTATCAATCAATTTCCCTTTGTTCAAAGCAAACACCAGCTGCGCTTGAGGTTGTACTTTTCAATAAATGGGAATTTATACAAAACTGTCAAGGTAGTAACTACTCGTTGACGAAGATTACCAAATGTTTCTCTCCAACGTCACTCATTTATTTTGGTTTGGGGACTTCAACCGTACTCTCAGAGTGTCGTGATGGATTGTTCAGTTTATAGGAACCTGACAATTGGCAGACAACTAGTTCCATTGTTCTGTCAAACCACACCTGATTTGTAGAATTCGAACACTGACTAATGATGCGTAATGACGCGTGATGTTTGGTCGGTATCCGAGCTGGTTCTGGCTGGGCAATCATGTGGACGTCTAAAAAAGGACATCCTCCAAGCCGACGGCAATTGAAGCTTTGGGACTAATGTCAGAATATTCGTACGGACTGGTAGAGGCACTTCTTTGGCTGTAGATGCTTCATATCACCTGATCTACATACTGAATTTCTCAAGATCGCGTGATGCTCAGCAAGCATGAATTTGCAGTTCTGCCCAAGGCCAGTCACGTACGTATAATAGCCAGCAGAACACCAGAACACATCTTGCATAAATTAAAGTCCAAGATGCCAGTTTCTAAAAAGGCTTTTTGGGAAGATTTTAAAGCACGTTGGCAAGCCCACATAGCCAGACGTTATATCCCCCATAAATACAAGAGACTATCCATAATGCTATACCCCTGGGAAATGTTGAGCATATCTTAAAATGTGTGGCAGCATGGTTCAGCCTCGTAGAAATTGAAAATACCATAATGGTAGAGGTTAGTACGGCCTTCCGTCAGTGTTCACGCTGGTCCGAAACCATCCAGTGACGGCAGTCTTAATCATTCTGGATATTTTAGTGCCAAACAAAGTGTTGTGGTGCCAGGGGCTTGTTTCTTCGCCGTCTAGTCCAAATAAATTTATCGAGTTTTGAAGAATGAACTGGCAATTATTTTAAGAGTGAACGGACAATTGGTCACGGAAATAATCCGATCGAATTCGAAATTTCCAACAAATTTAATGATCAGACTGTATGATGTCGGTGCGTACACCTGTTGCTGCACTGAGATAATAACAGATGAATCGACTAATTACTGTTAATCCACTGGGTTATATATTATTAGTATTTATTAGGGTTTAACGACACATTAACATCCAGGGTCAAATCATGTCGGTGACAGTTTTACGGGTGGAGGAAGCCGGAGTACCCGGAGAGAACCACCGAGCAACGACGAGCAGCTGTCAGCTCTCCAACATCGTAACTCTGTGGCACAGGCAGTATTAGATTGGTTGGAGACATACGCACCTTCGCCTTAGTACACAGCGTCATCGTGTCCCCATGTAGGCAATCGGTGTTAAGTGCCTTGCCAAGGACACAACGCGGGAGCACGAATCAGAATCCACTGGGTTTAACGGGACGCGAGGCTTTAGCAAAGACAGCACTGAAATAGATAAATACTCCATTGCGTCGCGAGTCCCTAGCGAAGGTATGAAATATTTATCTAATTAACCCTTTCCTCAACGTAAAGACCAAATCCGGCCAGCGCTATTTACAAAAAACGCCAATTAATGTTCATTATTTTTTCATTTTTTGTCTCAAAAACATAGGTTATAACCCCTCGTTGGAAGGAGCTCGTTCCAACGAGGGGTCATAACCTATGTTTTGAGACAAAAAATGGAAAAAAAATAATAATTCAAGATTATTTTTTGCAAGTGTCGTCTGCTTTTCATGTTAGGTAAAGGATTTAAATGCAGCCTTTTGTAAAGTTGATAAACTACAGCGTGTCAAAGTGATAGATTGTTTTTACGATTTAGTTGTTTTAAAAGTGCATATATTTTTGATAATTTGTCTTGCTTGGGGTAAAAGCGTAAATACAGGTATGTGCCGGACCCCGAACACCCGATTCGTTAGGTAAGCCATATGTGTTGCCAATGTGTGTAAGCCAATTGTAATTTGTTGGACAAATTACGGGCTTTCCCAACTTTTTAACGTGAAAAGGCAAACTGTATTGTACACAAAACTATCGATCAGTTTTGAAAGCAGAAAATGTAGTGGAAGTCAAAGTTTTTGTGATGCTACTAGTTTTTATGCAGCCCAAACAGATATTTGAGATACAGCAGGACACCAAAACATTAAACAGAAAATTTGCTCTTCAATAATTACAGAATATTTTCATAGAAAGCAAAACAAGCGATGTCCTTTGTGCTTTGGAAAAAATTAGTACATATGAATTATGAGCGTACAGGCCGGGGTTTCATGAAGGACTGTGCCCCAACCCACCCCTGAGTCAGGAAGGAGCCGATTTTTCGGCCAATATGCCAGAATATTTCGGACAATTTAGTTGCCAGAAATGATCACAAAACATTTTGGTTTTCCACACAAAATGTTGTTTTCCTATCTCATCACTTAGAAGTTGCAAGAAAACTGACCATTATACTGTACAAGTTGATTCAGTGGAACCGTATCCAGGTTAATATTATTCATTTATAATCACACAAGTACACATAAAGAGCTCAATTACTGCATATCACGGGAGCACGGTGGCTCAGAAGGTAGAGATGATTGTTGCAATCCAAGAAGACCTCGGTTCGAATCCCGCCTGTGGCAACCACATTGTGTCCTTGAGCAAGACACTTCATCCCAATTTAATTTCCCACGTGGGTGTGGGGGGGGGGGGGGCATGATGGCGATGTGTATTGAGGGTGCACTTGTCTTCAACCAATGCTACCCCTGCTTTTGTGGAGTTAGTATGTTGGGGAGTCTGAGTCGCTTGCCATTGCTCGGTGGTTCTCTCCAGGTACTCAATGGGAGGGAGACCCCCCCCCTCCTTCCCATACCCAAATTTGGCATTTCCTCCTGAGATTCAACTTTTTCGGGCTAAAAAGGTTCACCCCCCCCCCCCCCCTGAAAAATAGCCATGTACGCTATGCAATGAATACCTGGACTTGAATAAATACCTATATTATGGTTGTGATATAGCTGTAGATGCTAAAATTGACCTTAAATATCAATAATTAATTTATTCTCTATCATTGTGTCTGTTTGTGAATGTGTGGGATTTGTCAACAAACGAGGGTGAGCTTCTTACTCCATGATTTCACAATTTTTCCAACATATCTGTTTCAGATACAATGAAATACATGTAATATGAGTTACTGTCACACACAAATTAGTTGTTTATTTGATATGGTTTAAACCATCTAGAGAGCTAGTATACACAGTGATGGGTACAGTTCAAGTCAAAATGAGTTGATTAAAGGGATGTTGAACAGCTTGTTAATATTTCTTGCATAACATTACTACTTTGCTATTTATTGACAGAAGGATTTCACAGAGGGTTTACCTGACGGTATTTATTTATTGGTGTTTACGGTCACATACTTATCCACAATGGCTAATCGTGACCGTGACAGTTTTACGGGTGGGGGAAGTCGGAGGACCCTGAGAGAACCACCGAGCATCGACGAGCAACTGTCAGCTCAACATTCTAATTATGATCAAACTCCGCTAAAGCAGGGTATCAGCGGTTGAAGACATGTGCACCATTGACATGCAGTACGCCTTAGTACATGGCATCATCGTGCCCCCATGTTGGCAACCGGGATAAAGTGCCTTGCCCAAGGACATTACGTGGGTCGTCCCAGATAGGGATCAAACTCGGGACTTCTATCATAGAAGTCAAACTGTCTACCACTGAGAAAATGTGCTTTCTTTTCTGGCGGTATTCATATTTGTACGGCCAAACTGGTGTTGGATAACACGGAACACCAAAACATATAACACAAAATTTGTTCCCCATTGATTTTTGAAAGCAGTTATGAAAATCTCAAAGAGCTCTTTCCTTTTTGTTTTTGGACAAGTGAGTATTCACTTAAAATCATTTTTTGTAGACAGTGCTATTTTCAGGTGGCCAAAGCACATGTTTCATTAAGTCCCAGAACATAACTAAAGCCAGATTTATTGATTAAACATCTCTGCATATAGCAAAGCAAAGTGTCTCAAATTAACCCATTCCAAAATGATAGTAGAGAGTAACCAAAGTTGGATAATTTGGGTATTTCCAAATGGTACACTTATTCTCACTCTCATTGTGCTTGAGGGTTAAATCTGAGATTGAAAATACCAATCTTTCTCAGGGAAGGTGAGTACAGAAAAGTACGAAATTAATCAGAACATGAATTTTGTCTGACGGTACTAATATTTGTACGAGCAAAACTGGTCCTGGATTTATTTATTTATTTATTTATTTATTAGGTTTTAACGACACATTAACAACCAAGGTCATATTATGTCGGTGACAGTTGTATGGGTGGAGGAAGCCGGAGTACCCAGAGAGAACCACCGAGCAATGACGAGCAGCTGTCAGCTCCCCAACATGGTGCCTTAGCACTGTAGCACAGGCAGGGTTAGATTGGTTGAAGACATGCGCACCATCGACGTGCAGTATGCCTTAGTACATGGCGTCATGGTGCCCCCATGCGGACAGTCGGGGTGAAGTGATCGGGACATAATTGGAATATATCCGACAGATACAATGTCGGATATATTCCAATTATGTCCCGATCATGCAAGGCAACAACTTGAAATTCTCAGAATGTTTCCTACTGTCCCTGCCCGACAATTTAGTATCTTTGTCAAGTGCCGAGACCGCGTGGAAATACCGTGGACCAGTTAGAAACCGAGGGCACGATTCGTCCCTACTTTATTCTCAACTCAACGACTTTGCCATTCATTATTTACCTTTCACCGGCTGAGTTAGGTATTATATTTGTCTATTTGATGAACTTTTCAACCTTAACTATTTGCGGCTTCGTGTAGCAAGCACCACTGAAAGGCCACTGCACGGTTACCAATATATTCAGGGATTGATTTTACGAAAATAACAATTATTCCGACTATACCCACATGGGAAGTCCTAAACATGATAAGGGTTAAACTTTTGATAATGACGTATAAAACAGAAGTTGTCGTGCTATGCTTGCTGCATGCAGGCATAGAAAACATTCAGCACTCAATGAATTAGGAATGGAGTAAACTGTCACTTGAATCTACGAAATTCTGAAAAAATGAGTTTTTTTTCGACGGCATCTACCATTATGCATCTGAGACAGGGATTGCGTTAAACTTTACAGCAACCTGATAACAGAAAATATTCTTGGAATTGAACTGTGAATCCGAATTTCGAAAGCATTTTCGGATATTCTATTCCAAACTACCACTGCACGCTTATCAATATTCAGTGATTTTATGAAAATTAAAATTATTCCGACCATACCCATATGGGCTGTCACGAATCTGCCAACGGTTAAACTTTTAATAATGACATATAAAACAAACGTTGTCATACTATGACTATACTATACAGCCATAGAAAACGTTCAGCGCTCAATTAATTAGGAATGGAGTAAATCGTCACTTAAACTTACCAAATTCTGAAAACGAGAGTTTTTTGGACTGCACCTATCTTTATGCAAACAGAACGAGCATAGGGTTAAACTTTACAACCAAACTTACAACAGCAAATATGCTCGGTAGGCAATTGTAAATACGAACATGTAAAATCATTTTTCGATATTCCTTTCGAAAATGGAAGAAAAGTGAGCTCCAAATTAGCCAATTTTATGAAGAATTTTAGGGCACTCAAATTCAAGGCCCGAAACCTGGGTGAAGGTTAAAACTTTGAATAAAATATATTACAGCAAAATTGTTCTTGGATGAAGGCCCAATCCTCTCATGGAAAAGGTTTTGAGACAATATGGCTCCAGTGCTGAGAAAGTACATGTAAAAGTTGGCGAAAATAACAATTATTCTGACAGTACCCTTATGGGAAGTCTCAAATCTGCCAAGGGTTAAACTTTTAATAATAACACATAGAACAAAATTTGTCATTCTTTGACTGCTGCAAGCAGCTATAGAAAACATTCAGAGCTCAAGCAATTAAAAATGGAGTAAATCGCCACCTAAATTTACCAAATTATGAAAAAATTGGAAATTGTTTGGACGGTACCTACTTTTATGCAACCAGAATGGGATAGGGTTAAACTTTACAACCAAACTAACAACAGCGAATATGATCGACAGTCAATTGTGAATACGTACATTAAAAGTGTTTGAAATTAACCCTTTCCAAAATGATAGAAAAGGCAACCAAAAATGACTAATTTTGGCATTTTCAAACGGTACTCTTATTCTCGCCCTCATTGTGCTAGAGGGTTAAATCTGAGATTAAGAAGTAAACAGTAACTTTCTTCCACAATCATTGTTGCATCTAGCCATACCAAAATAATTATTACAACTACCTTGTAATTAGAAAAAAATGCTCTTGAAGTTGGCGAAAATAACAAATATTCCGACAGTACCCTTATGGGAAGTCTCAAAGCTGCCAAGGGTTAAACTTTTAATAATAACATATAGAACAAAATTTGTCATACTTTGACTGCTGCAAGCAGCTATAGAAAACATTCAGAGCTCAAGCAATTAAAAATGGAGTACCTACTTTTATGCAACCAGAATGGGTTAGGGTTAAACTTTACAATCAAACTTACAACAGCAAATATGCTCGGTAGTCAATTGTGAATACGTACACGAAAAGTGTTTGAAATTGACCCTTTTCTAAATTGATGGAAAAAGCAACCAAAGTTGGCTAATTTTGTCATTTCCAAACGGTACTCTTATTCTCACCCTCATTGTGCTTGAGGGTTAAATCTGAGATTAAAAAGTAAACAGTAACTTTCTTCCACAATCATTGTTGCATCTATCTAAAGCAAAATAATTGTTACAACAACCTTGTTATTAGAGAAATTTGCCCTTGAAGTTGGTCAATTTTGAAGAAAAATTCTATATTCATGTCATTTTTGGCCAGTGGGGGTTAAAGTTGAAAGATCTGAGTGGTGATTGTGGTGTATCATATTATGCTCTAAATGTATGGAAAATTTGAGCTAAATAACTGTAAAAAATTTTGAGACATTCGAAAAATGGTGAAATTGTGAAGGTTTGGGCATAATATTTTGAAAACACGCGTTTTCACAGATATGACGATACCGCATTTCTCTAGATTTTATGACATTACATAAGTGTGCCAAATTTGGTCAAAATCGTACAGCTTGTTTTCGATCAGTTCAACAGACAAAATTCAGGGAGGAAAAAAAAAATAGAGAAGAAAAATTTTTAATGGAGAGGAATCTCAATAGGAGCCTGTAACTCCAATTTGTGCTTATCTGGTCTGAAACAACGATCTTGCCTTATAAGCTTCAAACAAAAGACACACGTTAAGCCATCCAAGGTAATCAATCGTCTAATTATAAGGTCATTAGTGTCGATAATCTCCTATTCTCTTTCGTAGGGCACGTGTAATGTCTGTGTTATATGTACTTCCCCAATTTTTGAAAGGGTACTGTCAGAAATGTCAAAGAGTAGCAAACTTTAAGAATTTGAAAGAGAATTTTAAATTAAGACAGATCTGTAGCGGCCAAGTTCATGAGAAGCAATTAAAGTGTGAATTAATGTATTTGCGATTACATACGTGTTGGGGGTTTTCTCGAAAAATTCCTTCCAGTCATAAGACGTGAAAGACTGTGGGTCGTATGCAAGGAGCGGGGGATGTCCCATGCTATAGGTTAGAGGAGGTGCCGCATCGGTGCGAAAGAAACGGTACGTTGTAATGTAGGAGAGCCACAGAGCTCATGTTTAGAGTAGGAACAGTCGCGGGCCAAGTCGATGGCCATATACCAGTGTAAAAGAAGAAGTACTAGCTCCTTGAGGTCACGAGCTTAGTATTTAGGTAGACGGTATTACTTGTTGTAGAAGGCATGCCATACGTAGGCAGAGCAGGCTTTACCTGTATGAACATTATTCTGAGATAAATGGAGGGGAGCATTTAACCCCATAAGTGGCGACGGTTTCAGTGAAAAGCGTCCAGTAAAGTGACGATGCATTCGTGGTCTTGCGACGGCAGTGGTAGGGTGACATTCCGTCACGGGTTAGGGGAAAGACATCCTGTAAAGCGAAAATATATTCGTGGCGGTGCGCTATCAGTGGTAGAGTGGCATTCCGTCGCATGTTAGGCCAAAGGTGGCCGATAAAGTGACAATACGTTAGTGGCCATGAAAGAAAGGGTGAAGTTCCGGTTGCACGTTCGTGAAAAGGCAAACATCAGTGATAAGGAAGAAGAAACCAGCGACAACAGAGAACGCGGGCCCGCAAGTGACTCAAAAACCGTCTGGGTGGGGTGTGATTGACGTTTGTGTTTCATTCATTGGATTTTATGTAAGTTACAAATTACTATATTTGTCTATATGTACTAAAATTGTTAATTTCAGTGAGCCCCTGTTGAGGTATGCTTTTTGAGGAGAAGTCATTGACCCCTTCAGGATAAGAACCACCCCAACAAAAACGAAACGGGTGGGTTCGTCACTGTGAGACTTACGTTCACGCACGGATTCAGGCGACACTCCTTACGTTTTGGCTGAATACGCTGCGTGAATCTATTCCCCCCCAGCAACGACAAGCCCAGAGGTTTCCGACACAGCGTTTATTGAAGAAAAAACAATGCCCCGTTACCACGCACTGACAATTTACGTTCAAACTTTGTCTAACACTTATTGCCAAAATAATGGGGTTTTGGTGGGCTTTTTCTGTTTGTTCCCTTATCTATCAAGCTCTTTATTGCTGCAGTGGCTTTCCTTCACAAGTGAAAGGAACATTTTGATGCCAAAATTTTAGCCATTGAAGATGTTTGGTGCCAAATCAAAATTTTTAGTGCAATTGGCTACATTGGCACCCGACACACTGAACGCTGTCTTCCGAATGTGAAAAAGTCTTTTGCCAAAATAGTGCCAGCAAAGCTCCATCGAAATATGCAGGTTTGAAATGTCATCCTTGACTTAAAAAAAACGCTTTCTTGTAAAATAGCACGACGCACATTATTAGACGTGCAACAATAGCGAACAGTCGACATGTATAACATAAAACGCACTTGACATTCAAACTCATTGGGTGTCAACATGGTTTCCATCGTTCAATGATTTTAAAATCGGTTTATCATCTCAGAGTGGTGTACACTGCAAAAGTAGGCAACCAAAACTGATTTTTGCGTTTCTTTAATAATCCAACGTTGATTTTACATCATAATCACTATTACTTTTTTCACTGTTACTTTTATGGTACATTTTGTTGATGCTGCAATCTGCCTTACTGAAGGTGGTAATTCCAAATATATATTATTTTCTATTATATTCTAACCTATATTGCAGAACGCCTCATTCATAATAAGGATGCTGTTGTTTTTAAATATTTCAAAAATGGATACTTTACCCAAAAGGATTCAGACTCCACAGTCATGTTTTGTGTATGACGCCTTCACCTGGGATGTCTCGATAAATGCTTTTAATAGCATGCTTGTTCTTTGTTACTGATATGTTGACGTTAGAATAAATTAATCCTTCAACAAAGTTTTCCAAGTTGTCCTTTCTCTTTTAACACAATATGGCTTTTTGTGGAAACGCCTATCAGATGTGTGCAGTCACAAGTCTGACATTCGGTCGCCGCATGACACGGAATATGACTGAAAGTGGGACCTTAGCCTTCCAAGTCCGTAGTCCATGAATGACTTCATCCGATATAATATCATCTATTGCAAGTGTGCAAGTCTCGCTTGATGCATATACTCTACACTAATTATTAGTGCCTGTCAGAACCCAAACTCCAAGGAGTGTTGTGCCTGTTGCGAAGTTCGTCCACATGGGTTAATCAAGCTCGAGGGAAGAGCTACTGGTCTTCTAGAATAACAGTAAGTGATATAATAGGGTCATGATAGAAATCATAGACAATTTCTTTTTGGTAAAGGGGACTCGAATTTTATTAACAGTCTCAACTTAAGGTAAATTACATGGAAATGTATTAACTGGTTATCAGAGTTCAGAAGTACGTCAGATGTTCTGCTGACACTATTGGCATAACTTTGTAGGCCAGTTTTGTCAACAAACAGTAATATTGTAGGATTTGTTGGTGGAAAGTATAATAACATTCTGCAGAACTTTCTGTGGTGTCATTGTTCGATCTATCACCAAATCATAACATGCACCTAATGGAACATCACCAGACATCACCTGATGCTGAGTTACAAATTGTGCATTCCACCGGGACATTCCGCCAGTTAACAGGCATCTGGTAGAATACTATTTTGTTGCCAAAGTTCCATGGACGGCATGCAGACCGACCGGCAGTCTGCATGGCAGTACACGAGTCCAACAATGGCGACTGCCACGTCAGGGGACTTTCCCTAAATTTTCCGCTGACTGGTAGTCGTGTGATTTGGTGTTGCATCAGAAAATTTCTGAATATAAGCATCGTTTTCTGGGTGTTTGAGCCATGTTGTCTCCTGATACTTACTTGCCAAGTTATCTACTAATAAGGCGGAGATCCGAGTTAAGTATCTCGGCAGCTAGGATAGCATTTTCTACAACTAGGGACAAAGGGGTATCATCCGCATATAGTCGTATATTTGAGTGTATATCATTCACGATGTCGTTTATGTATGTATTAAACAGAAGGAGGCCTACGCCAGACCTTTGTGGAACTCCTGGAGTTATAATAGGTCTACTCTCTGTGTTTTGACCATTTATCACCACCGTCTGATGTCGGTTCGTAAGATTGTCCTTAAATCTAGTCAACAGAGCACCCTTGATACCGATTGCATTTACCTTGGAAATCAAGCCCTAGTGCCACACACGGTCAAAAACCTTACTTATGTCACAGAAGATAAGCCTTATTTCTGATATCATAATCGATTAATTGACAGATCGTACGATGTCCCATCACATTTGCAATTTTGCATGTTTCCTTACTTGTGGAAAAACACCTTGAGATAAGGATGTATTGAATAATCGAGTAAATGGAGTGGAAAGTTCAGCACAGAATAATTTCAGTATTATATTATTCACATTGTCCGACCCGCTTGCTTTCTTAATATAAAGTTATGAAAATAAAACTTCCACTTCGATTGATTCTATTGAAATTGGATCAATACATAGATCCAATTCAGTAGCATGAAGAACATCTTTATTTTATACAGTCTTACACTGACCTACAAAATAATCATTAAATATAGTTGCAACCTGCAATTAAAGAGGGATTACCTTTATAACTTCATCTTTCTCGAGGAGAGGAGGGAATAGCAGGTTGGTATTACATTGCTGGACAGAAAAGCTTTCGAGTGTTTTCCACCACTGCTTTGACGAGAACTTTTTACGGCCACTTGTGAATCTGTGTTCATATCGTATTCCAATTTTGCAATACGGACGCATATTATAGTTAGTCTGTGTGAAACACACAGACTATTGTTTTTACACGGTTTCCTTTTCTTTTTTTTCTTCTTTTTTTCTTCTTCTTCTTCTTCTTTTTCTTCTTCTTCTTCTTCTTCTTCTTCTTCTTCTTCTTCTTCTTCTTCTTCTTCTTCTTTTTCTTCTTCTTCTTCTCCTTCTCCTGTCTTCTGTCTTCTCATCACTTTTTTGTCCGCAAGATAACTCGAAAACGAATTGCCCTATCTCGTTGATTTTTGGCATGCTGATAGACAGCCACAAGTTCTCGGCCACCTATGTTTTTCAGATTCCTGGGGTATCACGGGTGTCTGTAGGGGTGTTTTGAATGTGGGTCACGCCCATATCTCAGGCATAGTATGACCTACAGACCTGGGACCAACACCAAATGAGTCGACATTCGACGGAGGTTCAAAATATGGGTTAAGGTCACGGAGGTCATCTAGAGGTCATTGAGTGCATTTTTCAGAATTGCTGGAAATCACATTTTTTGACCCCCTAAAGTATTCCTGACGTACAAACATGCATTTTGACGTAAAAAAGTGGGCGTGGCCAAAATTTTTGAAAGTGGGTCACGCTCATATCTCAAGCATGGTATGACGTATGGACCTGGGACCAACACCAAATGAGTCGACACTCGATGGAGATTCAAAATATGGGTCAAGGTCACGGAGGTCACCTAGGGGTCATTAAGTGCATTTTTCATAATTGCTAGAAATCACATTTTTTGACCCCCTAAAGCATTCCTGACATACACACATGCATTTTGACATAAAAAAGTGGGCGTGGCCAAAATTTTTGAAAGTGGGTCACGCTCATATCTCAAGCATGGTATGACGTATGGACCTGGGACCAACAGCAAATGAGTCGACACTCGATGGAGATTCAAAATCAGGGTCAAGGTCACGGAGGTCACCTAAGGGTCATTAAGTGCATTTTTCAGAATTGCTGGAAATCACATTTTTTTGACGCCCTAAAGCATTCCTGACATACACACATGCATTTTGACGTAAAAAAAAGTGGGCGTGGCCAAAATTTTTGAAAGTGGGTCACGCTCATATCTCAAGCATGGTATGACGTATGGACCTGGGACCAACACCAAATGAGTCGACACTCGATGGAGATTCAAAATATGGGTCAAGGTCACGGAGGTCACCTAGGAGTCATTAAGTGCATTTTTCATAATTGCTAGAAATCACATTTTTGACACCCTAAAGCATTCCTGACATACACACATGCATTTTGACGTAAAAAAAGTGGGCGTGGCCAAAATTTTTGAAAGTGGGTCATGCTCATATCTCAAGCATGGTATGACGTATGGATCTGGGACCAACACCAAATGAGTCGACACTCGATGGAGATTCAAAATATGGGTCAAGGTCACGGAGGTCACCTAAGGGTCATTAAGTGCATTTTTCATAATTGCTAGAAATCACATTTTTTGACCCCCTAAAGCATTCCTGACATACACACATGCATTTTGACGTAAAAAAAGTGGGCGTGGCCAAAATTTTTGAAAGTGGGTCACGCTCATATCTCAAGCATGGTATGACGTATGGACCTGGGACCAACACCAAATGAGTCGACACTCGATGGAGATTCAAAATATGGGTCAAGGTCACGGAGGTCACCTAGGGGTCATTAAGTGCATTTTTCATAATTGCTAGAAATCATATTTTTTGACCCCCTAAAGCATTCCTGACATACACACATGCATTTTGACGTAAAAAAGTGGGCGTGGCCAAAATTTTTGAAAGTGGGTCACGCTCATAACTCAAGCATGGTATGATGTATGGACCTGGGACCAACACCAAAGAGTCGACACTCGATGGAGATTCAAAATATGGATCAAGGTCACGGAGGTCACCTAGGGGTCATTAAGTGCATTTTTCATAATTGCTGGAAATCACATTTTTGACACCCTAAAGCATTCCTGACATACACACATGCATTTTGACGTAAAAAAAATGGGCGTGGCCAAAATTTTTGAAAGTGGGTCATGCTCATATCTCAAGCATGGTATGACGTATGGACCTGGGACCAACACCAAATGAGTCGACACTCGATGGAGATTCAAAATATGGGTCAAGGTCACGGAGGTCACCTAGGGGTCATTAAGTGCATTTTTCATAATTGCTAGAAATCACATTTTTTGACCCCCTAAAGCATTCCTGACATACACACATGCATTTTGACATAAAAAAAGTGGGCGTGGCCAAAATTTGTGAAAGTGGGTCACGCTCATATCTCAAGCATGGTATGACGTATGGACCTGGGACCAACACCAAATGAGTCGACACTCGATGGAGATTCAAAATATGGGTCAAGGTCACGGAGGTCACCTAGGGGTCATTAAGTGCATTTTTCATAATTGCTAGAAATCACATTTTTTGACCCCCTAAAGCATTCCTGACATACACACATGCATTTTGACGTAAAAAAAGTGGGCGTGGCCAAAATTTTTGAAAGTGGGTCACGCTCATATCTCAAGCATGGTATGACGTATGGACCTGGGACCAACACCAAATGAGTCGACACTCGATGGAGATTCAAAATATGGGTCAAGGTCACGGAGGTCACCTAGGGGTCATTAAGTGCATTTTTCATAATTGCTAGAAATCACATTTTTTGACCCCCTAAAGCATTCCTGACATACACACATGCATTTTGACGTAAAAAAGTGGGCGTGGCCAAAATTTTTGAAAGTGGGTCACGCTCATAACTCAAGCATGGTATGATGTATGGACCTGGGACCAACACCAAAGAGTCGACACTCGATGGAGATTCAAAATATGGATCAAGGTCACGGAGGTCACCTAGGGGTCATTAAGTGCATTTTTCATAATTGCTAGAAATCACATTTTTGACCCCCTAAAGCATTCCTGACATACACACATGCATTTTGACGTAAAAAAGTGGGCGTGGCCAAAATTTTTGAAAGTGGGTCACGCTCATAACTCAAGCATGGTATGATGTATGGACCTGGGACCAACACCAAAGAGTCGACACTCGATGGAGATTCAAAATATGGATCAAGGTCACGGAGGTCACCTAGGGGTCATTAAGTGCATTTTTCATAATTGCTAGAAATCACATTTTTTGACCCCCTAAAGCATTCCTGACATACACACATGCATTTTGACATAAAAAGTGCGCGTGGCCAAAATTTGTGAAAGTGGGTCATGCTCATATCTCAAGCATGGTATGACGTATGGACCTGGGACCAACACCAAATGAGTCGACACTCGATGGAGATTCAAAATATGGGTCAAGGTCACGGAGGTCACCTAGGGGTCATTAAGTGCATTTTTCATAATTGCTAGAAATCACATTTTTTGACCCCCTAAAGCATTCCTGACATACACACATGCATTTTGACGTAAAAAAAAGTGGGCGTGGCCAAAAGTTTTGAAAGTGGGTCACGCTCATATCTCAAGCATGGTATGACGTATGGACCTGGGACCAACACCAAATGAGTCGACACTCGATGGAGATTCAAAATATGGGTCAAGGTCACGGAGGTCACCTAGGGGTCATTAAGTGCATTTTTCATAATTGCTAGAAATCACATTTTTTGACCCCCTAAAGCATTCCTGACATACACACATGCATTTTGACGTAAAAAAGTGGGCGTGGCCAAAATTTTTGAAAGTGGGTCACGCTCATAACTCAAGCATGGTATGATGTATGGACCTGGGACCAACACCAAAGAGTCGACACTCGATGGAGATTCAAAATATGGATCAAGGTCACGGAGGTCACCTAGGGGTCATTAAGTGCATTTTTCATAATTGCTAGAAATCACATTTTTGACCCCCTAAAGCATTCCTGACATACACACATGCATTTTGACGTAAAAAAGTGGGCGTGGCCAAAATTTTTGAATGTGGGTCACGCTCATATCTCAAGCATGGTATGACATAAGGACCTGGGACCAACACCAAATGAGTCGACACTCGATGGAGATTCAAAATATGGGTCAAGGTCACGGAGGTCACTTGGGGTCATTAAGTGCATTTTTCATAATTGCTAGAAATCACATTTTTTGACCCTCTAAAGCATTCCTGACATACACACATGTATTTTGAAGTAAAAAAACTGGGCATGGCCAAACCAAAAATTTTGAAAGTGGGTCACGCTCATATTTCAAGCATGGTATGACGTATGGACCTGGGATCAACACCAAATGAGTCGACACTCGATGGAGATTCAGAATATGGGTCAAGGTCATGGAGGTCACCTAGGGGTCATTAAGTGAATTTTTTATAATTGCTAGAAAACACATTTTTTGACACCCTAAAGCATTCCTGACATGCACACATGCATTTGACGTAAAAAAAGTGGGCGTGGCAAAAATTTTTGAAAGTGGGTCATGCTCATATCTCAAGCATGGTATGACGTATGGACCTGGGACCAACACCAAATGAGTCGACACTCGATGGAGATTCAAAATATGGGTCAAGGTCCCCGAGGTCACTCAGGGGTCAATGACTGCATTTTTCATAATTGCTGGAAATCACATTTTTTTAACCTCCAAATGCTTCCCCAAAAAATTCAGATGTGCATTTTTTCATGAAAAAAGTGGGCGTGGCCAAAATTTTTGAAAGTGGGTCACGCTCATATCTCAAGCATGGTGTGATGCATGGACCTGGAGCCAACACTAAATAAGTTGACACTTGATGGAGGTTCAAAAATGTGGGTCAAGGTTACGGAGGTCACTTGTGGTTATTGAGTGCATTTTTTCAGAATTTCTGGAAATCACATTTTTTGACTCTCTAAAGCATTCCTGAAGTCCATACATCCATTTTTACGTAAAAAGTTGGTGTGGCCAAAATTTGTGAAAGTGGGTCATGCTCATATTTCAAGCATGGTATGATGTATGGACCTGGGACCAATACCAAACGAGTCGACACTCGATGGAGATTCAAAATTTGGGCCAAGGTCGAACAGGAGTCACGAGGGCTATTACCAGAATTGCTGGAAATCATATTTTTGAACCTCCTTGTGCATTCCCTTGATTGGTCCCTTTGAATACTGTGAAGATATATACCTAATCTGGTTTCTTGGAAAAAAATTAACTGATTTTTGAATGAATATCTATAAATACTGTCATTGAAAAACCTATTTTTTATTTCTTTAAAACTATTTTATCCCCAAAATAAGCCTCTAAAGTATTCCCATTACATTCATAGAGGGGCACGGTGGCTAAGCAGTTAGAGGTGCAGGCTGCAAGCCGAGAGGTTCTCAGTTCGAATCCTATCTGCGGCAACTGTCTTGTGTCTTTGGGCAAAAAACACTTCACCCCCATTGCCCACATAATGACATAGTGATGTTGTGTACTAAGACATACTGCATGCCGATGATACACTTGCACTAACCCTGCTTGTGTGGAGTTAGCATGTTGGGGATCCAGACAGTTGCTTGTTGTTGTTGTTTGGTGGTTCTCTGTGTTCTCTGGTTTCCTCCATCCGTAAACACTGTACGACACGAGGCGGGCCTAGCTATTGAAGTGTCGATAAACCCCAATAAATTAATAACATTCATAGAATGTCTTCTATGCACTGTTTGTCAACATGATAACCCAAATACAATCAATCCTATCTCAATGTTTTTGGTATACTGATAGACTGCCTGCCATTGGCACTTGGTCATCTATGATTTGGAGGCATGTGGGGCCTTCGGGCTCTAGATGTTAAAAATATGTTTACAACATTTACTGGGAAATGAGTTAGCTGAAGCAGTAACCATTATCTAAAACAGAAATCTCCAGAGAGAAAGCTGAGATAGAATTCTTTGTTACATTGAGCAGCACTGTATATTTATGTTGTATCATGTTACAAAACTTCAGTTTCAGTCATTGAAGAGAGAGAGAAACCTTCACTTTTCAAAGCATTTTTTTTTAAAATCTATTTATTCTCAATCATAACTCAAGATTGAGAGGTTTTGGGATGGAGTGGTGTGTGGCTTTCTCGAAACACCTATCACAGTTACAAAGTAATAAAATGGAATATTTGAATGGTCAGATTTTAACCCTCTTAATACTTCGATGTGAGTAAAAAAATATCTTTAATATAACTCATGGCTACAGAATGTTTTTCACTCTCTTTTCTGAAACATTTAATTCTATGTGGAATGGGACACCTTTTCAGTGTGCTTTCCAAACTAAGGGATTCTTAACCCTTTAGCCAACATAACGGCAAAACCCGGTCAGCTTTATACACAGAAATGTCTATTCAGTTTTAATTACTTTTTCATTTTTGCTTGAAAAACATAGCTTATGACCCTTCATTTGAATGAGCTCATTTTTTAAAGGATTAATTATTTATTGGTGTTTAATGTCACATATTTCTGCACAGTGGTTTACCATGACCAGGACAGTTTTACGGGCGGAGAAAGCCAGAGTACCTGGGGAGAACCTCCGGGCAACAGCGAGCAACTATCAGATTCCCCACATACTAACTCCACACAAGCAGGGTTAGCATTGGTTGAATACAGGTGCACCATCGATGTGCTGTACGCTTTAGTACACATCGCAACCATGCACCCACGTGGGCAATGGGGTGAAGTGTCTTGCCCAAGGACAGAGTGAGGACCGCTCGACTGCAGCCTGCACCTCTGCCAACTCAGCCACTGCGCCCTCATTTAACCCTTTACCCAAGGAGGCGATAGCAAAATTTATTATTTCAAATATCATTTTTTTCAAATTTTCCAAACAATTTCAACAAAACCATATCATGGGACCCCTCGTTGGAACTAATATTTTTTCAACTTCTCAATTTGCATATTACGCGGGCGGATGCGGCCGATTCGTTGGGTAAAGGGTTTTTTTATTTTTATTGGTGTTTTAAGGTCACATATTTCTGCATAATGGCTAACCATGACCGTGACAGTTTTACGGGTGGAGGACGCCGGAGTACCCGGAGAGAACCACCGAGCAACGGTGAGCAACTGTCAGCTCCCCAACATACCAACTCCACACAAGCAGGGTTAGCATTGGTTGAAGACAGGTGCACCATCGACGTACAGTACGCCTTAGTACACATCGTCACCGTGCCCCAACGTGGGCAGTGGGGGTGAAGTGTCTTGCCCAAGGACACAACGCGGTTGCCACAGGTGGAATTCGAACCGAGGACCTCTCGGCTTGCAGCCTGCACCTCTGCCATCTGGGTAAAGGGTTAAAGGATTAAAATGGAATATTTAAAGCGAATTTTTTAATCCTCTGAAAATCTTAATATGGGGGCACGGTGGCGCTGTGTACTAAAGCGTACTGCACTTCGATGGTGCACCTCTCTTCGAAAAAATCATTGAGAATAATGAAAACCATTTCCATTCTCACAGTGTTGTTCTAAACACACATGGATATAGATGGGACCTCTGTATTTTGACAATGCCAATAAGTCTTCAGACAGGCTCTTGGGGGTCTTGAAGGCCTTTCAACGTCTACATTCCAACATTACTGAACCTTTTTGCTTGCAATATATTTTCCAGAGGTACCATGCATGCACTTCATCATTGCCTTGCTAATATGGACATTTGCCATCATCTACAAATATGGCAGATCCGGAGTTGGTGGAGCCAATATTTATAAAGTAGTTTGTGCTCATACTTCAGGTTTAGTATGACCTATAGTAATGGTACCTACACCAAATGAGTTGAAACTTGCTGGAGGTTCAAAATGTGGTCCACCTCTATGCGGTCAAGAGAGGTCATTAAATGCATACTTTTTCTTCCTATTGGGAATTTCATTTTATACCATTTAATGCAGTTCTGAAGATTATACATGTATCTCATCATTCAAATAAATGGTAGCGGCAGTAATGTCCATTTCTGATTCCTTGATCGAACCCTACAATATATGGTGTGCACATATATGCCTTTTCGGGTTTCTTAGAAAAATTGTTCTGATTCCTGTATGAATATTTTCTCCATGAAAGAGTTTCACAAAAAGCAGTGGGGAGAAAGCTGTGACTGTCACATACAATAACATGATCTATTTATTTAATCTCATTGTACAGAATTAATTCCCAAACCAAGTTAATATAAAAACAAACAACTTGATAATGAAGAATTCCAGTGTACATGTAATTGTAAAACTACACTGGAGATTTGTTATTTAAACCTATCACAATACTGTCAGGATGCCGGTAAAAGATGCAATACTGACATAGTTGAATGTTCTGTTAACTGTGTTAGGGCTATGACTGTTTAAAATTAATTTATTAGAGAAGTTCTAGTTTTATGTATGCCTTGTTTAGGTCACTAGATGCTATTTTAAGAGCAGGTTTTCAAATGAGCTCTTGGGTTTTTTTAAGGTTTTTATGACAATATCTCCGACATAGAGTCTATGCACCCTTTGTCAGCGCGACAACTCAAATACGGACCGTCCTATCTCTATGCATTTTGGCATGCTGGTTAACAATAACCAGTTTGCACTCATCTATGTTTTTTTCACCCGTTCGATCTGAATGTCAGATGACAGATCTGAAGTTGGTGGAGCTATTATTTCAAAGTGGGTTGCGCTCATTCTTCAATGTAGATGTGGACATGGGACTACACCGACTGAGTTAAACATTGCTGGAGATTCAATATATGATCCACCTGAATGAGGTCATCAAGTGCATATTATTCAGAAAGACTGGGAAATGCATTTACACCTTAATGTATTTCTAAAGTTTATGAATGTATTTCATCACTCAAATTCGTGGGCAGAGCCAAAATTGTCCATTTCTGATTCGTGTATCGAACCCTTTAAATGCTGGTCACATATATGCCTTTTCTGGTTTCTTATAAAAATTGTTCTGATTCCTGTATGAATATCTGTAAATACTGTTAACGAAAAACCCATTTCTGATTTGTTAAAAAATATTTTACACCAGAAGATAAGCCTCCATAAATTCTCTTTCTGTAGAGTTTATTCCTGATACTTTAACCCTTTTCACACAGACTTGAATTTACTGGATGCAGTAAATTCTGTTTCTCTAGTTTCATTTCGAATTATCTCCCAGTTTTCCCAATCCACAGGGTTGTTGGTCCAGTTTGCTTTTTGTGTGCCTTACTTCTAATACACATTTGCCTTCTAGCCGACGCAGTCATCCACGGTTTATCTTTAGGTCGTATGAGAAGATGGAATAAACAAGTTCGATACTTATGTGATACGAGTAATTAAACGTTTACAAATGTTTAGGTCACCAGACTCAAAATATGAATTCCATTCTGTGTTGGGCAGGGCTGACTTCATACCCGCGATGTCCATGGCACGCCTTTTGGGAGCATACTGCTGGGACTTACGCACAAAAACAACACGCGTGGCATGGTAATCACTACAAAATGGTGGGATAACTTCCCATTTGTACACTACGTCAGCACTTGAAGTCAATATAAGATCAATGAGGCTGCTATGGTTGTCGGTGATCCTTGTTGGTGAATCAACAATTTGCTCAAGACCATAAGAATCCTCACGATACTTTATTTTGGCGTTGGTAGTCGGGTAACAATTGGCATTAAAATCACCAACAAGGATTGCTTTTATAGACATGCTATTTCGCTTGGTTGCTAGAGTTCCATTTATAAGATCCCAATAAGCATTGTGTGCTGATGGTGGTCGATATAGGACACCCATTTGCAGTTTTTTATTCCCGTACCTCAACTCAAGCCAAATAACATCTAATCCACAAACTGCTAAGTCTAGCCAGTGTTTTAAAAACTACATTACATTTTATTTAAACTACTACCCCACCTCCCCGGCCATTGTTGCGATCCTTGCGAATCGGAAGAAAATGAAAACCAGGTATTTTAATATGATCCGATGAGACTTCCTCAGAAAGAAGACTTTTACAGCAACCACATCGAAATCTCCTAAGTCAGCCGTGATTAAAACCATTTTATTTCAGAGACCCGTCGCATTGATGTGTACAATTTTCAGCTGATTGCGTCATCTGGGTTTCTTTCAATATCACCGCCAAGCACAAGAATCACAAAAATCATAACAATAAATCCCAAGTGACTAAAACTATTAATCATCTGTTTCCTGTATTTATCACCTGAGCAAAATGGCGACATTTTTCTTCTCCCATCGAACAGACCGATCACACTCGTCTGTGAGCTTGTTCTGCTCAATTATGCAAAAATGGTCTAATTGCATTTATAACGTCATTTTAAAACTGTATTGGAATTGTTGGAGGAGGAAAGTCTCACTAAGTGATATTACAAAGGAGTTCGAAACTCTGTGGGCATTATACAGATTGGCCCGAGATGGTGGGGGTGGTGTAGCTTGAGTCAGCAGTGTCAAGCTTTTGATGGGCCGATATTCTGGGAACAATTACGTTGAGCATCGTAACCTGGGTTAAGATGGCGTTCAGTATGGACAGAGTGTGACTGGAACGTATTCTGCATTAGCCTTAGGCAACCAGTTAGGTAAAGGTGGGTGGTTGTATGGGCATTTGTATGGATCTGTGTCGGCGGACATAAACGGCGGTCACAACAATAACGAAAAGATGATCTGGGTTGAGTTTATTCTGTGAGATAGGGTGGAATATGTACACTGAGTTGGGTCAATAGGTGAGTTTGTAGAATCAGTGGAGAAGGGTGGTGGAGGAAGGCGTAATATGTCGTATAGCCATTGGCAGTAAAGGTAACCTTTTCACTTCGATTCAGTTGAAAAACTCGTATCTGGTTTTGTCTGGACAACTAGAGTTTTCAAAACGTGGGTACGAGTGTTACAGACGGAAAATGGATGTCCAATTGTTGGTATGACTTGCCTTGCAAGAAACAGGACTATTTACGAGGGATGATAAGACGTTCATGTATATTATTCCAAGACATCTTTTCAATTCTGTTACCACAATTTGCAGTTTGTCGGACAGTGCATATCAGTTGGTCGTACAGTTTGAAAGTCTGTTTTGTAATTAATCGTACAGTCAGGGAGATGACAGTGGCCCCAGATATGAGCCCAATTTACGATTCATGTGTTACAGATTTTCCGTTTGAAGTGCTAAGTGAAGCGGAAAGTGACTCTATTAAGCATTTTGAGAGTAAAATGTATTTAAAACGCCACTGGTCTTGTATTTTGATATTATTTATCACATTCTCGTTCGCAAACCAGTAACCAGCGTGTAATTTTTCAATTTCCGACGTTTCAGTTACGTGATTCTCGCCGGACAGCTCACAATTTCCGTTTCAGCCGACTGTCCGCTTATACCCTGTGAGCTTGGTTAAATGTGTTTGTTTGACATTCATGGCTCAAATTAAAGCCATGTACACAATGTCGAAATTGCACATTACTTTATCGTATTCTTTGCATCCCGTCTACTCTGTGTCAGCATTGAAGTCTGGTGACCATTAACTTTTGATGATGTAACAGAGTCCATTGATAGCCGGCTATATATGTTAGACCCCTGCGAATCCTAATTTTCGACTCGAGTCGCATCTTAAGGAAGAGTCGAAGCCGAGTCGAATCCGAATCGAATCTGACGTTGTGTTAAATATATAGTAAAGTCAGCGAACGGCACGTTTTTTCGTGACGACATCGAAAAACGAATGTAATACTGGGACTGCCAATGTAATTATATCATTATAAGATGGTTGATACGTTTACAAATATGTGAATATTATGCAATCAATGATTATTACCAATCCAACTGTTGCACATCGCAATAAAATGATAAGTAGTTTAACTGCACATTCTCGCTCCCATTATATTGATGCAGCAAACAGAAAACGTTCGCGCCAAATATTCTCTACACGCGTATTTTTATATATGTATCAACTCTGAGGCAGAACATATCACTAAAAAGCAAAATTGAACAAAAACAAACATCTGCAGGCGCGGATCCAGGATTTTATAAGGGGGGGGGGGGGGTGCTATTGTTGGTCGGCAAGCGCCGAAGGCGCGCAGCGTGACGGCGCTCTGCGCCGTCCTTGCGAGCGCCGAAGGCGCGAAGCAACTAGCGGGGGGTCCTCCCCCAGAAAAAAATTTGAATTAGGAACCCATCAGATGCTATCTGAGACGTATCCTGGTCATATATTTGTCCTTTCTCTTAAACCTATTTTCTGCCGATTTGGCTTGAAATTTGGTAATTTGGTAAAAACAATTATGGTACTGACACTGCCCAATGAAAAACAAAATAATCATTCGAAATTGTTACCTACCAAGAAGCAAATATAATCACCCCTGGATTTTGCATCAAATTAACTGAAATGTGGGGATTGCCAGGAAGAAACATAATAATTTTCACCATGACATACCTGTTGTGCGCAGGGGCGACAGAAGTTCCAAGAAGTATGAGTGTGTGTAGGTGGGTGAATGTGTGGATGGGTTGGTGCCACTGGGTGAGTGGCCGAGGGGGGGGGGGGGGTCACATTTCTTCTGGTCAACTTTGAGATGCATATACTATTTAAATGTTAAACGCCCCAAAGGCAGATTTAGACGGGGGCGCACATGGCGTGCGCCCCTCTATTTTCTCAGAAATCATTTCTGAGAAAATAGAGGGGCGCATGCCGCGTGCGTCCCAGTCTATTAATCAGATATAAAAGTATATGTCGTTGAAAATTATTTTGTTAGAATTGACTGGAGCGTGCCAAAGGCAAAGGCACACCCCAGTCAATTCTAATAAAATAATTGAAGCCAGTGCGTACTATAAATTAATAGTATGTGCACACTTGCATCACAACAGTTTGTGACCATATAAGTATAGAGGGCGACGTCCCTCTATTTTAAAATCCTGGATCCGCTTCTGAAACACCCAAGTCCTGTCTCAGTTTGTGCGCTTCAACCGTGCTATGTGAACGCACAAACTTGTACACTGTGTAAATACATTGTTCCATCAACTGATCTTAACTGGTAAGTAGCTTAATTATTTTATTCATGTTATCGAAGAAATAAGTCTGGATAATAGATGTCCTGTTGCTCTGTATAGCATTAAATTGTTTCAGTTTACGAGAGAATGCCTGTAGGCATTATCCAGCAAGTTCAACTGTTGCGACAATTTAATATTTAACAAAGAGCATTTAACATTGGTGAATCATTCACCAATGTTAAATGCTCTTTGTTAAATATTAAATTGTCCCATTCAATCATCTGTCATAGTGTAAAACTATTGCTGAAGGCGAACGTCACTATAGCATCACTGATTAAGCTGAACAAAGATATATTTACGAACAGAGCTGATAAACGTGGAAACTTTGTCCATAAGACCGTAAATATATGGATGACATTGGAATCAGCTCGTCAACTGATTCAAATGCCATCCATTTTGGGAAAAGCTGTGATTGGTAACTGGTTAAATTCCAGGCTCATTCTTATAACAATTACATTTTATTGAAATTAAATCTTCAAGATAGATTATTGGAGGCTGGATCGGAAATACAGTAATCGCGTATGCTTATTACAGTAATACTTGTGATTGGGATGAAGTTCTCACTCTTTCAGAATGTCTGCAAATTCAAATTTTTTTGGATGACTGTGAGTAGTGAGTAGGCGTGTGTGTGTGTGGGGGGGGGTGCTCTAGCACCCAGAGCACCCCCTCCCTGGATCCGCCCCTGATCTGTTACACCACCGACTGTGCCACTCTGCTCACAAAAACAGCGTGTGAAATTTCAAGTAAAAGGTTTTGATACAAATCAAGGGAACTTACTTTATCTATAAAATGTGTTACGTCCATATTCCATTGTGCCAAACCAGCTCGGTTTTCTCTATTCATGTTTTAATTCAAAAAGAGGGAAATAGGCCATCTGCTCTAAACTCATTAAATCGCAGAATGTTCAAGGAATGTCCTTCACCGTTCTGTGCTCCACTCATCAATTCTTTCATTAATTTATTACATCCGTCATAATTCCCATCGTCGATTAGGCCCCTGCGAATCCTAATTTTCGACTCCAGTTGAATACCGAATCGAATCTTAAGGTAGATTCGAATCAGACAACGAAAAACGAATGTAATTTTGGGAGTGCTAGTGTAAGTATATCATTATACGATGGTTGAAACGTTTACAAGTATGTGAGTATTATGCAATCAATGATTATTACCAATCAACTGGAACACATCGCAACAAAATGAAAAGTAGTTTAATTGCACATTCTCTCTCCAATTATATTGATGCAGCAAACACAACACGATCGCGCCGAACATTGTTTACACACGTATTTTTGTCAACCGTATCGAAAAGAGAACGAATTTCCGCCATTTTAACTTTCGTATTTTGGATTAGTCACATTCTATGTGGCTTTCAATTGATAGTCACGGCGTGTGAGTACATCTTCATGCCATGGCGTAATACTAATGTAAATAAATTGAGTAACGCGTAAAATGCATGCGAGTTCCAACAGAAGGAACTGTGAGTCACATTTGCTTTTATTATTACATTGTAATTCTGTGTCGATTTAAAGATAACAATCGCCGACTCGACGAGAACAGATTACAATTCTATCAAGACGAACGGGGAGCGCGGTGGCTCAGTGGTAGACTGTTGGACTTCTATGCTAGAGGTCCCGACCTCGATCCCCGTTCGGGACGACGCGTTGTGTCCTTGGGCAAGGCACTTTATCTCAGTTGCCTACATGGGGCACGATGACGCAGTGTGCGAAGGCGTACTGCACGTCGATGGTGCACATGTGTCTTCAACGCTTGAGCGGAGCTTGAATAGAGTTAGAATGTTGAGGAGCCGAAAGCTGCTCGTAGATGCTCGTTGATTCTCTCCGAGTACTCCGACTTCCTCCACCCATAAAACTGTCATGGTCATGATTATCCATTGTGCATAAGTATGTAACCTTAAACACCAATAAATAAATAATAAATAATCAAAACGAACGAAAATGTTCCTGTACCTGGTTATTATATTACGAATGTATATTAGTTTTTGACAACTGTGTTGGAGGGAATTCATTAAGAAAACATCGTAGTAATAACTATAACAAAACTGCGTCATGGATTCGAAATTTCGAATACCCGTCGATGAATTCGAATCGAATCGAATGTCACGGAAGATTCGAATCCGAATCGAATCTAGAAGCCTCACAGGGGTCTCCCTTTATTTTTTTAAATCAAATCTCAGCGACCAATGCAAAGAATGATAATCAATGGTGTACCGTCTTCCTTGAAGTCATTTGACCCAGGTGTACATCAGGGTTCAATTCTATGGTCCCGTTATTTCTTATTTATAGCAATGATATAATGACAGAGATAACCTGCGATATTCCTTTATTTGTCGATGGCACCACCTCTACCCTATAGGTGGCGATACTTAACATTATCTGTAGTTTTAAACAATAACATTGTTAAATCTAGACAGAGGTTCCTTGTTGGCATCTTGAGGTTACTCCTTGATTAGAACAAATTAAGTCGTATGTCCGTTTAACAATGTCCAATACACTGATAAAGCAAGATGCAGAACACATACACCTATGAGTTGTATTCAAGTATCGTCGTGGTTGAGAATATCAAAAGCCTACATTACTTGAAAAGGCTTGTGAGCGCGGCGGCTTCGTAGGTAAAGATGCAGACTGCAAGCCGAGAGGTTCTCGGTTCGAATCCCACCTGAGGCAACCGCCTTGCGCCCTTAGGCAAGACACTTAATCCAAATTGCCCACGTTGAGGCACGGTGGAGTTGTATACTAAGGCGCACTGCACGTCGATGGTGCACTTGTCTTCAACCAATGCTAACCCTGCTTGTGTGGAGTTAGTACGTTTGGAGTCTGACAGTTGCTCGCCGTTACTCGGTGGTTCTCTCCGGGTTCTCCGACTTAGTCCACCCGTAAAACTGTTCGACACGAGGTGACCCTGGCTGTCGAAAGTTTCTTTAAATCCCAATAAATAAATAAATAAATAATTTGAAAAGGCTTGTGGGTATCATCAAGCCCAGATTACTTGAAAAGAATTATGGGAAAGAAATAAATTCATTCTAGATCTAAAACAAAACAGGGATCAGTCTGACTTTCGGTGCACACCATAGTGAATACTTCGATGCAGTATGGGATAATTGTACTTATGCAGAGTCCAATGAACTCGAGAAAAATCCAATAGCCCCCACCAAAATTGTTACTGAAACAACCATTAGCACAAGCAAGCATCTCTGTCCATTGAAACTGGTTGAGAAACACTTCAGTTCAGAAGACAAAGACACAAATTATTGCACTTTTTTAAATAAGGTACCACAAATTAACCCCTTCTTATATTTCTAACAGAGTCAGCTTCTTGCGTCAAAAATCAGAATCTGTCAGACTTACACTGGGCCTTTCTTGAGTACGCCGATACAGTATGGGGTTTAGAACAAATACAGTGTCTAGCGGGAAAATCCAGATAGCGCCGACCGAATTGTTTCTGGAGCAACTATGAGTGCAAGGTATATCTGTCGCGATTTGCCGCGACTCTCATATGAGAGAGCCTTGACTACCCGTGTCCCCAAATGCCATTTCCTTCCCCACTCCTTTTCCTCTTCGAACACCAAGAGATGGACAGTTTGATGATATCCCGTGCCCCTTTCTTCTCCTTTCTCCTTTGTATCAACCAAAAATTACATATTCTTTATTCTCCAAGTCCACCCATTCGTTCCAGACCTCGAACTCAGTTTGAACAGCAGTGAACCGCACGTAGCCAGGATTCTATAATAAGGGGTGCTCTAGCTATTTTTTTCGGGGGGGAGGCCGTTGTGGGGTTGGAGGTCGAGGTATCCCCTAGTCCTAACTAGGACCCTTCTGTCGTTACCCCCCTCCTCCCACTTCCCTCAATTGAGGGAAGTGGGGGGAGGGGGGTAGCGATCGGAAGATCCTACTTAGGATTAGGTTCATGCCCCTCCCCGGAAACATTCATTGCTCTAAGAACGAATCGAAAGCATTTGTGGCGTGTGTAGCCATATATTATAGACCTTTTGGCGGCTCAAGGTTATGTGAAAGTTGCATTGGGCCAATCTGTTAGGGTGACTGGCAACATTTTTTTCTTGGAGGGGCAAGGCAAAACACCACTGCTCCCTCACCCTCGAGGGTATCATGCAATCCGTCAATAGATCTTCTACACCTGAACTCTTCTCGACAATGGCGTTTGAAATCGTCCATGCTTTCTGATTCTCCTGTACGCCGCATATTTTTCTTTTCTCACTTTTATATGGCCTTTCTCAATTGGTCATTCACTCGATACCGTAGCTCCGGTGTTGGCATCATTTTCTATACTTTCTGTCCCTGCCTCTGTCCGCCTGTGGTTTCTGTGGCAATTGTCGTTTCTTGGACACTGGCGACCTTGTATACATTCTCTAGATATGACTTCAATTTATCTTCAAACTAGGCCCAGTCTGCATCCTTTTGAGTTCCCATAATGTTAACTATCCTTTGCGGTTCGCCGTAGCAGTGATGTTTCAGGTAAAATAAACAATACAGTTCACAAACTGGTAACGATCATTTCGTGATATAAGTCTTCTTTATAAGATCCTCGAATGATCAGTGTCGTAATGGGAACCATAGGAATCGGAGTATTCTACACTGTGATGACTCAAACTGAGAGCAACCCATTGTTCACGTAACTTTTGTTTTGTATGAATCAGTGTAGGCTATCAAACCACTGGTCTGTGATCATCTTCAAAATCTGTCTCATGGAAACATGTCCAAACACATGCTGTTCAAACAAGAGCAACGCGAAGCGAATCAAATGCCTCCGACGGTGTCATAATGTCATGGCGGCCATATTGAATTGACTTGCCGGACCAAAATTAGAAGGAGGCATTGTCCTGTCATCCAAAAGTAACCTCAAAAAGTTTGATTTGATCAAATAAGTGGTTTTCAAATCGAACAAGCTGTGAATACAATACAGAGGTTGAGAAAAATTGTCTAAGTCGAATAAGGGCCATAACTTTGGGAAAAATTATATGACGGAACCCGCTCCTTGAGAATATCCCTTCCCCATGCTGATCTATCAGGATACCAAAGGGGAGACAAATCTGACTAAGGGCTTTGAAATTACAATTTACAATACAAAGCGTTTTTATGGACGGACAGACAGACAGACGGATGGACAAGCAGACGGGCGGGTGGACTGAGGACTTCACTAGATACCTCCGAATCCTCCTTCGGAGGTCGGGGCATAATAACGTTCTAATCTAAGAGTATTTTCCAACCACAATGTGTTCATGTCGAGTATCAAAAGTGTAAGAATCCATCGTTGTGGGCCCATCATGACCAAAGACATATGTTTGTTGGGCGCTACTTTGGGGATTTCCGTCCTCTGCTTGTAGAAATGCGGGTTCTGGTGATGGGTGGTGTTTTGGTTTCAGACAATCTACTGCATTCTTCTTTGTAATAGATTTTGCTGATTCTAATTAGACAACGTGTAATTTTCTTTTGAGGTTTGACTTCTTCGTAAGAACACCAGGTTTCTTGTTTGGTTCATTTGTTGTATGGTCTAACCATACAAGTCATTTTGTAATCAATTCGCAACATAGAGGCGTTGTTTTACACAAGACGAATCAAAGGTTTCCATTATATGAAAGTTACCTTCAGCTCCATATTATTTTTCGGAATTGTATTTGTACGTCGCCATTATTAAGGGAGACAATCACTGTCACACTGCCAAACTATGTACCGACCAGATTCGTCTGTTCAGGACATTAGCTTTGGGGGCAAGTGTTGTGACCTCCTGTTTTTCGTGTATGTGTGTGGGAGTGAGGTAGGAGCACCGGAAGCATAAAAGGGCAATGGTTAAACTCTTTTCTGAGAAAAATTTGGAAAGACGAACTGGGGATGTCCTCCGCTGGCACCCAGGGCGATGTCACATTCAGCCACATTCCCAGTTAAGTACTGAACAGTAGTTGTACTTATGAAGTAATGGTAAAAGGTTTAATATAGTTCTTTGAGGAACATAGATATAAAAAAGAGAAGTTCTTCGAGGAACATAGATGCCCAGAAGAAGAACACATTGGAGGTGGTGTTGGTGGAGATGGCAACTTCTTCAATACTTCACGGTGACATGCTTGCCTTTTCCCCCATTCATTTTTCAGTTCTCGTTCCTACACTCCGCCGACCAATTTGCACTTTTCTGTCTCAACGTTTTTATACTTCTCTTTTTATCTTGAAGATAAACATGTCGCTTATCTACATGTTCATTTCCTGAATAACATCTGGACATTGTTCTCAGAAAGAAAAAAGTTTACCTTTAGGCAGTTTAGGCATTTTGTAGCATTATTAAAAAGGTGATGAGGTATCCTACCGGTAATTAAAGCAAGAGATGGGAGGTTTTCGGTTTTCCGGTCCGGTCCCGGTTTTTGCGGCAAACCGGAAAATCAAACCGCAAGACCCACCAAAAACCGGCTCGGTTGGAGTTTTACTGATCAATTTCCGTCCGTCCGTCCGTCCGTCCGTCCGTCCGTCCGTCCGTCCGTCCGTCCGTCCGTTCGTCCCGTCCGTCCGTCCTTCCTTCCGCCCGGCCGGCCGGCCGGCAAAACGTCATTCGTCAAACCGGCGGGAACATTACATTATCGACTTCTCCTCAAAAACGACTGGCCGAATTTAACCAAACTTGATATGCTTGTTTCCTATCATAGGTCAATTCAAGTTTGTTCAAATAAAGCCCTCCCGCCCACCGAGGACACCACAAGGGGCATAATTCTGTTAGCACCCACAATTTTGTTTTACAAAATTTAAACAGTCTTTTTCTCCAGGGCTACCAATCATAATCTTTTGATACTTGGTATACAACATTCTTAAGCTAGCCCGGTCAGATTCAGGATTGTTCGAAATACGTCCCTCGGTTCGAGAACCCGAATTTTAACTTGGTGCAATATGAGGAATTTATGTAAATATTTTCATCTCCAGATCTACAAGTCAAACTCTCTTGATATTTGGTATACTGCGTTTTGGGGTGGGGTCATCTTGAAGTTTTTTCAAATGAAGTCCCTGGAGTTGTATTTGGGCTCACTGTGGGAGGAATATGAGGAATATTTTTTTTAAATCTTCTTTTTTATATTTAGTATGTTGCATACTTTATGAGTGAGATTCAAGTTTGTTCAAATCAAGTCCCTGTGTTCATATTTGGGTTCCCTATGGGAGCCCGAATTTTAACTCAGTCCAATATAAGGAATTTTTTTTTTTAAATCTTCTTCTTCAGATATGTCAGTCGGAATCTTGGTATGACTGGTATAGAGCCTCCTTAGAGTGTGTGTGTGTGGGGGGGGGGGGGGCAGATTATTGTTTATTCAAATCATGTCCCTGGGGCCATCTTTGGACTCCCCGTGGGGACTTGAAGCTTAACTCAGTGCAATATAAGGAATACTTTTTAAAAATCGTCTTCATCAAATCTGCGAGTTCGAATGTTTTGATATGTGATATGCAGCATCCTTAGGAGGTTCCTATTCTCACTTGTTCAAATCAAGTCCCATTGGTCATATTTGGGGTGTCTATGTTAGCCTGGGAGCCAGAATTTTAACTAGTGATTAACCGATAAGGATTTACGACCGTCATCTGCTTGCCGATTAGATGAGCGCACAATCGGCCGCTTGTGAATGCCGGTGTCAGATAGTCGCAAACAAAAGGAGTAGTATGCTCAAGAATGCATAGAATAGGGTTAATTTTACAGTACAGTCAGGTTGATTGGTTCGTCTGTGTGTATTAAAATAAAAATACGACATCATCGGAAAGAAGTTAACAGCTCAGCGTCTTTGATCAATCATCAAAGGCGCCATGCTGTTATCCCTTTACCTAACACGAAAAGAAAACGACATCTGCAAACAAAATTCTTGAATAACTAAATATTTTCATTTTTTATCTAAAAAAAACATAGCTTATGACCCCCCCCCCCCCCCCCACACACACACACACACACACACACACACATACTCCCCATTGGCACGAGCTCATCGAGCTGGTTCCAATGGTGGGCCATAAGCTATGCTTTCGAGACAAAAAATAATGAAAATTGAATGGCGATTTTTTTAAAAATAGAGCTGGCCGGTTTTGGCCGTTCCGTTGGGTAAAGGGTTAACTTGCTTCTGCTGATGTCGAATTTCATAGAGTCATCACATGACACGTGGCACCTGTGTCTTGAGCTGCTATCACGGGGCAGATCAGACCAATCAATGAGATAAGACCAATCACGATTCCTCCCAATCATTATGGCAACTGTATGAAATTGTGAATCAAACATAAATACAAACAATTTTGATCAAATCGTTCTCCAAGTAACCATCTTCACGAACCGATGCTCAAACACTTCTACCGGTGGCCAACCGATGCCTTAAAAATGCGATTGCCAAACATCGGTTAATCACTAATTTTAACTTTGGACAATATGAAGAATATTCTTTTTTAAAAATTCCTCTTCTTCAGATCCATCAGTCAGAATCTTTTGATATTTGGTTTGCAGCATCCTTAGTGTGGCCAGATTCCAATTTGTTCCAATCAAGTCCCAGGGCTCATATTTGGTCTTTTTTATGACAGCCTAAATTTTAACATAGTGTAATATGGGGAAATTCCTTTAAAGGTATCCTTCTTCAGAGTAACACCATGGGCTTCCTGTAAGAGCGCAAATTTTAACTTAGTGCAGTCTTCGGAATTTTCTTCAAAGATCTTCTTCTTCAGGCCCACCAGACAGAATCTTTTGATGTTTGGTACATAGCATTAAAGTGACTTCTAGATTAAAGTTTGTTCAAAGTGTTATGCTTGACTAATTTTGGTGGGCACCTGGGGCTGAAAGGGGTTGAAATTTAACACAGAACACACTAGAGAATTTTCTATTTGTTCAGATGAATTGTGCCCGCGCGTAAACAGAGCTGATTGTATTAAACTTTAGTTAGATGTAATGTGAATACATAAGAATAACGTTCGCTCAAACGGGACCACCAGCCCTCTTGAGGCTCCAGTGGGTCGGAGTGGGAATGGGTGAAGGGTTTTTTTGAAACTTTTCTATGGGTCAAAAGAAGATTTGGAGAATTTGGGGTGATTTTGTGCAATGAAAATCGAACTTTCACTTTGTTGGGGTGGGGAGTTGGCCTGGCTGATGTTTTCTCTTTGTTTCAAAATGTGTTTTGAAGAGGTTGGAGTAATTTTCTTCAAACATATCACCCTACAATCCCCACCCCCACTCCCCTAGCTAAATTAGATTAACTATATTAACAATAAGACGCTCAATGTGGTCTTGAATTCTTCTTTAACCAATGTTATCAGGAGTGCGATTATGGCGCCGTTCTACTGGCTTGATGGTTTGAGAAACTTCAGTCACTCACCACTATCACACGTGACTAAAAAATGGTACAATATTCCCAGCTAATTTCAACACTTGAGTAACAAACTATCACAACGGAGAGAAAATAGGTACCAAATCTATAGAATGACACTTATGAGTCTTTTAGTTTTTTCTCTAATTTATTTTTCATCTTTTCCATGACTATGTACGGGTTGAAAACCTTGTTCAATCAATTTAGAACACTCTACATTCTTCCAAATCAATAATTTGTAAAGCTTTCAAGAGAGAGCGGCAGGTTCAGACATTACTTGATATTTCACCCAATAAATACATGCTGGTCTTTGATTTCCTCATCGAGACGCCGGGAAGTGGAGGGGTGCTTGTTTACTGCCTTGAACAAGCTTTGTTTTACTTGTAAAATAAAATTTTATAACCAACGTATGTGGGTAGTCCTCAAAAGCACCATAGGTATAAACGATAGGCTAAACTTTACTTATACTTGTCATGCGGGCGCATTGTAGCCGTGTGTGCTGAAAGTGGCGATAAATATCAATAAATAAGTATCAATCTTTATTATAAGCGTGAACAAAAAAACAATATGTTGAGGTTGAACAAGGTTGATATGGGGTAAATAATCATTGATATGTTTGCTTTCACCTCTTATGTGCCTCGTCATTTTGGCAGCTCCTGTTGCTATTGCCCTTTTAAGTAAAGGCAATTGAAAACAAAATAAATTGAATAAAAAAAAAATTTAATGTCCCTCAAAAACAAATCTACACATGTACACATTTTTTTTAAAATACTGAAAAAAGATAGTCCCAGATATCGAAGGTTGTTTGTTCATCTTTTATAAAAGTTTTGTCTGTAGTGCTCTTCAATAAATAAATAAATAAATAAATAAATAAATAAATAAATAAATAAATAAATAAAAGTTCAGTTTCCCCGAGTGAAGCACGGTGAGATTGTAAAACGCAAGTTAGTTTTTATCTGATTTAGTTTGATCAAGTGCTAACTTCTAAGGTAACTATATAAAAAGTTTAAGCACTGCCAGTCAAGGTAATTCTCTTTATTTGGTCTCACAGAACTAAATATTTTCCCATAGGCGACCATTATAACGTTCAGGTGGAAAAAAATATGATCGCATCACTTTAATTTTGGCATTCAAATATCTCTGTCAAGTATAGCCCTTCAGACAACTTTTTCTGATCTGAAAACCGGGGGTCATGCAACAAATAAGAGAGAAAAACTGACACAAAGGGAAGTACCGGTCACGTGCACATATTTTTCAGGGAATTCCCTACAAAAATACACAAAAAGTAAATTGTATTTTTTAGGTCCAAAAGTCATCAAATCACCCTCTTTTTTATCAGGAATATTTAACAATAATGCAAGATGTCAATAGAATGTTTCAAACTTTTATTGAAACAACGGATTTTCCCAAGGCTGTTTATTTTTAGAGATTGCGTCATTTCCGAGTGCAACATTTTAAGGCGGTTCACTCTAATTTCAATATTTAGTTCCGCGATACCATTTAGTGTTGGCACTATGTAGCAGCACACGCTGCAACTTGGCTCGAATACACGAAATCCGTCCTCTGGCCAAACCGTCCTCTGCAATTTGATCCAAACCGACCGCCACATTTTGACGCGAACTGGCCGTTATTGGACCCAAACCGTCCTCCAGTGGAAATATAACATTTTTTATAAACTTGTCACAACAGTTGTCATCGAAACGTCGTCGGCTGAGAATTACGGTGTTCTAAGAGCATTTTGTCAAAATTGAGATAAGGGTTGCACTTGATACATAAACTCTCCCTGCATCTTTTAAAACATAATTTTGTTGCACCTTTAGCTTTAAAACAGAAATATAACCATTATTTTTTGTTCTATCTCCAAAAGGAGTGTAATAATTGATTTAAAAAAAAACTGTTCTATGTCATAAGTGACCAATGGAATCAACGGCTTAATGGCACGTGTTTGAGAGTTACCCGTTCAGAGTTGCAAGAAGTCATGACACTAGGGTAGGTGCATTCAAACGTTTTAAAACTCGTTATATCTAATTTTCCTTTCACTACAATTGTTTATTATTTTGTTGCAGCAATCAGCAAAGAGTTTAATGTGAAAGTATGGGTAGTGTCAAATGCATAATATTAATACATTAAATCTTTTTTCAACAAAAATGGAGATAGAACATTTCATTTCTAAAATTTTATCAGGATTAAGCTACTTTTGAATGGTGAATGGCAATCGTAAAAAATCTTTCTGAGAACCCCATTGGGGTTTTTAAAACAATTACACTGCCCCAAGTGTACGAGTAGCAGTTACATTGCTGATGTGCAGCAAAACGTAAATGCCTGTTGCTAAAATTTGATTTAATATTATCTAAATTCACCCTTCCTTACCCGTTTGTATTGTGTTGTTTCACTATAAAGTAAACCCATTTAAAAGTTATATTTTTACCACTGCAACTGCAAGTATTTTGTTTATAGACAGATTGATGTCTATACCAATAGAAATTTTGTTTTATTTTTTTATTCAGTTGCTGTTAGATTTATAGATTGTTTAGAAAACTAAAGTGGAAAAAGGTATAATTTATTAAGTCAGGACACACATACACTCTAAAGCTAGTTGGATTAAAAACAATCTAAATCAATTAAGTCTCACTAAACTTATGGATTTTGGTTTATTTTTAAATCAACCGGATTTTAAGTGTGGGTCAAATTTTGTTTAACGGTTCTTTTCCAAAAATTAAGCCACAGTTTATGTCAATATTCAAGAGAGCTTCCACAGCTGAAGAAGTTAAAACAGTAAAATTAGTTAATCTAAATTCCATACACCTCACACAATAATGCGTTGTCTTTAAAGTATAAAATAGGGAAGAGATAACCTTCAATTGTAATGGCATTTAAAAAATTCTTAATAAATAAATTTAATAAATAGATCAATATTAAGTATTTTATAGTAAACCAACGTGTTACCTTTTTCACACTGTGAGAACTATAACATTTGGATTACTAATTTACAATCAGTTTATTATCTTTAACATACGGTTTACTTAAAACCAAAACACTATGTTTGTAGCACTTCGTGGAGAGAGTATTGTATTGGAGATAATAATGTCTCTATCTAACTATTGAGTATAACAGCAAATCAAATCAAGTGGTTTTTGCACACGAAGGCGCCCTGGGACGCTGTCGGGCAAGCCTCTTTCGAACCTCAATGGTTGAATATTTTTCATCCTGCATTACGTCTGGCCGAGGCAAAGGAGCAAAGAGGGCGGGCGCCAGGTTAGCGGCGTCTGTGTTTTTTTTTCGTGTTCTTTTTAGGTGGAGGAGGTTTTGATGATGAGATTGTCTTTGTAGGTGTCTTGCTCAAGTGTCAGTGAAAGTTTTGGTCACGGATCTTTCTTACCTCTAGGTATTTTAGATCGTAGGTTAGTATTATGTCTTGGTTCTTCTTGTTGTAATGGCTGTTTGCTAATTTGATATAGTTGTTGATGGTGCCAGTGAAATCTAGTTTGAGAGCCCTGAAGAATATGATGGTGTTCTGATCCAGCGCCTCTGTAAAGTTACCCCATGTCGTCTTGTCCGCCTCATCGTTCTCGGAATCCGAGACTGTGGATTGGTTAGAATGGGCGCTGTGGATTGAGTGGTTACACTCATACTCCAGTTTCTCTTTCTCTGCTTGTCTCCGCTCCTGCCAAGCTTCCATTCGCCTGGCATCCCGGCGTCTGTCTGATGGTGGTTTGCTATTCTTCTTTTTCTGTTACCGTTGTTATTGGCCCTTTTCAGGTTTTCCAAACGTTGAGAGTGAGCCCTTCCTTTGGTGTGGACCAGTGTGGGACAGGGCCCCACGAATAGTGCTACCGCTACCCTTGGAAGATTCTTGATTATACTTAATGGATCTCATCAACGTGGGCAGTCCAGTTGATTGGGGAACTGGCGTTTAGCATCATCAAAGTGTCTCCGATCTGTGGTGCTAGATCATCCATAAGTATATGCTAATTTGGAGCTCTAGCGGTGTGTGTGATGGCTTGGACAACCAACAGATCAATGGCGTTGAACGATGGATGGGGTAACACAGCACGTCACCAGGGATGTAGCTAGAGGCCATTTAATGGGGGGGGGGGTGGGGGGGCGTGAGACCCTTAGAAATTCTAACTGGGAATCCCGACACACGAGCGCCGTAAGATGGTAGGCGAGAAACTGCGGGCGCCAAACGCGCGAATCTTTGGCAGGGGGGTCTGGGGTCCTCCCCTAGAAAAGTTTGAAAAATTGATGTGCTCAGATGCATTTTCATGGGTTCTGGTAATAGTTATAAGGCTAATTTTCAGTTCCAAATTCAGTGATTTTTTTGTATGGAAACATTTTTAATTCGAGTTGGATACAAATGTTCAATATCTTCTTGCTTTGCCCAAATTGTTCCCAGTGGCTCGTACGCCTCCTGTCTGACGGACAAATTTGAAACATCGTCTTTGGGAAAGTGGGAGTTTTGTGTTTCTAGAGCATTTCACAGGCACTTGACATGACAACAAGTACTTTTTTATCAACCCTTTGAACCTATAAGACCGCTTTTCCGGTCCAGTATCACGACACACTGTACATTTAAAAAGTAGAATGGCTGCTCAGTGAATTTGTAGGGTAGACCAATCGATATTTTCAACGTGCAGCCCAAACTCTGCACGTTGAGAATATGGATTGGTCCACCCCAAATGATGATTATGGACTCTTCTAATTGATGTCATTCAGACTGCAGGCCGCGTGGAGTCGGAATTCTTTGACCCGATTTTCACCCGAAAGTCTCGGTAGTCGGAATATTTCCTTATTATGGTCCCCCAGTCGGAAAAATAGGTTTGTTAGTGAATTATACCGTATATTCAGTAGTTTTTAAATTTCTAACTGTTGATATTTTTGCCCTCCGAATTTCCAACTATTGGGGTTTTGACAAATATTGGGGGGGGTGAGACCCTGTCGCGACGTCCCTGCACGTCACAAATACTTAGATTATAATATGTTGTATAACATGTTCGGTGGCAGCGTCATCGTTTCTATTCTTTTTGTTTACTGATAGGATGGGCAGCGATTTCAAACAGAATAACTGATGTAGCATGTATCTTTCACAATGTTATTTTTATGACTGGTGGGGTATACAAGCCACGTATATCTACTCTATAACCTCGGTTATATTATCGTAAGTTGCGATTGAGGCTATAGTGTGATTTTTTCATTTTCAATTAATAGTTGTATTTTTTGTAAGAGAATATAAAACTTGAGATACATATATTTTCCACAAGCAAGGTAAATCATATTATAACTATCATTATATTTTCCCATGCGTGGTATAATGTAATTGGGGTTATAGTATGTTTTTTAAACTGAAAATAGGTCTTTTATAGCAGTATTTTTGGAAATGTTTTTTCAGAGGCCACCTGGAGGACTGGTGAATGCAAAATTCTATGACCAGACTGGTGAATGCAAAATTCTATGACCAGAAAGTTATGTTTCTAAACAAACCACAAGATACTTTGTATACAGATGTTCTATTTCCAAAATCATCATCCCTGTTTGGCATCTAAATGCTGATCAATCTTAATAATATTCCAGAATATAGCGTAGAATATGTACACATAAAATGACATAGAAAATTTCATTAATCTTATGCCAGATGCCCAAATCTTTTTTTTAGCCTTTTTTCGTGCAGAAGTTATTTTCTTGATTGATTGATGATTGTGTAAAAATAAGTTGAGCATCATTAAATAGATGTCAATGGTCGTTCGTGTTGTGGTTCATAAATTTATATTATTTTGTCATCTGGTATTAAAAAATATGATTTGTAAACGTACACATCTATTTAGACCTAGTCCCTTATCATAGCTAACTAACAGGAGCAAATTGTGTGCTTACGTTCTGTAGCTAACATAGGAAGAGTATAGCGTGATTTTTCAGAAACATTATCAAGTATTGATGACAAATGACAATTTCCGTTACCTGATACCGGTAACAAAATAATATTTGCAAACCTCACCCTTCGCTATTTCAGTTATTAACTAACATAAAATTCTGTTCTTCTTCGTGAATATTATTTTGTTACTACCTGCTGAAAATTGCGGCGGGATATTTCAACACCCGATAACAATAATATTTGGAAAAAAAACTCACAAAGCATGTAATTATTTTTTAATGTCATTTTTCAGACCCCGATCATTTTTATTTTAGCATAGTTAAGATTTCTAACACATTTTTCAATATTTATTTTATTTATTTAAAAAAATGAATTGAAGTTGAATAAAAAAAATAAAAAAAACACTTTTTATTTTGTTATTTGTTTGTTATTTTATCAATAAGAATCACTCCTTTTCTGGATGACGATTTGGGACAACTTACCAATTTGCCAGAGGACGGTTCGGCCACTGTGTGGGGAGGCGGTTTTGGGTTCAGTCAGCAGCCGGATTGAGTCAAATTGTTGGAGGGCGGTTTGGTCAGAGGATGGTTTGGTTTTTTACTTTTACTCAGAAGATGTCCAATCTGCGAAAAAATGCTGTTTATGAATACAATCTGTATGTAGGAATACCGGTGATTTCGACCCACTGTGATTTCGATCCGAAGTCATTTCGTCCCACTTCGGTGAATTAAACCCAATTTGGTGAATTTGACCCACAGTGATTAAGACCAAATTTGGTGAAATCGACCCGACTCGGTGAATTCACTCTATGTTTAGAAAAAATTAAGTATTCATTGATTTTTTTTTATTATTTAAAAATATTTTTTGTCAGTAAATATGAATAATATTAAATAATGCCAAGCCAATTGAAACAGTGTTTCGATAAGGATAAAAAATAGTTCATCTTGTCAGTAAGTATATTACTAAAGAATACAGGCAGACTAATTATTTTCAGTTACACAGTGCAATAACAACAAAGATGGCATCCAGATTTTCGTGGTTTATGTGGGATGTATTTTGTTACAATATGTAATATTCCCAAGGTATATCATTATTATATACAATACAAGTCGGAATAATTTGCAAAATAGCCACTATAAACTATGTTTAATAGTACCTTCTTTCCTACATAAATGACATAAGATTCTGGCATTAATTTTTGAAAGCTCTAAAATAATGCAAGAACCTGGCGCTATCGATGAAGGACAAATAGGACACATAGTTTAGAGTGGTCGTCGTACAACTATATATGAATTGTACTGTATCAGAACTTGTCCAGGTATTTTGCTATTTCTGGGGCTACATTGTATCATTTATTTTTTTATTATTTATATTTTTGTAAGTTTACATGGGTTAATGTAATAAACATGTATAGAATATGAAACAGTCTTCTCTTATCTTAAACAAATCACTTCCGTAAATTCAGCCCATTTTCCAATTTACCAAAGTGGGTCGAAATTACTTTGGCGAATTTGTCCCAAGAAAAAGTGATTCGAATTCAACGAAGTGGGTCGAAATCACTTCTACGAATTCGACCCATTTTATGAAGGCGAAAAGTGGGTCGAATTCATCGAAATCACTTAAAGTGGGTCGAAATCACCAAAGTGGGACGAAATCACTTGAGTCAAAATCGACGTAGGCCGAAATCACCGACTACCACACGTACCATAGGATGAAATGTTTTGCAGAGATCATCCAGAAAAGATGCGCAGTGAAGAAGACTGGCCACGAATATATGATACTACCAAAGGGAAAGATCGTCAAATGCTGTGCAAAGGTAATTGTAAACCACAAGCAAGAATTCGGGATCTTTGGCAGCCGAGAGTGTGGTCCGAAATAGTTGGGGATTGAATCCCGTGTCCGTGTAAAGCTTGTGCTATCGCGCTTGGAAATAATTCACACGTGGTTGCGGAAATCCCGCACCAATATGGCGAGCCAACCAATATTTATTGATGTCGATGTTTCAGAACAGGTTGAAAATATTCATTAATGAACTTTTCTTCGAAAAGAGACGATATAAATTTAACACCCGTCTTATAAATCCAAACCTGAGACTCTGATTTGAATGATTTGTTTCAAGATATCACGTCACCTAATTTCGAGTTTGAGAACTCCTCTGGCCCTGTTTTGTTTGGCCCAAATATACGTAAATACCACAGTTCCTATAAAAATCATCATTTTGAAGAACGGTGTTACCCATTTTTAATCAAAAGCGAGAGTTCAATCCCGAGAGCATGCGAGTTCAGCTATTTAGGATCGCGTTAGGTATGCAGAGCCAACAAACGCATTACAGTCTACTCGGCAGTAATGGAGTCACTTTTTTTTACTTTTCTGCCACCTCCGTCGTTAAACCAAGAATCGATGTGTTTGTCTTGGCAATGTATCATGTAGAACTAGGTACTGCTTACCACGACCGCGCGAGGAAAAATACATGTCCGTGTACGAAATCATTTTATCAGATCATAATAGCGGCAGTAAAGAGTCAATGCAGGTAGTAAAGAATCACACATTTTGCGCCAGTTCATATGTGTATTGTATCACTAAATTGGGTAATTTGTGGTTGTCGAACTCTCTAAGACACATTTCTGTAAGAACAGATACAAATTAGAATTTATCTCAGACTGATTATTATATATTCCCAGCGATCTGTCAAGTTAGAGCTGAACCGAGAGTAAATGGGCGTCGCCATTTGCAATCGGGTGAAAATACTTACCTTTGCTCAAAGCTGACAGGAAATTCACAAAGCATACGGCATCAATTCATGATTATATCAGGCTCGTGTTTTTCTCCTTTCACGGTAAACTGAGCCGTTGGTATTCAATGTCGACTTTACGAATAAGCAGAGGCGAACTGGCCGTTCAAGCGGCCAGGAGATTTCCCGATGGGCCAGTGGCCCAAATAAATAACTGATACACATCGAGATTTTCTGACTACTAGTAACATCACAACTTTTTATCGCTACTGCGGTGGAGTGGGGGGGGGGGGGGGTTATGCATGGATGGACCGGTAAATTGGTAGAGGATGTGCCACTGTTGCCATATGGTGCTGAATTTTCCCGAACCGAATTTTTAGCCCTTCCGCCTCTGCGGATAAGGGTCATTTTGTACCAGTTGTATAAAATCATGCACATACCGTCACTCTCAGATTTTTTAATGACCTTAGGGTGGAGCGCAGTTGCTCAGCAGTTGACTGTTGGACTTCTAGGCTAGAGGTCCCGAGTTCGATCCCTGTCCGGGACGACCCGCGTTGTGTCCTTGGGCAAGGCACGTTATCCCGGTTGCCTATATGGGGGCACGATGACGCCGTGTACTAAGGCGTACTGCACGTCAGTGCAGCCCATGTCTTCAACCGCTGTAACCCTGCTTTAGCGGAGCTTGAACAGAATTGAAATGTTGAGTTGACTGCTCATCGATCCTCGGGGGGGGGGGGGGGGGGGGGGCTATTTTGCTACCTCCACCCGTACAACTGTCACGATTAGCTATTGCGCATACGTATGTGACCTTAAACACCAATACATAAATAAATGGCCTTAGGGTGAGTGACCGAGTTGTCTCAAGTTCTGAACGTTATTTATATACCAGGCATACTGACTGATTAAAAGGCAGCAAAGCATGTGAAAGACAGTGGTGGAAATTTCTGAAGGGGGGGTGGGGGGCGGAGGTTGATGTGCAACAGGCATATCTGGAAGGAAGAAAATATGATTTGTAATGTTGGGAATAATAAAACAAACAACATATTCCAAGAAATGAGATGTATTAAATAGAAAGCATTCAAAGCAAACTGCTTCTCATAGGGAGATTATGATGATGACGGTGATGATGATGAGATGATGGTAATGAGTTGATGATGATGATTGATGATGATGAGTTGATGGCGTGATGGTGATGATGATGATGATGATGATGATGAGTTGAATTGTTGAGTTGATGAGTTCAGGTGATGAGTTCAGTTGTTGAGTTGATGGATGCAGTACCAGTTGAAATAAGTTGTAGGGTAACCACTAGAAACTTTACCTTACAGTTTAGCTTTCTTATCCCCGTGGGAACGACGGGAAGTGGAGTAGTACCTGTTCCCTGTGGTAAACAAGTCCTGCTTTACTGGTAAAACAGGATCCGGTAATCAATGCCTGTGGAGTAAGTCCTCTGATGTTGACAATGGGTATAAACGATTGGTTAGTCTTGTATTTTTAGCTCAACTTTGACGAAGTCAAATTGAGCTATTGTCATGGCCCGTTGTCCGTCTGTCCGTACGTCAACAATTGGCTGTGGCTCGGGCTAGAGGTCGTATTTATGAACCGATCTTTACGAAACTTCTTGGGTACCTTTGTTATGACTGTGGGACGAGAACGAGTGTTTTTGGGTGCGGTCCGAAATTCAAGATGGCTGCCAGCCGCCATTTTGTACCGATGATGCAGAAATCTGTTTTTTGTACAGAACTTCCATATGAAAGCTCTGATTTGAAGAATTTTTTGTATGAATGTTTATTACCATGGGGTACATCACATATAATACAGGTTTTTTTCTCGTGCGTAAATAGTGCAAATTAGACTAATTTTGATGTTTTTTGGTGTTAATTTCAGCACTGTAAGTGCAAATGCCAATACGGCTCGGGCTAGAGGCCGTATTTATGAACCGATCTTTACGAAACTTCTTGGGTACCTTTGGTATCATCGTGGGACGAGAACGAGTGTTTTTGGGTCCGGTCCGAAATTCAAGATGGCCGATGGCAGCCATTTTGTACAAAATTAGGTGCAATCAGATTTTTGCACAGAACTTCCATATGAAAGCGCTGATTTGAATAATTTTTTGTGTGAATGTTTAGTACCATGGGATACATCACATATAATACGGGTTTTTTTTCTCGTGCAGAAATTATGCAAATTAGATGAACTTTGATATTTCAGTGCGACTTACACACATTAAGTACACATGTCAATACGGCTCAGACTTGAGTCTGTATTTATGAACTGATCTTCACGAAATGTCTTGGGTACCTTTGTTATCACCTTGGGACGAGAACGAGTGTTTCTGGGTGCGGTCTAAAATTCAAGATGGCTGCCAGTGGCCATTTTGTACCGAAATTAGGTCTAATCAGTTTTTTGTACACAACTTCTATACAGCTCAGACTAGAGGCCATATTTATGAACCAATCTTTACGAACCTTGTTGGGTACCTTTGTTATCACCGTGGGATGAGAGCGAGTGTTTTTGGGTGTGGTCCAAAATTCAAGATGGCCACCAGCAGCCATTTTGTACCAAAATTAGTGCAATCAGTCTTTTGTACAGAACTTCTGTATGAAAGTTCTGATTTGAATAAATTTTTGTATGAATGTTTAGTAACATGGAATACATCACATATTCTAAGGGGTTTTTTTTTGTGCAGAAATTATGCAAATTAGATGAACTTTGACTTACTCAGTGCTACTTGCACAATGTGAGCACACATGTCAATACGGCTCAGGGTAGAGGCTGTATTTATGAACCGATCTTCACAAAACTTCTTGGGTACCTTTGTTATCACCTTGGGATGAGAATGAGTGTTTCTGGGTACGGTCCAAAATTCAAGATGGCTGCCAGTGGCCATTTTGTACCAAAATTAGGTCCAATCAGTTTTTTGTCACAAGTTCTATACAGCTCGTATTTATGAATTGATCTTCACAAAACTTCTTGGGTACCTTTGTTTTCACCTTGGGACAGGAACGAGTGTGTTTTGGGGTGCCTTTGTTATCACTGTGCTATGAGAACAAATATTTTGGGGTTCAGTCAGACCCACTCTGGGACTCAAAGTTTTCTTTTCTAGTTTAGCATCTGACTGTCACCCACCTTTACAATACTTTACCTATACATTTGTTACAGGCAACGGTCAGTATTTATGTACAGACCATTACAATACTTTATATGTACCTTTGTTATCAGGTCATTACCTAGATGTTTGTCATTGCTGTGTCACATACTATACATGTGCATGTCTTTGTCTTGACAAGTTGAGCTACAGTGTCATTGACACTTTCATTACTTGTTGTATCCGTTGTATTGTCACGATACAGCCTTAGATGTTGATTTGACACCAAGCACCAATAAATAAATAAAATTTACCTTTGATGATAATTCCAAGACTTAACATATTTCTTGGGAAGGGCTTCCCAGAAAATGATGTCAAGTGTTGGAATTATCGACACATGGGGATAAAAACGAAAGTGTCAATGACACTGCAGCTCAAATTGTTCAAGAAGGGACTGAACTAAATAGGAAGATCCAGTAAAGGCAATGCCAATTCATTAACTCATCTTTCTCAATGAAAAAAATCGGGGGAGGGGTGTGGCAAGTAGGTTGAACTAATGGAATTGTTGAAAATTTATATGCCAAATCCAAGATGGCCACTGACCGCCATGTTTTTCAACGAAATTCAGAAACTCCCATTTCTTCCTCGTCTCCCCAGACATGTTTTGGGCAAAAATGTTCAATTTGGGCCTTCGCCCATGTCTAGTTAAGACACACTTCATACCCCAGCCGACCACCTACCGCAAATAGAGACCAGAATGCTTTGGTCGAAACACCTCGGTCGATCTCACTCTCATCGCCGAAATCATACAAGGCCGAAAGTGAATTAGGCCGCAACGACACCCCCCTCCCCAAATAAAAGCAGAAAAAAAACCAATACGAAACGAGCACACTCATCCCCTGTCGAAATTTCAACAATTCATCAGAGGCAAACATTAGAATTTTAACTTGGCCTCCATATAGTTGTGGATATCGGAAACAAACAAAATCATATTTCCAACCCCTCGCAGCCACCCTCGCACAGCCCGTCGGTGTCCCCCTTGAAAAATGTGCAGCCCGGTATACACGTGCATATAGGCCCCCGCATGCAATTTGAAATCAGTGCGAACATCAATAACACACGTGTGAAAATTGCAATAAAACGATTGATTTGTTCACTAAAATGGGTAAATTATTGTAAAATTAGTAACTTATTGTATAAGACATGCAATTGCGAGATAAAACAACACCTTCTTACCATTTTAACATGTGCTGAATCTTGACAGGCCAATATTTACAGAGTTTCTAAAAATATATCTTTCATGGGGAATAATATCACGTGATTCACTGCAGCCTGTACTGGTTCGATAATGCCGAGTACATGACCTCCATCAACTCTACTATTTGCATTAGAATGGTAAGGAATTTACTCTCAAAGTTTTTATTAGTTAGAGAATAATAGTGGGGTAACAATTTAAACAACTTAGCTTCTGCGTTATTTGGGCCGTTTCTTTTTCTTGAAGTAAAATTAAAAAATCAAGTGGGTGAGCAAGTTACATTTTCGTCGCTGTCGGTTCCGGTAATAACAAAAACTCCACCACACAGACTTAATATACTGCGAAAGCATATTTCTTTTTCATGATATCTGGAAAATATATATTTTCTATCAGTAAGCAGAAAGAAAAAATAAAAATATTTCTGTTGTTTAAACGTAACATGGCAGTCAGTAAATTTTGAATTGATACTGCCGACGACTCGATACTGTCGAGTTGACTGTACATATGGTGTAACCACACTGTCCACAGTATATAAGACCATTAACAAATATTACCTAGGATATATATAAATAAAAGAAAGGTGTGCAACGAACCTCTCGTGAAGTTTCTTGAATACTGGACTTTTCCCGGAAAGACAGTTCGCCGGAACTTGAACTTTCAAAATTGGACAGTTCGCCGAAAAGATTTTAAAAATGACTAACCCATTATTTAAAATCCGTTTAACAGGTCAAACCCGGTCCATTGAGGATGAAATTCTAAATTGAAATGAACGTTTAACTGAACACAATGTTTTTTTTTCTGTTTTTCCCGCCGACAAGCCAAAATGCCAATTGACACTGATGGCACATTCTTTTTTTCTACCGCCTCAAATGATCAACTATTATATTTCCAGTTGTCTCAAAACATAGCTAATGAACACTCAATGGAACGAGCTCGTTCCCTGGTTGGAGATTATCATCTTTTTATTGTCGTAAACGTATTGTTGATGACAAAGTGTGTATATTGAAACTGAATTCTTGAACTTATTGTTGATCACAAAGGGTGTGCATAAATCTATTGTGCTGTAATTGAATAACGAAATGAACGCTTGATTTCTAATTTTGTAATAAAATATCTGAAACTCACCAATGTTATGTCATCTGTTACACCCTTGCTGTGTCTCTTTGATGAGATCCCTGTGACCCACTCTTCTCAATATTCCTGTTCATCACGTCCTCCACCCCCGTGTGAATTAACATATGGGAACCCCGGAAAGTCCCTTCATATATCTGTCATTACTCGGACCCTCCTGTCGTTACCCCATCCTTCCGCTTCCCTTTCGGGAAGTGGGATGATGGGGCAACAATCGGAGGGTCATAGTTGCGATTAATAAGGAAGGACCGCCGAAACTCCACAACAGCCTTTCACATATTATGGTTTCTTCCCCCCCCCCCCCCCCCTCAAAAAAAAGAAAGATCACGATTGTGCACAATAAATAAATAAATATATAGCAGGCTCTGTTGAAGATTCCACGAACTGCTTGAGACACCTTGGCGATTGTGTGGCACATTTCGGCGAACTGGCCAAACATCCGACGATCTGCCCGAACTTCGGCAAAATTCCCAGCGAATTGTCTTAAAAGTTCCGGCGAACTGTCCAAGCTTTCTGCGACTTGTCCAAATTTCTGACGAAGTGTCCAAAATTCCAGTGAACTGTCCAAAGTTTCGGCGAACTGTCTTTCCGGCGAAAAGTCCAGTCCCCAGTTTCTTAAGGGCCTATATAAGTAATGAAATTTTGTTTATTTTGAAAATTCTCACCTCTGATATTCCTTCAATTCAAATTAAATGTACACAAAATGTACATCAAAATGAAGGTTGGGATGTATAGAACACGAAACACATGTGTAATCAACTGATAGAGTCTACTGCAGGCACACTGGTTCCTGGAAGTCTGCTACCGTATTCGCACCAGAACTGATAATTTAAAAATATTTCACGAAAACAACTTGTGGCCAAATGTGCTTTACATATCCAAGAACAAAGTTAGGGACAAAAATTCTTCACAACATTGGTGACAGAGCTGCATTGGGGGGAAAATTGCAAAGTCTTGCTTTTGTTTACGTATCGGTATACTTTCGATTTCCGGTCGACGTCATCGAACAGAAAAAGCATGTAAAAACAATCCATCTAAAAGCAAATAACAAAAAGATTGCCTTCGTAAAGTATACTGTTATTAGATAGAGATTGCACAGTTGCCATATTCAATGCAAGGTATCATGATACCTGTTGAAATTTCTTAGAATTATGATTTTGTTTTTCGATGGAAATTCATGGTAACGTATGGTGGTGCGCATGTCTATCGAGCATGGAAACCATCTTAAATAAAAAATGCAGACAGTCACAGTGTTGTCCTTTTCCAAAATGCAGTCCTATCGCTGTATTCAAAAGTGTTTTGAATGCCTAGCTTTGTTCTTGGATATATGAAGCACATTTGGCCACAAGTTGTTCTGAAGAAATATTATTTATTATCAGTTCTGGTGCAAATACAGTAGCAGACTTCCAGGAACCAGTGGTGCCTACATTCGACTCTATGAGTTGATTACATATGTGTTTCGTGTTCTATACATCCCAACCTTCATTTTGATGTATAATATGTATATATTTAATCTGAGGGGTTGTTAAGGAATATGAGAGGTGAGAATTTCAAAATAAACAAAATTCCATTACTTATATAGGCCCTTAACACTCGAAATTAGGTACCGTAGTGCCTATTTTTCTTAAGTTATGTATGAAAGGTTTCCAATCAGTTTCAAGGCTCCAGGGAATGATTGTTCAGCGATCTGAACGTAGTGGCTATCCCTCTACGTTCAGATTCTTCCCATTCAATTCTGCAGAAAAAGTTCCCATCAAGTTTTTATCGGAACTCAAAACTCGAAAATAGGAATATTTCAAATGTGTGGAGTGTCTCATCCACTCTGCGCGGTGGCAGGTGATTTTACCTAAATTGACTCCATGGAACACTGTGTCGACTTTTCACACACTGCGTTTGCTGTGCGTAAAAAGATTAGCTGCTCAATTCCAAGGTGATAAACAGTAGCGACAGCTTATTCGTGCTGTTGATTGAAGTGGCTCGGTGTTTCACCGAGTACATGTCATTTAAATAAATCTTGTATATTTGAGTTTGATGAATTGATTTGAGGACTTAGCTATTTTAATACTGATCCTGTGCTCGGTGACAAATTAAAACCTGCGTGTATAAATCTACTAAAAGAATAAAGGATGGCACGATGTTGAAAAAAAAAAAATTTAATTTGACAATCGACAGTAGGCCCCCCCCTCCCTCCCCCCCCCCCTTTCCTCAGGTAGAGTCCGATGCGACGATGTCAAGGTACACCGCGCTGCAAGCGGCGATTACATGAATCTCCCAGGTCCGAGGAACTGTCTCAAGATCACTCACAAATTGCCGACGATTGTCGGAGAGTATGTCTGTGATCTGTGTCCGACATGTGATTAAAAACTCGGACAGTACGAGACAAATGGATTATTGACTTGATTGGTTTCTCGGACCGTACTGTGAAAAAGATTAAGCTTCACATTTATTGACAGTAGATTTGAACAACTTTTCTCTAAAGTTGCAAAAAGAAATTATGAAAATATTTAAACTAAATCAAGTTACGCCGACCATTTTTAACTCGTTGCGAAACACTTCACAAATTATTATTACCCATTTAAACAACAATTTAAAAATAAACACTCTGTTTCCCCATAATTGTGAAAACAAGATTACATGTATACATATAAATTAACATTAAATAAGCACAACCTTATTTAATATAAGAGCGTTATCTATTCTGTTTCGGGAGATTGCATTTTTAAAAAAAAATGTGAATTGGATACGCTCCCCGTGGGAACCCCGGGAAGTAAGCAGCACTTGTTTACTGTGGTAAACCAGTTCTGCTTTACTAGTAAAATAGGACCCAGTCACCAATGCTTGGGGTGAAAGTCCTCTAAAATGGGGCAACATGTAGATCAACGATTGACTAAACTTGACTTCATCTCCATGTTGTGTCACGATTAGCCATGGTGCATAAATATGTGACGTTAACCACCAACAAACAAACAAACAATTGGATACGCTGAGAAACAATAGCCGAGAAAATACAATCAACGTTAGTGGCTCATAGCCCTTCGAAATATGACATGATACTGTTCCGCCCTTACCTCGCCGCCCTATAAATATGCCTATCTAATGTTGAATGACTGTCAATACAGCCCCCCCCCCCCCCCCCCTGCATTACGCTAGGCCTAAGTGCATAAATTTCCCACGTAACGCGTTTTACAGTGGCCATCACTCAGCGCCGTGCAAAGATTCCTCAATGACCCCCTCCCCCCAAACAAATCCATTTTGTGCCAATTATGCCACTGAATGCGAGTTTCCAAACAATAGTTGCCATTCTTCCTCAGTCTCAATCGACAGACTGCTACATGCTGTTTGGGGTAAATTGATAATTTTCTTCTTGGGGAAAAGCTTTCAATCAAGGAGTACTGCCGGTATAATAAAAAGAGCAGAACGAAGATTCAAATTACTCATTTATTTATATTTATTCAACACAACAAAATGAAAGAAATAAACGTTTTGAACTTATATTCACTCACATGCAGTGATAATATACATGAGGCAGTTCGAAATAAAAAAAAAACGTTCTCACTCATCCGGACCTTTACATTTCGCCCCATGCAACAGTCCATGTTTCTTATCATATACAGTACGTGCCAAGTGTATCCTGTCTCAAACACCCGACACGGTGGGCGATTTTCTGAAAATCACCGGCCAACACCGTGTCAAACGGTGTAATTTTACCAAATTAAACACTGTGTGCAAACGGTGTTTAGATGTGGAAAAGATTATCTCCTTCTTGGTAAATCACAGTTGCAACGGTGATTCAGTGTGAAAAGGATTATTTCCTTCTTGGTAATATAATTAACTGGCTACCAATTGCGCTACTGCAAAAACGTGAGTTGAAATGGGGTTTGGCGAACAGGCTAAGCCTATTTAAACGTGTGTTGATTCAAACTGGTGATGTCTCATTGTGATGAAGAGATGTGCATTCAATTTTGGAAAAAATAAAAATTACCGCACAAAATATAAAAGATTTTTGAGCAAAGAATGGTAATTGGAAACGATGTTGTTTAAAAACATGGACATGTTGTTGACATGACGAGAGCAGTAATAACTTTCAGATTTTCCAAAAAAAAATCATTAAAGTCAGGGTTTCTGCTAGACCGGCTGCCGGTCCATCGACCGGCACCCCATTATGATCAGTCAGAAAAAGCTGGTGGTTAAAATGTTGAGTACAATGCTGTATCGTAACGACACTCAGGATCCTTTGTTTCCACGTAATATAGGCATAATTGTGTTGTATACTATGTCTACTATTACTGGCGACAACCTGATACTTTATAACCCCCAGACGAGAGGGGGTAACAAAGTTCAAATCCTAAACGTTGGCTATAAAATTTCAGACTCAAATTGTCATGTTTGGTCCGAAATCACTGGCTTTTATTTCAAGTTATAAATGATGTAATTGCACGTGCATGACGTCACACGTCCGCATCATGGTTCTTTTCGAATCTTTCGTTTTCTGCATTTCCAATTATTTACGTTGGCACGTATCGTGTTGTATAAAAAAAATTGAGGTCAAGCGTGGCAGTCATTGTCAGGATTTGTGGATTTTGTGTTGTTTTGGGTTTGTATTTTTATGAAACCTCCGACCAGATGTAGTATTGTGTGTCCTGTGGTAATTTAGAGAATTGTAGGAGGAAAAAATACATAGTTTCCACTTCAATTATTCAGCATTTTAGCGACCAGATTGCCCCCCCCCCCCCCCCCCAGAGGCCACCAGAGAGCACCTAAAAATCAAAATTTTCAGCCCCCCCCCCCCCCCCCCCCCCCCTGTACGTACGTGCCTCCAGCACGTGCGGCAGACGCCTTCGGCGCCTGAGTTTCACTTAATTTAAACTACCGGACCCACAAATTTTCCCCTAGCGGAAAACCCTGTTAAAGTGGGAGGGTAATTACCGCAAACATTTCTGAATCGGACTTAGGAAAATGATTATTTGAGGGGGGGGGGGGGGGGGGGGGGGCTGAGTCCGCCCTCCTTTACCTCCATATGGTCTACCACTGTCGTTTTTTATACATCCAGAAAAGTTCCCATCATGTATATACAGCGTGATCACATTCTGGCAAGGCGGTGGTGTCGTTATACATGCAGGGGTAAAAAAAACGTCGACTTTCAAATTTAAAGTCGGATCAGTCGGCATGACCAACGGTTAGGTGACTTGCATAATCATGGCAAGCCTATCGGAAACAAACTCATTGATGACAAGAGATGTGGGAATAGTGAGGCGGTTGGAAGCATAGATGTAAGCAGGGTCTTCTCACATGAAACCGCGACAAATCAGTGGTTGGCCAAAGTGTTAGTAATAAAATAATATTGTCTTTACTGTATAGTACTAAAAAAAATCAATAAATTCTACATAAAACTCAGTACTTCAATGGTAATTTTGTTCCCCCCCCCCCCCCCCCCCCCCCCTCTGACCCTAAAGTAAAAAAAAAAATCCTCCGGACGCCCATGGCGTTTAATGTTTCATATTCATATATAAATGTTTTCGTGTTCGACGTACGTGAGCCCCTTGACACCCTTGAATGACGGAGTGATGATGTTTGTCAAATTCTAGGCCAGGGCAGTCGGAAGCAAAAAGAAAAGCAGCCAAGACACAATGAACCACCTACCCAGGGGACAAGAAGAGGAAGGAAGCCAAGCACCCACACCTTCAGAATTCCCGAGGAGAGTCAAAATAATTTATAAATGCTGATAAATTCTCCAATGAAGAGTGGTTAAAAATTGGCCAACATGCTTGTAAAGACCCTCCCCCCCCCCCCCCCCCCCCCCCATCCCCGATAAAAAAATCTTCTCTGTTCAGGCAGGGTGAGTGCACACATGCCCCTAACATATGTTTTCATTTAGAATGATGGCAATCATGAGAGGGATGGCAATAATATTAATTGGTGCTTAATCATAATTGTAGGCCTACATCCACAGTTTGTTGAAGAAAAAAGGTATTTACGACAAGAGCAAATGAACAACGAAAAATCATAAAAGCTTCGGGGGGGGGGGGTGGGGGGGTGGGGCACCCCCCTCATGAAGGGCTTCCGAATCCCCCCCCCCCTTTCCCACACACCAGAAAAACCCAAAACGAAGAAAATAAAAAATAAAAAAAAGCCTTGCTGAGCACTACAGAATCTTGACTATGTACAGAACTCCCAATCATGAAATTATAATGTCTGCAAAAACACTCTGAGGCGGAATATCCACCCACAAGGTATACTCCGTTTCTATGACCAAGTAAACACAAGGGGAAACAAACACAGGATGGTTCAGTGGATGGGCTTTTGGAATTGGTTCGAAGCTCATTTGAACTTGATGTTTCCTTCAACATAACATAATCCGGACCGGTATGTGTGGGAATTCCACTCTGGTGGTTTTTTAGGTCCAAAACCTTCTCCATGTACTGTGGGTGGATTCAAGACAGATTACAGAATACTCACAATCAAAGTGTCAGAGAATGTTCAATTCACATGAACGATGATGGGTCAAGCCACAAGCGGTGCGAAACAGAGGGGATACAGAAACTTTTTGAACCACGTGTCATGGTGTGAACGAGAAAGTTGACTACAGTGTCATGAAAAACTAAGTTTTCTAAAACTTTCTTTCAGATATTTTTCATGAATAAATAGTTGTTACATGCTTTTGATTGTTCTCGGTCCCTTTGGAAATGTCTCCCCTCATATTAACCCATCAAATAGAGGTACATGTATACCGCCCCCAGAATATCAATTCACCCCAAAAAAACCGCCCATGGACAGAAAATGAAAAACTAATTTCAATCGATTTCTAGCGCGAGAATGCAGACCATCTTTTCACTTGTCTCTGCATTTTGAACACTGCACTAATGTTTACAACAATTCTTGGAAAGGTTTCATGGACATCTTTCAAAAATAAATAAATTTTAAGGTTTGTTTAATTGTGGATTACTTTCGAGTGAAATTTAAAAGCACCGTATTGTGAATTTTAACTGTCCACTCGTGAAAGAGTAGGAATGTAGGCTTCAGAAAAAAAATGTTCAGTTGTGAACGATAGGCATACCCTTATCATAAGTTATAAACAACACCACCACTGATGAAAACGTGTGTGTGTTGCACTGGCTTGGCCTGATGAGAGGATATTTTGCTAAATCCCCCCCCCCCCTCCCCCCCCCCCCCCCCCACCCCCCCCCCCCCCCCAGGGTTTCATAGTTTATTCGGATTCTATTTGGTGGTGATGTGACCTAATTTTTAATACCTTTCGGAACCTATAAATTATGGACACAAATGGACTCTGAATCAGGGAGTCACAAACCCCCGCCAATGGGGGCACCCCCTTCTGTTTCTGTGTTTCTCCCTTCTGGCAGCTGCACGACTCTCTCTCTCTCTCGGACAAATTCACACAGGTATTTGTGACGAATAAAATAAATTACCCATATTTTTGTGTACTTTTATTGTTTTTTAACATCTTTTTCTTTGCATTGTTTCATTCTGTTATTGTTTTGTTTTCGCAGACTGTCTCTCTGTTGGTGTCAATTGCTTGAATAAACCTTACACATCTTGATCGAAGATGATACTGGCCGCCCACAAAACCTGGGAATAGCATTTGTTATCTTTTGCTTCCAAAGCAAATCTAGTGGTGAAGAGGGGGTGTGGTGTTTGTGGAGTTGGTAGTTCGGTACCCATGATTCCCTCCTTGAACGAATATGGATTTAGGACTATACGGGGTACACTTCCCTAGATATTACTCTTGCCCCCTAACCCTGATATTTTGGCCACGTGCTTGGTGTGTTGGGGTTGGGGGAACAATTTTTCAGATACACATGTATATGTATTTTGCCCCTCCTCTCTCTCTCTCACGCAAATTCACACAGGCACTTGAGATGAATAAAATAATTAACCATATTTTTGTTTACTTTTAACATCTTTTTTCTTTTCAATGTTTCATTCTGTCATTGTTATTGTTCTCGCAATTGGTATCTGTTGGTGTTAATTGCTTGAATAAATCTTACAAATCTTGATCGAAGATGATACTGGCGACCTGCAAAACCCGAGAATAATATTTATCTTTTGTTTCTAAAGCAAAGCTAGTGGTGGAAAGGAGGGGGGGGGGGGGGGGGTCTGTGGTGTTTGGAGCAGGCCTTCACATTTGAGAATTTTGCATAACCCATTCATCGTTACCTGGGATTTCAGCTGCGTAACCAAGTTTGTCATTTCCCCAACATTCATCATGGTAATCAAGTTGGTTACGCAACAGGGGGCGCCAAATACGATGCGAAGCATCGTCCGAGCCGTGAAGCGGTGAGGGGGAGAGCATGAGAGGGGGGTGTCCCCCTCTCATTGTTGGGGATCCCCCAGGAAAATTTTAATTTCTGGAGGCTCTCAGGTGGTCTCAGAAGGCACTCTGAGCTCCAAAATGGTGGAACATTTCAACAGAGAAATGAGTATTTTTGTTGGTAAAATTTGGTAAATTAAAAAAATTGGAGCTACTAACCTCAGTTCCACTGTCTTTTGAACAACTTGACAAGAAGAAGCCACGCACCAATTTACCGCACAGTGAGAAAAAGTTTTGCAACTCAAATTTCGAATATGACAAATTCCCTGCCAAATATGGGGGCCCTGGGTATCCGCCTGGACTGCCCATTCCTAACTCCGACGCCAACGATAATTCACTTGTGGTGCTCCGTGGTTTGACACTCAGGCAGTGTTTTCCGAGACATCAGTGCTCCATTGACCAATAATGATTCAGTTTTAATGTTGCACATCAAGGGAGCTAATTAACAGTAGCCATTCAACTTGCGTTTCGTCTTTTAAGCTTGCATTGCGCAATCGTTAATTATTGAAGGAATTTCGAACCCTGATAATGAATAAATTCAAACAAATTGTCGTGTGAGAACCAGAGGTTCCTATGTCCCCAATGGGGCATAGGGCGTTCTGGTTCTCACACGACGAAATGGCACACATCTGATCAGGGTGTGATATAAGCAGTACATACGTCAATGGCATTTTCGACCCTGTGATATTCAATCTTTCACGATCATACTATGTCGGACATTTTTCTCGAAATCATGAACGAAACTGAAACTAGCACGGCTTAACGTCAGTGATGTGCAGGTCGTAGTAGTGCGTGCCGTTCTCTGAGTGTGTACTGCCTTAAAATCCGCCGAATTGTTCGTTCGTGGGGTTGAGGTGTAGCATGAACGATACATCGTTACCTAGCTTTCTGTTTTGCGAGAAGGGGGAACGAAACGATCGTTCACACGAAATGTGAAAGCCTGTGGAGATTTGGTAGTTCGTTACTCATGATTCACTCCTCATACGGATATGGATGCAAGTCATTGAGGAGCCTAGACTCTACTGTTCTGCTATGAGAAGGGCTTTCGTTCAAGGATTTTTGCTAGTAGTGATAGAACCCCATGAGGCTGTGATTTTCTGCTTGACTCCCCGATGCTGTAAAATTTATATCAGCGATCTTCTTTCTAGTTTAGTTTGTTGTAGCATGCCCGTACAATTGGTATATTCTTGTAAAAATTAATATGATCATTCGGTACATCCAGATTGATTAAGTGTGCATGTTTTTTTTGGTTTTTTTTCTGTTCGCATGTATCAGCTGAATGCAAATTCTGCACATTTTCTAAGACGATAAAATCGACTTGCTGCGAGTATATCCTGCCAACACGTGGACGGCTAGCCTAGGCATTATTTCGCAGTATTTGTAATGGTATACATTGTATATGGGTTTGGCAAATGGCGTATGAAATTTTGAGCAAGGTTCGGGTAATTTATTTAAGACTGTTGTATTATTCTCGTGAATCTGTGTTCAGCTTCTCTAAAACTTCGTCCCATCCAGTAGGGTTTGATGGATACGGGATTCGTCTTCTAAGTTTTTAATTTGCCGCTTCGCCAGTTTCTGTGGCTCGTCAAAAAATTACGCTGCAGGCACAGTTATTACCAAGCTAATGCATGTCGACTTGCAAACTGTGCAGTTACCGTGTAAGTTGTTATTCAAACCATAGAAATCGGAAAAGGCTTTTTATATCTGATTTCTATGATTCAAACCATGAGATGAATGTCACACACAAAACACTGAAATGAACACAGTAGCAATTTCTGTGAGACCGTGTTTATTGCCATCAACAACTCTAATCTCTTTCACACAAAATCACCGACTAACACAGTGTTAGTTACATGTATCTCTGCTGTAACACAGAGTTTCACCGGATAACTGTTTTGATGAAATGTAAACACCACATCCCGTGTTTCATATAGTATACACTCTGGACGTACTGTATATCAAGCTTTCGCCCTTATTACTGGCAGCGTCCGATAGTACACATATTTCCTTAAATTTAGGCAGAGTTTACTGATCCAAACTATGTTTTATCCTTTAATTATCGATATCTGAAGACTCGCGAAGTGTCAACGAATGTTTCAATATCGTCCGTGTTTTTGTCTAAATATAAAACAGTAAAAACAATAGCCTGGTAATGGTGCCGAAACGAATAGACCGTTTCATCGGTGCGGAAACAGAAACTCGATCGCATCCGCACAGAGGAGTAGAGCTGGTCGGTTTTGAAATTTTCTCTCGGTTCGGTTTTGGACGAAAAAACTTGGTTTTTGGAACACAATACACATTTTCCATATCTTATGTATTAAACTGGGACAGGAGAGTACTAAAACATAACATAATAATAACAAACAAGTGAACTTGAAATGAAGTAAAACTGTATTGCGATAGTTTCCTGCAAATTTAATGAACACAAAATTATATCTGCAATCTGCATTTGCCTTCATAAAAAAGTCTTTTAAACCCAAGGGCGTAGATACGGGAGTCGGGAGTGTGGGGGGGGGGGGGGAAGTAGGCTCTAACAATTAGTCACAAAGATGCTGTTTGAGACGGAAACTTTATGATTCCACCATCCTGTCAGATTCGTTTTTCATTTCCATTCACAGCTTTGACGTGTTGCCTGACATGAAAATAAGTGAAATGGGTCACAATTTGAGAAAGCAACTGCCCAATTTCAAGGAGAAGTTGCGAACTTTAGAATACGCCATTTACTTTCAGTAAAACAGATACCCATTTCACAATCTAACTAACCTGACAAGTTGACATTTGGACCGGAGCAAACTCGAAATCCCAGAATCATTCATTCACAAAGCATTGAAAAGGTTATGCAAATTACCGACAAGATCGTCACCTGACCTGATTTCCATGTCCATTCTTCTTCCTTTCAGTTTGCATTGAATTATCATTGATCATTGTCAGAGAGTCACTGAATTCTGAGAATTCCCATTACTTCGGAAAACAACCGTTACAACTCAGCCACGTGCATTTTGCACATATAAGTGTTTTTTTTATTTTTACTTTCATTCTTTTCAAATTTCCGATTGACACTTTGTATGAGCTTCAGCTAATGTTTTATTAGTCCCCTACGGGAACCGTAAGGGGACTATAGGATTGCACTCCGTCCGTCTGTCCGTCCGTCTGTCTGTCTGTCTGTTTTTTATGTTACCACCTCTCCCTCCAACACGCTTTAAGCTACACCTTTCATATTTGGTACATGGATAAATGGTTCTGAGGGGATGATGCACGCTCACATTTTTTTTTTCAAAATCGAAGATGGCGGAATGGCGGCCATTTTTGTTGTTTTTTAAGCTTTTTTTCTCTATTTTCATGTTACCACCCCTCCCACCAACACGGTTCAAGCTTCACTTTGCATATTTGGCACATGGATAGAGGGTTGGGAGGGGATGATGCACGTTCAATATTTTTTTTTTCAAAATCCAAGATGGCGGCCATTTTTGTTGTGTTTTTTAAGCTTTTTATACGCCCGTTTGAAAAACGGGACGTATTATAGTATGGCGTTGTCCGTCCGTCCGTCCGTTTGGTTTCCGAACAATAACTTTAGTATTTGTTTTCTGATTGGCTCCAAATGTGGTATGTGGTTTAATCACAACAAAATACAGGTCAAGTTCGAATATGGGGTCGGTCCGAACATTTTTCGCCTGAATTATGGCCCCAGTTGGACTTAAAATTCGTCAAATATTTGGTTTCCGGATGTTAACTTTAGTATTTGTTTTCCGAATGGCTCCAAATGTGGTATGTGGTTTAATCACAACAAAATACAGGTCAAGTTCAAATATGGGGTCGGTCCGAACATTTTTCGCCTGAATTATGGCCCCAGTTGGACTTAGAATTCGTCAAATATTTGAAATCCGGATGATAACTTTAGTATTTGTTTTCCGATCGGCTCCAAATTTGGTATGTGGTTTAATCACAACAAAATACAGATCAAGTTCGAATATGGGGTCGGTCCGAACATTTTTCACCAGAATTATGGCCCCTGTTGGACTTAGAATTCGTCAAATATTTGGTTTCCGGATGATAACTTTAGTATTTGTTTTCCGATTGGCTCCAAACTTGGTATGTGGTTTAATCACAACAAAATACAGTTCAAGTTCGAATATGGGGTCGGTCTGAACAATTTTTGCCTGAATTATGGCCCCTGTTGGACTTAGAATTCTTCGTCAAATATTTGGTTTCCGGATGATAACTTTAGTATTTGTTTTCTGATCGGCTCCAAACTTGGTATGTGGTTTAATCACAACAAAATACAGGTCAAGTTCGAATATGGGGTCGGTCCGAACATTTTTCGCCTGAATTATGGCCCCAGTTGGACTTAGAATTCGTCAAATATTTGGTTTCCGGATGATAACTTTAGTATTTGTTTTCCGAATGGCTCCAAATATGGTATGTGGTTTAATCACAACAAAATACAGGTCAAGTTCGAATATGGGGACGGTCCGAACATTTTTCGCCTGAATTATGGCCCCAGTTGGACTTAGAATTCGTCAAATATTTGGTTTCCGGATGATAACTTTAGTATTTGTTTTCCGATCGGCTCCAAATTTGGTATGTAGTTTAATCACAACAAAATACAGATCATGTTCGAATATGGGGTCGGTCCGAACATTTTTTCACCTGAATTATGGCCCCTGTTGGACTTAGAATTCGTCAAATATTTGGTTTCCGGATGATAACTTTAGTATTTGTTTTCCAATCGGCTCCAAATTTGGTATGTGGTTTGATCACAACAAAATACAGGTCAAGTTCGAATATGGGGTCGGTCTGAACAATTTTTGCCTGAATTATGGCCCCTGTTGGATATATTTAGAATTCGTCAAATATTTGGTTTCTGGATGATAACTTTAGCATTTGTTTTCCGATCGGCGCCAAACTTGGTATGTGGTTTAATCACAACAAAATGCAGGTCAAGTTCGAATATGGGGTCGGTCTGAACAATTTTTGCCTGAATTATGGCCCCTGTTGGACTTAGAATTCTTCGTCAAATATTTGGTTTCCGGATGATAACTTTAGTATTTGTTTTTCGATTGGCTTCAAACTTGTTAGTCTTTTTCTCAAATGACTGAAAAATTTAGTCATTTCACAAAATCACTAATTTCAAAGTCTGACCGTAACATATATATATATGCCAGTATAAATTTCTCGCACTCTAAAAAAATTGCAAATGTGTTAAAATGGTACAATTTGAACAGTTCACGGGCGTATGATGCAATGCCCAGCGGTGCTCTTGTTTCTCTATTTTATGTTACCACCCCTCACTCCAACATGGTTCAAGCTACACTTTTTATATCTGGCACATGGATAGAGGGTTGTAATGGGATGTTGCACGTTCAAAATTTTTTTCCAAACTTCAAGATGGCGCCATGGCAACCATTTCTGTTGTGTTTTTTAAGCCTTTTTCTCTATTTTATGTTACCACTGCTCCTTCCAACATGGTTCAAGCTGCACTTTTCATATATGGTACATGGATAAAGGGGTTGTGAGGGGATTATGTTTTTCAAAATCTAACATCTGTCTGTCCGTCCGTCTGTCTGTCTGACTGTCTGTCTGTCTGTTTTTATGTTACCACCTCTCCCTCTAATATGCTTCAAGCTACACCTTTCATATTTGGTACATGGATAAATGGTTCTGAGGGGATGATGCACAGTCAATATTTATTTTTCAAAATCCGAGATGGCAGAATGGCGGCCATTTTTGTTGTGTTTTTTAGCTTTTTTCTTTATTTTCTGTTACCACCCCTCCCTCCAACATGGTTCAAGCTACGCCTTTCATATATGGTACATGGATAAAGGGTTGTGAGGGGATTATGCACGCTCAATATTTTTTTTTCAAAATCCAAGATGCTTATATACTCTAGTGTCTTCTGTGACCAAAACACCTTATGTCACAAAAGCACCGTAGGGGACTAATACCACCTCGGTGGCCAAACACTTGTTAATATTAATTTCCCCCTTTCCTGCAAAAAGGGTTCCCCAACATCAAATGAGTTTTGAGCGAATTGATACTTTGCAGGTGTCACAGTCCGTTCTTTTTCAATAACAGGGTTGTACTCTTTGGCGCGATGATTCTGTATGTGGCGACGTAAGTTTCAGGTATTTACGCACTGGGCGACGACTGACTTATTGCATAATTGGCATTTGGCATGATGATTCTGTATGTGGCGACGTAAGTTGGAGGTATTTACGCACTGGGCGACAACTGACTTATTGCATAATTGGCATTTGGCGTGATGATTCTGTATGTGGCGATGTAAGTTGGAGGTATTTATGCACTGGGCGACGACAGACTTATTGCATAATTTTCATTTGGCATTTCTAACGTCATTTCTTATTCATATGCTCCGATGCGTTTTAGCTGACATTTTGTTGGCTATACAAAATCTATGGCATGCTAAATGTGAATATTCAAAAGTTAAGCAAAACCAAAAATATACGGTTTCTAATCTCTTGCAGTTCGGTTTCCACTAAAAAAACGAGTTTCGGTTCGGTTAAACCGACCAGCTCTACAGAGGAAGTTGATATCCTCCTCTGCATGAACGCGATCGAGTTTGATAACCTCCTCTGCGCGAATCTGATCGAGTTTCCGATTCCGCACCTATGAAACAATCGATTCGTTTTGGCTCCATTACCAGGTTGTTGTTTTTACTGTTTTATATTTAGACAAAAACATGGACGATATCGAAACACTCGTTGATGCTTCGTGAGTCTTCAGGTATTGATAATTAAAGGACAAAACATCATTTGGATCAATAAACTCCGTCCAAATGTAAGGAAATACAAGTATTATCGAACGCAGCCGGTAATAAGGGCGAAAGCTTGATATATATTCCTATTTTCAAGTTTTGAGTTCCCATAAAAACTTGATGGGAATTTTTTCTACAGAATTGAATGGGAAGAATCTGAATGTAGAGGGGTAGCCACAACCTTCAGATAACTGAACTACAGTGAATGCATAATATACTTATCTTCACGTGTGCATGTGTTTTATTTATCATTCACTCCTCATGCAATCATACCAAGTTCATTTGTAAGGAAATTCAGGTCAGATTTAATTCTTGTCACCCTTCATTCTTCAAATGCGTCACAGTACACCGCAGTGTAAAAGGTGTGTCTAAAAATAAATCTTAGTGGGAAAACGTTGGAACCCGGAAAGAAAAGAAACGCTGCATTAACTGCTTTGTCAGATGCCCGAATTTGTGCAAATTACACTAACAATAAAAACATTACAGTTAAAACTAGAAGTCCTGTCACGTCCAGTGCAGAAAACGGTTGTTAGTTAATGCGCTGTCTAGTGCAGAATAGTCAAGTAAACTTTGTTAAACATGCGATAACTTATGCACTATGTAACGCAGAATGTAGTGCGTTATTCACGAGATCGTTAACTTTAATCTCTGACACATATCATTAAGAAAAGAAATGTGTTGCTACTGGACTAGAACATCCTTCGATATCATTTCGAATCAGGTTCGACTGGTAAATTAATGGTGACAATGAAAGAAAATACGCCGAAAAATTGTAGAAATGCCCAGTTTTAATTTTCACAAGAATCACGGACCGTGAAATCAAAGTCGCTGCCAAATCTGATAATCATCTTTTAAATGATTTATTCGGTCTATTGTTGAACGCGGGGGGAGGGTTGGGGGGGGGAATTGTGTGAGATGTGTATGGACGACCAAACCCAGCACGTGATCATTTTGAAATAGCCCAATAAAAAATGTTTTGCCACCAACATTTTATCAATTAATATCTGTGACCTCATTCAACTTTGAAAACATGGATAAATTTGTTTGTAAAATCACCACAAAAAGTCTAAATACTGATAATACCGTTCAGTCTCCAATTGAATTTTTAACGAGCAAATCACAGTAAATTTTCAAGATCATTTAAAACCGTCTCATTCCTTTTTGAGCCCTTGTTCATATTACTGGCTACGCCGTATTTATGAACCGATCTTTACGAAACTTCTTGGGTAACTTTGTTATCACCGTGGGACGAGAATGAGTGTTTTTGGGTGCGGTCCAAAATTCAGGATGGCCACCAGTAGCTATTTTGTAACTTAGTGCAATCAGATTTTTGCACAGAATTTCCATATGAAAGTGCTGATTTTAAAAATTTTTTGTGTGAATGTTTAGTACCATGGGATACATTACATATAATACGGGTTTTTTTCTCGTGCAGAAATTCTGCAAATTAGATGGACTTCGATTTTTTCAGTGCTACTTACACACAGTAAGAACACATGTCAATACGGCTCGGGCTAGGGGCTGTATTTTGAACCGATCTTCACAAAACTTCTTGGGTCCCTTTGTTATCACCTTGGGACGAGAACGAGTATTTCTGGGTGCGGTCCAAAATTCAAGATTACTGCCAGCGGCCATTTTGTACCGAAATTAGGTCCACATCAGTTTATAGCTCACCTGAGCGAAGCTCAAGGGGAGCTTTACTAATCACTTTCTGTCCGTCGTCCGTCCGTCGTAAACTTTACATTATCGACTTCTCCTCACAAACTACTAGACCAAATTCAACAAAATTTTCTGTGCATGTTCCCTATCATATGTCAATTCAAGTTTGTTCAAATAAAGTTGCCACGCCCACAGGGGGCACCACAGGGGGCATAAATCTGATAGCACCCATGAACTTCTTTCCAAAATCAAAAAAAATCTTCTTCTTTAGATCCACCAGGCAGAATTCTTTCATATTTGGTATACAACATCTCTAGGGGGGTCAGATTCAAGTTTGTTCAAATCGAATCCCTGGGTTCATATTTGGGCTCCCTAAGGGAGCCCAAATTTTAACTTAGTGCAATATGAGGATTATTCTTAAAAAATCTTCTTCTCCAGATCCAGCAGGCAGAATCTTTTGATATTTGGTATGCAACATTGTGGGGTGGATCTGATTCAAGTTTGTTCAAATCAGCCCCCTGGATTCACATTTGGGCTCAGTATAGAAGCCCAAATTCGAACTTAGTGCATTTCAGGCAAATTTCTTAAAAAATCTTCTTCTCCAGATCCAGCTGGCAGAATCTTTTGATATTTGGTATGCAACATTGTGGGGTGGATCTGATTCAAGTTTGTTCAAATCGGCCCCCTGGATTCATATTTGGGCTCAGTATAGAAGCCCGAATTCGAACTTAGTGCATTTCAGCCAAATTTCTTAAAAAATCATCTTCTCCAGATCCAGCTGGCAGAATCTTTTGATATTTGGTATGCAACATTGTGGGGTGGATCTGATTCAGGTTTGTTCAAATCGGCCCCCTGGATTCATATTTGGGCTCACTATAAAAGCTTGAATTCAAACTTAGTGCATTTCAGGCAAATTTCTTAAAAAATTTTCTTCTCCAGATCCAGCAGGCAGAATCTTTTGATATTTGGTATGCAACATTGTAGGGTGGATCTGATTCACGTTTGTTCAAATCGGCCCCCTGGGTTCATATTTGGGCTCTATATAGGAGCCCAAATTTGAACGTAGTGCATTTCAGGCAAATTTCTTTAAAAATCTTCTTCTCAAGATCCAGCAGACAGAATCTTTTGATATTGAGTATGCAGCATGCTTAGGGGGGTGAGATTCAAGTTTGTTCAAGCCAAGTCCCTGGGTTCATATATGGGCTCACTGTGGTAGCCCGAAATTATAACTTAGTTCAAAATGAGGAATTTTCTTTAAAAATCTTCTTCTTCAGATCCAGCAGTCAGAATGTTTTGATATTTGGTATGCAGCATCTTTAGGGGGGTGAGATTCAAGTTTATTCAAACCATGTCCCTAGGTCCATATTTTTGCTCACTGTGGGAGCCCGAATTATAACTTAGTTAAAAATGAGGAATTTTCTTTAAAAATCTTCTTCTTCAGATCCAGCAGTTGGAATGTTTTGATATTTGGTATGCAGCATCTTTAGGGGGCTGAGATTCAAGTTTGTTCAAGCCATATCCCTAGGTCCATATTTGGGCTCACTGTGGGAGCTTGAATTGTAACTTAGTTCAAAATGAGGAATTTTCTTTAAAAATATTCTTCTTCAGATCCAGCAATCAGAATGTTTTGATATGTGGTGTGTAGCATCCTTAAGGGGGATGGGATTCAAGTTTGTTAAAGCCAAGTCCCTGGGTTCATATTTGGGCTCACTGTGGAGCCCGAATGATAACTTAGTTCAAAATGAGGAATTTTCTTTAAAAATCTTCTTCAGATCCAGCAGATGAATGCTTTTGATATTTGGTATGCAGCATCCTTAGGGAGGTAAGATTCAAGTTTGTTCAAGCCCTAGTTCCATAAAATTTGTCTCTCATGACTTCATTCCTTTGTAGTGTTGAGGAACCATGTCTGACTGAATGTGACCCCAAATACTTCTTTGAACCACTTTGTTTGAATCACTTTGCCTGGTGAGCGATTAAGGCCCCTTGGGGCCTCTTGTTTGTACACAACTTCCATATGGCTCAGGATAGAGGCCGTATTTATGAACCGATCTTTACAAAACTTCTTGGGTGCCTTTGTTATTACGGCGGGACGAGAACGAGTGTTTTGGTGCACTCCAAAATTCAAGATGGTCGCCGGCAACCATTTTGTACCAAAATTAGTGCAATCAGTTTTTTGTACAGAACTTCTGTATGAAAGTTCTGATTTGAATAAATTTTTGTATGAATGTTTAGTAACATTGAATACATCACATACAATACAGGTTTTTTTCTCATGCAGACATTATGCAAATTAGATGGACTTTGATTTATTCAGTGCAACTTATAAACTTATACACAGTAAGTACACATATCAATACGGCTCGGGCTAGGGGCTGTATTTTGAACCGATCTTCACGAAACTTCTTGGGTACCTTTGTTATCACCTTGGGACGAGAACGAGTGTTTTTGGGTGCTGACCGAAATTCAAGATGGCTGCCAGTGGCCATTTTGTACTGAAATTAGGTACAATCAGTTTTTTGTACAGAATGAATGTTTAGTAACATGGAATACATCACATATAATACAGGGTTTTTTTCTCATGCAGAATTTATTCAAATTAGATGAACTTTGATTTACATGTATTCAGTAATACTTATACACTGCAAGTGCACTTGTCAAAACAGCTTGGGCTAGAGGCTCTATTTATGAACCGATCTTCATGAAACTTCTTGGGTACCTTTGTTATCACCTTGGGTCGAGAACGTTTGTTTTTGGGTGCGGTCTGAAATTCAATATTGCTGCCAGTGGCCATTTTGTAGCAAAATTGGGTACAATCAGTTTTTTGTACAGAACTTATATATGAAGGTTCTGATATGAATAAATTTTTTGTAACATGGAATACATCACATGTACAGTACGTGCAGAGTGGATTGTAACTAAATCACCCACTGAGTGGAGTTGTCACCCAAGCTATAACTTTCAAATTGTGTATAAATCGACAAAAAACTCAAGTAATGTTTCAGGCAATGGACCTCCGGGTTTAACCCGGAGGTCCATTGGCTGAAACTTTGCTTGTGCTGGTTATGCTTTGCAACAAATTTGCAATTATTGCTTGGGTGGACTCTCCACTGTGCGGGTGATTTAGTGATAATACACTCTGCACGTACTGTAATACAGGTTTTTTCTCGTGCAGAATTATGCAAATTAGATGAACTTTGATTTATTCAGTGCTACTTATACACATTAAGTGCACATGTCAATACGGCTCGGGCTAGAGGCTGTATTTATGAACCGATCTTCATGAAACTTCTTGAGTACCTTTGTTATTACTTTGGGACAGGAACGAGTGTTTTGGGGTGCCTTTGTCATCACTGTGCTATGAAAACAGATATTTTGGTGTTCAGTCAGACCCACTCTAGGACTCAAAAGATTTCTTTTCTAGTTTAACATCTGACTGTCATCCACCTTTACAATACTTTACCTATACATTTGTTACAGGCTACAGTCAGCATTTGTGTACAGAGCATTACAATACTTTATATGTACCTTTGTTATCAGGTCATTACCTAGATGTGTGTCATTGCTGTGTCACATACTATACATGTACATGTCTTACACAAGTTGAGCTACAGTGTCATTGACACTTTCATTTATGCCAGTAATGTTTGCTATAAAATTATTGTGTGCCTTTGTTATCAATGTGGTATGAGAACAAATCATTTTTTGGTTCGGTCAGATCCACTCTGGGACTCAAAAAAGGAGATAATTAAATATCTTTTTTCAAAAACACCAGACAAAATAATGTTTCTTGAATTCAGCATCCCTAAGATGTGTATATTCCCATGTGTTGAAGCCAAGTTCATGTGTTAATATTTGGTGTTGTTTGGGGAGGGTAAACATTATTAGCATAACCCGATTTTCTATTTCCAATGAGAAAAATAAAACCTCTTCACCCGTGGCAACCCTATGAGCTAAAGATAAAAAATTCAAATACCTATATTTTAAGGACTGGACAAATATTTATTAATAAGTATGAATCAACCTTAGAAGGGTTTGAATGAAACGGGCCAAAACAGTTGCTAACATTCAAATGGCTTATGGTGCACCATACATGTAGGTTGTAAAATTAACCCCATGGAGATTTCTTTTCTAGTTTAGCATCTAACTGTCACCCACCTTTACAATACTTTACCTGTACGATGTACATTTGTTACAGTCTACAGTCAGTATTTATGTACAGACCTTTACAATACTTTGTCACGTGCCGACATACCCAATTTATCAAGTCGAAGTCCTTTCGAAAAAATGAACAATTTCGATGCCGAACAATTTCATCGGCAAGATCGTACAAGAGTTAGGTATATACCATAGGTATATACTAAAAAATTGATTTGTAACACTGTCCATTAAGGGGTTAATGAATGTGCACATATCAAACTCAAATGTAAAGGGCATTGTGCGATTATTGTTTGATCGATAATTCGCGCGTTGATATTATTAAATCTGCAGAGAAACATGGGGTTGAAACAAATCAACATTGTTGATTTTGAATGGCACGTGGATTAATGAAGCCATTTTGTTTATTTACAATTGTGCAGACAATGATGAAATAGTTCCGACAACCTAATAAAATATGCAAATGAGTATGTCACATGGGGTGGATGGGATAGAAATATCCCACCCTGCTGTCTCACCCGGGACATGCATATGTTTCAGGTATAGTGGGGGGAGAAATAAAGTTGACAACTTTTAAACCTGCCATCGATCCTCGTCCCTCATCTAAAAAATGCCATTGACACCAATCTTAACCGAGACGATGTTACAACAAACTCTCTCGAAATTCTTGCCATGCATTCATCGATCGCTGTTTAAAAGCTTACAAAACTAGATTAATTATTTGGGGGGGGGGGGGGGGATGGGGAGGAGCACCCTCCTTATGGCGGCACTGTGAAGGTTCAACAATGACAAATTGATGGCGTGATAAGAAATTTGTCTTCCTTTTTAGCTCTCCTGACTGAAAGTCAGGGTGAGCTTTTCGTATCACTCTTCGTCTGTCGTCCTGCGTGAAGGTGGTGTTTGAGCCTCTTTCTCCTAAACCACTAGCCACATTTTAATTAAATTTCATGTAAGTAGTGGTTATATAGGGGCATTTTGATTTTTATCCAAATTAGGTTTCGGCCCATATTGAGCAGAGGTGTGGGGAAAAAATGGCCAAATTTTTTTGAAAATCTTCTAATGAATCACCAGTAGCAGAGACTTGATATGTGGTATACAGAGTCCTTTTGAGGTTTAGAATCAAGTTTGTTCAAGAGAAGTTTGTCTGGCATTATTTGAGTTCATTATGGGAGGGGCAAGAATTTTTGCCAGTCCCAGAATTTCTATTTTCCAAACCGAGAGGCAGATTTGAACCCAGTGTTGGCCATATGAAAAATCGAGGGTGGCGACAAAACGCTCTCCTGAAACAATTCCAGGCGCGTGATTATCACGCCTAAATGTATTTTTAGCAAACTGAATATAGAAGCATTAAAATAGTGCAGTGTCGTGTATTACCGGTACGGTACGGTACGGTGTTACGTGCACACCGAAACTGACCAAACTTGGATAACAGGTCTTTTAGTTTAAAGGTGACATGATTAGGATGATTAGGTCTACAATTTAATTTCGGAAATTTCTTCGGACTGGTCCATAAAACAAACCAGTCAAGAAAATACTATTTGTGGCCTCCACGTTGTTTGAGCTATAGTCTACTGCCATTCAGATTCAAACTTGCCAAGCACTTATTAACAGGAAAGTCTAGTCTAAAATCTAGTCACGTGAATCGGCGACACAAACAGAGAATTGTGAAAAATAAAGTAAAAGATAAGATCGCCATTTACATTACCGTAACCGCTGACTTTTGACTTCGCCACTTCGCTCAGAAATTTCAAGAATGTGACTTTTGATATCATCAAGTTATGTCACGCATGCTGGTAACAGACAGAAATTCCAATCCAATAAGAAAATCCGTGAAAATTTTGTGTGAAACAACAAAGATGAATTCTATTTTCATCAACGAATTGTCTTCAAAGCATGTGTGATATTTTATTGAATGGATGTTTATTTAATATTTTGCATCATGGGACACATGTGATGTAATTTTAATGAGGGTCTTGATGGGAGGTTCACCTGAATAATGAATCGATGGAGGATTGGAGCAGGGAGGGGGGGGGGGGGGCTGGGTCTGTTTAAAAACAAAGAAATTCTTCATGTTTTTTAAGCAGTCCCCTCATAATTTTTGTACGGGAAGAGGACCTTCCATTAATTTACAGTTCAGTGTGATAGCCAAAGCTGTTTCATTTTTGTCGACGATGAAAATCGAACAGCCTGCATTTTGTTTTGTTTATTGAAAACAGTCCAACAAATAGAACTCATTTAAAAACGTGGCCGTAATGAGGCAGTGGTAGATGCAGGAATTCTGAAAGGGGGGGGGGGGGGGGCGGAATTGTGCAGATGGCGATGGCATCCGCCGCGAGTGCCGAAGGCACAAGCTTTTGTTGAAAATGAGCGATCAAATGGAGCATTCTGGTGGTTTCTGGGGTGGAAATCCTCTTTGTTTTTTGAACGGCTAAATAACCCTTTTTAAACAGCATGTTTCAAAATTTCAAATTCTGTCATACGTTCAAGACAGAATTAGAAAGTTTGAAATATGCTCTTCAGAACCGTTACCGTTCACTATAATATCGCATTTTGGACACAATGTCAAATTAATTGTTTACAGTCATAACCGACTTGAGGAGAAAATTTTCCCGTGGCAGGTCCCCCGGATCCCTACCAACAGGAGGGGAGGACTCCACTCCTGTTACCTCCCCAAACCTTTAACCCTCGGGATATGCATTCTGCATATCGCTTAGTGCTCCCCCTCAATTCATGTATTGCAGCCCCCCCCCAATGAAAATCCTGTCTACGCCCCTCCATGCTAGACAAACACGAGCTATTAGCTCGTGTTTGCCTAGCATGGAGGGGCGTAGACAGGATTGTCATTTAAATGTTAGAGTCTAAATTGAGTCTTCCTGTGGCAAAAAGCATCAAACCTCTTGATCAGGACGGGGGGGGGGGGGGGGAGGGGGGGGGTGACGGCGTTAATACAGGAACAAAATGCTAACACTTTTTAGGCAAACCTCGGGAAACGCTCACAACGATCAACCTAACCATGTTGTGAAGACAAATAAATTCCAAAGTTCAAACTCTGTCATAAAATGTGTGTGTGTGTGTGCAACGAGGGGGGTGGGAGGAAGCCAGTCGGGAATTGCACTACTGACTAGTATCCTGGAAATAGTCGCTTTGTTGAGATTCGTGCCATAAAGATGATAAACTGAGTGAAAATTTACAGCACAGTTTGTGGCATGAATTTCAACAAATAGTACAGTGCATAGTAAGAAAGGCACTGTAAAAGTTTTAGGCGGAACCCATTTATTATAAAATTAACGGAATATCAAGTTGAATTCTGCAATGGTTTTGAAAAGAAAAAGTTCAACAGAATAGTAACGTATTCACAGCCAGATCAGTTCTGTTTTTCCTTCTATCATTCCACCCGTATTCCATTTTCTAAAAGTTGAAGACTTAACACGCGAACCCTTTATATTAGATGCCATACTGATAACAAATTTAACCGTACTGATTTGGGATCTCAAACTTGACTCTCAATTTCAAAGTACGTTTGATAGCAAACCACGTGACAGCGGCAACAGTCAGTCAAACGATAGAGTTGTCATTTCAATGTAATACAGTATACTGCGGACGTGCGACTGTGTAGTGTGAAATCGGCGTGTGACGGTGTCTGTGAACTAAAGTTAAACTCTGCAGGTGCAGGTTGTTGCAGAGTATCATTTTTATGGGATTCGAAAATAATAATTTAACCCTTTTAAAAGGGCAACAACTATTAAACTGCTGGCTTTACAAGAGATTGCTTGAGCGAGACGACGGCATACACTACAGACTGTGTGTGACAGAAGCAAGGCGCGCGAAAAACCGCGTGCGCGGAATGAGAATCAGGCACGCGGTAGGAGCGCGATAAAATCGCGCGCGTAATATTTCCAAGACTGAGAACCAGATTTGATATGAGGGCTTATTGGGTCATAAGTACTTAATTTATGCTCAATTTTTTTTTCGTCGCCCCATGGGAACCGCAGGAGATAAAAATAGAAAAAGATTAAAACGCCCATATCTCCAAAACTACACGGCACTGAGAATTCTTATTTGGTGTGAAGCTTCCTTAGGACCAACAGAATAGAATGGTAAAAAAAAATTGCTATCGGTTTTATCATGGGGTACTTTTTGGGGACTTTGAAAAAGTGCGGAGTCAGCATTTTTTAACACTGTGGGTAAGGGAAAAACATGTAAGACTACTTTTCTCCCAAAGCACTGCTCCAAAAGCTTTCAAATTTCACATATAATATCTTTGGAAGATTGTTTCACATGTTTATTGAATTCAATTTCCTGGGTCCATATTTGGGCTCTCTATGGGAGCCCAAATGTTTAAATTAGTGCAGCATGAGGAATATTCTTTAAAAATCTTCTTCAGATCTACCAATAAGAATCTTTTAAGTTTGTCGAAGCTAAGTCCATGGGTTCGTATTTGGCCTGAACATTTGGGGCCCCGTTCCGGACTTAGAAATTTTGGACCAAAATATTGAAATTTTTTGGATTGTTTTTTATGCGTTTCGGTCAATTTTAAGACACAAAAATTTTTTTTTTTTACACTGAAAATTTGGGATCCAGGTGGGACTTTGGACCAAAATCCGGAATTTTTTTTTGTTTTTTATGCATTTCGGTCAATTTTAAGACAAAAAAAAAAAACACTTAAAATTTGTGGGCCGGGTGTGAAATTTTGGACCAAAATCCGGAATTTTTTGTTGTTGTTTTCTTTTGAGTTTCGGTCAATTTGAAGACAAAAAAAAAAAAATTTCACACTGAAAATTTGGGGTCCAGGTGGGACTTAGAAAATTTTGGACCAAAATACGGAAATTAGTTTTTAGCTCAACTTGACAAAGTCAAGCTGAGCTATTGCCATCACTTCTCGTCCGTCGGCGTACGTACGTACGTACGTACGTAAGTTAGTATGTTAGTACGTTAGTATGTTAGTACGTACGTCCACAATTTCCTTTGGCACACCTCACAGGTCACATTTATGATCAGATTACTTTGAAACTTGGTATGCTTGTTTGGGGTGACCTCTACATGGGAGCTATCGATTTTCTTCAATTTCTGTCAAACAATGTTGCCGCAGCCAACGTTCTTAGAACTTAGTTTAGTCAAACCACAATATTTCCCTTTGGCACACCCTACAGGGCACATTTATGATTTGATTGCTTTGAAACCTGGTATGCTTATTTAGGGTGACCTCTAGATGTGAGCTATCGATTTTCTTCAATTTCCGGTAAAAAATGTTGCCACGGCCAACGTTCGTAGAACTTAGTTTAGTCAGACCTCAATATTTCCCTTTGGCACACCCTACAGGGCACATTTATGAGAAGATTGCTTTGAAACCTGGTATGCTTGTTTGGGGAGACCTCTAGATGGGAGCTATCGATTTTCTTCAATTTCCGTCAAAAAATGTTGCCGCGGCCAACGTTCTTAGAACTTAGTTTAGTCAGCAGACTCAATATTTCCGTTTGGCACACCCTACAGGGTACATTTATGATCGGATTGCTTTGAAACCTGGCATGCTTGTTTGGGGTGACCTCTAGATGGGAGCTATCGATTTTCTTCAATTTCCATCAAAAAATGTTGCCGCGGCCAACATTCTTAGAACTTAATTTAGTCAGAAGACTCAATATTTCCCTTTGGCACACCCTACAGGGCACATTTATGATTTGATTGCTTTGAAACCTGGTATGCTTATTTAGGGTGACCTCTAGATGGGAGCTATCGATTTTCTTCAATTTCTGCCAAAAAATGTTGCCACGGCCAACGTTCGTAGAACTTAGTTTAGTCAGACCTCAATATTTCCCTTTGGCACACCCTACAGGGCACATTTATGAGCAGATTGCTTTGAAACCTGGTATGCTTGTTTGGGGAGACCTCTAGATGGGAGCTATCGATTTTCTTCAATTTCCGTCAAAAAATGTTGCCGCAGCCAACGTTCTTAGAACTTAGTTTAGTCAAACCACAATATTTCCCTTTGGCACACCCTACAGGGCACATTTATGATTTGATTGCTTTGAAACCTGGTATGCTTATTTAGGGTGACCTCTAGATGGGAGCTATCGATTTTCTTCAATTTCCGGCAAAAAATGTTGCCACGGCCAACGTTCTTAGAACTTAGTTTAGTCAGAAGACTCAATATTTCCCTTTGGCACACCCTACAGGGCACATTTATGATCAGATTGCTTTGAAACCTGGCATGCTTATTTGGGGTGACCTCTAGATGGCAGCTATCGATTTTCTTCAATTTCCATCAAAAAATGTTACCGCAGCCAACATTCTTAGAACTTAGTTCAGTCAGACCACAATATTTCCCTTTGGCTCACCCTCCAGGGCACATTTATGATTAGATTGCTTTGAAACCTGGTATGCTTATTTATGGTGACCTCTAGATGGGAGCTATCGATTTTCTTCCATTTCCGTCAAAAAATGTTGCCACGGCCAACGTTCTTAGAATTTAGTCTAGTCAGACCACAATATTTCCCTTTGTACACCCTACAGGGCACATTTATGATCGGATTGCTTTGAAATGCTTGCTTGGGGAGGGCTCTAGATGGGAGCTATCGATTTTCTTCGGTTTCTGTCAAAAAATGTTGCCACTGGCAAAAAAAATGACATTGGTACCAATGATCTTCAATTTTGCCATTTCATTTATAACTTACCAAGTTCAAGTTTGTCAAGTTGAGCTACAGTGTCATTGACACTTTCATTTGGTTTTTTATGCATTTTAAGAAGAAAAAAAAAATTTAGGCTGAAAATATTTTGTTTGGGAAAAAAATCTGTTTTTTATGCGTTTATCTCAGTTTTGGGACGTAAAAGTGCAGGAACTGAAAATAGAAAGAAAATCCTGTGTATTGTGTGGGCACAATCGCTTCATTTGGTATATGCTTTTCTTAGGAGGGGTGTATGCAGCTTATTCAAGTCAAACCCCTGGTTTGATATTTAGACTATCATGTCAGGTGAGCGCCCTCAGGCCCAGTGGGGCCTCTTGTTTTTTAGCTCTGCTGACAAAGTCAGCAGAGCTTTTCTTATACTGATTCGTCCGTCATCCGTCTGTCCGTCCGTCCGCCTGTCATCAACATTTTATTTGTCCGAGCCATAATTTCTAAACCGCTGAATATTTTTCCACCAAACTTCATAACAATATGTATTATCAATAGACGGTGTGTCATCAATTATTCTGCGGTCTGTAAATCCACAGGGTCAAAGTCACAGGTCACAGGATCAAGAAAATCTTTATAACGTCATGTAATGTCAATAGGCGGTGTGTAATCGATCCAAGCCATAATTTTCGTGACAACTGAAAATTTTTCGGCTAAAGTTTGTAACAATATTAGTATTAGAAAACATGCCCATGCGATCAGTGGCCCTCAGCGGAGCTCTCTAGGCGTGACAGGCCTCTTGTTTTTTTTACCTCCTCCTCCTCTCACCACATTCTCCCAAATCCCGGGATTTCAAATGATAAGCGTTCATATTAACATGCACTGGGATTTCAATATTGAAATGCATTATAAATTCAGAAAAACGTTTGGCTGCTATTGAATGTACTGAGAATAAAATATCACAGCACACACACTGAACTTACAGGAATGCTGAGCAAACAATTCACAAGTCAGGAATGGATTAATTAATGCCGTTCTCAAAATATTTAATCCTTGTCACTTTGATCTGCGGTGGCCACAGTGACTAGAAACAAAATTGTCACTGACATTCTGCAGTGGGTCACTGGCAGTCCATGGTGGAAATGTCACCGCACGGGCATTTTGGTAGTAATCCGCCCTCCACGTACTGTAGTTCTATTATCAAAATGAAAGTCAGCAAACTCCAGAGCAATTTAACTGAGTTGCTATCTGGTTCAAATTCTCCTCCCACTTTTATAATCACAAAACGTGACTACTCATTGCCTGACTACTTCTGGCAGTATGAAAAGTGTTAAAAAACTGACAGATGTAGTCTTCATTTCAGACCTTGGAACTGAGAAGTTACCTGAAAAGCCTTGGTGCTGAAATATCAGAAGAAAACAATGAAGCTGATTTACTTGCTAAAGATTTGTTACAGATTGTTGAAGCGACAGATGTGTGTTGGAAGGAAATCAATAATGATATTGGTAAGTTTTTTTGTCATTCCCAAAACTATGCAATACTAAATAGAATCCCTGTTTCAGTGCAGTCTTTTGTTTTTGAAAATGGGAGGCATGCTGTATACTGCTCGCTACCATTTGAAGTGAAGCATGCTATTGTTGAGTCTCGGCATAATTCTTGGTGTAAGGTATTGCTGACATTTTCGTGCACGCATTGAATTATTTGGCATATTTCCCACGAATAGATTTTAACCTTTTACAGAATTTCATAAAACAAATGATATCAATATCTATATTTAAATTTTCTCTCCAACTCTTCAAAAATGTCCACAAATCCATATTGTGACCCCGCCCTCATTGGAACAAGCTCGTTCCAATGAGGAGGTTACATATTTTTTTAGCTCATCTGAGCAAAGCTCAGGATGAGCTTTACTGATCACTTTCCGTCCGTCGTCGTCGTCGTCGTCCGTCGTCGTTGGGTGTCAACAATCATCTCCTCCCAAACCACTAGGCCAATTTTAATAAAATTTTGTGGGATTGATCATTGGGTGGAACACTTGAAGAATTGTGTTCGAAATCTCCGTCGCCCATCTAAAATGGCTGCCTTGGCTGCTGATTGGCAAAAACACATTAAAATCTTCTTCTTCAGAACTGCTGGATCAATTTGAATAAAATTTGCTGGGGATAACCAGTGGGTGGTCCTCTCTCAGAATTGTGTTCGGTTTGTCCACCCGCCATCCAACATGGCTGCCACAGCTTCTGATTGGCTGACGCTCCACCCCTAAATTTCTATTTTTTGAATCAAGAGATCGATTTGAACCAAATTTTTTTGAGGACTTATTGGGTCATAAGTATCTAATTTATGACGAAAAAAATTTTCACGTAGCCCCATGGGAATCTCAGGAGTTAAAAATATAAAAAATTTAAAATTGCTCTTATCTCCAAAACTGCACGGCTCAGAAACTTTTTATTTGCTGTGCAGCTTGCTTATGAGCAATGGAAAGGAATGGTAGAGAAAAATCGCTAACGGTTTTTTTTCTAAGGTACTTTCTTGGGACTCTGAAAAAGTGCTGACTCAGCACTTTTTAACACTGAAGGTAATGCAAAAACATTAAAAACTCTTATTCTCGCGTCAACAATCATCTCCTCCCAAACCACTAGGCCAATTTTAATAAAATTTTGTGGGATTGATCATTAGGTGGAACACTCAAAGAATTGTGTTCGAAATCTCCGTCGCCCATCTAATATGGCTGCCTTGGCTGCTGATTGGCAAAACACATTAAAATCTTCTTCTTCAGAACCGCTGGATTAATTTGAATAAAATTTGTTGGGGATAACCAGTGGGTGGTCCTCTCTCAGAATTGTGTTTTGGTTTGTCCGCCCGCCATCCAACATGGCTGCCACAGCTTCTGATCATATCTCCAAAACTGCACGGCTCAGAAACTTTTTATTTGCTGTGCAGCTTGCTTATGACCAATGGAAAGGAATGGTAGAAAAAAATCGCTAACGGTTTTTTTCTAAGGTACTTTTTCGGCACTTTTTAACACTGAAGGTAATGGAAAAACATTAAAAAATCTTTTTCTCGCGTCAACAATCATCTCCTCCCAAACCACTGGGCCACATAAAATTTTCTGGGATTGATCATTAGGTGGAACACTCAAAGAATTGTGTTTGAAATCTCTGTCGCCCATCTAACATGGCTGCCATGGCTGGTGATTAGGAAAACACATTAAAATCTTCTTCTTCAGAAGTGCTGGATCAATTTGAATAAAATTTGCTGAGGTTAACCAGTGGGTGGTCCTCTTTCAGAATTGTGTTCGGTATGTCCGCCCACCATCCAACATGGCTGCCACAGCTTCTGATTAGCTAACGGCCCACCCCTAAATTGCTATTTTTAGCTCACTGAAGGGAGCTCAACTTTATCACTTTCCATCCGTTGTCCATCGTCGTCTGTCGCCGTGAACACTTTTCAAACAACTTCTCCTCCTAAATCACTGGTCCAAATTGAACCAAATTTGGTTGGTATCTTCCTTAGCATGTGTCATTTAGAAATTGTGTGACTAAAGTTACCGCGCCCAATGGGGACCCCAGAAGGGGCGGAAAGGTGCAAAAACCTTTAAAAATCTTCTCCAGAAACAGTAAAGTAAAAAAAATAAAAATGGCCATATCTCAAAAATTGCACGGCTCAGAACATTTTTTTAAGCACTAAGCTTCCTCATGACCAGCCGAATAGAGCTGTACAAAAAAAAAAAATCAAAAATAGTGGGGGAGATTTATAAAGGGGTCTGGGTTTAAGTACCTTGGTCAACAGGGCGGAATGAGGGTGACCATGGTTTACCTCATTGGAAGAGGTTAAGTTGTTGGTACAGAAATAAGAATTTCCTGTCAGCAAATGGAGATGGAGTATGGTAAATGGTTTTGTGTTTCAAAATTATGGGCAGACACCCCCAAAGGCAATTCCACTCTGCAAGTTTTGTGGAGATCAACCTAAGCACCATTGAGAAAAGAATAACTGAAGTATGGTAAATGGTTTCATGTTTCAAAATTATAGGCAAATACAACAGAAGGACAATCTGGGTCAACCATTCAGACAACGTGCAAGTTTGACAGAATTGCCTGGGCACCTTGAGGAATAGTTGGTCAAACAAATGCAGCCATCACTGCACCCCAAATGTAGCATACACTTTCGGGACAGGTAGTAAAGTCTCCTCCCATTTATTGGTACCAGAATGCAGAAATATTGAGAGATAGGGTCCAAAAGGCATGCAGCACCTAGTTTGGGGGGGCATGACTGATTTGGGATTTGGTTTTAAAACGACAACCAGCAATCTAAAACTTAACTATTTTTTTGTAACTTCAAATATTTTTAGCTCACCTGACTGCAAGTCAGTGTGAGGTATTGCCATCATTTGGCATCTGTCGTCCGTTGACTTTTGGAAACTTGTCTTCTTCACAGCCATTCAGCCAAATTCAAACATATATTGCACAAACTATCCCTGGGGAAAACCCTTTCTACTTTGTTCAAATGAAGCAGCTGCCTTCTTTGGGCTCTCGATCTGGTCAATGATGCCAAAGCCTAAAAATCTTCTCATGAACCACCAGAGAGATTGCCTTGATATATGGCATGTAACACTCTTTGGTGTTGAAGATTCAAGTTTGTTCAAGAGAAGTTGGTAGATCAATATTTGGGCTCTCTGTGGGCACATACCTATTTTGGGCTCCGCCCATAATTACTACTTCTAGATTTGAACCAAATTTGGCATGTAGCATAAGTGGGTCCAAAGTACTTGATTCATGTTCAAATTTTTTTTTTTTTTTTTTTGTTGCCCCGAGGGTACCCCAGGGTCTAAAATAGAAAAAATTCAAATGCCCATATTTTCCAAACTACACAGCACAGAGAACTGTTATTTGGTATGAAGCATCGTTTTGACCAGTAGAATGGATTGAAAAAAAAAAAGGGCATCGGTTGTTTCAGGGTGGCGTTTTGAAAAAATGCCGAGTCAGCATATTAGCAAAAATTGGAAAAATTTTTTTCTTCAGAACCGCTGATCAGTATCTTTTGACACTTGGCATACAGCATCCATAGAACGGTCAAATACAAGTGTGTTAAAATTGATCCCCTCGGTTCATATTTGGGCTCAACAGAGGAACCCAAATAATTAACTTAGGGCGCTATGGGGAACAAGCTTTAAAAATCTTCTTCAGATCAAACAGTCAGATTCTTTTGATACTTGGTATACAACATCTCTACAGGGGTCAGATTGAAATTATTCAAGTTGAGTCCCTGGGTTAATATTTGGGCTTCCTATGGAAGCCTGAATATTAACTTGGTGCAATATGGGGAATAATCTTTAAAAATCTTCTTCTTCAATCCCAGCAGTCAGATTCTTTGATATTTGGCATGTAGCATATCTAGGGTGTTACATTCAAGTTTGTTCAAATGGGATTCCTGGATAAATATTTGTGCTCTTCATTGGAGCTCAAATTTTAACTTGGTGCAATATGAGAAAATTTCTTTAAAAAATCTTTTTTTCAGACACACTAGTGAGAATCCTTTCATATTTGGTTTGTGGCATCTCTAGAGGTGTAAGATTTGAATTTGGTCAAATCGACTCCATGGGTTAATATTTGGGCTTCCTATGGGAGCCTGATTATTAACTTGGTGGAATATGGGGGATATTCTTTAAAAAATCATCTTCTTCAGATCCACCAGTCAGATTCTTTTGATATTTGGTATGCAGCATCTTTAGGAGGGTTAGATTCAAGTTTGTTTAAATGGGATCCCTGGATGAATATTTGGGCTCTTGATTGAAGCCCAAATTTTAACTTGGTGCAATATGAGAAAATTTCTTTAAAAATCTTTTTCAGATCCACTAGTGAGAATCCTTTCATATTTAGTATTTGACATCTCTAGAGGTGTAAGGTTCAAATTTGTTCAAACTGAGTTCCTGGGTTAATATTTGGGTTCCTTAGTGCAATATGGGGAATTATCGTTGAAAATCATCTTCTTCAGATCCAGCAGTCAGATTCTTTTGATATTTGGTGTACTAAAGCTAAAAATAGAAAAAAATTAAAAATGCCATATCTCCAAAACTGCACGGCACTGAGAATTTTTATTTGGTGTGAAGCTTCCTTAGGACCAACAGAAAGGATTGGTAAAAGAAAATTGCCATCGGTTTTATCAAAGGGTACAGTTTCGGGACTTTGAAAAAGTGCCGAGTCAGCACTTTTTAACACTGTTGGCAATGGGAAAAACATTAAAAAAATCTTCTTCTCCAGATCCAGCAGGCAGAATCTTTTGATATTTGGTGTGCAGCATTGTAGGGTGGATCTGATTCAAGTTTGTTCAAATCGGCCCCCTGCGTTTATATTTGGGCTCAGTATAGGAGCTCGAATTCGAACTTAGTGCATTTCGGGCAAATTTCTTAAAAAATCTTCTCCAGATTCAGCAGGCAGAATCTTTTGATATTTGGTATGCAACATTGTGGGGTGGATCTGATTCAAGTTTGTTCAAATCGGCTCCCTAGATTCATATTTGGGCTCACTATAGAAGCTCGAATTCAAACTTAGTGCATTTCAGGCAAATTTCTTTGAAAATCTTCTTCTCAAGATCCAGCAGGCAGAATCTTTTGATATTGGGTATGCACCATGCTTAGGGGGGTGAGATTCCAAGTTTGTTCAAGCCAAGTCCCTGGGTTCATATTTGGGCTCACTGTGGTAGCCTGAATTATAACTTAGTTCAAAATGAGAAATTTTCTTTAAAAATCTTCTTCAGATCCAGCAGTTGGAATGTTTTGATATTTGATATGCAGCATCCTTAGGGGGGTGAGATTCAAGTTTGTTCAAGCCATGTCCCTAGGTCCATATTTGAACTCACTGTGGGGGCTTGAATTGTAACTTAGTTCAAAATGAGGAATTTTCTTTAAAAATCTTCTTCTTCAGATCCAGCAGTCGGAATGTTTTGATATTTGGTGTGCAGCATCCTTGGGGCGAGGTGGGGGGGGGGGGGGGGGGGGGGGTTTGGGGAGATTTAAGTTTGTTAAAGCCAAGTCCTTGGGTTCATATATGGGCTCCCTGTGGGAGCGAATTATAACTTAGTTCAATATGAGAAATATTCTTTGAAAATATTCTTTTTTTTTAGATCCACTCGTCAGAATCATTGGATATTTGGTATAATCTTTTCTTAGGAGGAGCAGATGCAACTTGTTGAAATCAGTTCTCTGGGTTGATATTTAGGCTACCATGTCAGGTGAGCACCCTCAGGCCCCTTGAGGCCTCTTGTTTTGGAAATGCTTCAACCGAATGATTTCATTTTTGGTAACCAACTATAGAACGATGACTTACAGATCAAGTTTGAGTTTCATGCTGATTGCATTATTCTTGTGTGAGTTGTGCCCCCTGGAAATATGGAAAAGCGCCAAAATATCAGTTTTCCAGACTTTTATTTTGGAAATGCTTCAACGGAATGATTTCATTTTTGTTAAACTGCTATAGGACGATGACTTAAGATCAAGTTTGAGTTTCATGTTGATTGCAATATTCTTGTGTGAGTTATGGCCCTTGAAAATATGGAAAAGTGCCAAAATATCAGTTTTCTGGACTTTTTTTGGAAGCGCTTCAACGGAATGATTTCATTTTTGGTAACCTAGTATAGAATGATGACTTACAGATCAAGTTTGAGTTTCATGCTGATTGCATTATTCTTGTGTGAGTTACGGCCCTTGGAAATATGGAAAAGTGCCAAAATATCAGCTTTCCAGACTTTTTTTGGAAACGTTTCAACAGAATGATTTCATTTTTGGTAACCTACTATAGAACGATGACTTACAGATCATGTTTTATTTTCACTCTGTCCATCCGTCAGTCAGTCAGTCTGTCAGTCACACTTTAGTTTTCCAGACTTTTTTTGGAAATGTTTCAACCAAATGATTTCATTCTTGGTAACCTACTATAGAACGATGACTTACAGATCAAGTTTGAGTTTCATACTGATTGCATTATTCTTGTGTGAGTTCTGGCCCTTGGAAATATGGAAAAGCGCCAAAATATCAGTTTTCCGGACTTTTTTTGGAAATGCTTCAACGGAATTCATGCTGATCACATCTAGGTTATAACATTTGTATAAATATTAATGCTCAATAGTCCAGTAGGGGACATTGTATTGCTTCAGCGATACGTGAGCTCTTGTTCTATTATATCTTGGTTGACAGAGCTCCATGAGCTCTGTCAATGATGATATATTAGATTAAATGCCTGTATTGTGTGTATTGAGGCCAAATAAGTCTATAAACAAAGGAAAACTTGGGAGAGTCAGGGCAATTTCCTGACAGGTCAGAAATTTTTTTATTCACTTAACAGGAGTTTACTCTATAACCTATATTTAATGAACAGGTCAAATTTGTACTGGAGGTATGGTAAATGGTTTTGTGTTGGGAAATTATATTCAGTTAACAGGGCTATTCTGTTAAGAGATATCCAGTTAAGTGGGTTCCACTGTAATACTCGAGCCCTTATGATTTTGTCAAATTTTCTTCTGGAAAGAAATTGCCCTTGCTAAAGATTTTGCATCCACCATGAGTGGAGCACGCAATTTCAGCAGAGCAGCTGCAAGATGGGGACAGCATGAGTGGAGTGCCCCTCCCATTGATGGCTCTTCCTATTCTTCAGAATGTAAGATGAAAGGGCCCTCTGGTGGATTCTCTGAATGCAAGTGCATTGTTTTTTTAAACCCTTCTGAATTTGTTGGATTCAAAAAATATTTGTAAACCATAAGTATTTAAAGAAATGGCATGTTATCATGTAATCAGCATCAAATAACCCATTGCAGAAATATTGTTTTGCAACACATCTAATGAAAACACAATGTCATAAGTCAGTATGACTTCGTAACATTGTGAGTGAATTGGTTTTGAAAGTAGAATTGAATTAACTCTCAGGGTTTTTTTAAGTCATTTAGTTCCTTAACTATTTGCTTAACTTGACTTGTAGACAATTTTTACAGAAATATATTATGCACAACTAAATATTTTAATTTTAGCCTCGACAACATAGCTTACAGTCCTCCTTGGAATGACTTCATTGAGCTTGTTCCAATGTACAGTACTCTCAACGTGCATTTTGCATTTTCCACGACTTCGCGGTGTTACACGATTTTTTTCACGGTGTTTTGACGCGATACTGGCGTGTCGGTTTTTCGGGTTAGTTCACGATGGGAAAGATGGTGAAGAACAATAAGGCATTGAGCGCAAATTCAACATTACGCAATGCCTAATTCGTGAAATTGCCCCGGAGTCACGAAAATCGTGGACGAGTACTTTCCTCATTAAGACATTATATCATTGCGGTAATCGTGGTTTGTACATCACATCGTGTAAATCGTGTTCACGATGTGAAAGATGGTGAAGAACAATAAGGCGTTGAGCGCAAATTCAGCATTATGGAACCCCTAATTCGTGAAACTGCCCCGGAGTCACAAAAATCGTGAACGAGTACTTTCCTCATTAAGACATTATATCATTGCGGTAATCGTGGTTTGTACATCACATCGCGTAAATTGTGTTCATTTACAGACTCAGGCACCTGTTACATCTTTCTGTTCACTGAACCGCACTGCTGTCGTAAGATGGAGGATCAGAAGCGTGGGTGGTCATATTCGAAGAATTTAACATATTCAATCATTTTCAAAATATCAACGCCAAGAAAACAGTATTGATAGTATAATAGAAGAATTAGTTAAATTCTGATAAAACGACGAACATATGTGATGTTCAAGCACTTGGAACAGAAATGCAGAATGCAGTGTGGGATTTTTCATTTCCGTCAAAGGTTTCAAACCGTTGTTGTCTCAAGCAGAAGCACACAATAAAATAACAAACCGTATGGCATTCTGTTTGTGAAATTTGAACCGGGCAAACAGTAAACTGATTTAATGGTTGAAGTATGGGGAGGGGAAAATGCTCCAATTGATATAAGTCTATGTGACCTTGGGCAGTCATCAAATATCACCATATCACAAAAATAATCACCGTGAAGGCCGCCAATTGACACAAGAAGTGGAAAGACAACAGAAAAGCACCCTCTCAAACCGTGCGACGTCAAGTATGTGCCATGTGATAACCACATAGATAAAGGAATAACAAAGAACAGGAACGATAAAATAAAAATCTAGTCACCCCCACCTCTCGGAGAATATACATTAGCATTATATAGACTCCCCCCCCCCCCCCCACACACACACACGCACGCACACATGCACACACACACACACACACACACGCACACACCAGGCATAGGTTCAGTCTCTCCCCAAGTTGCTTCGAGATTGTTATACCCCCTGCAAACAAAGTTTTGGGGGGAATATAGGAATCACCCTGACCGTCCGTCTGTCCATCCATCGTAAGTGCAACTCCTCCTAAACCGTTTGAAGAATTTTCATGAAACTTTACACAATGGAAGAACTCCATATGGCAATGTGCATGAAGCAATATAATTCCGTTCCGACATTTCCAAGGGGAGATAATCTGTCCATCTGACCATCCTTGTAAGCACAACTCCTCCTAAACCGTTTGAACAATTTTCATGAAACTTTACACAATGGAAGAACTCCATATGAAGATGTGCATGAAGCAATATAATTCCGTTCTGACATTTCCAAGGGGAGATAATCTAACTTATACCGTCTGTCCATCCTTGTAAGCGCAACTCTTCCTAAACTGTTTGAAGAATTTTCATGAAACTTTACACAATGGAAGAACTCCATATGAAGATGTGCATGAAGCAATATAATTCCATTCTGACATTTCCAAGGGGAGATAATCTAACTTATACCGTCTGTCCATCCTTGTAAGCGCAACTCCTCCTAAACCATTTGAAGAATTTTCATGAAACTTTATACAATGGAAGAACTCCATATGAAGATGTGCATGAAGCAATATAATTCCGTTCTGACATTTTCAAGGGGAGATAATCTAACTTATACATTTCAGGCGTGGGGGGGGGGGGGGGGTATCACTTTGTGAGTTTGCTCACAATACCTCTAGTTTTATTCATGCTCTGTGTAACGACGGTCAAGTGATTCCAAGAAGTGGGAAAAATGCGATTAGAAAAAATAACGGGGACGTACCAACAGCTTATCTTTCATTTTCTTGTCTCAAAAATCACCTTTCAAATAGAATTATTTTTATCTCAAAAACCTAGCTTGTTGAAATGTTGTAAGTCAGAAATTTTAGTTTTTGGCTTATAAGGGGCAAGTTTATCAGTGCTGGGTGAACGGTTAACACAGATCATTGCCTGATAGAATCTACTCGTCAGAAGCCAGGGTCAGATGATTGCTCTAAAAACAAATGAGCATTGGATATTAATTCAAAAGATTATTGTAGTTGATTAATAATAGGTAATAAAATGATTATCAGTATTTTATGACTGGCAATATAGGCGAAGATAATTTGAAGTAATTAGTATTGTTGAATTAACTGGGGTGAGACAAAAATAAGAAAGGTGTCAAAAGCTACTGTCCATTCTCTTTGCTGGCTCCTGTTATAGACGTAACAGGCACGTTTTTCACCACCATGGCAAAATAAATGGAAACAAATTCAATTAACCAGTTCCCTTTTTTTAAATACTTTATTTCCATTGTTTTATTATACGAGCACAGCATATTCACACACACAAAAAACATCTATAGCATCTATTTTATTAAATTGAAAAATTAAATGCAAATGTTCAATAGAAAAAACAAAATAAAACCACAATTGATTGTTTTGCTGTCGCGTTTTAGAATTGTCAGTTACTAACTAAAGCACATCCGCATCCATCCCCAACCACCCTCTGATTTTTATTTCAAGTGTATCAAGTAGGACTTCTTATCACACAAGACTAGTATGCCTATAAGTTAATAAATTCAGCACTAACATGTTTAAATTATACGCATACATTTATATAGGGCTGCACAGTATATTGATATTAAACCGATACACACCAATAATTGAGGTGGTAGGGCCCGGGGGGTGGGGGGGGGGGGAGGGGGGTGCACAGTTATGTTTCGCAGTTATACAATGAGTTCTACCCTACAACTGTGCTGCCCAGCTCAATCAACTGCTACCACAACGTCCGAATAAGATCAACCGCCATCTGTTCCCTTGTCACGCTAGCACAGGTAGCAATGAAACCCCAAATTGTAACTACACCTTGTGAAACCCCTGCATCAACAACCCAACGCTGTCTCAACCCTGACCAGCAATCGGCTCTCCTAGCCCTAATTAAGAGGTTCAAACCGCCCACATGACTAGGGTCCAATATTCCACACCCTAGTAGTGCTGCCGCGGTTATCTGGATAACCGGTTAACCTGTGGTTAAAACTTTGACCAGTCAAGAAAATGTTTTAACCGGTTAACCTTACATTCACTATACTCAGCGTATATGTCCGTGTATAAGTCGCCCCCGTGTATAAGTCGTATACCCGTATAAGCCCCATTTCCCTTGAGATTTGTGCCTCACTTGGGGTGGATTATTAACTCCATTTATATTCTCAGTCAGATTCGAACCGAGGACCTCTTGGCTTGCAGCCTGCACCTCTACCAAACGAGCCACCGCACCCCCTTTGTGCCGTCCCTACCAGTATTCAAACCAGTATTGGTTGAATACGATGTAATTACAAACATTATCGGTTTATTTACATAGAATTTAACGAATCGTCTGCATCCAGTCGCGTCATATATAAATTGAATGGTTGATAAAATATTATTTTTCAAAATGTTTAACAAAACCATATCACGTGACTCCCCCAATGGGGGGGTCACATGATATGGTTTTGTTAAATATTTTGAAAAATTTTTATTCGAACTTCATCATCAAAACATATTGATTCATTCTGACTGTAATCGTTCAGATATTTGAGCAGTCTTAACTCTTTTGATACATCGATACATGGCAGTATTTTCAGTTTCAAATACCACGCAAACCTAGTATACATATTTGAAAGTTAAAAAAAGTCACCAGACTCGTGTCAATTCAATATCTCATTTGCCGAGCGCTCACTGGTGAATATATTCTCACACTCTGGAAATCGATGTTCATACGTAAAATTTTCCTGCAGTACACCTCTGTTGATCTGTTTTTGTTCTTTTGATGGTCGGCGTAATCCTTCATTGATGGTGTTTACCACATCATTTTGGAACAACTTAGGGTTTTTTAACTCTGGGTAGAAGTATTCAACATACTTCCTCATTATTTCTTTTCTCAGTGGATCCAGTGCCCTTTTCCCCTTTGCACCACCACTGTTGTAATTGTAATGTTGTCTCAAGTTGTCGACTGATAACAGTTCCGGGAAAAGCTTCGCCATCACTTTCAACGAAATTACCTGGTCCTTGGGAGTCTTTCATCAATATCCTAAGAATATCAATTGGAATTTGAAACCTGCCAGGAATTCCTTCATTAAAATTTACAGATTCATTTGCAGGCGTTGGTTCTGAACTGAAAGTAGATCCATCTATAGGTCGAGGTGAGTCCTGAATAAATGAATTGTCAACATGTGTGTTGGTTATTCTTTGTGATGATATGTCATCTACTACCCGCCTCATTTCATTTAGAGAAGTTTCTGCACTGTACAATCTTCTGCTCATAATTGATAACTTATTATCAATTTCTTCCAGCCTCTTTGTAAGCCTATCCTCCAGTCCACTGACAGTCTTCTGAATTTGAAGGATGGCGGCACCTAACATATCTGATATCTCTTCTTTACTAACTGCCTGTGTGCATCCGACATCAACTTGTATGTTTTGTTCATTTGCATGTAGTTTTGGTGAACCAGAACACAGCACTCTGCATTCCTTCTGAAATGGAAAAAAATATTTTTATTGACACAATCTTCCACTTTCGACTGAGAAACATTGTAACCATGGGATCTATTACACCCCTCCCCCCTCCCCCCCCGGTTTATATTATTGATCTATTAAAATGACATGGGTGTAGTGTCTATGCTCAATACAAGGAAGAAGAAGGTAAGAAGAGACAACAGTAATTGCTGTGACACGAAGTGCAAAAGCAGTTGCCCAATCAAATTAATTATTTCTGTGGTATCAATCACGTCACAATGATTGGTTGAACTGCTTGACAAATTAATAAAAAAAAAAGTGATATACCAGCAACTCAAAGAGAACTGTGTTCAGTTTTTAATTAAGTGCCAGGGAGTCTGTAATAGTTCGTAACAATGCCTAAAATTGACCATTTAACACGACTCGAAATAACTAGGTTGTTTAGAGAAGGGCTCAAGACAAAGTCCATCCAGAGACACTTTGCCGAAAAGAACATCTCATTATCAAGGCAAACCATTGAATACCACATTAAAAAATTTGTGAATGGCGATTTCGATGATCTTGCTCTGCCATCAACATCAGAGACGTATGCTGCCAAGTTTATTAAAATTGATAATAGAGACGTAAAATGCATCGAAGATGCACTTGAAAATAATCCTCTTCACTCAGTTAAAGATGTTCAAAAACTGTTACCCAAACGAGGAACCGATGTAAGTTATAATACTGCTAAAAAGACTATTGTCGAGGCAGGGTTTACGATTTCCTCACCCATATACTGCCAGATGATACGCGACGTCAACAAGGCTAAGCGGGTTGTATTCTGTGAAACTCTTATAAACAATGATGACACTTTGGATGATGTTATTTTTACGGACGAAACGTATGTGCAGCTTTGCCAAAACCAACAGTTAACAGCTTTCCGCCGAAAAGGAACCATAGCAATTCATGTTCCAAAACCAAAACATCCACTCAAAGTACATATGTGGGCCGGGATAAGCAGGCGTGGCATGACACACTGTTTTGTCTTTGATGGCATAATGGATGCCGACTTCCTTACACACAAAATTTTGGAGACTAAGTTACTACGCTTTATTAAAGAAAAATATGTGGACAGACACAGGTTTCAGCAGGATAATGATCCAAAACACACCTCCCGTTTGGCAAAGAACTTATGACAGACAATGGCATTAACTGGTGGACTTGGCCTGCTGGTAAGTGTTTTTTTTTTATTAATACAGGGTACTTGTCTTTGCCTTGTTAGTCCCCTACGGGAACCGTAAGGGGACTATAGGATTGCACTCCGTCCGTCTGTCTGTCCGTCCGTCCGTCCGTCTGTCTGTTGATGTTACCACCTCTCCCTCCAACATGCTTTAAGCTACACCTTTCATATTTGGTACATGGATAAATGGTTCTGAGGGGATGATGCACGCTCAAAAATTTTTTTCAAAGTCCAAGATGGCAGAATGGCGCCCATTTTTGTGTTTTTTTAAGCTTTTTTTCTCTATTTTGATGTTACCACCCCTCCCACCAACATGGTTCAAGCTACACCTTTCATATTTGGTACATGGATAAATGGTTCTGAGGGGATGATGCACGCTCAAAATGTTTTTTTTCAAAATCCAAGATGGCGGAATGGTGGCCATTTTTGTTGTTTTTTAAGCTTTTTTTCTCTATTTTCATGTTACCACCCCTCCCACCAACATGGTTCAAGCTACCCTTTGCATATTTGGCACATGGATAGAGAGTTGGGAGGGGATGATGCATGTTCAATATTTTTTCTTCAAAATCCAAGTTGACGGCATGGCGGCCATTTTTGTGTTTAAGCTTTTTTTTTATCTATTTGATGTTGCCACCCCTCACTCCAACATGGTTCAAGCTACACTTTTTATATCTGGCACATGGATAGAGGGTTGTAATGGGATGTTGCACGTTCAATATTTTTTTTCCAAAATTCAAGATGGCGCCATGGCAACCATTTCTGTTGTGTTTTTTAAAGCTTTTTTCTCTATTTTATGTTACCACTACTCCCTCCAACATGGTTCAAGCTGCACTTTTCATATATGGTACATGGAATAAGGATGTTGTGAGGGGATTATGAACGCTCAATATTTTTTTTTCAAAATCTAACATCTGTCTGTCCGTCCGTCTGTCTGTTTTTACCACCTCTCCCTCTTATATGCTTCAAGCGACACCTTTCATATTTGGTACATGGATAACTGGTTCTGAGGGGATGATGCACAGTCAATATTTATTTTTCAAAATCCAAGATGGCAGAATGGTGGCCATTTTTGTGTTTTTTTAAGCTTTTTTCTCTATTTTATGTTACCACCCCTCCCTCCAACATGGTTCAAGCTACGCCTTTCATATATGGTACATGGATAAAAGGTTGTGAGGGGATTATGCACGCTCAATATTTTTTTTTTTAAATCCAAGTTGCTTATATACTCCAGTGTCTTCTGTGACAAAAACACCTTATGTCACAAAAGCGCCGTAGGGGACTAATACCACCTTGGTGGTCAAACACTTGTTATAATTTCTGGGAGAGTGTTTCGACGCACTCTGCCAAAAACTGTAACAAGGTAAACCGAAGCAAATATGAAATTAATACTTCCAAAGAATGTGAGACCAAGTTGCAGAGCCAGTACTTCAGGTAAAAGCCCATTTTTTGGCTTCCAAAACTCTACTAGTTAAAAATATTTGCACTGTGAAATAAGTGGAAATATTTTCTAGCTATTTACTTGAAAGCCTGCTCTAAAATAATTAGCTATGTCGTAGGCCCTACTGCTAATGTAGGCCTATGCTACACCAAATACTCGAAGTTGACAGTTTTCCAGAAAAGTACCAAGAATTGCTTTTCCAAAGAATACTTGCAAAATAAATTTCAACAATGCCGTAGTGATAAAATTTTTAACCCTTTACCCAATAAAACCATATCATGTGACCCCTCATTGGAACGATCTTGACAGGTTGTTCCAATGAGGGGTGACATGATATGGTTTTGTTGAAATTTTTCGAAAAAAATTAAAAAACAATATTTAAATTAATAAATTTTGATATCGTCTGCGTTGGGTAAAGGGTTAATCGGCTTTGGTCGGAACTAAGCATGATCCGCTATGTTTAGGTAATCACGAGCAATATTGATCGACCAATCCTTACTAATATTTAAATTTGTTTTCAGAAAGCCCCGATCTTAACCCGATTGAGATGGCCTGGAGTGAAATGAAAAGATATGTTTCAAGTGAAGAACCCAAAACGCAGGATGATTTGGTGAAAGTTATTTATGAATTCTGGGACGGGTTGACAACGGCCATGTGTGAAAAATATATTGATCATATCTTCAAAGTTGCCCCAATTTGTGTTCTGATAGGAGGAAAGGCAACTGGTGATATTCCAAACAGAGTATTCAAAGAGTAATCAATGAGGAAAAGTTTCAAATACTTTCAACAGCAACTGGAGACAAATGACATACGACAGAAAGTATGGCGACTGCTTGACAAAAAAGTCTGAAACTATTTACTCGTTGATAAACTAATAAATAGTTTTTGTTTGTTTTTCAAGGAAACGTGGTGATAAGCTTCCGCCCCATTTTCCCACCTCTGGCTGTCTTCAGCAGAAAGTTAGAAACATATGGCAGAGTCGGCAGTACATTTTCTATATTTCGAAGTCTCTAGGTTTCATTTTTTATGTGTACCTATACTATGTATGGTACACATCATGCCGCCATCCGGGGTGGCCATCTGCCGTTCGTCTATCCTTTGTCCGCCCATCTGTCCATCCGGCCGTTCGTCCGACTGTCTGTCTGTCCATCTGTCCGTCCGGTGTCCATATCCATTTCTTTGGCATTCGATAACTTGAAAAATATTGCTTGGATTGTCTAGTTACTTTATATTTGTATTCAGGTTACTGATTTGCCGAGCTGTATAGTTTTTGGTGTAAATCTGATAATTTGATCCTGAGATATTAACCCTTTATCCTTCAAATTGAAAATTCCTTCAATCCCTTTGGCATTCGATAACTTGAAAAATATTGCATGAATTGTCAAGTTACTTTATATTTGTGTTCAGGTTACTGATGTGCCGAGCTGTATAGTTTTTGGTGTAAATTTGTTATTTTGATCCTGAGATATTAACCCTTTATCCTACAAATTGAACGTCCGGCGTCCGTATCCATTTCTTTGGCATTCGATAACTTGAAAAATATTGCTTGGATTGTCAAGTTACTTTATATTTGTGTTCAGGTTACTGATGTGCCGAGCTGTGTAGTTTTTGGTGTAAATCTGATAATTTGATCCTGAGATTTTAACCCTTTATCCTTCAAATTGAAAATTCCTCCAATCCCTTTGGCATTCTATAACTTGAAAAATATTGCATGGATTGTCTAGTTACTTTATATTTGTGTTCAGGTTACCGATTTGCTGAGCTGTATAGTTTTTGATGTAAATCTGATGATTTGATTCCGAGATATTAACTCTTTATCCTTCAAATTGAAAATTCCTCCAATCCCTTTGGCATTCGATAACTTGAAAAATATTGCTTTGGGGTCATAAGGTATGTTTTTGAAGAAAACAAAAATAAAAAAATGCTCAACGATTTTCCTATATTTCGAAGTTTCAAGGTTGTTTATTTTTTTCTTCGAAACTATATCTATCTTTGAAATTGATCAATATTTCATGTCTAACAGTTTCAAGGTTTTATTTCTTTTTTTCCAAACCATATGTTACGAAAATTCTTAGGGGTCATAAGGTATGTTAGCATATATAACAGCATCAGATTCCTGAGAATTTAACTGATGGCCCGAGAGTATGATCAAACTGTTGATTTCGGGAACGTTGATTTGAGCAGTACATGATAGTCGAACACAAATGGTTCGCTTTTGGAAGGGACGCTTTTCTCACACCACAAACGCCATGTTGCAAGAAATACATTGTACTTCGACTTGCAGAGGTGAAGCATTGTTCTGTTGGTCTTCGGGTGTACTGGTTCACAAGGAATTGAACCTGCCGTATAATTAAAATAAATGTTTGAATGTTAATTATTGTTGTTTTGAATAACTGTTGGCAGATCCAGCGGAGTTCGTTGCGTGTGAATATTTGTACAAAATGTCAATTCACCACAACTGACCCGGACAACTGTCCACCGTTAGGTGAAGGAAGACGGTTTTATAACTTTTAATGATTATGTTTCTAATTATTATCGACAAGCGAATTTACAATGGAAATTGCAAGTCGGGAATTTCAAAAACTCAAAATGTACATGTACACAAACTGCATCCAAATGACTGTTGTGGACCGTACATGTGTATAATTTGTGTAAATGTGAATTGTGGAATTTCAGACCCGAATAACTGGAAATTCTCTTGACTTGAGCATTCATGATTGTGGAATAAATCACGGATAGCCCATTGACCCAGATACCCAATACTTTATTGGGGGGGGGGGGGGGGGGGGGGGGGGGGTGGGGGGAGGGCTGGCTGGCTGGCTGGCTGACTGACTGACTGGTGTCTACCAGTCGTTCCAAGCCTTTAATTTATTTTGGGCACTCCAAGTTCCCTTTTACCCTAATTTGGGCACATTAAAATCAAAAGTAACACTTCCTGCCCCCGACACCCTCTAGTTTGGAAATCTTGAAAGCCTAATCCAGGCAGAACTAGAGGTACTGTGAGCAAGCTCACAAAGTGATACCTCTCCCCCCCCCCCTCCCCCCCCCTCCCCCCCCCCCCCCCCCATGAAAATTCTTCAAACGGTTTCGGAGGAGTTGCGCTTATAAGGATGGACAGATGGACGGACAGGGTGATTCCTATATAACTTTGTTTGTGGGGGGTATAATAAGGGGGGGGGGGGGCAATCTGAGAAATGTGTATTGTCACTATTGATACTTTTGAAAAATTCTGAGGGGCAGGGATGATTTGGGGCATGGTCATGTAAGTGTTAGAATTTAACGTTACCTTTTTGGTTGTTTTCGAGGATCCAGATTTATTTACTCTCTTTGGAGTTTCTGTTTGTTGGTTGTGGTGATTTTCTGATAGTTGATTTTGAAGATTGTTCGAATGATCCAGTGCATCCAGTTGATTGTCTTTTTCTGAAGTTTCTGCAGATGGATTGTCTGAATGATCTGACCAAACCTCAGACCTGTCATTTTCACTATGATGTGTTCATGAGTTGGCTTTCTGTCGAACGATGTCTTTCATTTCGTTATAGTTTCCACAAGCTTCTACTTTTGCAGAATGCACATTTTTCTTGTTATTTCCCCACTGTACCAGGTACTCTTCACCAATTTGAGGAATATCCTCAGAGCGTATGGCTCCCTTACTAATGGCAGCCCATGTCTTGTCATATTCAAAAAACACAGAGTAATGTGATGGAGGCTTTGTTAACATTCTTAGGGTCATCTTGAAGAATGGCTGTTATTTGTTTTATGACTCAAGCAGAAATGGTGACTGAATGAAATGAAAGTTTGGTGACTCCCCAAAACGCACAGTGAGCTATATAGTCTCTGCATTGTATTGACATTTTTCGTCACATTGTCCTTCAATTGTTTTAAAAACACTGTGGATAATCGAGGCAAACTGAGTGTTTGGCTTGCTTGGCTTGGATTGTCATGGTTTTTTGTTTCATCATGTTGACAGCTTCTCGCTGTTTTCATACCATTTTGCCAACCCAATACATTAGGTATTATGTGCGACTTTATAACCAGCCGCCCAGACTAGCATATTATTTCACCCTTTATTGTCTCATGAAGTCTTCTAAATACTGGACACGATAATAAATGTGAAAAAAAACCCCACAATAATAATGTTTTCAAGGGGTCCTAAATCAAATGGTTTTGCGTGCCGAAGGCGCGCAGGGACGATTTGGGGAGCAAGCCCCTTTCGACCCTCATTAGCTGCAGAATTTGAAAGTGTCAGACCGTGGTAAATGAGGAGAAGTTGTGGGTTGTTAGCGGCGCTTGTGTCTTTTCTGCTTCTTTTTCAGAGGTGGAAGTTTGGAAAGAGAGACAGTGGTAGTTGGTGTTGTTGGTGGGCTGCCTGATGGTGGTTGCTGAGTTTTGTAGGGTCTGGTCCTAGCCGAGTCTGAAGTGGTTGTGGGTGATTGCTGAGTCTTTTGTTGTAGATTTCTGGCGTCTATTAGTTTTTTGGCTTCTTCGACTCTTTGGAGGAATACTTGGTATTGCCTGTCCATCTCTTGCCTGTGAAGGTCCCCTTGTATTTCGTGTTCCCGTAAAATGTTCTCTATCCTGTCATCCGCGTCCTGGCATTCTGGTTTAGAAGGAAGAGGCGAGTGGGGATCAGGAAGAGGCGAGAGAGCAGCTTCCATTTCCACCTCAGTCTCCACAGACTCTTCCACATCCAACAATACCGACTGGGAAGCCGTCATTTGGATGGGGCTGTCTGTGGGAGTGGGAGGGGAAGTGGTGGCCGCCTCTGGCTCTTTCTTTTCCTCACCTTTCTCTTTCTTCATCTCCAAGAATGCCTCCAAGCGTCGGGAATCCCTCCGCTTGGTGGACAGGCTCTTCTTTCTTCTCTTTCTCTTTTCAGGGCCTCCTGACCTACTCGGGTGAGGACCAGTGTGAGAGGGGATCCTCTCATCAAAGGTACTACCTCTCCCCGAGTAGGGTGGTGATTTCTTATCTTCCTCGATCTTGAACTCAAGAGACAGATGGACGCTCTTGCCTGTCTCCTGGATAGTCCAGGTGACAGGGCAAGAGACGCCCAGAGCTGCTATCGTTTTCTTCAGTCGTGCTCGTAGTTCCAGTGTTTCCATAACTGAGGTTTTAATTAGGATGCTCGCACTCTGAGTTCAGAGGGGTTTCTGTTTCCTAAATATTTCAAGTGGCACATTTTGTAATTTATTATCTGTTAATTAAACTGACAGTAGGTGTGAGATTCCAAGGGGCTTCACTTTATTTCTAATCGCATGAAAATTCGAGCATACATACATGTTCTGCTATCTTAACTATTTGGTAAATCTCCTTGACATCCGATGGTGTAAATTAATTTTCCTGAATATTTGAAATCAAAATATTAAAACAGGGTGGATAGACCAAGTAAGGGAGTTATTAGAGAACTATTCAATGGGGATCACTTGAAGTGAGCACAAATGAGGGTAAAACAATAGCCAGTCTCCTAGAATCGTCTGGTAGGGCCTATTGACTGCAAATCGTGGGAGGAGGAGGGGGGGGGGGGAGACATTAATTTGCATTAAATATTTTTTTTAGTAAGCCGGAACCCTCAGCAATAAAAACATTTTCCCCATGGCCCCAGAAGGACCAAACAAAACATCTGTCCATTATTAATCAGGCACTGAACTGAAATTAATTTTTGGGAGACTACACACTTGACGCTTCCTCATCTTTACACTAACTTGTAAGTTGTTTCACTTCACTGTGTATATCAGTATTTTGTATTATATATTTTCTGTTAACAATGAAATGTATGCATGTAACAGATTCTAAGACTAAATATTGTTTATACTGAAATTAATTAGTATTGTCCATCTTGTACAGATTAGAACTGGTCGCGTGCCGTAGTCGGTATTGAAATCCCTGGTCCATAACCCGTCTGGCGTTTGTGGAGTGTACGGAGTCGGGACTGTTCCGACTGAATGAATGATCAGCAGGGGGAGGGGAGGGGGGGGGGGGGGGGGGTGCCATATGAATGCAGTTCAACACTGTGACCAGACATGCTCTACTCACAAAGTTGCCTGCGTAATTTGGATAGTTATAATACATGTTACTTCGAAAGTTACTCAATACTGTGTTGAAGTTGTCAGTCCCGACAACTCACAACTGTCACAAGACAATCATGGTTCAACTTCATCCCCTTCAAGTTCATTCCATCAGATAAATTTTGAATTTCAGTTCATTGCACCTGAGCCAGCTGTACAGTACATGATGCCAATTGAAGATTTTCTAAATGGTCCTGGGATAACACAATTTTTTATCTTCAATTTTTTTTTATTCATCGTATTTGAAATTACTCTTGATGCAGTAAATCAAAAAAAAATGTGAACACTCTTAGACGGGGACGGCTTTCGGAAATTGTATGTCAATAGTCATGCCTATCGAATAATTTTTTTTAGTTTTGGGAAAATGTCCACTCTTTTCTTCCTAACTAGGGGAAAATGTCCACCCTCTCATTTGAAATTGGGGGAAAATGCCCTAGGTGACACGTTTTTTAGGGGAAAATGTCCTAGGGGAAAATGTTCTAGGGGAAAACACCTCATATCAATATTAAAGATTTAATAATCCCTGATATTATTTATATACCACCAAACACCTTGTCTGAAATTTATGCATTGAAAGCAGACAATAGACTTAATTATCAATTAACTTGTCACAATACAACCTATTTATGTAACAATGGCCACATATCCCCATGGCTTTTTAAATCGTTGAAAACATGGACAATAAAAATAAAACAAAGAAACTTGTGTTATTGCACACAACTCCGTTATTCAATGATATTATATTCAAAAAGTTTTGGATTTATTGAAAGTTTTTCTATTTATCCATTATTTCACAGTGAAAACACATATTTATTTATTCCTGTTTAAGGTCACCTTTGTACAGCTCAGTATGTCTAATTATAATCGGTGAAAGCACGTAAATATTATAAAGAAAATACTACTGCTGTTAGCAAACTTTCTGCCAGCAGACCTCCAGGTTTAACCATGAAGTGCATTGGCTAAAACTTTACTGGTCCTTCTTTTGTGGTGTCATTGCAATTGATACTTGACGTTCAGGAGGAAATGCCAGTCTGTGATTTTTTAGAGGTGATGTCAATGGAGAGTACCGGTAGTCTAATTACTATGGCACCCACAGGGTGGATTTCCCGTCAGGTAATTACTTTAGTTTTCCAACAAAGCATGGTAAGCACAATTAAAGCTTCAGCTAAAGGACCATCAGTTTAAAAATGACTTTTAACCCAACAAACAAAAAACTTAAAGGCCTTGCTATAAATACTTATAATTTAAAAAGTATTCAAGTATTCAAGTATTCAAAAATGTATTCATGAATACATTGTAATGCATTTGTATTCAAATTCATTTGAAAAATTGTGTATTCGTATTCATGAAATTTCAAAGTATTCATATTCGTATTTGAATACATTTACAAAGTATTCGCCCCAAGCCTGATCGAATTTGCGATGAGGGAATACATTCACTCCACGTGGTTATCACTTAATTTAAGTTCTTTGATTATCCGATGTTGTTTGGTGGGAATAGAAGTTGGTTTTGAAATGGCCAATTATGGGGCAATGTTTGAATAGTAATAGAAAATGTACATACCCAGTGCCCCCGTGGGAACCCCGGGAAGTGAAGCAGTGCTTGTTTATTGTGGTAAACAAGCTCTGTTTCACTGGTAAAACAGGACTCAGTCACTAATGCTTGGGGTGCGAGTCCTCTAAAATAGGCAACATGGGGTATAAACGATTAACTGACCTTGACTTTATCTCCATGTTGTGGTCATGATTAGCCATTGTGCAGAAGTATGTGACCTTAAACAACAATAAATAAATAAATAAATATACATACCCGGTGAAAAATGAAACCAATCAAATAATTCTCGTGGGCAGGTGATGGTGACGTTTCGAATATTCACAGAAATTCACAAAAAAATCAGATTGATAATCTAATATCATGACAACCGAAAGTGAAAGGAAACACAACAGAGGTTTATAAATAGCCTGTGTTATGCTGTTCAGTGATGCCTTGTGTAACCGTCGAAAGATGGCGTTGTGATACAGTAACCACCAAAATAAATTGAGATTTTGAGCAACTTAACACTCGAATCGTCCCAAGCCAAAGTGCGTACATTGTCACACCAGGAACTGAGGAAGTAACAACCTCTGTTGTTGGCGACGTTACGATATCCTCCATGGATTTATGATACTGAACTTGTGAGAGTCACCTGAATTATTCCACGGTAGTGTGTTTTAAGTTTACATGACAGAAAAATAGGTCCGAAACCTCTGAAATGAAAACAAAAAAAATGAGATAACCTTCTGATTTTCCCTGCGCTATGACACGCAAGCATAAATACGCATCATTCATTTTTGAAGCTGCCTTTTTCAAAAGTGTTATACTTATCTTTGTGCACCCAGGAGAGCGAAATTTCGTGGACCTTAATGGTTCTTGGCGCACGTTAAGGCACGTGAAAAAATCGTGCGTCTGAAAACGCCAGACCTGAACAGTCCGTTATCCAAGCTGAAACAAGGGGAACAGAACAGTGGATCATTTTACTAAGATAACAAAATTTTCAGCCCCGATGTCAGAATAAAACGAAACGAAACAAACATAAACCCGAACACTACAGCTTTATGTTATGGAAGTCGCCGCTGAAATGCATCAAAGGTAATACAATGTCGGAAGCAAGTTCCTACAATTTCTTGCTGTGTTTTTAGCACACCTGACTTTCAGTCAGGAGAGATATAGTGATCACTCACCGTCCGTCGTCCGTGAACATGGTTTTTGTGTCCTCTCCTCCCAAACCGCTGAACCAATTTAATTGATATTTGAGATAATAGTTTGTTATGACATCGCAATTTGATTTTGTTGAAATCAAATTGCCTCGCCCCTTGGTAGGGCCACACCAAAAAAGTGTGCTGAAATCTTAAAAGGAGCAGTAGCAGAGACTTGGTATTTGGTGTGCAGCTTCCTTTTGAGTTGTAGACTCAGATTTGTTCAAGAGATGTTTGTGGGGCTATATTTGCCGTCGTAATGGGAGGGGCAAAGAATATTTGCCCCTCCCAAAATTTTATTTTCCAAACTGAGAGGCAGATTTGGAGCAAATTTGATATGAGGGCTTATTGAGTAATAAGTACTTAATTTATGCCAAAAAATTTTTTTCCTGTCGCCCCATGGGAACCGCAGGAGCTAAAAATAAAAAAAAATTAAAACGCCCGTATCCAAAACTACATGTCATTTGAGAATTCTTATTTGGTATGAAGCTTCCTTGGGACCAATAGAATGGAATGATAAAAAAAAAATTGCTATCGGTTTTATCATGGGGTAGTTTTCTGGGACTTTGAAAAAGTGCTGAGTCAGCATTTTTTTAACACTGTGGGTAATGGGAAAAACTTGTAAGACTACTTTTCTCCCAAACCACTGCTCCAAAGCTTTCAAATTTCACATATAACATCTTTGGAAGATTGTTTAAGATGTTTATTGAAATCAATTCCCTGGGTCCATATTTGTGCTCTCTATGGGAGCCTAAATGTTTAAATTAGTGCAGTATGAGGAATATTTTTTTAAAAATCTTCTTGAGATCTACCAATAAGAATCTTTTGATATTTGGTATGCAGCATCCTTAGGGGGGTGAGATTCAAGTTTGTTCAAGCCAAATCCCTGGGTTCATATTTAGGCTGAAAATTTGGGGTCCCGTTCTGGACTTAGAAATTTTGGACCAAAATCCGGAATTTTTTTTGTTGTTTTTTATGCGTTTCGGTCAATTTTAAGATAAAAAAATTTTTTTTTTTTACACTGAAAATTTGGGGGCCGGGTGGGAAATTTTGGACCAAAATCCAGAAATTAGTTTTTTGGTTTTTTTTACGCGTTTTGGTCAATTTTAAGAAAAAAAAAAAATGTAGGCTAAAAATATTTTGTTTGGGACTTCGAAAATTACCAAACAAAAATAAAAAAAAAATCTGGTTTTTTATGTGTTTATCTCAATTGTGGGACGTAAAAGTGCAGAAACTGAAAATAGAAGGAAAAATCCGGTGTATTGTGTGTGCACAACTGCTTCATCTAGTTGGTATATGCTTTTCTTAGGAGGGGCTTATGCAGCTCATTCAAATCAAGTCCCTGGTTTGATATTTAGACTACCATGTCAGGTGAGTGCCCTCAGGCCCCCTGGGGCCTCTTGTTTTTTATTTCTTTGACATCAAGCAGACACTCATCACTGGTGTGAACACGGTTGTCTCTCAATTTCTGCTAGTGATCGTCGAAATTTGGCAAGATCAAACAGAGCTATGAAACATTCGAGTCATTTCAAAAAAACTTCTTAAATCTGGCCGATGAAATCGCGACCATTTTTTTTTTTTTACGTGTGACCATATTGGCGAAGGCTGATCCCAAACTTCCAACTACCGATTGTCAGCCAGTGGGTGCTTATTGGCCGATAGCCTATTGTACACTGATTAATCGCCTCATCACTATTTGGAATCTAGTATTATTGCGCCTGTAGAAATATTGTCCACCAATGAAAAATGACCAGTCCACAGCGGCTGTACTGTATGTATCTATCGATGTCGATTTATGAAGACATGTTTTTCACTGCGCTACAGTCAGAGCCACTTAATTGGATATTTCTCAGTTGAATAATCCTGTTAGTACCTGTTATTATGTCTCCCCTTCCCAGAAGGGAGACATATTGTTTTAGTGCATATCCTCCTTCTTCTCCTTCTTAGACAAACTTTGTCTGGGCCATAACGTTTTTGTCTTTTGACCTACACCTTAGATACTTGGCATGTGAATGTATCACCATGAGCTGGTGTGCACTGTACCATAGTGACATCCATGTGACCTTGACCTTTGATCTGAAGGTCAGATTTATGTGTTTTTTAGCTCATCTTGACAAAGTCAAGCTGAGCTAATCTAATCGCTTCCCGTCCGTCGCCCGTCGTCAATCAACACCATGTTTTGGTCTTCTCCTCCAAAGCCACTGGGCCAATTCAAGTGAAAGTTTGTGTGAGTGATGGTCCCAAAGGGGCATTTCATTTTTGTTCAACTCAGCATGCCCAGCCCCATAGGGAGGGAGTGGGGGAAAATGCTCCAAAATATTTTAAAAATCTTCTTCTCAAGAACCAGTGTGTACAATGACTTGATATTTGCTATGGAGCTTCCATATGAGGTGTAGAATCAAGTTTGTTCAAACGAAGTTCGTGAAGTAATATTTGGCTTTGTAATAGGAGGGGTAAGATTTTTGGCCCCGCCCAAAATTTCTGTTTTCTGAACCGATGGTCCGGTATGAACCAAATTTGGTTTGTGATAGTATTGGGTCATAAGTACTTGACCCATGCAAAAAAAAAAAAAAATTCCCGCATCCCCATGGGAACCCTGGGAGCTAAAAATAGAAATATTTTCAAACGCCCATATTTCCCAAACCCCACGGAACAGAGAGCTTTTATTTGGTATGAAGTATCCTTATGACCAGTAGAATTGAATGGTAAAAAAAATTGCCATCGGTTATGTTAGGGTGTTCTGTAATGGGCATCGAAAAAATGCTGAGTCAGCATATTTGCAAAAATTTTAAAAAATCTTTTCTCCAGAACCAATCATCAGAATCTTTTGATATTTGGTATACAGCATTCATAGGGGGGTCAGATAAAAGTTTGTTGAAATAAAGCCCATTGGTTCATATTTGGGCTCTCTACAGGAGCCCGAAGTTTTAACATAGGGTAATATGGGGAATATTCTTTAAAAATCTTCTTCTTCAGAACCACCAGTCAGAATCTTTTAATATTTGGTATACATCATTGTTATGAGGGTCAGATTCTAGATTGTTCAAACCAAGTCCCTAGGTTAATATTTGGGCTTCCTATGGAAGCCCAAATTTTATCTTTGTTCAATATGGAGGGTTTAAAAAAATCTTCTTTTTCAGATCCATCAGTCCGAATGCCTTGATATTTGGTATGCAACATCTCTATGGGGGTCAGATTCAAGTTTGTTCAAATCAAATCCCTAGGTATATATTTGGGCTCACTGTGGTAGCCCAAATTTTTACTTAGTGCAATATGAGAAAATTTCTTTAAAAATCTTCTTCTTCAGATCCACCAGTCGGAATGCTTTTATATTTGGTATACAACATCTCTAGGGGGGTCAGATTCCAGGTTGTTCAATTCGAGTGCCTAGGTTAATATTTGGGCTCCATATGGGAACATGAAATTTAACTTAGTACAATATGAGGGATTTTCTTCAAAAATCTTCTTCTTCAGATTCACTTGTCAGAATGCTTTCACATTTGGTATACAACATCTCTAGGGGTGTCAGATTCAAGTTTGTTCAAATCGGATCCGTAGGTCGATATTTGGGCTCGCTATGGTAGCCCAAATTTGAACTTAGTGCAATTCGAAGAAATTTCTTTACAATTTCTCTTCTTCAGATCCAACAGTCAGAATGCTTTCATATTCGGTACACAACATCTCTAGGGAAGTCAGATTTAACTGTGTTCAAATCAAGAACCTGGGTTAATATTTGGCCTCTCTATGGGAGCCGGAATTGGCTATTTTGCTGAAGAATTAAAAATTTTGTATTCAGTACCCTCTAGAGGTACTAAGATTAATCCACATAGGTTGTATCAAGGGGCTTCATAGGGGAGCTCTACATTTTACTTATGATCAACTGAAGAAAAGGCATGATGCCCAGATTATTTTTGTCACTCCTGAGGGGCTCAAGGATTGACAGTGTAGCCTATGGAGATGGCTTGCTTAATGTAGACTCATTCTTGGACTAAATTGTGTTCTGTACAAGATGAGCGCTTCAGGCCCCGTGGAGCCTCTTGTTTTAGGGAAACATCACACAAACTTTTTCCGGCCATAACTTTTTTGTCTTTTGACCTACACCTTAGATACTTGGCATGTGGATGTATCACCATGAACCGGTGTGCAGTGTACCATAGTGACCTTCATGTGACCTTGACCTTTGATCTGAAGGTCAGATTTGTGCTTTTTTCAAGGAAACTTTGTCCAGACCAAAACGTGTTTGTCTTTTGAGCCAGGCCTCAGATATTTGGCACATGGATGTATCACCATGAGCCGGTGTGTCGCTTACCATTGTGACCTTCATGTGACCTTGACCTCAAGGTCAAATTTATGTACTTCAAATAGGGAGTAATTGTCCAGACCAGAATTTTTTTGTTTTTTGACCTAGGACTTGGTTATTTGACATGTGGATGTGTCACCATGAGACTACATGTCGTCGACCTCGATGACCTACATGTGACCTTGACCTCTGACCTTAAGGTCAAATTTATGTACTTCAAATAGGGAATAATTATCCAGACCAGAACTTTTTTGTTTTTTGACCTTGACCTAGGACTTAGATATTTGACATGTGGATGTATCGCAATTAGACTGCATGTCACATGTAATCATGACCTTCATGTGACCTTGACCTCAAGGTCAAATTTATGTATTTTAAATAGGGAGTGATTGTCCAGACCAGATTTTTTTTTTTTTGGTCATGTGGATGTGTCACCATGAAACCACATGTCCGCTACCTTGATGAACTGCATGTGACCTTGACCTCTGACCTCAAGGTCAAATTTATGTACTTCAAATAGGGAATAATTATCCAGATCAAAACTTTTTTTGTTTTTTGACCTAGGACTTAGATGATTGACATGTGGATGTATCACAATGAGACCACATGTCATCATGACCTTCATGTGACCTTGACCTCAAGGACAAATTTATGTACTTAAAATAGGGAGTAATTGTCCTGACCAGAATTTTTTTTTTTTGTCATGTGGATGTGTCACCATGAAACCGCATGTCCGCTATCTTGATGAACTGCATGTGACCTTGACCTCTGACCTCAAAAGGAAGGGGAGACATATGTTTTAGTGTGCTAAAACACTTTCTAGTTTGCATATAGGTTAGGGTAAACTCCTGTTAATTGAATGAAAAATGTTATGATTGCACATTGATCAGAAAATTGTCCTGCATCTTAAAAACTCCCAATAAGGCCTAAAAAAGTTAAAAAATCTGTTTCTCAGGCCCTCCTGCATGGTCCTTTTGGCTGCCACATGCTCTCTTTTTATAACCAATGCAAACTTGAAAAAAAATAAAAATTAAGTGGTTTATGTCTGTTATTTTACCCAAGTTAATAGAATTGATAATTTGTCCATTGAGTGCAACGTTTGCACTCAAGGGATATAATACACAACCACCCATGGTATTCTGTAGATTATGAGGCCTAAAACATAAAACAAACCAAGTACCCTGAACCTTTGATGGAAAAGAAATAATTACAAAAATAAATAAAAAACTGCCCGCCCTTTTACAAAAACTGGCCTGAGAAACAAGATCTACTTTGTGGGGCCTAAGTGTGCTACATAAGACAACATTGAAACTGGCCTTTTGCAAGAAAGACACTTGCATTTCAAAAGTTTGCACACCATTCACTTTACCATAAGGATTCCAAAACTATTACCTATTTTTTTTGTTTTTGAATAAGTATATGAAAGCAGAAATCAAATTTATTAGCTCACCTGACTGAAAGTCAGGGTGAGCTTTTCTGATCACTTTTTGTCTGTCGTTTGTCCATCGTACGTCATGAAAGTGGTGTTTGGGTCATTTTCTCCCAAGCCACTGGCTGCAATTCAATGCAAATTCACATAAGTAGCGGTTATATAAGGGCATTTGGGTTTTTCTTCAAATTGGGTTTCTGCTCATATTGAGGAGGGGGTGGGGCCAAAATGCACAATTTATAAAAATCTTCTCATGAACCAGCCGTAGCAGAAACTTGATATTTGGTATGCAGTTTCCATTTGAGGTGTAGACTCAAGTTTGTTCAAGAGAAGTTTGACGGGCAATATTTGCCTTTGTTCTGGGAGGGGCAAGAATTTTTACCCCTCCGAAAATTTCTATTTTCCGAACTGAGAGGCAGATTTGAACCAAATTTGACATGAGGGCTTATTGGGTCATAAGTATTTAATTTAGGCCCAATTTTTTTTTCCCATCACTCCATGGGAACCGCAGTAGCAAAAAATAGAAAAAAAATTAAAACGCCCATATCTCCAAAACTACTCCTCACTGAGAATTCTTATTTGGTGTGAAGCTTCCTTAGGACCAACAGAATGGAATGGTAAAAAAAAATTGCTATCGGTTTTATCATGGGGTACTTTTCTGTGACTTTGAAAAAGTGCTGAGTCAGCATTTTTTAACACTGTGGGTAATGGTAAAAACATTTAAGACTACTTTTCTCCCAAAGCACTGCTCCAAAAGCTTTCAGATTTCACATATAACATCTTTGGAAGATTGTTTCACATGTTTATTTAAATCAATTCCCTGGGTCCATATTTGGGCTCTCTATGGGAGCCCAAATGTTTAAATTAGTGCAGTATGAGGAATATTCTTTAAAAATCTTCTTCAGATCTACCAATAAGAATCTTTTGATATTTGGTATGCTGCATCCTTGGGGGTGGGTGGGGGGGGGGGGGAGAGATTCAAGTTTGTTCAAGCCAGGTCCCTGGGTTCATATTTAGGCAGAAAATTTGGGGTCCCGGTCCGGACTTAGAGAAATTTTGGACCAAAATCCGGAAATGAGATTTTTTTGGTTTTATGCGTTTCGGTGAATTTTAAGACAAAAAGAATTTTTTTTTTTTACACTGAAAATTTGGGGTCCGGGTGGGACTTTTTGGACCAAAATCCGGAAATTAGTTTTTTGGTTTTTTATGCATTTTGGTCAATTTTAAGAAGAAAAAAAAATTTCAGTCTGAAAATATTTTGTTTGGGACCGAAAATTTCCGAACAAAAATAAAAAAAAATCTGTTTTTTATGCATTTATCTCAATTTTGGGACGTAAAAGTGCAGGAACTGAAAATAGAAGGAAAATCCTGTGTATTGTGTGGGCACTATCGCTTCATCTAGTTGGTATATGCTTTTCTTAGGATGGGCGTATGCAGCCTATTCAAGTCAAGTGCCTGGTTTGATATTTAGACTACCATATCAGGTGAGCGCCCTCAGGCCCCCTGGGGCCTCTTTGTTTCAGTTTGTTGATACCTTCTTGTTTAAGGGTGCCTCTAGGTTATTGTACATTAATTGTAATCAAACAATTACTGATGAAGTGGTTCTAACTACCAAAAATAATATTTTTCAGACATAGAAACAGTTTATAATGGAATGATATCTCTGATACTAGCAGTTGGACCAGAAGAAAATGAGGAAATTATTTTACGATTTTGTGAGAAAATTACCAAGCCTTCTCCTGGAGACAAGCGAGGCCACATCAGGATCAAAGCGTATGTTAATGTTTCATTCATCAATGAATGCCTCTAAATACAATATAAATTTGACATCTGTATTCATTAGCTAGCATGGTAAGAAGAAGATGCAAATTTTTTTTGGTGGGGGGGGGGGGGGGGGCGGGGCAACTGTAGATTTCCAATTTTGGTCTTAGAAACGTAGCTTATAACTCCTCAGTGGAACAGGCCTGATGGTCCCATTCCGGTGAAGGGTCATAAGCTATGTATTGGTGGCAAAATTTGAAAAAATATTAAAATTTGCATGATGATTTTTAGCTCACCTGAGCGAAGCTCAGTGGGAGCTTTACTGATCACATTCTGTCCGTCGACTGTCGCCGTCCGGCGTTAACTTTACATTATCGACTTCTCCTTCAAAACCACTAGCCCTATTTTATTCAAATGTTGGGTAAATGTTTATTACCTAATGCCAATTCAGATTTGTTCAAATGAAGTTGTCCCTCCTCCTGGGTAGTGCCATGCCCCCAAGGGGCACCAAAATCTTTGAAAATCTTCTTCTCGTGAACCAGCAGTAGCAGAGACTTGATATGTGGTATGCAGCTTCCTTTTAAGGTGTAGACTCAGATTTGTGCAAGAGAAGTTTGATGGGCTATATTTGGCGTCGTTATAGGAGGGGCAAAATTTCTATTTTCCGAACCAAGAGGCTGATTTGAACCAAATTTTCTGTGAGGGCTTATTGGGTCATAAGTACCTAATTTATGCTGAATTTTTTTTCCTGTAGTCCCGTGGGAACTGCAGGAGCTTAAAATAGAAAAAAATTAAAATGCACACATCTCTATAAACGGCACGGCACTGAGAATTTTTATTAGCTCACCGAAGCAAACTTATCACTTGCCGTCTGTCATCCTTCCGGCGTCATGAACATTTTTCAATCAACTTCTCCTCTGAAACCGCTAGGTCGATTTGCTCGAAACTTGGTATGGATGTTCATTACCCTATGTCAATTCAAGTTTGTTCAAATGAAATGGCCATGTCCCTTGGGGGCTTTGTATGGGGCATAACTCTGATAGCACCGTATGAATTATAGAAAAATTATTCAAAAATCTTCTCCAGAACCAGAGTGCAGAATCTTTTGATACTTGGTATGCAGCATCTTGGTATGGGTCTTATTCAAGTTTGTTCAAATCGTCCCCCTGGATTCATATTTGGGCTCACTATAGAAGCCCAAATTCGAACTTAGTGCATTTCAGGCAAATTTCTTTAAAAATCTTCTTCTCCAGATCCAGCAGGCAGAATCTTTTGATATTTGGTATGCAACATTGTGGGGTAGATTTGATTCAAGTTTGTTCAAATCGGCCCCCTGGATTCACATTTGGGCTCAGTATAGAAGCCCGAATTCGAACTTGGTGCATTTTATGCAGTTTTCTTAAAAAATCTTCTTCTCCAGATCCAGCAGGCAGAATCTTTTAATATTTGGTATGCAACATTGTGGGGTGGATCTGATTCAAGTTTGTTCAAATAAGCCTCCTGGATTCATATTTGGGCTCGGTATAGAAGCCCGAATTCGAACTTAGTGCATTTCAGACAAATTTCTTAAAAAATCCTCTTCTCAAGATCCAGCAGGCAGAATCTTTTGATATTTGGTATGCAACATTGTGGGGTGGATCTGATTCAAGTTTGTTCAAATCGGCCCCCTGGATTCATATTTGTGCTCAGTATAGAAGCCCGAATTCGAACTTAGTGCATTTCAGGCAAATTTCTTAAAAAATCTTCTTCTCCAGATCCAACAGGCAGAATCTTTTGATATTTGGTATGCAACATTGTGGGGTGGATCTGATTCAAGTTTGTTCAAATCGGCCCCCTGGGTTCATATTTGGGCTCGGTATAGGAGCACAATTTGAACTTAGTGCATTTCAGGCAAATTTCTTTAAAAATCTTCTTCTCAAGATCTAGCAGTCGGAATCTTTTGATATTGGGTATGCAGCATGCCTAGGGGGGTGAGATTCAAGTTTTTTCAAGCCAAGTCCCTGAGTTCATATTTGGGCTCACTGTGGTAGCCCGAATTATAACTTGGTTCAAAAAGAGAAATTTTCTTTCAAAATCTTCTTTTTCAGATCCAGCTGTCGGAATGTTTTGATATTTGGTATGCAGCATCCTTAGGGGAGTGAGATTCAAGTTTGTTCAAGCCATGTCCCTAGGTCCATATTTGGATTCACTGTGGGAGCTTGAATTGTAACTTAGTTCAAAATTAGGAATTTTCTTTAAAAATCTTCTTCAGATCCAGCAGTCAGAATGTTTTGATCTGTGGTGTGTATCATCCTTAGGGGGGGGGGGGGGAGATTCAAGTTTGTTAAAACCAAGTCCCTGGGTCCATATTTGGGCTCCCTGTGGGAGCCCGAATTATAACTTAATCAATATGAAGAATTTTTCTTTAAAAATCTTCTTCTTCAGATCCAGCAGATGAATGCTTTTGATATTTGGTATGCAACATCCTTAGGGGGGTAAGATTCAAGTTTGTTCAAGCCATGGCCCTAGTTCCATAAAATTTGTCTCTCATGACTTCATTCCTTTGTAGTGTTGATGAACCATGTCTAACAGAATGTGACCCCCAAATACTTCGTTGAACCACTGGCCGGTGAGTGATTATGTCGGGTGTGAAGCTTCCTTAGGACCAACAGAAAGAATTGGTCAGAAAAAATTGCCATCGGTTTTATCATAGGGTACAGTTTCGGGACTTTGAAAAAGTGCAGAGTCGGCACTTTTTTAACACTGTAGGCAATGGGAAAAACATTAAAAAATCTTCTTCTCCAGATCCAGCAGGCAGAATCTTTTGATATTTGGTATGCAACATTGTAGAGTGGATCTGATTCAAGTTTGTTCAAATCGGCCCCCTGGGTTTATATTTGGGCTTAGTATAGGAGCTCGAATTCGAACTTAGTGCATTTCAGGCAAATTTCTTTAAAAAATCTTCTTCTCCAGATCCAGCAGGCAGAATCTTTTGATATTTGGTATGCAACATTGCGGGGTGGATCTGATTCAAGTTTGTTCAAATCGGCCCCCTGGGTTCATATTTGGGCTCAGTATAGGAGTCCAAATTTGAACTTAGTGCATTTCAGGCAAATTTCTTTTAAAATCATCTTCTCAAGATCCAACAGGCAGAATCTTTTGATATTGGGTATGCAGCATGCTTAGGGAGGTGAGATTGAAGTTTGTTCAAGCCAAGTCCCTGGGTTCATATTTGGGCTAGCCCGAATTATAACTTAGTTCAAAATGAGAAATTTTCTTTCAAAAATGTTCTTCATATCCAGCAGTCGGAATGTTTTGATATTTGGTATGCAGCATCCTTGGGAGGGGGGGGGGGGGGGATTCAAGTTTGTTCAAGCCAAGTCCCTGGGTCCATATTTGGGCTCCCTGTGAGAGCCTGATTTATAACTTAGTTCAATATGAGGAATATTCTTTAAAATCCTTGGATATTTGGTATAAGCTTTTCTTAGGAGAAGCAGATGCAACTTGTTGAAATCAATTCTCTGGGTTGATATTTAGTCTACCATGTCAGGCGAGTGCCTCAGGCCCCCTCGGGCCCTTGTTGTGAATAGCACTGGCCATAGATGGTCCGATCGACCCTATACAAGATATAGTTGGTAAAATTTTTGAGAACATTATGGAAAATTTTCACTTCTGAAAACATTTCTTTGCCACGTGATAGTGTAAGTGGCTAAATTTCTAATTCCAACTATTTTCAGAAATGTTTTGTGAATAAACAAAAAAAATAAGCTTCCCTCTCCCATCATAAAATTGAGGAAAAATTGTCATAGAAACAAGAAATTTTTTTTATAGGACCAACATTCAATTTTCCATTATCTTTTGGTTTTTGATGTGGCCTTGATATCAAAGTATCTTAAGTACTCAATCTCAAATCAATAGTATGGGTGGGTCACAGTCTGATTGTAAGAGAGATTGCTTTTGAAATCGCAGTGTTCTATATTGTTAATGCTTTACCGCCCGTGTGATATACAAATTGTGCGAAAAAAAAATTTTCATAAAATTTCAAATCAAACCATATGTGACCCCCCTCATTTCTCATTGATAACAAATTTTGATATTGCAGATCTTCATTTAAAAAAAATCCAGGTGCTCTGTACATCACACACCCAAGATGATGTCAAGGCGTGTGGTTTCTTTGGTGGCGCGCCGATTTGGGAAAACGCCTCTTAGGGCACAAAAAGGAAAAAGGAGATTCAATTACGAAATAATATAAAGCACAGAAATAAAGTGCTAATTGGTTTAAATTTAATGATACAAAGATTACAATTTCTTACCACTAAATTTCTAACTTTTAAGAATAATATACAGTGGAATATGTAGCGAGGTACAGTAGAGCCCACTTAATTGGATATCACTTTACTGAATAACCCTGTTAATTGAATATAATTTCCCAACACAAAACCAATTACCATACCTCTTGTACAAATTTGACCTGTTAATTGAATATAGGTTATAGAGTAAAAATCCCTGTTAATTGAATAAAAAATTGTGTAACCAGTCGAGAAATTACCCTGACTCTCCCCAGTTTTCCTTTGTTTATAGATCTATTTGGCCTCAGTACTTCCAGTACAGGCATTTAATCTATTATATCTTGTCTGACAGAGCTCTGTCAAACAAGATATAATAGAATAATTGCTGAGTTTATCTCTGGAATAGGGGAAAGTGTTGCAATCCCTGTTAATTGAATAATCTTGTTAATTGAATAATTCTCCTTGGTAAAGTGTCGATTCAATTAACAGGGTTCCACTGTACAAGTAAATGCAGTTCAAAATCCTGACAACACAAGTGAAAATCAAAAGCATCGTCTGGACTCTGGAAACTGTCGCATGATGAAAATTGCCAGGAATATAGCACATGATGTTTATTCCAGCCAATCGGGGCATCTAAAAACTAGGGTTTACTGGGAATTCCTCATTGACGTAATCAACTGTCACATGATGCTAACACATCAATTTAGTGATTTCTTTCTAAATTTAGTGTCCATAAATTCCACATCGATATTAAATTTATTGGATTTAAAAATTAAAATGGTAAAAATTAACATGGATTATCAACAATTTGTTCACAATAGCTTGATCCAGAGTGGAGTTTAGGTATGACAGTCCATTTCATGAAATAATATACGAGGGTAAAGTCAAAATTACTGCCTATTTTTGTGATATAAACAATGAATACAAAGGATAACAGGTACTGAGAAGCATTACGTGTACCTTGCATACCAATATTATCAATCAGTGGCATGATGAATATGGCTAAAAAAACAGTCAACTATGAAAAATAATAGTAGACTATAGCACCTTACGATGCTAAAATCGAATAGTCGAGGCAACCCTTGTGTTTACAGACACAGTTTCTGAAACTCTGACATAGTTGATGTGAACTAAAAAAGTAACTGCTTTTTTTCCACGTGCGTGATTCATCGTTTGCCGCAAATTGTAATTGCACAAGCGATGGCGCGTGAGAGCAATCACACGCCATTAAAATGAAGGTCTGATATTGTGTGCTTATGGTAAAGGGTTAATACATGTCTTGTTTTGTAACATTTTATTGGAGTACCCACAGACTCTCCCCAATGAATTGTAACAAACCATTGTGTATGGACAAGTTCTCAATATAATTTTTTTTTTTTTTTAGCTCATCTTGACAAAGTCAAGCTGAGCAAATCTCATCGCTCTCCGTCCGTCGTCCGTCAACACCATGTTTTAGTCTTCTCCAAAGCCACTGGGCCAATTCAAGTGAAAGTTTGTGAGTGATGGCCTTGGAGGGGCATTGCATTTTTAGCCCAACTGTTTACAGTGAAGGCTATAGTAATGACTTTTGTCTGTCTGTCCGTCCATCTGTCCATCTGTCTTTTTCTGTTAACATTTAGAGTTTTGGTTAAAGTTTGTGGTTAAAGTTTTTTACTGAAGGTTTAAGTGTTATTTTTTTGTTTTTTTTCTTATTCCTGTTTATTTAACATTTGGAGTTTTGGTTAAAGTTTGTGGTTAAAGTTTTTTATTCAACCTTCAAGTACAGACTACACCCGATATTTCTTGTCTGATCATCACAAAATTTCATATGCAGGGTTTAGGTCATGTCTACATGAGAATGTCCCCAGTTGGTTGTGATCGGTCAACCCGTACGGCTGCCTGAGCCCAAAACCCGAAAACCATTAGGACAGTCTACAGGTCATATTTATGGGGGGATTTCATTGTAGCTTCATAGGTTGACTTCATATAATTTCTATACATGAGAAAGTCCCCTTTTGGACATGATTGGGCAACTGTCACGGCTACAGGTGCCCGAAGCCCGAAAACCTTCAGCACAGTCTGCAGGTCATATTTCTGAAGGGATTTCATTGTAACTTCGTAGGATCAATCCACATGATGCCCAGATGAGAATGTCCCCTTTTGGTTGCGATCATTCAACCATGATGGCTGCCCGAGCCAAAAGCCCGAAAACCTTTAGCACAGTCTACATGTCATATTTATGGAGGGATTTCATTGTAACTTGATAGGTTGACTTCATATAATGTCTAGATGAGAACGTCCCCTTTGGGCAACTGTGGGCACCCCCCCCCACCCCCACCCCCACCCCCACCCCCACCCCCCCCAATTAGGCATTTTTTTAAAATTTATTTCCTCCAATATGCATTTTGAACTATTTACAGTCACTACAGAACCGTTTTTTCCTTTTGTCAAAAATGCTTTTTTACAGTTTTGGTTAAAGTTTGTGGTTAAAAATCCAGACAGAAATTATCACCCCCCCCCTCCCCCCCCCCCCACCCTCCCAATTAGGCATTTTTTTTTTGTTTTCTTTCCTCGAATATGCATTTTGAACTATTTACGGTCACTACATGCGGAACCTTTTTTTAAACTCACATACCCCCACCCCCACCCCCACCCCCCAGGGTGCCAATTAGGCACTTTTTTTTCTTTCGTCAAAAATGCTTTTTACAGTTTTCGTTAATGTTTGTGGTTGAAAACCCTAGACAAACACCACCACCCACCCCCATCCCCCTGGTGCCAGTTAGGTATTTTTTCTCTGCTCAAAATGCTTTCTGAAGGATTTAGACTGACCACATGTGGAAAAAAAAATGGACTCCCCTAACACACCCCCACTCTCCCCCACCCCTCATCCCCCACCCCTCCTCCTCCACACCCAGGGCCATTCATGCAATATTTTTTCTTTGGTACAAAATGCATTTTAGCCTGACTGTTTATAGTCAGGGCTATAGTCATGACTTTCGTCCGTCCATCTGTCTGTCCATCCATCTGTCTGTAAACAATTGGTTTCCTACTGATAACTCCAGTTTGGATTATTTGATTTCAACCAAAGTTGATATGTGTATTTTCCAGCTAGTAATACAGGCCAGGTTTCAATTTTGGTTCCACAAATGACACCCTCCCCCCCCCCCCCCCCTCCCACACACACACACACACACACAAATTGTCACATAGGCAATTATTCCCAAAATGCATTTTGAAGGATTGGGAGTTATTACATGCAAAAAAGAAAATTGACTCATATAGCCCAACATTGCTTTATGTACTGCATCCTTAATCCTTGACCTTACGCAAGTTGAAGCCAACAGTACAAATTATTTTTCTGAAACCTCAGATTTTTTCATTTTTAGCTCAACTTTGGCGAAGCCAAATTTGAACTTATGCCATGGCAAGTTGTCCGTCATCCGTCTGTCCGTCAACAATTCAATACGGCTTGGGCTAGAGGCCGTATTTATGAACCGATCTTTACAAAACTTCTTGGGTACCTTTGTTATGACTGTGGAACGAGAACGAGTGTTTTGGGGTCCGATCCGAAATTCAAGTTGGCCGCCAGCCACCATTTTGTACCGACGATGCAGAAATCTGTTTTTTGTACAGAACTTCCATATGAAAGCGCCGATTTGAATAATTTTTTGTATGAATGTTTAATACCATGGGATACATCACATATAATACAGGTTTTTTTCTCGTATGTAAATTATGCAAATTAGACTAACTTTGATGTATTTAGTGTTACTTTCAGCACTGTAAGTGCAAATGCCAATACGGCTAGGCCTAGAGGCCGTATTTATAAACCAATCTTTACGAAACTTCTTGGGTACCTTTGGTATCACTGTGGGACGAGAACGAGTGTTTTTGGGTGCGGTCCGAAATTCAAGATGGCCGATGGCAGCCATTTTGTGCAAAATTAGGTGCAATCAGATTTTTGTACAGAACTTCCATATGAAAATGCTGACTTGAATAATTTTTTGTGTGAATGTTTAGTACCATGGGATACATCACATATAATACAGGTTTTTCTCTCGTGCGGAAATTATGCAAATTAGATGAACTTTGATTTTTTCAGTGCTACTTACAGTAAGTGCACATGTCAATACGGCTCGGGCTAGAGGCTGTATTTTTCAACCGATCTTTACGAAACTTCTTGGATACCTCTGTTATCACCTTGGGATGAGAACGAATGTTTCTGAGTGCGGTCCAAAATTCAAGATGGCTGCCAGTGGCCATTTCGTACCGAAATTAGGTCTAATCAGTTTTTTGTACACAACTTCTATATGGCTCAGGCTAGAGGCCGTATTTATGAACTGATCTTTACGAAACGTCTTGGGTACCTTTGTTATCACTGTGGGATGAGAACGAGTGTTTTTGGGTGTGGTCCAAAATTCAAGATGGCCACCAGCAACCATTGTGTACCAAAATTAGTGCAATCAGTCTTTTGTACAGAACTTCTGTATGAAAGTTCTGATTTGAATAAATTTTTGTATGAATGTTTAGTAAAATGGAATACATCACATATAGTACAGGTTTTTTTCTCATGCAGAAATTATGCAAATTAGATGAATTTTGATTTATTTAGTGCTACTTATACACTGTAAGTGCACATGTCAATACGGCTCGGGCTAGAGGCTGTATTTATCAACCAATCCTCACGAAACTTCTTGGGTACCTTTGTTATCACCTTGGGACGAGAACGAGTGTTTCTGAGTGCGGTCCAAAATTCAAGATGGCTGCCAGTGGCCATTTTGTACCGAAATTAGGTCCAATCAGTTTTTAGCTCACCTGAGCAAAGCTCAAGGTGAGCTTTACTAATCGCTTTCCGTCCGTCGTCTGATGTCCATTGTCCGTCGTCCGGCATAAACTTTACAAAACCAACTGGCCCAATATTTTTCAAATGTTGGGTAAATGTTTATTACCCAATGTCAATTCAGATTTGTTCAAATGAAGTTGCCCCCTCCTCCTGGGTGGGACCACACCCCCAAGGGGCACCAAAACCTTTGAACATCTTCTTGTCATGAACCAGCAGTAGCAGAGACTTGATATTTGGTACGCAGCTTCCTTTTGAGGTGTAGAATCAAGTTTGTTCAAGAGAAGTTTGTCGGGCATTATTTGCCTTCGTTGTGGGAGGGGCAATAATTTTGGCCTCGCCTAAAATTTCTATTTTCTGAACCGTGAGGTCGATTTGAACCAAATTCGATATGAGATGATAATGGGTCATAAGTAGTTGATTGATGCAAAAAAAAATTTTCTCATTGCCCCGTGGGAACCTTTGGAGCTAAAAATAGGAAAAACCTTAAAACTGCCAAATCTCCAAAACTACACGGTACAGAGAATTCTTATTTTGTATAAAGCTTACTTTTATCCAGTAGAATAGAATGGTTAAAAAAAATCCCTATCGGTTTGATCACAAGGTACTTTTTTCAGGACTTTGAAAAAGTGCTGAGTCAGCACTTTTTGACACTAGGCAATGGGAAAAACATTAAAAAATTTTCTTCTCCAGATCCAGCAGGCAGAATCTTTTGATATTTGGTATGCAACATTGTAGGGTGGATCTGATTCAAGTTTGTTCAAATCGGCCCCCTGGGTTCATATTTGGGCTCAGTATAGGAGCCCGATTTCGAACTTAGAGCATTTCAGGCAAATTTCTTAAAAAATCTTCTTCTCCAGATCGAGCAGGCAGAATCTTTTGATATTTGGTATGCAGCATTGTGGGGTGGATCTGATTCAAGTTTGCTCAAATCGGCCCCCTAGATTCATATTTGGGCTCACTATAGAAGCCCGAATTCGAACGTAATGCATTTCAGACAAATTTCTTCAAAAATCTTCTCCAGATCCAGCTGGCAGAATCTTTTGATATTTGGTATGCAACATTGTGGGGTGGATCTGATTCAAGTTTGTTCAAGTCGGCTCCCTAGATTCATATTTGGGCTCACTATAGAAGCCCGAATTCAAACTTAGTGCATTTCAGGCAAATTTCTTAAAAAATCTTCTTCTTCAGATTCAGCAGGCAGAATCTTTTGATATTTGGCATGGCACATTGTGGGGTGGATCTGATTCAAGTTTGTTCAAATTGGCCCCCTGGGTTTATATTTGGGCTCACTATAGAAGCTCGAATTCGAACTTAGTGCATTTCAGGCAAATTTCTTCAAAAATCTTCTTCTCCAGATCCAGCAGGCAGAATCTTTTGATATTTGGTATGCAACATTGTGGGGTGGATCTGATTCAAGTTTGTTCAAATCGGCCCCCTGGATTCATATTTGGGCTCACTATACAAGCCCGAATTCGAACTTAATGCATTTCAGGCAAATTTCTTTAAAAATTTTCTTCTCCAGATCCAGCAGGCAAAATCTTTTGATATTTGGTATGCAACATTGTGGGGTGGATCTGATTCAAGTTTGTTCAAATCGGCCCCCTGGGTTTATATTTGGGCTCAGTATAGAAGCCCGAATTTGAACTTAGTGCATTTCAGGCAAATTTCTTTAAAAAAATCTTCTTCTCCAGATCCAGCAGGCAGAATCTTTTGATATTTGGTATGCAACATTGTTGGGTGGATCTGATTCAAGTTTGTTCAAATCGGCCCCCCTGGGTTCATATTTGGGCTCAGTATAGGAGCCCAAATTTGAACTTAGTGCATTTCAGGCAAATTTCTTTAAAAATCTTCTCAAGATCCAGCAGGCAGAATCTTTTGATATTGGGTATGCAGCATGCTTAAGGGGTTGAGATTCAAGTTTGTTCAAGAAAAGTCCCTGGGTTTATATTTGGGCTCACTGTGGTAGCCCGAATTATAACTTAGTTCAAAATGAGAAATTTTCTTTAAAAATCTTCTTCAGATCCAGCAGTCGGAATGTTTTGATATTTGGTATGCAGCATCCTTAGGGGGGTGAGATTCAAGTTTGTTCAAGCCATGTTCCTAGGTCCATATTTGGGCTCACTGTGGGAGCCCGAATGATAACTTTGTTCAAAATGAGGAATTTTCTTGAAAAATCTTTTTCCGAGTCAGCAGTCGGAATGTTTTGATATTTGGTGTGCAGCATCCTTTGGGGGGTGATATTCAAGTTTGTTAAAGCCAAGTCCCTGTGTTCATATATGGGCTCCCTGTGGGATTCAATATGAGGAATATTCTTTAAAAATCTTTTTTTTTTAGATCCACTGGTCAGAATCTTTGGATATTTGGTATCACCTTTTCTTAGGAGGAGCAGATGCAACTTGTTGAAATCAGTTCTCTGGGTTGATATTTAGGCTACCATGTCAGGTGAGCGCCCTCAGGCCCCCTGGGGCCTCTTGTTCCTGTTGGTTGGAAAATATGGCCACCAGAGACATTCTATGATTCTGTTTGGTGGATTCACATGTTTTGAAACTTCACGTCATTGAAGACTGGGACACCTTCTACCAATGATCTTCATGTAATGTGATGTAATGTTGCAACCATGGCCACAATTGCAGCTTATAGTTACCATGGAAAGCCTATGGTAAATCACATTTTTAGTCCCCTTCGGGAACCGTAAGGGGACTATAGGATTGCACTCCTTTCGTCTGTCTGTCCGTCCGTCCGTCGGTCCATCCGTCCATCCATCCGTCTGTCTGTCTGTCTGTTTTTAGCTCAACTTGACAAAGTCAAGCTGAGCTATTGCCATCACTTCTCGTCCGTCGGCATACGTACGTACGTTAGTATGTTAGTACGTACGTCCACAATTTCCTTTGGGACACCTCACAGGTCGCATTTATGAACAGATTACTTTGAAACTTCTTATGCTTGTTTGGGTAGACCTCTAGATGGGAGCTATCAATTTTCTTCAATTTCTGTCAAAAAATGTTGCCGCGGCCAACGTTCTTAGAACTTAATTTAGTGAAACCACAATATTTCCCTTTGGCACACCCTACAGGGCACATTTATGATTTGATTGCTTTGAAACCTGATACGCTTATTTAGGGTGACCTCTAGATGGGAGCTATCGATTTTCTTCAATTTCCGGCAAAAAATGTTGCCACGGCCAACATTCGTAGAACTTAGTTTAGTCAGACCTCAATATTTCCCTTTGGCACACCCTACAGGGTACATTTACGATCAGATTGCTTTGAAACCTGGTATGCTTGTTTGGGGAGACCTCTAGATGGGAACTATCGATTTTCTTCAATTTCTGTCAAAAAATGTTGCCGCGGCCAACGTTCTTACTTAGTTTAGTCAGAAGACTCAATATTTCCCTTTGGCACACCCTACAGGTTACATTTATGATCGGATTGCTTTGAAACCTGGCATGCTTGTTTGGGGTGACATCTAGATGGGAGCTATCGATTTTCTTCAATTTCTGGCAAAAAATGTTGCCGCGGCCAACGTTCTTAGAACTTAGTTTAGTCAAACCACAATATTTCCCTTTGGCACACCCTACAGGGCACATTTATGATTTGATTGCTTTGAAACCTGGTATGCTTATTTAGGGTGACCTCTAGATGGGAGCTATCGATTTTCTTCAATTTCCGGCTAAAAATGTTGCCACGGCCAACGTTCGTAGAACTTAGTTCAGTCAGACCTCAATATTTCCCTTTGGCACACCCTACAGGGCCCATTTATTATCAGATTGCTTTGAAACCTGGTATGCTTGTTTGAGGAGACCTCTAGATGGGAGCTATCGATTTTCTCCAATTTCTGTCAAAAAATGTTGCCGCGGCCAACGTTCTTAGAACTTAGTTTAGTCAGAAGACTCAATATTTCCCTTTGGCACACCCTACAGGGTACATTTATGATCGAATTGCTTTGAAACCTGGCATGCTTGTTTGGGGTGACATCTAGATGGGAGCTATCGATTTTCTTCAATTTCCATCAAAAAATGTTGCTGCGGCCAATGTTCTTAGAACTTGGTTTAGTCAGAAGACTCGATATTTCCCTTTTGCACACCCTACAGGGCACTTTTATGATCGGATTGCTTTGAAACCTTTCATGCTTGTTTGGGGTGACCTCTAGATGGGAGCTCTCGATTTTCTTCAATTTCCATCAAAAAATGTTGCCGCAGCCAACATTCTTAGAACTTAGTTTAGTCAGACCACAATATTTCCCTTTGGCTCACCCTACAGGGCTCATTTATGATTAGATTGCTTTGAAACCTGGTATGCTTATTTACAGTGACCTCTAGATGGGAGCTATCGATTTTCTTCCATTTCCGTCAAAAAATGTTGCCACGGCCAACGTTCTTAGAATTTAGTCTAGTCAGACCACAATATTTCCCTTTTGTACACCCTACAGGGCACATTTATGATCGGATTGCTTTGAAACCTGGCATGCTTGTTTGGGGAGGCCTCTAGATGGGAGCTATCGATTTTCTTTGGTTTCTGTCAAAAAATGTTGCCACTGGCAAAAAAACTGACATTGGTCCCAATGATCTTCAATTTTGCCATTTCATTTATAACTTACCAATTTCAAGTTTGTCAAGTTGAGCTACAGTGTCATTGACACTTTCATTTTATGTTACCACCTCTCCCTCCAACATACTTTAAGCTACATCTTTCATACTTGGTACTCGGATAAATGATTCATGGATAGAGGGTTGGGAGGGGATGATACACGTTCAATATTTTTTTTTCAAAATCCAGGATGGTGGCATGGCGGCCATTTTTGTTGTGTTTTTTAAGCTTTTTTCTCTATTTTATGTTACCACCCCTCACTCCAACATGGTTCAAGCTACACTTTTTTATATCTGGCACATGGATAGAGGGTTGTAATGGGATATTGCATGTTCAATATTTTTTTTCCAAAATTCAAGATGGCGCCATGGCGGCCATTTTTGTTGTGTTTTTTAAGCTTTTTTCTCTATTTTATGTTACCACCCCTCACTCCAACATGATTGAAGCTACACTTTTTATATCTGGCACATGGATAGAGGGTTGTAATGGGATGTTGCACGCTCAATATTTTTTTTCAAAATCTAACATCTGTCTGTCTGTCTGTTTTTATGTTACCACCTCTCCCTCTAATATGCTTCAAGCTACACCTTTCATATTTGGTACATGGATAAATGGTTCTGAGGGGATGATGCACAGTCAGTATTTATTTTTCAAAATCCAAGATGGCAGAATGGCGGCCATTTTTGTTGTGTTTTTTTAAGCTTTTTTCTCTATTTTATGTTACCACCCCTCCCTCCAACATGGTTCAAGCTATGCCTTTCATATATGGTACATGGATAAAGGGTTGTGAGGGGGTTATGCACACTCAATATTTTTTTTTCAAAATCCAAGATGGTTACATACTCTAATGTCTTCTGTGACAAAAACACCTTTTGTCACAAAAGCGCTGTAGGGGACTAGTACCATCTCGGTGGTCACACACTTGTTATATGTAGTTCCAGGTGAGCGATTACAGGCTCTGTAGAGCCTCTAGTTCTAGTTACTGTTCCCGGTTCCGGTTTTTCCTTATTCAAACTGTGAATTCTACTTTTGATTCTTTGGATCCATTTCATTTTAGTTTTCAGATTTATTTTTTGAAAATGAATGTTCGAAATAATGAACATTTATTGTGTGTATGTGATCTTTTGTTTTATTGTTATGACCCAATAAACGTGACTTAACGTCAGTATGAAAACAGGGATGTTTTTTAATAGAATACAGCGTGTGTATGAGAGATGGTCTTTCACTATCATACTCACACTGTATTCTATTAAAACAATGCTGTTTCTGTAACTTTTTCACAATAGCTGAGCATTTCGTAAGTCGGGAAAATGGCGCTTGCGAATTAGAAATGGCTTGCGCCACACTTGGCGCACATGCATTTTACAAAATAGAAAGACTGCACCTTGTCGAAGTCAAGCTGAGCTTATCTATTCGCTCTCTGTCTGTCGTCTGTCCGTCGTTCGTCAACACTATGTTTTGGACTTCTCCAAACCACTGGGCCAATTCAGTGACGCAGGGAAAAGGCACGCAGTCGCCCTCACGCAAAAATTGTCCAAGATGTGCGAATAATCTCTCACCTCTACTCTTGGATGTGTTTTCATCCTTTTGAGTTGCGTCAATAGAAACATTCAATTAAGTTTTCATGTTGGGAAATTTTTAAGAATCACTCACAATTTTAAGTGTATCAAGTACAATTCCAAACAATTTCTTTTCCGTCATTATGAACATGACACACAGTAGTTCATTTATACAGTCACACACAACACGCTAACAGCAGGCCTTTAAAAATTGAAAATTTGCTTAACCCTAAATTTGGATAAACAAAAAAAAATGTGCTTAACCCATTTTTTTTTTGCTTAACCCATTTCACTTTTTCAATTGATGTTTTACATTACAGAAAAGAACTTGCATGGATGGAATAAAGGTTAAGCCATGGGACATTTCCTCAAACGGTGCATGAACTAAACGCTTGTTTGTGCAATCGTGCAATTTTTAAAGGCCTGTAACAGTAAGAGGGTTGTACATTGACAACTCACTCAGAGCTTACTCCTGCCACAAAACGAACACCCATGTTCAGATAAAAAAAACAGTGGCCATTCTGAGATCTGAGAAACATTTTAATACTTTCGTATCAAAGACATACGGAATGTTGCCCTGTTCCTTATTTTCTTTTATACACGTGACACCTATCGCTCCAGTTCACCAGTGACACAAATTAATGTGCCTGATTTGGAATTTATGTATCCATTTTCCACGATTTTAATTATCTGCCGTTTAAAATCCAGAACTAATTTTAGTGGGTTACATATATTTTCACCGTCAAAATTTCCATCCGTGTTCAGTTGTATTCATACATTCATTTCGAAGGACGTTAAACATTGAAATCAACACTCTCAATCAAAATCACTCTCCTCACATTTTTCACTCTCGCAAACTATTGAGGTGAGCGATTTTCCACACGCCTCCATTTTGCTCCCATTTATCATTGCAATTCAAGTGAAAGTTTGCGTGAATGATGGTCCTGAAGGGCATTGCATCTTTGTTCAACTCAACATGCCCAGCCCCACAGGTGGGGGAAAATGCTCTGCAATATATTTTTACACTGTAAACCAATGGCCCTGACTAGCTGCTGGTGCTTAACTCAAAGTTATTAAGGGCCAAACACAAATTTTGAACCCCCCCAATCCCCCAAATTTGCTTGCAAAACTAAAAATTAAAAGTCCTAACTGGCCCTCCATACATTTACTCTTCACGCATGCGCAGACGTCAGGAAGTGACCGGCATTGGCGCCAACATCATTCTTTGTTTGGCCCTAAAAGTCATCGAACAATGAAATGACATCCTTGCTTTAAAATCTCCTTTTTTGAGGATGCCAGACACCAATCAATGCAAGAATTGGTGGATACAAGGCTGTTATTGGATGAAGGAAGTGTTCAGCGGTGGTTTTGGACGTTCAGGGCTGTAACTTTATAATATTTATAAAATTATTTTATGTTTTCCAATTTCTAGACATATGCCTGACGTAATAATTTTTAAAAATGATTATTCCACTGTGTGTTAAATATTCCTTCCCTATCCTTTCATGAACCCTTTCTGTTAGCTTTTTGGCTACTTTTATTGAAATTTTTTATTAAATTTCTTGGGAGTTTAACAATTATTACAGAATATTATTCTGTTTCTTCCCCAGGGTTACGTCCTCTCCCTTGGAGTGTTAGGCCGTTTAGTCTTGCATCTTCTATCCAATGTATCGTTTTTTCTTCGTATGAAGATCTAGCTTTGCATTTGATAGCATTTCAATTGGTTCTGACTTTGGGGCTTTTTGTGTGCCTGATGTCATGTTTACATTGACGTTGTTTACGTTATCAACGTCCTCATATATAGGTAGTTTCTTATATTCTATTACTGTAATATACTGTAGAATACATGGATTATTATTCCGGTAGTGTAGCTCAAAAAATTTTGGACTTTGTCCACACTTGGGCTCTTTCGGGATGCCCTTGGGCTCTTCATGTTCCCTTTGGGAACTTGGGCGTTTTTAAAAAAAATTGTTTTTGTTTACCAAAAATATTTTGAATTTAATTATGATTGCTATTATTCATATATCTGGGGGCGCGGTGGCATCGCGGGAACCGGTTCTTGTCAGATCACCGAAGTTAAGCAATGTCGAGCGCGGTTAGTAGTTGGATGGGTGACCATTTCAGCGACTGATTCTCACTCCTGCACTGTGTCCTTGGGCAAGGCACTTAACCCCGATTGCCTACATGGGGGCACGATGACGCTGTGTACTAAGGCGTACTGCACATCGATGGTGCACATGTCTTCAACCAATTTAACCCTGCCTGTGCCACGGCACAGAGTTCAGAGTTACGATGTTGGAGAGCTGACAGCTGCTCGTCATTGCTCGGTGGTTCTCCCCGGGTACTCCGGCTTCCTCCACCCGTAAAACTGTCATGGTCATGATTAGCCATTGTGCATAAGTATATGACCTTAAACACCAATAAATAAATAAATATCTCATGTATCTCATTTAAAAATATATATTGTTGTGGAGTTTGGAGGACTGATATCGACTTTAGTTGATACACTCCTGCAAACTCTTGTCATTCTTGTGTTGCACTGGGATGACTGATGTTGTTGTCTGGTGTCATCGTACATTGTTGGCGGTGAGGTTCTGAGGATCAGAGCCTCTTACCGCGTTTTAATTCATTGTCAGGTTCTATTTCAGAGGAACATGAACATGGTGATTATTTTCTGACACCCATCCAAGTGTGCTACCGTCGTCGTGCTCCGTGGAGCATATAGAGCTAGCTGCTGTGCTCATTATTGCAAGAGTTAGGGCCTTTGGGTAAAGTTATTAATCTCTTGCAAGCAGCTAGCTCAAGCGGTGAAGCAGTACTCCGTCCGTGGGTGCCGGGTAAGTCCGTTGCGGTCTAAAAGGTGGATTGGGTAGAGCGAGCACTATAATATAAATAGCTCACCCCGCGACGACATAAATAGGGAGGAAATAAGGAGGAAGTCTGCAAGTTCTTGAACTCTGTCAGGTCTGAAAGACCGCGAGTGGGAGAGGGCCCCCCCCCCCCCCCCCTCTCTAATATAGCAGCGTCTGGGGTTAGATGTTTTGAGAAACTTGCACAAGTCGGAGCATATGTCCACCTTCCACTCAGGATGCTCTATTTAGTTTGCAGCCGGGGTCGGCTTCAGTCAAGGCTTCCTCTGCTATGTTTCACAAGGCCGAAATTAAGTTTTCTGGTTGGAAACTTGCCCGAGACGGAGCATATGTCTGTCCGCCGCTCGGGACGCTCTGTCTAGTCTGCAGCTGGGGTCGGCTTCAGTCACAGCTTCCTCTACTACGTTATTTAAGCACACACAACCGCATCCTAGCTACCCGACTTCGGATTTCCAGCCTGCTGCATGAAGAAGGAACCACTCTTTGCCCATGAAGTCGGACCATCTGGTAGCTAGTGAGACGAGGCCTTGATCATCGGGACGCTCGGAGAAAGGATCCGTTTCCGACACACCATCCCAGGAGCGGCATGCGGCTAAGGAACGGAAATCTGCTGCTCCTCAGGCCTCGATGATGGACTTGCTGTCGCAGATTGCCCAGCTAATCCCAGCAAGTGCAGATGCAGTCTCCCTCAGACTCAGAATCTGAGCTGTTGTACGGTGCTGGGTCTGTCCAGTCATCTGTTCGCGCAGAGGCAATGGACCAAGATTCGCAACTGATTCTCTCGGATGGTGAAAGGGATAAGGAAGAGGATTACCCTTCCCTTTCGGAACAGTACATGGTTGCGATGGCTTTCATCCATCAATACTACCCTGCTTTTGTTCTGCCAAATCAGAATGCTGCGACGACAAGAGAGAAACTGTTGGCGTCATTAGGCGCAGACTTTATCCGGACAAAGGAGGAAGTCCTTTCCGGTTCAGTTTATCCAGGTGTTGCAGGCCTTCGGCCATATAGACGCCGCCGTATTTATCCTCTTGAGTGCGAGGAAGAAGGGGGTTTCTTATCTTCATCTTCCATATACATGCCATTTTTTTTAGACCATGTTCATTTAAAAACGGTTGGGGAAGATGTTCAGAGAGTTCTTCTGTGTTTGGATGAGCAGGCTGGGGATCTAGAGGTATCCTTACCTGTATCATTCACTATTTGCTCAGATGCAATTGAGACTGCAATTTCTTCAAATAGAGCGAATTTGGACGTTATGACTTACGCAGATCGCCTTACAAGAGCTATGGCCCAACGTCTCAATGGAAAGGAATCTTGAGGATGTTCGTACCTCTCTTAGAGTTCTTTCCAGGGCAATTATGTATACCACGTATAACTCCACCCTAACAGTGGCTAATCTGGAGTTAATTAAGGCTGTCACGATTATGAATTTTTATAATCGATTATTTTGTCATAAAAATCGATGGTTATTCGATTATTTATGGTTAATATTTCTGCCTCGTTTCCTAGAACTTCGTCTATGAAATAACTTGGGAGGCGTTAAAAATTAGAATATCCTAATCGTAAATGAAGCAAACGAACACCAAACCTTGAAAAATTTGACAAGACAGAATCTACATCGCATAGATTCAAACTTCAAATCATAGAAAAATGCATGCTAAACTCATTATTGGCCCCATCCGTGCTCAATGCGTAATGATTATGAATTTAGCCTCAGGGAATGTCAAGTCAACAAAGCTTTACATGTGGAAATGAAACTTCCGGTTGCGGTACATCGGAGAACAAAATAAATCATCATACTTTAAAAATAAATAACATGGCATTTTGAAGTTATTCCCACTTTACTTTCCGTATGTTAAAATTGCTTATCAAGTATGAAATTGATAAAAACAAAAACAACTGAATTACTGAACACTCGACGATGTCTTAGTCATAACAACGTTGATGTTTTTTTGGGAGGTCACATGACTCACATCAAAGGAATGAGAAGTACTGAGTGATCACGCATATGATGATGACTGGGTTTCGGCTAACTTTAACTCGCGTGGTGCCACAACTTGAAGCTATATGTTGGTTTTATGTTTTAACCCTGTTCACACACACATTTGTTGTCGAAATAGGTCCTTTATGTGAAACAATAGCTTGTGAATCAATATTTCCCCTTTGTTTAAAGGTATGACAGCACATGTCCAGTCAAATAATTGATCATTGAAAAAAATCGTCGATTATGACCTCAATCAACGGTTGATCAATTTTTCGATCATTCGTGACAGCCTTAGAGTTAATCAGACGCGATGTTGCCCTTGCGTCGTCATCACTGATAAGATGACAAGGTGAAAAACTCTTTCCGAGTCACTCCGGTTTTATTTTTGACGACTAGCTTTTGTTAGTCTATGAACAGGCTACTACGAAAGCGTCTAGTGCACTGCTTTTGAAGTCGGTATATCAACGACGTGCTTCAGCAGACGAGTAAAGGAGGGTGTTCTAGAAAAAAATCAAAAGGAAACTCCTCACAAGGGTACAAGAAACCCTCTTATATTTACTCAGGGGGTCGTCAGTATAACAACTCGGAAAAGGGGCGTAGGTTTGATCGGGACTATAGGTCAAACGCCCCTAGGCAGATGAGATGAGGTTTTTCGTGGGGAGGATGTGGTTCCTCGTCCCGTAAGCCTCGCAGGTGATGGTTTAGACCTCTATTGCTGGCCAGTTGGCAGAAGGTTATCAAGCTCCGCAAAAAACTGGATAACAATCATGGAAGATCATTGGGTGAGAAGTGTAGTCTCTGACAGCTTACGGCTATCATTCCGAGTAAAACCCCACTTACAAGTTGTCTGCATTGGACAAATCTTCCATTAAATTCTTGCATAAGAGAGTTTCTCCTACAGGATGTATAAGCTCTCTTATCAAATTAAGCAACACAGGTCATCGAGAATCAGGACTCTCAAGATTTTTACAGTTACCTGTTCCTCGTACCAAGCTAGACAGCTCGTTCCGACCGGTAATAGATTTGAGCTGGATAACAAGTTTATCATGGCTCTAAAAGTTTATGTATGAAAATCATTCAGTCAGTAAAAGCGAGCGTTCGAGTGATCAACTATGCAGCAAGCATAGATCTAAGGATCCGTACTTTCATGTCCTGGTACATCTGGCATTCTAAAAGTACCTGCGGTCTGCCGTACAAGGGAAGGTGTATCATTTCAGAACAATATGCTATGGTCTGAATCTGGCCCCCTGTGATTCCACTCAAATAATGAACTCTGTAAGGTCTTACTTACGAGCTCATTTGTCTGCAGTGTCGGCTTACTTGGACAATCTTCTACAGGGATATGGCAACAGAATTTGTTTTCAGAATGATGTTCAGAGTCTGCTTCTATTACTCTGACGTCTCGGTTTCATTGTAAATGAGAATAAGTCGGATCTAGCTCCATACAAGTCGTCTATTCACTGGGGATTGAGCTTTGAGACTCACAGCAATCTGGTTCGCGTGCCGTTACCCAGAGCGAAATTAGTCAGTTGTTATGCCCGCTTTTGTCTACTCTCAGATGCATTAATAGTGAGGGAATTCATGCGACTGTTGGAGCTCTGCGGAGCTGCTGTGAGTCTCATTCCGATGGACCGTCTGCGCGCACATCCCCTCCAGATATTCTTCACTCAGACCTGGAGTGTGAAGACGCTTTCGCTTGAACCAGCATTGTTTTAATGGACTTAGTAAAACAAGGGTTCAAACTGGGCAGATATTCAGTGGTTAACTCAGGGAGTTAGGCTGCAACTATACCGGATCCGGCTTTCACAATTATGACGGATGTGAGTCAGACGGGTTGGGGTGCGACCCTAAGTCCTGCAGTCTTGAGGTGTCAGGGTCTTTGGGATCCTCGGTTCCAGGAGAAACACATAAATATCAACGAGATGATGTTAATTAGCTAGCGCTACAACATTGGATTGACATAATAACGGACATCCATGTTCAATTTGGTCTGACAACTCGACACTAGTAACGTACATCACGAACCAGGGCAGCACCCATTCATTTCCGTTATGCCAACTAATGGAGAAGATTTTCCTAATACGTCATGAATCATCATGTTCATCTTTTCATCCGTCATATACCGGGTCGTCTGAACATACTCGCAGACTCGCTCTCTCAGAAAAGTCGCCTGTTGCAATTGGAATGGATGCTCAAAATGCGAGTATTTGGACAGTTTTGCTACCAGAGGGTTCGCCCCATGATAGATCCATTTGCGACAAACCAGAACAATCAGTTACTGTTGTTTGTGTCGCCATACCCAGACCATTGAGCGCATGCAGTAGATGCTCTGCCGATCTCATGGGGATGGATGATAGGATACGTGTATCCTCCAATTCATTTGATTCAGTAGATTATGTTTAAGATCAAACAATCTCGTTGTGAATTCTACTAGTAGCACCTCTGTCGTCACAGAAACCTTGGATCAGTCTTCTCAAGTGTCTGTTATGGGACATTCCCCGGAAGCTTTCTCCATGAGAGGACCTTCTTTTTCAGGGGAAGTGTTTGTTTTTCACGTCCTTCTCCACCCATAGTGGCATAATGGTGTCGGCTCGATGTGGGGGGGGGGGGGGGGGGGAACCATTGCGGTTCCTATATTATTATACCTCTCACAAACAAAGTTTTGGGGGGTATATAGGAATCACCATGTCCATCCGTACGTCCATCTGCCCGTCCATCTGTCCATCCTTAAGCACAACTCCTCCTAAACCGTTTGAATAATTTTCATGAAACTTTACACAATGGAAGTATGAAGATGTGCATGAAGCAATATAATTCCGTTCTGACAGGCGAGGGGGGTATCACTCTGTGAGCTTGCTCACAGTACCTCTAGTTTTATGACTAACACAAGAACGATTAAGTAATGTGGGTGAGGAGAGTTCGATATGACTTTGAATCCCCCCTCCCCCCCTCCGCCCCACCGCCAATGTGTTTAGAGGCGATTACCGGGCAAGACATAGTTTTCTTCCCGCAAGCCTTGTATAAGATTAAATACATACATGCATTTCTTCACTTCTCGATTGGCGGCTGGGTCGTGCTCTGTGGCGACCTCATGGGCACATCCACTTTTAGTTGGATTGGTTTCCTGTGATTATTCGTCTATATGTCATATACGAGCGCATATTTCATCATAATTAAATTGCTAGTCTTTGGGTACCTCGGCAGCTGCATAACCAGTTAACTGGTATTCAGATGATTACATGCAGGATTTTAATGCTCACGCGCATAATTATTAGGCTGACGCTTTATTGTATATTATGGACCTTTGAAATTATGAATTATTTCGGGGGCGGTCCGTGTCGGAGCCTGTTAATCATACCTACATGCATTTCTAGATCCAGGTTTCTATTAATGTCGGTACTCAACTCGTATATTCCCACATTTATAATGTCATAGATATCGGATAGTACACGTCAGGGAGTATTGTTACTGGAATTTATTGTACACCTGAATGGGGTCGCCTGTGGGTTACCTTGGAAGTGTGTTTACTCTCCAGAGATCGTTCATTGTGGTTCAATTGGACATGTGTATGTTATATATTATATCACCGGTTTTCGACCTATCTGTGTATGCCGTCTTTGGTGTACGGTATATAGCGGGCAGTATTAGTTACCGGGATCATCGCTATAGCCTTAACTTCTGAAGTGGCATTAAGCACCATTTATTAATAATAAATAAACACCTGAGTGCCCATTTGACAAATATTTATATTGTTTTTTGGTACCACTTTTATTGATTCCAGAGCGCTCTCCTCTTTCTTTTTGAAGATTCCTATGCAGGTATGTAACTATGAGGGAAGCTGTTTTGTCTGTAATTATATCCTGCATTCAGATTGAGTTGTATTATGTATGGCGTATGTTTGTGGGGGATATTCGTTCATTCTCAAATACGCCATCCTAATTTTTGGTGCTTAGTCTGGGCTAACCTTAAAAATTGGGAACTTGTTACATCCAATTAGCATAGTCTTCATGCTAAGTATACGGAATTACTTGAACTGGGCTCCTTTTGTATGATATGTCTTCTCTATTCCTGTAGAGAGAGAAATACATGTAATTCCTAATAATTTTAATTTCCTTTCACCTTGGATTACAGGATTGGAACTATGTTAATATACTAATTCTGAAGTCCTAGGCCCTCCACTTTTTTACAACGATTCAGCTTGTCTGGGCCATTGGTTTACAGTGTAAAAATATACATTCATAGTAATTTGTATATTTTTATACTTACCAATGGCCCAGACGGAGATGGCCCTCCCATGAGTGGGCACTCATTCCTCCCTGCTGAATTTTTATGTAGTACTCTCTTCTTCAAAGAATGATGTTGGCGCCAATTCCGGTCACTTCCTGATGTCTGTGCATGCGCGGAGAGTAAATGTATGGAGGGCCAGATAAGACTTATAATTTTCGGTTTTGCAAACAAATTTTGGGGATTGGGGGGGGTTCAAAATTTGTGTTTGGTCCTTAATAAGTTTGAGTTAAGCACCAGCAGCTAGTCTGCGCCATTGGTAAGTATAAAAATATACAAATTACTATGAATTTATAATTTTTAAAATCTTCTTCTCATGAGCCAGTGGGAACAATGACGGGATATTTGTTATCAAGGTTCCTTTCGAGGTGTAGACTCAAGTTTGTTCAAACAAAGTTTGTCTAGCAATATTTGCCTTAGTGGGAGGGGCAAGATATTTAGCCCCACCCAAAATTTATATTTTCTGAACCGATGGACCAATTTGAACTAGATTTGGTATGTGGTATTATTGGGTTATAAGTACTTGACTCATGCAAAAAAAAAAAATTCCTTTGTCCCTGTGGGAACCCCAGGAGCTAAAAATAGATATATTTTCAAATTCCCATATTTCCCAAACCACAAGGAACAGAGAACTGTTATTTGGTATGAAGCATCCTTAGGGCCAGTAGAATTGAATGATTAAAAACAATTGCCATTGGTTATGTCAGGGTGTTCTGTAGGGAGGGGGGAGGCGGCATTGAAAAAATGCTGAATCAGCTATTTGATCTCCAGATAATTGGTATACAACATCTGTAGTGAGGTGGCAGGGGGCACAGATACAAGTGTGTTAAAATGAAGCCCCTTTGTTTATATTTGGGGTCATTACAGGAGCCTGAATTTTTAACTTTGGGCAATATGGGGAATAATCTTTAAAAATCTTCTTCGGAACCACCAGTCAGAATCTTTTAATGTTTGGCATACATCATTGTTATGAGGTTCTGATTCAAAATTGTTCAAACCAAGTCTCTAGGTTAATATTTGGAAACCCAAATTTTAACTTTGTGCAATATGGGGAATAATTTTTTAAAATCTTCTTCAGATCCACCAGTCAGAATCTTTTCATATTTAGTATACAACTTCTCTGGCGGGAGGAGGGGTCAGATTCCAGTTTGTTCAAATTGGGTCCCTAGGTTAATATTTGATAGCCCAAATTTTAACTTAGTGCAATATCAGAAAATTTCTTTAAAAATTTTTCCTTAAGATCCATCAGTCGGAATGCTTTCATATTTGGTATTCCACATCTCTTTGGGGGTCAGATTGAAGCCTGTTCAAATTGAGTGCCTAGGTTAATATTTGGGCTCCCTATAGCAGCCGGAATTGGCCATGTCACTGAAGAATTAGAATTTTTTTTTATTAAGTAACCTCTAGAAGTATGTAACTAAGATTAATCCACATAGGTTGTATCAAGGGGCTCCATAAGGTGCTCCACTTTTACTATGATTAACTGAAGAAAAGGATGATGCATGGACTATTTTAGTCACTCCTCTGGGGCTCAAGGATTGACAATTGATCCAATGGAGATTGATTGATGTGGATTCATTTTTGGACTCTATTTATATCAGGTTCTGTTCAAGGTGAGTGCTTCAGGCCCCGTGGGTCCTCATGTTTTGTTTTTTTTACAGTCGATCAGTTTCAGTTCAAGTCGGCTAATTTATAAAATTGCAATCTTATCTCAGTGCATGTTTTCCTGGCTTGAATCCTTGCCATTGTTATTTCAGATTTTCTCAAAAGGTTGTCTTCAAGACTTTTATTCTGATATTTTGTTGCTTATATGTTTCAGAATGTCGAATCTATTCTATGGGTTATCAGAGCGTTCTCCAATGAGATACAGCATGTATTGTAGCATGTTAAGATTAGCTTCTCAGATGGATTTATTACCATTATTATGTACAGACTTGTCTACGGTAAGACACTCTTTCACTCAGAGCCATAACATTAACCAACCTCCCGATATTAAACTCTTGGTGTGACCAGCAACTCAAGCTATCAGCATGGCAAACCACAGTAGGCGATTATATTGTGTGGATCAATCTCCAAGTGTTATTAACCCCTAGCACTCTGGATGTTCAACAAAATTTTCTCCAACCACTCTGTTTTTCTCTTGATTTACTATGAACTTAACCAATTATATCTTGTTTGACAGAGCTCACAGAGCATGTTCCTATGTTTCGTGTCCTGTTTCTATTCTTTCCAAAACCAACTATACAAGAATGTTTTCAATAATTTAGGTCACATTGTGTTTAATTTGAAGAAATACAGAAATCACCAATAACCCTCCCCCCCCCCCCCCCCCCCAAATCCTACTAAACACATGACACTACGTGAAGAGTTTTCAAATATAACCAGTGATTCAAACTCTCAATTGCAGGCCTGATAATGACTAGTGATGAACCAATAACCAGAATCCACAATCTGAACCGGCCGGTTATGGGGCATCAGCAGATTATGACAACCGGCAGTTTCCGGTTATTCTATATTTAACACTTGACTATTAAAACTCTCTTCGATATCTGGCCATTTCAATAAAGTTTCCCCATTAAAAATGTGTGTAGTGCACAGCAGAATATTTAGGGATTTGCAGAGCTGAGATATTACAAAATTTACCATCTGCAATTGGTACGAAATCGCCACCATTTCCCAGTTGATCGAAGTCACTGGCCTTCAATCATGGTGCTATTCAACGTTGCATTGGGTACATGTATAAATAAAATATGTTCAGCCGGTAGTCTGTAGTACCTCATGATGCAAGTATCACAATACATTAAGAAATTAAAATTGGAGAAAAACACTCTTTTTTTCAATGATAGATGACCGTTACACAACATGTAAGTCGCATGACTGTCACAAATACGTTTTCAGTTTGTCAAGTTCATTTTTTAATTCAGTTACCTCCCTTGATGTTTCTCTCCAGTGTTGATTGCAGAGTACATGTAAACACTGGAGAAATTCATCAAGGGAGGTAACGAGTTGAAAAATGAATATAAAATAAATAAATAATTCTGACATGTCACATTTGTATCTGTAAACCATGCATCACACAACATCACAACACACATTAACATCAAAATTATTCAATTAAGACACAATGTATGTGTGCTCAGTATATTCCTGGTTAATACAGCCTGGTGTATTACACAAAACTGCATTAACACTATTTACCGGAATAAACACAGTCTTCACAAGAGAACAGTATCGCATGATTGTATCGTTAATAACAATCTTATAACATACAATGTACAGTTTTAAAATGATGTGAACAAAAACCGTCCACATAGTATTGTACGTTAAATTAATGTCATATCAAACTCAATTTCAATTATTTCTATTCAAACTTCGTTGTGACATTGTTGTTCATTTTAAATAGTTTAGACTACATGTTAACCTAAATTCTGCGAGCATGCGTGCATTGGAAAAAACAAGTGGTTAGAGTCGGTTTCTGATTTCATTTTTTTTCCCCCTGTATGTAATCCTTCAAACGATCGACAACACCGTCACATTGAATGCAAGAACAAACACAGGTACTCTGCACAAGCTGAGAAATCGAAAGAAAATGATATCTGATAGCCTTTTTGGATTGATGCTGTTGGTCCTGCCTAATAGAATATAAATATAAACTTTCGAAGAAAATGCGGGTATACTGGATTATGTGCGTCCATCTGTGCATCCGTCCATCCGTCCGTGTGCAAGTCTGTCCAACAACATTCATAACTTTCATAACTTAAGTAAATTATTATTTTCTATAATATTTGTTGGTCATAGGTATGCCCACAGTAGTCATTTTTTTTTTTTATTATTACTTGTTCACTTAGAAATTGTGTCCATCTGAGCCAAATTTTGTGTGGTCAGCCTGTATCTCGGGTATCGAATGTTCTATTGCAGTGAAATTTGCCGTGAACACTGCTTATGGTATAGGCTTTAAAAAAAGGATTCAACGATATTTCTCTCATTCTCCTTTTTAGAGTTATCCCCCTTTTTTGACTTAGAAATTGTAGGAAATAGACATTATTTGTCTGTTCAGCCTGTATCTCAGGTATGGGTTATCGGATTTCAGTGAAATTTGGCATGCAGTTTGCCTAGGACAAAGGATTCTGCCTCATTGCATAAAACTTCCAAACACCAAACAATTTACCATACCTTTTGACTTAGAAATTGTTAAAAACTTTCGAAGAAAATGGGGTGGCGGGGGGTATACTGCATTGCGTCTGTCCATCTGTGCATCCGTCCATCAGTCCGTACGAGAATATTCATAACTAAAGTAAATCATTATGGAATTAAATGAAACTTAGTATGCAATTAAATTGTAACATTGCCCAAGACTAGAATGAATTTCTGTGTTGTCAGATAATTTTTTTTATTTTATTAGATAATTATACCCCCACTTTCGAAGAAAATGGGGGTATACTGGATTACATAATCTATCCATCTGTACGTCCATGCGTCCGTCCGTGTGTGAGTCCATCCAAGAATATTCATAACTTAAGTAAATTATTATTTTCTATAATATTTGTTGGTCATAGATATGCCCACACTAGGCGGTACACCACGTGGGGGTATGCACCGGACGACAGTTATATTCTATTATGGGGGTACGATAGCATCCATCAAAAATGCTATCAGATGTCATTTTTATTTTAAGATTCCTCAGCTTGTGCCGAGAACCTGTGAGAACAAGACGACAGAAATATTGTTTTATTATTGGGGAGATTGGGAAGAATGAGGTGCAGTACAGTCGCCGTGGAATGGCACTTTTTCACTTGCTGACGGTGGGCATGAACAAGCGTGTGAAAAGACAACAAAATTTGTCCACGGTGAAGTGACCGTGGACAGAAAAAAAATACGGCATGGGCATATAGCATGACTGCCCACGGCGTTAATATGTTCCATGGGCATTGCCATGCTGGGAATTAAAAGCGGATAGATTTTTGATGATCGTCACAAATTCCAGCAATTTTTAGCTCACCTGACTGAAAGTTAGGGTGAACTTTTCTTCTCACTCTTCGTCTGTTGTCCTGCGTGAAGGTGGTGTTTGAGCCTCTTTCTCCTAAACCACTGGCCACATTTTAATTAAATTTCATGTAAGTAGTGGTTATATAGGGGCATTTTGATTTTTATCCAAATTAGGTTTCGGCTCATATTGAGCAGAGGTGTGGGGAAAAAATGGCCAAATTTTTTGAAAATCTTCTAATGAACAACCAGTAGCAGAGACTTGATATGTGGTATACAGACCTTTTGAGGTTTAGAATCAAGTTTGTTCAAGAGAAGTTTGTCTGGCATTATTTGCCTTCGTTATGGGAGGGGCAAGAATTTTTGCCAGTCCCAAAATTTCTATTTTCCAAACTGAGAGGCAGATTTGAACCAAATTTGATATGAGGGCTTATTGGGTCGTAAGTACTTAATTTATGCCCAAATTTTTTTTCCCGTCGCCCCCATGGGAACCGCAGAAGCTAAAAATAGAAAAAAATTAAAACTCCCATATCTCCAAAACTACACTCCACTGAGAATTCTTATATGGTGTGAAGCTTCCTTAGGACCAACAGAATGGAATGGTCAAAAACAATTGCCATTGGTTTTATCATGGGGTACTTTTTGGGGACTTTGAAAAAGTGTCGAGTCTGCATTTTTTAACACTGTGGGTAATGGGAAAAACATGTAAGACTACTTTTCTCCCAAACCACTGCTCCAAAAGCTTTCAAATTTCACATATAACATCTTTGGAAGATTGTTTCACATGTTGTTGAAATCAATTCCCTAGGTCCATATTTGGGCTCTCTATGGGAGCCCAAATGTTTAAATTAGTGCAGCATGAGGAATATTCTTTAAAAATCTTCTTCTTCAGATCTACCAATAAGAATCTTTTGATATTTGGTATGCAGCATCCTTAAGGGCTTGAGATTCAAGTTTGTTGAAGCCAAGTCCCTGGGTTCATATTTAGGCTGAAAATTTGGGCCTCATTCCGGACTTAGAAATTTTGAACCAAAACCCGGAAATTTTTTTTTGGGGGGGGGGGGGGGGGGGGGTGGGTATGCGTTTCGGTCAATTTTAAGACAAAAAAATTTTGAACCAAAATACACTGAAAATTTGGGGTCCAGGTGGGACTTCGAAAATTTTGGACCAAAATCCGGAAATTTTTTTTTGTTTTTTATGCATTTCGGTCAATTTTAAGACAAAAAAAAAAAAATTTTTTACGCTAAAAGTTTGGGGGCCGGGTTGGACTTGGAAAATTTTGGACCAAAATCCTGAATTTTTTTTTTGTTTTTTATACGTTTCGGTTAATTTTAAGACAAAAATTTTTTTTTTTTTTTAGTCTGAAAATTTGGGGTCTGGGTTGGGACTTAGAAAATTTGGGACCAAAATCCAGAATTTTTTTTTTGTTTTTTATGCGTTTTGGTCAATTTTAAGACAAAAAAAAATTTTTTTTTTTACATTGAAAATTTGGGGTCCGGGTGGGACTTAGAAAATTTTGGACCAAAATCCGGAAATTAGTTTTTTTGTTTTTTATGCGTTTTAAGAAGAAAAAAAAAATTTTGGCTGAAAATATTTTGTTTGGGAAAAAATTCTGTTTTTATGCATTTATCTCAATTTTGGGACGTAAAAGTTCAGGAACTGAAAATAGAATTAAAATCCTGTGTATTGTGTGGGCACAATCGCTTCATCTAGTTGGTATATGCTTTTCTTAGGAGGGGCGTATGCAAGTCCCTGGTTTGAAATTTAGAATACCATGTCAGGTGAGCGCCCTCAGGCCCCCTGGGGCCTCTTGTTTTTACATGTTGATAGTCTCAATGTCAATCTCTGCTAATTAATGCATTAAATATTTTAAGTAACATTTTGTCATTCCTCGCATCCAGCTGTTGCTGATTGAGGCAAAACAATTAAATACAGACGTCTGTTAATTTGGGGAATGTTCACAGACAGTTACCCCCAACTGGAAGCAAATTTTACCCCCACTCTCTCAGAGCACTAGATTTTTCAAACAAACTTTTTCCGATGTGGGAGGCCACTCTCTCCGAGGACCACAACTCACTTGGGACCTTCGTGTCTCAGAACATGCCTATGGCATGTTATGCATTGCTACCTCTGAATATTGCTCAGCCCCCACCCCCCCCCCCCCCACCCTTGTTTGAGAATCCAAGCTCTGCCCCTGCATTCAATAAGATTCATTCACATTATTAGGTCTATATCTGCCATAAAATGAACTATCTTTTGGTGAAGATACCCCTCCCCACCCCCACCCCACCTACACTCACCACTCCCCACCCCCCCCCCCCCCCCCCCACCCCATGCAAATTGCCAATCAGATTTCATTATTGCTGAACTTCTTCTCTCAAAAGTAGGGATTGTGACACAACACTGGAACGAGTTCTTGTCTGTGGGTCTCCATAATCTGTGTTTTTGGGGCAAACAAATCTTTTCATTTAGGCATAAATGTGTTTAGGCCATACCTACAAGTGAGTGTACATGGTCTTCCATTTATATGTACATGTATGTAAAACTGGTAAGACAAAGGTTAAATGATTATAAATATTGATTTAAAAAAGTTTGTATTCAACATTATGTGTGTGTGTGGGGTGGGGGTGTGCAAAATATGAGGCCCAATGAGGATGTGTCCCCACCCACCACCCCCATTTCGGCATGTCAGTGTCATGATCGAGTCAGTTACAATGATTGCTGTTGACAAAGAAGTTATCAATCAAGGATTACGAAAGAACAATACATTTTAAAAAAAAGAGTCATTTCCACCAGTCGTGTGGTTCTGGTTATTAACTATTTACCTCCATGTACAAAAAATACTGTACGCTATTTATCCCTTGAGCAAACATCAGTCAAAAGTCAATCTTGTGGTTGTGTGTCCAATCACCAAAATGACTGCTCTTTGGGGTGATTCGACATTCTGATTATTGCATACACTTTCTGAGATAAATAGTTAAAGGATGGCGTACATTGTATACCCATAGGACAGACAAGGAAAGTAAGTAAGTTTCTACTTTTTATTCAGCAATAAAAACAAGTAGCCCTTATTTTTATACCCCCGCTTCGAAGAAGTGGGGGCTATATAGGAATCGCCCTGTACGTCCGTCCGTACGTCTTTCCGACCGGCCAAATTCTTGTGTGCGCAACTCCTCCTACATTAATGAACCGATTTTGATGAAACCTTTCAAACATCATCTCTACTAAGTGAACATGTGCATATTCCAAAATTTTTGAGCTGTGGCAATTTTAACTAGGTTATCTCCCTTTAACTTAGATTTATTATGGGTTTCTACATGAAATTCTCGTGCGTGCAAGTCCTCCTACATTTATCAATCAATTTGGACAAAACTTTTCAGACATCATCACTACTAAGTGAACATGCGCATATTCCAAGAAATTTGATCCAACTCCTCCTACATTTATCAATCAATTTGGACGAAAGTTTACAGACATCATCACTATTAAGTGAACATGCGCATATTCCAAAATTTTTGATCTGCGACAATTTTAACCAGGTTATCTCTCTTGAACTTTGATTTAATATGGGTTTCTATATGAAATTCTTGTGTGCGCAACTCCTACATTTATCAATCAATTTGGACAAAACTTTTCAGACATCATCACTACTAAATGAACATGCGCATATTCCAAGATTTTTGATCTGCGACAATTTTAACCAGGTTATCTCCCTTTGACTTAGATTTATTATGTCTCCGGACAAATTCTTGTGTGCGCAACTCCTCCTACATTAATGAACCGATTTTGATGAAACCTTTCAAACATCATCTCTACTAAGTGAACATGTGCATATTCCAAACTTTTTGATCTGCGACAATTTTAACCAGGTTATCTCTCTTGAACTTTGATTTAATATGGGTTTCTATATGAAATTCTTGTGTGCGCAACTCCTCCTACATTTATCAATCAATTAGGGCAAAACTTTTCAGACATCATCACTACTAAGTGAACATGCGCATATTCCAAGATTTTTGATCTGCGACAATTTTAACCAGGTTATCTCCCGTTGACTTAGATTTATTATGTCTTTCCATCCGAACAAATTCTTGTGTGCGCAACTCCTCCTACATTAATGAACCGATTTTGATGAAACCTTCATCTCTACTAAGTGAACATGTGCATATTCCAAACTTTTTGATCTGCGACAATTTTAACCAGGTTATCTCTCTTGAACTTTGATTTAATATGGGTTTCTATTTGAAATTCTTGTGTGCGCAACTCCTCCTACATTTATCAATCAATTTGGACAAAACTTTTCAGACATCATCACTACTAAGTGAACATGCGCATATTCCAAGATTTTTGATCTGCGACAATTTTAACCAGGTTATCTCCCTTTGACTTAGATTTATTGTTTCTTTCCATCCGAACAAATTCTTGTGTGCGCAACTCCTCCTACATTAATGAACCGATTTTGATGAAACCTTTCAAACATCATCTCTACTAAGTGAACATGTGCATATTCCAAACTTTTTAATCTGCGACAATTTTAACCAGGTTATCTCTCTTGAACTTTGATTTAATATGGGTTTCTGCATGAAATTCTTGTGTGCGCAACTCCTCCTACATTTATCAATCAATTTGGACGAAAGAAAAATGATCTTTATGTATACATTTCCTTATGGCCTTCGCCTACATGATCAGAAGTGCATTCCTCTAAAAACCCAAAGCGGGGGTATTAATCACCTTCAGTGATAGTTCTAGTTTCATGAGAGCTAAGTGCTTCACAAATTTCAACACATGTACAGGAATCCCGACATTTTTCTGTTCAGTGCAAGTACATTTCGCTCCTGTGCAGGCCGACCTATTCCATTAAATTGAATCAAACATCATCTTATATGTGTGGACAACCCATTTGTTGTCGGTGGTTGTCCAGTAACCTGGTACAAACTCTGCAAAGTACAGTGATTTTGGACAGATTTGAAAGCACCCACTGAGTGTAAGTTCCACCCAGATAATAGATCAAGTTCTGTGTGAAACTGCACAAAAAAAAAAATTCAAATGTTAGTGAAGGGACTTCTGAACCAGAATCTGTGCAAGGGAAGGGGAAACTCCCATCAGAGTGTAGGTGACAATTAACCTATGTCACCCATCATTTCACATACAATGCATTGAAGACAAATTATTAACCTTACAATAAAGTTCTGCAACCAAGAATGTAACAAATTTGACACAAACTCGCAAAAAAAATCGACTGTGGATACTGAACTGACACCTCACCAAGTCTATTGAACTTGCATAGGTGACGATGATTACAATAGTTTGTTCAGTAATTAAAACCAGTGGCAATAATCTTTTAATAAGTTTTTTACGACTGGGGTATTAGCGACCAGTGACATAATCAAATGGCTACTTGTTAGCTCAACTGACTGAAAGTCAGGGCGAGCTTTTCTTATCACTCTTCGTCCGTCGTCCGCCGTGAAGGTGGTGTTTGAGCCTCTTTCTCCTAAACCACTGGCCACATTTTAATTAAATTTCATGTAAGTGGTGGTTATAAGGGGCATTTTGATTTTTGTCCAAAATAGGTTTCGGCTCATATTGAGCAGAGGTGTGGGGAAAAAATGGCCAAATTTTTTGAAAATCTTCTTCTAATGAACCACCAGTAGCAGAGACTTGATATGTGGTATACAGAGTCCTTTTGAGGTTTCGAATCAAGTTTGTTCAAGAGAAGTTTGTCGGGCATTATTTGCCTTCGTTATGGGAGGGGCAAACATTTTGGCCACGCCTAAAATTTCTATTTTCAGAACCGTGAGGTCGATTTGAACCAACTTTGACATGAGATGATAATGGGTCATAAGTAGTTGATTGATGCAAAAAAAAATTTTCTCATTGCCCCGTGGGAACCTCGGGAGCTAAAAATAGGAAAAACTTTAAAACTGACATATCTCCAAAACTACACGACACAGAGAATTCTTATTTTGTATAAAGCTTACTTTTATCCAGTAGAATAGAATGGTTAAAAAAAATCCCTATCGGTTTGATCACAAGGTACTTTTTTCTGGACTTTGAAAAAGTGCTGAGTCAGCACTTTTTAACACCGTAGGCAATGGGAAAACATTAAAAAATCTTCTCCAGATCCAGCAGGCAGAATCTTTTGATATTTGGTATGCAACATCGTGGGGTGGATCTGATTGAAGTTTGTTCAAATCGGCTCCCTGGATTCATATTTGGGCTCACTATAGAAGCCCGAATTCGAACTTAGTGCATTTCAGGCAAATTTCTTAAAAAATCTTCTCCAGATCGAGCAGGCAGAATCTTTTGATATTTGGCATGCAACATTGTGGGGTGGATCTGATTCAGGTTTGTTCAAATCGGCTCCCTGGATTCATATTTGGGCTCACTATAGAAGCTCGAATTTGAACTTAGTGCATTTCAGGCAAATTTCTTAAAAAATCTTCTCCAGATTCAGCAGGCAGAATCTTTTGATATTTGGTATGCAACATTGTGGGGGTGGATCTGATTCAATTTTGTTCAAATCGGCTCCCTAGATTCATATTTGGGCTCACTATAGAAGCTCAAACTCGAACTTAGTGCATTTCAGGCAAATTTCATTGAAAATCTTCTTCTCAAGATCCAGCAAGCAGAATCTTTTGATATTGGGTATGCACCATGCTTAGGGGGGTGAGATTCAAGTTTGTTCAAGCCAAGTCCCTGGGTTCGTATTTGGGCTCCCTGGGGTAGCCCGAATTATACCTCAGTTCAAAATGAGGAATTTTCTTTAAAAATCTTCTTCAGATCCAGCAGTTGGAATGTTTTGATATTTGATATGCAGCATCCTTAGGGGGGTGAGATTCAAGTTTGTTCAAGCCATGTCCCTAGGTCCATATTTGGACTCGCTGTGGGAGCTTGAATTGTAACTTAGTTCAAAATGAGGAATTTTTTTTAAAAATCTTCTTCAGATCCAGCCATCAGAATGTTTTGATATTTGGTGTGCAGCATCCTTAGGGGGGTGAGATTCAAGTTTGTTAAAGCCAAGTCCCTGGGTTCATATATGGGCTCCCTGTGGGAGCTTTAATTATAACTTAGTTCAATATGAGGAATATTCTTTAAAAATCTTCTTTTTTTTTTAGATCCACTGGTCAGAATCTTTGGATATTTGGTCTAAGCTTTTCTTAGGAGGAGCAGATGCAACTTGTCAAAATCAATTCTCTGGGTTGATATTTAGGCTACTATGTCAGGTGAGCGCCCTCAGGCCCCTTGGGGCCTCTTGTTATTGTTTAAAGCGTCCTTTTGTTCTCGGACTCTCAGTAGCCTATTGTTTTGAACATGTTAACTTCAAATTAATATTCCAGCAGAATCACTTGGCAATCATGAATGTGCATAACCTAACTCTGCATTCATTTAACAGGGAAGTTGTGCCGATGAGAGTGTGGTAATTTCTTACTTTTTAAATTTTTTTTGGGGGGGAGGGGGGGGGTGGGGTCTACGTCACTGATTATGGAGACTAATTTTTACAAGTTCTGGGTAAAATCTAAGGAACCACCGGCAACCATTGAGAAAGCGACTACCTGATATGTTTTTATTGAATTTTTTTGAATTTTTTTTTTTAAACCCAATTTAAATTGCGTGGATCAGTGCGGTAGATTTGTAAGTAGAGGGTCAACCCACAAACATGTCAGACAAACGGTAATGCCACGTCATGATTATCAATATTGTGGATGTGGGCAAAATCTTCTCCACAACAGTTTAAGTAAGGTCACTTAATTGCATTAAGGTTTGAACCAACATATAACTCTGTAAATATTGTTATTTTGTTTTATTCATTTGCTTTATCTTATGGTCTCTCTTTACAAAATGGGAAAGGGGTGAACTGTTGGGGCGGAATGTTAAGGTCCGGATGAGTGAGTACCCCATTTTTTTCAAACCTCCACGTGCATATTGTTGTGACAAGTTCAAATCGTTTACTTTTTTAGCCCGACTTTTTTCCCGTGAGGTCTATAGTAATGACTTTTGTCCGTCTGTCTGTCTGTCCATCTGTCTTTTTCTGTTAACATTTAGAATTTTGGTTAAAGTTTGTGGTTAAAGTTTTTTACTGAAGGTTCAAGTGTTTTTTTTTTGTTTTTGTTTTTTTTCTTACTCCTGTTTAGTTGACATTTGGAGTTTTGGTTAAAGTTTTTTATTCAACCTTCAAGTACAGACTGTACCCGGTATTTCTTATCTGATCGTCACAAAATTTCATATGCAGGTTTTAGGTCATGTCTACATCAAAATGTCCCCTCGGTCAGCTGGTATGGCTGCCCAAGCCCAAAACCTGAAAACCATTAGCACAGTCTACAGGTCGTACTTATGAAGGCATTTCATTGCAACTTCATAGAATGCCTCTGTATAATGCCTAGATGAGAATGTCCCAGTTTGGGCATGATCTGTCAACCGTGATGGCTTCCCAAGCCCGAAACCCAAAAACTTTTAGCACAGTCTGCAGGTCATGTTTAATATGGACGGATTTCATTGTAACTTGATACGATGACTCCGTATGATGTCTACATGAGAATCTCCCCATTTGGGCGTGATCTATCAACTGTCACGACTGCCCGAGCCCAAAACCCGAAAACCTTTAGCACAGTCTACACGTCATATTTATGGAGGGATTTCATTGTAACTTCATAGGTTGACTTCATACATTGTCTAGATGAGAACATCCACTTTTGGGCAACTGTGATGGCAACAGGGGCCCGAAGCCCGAAAACCTTTAGCACAGTCTACAGGTCATATTTATGGAGGGATTTCATTGTAACTTAATAGGTTGACTTCATATAATGTCTACATGAGAACGTCCCCTTTTGGGCAACTGTGACGGCAACAGAGGCCCGAAAACCTTTAGAATATTCCACAGGCCCTAATTATGAAAGGATTTCATTGTAGCTTGGTAGGATGACTCCAAGTTTGTGGTTAAAAACCCAGACGAACACCACCACCCCCTACCCCCCCCCCCCCCCCCCCCCCATTAGGCTTTTTTTTCTTCTTTTCTCCAATATGCATTTTGAACTATTTACAGTCACTACATGCGGAACCTTTTTTTATACTTACGTAAAAAAATGACCACCCCACCCCCTGCCCCCCACCACCAGGGGCCAATTAGGCACTTTTTTTTTCTTTCGTCAAAAATGCTTGTTTACAGTTTTGGTAAAAATCCAAACACCACTGCCCCCCCCCCCCCCCCCCCCCCCCTCCCAATTAGGCATTTTTTTTTTTTCTTTCCTTGAATATGCATTTTGAACTATTTACAGTCACTACATGCAGAACCTTTTTTAAACTCACGTACTCCTCCCCACCCATCTCCCCCCACCCCACCCATCTCCCCCCACCCCCCCACCCCCACCCCCTGGAGGGCCAATTAGGCACTTTTTTTTTTCTTCAAAAATGCTTTTTTACAGTTTTCGTAAATGTTTGTGGTTAAAAACCCAAACACCACCACCCACCCCCATGGTGCCAGTTAGGTATTTTTTTTTTCTCTGCTCAAAATGCTTTCTGAAGGATTTAGACTGACCACATGTGGAAAAAAAAAATGGGCTCCCCTAACACACCCCCACTCTCCCCCAACCCTCATCCCCCACACCACCTCCTCCTCACCCAGGGCCATTCATGCAATATTTTTTCTTTGGTACAAAATGCATTTTTAGCCTCACTGTTTATAGTCAGGGCTATAGTATATTTGTATATCATGAATGCAGATATGGCAGATTCGTTAGGTAAACTGTTAACAAAAAATGGCTCTGACTATTTTGTGTCCAAGCATTGCCATTCTTGGGACAGTCGGACTGCATGCGTGACATCACTCTAGTTATTTTGTTGAGTTGAATAAGTATAAATAAGTAACATGAATCTTCGTTTTCCTCTTGTAGTACTCCCTTGATTGCTTTTCCCAAGAATGAAGATGATCAATTTACGCCAAACTACATGTACATGTAAAAGTCGGTCGATTGAGAGGGAGTGGCAGCTAAGGTCTGGAAACTCGTCTTCAGTGGCATCATTGGCATAACATGGATTTGTTTGGGTGGGAGTGGGGGTGGGCAGTATGCGAATCTTTGCACAGTGATGTCCATTGCAAAACGCGTTACATCGGAAGTGCATTTAAGTGTAACGCGGGAGTGGGGGGAGGGGGTGGTGAGTGGTGATCATTCAACAAGAAATTCATCCTTTATTTATAGGGTGGCGGAGGTAGGGATGGAACAGAATCATGTCATATTTCGAATGGCTCTGAGGCACTGACGTTTCCTCGGTCCTTGTTAGCTCACCTGAGCGAAGCTCAGCGGGAGCTTTACTGTTTGTGATCCGTCCGTCGTCCATCCGGCGTTAACTTTACATTATCGACTTCTCCTCCTAAATCACTAGCCCAATTTTATTCAAATGTTGGCTAAATATTTATTACCTAATGCCAATTCAGATTTGTTCAAATGAAGTTGCCTCTCCTCCTGGGTGGGGCCACGCCCCCAAGGGGCACCAATATCTTTGAAAATCTTCTTCTCAAGAACCAGCAGTAGCAGACACTTGATATATGGTATGCAGCTTCCTTTTGAGGTGTAGACTCAGATTTGTTCAAGAGAAGTTCGTGGAATAATATTTGGCGTTGTTTGAAAAAGTGCTGAGTCACCACTATTTAACACTTTAGGCAATGGGAAAAACATTAAAGAATCTTCTTTTTCGGATTCACCTGTCAGAATCCTTTCATACTTGGTATACAACATCAATAGGGGAGTCAGATTCAAGTTTGTTCAAATCGAGCCCCTGGGTTCATATTTGGGCTCCCTATGAGAGCCCGAATTTTAACATAGTGCAATATGAGGATTATTCTTTAAAAATCTTCTTCTTCAGATCCACCAGGCAGAATTCTTTCATATTTGGTATACAACATCTGTAGGGGGGACAGATTCAAGTTTGTTCAAATCGAGTCTCTGGATTCATATTTGGGCTCCTTATGGGAGCCCGAATTTTAACTTAGGTCAATATGAGGATTATTCTTTAAAAATCTTCTTCTTCAGATCAACCAGGCAGAATTCTTTCATATTTGGTATACAACATCTCTATGGGGGTCAGATTCACATTTGTTCAAATCGAGTCCCTGGGTTCATATTTGGGCTTCCTATGGGAGCCTGAATTTTAACTTGGTGCAATATGAGGATTATTCTTTAAAAATCTTCTTCTTCAGATCCACCAGGCAAAATCCTTTCATATTTGGTATACAACATCTCTAGGGGGTTCAGATTCAAGTTTGTTCAAATTGTGTCCCTGGGTTCATATTTGGGCTCCCTATGGGAGCCCGAATTTTAACTTAGTGCAATATGGGGATTATTCTTTAAAAATCTTCTTCTTCGGATCAACCAGGCAGAATTCTTTCATATTTGGTATACAACATCTCCTGGGGGGTCAGATTCAAGTTTGTTCAAATCGAGTCCCTGGGTTCATATTTGGGCTCCCTATGGGAGCCCAAATTTTAACTTAGTGCAATATGAGGATTATTCTTCATAAATCTTCTTCTTCAGACCCACTAGGCAGAGTCCTTTCATATATGGTATACAACATCTCTAGAGAGGTCAGATTTAAGTTTGTTCATTTTGAGTCCCTGGGTTCATATTTGAGCTCCCTGTGGGAGCCCGAATTTCAACTCTGTGCAATATTAGGTCTATTCTTTAAAAATCTTCTTCTTTAGATCCACCAGTCAGAATTCTTCCATATGTGGTATACAACTTATCTAGGTGTACCAGATTCCTGTTTGTTCAAATCGAGTTTCTGGGTTTATATTTGGGCTCCCTGTTGGAGCCTGAATTTTAACTTAGTGCATAATGAGGATTATTCTTTACAAATCTTCTTCTTCAGATCCCCCAACCAGAATCATTTCATATTCAGTATTTAACATCTTTAGGGAGCTCAGATTCAAGTTTGTTGAAATCGAGTCCCTGGGTTCATATTTAGGCTCCCTATGGGAGCCCAAATTTTAACTTGGTGCAGTATGAGGATTATTCTTTAAAGATCTTCCTCTTCAGATCCCCCAGTCAGAATCATTTTATATTTGGCATACAACATCTCTAGGGAGGTCAGATTCAAGTTTGTTAAAATCGAATCCCTGGGTTAATATTTGGCCTCCCTATTGGCAAGACCTATGCTATTATAATGATTATCTGACATGGACACCTGAATTTAATTTCATGATGTCATTCCTCTGTGGTGTTGATGAACCATAACGAGCTGAATGTGATCCAAGATACTTCTTTGAACCACTTTGTCAGGTGAGCGATTTAAGGCCACGTGGGGCCTCTTGTTTGTTAGTGTATCCATTTCAGTTAAGAAAGGCAATATCCGAAACGAATAGATTACGCGTTCTGTGAAAAACACATAGAAATATATAAATTCATATCAAATATGGTTATGCTAAAGTCCCTATTTAATATTAATATATACATGTAATCTTGTTTTCTCAACTATGGGTGGGCTCAGTGGCTTAGTTGGTAGAGGTGCAGGCTGCAAGCCGAGAGGTCCTCGGTTCGAATCCCCCCTGCGGCAACCGCGTTGTGTCCTTGGGCAAGACACTTCACCCCCATTGCCCACGTAGGGGCACGGTGGCATTGTGTACTAAGGCGTACTGCATGTCGATGATGCACCTGTCTTCAACCAGTGCTAATCCTGCTTGAGGGGAGTTGGTATGTTGGGGAGCTGACAGTTGCTCGCCGTTGCTAGGTGGTTCTGTCCGGGTACTCCGGCTTCCTCCACCTGTAAAACTGTCATGGTCATGATTAGCTATTGTGCAGAAATATGTGACCTTAAACACCAATAAATAAATAAATATAAATATTCTCAACTATGGGTAAAATCGAGTGTTTATTTTGAAACGGTTGTCGTTTAAATTAGTAATAATAGATAGTGAAGTGTTTCACAAAGAGGTAAAAATGATTGGTACTAATATTTTTTATAATTTCCTTTCACAACTTCAGGAAAAGTTATTCCTAATTCTTAGAAAAGGTTGTTCAAATCTGTCGAAATAATTGTGAAGTGTTTACACATACTGTACAGCAAATATCACCTAATCTGTTTTGCAGTACGGTGCACGAAACCAATCAAGTCAATAATCCATTTGTCTTGTGCTGTCCGAGTTTTTACTCAAATGTCTGACACAGATGACAGAAATACTCTCCGACAATCGTCGGCAATTAGTGAGTGATCTTGAGACACAGTTCCTCGGCCTTGGGCGATTCATGTAATCGTCGCTTGCAGTGTAGAGTATTAGGGTATTATTTTGACCCTGAAACTCGATGAGGTGCCTTGGAAAAAAGGGATGTGGGTGTGATGACATGCATCTTTTTTACAGGCTTACTCTAAACCAAGTAATTTGGTATAGTTCAGGTGCTTCCTGTCACCTTTGTGATTTCTATATGCATTAGAGCAGATAAATTTAAAGTGTTGAAAGAGACAGTAAGTAATTCCAACTTCAAGAGATCACTGACATAGGGAAAAGGTGGACTTTTCAATTTTTTATTCAGTTATATTTATTAGTCGAGTTGTGACGAAGTCAAACTCGACTTATAGTTTGGTGAATGGCGGGCGGGCGGGTGTAAACAGTTGGTTTCCGGATGATAACTTGATAGTGGTTCAACTCACATTCATTAAACTTCATACGTAGGTTGGTCTTGGTGGGAGGAAGAACCCTATTGATTTTGGACATGCTACGTCGAAGGTTAAGGTTCACAGTGACCCTGAACGTAGTAAATCTTAAACAATTGGTTTCCGGATGATAACTTGATAATGGTTCAACTCCCATTCATGAAACTTCATAGGTAGATTGGCCTTGGTGAGGGGAAGAACCCTATTGATTTTGGACTCGCTACGTCAAAGGTCAAGGTCAACGTGACCTTGAACATAGTAAATCACAACAATTCCTTTCCGGATGATAACTTGATAGTAGTTCAACCTACATTCATGAAACTTCATAGGTGGGTTGGCCTTGGTGCGAGGAAGAACTCTATTGATCTTGGACTCACCAGATCAAAGGTCAAGGTCACAGTGACCTTTAACATAGTATATCGCAACAATTGGTTTCCGGATGATAACTTGATAGTGGTTCAACCTAGAGTCATGAAACTTCATAGGTGTGTTGGCCTTGGTGCGAGGAAGAACCCTATTGATCTTGGACTCACCAGGTCAAAGGTCAAGGTCACAGTGACCTTGAACATAGTATATCGCAACAATTGGTTTCCGGATGATAACTTGATAGTGGTTCAACCTAGAGTCATGAAACTTTACAGGCGTGTTGGCCTTGGTGCGAGGAAGAACCCTATTGATGTTGGACTCACCAGGTCAAAGGTCAAGGTCACAGTGACCTTGAACATAGTATATCGCAACAATTGGTTTCCGGATGAGAACTTGATAGTGGTTCAACCTAGAGTCATGAAACTTCATAGGTGTGTTGGCCTTGGTGCGAGGAACTGTTGTCACAACTCGACATTGGATCGGTGATCCTGAGCGGCATTTTTTACTATTTATTTTTTGTTGGTGTTTAAGGTCACATATTTTTATTCAGTTAAGTCAGATAAGCCAAAATCTAACAATATCAGGTTGTTTAATAAAACTGAATCAAGATGTAAATCAAAATTGACCTATTACACAACAAATAAACTATGCAAAAACTTATCATAAATGAGGATGGAGTGGGTGGGGGGCAGGCTGTATGATGGGGATGTGCTTTGTTCGATTCTACAATTGAAGACAAAATAGGGGATAGAAGATTTTGTTTTCATATGGCCACTCACATGAGCAGGCCGTATTATGGTATGGCGATGTCTGTCTGTCCATCTGTCCGTCCGTCCATCCATTAGCTTTTGTTTGTCCACGCAATAATTTGAAAACAATACATCCAGCAGATACTATTTTTTTATTTGGTTGATTAGTCATGACTAGAGGAGGGTTCCTTTCAATAACCAGCATTCTTGCATATCCTAGATGGCCACCATGGCAGCCATCTTGTATTTTTAGGGACTTTTGATTCTCCATTTGATAATCCAGCAGATACTGTTTTTTATGGTTGATTAGTCATGACTATAGGATGGTTCCTTTCGATAACCAGCATCGTTGTCTGTCCGTCCATCCTTCCATCCATCCATCCATCCATCCATCCATCCGTTAACTTTTGTTTGCCCATGTGATAACTTGAAAACATCATATCCAACAGATACTGTTTTTTATGGTTGATTAGTCATAACTAGAGGATGGTTCCTTTCAATAACCAGCATCAGGGTCCGTCTGTCTGTCTATCCGTCCGTCTGTCCATCCATCCGTTAAATTTTATTTGTCCATGCTATAACTTTAAAACAATACATCCAACAGATACCAACAGATACTGTTTTTTATGGTTGATCAGTCATGACTAGAGGATGGTTCCTTTCGGTAACCAACATTCTGGCATGTACAATATGGCTGCCATGGCAAATATCTGGGAGTTTTGGTCCTTTTTGATTCTCCACGCAATAACTTGAAAACAGTATATTCAATTGTAATGGGTCATAATCCAGGAATGAATAATTATTTTTGAAGGAATTATTGACCTTTTGTTCAACTAAAAATTTCTTCACAAGCGCAATTTCTTCATAGGCGGCCGTATATTGACCCACTGCCTGGCGGTGCACTTGTTTTAAATTTGTTTGTGGATTATATACTGACCAAAAGGCATATCTGGAACAGCTTGTCACAATACATATTACATAGGCTCCTTGTTATATTAATAATTATGATTAATAGCAGTGTTTGAACACACACCTTTCCAACAGAAGCAGGTTATTGACTGGCCCCAGTTTCCCCAAATTTTCCCTGTCTGGAGTATCCCCCACTGACGCATCCCATTTGGTTCCCATGGTATTGATCATCTCAATTGATGATTGCAGATGCATTTTACGTTCGATAGATGCCTCAAGGTAATGAAAACTTTTTATAGGGTGCAAGCTTAAAGTTGGATTGGTTAGGTAATCAGAAACACACAAGTGGTTTTATTTTTGGTCGAGTTGTGTTAACAACCGAGACCTGTTGTTTGGTGAAGGTCGGTGTCCGTCCGGGCTGACGTCTGGGCATTTGGGCGTCCTCGCACTGTTAGAACAATAACTTGAACATACGTTATCCGATTTGACTACTATTTGCCATACAGTTCTTTTGCAATAATATCTCAAATAGGTTCGAAAACTGGCCTGGTCCGATTTTTCATAAAAGAATTATGGGCCTTAATTTATAAATTTTTACAAATTTTGAGCTCGTTAGCGCAATTACTTGAACAAACATTCTCAGATTTGACTAATATTTGCCATTCAGGTCTTTTGCAACAATATCTCAAGCGAGTTCGAAAACTGATCCAGCCCGATTTTTCATTATAGAGTTATGGACCTCAATTAGTCAATTTTTATGAATTTTGAGTAGTGTTGTGCGGTTTTATTTTTCTTGTTTCGGTTCATTTTTTTTAAAAAAAAACTCTGTTTACAGGTCGGTTTTCGGTTTTTTATAGTAAGGCATCTGCAGTTTCCAACAGAAACTATGTAGTGTCAATATAATGCCCATACTGTCATATTTTCAATGATGATTTAATTGGCAGTGACTAGCATTTGTTTTAAGTGTATAAATGGCAGGCATTATCAAAACAAAAAAAATATTAAAGAAAATAAAATGTAACAGTGTTCGCAGAATATCACCACTCACCAATTCTAGGCACATGCCCCCCCCTCCCCCCCCCCCCCTCCCACACACACCTCTGGTCTTTAAGTTCCGGCATAAGAGAGTCTATGATGAATTGATATTAACACATGGGTGTGAAAAGAGCTAATTCACAATTTCCCAGGGCTCTGTTCAGTGTTCACTCCTGGGTGGGGCCCTGGGCAGCCTAGCAAAGTGACCCTACCAGGCATTGCAAATGATAACAAGCGTTGCCAAGTGGGTCACCTAGACACCCATCCTAACATATTTGACAATGAACTGGTGTATGGACTCTTTTCAATACCCCCTCCCCCCCCCCCCCCCACCTTGCGCACGCAATGGTTTTAGCTCAACGGAATTGATTTCACAAATTCACTGGCGTACTGTTATATATTGTAACTGTTTTTGCGTTTGCCTCTTACCATTCCAATTTCTACCGCTGATTTGTTCCTTTGATTGGTCCCCTTAAAGTTGCATGGGAATGCAACCGTGGCACGTTGACAGCGATATTACGGAACACAGCTTTTTCCCGTGGATATGGATGATTCGGTCTTGGGACGTTTCGGCCTCGGGACGTTTCGGTTCAAGACGTTTTGGCCTTCATATATTGAACTAAATAGAATAAGAACTTGCGGTTTCGTGTTTTTAGTGGGCCGAAGTCTTCAGGACAAATCGTCTCGGGTCGGAACGTCCCAAGACTGAATTGCAGTAAAACCTCTTCCCAGATAAGCACATCAAGGGAGGCAACAGACTACATACGAAACACGTGGTGGGGCAACCCGTGACAAATGTTATTTTCGAATACGACAATGAAATGCCAAGACCTTTTTCTGATATGATATTATTCCCTGTCCAACAGATTGTAGATAAGTAATTTTAATTAAACTGATTGACTATGTCATACAAACCTGTTAAAAAACGAAGCCAATTGCGAAAGGTATTTCCTGTAATCAGTGAAATGTATGCGTGTTGGCTGTCTGTTTTGTCATTCTCACAGAAAACACAACCCATTTATACGTCAACGATGTGTGATTGACAACTTGTCATACATCATCCTAAAGTGATCTAGACATGCTGCAGTGGCCCCCCTTTACACCCAGAATGTGGCGTGCATTGACGACACTGTTATTTCCTGACAAAGCTTGACATTTCAGACATAACAATGTTAGTGCAAACTGAATAAAGAAAACATCTCTTCCCGACATTTTAGGAAAAAAACGAAACCGTACTCATTTACCAGTTACACGGTTTCGGTTTCGGTTTTCAAGCAAAACCGAAACGGACTTATAAAACCGGTTAACCGTACAACACTAATTTTGAGCTCGTTATCACAATAACTTGAACAGACGTTCTCCAATTTGACTAATATTTGTCATTCAGGTATTTTGCAATGATATCTCAAGCGAGTTCAAAAACTGGCCCGGCCCTGTTTTTCATTACAGAGTTATGGGCCTTAATTAGTCCCCTACGGGAACCGTAAGGGGACTGTAGGATTGCACTCCGTCCGTCTGTCCATCTGTCCATCCGTCCATCTGTCCGCCTGTCTGTCTATCTGTCTGTTTTTTATGTTAACACCTCTCCCTCCAACATGCTTTAAGCTACACCTTTCATATTTGGTACATGGATAAATGGTTCTGAGGGGATGATGCATGCTCAGAATTTTTTTTCAAAATCCAAAATGGCGGAATGGTGGCCATTTTTGTTGTGTTTTTTAAGCTTTTTTTCTCTATTTTCATGTTACCACCCCTCCCACCAACATGGCTCAAGCTACACCTTTCATATTTGGTACATGGATAAATGGTTCTGAGGGGATGATGCACGCTCAAAATGTTTTTTTCAAAATCCAAGATGGCGGAATGACGGCCATTTTTGTTGTGTTTTTTAAGCTTTTTTTTCTCTATTTTCATGTTACCACCCCTCTCACCAATATGGTTCAAGCTACACTTTGCATATTTGGCATATGGATAGAGGGTTGGGAGGGGATGATGCACGTTCAATATTTTCTCTTCAAAATCCAAGATGGCGGCATGGCGGCCATTTTTGTTGTGTTTTTTAAGCTTTTTCCTCTATTTTATGTTACCACCCCTCACTCCAACATGGTTCAAGCTACACTTTTTATATCTGGCACATGGATAGAGGGTTGTAATGGGATTTTGCACATTCAATATTTTTTTTCCAAAATTCAAGATGGCGCCATGGCAACCATTTCTGTTGTGTTTTTTAAACTTTTTTCTCTATTTTTTGTTACCACTGCTCCCTCCAACATGGTTCAAGCTGCACTTTTCATATATGGTACATGGATAAAGGGGTTGTGAGGGGATTATGCACGCTCAATATTTTTTTTTTTAAATCTAACATCTGTCTGACTGTCCGTCTGTATGTCTGTTTTTATGTTACCACCTCTCCCTCTAATATGCTTCAAGCTACACCTTTCATATTTGGTACATGGATAAATAGTTCTTAGGGGATGATGCACAGTCAATATTTATTTTTCAAAATCCAAGATGGCAGAATGGCGGCCATTATTGTTGTGTTTTTTAAGCTTTTTTCTCTATTTTATGTTACCTCCCCTCCCTCCAACATGGTTCAAGCTATGCCTTTCATATATGGTACATGGATAAAGGGTTGTGAGGGGGTTATGCACGCTCAATGTTTTTTTTTCAAAATCCAAGATGCTTATATACTCTAGTGTCTTCTGTGACAAAAACACCTTATGTCACAAAAGCGCTGTAGGGGACTAATACCACCTCGGTGGTCAAACACTTGTTTGTCAATTTTTTACAAATTTTGAGCTCTTTTGCACAATAACTTGAACGTTCTTCGATTTTTTTGTTTTAATTCCATTGAAACATGTACATAGAAATTATTGACAGTGGGCAACAGATGTGTAGATGTTGCATTTAAGTGAAGTATGTGGTCATTTGGTAGTTCAATATTTATAGGATTGTACTCTGTCCGTCTGTCTGTCTGTTTTTATGTTGCCACCTCTTCCTCCAACATGCTTTAAGCTACACCTTTCATATTTGGTACATGGATAAACGGTTCTGAGGGGATGATGCACACTCAAATTTTTTTTCTTCAAAATCCAAGATGGCAGAATGGCGGCCATTTTTGTTGTGTTTTTAGCTCACCGAAGGGAGCTCAACTTATCACTTGCCGTCCGTCGTCATGAACATTTTTCAAACGACTTCTCCTCTGAAACCACGGGTCCGATTTTCACGAAACTTCATGTGGATTTTCATTACTATATGGCAATTCACGTTTGTTCAAATGAAATTGCCACGTACCTTGGGGGCTCTGTATGGGGCATAACTCTGATAGCTCCATATGAATTATAGAAAAATTATTAAAAAATCTTCTTCCCCAGAACCAGTGGGCAGAATCTTTTGATACTTGGTATGCAGCATCTTGGTATGGGACTGATTCAAGTTTGTTCAAATTGGCCCCCTGGATTCATATTTGGGCTCAGTATAGAAGCCCGAATTCGAACTTAGTGCATTTCAGGCAAATTTCTTCAAAAATCTTCTTCTCCAGATCCAGCAGACTGAATCTTTTGATATTTGGTATGTAACATTGTGGGGTGGATCTGATTCAAGTTTGTTCAAATCGGCATTTCAGGCAAATTTCTTTAAAAATCTTTTCAAGATCTATCAGGCAGAATCTTTTGATATTGGGTATGCAGCATGCTTAGGGGGTGAGATTCAAGTTTGTTCAAGCCACGTCCCTGGGTTCATATTTGGGTTCACTGTGGTAGCCTGAATTATAACTTAGTTCAAAATAAGGAATTTTCTTTAAAAATCTTCTTCAGATCCAGCAGTCGGAATGTTTTGATATTTGGTATGCAGCATCCTTAGGGGGGTGAGATTCAAGTTTGTTCAAGCCATGTCCCTAGGTCCATATTTGGGCTCACTGTGGGAGCTCGAATGACAACTTAGTTGAAAATGATGAATTTTCTTTTAAAATTTTCTTCTTCAGATCCAGCAGTCGGAATGTCTTGATATTTGATATGCAGCATCCTTAGGCGGGTGAGATTCAAGTTTGTTCAAGCCATGTCCCTAAGTCCATATTTTGGCTCACTGTGAAAGCTTGAATTGTAACTTAGTTCGAAATGAGGAATTGTCTTAAAAAATCTTCTTCTTCAGATCCAGCGGTCGGAATGTTTTGATATGTGGTGTGTAGCATCCTTAGGTGGGTGAGATTCAAATTTGTTAAAGCCAAGTCCCTGGGTTCCTATTTGGGCTCACTGTGGGAGCCTGAATGATTACTTAGTTCAAAATGAGGAATTTTCTTTAAAAATCTTCTTCTTCATATCCAGCAGAGGAATGCTTTTGATATTTGGTATGCAGCATCCTTAGGGGTTTAAGATTCAAGTTTGTTTAAGCCATGTCCCTAGTTCCATAAAATTTGTCTCTCATGACTTCATTCCTTTGTGATGTTGATGAACCATGTTTAACTGAATGTGACCCAAAATACTTCTTTGAACCACTTTGGCCGGTGAGCGATTAAGGCTCCTTGGGGCCTCTTGTTTTTAGATCCACTTGTCAGAATCTTTGGATATTTTGTATAAGCTTTTCTTAGGAGGAGCAGATGCAACTTGTTGAAATCAATTCTCTGGGTTGATATTTTGGCTACCATGTCAGGTGAGCGCCCTCAGGCCCCCTGGGGCCTCTTGTTTTCTCTATTTTTATGTTACTACCCCTCCCTCCAAGTATTATATAACTTGCCCCAAGTTACCAAGCTTCCCCAGCAGACATCACTAACTTGATGCTTTATGTAACACAAATGCGTATACCAATTCAATCATTATAAAATTCCTTAAATGAAGGAAAATGTTTTAATATCTTCCTTTTTGGTATTACCAAAAGAAAGATTTCATCACCTTTCCCTTCATTTAAGGTTATTATAATGATTGGACCGGTCTAGGCAAAAATACTGCACCACCGAGAGCTGGACTCTACCTTCTTTTCATGGGACCGGACCATTACTGGCAGTCTTTGTACTTCTTAAACTACTAACTTGAAATGCAGAGATGCTTATATACTCTAGTGTCTTATGTCACAAAAACACCTTATGTCACAAAAGCGCTGTAGGGGACTAATACCACCTCGGTGGTCAAACACTTTTATTATTTATCAGAAACCACATGGTACTTTCAATGTCATGCCAAATGGAGAGATTTTTATCATTGGTCATTTCAAGGAAAGTGTATTTAATATGCAAATATGATTATACTGTTGAGCCCCAAAAAAGTAAGAAGAATAATTTGAATACACTAACACAGGTAACCTCTTTAAATTGAATGTAAATTACCTCCATAATCCATCAGGGTTAGTACATTTTAAAATAGAGTATATGTGAACCAGAAAAGCCTGTCATCATACTTTTAAACAAACTGATGAAATATCCGCCGATGAACTAAACTGCCAGAATGCTCCATTTGATAGCACATTTCGACAACGAGTCAACTAATCTTTTCAACACTAGGGAGGATAACCACCCCCTGCCCCAGCAGCAGCTTTCCAATATCATTTTTGTTTGACCCCTCCCCCTCCCCCCCCCCCCCCAATGGCCTTGGCACCCCCTATTATAGAATCCTCTGATAAGACTTGTTAACTGACTTGTATTCAAAGATGATTAATTTTGCTCACTGATGTCAAAATAATGAATTTCTAGCTGAAAATTAGGAATTATATTGTCAACTTGAAATTTTGATATCTTGGCATTAGTGTGCAGAGAGTTATTTAAGTTTTAGGCATATATTTGCATTTGAAAATTCCCACAAAATGTTATTGAGAGTTTTAAGATTTTTTCTTTCTCTGAGAGTTGTGCAAACCCTTATCTAAGGTAATTCATAGTTTATTTTCAGAAGAAAGCTTATAACCTTTCAAAAGAGAATAAATAAAAGAATTTATTGTTACATGTATCGCATGAGTAATATCTCGGCACTCATTATCCAACTGTTCGTCATTAAATTTTTATACCAAGTTTCTGTTTTCAATGGGAGATGACTCATTGCCCTGAAACAGTTTAATGATATTTTTTTATACAGATTAAGCAATGGATATCACAGTGGGACATTAGTGTAATTAAAACACAGAACCTTCTTCGGCTGTTGCATGATGCCATGGTGGATGCTAAAATAGGGTAACTTTAAAACTCAATAGATTCTCTCAGATAATTGCTGATTGTGAAATGATTGCCTCGGACAGGGTTCCAGCTGGGCCTTGGACTACTAAAGGCCTTGAATTTGACTAACGGTAATTCAAGGCCTTGAAATTGTGGAAAATGTGTCAGGAGGCCTTGAAAAGCCTTGAAAATTCACAAGAACAAAATACTGACAAAGCATGTAATCATAACTAGATAGTTTTATATGCCAGAGTTTGTGATGACATAGTCCTAACTTCTCCCCCCCCCTTTCTCCAGTCATTCCCCCTCCTCCCGCTTTCCTTAGAAGGGAAATGTGGGGAGGAGGTAATGGCCAGAGGTCCTAGTTAGGACTTGTGAAGGCAGGGCCTTGAAAATTCTTGAATTTGTCCTTTGTCCATTATAGGGCCTTGAAAATATCTGAAATATATCGAGAAACAGCCTTGAATAGCCTTGAATTTTATCAGTCCTTGCCTGCAGGAGCCCCTGTCTGATCAATTAAATATTAATGCATTACAGATCCAGGGTTTGTCAAAGGTTGTGTATATGTGTGTGTATGTGGTGGCAGGCAGTGGGAGGAGGGGGATGGGGTTCGAAAATAGTGTTGTTGGGGTAGCTCTGTATCGACAGGCAGTGGTATAAATAACATTAGGGATGGAGAGTGAATTTTTGATCCATAGCATTATATCAGTACCTTGTGGCAATAATTTCTATCAAACAGACTGATCATATGTTTGTGAGAGTTGGGCTAGTTAAATTTTTTATGGGCTGTAGGCCAGTGAGGGGAATGTTCCAGGGCTAGTCCCTTTGCAATCCTCACGCCATGTTAATCTGCTTTATGAGGTGAACAGTTCTGTGTTTGGAGGCTGGAGGATGTCCGTGTACCTGTGGAGAACTGTGAATGAGCAGGAATCGACTATCTGACTTCTCGGTATACCAGTTAAGAGCAAGCAGGGTTTACAGTTAAAACTAGAAGTCCTGTCATGAAATGCGCACAAATAGCACGTCGATCTGTGCGTAAATCTACGCATTAAGGCCATAGTAAGGCTATCAAATTCTATACATATGGCCTGTGCACAGGCAATGTTTCAGCCGATGGACCTCCGGGTAACCCGGAGGTCCATTGGCAGAAACATTGCCTGTGTTTGCTAGGACAATAAGGAGAACCTGTCGTGCTTTGGATGTCATTCGATATGGCAATTGCGCGCAATTCCTACTGGCAATTAAGCCTTGATAAGCGCACAGTTCAAGACAGGACTTCTAGTTTTAACTGTAAATCCTGGTTACTTGGGTTGAAGGAACGCATGTGTCACAACAACCCTCTAGGGCAATCGTAAAAAAAAATCCCAAAATTTGCATGTAAATCCAGAAATTTAAAGTTGTGTACGGTCCTCCATACCTTGATACACTGTGCATGTGCCACAAACAGGAAGCAACGCAAATTGGCACAAGTCATCATTCTTTTTGTTTGGCCCTATGTCAGTAATATCTACCTGACGTCTGTGTTATAAGACTCATTTTCTGAAGATGCCAGACACAGATGAATGAATTTATTGGTGGATTCAATGGTTTTACGTGATGAGAACAGTGGTGTTTTGGAGCATTCAGGGCTGTAACTTTTAATTCTTATACCCCCCCGCAAACAAAGTTTGGGGGGGTATATAGGAATCACCCTGTCCGTCCGTCTGTCCGTCTGTCCATCCATCGTAAGCGCAACTCCTCCTAAACTGTTTGAAGAATTTTCATGAAACTTTACACAATGGAAGAACTCCATATGGCAATGTGCATGAAGCAATATAATTCCGTTCTGACATTTCCAAGGGGAGATAATCTGTCTGTCTGACCATCCTTGTAAGCGCAACTCCTCCTAAACCGTTTGAACAATTTTCATGAAACTTTACACAATGGAAGAACTCCATGTGAAGATGTGCATGAAGCAATATAATTCCGTTCTGACATTTGCAAGGGGAGATAATCTAACTTATACCGTTTGTCCGTACTTGTAAGCGCAACTCCTCCTAAACCGTTTGAAGAATTTTCATGAAACTTTACACAATGGAAGAACTCCATATGAAGATGTGCATTAAGCAATATAATTCCGTTCTGACATTTCCAAGGTTGTTTACTGTGGTAAACCAGTTCCGCTTTACTAGTAAAATAGGACCCAGTCACCAATGCTTGGGGTGAAAGTCCTCTAAAATGGGCAACATGTTGATCAACGATTGACTAAACTTGACTTCATCTCCATGTTGTGTCACGATTAGCCATGGTGCATAAATATGTGACGTTAACCACCAACAAACAAACAAACAAACATTTCCAAGGGGAGATAATCTAACTTATACCGTCTGTCCATCCTTGTAAGCGCAACTCTTCCTAAACCATTTGAAGAATTTTCATGAAACTTTACACAATGGAAGAACTCCATATGAAGATGTGCATGAAGCAATATAATTCTGTTCTGACATTTCCAAGGGGAGATAATCTAACTTATACATTTCAGTGGGGGGGGGGGGGGGGGGGGGATCACTTTGTGAGTTTGCTCACAGTACCTCTAGTTTAATGATAAAAATTATGTTTCCCATTTTCGGGATATACGCCTGATATGTTCTCATGATATCACAAGTATTGTTTAGTATTCTCCCCTGTCCTTCCATGAACCCTCTTGTTAAGTTCCCAAGTGCCTTTGGCATTTTTAAAGAGATTTATTTTTCAAAATTTCTTGGGAATTTGATATTTTCATCGGAATATTACTTCAGCGTACCCCATTGTTTACGTCCCGGTCGGGTCGACCTCTGGGGACGTCTTAGTCTTACATCTTCTCCTGGCTGCATTATTTTATCTTGGGAAGATTTAGTTTTGCAGTTGGTAGTTTTATACACCGGTTTCTGACTTTGGGCCTTTTTATGTGCCTGTCTGGTTAGTTCCGGTTTTCTGACGTTTACTTTTTCCCAAAGCTTTGGTAACTGTTGTGACGGTATACTGTTGTACAGTTATAGTTTTAGTGTGTTACAATACATGTTAGACCCTATCCCGATGTTCTTATCCTAGTTGTGGAGTGGTATATCCACACTTAGGCTCTATCAGGGAGCCCTTGGGCTCATTAGGTTCCCTTGGGGTAATTGGGCTGTCATCTTCATTTTTTGAAAATTTTAATTTTTCTATTGTGTTGTTATATCCTATAATGTATAGTGTGGTTTTTTATACATTTTATGGAGTGTTGAGGGCACATATTTTTTCCTATCTTCTTGTATGTCATAGTGACCTACAGTGAAGAATCATACTTCGTTTGGGTCCATTAGGTCCTCTTCTGATCTACAGGCCTGCTGGGCTTGTAGCCATTGCACATTCTCTAATTCTTGTGCAAGGTGTGAATATTGGATAGACGTCCTAGATGGGTGTCGACATACATTGTGGGCGGTGAAGTTCCGATATGGAACTGTCACCGCAGGATAATTATTATACCCCCCGCAAACAAAGTTTGGGGGGTATATAGGAATCACCCTGTCCGTCCATCCATCTGTCCGTCCAACTGTCCGTCTGTCCATCCTTATAAGCGCAACTCCTCCTAAACCATTTGAAGAATTTTCATGAAACTGTACACAATGGAAGAACTCCATATGAAGATGTGCATGAAGCAATATAATTCGGTTCTGACACTTCCAAGGCAAAATAATCTAACTTATACATTTTAATGTACCAAAAAGGCTTCAACTGAGGCGCGGGGGGTATCACTTTCTGAGCTTGCTCACAGTACCTCTAGTTTCTTTTTAGTTTCTTTTTTCAGAGAATGTGGTTATGGTTAATCGACACCTATCCATTTTGTGCAGCCATTGTCGTAGAGCTAGCTGTAAGGTGCTCATGATTATAAAGCAGGGAATAAGGCCTCCAGTCAGTGCCCTTAATTCTCTGCCGGCAGCTAGCGGTTCTGCAGTTAGAACCAGAATGCCAGGTAGGTCAGTTGCGGTCGAAGAGAGTGTAGAAGTGCAATGAGTGAGCACCTCACAATATAAAGCTCACCCAGCGAACATGGCACGGAAGAGATGGGAGCCGGTCCTTTATTCATTGCGATGCTCTGGGTCGAGCTAGAGAGCCCACTCCGTCCCGATAGCAGTTGGCATTGACTGTTGCAAGTGTAGTTAGTTGGGGCATCCGTGCGAACGGGAGAGCCCTCTCCTCCCGATACCGGACCGGGGACGGCCGTTAGTTTGGCTTCCTCCTCTTTTGGCAGGCAATGCACAGTAGAACGCAAGCTAGCTTTCCGATTTCTGATGTTCTGCATTTCCACGGATCCAGGTTGATTCATCGCTGCCGAAGTCTGATTTTCCAAAGCTAGCGCATCGAGGCATCTTCAGTTGGGACATGCACCGATAAGACCTGGGGTCAGCTCATCGTTCCGAGAGCAGTAGGCTGCGAAGTATCTTAAATAGCTGCTCATATAAGCCTCGATTTTGGACCTTTGGCAGCATGCTGACTCACACATAGTCTGTACAGCCGTATCTGCACACATGTGAGTATAGCGAGTTGTCACAGGGTGCTCATATCATAGGGAGTAAGGCCTTTGGTGCCTTATTTCTCTGACAGTGGCTAACTCGACCAGTGGTGCGGGTTTCCATTAGTGAAATCAATATCACCGGGTTGGTCCGTTACGGTCGAGATATGTGTTAGGATAGACCGAGCACCTCAAAAAATAAAGCTCACCTAACAACGACGGCACACAAAGGGATGGGGCTGGTTGCTGTCTGTCTGGACGCTCGTAATGAGCAAGAGAGTCATTTCCGTCCCGATAGCAGTCGGGGTCGAATGCTTAGGCTTCAGCGAAGCACAGTGTGTCGGGGCGTTCGTCTGAGTGAATTGGAGCCATCAGCTGCTAGTTCCGTTTCCCCCCATTCTGTCGTAAGGACTATGCATTAGTCGATCTCAAGCTAGCTTCCAACTTCACTTGTTTCTGCAGTTATATGTATCCAGTTCCTTTCATTGCCACTGAAGTCGGGTAACCAGTTGCTAGCTCATCGAGGCATATTCAGTCGGGAGACGCTCTGATATGATCTGGGGTCAGGTCATTGTTCTGTCAACAGCAGATAGCGGAGCTACTGTAGTTTACTCAAATTTTTTGCCTCGAGGATGGACCTGACGCTGTAATTGTACAGCTTATTGCTTCTTCACATCGGTTGTAGCGGCTAGAGTCATAAGTCTCCATTCATTGAGCTTTCCGAGGCTGCAGATTACACTCCGATTCCTTCTCAGTGTTGTATTCTTGGGTGTGAGAGGCATTTAATCCTATTGTTGATGCCATTGTAGCCTTACGTGAATTAAGAGCGTTTTATATGCCCCTTTTGAAAAAAGTCGTATTATGGTATACCGCTGTCCGTCCATCCATCTGTCCGTCTGTCCACATGTCATACAATAACTCGAAAACACTGCGAGCAATTTTTGTGGTTTTTTGGGGGAAAGTATATGTTGATGGAAGGAAGCTCCCTTTCGATTTGTGTTGCTGTATGATTTGTTGTTTCAGAGTTATGGGACTTTTTTCATCAAAATATAGGCAGTTTTCCACATGTCAGACAATTTACCATTTTTTCTTGAAGTTATGATCACTATAGACATAAGATATAAATAAGAAATTCAAATAATTTATTTCCAGATTAATGAACACAGTATGTTGATGGTTATGATTATTGTACAAGAATATAAAAAAACCTGACAAGTACACAATGTATACTCATATTGTGTGCTTCCCTCTTGTAATTAATAATGGGTGTATCATGTGCTCATGGCGCAGCTGTTTATTTGTCTATAACATTAGCGGCTAATGTCGTAAATCTCCATTTAGTGAGCTTTCCAAGGCTGCAGGTTACACCCAGATATCTGTCTTCACGGATATGAAGACTTCTAAGCTGCGTTAGCTGGGCTGAGGCCGCTATCTTTTTGGAATAGGGCCGTTAGAAGGAAAGAGTACGTTTTTTCCTTCTCGGCATTGTATTCTGAGGTGTCTTGAGGCATTTAGTCCTATTGTTGATGCCATAGTAGCCTTATGTGAATTAAGAGTGGTCTCTTTCTATAACATTAGCAGCTAATGCAAGTCTCAGTTTAGTGAGCTTTCCAAGGCCGCAGGTTACACCCAGATAACTCTTCACGGATATGAAGACTTAGATGCGTTAGCTAGGCTGAGACCGCTATCTTTTTGGCATAGGGACGTTAGAAGGAAAGAGTATGTTTTTTCCTTCTTGGCATTGTATTCTTAGGTGTTTGAGGCATTTAGTCCTATTGTTGACGCCATATTAATCTAATTAGTATTAAAAGCGGCCTTTTTCGTTAACTTGAGCAGAAATGTTGTAATTCTCCATTTAGTGAGCTTTCCAAGGCCACAGGTTACAACCAGATATCTGTCTTCACGGAGATCTAAGCTGCGCTAGCTAGGCTAAGACCGCTGTCTTTTTGGGAATAAGACCATTGGAAGGAAAGAGTATGTTTTTCCCTTCTCGGTGTTGTTTTCTTGGGTGTCCGAGACATTTAGTCCTATTGTTGATGCCATAGTAGCCTAGTGAGAATTATGAGCTGTGTTTTTAGCTCACCTGACTGAAAGTCAGGGTGAGCTTTTCTGATCACTCTACGTCTGTCCATCCGTCCGTCCGTCGTCCTGCATGAAGGTGGTGTTTGAGCCTCTTTCTCCCAAACCACTGGCCACACTTTAATTAAATTTCAGGTAAGTAGTGGTTATATAGGGGCTTTTGGGGTTTTCTTCAAATTGGATTTCTGCTTGTATTGTGGAGTGAGGTGGGGTCAAAATGCTCAAAATTTTAAAAAATCTTCTCATGAACCAGCCATAGCAGAGACTTGATATTTGGTATGCAGCTTCCATTTGAGGTGTAGACTCAAGTTTGTTCAAGAGAACTTTGACGGGCAATATTTACCTTTGTTCTGAGAGGGGCAAGAAGTTTTGCTCCGCCCAAAATTTCGATTTTCTGAACCCAGAGGCCGATTTGAACCAAATTTAATATGAGGTATTATTGGGTTATAAGTACTTGATTTATGCAAAAAAAAAATTTCCTGCAGCCCTGTGGGAACTGCAGGAGCTAAAAATAGAAAAAATTTAAAACGCCCATATCTCCAAAACTGCACGGCACCGAGAATTTTTATTTGATGTGAAGCTTCCTTAGGACCAACAGAAAGGATTGGTAAAAAAAATTGCCTTTGGTTTTATCATAGGGTGGTACAGTTTCAGGAGTCAGCACTTTTTAACACTGTTGGCAGTGGGAAAAACATTAAAAAATCTTCTTCTCCAGATCCAGCAGGCAGAATCTTTTGATATTTGGTATGCAACATTACAGGGTGGATCTGATTCAAGTTTGTTCAAATCAGCCCCCTGGATTCATATTTGGGCTCACTATAGAAGCTCGAATTCGAACTTAGTGCATTTCAGGCAAATTTCTTTGAAAATCTTTTTCTCCAGATCGAGCAGGCAGAATCTTTTGATATTGGGTATGCACCTTGCTTAAGGGGGTGAGATTCAATTTTGTTCAAGCCAAGTCCCTGGGTTCATTTGTGGGTTCACTGTGGGAGCCCGAATGATAACTTAGTTCAAAATGAGGAATTTTCTTTAAAAATCTTCTTCAGATCCAGCAGTCAGAATGTTTTGATATTTGGTATGCAGCATCCTTAGGGGGGTGAGATTCAAGTTTGTTCAAGCCAAGTTCCTTGGTTCATATTTGGGCTCACTATGGGAGCCCGAATGACAACTTAGTTCAAAATGAGGAATTTTCTTTAAAAATCTTCTTCAGATCCAGCAGATGAATGCTTTTAATATTTTTTATGCAGCATCCTTAGGGGATAAGATTCAAGTTTGTTCAAGCCATGTCCCTAGGTCCATATTCAGGCTCATTGTGGGAGCTTGAATTATAACTTAGTTCAAAATGAGGAATTTTCTTTAAAAATCTTCTTCTTTAGATCCAGCAGTGGGAATGTTTTGATATTTGGTGTGCAGCATCCTTAGGGGGTGGGATTCAAGTTTGTTAAAGCCAAGTCCCTGGGTTAACTTAATTCAGTATGAGGAATATTATTTAAAGATCTTTATTTTTAGATCCACTGGTCAGAATCTTTGGATATTTGGTATTAGCTTTTCTTAGGAGGTGCAGATGCAACTTGTTGAAATCAATTCTCTGGGTTGATATTTAGGCCACCATGTCAGGTGAGCGCCCTCAGGCACCCTGGGGCCTCTTGTTTCTCTATCATTAGCAGCTAACTTTGTAAGTCTCCATTGAGTGAGCTTTTGAGGCCGCAGTTTACTCCCAGATATTTGTCTTCACGGATAGGAAGACCTTAAATTGCGACAGCTAGGCTGAGACCACTGTCCCCTTGGACAAGGTACCGTTATAAGGAAAGTGATTGTTCTGTCCTTAACGGTATTTTTTTGTGTTAGTTTTCTGAGGCATTTAGTTAGCCCTATTGATGACGCCATATTAGCGTAGTGAGAAATTATGAGTGTTCTTTCTTGTGCTATGATCGGGTTCCGGAACTTAAGTTTTTCGTTGCCCGCTTCATTTTATGTCCAATCCCGTCGTGGTTTATGATTCCACTCAGAGGATTATGGATACTCTGTCTATATGGTGTATTCTTTAAGGTCCTGGTATACTGTCTTTATATCAAGGGATATGGCGACGCTATATCGTCGTGTGTATTCCTTGCAATAGCGCCATGTTCATCACTTTCCTCTCCGTCCTGTAGTGGCAGTATGGAGTTGGTCAGACATGATGGAGCCCAACTGACTTATACTATTCTAGATGACTAGGACGAGAGCTCTTGGAGTCAGGCTTGGTTATTTGACCAGTTATTTTGTTATGATAAGCTTCTATTCGCTGTTAATGCTCTTTTATTGAGAAGAGCAGCAGGAGCATAACTTCTGGAATTTAGCGTGAGGTTTCCTTTTTCCTGTAGTTGAAAAAAGTGATTTTTCAAGCTTTAGTATTACTTCACTGGCCATATTTGTCTAGTGAATCAAGTAAAGCTGGTGGGGGGTTCGATATACGATTTACATCAAACCAGGCCTGGCATTTTCAGCAGAGTGCTTTATTCACTCTCCTACTACTCGGGGAGGGCGAAAAATAGCCCTCCTACCTTAGAAAATAATGATTACCACAACAGCCTATTCCTAAATCCCACAGGTTTTCAGATCTCTGATATGTTAGTGGTCTCTGCGAGATTGCCAGAGTGCCCCTCCCACACCTCCGGGCGAGTATGGGAGGGGCAGTGTAGCCGTCTCAAAGAGAGTACCTTGTTAGCAGCACCAAATAAAATGTACTAAGCCCACTAGGCAGAATTCATTAATAGTACAATTTCATTTTGCCACTTTTAGCTTTTGTAAGCTTGAGGAGAGGTAACTGCTCCCCTAGGCCATGTGAGGGCGCGATTTTAAGCCCTTCTGCATTTTAAAGAATGCCAGACCTGTCAAAAAAGGCCCCAAGCCCCCCCCCCCCCCCCCCCCCCCATATGCACCCATATGTTAAAAGGCGATTACAGGGCAAGACGTAGTTCTCGTCCCGTAAGCCTCGTATTCATTCAATTATATTCAAGTCTTCCATTGCTCTCCTATTTACGGAAGGTGATTGTTCTAATGGCGACATTAGGGGCACAACCATTCATTAGTTGGTTTGCAACCTGTGGTCGTTCGATTATAGTTCGTATTCGAGCATATGATTTTTGGATAAGTAACTGTTTTTGAATTCCGAATTTTTTCATGGAATACATTCGGTTGGTATTGCTAGACTTTGAGTTACCTGTGCAGCAGGCATGTCGGCTTATCTTGGCGACATTCTCCAAATATGGCAATTGGTCCACCCTTGAGAAGTTCGTTCAGAGTCTGCTGTTTCTGTTATGGCATATGAGTTTATTCGTCATGTTATAAAATCGCATTAACATCGTTTTATTCCTTCAGTTTCCAGGTTATATTTTGTATCGCTCTGATTACGCCGATGATACAGGCTGTATTCAGGTGAGGGCAGATGTGGGATTCTGTTAGTTGCATGGCTTAATATGTATTAATCATTAGGTAGACTCATCTCTTGAATAGATTCTCTTAAATTCTTGCTCAGTGTCAGTATAAGAGCTTATGAGATTTATGGGCTATTTGGATCAGTAATGGATATTCCTACAGGCTGTCTAAGCATACGACCTCTCTATTTTTCTTCATCATTCAGAGTCTTATATGTTCATTCTCCGAACAGTCATTAGTTTTAACGGACCTAGGGAACAATGAACAATGAATTGTACCAAAGTTTCTATTTTACAAACTGAGAGGCCGATTTGAACCAACTTTGATATGAGGGCTTATTGGGTCATAAGTTCCTAATTTATCCCCCAAAAGATTTTCCTATTGCCCCATGGGAACTGCAGGGGCTAAAAATAGAAAAAAATTAAAATGCCCAGATCTCCAAAACTACACTGCTCTGAGAAGTTTTATTATGAAACTTCCTCAGGAACAGCAGAAAGCAATGGTCCAAAAGAAATTGCCATCGGTTTTATCATTGGGTATTTTTCCAGGACTTGGAGCAAATGCTGAGTCATCATTTTTTAACACTGTGAGTAATGGGAAAAACATTAAAGAAGCTTCTTCTCCCATAGCACTGCTGGAAAGGCTTTCATATTTCACATATAACATCTTTGGAAGATTCATTCACAATTTTGTTGAAATCAAATCCCTGGGTCCATATTTGGGCTCTCTATGGGAATCTGTTCCCAAATGTTCAGATTAGTGTAATATGAGGAATATTCATTAAAAATCTTCTTCCGATCCACCAATCAGAATCTTTTGACATTTGGTATGGAGCATCCTTTGAGTTCTCAAACCAGTGTAAATTCTCATACACCCTGGAAAACACAAGGATAACTAATATTACCACTGTTTTGGTGTAATGGAGGCAATTTAGATTTGGTGAATACATCCTTAAGCGATTGATTGCGTCGGAATGCAAGGAGGTGGGGCTCTGCAAATAGCTGACGACCTGACTCAGTGCTGGCGAGAATGGGCCATAGTCTGTATGCATGTTGATAAATTGGGTAGCTATCTCGGTGTTAATTTAGTACAAATGGTGTGCTTGGGTGTGCGGTAGTGTCTATTTTGCTTTTTTGCATAAGAGTTCTGTTCTATTTAGCTGTGTGACTTTTTCGAATGTTTGCATTAGACTCGTTTGTGTATTCCCGTTTGCGGAAATGTTCAAGCATATATTCTGCATGTCTCTGGAAGTCACAATCATTGGTACAGATACGTCTAATCCATGATAGTTGTCTGTAAGGTATGCCTTGGATTAATTTTCTAGGGTGGCAAGAGTCGTATCTCAGATAGGCATGTGTGTCCATGGGTTTGACATAGAGATCTGTTGAAAGTGTGTTGCCGAATTTCCTAATTGTGACATCCAGAAAGTCGATGGAATAGTTTGCTGTAAATTTAGTCATTGCAGAACACGATAAAAGTTTTCAGTGTGTCCTCACCATGTGTTCATATTGGGAAGATGTCGTCAATGTATCATAAATAAACCTCAGGTTTCAAGGTGGCTGCTTCAAGTAATTTAGTTTCTAGCTCGCCCATGAAGATTTTGGTGTAACTAGGTGCTAATTTGGTGCCAAAACCGATGCCCCTATTTGAAGGAACTGTTCATCATTAACCCTTTACCCAATGTAATGGCCAAAACCTGCCAGCGCTATTCTATAATTGCCAATTAATTTTCATTAGGTCCCACAAAGTAGATCTTCTGTTTCTCTGGCCATTTTTTGTAAAATTGCATGCGGGCAAGTGGTTTTTATTAGCTCAACTTTGACGAAGTCAAATTTGAGCTATTGTCATGGCCCGTCGTCCGTCTGTCCATCCGTCCATCTGTCCGTCCGTCCGTACGTCAACAATTGGCTATGGCTCGGGCTAGAGGTCGTATTTATGAACCGATCTTTACGAAACTTCTTGTGTACCTTTGTTATGACCCTGGGACGGGAACGAGTGTTTTTAGGTGTGGTCCAAAATTCAAGATGGCTGCAGCGGCCATTTTGTACCGATGATGCAAAAATCAGTATTTTTATACTGTACCAATGACCCAGACATAGCTGGTGCTAACTCTTAAAATATAGGGCCAAACACAAATTTTGCCCCCCAATCCCCAAAATTTGCATCTAAAACTAAAGAAAACATGTCCTGAAAGGCCCTCCACACTTCGCCCCTACTGCGCATGCGCAGTGTCAAGGACGTTCCGAAATTGGCGCCATTTATCATTCTAAGTTTGGCCCTTCATCAGTTAACATCTGACTGATCTTTGTGCTTTTAAATCTCAGTTTAAATGATGCCAGACACATAAATATTAGTGAAATGGTGATTCTAAGGAGGATAGAGAAGGAGAGGAAAAGAATGTGTGACAGAATATTATCAGGGCTGTAACTTAAAATTTTTTAATGAAATTATGTTAAGTTACCTATTTTCAAGGCAGCAGCCATTTTGTTGTCATTCTGATTATTTAGTTACACTGTTTTTTCAAGTGTTTTCCTCTCTCCCTGTCCTTTAAGTTCCCCCTTGCTATTCTCCCATGCTTTTGGCATAGTTTCTGTAATTATTATTACTAAAATTTCTTGGGAGTTTTAGCTGAATAACAGAATGAATTCTGTTCTTTCCCCATGTTTACGTCTTCACCTACGGGTGGTTAGGCGTTGTGTTCTGCATCTACCATCTGATGTTCTGCAGTTTCTTCCCTGGAAGTCTCTGTTTTGCATCAGATAGTGTATTTTTGGTAACTGATTTCGGGCCTGGGTGCCTGGAGTCTTATTTTATTGTTTTTACACTCATTGTTTACATTTAAAACAGCCCTCTGTGTGAGGGGGGATTTCTAAAAAATAATATCTTTATGTTATTTTAATCATAACTAGATACATTATTATTGTTCGTAAGTGTTGAATAAATTGTTTAAAATATTTTTAAAATTTTTGTCCACACTTAGGCTTGGGATCCATTGGGGCTCAACGTTACTTTTCAGAAACTTGGGCTGTTCTGAAAAAATATTTTTTCAAAATATTTTGATTTCAATTATTTTTTCTATATTAATGGATCATATTATTATTATGTATTTTGATTGCCAGGGGTTAGTGCGAGTACCAGGACTTGTTTTCTTTTCACATTGAAAGGATATTGATCAATTGTTTTAAGAGGAAGTCTTCCTCTGACTTTATTATCATTCTATATGTGGTCAGTGTACTCGCATTAACTCCTGTTCTGTATCGTATGATTTCGATGACAATATGGGAAGCGTATGTCACGGTATGTTGTTGGGGATTTGGACACTCCGGTCCTTTCCCCGCAGGGTCACTCTACTTTATCAATTTCTATTTCAGACGATCAAGATTAGGGTGATGTATCTGTGATGTCTTCCAACAGTGTGCCTCCGTCGTCACAATTAATGAAGGGCTAGCGGAAAAGTGCTCATGTAATACGCCAATTGCCTAAGAGGACCCTAGTAGGTTCGACGGCCTTTGACGTCCGCTAGCTCGCCCGGTGTAGCGTCCATTCACCGAATGGTTCGGCAGCCGGGTTCGTCCGTTACGGTCTAGAAGGAATTTTGGGGTGATGCGAGCACTATAAAATTAACTTAATGCACACCCAGTGACGGCGGATCGGAGGGAGAACGGAGGAAGCCTTTTAGTCCGGTTCATAGCTCGTTCCGGTCCATCCGGACGGCAAGCGAGAGAGGCCCCTCTCTCGTTCAACAACATCTGGCCCCAGATGTTGTGGTACAAAATGTGTCGCTAGCGGAGCATACGTCCGTCGCTCGGGACGCTCCGTTGTATAGGCAGTCCGCTGAGACTGCTAAGGCTTCCTCTTCTCGTCAGCGCACACGACCGCACCTTGGCTGCGTGACCGCCGATATATTACCAGCTTCGCCGATCAAGGATTCTTCGGCGACCAGGTCACACCATCCGGCAGCCAGGGATTCGAGACCGATGGACTCCGGACGTTCGCATAGGAAAAGTATGCGGGAGCCATCTGATGCGGAGCTGCCCTCGGCGAAGCAGCGATAGACTGCGCCTCCGCAGGTCTCGACGCCGGACATTCTTGTGCACATAGCACAGCTTATCGCAGCATCCCAGCAGCCGACAGAAACGGTGTCGGATCGAGAATTATCCGACGGCGCTGGGTCGGTAGCCGGGGACTCGAGGCCTGCAGACTCCGGACGTTCGCATAGGAAGTGTGCGGGAGTCAACGTACACGGAGCTTCCGGCGGCAATGCATCGTAAGTCCGCTACTGCACAGGCCTCGGGAACGGACGTGCTTTCCTTAATAGCACAGTTTATCGCAGCATCCCAGCATCAACTGAATCTGTCGCATATATTTTATCCGACGATGCTGGGTCGGGACGCTCCGCGGAAGCGGGTACGGACGTCCGAAAGTTTCATCCGGTCCGACGGGATACCGAAAGGGATTCGGATGATTTCAAGCTTTCCCTTTCGGAACATCATATGCTGCGATGCCGGATAAGAAACTGATAGCGTCGGTGGACTTAGAAATTTTTGGTTCGGTTCAGGGACATCGTCCCTCAGTTCCGACATAGTCCAATAATGTCACACAAACTTTCGAATTATTGAACGACGCTATATATATTATTATTTTATGCTTGCTATCCAAGCATTTCTGGTTTCTTGTTCGAAGAGTTATGGAGATGTCTTTCAAAAGTGTGCCTCTGTCGTCATAGTTAATGAAGAGTTAGCAGCAATAAGTGCTCATGGAATATGTCTATCGCTTACGGAGTGACATTCGCTAGCTCACCCGGTGTAGCGTACATTCATCGAATGGTTCGGCTGCCGGGTTCGTCCGTTGCGGTCTAGGAAGGAGATTTGGGTGATGCGAGCACTTTAATTACTTTAGTACTCACCCAGTGACGGCAGATTGAGGACAGATCGGAGGAAGCCTGTTAGTCCGGTTCCTGGCTTGTCCAGGTCCGTCCGGGCTGTGAGCGAGAGAGGTTCCTCTCTCGCCCAACAACATAGGGGACCGCATGTTGTGGTTCAGATTTTACATTCGGAGCATATGTCCGTTGCTCGGGACGCTCCGTTATATTGACAGTCCGAGAGACTGTCTTTAATGCTTCCTCATCCTCACAGCAGGGCACACGACCGCACATTGGCTACGTGACCTCGAGTATCCGATCAGTTTCGGCATTCAGTGATTCCACGGCGAATAGGTCGCGCCATCCGGTAGCCAAGGGACACGAGGCCTATACACTCCGTTCGCTCGCATATTGGAAGTATGCACGGGGTAACGATCACGGAGCTTCCAGCGGCAATGCATCGTAAGACCGCTTCTCCTCAGGCCTCAGTGACGGACGTGCTATCCGAGTTAGCACAGTTGTTTCGCAGCATCCCAGCAATTGACAGTTTCTCGGTCGAATCAGGAATTATCCGACGGCGCTGGGTCGGTGCGGTCCGCGGTTGCATCAGCTACGGACGACCGAACGCTTTATAGGGTCCGACAGGATGGCGAAAGGGATTCGAAAGATTTCGAGTTTTCCCTTTAGTAGTATCGGAAGATGCCTTTCATATCTTCTGGCATTTCTTCCAGTGATTATTATTTCGGACTTCATTGCTGCGATCTTGGATAAGAGACTTATAGCGTCATTGGACTCGGATTTTTCGATCGGTACAGGGACATTGTCCCTGACTTACCGACGCAGTCCAAGATTGTCATTACAACATGTGTTTTATTTTTCGACGCTATATATATATATATATACAAGCCTGCTACTAAGCATGATAGTTTAGTTTCTTGTCCGCGTTGCTCATTTCTGCCATTTTATCATTTTTACAAATAGTTTATTTTGGCAGAGCAGGGCATACCGAGAGTTCATATGCGTCTAGACGGTGTGATTAAAGACTGCATATATTCTTTTTCGCCGTTTATGTCTTTTCCAATTTCAATGTTGGGAACGACATTATGTATAGTAGACTTAACTTAGACGCTTTATTATACGTAATCCGCCTTACTGAGGCGTTATCATTACGTCTTCAAGAAAAGATTTACGGGATATTATTCTCAATGTAATTTCTTTTGAGGGCAGTAGTTTGTTCACGTATAACTCCGCCCTTCAGTGGCTGATTGGAGTTGGTTAGACGTGACGCAGCCCTAGCTACATCCACACGCGTGGATAGTAAGGTTAAGAACTCTCTCAGAGTCGCTTCGTTCTCGGAGGAGCTTCTCTTCGACGGCAACTTTCCGGCAATCCATGAATTGCTCGATTTCTACGTTCTCTTGTCTATCTAGTGTTACAAGAGATTCAGACTGGGGCAAACATTCGGTGGTTGACTCAGAGAGTGCCGCCGCAGTTGCCGGACCCGAGTGTGGCTGTTATGACGGTTGCCAGTCAAACAGATTGGGATATATACTGATCCCTACGGATTCGAAGTGCCAGGGTCTTTGGGTTCCGCAGTCTTTTAGCTATCAGTTTAACTTCCGCGGAATAATGTTTTTTTGGCTTGCTTTATGTCATTGCATGAACATTATTCAGAAACGCATGCCCAAATTCCTGTCCTTTAATTCGACAGTAGTGGCGTATCTCCGGAACTAGGGAGGCACTCTTTCGTTTCCGTTATTCAATTTAATGGAAAGAATCCGTCTGTTGGTTATAGTACACCAAGTTCAGTTTGGGTCCGTCATATTCCGAGTCGTCTGATTGTTTTATCGGACTCCCGTTCTCTTACGGGTCGCTTGTTGCTGTCAGAATGGACTCTCAACAAACAAGTATTCAATCAGATTTGCTATCTATGGGAGCGCCCAATGATGATTTATTTATGACACAGCTTGCTAATCAATTGCAGACGTATGTGTTGGCTTGTCCAGATCTCTGAGCTAATAGTCTTAACGCTCTATTGATCTATAGGACGGAATGATAGGATACGCGTATCCTCCGGCGCTGTTGTTTTAGCAGGTATTGCTAAGATAAACAACCACAATACATTTCTGTTGATAGCATCTCTATCTTCACAGAGATCATGAGTAATTTACTCTCTTGTCTACTGTGGGTCTTAACGTGAAATCTTCCTCTATGTGAGGATCTTTTTTCACTGGGTAAATCGTGTCATCTTTATCACAACCAGCAAGGTCGCAACCTTCATGTATTCCGTTGTGTGGTCCGTATTGCATTGTAAGCACTGTACTGGACGAGCTTTGGACGCGATTTCTTACTATAGGAGATCCTCTTCTTCGCTATTCTATGCGACTAAAGTGGAGGCTCTTCCGTCGTGGTGTAGGGATCATTATGTTCATATTGTTGATCCCTCCATACTACTCATTGCTATTTTTTAGTATACTTGTTTCACAAGATCTACTGCAGCCTGTTATTATTTAGGTTATAGGTTTATGTTACCTCATACCTATGCACTCTACGATAGTTTACAATTGAGTCTTTTGTCTCTTTATCTAAGTCAGTTAGTAACTTTTTGATAAATAGACTTAGAATCTTTAGATTAAATTCCTATACGGATTTTAACTTCGGTTCTTATTTAGCTAAGTAATCATTTGAGCCTCTGGAAACAGTAGTTTTCAAATTCTGACCTTTTAGACAGTAATTCTGTTGGTTTCTCTTTTACTGTAGAGTCAGTGAGTTTCATGCACTATCGATGGATGATTTTCACTTTCATAGTTTCGGAATCAATTCTTCCGTTACTATTTAGGTTGGATTGTTGCATAAGAGTTAGGCTCCTATTATCCGGAACCTATTATTTTAAGGTCCTTCCGTCTTCGTATGGGCATAGGCCTTTACTCTTTCCGGGTACAGTTTATGTATTTATAAACAGATATCTGTTTATTACAAGGGCGTAAGCTTCTTCTGTCCTTGATGTCTAGTAGAAGGACGTTACGCTCCATTTTATTGTTAATGGATTCTATTAACTATCGGTACTGCTTATGGTATATCATTGACTTAGCAGTTGTGCTTAAGATTTCGGCTCATGAAGTAAGAGTTCTTCTACTTCTTGGGCTTACATTAATAGTGTCGCTATTATAGATTTTTGAAGGCCGCTCATTGCGCTCAGCCATCCACATTCATGAATTTTTTCTTAGAAATATCGAGTCAATTTCTTGAGGCCTCTTTTGTTAGGTCTATTATCTACTGCTCAGAATGTCATTCTCTTAACAGTTGCTACTATAGCTAGGTAGGCTGTCTGTTTCGGCAGTGTCTCCGTTCGGCTGCCCTCTTCGCTCTGGGCTATTTGACCCAGGGCAAGAAAAAGGGGGGGGGGGGGGGAGGGTGTTCTCTTGGGTCACCTGTTTTACTATGAAAACAAGGGGATACCTCCTCCGGAGTTAGTAATTCTGAGCTGTTATTGGGATGGTTGTTTAGTGAGAAGTTTAAGTTTTTAAAATTCATTCAAGTCTTAGTTTTTAAAGTATAGCTTTTGAATATTGCATATGTCAACGGACATGATTATGCAATTCTCAGACACTTTTAGGAGTATAAGAGTCTCTATTCTCTAGACTTACTTTATTATTGGCTTACTTTAAAAATTATTAGTATAAGGATTATATTGGATATTAATAGAGTACATGGATGTATGAAGCTCAATTTTGGAAGGTGTTGTATCTTTCTAATTTATCATAAATAAGAAAGATACATGTAAGGCCTATTACTTCTTTTCCCTACAGGGGATGACTCTATTTTATTTTATTGAGCGTATTCCATTTTGCTCTATGTCCTTGGCCCTCCAGCCTTTTTTCTATTCAGCTATGTCTGGGTCATTGGTACAGTATAAAAATGTTAAAAAATTTATAGTAATTTATATATTTTTTATACTTACCAATGACCCAGACGGGGATGGCCCTCCCAGGAGTTGGGAACTCTTGCCTCCCCGCTGAGTACATAGCGCTTACCAGGCACTGGTTATTAGAATGATAAATGGCGCCAATTTCGGAACGTCCTTGACACTGCGCATGCGCAGTAGGGGCGAAGTGTGGAGGGCCTTTCAGGACATGTTTTCTTTAGTTTTAGATGCAAATTTTGGGGATTGGGGGGCAAAATTTGTGTTTGGCCCTATATTTTAAGAGTTAGCACCAGCTATGTCTGGGTCATTGGTAAGTATAAAAAATATATAAATTACTATAAATTTTTTAACTTTTTGTACAGAACTTCTGTATGAAAGTTCTGATTTGAATAAAGTTTTGTATAAATGTTTAGTACCATGGGATACATCACATATAATACGGGTTTTTTTCTCGTGCGTAAATTGTGCAAATTAGACTGACTTTGATTTATTTAGTGTTACTTTCAGAGCTGTAAGTGCCAAGCTGCTATGGCTCGGGCTAGAGGCCGTATTTATGAACCAATCTTTACGAAACTTCTTGGGTACCTTTGTTATGACCCTGGGACGGGAACGAGTGTTTTGGGGTGTGGTCCGAAATTCAAGATGGCTGCCAGTGGCCATTTTGTACCGATGATGCAAAAATCAGTTTTTTGTACAGAACTTCTGTATGAAAGTTCTGATTTGAATAAAGTTTTGTATAAATGTATAGTACAATGGGATACATCACATATAATACGGTTTTTTTTCTCGTGCGTAAATTATGCAAATTAGACTAACTTTGATTTATTTAGTGTTACTTTCAGAGCTGTAAGTGCCAAGCTGCTATGGCTCGGGCTAGAGGCCGTATTTATGAACCAATCTTTACGAAACTTCTTGGGTAACTTTGTTATGACCGTGGGACGAGAACGAGTGTTTTGGGGTGCAGTCCCAAATTCCAGATGGCTGCCAGCAGCCATTTTGTACCGACGATGCCGAAATCTGTTTTTTGTACAGAACTTCCATATGAAAGCTCTGATTTGAATAATTTTTTGTATGAATGTTTAGTACCATGGGATACATTACATATATTACAGGTTTTTTTCTTGTGCGTAAATTATGCAAATTAGGCTAACTTTGATTTATTTAGTGTTACTTTCAGCACTGTGAGTGCAAATCCCAATACGGCTCGGGCTAGAGGCCGTATTTATGAACCGATCTTCACGAAACTTCTTGGGTACCTTTGTTATCACTGTGGGACGAGAAGGAGTGTTTTTGGGTCCAGTCTGAAATTCAAGATGGCCGCTAGCAGCCATTTTGTTCAAAATTAAGTGCAATCAGATTTTTGCGCAGAACTTCCAAATGAAAGATCTGATTTGAATAAATTTTTGTATGAATGTTTAGTACCATGGGATACATTACATATAATACAGAGTTTTTCTCGTGAATAAATTATGCAAATTAGGGGTCCGGGTGGGACTTAGAAAATTTTGGACCAAAATCCGGAAATTAGTTTTTTGTGTTTTGATGCATTTTGGTCAATTTTAAGAAGAAGAAGAAAAAATTTTAGTCTGAAAATATTTTGTTTGGGACCGAAAATTTCCACACAAAAATAATAATCTACAATGATTGGTCTTAATCTGTAGTCCATTACAGTCACCTTGTAATTCTTTTATTATTGTTGACTGGGCCAAAACAAATACTAATTCCTGTCATATTCATTATTCAGTTGTCTAGGTCACAGCAAGTACTAATTCCTGTCATATCCAAGTTGAGCTGCAGAGTCATTGACTCTTTCATTTTATGTTTACATTGGTTATAAAAAGAGAGCATGCGACAGTCAAAAGGGCCATGCGGAAGGGCCTGAGAAACAGATTTTTAGCTCACCTGACTTTCAGTCAGGAGAGCTATAGTGATCACTCACCGTCCGTCGTCCGGCATCCGTCGTCCGTGAACATGGTGTTTGTGTCTTCTCCTCCCAAACCGCTGAACCAATTTAATTGATATTTGAGATAATAGTTTGTTATGACATCGCAATTTGATTTTGTTCAAATCAAGTTGCCCCGCCCGTGGGTAGGGCCACACCCAAAAAGTGTGCTGAAATCTTAAAAAATCTTCTTCTCATGAACCAGCAGTAGCAGAGACTTGATATTTGGTGTGCAGCTTCCTTTTGAGGTGTAGACTCAGATTTGTTCAAGAGAAGTTTGTGGGGCTATACTTGGCGTCGTTATGGGAGGGGCAAAATTTTTGGCCCTGCCCAAAATTTCTATTTTCCAAACAGAAAGGCTGATTTGAACCAAATTTTATGTGAGGGCTTATTGGGTCATAAGTACCTAATTTATGCTGATTTTTTTTTTACCGTAGCCCCATGGGAACCGCAGGAGCTAAAAATAGAAAAAAATTAAAACGCCCATATCTCCAAAACTGCACGGCACCGAGAATTTTTATTTAGTGTGAAACTTCCTTAGGACCAACAGAAAGAATTGGTAAAAAAAAATTGCCATCGGTTTTATCATAGGGTACAGTTTCGGGACTTTGAAAAAGTGCTGAGTCAGCACTTTTTAACACTGTAGGCAATGGGAAAAACATTAAAAAATCTTCTGCAGATCCAGCAGGCAGAATCTTTTGATATTTGGTATGCAACATTGGAGGGTGGATCTGATTCAAGTTTGTTCAAATCGGCCCCCTGGGTTCATATTTGGGCTCAATACAGGAGCCCGATTTCGAACTTAGTGCATTTCAGGCAAATTTCTTAAAAAATCTTCTTCTCCAGATCCAGTAGGCAGAATCTTTTGATATTTGGTATGCAACATTGTGGGGTGGATCTGATTCAAGTTTGTTCAAATCGGCCCCCTGGGTTTATATTTGGGCTCAGTATAGGAGCCCAAATTTGAACTTAGTGCATTTCAGGCAAATTTCTTTGAAAATCTTCTTCTCCAGATCCAGCAGGCAGAATCTTTTGATATTTGGTATGCAACATTGTGGGGTGGATCTGATTCAAGTTTGTTCAAATCGGCCCCTTGGGTTTATATTTGGGCTCAGTATAGGAGCCCAAGTTTGAACTTAGTGCATTTCAGGCTAATTTCTTTGAAAATCTTCTTCTCAAGATCCAGCAGGCAGAATCTTTTGATGTTGGGTATGCAACATTGTGGGGTGGATCTGATTCAAGTTTGTTCAAATCGCCTCCTTGGGTTTATATTTGGGCTCAGTATAGGAGCCCAAATTTGAACTTAGTGCTTTTCAGGCAAATTTCTTAAAAAATCTTCTTCTCCAGATCCAGCAGGCAGAATCTTTTGATATTTGGTATGCAACATCGTGGGGTGGATCTGATTCTATTTTGTTCAAATCGGCTCCCTAGATTCATATTTGGGCTCACTATAGAAGCTCGAATTTGAACTTAGTGCATTTCAGGCAAATTTCTTCAAAAATCTTCTTCTCCAGATCCTGTAGGCAGAATCTTTTGATATTTGGTATGCAACATTGTGGGGTGGATCTGATTCCAGTTTGTTCAAATCGGCCACCTGGATTCATATTTGGGCTCACTATAGAAGCCCAAATTCGAACTTAGTGCATTTCAGGCAAATTTCTTTGAAAATCTTCTTCTCAAGATCCAGTAGGCAGAATCTTGTGATATTTGGTAGGCTGCATCCTTGGGGGGGTGAGATTCAAGTTTGTTCAAGCCATGTCCCTAGGTCCATATTTGGGCTCACTGTGGTAGCTTGAATTGTAACTTTGTTTGAAATGAGGAATTTTCTTAAAAAAATCTTCTTCTTTAGATCCAGCAGTCGGAATGGTTTGATATGTGGTGAGTAGCATCCTTGGGGGGGAGGGGGGGGGGATTCAAGTGTGTTAAAGCCAAGTCCATGGGTCCATATTTGGGCTCCCTGTGGGAGCCCAAATTATAACTTAGTCAATATGAGGAATTTTTCTTTAAAAATTTTCTTCTTCAGATTCAGCAGTTGGAATGTTTTGATATTTGGCATGGAGCAACCTTAGGGGGCTGAGATTCAAGTTTGTTCAAGCCAAGTCCCTTGGTTCATATTTGGGCTCACTATGGGAGCCTGAATGACAACTTAGTTCAAAATGAGGAATTTTCTTTAAAAATCTTCAGATCAAGCAGATGAATGCTTTTGATATTTTTTATGCAGCATCCTTAGGGGGGTAAGATTCAAATTTGTTCAAGCCATGTCCCTAGGTCCATATTTGGGCTGATTGTGGGAGCTCGAATTGTAACTTGGTTCAAAATGAGGAATTTTCTTTAAAAATCTTCTTCTTCAGATCCAGCAGTCAGAATGTTTTGATATTTGGTGTGCAGAATCCTTAGGTGTGTGAGATTCAGGTTTGTTAAAGCCAAGTCCCTGAGTTCATATATGGGCTCCCTGTGGGAGCCCGAATTATGACTTAGTTCAGTATGAGGAATATTCTTTAAAAATCCTTTTTTAGATCCACTGGCCAGAATATTTGGATATTTGGTTTCAGTTTTTCTTAGGAGGAGCAGATGCAGCTTATTCAAATCAATTCTCTGGGTTGATATTTAGGCTACCATGTCAGGTGAGCGCCCTCAGGCCCCCTGGGGCCTCTTGTTAACTTTTTCAGGCCTTATCTTTTCATTTCTAGTCTTCCGTAAGGGGACTATAGGATTGCACTCCATCCATCTGTCCATCTGTCCGTCCGTCTGTCTGTCTGTTTTTAGCTCACCTGACTGAAAGTCAGGGTGAGCTTTTCTGATCACTTTTCGTCCGGCGTTTGTCGTCCGTCGTGAAGGTGGTGTTTGGGCCTTTTTCTCCCAAACCACTGGCCGCATATTAATGAAATTTCATGTGAATTGGGGTTATATAAGGGCATTTTGATTTTTTGTCAAATTCGATTTCAGCTCGTATTGACAGGGTTCATACAGCTCTTGAAAAACCCTTGAAAATGAGTTTTTTCTTGAAAAACCCTGGAATTTGAAATTAGCCCTTGAGAAACCCTTGAACTTTTAGAAATCTCTTGAAAAACCCTTGAATACCAAGCTATTTCCTGGGCATTGTAAATATATGTGTACTCGCCTTTTACTTGTTTGTTGCGCTCGTGTCGCTCAGTTAAAAAAAAACATAAAAAAGTATGGAACGTTTTACCAAGATTACTGTAACACAGATCACACTTTGGGTACCAGTACTTCCTGACTTCCAAAGTCAGATCCGTGTCACATGAATCTTAGATTTTTAGAGCTCATACAACAAGCTGGATAGTATATGTAGCCCTTGAAAAAAAAGAAAGAAGCCCTTGAAAAACCCTTGAACTTTGTGAGCAAATTTTTGTATGAACCCTGATTGAGCAGAGGGATGGGGCAAAAATGCTCCAATTCTTAAAAAATCTTCTTCTCGAGAACCAGCAATAGCAGAGACTTGATATTTAGTATGCAGCTTCCTTTTGAGGTGTAGACTCAAGTTTGTTTGGGCTTCCCTCTTGAGAAGTTACGCTCAGAGCTTTCTGTTTTTCTCACAACTTATGAGTCTATTCCTCAGGTTAATCGCATTAACGTCGTTTTATTCCTTCAGTTTCCTGGTTAGTTTTTGTATTGCTCGGTCACGTCTTTGATACAGCCTGCATTCAGATGAGGGTGCAGGCGGGATTCTGTTGATTGCGTGCATAATATGTATATATTTTTAGGCAGACGTATTACGGAATAGATTCTCTTGATTCTGGCTCTGCGTTAGTTTAAAGCTTATGAGAATTTTGGGGCTAGTTGGATCAGTTATGGAGTTTCCAGCAGGCCGTCTATGCATACATTCTCTATTTTTGGCTTCATTATTCGGAGTGGTATATTTCCCCGAACAGTCATAGGTTATAACGGACATTGGGAACAATGAATTATTTGGGGGCGGTCCGTGACGGGTTTTTATGTGTACCCATACCATGTATGGTACACATAATGCCAACATCCAGGATGGCCCTCTGTCGTGATACTTTATATTTGTGTTCAGGTTACTAATGCGCCAACCTGTATAGTTTCTCACCTGAGCGAAGCTCAAGCTGAGCTTTACTAATCGCTTTCCGTCCGGCATCCGTTCGGCGTAAACTTTACAAAACCAACTTCTCCGAAGAAACCACTGGCTCAATATTTTTCAAATGTTGGGTAAATGTTTATTACCAATGTCAATTCAGATTTGCTCAAATGAAGTTGCCCCTCCTCCTGGGTGGGGCCACGCCCCCAAGGGGCACCAAAATCTTTGAAAATCTTCTTCACATGAACCAGCAGTAGCAGAGACTTGATATTTGGTATGCAGCTTCCTTTTGAGGTGTAGAATCAAGTTTGTTCAAGAGTAGTTTGTCAGGCATTATTTGCCTTCGTTATGGAAGGGGCAAAAATTTTGGCCACGCCTAAAATTTCTATTTTCTGAACTGTGAGGTTGATTTGAACCAAATTTGATATGAGATGATAATGGGTCATAAGTAGTTGATTGATGCAAAAAAAAGTTTCTCATTGCCCCATGGGAACCTCGGGAGCTAAAAATAGGAAAAACCTTAAAACTGCCATATCTCCAAAACTACACGGCACAGAGAATTCTTATTTTGTATAAAGCTTACTTTTATCCAGTAGAATAGAATGGTTAAAAAAAATCCCTATCGGTTTGATCACAAGGTACTTTTTTCAGGACTTTGAAAAAGTGCTGAGTCAGCACTTTTTAACACTGTAGGCAATGGGAAAAACATTAAAAAATCTTCTCCAGATCCAGCAGACAGAATCTTTTGATATTTGGTATGCAACATTGTAGGGTGGATCTGATTCAAGTTTGTTCAAATCGGCCCCCTGGGTTCATATTTGGGCTCAGTATAGGAGCCCAATTTCGAACTTAGTGCATTTCAGGCAAATTTCTTAAAAAATCTTCTTCTCCAGATCGAGCAGGCAGAATCTTTTGATATTTGGTATGCAACATTGTGGGGTGGATCTGATTCAAGTTTGTTCAAATCGGCTCCCTAAATTCATATTTGGGTTCACTATAGAAGCTCGAATTCGAACTTAGTGCATTTCAGGCAAATTTCTTCAAAAATCTTCTTCTCCAGATCCAGCAGGCAGAATCTTTTGATATTTGGTATGCAACATTGTGGGGTGGATCTGATTGAAGTTTGTTCAAGTCGGCTTCCTAGATTCATATTTGGGCTCACTATAGAAGCTCGAATTCGAACTTAGTGCATTTCAGGCAAATTTCTTCAAAAATCTTCTCCAGATCCAGCAGGCGGAATCTTTTGATATTTGGTATGCACCAACATTGTGGGGTGGATCTGATTCAAGTTTGTTCAAATTGGCCTCCTGGATTCATATTTGGGCTCACTATAGAAGCATGAATTCGAACTTAGTGCATTTCAGGCAAATATCTTAAAAAAATCTTCCTTCTCCAGATCCGGCAGGCAGAATCTTTTGATATTTGGTATGCAACATTGTGGGGTGGATCTGATTCAAGTTTGTTCAAATTGACTCCCTAGATTCATATTTGGGCTCACTATAGAAGCTCGAATTCGAACTTGGTAAGCAACATTGTGGGGTGGATCTGATTCAAGTTTGTTCAAATCGGCCCCTCCTGGGTTTATATGTGGGCTCAGTATAGGAGCCCAAATTTGAACTTAGTGCATTTCAGGCAAATTTCTTAAAAAATCTTCATCTCTAAATCCAGCAGGCAGAATCTTTTGATATTTGGTATGCAACATTGTGGGGTGGATCTGATTTAAATTTGTTCAAAACGGCTCCCTAGATTCATATTTGGGTTCACTTTAGAAGCTCGAATTCGAACTTAGTGCTATTTCAGGCAAATTTCTTCAAAAATCTTCTTCTCCAGATCCAGTAGTCAGAATCTTTTGATATTTGGTATGCAACATTGTGGGGTGGATCTGATTCAAGTTTGTTCAAATCGGCCCCCTGGGTTTATATTTGGGCTCAGTATAGGAGCCCAAATTTGAACTTAGTGCATTTCAGGCAAATTTATTTGAAAATCTTCTCAAGATTCAGCAGGCAGAATCTTTTGATATTGGGTATGCACCATGCTTAGGGGGGTGAGATTCAAGTTTGTTTAAGCCAAGTCCCTGGGTTCATATTTGGGCTCACTGTGGTAGCCCTAATTATAACTTAGTTCAAAATGAGGAATTTTCTTTAAAAATCTTCTTCAGAATGTTTTGATATTTGGAATGCACCATCCTTAGGGGGTGAGATTCAAGTTTGTTCAAGCCATGTCCCTAGGTCCATATTTGGACTCACTGTGGGAGCTCGAATTGTAACTTAGTTCAAAGTGAGGAATTTTCTTTAAAAATCTTCTTCAGATCCAGCAGTCGGAATGTTTTGATATTTGGTGTGCAGCATCCTTAAGGGGGTGAGATTCAAGTTTGTTAAAGCCAAGTCCCTGAGTTCATATATGGGCTCCCTGTGGGAGCCTGAAATATAACTTAGTTTAATATGAGGAGTATTCTTTAAAAATCGTTTTTTTTTTAGATCCACTGGTTAGAATCTTTGGATATTTGGTAGGAGGAGCAGATGCAACTTGTCGAAATCAATTCTCTGGGTTGATATTTAGGCTACCATGTCAGGTGAGTGCCCTCAGGCCCCTTGGGGCCTCTTGTTGGTGTAAATCTGATTATTCATTACTGAGATATTAACCCTTTGCCCATCCAATTAAGAATTATTCCAATCCATTTCTTTGGCATGCGATAACTAAAAAGATATCAATCCTATTGTCATGTTACTTGATAGATATGTTCAGGTAACTGATGTGCCGAGCTGTATAGTTTTTGATGTAAATCTGACGATTCGATCCTGAGATACTAACCCTTTATCCATTAAATTAAGCATTACTCCAATCCATTTCTTTGGCATGCGGTAACCTAAAAAATATTGATTAGGTTGCCTTGTTACTTCATAATGTGTGGTCAGGTTTCCGATGTGCCGAGCTGTATAGATTTTTGTGTAAATCTGGTGGTTTGATCCTGAGATTTTAACCCTTTATCCATCAAATTGTGCATTTTTGCAATCTATTTCTTTGACATGCGATAACTCAAAGAATGTAAGTCTGATTGCCTTGTTACTTCATATAGATGTTCAGGTTACTGATTTACCGAGCTGTATAATTTTTTATGTGTACTCACATAATGTCGGCATTCGGGGTGGCCCTCCGGCATTCGTCCATCCTTTGTCTGTCTATCTGTCCGGCATCCGTATCCATTTCTTTAGCATTTGATAACCTGAAAAATATTACTTGGATTGTCATGTTACTTTATATTTGTGCACAGGTTATTGATGTGCCATGCTGTATAATTTTTGGTGTAAATGATAATTTGATCCTGAGATATTAACTCTTTATCCTTCAAATTGAGAATTCTTTCAATCCCTTTATAGGGGCATTTTGATTTTTATGCAAATTAGGTTTCGGCTCATATTGAGTAGAGATGTGGGGAAAAAATGTCCGGATGGGTCTTGGAAAATTTTGGACCAAAATCCGGAAACTTTTTTTGTTTATTTTTATGCGTTTTGGTCAATTTTAAGACAAAAAAAAAATTTTTTTAACATTGAAAATTTGGGGTCCGGGTGAGACTTGGAAAATTTTGGACCAAAATCCAGAATTTTTTTTTTGTTTTTTTATGCGTTTCGGTCAATTTTAAGACAAAAAAAAAATTCTTTTTTTTTACATTGAAAATTTGGGGTCCAGGTGGGACTTGGGAAAATTTTGGACCAAAATCCAGAAATTAGTTTTTTGGTTTTTTATGCATTTTAAGAAGAAAAAAAATATATAGGCTGAAAATATTTTGTTTGGGAAAAAAATCTGTTTTTTATGCGTTTATCTCAATTTTGGGACGTAAAAGTGCAGGAACTGAAATAGAAGGAAAATCCTGTGTATTGTGTGGGCACAATTGCTTCATCTAGTTGGTATATGCTTTTCTTAGGAGGGACGTATTCAGCTCATTCAAGTCAAGTCCCTGGTTTGATTGATCCCTGGGGCCTCTTGTCAGTTTGGTTCTAGCAACCTTGTGCACTCGTTTGACCTCGCGTTCCAGATCTAAGACGTACTGCGATACGTCCTTTCGTTGTTTACTTTCCCCTTTAAACTCAAAAACCAGGTCCGAGGGGTGATTCACCTCCCTGCCCAGCATTAGTTTATTGGGTGTAAATCCGGTTTTGGACCAAAATCCAGAAATTAGTTTTTTTGTTTTTTATGCATTTTAAGAAGAAAAAAAAAATATAGGCTGAAAATATTTTGTTTGGGAAAAAAATCTGTTTTTTATGCGTTTATCTCAATTTTGGGACGTAAAAGTGCAGGAACTGAAATAGAAGGAAAATCCTGTGTATTGTGTGGGCACAATTGCTTCATCTAGTTGGTATATGCTTTTCTTAGGAGGGATGTATTCAGCTCATTCAAGTCAAGTCCCTGGTTTGATTGATCCCTGGGGCCTCTTGTCAGTTTGGTTCTAGCAACCTTTTGCGCTCGTTTGACCTCGCGTTCCAGATCTAAGACGTACTGCGATACGTCCTTTCGTTGTTTACTTTCCCCTTTAAACTCAAAAACCAGGTCCGAGGGGTGATTCACCTCCCTGCCCAGCATTAGTTTATTGGGTGTAAATCCGGTTTGTCGATGAACTGATGACCTGATCGCTCTGGCCAACTGAGGTAAAAACCTATCCCAGTCTTTTTGATTCTTGTCCACGAAACATCTCACTGCATTCATCAGGGTTTGGTTCTGCCCCTCCACCTGGCCATTCGAAGAAGGCCTATATGGAGTTGTCCTCGCTTTGTGAATGCGGAGCTGTTCACACATATCGCAAAAGGGCTTACTTTCGAAACACAAGCCCTGTTTGGTGAATATTTGGAGCAGGCACCGCATCGTGCAAAAAACTCATTTACGGACACAGCGGCTGTAGTCTCAGCCATTTGGCCAGGGAGCGGAATACACACCACCCACTTTGTAAATTGATCAGTCTCATCAGTATGTATTTGTTTCCTGAATTACTTAGGCAAGGGTCCCAAAAAGTCAAGTGCCCTTTTCATGGGGACTCCCGCATGGAAAGTGGTCAAGTCGTACTTGGACTTTCGGTTGGGTTTTTTGCCTGATTACATTTCGGGCAGGCCGCAACAAACGAGTTAATATCCTGCATCATTCCGTAGTCATGGGCTAAGGTTAGTACCTTGGTGGAGAATTTCCCTGGAAGAACTAAAACCTTATCCCCAGTTTTCCTAACCTTGTACAAACAGTCACCGTCAAGAACAAACTGTTTCTTATTTGTCAACAAGTATTTGTTAGCTGCACTAGCGAGAAACAGCTCTCCCCAAATTAGATTAGTATTACTCTCCAACCATGATATGATGGGAGCCGTGTCAGGATCATTTCGCTGAACTTCCCCCATCTCAGCTAGCATGCACACATCGGTCAAATTTATTGAATCCCTTTTGGTCGGTGGTGATCCGGTTTGGTCCACTGTTATCAGTCTATCGGATAAGTCACTTTAAGCTGTGAGTGAGTCCACCCCGTTTCTGGGCAAGCACAACCCTGACATGATTGATCGTTTGTATATTCCTCCTCTGTCTCTGGGCAGATACAAGTTTTGCATGATGGATTGTCCATCCAGTCTTATCCGGGGTCCCAGGGCAACCCTAAAGTGACAGATCTAACTGTACAGATGGGATGAGCCAACCCACTTCCCATCGTTTTAATCAGGTGCCCCCAGGGTCCCCCTCGGTCTCCTGTGTCAGAATCACATCACCGTCTGAGTGTCTGTCCTGGTGGTCTGAATCATCCAAGGGTTTGGGAGCTAGTGTTTTGCTTGTTTTGTCACCTGATTGAACATCTGGTTCAAATGCCACTTCTCAGATTTTGGCATTTCTCCGCTGTTTGTCATCCCTTTCAAACTTTATTGAGACCTGGGTCAGCGGCACAATGTCATCGACCTTGTCTTCAAATTTTTTCTTTACTTATGGAGTCATTGACAGTAATTACCCCCCCACCCTCCACAAGGCAAATCATTGGGTTTACAGCTGGCAGAATATCGCGGGCATGTGTCCCCAACCAGGATTCTTGATACTGCGTCGGCATTCGCATGTATTACTCCAGGGCGTCGCTGAATAGTCATGTCATATTGACAGAGTTCCTCCAACCACCTGGCCAATTGACCCTGCGGCTCGCGGACCCCCATCAGTCAGCATAGACTACTGTGATCTGTCCTGACTATAAATGGTCGGCCTAAAAGGTAGTTTCTAAACTGCCTTGTAAACCACACCACCGCCAACAGTTCTTTCCTCATCGTACAGTACCGAGTTTGTTGAGGTGCCAAAACAAAACTACCATATGCCACGACACGTTCCTTTTCTTCTTGAATCTGTGACAGTTCAGGCCCGATCGCAAAATTTGACGCGTCTGTGTCTAGAACAAAAGTATCCACTTGATTTGGTATGGTCAACAGGGGTGGGGATACTAGCACTTCCTTGAGGGCCTCAAACGCTACCTGTCGATCCTCAGTCCACTCAAACTTAGCTTTCCCAGTGAGGGCATAAAGTAGTCTGGCCAATTCTGCGTAACCTGGGATAAAGGCCTGATTGTAATTCACAAGGCCACAAAAGTTCTCCACTTACCGAGTTGTAGTGAGAATGGCCACTTCTTAACAACCTTCGTGGACTCCTCACTCATTTGGGTACCATCCCTACTAATTATTCGCCCCAAGAACTCAATGCGCTGCTGGAAAAACTTGCACTTCTTGGGTTTCAGCTTGAGGTCATATTGCCAAAATTTCTGAAGAACTTTCCTGAGATTTCCAGGATGATCCCGAACCGATAAACCACCTATCACCACGTCATCCAAGCAGGACAAGGCTACTGACCAATTCATCCCCTGGAGCACCAAGTTAATTACCCGCAGCCATGTATATGGGGATCCCGACAAGCCGAAAGGCATCTTTCTGAACTCCCAACTCCTATACTTCGTACTGAATGCGGTCTTCTCTCGGTCTTCCTCTTTCACCGAAACCTGGTGGTACGCACTCATACAATCTGCCTTTCCGAACCACAAGTTTCCAGACAACACATCCATACACTTATCCCTACGTGGAAGGGGATACACTTCCTTTTGCGTGACTGAATTCAACTGCCGATAATCAACACACCAACATACAGTTTCATCATGTTTCCTCATGAGTAATGGGGGTGAGGCCCATTCTGACATGCTGGGCTGGATTACCCCGGCTTCCAACATTTTCTTAAGGTGGCCGTCCTTCTCATCAACAAAGCACATGGGTGTTCTCCTCATTTGTTGGCACAAGCGTGGGGAGGTATCGGTGTCTATACTGTGTTGAAGTTCTTTAAAATTCCCAAGGTCATAATCATTCTTGGCGAATACGTCCTGGTATTCGACCTAAAGTGCGGCTAATTCCTCTGTTTCAGATTTATTTAACAACTTGGAAGAGCGCTCATACAAATCTGTCAAATGTGGTGGAGTCCTCAGTTTATTCCCCAATTTTGATTTATAGTCATGATGAAACTGCTCGAACTCTTGATGAGGAGTCGCTAGGTGCACCCCAGGCAACTCCACTTCATCAATCAAAATGTTAGTTAGGTCGGCGGCAGATGTCTCAAAGGTTTCTCCATCATTAGCTCAACTTCGCAAAGTCAAGCTGAGCTATTGCCATCTCTTCTTGTCCATCGGCGTACGTATGTACATCCGGGCATACATACATCCACAATTTCCTTTGGCACACCTCACAGGACGCATTTATGATCAGATCGCTTTGAAACATGGTATGCTTGTTGGGGGTGACCTCTAGATGGGAGCTATCGATATTTTTATACTGTACCAATGACCCAGACTTAGCTGGTGCTAACTCTAAAATATTTAGGGCCAAACACAAATTTTACCCCCCAATCCCCAAAATTTGCATCAAAAACCAAAAATTACATATCCTATATGGTCCGCCATACTTTTACTCCACTGCACATGCGCAGTGTCAAGGAGGTCTTGAAATTGGCGCAAATATCTTTCTTTGTTTGGTCCTCAATTCAGTTACATCTTACTGATATTTGTGCTTGTAAATCTCAGTTTAAATGATGCCAGACACATAATTATGAGAGAAATGGTGGATATAAGGAGGAAATAGAAGGAGGAGAGGAAGAAACAGTGGAAGGAAATGTTCAGGGCTGTAACTTATAATTTTTTTACGAAATTATTTCATGTTACTTATTTTCGAGGCATGGCCCTGTTGTGATCATTCTTGCTATGAATGTTCCATTGTTTGATCAGTGTTTCCTCTTTCCCTTTCCTTTATTCCCCCCAGCTATTCTCCCATGCCGTTGGCATATTTTTTGTATTTGTTCATTACTAAAATTTCTTGGGAGTTTTGGCTTGGTAACAGAATAATATTCTGTTTTTTCCCCTTGTTTACGTCCTCACCCTTGGGTGTTTAGGCGTTTTGGTCTGCATCTACCATCTGATGTTCTACAGTTTCTTCTCTGGAAGTCTCTGTTTTGCATCAGATAGTGTTTAAATTGGTAACTGATTTTGGGCCATGTTTATCAGTACCTGGAGTCATGTTTGTGTACACTTTTTGTTTATGTTGACAACGGTTACTTCTGATAGTGATTATGTGTCCTCTACTTAGTTCAGTTCATAGCAAGATACATTAATATTGTCCGTAAGTGTTACATTAATTTTTTGAAATGGTTTTAAAATTTTTGTCCACACTTCTGCACACTTAGGCTTTTTTGGGATCCATTTGGGCTCATTGTTCCCATTGGGAACTTGGGCTCTTCTGAAAATTTTTTCAAAATTTTTTTTTTTTAAATTATTTTCTTTCGAAATGTTATAATGGATTATATTATATTATGTATCTTTGTTTCAAGGGTTTGTGCGAGTAATATGACCATGTATATTTTTTCTTGAGGAAAAATATTGTTCAAATTGTAATGCGAGGATATCTTCCTCTAATTCTCAGGTTCATTGTGTTTCATCGTGTTTCTTATAGTCAATGTATTCGCACTAATTCTTGTTCTGTGTGTGTTGATTGGAATGACAACATTGGAGACGTGTGTCGCGGTATTTTGTTAGCGGTAAGGGTCCATTCCGGTCCTCTCTCCGCAGGGTCACTTCACTTTATCAGTCCCTTTTTCAGAATTCAGAGTGATGTTTCCGTGATATCTTCAAGTGTGTCTCTGTTGTTGCAATGTTAGGGCTAGCGGAAAGTGCTCAAGGTATTATGACAATTGCCGAAGAGTTCCCTAGTAGGATCGAAGGCATTGATCGTCCGCCCGGTGTCGAACGGATTGGCATCTGGGTTTGTCCGTTGCGGTCCAGGGAAGCAAATTGGGTGATGCGAGCACTATAAAACATCGAATGTGCACACCCAGCAACGACGGATCTGAGGATAGTACGGAGGAAGCATGTCAGTCCGGTAGCTAGCTCGTCCAGGTCCACTGGGACCGCGAGCGAGAGAGGCCCCCTCTCTCTTACATCAACATCTGTGCCGCGATGTTGTTGTATGTTTGTTCGTTAGTCGGAGCTTATGTCCACTCCTGCTCGAGACGCTCCGTCGCACAGACAGTCCGATGCAGCTGTTATATTGGCTTCCTCATCCTCACGTCAACACACACGACCACACCTTGGCTATGTGACCACAGATTTCCAGGGGACATTCGCATATTATATAAATGCAGGATTGAACGTCCCTGGTGCTCCTGCTCCGTCGACCAAGAAATACACGTCGACGAGGTCACTCAAAAAATACAATGTGCACACCCAGTGACGACCGATACGAGGATGGTACGGAGGAAGCCTATTAGTCCGGTTCCTAGCACGTCCAGGTCCATCTGGGCTGCGAGCGAGAGAGGTCCCTCTCTGTCAGATCAGGAATTATCCGAGGAAGCTGGGTTGGTACGTTCCCACAGCAGGTTCAGGCACGGACGACCAAGAATTACAAGTGGTCCGACAGAATGGCGAAAGGGATACGGAGGAGTTGTATTTTTCCCTTTCGGAACAACATAATTGCCGTAGAGTGCATCCGGCATTATCATCTGAGATTGTTCCTCCCGACCAAAATGCTGCGTTGCCGGGTAAGAGACTGATAGCCCCACTGGACACAGAATTCTTAATCGGTTTAGGGACATCATCCCTCAGTTTCCAACATAGTCCAGAAATGTCTCACGGACATTTGAACTATTGAATGATGCTATATATAACTTGCTACCTAAACAGGCAGGTCCGGTTTCTTATCGGCAAATGCTCTACATCTGCCTTTCATCAATTCATGGAATAATTTCGGAATGGCAGAACAGAGCATTTCGAGAGTTTCTCTGCATCTAGACCACCTAGTATTGTCTATACCGTCGTCTATGTCAATTCCAACCACGATGTTAGCAGGGTTAGCTTAGACGCATTATCGTATGCAGATCACCTTACCAGAGCATTATCATTACGTCTCAAAGGAAAAAGAATTCCAGGATGTACAACCTCCTTAAAAGTTTTTTCAAGGGCCTCACGTAAAACTCCGCCCTTTTAGTGGCAATATGGAGTTGGTTAGACGTGACGCGGTCCTGGCTACATCCACACGTGTGGATAGTAATGTGAAAAACTCTCTCAGAGTCGCTCCAGTCTCCAGAGAGTTTCTCTTCGACGGCAAGCTTTCCGCAATCTATGATCAGATAACTAAGAAAGCTTCAGACTCTCTGCTATTCAAATCCACTTCCATAGAGTCGGATTCAGCGGGGAAAAGTAGGACAGGCACTTCTGGGGCGAATACGTCCAAGGGAAGTTCCTATAGAGGTTCCTGTGCGTCCTCTAGGTCTTACTCTAGAGACCGTCAGGGTAGCGACTCAGGTAGGGGCCGTAATACTGGCCGAGACATCCAGTCAGACACCCCTTGGTCGACAAGACGAGGTGCGGGCCGTGGAGGACATGGTTTCTCCTTCCGTAAGCCTCGCAGGACCAGGAGGTAATGGTATTAACCTCTATCGTGTTCCAGTGAGCGGAAGACTGTCGAGTTTCTCAATCAATTGGGAGTATATTTCGAACGTCCTTTGGACTCGAGGGGTGATTTCGGAAGGACTAATTGTCCTTCAAACGAAAATCTCTGTTAACTCGAAGTCCAAGATGGACTCAGCTTACGTCAAGTCCGCAGGAAAGAGTCTCGCTTCTATCAGAAGTCCAGTCTCTTCTGGAATCATCGCGATAGAGATCGTAGAAATCCAGGAATTTCCAGGTTTCTACAACCATCCTTTTCTCGTTCCAAAACCAGACGGCTCGTTCCGTCCACTCATAAATCTGAGCTGGATAAACAAGCTGATCGTGGCTCCAAGTTTCTATATGGAGACCATCCGATCGGTCAGAGCAAGTATTTGGATGTACGACTATGCTACATGCATAGATCTCAAGATGCGTACTTTCACGTCATGGTACATCAGGCGTTCAGAAAGTATCTTCGCTTCCTCATCATAGGAGTCATGTATCAGCTCCGAGCAGTGTGCTTCGGTCTGAATCTAGCCCCCTGGGCTTTCACTCGAATAATGAACTTGGTAATGACTCATTTCCGAGCTCTTTCGTCTGTTAACGTCGGCCTACCTGGACGACATTCTTCAGAGGTACGGCAATGAGTTAACGCTTCAGAACGATGTTCAGAATCTGCTTATATTGCTCCGACGTCTCGGTTTCATAAGTAAACGAGGAGAAGTCGGATCTGGTATTGTCCAAGTCATTCATCCACTGGGGGGTGAGCTTTGAGACGCACAACATTCTCATTCGTCTCCCGTTAACCAGAGCGAAATTAATCAGTTGTTATGCTCGCTATTGTCTTCACTCAGACAAGATTTCAGCGAGAGATTTCCTGAGACTGATAGGTTTGTGCGGAGCTGTCGCGAGTTTATTCTGATGGGACGGCTACGCTCTTGTCCTCTCCAAATTTCTTCTGACCCAGAATTGGAGGGGGAAGATTCTTTCGCTCGATATGGACATCCTCTTGTCAAATCAAGTGAATAAGAGATTCAGACTTGGGCAGATATTCAGTGGTTAACTCAGGGAGTTCCACTGCAATTGCCGGATCCAAGTTTTACAGTTTTGACGGATGCCAGTCAAACAGGTTGGGACACAACATTGAGCCCAACGGATTTGAAGTGCCAGGGTCTTTGGGATCCGTAGTTCCTAATCAAGCACACATAAACATCAAGTAATGATGTCATTTTGGCTTGCGCTACGTCATTGGATGAACGTTATTCAGAATGCTCACATGCAATTCTGTCCGACAATTCGACGGTATTAGCGTATTTTTGGAACCAGGGAGGCACTCATTCCATTCTGTTATTCAAGTTAACGGAATGAATCCTTCTATTTGTACTAGAACATCAAGTTCTCCTATCGGTCAGTCATATTCCGGGTCATCTGAACGTATTAGCGGACTCCCTTTCACGGAGGGGCCGCTTGTTGCTGTCAGAATGGTCTTTCAACAAACGAGTATTCAATCAGATTTGCTACCAATGAGAGCGGCCAATGATGGACTTATTTGCGACGCATCTCAACAATCAGTTGCAGACGTATGTGTCACCATGTTCGGATCCTCGAGCGTTTGCAGTAGATGCTCAATCGATCTCGTGAGACAGAATAATAGGATATGCGTATCCTCCAGCGCCGCTGATTCAGCAGATATTGCTCAAGTTAAATAATCTCAATGCAAAATTCTGTTGGTAGCATCTCTATCTCCACAGAGACCGTAGATTAATCTACTCAGGTGTCTGTTGTGGGACGTGCCCTGGAAGCTTCCTCCACATTTCGGTCCATTCTACGGCTAGATGGATTCAATTAACTATCCGTACTGCTTATGATAAATATCTTTAACTCAGCAGTCTGTGCTTAAGATACCAGCTCATGAAGTAAGAGTTCTTTCTACATCGTGGGCTTATGCTAATAGGGTTGCTATTACAGATCTAATGAGGGCTGCATATTGGTTTCAGCCATCCACTTTCACGAATTTGTACCTTAGTAATATTGAGTCCGTTTCTGGAGATCTGCATTGTTTAGGTCCGTTATCTCTTGCTCAGAATGTCGTCCACTAAACAGTTGCAACTATAGTTATGTAGGCTTTTGGTTCTGGCAGTGACTCTGTCCTGCTGCCCTCTTCGCTCTGGAGTATTTTATTCAGGGCACGGGGAAGGTGAGGGGCGGGTGTTCCCTTTATAGTGAAAAGCAAGGGAATACCTCCCCTGGAGTCAGTAATTCCAGTCGGTACCGGGATTATTTTAAAGTGTAAAGATCATGTTTTCTCATCCATGTAATATTTTTAAAGTGTAGCTCGGTGTGAAGCATTTGTATATGTCACATGTCATACGGTCGTTAATATACAATCCTCAGACACTTTTAATGAGTATAAAGAGTCTCATTTCTCTGGACTTCCTTTATTTATTGGCTTTACTTTAAAAATAATTAGCATAACGGGTTATACTGGAGGTTAATAGAGATCATTGATGTTATTGTGTTCAATTACAGAATGGTGTTGTGTCTTTCTCGTTTTGTTTCAAATAGAAAGATACATGTAAAGCCTATTTCTCCTTTCTCCTCGAGGGGATAATTCTGTTATATGTAGTTGAGTCTATTGGATTTTCCTTATGTCCTAGGCCCTCCAACCTTTTTACTATTCAGCTAAGTCTGGGTCATTGGTACAGTATAAAAATGTTAAAAAATTTATAGTAATTTATATATTTTTTATACTTACCAATGACCCAGACGGGGATGGCCCTCCCATGAGTTTGGAACTCATACCTCCCCGCTGAGTACATAACGCTTACCAGGCACTGGTTGTAAGAATGATATTTGCGCCAATTTTGAGACCTCCTTGACTCTGCGCATGCACTGTGGAGTAAAAGTATGGAGGACCATATAGGACATGTAATTTTCGGTTTTTGATGCAAATTTTGGAGATTGTGGGGTAAAATTTGTGTTTGGCCCTAAATATTTTAGAGTTAGCACCAACTAAGTCTGGGTCATTGGTAAGTATAAAAAATATATAAATTACTATAAATTTTTTAACTTTCATTCATTTCCATCAAAAGATGTTGCCATTGGTAACGTTCTCAGAACTTAGTTTAGTCAGACCTCAATATTTCCCTTTGGCACACCCTACAGGGCACATTTATGATCGGATTGCTTTGAAACCGGGCATGCTTGTTTGGGATGACCTCTAGATGGGAACTATTGATTTTCATTCATTTCCATCAAAAAATGTTGCCACTGGCAATGACCTTTGAACTTAGTTTAGTCAGGCATCAATACATTCCTTTGGCACGCCATACAGGGCACATTTTTTATCAGATCGGTGTGAAACATGGTATGCTTATTTGGGGTTACCTCTAGATGGGAGTTATCGATTTTCTTCGATATCCGCCAAGAAATGTTCCCGCTGGCACCAACCATTGATGAACTTAGTGCAGTTATGCATCAAAATTTCCCTTTGGCACACCCTGCAGGGCACATTTATTATTGGATCGCTTTGAAACTTGGTATGCTTGTTTGGGGTGACCTCTAGATGGGAGCTATTGATTTTCTTCCATTTCCATAAAAACATGTTGCCGCTGGCAACGACCTGTGAACTTAGTTTAGTCAGTCATCAGTATATTCCTTTGGCATGCCCTACAGGGCACATTTATGATCAGATCGGTTTGAAACTTTGTGTGCTTGTTTAGTGTTGCGTCTAGATGGGAGCTATCGATTTTCTTCAATTTCCATAAAAAAATGTTGCGCTGACAACGACCTTCGATGAACTTAGTGCAGTTATGCATCAATATTTTCCTTTGGCACACCCTGCAGTGCACATTTTTGACCAGATCACTTTGAAACTTGATATGCCTGTTTGGGGTGAGCTCTAGATGGGAGCTATTGATTTTCTTCCATTTCCGTCAAAAAATGAAACCGCTGGCAACGTTCTTAGAACTTAGTTTAGTCAGACCTCAATATTTCCCTTTGGCACATCCTACAGGGCACATTTATGATCGAATTATTTTGAAACCTGGCATGCTTGTTTCGGGTGCCCTCTAGATGGGAGCTATCGATTTTCTTCCATTTCCGTAAAAAATGTTGCCGCTGGCAACGACCTTTGAACATTGTTTAGTCAGGCGTCAATATATTCCTTTGGCACTCTCTACACATTTATGATAAGAATGGTTTGAAACTTGGTATGTTTGTTTAGGGTTACCTCTAGATGGGAGCTATTGATTTTCTTCTATTTCTGTCGAAAATGTTGCCATTGGCAACGACCTCTGATGAACTTAGTAAAAACTTAGTGCAGTTGTGCATCAATATTTCCCTTTGACACACCCTGCAGGGCACATTTATGATTGGATCGCTTGAAACTCGGTATGCTTTTGTGGGGTGATATCTATATGGGAGTTATCAATATTTTTATACTGTACCAATGACCCAGACATAGCTGGTGCTAACTCTTAAAAATCTAGGGCCAAACACAAATTTTGCCCCCCAATCCCCAAAATTTGCATCTAAAACCAAAGAAATCATGTCCTGAATGGCCCTCCATACTTCGCCTCTACTGCGCATGCGCAGTGTCAAGGAGGTCCCGAAATTGGCGCCATTTATCATTCTTTGTTTGGCCCTTCATCAGTTCACATCTGACTGATCTTTGTGCTTGTAAATCTCAGTTTAAATGATGCCAGACACATAAATATTAGAGAAATGGTGGATCTAAAGAGGAAATAGAAGGAGGAGAGGAAAAATGAGTGACAGAAAATAATCAGGGCTGTAACTTAAAATTTTTTTATGAAATTATGTTAAGTTACCTATTTTCGAGGCATGGGCCTGTTGTTGTCATTCTTGTTATAAAGTTACACTGCTTGTTCAGTGTTTCCTCTCTCCCTTTCCTTTAAGTCCCCCCTTGCTATTCTCCCATGCTTTTGGCATTTTTTCTGTAATATTATTACTAAAATTTCTTGGGAGTTATAGCTGGATAACAGAATGAATTCTGTTCTTTTCCCCATGTTTACGTCCTCACCCATGGGTGTTTAGGCGTAGTGTTCTACATCTACCATCTGATGTTCTGCAGTTTCTTCCCTGGAAGTCTCTGTTTTGCATCGGATGGTGTATTATTGGTAACTGATTTCGGGCCATGGTTATCAGTGCCTGGAGTCATGTTTCTGGTGTTTTTACACTTCTTGTTTACATTGACAACAGTCTCTGTGGAGAGGGGATTTCTTGTCTTTGTGTTAGTTTAATCATAACAAGATACATTATTATTATTCGTAAGTGTTGCATTAATTTTTTAAAATATTTTTAAAATTTTTGTCCACACTTTGGCTTGGGATCCATTGGGGCTCAACGTTACTTTTCAGAAACTTGAGCTTTTCTGAAAAAAATATTTTTTCAAAAAATTTTTTTGATTTCAATTATTTTTTCTATGTTAATGGATCATGTTATTATGTATCTTTGTTTTCAGGGGTTGGTGCAAGTACTAGGACTTTTGTATTCTTTTCACAATGAAAGGATATTGTTCAGTTGTAATAAGAGGAAATCTTCCTCTGACTTTCATAATCATTGTATTAATTGTAGTCAGTGTACTCGCACTAACTCCTGTTCAGTATGTGTCAATTGGGATGACAAACATGGGAAGCGTGTGTCACGGTATGTTAGCGGGGAAATGGCCATGCCGGTCCTTTCTCCGCAGGGTCACTCTAGTTTATCAATCTCTATTTCAGACGAACAAGAACAGGGTGATGTATCCGTGATGTCTTCCAAAAGTGTGCCTCCGTCGTCACAATTAAATGGAGAGCTAGCGGCAAAGTGCTCATGGAAATACGTCAATTGCCTAAGAGGTCCCTAGTAGGATCGACGGCGTTGACGTCCGCTAGCTCGCCCGGTGTAGCGTCCATTCATCGAATGGTTCGGCAGCCGGGTTCGTCCATTGCGGTCCAGAAAGGAGTTTTGGGTGATGCGAGCACTATAAATCAACTAAGTGCACACCCAGTGACGGCGGATCAGAGGAGAGAACGGAGGAAGTCTATTAGTCCGGTTCCTAGCTCGTCCAGGTCCATCCGGGCTGCGAGCGAGAGAGGCCCCTCTCTCGTACAACATCTGGGACCAGATGTTGTGGTACAAAACGTTTCGCATTCGGAGCATACGTCCGCCGCTTGGGACGCTCCGTTATATAGACAGTCCGGAGAGACTGTCAATAAGGCTTCCTCATCCTCACGGCAGCGCACACCACCGCACCTTGGCTACGTGACCTCGGATATCCTGCCAGCTTCGCCAATCAGAGAATCCACGGCAACCAGGTCATGCCATCCGGTAGCCAGGGACACGAGGCCTGTAGACTCCGGACGTTCGCATAAGAGAAGTATGCAGGAGTCAACGTACACGGAGCTTCCAGCGGCAAAGCATCGTAAGACCGCTACTCCACAGGCCTCAGTGACGGACGTGCTATCCCAAATACAACTTATCGCAGCATCCCAGCAACGACAGAATCTCTGTCGGATCAGGTAATATCCGACGACGCTGGGTCGGTACGCTCCGCTGAAGCATCAGATACGGACGTCCGAAAACTTCATAGGGTCCGACAGGATGGCGAAAGGGATTCGGAGGATTTCGAGCTTTCCCTTTCGGAACAACATAAGCTGCCGTACATTTCATCCGGCATTATCTTCCAGGGGTTGTTTCGTCGGACCAGAATGCTGCTATGCTGGATAAGAGACTGATAGCGTCTTTGGACACAAGAATTTTTTGATCGGTTCAGGGACATCGTTCCTGAGTTTCCGACACAGTCCAATAATGTCACAGGAACTTTCGAGTTATTGAACGACGCTATATATATGCTTGCTATTAAACAAGCAAGTCTGGTTTCTTGTTCGCAAAAGTTACCGTGATGTCTTCCAAAAGTGTGCCTCCGTCGTCATAGTTAAATGAAGAGCTAGCGGCAATAAGTGCTCATGGAAATACGTCAATCGCCTAAGAGGTCCCTAGAAGGATCGACGGCGTTGACATCCGCTAGCTCGCCAGGTGTAGCGTCCATTCATCGAATGGTTCGGTGGCCGGGTTCGTCCGTTGCGGTCCAGGAAGGAGATTTGGGTGATGCGAGCACTATAATAATACAAAAGTGCACACCCAGTGACGACGCATCAGAGGAGAGATCGGAGGAAGCCTATTATTCCGGTTCCTAGCTCGTCCAGGTCCATCCGGGCTGCGAGCGAGAGAGGTCCCTCTCTCGTACAACAACATCTGGGACCAGATGTTGTGGTACAAACGTTTTGCATTTCCTGCATACAAACGTTTTGCATATACTGCCAGCATCGCCAATCAGAGAATCCACAGCGACCAGGTCATGCCATCCGGTAGCCAGGGACACGAGGCCTGTAGACTCCGGACGTTCGCATAAGAGAAGTATGCAGGAGTCAATGTACACGGAGCTTCCACCGGAAAAGCAACGTAAGACCGCTTCTCCACAGGCCTCAGTGACGGACGTGCTATCCAAAATAGCACAACTTATCGCAGCATCTTGGCAAACGACAGAATCTCTGTCGGATCAGGAATAATCCGACGACGCTGGGTCGGTACGCTCCGCTGAAGCATCAGGTATGGACGACCGAGCACTTCATAGGGTCCTACAGGATGGCGAAAGGGATTCGGAGGATTTCGAGCAACAGAAGCTGCCATAGATTTCTTCCGGCATTATCTTCCAGAGGTTGTTCCATCGGACTAGAATGCTGCGATGCTGGATAAGAGACTAATAGCGTCATTGGACACAGAATTTTTTTTTTTTTTTTTTTTTTTTCGATCGGTTCAGGGACATCGTCCCTGAGTTGCCGACACAGTCCAATAATGTCACAAGAACATTCGAATTATTGAACGACGCTATATATAAGCTTGCTACCAAAACAGGCAAGTCTGGTTTCTTGTCCGCAAATGCTCTAAATCTGCCTTTCATCAATTCATGGAATAAATTTGAAACGGCAGGACAGGGCATACCGAGAGTTCCTCTGCGTCTAGACGACGAGGCTGAAGACTTGGTATTGTCTATATCGCCGTCTATGTCGACTCCAACCACGACGTTGGAAACGAAAATAAAGTCTAACAGACTTAACTTAGACGCTTTATCATACGCAGACCACCTTACTAAGGCATTATCATTACGTCTTCAAGGGAAAGAATTCCAGGATATGATCCTCAATGAGATTTCTTTCAAGGGCAGTAGCTTTTCCACGTATAACTCCGCCCTTCAGTGGCAAACCTGGAGTTGGTTAGACGTGACACAGCCGTAGCTACATCCACGCGCGTGGATAGTAAGGTGAAGAACTCTCTCAGAGTCGCTTCGGTCTTGGAGAAGCTTCTCTTCGACGGCAACCTTTCAGCAATCTATGAATTGCTCGATATAGACGTTCTCTTGTCATTCAAGTGTAACAAGAGATTCAGACTTGGGCAAACATTCAGTGGTTGACTCGGAGTTCCACTGCAGTTGCCGGATCCCAGTTTTACGATTATGACGGATGCCAGTCAAACAGGTTGGGGTACAACATTGATCCCAACGGATTCGAAGTGCCACGGTCTTTGGGTTCCGCAGTTTCTAGGCAAGCACATAAACATCCAAGAAATGATGTCAATTTGTCTTGCACTACATCATTGGATGAACATTTTTCAGAAAGCGCATGTCCAAATCCTGTCCGACAATACGACAGTAGTTGCGTATATCCGGAACCAGGGAGAAACTCATTCTGTTCCGTTATTCAATTTAACGGAAAGAATCCTTCTGTTTGTTCTAGAACACCAAGTTCTGCTTTCGGTCCGTCATATTCCGGGTCGTCTGAATGTATTAGCAGACTCCCTTTCACGGAAGGGTCGCTTGTTGCCGTCAGAATGGACTCTCAACAAACAGGTATTCAATCAGATTTGCTACCAAGGGGAGCGGCCAATGATAGACTTATTTGCGACACACAACTCAACAATCAATTGCAGACGTATGTGTCACCATGTCCGGATCCCCGAGCATATGCAGTAGACGCTCTATCTCGTGGGACGGAATGATAGGATATGCGTATCCTCCAGCGCCGTTGATTCAGCAAATATTGCTAAAGATAAAACAATCACAATACAATTCTGTTGGTAGCATCTCTGTCTCCACAGAGACCGTTGATAAATCTACTCAGGTGACTGCTGTGGGACTTACCGCGAAAACTTCCTCCACGAGAGGATCTTCTTTCGCAGGGGAAATCGTGTCAACTTCATCATAACCCGCAAGGTCTCAACCTTCACATATTCCGTTGTGCGGTCCTTCTTGCACGGCAAGCATTGTACAGGACGAGCAGTGGATGCGATTTCTGACTGTAGGAGGACCTCCTCTTCGCTATACTATGTGGCTAAAGTGGAAGGTCTTTCGTCGTTGGTGTAGGGATCATTATGTTGATATTTTTGATCCCTCCATACCAGACATTGCAAACTTTCTAGTATACCTGTTTGACGAGATCAAATGCAGCCTGTTACTATTAAAGGTTATAGGTCTATGTTATCTAATACTTATGCACACCATGATAGTTTACAATTGGATCTAATGTCTCTTTGTCTAAATTAGTTAGAAACTTTTCGATAAATAAACCTAGAACCCTTAGATTAATTCCTAAATGGAATTTAGCTTGGGTTCTTCTTAAACTAAAAGAAAACCATTTGAGCCTCTTGAGACAGTAGATTTCAAATTCTTATCTTATAAGACAACATTTCTCTTAGCTTTCTCTTCTGCTAGAAGAGTCAGTGAGCTTCATGCACTATCGGTGGACGATGCTCACTATCGTAGTGTCGGGAACACTATTACGTTTACTACTAATGTTGGATTTTTGGCTAAGAATCAGGCTCCTAATAAATATCCGGAACCTATTGTTATTAAGGCCCTTCCGTCTTCAGACGGGCATAGGCCTTTACTCTGTCCGGTTAAGAGCTTTATGTATTTATAAATAAGATCTCAGTTTATCAGAAAGGGACGTAAACGCCTCTGTCTCTGATGCCTAATAGAAAGGACATTACGGTCAATTCTATTGCTAGATGGATTCATTTAACTATCTGCACTGCTTATGATAATCTATCTTCAACTCAGCAGTCTGTGCTTAAGATTTCGGCTCATGAAGTAACAGCTCTTTCTACATCTTGGGCTTACGCAAATAGTGTTGCTATTACAGATTTAATGTAGGCTGCATATTGGTCTCAGCCATTCACATTCACGAATTTTTATCTCAGAAATATTGAGTCCATTTCTGGAGACCTGCATTGTTTAGGTCCATTATCTGCTGCTCAGAATGTCGTTCACTAAACAGTTGCAACTATAGTTATGTAGGTTTTCTGTTCAGGCAGTGACTCCGTCCTGTTGCCCTCTTCGCTCTGGGCTATTTGACCCAGGGCAAGGGGAAGGGGGGGGGGGGGGGTGTTCCCTTGGGTCACCTGTTTTATAGTGAAAACAAGGGGATACCTCCTCCGGAGGTCAGTAATTCTGAGTTGTAACCGGGATGGTTTGGAAGTGAAAAGTTAATGTTTAAAAAATTCATTCATGTCATATTTTTAAAGTGTAGCATTTGTATTTGTCACGTGTCAAACGGGCGTTAATATACAATCCTCGGACACTTTTAAAAGAGTATAAAGAGTCTCAATTCTCTGGACTAACTTTATTTATTGGCTTACTTTAAAAATAATTAGTATAAGGATTATACTGGATGTTAATAGAGAACATGAATGTTATGACGCTCAATTATGGAGGGTGTTGTGTCTTTCTAATTTATCATAAATAAGAAAGATACATGTAAAGCCTAATACTCCTTTTCTCCTCGAGGGGATGACTCTGTTTTATATAGTTGAGCTTATTGGATTTTCCTCTATGTCCAAGGCCCTCCAGCCTTTTTACTATTCAGCTATCTGGGTCATTGGTACAGTATAAAAATGTTAAAAAATTTATAGTAATTTATATATTTTTTATACTTACCAATGACCCAGATGGGGATGGCCCTCCCAGGAGTTGGGAACTCATACCTCCCCGCTGAGTACATAGTGCTGACCAGGCCCTGATTGTAAGAATGATAAATGGGGCCAATTTCGGGACCTCCTTGACACTGCGCATGCGCAGTAGAGGCGAAGTATGGAGGGCCATTCAGGACATGATTTCTTTGGTTTTAGATGCATATTTTGGGGATTGAGGGGCAAAATTTGTGTTTGGCCCTAGATTTTTAGCTCACCTGAGCGAAGCTCAAGGGGAGCTTTACTAATCACTTTCTGTCCGTCGTCGTCCGTCCGGCGTTAACTTTACATTATCGACTTCTCCTCCTAAACCACTAGCCCAATTTTATTCAAATGTTGGCTAAAAGTTTATTACCTAATGCCTATTAAGATTTGTTCAAATGAAGTTGCCCCTCCTCCTGGGTGGTGCCACGCCCCCAAGGGGCACCAAAATCTTTGTAAATCTTCTTCTCATGAACCAGCAGTAGCAGAGACTTGATATATGGTATGCACCTTCCTTTTGAGGTGTAGACTCAGATCTGTTCAAGAGAAGTTTGAGGGATAATATTTGGCGTTGTTATGGGAGGGGCAAAAATTTTGGCCCCGCCCCTAATTTCTATTTTTTGAACCGAGAAGCCGATTTCAACCAAATTATATGTGAGGGCTTATTGGGTCATGAGTACTTGATTTATGCAAAAAAAAAATTTCCATCAGCCCCGTGGGAACCGCAGGAGCTAAAAATAGAAAAAATTTAAAACGCCCATATCTCCAAAACTGCACGGCATCGAGAATTTTTATTTGGTGTGCAGCTTCCTTAGGACCAACAGAAAGGATTGGTAAAAAAAAATTGCCATCGGTTTTATCATAGGGCACAGTTTCGGGACTTTGAAAAAGTGCTGAGTCAGCACTTTTTAACACTGTAGGCAATGGGAAAAACATTAAAAAATCTTCTTCTCCAGATCCAGCAGGCAGAATCTTTTGATATTTGGTATGCAACATTGTAGGGTGGATCTGATTCAAGTTTGTTCAAATCGGCCCCCTGGGTTCATATTTGGGCTCAGTATAGGAGCCCGATTTCGAACTTAGTGCATTTCAGGCAAATTTCTTAAAAAATCTTCTTCTCCAGATCGAGCAGGCAGAATCTTTTGATATTTGGTATGCAACATTGTGGGGTGGATCTGATTCAAGTTTGTTCAAATCGCCCCCTGGGTTTATATTTGGGCTCAGTATAGGAGCCCAAATTTGAACTTACTGCATTTCAGGCAAATTTCTTTGAAAATCTTCTTCTCCAGATCCAGCAGGCAGAATCTTTTGATATTTGGTATGCAACATTGCGGGGTGGATCTGATTCAAGTTTGTTCAAATCGGCCCCTTGGGTTTATATTTGGGCTCAGTATAGGAGCCCAAATTTGAACTTAGTGCTTTTCAGGCAAATTTCTTCAAAAATCATCTTCTCCAGATCCAGCAGGCAGAATCTTTTGATATTTGGTATGCAACATTGTGGGGTGGATCTGATTCTATTTTGTTCAAATCAGCTCCCTAGATTCATATTTGGGCTCACTATAGAAGTTTGAATTCGAACTTAGTGCATTTCAGGCAAATTTCTTCAAAAATCTTCTCCAGATCCAGCAGGCAGCATCTTGTGATATTTGGTATGCAACATTGTGGGGTGGATCTGATTCAAGTTTGTTCAAATCGCCCCCTGGGTTTATATTTGGGCTCAGTATAGGAGCCCAAATTTGAACTTACTGCATTTCAGGCAAATTTCTTAAAAAATCTTCTTCTCCAGATCCTGCAGGCAGAATCTTTTGATATTTGGTATGCAACATTGTGGGGTGGATCTGATTCCAGTTTGTTCAAATCGGCCACCTGGATTCATATTTGGGCTCACTATAGATGCCCAAATTCAAACTTAGTGCATTTCAGGCAAATTTCTTCAAAAATCTTCTCCAGATCCAGCAGGCAGCATCTTGTGATATTTGGTATGCAACATTGTGGGGTGGATCTGATTCAAGTTTGTTCAAATCGGCCCCCTGTTTTTATATTTGGGCTCAGTATAGAAGCCCAAATTTGAACTTGGTGCATTTCAGGCAAATTTCTTTGAAAATCTTCTTCTCAAGATCCAGCAGACAGAATCTTGTGATATTTGGTATGCAGCATCCTAAAGGGGGTGAGATTCAAGTTTGTTCAAGCCATGTCCCTAGGTCCATATATGGGCTCACTGTGGGAGCTTGAATTGTAACTTTGTTCGAAATGAGGAATTTTCTTAAAAAATCTTCTTCAGATCCAGCAGTCGGAATGGTTTGATATGTGGTGAGTAGCATCCTTGGGGGGGGGGGGGGGGGGGGGGGAGGGGGGATTCAAGTGTGTTAAAGCCAAGTCCATGGCTCCTGTGGGAGCCCAAATTATAACTTATTCAATATGAGGAATTTTTCTTTAAAAATCTTCTTCAGATTCAGCAGTTGGAATGTTTTGATATTTGGCATGGAGCAACCTTAGGGGGCTGAGATTCAAGTTTGTTCAAGCCAAGTCCCTTGGTTCATATTTGGGCTCACTATGGGAGGAGCCTGAATGACAACTTAGTTCAAAATGAGGAATTTTCTTTAAAAATCTTCAGATCCAGCAGATGAATGCTTTTGATATTTTTTATGCAGCATCCTTAGGGGGGTTAGATTCAAATTTGTTCAAGCCATGTCCCTAGGTCCATATTTGGACTGATTGTGGGAGCTCGAATTGTAACTTGGTTCAAAATGAGGAATTTTCTTTAAAAATCTTCTTCTTCAGATCCAGCAGTCGGAATGTTTTGATATTTGGTGTGCGGAATCCTTAGGGGTGTGAGTTTCAGGTTTGTTAAAGCCAAGTCCCTGGGTTCATATATGGGCTCCCTGTGGGAGCCCGAATTATGACTTAGTTCAATATGAGGAATATTCTTTAAAAATCTTTTTTAAGATCCACTGGTCAGAATATTTGGATATTTGGTTTCAGCTTTTCTTAGGAGGAGCAGATGCAACTTGTGGAAATCAATTCTCTGGGTTGATATTTAGGCTACCATGTCAGGTGAGCGCCCTCAGGCCCCCTGGGGCCTCTTGTTAAGAGTTAGCACCAGCTATGTCTGGGTCATTGGTAAGTATAAAAAATATATAAATTACTATAAATTTTTTAACTTTCTTCCATTTCTGTCAAACAATGTCGCAACGACCTTTGAACTTAGTTTAGTCAGACTTCAATATTTCCCTTTGGCACACCCTTCAGGGCACATTTATGATCAGATCACTTTGAAACTTGGTATGTGTGTACAGGATGACCTCTAGATGTGCGTAGGGCTGAAATGGTTGGCTCTTTTATGTAACCAACTAACCGAGAGCTATAACCGGATAACATCCAGTTATCCGTGGCCATTATTTCACCGAATATGGGATCAAAACTGTAGGAATTGGAAGCAGTATTCTCAAACTATTCCGTAGTGTGTATACAAATGAACGTTGTCGAATACTCGACAGAGTTCGTTTATATACACACTACGGAATAGTTTCTACGATTACTCATTATTCACGGAAACTGCCAATCATTGACGAAGTCTTGAACGTCAAGTTCGATTATTTTTCAATCTACTTCATTATATATTCTTCCACAAAGGAGAAGCGACAGATTTACTACGTTTTAAACGTAGAATGACGATCACCATCGATATTTCGGATAACCGGTTGACGGTATTTCTAATCGGTTAGGTAGCTAACTGGTTTCAAACCGATTATCTGGTTAACTATTTCAGTACTAGATGTGAGCTATTGATTTTTTTTCATTCCCATAAAAAATTATTGTCGTTATCACCAGCCTTTAAACTTTCTACATTTGTGCAGCAACTTATCCCTTTTACACTCTCTGCAGGGTATATTTATGAATCTCCATGAAAAAGAGAGAAAAAAACAAACAGTGACCTTCAAACTTAGTGCATTTGTGCATTAACATCTTCCTTTGGCATGCCTCAGAGGGAGCATTCATTATCAGGTTGTTTTGAAACTTTGTATGCTTATGCAGGGTGACAAAGATAGGAGCTATTGATTTTCTTTTCATTTCCATCAAAAACTGTTGCTGTTAGCAACAATCTTTGAATTTATTGCATTTGTGCATCAACATTCTTCTTTGACATGGCCTACAGGCCACATTTATCAGGAAATTGTTTTTGAACTTGGTGTTCTCATTAGGCGAGACTTTTGGATAAGAGCTATTGATTGGCATTCATTTCTTTGAAAAAAGTTGCCATTTACAATAACCTCCGAACTTACTGCATTTGTGTTTCAACATTCTTCCTTTAGCCAGTCTTAAAGTTTGCATTTAAAAATGCATGGATTACTCAGACGTTGTGCACACACAATGCTGTTATGTTTAAATTTCACCAAATAACATTGTACCAATGATCTTCAATTTTGCCATTTCACTTATAACTTGCCAAGTTCAAGTTTGTCAAGTTGAGCTACAGTGTCATTGATACTTTCTTTTTTATTGCCGGCATCCTCACCAGCCCCTGGGACTGACCCTATGTCTAACACAGAATCCACTCAATGGACTTCAGCAATCACTTGTGATTTAGGCAATGACAGGATGTGGTTGTTTACGTTAAACACACACACTACTGGTTCAGATTGTTTAGAATGAACAGAGCATAGACCCAACATAGGTTCTGATTGAACTGGTTCAATTATAAAATCTGTAGATAAAAGTGACGGTTCCATTGTGCATTGCAACAGGACCATCGATTTGGCAGGAATTGTGTCTTCACACAGCAGCACCATGGCCACTTTTTGCTGATCTGCAGTTCCTTTATCTTTAAGTTCAGCGGCTGTCTCGGCATCCGATGTCTTTGCGTCACCGGCACAGTCCAGTTGACCTGCAGTTACTGCGTGTTCATCGACTAAGCTGACCAGGGGAACTACTCCATAATAAATGATAATAAACTGATATTTTTGTTATTACACCAGTATTCAATCGATACTGGTTTGAAAATTGGTATGCATTTGTTTATCGATGTACTGTACAGCCCTAAAGGTAACTCTTTTACCGTCTAAATCCATTTTCATTCACCCCAAATTTTGTGCCTTGTTAATATCCTTGAAAATGATTTTAAAGTAGTTGAAAAATTTCTTGAAAGTTGTAATATTCTATTTTTTGAAACTTATGATGAACCCTCCCATGATATGTCTGGATTTATATTTCTTTGTTGTTCATTTTCAGTGACGCCACCAAAGTAATGATTGAATTATTGGGAACCTACACAGAAGATAATGCATCACAAGCCAGAGATGATGCTCACAGGTAAGAAATGCTCTGTGCAGCAACTCTGGAATTGCTTAACCCTTTCCCTAACATAATGTCCAAAACAGGCCAGCACGTTTCACGAAAATCTCCATTCAAATATTATTGCTTCATTTTCTGTTAAAATTGATTTACTTAATGACTTCTCATTAAAACACGCTCCTTCCATTGAGTGTTTTTGAAACAAAAAGTGAAAATTTCTAGTTAGGCAAAAAAAAAAAAAGGAATTGATTCTCGGGCACCGCCGCATTGAAATAAATGGCCCGCGTTGGGCCTTTTTATTTGGACCGTCATTGCACGAAAATGGGAAACAGGGAAATTGAAGCACATTGGTTTTAAGGCCCAAAACCAACAAATAAACAGGTAAATAGGCACAGGCGTGTGTTACCAGGGGCTTAGCCAGAGATGTGTCCAGCCGTCTTTTGGAGGCCCTGTTTACAATTTGGACGCATTGTTTTTAGCTCACCTGACTGAAAGTCAGGGTGAGCTTTTCTGATCACTTTTCGTCCGTCGTCCGGCGTGAAGGTGGTGTTTGGGTCTTTTTCTTCCAAACCACTGGCCGCATGTTAATGAAATTTCATGTGAGTAGGGGTTATATAGCGGCATTTTGATTTTTGGGCAAATTAGGTTTCGGCTCATATTGAGCAGAGGGGTGGGGCAAAAATGCTCCAATTCTTAAAAAATCTTCTTCTCAAGAACCAGCAATAGCAGAGACTTGATATTTGGTATGCAGCTTCCTTTTGAGGTGTAGACTCAAGTTTGTTCAAGAGAAGTTTGTAGGTCTATACTTGGCGATGTTATGGGAGGAGCAAAAATTTTGCCCCCACCCCAAATTTCTATTTTTTAAACCGAGAGGCCAATTTGAACCAAATTTTATGTGAGGGCTTATTGGGTCATAAGTACCTAATTTATGCAGAAATTTTTTTTCCTGTAGCCCCGTGGGAACCACAGGAGCTAAAAATAGAAAAAAATTAAAACGCCTATATCTCAAAAACTGCACGGCAGTGAGAATTTTTATTTGGTGTGAAGCTTTCTTGGGACCAACAGAAAGGATTGGTAAAAAAAAATTGCTATCGGTTTTATCATAGGGTACTTTTTCGGGACTCTGAAAAAGTGCTGAGTCAGTATTTTTTAACACAGTAGGCAATGGGAAAAAAATAAAGAATTGTTTTCTTCCAAACCACTGCTCTAAAAGCTTTCATATTTTACATATAACATCTTTGGAACATTGATTCACATATTTGTAGAAATCAAATTCCTCGGTCCATATTTGGGTTCCCTATGGGAACCCAAATGTTCAAATTAGTGCAATATGAGGGATATATTTTAAAAATCTTCTTCTTCGGATCCACAAATCAGAATCTTTTGATATTTGCTATGCATCATCCTTAGGGGGGTGAGATTGATGTTTGTTCAAGCCAAGTCCCTGAGTTCATATTTGGACTCCCTTTGGGAACCCAAATTGTAACTTAGTGCAATACGAGGTATATTCTTTTAAAATCTTCTTCTTCGCATCCACCGGTCAGAATCTTTTGATATTTGGTATACAGTATGCTTAGGGAGGTGAGATTCAAGTTTGTTCAAGTCAAGTCCTTCGGCTCATATTTGGTCTCCCTGTGGGAGCCCAAATTATAACTTAGTTCAATATGAGGAATATTCTTTAAAAAAAATTTTTTTTTCAGATCCACCAGTCAAAATGTTTTGATATTTGATGTACAGCATTCTTAGGGGCTGAGAGTGAAGTTTGGTAAAGCCAAGTACCTGGGTTCATATTTGGGCTCACTGTGGGAGCCCAAATTATACCAAAATTTTTATTTTCCAAACCAAAAAGTCGATTTGAACCAAATTTGATATGAGGGCTTATTGGGTCATAAGTACCTAATTTATGCCGAAAATTGTTTTCCTGTCCCCCACGGGAACTGCAGGAGCTAAAAAATTTTTTTCTTTTTAAATGCCCATATCTCCAGAACTACATGGCACTGAGAATTTTTATATGGTGTGAAGCTTCCTTAGGACCGGAAGAAAAAAATGGTAAAAATTTTATCATAAGGTTCTTTTCTAGGACTAAAAGTGCCGAGTCATCATTTTTTAACAGTGTAGCTAATGGGAATAACGTTGAAGAATCTTCTTCTCCCAAAACACTGCTTCAGAAGCTTTTATTTTTGGGCTCCCTATGGGAGCCCATGTATAACTTAGTTCAGTATGAGAAATATTCTTAAAAAATCTTTTTTTTCTGTTACTCCTGTCAGAATCTTTTGATATTTGATTTTTGATTTTCTTAGAAGTGGCAAATTGAAGTTTGTTCAAGTTCTGCTTTATTGATAAAATTGGGCCCAGTAGTAACCAATTCCTGCATTGAAAGCCCTGTAAAGTGGGCAGTGATAGGCATAAACGATTGACCAAACCTGATATTATAATTATGCCTCTGTAATGATGTAGCCTTAGAAAGTGACCTTAAATTCCAATAAATAAATAGATAAATTATTGAGTACCCAATATGGGGATCTAACATATGAACACTCTGGGTTACTAAGTAGAGAAAACACTTTTATGTTGAAAAACTGATAATAACCACAAGGCAGAATCCCTTGCTATTTTGGTGATATGACTCGGCCAGTATCAGGTGAGCGCCCTCAGGCCCCGTGGGGCCTCTTGTTTCAAAAAGACAGCCCTTCTGATGTTGCTATGCGTCCTTCACAGTGCCCTGTTGATTGTCTTTCTTAAATGTTACAAATGTCACCGGTTTCCCGTGTGTTAATCGCATAGAAAATACCCCAATTCCAATATGATACTGTCAGATACTGATAGATATCACGGAAATCTGCGTACGGTCGATCCCATTCGAGGGCTATTCCCGTTTCTATGGTCTGTTTTTAAATTTCTGTAGTATGCAACTATGATACGTCAGTGTAACGTCACCTGTCCCAGTTTCAATGACAAATTTAGTCCACTCATTGACATTTCCATCGAGGTCAGTTGACTCATGACAGAATAATGCCACATCTACAATGTTTATAGTGCGCACCGAACGCCGCACTAGGAACACATGCAATGCATCAATTTGCATGATGGAATGGAAGTTATGGAATGACCATCCATTGTAAGTTGTATAAAGCCAAAACGGACAGACTTGTCACAGACTCACAGGTCAGTAATTGCACTTACAAAGTTATAAGTTACACCCCAATTCCTTTGTCTTCTGCGGCCGGGTTGGTATAATGAGAGATGAATGAAATACCAGATAGAACTGTACTTGAATTTAATACATGTAATCACATACCAGGGAGCATGGTGGCTAAGTAGGCAGAGGTGCAGGCTGCAAGCCGAGAGGTCCTTGGTTCGAATCCCACCTGCGGCAACCGCGTTGTGTCCTTGGGCAAGACACTTCATCTCCACTGCCCACGTGGGGGCACGATGACGCCGTGCACTAAGGCGTACTGCACGTCAATGGTACGCATGTCTTCAACCAATCTAACCCTGCCTGTGCCGCAGTGCGGAGTTACGATGTTGGGGAGCTGGCAGCTGCTCGTCGTTGCTCGGTGGTTCTCTCCGGGTACTCCGGCTTCCTCCACCCGTAAAACTGTCACGGTCATCATTAGCCATTGTGCATAAATATGTGACCTTACACATCAATAAATAAATCAATAAATAAATAATCACATACCAAGATACCAACACGGGTCAATGCGTTTTGTGAACTTTGGTTTAAGACGGTTACTAAGGTAACCTCGCTGCAGGTATTCGTGAATTTGAACAACCTGCCTACGTGCTGTAACACTCACCGCTCGTGGGCAGGTTGTTCAAATTCATGAATACATGAATGTACCTACTACCTCAAGGCTCCACCTGAGTTAGTAACTATTACATCAATACACGGTTGGGGTTAGGCTGTTAGAGGGAGCCCGGGGGTGGGGAGGGACATAAGTCTGTGGCCCCAATGATTAAATGTCAGTAAATTTGGGTGGAAAATTGGAAAATTGTAACATGCTGTTAAAAAAATGTCTAAAGTAAAAGTAGATTCAACCCCTAAAACTCACCAGAAGGCTCCATTTGATGCTAGATTTTAAAAAATTTTCCTAAAAGGGCATTTGCCTCCGAACACTCCAACTTGCCCCTCTCCCAAATTTGGACACCCTATTTTCAAATCCTGGCTGAACCCCTGTGTGTTACTTATGAGAGGGGAAAGCTTATCGCCATATTTTCAAGAGGTTGGACGCACACAGCAGGGAAACTAAAACGCAAACTTTACTCGGTGTATGGAGAGCTGTCCAACCCAGGAATGCAATGGAAATAGGTAAGTTTTCACGAGTTATCACGTGTTGAATAAGATAGAAGAAAAGGAAAATTATTATTAAAGATTTAAAAAATGCTCGCATTTATTTTTTTTCCATTGTTTGTTTATCACCCCAATGTCTTCATCCCTGTCAAGAAAATCCAACACACGTTTGTGACTGAAACTTCAAAGTTTCAGAATCAGAGCACCATTTGCGCAATAACCTGCGCAGTTGTTGTGTTTTTGTTGATTTTTCCTGAACGAGACAGGAAAAACCAATTAAAATACAACAACTGTGCAGGTTACAGCGCAAATTGTTTTCAAATTGTTGTCCTCCATAAGCACTCTTGGTGCTATTGAAACTAATATACACGGACTTATACTGTAAGTATATTTTCAGGGTGGGGGATTATCACTTACTAAAGAAATACAAAAGTCCAAATTCTGCTGACTTTTCGTGAACATAACCAGGGTAAAACACTGAATGGAATCTGAAATCAGATTTTTCACAGCAGTTGTGCATCAAGGGAGATTACTCAAAATACACGTGTGTTTCCCAATACGAATGACGTCTTCATTCAAAGTAAACAGAAACAAAATCACTATTTTTAATAGGCGTGGTCTTTGGGAAGTGTTGTGTAAGTTCCATACTAAATTGACACCGGAAGCTTGCTTCCATTCTCAGTTGTTTTCATTCGAAAGTTTCAATCATAAAAATGCTAATTTTTATCAAAATAACTCACAATGTGGTTTTATTGAAATTCGCCCCCCAATTTGCATTGAAAGTTTTTCTTTGAAAACTTGTGTTGGAAGGAGGTTAAATGTAATAAGGCTACGATAGAAATCACACATATTAAGATGGATAAGAATGGCAGGCCTTGTAGCACCAATCGCACGTGTCGATGTAAGATGGTTGGAAGAAATTGTCATTTTTCTGAACAGAGTATTATCACCCAGCGCAGCAGGTAAGGGAGACGACTGATATATTTTGTCATTTACCTCAGAAATAAATTAACTCAAATTGTTAATGACACTTAATTTACGAAGGATGCAGAAAACTTTTTTAACTACGCTTTTCAATTCAATTAGGACATTCAGAAATCATGAATGACCCAGCTTCTCATGTGAACTTGAAATTTATTTAAATACTTTAAATATTTTTTTTAAAAGAATATACCTTCAATTACAGAGTAGAACACTCTCGCCATGGGTAATGCTAAATTTCAAATCCACTGCTTTGAGGCAAATACAAACCCTAGTCTTCACTGTTAGGGAAAGAGTTAGGGTATTCAGAAACCATGGACGACACAATTTTTTGTTGGGTTAATAATTGGGCCCCCAATTGTAGCCTGAATTTCAACTTCGTGCAATATGAGGAAATTTCTTTAAAAATCTTCTCCTTCATATCCCCCAGTCAGAATGCTTTCACATTTGGTATACAGCATCGTGATGGTGGAAGGGACGGGCTCAGACTCAAGTTTGTTCAAGTTAAGTTCCTAGGTTGCTTATTGGACTCCCAAGTTTTACATTACTGGAAATTGGCTCATTATTTCTGTAGTAGCATCCCATTACTAGAAAAAAAATCATCTGGCATGGACAACAAAAGTTATAAATAATTAAATAACTTCATTCCTCTGCAGTGTTAACTAGCTATAGATGCTAATTAAATCCTTTAAAACAACTATTATCACATGAGTGCCTCAGACCCCATTGGGCCTCTTGTTCATACTTGGTACAATTATTGCTCAAAGGTGTGTCATGACTTTGATCCAAGTTGATATCTTCAAGGTCAGGATCAGACAGCAAAACATGGATACTGTTATACAGCCCTTGTCTGGTCTGTATAATTGAATCTATGTGACAGATCTTGACCTGTATATAGCTGCCCCTAAAAGCAGTGACCCTGAGTGAGGTTGTATAGGCTGAGAGGCCTCTTGTTTTAGTATTAATTAGACGAGGGCATCACACAGCGCTACATACTGCACTTCATTCAGAATTAGCAAGAATGTTTCTTTTCAAATTTATATTCTGTTGCCTATAGCAATGTTATGTTCGACAATAAATAAGGCCTAAAAAGGTTAAAATATCTGTTACTCCGGCCCTCTGGCATGGTCCTTTTTGGCTGCCACATACTCTCTTTTTATAACTAATGCAAACTTAAAAAATGAAAAATTAAATTTATGTCTGATATTTTACTCAAGTTAATAAAATTGATAAATTTGACCTTGAATGCAACAAGGCTTTGCAACTCTTTAGCATTGTGAAGCCTTTTTGCACTCCATGGATGAAATACACCACCACCCATGATATTCTGAAGATTATGAGACATAAAACAAGCCAAGAATATGAACTTTTGATGGCAAAGAAATAATTACAAAAATAAAAAAATCGCCCACCCACATGCAGTTTTACAAAAAAAAATGGCCTGAGAAACCAAATCTACTCTGTGGAATATAACTTGTCTTCAATAAACATTTATTGTAGTAAACTTTACTTATAGCCTCACGAATTTGCTTGTAGGCAAGGTTTTTGACCAGCAGTTTCGCTGAAGCAAACACGAGGTGACACTGGCTGTCGAAAGTGTCGTTAAACCCCAATAAATAAATAAATAGTTTTGCTGAAGCATTTTCTTTTAACTCTTTACCCAACGAATCGGCCACATCCGCCCGCCTAATATGTAAATTCAGCAACTGAAAAAATCTTATTTTTTTAAAAATTTCAACAAAATCATATCATGTGACCCCGCTTTGGAATGAGCTTGTTGAGCTCGTTCCAATGAGGGGTCACATGATATGGTTTTGTTGAAAATTTTTAAAATATGATATTTAAAATAATAAATTTTGATATCGTCTGCGTTGGGTATAGTGTTAAAAAGAACATAAACATTTTTTAAAAACAAAACGTCGCAAGTTGTTGGATATGAAAAAATGGGTTGAACTGAAGAGAAGTAAAATAGACATAATTTACTAATATTGACCTTGATGTTTCAGTTGTTGGTTCTAAATTGATATGCTCTAAATAGGTTATGGACATTAGGTGCATTCACATTTCTATGGCCATAGAAATTGAGTTGGACAGGTCATAAAAAAAGTCATTGAAAAACCATGGAATTCAGTTTTTCAGAAGATGTTAGAACCACATTAACACTCGATTTATTAGGGATCTGCAAATCACTTCTTTTTTTTTTCGGATCAGCTGTTGAATTAAATCTTGTCTCCAATATCGATATCAAATCAAATCTCAAATCACATCTTGAATCAAATCTTAATAGACAAGTTATTTCGTATTGAACCAAAATGACCAAATGGAAGTTATGGAGCATTGATAACCCTTACAAGACTGAATGAACATAGCTATTTTGGTCTTATCTTTTTAGCTCTACCAGAATTACTGACTACAAGCAAAATATTTAGAGGTAAATTGTTAGGTCAAATGCCTCAAAAATTCAAGTCTTAAATATTACATGTTGGGCTGTATGTTGTAGCAGCATCAATACCACAGTTGATGTTTCCAGAGGATGTTCAGTCATCTCAGAATCTCTCCCAACCGGAGATCAAATCTGTGACCTCCTGCATGAGTGACCAGCACACAAATCCACTCTATCACCACATCCCTCTTTTACTACAGTCTGTTTGTATGGGTATAAAGGACTCAGTGAGAAGCAACGAAATGGTAATGGAATGAAACCACCCATGGGACAAACTTGTGAAGGAACGAAAAGACACAACACCCTATTAGTCAGTCATGCCTGTTGACGGTCTTTGTAATGTGTCGTTTTGTCAATACTATTGATTATGGTCAGTGGCACTGCCTGACTTTTAATTTTTTGTCTATTTTTGCAAATGTGATTGTATAGTTCGCAGTGTTAACATGTTACTATCCGCATAAAAAATGCACAATTAGTTGTATCAAACTGGATATTCTGAACTCTTCCCTAATTGAAGATCATTATTCATTGAAAAGTATGTCAGAGAAATTAACAGCACATCGTGCATGACCTGTGGACGTTTTATAGTCTATACAACTAACCTAACAATTAAACATTGTCAATTCCTTAATGAAATATGAATTGAGCCTACATGAATGAATTGTCTAATGTCAGTTTTGTCCACTTTTTTGTTGGAAATATAAAAAATTGCACAAATCGCAAGAGATTAAAAAAAAAGGCGAAACATGTGACTGATTCAGGATCGATCTCGAAGCAGACGTCTGATATCAATATCAAATCTTGAATATTCGCAGGACCCTACTATCCATCATAGGTAAATAATGTTTGGCTTGAACTCTGTCAGATACAATTGAATTGGTTAAATTCCTTATTACCCTTTGGTTAAATTGGTGGCTTACAATTTTGCTATTTCAACATTGGTGTGTAGAGGTTTGAACTACCCTGGCAGTTGTTTTCAACCAAGAAATTACTGAAAATCACTGCCAACACACTATACTCAAAAGAGATGTTTGTCATGAAAATTTTGAAAACTTCTCTCGGCCTCAAAGAATGAACAAGATTTTATTAAGCCATACAATGAAAACGACGTGTTGAATGAGTGAATATGGATAAATTTGTGCAATGCTTTTATGCCAAATTCCAGGAAATGACAAACTGTTGGTGCACTGTTTTAAATAAGCTGTGCTTTACTGGTAAATTTGGACCCTGGAAGCAGTCCTTTGGGTGGAAGTTCTTTAACCGTTTACCCAACGCAGACGATATCAAAATTTATTATTTTAAATATATATATTTTTAAATTTTTCAAAAACTTTCAACAAAACCATGTCATGTGACCCCCTCATTGGAACAAGCTCAACGAGCTCATTCCAATAAGGGATCGCATGATATGGTTTTGTTGAAATTTTTTGAAAAATAGTATTTTTTCAGCTGCTGAATTTGAATATTATGTGGGCGGATGTGGCAGATTCGTCGGGTAAAGGGTTAAAATGGGTATTGGCTGAACCTGACTTTATAACTGTATTGCAGTCATGATATGGCCATAGATGCTGAATGTGACCTTAAGCACAAATCAGTGTGATATGATGACACAGATATTGCATCTTTTTACCGTCATGACAACTTGTGTTTCTCATGATAAAACTAGATGCTACATTAAAATTTGCTTACAGAAGATGGTTTCGGTTGATCATTGACAGAATTTCTTCTCTGAGCACACAGATCATGAGACTTCCTATTTTGAAAACTTTCCCTGTAATGCACAAATTGCTATTCATACCATTGCTGCCAAACATAAATTGTCCCCTGAAAAAAATTTTTGGGGACTGTTAAAATAGCCAGTGTCCGTACATGCGTGTATCCATCCCACTTTGGTTTCCTGATGATAACTTTAGTTATAGTTGGCCAAATCAAAAATAAAAAAAATTTGATATATAGATGTATCAACATAAAATACAGGTCAAGTTCGAATCTGGGTGCGGTCCAACAATTTTTGCCAGAGTTATGCCCCTTCTTTCGACTTCAGAAATTCATTTTTTTTAGCTCAACTTGACAAAGTGAAGCTGAGCTATTGCCATCACTTCTCGTTCATCGGAGTACGTACATACGTCAATAGTTTCCTTTGGCATAGGTCGCATTTATGATCAGATCGATTTGAATCTTGGTATGCTTGTTCGGGGTGACCTCTAGATGGGAGCTATTTCTTTTTTTTACATTTCCAGCAAAAAATGTTTCCGCTAGCAACGTCCTTTGAAGCAACGTCCTTTGAACTTAGTTTCGTCAGGCATCAATATATTCCTTGGGCACGCTCTACAGGGACCATTTATGATCAGATCGGTTTGAAACTTGGTATGCTTGTTTTGGGTTACACTAAAATGGGAGCTATCCATTTTCTTCCATTTCTGTCAAAAAATGTTGCCACTTGCAATGACCTTCGATGAACTTAGTGCAGTTATGCTTCAATATTCCCCTCTGGCACATCCTGTGGGGCACATTTATAATCAGATCACTTTGAAACTTGGTGTTCTTGTTTGGGGTGGGATGGGAGCTATAAATTTTCTTCCATTTCTGTCCAAAAAATTGCTTGACCACCCATATTCCATCCTTTTGCCACCAATGACCCAACTCATCCATACATCTGTCTCCTAAACATTTTCCTGACATGGTCCTGAGTGGCAGACTTGCTCATATTGTTTGCCATCTACACATTCTTTATTTGAACAGTTAAATCTTTAGGTGCATTTACCAGTAAAGTAAATTTTTGTTTTAACCTCCATTTCTTTTGTGCAACTCCTGACCTTACCTCAGACTGAGAGTAGTCATCATTGCGGCTTTGCCAACATCAGGGCCATTTCTACATGGGTTGCCAGACTTCTTGGTGTGCCACCACCCTCCCTCTACATTTCTGGGTCCCCTTATAATATGAACCACAGTTGTTAGGTCTTTATCAGCTTTCTGAACTTAGCTCAGCCTCATTCACTGCCGTTAGCCCACCCCCCTACACACCCTTTACAACAAATTCGTACAAGCCTCTTTTTTTCAATCAGCCTTCCCTTAGCTACTGACAAACCATACCTTGTTAAATGTCCGGCCTGCTCCAATTTACTTTTCCTCACTGAGGAAAGACCTCTGACCCAGGGGTTGAAATTAGCGGTAGCCAGGTCGCCAAATGCGACTGGCTTTCATGATTGGCGACTCACTTGTGTTACGCGGTCGCCACATTGGCGACCGTAAATTTTTTCACATCTGTCGGATATAAACAACAATACCTACATAAAATAACACATTATGTGGGAAGAAACATACACCAGTATTAATTTTTGGGCAAGTGTCTTATATTTTTTTCTTTAACAATCGAAAGAATCAGTGCAAAAGCTGCAGTAATTTTCGTCAACATCCAGGATGCATTCGGAAACCGAATGTGTCTGATGATCTGACACTGGCACGAGTGATTCTCAAGTTGGCTATAAATAAACATGTTCCAGGCAAATACTGGTTGAAGGGAGCCAACTCTTTATCATCATGCATTCACGCGAAACCATGACATTCAAACTGTGGAACGCGTAACCTGTTCAGTCAACTTTCCAGCAGAATAATTTGACATTATCTGATGATAATTACAATTTACACCTATTTAATTTGGGGTAAATAACGTAAAATGATTAAACTGAGGTTGAAATAAAAGTTTACGATGAATGCTCCTTTGTGTTATTGTTTTTTCGATCAACTGACTTGTTGACTGTTGTTCCGTCGGTCAGCATTGCGTTCTGCATTTTCATCCAAGGTCACCATGATGACACCATCTTTGTGAAACTTGAATTTTTAATTGGATACCTTTTTACGATGTTCTAGTGAGCCTGACGACCAAACAAATTGTTCACCAACAAAAACTGATAAAACAGACAAAATAAAAAAAGCAAAAGTAGCTGTGCGAAAATTTCAGGATAAGTGGCTGCTTGGTCGCCCATGGCTGAGATACAATCACTTACAAAGTTTAATGTTTTGCACATATTGCAGTGAGTTTGATAAGCAAAAACAATTGTTTCTGTCCAAGAGCTTGTCCACTTTCAAACTGGAAACCCTCCAAAAGCATGAACTGTCTGAAACACATTACAGAAGTCAACTGGCCATCTCTGCCTCTTGCATGCCCCCTGCAAGTCGTCCAGTAGAAATGGGAAGCCAAAAAATGGACGAAGCCGAATTGGAAAAACGAAAAAAAACAATTCACAACTGCCTTTTACATTGCAGTGAAAGAACGTCCCTTCACCGACTTTTCTGAACTGTTAAGATACAAAAGGTGAACTTCGGTGAAGATCTGACCAAAAATTATGCGAATAATAAACAATGCAAAACATTTATACATTTCATTGCTGAGGCAATAAAACAATTTGATTCTTTTTTCGCTATCATCTGTGACTCATCTACGGATGTTTCGGTGGTTGAGGAGGAGGGTATATATGTGAGATACCTGGGTAACAATTACTCCCCAGTGACCCGCTTTTTGTCCATGCAAAAGGTAGAAAAACCTGATGCCCAACACACCAAACAAGCCATTGTATCTGCCTTGGAAAAAGCCAAACTTGACTGGAAAAAACCTTTTGTAAACTTCACTGCAGATGGGGCAGCTGTAAACTTTGGCTGCCGAGCTGGCGTCCTAAAGCTCTTTCAGGATGATTTGCCACATTTGCTGGGAATTCATTGCACTGGGAATCGTTTGAAGCTTGCTTTGAAAGATGCTGCTAAGCAAGTTGATTATTTGAATGTTGTGGAGGAACTTATACAATTTTTGTACAAATTTTATCACAATTTGGCAAACATGTGGTATGGACTCCAAGAATCAGGAAAAGCTCTTCAGATAAATGTATTACGACCACCTAATGTTGGTGGTACACGATGGATTCAGCATAAAATGAATGCCGTTGAAGCTTTGTACAGAAACTGGTCTGCCCTAATTGAACACTTGACACAAGTAAATATATCATCAAATAAAGAACAAGCAGCTAAGGCAAAGAACTTTTTGAAAACACTTTCAGCACCTAAGTGTGTACTATTCACATATTTCTTGAATTTCCTTTTGCCACAGATAGCTCGCCTCAGCATGTGTTTCCAGGATAATGAGTCCACCCTGGAGTCAATGCACGTGAAACTTGAAGCTACTTTACTGAAACTATCTAATTATCAGAAAAAACTGAAGGAGAAGTTCTCAAGTTTCTGTGAAACAAACATCACAGACTCAGAGTACCGCAACTACGAGTTAATATTTCTCTCCTCACGTAGAATTACTCTAGGTAATACGCTTGAAGACGTTATTGAGAACATCAGGTCGGAAGCTGACAAGCTGATCCTAATGGCAACCAATTGTATCAATCAGAGATTTGATAGTTTTTCTGAAAACAAAATCTTGGTTGCATTCAGGGTTTTGGAGCCAAGGAACTGGCCATGTGACAAGGATCACCATATTGAATACGGGCAAGAAGACATTGAAATGTTGGTGGAACATTACAGGTGTTTACTCCTGAGCAGAGGCTACAAGCCTGACGTTATTCTCGTTGAATGGCCAGAATTGCTGGTGTCGGTCAAAAATCAATATGGTGAAAACAAGAATACAATGTCTGGTTTCAAATTGTGGCCCAACCTTATTTCATTATATAAGTCTCCAAATAATGAATCCAGTTATGTTAATATTTTGGCATTGGCAGAAATCTAGCTGGTGTTTGTTATTTCATCAGCAGAACCCGAGAGGGGTTTCAGTCTTATGAACAGAATCAAATCTGATTGGAGAGCTACCCTTGATAGTGATATGCTCAACGATCTCATGCACATCGAGATGTCTTCAAAAACACTATTATCCTTTAATCCTTCACGCGCCATATCATTGTGGTGGAAATCTGGAAATTGCGAGAAGAGATTAGTTCGTGCACATGGGCCACATAAAATGAAGCCAAAAGATAGTTTGGAGAGTGAATCAGATTAAGAAATAACTTACAGTTGGGCCCAACATGTTTAAACTTCAACAGTTAAAGGGGTTTCGTTACACATGTTTTCAGAAAAAATTTTCTTCTCTAAAAATTCTCACAAAATTGTATGATGTCTCCCACCACTGGAAGTTGGAACTGTTTTATTGGGGTTTTGTTTTCCAGTGTGCGGTCACATGATACCAATTTTGATATTTCTGAAAGTCTGCATGAGTAAAAAATGGAATCCCGCAATCTGGGAGAGAATATTGTTTCGCGAAATATTTTAGATAGAGGAAGGTGAAGCGGGCTGTTACAGTTTGTTTAATACGTGAACAATGAGTAAATGCATAAATGTTGACAGTATTATTTTTGAACTTGTTCATTCACAGACAAAACGGTGTTAAGCTGACACTGTATTGTCCGAGACCGAACTAGTTCAAAAGCAATATGTAATAAAAAAATATCTTTTATTCCCACAGCCCATTGCCCAGGCCTCATGAAGCTTGTGGGATGCAGTGATTCATTTTTTAATAATGACGCTTGACGTATAAATACTATGCGACTGAGAGTGTCTGACAACGATCGAAGGCCTGCCGCTCTTTGTGGTGATGACGAGAAAAGGATTGTCAATTTGTCAAGGTGTTACCGCCATAAAATTCCTCAAATCAGCTCCAATGAAATGAAAAGGCGATTGAGCTGGTGCACTGTTGTTCTGAAACTGACCCACCCCCCCTTTCGAATCATCATTTCGCCGAAACAACCGGGAAATCTAGTGATGTTGCTGAATCTCGGTCAATACAAAATTCCATATGCTACTGGTAAAGTCAACTCTCCGTGATGAAAACTTATAATTTAACATCAGCAAATTGAGTTTCAACAAGACGAGATTAATCATAGGGCTAATGATAGCCACAGTGACACATAGATAGAGTATCATGGTTCGAGTTGTGTGTTTTATCAAATTTCCGACTATACACCCCAAGCAATGTTTGAGAAAACCGTGCGTGAATCCCCCTCACCCCCCCCCTCCCCTCCTCCATAAACGTGAGAGAATGTTCTAAATATTTTCAGACTTCAGTGTCTTAATTTCTTATCAACCTACTCACAATTGTTTACTACAGGCTTGCACTACAGTGGAAGTCCCTAACTCGGATAAAATACTCTCTATTTTTGTCTTTCCCAAGCAAGTTGGGAAAGAAAAGTGGTGCAAAAGCACCAATAAAAATAAGCCAAAACTGGGTCGAGTGCAACCGGCGCAGACCCAGTACGGGATGCTCTCTCCCAAGTACAACTCCACGACTTCCGTTGCCAGTGCGCATATACAGTCTCTAAAGACTCATTCTTTTTAAAATCCGCTTCGTGTCGAGATGTTTTTGCACGCTTATCAGTGTTCCACCAGCTCGATGTTTGATGATTCCTGATTCATTATACCACAGTGTATCCTTTGTATTCTCAGGAACAGTGTTTTATATTCTCTTTTTTCTATTATATGTCCATAATGTATATTTATTTGCTCTCTCTCGAGTCGCGCGCGAATTTCGCGGGCCACGCTGTTCGGACTTAGATTATTTCACAATTATTGTTAATGCTTTTTTTGCAAAATTTTCTAATTGTGTTAGAGTTAGGTGTCAGCGGGGTACCACTCCTACAGTGTTTCTTCTTTCTGTTGAGAGTAGTCTTCCTGTTGGGTGGTTCCCGGTCGACCGTCTGGGGTCTTTGTTTCTGTCACCTTTCTCTCTTTGGGGGTGTTCTGTTTTCTGATCTCACCTTCTCTGCTCCTCTCACCTCTTTCATGCCTAGGACAATTCCTTGTGGGCAGTGTCTGCTGCCTAAGCATGTGGACGATGTACATTCGTCGTGTTCCTCCTGTAATGGGTGTTCGGCCGAGCGGCCGTGTGGTGTCTGTGGAACATGGTCTTCCACCTTTTGGGCGTCTGTAAATCGTGTCGTTCGTTCTCGTGGCCGTGCCTCCCGCTCACGCGGGAAAGGAGAACGTGGTCGTTCGGGGCCTCCCGAGCCGACTTTGTCTGGTGAGAGTTATTCCTCCTCCGTGGGGGATGTGCAGTCTTTTCCTGTGGTGGATACTGCGGGAGCCGTTGAGTGTTCTGGTGTAGAGATGCCTGGTTCCGGGACTACGGTCCCCCTCCAGTCGACATCTGAGGCTGTCACTAGGGTTGTGACTCCTCCTTCGGAGCCGAGCCGGTGTGCTCTCTCCACTATTTCACCAGCCTCAACGACTCTCGACGTATCTACTACTGCTGCCGGTCCGTCTGCTTCGTTGTCTGTTTCAGCCGGCCTCGGCTTTTCGCTGCAGGGGACTGCAGAACTGTCCGATACTGTAGACGTGGGATATCGGCCCCAGCCTTCCCTGGCTTCAACTCGGCGAAGTCGGAAGGGGCTGCCGGCAGAGCCCATCGCTGTGGTCTCGTCGCCGTCGAGTACCACAGTTGTGTCTTTGGATTCGGATGTTCGTAGTGGAAACACTATGAACTCCGTGGCGTTTCCGTCCACTCACTCTGGTCACACAACCAGTTTTGGGGGACCAACGCTTTTTGTGCAGCCTGGACCTTCTGCCCCGCAGAGGTCCGCGGTGACTCTCATGAGTTCTCGCAATATTGATCCTCGGAGTGCATCGTACCCCTATACACGTCTGCCTTCAGATGTTTTGGCTGCCGCCCGTCGTCCCGCGTCGGGTGTTTTGGAGGATCGTGACCCTTCGCTGGTTAAGAGGGTCAGAGGTGAAGCCACTTTGCCGGTTCGCTCCCCTGTCGAACCGGTCGGTACAGGCAGTGAGCTTAGGGAGGCCATCTCCTTACTCACTCAGGTTCTCTCTAAGAGCCTTCCTGTTGCTTCCAGCGAGGCTATGGGTGGTTTCCAGGCGCCTCCTATGGCGCCGCCTCCCGGGATTGGAAACAGGCCGGTTTCCGATTCCTCTGGTGTCCCGACACCATGGGAGGCGTCGGCTGGTTTGCCCACAATGGGCTATGTGTCTTCCGACTCTGGGGAGGAGTCCGACATGCTTGAGGTCGAGGGCCAGCAGTCTTCGGACTTGGGGGCGGCTCTTGACTTTGTGTTTGGGTTTCTGCCTGAGCTCAAACCTGCTAACCAGCCGACAGTGTCAGCCTGGCCGCGATCATCGGTCGCGCGCCAACAGCCTATGGAGCAACCTGCTTCTGGGCGCCTTCGACCATGCCAGTCGGTACAGGTGGTTGAGGCTTTTTCAGCTTTGGATGCCAAGCTGAATTCCAAGGCTTTGAAGACTTCGTTTTTCACCAGGGTTGACACCTTTTTGCCTCCTGTGCGTTATCGTTCCTACGATTCCGCCAATCCGTCAGTCTGCCAGACTTTGACGGTTCTGGATCAGGACTCCACTTCCCTCGGGCTTTCCAAGCCCAAGTCTGCCGTCATTCCAATGACGACTCTGGAGTCTACGTTGGGCTTATCTAGAGAGATGCTTGGCATGCTTTCTCTCTCAGATCACGTCGTCTCAGCTTTGGCTGCTTATCTGCCTCCAGATAAGTTTGACGAGGTACAGGCTCCTTTGCGTGTGCTGTCCAAGGCGCTTATGCACCTTACTCACACCCATGCCTGTAACACGGCCAATTTGGAATTAGTTCGAAGGGACGCTGTGCTGGACACAGGACGATCCCTTCCCGAGGAGCAGCGTGCTACTCTTCGATCTGCTTCTTTGGCAGGTCCGCAACTTTTCCATGGTTCCGTGTCGACGGTCCAGGATGACGTCCTACGTCATTCCAAAGATCAGCTGCTGTTTCGTCAGCTTGATCAGCCTTCTCGGGGAGGCAAGGGCTGTTCCAAGCCTAACAAGTACCCTTCTGCTTCCTCTGTGAAGCAAAAGGCTGGTCCTTCTGCCGCCGCCTCTACTTCTTACTCACGGGGTAAAGGTAGGGGTCGGCAGAATCGAGGGAAGTCTCAGGATTCTTCATTTAGCAGAGGAGGTGGTTTCTCCTCTCGCGGGCCTCGTCGAGGCTCGAAATGAAGGTCCTCACCTCGACTCGTCCCAGGTTGGAGGAAGGATAGCAGAGTTCGCAGACCATTGGACCACCATCACATCCGATCCATGGGTGTTAGATGTTGTTCGGTCCGGGCTGCGCATATCCTTCCGATGGCACCCCACTCTGTCAAGGGTGCCTCTTCCAACCACAGCTCCTTCAGACGTTTTACGTCGGGAACTTTTGTCCACGGAGATTGCCAATCTCCTGGCAAAGGGGGCGATCGAGGTCGTCAAGAACGTTCAGTCAGTGGGTTTCTATTCCCGCCTGTTCTTGGTGCCGAAGAAGGACGGCCGACTCCGACCGGTTATCGATCTGAGCATCCTGAACCAGTCTATCATTGCTCCCAAGTTCTGCATGGAGACTTTCAGGTCGGTCCGCCAATCAATTCACCAGGGAGATTTCGCAGCCAGCATCGACCTGCAAGACGCTTACTTCCACGTTCCGATGCATCGGGCGTCTCGGAAGTATCTCAGGTTCGCTTTTCTGGGGCGAGTTTACCAGTTCAAGGCCATGCCTTTCGGCCTCAACCTGGCTCCTTGGGCGTTCACTAGACTGATGTCGCATGTGATAGCGTTCCATCGCACACAGTCCAGGGTGACTACTTCGGCATATCTGGACGATATCCTCCAGAGGCATTCCAATGCTGCCTTACTGGAATCGGATGTCGCCACTCTGTTGAGCTTGCTCACGTCGCTAGGATTCAGAGTCAACGAGGAGAAGTTGGACCTGGTCCCTTCTCAGTCGTTTTGTCATCTGGGGATGTCTTTCCAAACCAAATTCAATTTGGTGGCTGTTCCCCAGGCCAAGGCTGTGATTCTCTCAGCTTTTGCTCTGACTCTGTCCCAGTCCAGGTCCGCGACCGCTCGGAGTTTTCGGTCTCTGCGGTTCGGTGACGGATCTCATTCCTCTAGGTCGGCTGCGTGTCAGACCTCTCCAACACTTTCTGCTCAGTCGTTGGAGACCGAATGTAGATTCTCTGGATCAGGTGCTTCCGTTTCCGGACTCTCTGTATCTTCACCTCCTTCCCTGGACAGATGTTCAGTGGATTACGCAGGGTGTTCCGCTGGACTTACCCACGTCCGATCGCGTTCTGACGGCAGATGCCAGCGATCTCGGATGGGGTGCGACGTTGGATCCTCTCGGTCTTTCCCTACACGGGATGTGGGACCAGGATCAAGCAGCTCTACACATCAACCAGAAGGAGCTTCTTGCTCTTCTTCTGAGTTTCAGGCAGTGGATCCCTCACCTGTCGAATCGCCAGGTCCTTCGCCTTCAGGTCCTTCTACTATCCGACAATTCGACAGTGGTTGCTTACATTCGGAACCAGGGCGGCACGCACTCGCTTCCGATGTACGAGTTAGCTCGAGATCTTTTACTGCTCGCTCAGGAGGTTCACGCCGGAGTGGTTGTTCGTCACATTCCCGGTCGTCTGAACGTCCTAGCCGACTCCCTGTCCCGACAGGGCAGGGTTATTTCCACCGAGTGGATGCTTCACAGGGCAGTGTTCCAGTCGCTTTGCGATCTCTGGGGACGTCCCCACATCGATCTCTTTGCGACTCTTTGGAACCGTCAGGTAGACACTTTCGTGTCCCCGTGTCCAGATCCTCTGGCTTTTGCCGTGGACGCTCTGTCACTCGATTGGAACGGTCTAGTCGGCTACGCCTTCCCGCCGGTTCCGATTCTTCCTCAGGTTCTCGCCAAAAGTCGAACCTGCAGTTGTCGAATCATTCTGATCGCTCCCCTGTCGCCTCAGCGGGTGTGGATCAATCAGCTCCGCTCGCTGATGGCGGCGGTTCCGGCACGTCTCCCGCTACGTCGCGACCTTCTTTGTCAAGGTCGCCCGAGGAGGTTTCACGTCGACCCGACTTCATTGTGCCTTCACGCATATCTTTTGTCAGGTCCTGTCTCCTCCGTAGAGGTTTTTCGAGACGAGCAGTGGAGTGCATTTCTTCTTCAAGGAGGCACTCCACTGGTTTAGCTTATGCAGCTAAATGGAAGGTCTTCTGTCGATGGTGTGCTGATCACTCTGTTGATTATGCCAATCCTTCGATTTCACAGATTGCGGAGTTTCTGGTATATCTGTTTGATTCTCGGGGTCTCCAGCCTGTTACCATCAAGGGTTCCAGGTCTATGCTTTCAGAGACTTTTTCTTATGTGGGGAAGCGTCGTATCGGCACTAATCCTTACCTCTCCAAGCTTGTTCGGCACTTTTCTTTGAAAAGGCCTCGGACTTTGCAGCTTACTCCACGATGGAATCTTTCGTGGGTGCTGCTTTGCTTGGGGGGGGGGGGGGGGGGGGGGGGCGCCGTTCGAACCTTTATCCCAGGTGGATATGCAATTTCTCACATACAAGACGGCTTTTCTGATGGCATTTGCTTCGGCCAGACGGGTTAGTGAGCTTCACGCCCTCTTGGTTGACCCGGCCTTTTTTAGGAGTTCTCCCAACAGTGTTACTTTTACCACTGATTGCTGCTTTTTGGCTAAGAATTAGTTACCAGATACTACTCCTCCTCCTATCTGTATCAGGGCTCTTCCCTCTGTTGAGGGTACTCGCCCTTTGCTCTGTCCGGTCCGTGCTATTCGCATTTATCTTGATCAGACACGCTTCATTCGGAAGGGCAGAAAACGTTTTTTTCTGTCTCTCATTCCGGGTCAACAGAAGATCTCTCCTCAATCCATTTCTCGATGGATTTGTCTTGCTATTCGTACGGCTTATAGTCGTTTAGCAGCTGGCGATTGTATTACCAATCGTATTTCTGCTCACGAGGTGCGGGCACTGTCTACCTCTTGGGCTTATTCTAACTCCGTCAAGTTGTCGGATGTTATGCAGGCAGCCTACTGGAGAAGTGCTTCTACTTTCTCCACCTTTTATTTACGCCAGTTGCAGGAGCAGTCGGAGGACCTTTTTGCCTTGGGTCCTCTTTCTTCTGCTCAGGCTGTTGTCTGCCATAGCCATTAGGCTTCTTGAAGGTCAGTTTCAGCCTTGTGCTGTTACTGCCCTTTTTTCTGTCTGTGTGTCACACAGGCTCATATGTCTCTTTTCATTGTCCTTTACCAATGATTGCGACATTATGGTTGATAAGCCTCGGGACCTCTTCCTTCTGCTTCACGGTTTCAGTGCACTAGGGTTATGTGGGGGTTGGTTATGCGATTCCCTCCAGCCTTTTGTCTATTCAGTCTGTAGTAAACAATTGTGAGTAGGTTGATAAGAAATCTAAATTTTATAGTAAATTTCCTTTCTTATTATACCTACCACAATTGTTTACATGGAGGCCCTCCCGTCTTCTTTACGGGTAAAGAATCTTTCCTCCCCGCTGATCACATAACTCTAACGTTTACGGATTCAAAAAGAATGAGTCTTTAGAGACGGTATATGCGCACTGGCAACGGAAGTCGTGGAGTTGTACTTGGGAGAGAGCGTCCCGTACTGGGTCTGCGCCGGTTGCACTCGACCCAGTTTTGGCTTATTTTTATTGGTGCTTTTGCACCACTTTTCTTTCCCAACTTGCTTGGGAAAGACAAAAATAGAGAGTATTTTATCCGAGTTAGGGACTTCCACTGTAGTGCAAGCCTGTAGTAAACAATTGTGGTAGGTATAATAAGAAAGGAAATTTACTATAAAATTTAGATTTCCAAGTGTTTGCGTTTTTAGGTCGGGAGTGTGTGTTGGGGAGCCCCCCCCCCCTAATTTTGGCTGGGCTACCCGCCTTTCACAGGGCCCCAAACTGGCCTACAGATTGGTTAAAATGAGGTGATCTGTGCCTGTGCGACAGATCACCTCATTTTAACCAAACTGTGTTCCAGTTTGGGGGCCCTGTGAAAGGCGGGTAGCCTAGCCAAACTTAGGATTGTGGGGGGGGGGGGGGGGGGGGGGGGGGGGGAGGGGAGACTGTGTGCATTTGGATGTAAAACCGTGCACGTACATAAAATAGCAAAATACGAGTAACGTGTTTTGCATTTTAGGCTTATTTTATTTACGTCGATTGACGATTGTTTTAAATGTTGCCACCTTTGTATTTATTTGCATGGGTTTTTACACCCATATGCACACAGGCTACCATTTAGCCCCTTTATGTAGGGGCCCGATCGAGATGGGGGGGGGGGGGGGCAAGCATGTACAACAAATCTTTGCGCTTTGAGCAATTCTTAAGGCAGCAATGTTATGGGCTGTACTTGCAATTTGGAAAAGCATATTGGCCGTCATATGACAGAAAAAACTATTTAATATCGTGACATTTTGCCATCCCAATATGTGGTGTTACATGTTGATCAAAGACAAAAAGTCACGATGGTAGCTTTTTGTCATAACTATGACTTTCAAAAACTTCTCCAAAATGTAAGTCTATTCACAAAACGGAAATTAGCATATAAGATTGCTGCACGGAGAATTGCCTGAATCGTAAACTGATCACCACCACCACCCCGTCCACCCGGCCCCATTCCCAATTTTTAGCTCACCTGAGCGAAGCTCAGCGGGAGCTTTACTGATCGTGATCCGTCCGTCGTCCGTCTGGCATTAACTTTACATTATCGACTTCTCCTCCTAAACCACTAGCCCAATTTTATTCAAATGTTGGCTAAATGTTTATTACCTAATGCCAATTCAGATTTGTTCAAATGAAGTTGCCCCTCCTCCTGGGTGGTGCCACACCCCCAAGGGGCACCAAAATCTTTGTAAATCTTCTTCTCATGAACCAGCCGTAGCAGAGACTTGATATTTGGTGTGCAGCTTCCTTTTGAGGTGTAGACTCAGATTTGTTCAAGAGAAGTTTGTGGGGCTATACTTGGCGTCGTTATGGGAGGGGCAAAATTTTTTGCCCCGCCCAAAATTTCTATTTTCCAAACCGAGAGGCTGATTTCAACCAAATTTTATGTGAGGGCTTATTGGGTCATGAGTACTTGATTTAGGCAAAAAAAAAATTTCCCGCAGCCCCGTGGGAACCGCAGGAGCTAAAAATAGAAAAAATTTAAAACGCCCATATCTCCAAAACTGCACGGCACCGAGAATTTTTATTTGGTGTGAAGCTTCCTTAGGACCAACAGAAAGAATTGGTAAAAAAAAATTGCCATCGGTTTTATCATAGGGTACAGTTTCGGGACTTTGAAAAAGTGCTGAGTCAGCACTTTTTAACACTGTAGGCAATGGGAAAAACATTAAAAAATCTTCTTCTCCAGATCCAGCAGGCAGAATCTTTTGATATTTGATATGCAACATTGTAGGGTGGATCTGATTCAAGTTTGTTCAAATCGGCCCCCTGGGTTCATATTTGGGCTCAGTATAGGAGCCAGATTTCGAACTTAGTGCATTTCAGGCAAATTTCTTAAAAAATCTTCTTCTCCAGATCCAGCAGGCAGAATCTTTTGATATTTGGTATGCAACATTGTGGGGTGGATCTGATAAAATTAAGCCCCTCAGTTCATATTTTGACTCCACACAGGAGCCCAAACTTCAACTTGGTCCAATTTGTGGAATCCTCTTTAAAAAATCTTCTTCAGATACACCAGTTAGAATCTTTAGATATCTGGTTTTCAGCATCCTTAAGGCGCCTTTACTTGACGATATATACTCCCCAAGTTTAATTTGCTTGGGGTGTATTTTCGAGTTTATTTTAATCGAGGAGTATTTTTTCAAATTTATTTGGGATTCACATGCGTTTCACTCATGATCAACACCAAACGTCAGTAGTCACTCTATTTAGTTCCAAGATGGCGATGTTGCTGCGAAATAGAAGGCGATCATTTCCTTATGTATTCTCGTTATGACTACTAGCTGGTACTTGTAGAGAAAAAACATTATGGAAGAAACAATGATCTCGGATTTGGTATGACGACATTGTGCAAAAATCCTTTGATCAACAATGGATTGAGAACTTTTGCATGAAAAAGTCATTGTTCAGTTCGCTCTGCAACGAATTGCATCCATATCTCAAACCCTCAGAGAAGTATGTCCAGATGCCTGTTTCTGCAGAAAAACAAGTGGCAGTTGCCTTCTACTGGTTGGCTTCAGCGACCGGGTACAGAACCATTGGAAATCTCTTTGGACTGGCCACACCGACTGTATGTAAGATTGTCCACAAGGTATGCAACTCTTTAGTTGGTGGATTATTGGAAAAATATATCGCCTTTCCAGAGGACGAGGACTTACAGGATGTTGTCAAGGGTTACGAAAGCAAGTGGGGATACCCGAACTGTCCAGGTGCTATTGATGGCATGCATATAGAAATAATAAAACCGCAAGAATCACATGGGGATTATGTGAGCCAAAAAGGACTATATTCATTGATTCTGCAATGTGATAATCGTCACATGATTCGTGACATCAGTGTTTGGTGACCTGGAAAGGTGCATGACACCAGGGTACTAGCCAATTCTGAGATTTATCTGCGAGGAGAGGAAGGGTCGCTCTCCGCCCAATAGTGCCAACAAGTATACACTGTCTAACAAGGAAGCTACCATTCCTGTTACATTAATTGGAGATCTGCATATCCTCTGCGACGGTGGTTGATGGAACCTTACCCTGGACACAGAACCCTTTTGCCAATTAAGAGCAATTATAATTACCGCCTCAGTCGCGCAAGAAAATACATTTGGTTGCCTGAAAGGGCAATGATGGGTGTTATTGAAGAGGTTGGACATGGATGTAGAATTTTCTTCCATTGTTATTGTAACTTGCTGCGTCCTTCATAACTTTCGTGAGAAGAACTGTGAAGAGTTTGATGAAGTTTTGAGAGTCGATTGCAATAATGGGGAAAACAGCAACTGCCAAGATCTTGCATCGGAAGGTGACAATGCGGAGATGTGTAGCAAAGTGATTTGCGACAACTTGGCCGAGATTTTCGCTCATGGTCTTGTTTAGCACTAAGCGCAAATAAAATGTTTGTACAATCTTCTGACTGAGTTTTGAATTCTCTTTCACCCTTGCATTGCGTCTAAGTTGGAGTGAATGGATGGTTTGACGCATCAATAAGGGTCGAGAAGCTGAAGAGGCCAGGTATTTACAGTATGGTTGCTCGCATCACCTGTGTTGTATATATGGTATACGCAACGTACAAACTAAAGGGGCAACACTTGCTCAGCCACTTATGTGTAAAATTTATGTTTGGCTAACTACACAGCACCATTATGCATGCAGTATAAAGTTTTCACTAGTTGCATAATGCCCGTATGTAGTTTGCCAAAATACAGTCTTGCACCAAAATGGATAAGGTGAGCAAGTTTTGTCACTGGTGTATAATTTTTTTTATAGCATATCTCTTTGAAAATCTTCTTCCGGATGATAACTTCCCTTGAAATAGTTTGATTGTAACCAAACTTGATATGTGGCTTAAACATATAAAAATACAGGTCAAGTTCGAATCCGGGTTCATCCTGATTAATATTTCCAGAGTTATGCCCCTTTTTAATTTAGAAAATCTTATGATTTTTGGTTTCCGGATGGACCACACTTTTTTCGGGGGGATCAGCTGCCCCGTGGATGTGGCAGCCCTCTAGTATTTATTTGAAACAATGACAAGACTTTCGTCCTTTTTGTGTTGAATAATCCTGCAAGCACATTTCTGAAGTCCAGAGGCAGTAATGATGAAATGCGTGTACTAGCAGCCAATCACTGCAGGTTTCGTTTGGAATCCCCTGGTATTTCCCCCAAAGAAAATGTCCTATTTTTATTTAACTTCAGCAGACGGCAGTGTCATTGACCGAAAGTGTCCATGTGACTAACTATGCATGCTTAGTGCATGCCTTCCACCTCAACTTGTTTCAAATTCGAGATAAACAGAATTGCTTCAGTTCCAGCAGTCAGCTATTCATTAAATGCCTCCACAGAATATAAATGACTTGGCAGAAATCTGCAAACACACGTATCTTGAACTTTACTATGATTCACACAGCAAGAAAGTAAATAGAATACAATAATTACCCAAAGTTAAGTCAAGTGTATTGAGCCTGATTGACGTGAAACTACTCACAGCCAACAGCGATGGGCAATGTGAGAATTGCCTCTGTAAATCTTATTGTTCCAACATCTTAGATACTTCTTGATTCTAAGTGTTTAACCTAACGTCTTGTACAGGCCTATTACTCTCTCATGGCTGTCCAACTCGCATTCTCGACTTGATGTCCCATATTCACGCGTGGGTTGTGTTATTATCAAATTGGTAGACGGAGAAAGGAGCTACACACGCATATGAGTCTACGCTTGTGAAGTGTGCCTCTCTGTGTGGTTTGCTTTTTTTTAAACGAGCACATTGATGTTAGAATACGATTATATTAAACAACAGAATTATCCAAATTCACAATTCAATAAATCATACTTTGTTCGGCCCCGTTTGTCCCCTGTCAAACATAATTTCTTGAATTCTGGATTGTGAACTAGATGAAATTGTTTTTTAGCTCACCTGAGCGAAACTCAAGGGGAGCTTTACTAATAGCTTTCTGCCCGTCGTCCGTCCGTTGTCGTCCGGCATAAACTTTACAAAACCAACTTCTCCGAAGAAACCACTTGCCCAATATTTTTCAAATGTTGGGTAAATGTTTATTACCTAATGTCAATTCAGATTTGTTAAAATGAAGTTGCCCCCTCCTCCTGAGTGGGGCCACGCCCCCAAGGGGCACCAAAATCTTTGAAAATCTTCTTCTAATGAACCAGCAGTAGCAGAGACTTGATATTTGGTATGCAGCTTCCTTTTGAGGTGTAGACTCAAGTTTGTTCAAGAAAAGTTTGAGGGGCAATATTTGGCGACTTTATGGGAGGGGCAAGAATTTTGGCCCCACCCCAAATTTAAGTTTTCCAAACCGAGAGGCCGATTTGAACCAAATTTTATGTGAGGGCTTATTGGGTCATAAGCACCTAATTTATGCCAAAAAAACTTTTTCCCGCAGCCTCGTGGGAACCACAGGAGCTAAAAATAGAAAAAAATTAAAACGTCCATATCTCCAAAAACTGCACGGCACCGAGAATTTTTATTTGGTGTGAAGCTTCCTTAGGACCAATAGAAAGGATTGGTAAAAAAAAATTGCCATCGGTTTTATGATAGGGTACAGTTTAGGGACTTTGAAAAAGTGCTGAGTCAGCACTTTTTAACATTGTAGGCGATGGGAAAAACATTAAAGAATCTTCTTTTTCAGATTCACCAGTCAGAATCATTTCAGTTTTGGTATACAACATCTCTAGGGGGGGTCAAATTCAAGTTTGTTCAAATTGAGTCCCTTGCTTCATATTTAGACTCCCTATGGGAGCCCAAATTTTAACTTAGTTCAATATGTGGAATTTTGTTTAAAAATTTTCTTCTTCGAGATCCACCAGTCAGAATCATTTCATATTTGGCATACAACATCTCTAGGGGGGTCAGATTCACATTTGTTCAAATCGAGTCCCTGGGTCAATCTTTGGGCTCCCTATGGGAGCCCAAATTTCAACTTAGTAGAATATGTGGAATGTGCTTTAAAACTCTTCTTCTTCAGATCTGCCAGTCAGGAACATTTCATATTTGGTTTATAACATCTCTAGGGAGGTCAGATTCAGGTTTGTTCGAATTGAGTCCCTGGGTTCATATTTGAACTCCCTGTGGGAGCCCGAATTTCAACTTAGTGCAATATGAGGTCTATTCTTTAAAAATTTTCTTCTTCAGATCCACCAGTCAGAATTCATCCATATTTGGTATGCAACTTATCTAGGGGAACCAGATTCAAGATTGTTCAAATCGAGTCCCTGTGTTAATATTTGGGCTCCCTATGGGAACCCAAATTTTAACTTAGTGCAATATGTGGAATTTTCTTTAAAAATCTTCTTTTTCAGATTCACCAGTCAGAATCCTTTCATGTTTGGTATACAACATCTATAGGGGAGTCAGATTTAAGTTTGTTCAAATTGAGTGCGTGGGTTCATATTTGGGCTCCCTATGGGAGCCCAAATTTTAACTTAGTGCAATATAAGGACTATTCTTTAAAAATCTCCTTCAGATTCACCAGTCAGATCATTTCAGTTTTGGTATACAACATCAGAATCGTCCAGTGACATGAGAGGGGGGGGGGCAGATTCAAGTTTGTTCAAATCGAGTCCCTTGTTCTTCAAATTGGATTTCTGCTCATATTGTGGAGTGGGGTGGGTCCAAAATGCACAAAATTTTTTAAAATCCTCTTCTCATGAACCAGCCATAGCAGAGACTTGATATTTGGTATGCAGCTTCCATTTGAGGTGTAGACTCAAGTTTGTTCAAGAGAAGTTTCACGGGCAATATTTACCTTAGTTCTGAGAGGGGCAAGAATTTTTGCCCCCCCCCCCCCCCCCCCCCCCCCCCCCAAAATTTCTATTTTCTGAGCCCAGAGGCCAATTTGAACCAAATTTAATATGAGGTATTATTAGGTTACAAGTACTTGATTTATGCCAAAACATTTTTTCATGCAGCCCCGTGGGAACCGCAGGAGCTAAAAATAGAAAAAAATTAAAATGCGCATATCTCCAAAACTGCACGGCACCGAGAATTTTTGTTTGGTGTGAAGCTTGCCATCAGTTTTATAAGGTACAGTTTCGGGACTTTGAAAAAGTGCGGAGTCAGCACTTTTTAACACTGTGGGCAATGGGAAAAACATTAAAAAATCTTCTTTTCCAGATCCAGCAGGCAGAATCTTTTGATATTTGGTATGCAACATTGTAGGGTGGATCTGATTCAAGTTTGTTCAAATTGGCCCCCTGGGTTCATATTTGGGCTCAGTATAGGAGCCCGATTTCGAACTTAGTGCATTTCAGGCAATTTTCTTAAAAAATCTTCTTCTCCAGGTCCAACAGGCAGAATCTTTAGATATTTGGTATGCAACATTGTGAGGTGGATCTGATTCAAGTTTGTTCAAATCGGCCTCCTGGATTCATATTTGGGCTCACTATAGAAGCTCGAATTGGATTTTAGTGCATTTCAGGCAAATTTCTTTAAAAATCTTCTTCTCCAGACCCAGCAGGCAGAATCTTTTGATATTGGGTATGCACCATGCTTAGGGGGGTGAGATTCAATTTTGTTAAAGCCAAGTCCCTGGGTTCATATTTGGGCTCACTTGTGGAGACCGAATTATAACTTAGTTCAAAATGAGGAATTTTCTTTAAAAATCTTCTTCTTCAAATCCAGCAGTCTGAATGTTTTGATATTTGGTATGCAGCTTGCTTAGGGGTTGAGATTCAAGTTTGTTCAAGCCAAGTCCCTGGGTTCATATATGGGCTCACTGTGGTAGCCCGAATTATAACTTAGTTCAAAATGAGGAATTTTCTTTAAAAATCTTCTTCTTCAGATCCAGCAGTCGGGATGTTTTGATATTTGGTATGCAGCATCCTTAGGGGGGTGAGATTCAAGTTTGTTCAAGCCATGTCCCTAGGTCCATATTTGGGCTCACTGTGGGAGCTTGATTTGTAACTTAGTTTGAAATGACGAATTTTCTTAAAAAATCTTCTTCTTCAGATCCAGCAGTCCGAATGTTTTGATATGTGGTGTGTAGCATCCTTGGGGGGGGGGGGGGATTCAAGTTTGTTAAAGCCAAGTCCCTGGGTCCATATTTGGGCTCCCTGCGGGAGCCCGAATTATAACTTAGTCAATATGAGGAATTTTTTTAAAAATCTTCTTCAGATTCATCAGTCGGAATGTTTTGATATTTGGCATGCAGCAACCTTAGGGGGCTGAGATTCAAGTTTGTTCAAGTCAAGGCTCTTGGTTCATACTTGGGCTCACTATGGGAGCCCGAATGACAACTTAGTTCAAAATGAGGAATTTTCTTTAAAAATCTTCTTCAGATCCAGCAGATGAATGCTTTTGATATTTTTTATGCAGCATCCTTAGGGGGGGGTCAGATTCAAGTTTGTTCAAGCCATGTCCCTAGGTCCATATTTGGGCTCATTGTGGGAGCTCAAATTGTAACTTAGTTCAAAATGAGGAATTTTCTTTAAAAATCTTCTTCTTCAGATCCAGCAGTCGGAATGTTTTGATATTTGGTGTGCGGCATCCTTAGGGGGGTGAGATTCAAGTTTGTTAAAGCCAAGTCCCTGGGTTCATATATGGGCTCCCTGTGGGAGCCCGAATTATAACTTAGTTCAATATGAGGAATATTCTTTAAAAATCTTTTTTTAGATCCACTGGTCAGAATCTTTGGATATTTGGTATAAGCTTTTCTTAGGAGGAGCAGATTCAACTTGTTGAAATCAATTCTCTGGGTTGATATTTAGGCTACCATGTCAGGTGAGCGCCCTCAGGTCCCCTGGGGCCTCTTGTTTAAAAATATATTGTGTTGGTTTGATTCTGTTGTACGGGACGTTAAAAGAAAGGTAGATAACTTTAGAATAAACCTATGACTTGGGAGTCTAGAATAATCCTATGACTTGGAAGTCTGTACTGAGGCAATTGGGTTTCCTGACATGGTACTTTTTGCATATTCCCAGTCTGCAACATATATTTAAACTTGCGTGACTTTCAGCTTGTTTGTATATATGTATTCCAGGACGGTGATATAGCACCATGTACCATGCCAGGAAACAAAATACGGTATAATATTTTCTTTTACCTCAAACGCATATCAAACAGTGATATTCTTGTGGGCCCAAAGTTCATAATATATTCAGGGCTCTCAGTTTGTAATCGTGATAAGCTTTCTGCCATGTTAAGACCTCCCCTGACGAAGGATGTAACATGACCCAAAACTATCGAAATTGCAAATATCTAATGCGTAAGCATTAAGTTACCTTGTTCTTGAAGTCAGTTTTACAACTATATGGACGATGGTAACCTGATTCCCCGAAAACCCAACACTACGAAGAGCTATAGTCAGGAAAGCCCTTTCCTCCGAAAGCAGGGGCATAGCCAGGATTCTGTAATTGGGGGGGCCTAGCCAATTTTAGGTGGCATACCATGATATTTGTAAAGTTGTTGTGGGGTTTCAGGGATCCTTGCCTAGTCCTAGCTAGGACACTCCCGTCATTACCCCATCCTCCCACTTCCCTTCATGGAAGTGGGAGGAGGGGGTAATGACCGGAGTGTCCGAGGTAGGACAAGAAAGTGGGAGGAGGGGGTGATGACCATAGGGTCCTAGTTTGGACAAGGCTTCCTCCGAGAAAATTTAGTGCTCCAAGATCAAACCTGAGGCATTTGTAGCATGTGGAGCCCTATATTGAAGAGCATTTTTGGGCTCTTAAGTTGTTTGAAACTTGCATTGGATCAATGTTTGTTGTTTTTTTTTGTTTTGTTTTTTTACTCCCAAGATACGTTATACCAAAATTCCTACAATACAGTCCATGCAAGTGTAAAAATCAGCTTACCCTTGAAGAAACTGCACTTTTAAAATAACTGGGTAAAATGGTTCTCTTAACCAAATTTCTGTTCCAACAATTTCCCATAATTTATTAATAAAACCATGCAAAAATGGGTGCCATTGGAACTAGTTCGAAGAGCTTGTTTCAGTGGCATCCATATTTGCTTGTATTAATTGACTAGTAAGTTTTTCAGTTTGTTACTGACTTCGTTGATCGGTATCCATGGATTTGAGCAATGTGCTGCAACACCTCGCTGCTACACTGCTCGGCTCCTCTCACTGCACATGGCCAGTTTGTTCAAATACATGAGTATCTCCAACTCAGTCGGTAACTATTATAGCATACATCCTATCAAAAAAGGTAAAAGTATACCCAGTTAATTATCTCGTTTTCATTATTCAGAGCTGCTCTTGATATTGGCATACTTTGACGTGCTGAAAATGCATCTGGGTGGGGTGCAGATGCTTGCATTCCACAATAAGTTGTCATCTTCAAAACCATCTCCATCATACTGAATTAAAGAGTTCCATCTGCATGTTGTCGCTCGTCGGGTTCTATTCTAAGCTTTTCTGTTTCCGTTGTCTTCAGTTCAACTTCAACGTGTTTCTTTTCCAATTCTATATGTTTTTCTTCCAACATTTCACTCGAGCTCGAAAATTTATCCATCACTGTTCCCAAAGCTACTTCAAAACGAATCTTTCTCTGGCATTTTGAAGGTCCTTTCTTTGTCACAAGTGGTTTCTCGACCGCCTTGTCACTTGCATTTCCGTCTACATCGGCAGTAGATACTTCACTCTCTGGTTGTGTGTCCTGTGTACTTTCGCGCCAAGTTTGATCTGCTTCATCCTGTGCAAGACTGGCTACTCCAAGATCACTGTGTTCACTATCATTAGTATCTGATAGGCCTATCTGATCTTTGTCGTCATCCCGTCTTCGTCTTTTTCCGCTGTCAATCACTTTCAGTGGCAAAGATGCTGGCCGGCCACCTAATATCTCATTCAGCTTGTCATAAAATTTACACTTTTTCCTACTACCACCACTTTTCAGTGACCTTGCTCGGCAATCAAGATAACTTTTCTTCAAAGTTCTTATGCAGGTCCTCACTTGGTCGGTTGTGCACTGAAATCCCAGGTCATCAAGGGCAGAAGTAACATCATAAGTAACATATATTCCACTGTGACTTAACTTCGGATTTTCCAACATAAGCTTTATGTCCCATTCTTGCCAAATGTCTAATGACCCATTCATTTCTGCATCGGTCCAGGCCTAACCTGTTACTGATTTCTTGTTGTTGGCCATTTTTTGTAATGAACTTGCAAAATCGTTGCTTTCTCCGTGAGCCAAAGACGTAGAATGACAATGGACAGCGATTGCTATCAACACCTGCACAGAATGACGTCAATTCATGATGAAATCATGATTCCATGTCACATGGGGCAGATAAAATACTTGAGGAGTTAAGAAAATACTCCAATTTGTTAAAATAAGTCCCTGGGCTGCATTCCCTTTGGGATACCAAATTTGAACTTATTGCTCTATTGGGAGTATTCTCTAAAAATCTCCTTCAGAACCACCAGTCATAATTTTTTGATATTTGGTATACAACATCCTTAGGGGGGCAGTTTCAGATTTGTACATATAAAGTCATTGGGTTAATATTGGGCCCCCAATGGGAGCTCGAATTTTAACTCAGTGCAAAAGAGGAAAATTTTCAAAAATCTTCTAAAAAACTATCATTCAGAATGTTTTGATATTATGTATACCACACCCTAGCTGGACTCAGATTCAAGTTTGTCCAAATCAAGTCCTTGGATTCATTTTAACATAGTGTAATATGACAAATATTCTAAAAAAAAATCTTCTTCTTCAGATCCTTCTTTCAGAACCTGCAGATTCAAGTTTGTTCATGTTATTTCCCTTAGTTGATACTTAGGTTCCCTAATTTTGCATTACTGGAAAGCTGGGCATTAACTCTGTTGTAGCATTTCGATATTGGAAAACAACATTTCACATGGACAACAGAGTTATGAATAATTGGTATCACTGAACTAAATATTTGAATTAAAGTTACCCACCTTGAAATGTTGCAAATGTCGGAAATGATGCAGTCTCTAAAAATAAGTAGCCTTGGGAAAATACATTGTTTCAATAAATAGACAAAACTACATGCATGTTTCAATGAGTCATTTTGTATTCAATGAGTCAGATGTGCGTAGGAAGAAAACGTCGAGACCGAAGGTCGAGACGTTTTCTTTCTACATACATCTGACGAATTGAATACAAAACGACTCATTGAAACATACATGTGGTTTTGTATTTATTACATGACCCAAGCACCTACTGACCTAATTTTCTTTTCTATCAACGGTGGTAAACACCATGCACTTTATGCAGTCGCATTGCTACATGGCGTGAACAGGTTGGAACAGGTTGGTGTGCAATACGGAATTCCGTATTGCACAGCCGTATTGCATAAGAGAGACTGCATGGGCATGTAATAAAGGTTTGAAACATTCTGTTGACATCTTGCATTATTGTTGAATATTCCTGATAAAAAAGAGAGTGATTTGATGACTTTTGGGTGTGTTTTTGTTGGGAATTCCCTGAAAAATATGTGCATGTGACTGGTACTTCTCATCCTGTCAGTTTTTCTCTCTTATTTGTTGCATGACCCACTGTTTTCTGGTCAGAAAACATCTGAAGGGCTATATTTCACAAAGATATTTGAATGCCAAAATTAAAGTAATGTGATCATATTTTTTTTCACCTGAACGTTATAATGGTCGCCTATGGGAAAATATTTTGTTTCGTGATACCTCTAGGATATATTTTTTGGAGCTTCCAAACCAAATTTTATTATTATTTTGGGGGATTATTTCACATGTAAATGCTTAATGGGCAGTGCTTTCCTGGAAACGAGCGCAATTGCGCTTGTGCCATCTGCACCCATCATTTCGATCTAGCAAGCGCTGAAAATCGCGCCCGTCTGAACACAACACATGTTGGGTGCGTTCAGTTTGCTCTCCGTTAAATAATTCTCTTTAAACATGCTCAGTGACTCCATTACCATTCAGTAGGTGAAGTGAGCAGTGCAAGTGAACCAAGATAACGGAAAGAAACACCCCCATTTCAATACGTTATTGATAATTAATCCAAATACAATGAAACGCTTGTTTTCATTGGCTGCCAAATTACAAGAGAGAAAATAATATCGCGATTCACCCAATCAAATTGCGTGTGTTATTATCTATGGCATTCCGACCAAGCGTCATACCCATCCACAAAATACCGCAATGGTTTTTCTCTCCACATTACTGAATTGGTCTTTCAAAAGCCTAATAGGCTACGAAACGGAATACACAGAGAGCGGTCATACGGTGGTGAAATCAATGTGGTGTAAGCTCTGCGCGAAACACACTGAAAAGTCCAGAAACGCTCTGCGTGGTAGAACTTTGAACGAGTTTGAGAAATTTGCTGCTGGAATTGATTTCATTACGAAATATACGTTTGCCAGACATCTGGAAAGTGAAGCACATGCCACAACCGTAGAATATGATAATGACTGTCAGCCAGTTTCAAATACTGAACCATGTGAAGGTTTCTGCAACAGCTAGCATTGCAAAAGAATAGAGATCAGGTAATGATTTGGAAGCTTTATACAAGATCTTCTATTGCCCATAATCATCATTGGGGACATGAAATATTGCGGGAGCAAATTGCTCTCGCAACTGATTTTGCGAGAGCAGAAAGTTGCTCTCGTAGATTTTCCTTACAGAAAGGACTGATTGGGGGATCACACAGCTTGCAAAACTGTTTTATTGTATATACTGAGTCAAAAAAGAAAGTATAATAGAAACAGATGTGAAAAAATAGCATAAAGGATGAAATACAATAGTTCTAATGTTGCATGTTTGTGGACAGGAAGTCGTGCAAAGAGTTTAATGACATGTTGTTGTTGTCCACCCAACCATATACAATTTTGCTATGGATTTCAAATTAGCATGTGCTACCCGCGATTGTCAAGTTGAATGGGTGACCGACGATTTTCTGTGTGTTATGTTATGCTAGAGAGCTTGGGTTATTGAGAAAGCATGCTAGTTTTTGTCTTCTGACATTTTAAAAAATGCCAAGGTTAACCAAAAATCAGAGGTTGCGTGCCATTCGTATGCATGAGGCTGGGATACCTCCAGATGAACTCGCTGCTGAGTTCGGAGTCACCGTGACCTCTATTTACCATCTCATTGGAAGGTATAGAACCACTTGATCTATTTCAGACCGACCGCGTTCAAGTCGACCAAGAGTTACGGCCCCTGCAGAAGACCAATACATCAGGACATCTCACTTGCGGGATCGCTTTCTTCAGGAGACAAGGACAGCAGCAATTACTCCTGGTAGAACTAACAATATGATCAGTGCACAAACTGTCAGCAACAGACTCGCTGAACATGGCATCTGCAGTAGGCGTCCATACCGCGGACCAATCCTTACCCAACATCATCGTACCATCAGAATAGAATGGACTCCGCAGCGTTTGAGCACAGTTCTTTTTAGTGATGAATCACGATTTTGTCTACGGCGTGCTGATGGTAGGTCAAGAGTGTATCACCGACGAGAACGGTTTTCTGATGCTTGCGTGTGGGAATGTGACCGTTTTGGCGGGGGAAGTGTAATGGTTTGGGCAGGAATTTCCTTGCACCATCGAACGCAGTTGATCTTCATCGATGGTAATGTGAATGGACAGCGATATAGGAACAAAATTCTTAACACTGTTGTAGTCCTGTTATTCAATGCTAACGTCGGATTGCAGTTATTCCAGCAAGACAATGCCCAATGTCACGTGGCACGTATCTGTCGTGACTTTCTTAGGAGCAGAGCATCGAACTTCTTCCCTGGTCCCCACTTTCACCCGATTTGTCGCCAATCGAGCATCTTTGGGATCAGTTGGACTGTCGGGTACGAGTTCATGATCTTCAGACAATAGCTGATTTACATTATGTTCTAAGACAGGAATGGAATGCAATACCACAGAGTGACATCCAGAGATTTATCAGGGCCATGCGCCGTCGATGTCTTGTCATCCAAGAGGTAAACGGTGGACGTAGAAGCTATTGACTGCGTGTGTGAACTTTTCATCAATCCCCCCTCCCCCCCCCCCCCCCCCCCCCCCCCCCTTCTGTCTGAATTGCGACATCAGGATGTGACACTGGCAACAGTAAGAACATGACATTATGCAAATTCTTACAGCCAGACTCGAAATATGAATTAACAATTTGTTTGGGATTAAAGTCGATAATAGTAAAAAAAATTGCTCCTCAAAGTTTATTATACTTTCTTTTTTTTTAATTTATTGAGTCTGAGAAAACCCCCACCCCACATTCGAGAAAAGTTGGGAATGTTCCCAGATTGCTAAAATTTTCAGTTTTCACTTTAAAAAAAAGGCATCAGATTTTCTTTCCTGAAATTGCTTAGATCGCAGGAAATTGTGAACCGATGCCAAGTGCTCGCTTTGTAGGTCCAGCTTTTTCTTAGTCTGCTGTTCTCATCCCTGTCTTTAGGAGGACGCCATGTTTCTGAATGAACCTGTAACTTCATCATTACTATACTAGCTGTACAGTCCGCTATGACCTGACCAGTAACCTCTGGCGGGGAAAGCTCATTCCAGTATGAAAGACTTATTCATCTCGGGAACCTGTTCTGAGGCCCCAAGATATTACAAAGTTGGAAATAGATCCTCAACTCCTGCTGGCAGATATCCCTGCCCAGTACAACAATAAATCTCTTTACACTAGATTCAAATAAGTTTCCCTAGCACCGCCTATATGTTTGTAGACTGTGTTAGTTTCTGCTCTGTAATTAATGTTCTGCTTGACCGATCGAAACCCAACCCGACATGTTGTTGGGTATGTTTGGGAGGAAGAATCCTATTTATTTTTGAGTGATTCTGCCAAAAGACAAGGTCACAGTGACCATGAATTTGAAAATTTTTCATGATTGTCTCGACATAGTTGGCTTCTGCTCAAGTTTTATTACATGCCTGTTCTATGAAATCCTCAACTACACCAACACCAATGCTGAAAATGAAAATCTCTTCCGCAACATACATGCAGAACGGAAATCGTTCAAGGATTATTTTTAAATTGAAGCGAAATTTCACTGGAATTTTCTACAAATCATGCAATGCAATTACAATTTGAATTGCTAGCGATAGCTGAAAAAATCATTCCAATGTGTTCTATGTGCCAGTAGGCACATAAAATACATTGGAACTCAGGGGACGAAATAGTAACACAGGTGATAAAATGTGTTGTTTTTAGCTTAACTTGACAGTTAAGATAAGCTATTGCCATCACGCATGTTGAAGCCTGTCAGCTTGCCCGACCATCACGAAATTTCATATGCAGGTTTGAGGAGATGTCTAGATGAGAACATCCCCTTTTGGTCGCGATCGGTCAACTGCGATGGCTGCCCAAGGCCAAAACCTTTAACCTTTAGCAAAGTCTACATGTATTTATGAAGGGATTTCATTGTAACTTGGTAGGATGGCTCTGTATGATGTCAAGATGAGAACATCCCCTTTTGGTCATGATCTGTCAAGAGTGATGGCTGCCCAAGCCCGAAACCCAAAATTGTTTAGCACAGTCTACAGGTCGTATTTAATATGGAGGGATTTCATTGTAACTGGGCAGGATGACTCCATATGATGTCTAGATGAGAACTTCCCCATTTGGTCGCGATCTGTCCACTGTGATGGCTGCCTGAGCCCAAAAGCCTCTAGCACAGTCTGCAGGTCCTATTTATGGAGGGACTTCATTGTAACTTAGTTTGATGACTCCAGATAATGTCTAGATGAGAACATCCTCTTTTGGTCATGATCGGTAAACTGTGACGGCTACAGGGGCCTCGAAGCCCAAAAATCTTGAGCACAGTCTACAGGTCATATTTATGAAGGGATTGGGAGTGCATTGGCTCAGTGGTAGACTGTTGGACTTCTGTGCTAGATGACCCAAGTTCGATCCACGTCTGGGACGACCTGCGTTGTGTCCTTGGGCAAGGCACTTTATCCCAGGAGCCTACATGGGGGGCATGATGATTCCGTGTATTAAGACATACTGCACGTCGATGGTGCACATGTCTTCAACCGCTGTACCTCTGCTTGAGCGGAGCTTGAACAGAGAATGTTGAGGAGCTGACAGTTGCTCATTGATGCTCGGTGGTTCTCTACGGGTACTCTGGCTTCCATTGTGCATAAGTATGTGACCTTAAACACCAATAAATAAATAAAGAATATGAAGGAATTTCATTGTAACTTGGTAGGATGACTCCAGATAATGTCTAGATGAGAACGTCCCCTTTTGGTCTTGATCGTTCAACCGTGATGGCTGCTTTTCACCATCACACTTGATTTTTCATTTATGTTTAAAAGGCTTTTTAATACCTGCTAACTTACTTTCCTAAGGCCAAAAAAAAAAAGGAATTGATTCTCAGGCACCGCCGCGTTGAAAAAAATGGCCCGCGTTGGGCCTTTTTATTTGGACCGTCATTGCAAGAAAATAGGAAACAGGGAAATTGAAAAGGGACTATTGGTTTTAAGTCCCAAAACCAACGAATAAACAGGTAAATATACACAGGCGTGTGTTAAGTGTGAGAGCCTCTGGCCTTGGCTTACATTGGGGGCGAAATTCAAGTCGCCCTCCTAAACTTCCTTGGGAGACATGGCAGTTTACTGTATTTTCTTATGTTTTATTTTTTAAAAACACACGCTTCCGCAAAAAACAGTAAACACGGTTGCTGTTAAAGTCCGTCACACGGCTATGAAAATAGCCTAAACTAGCCCAATTTTATATTTCTGAAAAGAATTGCAATGGCGTAGTCGTTCGAACAATTCGCCCCAACTGATAGCAACCAGCACAAAATGGCTATTTAAAAACAAAGTACCAGACAAAACAACGAATCACACAAGGCACGCATCGAGTTAATTAGAATTTATTAAAAGGTAACCACCGTTTCAAAACAAAAAAAATGTATTGGAGACAGTTCGTCCATATCGAAATTGCTTGCGGTTACACTCTGTTCCACTGAAAAATTGGCTGCATTGAAATTCGCCCCGCAATTTGCATTGAATGTTTTTCTTTGAAAACTTGTGAAGTTTGTTGGAAGGGGGTTAAATGTAATAAGGCTACAATAGAAATCACAGGTATTTGGATGGATAAGAATGGCAGACCTTCAAAGCACCAATCGCACGTGTCAGTGAAAGATGGTTGGCAGAAATTGTCAGTTTTCTGAACAGTGTATTATTACCCAGCGCAGCCGGAAAGGGAGACAACTGAAATGTTTTGTCATTTACCAAAGAAATTAATTAACTCAAATTGTTAATAACGCTTAATTTACGAAGGATATCGAAAACTTTTTTAACTACGCTTTTCAACTCAGTTAGGGTATTCAGAAACCATGAATGACCCAGCTTCTTATATGAACTTGAAATTTATTTTAAACACTTTAAATATTTTTTTAAAAAGAATATACCTTCTGTTACAGAGAAGAACACTCTCACCATGGGTCATACTAAAAATCAAAATAACTCACAATGATACCAAAATAATACGAGGGTGGTCAATAATATCTAGTATTCATAAAATAGTTCTGCTTTGTAAAAGTTTAAAAGTGAAGTCAGAGTTCTGTTTCTAAATACAAAAAGTGGTGATATCAGAAAATAAAGAAAAACAGTTTTAGTTTTCAATAAAATGAGTTTTATTTGTATATCATTTTACAATATGCACTTTCCATGCTTTTCAGGTAAAAACAGACACCAGAAAGTGACTTTTGCCTCTCAATCCTTTCTCACCATCTGGAAGAAATAAAAATAAAAAATAAAAATAAAATCCTCCCTCCCTCATTGATTTGAAAAAAAAATTGCCTGAGAATCAATTGATTTTTTTTTTTTGGCCTAAACAATAATTTTTACTTTTTCTTTTTACAGGTGTATTGTTACATGTCTTGGTGATCCAAACACATTTATAATGGACCATTTATTATCACTAAAGCCAGTGAAGTTTTTGGAAGGCGAATTAATACATGATGTGAGTAATGTTATATGTGGAAGCCCTGGCGAAGCGAGACCGGTTCTCGTTAGATCACCGAAGTTAAGCAATGTCAAGCATTGTTAATTCTTGGCTGGGCGACCACCCGGCGATTGATTATGGTGCTTCCCTAATAGTGGCTGGTGTGCAATCAGCGAAGTTTGAGTGTGTGTCTGCGACATTGAATCACGTGCCAGCTGTGGACATTGGGAATGTTTATCAGTGCTATACAATCCCCACCGTACCTAGGTGTAAAAGAGGGACCTGTTGAGGTGCTTGCTTTGCGTGCCCATCTGTGGAGCACCTGTATTATGCGCCATTAAGTTGAAATGAGAATGTCATAGAATGAACAAAGAGTGATATTAATATGATTATTATTATTATTATTATTATTATTATTATTATTATTATTATTATTTACATTCCTTTTCATCTCCTGCCAATGAAGGTGATAATTTGGTGTAGATCTGTCAGTCAGTCTGTCAAAAATGTTTGACTGCTTGACCTCTATGTCTGCCTTACTTGTACATTTTTCATTCAATTTTTATGATTGTTTGTGAGCAGTATGCATATGGAATGTTGGTGCACATGTGGAAAAAGTTATGGCCATGAAACTTAAAGGTACAGTTATGTATACGTGTCAACATTGGGTATTCGCATAGTTAATTTCCAGGCCACAAGGTCTTGTTTTACAGATTGTATACAAGCACTTTCAGTGCACAATTTCAAGATCTGAAATTGGCCAGTATTAAGTATTCTATGTTTAAGCATTGTGTATTAACTCTTAGAAGACGGGAGTCGAGTTTTCTTGCCTGTGATGTAATACGGCAGGTAATCTGGCAGTGACGGTTCGGCTATCTTTGGGCTGGGGGAGAATTAAACACTGAGCAGGTGCTTCTAGTCAAGTGTCGTCTGCCTGAGTAGGCAGACGACACTTGACTAGAAGCACCTGTTTTACTATAAGTTTTTCACGGCAAGTCATGTTCAATAAATCCATTCTGATTCCCCGGCTTATAAGAGTTAAATAGGTTTTTAATCAGTAATTTGTGATTGTACATTCATGTATGCTTCTAATCTCTTCTTGACTGCAAATTAGAGGTGGTATCAGAGGTAAGATCGACAAACGTCACACCAAATTAAATTTATCTTGGATGGCTCAATAATTTGTTCTTGGAGTAGTTTTCAGTGTTGCGAAGGAGCCATTTGTTTTTACACTGGAGGATTGTGGAAAAAATTTGGGGAAAATAGGAGAAAAATTTGTTCTCATGAACTGCCTGACCATATGGCTTCACATTTTAAAAAAAGTGTTCTCAAGAATGATTGTTTCAAATAGTTTAATTTTTGTGAATTCTTTGTTTTTAAAAACTGATCAGTTTTCTGAGAAATTAATGGTTTTTCTCTGGTGAACATTTATTAGGACTCCACCAATTGGCAAGCACCATTTCGTGATAGCTTTGTCCATGCATTCGTCCATCTGTCATCCCATCAATTTGAATTGGTTTCTGGACTCTAACTTGACATAACTTTGGCCTAGCATCATCAAATTTCACTTGTATACCGCCTACAGGGCAAAGATGAACGCTAACTATTGAGGGGGTCAAAAGGACTCGAACACCAAAATGGTTTCCAGGCTCTAACTCGACAATACTTTAGCCTAGGATCATAAAACTAAACAGGTACACTGCCTAGGAACAGGGATGAACCTTATTGATTTGGAGGCCAAAAAGTCAAGTTCACAGGGAACTCTAACACCAAAACGATGTCCAGACTCTAACTTAACGGTGTTTTCGCCTAGTAGCACGAAACTACAGTCACAGGACATGAGTGAACCCTGTCAATTTGGGGTGCAAAGTTGAAGATCACATGATGCTCTGGCCTGAAAACAAGTTTCAGGGCTATAACTTGTTGGTCAAGGATCATTTGCAGTGCCCCAGTGATGATCTCAATCACAAAAGTATTTAGTTTCAAATTGTGCTACATTTCAAATAAATATTTTCATTTGGGATTGACAGTGCTATGTTGGAACACCAAACAACTCTTGGATCCCCATCTTTCAAGTTGAAAGCTTTATCTTGGTATTATTTATTAGGCTGGTTTTAGGATGAACAATTGCTGTGGCAATTTCCTGAGCCAGACAGTTTTTTTCGTGGCCTTTTAGTTTGATTTTCAGTTCTGAAAAGTTTTTGAACATGTAATTAGTTCTATAGTTTTATAACAGTGTTTTTCACAGTACATGTATCAGTAGTTGAAAACGGCAGTACAGTGGAGCCCTTAATTGTATATCCCTGTTAATAGAAAATAATTTCTCAACACAAAACCATTTACCATAGCTCCAGTACAAATTTGATCTGTTAATTGAATATAGGTTAAAGAGTAAACTCCTGTTAATTGAATAAAAAAATCTTGTAAAATGTTGCAAAATTACCCTGACTCTCCCCAGTTTTCCTTTGGTTATAGACCTTTTTGGCCTCAGTACATCCAATGTAGGTATTTAATCTATTATATTTTGTTTGACAGAGTTCAAAGAGCTCTGTCAAACAAGATATAATAGAATAAATTCTAAGTTTATCTCTAGAATACAGGAAAGTGACACAATCCCTGTTAATTGAATACTCCTGTTTATTGAATAATTTTCATTGGCAGAGTGGCTATTCAATTAACAGGGTTCCACTGTATTATTCCAAATACTCAATTATTCTTTGTTTTTTTTATCTTACAGTTGTTGTCTATTTTTGTTTCTGGAAAGCTGTCACAGTATCACCAATTTTACAAAAACAACACACACTTTGTCAACTCATTAGGTATGTATATCTCATTAAGGAAGATCTAGGTACAATCAAAAGAAGCCACTATTTTTCATCTGGAACTATTAGCTCTTTACGTAACATCTGAGGTCAAACTTGACTAATAATTAAAGGAAAGGGAACAAGCTGACACAGACAGTTGGTTTCCATGCAAAAACTCTTGTTCTGTTTGACAAATATTGTCCTAACTAGGCCTGGAAATAAAGGACTTATATCGTAACCTGGTGGGAGGTTACACTATATAGCATGGCTGTAACTCATAGGAAATTCAACGACACCAGTCATGACTTTTTTACGTCTTAACAGGCTTTCTGACCCTATAAATCACACCAACAAATGCACGATCTCGCGGAAGCGAGATTGCATGTTTGTTGTTGCTATTTATTTTTGCAGAAATTCTTTTAAGATTGAAACAGCATGCTATTCTATTCATAGTATGTATAAATAGTTCTCAAATATTGTCAAGTCTTTCTGATAAAACATGCAAGATTACTAATTTAAGAAAGTTATTTTGTATGTTTTTGTCGTAACTTGTAGTTCGTTCGTGTATTTTACAATTGACGTACCCACTTCGTAACCTGAACGGTCTTTCACGGATTATTTCCAGGCCTACCTAACTAACAGGTAAGACCCTTGTGAGACAAGGACACGCCTCTTCTTTTCCCGGCTTGCTGTCCAAATGTCCAGGTTACTCTTACTGAAAATGGCACGTTTGGATTTCTGGATATGACCAGTAGTTCTATATATTACAGCTGAGCCAAGTTTGCAGAAAGTACTTGCATATCGATTAATCCTTTACCCAACGCAGATGATATCAAAATTCATTATTTTAAATACTATTTTTCAACATTTTTCAAAAAATTTCGGCAAAACCATATCACGTGACCCCTCATTGAAACGATTTCGATGAGCTCATTCCAATGGGGGTGGTAACATGATATGGTTTTATTGACTTTTTGGGGGAAAATAATATTTTTTCAGCTGCTGAATTTTCATATTACGTGGGTGGATGCCGTCGATTTCTTAGATAAAGGGTTAAGACAAAATGTATTGACTGGCATTTGTAGATATAAAGTCAAATGTCACAGGATTGTTATTATAAATAGAACTTCAATGAAAATTGCTATCGGTGCAATAACTTGAGTTCTGGTTTACACATGTCAACCAGCTGTACAGGGTAGGTACCCCCAGGGAAGGGGAATAACCATACTGAATCGGCTTTGCTATTTGAAAGTTAAAGATTAGTGGAACTTCACAACTGGAGTCGTGAAACTGTGTTTTCGCCTTGGCATTTTGCTTTCGAAACAACTTAAATTCTTCAATTGAATGAGATTTATAAACATGCTCCACTGCAGGGTAATGAGCTGTGTTTTGGAGTAGATTCATTAATAAATTAATCCCCTGTGGGAACTCTGGGAAGTGTATCAGCGCTTGAGTTTTAGAGAAGTCAGAAATATTTTGCCAACCATGGTTGAAAAATGCAATTTATTTTTGGTGTGTGCCTGACTGGTGCCTTAAAATGGCCTCATGGTTCATGGTTATGTAATATGTAATTATACCCCACGCAACAAAGTTGCTGGGGTATAATGTTTTTGACTGGTCCGTCCGTCAGTCAGTCCTACTTGTTTTCCAGACTTTTTTTCTACATGCTTCCAGATATTGAGCTGATTTTTGGTATGTTAGTCTGACATGGTGGCCTACAGATCAAGTTTGCATTTTGTTCTGCTCCACTGATTTTTACCGAAATTACGGCCCTTGAACTTTGAAAAGTTCATCAAAATTACAGTTTTCTGGACTTTTTTTCTACACGCTTCCAGATATTGAGCTGATTTTTGGTATGTTAGTCTGACATGGTGGCCTACAGATCATTTTGTTCTGCTCCACTGAATTTTACCAAAATTACGGCCCTTGGACTCTGAAAAATTCATCAAAATTACAGTTTTCCGGACTTTTTTTCTACACGCTTCCAGATATTGAGCTGATTTTTGGTATGTTAGTCTGACATGGTGGCCTACAGATCAAGTTTGCATTTTGTTCCGCTCCACTGATTTTTACCGAAATTACGGCCCTTGAACTTTGAAAAGTTCATGAAAATTTCAGTTTTGCGGACTTTTTTCCTACACGCGTCCAGATATTGAGCTGATTAGCTCAACCCTGGCGAAGGCAAATTTGAGCTTATGCCATGGCCCATCGTCCGTCTGTCCGTTAACAATTGGATACGGCTCGGGCTAGAGGCCGTATTTATGAACCGATCTTTACGAAACTTCTTGGGTACCTTTGTTATGACCGTGGGACGAGAACGAGTGTTTTGGGTGTGGTCCGAAATTCAAGATGGCTGCCAGCCACCATTTTGTACCGACGATGCAGAAATCTGTTTTTTTGTTCAGAACTTCCATATGAAAGCTCTGATTTGAATAATTTTTTGTATGAATGTTTAGTACCATGGGATACATCACATATAATACAGGGTTTTTTCTCGTGCGTAAATTGTGCAAATTAGACTAACTTTGATGTTTTTTGGTGTTACTTTCAGCACTGTAAGTGTAAATGCCAATACGGCTCGGGCTAGAGGCCGTATTTATGAACCGATCTTTACGAAACTCCTTGGGTACCTTTGTTATCACCGTGGGACAAGAACGAGTGTTTTGGGTACGGTCCAAAATTCAAGATGGCCGATGGCAGCCATTTTGTACAAAATTTGGTGCAATCAGATTTTTGCACAGAACTTCCATATGAAAGTGCTGATTTGAATAATTTTTTGTGTGAATGTTTAGTACCATGGGATACATCACATATAATACGGGTTTTTTTCTCGTGCAGAAATTATGCAAATTAGATGAACTTTGATTTTTTTAGTGCTACTTACACACAGTAAGTACACATGTCAATACGGCTCGGGCTAGAGTCTGTATTTATGAACCGATCTTCACGAAACATCTTGGGTACCTTTGTTATCACCTTGGGACGAGAACGAATGTTTCTGGGTGCGGTCCAAAATTCAAGATGGCTGCCAGTGGCCATTTTGTACCGAAATTAGGTCTAATCAGTTTTTTGTACACAACTTCTATACGGCTCAGGGTAGAGGCCGTATTTATGAACCGATCTTTACGAAACTTCTTGGGTACCTTTGTTATCACCGTGGGATGAGAACGAGTGTTTTTGGGTGTGGTCCGAAATTCAAGATGGCCACCAGCAGCCATTTTGTACCAAAATTAGTGCAATCAGTCTTTTGTACAGAACTTCTGTATGAAAGTTCTGATTTGAATAAATTTTTGTATATACTATTTAGTAACATGGAATACATCACATATAGTACTGGGTTTTTTCTCGTGCCGAAATTATGCAAATTAGATGAACTTTGATTTATTCAGTGCTTCTTATACACTGTAAGTGCACACGTCAATACTGCTCGGGCTAGAGGCTGTATTTATGAACCGATCTTCTCAAAACTTCTTGGGTACCTTTGCTATCACCTTGGGATGAGAACGAGTGTTTCTGGGTGCGGTCCAAAATTCAAGATGGCTGCCAGTGGCCATTTTGTACTGAAATTAGGTCCAATCAGTTTTTTGTCACAACTTCTACACAGCTCATATTTGTGAACTGATCTTCACGAAACTTCTTGGGTACCTTCACTTTGGGACAGGAATGAGTGTGTTTTGGGGTGCCTTTGTTATCACTGTGCTATGAGAACAAATATTTTGGGGTTCAATCAGTCCAACTCTGGGACTCAAAGATTTCTTTTCTAGTTTAGCATCTGACTGTCACCCACCTTTACAATACTTTACCTATACATTTGTTACAGGCTACGGTCAATATTTATGTACAGACCGTTACAATACTTTATATGTACCTTTATTATCAGGTCATTACCTAGATGTTTGTCATTGCTGTTTCACATACTATACATGTACATGTCTTTGTCTTGACAAGTTGAGCTACAGTGTCATTGACACTTTCATTGGTATGTTAGTCTAACATGGTGGCCTACAGAACAAGTTTGGGTTTTGTTCTGCTACACTGATTTTTACCAAAATTACGGCCCCATAGACTTGTACAGAACTTCCATATGAAAGCTCTGATTTGAATAATTTTTTGTATGAATGTTTAGTACCATGGGATACGTCACATATAATACGGGTTTTTTTCTTGTGCGTAAATTATGCAAATTAGCTTAACTTTGATGTTTTTTGGTGTTACTTTCAGCACTGTAAGTGCAAATGCCAATACGGCTCTGGCTAGAGGCCGTATTTATGAACCGATCTTTACGAAACTCCTTGGGTACCTTTGTTATCACCGTGGGATGGGAACGAGTGTTTTGGGGTCCGGTCCGAAATTCAAGATGGCCGATGGCAGCCATTTTGTACGAAATTTGGTGCAATCAGATTTTTGCACAGAACTTCCATATGAAAGCGCTGATTTGAATAATTTTTTGTGTGAATGTTTAGTACCTGGGATACATCACATATAATACGGGTTTTTTTCTCGTGCAGAAATTATGCAAATTAGATGAACTTTGATTTTTTCAGTTCTACTTACACACAGTAAGTACACATGTCAATACGGCTCGGGCTAGAGTCTGTATTTATGAACCGATCTTTACGAAACTTCTTGGGTACCTTTGTTATCACCGTGGGATGAGAACGAGTGTTTTTGGGTGTGGTCCAAAATTCAAGATGGCCACCAGCAGCCATTTTGTACCAAAATTAGTGCAATCAGTCTTTTGTACAGAACTTCTGTATGAAAGTTCTGATTTGAATAAATTTTTGTATGAATGTTTAGTAACATGGAATACATCACATATAGTACGGGTTTTTTTCTCGTGCAGAAATTATGCAAATTAGATGAACTTTGATTTATTCAGTGCTACTTATACTCTGTAAGTGCACATGTCAATACGGCTCGGGCTAGAGGCTGTATTTATGAACCGATCTTCACAAAACTTCTTGGGTACCTTTGTTATCACCTTGGGACGAGAACGAGTGTTTTTGGGTGCGGTCCAAAATTCAAGATGGCTGCCAGTGGCCATTTTGTACCGAAATTAGGTCCAATCAGTTTTTTGTCACAACTTCTACACAGCTCATATTTGTGAACTGATCTTCACGAAACTTCTTGGGTACCTTTGTTTTCACCTTGGGACAGGAATGAGTGTGTTTTGGGGTGCCTATGTTATCACTGTGCTATGAGAACAAATATTTTGGGGTTCAGTCAGACCCACTCTGGGACTCAAAAGATTTCTTTTCTAGTTTAGCATCTGACTGTCACCCACCTTTACAATACTTTACCTATACATTTGTTACAGGCAACGGTCAGTATTTATGTACAGACCGTTACAATACTTTATATGTACCTTTGTTATCAGGTCATGACCTAGATGTTTGTCATTGCTGTGTCACATACTATACATGTACATGTCTTTGTCTTGACAAGTTGAGCTACAGTGTCATTGACACTTTCATTGGTATGTTAGTCTAACATGGTGGCCTACATATCAAGTTTGCATTTTCTTCGGCTCCACTGATTTTTATCGAAATTACAGCCCTTCGACTTTGAAAAGTTCATCAAAATTACAGTTTTCCGGACTTTTTTCTACACGCTTTCAGATATTATCGAAATTACAGCCATTTTAGTATGTGAATCTACCACAATGACTCAGAGATCAAATTTGCGTTTCGTTCTGCTCGGCTGATTTTTGCGGAAATTACGGGCCCTGGACTCGGAAAAATACAAGTAACAGATTTCCGGGTCATTTTCCTAAAAATTACACTTTTCCGAGCTTGAAATATCGGGGCGCGTGGGGTATGTGAGCGTGCTCACTAAGGTTCTATATTTTTCCCTGGTGCTGAGACTCTTATTGTGAGTCTTGGCACTGAACAGTGTTAGAATGGGTTATTAAAAAGTTACAGATTTAAATTTTGGAAATTCCAGGTCCTTGGAAAGTCTTGAAAATGGGTAATTTAAAAAAAAAAAGTTTGGTAAAATGAATGCTTTTGATGGTCAAATAACAGTTCTTCAACCCAATTTGACCAGTAGCCCACTTGGCTCCTGGTCAAATTGGGTTGAAGACCAGTTATTTGACCAACATTTTTGCTTACAAAATTTAAAAAATAACAAAAATTACAAAAAAGGAAACATCGCAAGTTGAGTTTACAAAAACAAATATAATCTCTGAATTAAAACGTCAAGTATGAGTTGTTGGGATGGCATGTGATCTATCGTCCATCCATATGCACGTTCCTCTGTCCATCCACAATTCCTTTTGCACACCCTACAGGCTGCAGCTCTCGCCTGATCAGTTCCAAATTTCATTTGGATTTGCGGCAATGTCTAGATGGGAGCTATTGAATTTTCCCGAATTTAGTCAAAAAACATGCCTGTCATTGGCCATCCTAGATTTGGCATATAAATTGTCAACAATTCCATTGGCACACCGTACAGGCCACATTATCACCCAATCTTTTTCCAATTTCATTGTAGTAGTGTGATGTCTATTTGGGAGCTATCAAATTTTTCTGAATTTCGTTGAAAAACTTGGCCGCCACCAACCATCCTGGATTTGGCACATAAATTGTCAACAATTCCATTGACACACACTATAGACCGCATCTCTCATCCAATCAGGTCCAAATTTCATGCATGGCTTTGGGACAATGTCCAGATAGGAGCTATTTTTTCCAAATTTCATTGAAAAACATTGCTGCCATCTTGTTTGGTATATAAATTGTCAACAATTCCACTAGCACACCCTACAAGTTGCATCCCTCACCCGATCTTTTTTCTGATTTCATATGTAGCTTTGGTGTGATGTCTTTCCTGTAGGAACTTGATTGAATGACTTGGCATTACTGAGGCATTCTATTTTGTCCAGTCACTTCTCAGAAAAGCTGATCGGCAGTGTCATTGACACTTTTGTTCATCAAGTAATCCTCTTTGTCAAATCTCATATTTTCTTCTACTCTTCATGACTGTTGCATGAGTCGAGTTTCCATAGAGCATTATCATTTGGCCGTAACTTTCTTAATGGATGTTTATGGTAGAAAAATAATGCAACATAAATGTGAGTATTCTATAACATCTGTTTGTGGTTTTCATAGCAGATGGTTAAAACACCCAACAGGTCCTGAACCCTTTTGTAATACAGTGGAGCCCACTTAACCCTTTACCTAATGAATCGGCATCCACCCACGTAATTTACAAAATAAGTAGTTGAAAAAGAAATACATTTTTCAAAACATTTATCCTGTTAAATGCAAATAATTTTTTCAGTATACTATTGACACAAGGCCTAAAAAAAGGTAAAAATCTGTTTCTCAGGCCCCCACATGGTCTTTTTGGCTACCGCATGCTCTATTTTTATAACCATGCAAACTTCAAAAAATAAAAATTAAATGGTTTATGTCAGATATTTTACCCAAGTTAATAAAATTGATAGATGGATAAATGATTAAAATCTTCTTGCACTGAAGGGACGAAATACACCACCATCCATGCTGTTCTGGACTGTTGATTATGAGGCCTGAGACATAAAACAACCAAGAACATGAACTTTTAATGATAAAAAAATAATTACAAAAAATAGAAAACCGCCCGCCCGCATGCAATTTTACAAAAAGTGGCCTGATAAACAGAAAATCTTCCTTATGAGGCCTAATAGAAAAAATGTGTGATGTGTCGAAGAATAAATTAAATCCCATTTGAACTTCCCATGTTTGCCCTGACTCACCAGTTGGGCCAAATAAAAAAAATGAATTGATTCTCAGGCAATTTTTTTTTCAAATCGGTGAGGGAGGGAGGATTTTATTTTTTATTTTTTTTTTTTTTCGTGTAAAGGGTTGAGTATACTTTTTGCTGTCTTTCCACTTGAAAAAGAGAAAAGGTTGTATTTTAGTGTAATTATAATATACCTTTTATAACTAACTGATGTAACAACAACTAAAAGGATTTGTATTTTATTGTTCTTTTTAATGGTATAGATCTGTCAAACATGATCCATTAGAATAGGCCCCTGTGAGTAACCAATGCTTGGGGTAGGAGTCCTTTAAAATGGGAAACATGGCTCTAAATGATTAGTTAAACTTGAGTGAGTTTACATCTGTGTTGCGGCCATTATTAGCCATTGTGCAGAAATATATGACCTTAAACACCAGAAAATAAATAAATAATTAAATCATGATCCAGTATATCAGAATTTGCCTTGTTACAGTTTATGGGAGAGTGCCTTTGGGCACTCTCCCATAAACTGCAACAAGAAAAAACAATTTACTGCAAACACAGCTAAATAATTATATTTCGAGAAATGTGAAAAAATGACCATTCCACGTTTTCACAAATTCTTAAAAAAACATGACATAATAAAAATGTCTAATGAGGAGGTTCAAATCCAACGAGGGAGGGCCTGAGAATCAAAACATTATTTTTTTTTAGCCTTATCCTTTCTTATTAACCTACCTTACAATTATTTACTACAGGCTTGCACTACAGTGGAAGACCCTAACTCGGATAAAATACTCTCTATTTTAATTTTTCCCAAGAGATTTGGGAAAGAAAAGTGGTGTAAAAAACACCACGAAAAAAAAGAAGCCAAAACTGGGTCAAGCGTTATCGGTGTACACCCAGTAGGGGACGCTCTTCCCTTAGTACAATTCCACAACTTCCGTTAACCAGTGCGCAAGCAGTCATCAATTAATCATTCTGTCGGTGTCGCCATTTTGCATTATGAAACAGTGATAATTCAACTCGTCAATAAGGGTTTTCCTGTGACTGGAATTATGGATCTGAAGTTCGTATAATAACAGGACTGTGTTTTATATATTCTTGTTAATATTTTCAACCACATTTTCATTGAATTCATTTTCATTGAATTTTATTTATATTTTCCGATTTCGCGCATGATTTTCGAAATCGTTTCCACGAGGTTCGGAAATAAAATTTTTAGGTTGATAAATTTTAATATTATTATTGGAGTTAGGTGTCTATTAGGGACTGTTTGGACAGGATTTCTTCACTGTGTTGAGGGCTGAATTTCTTTTTTTTAGGTCCCTGTCGGCCATCTGGGTTCTGTTGTGTTCCCACCGGTTCTTTTTTCTACCACCTTCTCTCGTAGTTGGGAGTGTTCTTCTACTTTCTGTATCTGTTGAGTTCACCTTTTTCTTCTACTGCTCTCACCTCTGTTATTTCCAGTTCCTTTAGGGTAGTTCCTTTATCCCTCGCTTTTGGTGCGTTCTCATGGCTGTTCCTCCTGTAACTGATGATGGGCTATGTGTCTTCCGAGTCATGGGATGAGTCCGACATTCCTGACGTCGAGAGCCAACAGTATTCTGACTTGGGGGCAGCTCTTGACTTTGTGTTTGGGTTTCTTCCAGGTCTCAAACCGTCAAACCAGCCAAAAGTGTCAGCCCGGCTGCGATCATCGGTCGCACGCCTACAGCCTGTGGAGCAACCTTCTGGGCACCTTCGACCGTGCCTGTCGGTACAGGTGGTTGAAGCATTTACAGCTTTGGACTCTGAGTTCTAAGGCTATGAAGACGTCGTTCTTCATCAGGGTTGACACTTTTTTGCCTCTGGTTCGTTATCGTTCCTACGATTTCCCCAATCCGTCAGTCTGCCAGACTTTGACGGTCTTGGATCAGGACTCCAACTCCTAAGCCATATGGAGACACTGGAGTCTGTGTTGGGCTTATCGGGAGAGATGCTGGAATTCTTTTTTTCTTCGATCATGTCGTCTCTGCTGTGCTGCTCATCTGCTCCAAGATGAGTTTGACGACGAACAGGTTTTTGTTTTGTGTGTGCTGGTCAAGGTGCTCATGCATCTTCTCACACACATGCCTGTAACACAGCTAGCTTGGAATTAGTTCGCAGGTACGCTGTGCTGGACGCAAGACGTTCCCTTCTTGAGGGGAAGTGCACTGCTCTTCCATCTGCCTCTATCGGCGGGTCCGCGACTATTCCATGGTTCTGTGGCGACGGTCCGGGATGACTCCCTTTGTCATACTATTGATCTGCTGCTGCTTAGTCAGCTTGATCGGCCTTATGTTGGATGCAGGCGCCATCCAAAGCCTAACAAGTACCCTTCTGCTTCCTCTGCGAAGCTAAGGGCTTATCCTCCTGCCGCCACTTCTACTCACTCACAGGGTAGGGTAGGCGTCGCCAGTAGTCACCTCGATTTCATCCCAGGTTGAGGCATTCCACTCAGTCAATAGTGCCTCTTCCAACATGAGTCCCTTTCAACGTTACACGTTGGGAACTTTTGATCATGGAGATAGCCAATCTCCTGTCAAAGGGGGCGATCGCGGTCATCAGGAACTTTCGTTCAGTGGGATTTTATTCCCGCCTGTTCTTGGTGCCGAAGAAGGACGGCCGACTCAGATAGGTTATCGATCTGAGTATTCTGACGCAGTCTATCATTGCTCCTCAGTTCAGCATGGAGGCTTTCAGATCAGTTCGCCGCTCCATTCCCCAGGATGTTTTCCAGTTCAAGGCCATGCCCTTTGGCCTCGACCTGGATCCTTGGGCCTTCACCTGTCTGATGTCGCATGTGTTAGTCTTACATCGCACACAGTCCATGATGTCTTCTTCGGCTTATCTAGTTGATATCCTCCAGAGGCAATCCAATGCTGCTTTTCTGGAGTCTGATGTCGTCACACTGTTGAGCCTACTCACGTCACTAGGGTTGAGAGTCAACCGAGAGAAGTCGGACCTGGTCCCTTCTCAGTCATTTTGTCATCTGGGATGGACTTCATCAGCTCGGAGTCTTCCCCGACTGCTTGGGCTCTGCATTTCGGTGACGGATCTCATTCTTCTGGGTTGACTGCATGTTTGACCTCTCCAACACTTTCTGCTCAGTCATTGAAGGCCGAATGTCAATCCTCTGGTACTGGTGCTTCTGTTACCGGAGTCTCTTCCTCGTCACCTTCTCCCCTGACAGATGTTCAGTGGATTATGCAGGGAGTTCCGTTGGACTTCCCCACGTCTGATCGTGTTCCGACGGCAGTCGCCATCGATCTCGGATGGGGTGTGAGGTTGGATCCTCTAGGTCTTTTCCTTCACAGGTCATGGGACCATGATCTAGCAGCTCTTCATGTCAACCAAAAGGAGCTTCTTGCTGTTCTTTTGAGTTTCCGGCAGTGGATCCCCCGCTTTTCAAATTGTCAGGTCCTTCTGTGGTCTGACAATTCTACGGTGGTTGTTTACATTCTGAACCAAGGCGGCACACACTATGTTCCCATGTATGAATTGGTTCAGGATCTTCTACTGCTCGCTCAGGATGTCAACGCCGGAGTGGTGGTTCGTCACTTTCCTGGTCGTCTGAACTTCCCAGCCGACTCCCTGTCCCAATGGGGCAGGTTCTTTTCCACCGAGTGGATGCTCCACATGACGCTGTTCCAGTCTCCAGACACTCTCTGGTGTCATCTCCACATCAATCTCTTTGCGACTTGTCGGAACCATCAGGTGGACACTTTCGTGCCCACGTGTCCAGATGCTCTGGCTTTCGCCGTGGACGCGCTGTCCATCCTTTGGAACGGTCTTGTCGGCTACGCCTTCTGCCGGTTTCGATTCTGCCTCAGGTTCTAGCATAGATACGACCCTGCAGTTGTCGAATCCTTTCGATCGCACCCCTGTCGCCTCAGTGGGTGTGGATCAATCTGCTCCACTCTCTGTTAGTGGCAGTTCCGGCATGTCTCCCTCTACATCGCGACTTTCTTTGCCAAGGTCGCCCGAGGAGATTTCAGGTTGACCCGACTTCATTGTGCCTTCGCATGTCTTTTATCGGGTCTTGTCTCCTCCATAGTGGTTTTTTCGAGAAGAGCAGTTGAGTTGCTTTTCTTCTTCAAGGAGGCACTCACTCCACTGGTTTAGCCTCTGCGGCTAAGTGGAAGGTTCTTCTGTCGATAGTGTGCGATCACTCTGTTGCTTCTGTCACTCCTTCGATCACACCAATTGCAGAGTTTCTGGTATATGTTTGATTCTGGGGGTCTCCAGCAATGGGTAAAAGTCCATGCTTCGGAGACCTTTTTCATATGTGGGACAGCGTCATATCGGCACTCATCCTTGCTCTCCAAGCTTGTTCTGCACTTTTCCTTGAAAAGGCCTAGGACTTTGCAGTTTACTCCAAGGTGGACACTTTCTTGGGTGCTGGTCTGCTTGGGGTGGGGGGTGGTCCTGGGGTGGGGGGAGTTCACGCCTTTATCCCAGGTGGATATGCGTTTTCTCACATGCCAGATCTCTCCTGAATCCATTTCTTGATGGATTTGTCTTGCTATTTGTGCAGCTTCCGCTCGTCTAGCGACTGGCGATTGTATTACCAATCGTTTTTTCTGCCACGAGGTGCGTGCATTGTCTTCCTCTCGGGGCTTATACTAACTCCATCATGTTTTCGGATGTTATGCTGGCAGCCTACTGGAGAAATGCTACCTTCTCCACTTATCTGTGACAGTTGCAGGAGCAGGCAGAGGACCTTTGTTCTACGGGCCCTCTTTCTTCTGCTCAGGCTGTTGTCTATCCCAGCCATTCAGCTTCTTACAAGGTCAGTTCCAGCTCCGTGCTGTTACTACCCTTTCTGTCTGTGCTTCGCACATCACCATACGCCTCATCTCTCATTGTCTTTTACTGATGTTTGTGATGCTATGGTTTGATAGGACTAGGGATCTCTTCCTCTGTCCACGATTCCAGTGCAGTTGAATTATGTGTGGGTTGGTTATGTGATTCCCTCCATCCTATTGTCTATTCAGCCTGTAGTAAACAATTGTAAGGTAGGTTGATAAGAAATATAAATTTTATAGTAAATTTCCTTTCTTATTATACCTACCGCAATTGTTTACATGGAGGCCCTCCCGTCGTCTTATTGGGTAAGAATCCTTCCTCCCCGCTGATCACATAATTCCTATGTTGGCAGACTCAAAAGAATGATTAATTGATGACTGCTTGCGCACGGGTTAACGGAAGTTGTGGAATTGTACTAAGGGAAGAGCGTCCCGAACTGGGTGTGCGGCGATGGCGCTCGACCCAGTTTTGGCTTCTTTTTTTTCGGGGCGTTTTTTACACCACTTTTTTTTCCCAAATCTCTTGGGAAAGATTAAACTAGAGAGTATTTTATCTCAGTTAGGGTCTTCCACTGTAGTGCAAGCCTGTAGTAAACAATTGCGGTAGGTATAATAAGGAAGGAAATTTACTATAAAATTTATGACTCTCAAGTCTTGAGCAGATTACATGCATTCAAGTAGGCACTAAACTGCCAAGGAATGTTTTATTTAAGTGAGAAATGGAAACAATTTTCCTTTTTTTCTCTACTGAACTAATGCTACTAACAAAGACCATGCTAGCTCCAAAACCATAATTTATTGAAACCACAATTTATCAAAGATCTGTCACAAAGTACATTCACACTTCCAGTATAATTCACAGCAGAATGCATGAGACTGAGCTGTATTTGTTGTCAATACAATGGAAGCATGTAAAAAAAATACCTATTTTGTCAGGGTGAAATATTCAATTAAGGGGAGTTTTCAATTAACAGGAATTTGGTCGTATTTCTGGATTCTGAGCTTCTATATCTTGTTTGATTGGTGGGAGGGGATGTCATTTAAGTGAATTTTTTCTTTTGCTTTAACCCTTTACCAAATGAATCGCCCACGTAATATGCAAATTCAGCAGTTGAAAAAATATTATTTTTCAAAAATTTTGAACCAAACCATTTCATGTGACACCTCTTTGGAACGATCTTGTCAAGCTCGTTCCAGTGAGGGGGCACATGATATGGTTTTGTTGAAATTTTTCAAAAATTTAAAAAAATGATAATTAAAATAATAAATTTTTATATCGTCTGCGTTTTTTAGTCAGAAAATGAAAACAAATCCCTTAACGCCTGCCCTCACCTGACTTTAATCATATTGGTAATATGGCGGTACTATCAGTGTTAAAGGTGCACCCTCAATCCTCCCTATGGACTCGTGTTAGCCCATGTTGGAATAATTTTATAACTTCTCCTTTATATGACTTCATTTTATATTGTTACCCCTGTTCACTTTTCCCTTCATTTATTTGAATTATACAATTAAATCTGATGCTTTCTTGAGCACTATATACAGAACTATAATCATTATAGTATAAGAATAGAGAATTTTGATTGGATCGTGACTTGATCATAAATCACATGTCTATGTGTTGATGAACTGACTCCTTTAGATACTTACTAACTATATGGTAGGCATGAGACAATCTTCCTTAACTATAGCTTATCTATTCAGCATGTGGCTGATATATCTTAGCATATTCTTTGTGAAGATTTGGGATGATTGAGTCTCATGTTGGAATCCCTCTGAAATGAAGCAATACTTGTTTACTGTTTTAAACATGCTCTATTTTACTGGTAAAATTGGATCCGGTCACCAATACCTGGGGTGAAAGTCCTCTAAAATGTCAACATGGATATAAACAATTGGCTGTCCTCGCGGGAACCCAGGGAAGTGAAGCAGTGCCTGTTCACTGCAGTAAACAGGCTCTGTTTTACTGGTAAAATATGACCCAGTCACCAATGCTTGGGAGGTGCAAACCCTCTCTAAAATGGGCAACCTTATGAACGCTCACCCCTGGTCTTGAGTTGATACTCTTGTTGTCATGATTAGCCATTGTGCAAAAATATGTGACCCTAAACACCAATAAATAAATAAATCACAATTGGCTGGCCATTACTTTGTATGCATGTTGATGTCACAATTAGCCATTGTGCAGAAATATGTGAGCTTAAATACCAGTATATAATTAAGTAGTAGGAGCCCCCAGGAAGTTGAGCAGTGCTTGTGTATTGTAGTAAACAGGTTCTGCTTTACGTGTAAAATTAGATCTGGTATACAATGTCGGGTAAAAGCCCTACAAAATAGGCAGCATAGGTATCAAAGATTGGCTAGGCTTGACTTTATACCTGTATTGCAGTCACGATACAGCCCTAGATGCTGAAAGTGACCAACACCAATAAATAAATAACTGATTGAATGCTAGAATCAAATATGATGTCTCTATTGAAAAGTGGAGAAATCCACTTTGTGGTGTGCTCTGCATGCATTAATTTATTTTCTCACCAGTAGAAAATGTATACATGAGCATATTAGTCCTCAGCCTTCTGCAAAAGTGGTGGACATTATCAATAAACTTTCTTCAATTCGACTCCCTCTTTCCTTCTTCCCTTCCTCCCTCTATCCAGTCTTTTCTGAAGAACTATCAGATGCAGCATGACAACATTTTGGCTAAAACCCAATTTACATCAATTGTTCACATGGTTTCAGAGTTATTGCCCTTGATCTGCATTCAGGAAACATTTTTAGCAGAGTTGTGAGAATTTTGGGTTTCCATACAGTAAAACCTGTTTGAAACACCTGTTTGTATCTTTCAGAAAACTTCTTTTGTTAAAAGTAACTTTTTAAAAATAATTTAACGCTCAACGTGTTAACATAAGATTTGAAGGTAGTCTGACTTCTCTACCAACAATCAGTATGTTTGCAATCATACCTTCGCTCACATTGGTTGCCTTGTCCATTCCTCAGCATTTGGTGCCATTGCAGGTTGTAGTTGTGAAGAACTGTGGATGTGGATGTTTTGATCACTGAGGAGTAATCCAGGTGAATGAGATTGATTGGTTGTGACATTCAAAGGAACTGTAGACTAGTGTTGCAGTCAAGGTGTAAAGGCTATTTACAGACCAGCCTGATTGATCTGTATCTTGTCTTTTGGTAGATTGGTTGCTTTGTATGCTTGGGGTCATGCATGGGATTGAGCCTCAGCTCCTTCAGTTCTCTCTTGATCTCAGAGAGAATGGTTGGTATATTCATCAGTTATTTGCAATAAACAAGTTTATTCAGCATCATGAAAATTTCATTTTAACTTTTGACAGTGTTACTGTGAAAAATCAGTGGTGCTAAATCAAAATGTTGGCGACAAAAGTATCCAACCAAATATGTTGGTGATCACTTTACTCACTCACTAACAAATGCTTTGTAAAACTAACATTCAATCTCAAATTAGTTTTAATTATCTCTGTGCTAGATCTCCTATCAGTGCTCTGTTAACCCTTAACTTCTTGCATGCTGCTGGCAGCTATTTCTGCCCAGGAAACAAAATCTTTTGCCACTGAAATAAGTATAATTTGGACACATTTAATCAAATTTCACCCTGTAAATTGAAAAGACGTTTTGCCCAATGATTTCTTGAGTTAAACATAGATGATTTTTAGCTTAACTTGACAAGGTCAAGATAAGCTATGGCCATCATGCGTGCGGAAGTCTGTGAGTCTGTTCACATTTTATTTAGCACAGGCTACACCCCCATACTTCTTGTCCGATCATCCCGAAATTTCATATGCAGGTTTGAGGTCACGTCTAGATGAGAACGTCCCCTTTTGGTCGCGATCAGTCAACCGTGCCGGTTATGCATGCCCGAAACCAGAAAATCTTTTGCACAGTCTACATGTCATATGTATGAAGAGATTTCATTGTAACTTGGTAGGATGACTCTATAGTATGTCTAGATGAGAACATCCTAGTTTGATTGAGTTCAGTCAACCGTGACAGGCGCAGGGGCACATTACCTAGATTCCTTTAGCCGAGTTACAGCTTGCATTTATAAAGGGATTTCATTGTAAATTGGTAGTATGACTCGGTATAATGCCTAGATGAGAACGTCATATTTTGGCTGTGTTCAGTCAACTATGATGGCCTCACAGGCAAGTGACCTAGATTTGTTTAGCACATCTACAGTTTATAGTTATGAAGCAATTTTATTGTAACTTGGAAGATAACTTGGTATGATGTCTAGATGAGACTGTCCTATTTTGGTCATGATCGGTCGGCCATTACCGCCACCTGGTCACATGACCTAGATTCCTTTAGCACTATCCAAGGTTGATTTTATGAAGGGATTTCATTGTAACTTGGAATGATATCTAGATGGGACTCTATTTTGGTCATGATCAGTAAACTGTGACCGCCAGAGTGTCACATGACCTAGATTCCTTTAACAAAGGGTACGGGTCAAATTTATGAAGGGAGTTCATTGTCACTTGGTAGGATGACTCGTTTTGGAATTATTTTACCGTAACTTTGGTTATCATATGTTAACTGTGAGGGCCACATCAACCCAGGCCTCAAGTCTTTAGTACAGGCTTCAACTCAAATTATTCTTTTGAAAACAGAGCATGTGGGGAACGGAAATTAACGTATTCTCTAGTATCATAATTCTTTTCTTATTTCATAATCCTTTCATAAACATTGAACATTATCCTTTTCATCAAACACCACACAGAGTCAAGTTAAGCTACAGGGTCAGACTCTTTCATTTCATAAAATCTAATCATGGTTGCATTCGTCCATTTGTCCATCGCATCCATTTGAATTGGGTTCTGGACCCAACTTGACATCCCTTTGGCCTAGCATCATCAAATTTCACATGTACACTGCCTACAGGACAAAGATAAACCCTAACTATTTAAGTGGTCAAAAGAACCAGCTCAACTAAACAGGTACACTGCCTAGGAACAGGGATGAACGTTATTGATTTGGAGGTCAAAAAGTCAAGTTCATAGGGAACTCTAACACCAAAATGATGTCCAAACTCGAACAGAACAGTGCTTTTGTCTAGTGCCACGAAACTACACAGTTACGTTGCATATGGGACAAGAGTGAACCATGTCAATTTGTAGGTGCAAAGTTGAAGGTCACATGATGCTCTGGCCTGAAAACAAGTTTCCAGGCTATAACTCGAAGAATATGTAGTTGTGGTGTGATGTCTAAATGGGAGCTATCAAATGTTTCTGATTTTCATTGAAAAACATGGCCACCAGCAAACATCTTGGATTTGGCATATAAATTGTCAACAATTCCATTGGCACACCCTATAGGCCACATCTCTCACCCGATCAGTTTCAAATTTCATACGTGGCTTTGGAATGGGAGCTATTTTTCAGAATTTTATTGAAAAATATATTGGGCCATCTTGGATTTGGCATATAAATTTTCAACAATTCCACTAGCACACCCTACAGGTCGCATCCCTCACCCAATCTTTTTTCAGATTGCATGTGTAGCTTTGGTGTGATGTCTTTTCTGTGGAAACTTGATTGAATGTCTAGGCATTACTGGAGCATTCTATTTTGTCCAGTCCCTTCTCGGAAAAGCTGATGTGCAGTGTCATTGACACTTTCATTCATCAAGAAATCCTCTTTGTCAAATCTCATATTTTCTTCTACTCTTCTACTATGACTGTTCAGTGAGTCGAGTTTCCATAAAGCATTATCATTTGGCTGTAACTTTCTTAATGGATGTTTATGGTAGAAAAATAATGCAACATAAATGTGAGTTTTCTATAACATCTGTTTGTGGTTTTCATAGCAGATGGTTGAAACACCCAACAGGTCCTGAACCCTTTTGTAATACAGTGGAGCCCACTTAACCCTTTACCTAATGAATCGGCATCCACCCACGTAATTTACAAAATAAGTAGTTGAAAAAGAAATACATTTCTCAAAAAAAATTCCTGTTAATTGCAAATAGTTTATATAGTATACTGTTAACATAACGCCTAAAAAAGTTAATAATCTTTTTCTCATACCCTCCTGCATGGTCCTTTTGGCTACTGCTTGCTCTCTTTTTATAATCAATGCAAACTTCAAAAAATAAAAATTAAATGGTTTATGTCAGATATTTTACACAAGTTAATAAAATTGATAAATTTGTCCCTTGAGTGCAACAAGGCTTTGCAATGCTTTAGCTTTGCAAACCCTTCTTGCACTCTAGGGACGAAATACACCACCACCCATGCTGTTCTGGACTGTAGATTATGAGGCCTAAGACATAAAACAACCAAGAACAGGAACTTTTAACTCTTTCAACACGAGAGGCCTCTTTTCTGGTCCAGCAACACGATACGTCATAATTTCATTAAGTAGGATGGCTACTAAGTGAACATGTGTGGTAGAACAATTAATATTTTCAGTGTGCATCCTGAAGGCTGCACCTTGAAAATATTAATTGCTCTACCCCCAAATAATGGATATGGACTCTTCCAATTTCTGCCATTTAACCCGCATGGAAAATACCACCAGTGTTGAAAGGGTTAATGGCAAAGAAATAATTACAAAAAATAAAATATAAAACCACCCGCCCGCAATTTTACAAAAAATGGCCGGAGGAACCAAAAATCTACTTTATGATTCCTAATAAAAAAAAATGTGTGATGTGTCGAAGAATTACGGTGACAAATCCTGCTTTCCCCATACTTATAGAACTATTCAGTCTCAACAGTTTATTCCAAGGCCTTTTTGGAGACAAATATTTGTGTGGTTCCCTATGTGAAATAAACAAAGTCCTATTTGAACTTGCCATGTTTGCCCTGACTCACCAGTTATCCTTTCCAAGAAGTACCGACTTCCAAGTCCTGAACATATTACATGCCTACAAGAAGGCACTAAACTGCCGAGGAATGTTTTATTTAAGTGAGAAATGGAAACAATTTTCCTTTTTTTCTCTACTAAACTAATGCTACGAACAAAGACCATGCTGGCTCCAAACCATAATTTATTGAAACCACAATTTATCAAAGATCTGTCACAAAGTACATTCACACTTCCAGTGCAATTCACGGCAGAACGTATCAGACTGAGCTGTATTTGTTCTGAAATAAGTGGAAGCATGTAAAAAAAAATACCTATTTTGCTGGCGTGAAATATTCATTTGCGAGGAGTTTTCAATTAACAGGAATTTGGTTCTATTTCTGGATTCTGAGCTTCTATATTATCTTGTTTGATTGGTGGGAGGGGGTTTGTGTCGGTTGAGTGAATTTTTTTTTTTGTTGTTGTTGTTGCTTTAACCCTTTACCTTACGAATCGCCCACATCTGCCTGCATCATATGCAAATTCAGCAGTTGAAAAGGTATTATTTTTTTAAAAATTTCAACCAAACCAATCATGTGACCCCTCTTTAGAATGAGCACATCAAGCTCATACCAATGAGGGGGCCACATGATATGTTTTTTTTTTAATTTTGGAAAAAATTTTAAAAAATGATAATTAAAATAATAAATTTTGATTCGTCTGTGTTGGGTAAAGGGTTAATTCACTCATAAGCCATCAAAATGTTTTTTAGTCAGAAAATGGAAACAAATCCCTTAACGCCTCCCCTCACCTGACTTTAATCATATTGGGAATATGGTGGTACTGTCGGTGTTAAAGGTGCACCCTTAATCCTCCCTATGGACTCGTGTTAGCTCATGTTGAAATAATTTTATAACTTCTTTATATGACTTCATTTTATATTGTTAACCCTGTTTCACTTTTCCCTTCATTTAGTTGAATTATGCAATTAAATCTGATGCTTTCTTGAGCACTACATACAGAACTATAATCACTTTGTTTGTCAGAGAATTTTGATTGGATCATGACTTGGGCGTAAATCACATGCCTCGGTGTTTATGAACTGACTCATTTAGATGTTTACTAACTATATGGTAGGCATGAATATTTATTTATTCATTAGCTCACCTGAGCAAAGCTCAGTGGGAGCTTTACTGATCACATTCCGTCCGTTGTCGTCTGGCGTTAACTTTACATTATCGACTTCTCCAAAACCACTAGCCCAATTTTATTCAAATGTTTGGTAAAGTTTATTACCTAATGCCAATTCAGATTTGTTCAAATGAAGTTGCCCCTCCTCCTGGGTGATGCCACGCCCCCAAGGGGCACCAAAATCTTTGAAAGTCTTCTCATGAACCAGCAGTAAGCAGAGACTTGATATTAGGTGTGCAGCTTCCTTTTGGTGTGTAGACTCAGATTTGTTCAAGAGAAGTTCTAGGGGCTATATTTGCCATCGTTATGGGAGGGGCGAGAATTTTTGCCACTCCCAAATTTTTTATTTTCCAAACCGAGAGGCTGATTTGAACCAAATTTGATGTGAGATTTTATTGGGACATAAGTAGTTGATTTATGCAAAAAAAATTTTCCTGTTGCCCCGTGGGAACTGCAGGAGCTAAAAATAGAAAAAATTTCAAACGCTCATATCTCCAAAACTGCACGGCACTGAGAATTTTTATTTAGTGTGAAGCGTCCTTTTGGACCAACAGAATGGAATGGTCAAAAAAAAATGCTATCGGTTTTATCATGGGGTACTTTTTGGGGACTTTGAAAAAGTGCTGAGTCAGCATTTTTTTAACACTGTGGGTAATGGGAAAAACATTTAACACTACTTTTCTCCCAAACCAGTGCTCCAAAAGCTTTCAAATTTCACATATAACATCTTTGGAAGATTATTTCACAGGTTTATTGAAATCAATTTCCTGGGTCCATATTTGGGCTCTCTTGGGATCCCAAATGTTTAAATTAGTGCAGTATGAGGAATATTTTTAAAAATCTTCTTCTTCAGATCTACCAATTAGAATCTTTTGATATTTGGTATGCAGCATCCTTAGGGAGGTGAGAGATTCAAGCTTGTTCAAGCCAAGTCCCTGGGTTCATATTTAGGCTGAATATTTGGGGTCCCATTCCGGACTTAGAAATTTTGGACCAAAATCCGGAAATGTTTTTTTTATGCGTTTTGATCAATTTTAAGAGGAAAAAAATTTTTTTTTTTTTACACTGGAAATTTGGGAATTGGTTTCTGGATGATAATTTGATAATGGTTCAACCCACGTTCATGAAACTTCATAGGTCGGTTGGCCTCGGTGAGAGGAAGAACCCTATTTATTTTGGACTCACTAGGTCAATGTTGAAGGTCACAGTGACCTTGAACATACTAAATCATAAAAGTTGGTTTCCGGATGATAACTTGACTATGGTTGAACCCACATTCGTGAAACTTCATATGTAGGTTGGCCTTCATGAGAGGAAGAACCCTATTTATTTTGGACGTGCTAGGTCAAAGGTCAAGGCCACAGTGACTCTGAACATAGTAAATCAAAACACTCGATTTCCGGATGATAACTTGATAATGGTTTGACCTATGTTCATGAAACTTCATAGGTAGGTTGGCATCAGTGAGAGGAAGAACACTATTCATTTTGGATGTGCTAGGTGAAAGGTCAAGGTCACAGTGGCCTTCAACATAGTAAATCTGTAGACAATTGGTTTCCAGACGATAACTTGATAACGGTTTGACCCACGTTCATGAAACTCCATATGTTGGTTGGCATCAGTGAGAGGAAGAGCCCTATTTATTTTGGACTCGCTAGGTCAAGGTCACAGTGACCTTGAACATAGTAAATCATAATTGCTTCTGGATGATAACTTGACTATGGTTCAATCCACATTTATGAAACTTCATATGTAGGGTGGCCTTCTTGAGAGGAAGAGGCCTATATATTTTGGACTCGCTAGGTGAAAGGTCAAGGTCACAGACCTTCAACATAGTAAATCGTAAACAATTGGTTTCCGTATGATAACTTGATAATGGTTCAACCCACGTTCATGAAACTTCATAGGTAGGTTGGGCTCGGTGAGAGGAAGAACCCTATTTATTTTGGACTCACCAGGTGAATGGTGAAGGTCACAGTGACCTTGAACATACTAAATCATAAACAATTGGTTTCCGGATGATAACTTGACTATGGTTGAACCCACATTCATGAAACGTCATAGGTAAGTTGGCCTAGGTGAGTGGAAGACTCCTATTTATTTTGGACTTGCTAGGTCAAAGGTCAAGTTCACAGTGACCTTGAACATAATAAATCATAAACAATTGGTTTCCGGATGATAACTTGATAATTGTTCCACCCATGTTCATGAAACTTCATAGGTAGATTGGCATTGGTGCAAGAAAGAGCCCTATTTATTTTGGAATCACTGGGTCAAAGGTGAAGGCCACAGTGACCCTTCACATAGTAAATTGTAAACAACTGGTTTCCGGACGATAAGTTGATAATGATTAAACCCACTTTTGTGCTGTCACAACTCGACATTGGATCGGTGATCCTATCACATTCTTAGCTCAACTTTTGCGAAGCCAAATTTGAGCTTTTGTCATGGCCCGTCGTCTGTCTGTCCGTACGTCAACAATTGGATACGGCTTGGGCTACATTTCTTGGGTACATTTGTTATGACTGTGGGACGAGAACGAGTGTTTTTGGGTGCGGTCTGAAATTCAAGTTGGCTGCCAGCCGCCATTTTGTACCGACGATGCAGAAATCTGTTTTTTGTACAGAACTTCCATATGAAAGCTCTGATTTTAATAATTTTTTGTATGAATGTTTAGTACCATGAGATACATCACATATCATACGGCTTTTTTTTCTCGTGCTTAAATTATGCAAATTAGACTAACTTTGATTTATTTTGTGTTACTTTCAGCACTGTCAGTGCAAGTGCCAATATGGCTCGGGCTAGAGGCTGCATTTATGAACCGATCTTTACGAAACTTCTTGGGTACCTTTGTTATCATCGTGGGACGAGAACGAGTGTTTGGGGGTCCGGTCCGAAATTCAAGATGGCCACTGGCAGCCATTTTATTCAAAATTGGGGGCAATCAGATTTTTGCGCAGAACTTCCACATGAAAGCTCTGATTTGAATAATTTTTTGTATGAATGTTTAGTACCATGGGATACATCACATATAATACGGGTTTTTTCTCATGCAGAAATTATGCAAATTAGATGAATTTTGATTTTTTCAGTGCTACTTACACACAGAAAGTACACATGCTCGGGCTAGAGGCTGTATTTATCAACCGATCTTCACGAAACTTCTTGGGTACCTCTGTTATCACCTTGGGACGAGAACGAGTGTTTCTGAGTGCGGTCCAAAATTCAAGATGGCCACCAGCAGCCAGTTTGTACCAAAATTAGTGCAATCAGTCTTTTGTACAGAACTTCTGTATGAAAGTTCTGATTTGAATAAATTTTTGTATGAATGTTTAGTAACATGGAATACATCACATACAGTACAGGTTTTTTCTCGTGCAGAAATTATGCAAATTAGATGAATTTTGATTTATTTAGTGCTACTTATACACAGTAAGTGCACATGTCAATACGGCTTGGGCTAGAGGCTGTATTTATCAACCGATCTTCACGAAACTTCTTGGGTACCTTTATTATCACCTTGGGGCGAGAACGAGTGTTTCTGAGTGCGGTCCAAAATTCAACATGGTGGCCATTTTGTACCGAAATTAGATCCAATCAGTTTTTTGTCACAACTTCTATACAGCTCGTATTTATGAACTGATCTTCACGAAACTTATTGGGTACCTTTGTTTTCACCTTGGGACAGGAATGAGTGTGTTTTGGGGTGCCTTTGTTATCACTGTGCTATGAGAACAAATATTTGGGGATTCATTCAGACCCACTCTGGGACTCAAAGATTTCTTTTCTAGTTTAGCATCTGACTGTCACCCACCTTTACAATACTTTACCTATACATTTGTTAAGGCTACGGCCAGTATTTATGTACAGACCGTTACAATACTTTATATGTACCTTTGTTATCAGGTCATTACCTAGATGTTTATCATTGCTGTGTTACATACTATACATGTACATGTCTTGACAAGTTGAGCTACAGTGTCATTGACACTTTCATTTTTAACTTAACTTGACATAGTCAAGATAAGCTATTGCCATCACGCGTGCGGAAGTCTGTTAGTCTATGAGTCTGTGACGTCTGTTCACATTTTCCTTTAGCACGGGCTACACCCCGCAATTCTTGTCTGATCGTCACGAAACTTCATATGCAGGTTTGGGGTCATGTCTAGATGAGAACATCCCCTTTTGGACGCGATCGGGCAACCGGTATGGCTGCCCGAGCCCAAAAACCATTAGCACAGTCTACAGGTCGTATTTATGAAGGGATTTCATTGTAACTTGGTAGGATGCCTCTGTATAATGCCTAGATGAGAACGTCCCCTTTTGGGCATGATCTATCTTCCGTGATGGCTGCCCAAGCCCGAAACCCAAAAACTTTTAGCACAGTATGCAGGTCATGTTTAATGTGGAGGGATTTCACTGTAACTTGGTAGGATGACTCCTTATGATGTCTAGATGAGAATTTTCCCATTTGGGCATGATCTGCCAACCATGACGACTACCCGAGCCCAAAACCCGAAAACCTTTAGCACAGTCTACAGGTCACATTTATTGAGGAATTTCATTGTAACTTGGTGGGTTGACTTCATACAATGTCTAGATGAGAAAGTCCCCTTTTGGACGTGTTTGGGCAACTGTGACGGCTACAGGGGCCCGAAAACCTTTAGCACAGTCTAGAGGTCATATTTATGAAGAAATTTCATTGTAACTTGGTAGGATGACTCCAAATAATGTCTAGATGAGAACGTCCCATTTTGATCGCGATCATGCAGCCTTGATGGGTGCCCGAGCCCAAAAACCTTTAGCATAGGCAAAAGGTCATATTTATGGAAGGATTTCATTGTAACCTGTTAGGTTGACTCCTTAACCTGTTAGGTTGACTCCATATAATGCCTAGATGATGACATCCCCTTTTGGTCATGATTGGTCAGTTGTGATGGCTACAAGTGCCCGAAGCCCGAAAACCTTGAGCACAGTCTACAGGTCATATTTATGAAGGAATTTCATTGTAATAACTTCTTAGGATCACTCCAGATGATGCCCAGATGAGATTGTCCCCTATGGTTGCGATCATTCAACCATGATGGCTGCTCGAGCCCAAAGCCCGAAAAACCTTTAGCACAGTCTACAGGTCATATTTATGAAGGGATTTCATTGTAACTTGGTAACTTGGTAGGTTTGCTTTCTTATAATGTCTAGATGAGAACGTCCCCTTTTGGACATGATTGGGCAACTGTGACGGCTAAAGGTGCCTGAAGCCCGAAAATCTTTAGCTCTGTCTACAGGTCATATTTATGAGGGGATTTCATTGTAACTTGGTAGGATGACTCCAAATAATGTCTAGATAAGGACGTCCCATTTTAATCATGATCATTCAGCCTTGACGGGTGCCCGAGCCCAAAAACCTTTAGCATAGGTAAAAGGTCATATTTATGGAAGGATTTCATTGTAACCTATTAGGTTGACTCCATATAATGCCTAGATGATGACATCCCCTTTTGGTCGTGATTGGTCAGCTGTGATTGCTACAAGTGCCCGAAGCCCGAAAACCGTGAGCACAGTCTACAGGTCATATTTATGAAGGGATTTCATTGTAACTTCGTAGGATCACTTCAGATGATGCCCAGATGAGATTGTCCCCTTTGGTTGCGATCATTCAACCTTGATGGCTGCCCAAGCCCAAAAACCTTTAGCATGTCTGTAGGTCATATTTATGGAAGGATTTCATTGTAACTTGTTAGGTTGACTCCATATAATGCTTAGATGATGACATCCCCTTTTGGCCGTGGTTGGTCAACTGTGATGGCTGCCCGAGCCCGAAGCCCAAAACCCTTTAGCACAGTCTACAGGTCAAATTTATGAAGGGATTTCATTGTAACTTGGTAGATTGACTTCATATAATGTCTAGATGAGAACATCCCCTTTTAGACACGATTGGGCAACTGTGACGGCTTCAGGGGCCCAAAGTCCGAAAACCTTTAGAACAGTCTACAGGTCATAATTGTGAAGAGATTTCATTGTAGCTTGGTAGGATGACTCCAAATAGTGTCCAGATGAGAACGTCCCCTTTTGGTCACGATCATTCAACCTTGATGGCTGCCCAAGCCCAAAAACCTTTAGCATGTCTGTAGGTCGTATTTATGGAAGGATTTCATTGTAACTTGTTAGGTTGACTCCATATAATGCTTAGATGATGACATCCCCTTTTGGCCGTGGTTGGTCAACTGTGATGGCGAAAGGTGCCTGAAGCCCAAAAATCTTGAGCACAGTCTACAGGTCATATTTATGAAGGGATTTCACTGTAACTTCATAGGATCACTCCAGATGATGTCCAGATGAGAATGTCCCCTTTTGGTTGCGATCATTCAACCATGATGGCTGCCCAAGCCTAAAGCCCGAAAACCTTTAGCACAGTCTTCAGATCATATTTATGAAGGGATTTCATTGTAACTTGGTAGGTTGACTTCATGTAATGTCTAGATGAGAACAGCCCCTTTTGGACACAATTAGGCAACTGTGTTGGCTACAGGGGCCCAAAGCCCGAAAATCTTTAGCACAGTCTACAGGTGATATTTATGAAGGGATGTCGTACCTTGGTAGGATGACTCTAAATAATGTCTAGATGAGAACGTCCCCTTTTGGTCGCGATCATTCAGCCTTGATGGCTGCCCGAACCCAAAACCCCAAAACCTTTAGCATAGTCTATTGGTCATATTTATGGAAGGACTTCATTGTAACCCGTAAGTTTGACTCCATGTAATGCCTAGATGATGACATCCCCTTTTGGTTGTGATTGGTCAACTGTGACGGCTTCAGGGGCCCGAAGCCCAAAAACCTTGAGCACAGTCTACAGGTCATATTTATGAAGGGATTTCATTGTAACTTTGTAGGATCACTCCAGATGAGAATGTCCCCTTTTGGTTGCGTTCATTCAACCATGATGGCTGCCAGAGCCCAAAGCCCAAAAACCTTTAGCACAGTCTACAGGTCATATTTATTAAGGGATTTCATTGTACCTTGGTAGGTTGACTTCATATAATGTCTAGATGAGAACGTCCCCTTTGGACACAATTGAGAAACTGACGGCTTCAGGAGCCCGAAGCCCGAAAACCTTTAGCCCAGTCTACATGCCATATTTATGAAGGGATTTTAATGTAACTTGATAGGATGACTCGTTTTGGAATAATTTCACTGTAACTTGGTAACTTTTGTTGATATATGTTAACTGTGAGGGCCACATACATTAACTGTGAGGTCATATTAACCCACCCCTCAGCTCTTTAGTACAGTGTACATCTCATATTATTTTTATCATAAACATAGCATACAGGGAACAGAAATGAACATATTCCCAATTATCACAATTCTTGTCTTATTTCATAATCCTTTCATAAACATTGAACATTATCCTTTTCATTAAACACAACACACAAGTTAAGCTACAGTGTCATTGACACTTTCATTAAGTTTACTTTGGTTAAAAAAAGAGAGCAGGCAGCAGCCAAAAGGACCATTTGCCAGACAGTCACGTGACCCAGATTCCTTTAGCAAAGTGTACAAGTCATATTTATGAAGGGATTTCATTGTAACTTTTTAGGATGACTCATTTTGGAATTATTTTACTGTAACTTGCGTTGACATACATTAACTGTGAGGGCCACATCAACCCAGGCCTCAATTCTTTAGTACAGTCTACACCTCAAATTATTCTTTTGAAAACAGCATGTAGGGAACATAAATGAACATATTCTCAATTATCACAATTATTGTCTTATTTCAGAATCCTTTCATAAACATTGAACATTATCCTTTTCATCGAACACCATACGCATCAAGTTAAGCTACAGTGTCATTGACACTTTCATTTCATAAAATCTAGTCATGGCTGCTTTGAAGCAGCCATGACTAGATTTGGTGAAAAATATTTTGAAAATATTCAGCTGTGTAATAGTTAAAAGCCCAATTCTGACTTTTATAACAATACACTGCAACATGCAGTCTTCAGGTAATCTTGCAAGGTAGATTCTAAATAGGCTTGCAGTTGTTTCTTGACAAGTGGTGGCTGTCTAAGACTTACCTAGAAACTACTTCAAAGCCACAGGATGTAGACTGTCATTGTGTAGAAAAAAGTGTACAAAAATCCCCAGGCTATTAACACTTTTGGCACGAGAGGTGACTATAGATGACAACATGGTAGACCACAGTAGGTGGCTATAGTCGACTTTTTCGCCAACTGTGTGTCCATCTACAAGTGCTGTTAATCAATCACCTGCATGTTGCTATGTTTCGTCCACGATTTCTTCTCTATCCAAGAGCCACTCTATCTTCCCTTGAAAGCTATAAAGATCCCAACTTTATGCTTTCAAGGGACAATATCACATTGTTCAAATAATGTTGGTCACCTTGTGTTTATTTTGACTGTAGAAATACAGAAATCACTAAACAATGGCCCCAAACATTCTACTAAATGCACGGCAATATAGGAAGTGTTGTCACTTACAACTGGTGATTCGGACTCAAATACCGAGCCTGTTAATGACAGTGAATTAGAATAGGAATCACAGAGTCAAATTTTGTACAATGAATACAAAAGGGATGCAACACTGATTATGATTCTGACTGCTGTCCATTTCTACATCCACATCCAATTAGCCAATTGCCTCTACAGAGATGAAAGAAGTGGTACCACATAAAAATCAGTATTCCCTTCTGAAAAACACTGTCAATGAGATGATCCCTAGAACAGTTTTAAAATTATAATCTGTTAGTCTAATAACTTATAGTTTGGTAAAATTCCTGAAAATATTGCGTGCTGAGAATTCTATTTCTCAGAATCTTTCGCTCCAAAAGAGTTAAAGGTTAAAGAGTGCCCTGTGTTAAAAACCTTTATCTTCCTTGGATATTTCTAATATAGAGGCAACTGACATCATGTACCTGTTGTAAGGCAAAGGAGCAGTGGATATTACCGGTGTCTATCCTTATGTATTTTTTGTTCTATATTAAGACCTCGCCATGTGGGAATCATTGGAAGTGAACCAGTGCTCATTTACTGTGGTAAACAAGCTCTAGATCTGTTTTACTGGTAAAATAGGACCCAGTCATGAATGTTTGTGGTAGAAGTCCTCTAAAATGGGCAACATGGTGGTATAAATAATTGACCAAAGTTGACTTTATCTCCATTTTGCAGTCATGATTAGCCATTGTGCAGAAATATGTTTACCATAAACACCAATAAATAAATAAAAACCTTGTGTGTATGCAGTTAGTTCTGGGGTTATGGCCCTTGATTCTATAGAAACATTTTTGGTTTCTGCACTAGAGCTGGGGTGTCGTGGGATTTACACAGCAGTTGCGATTTTTTCAATAAAAAAACCTTGGTTCAGTATCATTTGTCCATGAGCATATATACCTATCAGATCGGCCCTATAGTTATACCCCCCGCAAACAAAGTTTGGGGGGGGTATACAGGAATCCCACTGTCCGTCCATCCGTCCGTCCGTCTGTCCGTCTGTCCATCCTTGAAAGCGCAACTCCTCCTAAACTGTTTGAAGAATTTTCATGAAACTTTACACAATGGAAGAACTCCATATGAAGATGTGCGTGAAGCAATATAATTCCCTTCTGACATTTCCAAGGGGAGATAATCTAACTTATACATCTCAGGCACGGAGGGTATCACTTTGTGAGTTTGCTCACAGTACCTCTAGTTACAACATCTTCCACAAACATCTAACAGGCATCTTCTGTTGATTGCATCAGTTAAATAAATAATTATAACATATCTATGCCTGTAATGTTGTAAAATGTCAGGCAAAAAAACCCCAACAAAACCCAAAACTGTGTTTAGGATAAGCTGACCAACCCTAAACAATTATGCCGACCCTCAAAAGTTTATCAAGTTAAAGTTGCTCATTTAGGCCATTGTAACCGTTTCATGTATTGATACTGAAAACCTCAAATCTTGGCTTACTGTCTATAAAATGTCATTGGTTCAAGTATTGTACAACAGTTTTGTTTTTTAATTCCATTCAAACGTATATGGAAATTATTTGACAGTGGCCAGCAGGTTCTTAGATATTTAATTTATTATAAAGTGTATTATGTGGTCATTCTTCTAATTCAATATTATGTGCAGTATCTTAAAACGCGCTGGAATTTTAAAACCGAATTTGCGGTTGTGTTTATTGGAGTGCAGTTGTGATTTTCGGAAGTCTCTCACTACCGATCCCAGCCCGTGGTTGTGTTTAACCTCCCAGCTCTTCTGCACAGTAATTTTTGTCCTCTCTGAATTAATGATTTGAAAATCCAAAATTTTGTGTAATTGAATAAAGGAAGGCAAAGTTCAAATTTTCAGCTTTTTAGTGTGAGTAATGCAGTGGATATTGCTTTTGATTGTGCAAAAACTTCATTCTTTGAGGAGTTTCTGTGCATTATTTCTTAGATATGATTTTTTATCCTTGAATTGCCCATTATCAAGCTCATTCAATATGACTTCAAACTCGGCTGTTTCCCTTGATGCATTATTAGTAGGCATAATCAATTTGTTCAAAATGAAATCATTCACTGTTATTCGTCGAACAATCAGGAACATTGAGTCACCGTGCTTAACCCTTTACCCAATGTAACAGCCAAAATTGGTCAGCACTATTCACAAAAATTGCCATTCAATTTTCATTATTTTTTCATTTTTTGTGTCAAAAACATAGATTATGACCCCTCATTGGAACAAGCTCATTCCAATGAGGGGTCATAAGCTATGTTTTTGACACAAAAAATTAGTTCTTCAATAATTTTGTTTGCAAGTGTCTGCTTTTCATGTTGGGTAAAGGGTTAATTGAGTTTTGCTTGGTGGGAATTAATGATGGAAATAAGTAAGGATCAGGTGGATGAAGAGAAGAAAGTGGACAGATGTATAGAACATTCAACACAAACGAAGATTAATAATCGTAAGCAAGAAATTTGCTAAAGTGGGAGCAGAGGGAGTTCAGCTATCTGAATGTCGCAGCTTCACCAATGTGAACCACAGTACCTGTACGCAGAGTGTTGATTATTTGTAATAAAACCATTGAGTCGAGGGTCCACCCTGATACAGTGGAGCCCACTTAATTTCATATCACTACATTGAATATTAATTCCAAGCACAAAACCTTTTACCATATCCTCAGTACAGATTTGACATCCACTCCTTGCAGGCTGCTGGCAGATATTCCTACCCAGTACACGGAATCTCTTGCTACTGAAGTAAGCACAATTTGAGCACATTTAACCCAATTTCTCCTCGTAAATTGAATGGACTTTTTTACCTGTGATTTGTTGAGTTAAATTTAGATTAATTTTTCATCAGATCTGGTCATGGCTGCGTCACTGCAGCCATGACTAGATTTGATGGAAAATATTTGAAAATACTCAGTGTATAGTTCGTAGAGTGAACTCCTATTAATTGAATAAAAAATCTTGTATTGTGCTGAGAAACCATGATAATCATGAATTCTCCTTGGTTTATGGCCTATTTGGCTTACTACTTAGTACATAGACTATACACATGTAATACATTAGGCCAAAAAAAAAAAGGAATTGATTCTCAGGCACCGCCGCGTTGAAAAAAATGGCCCGCGTTGGGCCTTTTTATTTGGACTGTCATTGCACGAAAATAGGAAACAGGGAAATTGAAAAGGGACTATTGGTTTTAAGGCCCAAAACCAACGAATAAACAGGTAAATATACACAGGCGTGTGTTAAGTGTGAGAGGGAAAGGTTTTCGCCATATTTTCAGGAGATTGGGCGCACACGGCAGGGGAATTCAAACGCAAACTTGACTCGGTCTATGTTGGGCGAGTTGTCCAACACAGGCATAACCCACCATGTCGAATACTAAACGTTGAATTTGCCAGGTACTGGCGTCAAGTAAACCTTTTTTGCTGTGAAAACACGAATGAGAAATAGTGAGAATAATCGGTACAGGTAAGTATATTTTCGGGGTGGGGAATTATCACTTACTAAAGAAGTACAAAAGTCCAAATTCTGCTGACATGTCATGAATAACGGGAAAGAATGGGTAAACACTGAATGGAATCTGAAATTCAGATTTTTCCAGAGCAGTTGTGCATCAAGGGAGATTACTCAAAACACACGTGCGTTTCCCAATACGAATGACGTCTTCATTCAAAGTAAACAAACGAAGTCTTTACGGTTCGACACGTCCAGCTTATTTTGTGTATTGAGTTGGGCCTATCCATTTATTAATTTCACCCACGGGAGATCGGATAGTGATATGAATGAAAGGGCTTCGCCGCAGTGGAAAAATAAAGTGATGTTTCCCTTTTTTAAATATCAAACTTGATCGCTTGGATACGGGTTCAAACTGTTTTTAATAGGCGTGGTCTTTGGGAGGGGCTCTTTGACAGACGGAGGAGAGAGATGGGTCACATCTTTGTACATGTAGACTGATTTCTTTTTAATCACCCAACTTTTCAAATCCTTCTACTTTAATAACTGTTGAGTGCTGGAAACCCTCATCTGGACTCTAGTCTGAAGTACTGGTACTACTACGTAAGGGTGCTGGTCAAAACGTCCCCAAACCAAAACGTCCCCAAAAATAAATTGGTCAAAACGTCCCCAAGCATTGGTCAAAACGTCCCCAAGCATGGTCAAAACGTCCCCAAGTGTTGGTCAAAACATCCCCAAAGGTTGGTCAAAACGTCCCCAAGCATGGTCAAAACGTCCCCAAGTGTTGGTCAAAACGTCCCCAAAGGTTGGTCAAAACGTCCCCAAGCATGGACAAAACGTCCCCAAGTGTTGGTCAAAACGTCCCCAAAGGTTGGTCAAAACGTCCCCAAGCGTTGGTCAAAACGTCCCCAATGTAATTTCCTATTAAACCATCAACTATTTTGACTATTCCACCAGATTTTACAAAGAGAAGCTGGTGGGAGAGTGGGGGAACTGTCCATCGGACAACCTAACACTCACAGGGGTTAGGAGGAGCATGAGAAAGCGAGACCTGTGACATTGGTCAAATCGTCCCCAACTCTTGGTCAAAACGTCCCCAATACAATATCCCCTCAAACCATCAACTATTTTATGAAAACAGCCAAGCCCCATCTTGTAAATCAGCCAAGCCCCATCCTGTGACAATGAATAATGGATTGGATTGATCCTCCCTCTCCTTCGACTTTTATTTTGATCTCAGATAAAAAGAAAAGCATCCAAAAATATGGGCAGATCTTGGAAATTTTGAGGGGGTGCTAATGGTTCACAACATCATTCGAGTAGTGTTTTAACATAACTTAGGCAAAAATGGTGGAGCCCCCCACCCCATTAAGCTTGAAATGGTGAATTGAAACCATTCTCTCTGAAAAAAAGTCATCTCAACGCCGCTCAGTCGTGGGCCTACCCCCTTCTTAGCAATCCTATGATCGCCCATGTCCTTGTTATACAGATAGTGGGATTTTTTTTCTGATCATCCTTAATTACCTCTCAAATGCATTCTTGTCCATATTTTTTTATTACAATGGGTAACTCACAATAAAGGAACATTTTGAAAAAAAATCTTTTTGTGTTAATGCTTTATTCCCCTTGAAAAAGACAGGCATGTGAACGGGACTGTTCTGTGCATCCAAACCTTGTCAGTTCATGGGAGATACCCTTATTTTGAGTATTCATAAAATAGTTCTGCTTTGTAAAAGTTTAAAAGTGAAGTCAGAGAAAATAAAGAAAAACAGTTTTAGTTTTCAATAAAATGAGTTTTATTTGTATATCATTTTACAATATGCACTTTCCATGCTTTTCAGGTAAAAACAGACATCATAAAGTGACTTTTACCTCTCAATCCTTTCTCACCATCTGGAAGAAATAAAAATAAAAAATAAAAATAAAATCCTCCCTCCCTCATTGATTTGAAAAAAAAATTGCCTGAGAATCAATTGATTTTTTTTTTTTGGCCTTATATCTTGTTTTACAGCGCTCCATGAGCTCAGGCAAACATGATAAAATAGAATAAATGCTCAGATCATCTCTACAATACTGGAAAATAGCCAATTCCATGTTGAATAAATACTTTTGTTAATTATACGCCCGTTTGAAAAACGGGACGTATTATAGTATGGCGTTGTCTGTCCGTCCGTCCATCCGTCCGTCCGTTTGGTTTCCGAACAATAACTTTAGTATTTGTTTTCCGATCGGCTCCAAATTTGGTATGTGGTTTAATCACAACAAAATACAGGTCAAGTTCGAATATGGGGTCGGTCCGAACATTTTTCGCCTGAATTATGGCCCCTGTTGGACTTAGAATTTGTCAAATATTTGGTTTCCGGATGATAACTTTAGTATTTGTTTTCCGATCGACTCCAAACTTGGTATGTGGTTTAATCACAACAAAATACAGGTCAAGTTTGAATATAACTAAAGATAGGAAGCTTCAGTGTTTCTAATATATATATATCTATATAAATATGTTAGTCAAACTGTGAAATCAAGAATTTTTTTTTGAAATTATTAAATTATTGAGTTCTTTTGTGAAGCTATTGTCCATAATTTTTATCAGGCATGCAGAAGTCTGTTAGTCTGTGAGTCTGTTCACATTTTCCTTTAGCACAGGCTTCACCCAGTAGTTCTTGTCCGATTGTTACAAAATTTTGTATGCAGATTTGAGGTCATGTCTAGATGAGAATGTCCCCTTTTGGTTGCGATCAGTTAACCGTGATGGCTGCCCGAGCCCAAAACCTTTAGCACAGTCTACAGGTCCTATTTATGAAGGGATTTCATGGTAACTTGGTAGGATGACTCTGTATAATATCTAGATGAGAACATCCCCTTTTTGTCATGATCTGTCAACTGTGACGGCTGCCCAAGCCCGAAACCCAAAAACTTTTAGCACAGTCTACAGGTCATATTTAATATGGAGGGATTTCATTGTAACTTGGTAGGATGACTCTGTATGATGTCTAGATAAGAACTTCCCCATTTGGTTGAGATCTGTCAACTGTGATGACTGCCCGAGCCCAAAATCTTAAAACCTTTAGCACAGTCGACAGGTCGTATTTATGGAGGGATTTCATTTTAACTTGGTAGGATGACTCCATAAAATGTCTAGATGAGAACATCCCCTTTTGGTCGTGATTGGTCAACTGTTACAGCAAAAGGGGCCCAAAGCCCGAAAATCTTTAGCACAGTCTACAAGTCATATTTATGAAGGGATTTTATTGTAACTTGGTAGGATGACTCCAGATAATATTTAGATGAGAACGTCCCCTTTTGGTCGTGATCATTCAGCCATGACAGCTGCCCGAGCCCAAAACCCCAAAAACCTTTAGCACAGACTACAGGTCGTATTTATGAAGGGATTTCTTTGTGATTTGGTAGGATGACTCTGTATGATGTCTAGATGAGAACTTCCCCACTTGGTTGTGATCTGTCAACCATGACAACTGCCGAAGCCCAAAACCTGAAAACCTTTAGCACGGTCTACAGTCGTATTTATGGAGGGATTTCATTGTAACTTGGTAGGATGACTCCGTATAATGTCTAGATGAGAATGTTCCCTTTTGGTCGCGATTCGTCAACAGTTCCAGCTGCAGGGGCCAGAAGCCCAAAAACCTTTATCACAGTCTACAGGTCATATTTATGAAGGGATTTAATTGTAACTTGGCAGGATGACTCCAAATAACGTCGAGATGAGAACGTCCCCTTTTGGTCATGAACATTCATCCACAACAGCCCGAGCTCAAAACCCGAAAAATTTTAGCACAGACTACAGGTCGTATTTATGAAGGGATTTGATTGTAACTTGGTAGGATGACTCGGTATAATGTCTGGATGAGGACATCCCCTTTTGGTTGCGATCGGTCGACTGTGAAGACTACACATGCCCAAACCCCGAAAACCTTTAGCACAGTCCACAGGCCGTATTTATAAAGGGATTTCATTGTAACTTGATAGGATGACTCATTTTGGAGTAATTTCACTGTAACTTGGTAAGTTTGGTTGACATACTTTAACTCTTAGGGCCACATACATCAACTGTGAGGGCCACATTAACCCACCCCTCAGTTCTTTAGTACAGTCTACTCCTCAAATTATTTTTATTGAAAACACAGCATGCAGGGAACAGAAATTAACATATTCCCAATTATCACAATTCTTGTCATATTTCTTAATCTTTTCATAAACATTGACACTTTCATTTCATACATGGAAGCTCTACTCCCCTAGTTTTCTATTGATTCTTCACTTCATTTAATGTAACTGGAAAAATTTGATTAGATCAACTTAAGTATTAGAAACAAATGTGTTGCATCTTGCAAACTCCACATTAACCAATAGTTAATGTGATAAAACAGGATGCTACAGTAATTTTACTGTGACTATCCAAGGTATCTTATAAAGCTTGCCTTAAGATACCATTTCACATCCACAGACATATTTTGTGATTGTTTAACCCTTTACCTAACCTGAAAAGCAGACGACTCTTGCAAAAAAAATTCTTGAATAACTAATTTTTTTCATTTTTTGTCTCAAAAACATAGGTTATGACCCCTCGTTGGAACGAGCTCGACGAGCTCGTTCCAACGAGGGGTCATAACCTATGTTTTTGAGACAAAAAATGAAAAAAATAATGAAAATTAATTGGCGATTTTTGAGAATAGCGCTGGCCGGTTTTGGCCGTTACGTTGGGTAAAGGGTTAACCCTTTACCCAACATAATGGCCAAAATTGGCCAGCAGTATTCACAAAATCACCATTTAATTTTCATTATTTTTTTCATTTTTTGTCACAAAACATAGCTTATGACCTCTCATTGGAATGAGCTCATTGAGCTTGTTCCAATGAGGGGTTATAAGCTATGTTTTTGATGCAAAAGATGAAAAAATATAGTTATTAAAAAAATTTATTTGCAAGTGTTGTCTGCCATTCGTATTTGGTAAAGGGTTAAAGTCGCACTGTTTTTTATCCAAGAGTTTTATTTCATTCACTTTTCAGTTGGTAACCTGGGAAGGGGATTATTCTCTCTTTCTCTTGAGATATTTCTGCTTCTCGGGTAAAATAAAATATTGTAGCCAATGCTTGGTCTGCGATCCCTTTAATTTTCAAGTAAAACATACATGGTACCTTAAGCTTAGAGAGTGTTTGATGAAGTGATTTATAAATGATTCATGTTCACTTCATTGAACTAAAAGAGAAAGAAACAGATAAAGCTTTTTACCCCCAGCTTGTTGCCATTCAACAAGTGACATCCAGAACGTGTAGAACCTTAACAAAAAATACATGAAAGAAGTCCAAACTTGGGAGATACTGAAACACCAAGTTTATACTGAATTTCTTCTGATCCAGTCTTTTACAAAATTATCCATTCACAATATACTAACCAGTAAGAGTGCTGAATTATTTTTGGTCATCAAAATTTGTTCATTTGTCTCTTTGCCTTGCAGAAATTTAAGTGTGAGTGCCCGTTGGCACTCTCCCATAAACTGTAATAAGGCAAACTCATGCAGACAAAATAATTCACTTTACAGATAATATGAAGCACATCCATGGAAAATCAGTGGTGTGCTCTACTCTGTTCGCCTCCGTTTGATGCGAGGCATTTTTGTAGGACTAACTTGAGTGCCAGATGTTGGAACAATTTTGGAAAGAAAATCATTGTGTAACATGATTACCTCACATATTGGAATCTCCCAATACAATGTTTATATTAATTAAATGGCACATTCCTGTTGCAAATTAACATGAAATAAATCATTCCTGTGCAGTGGAACTGCAGGATTTCAAGCACACGATTCATTACATTATACATGCATCTACACATCAAAGGAGGTTACTCTAAAACATCTGGCCTGCACAAACAGAAAATAACGACAGAAAATCAGTGTCGGCCAATCAAAAACAGGGACGAAAATAGATACAACTTCACCAGTAGTCATGTTGAATTGTATACAAATAGCAAGTGTTACTTTGCAATCTATTCATTTTTATGCCTCCGAGAAACTCTCAGGGTCATTATTATTTCAATTTTGGTCCAACTAGCCAATTCAATATGGCTCCCATGGCAGCCATATTGAATTTGGTTTCCGTCGAATAACTAATGAACGCTGACTCAAATCATTTTTAGCTCACATACTTCTATTAGAAGTGGTGAGCTATTGTCATGACCTCGACCTCGGGCGTCGGTGTCCAATATAGTAATATTTGATGTTAAGGTTAATTTCTCAAAGATCAGTGGGCTCAGGCCTTTGATATTGCATATGTAGGTTGTAGGGGACTATCAGAACAGTATTTAACTGTTAATTTAACTAATTCGACTTTTTTCCAAATTTCACCTAAAATTTTCTGCCAAAACTTGTAAGAATTTGCTTTTAGGTGTTGTAAGAATTTGCGTTAAAGTCAGCTTTTGTGCAGATTGTGCTGCTTTAACTTCTCATTACTGTTGATTTTCATATTTCAATAACAACTGTAGGTATTAACCCTACTGTATGCAGAAATTTAATGGAAATTTTCTTTTTTTTCAGTCAAAATTTTCATGTTTTTCTCGGACTTAGTAAATTTTAAGTTGTAAAACTTTGTAAACTTTGTGTTCAGGTGAGTTGTGTTTCTATGTGTCTTTCCAGGTGATTAATATTCTACACTTGGGTTACTGAACTCCATTGCAGTAATATTTAACCCTCATTACATGCATATTTGAGGAATTTGAGGCAGATTTTCTGCCAAAACTTGTAAGAATTAGCACTTAGGTGTTGTAAGAATTTGCGTTAAAGTCAGCTTTTGTGCAGATTGTGGTGCCTTCACCTCTCATTACTGTTTATTTTCTCATTTCAATAACTACTTTAGGTATTAACCCTACTGTATGCAGAAATTTAACTGATTTCTTCTCTTTTTTTTTAGTCACAATGTTCACGTTTTTCTCTGACTTACTCAATTTTAAGTTCTAAAAGTTTGTGTTTAGGTGAGTTCTGTTTCTATGTGTCTTTCCAGGCAATTGATATTGTACACATGGGTTACTGAACTACATTGCGGTAACGTTGCGCCTTCATTACATGCATATTTGAGGAATTTGAGGGGAATTTTTGGGACTTATATTCACTTTCTTTAAAAAAAAAATTTTTTAACTTCTTTTTTTTATTTAATACTTTCTCATACTTGTTGCTAGTAACATTAAGGCTTATTTTAGTTGTTGATGTGATGTATTTTTGTTGGGACTTATAGTCACTTTCTTGAACGAATGTTTTTCCGCAACTCCTCTTTAACCAATGAATGTACTTCAATTACAATTTCAGTGATTCTTCGTTACATAATGCCATTTTGCACCTCCTATTTTATTTTTTTTTGATCTGATGTATTTTTATTTTGTAAAAAATAAATTTATGAAAGCCTTTCCTAATTCTTATTTATGATTTAATATCTGGCCTCACGATTCATTTTCTTAATCATAAACATTTCTAAAAGAAAAAAATGCTTTTATATCCAATGATTCTATGTTGAATTGATATATAATAAATGCAGAAATATAGACTTTCCAAAGCCATCACATAAACCACATTAATCATTTGATGCCTAGTTAATGATTTATATTAACTAAATATTAGGCATGTTACATTGGAACGACATTATCAAGCGCGAATGTAGGTGAGCGTTGGGATGTATGAAAGCCCTGATTTGAATAATTTTTTTGTGTGAATGTTTAGTACCATGGGATGCATCACATATAATACGGGTTTTTTTCTCGTGCAGAAATTATGCAAATTAGATGAACTTTGATTTTTTCAGTGTGACTTACACACAGTAAGTACACATGTCAATACGGCTCATCCCTCTTGTTTAATTATGCATTGTTGGCATCTAGAAGAGGGCTTCCTTTCAATTTTGGACCAGTCAGCTGAACCAAGATGGCCACCAGTGGCCAATTAATTATGGTGGCCATCTTGAATTTGGTTTCCACCCTATAATTGATGAATACTAACTCGAATCAATTTCCTTTTTTCAATACGGCTCATCCCTCTTGTTTAATTATGCATTGTTGGCATCTAGAAGAGGGCTTCCTTTCAATTTTGGACCAGTCAGCTGAACCAAGATGGCCACCAGTGGCCAATTAATTATGGTGGCCATCTTGAATTTGGTTTCCACCCTATAATTGATGAATACTAACTCGAATCAATTTCCTTTTTTGTATATGCATTATCGGTGTCTAGAGGAAGTTTCCATTAGATTTTGGATCAGCTAGCCAATTCAACCAATTCAATATAGCTGCCATGGCAGCCATATTGAATTTGGTGTCTGTCCAATGACTAATTAATAATGATTTGAATCATTTTTATTTTTTTACGGCCGGTCATATGAGCGGGCCATATTATGGTATGGCAATGTCCGTCTGTTTGTTAGCTTTTGTTTGTCCACACGATAACTTGAAAACAATACATCCAACAAATACTATTTTTTTATGGTTGATTAGACGAGAGGATGGTTCCTTTCAATAACCAGCATTCTGGCATATCCAATATGGCCACCACGGCAGCCATTTTGGATTTTCAGGGACTTTTGATTGTCCACACGATAACTTGAAAACTATAGATCCAACAGATGCTGCTTTTTTAGCTCACCTGAGCGAAGCTCAAGGGGAGCTTTACTAATCACTTTCTGTCCGTCGTCCGTCGTCGTCCGTCCGGCGTTAACTTTACATTATCGACTTCTCCTCCTAAACCACTAGCCCAATTTTATTCAAATGTTGGCTAAATGTTTATTACCTAATGCCAATTCAGATTTGTTCAAATGAAGTTGCCCCTCCTCCTGGGTGGTGCCACGCCCCCAAGGGGCACCGAAATCTTTGTAAATCTTCTTCTCATGAACCAGCAGTAGCAGAGACTTGATATTTGGTGTGCAGCTTCCTTTTGAGGTGTAGACTCAGATTTGTTCAAGAGAAGTTTGTGGGGCTATACTTGGCGTTGTTATGAGAGGGGCAAAATTTTTTGCCCCGCCCAAAATTTCTATTTTCCAAACCGAGAGGCTGATTTGAACCAAATTTTATTTGAGGGCTTATTGGGTCATGAGTACTTGATTTATGAAAAAAAAATTTTTCCCGCAGCCCCGTGGGAACCGCAGGAGCTAAAAATAGAAAAAATTTAAAACGCCCATATCTCCAAAACTGCACGGCACTGAGAATTTTTATTTGGTGTGCAGCTTCCTTAGGACCAACAGAAAGGATTGGTAAAAAAAAATTGCCATCGGTTTTATCATAGGGTACAGTTTCGGGACTTTGAAAAAGTGCTGAGTCAGCACTTTTTAACACTGTAGGCAATGGGAAAAACATTAAAAAATCTTCTTCTCCAGATCCAGCAGGCAGAATCTTTTGATATTTGGTATGCAACATTGTAGGGTGGATCTGATTCAAGTTTGTTCAAATCGGCCCCCTGGGTTCATATTTGGGCTCAGTATAGGAGCCTGATTTCGAACTTAGTGCATTTCAGGCAAATTTCTTAAAAAATCTTCTTCTCCAGATCCAGCAGGCAGAATCTTTTGATATTTGGTATGCAACATTGTGGGGTGGATCTGATTCAAGTTTGTTCAAATCGGCTCCCTAGATTCATATTTGGGCTCACTATAGGAGCTCGAATTCGAATTTAGTGCATTTCAGGCAAATTTCTTCAAAAATCTTCTTCTCCAGATCCAGCAGGCAGAATCTTTTGATATTTGGTATGCAATGTTGCGGGGTAGATCTGATTCAAGTTTGTTCAAATCGGCCCCCTGGATACATATTTGGGCTTACTATAGAAGCCCGCATTCGAACTTAGTACATTTCAGGCAAATTTCTTAAAAAATCTTCTTCTCCAGATCCAGCTTCAGAATCTTTTCATATTTGGTAAGCAACATTGTGGGGTGGATCTGATTCAAGATTGTTCAAATCGGCCCCCTGGGTTAATATTTGGGCTCAGTATAGGAGCCCGATTTCGAACTTAGTGCATTTCAGGCAAATTTCTTAAAAAATCTTCTTCTCCAGATCCAGCAGGCAGAATCTTTTGATATTTGGTATGCAACATTGTAGGGTGGATCTGATTCAAGTTTGTTCAAATCGGCCCCCTGGGTTCATATTTGGGCTCAGTATAGGAGCCCGATTTCGAACTTAGTGCATTTAGGCAAATTTCTTAAAAAATCTTCTTCTCCAGATCCAGAAGGCAGAATCTTTTGATATTTGGTATGCAACATTGTGGGGTGGATCTGATTCAAGTTTGTTCAAATCGGCTTCCTAGATTCATATTTGGGCTCACTATAGAAGCTCGAATTTGAACTTAGTGCATTTCATGCAAATTTCTTAAAAAATCTTCTTCTCCAGATCCAGCAGGCAGAATCTTTTCATATTTGGTAAGCAACATTGTGGGGTGGATCTGATTCAAGTTTGTTCAAATCGGCCCCCTGGGTTTATATTTGGGCTCAGTATAGGAGCCCAAATTTGAACTTAGTGCATTTCAAGCAAATTTATTAAAAAATCTTCTTCTCCAGATCCAGCAGGCAGAATCTTTTGATATTTGGTATGCAACATTGTGGGGTGGATCTGATTCAAATTTGTTCAAATCGGCTTCCTAGATTCATATTTGGGCTCACTATAGAAGCTCGAATTCGAACTTAGTGCATTTCAGGCAAATTTCTTAAAAAATTTTCTTCTCCAGATCCAGCAGGCAGAATCTTTTGATATTTGGTATGCAACATTGTGGGATGGATCTGATGCAAATTTGTTTAAATCGGCTCCCTAGATTCATATTTGAGCTTACTATAGAAGCTCGAATTCGAACTTAGTGCATTTCAGACAAATTTCTTAAAAAATCATCTTCTCCAGATCCAGCAGGCAGAATCTTTTGATATTTGGTATGCAACATTGCGGGGTGGATCTGATTCAAGTTTGTTCAAATCGACCCCCTGGTTTCATATTTGGGCTCACTATAGAAGCTCGAATTCAAACTTAGTGCATTTCGGGCAAATTTCTTCAAAAATCTTCTTCTTCAGATCCAGCAGGCAGAATCTTTTGATATTTGGTATGCAACATTGCGGGGTGGATCTGATTCAAGTTTGTTCAAATCGGCCCCCTGGATTCATATTTGGGCTTAATATAGAAGCCTGAATTCGGACTTAGTGCATTTCGGGCAAATTTCTTCAAAAATCTTCTTCTCCAGATCCAGCAGGCAGAATCTTTTGATATTTGGTATGCAACATTGTGGGGTGGATCTGATTCAAGTTTGTTCAAATCGGCTTCCTAGATTCATATTTGGGCTCACTATAGAAGCTCGAATTCGAACTTAGTGCATTTCAGGCAAATTTCTTAAAAAATCATCTTCTCCAGATCCAGCAGGCAGAATCTTTTGATATTTGGTATGCAACATTGCGGGGTGGATCTGATTCAAGTTTGTTCAAATCGGCCCCCTGGATTCATATTTGGGCTCACTATAGAAGCTCGAATTCAAACTTAGTGCATTTCGGGCAAATTTCTTCAAAAATCTTCTTCTCCAGATCCAGCAGGCAGAATCTTTTGATATTTGGTATGCAACATTGCGGGGTGGATCTGATTCAAGTTTGTTCAAATCGGCCCCCTGGATTCATATTTGGGCTTAATATAGAAGCCCGAATTCGCACTTAGTGCATTTCAGGCAAATTTCTTCAAAAATCTTCTTCTCCAGATCCAGCAGGCAGAATCTTTTGATATTTGGTATGCAACATTGCGGGGTGGATCTGATTCAAGTTTGTTCAAATCGGCCCCCTGGATTCATATTTGGGCTTAATATAGAAGCCCGAATTCGCACTTAGTGCATTTCGGGCAAATTTATTAAAAAATCTTCTTCTCCAGATCCAGCAGGCAGAATCTTTTGATATTTGGTATGCAACATTGTGGGGTGGATCTGATTCAAGTTTGTTCAAATCGGCTTCCTAGTTTCATATTTGGGCTCACTATAGAAGCTCGAATTCGAACTTAGTGCATTTCAGGCAAATTTCTTAAAAAATCTTCTTCTCCAGATCCAGCTTCAGAATCTTTTCATATTTGGTAAGCAACATTGTGGGGTGGATCTGATTCAAGTTTGTTCAAATCGGCCCCCTGGGTTTATATTTGGGCTCCGTATAGGAGCCCAAATTTTAACTTAGTGCATTTCAGGCATATTTCTTAAAAAATCTTCTTCTCCAGATCCAGCAGGCAGAATCTTTTGATATTTGGTATGCAACATTGTAGGGTGGATCTGATTGTGATTCATGAACGTATTTATTTGTAAAGTTGATAGAATCTTAGACAAAATTTGCAGAAAAGATCTACTATAGAAGGGGTGGTATCCAGGGTGAACCGTTTACCCAAATCTAGCAGTACTAATGCATTATTCACACAAATCTTCGTTCAAATTTTATGACCCCTCATTGGAACACACGCATTCAGCTCATTCCAACAAAGGTCATATGCCATGTTTTCGAGACAAAGGAATAAAAATTTTAGTTATTCATGAAATTTTTAGGCAACTGTTGTCTGTTATTCACATTGCTTCATGAAATTTCAGTACTTTTAGAAGTTACCTCAGTAATCAAGGGTTAATTCCCCTTAATTAAATGTCGCCTCTAAAAAACAACCACTTTGCATATCTTACCTTTTTACCAGCATAACTGCCAAAACTTGTCAGCATTCTTCGCAAAAATCGCTATTCAAATTTTAATTTTTGTCTCTTAAACATACATGTACTTATCGCTTGTAAATACCCCATTGGAATGAGCTTTTTGAGCTCATTCCAATGAGAGGTCGCACACCATGCTTTTTGAGTCAAAAAAGCAATTTTTTTAGTTATTCCAGAATTTCGTACGTAAAACACAGCTTTATGACTTCACATTAAAATGAGCTCTCTAAGCTTGTTCCAATCAACATTCACGCACTATGTCTTTCACACAAAAAATAAAATTTTCCATTTATTCAGGAATTTTGTTTGCAAGAACACTCTTACCCCCCCCCCCCCCACACACACACACACAAACACACACACACACACACACAAACACAGACACACACATCTAAAAGTTCGTCAGCAAAAAAACAGTTACTTCAATTTTTAAATGCATTATAGGAACAACTTGCCTAATCAAATTTAAATACTTTTGCATCATTCTGTATCTAGAACAAACCATTTACCATATCTTTACGCAAAATTCTCCAGCATTATTCACAAAAAAACACCATTATTTATATATTCACATTTCTGTCTCAAAAATATACCTGATCTTCCCATACCCCTATTGGAATAAGCTGTTTGAGCTTGTTCCAATGATGATAAAAAAAAATAAAATTTGTGAAAATTTTTGTTTTCTTGCATGCAAATATATACATGTAGCACATGGAAGATATCCACAGTTGGGGAGAGATGTCCAAGGCTATCTCTTCACATTCCTTGTTTGTGCTTCATGCTAAACCAGTTTGTCTGCAGAGATAAATTTGCTTTATTAAAAATCATTGGAGACTGGCCACACACCAATGATTTTAAATAAAACTATTTTTAGGTAACAAATGTTGAACTTCAAACAAAATCTATCACTCAACCAGTTAATGTTGATGAGGCATGACATGGTGAAGGTGACCTAAAATACTTCTTAGAGTCACTTTGTCAGGTGAGCGATTAAGGCCACGTGGGGCCTCTTGTTTTGGTTGATTAATCATGACTAGAGGATGGTTCCTTTCGATAACCAGCATTCTGGCATATCCAGCATGGCCGCCATGGCAGCCATCTTCGATTTTTAGGGACTTGATTGTCCATTTGATAATCCAACAGATACTGTTTTTTTATGGTTGATTAGTCATGACTAGAGGATGGTTCATTTCGATAACCAGCATCATTGTCCATCCATTTGTCTGTCCGTCCATCCATCTGTTTGTTCGCCCACATGGTAACTTGAAAACAATACATCCACCAGATACTGTTTTTTTTATGATTGATTAGTCATGACTAGAGGATGATTCCTTTCGATAACCAGCATTCTGGCATATCCAATATTTCCACCACGGCAGCCATCTTGAATTTTCAGGGACTTTTGATTATCCACGCAATAACTTGAAAACTATAGATCCAACAGATACTATTTTTGTATGGTTGATTAGTCATGACTAGGGGATGGTTCCTTTCGATAACCAGCATTCTGGCATATCCAATATTGCCACCACGGCAGCCAACTTGGATTTTCAGGGACTTTTGATTGTCCACACGATAACTTGAAAACTATAGATCCAACAGATACAGCTTTTTTATGGTTGATTAATCATGACTAGAGGATGGTTCCTTTCGATAACCAGCATTCTGACATATCCAAGATGACCACCATGGCAGCCATCTTGGATTTTTAGGGACTTTTGATTGTCCATTTGATAATCCAACAGATACTTTTTTTTATGGTTCATTAGTCATGACTATAGGATGGTTCCTTTCGATAAACAGCATCATTGTCCGTCCATCCATCCATTTGTCTGTCTGTGTCTGTCTGTCCATCCATCCATTAACTTTTGTTTGCCCTCCTGATAACTTGAAAACAATACATCCAACAGAAACTGTTTTTAGCTCAACTTTGACGAAGTCAAATTTGAGCTATTGTCATGGCCCGTCATCCGTCTGTCCGTACGTCAACAATTGGCTATGGCTCGGGCTAGAGGTCGTATTTATGAACCGATCTTTACGAAACTTCTTGTGTACCTTTGTTATAACCCTGGGACGGGAACGAGTGTTTTTAGGTGTGGTCCGAAATTCAAGATGGCTGCCAGTGGCCATTTTGTACCGATGATGCAAAAATCAGTTTTTTGTACAGAACTTCTGTATGAAAGTTCTGATTTGAATAAAGTTTTGTATAAATGTTTAGTACCATGGGATACATCACATATAATACGGGTTTTTTTCTCGTGTGTAAATTATGGAAATTAGACTGACTTTGATTTATTTAGTGTTACTTTCAGAGCTGTAAGTGCCAAGCTGCTATGGCTCGGGCTAGAGGCCGTATTTATGAACCGATCTTTACGAAACTTCTTGGGTACTTTTGTTATGACCGTGGGACGAGAACGAGTGTTTTTAGGTGCGGTCCGAAATTCAAGATGGCTGCCAGCCGCCTTTTTGTACCGACGATGCAGAAATCTGTTTTTTGTACAGAACTTCCATATGAAAGCTCCGATTTGAATAATTTTTTGTATGGATGTTTAGTACCATGGGATACATCACATATAATACGGGTTTTTTTCTCGTACGTAAATTGTGCAAATTAGACTAATTTTGATGTTTTTTTGGGTTACTTTCAGCACTGTAAGTGCAAATGCCAATACGGCTCGGGCTAGAGGCCGTATTTATGAACCGATCTTTACGAAACTTCTTGGGTACCTTTGGTATCACCGTGGGACGAGAACGAGTGTTTTGGGGTCCGGTCCGAAATTCAAGATGGCCGATGGCAGCCATTTTGTACAAAATTAGGTGCAATCAGATTTTTGCACAGAACTTCCATATGAAAGCCCTGATTTGAATAATTTTTTTGTGTGAATGTTTAGTACCATGGGATGCATCACATATAATACGGGGTTTTTTCTCGTGCAGAAATTATGCAAATTAGATGAACTTTGATTTTTTCAGTGTGACTTACACACAGTAAGTACACATGTCAATACGGCTCAGACTAGAGTCTGTATTTATGAACTGATCTTCACGAAATGTCTTGGTTACCTTTGTTATCACCTTGGGACGAGAACGAGTGTTTCTGGGTGTTGTCTAAAATTCTAGATGGCTGCCAGTGGCCATTTTGTACCGAAATTAGGTCTAATCAGTTTTTTAGCTCATCTTGACAAAGTCAAGCTGAGCTAATCTAATCGCTTCCCGTCCGTCGTCCGTCGTCTGTCGTCCGCCGTCCGTCAACACCATGTTTTGGTCTTCTCCTCCAAAGCCACTGGGCCAATTCAAGTGAAAGTTTGTGTGAGTGATGGTCCCAAAGGGGCATTTCATTTTTGTTTAACTCAGCATGCCCAGCCCCATAGGGAGGGAGTGGGGGAAAATGCTCCAAAATATTTTAAAAATCTTCTCAAGAACCAGTGTGTACAATGACTTGATATTTGCTATGGAGCTTCCATATGAGGTGTAGAATCAAGTTTGTTCAAACGAAGTTCGTAAAGTAATATTTGGCTTTGTAATAGGAGGGGTAAGATTTTTGGCCCCGCCCAAAATTTCTATTTTCTGAACCGATGGTCCGGTATGAACCAAATTTGGTTTGTGGTAGTATTGGGTCATAAGTACTTGACCCATGCAAAAAAAAAAATTCCTGCATCCCCATGGGAACCCTGGGAGCTAAAAATAGAAATATTTTCAAACGCCCATATTTCCCAAACCCCACGGAACAGAGAGCTTTTATTTGGTATGAAGTATCCTTACGACCAGTAGAATTGAATGGTAAAAAAAAATTGCCATCGGTTAAGTTAGGGTGTTCTGTAATGGGCATTGAAAAAATGCTGAGTCAGCATATTTGCAAAAATTTTAAAAAATCTTTTCTCCAGAACCAATCATCAGAATCTTTTGATATTTGGTATACAGCATTCATAGGGGGGTCAGATAAAAGTTTGTAGAAATAAAGCTCATTGGTTCATATTTGGGCTCTCTACAGGAGCCCAAAGTTTTAACATAGGGTAATATGGGGAATATTCTTTAAAAATCTTCTTCTTCAGAACCACCAGTCAGAATCTTTTAATATTTGGTATACATCATTGTTATGAGGGTCAGATTCTAGATTGTTCAAACCAAGTCCCTAGGTTAATATTTGGGCTTCCTACGGAAGCCCAAATTTTATCTTTGTTCAATATGGAGGGTAATTTAAAAAAATCTTCTTCTTCAGATCCATCAGTCAGAATGCTTTGATATTTGGTATGCAACATCTCTGTGGGGGTCAGATTCAAGTTTGTTCAAATCAAATTCCTAGGTATATATTTGGGCTCACTATGGTAGCCCAAATTTTTACTTAGTGCAATATGAGAAAATTTCTTTAAAAATCTTCTTCTTCAGATCCACCAGTCGGAATGCTTTTATATTTGGTATACAACATCTCTAGGGGGGTCAGATTCCAGGTTGTTCAATTCGAGTGCCTAGGTTAATATTTGGGCTCCATATGGGAACATGAAATTTAACTTAGTACAATATGAGGGAATTTCTTCAAAAATCTTCTTCTTCAGATTCACTTGTCAGAATGCTTTCACATTTGGTATACAACATCTCTAGGGGGGTCAGATTCAAGTTTGTTCAAATTGGATCGATAGGTCAATATTTGGGCTCGCTATGGTAGCCCAAATTTGAACTTAGTGCAATTCGAAGAAATTTCTTTAAATTTCTCTTCTTCAGATCCAACAGTCAGAATGCTTTCATATTCAGTACACAACATCTCTAGGGAAGTCAGATTTAACTGTGTTCAAATCAAGAGCCTGGGTTAATATTTGGGCTCTCTATGGGAGCCGGAATTGGCCATTTTGCTGAAGAATTAAAAATTTTGTATTCAGTACCCTCTAGAGGTACTAAGATTAATCCACATAGGTTGTATCAAGGGGCTTCATAGGGGAGCTCCACATTTTACTTACGATCAACTGAAGAAAAGGCATGATGCCCAGATTATTTTTGTCACTCCTGAGGGACTCAAGGATTGACAGTGTAGCCTATAGAGATGGCTTGCTTGATGTAGACTCATTCTTGGACTCTGTTCAAATTGTGTTCTGTACAAGATGAGCGCTTCAGGCCCTGTGGGGCCTCTTGTTGTACACATCTTCTGTACAGCTCAGACTAGAGGCCATATTTATGAACCAATCTTTACGAAACTTCTTGGGTACCTTTGTTATCACCGTGGGATGAGAGCGAGTGTTTTTGGGTGTGGTCCGAAATTCAAGATGGCCACCAGCAGCCATTTTGTACCAAAATTAGTGCAATCAGTCTTTTGTATAGAACTTCTGTATGAAAGTTCTGATTTGAATAAATTTTTGTATGAATGTTTAGTAACATGGAATACATCACATATTGTAAGGGGTTTTTTTTCGTGCAGAAATTATGCAAATTAGATGAACTTTGATTTATTCAGTGCTACTTACACAATGTAAGCACACATGTCAATACGGCTCAGGGTAGAGGCTGTATTTATGAACCGATCTTCACAAAACTTTTTGGGTACCTTTGTTATCTCCTTGGGATGAGAATGAGTGTTTCTGGGTACGGTCCAAAATTCAAGATGGCTGCCAGTGGCCATTTTGTACCGAAATTAGGTCCAATCAGTTTTTTGTCACAAGTTCTATAAAGCTCGTATTTATGAACTGATCTTCACAAAACTTCTTGAGTACTTTTGTTTTCACCTTGGGACAGGAACGAGTGTGTTTTGGGGTGCCTTTGTTATCACTGTGCTATGAGAACAAATATTTTGGGGTTCAGTCAGACCCACTCTGGAACTCAAAGATTTTTTTCTAGTTTAGCATCTGACTGTCACCCACCTTTACAATACTTTACCTATACCTTTGTTACAGGCAACGGTCAGTATTTATGTACAGACCGTTACAATACTTTATATGTACCTTTGTTATCAGGTCATTACCTGGATGTTTGTCATTGCTGTGTCACATACTATACATGTACATGTCTTTGTCTTGACAAGTTGAGCTACAGTGTCATTGACACTTTCATTTTATGATTGATTAGTCATGACTAGAGGATGGTTCCTTTCAATAACCAGCATCAATGTCCATCCGTCCATCTGTCCGTCCGTTATCTTTTATTTGTCCATGCTATAACTTGAAGACAATACATCCAACAGATACTGTTTTTTTGTGGTTCATTAGTCATGACTAGAGGATGGTTCCTTTCGATAACCAGCATTCTGGCATGTCCAATATGGCCGCCATGGGAACCGTCTGGGAGTTTGGGTGACTTGATTTTCCACGCAATAACTTGAAAACAATATATTCAACTTTAATGGGTCGAAAGCCAGGAATGAACAATTATTTTTGAAGGAATGACCTTTTGTTCAACTAAAAAATTCTTCAGAAGTGCAGTTTCTTCATAGTATAATGACCCACCGCCTGGCGGTGCACTTGTTAAATTATGCATTGTTGGTGTCCAGAGGAGGCTTCCTTTCAATGTTGGCCCAGTTTTTGAATGAGCTAGCCAATTCAATATGGGTGCCATAGTGACCTCATTGAATATGGTTTTCGACTAATAACTAATAAATGCTGACTCAAATCATTTTTAGCTCACCGAAGGGAGCTTAACTTATCACTTGCCGTCCGTCGTCGTCCGTCGTGAACTTTACATTATCGACTTTTCCTCACAAACTACTCGACCAAATTGAACCAAATTTTGTGTGCATGTTCCTTTATCATATGTCTCATCACATTTGTACAGATAAACTTGCCGTGCCCACAAGGGGGCAGCAGAAGGGGCATAACTCTGATAGCACCCATAAATTTTTTCAAAAATTCAAAAAAAAATCTTCTTCAGATCCACCAGTCAGATTCAAGTTTGTTCAAATAGAGTCGCTGAGTTTATATTTGGGATCCCTATGGGAGCCCAAATTTTAACTTTGTGCAATGCGTGGAATATTCTTTTAAAAAAATCTTCTTCAGATTTACTAGTCAGAATCCTCTCATATTTGTTGTACAACATCTCTGGGGGGGGGGGGGTCAGATTCAAGTTTGTTCAAATCAAGATCTGGGTTAATAAGATTTGGGTTCTCTGTTGGAGCCCAAAGATTAACTTGGTGCAATTTGAGGGAATTTCTTTTAAAATCTTCTTCAGATCCACCAATCAGCATCCATTCATATTTGGTATACAACATCTCTAGGTGGGTCAGATTCAAGTTTGTTCAAATCTGGACCCTGGGTTATTATTTTGGCTCCCTATTTGAACCCAAAGTTTAACTAAGTGCAATGTGAGGTGATTTCTTTAAAAACCTTCTTCATATCCACCAGTCAGAATTCTTTCCTATTTCGTATATGGCATCTCAAGGGGGATCAGATTCAAGTTTGTTCAATTTGAGGGCTTGGCTTAATATTTGGGCTCTATGGGCAGGGGTGGGGGTGGGGGGGGGGAGGGGTGCAGAGCATGTTACGTTCAGGTTTGTTCAAATTCATTCCTCAGTGTTTTTCCATAAAATTTGCCTCTCATGACTTCATTCCTTTGTAGTGTTGATGAACCGTGTCTAACTGAATGTGACCCTAAATACATCTTTGAACCACTTTGTCCGGTGAGCGATTAAGGCCCCTTGGGGCCTCTTGTTATTTTAGAATTCTGCATTGTTACTGTCTAGAGGAAGCTTCCTTTCAGTGTTGGACCAGTCAGCTTTCAAAATAACATGAGTACTGTTGGGAATGTTAAGAGTTATCAAGCCTGAAAATAAGCAGACTGTCATCTGCAGAATGAGGACCCCAGAGAATCTGGTGATGCTACCCTGCACAGCAGGGTATCTAGCATCACTAAATGTACCCTCTGTGAACCTCAATCTGAATCAAGGTCTCAAACCTAAACAGCAAGAGGTAACCAGAGGATACATTGGCACACTGTATGGGATAGCAACAGCAAATTCACCCTCTGGGGCCTCATTCTACAATGACCGATTGCTTTTTTTTCAGGCTTGAGAGTTATGCCTCTATTTAAATTATTAAGTTGAGATATTTTAGTTATACTTCAATAAACTCAGGACTGGGATTTTTTTTGTAGTTTCGGGATTTCGTTCAGATTCCTGTTCATCTAAACTTCAAAGTTAAATACAAATGCAGAGACTCAACTCGTAACAAAACTGACATTAAAACTAAGGCAAAATTTCACAATCGAACAGCTCCAGTTGCTGTTAATGACCACTGTATTTGGTGATTCACAGAATATGGGCGTCATTAACAATAACGAGGGCAGTGGAAGAATGCTACCTATTTTATAAATCATTATCCATGAAAATAAATTGATGGAACTGAAAATTAGTTACCAGTCATTACTGATTGAGGAAACTGACAGAAACAAAAATTTGTTACCCATTATTCTTGAAATATTCTGGCCTGAATAAAACTCTTCACCCTGTCATCCTGGTTGCTTGAATTTTGGTCTTGGTCTGTGATCACCACACATTTGATGATTATCAAAGAATATATCACAACTAGCATTTTATTATTATTCCTATAATTAGTGTTTGGAATCTAATATTATTGTGCACGTGGAAATATTACCCACCCGTGGAAAGTAACCTGTTCACAGCAGCCATACTGTAAGTGGCACATTTCTTGATCAGAATCTGATTGGGTTGTGACATACTTAACACCAGTGAGTTGCGATTTCATGAATAAAATGGTGTGAAATCACTCCCAAATCACCAAAAAACAGATATAAATAGTATCTGAGACTGAATATTCTGGCATTTCTTTCTGACAGACTATCCAGTCAAAATTCTTCATTTGATTTTGTGATCACAGTGTATAAGATTTACTCATTTATCATAACTGGTCTTTAGGTGTCCTATTTGTAGATCTGCCTCACCTTGAGAAAAGGTGGTCATTCAAGCTCTACAATCCTGGACTTAATGACATTGATGACCACCTGATCCAGAACTGAACCAACATATTCGACCCTCCTCTGCTGTCTAGAAAATATTTTTAGCTTGCTTATTGATCCATGTACAGAGGATGATAATCCGCAAATGCAGTGTCTTCCATTAGTTATGGTACACTTCTCCAGAATAAAGTTGGGTGTATATTTGGCTTAGCTTGTTGAAAGAAGCGATGTTATTTCAGGTCATTTAGTGACTTCTCTGTGAGAGCCCTTTACCACTGACTGCCGGGAAGAGAATAGGGGGCGTGTGAATAATTGCTCTCTCCATTTTGATTTTACGAGAGTGAAAAATTCAGAATGATTTTAAACCCTTACCTAACATGACCGACAAACTGGCCTGCCCTATACGCGAAAATAGTTACACAAATTTTGTTATTTTTGTCCAAAAAACATAGCCTATGACCCCCTCATTGGAACGTGCTCTTTGAGCTTATTCCAGTGAGGTGTCATAAGCTATGTTTTAAATAAAAAAATGAAAGATTTTAGTTATGTGAGATAATGTTTTGCAAGTATCGTATCCTGGTTGGGTCAGATTATGGGTGATTTAAATGCAGTATATAACTAGATGTTTAGGCATAATTTCCACACGCATGGTGAAGGCGAGTGATTAATCACTCTCCTAGTCAAACGTTTAGGAGGGTAATGGGGACTGAGAGTGATCACTCTCTTTCCCATCAGTCCCTGCTTTACCCAATGTACACACTATCGAAATGTATTATTTTAATTATACTCCCCCCCTCCCCTTTTATAAAAGGGGGTATGTAGTAATCACCTTGTCTGTTCATCCTTCAGTCTGTCCGTCCTTCCATCTGTCCATCCATCTGTCACTCGTTTCCAGGCAATGACTTTTGTTCCGTTGGTCGCACAGTACCCATACTTCACAGGTAGGCTGCTTGTAATGGGATGATGATTGGGATTGCTTTTGGGATCTGCAGGTGAAAGGTGAAGGTCACTTACTATAAATAGGTTTTTGGTTTCCACGCAATAACTTTAGTTTTCTTTTGTGTACGAAGCTATAACTTCATATTGTGTTTGCACTTGAGGTGTCGATCGTTGGGATTGCATTTGAGGTCAAAGGTCAAGATTTGCTGTTACTATAAATAGATTTTTGATTTCTGTGCAATAACTTTAGTTTTCTTGAGTGTTCGAATCTATAACTTCATATTGTGATTGCATTTCAGGTGTCGATCATTGGGATTGCATTTAGGGTCAGTAGGTTAGATGTCAAGATCACTGTTACTATAAATAGATTTTCTTAGATTTTTGGTTTCTATGCAAATACCTTTGGTTTTCTTTTGTGTACAAAGCTGTAGTTTGATATTGTGATTGCATTTGAGGTGTCGATGGTTGGGATTGCATTTGGGCTCTGTAGGTCAAAGGTCAAGGTCACTCATAAATAGATTTCCATGCAGTAAATTAAGTTTCCTTTTATAGTAATGAGCAGTGTCCATTTGTCCGTCCGTGCATCCGTCCGTCCATGCAATGAGACTCCCCATCCGTGCATCGATACGTCCGTCCGTCCAAAACACTTTGGCGTCTGAACTTCAACTTGAGATTGGGTGAATTCATTGTAACCAAATTTGATATATGTCTTACTTGGGAGGTAATGCAGGTTAAGTTTGAAAATGGACATGGTCCATTTATTTTCACCAGAGTGATGGTCCTTTCACCCAATGTCGTTAGCGGAAGACACTTAGAAAATAAATTCTTGAGTAACTATAAAAAAAAAATTAGAAAAACATATCTTATTACCCCTCATTGGAATGGGCTCAATGAGCTTGTTCTAATGAGGATTCTTAAGCTTGTTTTTGAGACAAAAATTGAAAACAATAAAATTTGAAATTGAATGGAGATTTTTGTATAATAATGCTGACTGGCTTTGTCCGTTTCGTTGGATAAATGGTTAATTGAACGCTTGGTTCATTTGCGTGGTGGTTATGCAAATTTAAATTTATGTGACCGGTTAGCCAAAAGGTACATCATCTTGAATGGTAAAGTCTGAGTAACTTAACTGACTGAGTGCTAAATTTTTTTCTCAGCCTCAAGATTTGTTCACACATTTTTGTCTTGTTACAATTAATGAGAGAGTGCCTATAGGCACTCTTCCATAAATTGTAACAATGCAAATCGATGGCGATGAAGTGATTTTACTTCCAAGATAATATTGAGGACATCTACAGAATATGAAGCCTTTAACATTGGGAACCTGCAGTTCAGAATAAAGCCCAAATATGGGCTTCTAACGCTCTATCAGGTATCCAGCCTTTCTTGTATTTTGATAGATTTTTAGACCTTTGCCTTGAGAGGCTTTATATATTTCACTTCCATGCAACATATGAATACTTGTTAATGATAAAAGGCAGTTTCCCAAGAATTTTTAATTAATCAAGTATTTGGTTAGCCATCTCCAAACCACATGAACAGTCAGTCGGTTAGAGTCATTTTTGAAATTTTGGAGGGGTGGGGGGGATTCACATGATCTGATTTTGTTGAAATATTTTGAAAAACGATGTTTCTTCAGCTGCTCAATTTGTACAGTAGAACCTGTCGAGAGAGACCACCCTTTTTGCCAGACAAGAGTGGTCTCTCAAAACAGGTGGTATCTCATGACAGGTCCATTACAAAGTAAAATGACAAATGGTACAAGGTCACAGTGATCTCTCAAGACAGATAGTCTTTCACAACAACGGTCTTGCCAAACAGGTTTTTCTGTAAATTACCCAGGCACTTGCAGCTGATAGGTTAGGTAAAGGGATCACAGCACCTAGTATCCAATATCTGTGGTGCAAGTCGTCAACATTGTTATAAACATGACTTGATACTTGTGTTGAAGTCATTGCATATCCATAGATGCTGAAATGACCTTAACTCCCAGTAAATAAATAGGCCCTCCCAGTATTTTTATACACTTTTGAAATGAAGCAAAGTACTCAACAGTAAAGGTTGAAAATATTCTATCAGATTCTTATACATAGTAAAGTTCTCTTAACTAGAGTTGAGTTGCATGTTGAAAACACCACATTAACCAATAATGATTAATGTGATAAAACAATGATGCTAAATTAATTTTACTGTGGCCATCCAAGGTATCTTGTAAAGCTTGCCTTAAGATACCATTTCACATCCACAGACATACTTAAGATTGTTTTCTTTTCAGTTATATTTAACAAATGTTGTACGCGGCTGTGAGCCATGTGGTAGTTTATGGACCAGCCAGTCAACTCGTAATGTGAATATTGACTGAAGCAAAGCTGAAATTAAACTTGAAATGTGGATCTGGTGCAATTTACCTTTTCATGTTTAGCTGCAAAAACTTTATGCTGCAAGGAAATTACTCTCTGAAGAACAATTTGTTTGCTTAAATATACCTTCCTACAAACTGAAAAAACCTCTGAGAAGGTTAAGTTTTTCATTAAATGATACATTGGTTGATTATGGCTCATAAAAATACATCGATCCCCCTGTTTTACCTTGCAGGGTTTCACTAAACATTTTGCAACAACAGACTTGTATGTTTTGAACCACCAGAGAGAATGCTTCGATATTTGGTAAGGAGCTTCCTTTGGTGGTGGGGATTGAAGTTTGTTCAGGGCAGGTTTGTAGGTCAATATTTGGCCTCTCTGTTGTAGCATACCCATTTTGGGCTCCACCTAAATTTCTGTTGCAAGAACTGATGGGCTGATTTGAACCAAATTTGTCACGTAGTATACTTGCATTATAAGTACTTGATTTATGCCTGAAAAACTATTTTTGTGGCCCCGTGGGAAACTGGGGAGCTAATGCCTGAAAAATGTCTTCACAACCAACCCCATAGGAACACCAGGAACTGAAAACAGGAAAATATTCAAATGCTCTTGTTTCAAAGCTGCATGAAGTAGAGAAGTGTTATCTGGTATGAAGCTTCCTTAGGACCAAGCCAGAATATAAGCTGACTGTCGTCTGCAAAATGAGGTCCCCAGAGTGTGAATTTAGTGATGCTACCCTGCATTTACCCTCTGTGAACCTCAGTCTGAATCAGGGTCTCAAAACGAAACAGAAAGAGCTACCAAGAGGATAAATTGGCCCACTGTATGGGATAGCATCATCAAATTCACCCTCTGGGGGACCTCATTTTGCAAATGTCAGACTGCTTATTTTCAGGCCTGCTTGGGACCATTAAAACTGAATTTACTAAAGCTAATTACAGTGTTATGGGTACCATATGGGAATACACATTTTAACTTTGTTTTAATTGACGTGTCAAGTACCTCTCTTTCTTGTGAACGATGAAAATAAGTGTTTTGCAGAACCTCTTAGCCAAATATTAACTACCACTTCGCATGCATCTGCTGGGAGAACCCCAGATTCTAAAGACAAACAAAAAAATTGCATAAAGACACTTTTTAAGGCTCCACAGATCAGAGCTTTGGTTTTTCCTGAGCTTTCCTTTGGCCGGTGGAAACAAATGGCCAAAAAAATTGTTTTTGGCTTGTCATGGCAAATCAAAGAAATCCTCTTGCTCTCCATCACTTATTGACACGCTCATCTTTTAACAACTTGAGACAAGTGAGTTTTTTAGGCTCACTTGAATCTCTAGTTTCAAAAGTCTCCATTCATTTTTTTTTCATTTTTTTTTAAATTTTGTCTGCAATTCATTGTTTATGTCACCTCAATGGAGTGCGCTTGTTGCAATGAGGTGGAAATCTTTTAATTACTCAAGAATTTCTTTGACATGTGTTGTCTCTCCATATCCCCTGTTGAAGAAGTTGGTAGGTGGATATTGAAATGGTGTCAATCACAATCCATCACACGCTTGTCTGCTTAACTCATCCTACATTTCTCGTCCGATTTTCATGAAATTTGGAATGAAGTATCAGTATGAAGTGTAGATGTGCATGCAGTAAGTGATGTTCGATTTTGCGATTTTTTTCTGGAGTTATGGCCTTTTTTACATCACTTGACTGAAAGTCTATCTTGTAATATTAAAGGCCTAATTCTAACTTGGATCACTTTTTACAGCAACAGAGCATTTGCCCCAACATTCAGTCACTGTGTGAAATCATAGAAATAACTGGATAACACAGGAAGTGAAATGTTCAGGTGTTGCAAAAATGTACAAAAATCCCCAGCCCTATGGTTTAACAGCCATGTCTTTATTTTATAGGAACTTGGAAGAAAAAAATACCCAAAATGATTTTATATTTTTGATTGAAGTTATTACTTGCGATGGAGTTAATTGACAAGTGAAAAAAATTCTAACTAGAAAATCCCGTTAACTATTTTCAGGTTTATCCCATGAACAGAATATGAGGAAAATGAGGCTGTTGACATTTATGCTGATGGCTGAGAGCAAAACGGAAATAGACTATGCTACACTAGAGTATGAAATGGAACTGCCTAGTGAAGAAATTGAAGATTTCATTATTGATGGTAATCCATTTTTGCTGTTTCTTCCTAATCTTCGTGCTAAACAGAGGGGATTCCAGAAGGGATCAAGTGTTTTTGCATAGACATCAAGGGTTATTAATGAGTGAACTGAAATCTGCTTCTGCCTTTTTAGCTCGCCTGACTTTCAGTCAGGGGAGCTATAGTGATCACTCGCCGTCCGTCGTACGTCGTCTGTGAACATGGTGTTTGCGTCTTCTCCCAAATCACTGAACCAATTTAGTTGATATTTGAGATAATAGTTTATGACATCGCATTTTCAATTTTCTTCAAATCAAGTTGCTTTGCCCTCGGTAAGGCCATGCCCAAAAAGTGTGCTTAAATCTTTAAAAATCTTCTGCTCTGCAGTAGCAGAAACTTGATATTTGGTGTGCAGCTTCCTTTTGAGGTGTGGACTCGGATTTGTTCAAGAGAAGTTCGAGGAGCTATATTTGCCTTCGTTATGGGAGGGGCAAGTTTTTTCACCCAGCCCAAAATTTCAATATTTTTATACTGTACCAATGACCCAGACATAGCTGATGCTAACTCATAAAATTCTAGGGCCAAACACAAATTTTGCCCCCCAATCCCCAAAATTTGCATCAAAATCCAAAATTTCAATGTCCTATGTGGTCCTCCATACTTTTTATCCACTGCGCATGCGCAGTGTCAAAGCAGTCCCGAAATTGGCGCCAATTGTCAATCTTTGTTTGGCCCTAAAATCAGTAACATCTCACTGATATTTGTGCTTATAAATCTAAAGTTAAAATAATGCCAGACACAAAATCATGAAAGAAATGGTGGATCTAAGAATGAAATAAGAGGATGAGAGGAAGAGTGAGTGGAATTGGATGTGTTTCAGGGCTGTAATTTTTAATTTTTATGCAAAATTATTTCATGTTCCCTAATTTCGCGGCATAATCCTGATGTTTACATTCTTGTTATGAAATTTCCACGGTTTGTTCGGTGTTTCCTCTCTCCCTTTCCTTTATACCCCCCTCGCTATTCTCCCATGCTTTTGGCATAATTTTTGTAATTTTTTTTTACTGAAATTTCTTGGGAGTTTTTAGCTTGGTAACAGATTTTTTATTCTGTTTTTCCCCATGGTTACGTCCTAACCCTAGGGGTGGTTAGGCATTCGGTCATGCATCTACCATGTGATGTACTGCAGTTTCTTCTCTGGAAGCTTCTGTTTTACATCAGATAGTGTTTAAAATTGGTTACTGATTTTGGGCCATATTTCACTGCCTGGAGTCTTGTTTCCAGTTTTTATTCACTTTTGTTTATGTTGACAACAGTTACTTCTAACAGTGATTACTTGTCTTCTGTATAGTTCTGTTCACAGCCAGATACATTAATATTGTCCGTAAGTGTAGCATTAATTTTTAGATACGTTTTAAAAATCTTGTCCACACTTAGGCTTTTTGGGGGATCCATTTGGGCTCATCGTTCCCATTGGGAACTTGGGCTCATCTTGAAATTTTTTCGAGAAAATTTTTCGTTGGAATTATTTTTCGAAATGTTTGTAATGGATTATATTATTATTATGTATCTTTGTTTTCAAGGATTAGTGCGAGTACGATGACTGTTTAATATTTTTTCAGAATGAAAGAATATTTTTTGATTGTAATCGAGGAAATCTTCCTCTGATTCTCATGTTCATTGTATTCTCTGTAGTCAGTGTACTCACACTAATTCTTGCTCAGTGTGTGCCTTTTCGGATGACAGACATTGGAGATGTGTGTCACGGTATGTTGTTAGTGGTGAGAGGTCCGGGCCGGTCCTCTCGCCACAGGGTCACTCTTGTTGTCTCAGTCTCTTTTTCAGAGGAACAAGAACAGGGTGATGTTTCTGTGATCTCTTCAAAAGTGTGCTTCCGTTGTCGCAATGAAGAGCTAGCGGCATAGTGCTCAACAAAACGCGGCAAGTGCCTAAGAGGTCCCAAGTAGGATCGACGGTCACTTGTCGCCCGCTAGCTCCCCCGGTGAAGCAGTCAATCACGAAATGGTTGTGACACCGGGTTCGTCCGTTGCGGTCCAGGAGAGGAGAAGGGGTGTTGCGAGCCCTATAATCTCGGATCACGCACACCCGGTGACGACGGATCAGAGGATAGAACGGAGGAAGCCAGTCAATCCGGTAGCCAGCTCATCCAGGTCCACTCGGACTGCGAGCGAGAGAGGCCCCCCCTCTCTCTTACAACAACATCTGGGCCCAGATGTTATTGTGCGTTCGTTTGTCAGTCGGAGCCTACGTCCACTCCTCCTGTTCACATGAGGCCTTTCCAGTCAGGACGCTCGCATGAGAAGTATGCAGGAATTAATGTCCCAGGAGCTTCCAGCGGCTAATTTACGCAAGACCGCGGCTTCTCAGGCCTCCTTGATGGACTTGCTATCACTGATAGCACAATTCATCGCAGCATCCCAGCGCCGTCAGAAACTTTTCAGAACAGGATCTGTCTGAGGAAGCTGGGTCGGTTCGCTCCCCTGCAAAGCAGTAAGGGACGACCGAGATTCTTGTGGTCCAGTCGGATGGTGAAAGGGAATCAGCGGAGCTGGAATTTTCCCTTTCCGAACAACATCAGGTGGCCGTAGTTTTCATCCGGCAACACCTTCCACAAGTTGTTCCTCCGGACGAAGGTGCTGCATTACCTGATAAGAGACCAAGAGCGTCACTGGACACCGATTTTTTCGGCCGGAATAGGAACATTGCACCTGAGTTTCCGACCCAGTCCAGAAATGTCATGCGGACATTTGATCTTATTATTGACGCTATTTTCAAGCTAGCCTCTAAGACTAGCAATCCAGTTTCTTATCGTCGCTTGCTCTACAGCTGCCTTTCATCTATTATAGAAATAGAATTGAGACGGCAGGACAGGGCATGCCGAGAGTTCCTCTGCATTTAGACGGCCAGGCAGATGACTTGAAGTTGTCGTTGCTGGCATCTATGTCGTTTCTTTCCAGTACGCTGGAGACAACAATCTTGTCTAACAATCAGTTTAGACGCATTATCTTATGCAGATCACCTTACCAGAGCATTATCACTACGTCTCGATGGAAAAGAATTCCAGGCCGTTCAAACTTCCTTGAGAGTTCTTTCGAGGGCCATAGCATATTCCACATATAACTCTGCCCTTTCAGTGGCAATCTGGAGTTATTTGACGTGATGCTGCCCTGGCTGCATCCACAAGAGTGGATAGTAAGGTGAAAAACCCTATTCGAGTCACTCCAGTCTCCGGAGAGCTTCTCTTTGATGGTAAGCTTTCTATAATCTATCAATCGATTACTAGGAAAGCTTCGGACTCTCTGCCTTTTAAATCCGTTTCGCGAAAGTCAGACTCGGCAGAGGGGAGTAAGGCAGGCACTTCTGGGCTGAGTACATCCAAGGGAAGTTCCTATAGAGGATCTAAGAAAGCCTCGACATCTTACTCCAGAGACCGTCAGAGTAGCGACTCAGGTAGGGGTCGAATGCTGGCCGAGACAACCGGTCAAACGCCCCTAGGTCGACTGGGCGAAGTGCAGGTCGTGGAGGACGTAGTTTCTCCTTCCACAAGCCTTGCAGGTCCAAGAGGTTTTGGTCTAAACCTCTATTGCGTTCCAGTGGACGGAAGGCTGTCGAGATTCTTATCCAATTGGTTGCCAATTACGGACAAACCATGGGTGTAGAGGGTTATTTCCGAAGGTCTAAAACGGTCCTTCTAGGAAAACTCCATTATCTCGGCCTCCACGTTGGACTCACCTTCCATCAAATCTTCAGAAGAGAGATTTGCTTCTATCAGAAGTCCAATCTCTTCTGGAGAAGAACGTGATACAGGTAATAGAAAACCAGGAATCGCCAGGTTTCTACAGTCATCTGTTCCTGGTTCCAAAACCAGACGGCTCGTTTCGTCCAGTCTTAGTTCTGAGCTGAATAAACAAGCTGATCGTGGCTCCAAAATTTTATATGGAGACCATCCGATTGGTCAGAGTGAGCATTCGAGTGAACGACTATGCTGCGAGTATAGATCTCAAGGATGCGTACTTTCATGTCATGGTACATCCGACGTTCAGAAAGTATCTTCGCTTCGTTGTCCTAGGGGTCATTTTTTCAGTTCCGAGCTATGTGCTTCAGTCTGAATCTAGCGATGTGGGCTTTCACTCGTATAATGAACTCGGTAATGACTCATTTCCGAGCTCATTCGTCTGCGGTAATGTTGGCTTACCTGGACGACATTCTTCAGAGGTACGGCAACGAGTTAACGCTTCAGAACGATGTTCAGAGTTTGCTTCTGCTGCTCCGACGTCTCCGTTTCATAGTAGACGAAAAGAAGTCGGATCTGATGCCGTCCAAGTCATTCACCCACCGGGGAATGAGCTTTGAGACGCACAACAATCTCGTTCGTCTGCCATTAACCAGAGCGAAATTAATCAGTTGTTACGCTCGCTTTTGTCTTCTCTCAAATGTAGTTACAGTGAGAGAATACATGCGACTGATAGGTTTGTGCGGAGCCGCCACAGATCATATTCCGATGGGGTGGCTACGCACTCGGCCACTCCAAATATTTTTGACTCAGAATTGGAGTGCGAAGATTCATTCGTTCGAAACGAACATCATTTTGTCGGTTCAAGTGAAACAAGAGATTCAGACTTGGGCAGATATTCAGTGGTTAACTCAGGGAGTTCCACTGCAATTGCCGGATCCGAGTTTTACGATTATTACGGATGCCAGTCAAACAGGTTTGGGCACAACATTGAGCCCAACAGATTCGAGGTGCCAGGGTCTTTGAGGTCCGCAGTTCCTAAACAAGCACATAAACATCAAGAGATGATGTCAATTTGGCTTGCGCTACGTCATTGGATGAACATTATGACCGTAGTAGCGTATATTTGGAACAAGGGAGGCACTCATTCCATTCCGTTGTTCAACTTGACGGAATAAATCCTTCTGTTTGTCCTAGACCATCAAGTTCTATCGGTCCGTCATATTCCGGGTCGTCAGAACGTTCTAGCAGACTCCCTTTCTCAGAAAGGTCGTATGTTGCCATCAGAATGGACTCGCAACAAACGTGTATTTGATCAGATTTGCTGCCAATGGGAGCGTCCTATGATAGACTTATTTGCGACGCATCTCAACAATCAGTTGCAGACGTATGTGTCGCCATGCCCAGATCCTCGAGCATTTGCAGTAGACGCCCTCTCGATCTCCTGGGTCGGAATAATAGGATACACGTATCCTCCAGCTCCGTTGTTTCAGCAGGCATTACTAAAATAAGCAATCTCACTGCTAGATTCTGTTGGTAGCATCTCTGTCACCCCAGAGACCATGGATAAATCTACTCAGGTGTCTGTTGTGGGACATGCCGCGGAAGCTTCCTCCACAGGAGGATCTTCTTTCGCAGGGGAAATCGCGCACACTGCATCACAACCTGCAAGGTCTCAACCTTCACGTATTTCCGTTGTGCGGTCCTTCTTGCACGGCAAGCATTTACAGGACGAGCAGTGGGCGCAGTTTCTAACTGTAGGAGGACCTCCTCTTCGCTAAATTATGCTGCTAAGTGGAAGGTTTTCTCACAGTGGTGTAGGGATCATTCGGTTGATATTTATGATCCCTACATTTCAGACATTACTAATTTTCTGGTCTACTTGTTTGACGAGATCAAACTGCAGCCAGTTGCTATTAAGGGTTATAGGTGTATGCTATCAGATACCTATGCACATCATGATGGCTTGCATATTGGATCTAATGTCTCTTTATCCAAGTTAGTGAAAAACTTTTCGATAAATAGATTTAGAACCCTTAGATTAATTCCTAAGCGGAATTTATCCTGGGTTCTTCTAAGCTAAAGATGCGCCATTTGAGCCTCTTGATACGGTGGACTTCAAATTCTTATCTTATAAGACAGCTTTTCTCTTAGCCTTCTCTTCTGCTAGAAGAGTTAGTGAGCTTCGTGCACTATCAGTTGATGATTCTCACTATCGTAGTATTCGTAATACTATTACTTGGACTACTAATGTTGGATTTCTGGCTAAGAATCAGGCTCCTAATAAGTTTCCTGAACCTATTGTAATTAAGGCTCTTCCGTCTTCAGACAGGCATAGTCCTTTGCTCCGTCCAGTTAGAGCTATACGTATTTACAAACGTTGATCTGAGTTTATCAGAAAGGGACGTAACGTTTCTTTCTGTCTCTGCTGCCTAATAGAAGGGACTTTACGGTCCATTCTATTGCAAGCTGGATTCAATTAACTATCTGTACTGTTTATGAAAAGTTATCTTCAACTCAGCAGTCTGTGCTTAAGATTTCAGCGCATGAAGTTAGAGCACCGTCAAAATCTTGGGCTTATGCTAATAGTGTTGCTATTACCGATTTGATGAAGGTTGCATATTGGTCTCAGCCTTCCACATTCATGAATTTTTTTCTTAGAAATATTGAGTCCATTTCTGAAGACCTGCTTTGTTTAGGTCCATTACCTGTTGCTCAGAATGTCGTCCACTAAACAATTGCAACTATAGTTATGCAGGCTTTCTGTTCGGGCAGTGACTCTGTCCTGCTGCCCTCTTTGCTCTGGGGTATTTGACCCAGGGCAAGGGAAAGAGTTGAGGGGGGATGGTGTTCCCTTATATCACCTGCTTTATAGTGAACAGCAAGGGAATACCTCCTCTGAAGTCAGTTATTCAGAGTCGGTGCCGGGATAGTTTTAAAGTGTGAAGCTAATTTTTATCTCATTTATGTAATATTTTAAAGTGTAGCTCGGTGTGAAACATTTGTATATGCCACGTGTCATTCAAGCGCTAATATACAATCTTCGGACACTTTTAAATGAGTATAAAGAGTCCCATTCTCTGGACTATCTTTATTTTATTGGCTTTCCTTTAAAAATTAGTATGATAGCTTATACTGGATGTTAATTGAGATCTTTGATGTTATTGTTGTGCTCAATTACGAAATGGTATTGTGTCTTTCTTCTTTGGTATAAACAAGAAAGATACATGTAAAGCCTGTTTCTCCTTTTCTCCTGGAAGGGATAATTCTCTTTACATGTAATTGAGTCTACTGGATTTTCCTTTATGACCTAGGCCCTCCAGCCTTTTTTTATATTCAGCTAAGTCTGGGTCATTGGTACAGTATAAAAATGTTAAAAAATTTATAGTAATTTATATATTTTTTATACTTACCAATTACCCAGACGGGGATGGCCCTCCCATGAGTTGGGAACTCATACCTCCCCCTGATTACATAACACTTACCAGGCACTGGTTGTAAGAATGACAATTGGCGCCAATTTCGGGACTGCCTTGACACTGCGCATGCGCAGTGGATAAAAAGTATGGAAGACCACATAGGACATTGAGATTTCGGATTTTGATGCAAATTTTGGGGATTGGGGGCAAAATTTGTGTTTGGCCCTAGAATTTTAAGAGTAAGCACCAGCTAAGTCTGGGTCATTGGTAAGTATAAAAAATTTATAAATTACTATAAATTTTTTAACTTTCCAAACCGAGAGGCTGATTTGAACCAAATTTGATATGAGGACTTGTTGGGTCATAAGTACTTAATTTATGCAAAAAAATGTTCCCATTGCCTCATGGGAACCGCTGGAGCTAAAAATAAAAAAAATTTAAAATGCCCATATCTCCAAAACTACAAGGCACTGAGAATTCTTATTTGGTGTGAAGCTTCCTTGGGACCAACAGAATGGAATGTACAAAAAAATTTGCCATCGGTTTTATCATGGGGTACTTTTTGGGGACTTTGAAAAAGTGCTGAGTCAGCCTTTTTGAACACTGTGTGTAATGGGGAAAACATTTAACACTACTTTTCTCCCAAACCACAGCTCCAAAAGCTTTCAAATTTCACATATAACATCTTTGGAAGATTATTTCACATGTTTATGGAAGTCAAATCCCTGGGTCCATATTTGGGCTCTCCATGGGATCCCAAATGTTTAAATTAGTGCAGTATGAACAATATTCTTTAAAAATCTTCTTCAGATCTACCAATCAGAATCTTTTGATATTTGGTATGCAGCATGCTTAGGGGGTGAGATTCAAGTTTGTTCAAGCCAAGTCCCTGGGTTCATATTTGGGATCACTGTGGGAGCTCGTATTGTAGCTTGGTTCAAAATGAGGAATTTTCTTTAAAAATCTTCTTCATCAGATCCAGCAGTCGGAATGTTTTGATATTTGGTATGCAACATCCTTAGGGGGGTGAGATTCAAGTTTGTTCAAGCCATGTCCCCAGGTTCATATTTGGGCTCACTGTGGGAGCTCGTATTGTAGCTTGATTCAAAATGAGGAATTTTCTTTAAAATCTTCTTCAGATCCAGTGGTCGGAATGTTTTGATATTTGATATGCAGCATCCTTAGGGGGGTGAGATTCAAGTCTGTTGAAGCCAAGTCCCTGGGTTCATATTTGGACTCCCCATGGGAGCCCGAATTATAACTTAGTTCACTATGAGGAATTTTTCTTTAAAAATCTTCTTCTTTAGATCCAGCAGTCAGAATGCTTTGATATTTGGTATGCAGCATCCTTAGGGGGGTAAGATTCAAGTTTGTTCAAGCCAAGTCCCTGGGTTGATATTTGGACTCTCTGTGGAGCCCGAATTATAACTTAGTTCAATATGAGGAATATTCTTCAAAAATCTTCTTCACATCCACCAGTCAGAATCTTTTGATAATTGGTATACAGCATCCCACTTGAGGTGAGATTCAAGTTTGTTCAAGCCAAGTCGCTGGGTTCCCTGTGGGAGCCCAAATTATTACTTAGTTCAATACAAGGAATATTCTTTGAATATCTTCTTTTTTTTAGATCGACTGGTCAGAATCTTTGGATATTTGGTATAAGCTTTTCTTAGAAGGGGCAGATGCAACTTGTTGAAATCATTTCCCTGGGTTGATATTTAGGCTACCATATCAGGTGAGCGCCCTCGGCCCCCTGGGGTCTCTTGTTCACAAGTGGCTTCCTACAAGTGGATATAATTTCATGCACCCACGAATGAGCTTATTCGTATCCATGCAAAACACTAGATTATCTTGTTATTAGTCCCCTACGGGAACCGTAAGGGCACTATAGGATTGCACTCCATCCGTCCGTCTGTCCATTCGTCCGTCTGTCTGTCTGTTTTTAGCTCATCTTGACAAAGTCAAGCTGAGCTAATCTCATCGCTCTCCGTCGTCCGTCAACACCATGTTTTGCTCTTCTACTCCAAAGCCACTGGGCCAATTCAAGTGAAAGTTTGTGTGAGTGATGGTCCCAAAGGGGCATTTCATTTTTGTTCAACTCAGCATGCCCAGCCCCATAGGGAGGGAGTGGGGGAAAATGCTTCAAAATATTTTTAAAATCTTCTCAAGAACCAGTGTGTACAATGACTTGATATTTGCTATGGAGCTTCCATATGAGGTGTAGAATCAAGTTTGTTCAAACGAAGTTCGTGAAGTAATATTTGGCTTTGTAATAGGAGGGGTAAGATTTTTGGCCCCGCCCAAAATTTCTATATTTTTATTCTGTACCAATGACCCAGACATAGCTGGTGCTAACTCTTAAAAATCTAGGGCCAAACACAAATTTTGCCCCCCAATCCCCAAAATTTGCATCTAAAACCAAAGAAATCATGTCCTGAATGGCCCTCCATACTTTGCCTCTACTGCACATGCGCAGTGTCAAGGAGGTCCCGAAATTGGCGCCAATTATCATTCTTTGTTTGGCCCTTCATCAGTTCACATCTGACTGATCTTTGTGCTTGTAAATCTCAGTTTAAATGATGCCAGACACATAAATATTAGAGAAATGGTGGATCTAAAGAGGAAATAGAAGGAGGAGAGGAAAAATGAGTGACAGAAAATAATCAGGGCTGTAACTTAAATTTTTTTTATGAAATTATGTTAAGTTACCTATTTTCGAGGCATGGGCCTGTTGTTGGCATTCTTGGTACAAAGTTACACTGCTTGTTCAGTGTTTCCTCTCTCCCTTTCCTTTAAGTCCTCCCTTGCTATTCTCCCATGCTTTTGGCATATTTTCTGTAATATTATTACTAAAATTTCTTGGGAGTTTTAGCTGGGTAACAGAATGAATTCTGTTCTTTTCCCCATGTTTACGTCCTCACCCATGGGTGTTTAGGCGTAGTGTTCTGCATCTACCATCTGATGTCCTGCAGTTTCTTCCCTGGAAGTCTCTGTTTTGCACCAGACAGTGTATTATTGGTAACTGATTTCGGGCCATGGTTATCAGTGCCTGGAGTCATGTTTCTGGTGTTTATACACTTATTGTTTACATTGACAACAGTCTCTGTGGAGGGGGATTTCTTGTCTTTGTGTTAGTTTAATCATAACAAGATACATTATTATTATTCGTAAGTGTTGCATTAATTTTTTAAAATATTTTTAAAATTTTTGTCCACACTAAGGCTTGGGATCCATTGGGGCTCAACGTTACTTTTCAGAAACTTGGGCTTTTCTGAAAAAATATTTTTTCAAATATTTTTTTTTGATCTCAATTATTTTTTCTATGTTAATGGATCATGTTATGTATCTTTGTTTTCAGGGGTTGGTACGAGTACTAGGACTTTTTGTATTCTTTTCACAATGAAAGGATATTGTTCAAATTGTAATAAGAGGAAATCTTCCTCTGACTTTCATAATCATTGTATTAATTGTAGTCAGTGTACTCGCACTAACTCCTGTTCAGTATGTGTCAATTGGGATGACAAACATGGGAAGCGTGTGTCACGGTATGTTGTTAGCGGGGAAATGGCCATGCCGGCCCTTTCTCCACAGGGTCACTCTAGTTTATCAATCTCTATTTCAGAGGAACAAGAACAGGATGATGTATCCGTGATGTCTTCCAAAAGTGTGCCTCCGTCGTCACAATTAAATGGAGAGCTAGCGGCAAAGTGCTCATGGAAATGCATCAATTGCCTAAGAGGTCCCTAGTAGGATCGACGGCGTTGACGTCCGCTAGCTCGCCCGGTGTAGCGTCCATTCATCGAATGGTTCGGCAGCCGGGTTCGTCCGTTGCGGTCCAGGAAGGAGTTTTGGGTGATGCGAGCACTATAAATCAACAAAGTGCACACCCAGTGACGGCGGATCAGAGGCAAGAACGGAGGAAGCCTATTAGTCCGGTTCCTAGCTCGTCCAGGTCCATCCGGGCTGCGAGCGAGAGAGGCCCCTCTCTCATACAACAACATCTGGGACCAGATGTTGTGGTACAAAACGTTTCGCATTTGGAGCATACGTCCACCACTCGGGACGCTCCGTTATATAGACAGTCCGGAGAGACTGTCGATAAGGCTTCCTCATCCTCACGGCAGCGCACACGACCGCACCTTGGCTACGTGACCTCGGATATCCAGCCAGCTTCGCCAATCAGAGAATCAACGGCGACCAGGTCACTCCATCCGGTAGCCAGGGACACGAGGCCTGTAGACTCCGGACGTTCGCATAAGAGAAGTATGCAGGAGTCAACGTACACAGAGCTTCCAGCGGCAAAGCAACGTAAGACCGCTACTCCACAGGCCTCAGTGACGGACGTGCTATCCCAGATAGCACAACTTATCGCAGCATCCCAGCAACGACAGAATCTCTGTCGGATCAGGTAATATCCGACGACGCTGGGTCGGTACGCTCCGCTGAAGCATCAGATACGGACGACCAAGAACTTCATAGGGTCCGACAGGATGGCAAAAGGGATTCGGAAGATTTCGAGCTTTCCCTTTCGGAACAACATAAGCTGCCGTAGATTTCATCCGGCATTATCTTCCAGAGGTTGTTCCGTCAGACTAGAATGCTGCGATGCCGGATAAGAGACTAATAGCGTCATTGGACACAGAATTTTTTTTTGACCGGTTCAGGGACATCGTCCCTGAGTTGCCGACACAGTCCAATAATGTCACAAGAACATTCAAAATTATTGAACGATGCTATATATAAGCTTGCTACCAAAACAGGCAAGTCTGGTTTCTTGTCCGCAAATGCTCTAAATCTGCCTTTCATCAATTCAAGGAATAAATTCGAAACGGCAGGACAGGGCATACCGAGAGTTCCTCTGCATCTAGACGACGAGGCTGAAGACTTGGAATTGTCTATACCGTCGTCTATGTCAATTCCAACCACGACGTTGGAAACGCCAATAATGTCTAACAGACTTAACTTAGACGCTTTATCATACGCAGATCACCTTGCTAAGGCGTTATCATTACGTCTTCAAGGGAAAGAATTCCAGGATATGATCCTCATTGAGATTTCTTTCAAGGGCAGTAGCTTTTCCACATATAACTCCGCCCTTCAGTGGCAAACTGGAGTTGGTTAGACGTGACGCAGCCCTAGCTACATCCACGCGCGTGGATAGTAAGGTGAAGACAGAGTCGCTTCGGTCTTGGAGAAGCTTCTCTTCGACGGCAAGCTTTCAGCAATCTATGAATTGCTCGATATAGACGTTCTCTTGTCAAATCAAGTGTAACAAGAGATTCAGACTTGGGCAAACATTCAGTGGTTGACTCAGGGAGTTCCTCTGCAGTTGCCGGATCCGAGTTTTACGATTATGACGGATGCCAGTCAAACAGGTTGGGGTACAACATTGATCCCAACGGATTCGAAGTGCCAGGGTCTTTGGGTTCCGCAGTTCTAGGCAAGCACATAAACATCCAAGAAATGTTGTCAATTTGGCTTGCACTACGTCATTGGATGAACATTATTCAGAAAGCGCATGTCCACATCCTGTCCGACAATACGACAGTAGTTGCATATATCCGGAACAAGGGAGGCACTCATTCCGTTCCGTTATTCAATTTAACGGAAAGAATCCTTCTGTTTGTTCTAGAACACCAAGTTCTGCTTTCGGTCCGTCATATTCCGGGTCGTCTGAATGTATTAGCAGACTCCCTTTCGCGGAAGGGTCGCTTGTTGCCGTCAGAATGGACTCTCAACAAACAGGTATTCAATCAGATGTGCTACCAATGGGAGCGGCCAATGATAGACTTATTTGCGACTCAACTCAACAATCAATTGCAGACGTATGTGTCACCATGTCCGGATCCCCGGGCATATGCAGTAGACGCTCTATCGATCTCGTGGGACGGAATGATAGGATATGCGTCTCCTCCAGCGTCGTTGATTCAGCAAATATTGCTAAAGATAAAACAATCACAATGCAATTCTGTTGGTAGCATCTCTGTCTCCACAGAGACCGTGGATAAATCTACTCAGGTGTCTACTGTGGGACTTACCGCGAAAACTTCCTCCACGAGAGGATCTTCTTTCGCAGGGGAAATCGTGTCAACTTCATCACAACCCGCAAGGTCTCAACCTTCACGTATTCTGTTGTGCGGTCCTTCTTGCACGGCAAGCATTGTACAGGACGAGCAGTGGACGTGATTTCTAACTGTAGGAGGACCTCCTCTTCGCTATACTATGCAGCTAAGTGGAAGGTCTTTCGTCATTTGTGTAGGGATCATTCTGTTGATATTTTTGATCCCTCCATACCAGTCATTGCAAACTTTCTAGTATACTTGTTTGACGAGATCAACTGCAGCCTGTTACTATTAAAGGTTATAGGTCTATGTTATCTGATACCTATGCACACCATGATAGTTTACAATTGGATCTAATGTCTCTTTATCTAAATTAGTTAGAAACTTTTCGATAAATAGACCTAGAACCCTTGGATTAATTCCTAAATGGAATTTAGCTTGGGTTCTTCTTAAATTAAAAGAAAACCATTTGAGCCTCTTGAGACAGTAGATTTCAAATTCTGGTCTTATAAGACAGCATTTCTCTTAGCTTTCTCTTCTGCTTGAAGAGTCAGTGAGCTTCATGCACTAACGGTGGACGATTCTCACTATCGTAGTGTCGGGAACACTATTACCTTTACTACTAATGTTGGATTTTTGGCTAAGAATCAGGCTCCTAATAAATATCCGGAACCTATTGTTATTAAGGCCTTTCCGTCTTCAGATGGGCATAGGCCTTTACTCTGTCCGGTTAGAGCTTTATGTATTTATAAACAAGATCTCAGTTTATCAGAAAGGGACGTAAACGCTTCTTTCTGTCTCTGATGCCTAATAAGAAAGGACATTACGGTCCATTCTATTGCTAGATGCATTCAATTAACTATCCGTACTGCTTATGATAATCTATCTTCAACGCAGCAGTCTGTGCTTAAGATTTCGGCTCATGAAGTAACAGCTCTTTCTACATCTTGGGATTATGCAAATAGTGTTGCTATTACAGATTTAATGAAGGCTGCATTTTGGTCTCGGCCATCCACATTCACGAATTTTTATCTCAGAAATAGTCCATTTCTGGAGACCTGCATTGTTTAGGTCCGTTATCTGCTGCTCAGAATGTCGTTCACTAAACAGTTGCAACTATAGTTATGCAGGCTTTCTGTTCAGGCAGTGACTCCGTCCTGCTGCCCTCTTCGCTCTTGGCTATTTGACCCAGGGCAAGGGGGGGGGAAGGGGGCGGAGGGTTTTTTCCCTTAGGTCACCTGTTTTATAGTGAAAACAAGGGGATACCTCCTCCGGAGTCAGTAATTCTGAGTTGTTACCGGGATGGTTTTAAAGTGAAAAGTTAATGTTTAAAAATTAATTCATGTCATATTTTTAAAGTGTAGCTCGGTGTGAAGCATTTGTATATGTCACGTGTCAAATGGGCGTTAATATACAATCCTCCGACACTTTTAAAAGAGTATAAAGAGTCTCAATTCTCTGGACTAACTTTATTTATTGGCTTACTTTTTAAATAATTAGTATAAGGATTATACTAGATGTTAATAAAGAACATGAATGTTATTATGCTCAATTATGGAGGGTGTTGTGTCTTTCTAATTTATCATAAATAAGAAAGATACATGTAAAGCCTAATATTCCTTTTCTCCTCGAGGGGATGACTCTATTTTATATAGTTGAGCTTATTGGATTTTCCTCTATGTCCTAGGCCCTCCAGCCTTTTTACTATTCATCTATGTCTGGGTCATTGGTACAGTATAAAAATGTTAAAAAATTTATAGTAATTTATATATTTTTTATACTTACCAATGACCCAGACAGGGATGGCCCTCCCAGGAGTTGGGAACTCATACCTCCCCACTGAGTACATAGCGCTGACCAGACACTGCTTGTAAGAATGATAATTGGTGCCAATTTCGGGACCTCCTTGACACTGCGCATGTGCAGTAGAGGCAAAGTATGGAGGGCCATTCAGGACATGATTTCTTTGGTTTTAGATGCAAATTTGGGGGATTGGGGGGCAAAATTTGTGTTTCGCCCTAGATTTTTAAGAGTTAGCACCAGCTATGTCTGGGTCATTGGTAAGTATAAAAAATATATAAATTACTATAAATTTTTTAACTTTCTGAACCGATGGTCTGGTATGAACCAAATTTGGTTTGTGGTAGTATTGGGTCATAAGTACTTGACACATGCAAAAAAAAAAATTCCCGCATCCCCATGGGAACCCTGGGAGCTAAAAATAGAAATATTTTCAAATGCCCATATTTCCCAAACCCCACGGAACAGAGAGCTTTTATTTGGTATGAAGTATCCTTATGACCAGTAGAATTGAATGGTAAAAAAAATTGCCATCGGTTATGTTAGGGCGTTCTGTAATGGGCATCGAAAAAATGCTGAGTCAGCATATTTGCAAAAATTTTTAAAAATCTTTTCTCCAGAACCAATCATCAGAATCTTTTGATATTTGGTATACAGCATTCATAGGGGGGTCAGATAAAAGTTTGTTGAAATAAAGCTCATTGGTTCATATTTGGGCTCTCTATAGGAGCCCGAAGTTTTAACATAGGGTAATATGGGGAATATTCTTTAAAAATTTTCTTCTTCAGAACCACCAGTCAGAATCTTCTAATATTTGGTATATATCATTGTTATGAGGGTCAGATTCTAGATTGTTCAAACCAAGTCCCTAGGTTAATATTTGGGCTTCCGTAGGAAGCCCAAATTTTATCTTTGTTCAATATGGAGGGTAATTTAAAAAAATCTTCTTCTTCAGATCCATCAGTCAGAATGCTTTGATATTTGGTATGCAACATCTCTATGGGGGTCAGATTCAAGTTTGTTCAAATCAGATCCCTAGGTATATATTTGGGCTCACTATGGTAGCCCAAATTTTTACTTAGTGCAATATGAGGAAATTTCTTTAAAAATCTTCTTCAGATCCACCAGTCGGGATGCTTTTATATTTGGTTTACAACATCTCTAGGGGGGTCAGATTCCAGGTTGTTCAATTCGAGTGCCTAGGTTAATATTTGGGCTCCATATGGGAACATGAAATTTAATTTACTACAATATTAGGGAATTTCTTAAAAAATCTTCTTCTTCAGATTCACTTGTCAGAATGCTTTCACATTTGGTATACAACATCTCTAGGGGGGTCAGATTCAAGTTTGTTCAAATTGGATCCATAGGTTAATATTTGGGCTCGCTATGGTAGCCCAAATTTGAACTTAGTGCAATTCGAAGAAATTTCTTTACAATTTCTCTTCTTCAGATCCAACAGTCAGAATCCTTTCATATTCGGTACACAACATCTCTAGGGAAGTCAGATTTAACTGTGTTCAAATCAAGAGCCTGGGTTAATATTTGGGCTCTCTATGAGAGCCAGAATTGGCCATTTTGTTGAAGAATTAAAAATTTTGTATTCAGTACCCTCTGGATGTACTAAGATTAATCCACATAGGTTGTATCAAGGGGCTTCATAGGGGAGCTCTACATTTTACTTATGATCAACTGAAGAAAAGGCATGATGCCCAGATTATTTTTGTCACTCCTGAGGGACTTAAGGATTGACAGTGTAGCCTATGGAGATGGCTTGCTTAATGTAGACTCATTCTTGGACTCTGTTTAAATTGTGTTCTGTACATGAGCGCTTCAGGCCCCGTGGGGCCTCTTGTGTATGTTACCACCTCTCCCTCCAACATGCTTTAAGGTACACCTTTCATATTTGGTACATGGATAAATGGTTCTGAGGGGATGATGCACGCTCAAAATTTTTTTTTCAAAATCCACGATGGCGGAATGGCGGCCATTTCTGTTTTGTTTTTTAAGCTTTTTTTCTCTATTTTCATGTTACCACCCCTCCCACCAACATGGTTCAAGCTACACTTTGCATATTTGGCACATGGATAGAGGGTTGGGAGGGGATGATGCACGTTCAATATTTTTTTCTTCAAAATCCAAGATGGCGGCATGGCGGCCATTTTTGTTGTGGTTTTTTAAGCTTTTTTCTCTATGTTATGTTACCACCCCTCACTCCAACATGGTTCAAGCTACACTTTTTATATCTGGCACATGGATAGAGGGTTGTGATGGGATGTTGCACGTTCAATATTTTTTTTCCAAAATTCAAGATAGCTCCATGGCAACCATTTCTGTTGTGTTTTTTAAGCTTTTTTTTCTCTATTTTATGTTACCACTGCTCCCTCCAACATGGTTCAAGCTGCACTTCTCATATATGGTACATGGATAAAGGGGTTGTGAGGGGATTATGCACACTCAATATTTTTTTTTTCAAAATCTAACATCTGTCTGTCTGTCTGTCCATCTGTCTGTTTGTCTGTCTGTTTTTATGTTACCACCTCTCCCTCTAATATGCTTCAAGCTACACCTTTCATATTTCGTACATGGATAAATGGTTCTGAGGGGATGATGCACAGTCGATATTTATTTTTCACAATCCAAGATGGCAGAATGGCGGCCATTTTTGTTGTGTTTTTTAAGCTTTTTTCTCTATTTTATGTTACCACCCCTCCCTCCAACATGGTTCAAGCTACGCCTTTCATATATGGTACATGGATAAAGGGTTGTGAGGGGATTATGCACGCTCATTTTTTTTTTTTCAAAATCCAAGATGCTTAAAAACTAGTGTCTTCTGTTACAAAAACACCTTATGTCACAAAAGCACCGTAGGGGACTAATATCACCTCGGTGGTCAAACACTTGTTAAGGATGCTATGGAAAGATCCAAATATTTTTGATGGAGCCGTCGGCTTATCATCTAAAACACAAATCAACTGATAGTTGTTTACCATCCCCCTCCCTTCACAGCATTTATTAACTCTTTACTGACATAATAGTGAAAAATGGTCAGTATTATCCACAAAAATGGCTATTCTAATTTTATTACCAGTACATTGTCAGTTTTTTTTCCCTCAAAAACGGCTGAGCCCATTCCAATGAGGTGTCACAAGCAATGTTTTTAAGATGAAAAAAAAAATAGGAAATTTTTAAGTTCTTGAATATATTTTTTTGCAAGTGTCGTCTACTCTGTGTATAAGGTTAAATATTCCCTTCATAGTCTTGATAATTTATAGTGGAGCATGTAATAAAAGCCCCTATCTGAGCTCTGACGACAATGCAGCATGCCCATAATTATTGAACCATTATTTATCTGCAGGCAAGTATTCATGCCCATAATATAAGTTCTGAAATCATTTGAGTTAAATTGAACCTGAACTTGCAGTTTAGTTATTTTCAAAGCTGAAATGCGTAATTTGTATAAAATTCTTCTACCATATTAGTCCAGACTCGAACTTAAGCTTAGCACAAAAAAGAATTGTTTGGTATGTTACATCCTTTAGACATACCCCACCAAAAAATTACTTTACGGCCTTGTGGTACTCGGTGACATTTGCAAGACCAGCATCAGTTCTGCTGTATGGTTATAAATGAAACACCACACCACCATCATTGCAGTTTAGCACGTGTGCTGAGTCCACAATCTTCAAAAGGGGGCTTTGAAAGGTTAAATAAAAAAATCAAAACTTGTCCCAAGTTTGTCAAATCACATTCTTCCTCACATCATTTCATCCACCAGCTTGTGGTTTCCTTAAGGTATGATATAAGTGATGGGAAGTCAGCTTGAAAATAGATGACCGGTTATTCTGAATGGACAGGTTGTTCTCGATGTTAAAAATATCACAATTTGTTGTTTTTTGTTGTCCATCCATATTTATGTACATTTCTTCACAATAATAAATAAATAATAACATTTTTAGATTTTTGACGATATCAGAAATAATATGTCGCCTATTTTCAAGCTAAATTTTCCATTACTAAAATAGCACCGTAATTTCTGCACATGGATGTCGAAATATCAAAATTTCAAGCTACAAACTCTTTCCATAATGCAACTAGAAATTTAACAAATTCAGTCTTGTTTGACAACAGAGCTCATTGAGATTGAATTGGTAAACTTTCTAATTACATTGTGGGAAACATTTGTTGCTTAACATTTGATATTTTGACATCATTGTCCAGAGGGATAATGGAAAATGCTTCTTCAAGCTGTTGTAATTAGAGGAGAAGTTTATATTTCATTAAAATATGAAACTAAGACCTATAAAAATGAATTTCTTGTTTCTCAGGCAATTTTTCCTCAATTTTATGATGAGGGAGGGAGGCTTTTTTTGTTGCTTATTCACTAAACCGTTCTGAAAATAGTTGGAATCAGAAATGTAACTACTTACAATATTATGTGGCAAACCGATGTTTTCAGCAGTGAAAATTTCCCTTAATGTAGTTGAAAATTTAACCAAATATATCTTGTTTGACAGAGCTCTGTGAGCTCAGTCAAACAAGGTATAGTTGGTTAAATATTTGTCCTACATGTGCAAAATAGTGTCATAGAAGAGATTTCCAGTTGAAAAAAAGGTGATCAGGCAGATTTTCTGACAAGGAGGTGCCTGAGAAACAAATCAATTATTTTTTATTGCCCAAGTAAGTTTATTTGAGGAATACATGTACTTTTCTTTTTCTTAGTAGCTATAATTTAGTAAAAGGCTAAGTCCAGTGATTATTCATCTTTTTAACACTCCTTGTTTTCTTTCTATTTCAGTAATTCGTACAAAAGCTGTTCGTGCCAAGATTGATCACATGCAGAAGAAAATATTGATTAGCTCAACAACTCATCGAACATTTGGAAAACAACACTGGCAGCTGTTGAGACAATCCTTATCTGCTTGGAAGATTAGCTTAGGTCATATGCAGACTAACTTGCAGGCAATTGATATAATGGCCTCTAATCAATAATATAAAAAATAGTTTATCTCCATTGGCTAAGGGTTGAGAGGAATGGAAGTGGGGGAGGAGTGGTGTGGGAAATACTGTGCTTAATTTCATTCCATCTACAGACTTATTTTCCATTTGACAAATGAAATAAATCAAACTCACATCCGAGTAGTTTGTGTCTCATTTTTCCATGGAAGTTCTAGGAAGTATATGTTTCTACAAGCCTGTTTTCATAGATGTCATTGTCCTTAATGCTACTTTAACAAGCTGTCCCACTGGTGGATATTTCGGGGTGGGCTGGAGAATGCCCCCACTGCCTCCCCCCTCCTATTTTTTATAAATTAAAAATTTTTCACAAGCAACAAGAGCAGTAGACACCCAACATCAAGAGGTTGTGGATGCCTAGATACTGTACGCCAGGCATACAGCTATAGCTCATGGGGAGATCACCTGTGAGTTGTAAAAATTTATTTCCTGTTTTCAAAATTTAAATGAGTCTATATTATATCACAAGAATATTTTCTCTGGAAAACGTTATCTCGTTCAAGGAAGCCACTGGGGGACCACAATTGCTTTACATTTTTAAAATTTCTCCTCCAAAGCAATTGGGATACCCCTTCCTCTCATGCTTCCTTCAGCTCACCGATATGTACCTCAGATGTTGCTTTGCATCACGCCCCAATATTGAAATGTGTTGCACACCCAGAGTCCAGGATCTGCGACTGCTATCCTAATACAAAGAAGATTATTACTATGGCGAGATATAAGTTCCATTTGGAGTATTCTATCAAACTAACAACCAAATGAAAAGTAATTAAACAGAAAGATGTAACTGTACCAGGCTACTGCGCTCATTTTCTTGATCTGATCTCCAACTAGTTGCAACACAATTACAGCAGTCATTTGAGATTTTGTAAATAAAATATTGCAAAGTCAAGAAAAACAGATTCAGTGTTCTCACATTTATTTTTTAACAGTCAAGATTCTACAGTATTGTGAGAAGAAAAGCAGACGGGGAATTTCAACCAGGTGCCAATACTACAGAAGTTTTAGAAGTGTATTTTTGTAGTTATGAAATGGATTGAAATGAACTGTTTAGCATTTTCAAGGATGTGGCAATTTGCCAGTTGGCAAATTTCCGTATCTTTTGCTAATGATTTATTTTAGTCAGTTATATTAATAGAAAGCAAATATAATTCTAAAAAATACAATTGTAAAAGTTTTATAGTATTGGCCCCAGGTCGTGACTGGGTCATGATCTGGTTGAAATTCTCTTTGTGCTTTTAACCCTTTACCCAACGTAACGGCCAAAACCGGCCAGCGCTATTTTCAAAAATCGCCTATTAATTTTAATTATTTTTTCATTTTTTGTCTCAAAAACATAGGTTATGACCCCTCATTGGAACGAGCTCGTCGAGCTCGTTCCAATGAGGGGTCATAACCTATGTTTTTGAGACAAAAAATGAAAAAAAATAGTTATTCGAGAATTTTTTTTGCATGTGTCGTCTGCTTTTCATGTTAGGTAAAGGGTTAAAAGTACAGGACAGTATATATTACTTTATTTTGGGTAAGAGTAAGAATTACTATGCAGTTTTATGCTGACAACTGGTTTAAGAGATTTTTCATTTCTCATAATTATATGGTTACATGTAACACTACTTTTCTTTCTTTCACTTTTCCTGAAAAAGTGAAAAAAATAATTGTTACAACAGTTTGTGCCTCTCCTTGAAAATGCTTCAACCTTCAAAGCCTCAGATTAAATTTTCTGATGTTGCACACAGCTGCAGATGACTTAACACTATTTCTACATCATTGTTGGCACAGCCTATATGAGTTACAAAGTTTTCCAATAATGCAACTAGAAATTTAACCTATTCAATTTTATTTGACAGGGCTCATGGTTAAATTCCTCATTGCATTGTGGGAAAAATTTGCTGCAGGACATTTTGATACTTTGACGACAGTGTGCAGAGGGTTAAGGAAGGACTGACTTGGGGGCATCATAAGAGTGTCAGTTTGTGCCTGTATTAGGACTTAAGGGTTCAAGTACAGGCACTTTGAAACAGAAATTCAAGGCTCTTGAATGTACTTGGAACATCAGACTGCCTTGGGAAAAATTTACATTCGGGTAATTCATCAAAATAATATTATCTAATAATTATGGTTTCTGTGTGTTTTGTTGCATATATTGCCTTTTTATGTCCACTGAAGAAATATTTGCTCCTGTTCTAATCATTGGGAAGCTCTCAAGGAGAGCTTCCCAAAGGTTAGGTGCAGGTTTTCTTAGTTTTGCAATGCATGCATTCAATTTGTAAACTTTGTATACAAACAAAGGTTCTGGAAACTGCTTGAAAAATATCTATATTTCCTAATAGCTTTTGTATTTATTTTCAATAGAGTGTACTCGGTTCATTTATCTGTTTGAGCATTGGCAGAACTAAATTTTACCAGGTTTGTATACTTTCCTGCAAAATTAACAAAATGGTTTACTGGTCTTGGGGGAAAAAAAATGTTTCTGCCAGTTCTGCAAAGTCCTGGAAAACAGGTTGTTATTTTTGTTTGTTGTGCACATTTTGACTGACTGTGTTGTCATTCACTTTTGATGTGTGATTAACACATTTAATTAAAAGTGTCATGAAATTCTCTTTTTTAAATGGAACAAACAAAAATTTAACGTTTAATCCTTTGAGACTTGAATTATCCTGATGCTCAAACGTCACTGGGTATTCAGTTTCTTCAACGTTTTTCAAAATACGACGACAAAACATCGGAAAGTACAAATAACAAGATATTTTCCACATTAGTGATTATCTGGTTGAGGACTAGATTATTTTTGGTGGTCTGAATTTGTTATTCAAAACTTGTTTTATTACAAATTATTGCAGACTGCCTGGAGGCACTCTCCAATAATTTGCAGTAAAACTAATTTATATAAACGAAATATTATTTGTGTTTGACTGAATATGAAATGTAAGCAAGGGAAATGTTGGCTTTTGCTCTGGTATCCTCATTTTTATACGGCCGCTCATATGAGCGGGCTGTATTATGGTATGGCAATGTCCATCTGTCCAGCCATCCGTTAGCTTTTGTTTGTCCACGCGATAACTTGAAAACAATACATCCAACAGATACTATTATTTTATGGTTGATTAGTGATGACTAGAGGATGGTTCCTTTCAATAACCAGCATTCTGGCATATCCAATATGGCCACCATGGCACCCATCTTGGATTTTTAGGGACTTGATTGTCCATTTGATAATCCAACAGATACTGTTTTTTTATGGTTGATTAGTCATGACTAGAGGATGGTTCCTTTCAATAACCAGCATCAATGTCCGTCCGTCCGTTAACTTTTATTTGTCCAAGCTATAACTTGAAAACAATACATAAAACCATCTGGGAGTTTTTGTGACTTTTGATTCTCCATGCAGTAACTTGAAAACAATATATTCAACTTTAATGGGTCGTAAGCCAGGAATGTACAATTATTTTTGAAGGAATTATTGACCTTTTATTCAACTAAAAATTTCTTCACAAGTGCAATTTCTTCATAGGCGGCCGAATATTGATCTACCGCATGGCAGCGCACTTGTTTGAAAGCTCTGATAGTGGCTTCTAGCACTCAACCAGTTAAGAAGTCTTGACAGCAGGATTATGTTAGTATTTTAAGCTGCGATAACATTTGGCTCAACGGTTGTCACTGAGCTCTATTCGGGAGAAAATAGGAATTGAGGTTAAAACTTTAAAAAATCGAAAAATAACAAAACAAATGAACACAAAATATCAAGGCGCTGTTTGATTTCGTTCGTCACAAGCCGTACAAAAGTATCAATGTGCTGTTTGATTTCATATATCATAAGACGTACAAAAGTATCAAAGGGTTAAAGGCATAATTCCAATTTCGATAACATTTTACTGCAACAGAACAGATGATCCAATATGCAGTCACTGGGTGAACTCAGTACTTTGGCAGTTTTTTATCGGTAAGTTGTGGCTGCCTATCTATTTAGTCTTGCATAGAAACGATGATAAAGCCTCACTGGATGTGGGCTGTCAAAGAGTATCAAAACTGTATCAACATCTCCAGGACCTTAACCCTTTATCTAACACAAAAGTTAGATGACACTTGGAAACAAAATTCTTCAATAACTAAGTTTTTTCATTTTTAGCTTTAACTTGATGAAATTAAGATAAGCTATTGCCGTCACAGGTGCGGAAGTCTGTTAGTTTGTTCGCATTTTCTTTAGCACAGGTTACACCCTGTAGTTCTTGTTCAATCATCACAAAATTTCATGTGCAGGTTTGAGGTCATGTCTGGATGTGAACGTCCCCTTTCGGTCACGGTCAGTCAATCGTGATGGCTGCGTGGTCTCAAAACCTGAAAACCTTTAGCACAGTCTACAGGTCGTATTTATGAAGGGATTTCATAGTAACTTGGTAGGATGATTCCAGATAATGTCTTGATGAGAACGTCCCCTTTTAGTAGCGATCATTCAACCGTGATGGCTGCCCAAGCCCAAAATCTTTAGCATACACTACAGGTCACATTTATGAAGGGCTTTCATTGTGTCTTGGTAGGATGACTCAGTATAATGTCTAGATGAGGACATCCCCTTTTGGTTGTGATCGATCAACCGTGATGGCCACACAGGCCTGAAGCCCAAAAACCTTTAGCACAGTATACATGCCGTATTTATGAAGGGATTTCATTTTTAACGTGATAGGATGACTCGTTTTGGAATACTTTCTCTGTAACTTGGTAACTTTGCTTGACATACATTAACTGTGAAGGCCACATTAACCTACCCCTCAGTTCTTTAGTACAGTCTTCACCTCAAATTATTTTTATTGAAAACATCGCATACAAGGAACAGAAATTAACATATTTTGAATTATCACAATTCTTGTCGTATTTCATAATCCTTTATTATTACATGTAGGTTACAAATTTTTACAATGAATTTCTTAGAGAGTCTCAGAACCCTCACTTAAACTATCACCCCACCCACCCCTCATTCAAATTGGCTCCATGAACCCTGTGCCATTTACGTGGTACACTGTGGAAAAAGCAGAAAGCCAATTTCAGCAATGTTTCACACAAAACAAAATTTTATCAGCAAAGACCCTCCCCCACCCCCTCACCAAGGACACCCCTGAAGTGGATCAGTACATGTTTATAAACAAGTTCTGTTTCGCTGGTGAAATAGGACCTATTCATCAATGCCTGGGGTGGAAGTCCTCTTAGAGTGGGCAGCGCAAGTTTGGGCGTTTGACTATACATCACTTTATAACTGTGTTGCAGGCATGACACAGCCACAGTTACAGAAAGTGATCTTAAACACCAATACATAAATAACAGCAAAGAAAGTGCAACACAAGTCTTTATTTTAACCCTTTCAACACCCTACTGTCTCTGGAAAATTGCTGAATCAATTTTGAATTTTGAGCGAGGTTCAGAATTGATACAATTCTATAGCCCAATAGGCTTTAGGACTGAATTATTAATGATCTTTTCCACCATTGTGATGTTTAACCCAACATAATGGCCAAAACAAGCCAGCCAGCACTATTTACAAAAATCCCCATACAATTTTCATTATTTTTAGCTCAACTTTGACGAAGTCAAATTTGAGCTATTGTCATGGCCCGTCGTCCGTCTGTCCGTCTGTCCGTACGTCAACAATTGGCTATGGCTTGGGCTAGAGGTCGTATTTATGAACCGATCTTTACGAAACTTCTTGTGTACCTTTGTTATGACCCTGGGACGGGAACGAGTGTTTTTAGGTGTGGTCCAAAATTCAAGATGGCTGCCAGTGGCCATTTTGTACCGATGATGCAAAAATCAGTTTTTTGTACAGAACTTCTGTATGAAAGTTCTGATTTGAATAAAGTTTTGTATAAATGTTTAGTACCATGGGATACATCACATATAGTACGGGTTTTTTTCTCGTGCGTAAATTATGCAAATTAGACTGACTTTGATTTATTTAGTGTTACTTTCAGAGCTGTAAGTGCCAAGCTGCTATGGCTCGGGCTAGAGGCCGTATTTATGAACCGATCTTTACGAAACTTCTTGGGTACCTTTGTTATGACCGTGGGACGAGAACGAGTGTTTTTGGGTGCGGTCCGAAATTCAAGATGGCTGCCAGCTGCCATTTTGTACCGACGATGCAGAAATCTGTTTTTTGTACAGAACTTCCATATGAAAGCTCTGATTTGAATAATTTTTTGTATGAATGTTTAGTACCATGGGATACATCACATATAATACGGGTTTTTTTCTCGTACGTAAATTGTGCAAATTAGACTAATTTTGATGTTTTTTTTGGTTACTTTCAACACTGTAAGTGCAAATGCCAATACGGCTCGGGCTAGAGGCCGTATTTATGAACCGATCTTTACGAAACTTCTTGGGTACCTTTGGTATCACCGTGGGACGAGAACGAGTGTTTTGGGGTCCGGTCCGAAATTCAAGATGGCCGATGGCAGCCATTTTGTACAAAATTAGGTGCAATCAGATTTTTGCACAGAACTTCCATATGAAAGCCCTGATTTGAATAATTTCTTTGTGTGAATGTTTAGTACCATGGGATGCATCACATATAATACGGGTTTTTTCTCGTGCAGAAATTATGCAAATTAGATGAACTTTGATTTTTTCAGTGCGACTTACACACAGTAAGTACACATGTCAATACGGCTCAGACTAGAGTCTGTATTTATGAACTGATCTTCACGAAATGTCTTAGGTACCTTTGTTATCACCTTGGGACGAGAACGAGTGTTTCTGGGTGCGGTCTAAAATTCAAGATGGCTGCCAGTGGCCATTTTGTACCGAAATTAGGTCTAATCAGTTTTTTGTACACAACTTCTATACACCTCAGACTAGAGGCCATATTTATGAACCAATCTTTACGAAACTTCTTGGGTACCTTTGTTATCACCGTGGGATGAGAGCGAGTGTTTTTGGGTGTGGTCCGAAATTCAAGATGGCCACCAGCAGCCATTTTGTACCAAAATTAGTGCAATCAGTCTTTTGTATAGAACTTCTGTATGAAAGTTCTGATTTTAATAAATTTTTGTATGAATGTTTAGTAACATGGAATACATCACATATTGTAAGGGGTTTTTTTTCGTGCAGAAATTATGCAAATTAGATGAACTTTGATTTATTCAGTGCAACTTACACAATGTAAGCACACATGTCAATACGGCTCAGGGTAGAGGCTGTATTTATGAACCGATCTTCACAAAACTTCTTGGGTACCTTTGTTATCTCCTTGGGATGAGAATGAGTGGGTCTGGGTACGGTCCAAAATTCAAGATGGCTGCCAGTGGCCATTTTGTACCGAAATTAGGTCCAATCAGTTTTTTGTCACAAGTTCTATACAGCTCGTGTTTATGAACTGATCTTCACAAAACTTCTTGAGTACTTTTGTTTTCACCTTGGGACAGGAACGAGTGTGTTTTGGGGTGCCTTTGTTATCACTGTGCTATGAGAACAAATATTTTGGGGTTCAGTCAGACCCACTCTGGGACTCAAAGATTTTTTCTAGTTCAGCATCTGACTGTCACCCACCTTTACAATACTTTACCTATACATTTGTTACAGGCAACGGTCAGTATTTACGTACAGACCGTTACAATACTTTATATGTACCTTTGTTATCAGGTCATTACCTAGATGTTTGTCATTGCTGTGTCACATACTATACATGTACGTGTCTTTGTCTTGACAAGTTGAGCTACAGTGTCATTGACACTTTCATTTCATTTTTTGTCTCACAAATATAGGTTATGACCCCTCTTTGGAATGAGCTTGTTCCAGTGAGGGGTCATAACCTATGTTTTAGAGACAAAAAATGAAAAAAATTGGTTATTCAAGAATTTTATTTGCAAGTGTCATCTGCTTTTCATGTTAGGTAAAGGGTTAACACTTTATCTAATGAATCAGCCGCGTCTGCCACGTAAAATGCAAATTCAGCAGGCTTTAGGACTGAATTATTAATGATCTTTTCCACCATTGTGATGTTTAACCCAACATAACGGCCAAAACCAGCCAGCGCTATTTACAAAAATCCCCATACAATTTTCATTATTTTTTCATATTTTGTCTCACAAATATAGGTTATGACCCTCTTTGGAATGAGCTTGTTCCTGTGAGGGGTCATAACCTATGTTTTTGAGACAAAAAATGAAAAAAATTGATTATTCAAGAATTTTGTTTGCAAATGTCATCTGCTTCTCATGTTAGGTGAAGGGTTAACACTTTACCTAATGAATCAGCCGCGTCTGCCACGTAAAATGCAAATTCAGCAGTTGAAAAAATATTATTTTAAAAAAAATTTCTACAAAACCATATGAGACCCCCTCATTGGAACGAGCTTGTTGCGCACATTCCAGTGAGGGATCACGTGATATGGTTTTGTTGACATTTTTTGACTGCCAAACTTTTTGTTACGCATAAATTTATGCCTACCAGGCTGAAAGGATTGAAATAGATCATGTAACCCCAGACAGTTATATGTTTTCTGCTAGAATATAATGATGATTGTGAATTGATGAAAGTTCAAACTAGAAATGTGCCAATTGGGCTCTTACATTATGCTCTGGACACATTATGCTCCTTGTCCAGGTTATATAGACCACAGGCTTCATACGAAAACACATTTTGGGAGAGGGTTTGAGAATCCCATTGCCTATCAGTACAGTAGAGAATTCAATATCTCTCAATTGAATAGTCCTGTTAATTGACTATATCTTCCAAACACATCATTTACCATACCTTTAGTATAAATTTGACCTGTTAATTGCACGTAGGTAATAAAGTAAACTCCTATTAATTGAATTAAAAATTCTGTATGTTGAAAAATTATCCTGACATTCACACAACCCTCTTCTTTAACCCTTTACCCATCGTAATGGCCAAAACCAGCCAGCGCTATTCACAAAAATCGCCAATTAATTTTCATTATTTTTTTCATATTTTGTCTCAGAAACATAGGTTATGACCCCTCTTTGGAACAAGCTCATCGAGCTCGTTCCAATGTGGGGTCATAACCTATGTTTTTGAGACAAAAAAATAGTTATTCAAGAATTTTGTTTGTAAGTGTCGTCTGCTTTTCATGTTAGGTAAAGGGTTAAAGACCTATTTGACCTCAGTGCCTCCAATACAGGTGTTTAATCTATCAGAGCTTGTTCATTGAGCTCTGTCAAGCAAGATATAATAGATAAATGCTCACTTTATCTCTAGCATACAGGGAAGTAAGTAACCTCATCCCTGTTAATTGAATTTTTTTTTACTGGCAAAGTGACCATTCAGTTAACAGGGTTCCACTGTATAACTTGTAAGTTATTGTTCCCATGGCTTCTTGAATTTCTTTAATGTCCTGGAATTTTGAAATTTCTTACCGGCAACCAGGAATATTGGAAGTTTCCTTGACAAATCTTGGAATATATGATATTGGGCAATCAAAGAAGATTCATCATAGCAATATACAGCTTGTGGAAATGGATCTCTCTACCTAATAGAATGAAAACTGTGCAATATAATGCAGATATGGTTGTGAATGACATTAAAACAGAAAATATGAAGCACAAATTCCCTTAACTTGCATGTTCCTGTAACTTTGTGTAGGCCACAAAAAGGAAATTCCCTTGTTTTTGGCTCAGAGCATCCTTGAAAAGTCTTGAATTTGTCATATGCTGCTCGAAAATCTACCAGGAAGGACCTGGAACCACCCCAACTTGTCTTCTGATTCAAGTACAGGAACCTTGTAATTTGCACAGGTTTTTGTTTTCTCTGCCCTTCACTGCATAGAAGTCTCAAGTCGAGTCCACTCTTTGACAATGTTGTATAGCAGGTACTTGGGACTTGAATGTTCAATAAATTTACTATTATTTTAAATGTTTCTGTGAGTTAATATTTTCTTGTCTAGGCTATATTTGTTCTGACCCTCATGCAGACTTGATTTTTAAGGACTCCTGTTGTGTCATCTGCACTATGTCCTTGAAAAGACACTTAATCCAAATTGCCAATAAAGTCTGTTATGTAGTTTTGAAAATCACAGAAGAGCAGCTAACTCCCTCCTCTAAAAAAGGTTGAAGGGGGTGACCACCCCCAGAGTCCAGCAGTCATTTTACCAAGATGGGGAAAACTACTACCATAGGCTTTTATTTAACCCTTTATCTAACAAATCAGCTGCATCATTACAAATTAAGCAGTTGAAAAAAAATATACATTTGCAAAAACATTTCAAGAAAACCATATCATGTGACCCCCTCACTGAGCTTGTTCCCATGAGGGGGCTTATGATATGGTTTTGTTGGAAATTTTTTTTTTAATTTAAAATCAATTAAAATAATAAATTTTGATAAACAGTATTTTGGAAAAGAGTTAATACCCTATATTGGGAGGTGTTAATATTCAAAGGTCTTCACCCATCTGGTCCAACTGTTCCTCTCCAACATACATACAATTAATAAGAGGTCCTGTGAACAAGTCCGATTAAGTTGGCAGTGGTTTCTAGTGGAGTAAGCTGCTAGATTCGAAAGGTGTGGAATGTGAGGAAAATTGCCCAGACTGTTAAAGTTTAAAAGAGACTTTGTTTATCCCGGATTTTCTAGGTGGGTGTTTGCCATTTTCTTTATTTTCAAATCAAGTGAATTATAGATGCTGGGGTCTATTGCTCATTTCAAAATGACAGGCTTTTGTAAGCTAGTAACTTATTTCTAAACAGGTTTGTTCGATGTTCACTTTGTTCTGAACAGAGTCATTTAATTTCACAAGTTACCATAAGTTGAATGTTATATAACATCTTGATGAAGTGATTGCATGTCTATGAGTGCAGAGACTGAATACATGGGGTATTCTCAATAGCTCATTACCTAATAAATGGTTCAAATCGGATAAGAGTGGACACAAGAACACAAATTAAGTTTCACCAGTTTCAAATTTGCTTCTAAAATTTAGTATGCATAAAATCAGGCATAATTTGGTCAATATTGAAAACTTAATTGATAACATGTGGTTCCCACACATCTGAATTGAAATCCAGTTAACATTAGAGTACCAAAGTGGAGGATCATGAGTATTTGAGTCTTGATGTACATGACATACACTAGCAAAAAAAAAGAAATGCTAGTTTTTTTCTGTGGTAAATATTTCAATGTGTTATGACAGTTATTTCATTGTTTGGATTTTGAGGTTATTTCTTCATTACTGATTAAATTTGGACAAGTTTTATTGTCTTAACACAGACTGTGTTTGCATGGATAATGTTCAAACATGGGTACCCTACACCATTTCCTGATAAAAATCAGTAGAGGGTGTCCCCACCCCAGGCTTCAGTCGCTGCTCTAACTCTTCTTACCATTGACCCCAACAAGTTGTTTATGGTCCTTTGTGGGATGTTATTCCACTCCTGAAGAAAGGCCTGCTTGAGCTTTGGGATGTTGACACGCTTCATGTTCAGTTCGTCTAACAAATGCTCACTCTGGGATATATCTGGACTATAGGGTGGCAATCAGGAGCTGGGACATTGTTTTGGTTGAGGAAGTCACGACAAACCCTAGCAACATGTAGCCTCGCATTATCTTGCTGCAACATAAGGTAAAGTGCATGGATAAGTGGAAGGACGTGAGGCATGAGGACCTTATCCCAATATCTTACTGGTCCTAATGAACACAGAGGGATACCAAGGTGAAGGAAAATAAGTAACTAAGAATTGTTTAAAAGGTTTAAATATATGTGCAGAGAAATAATTTAGTCCATTGAAGCAAAATACGTGATATGACTGTTGATATTTTATAAAGGAAAATATAAATAAAATTTGGGGGGCGAAATCACCCACCTCCGTCTGTGGGGCGAACTGGAATTGGGACAAAACGAACCAGGAACAGTGTCGCTCATGGTCATGGTTGACTGAATTTTAACCAAAGACTCCTTAGACAGTACACAGAGGTGGCTATGTGTCAAATTTTACTACGTTTTGTTGAAGGACAAAAAAAATATATTAACCAAAACTAAACTTGCATTTCTTTTTTCCCCTCAGTATTATAAGTTGTGATGAACTGACGGCAACGGTAACAGGTCAATTCGGCCTCAGCCAGATCCTTGCCCCTGTTGATCCAGCCCCAGATGATCCAGCCCCATGTAGAATTCATTAGTTGTGACATGTATTGCGACAGGTGTTAACTAACAAAGTCGTTATATGCTGATGGATGACGCCCACCTTTCAAAAACACATACTGGTGAATGTTTTCCTTTTTTATAACTGTTATGGACAATGTGCTGGGGCTGCTCCCAAGTCAACCATCAAACTGCGGTTTCTGTAGTACCATAAATATATCCAGGTTTCTAAGTAAGACAGAGCAGAATTCTTGTAGTTATGCACAATTTCTAGTCACCTTCTATTTCTCGGAGGTCTGACTCCAGTATCCTTCCGCCAGCACGCACACTCAAACCAAATAAGATTATTGGCCCTCGATCCCGCCTCTAGTGGATTCATTAGCAAATAAAGTTATTCTGGTCGCAAGGGATTTCAAATCCCACATCGTCCCTGTGCACCTTTGGCATGCTAAAACTTCATTCATTCATTCCAACCAGATGAGTGTATAGAATAAGAAGTATAAATCATTCGTACATGTAACATTGTGTCAAAATTTTGGTTAATGGTTTATGCTGTAATTCTTTTCAGCAAATGCTTGATATAAAACAGCCTGTGGCTCCACTCAATACACCATTTTCTATCTCTGACACTATTTCTGTCATTAAGAATGATAATAATATTAATGAGTGACAATAAAAATAACTACCATTAATTTGAATAATTGAGGCCGAACCGACAATGTGGATGGGTCGAAAGTCCTTGGGGCTGGATCGACTTGAAAACGATGGTAACATGGTTGAGGTTTGCAGCTTTGTGCTTATGTTCAACAGAGATGGGAACAAGTTAATGATTTGAACTGAGATGGTGTAACCTCGACTTTTTATACACCCCCCCCCCCCCCCTCCACTTCAGGGGGTATATATATAGGAATCACTTTGTCTGTCTCTGTCTCTGTCTGTCTACACTTTTGTCCAGTTCAGAACTTTTGATGGCCTTAAAGGCTATTAATGATACTTTGTATTTATGTTGCCTTCCATCAGAGGGTGTGTCATGAATAAAGTTGGTGTGCCTGTCTACAAGGTCAAGGTCACAGACTTAGTTCAAGGTCACAGACTTAGTTCAAGTTTACATACCCCCACATCCAAATCCAACTATAACAAATGGAGTTCAGTCCGAACTGTTAATGGTACTTGATATTATTGTTGCCCACTACCAGGGAGTGTGCTTTGGGGGGAGGGGGGGGGGGGGGAATTCTTGGTCCCAAGTTGAAACAGGCCACATCTAGTTTATAAGTGGGTTGTGAGTGTACATTCAAAAAACGATCACTATTAAATCAAAACAAATCAAATGGTTTTTGCACACTGAAAGTATCACGGAACTAAATATTTTCCCATAGGCGACCATTATAACGTTCAGGCGGAAAAAAATATGATCGCGTCACTTTAATTTTGGCATTCAAATATCTCTCAAGTATAGCCCTTCAGACAACCTTTTTCTGATCCGAATGCAGGGGGCCATGCAACAAATAAGAGAGAAAAATTGATACAAAGCGAAGTACCGGTCACATGCACATATTTTTCAGGGAATTCCTGACAAAAACACACATAAACTAAATTGTATTTTTTAGGTCCAAAAGTCATCAAATCACCCTCTTTTTTATCAGGAATATTCAACAATAATGCAAGATGTCAATAGAATGTTTCAAACCTTTATTGAAACAATATATACTACTCAAAGTTTGCTAAGCACCAAGAATATTCAACTGCCTGTTTTAGTTGAAATATTTTTATGAAAAGTGTATATATTTAATATTTAATTACATCTTGAATGATTTAAGCACAGAAATTGAGATTTTCTTTGTGTTTGACATTATTTTTAGCTCAACTTTGGCAAAGCCAAATTTGAGCTTATGCCATGGCCCGTCGTCCGTCTGGCCGTCTGTCCATCAACAATTGGATACGGCTCGGGCTAGAGGCCGTATTTATGAACCGATCTTTACGAAACTTCTTGGGTATCTTTGTTATGACCGTGGGACGAGAACGAGTGTTTTTGGGTGCAGTCCGAAATTCAAGATGGCTGCCAGCCACCATTTTGTACCGACGATGCAGAAATCTGTTTTTTGTACAGAACTTCCATATGAAAGCTCTGATTTGAATAATTTTTTGTATGAATGTTTAGTACCATGGGATACATCACATATAATACGGGGTTTTTTCTCGTGCGTAAATTATGCAAATTAGACTAACTTTGATGTATTTTGGTGTTACTTTCAGCACTGTAAGTGCAAATGCCAATACGGCTCCGGCTAGAGGCCGTATTTATGAACCGATCTTTACGAAACTCCTTGGGTACCTTTGTTATCACCGTGGGACGAGAACGAGTGTTTTGGGGTCCGGTCCGAAATTCAAGATGGCCGATGGCAGCCATTTTGTACAAAATTTGGTGCAATCAGATTTTTGCACAGAACTTCCATATGAAAGCGCTGATTTGAATAATTTGTTGTGTGAATGTTTAGTACCATGGGATACATCACATATAATACGGGTTTTTTCCTCGTGCAGAAATTATGCAAATTAGATGAACTTTGATTTTTTCAGTGCTACTTGCACACTGTAAGTACACATGTCAATACGGCTCGGGCTAGAGTCTGTATTTATGAACCGATCTTCATGAAACGTCTTGGGTACCTTTGTTATCACATTGGGACGAGAACGAGTGTTTCTGGGTGCGTTCCAAAATTCAAGATGGCTGCCAGTGGCCATTTTGTACCGAAATTAGGTCTAATCAGTTTTTTGTACACAACTTCTATACGGCTCAGGCTAGAGGCCGTATTTATGAACCGATCTTTACGAAACTTCTTGGGTACCTTTGTTATCACCGTGGGATGAGAACGAGTGTTTTTGGGTGTGGTCCAAAATTCAAGATGGCCACCAGCAGCCATTTTGTACCAAAATTAGTGCAATCAGTCTTTTGTACAGAACTTCTGTATGAAAGTTCTGATTTGAATAAAGTTTTGTATGAATGTTTAGTAACATGGAATACATCACATATAGTACGGGTTTTTTTCTCGTGCAGAAATTATGCAAATTAGATGAACTTTGATTTATTTAGTGCTAATTATACACTGTAAGTGCACATGTCAATACAGCTCGGGCTAGAGGCTGTATTTATGAACCGATCTTCACAAAACTTCCTGGGTACCTTTGTTATCACCTTGGGACGAGAACGAGTGTTTCTGAGTGCGGTCCAAAATTCAAGATGGCTGCCAGTGGCCATTTTGTACTGAATTTAGGTCCAATCAGTTTTTTGTCACAACTTCTACACAGCTCATATTTGTGAACTGATCTTCACGAAACTTCTTGGGTACCTTTGTTTTCACCTTGGGGCAGGAATGAGTGTGTTTTGGTGTGCCTTTGTTATCACTGTGCTATGAGAACAAATATTTTAGGGTTCAGTCAGACCCACTGTGGGACTCGGAAGATTTTTTTCTAGTTTACCATCTGACTGTCACCCACCTTTACAATACTTTACCTATACATTTGTTACAGGCAACGGCCAGTATTTATGTACAGACCGTTACAATACTTTATATGTACCTTTGTTATCAGGTCATTACCTAGATGTTTGTCATTGCTGTGTCACATACTATACATGTACATGTCTTTGTCTTGACCAGTTGAGCTACAGTGTCATTGACACTTTCATTTAGCTTTTGAATACGGTAACCATGGAAAATCGATATTATTGGTAAAAGAGGAAATTTTTCAAATTTGCCAAAAAGTTGACGGAGCGAACTGATATGGGTTCAATATCGAGTATGAGACCCATTATTGTTAATTTCAGCTTGACAACGCCTTCTCGTGCTCCCATTCAGGTTCCAGATGGTCCTTTGTGGGATGTTGTTCCATTCTTGGACCAGCATGGCACCAAGCTCCTGGACACTTCTTGGTTGGACTGGACGGACTGAAATTGCAAGCTGCAACTCATTCCAAACATGTTTGATTGGATTGAGGTCAGTCCATACGCTCAATCCCATCCCTCTGTTGGTACTCTCGGACAGCATGTGCAACATGATGACGGGCATTATCGTCCATCAGAAAGAATCTATCACCCACTGCACCTGCATACAATCTGACATGGGCATCCAGGATCTCATCAATATGCTGCTGTGCATTCGATGTACCACGGTCAAGGACACAGAGCTCTGTACATCCATCCCAGCTGATGCCGCCACAGACCATTATTGAGCCTCCACCATAGTGGTCATGCTCAGCAATGTTGGCTGCATGGAATCGCTCTCCTGGCCTTCTCCATACCCTAGAACGCCTATCTGTGTTGCCTAGGCAGTACCTTGACTCATCTGTAACAAGAGCACCGCCTAGCGGGGCAACATACTCCCGTTAACTTCATTGATAACGATTGACGATAGGTAGCACCAAGGAGAATGACATTTTGAGGATCATAACAGCTATAAACGTGAGGATTCTCGTTTAAAAAAAGAATCTGATTAAGATCACTGCGTGCAGTCCATGGGAAGCATAATTTGATAGATTTCCGAGTATAAAAAAGGGAAATAACTTCTTAAGAAAATGATCGACCATGACCTGGAATTTGAATCTGTGTGAGCTATCATGCTCATGAAGCCGCATGTGAAATTTCAAAAGAATCTGATTAAGTTCCTGGACTGTAGCGCACGGAAAGCATAATTCGACCAATTTCTAACTATGAAAAGGGGATTAACTCCCACAAAAATGGACAAACATGATCCAAAATTGCACTTGTGCGAGATACCATGCTCAAATTAAATTTGAAAAGAATCTGATCAAGTTCACGGTCTGTAGAGCACGGAGAGCATAATTTGCCTGATTTCTAAGTATTAAAGGGCAATAACTCCTGCGGAAATTGACAAACATGACCCGAATTTGCACTTGTGCGAGATACCATGCTCATGAAGCTGCATATTAAATTTCATAAGAATCCGATTAAGTTCACGGACTGTAGAGCACAGAAAGCATAATTTGACTGATTTCTAAGTATGAAAAGGGCAATAACTCCTAAGAAAACAACCGAACACAACCCAAATATGAACTTGTGCGAGATATTAGAGCCATGAAGCTGTGTATTAAATTTGAAAAGAATCTGATTAAGTTGACGGTCTGTAGAGCATGGAAAGCATAATTTGCTTGATTTCTAAGTATTAAAGGGGGAATAACTACTAGGAAAACTGTCGAACATGACCCAAATTCGAACTTGCGCGAGATCTTATTCTGGTTGTGCAGTATATCAAATATTTTTTAAATCTGATTGAAATCACGCTCTGTAGAGCACGGAATACAACTGTCCCCGGACAGACAGACGGACAACGCCATAACATAATATGTCTGTTTTTCAAACGGGCGTATAAAAAGGACAGGTCGTCAATTTTCTCCTGTCCACCCAACGTGATCCATGGCCCATTCATATCGTGCCTGGCGGTGGTTCTGGGACAGCTGAATGCGAATACACGGTCTTCTCGATCGGAGACCACCTTCGTGCAACCATGTCGAAACATTTACCTCGGATGCATTTTGAAGGTCACTGCGAAACCTGAATGATCAAAAACCGGTCTTCAGCTGCAGATGTTGCCCTGTCTCTGCCACCAACATGTCTGACTGGTGTGCCATACTGCTGAAATCTTGCTCAGGCTCTGGTGATCACCGTATGGTGGGGATCGGGATAACCCGCCACCAGGACAACCCGCCACCAAGCGGTCGGGACAACCCGCCACTGAGACAACCCGCCACCAATTTACAGCACAGCGAAAGGGGATTATGAGGTGTGAAAGGATTATGTGTCGAGTGATTGAATCCATTGTCCTGGTGATAAAAAATAACAAGTAATCTCTTCAGTCTAATAAATGGTTTTATTGAACAAAAAACAAAGAACTTAGGAAAACTAATTACATGACAAAGATGGCTTTTGGAAACGTGTATGAGCAGTAGTTTTATTTATTACACGTTTTACAAATTAAAAAGAATACGTTTTACAAATTGAAAAAGAACAAGTTACAAAATATACAAAATATAAAAGAAATAAATACAATGACAATACAGTGAATACAGTTATAATGAAACAAATATCTGAAAATATACAATCTACTTTTTCTTTTTTGAAATGTACAGTGCAGAACATTTCTTCAAGAAAGCTCCTGTCGTCAATTCTGGTGGGTCGGCCATGTACTTTCTCCAATACTCTTCAATTTTCTTAGACTGTGTTGTGTACGCTTGTCGTGTTTCCGTCTCTAAGTCTGCAGCGTTGACTCTTACTTCCACTTCTTTCGCTTCAGCGTGGAGCAGTGGTACCAGCCGGTAAAACGTTAAATTCGCTCCACACATATTTATTCTTCTATGCCAAGCTGAAAAGAGAAAAAAATATACTTATTAATAAAAATTGAAATTTTCATAAATTGAAAAGGAAAAAAAAAATTTCTAAACTAATTTTACAAAAAAGTTTTGATGGATAACTTACCTTCAATATCATTATTCGTTCTGATGGTATGGTTGTAAATACTCCAGTCTCTTGGGGGGAATACGCTTGATTGTATCCACTGACTCTTCACGTAGTCCATCAATTCCCGCAACTTTGTTTCCGGTTCTGTTCTGTCATAAAGGTTGGAGAAGGATTCTGTTATATGTGTTGACGGCAAGAAAGGCAGTGCCAAAACCTGTCTTATGAAATTATGAACTTCCCCATGTTCGTGATATGTTGGCTGGAGCCCAACGCTGCCCACATGCTTCCACACAGCTTGTGTCCAGTGGAAACAACATCCACGGATATCTGTTCCTGGAAAGACATCTCTGATTGCTTGCCATGTTGCTGAAAAAAAAAGAAAACAATTAATTTTATAACTGCAGAGAGAGAGAGAGAGAGAGATAGTGTGAGAGAGAGAGAGAGAGAGAGGGAGGGAAATATTTACCTTGTTCAAAGTCCAAGACGAAATGTGTGACAGACTGGTCGTCTAGTTTATCCTTCACCGCATTTAGTACGTCAACATAGTCTTGTTTGGTGCGACGGGACATAATTGCAAATACCAATGGAAACTGTTTCTTCTTGCCGTCTTTTTGTACGAATGCATTAATGGACATCAGCTGACTGCTCCGTGATTTGAATGGCTTACCCAAAATCTGTTAAATAGAAATGAAAAAAAGTGATTAGAATTAATGTTGATTATTTAATACTCTCTCTCTCTCTCTCTCTCTCTCTCTCTCTCTCTCTCACCCCAACTTCCCCCCCCCCCCTCCCCTCTCTCTCTCTTTCTCTTTTGTACTAGTAACCGACATTTACCTTGAATGTTCCGTCAATGAACCATCTTTTTGCATGACTGAGCAATCTTAGCTGGAATGGCGATGAAAATACAATGTGTCTGTATACAGCCATGTTGATGTCTGCAACGAGGAACTCGTCGACACGCAGGAACTCCCTGTTCATCACAAAGTGTATATCCTCGGGTTCTGCTGGTCTGGTTTTTGATCGGTGGCGGTTTACGTATCTTTTGTAGTGTCTTGCCTCGGTTTTTGGAATACATTGTCGTCGTTTATATTTTCTTGCATTGATGCTGAGACTATATTTGATGCAGGTCTAAATGGATCCTCGTTGGCCTTCCCTTTTGCTGACTCATAAATTCGACGTTTCAGCATAAAACCTGGATCACCAGAATGATTGTGGTCTTGTCGACGGGCAAAGTTGTCACCATTCTGCGTTACCGTTACGCTGCATGATCCATAAACACTTCGCGTACTGCAGCGCCAACTGACACCATTCTTAAGATCTTTCTGAAATTATAAATTATAATTAATGAATTTATTTATTTATTTATTTATTTACTCATTTATTTATTTATTCATTTATTTATTTATTTATTTACTCATTTATTTATTTATTTAAGCTCTGTTTACTATACATTAAAATAAATTAAAATAATGTAAAAATAAATTAAAATAATGTAAAATTTTAAGCTAACCTTTTTGACGTAGGAAAAGCCGTCACTACTAACAAGTAATGGCCCGCCGCGCTGTGTACCATTTGGAAGGACTGTGTACGTCACGGGTCTGTCTGCTGGCACCAAGTCACTGTCCCGTGGTAGTTCTCTCTCAATCACAGACTCTTCGGCCGGTTCAATGTGGTTGTCGATCTGTCTATGTGGTAAATCGAAGTCTGTGTTTAAACCATTATTTTCTGAAATAAAAGATATGAGTATAAGATATAAGATATGAGCATAATCTTTCAAATGAATTGATGAGTGATTTAATTAGGAAATTGGGTAGAGGGGTAATCATATTATTAACTTACGACGGAAATTACCCGTATGCATTATTAAATTGTGTAGAATATAAAAAAGGAATAATAGGTAGAGGGGTAAACTTCAAACTTTAAAACTCACCAATTTCTTCATTAAGTAAATCTTCCGCTAGGCTGTTGGATTGTTCAATTTCCATTGGCAGCGACACAGGAATTGCTTCTGGCGTGGCTGTTATGTCAGGTTCTGTTGTAGTGCCGTTGTCGACAGGTGTATCTTCTGTTGAATCTGTTGATGTGGTATTTGGTTGTTCAAGTGTTGCTGTTCCATTATGACTAGGTGTTTGCTGCGTTGGTGTCGTAGTTGATGTCTCGTATATATATACTGCAGAACACACACCTGGTGTTTCTCTATTGCATAATTTACAATTGAAGTATATTGTGCATAAACCTTTGTTTGCGTCGTTGTACTTTCCTGTGAAAATAAATATTAAATACAATTAATGTACATATTTTAATTCTGTGATAATACGCTCTCTCTCTCTCTCTCTCTCTCTCTCTCTCTCTCTCTCTCTCTCTCTCTCTCCTCTCTCTCTCTCTCTCTCTCTCTCTCTCTCTCACATAATGCGGGAAAATAAGCGAAATAAATATTTATGTACATACTTTGTTCAATTCCCGTATTACAAATACGATGTTGCCACCGACCACATCCGTCACAATCAAGAGCCTGTTGCCGAGGCCTAACATTCCTCTCGCATTCTATGCATGGATATTCTATGTCTCTGGAACGTTGACGAAGTTCCATGTTGATGGTGAATGATGCTTGCAGTAATGCATGGCCCCTATTTATCCCTCCAAACAACTTTGGTGTGCCGCTAAATAAACTTAAAAACATGGCTTCTAATCAAAGAACATGATTTGTTATCACTTAAAAAAACAATCATCTCTTTAGGCACAGTGCCGCATCATAGTAAAAAACAACATGATTAATTATCTGATTAATTGTCAGTTAAAAAAATACAACCTGATTATATATCACTTACAAAAACAACTCCATATACTATACTGAATCTTTATTTATCAAAGAATGCCGATATACAAACAAGTTTCATGAAGCCATCAGTTTATACAATAAGAATAACAAACAATTTAAAAAGTATTCAAAGGTTACAAAACAAACAAATTTAGTCGAATTTTAAGTTAAAAGAATGAAATAATCTATAAAACCACGCCTCCATACCGCCCACTAAACCTGGGCTAACCCGCCACCAAAACCTGGGCTAACCCGCCACCAAAATCGAGCGGTGGCGGGTTGTCCTGGTGGCGGGTTATCCCTGACCCGTATGGTGCACACCAATGGCTTCACCAACCTGACGATGGGTAGCCCCTTGTTCCACCATCCCTACAGCCCACATTTCTCAGACAAATGTATTCATACATTTGCCATATTCAATCATTAAATCACAAGGGTTTGTGTTGAAATGAAAACTGAATACCCAACACATCTCATGTACATTTAGACAGTACACGAAAACATAATGGAAATCAAGGGGTACACGCTTTCCATGACTGTCACGAAACGTCTGCGTGTCAAGAGAGCTAATGTAAACACTGGGGACCATCTCAATACATTCCTCAATCATATCCACCAAAAATATCGCAAATGTGTCTCAAGAAAATTTCACAATGATGTGTCAAATATGTGGTGCTTAGCAAACTTTGAGTGGTATTCCAAGGCTGTTTATTTTTAGAGATTGCATCATTTTAAGGCGGTTAACTATTTCGTTCTGCAATACCTGAAGGCACACAGAAACGCTGTGAGACAAGCCCCTTTCGAACCTCTATAGATGTATAATTGTAATTTGTATCCTGCATCCAGTCTGACTGGGGCAAAGGGGGCCGGAGTCAGGTTAGCGGCATCTGCGTTTCCTGTTCTTTTTTGGCGGAGGGGGTAGAGAAGGTGAGACAACTGTGGTGGGTGTTGTAGACAGGGAGTTAGGGCTGGAACGGTCAGGTCCTCGCGGCTGCCGAAGGTATGACTTTTTCTTCAGGTGGTGTGGTTCGTTTGTAATGATTGTTGAGGTGAGGGTCTGTGCGGAATCCCTGCTGGCTGTGTCTCTGAATCCGAGTTTAATCATGCATTGTTTCTCGTGTATCATGTACTCAAGGTGGCCTTCTTCTCCGACCTTCTCTCCCAGGAAAGCTTCCACGGTGATCACCTCCTGGTTGGAAAAAGCTGGAGAGGGAAGAGCGGGAGCAGAAGAAGCTGCAATGTCTGACTCACTTCCCTGCTCCAAAGACAGTTTTGCGAAGAGTGTGACGGGCTGGAGAGCGTTCTCGGAACCCTCCACTTGAGTGTTGGGGGGGGGGGGGTTGTAGGTTCCGAGCTGGACGTGGAAGTGGAACGATCAGATGTTGAACTTTCAATGTCCTCGCTTGCTTTCCACTTTCTCTTCTTTTTCTGGGTGTTCTATCTTTGGTCCCGGTGGTTAGAAGAATTGTCATCCACTTGCAAGTCCGAGTCACTTGGATTGTGATCGGTGCCAGGGAGAATCCCACTTCGAAAGGTGCTACACCTCTCAAAGGACTCTGGTTCTGTTTCTCTCAAATTCCACTGCTAAGTGGATACTCCAAATCGTTGCAAGAGCAGCCCTCATTCTTAGCGTATCTTGTATCTCAAATGGAAGCTCCATTTGATCCGAGTTGATACCTCGGAGTCCAAGGTTTGAATGAATGAGAATGATCTATGGCCTTGAAAAATACGACTTTTTGGCAGTACACGCTTTGAATCTCCTCCCATTGTTATCTTTTCAAATATTGACTTTGTGACCCCAGACTGTTATTTGTCACTGGGCGTAAACACAAAAAACTAAGCGTGCTCTCGTCCACTCAGAGGTCGAGGATTTTAGTTTTACTGGATCATATTGCAATATTAAATGTGCAACAAAACCAGAAGAGAGAAAAAAAACGTCGGAGAGAATCCTTTATTAGCTCAATTTGAGAACGTCAAGTATGAGCTGTTGGGATGGGTTGCGATCCGTCGTACGTAAAGTTGCTCGGTCTGTCCAGAATTACTTTAGCGTCCTAAGCGCTGCAACTCTCACCCGATCAATTCCAAATTGCATATTTCCAATGGCCATTTTGGGTTTGACATAAACTGTAAACAATTCTTTCAGTACACCCCACCGACCGCATCGCTTACCCGATTTTTTTCATATTTCTCAGGTAGCTTTGGTATTATGCCTCTTCTGTAGCAACTTGTGTGGATGACTTAACATTACTGGAACTTTTTTTTTGTTCTGTCCCTTCTTAGACAAGTTGAGCTGTAGTGTCATTGACACTTTCATTTAATTAAAAAATCTCAATTAACACACAAAGATCACCTACAAAAGTGAAAACCGAAGTCATGCGCCGCTATGATTGCTTTGATCTCTTCGTGAGACGATGTTTCAATACCCTTCTTTGATTCTTTCAAACATTTTACTTGGTGTTTGTTCGTTAACATGGCCTCGTCAGGTCGTTGCAGTTATACATCTTACGATGTGCAGCTTCAGTGGTAGCCTGCATGTCATTACGCCCTCAATATTTAGTACCCAGTTTTTCGGAAATCAGGATCGTGATGCGAGCAAGAGCAATTGTGCGCCTCAAATAGAGGGCCTGATGCATGGACAGAAAAGTAGTCCATTGCATATCGAGGGAGATAATCAAAGCTGAAATTTGTAGCCAGGCGGAATTGGACTTCTCATTTCATACGTGGCTTTGGGGTAACGTCTAGATGGGAGTTATTGGATTTTTCTGAATTTCGTTGAAAACATGACCACAGCGGCCACCTGGATTTGGCATATAAATTGCCAACAATATTATTAGCACACCCTACAGGGCGCAACTCTCACTCAATCTCAAATTTCATATCTAGCATTGGCGTGATGTTTAGATGGGAACTATAGGTGCGGTGGCTCAGTAGGTAGAGGTGCAGGCTGCAAGCCGAGAGGTCTTCAGTTCGAATCCCACCTGCGGCACCCGCTTTGTGTCCATGGACAAGACACTTCAGCCCCATTGCCCACGTGGGTGCACGGTGGCGTTGTGTACTAAGGCGTACTGCACGTCGATGGTGCACCTACCCTCAACCAATGCTAACCCTGCTTGTCCCTCTGGGTACCTCATTTTACAAATGTCAGACTGCTTAGTTTCAGGACTGCATTGGTAGACTTCACTACTTAAAATTCATGAATGGGAGGAAATGGCCTTCACTGTTGAAGACGGGTGGGATAGGATGACTCCAAATACTGCCATGTTATGCTCAATTACAGATAACTTGAAAGATTCCACTTCGTCTTTCAACGAAGTTGAAGTGACTTGTAGTGACCGTTAGCCTCTTTAGCTTAACCCTTTACCTAACATGAAAACCAGATGCGACTTGCTAACAAAATTCTTGAACAACTAATTTTTTTCTCAAAAACATAGTTCATGACCCCCTCATTGGGACGAGCTCGTTCCAACGAGGGCATAACCTATGTTTTTGAAACAAAAAATTTAAAAATAATGAAAATTAATTGGCGATTTTTAAGAATAGGGGGGGTAAAGGATTAACTTGATAAAGTCAAGATAAGCTATTGCCATCACTCATGCGGAAGTCTATGAGTTTGTAAGTCTGTTCACATTTTCTTTAGTACGGGCTACATCCCGTAGTTCTTGTCCGATCATCACTAAATTTCATGTGCAGGTTCGAGGTCATGACATGATGAGAACGGCCCTTTTTGGTCGTGATCGGTCAACCGTGACGGTTGCGCGGCTTCAAAAACATGTAGCACAGTCCACGGGTCGTATTTATGAAGTGATTTCAAAGTAACTTGGCAGGATGACTCCGTATAATGTCTAGACGAGAACGTCGTATTTTGGTCGGGTTTGGTCAACCGTGATGGCCGCAGGGGCACGTGACATAGATTCCTTTAGCATATTCTACAGATAGCATTTATGAAGGGATTTCATTGTAACTTAGTGGGATGACTTTGTGTGATGTCTAGATGAGGACGTCATATTTTGGTCGTGACGGCCGCATTGGTACTAAGCTCAGTCTACAGTTCATATTTATGAAGCGATTTCATTGTAACTTGGTAGGATGACTCGGTGTGTCTAGATGAGACTGTTCCATTTTGGTCACGATCGCTCAGCCGTTACGGCCGCTTGTGCACGTGACCTAGATTCCTTTAACACTGTCTACAGATCATATTTACAAAGGGATTTTATTGTCACCTGGTAGGATGACTCGGTATGATATCCAGATGAGGCTGTCCAATTTTGGCCGCGATTGGTCAACCGTGACCAAAGGACGGGCACGTGACACACATTCCTTTAGCAAAGTCTACGAGTCATATGTATGAAAAGATTTCATTGTAACTTAGTGGGATGTATCGTTTTGGAATGATTTTTCTTGTAACTTGGTAACTTCAGTTGACATAAGTTAACAGTATAACGGCCACATCAACCCAGGTCTCACTTCTTCAGTACAGTCTGCACCTCGAATTTTTCTTGTTGGAAACATAGCGTGCTGGGTACAGAACTTAACATATTCTCAATTATCACAATTCTTGTCTTATTTCATAATCCTTTCATAAACATTGAACATTATCCTTTTCATCAAACACGACACACAGTCACTGACACTTTCATTTCCTTCCAGCACGGTTTAGCGTACTTCCCCTTGTCCGATTCTCATAAAATTCCACACACGTCTAGTCATTTTTATCTAGTTCTCGGATAAGGTTGCGATTTTTTATATACCTTCATCCAAAACGGCGCCCGCTTTGTGGGTTTTTTTGTGTTGACCTCTCAATATCAATTCAAGTATCAAGCCTACCTTCGCGACACTTTGGAAATATCTTCTCCAACAAAAAACATATCTAATAATGTGGTACCGACCTGGGAATTCATCTATGGCTATGGACGTATTTTCGGGTGACGTTATTCACGTGAACGTCACAGAAAATTAAACCACGTCCAATTTTCATGAAATATATGTATGTTGTAGAGCTAAAAGAAAAATGAAAACAATATGTGTTAATACCTAGAGAGGAGGAAAGGGGCTTCGGTTTCTTTTTCAACCCACGCACCTCTTTCCTTTGTGGTCACCTCGTTCTCTAGCACACCGATACAGATACACTTATATTTTTCATACACCTAAAGGAATAGTTGAAGTGGTGTTTGGACATTTTTTTTTCTTCACATTGTCAATAAATACTTTTATCATTTTGACTTGATACCCACCGAACGCCTCGAAATGTCAAAATTAAATTTCACTATACGAAATTGAATTTAGTACTCGATGCCCAGAAGAATTTGAAAATCCTTTGTCAGATACCGGAAATGTGACATATACAATGCTGGGATACCCGCACCCATTTTATGGACACCGCAACCCCTCGAGCTGCTACAGATCCCCTATAATATTCAATATACGCCTAAAGGAATACTTGAAGTCGTGCATCGCGTATTTTTGGCCACATTGCCCGAAAATAATTAACGCTATTGTGTTAATAGCCTTTGGAGGCCAGAAAACGTAAAATTAAGTTTGCAGAAATTTGAAATCACCGTACATTTCAGTAGTCGTGGTCCCAAAAAGCAAAGCAGAAAACGCGACGTCAGATCAGGCCTGAAAATCAGCAGTCTGACATTTGCAGAATGAGGTCCCCAGAGGGTGAATTTGATAATGCTATCCCATACATTGGGCCAGTTTATCCTGTGGATACCTCTTTCTGTTTAGTTTTGAGACCCTGATTCAGACTGAGGTTCACAGAGGGTAAATTTAGTGTTGCAACCCTGCTATGCAGGGTAGCATCACTAAAGTCACCCTCTGGGGGACCTCATTTTGCATATGACAGTCTGCTTATTTTCAGGCTTGCGTCAGAAACTAGAGATATGACGTAACCAACGTCTCGGATACACCCTCCCATTTTCTGAGCACCCCGTACCCCCCAAAACTGCTTCAGATACTCCTGAAGGAATACCAAGTGATGTCTCGTCACATTTGTATTGTCCCCACGTGGGAACCACACTGTGGTAAACAAGCTCTATTTTACTGGTACTATTATTATCCATGATGGGTGAGATGGGGAAATCTCACCCGAGGGCAAGATATTTGGACCAGACACGAGGCCTGCTGAGTGTTTGGACCAAAATATCTTGTCCCGAGGGTGAGATTTCCCCCATCTCACACCCACCCCATCAGAGATAATTTTTGTTCCCCCCCCCCCCCCACCAAAACATCCTGACGTCATCAAAAGTAATTCTGGGGCACTTGCAGCTTTCTCGAACAATTTTAGTGTCCATTTCTGAAAAAACATGTCGATGTTGCACTTGCCTTCAACTGCTCGGCTTTGGGAAACTGGCTCTTGTTCGGTGGTTCTCTTGGGTACCCCGGCTCCCTTACATCGTAAAATAGTTCGACACAATGTGACATGCTTGTCAAAAGTGTCGTTAAACCCCAATAAACAAACAAACATGCCCCGGAAAGATGAAACTCCATTGTCAGAGGCGACGTGATGCGACTTCGGTTGAAAATACTGCTTTTTCTTTATAGCCGGGGGGGAGGGGGGCACCAAAAATTTGCAAGACGTGACGTGGGGGTGGGTGGGTCTCTTGAGTGCGCCAAAAATGTGCATTTCCAACTTGTGCAATTTTTTGAATTTTTTAAAAATATATCAATATATCAGCTAATATATACCATCATTTGTGTTTCAAACCATAAAGATGATGATGTACATCACACTCTTAACATAAATACAACATCAGGAGGCTTTGTAAGTGAGAATATTGGGCTTAATCTGGGAAAATGTCACACGTTAGTAGGGAGTGGGTGTCTTGTTCGAAATGTAGAAAATGTGCAGACAATATTTTGGGAAAATTCTCTCTGATGCACTAAATTCAACCCAAGTTATTTATTTATTTATTTATTTATTTATTTATTTATTTATTTATTGGTGTTTAACGACACTTTAACAACCAGGGTCATATCGTGTCGGTGACAGGTTTACGGGTGGAGGAAGCCAGAGTACCCGGAGAGAACCACCGAGCAACGACAAGCAGCTGTCGGCTCTTCAACAGCATAATCCACGACTGTACTACACACTGCACAGCGGTACTGAGTACTACACAGCACAGACAGGCTTAGATTGGCTTAAGACATGTGCACCTCGGCGTGCAGTACGCCTCAGCACACAGCGTCATCGTGCCCCCACGTGGGCAATTCGGGTAAGTTTATTTGGATTTTAATGGGAGAGTGGGGGGGGGGGGGGGTGGGTGTCTGAGAACGGTAGTAGAAAATTTGCACGCAGTGGGTGGGTGGGTGTAAAAAGGAGCTGAATAAAAAATAGGACGTCACGTCTTGCAAATTTTTAGTGCCCCCCCCCCCCCCCCCCCCCCCCCTTATAGCGGCCATTTTTCGGCTATCTTATTAATCTTTACCTAACATGAAAAGCAGACCACACTTGCAAACAAAATTCTTGAATAACATTTTTTTTTTTCATTTTTTGTCTCTAAAACATAGGTTATGACCCCTCATTGGAACGAGCTCGTTCCAAAGAGGGGTCATAACCTATGTTTTTGAGACAAAAAATGAAAAAATAATGAAAATTAATTTGCGACTTTTGTGAATGGAACTGGCCGATTTTTGCCATTACGTTGGGTAAAGGGTTAAACTCAATCTGAACTACACTAGATTATCACGAATTACCCCTCCTCTTGGGAACCCAGGCCCTGGAAGTGAAACAGTGCTTGTTTACTGTGGTAAGAGCCCAGGCACCACTTCTTAGGGTGGAAGTCCTCTAAAATGGACGACATGAGTATAAACGATTGAGTAGACTTGACTTTATCTCCTTGTTGTGGTCACGATTAGTCATTGTGCAGAAATATATGACCTTAAACGCCAATACATAAATAGAACTACTTGTTCCCCCGTAGGAACCCCAGAAGTGAAGCATTGCTTGTTTACTTTGGTGAATAAGCTCAGTTTTACTTGTAAAACAGGACCCAGTCACCAATGCTCGGTGTGGAAATCCTCTAAAACGGGCAACATTGTTATAAACTATTTACTAAACTTGACTTGATCTCCATGTTGAGTTCACGATTCGCCATTGTGCAGAAATATGTGACCTCAAACACAAATAAATCATGAATTGTTAAAATCTGTCGGAGAAAGTTGCACTTCATAGCTTCAAGAACTCTTGGGCTTGGGCTAATTTGCGTTTCTCAGCGTTTTCTGCTTAGACTTTGAACGTTTTATTAACCGGACAAGCCTCCTGGGAAGATGGGGGTATGCAGGGTAAATGTCCATCTAAATAACCGACCACTATTTCTTCAATCATGATGAGGAAATCTTATTTGAGAATTAATTTCGAGTTGCTTCCCTTCGAGCATAATTTTGCTGATAAGCGACTCTGTTGTTGTTGTTGTTGTTGTTGCTGTTGTTGTTGTTGTTGTTGTTGCTGTTGTTGCACTTGTTACCTGTGGGAATCTAGTTAAGTGAAGTAGTGCTTGTTTACTGTGGTAAACAAGTTTTGTTTCATTGGTAAAATAGGATCTGGTAACAAACTCCGGAGTGTTGAAGTCCTCGAAAGTGGGCAGCATCAAGTGGAGAGGGTTGGATGAAGTTGATATTGTGTTGCTGTCACGATATACATCTAGCTATGGATGCTGAAAGTGGCCTTAAGCACCAATAAACAATAATAGAGTTGCATGTGTTGAAAAACGTTCAAAACTGATCTGAAGCATCGTGTTACATCATTGGAATTTCGACAAAACATTCGCCGTTATACGTTAAATTGGAATACTGAAGCCCAAGTCTGATATGAATTTATCGATTCCGATGAAAATGGAAGTGATTTGGATTTTGGCGAAATACCCGTGAAACGTGCAAGTGGGTGGGCCACAAACCTGTCTCGTAATGTCAACATTGTCACGTACTCCAGTGGGTCCAACCGAACTGTGTGCACCATGGATGGGGGCGCGGTAGCTCAGTTGGTAGAGGCGCAGGCTGCAAGCCGAGAGGTCCTCTGTTCGAATCCCACCTGCGGCAACCGCGTTGTGTCCCTGGGCAAGACACTTCACCCCGATTGCCTACATGGGGGCACGATGACGCTGTGTACTGAGGCGTACTGCACGTCGATGGTGCGCATGTCTTCAACCAATCTAACCCTGCCTGTGCTGCGGTGCAGAGTTCAGAGTTACGATGTTGGAGAGCTGACAGCTGCTCGTCGTTGCTCGGTGGTTCTCTCCGGGTACTCCGGCTTCCCCCACCCGTAAAACTGTCACGGTCACGATTAGCCATTGTGCATAAGTATGTGACCTTAAACACCAATAAATAAATAAATGCACCATGGATTGGGCCTTGGCATGATTCCAGTTTGAATATCCACCATTAATATAATTTCATGTAAAATTGATGAGTTCCAACATTAAATCAATGAGTATGAAATATAAACGTAGAAATCATATGTCAGTTGTAGTTTACAAATTACATAGAACTCAATAAAAAACAGCCCAGGACAATGTGGTAAAAGAAGTGATTTTGTCCCCCGAATTCGTTTAACCCTTTGAACACAAGAGGCCGTTTTTCCCCGGCCTAGGAACATGATACATTGTAATTTCATTAAGTGGGATGGCTGTAAGTGAAAGTGTGGTGTAGACCAATTAATATTTTCAACGTGCAGCCCCAAGGCTGCACGTTGAAAATATTAATTGACCTACCCCCTAATAATGAATATGGACTCTTCCAATTTCTCATTGAACTGACATGGAAGATATCATCCTTCTTCAAAGGGTTAATAAATGGATTTTAAATTGTTCGAATGGTAGCATTCGTTTTGTACTGGGGTATTATTTATTTATTAGGGTTTAACGACACATTAACAGCCAAGGTCATATCGTGTCTGTGATAGTTTTACGGGTGGAGGAAGCCGGAGAGAACCACCGAGCAACGACTAGCAGCTGCCAGCTCCCCAACATCGTAACTCCGCTCTGCAGCACAGGCAGGGTTAGATTGGTTGAAGACATGTGCACCATCGATGTGCAGTACGCCTTAGTGCACGGCGTCATCGTGCCCCCATGTGGACAATCGGGGTTAAGTGCCTTGCCCAAAGACACAACGCGAGAGTCCGAATCGATCGCTCAGACGGTCATCCATCCAAGGACTAACCGGACGCGACGTTACTTAAATTCGGTGATCGTCCCAGGGTGACATGATAGAAGATCAGCTAATTCCGCGTTGGAACTGTTATCAGATATGAAAAGGGCGTTCGAGAAGTAGTGGACGGGGTGTGACCGTGGGTGCAAAATAGACTTTTAGACTGTACTTTTTCAGATATTGTTTTTTTGCACGCAATACAGTAAAATAACCACTGTACTCTCACAACAAAGCTTTTGCATGGCACGCGTGGAAGCAAAGCAAAAGGTCTCGATAGAACATTCGACCATATATACCTGGTGCTCCGTTTACCTGCTAGTGTTCAACCGATGATCGGAATCGGCCACCACAATCGGCCGATTGTGGGCAATCGGATGACAACGGTAATGACTCCTGGAACGGTTCAACCTATTGTTGCCAAGCATTTTGTGATGATTCATTAACCACATTTTATTATCTTCTGCAATTGTTCAATTGTTAGTGTAAAATGATGTCAATGATACCATTCAATAAAGTTGAGAAACAACCCCAATGTGTATTCTTAATTTCTCCAGGCGGCCCTTTATGGGATATACAAGTTAAACGACATAAGGCTCACAATTGATCGTACTTGGGGCAACCAGTTCATAACGGAAAAAGGGAAGGTTGCATTCCATTGACTCAGGTCGCAATAAAATCACCAGTCGCGCGCACTTGGACGGTATACGCGGCGTCTGGTCATTTTACTGCGATCTGAGTTAACGACGTTTAATACTGGAAATATGTTTAATTTTATATCGTTCTCGTCGACTCGTCTAGTAGCGCACGGTATTACAGTCGGAATCTCAAATAACCGGTAATCGGTCAGTGGCCATTTTTGGTAATCGGTTGAACACTATTACCTGCAGTTGTTCGTGTCTTTTTGTCCACTTCGCTCAGTCTTGCCTAAAATGAGTTAAATCGTCCATTTGAATTTTTAACATGATTTAACTGGTTTAGTGCTAGAAGCCACTATCATGGCTTTAAAGAAAAATGAGGGTGCCATACTAATGTCTCCATATTCTTTGCCCGTGTTTCGTAGTCGGTCACAAGAAAATAAAAATTACTTTACATAGATTATTTGCTTTATTACAATATATTGGAGATTACCTGCAGGAATTCTCCAATAATTTGTAATAAGCAAATACTGATCAGCAATGCTGACTATCAAAATTAATTTAGCTCTCAACCGGTTAAGGAGACTTTCTGCGGCCTGGGTGGGCGCGTGTCGGACAGTTTTAAGGATGGAGGAAATCGGATTACCCAGAGAGAACCACTGGACAGCGGCCAGCAATTGTCAGACTCCATAACGTACAAAGTCCGCACAAGCAGGGTTAGCATTGATTTCTATCTGAATTACGCACGAGTAAATATTTAAAACAACATGAACTAAAGTAACAACGGTAGAGTACACGGCTACTTTAAACATAACATCCGCACATAAATTCAAGTGGACGTTTTTGTTTTTAAAAATCAAACTCAAGACTATATCCCCCTCCCCCCTCATTCTTTTCCAGGCCGGGCATCTTTATCGGTATTTGAGTCTTAAAATAACAATTCTCTCTTGCAAGAAATCAAGTACTTTCTTAAGAGATTAGATTTGATACTTGGACTTGTGTCAAACGCAGTCGGTCACATTTACGCTGCGGGAGCGGAGTGGTTGTTAGAGGGACAACTACCCGTTAGGGGCCTGAGACTTTTTGTGTTTTAAAAAGCTGAAAGTCGTGGGAAGTCTTTGTACATGCCTCCGACGCTTGTGGAGGTGGCAAGGGTAAGTAGCTCGTCGTTGCTCGGTGGTTCTCTCCGGGTACTCCGGCTTCCTCCACCCGTAAAACTGTCACGGTCACGATTAGCCATTGTGCATAAGTATGTGACCTTAAACACCAATAAATAAATAAATAAATATAAGGGTAAGTAGCTGCGTTACTGACCAGGTCTCATTCATTCGAAAAAAACACCCACTTGTTCCTGTTTTGGTTTTCCACCGGTACCTGCATTGTGGTAGTCACAATTATCTTTGGAGAAAACATGCACCATACACACAGAAATAAAGGCAATAAATTACTCAGTTGTAAGGAAATAATTTAGTAGATATTGTCAAGAAAATGCAGGTGAATGCTTCTAGCACTAATTAAAAAAAACATATTCCGAGGGAGGATCCCCAGACCCTCCGTTGTCGCCTTACGCCTTGCGCGCTCACAGGGCCCATTCTACACATTGCCACGGGGCCCGTCGTCGCTCTCAGCGTCCCTGGACGGTCATAGAAATAGAGTCCCGTAGTGCCCGTTTTCGATTTTTGGCAGCCTAGCATGGCCAATTTCGTGTGCGGGATGGTACGTGTTAATTGAATAAGAAGTTACGTGACGACTAAAGTAAATAAAAATGTGTATTTTATTTATTCACTAATAAATTCCCATCCTCGTGGGAACCCCGGGAAGTGAAGCAGTGCTTGTTTACCAGGCAATCAAACTCTGTTTTACTGGTAAAATAGACCTCAGTCACCAGTGCTTGGGGTGCAAATCCTCTAAAATTAGTAAAAATGATTGACTAGACTTGACCTTATCGCCATGCTGTTGTCACGACTAGCCATTGTGCAGAAGTATGTAACCTTAAACACCAATAAATAAATAAATAAATTATTTATTTATTTATTGGGGTTTTAACGACACTTTCTACAGCCAGGGTCACCTCGTGTCGGACAGTTTTACGGGTGGAGAAAGCCGGAGTACCCGGAGAGAACCACAGAGACACGGCGAGCAACTGTCAAGCGCCATCGTGCCCCCACGTCATCAAATACCGAAATGAGTCGAAGAGCAGTATGTGCGAGTCACTCGACCGAGTAAATAATCTATGGCTTATTTGCTCGATGGGATTCGAGTCGTTCGAGCAATGACTTATCAGTAACTACTCGATAGATTCTTGGCACTAGGAATGATATAGCCTCTCATGGAGGTTGTCTCTCAGCTGGCTATAATCCAAAGAGATCCCTCAGTACTATAGCACTACGTGCTACTATTAAAATCTACGGTTTGGCGGTCCTAAATAGGATTCTTGAAGAATCCGTACTAAATAAGTGGATTTTGGTGATTTGGAGGGATTATCGGATTGTTTGTGGTAATTCTACGAATCGGGAAATTACTCCAGCTCAGTCGAACACGCTCTCCGGACATACCCCTGTCTTGTAGGCCTTTGGGTAACATAGCAACCACGTTCTACCATAGAAACCAAGATGGCGGCCTCCAGTATATAAAATGGACGACGGAAACAAGTATCACCCTAACAACGCGCGCTGCGCATGCACACTAACACCACGTATCACTATGGCGATGACGTCACAAGATGGCCGCTTTGGCGGGTTACCATGACACCACAACATGGCGCCACTAGGTCACGTGACATGACGTAACTTCCGGGGTCATCCACCGCGGTCATCCAACCTGTGGTGACATGTAAAAGTGGTCAACCGTTACGTATTGCCAGTTCCTTATTTGACATTCAAATGTTCAATAAGGAACTGAGAATAAGTAACGATTGTCACGTCCGTCAAAAGTGGACTCCTGGAAACAAAAGCGTACTTGGACTCCTCCGGAAACAAAAGCGTACTGCTTGGAAGCAGAGAACAAAAGAAATAACCTGAACTGTGTCGCCGCATTGATTTGTATTTCTAAGCCGGATATTTCGACATAGTGGCAATTCCGCACATATTCTGCCCTCGCAGTATGTTGATGTAGCCTTTCATTCCCCAGTTTGCACCTGAAAATAAATTTACCAACTATAGTAGTGCTTACTAATCTTTTATCAGTTAGGGCAAATCAACAGTACTACAAGAATTGGTTTCAGGGGTCATCTCGCCTTTGATCTTGCCCCCGGCTTGGCTATTAGACATAAATGCTTGTCTTAAGAGCAGGGTTATAAATTATGTATCATAAGAGGTCATACCATCCCACACTATGGCAGAATTCCAATCAGGTAATGGAGCATTATATTCCGAAATGTAGTAAACATTCCCAACTTGAGGGTGGAGTGGGGTGGGGCAAAGATCGTACTGGAGCATCCACACAGTCATATGTATACCAGTAGCGTGCGTAATTAGCACGGTAAGAATACAATACACAAAGCTACGTTTAGCACTCGCGCACCTCTACATTGAGAAAAAATGCACATTTTTGGCTCTAAAAATAGGAAATCACCATATAAATATGGAGGGAAATGTGCAATTTTCTCCCCATCAGAAGCTTGTAAATGGAACAGTGCTTGTTTGGTACGGTAAGTAAATTCTGCTTCACTGGTAAAATAAGACCTGGAGTCAACGTCTGGAGTGGAAATCCTCTCAAGTGGGCAGTAGAGATGGGCAATATACCGAACCGAATCAATCGTTGAAACCGAAACCGTCTGAATTTTCACATTTTCAGTTCTGTTAACCCTCAATGGACTGACGCAAAAAATGAAATAATAAGGAAAATTGAATGATGTTTTCGCGAATAGCGCTGGCCGGTTTTGACCGTTACGATGGGTAAAGGGTTAAACATTCAAGTGTGTTTAGAAGAAGTCACAAAATTACTGTAGATATGATTTGTGGTCGTAAAAGAAAAACACTGTTGAATTCGTTGGCATTGTTATATATATCGATGTCGTAGAATGATACTACAACAACTTAAGTAGTATGTCATGTTCCCCTACAGGTGGAGGTTGCCGGATCTCATGTGATGTCATAGTCACGTGACGTAGTGCCGCCATGTTGTGTTGTCATGGTAACCCGCGTGAGCGGCCATTTTGTGACGTCATCTTCATAGTGATACGTGTTGTTAGTGCGCATGCGCAGCGCGTGTTGTTAGGGTGATAAGTGTTTCCGTCGTCCATTTTGTATACTGGAGGCCGCCATCTTGGTTTCTATGGTAGCACGTGGTTGCTATGTTACCTAAGGCCTTCAACAAGACAGGGGTATGTTCGGAGGGTATGTTCGATTGAATCGGAGTATTTTCTGGAACGACTTCCCTGGATAATTACCACAAACAACCCGACAATCCTTCCAAAATCACCAAAATCCACCCGAAATCACCGAAATTGACTTTATTTCCCCATTTTATCGGCTTAGCGGTAGTGTTATAGTACTAAGGGGGTGCATTCGATTGAACAGGAGTATTTTTCTGGATTAGAATTCTCCCAGAATCCCTTTTTGGATCCCTATCCCATGACGTTTTTCCCTATTAAGAATAGCACGTAGTGCTATAAGACAAATTTACCCAGAGTTCTCTGCTTCTATCTATATATGCAATAGTTATCGTCTATCTGACCCTGTTCCTTTGTTCTAGAGTATACTCCAGTAGCGTAGAAGAGCCTATCAATTGGAACAGTATACCTTATTATTGCTATATTTAGCAATTTCTAGTCTATTCTTGTTAGTTCTGACCCTATTCCAAGTACTCTTGTTGTTTCATTTATCTAGATAATAACTAACCAATCAGATTGCTTGATTTCCCATAACCTGTATGCAGAGTTATCTCCCTTCTGTATAACAAAAGCCTATATCCAATGGCCATATCCCATGGAATCACATTTTTTGCAAAACACACCTGTGGCTATGGAATCCCTTTTTTGTCATATGAGGCCATGAGGGCTATGTAAAAGCCCTCAATGAGTCTTCATTTATTATCCCTCATAGCCTCATTGAATTTTGAGGTTATGAGGACCATTAAAAATCCCTCAATGAGGTGTAATTTACTACGACTCTTAGCCTCATTTCAGTACTTGAGGATACCTATGGCGTGGTATTGTATTATTCGAGGATACCTATCGAGGATATCTTTAGGAGAATCCCTTTTTTGTCGTATGAGGCCATGAGGGCTATGTAAAAACCCTCAATGAGTCCTCATTTATTATCCCTCATAGCCTCATTGAATTTTGAGGTTATGAGGACCATTAAAAATCCATCAGTGAGGTATAATTTACTACGACTCTTAGCCTCATTTCAGTATTTGAGGATACCTATGGCCTGGTATTGTATTATTCGAGGATACCTATCGAGGATACCTTTAGGAGAAGCCCTTTTTTGTCGTATGAGGCCATGAGGGCTATGTAAAAACCCTCAATGAGTCCTCATTTATTATCCCTCATAGCCTCATTGAATTTTGAGGTTATGAGGACCATTAAAAATCCCTCAATGAGGGATTTTTAATACGACTCTTATCCTCATTTCAGTATTTGAGGATACCTATGGCCCGGCATTGTATTATTGGAGGATACCTATTGAGGATACCTATCGAGGATACCTTTTGGAAAATCCCTTTTGTGTCGCATTAGGCTATGTAAAGGCCCTCAATGGGTCTAATGTAGTCTTACCAACCGCTTCCATCTTGTCGCCAAAACTCCAAAGCCATTACAGGTCTATGGCCTATCTGTCCTATCATTAGCTTCTACAGCAGTCTTGTTCCATTGTGGCCTTGTACCAGTACTATTGGCTTCTGTTATTCTGCCCCATATCTCATCCATTACTTCCTAGCTATACCTATCTCAGTCTCGACTATAACATTGATCAAGGTTGAATCAGATTTCCCCTGTATACATATAAGGCATTCCGTTATTGAGATTCCTAGCCGAGTCCGTAAAATTTGGATTCCCTGACTGCAACGATGTTCGGGAAAAAAGTTGGCCGGGGAGGGGGGCATGTGCATGATAAGATATTTTACTCTTGAAAAACACTAGAAGCAATAAACATATCACAGCAAATGACGGGAAGTATTTACTCAATGAATCAACGCATTTGGTGAATAATTGTCCATTTATATACCAAATGGCTTCCATGGGACGAAAACTGCAGAGGTATGATGCATCCATCATTAATATTCGGCAACATGTTTTCACGGGAATTTAGTTTCAGGCTTCCCAGTAAAAACCATGGGAAATCGGAGCCGTCTTGATCATATGCCTGGGTGGAGGTCCTTTCGGGTGGACAGCATAGGTGTAAACGATTGGCTTAACTTAACTTTAGATCTCTGATGTTGTCATGATATGGCCATATAGGTGCAGAACCAGAAAGTGACTATATACACCATTAAATAAATGACCCCTGATTGGAACGATGCGACAATTTTTAATTCCATAAGTTTTTTTGTTGTTCTGTTTTTATTTTTGTTTTTTTATTTTTAGTTTTGTTTTGGTCTTTTTTTTGTTTTGTTTTGTTTTTGTTGTTCAGGTTTGGCAGTATTTTCAAAAGTACTTTTGAATACAATTGCATACTTTTGCTTGATTTGGTGTCATGATACAGCAACAGATGCTCAAAAATGACCTTGATACTTGACCTAACGCGACGGTTACAATTAACAAACAAGGTTTGTTCACGAAGATCATCATTTTTTGCCATTAAATAGCTTTTTAACACTCGTTAACCCTGCAAACTCCGGGAATGTCGTTTACTGGTAAAGAAGGACCCAAAATCAAATCACTGGGGCGGAAGTTTTGTAAAGTGGACAGCATAGGTGTAAAATATTGGCTAAGGTTAACTTCAGGTCTGTGTTGCGGTTATGATGTAGTAATATATTCAAAAAGTGGCTTTACACATCATTAAATGAATGACCCCTCGTTGGAATGAGCGCAGTTTTTTTAACTGCATAAGTTTGTTTTTATTCCCCAAATTCCTGACTTTTTTCGTCATGAAACTCGATTTTCAATAAATTTATGTTCCTTGGAATTATTGGACTAGCGAGGAAGATCCAAATTAAGAAACAGGTTATTATTGAGAAAAACCTATGACATCAGTTCAAAATAAAACCAAGTTTCTGTTTGTTACTTTTAATAAACGAAAACAACAGACAGCGATGGGAGCTGTCTGTTGCTTTCGTTTATTAAAAGTTACAAAGGGAAACCTGGCTTTTTATGTCAAGCTAACCACTTCACAGATAATCCGTCATAAAGAAAGATCTATTAGTATGTTTGACACCTATCTACAGTAAGTAAGATTCCACTTTGGCATTGTGGTTAGCAAATGTGTTTTTTACAGTAATTTGCAAGTTTTTTGTGCTTCCGATACTTGTGATATAATGTACAGAAAATAAAGTTACACAGCACAAAAGATGATGAAAATACCGTTTTCTTAACCCTTTACCCAACGTAACGGCCAAAAGCGGCCAGCGCTATTCACAAAAATCGCCAATTAATTTTCAAAATATTTTCATTTTTTGTCTCAAAAACATAGGTTATGACCCCTCGTTGGAACGAGCTCGTCGAGCTCGTTCCAACGAGGGGTCATAACCTATGTTTTTGAGACAAAAAATGAAAAACATTAGTTATTGAAGAATTTTTTTTTTTGCAAGTGTCGTCTGCTTTTCATGTTAGGTAAAGGGTTAATTTTTCAAATGTGTTTCAACAGAGAATAATAGTCAAACGTTCAAACCGATTACGGAAAAAATTGTAAAAAGCCAGTTTCTGTATTTTATATTACTTTACAGGAAAATGCCTGAAAGTTATGAAATTGTCCGTACATCGATTATACAAATTCGCTGACACTTCGAAATTTCAATTTTTATATGAAATTTCCATACCTTCTGTGTTAAAAGGTAACTTTCCTTTAAATCTGTTCCAATGACGAATATTGTCAGCCGTGATTTTCGTCTGATATTCGTGTTTGGTAAATGGTTGAAATGTAATAAAGGAGAACGTTTTTAAGCTTGACAGTATTCTCAAAAGTGCATGTGAATCCTATTACATACATACCATTGCAGTTGGGATACGGAAGACTAATCAGGGCGAAATGTTCGGGTCAAGGTTCATAAGGCGCATGAACGGTTCCTGAAACGTGCAAACTCATCGTCAGGAATAATAGCATTTTCTCTGTCTGGAAAAATTCAGACCTCTTCTTGCTGGGACACAATTTCAGATACGCTGAAAGCAGGGGAAGAGGTGGCAGCTTCCCCTGCCTTCGGACCACGGGGGTGAGAGAGGGAAGACAATTCCCTTCCCAGATTCGTTACTCAATTTTTTTTCAATGATTTATTCTCGAAGTAAAGCTACACTACACACCAAATCCGTTCAGGGAGCTTTGACAATTCAATGAGGAAGTTTTGGAGGAGGTGCCCCCTCCAGATGGGAGGGGGTACCTCCTCTCAAACTCCCCCATCTCGGGCATTCGGCCTCCGAGACATGCATGCTTCGGCATGCTAGTGCGAATAAATGAACATTCCCCGGGGTCTGACCCTCTGCACCGAAATGCTTCCGGTGCCCCTGCGCAATATACGACTTACCCCAGCTGTTTCTGCAAATCCAGTACTTGACACCTTGCGAATCTACGCCATACCCTACAATCTGGAGGGAGTGGTCGACTTGAGTTTTACTGCAATCAGGATCATGATAAATTCCACTGGTGTATAGCTGGAACGATGAGTGACTTGCGTCTACATAAACCATCAGCGGAACAAGGAGTATTGCATTCAACATACCGTCTTCGTCTCCACGTTTGATAAACACTGTTTTGCTTACACCCTAAATTAAATAGAGACCAAAGTTGTCTGAGAGACGATTGAAGTACCATTTACAGCCCTTTACCTAACGTAACGACAAAATCTGGTAAGAAATATTGACAAAAACGATGAAAAATCGCGAATCCTATTTTATTATTAAATTTTGGTCGACTATCACCTGAAATATATCCTCAAATAGGACATCGCCATGTCATACGTATCTTCAGATATCGAGATGAGGGGTTGCGCGTATTGACCATTGTTTTGACGGCCTTTTTGCTCCATGAGATTCGAATCTCATTCTTAGGAGTTATGAAGGCCATGAGATGGCCAAGGAGCCAAACGGGAGCCCAGGATCCACGGAGGGCGCAGGATGGTATAGAAACTAAGAGCCATGAAGGCTTTGGGATGGTATGAGAAATTAGAGCCATGAAGATCATGATTTAGGGACCGTGTAGGAGATTGGAGCAACGGCATAGAGAAGCAGCTACAGCACAGATGCCGTAGACTGGTCTTAATTCACGCGCAGGCAGTAATGTCCACGCATGCGGGAATAAAAATCATCATCAGCAAAATTTAATTAATGAAGCACCGGGTTATACCGGTGCTTCATTAATTAAATTTTTGAGGATTATTCCTATAATTAATGTTTGGAATCTAATATTGCGTCCGTGGAAATATTGCCAACCCGTGGAAAGTGACCAGTACCTGGCGGCCATACTGTAGAAACCACGGGCCGAGCTAGGAGTCATAACTACCCTTAAATAGATATCCTTAGATGACTATCCTCCGAAATATACCCCCAATAGTACATTTCCATTTTATAAGTTTCCTAAAAATTATCTCGATGAGTCACAAATACCTGGATGAGTGATACGGAGAGTCACTGCTCGAACGTCTCTTAGCTCTTGTACGAGGTGTCACAACTGCTCCATAAGAATCGACTCGTCAGCCTGAGAGTATAGTCTGTCCCAGTCACTGCTCAGCTGCCTATTGGACTCACTCCTAGGAGCCATCAAGGCTTTCGTATCAGACAAGGAACTGTGCGTGTGAAAGTTTTCTGGACTTTGCTGAAACAAATAATCCTACTGAATCTACCAAGACTTGGTGGCGAGAAGAGGCCTGAGATAGGAGTAGCTGGATACTAGTGTGACAACTAGGGTCAAAATAGCCATAATATGAACCATCAAAGGCAGAACACGAGAATTTTTTGAGAATCTGAGCAAGAAAAACAATTGCTGGATTGTTTTCGGTAATTAGATATACTCCCATATAATCGAACATACCCTCCGACACGCCCTTCTATATCAGATACCACTTATCTAATAGAGGCCATGTGTCGTCGAAGATGGTTGTCGAGAAAGGCCCTCTTCGGAAATTTTTGGTAGTTTTCAGGTTGCTTGTGGAAATTCTAAGTACCCCTCATCGAATCAAATATACCTCTGAACACATCCCGAAATATATTAGTGGCCTTTAGGCCCCATAGTAGCCGCGAGCCACCATAGAAACCAATGCGGCAGCCTCCAGTAAACAAATGGAAACATGTATAACCCTAACAAAACGCGCTGCGCGTGCGCTATCACACCAAGTATCACAATAGTAATGACATTACAATATGGCCGCTACGATAACCTATGTGGCACCCAAAATGCATCGCGGTATGAAGCCACGCCCGGGGTCATCCAAAAGGGCAACTACTACTCCTCGTGAGAAACGTTGAAATTCGATTTCATATTGAATCTGTCAGCAGATGTGCTTCGACTCGAATAAAACCTTCACATTCAGACTGTCAGACGAGATCAGCCATATAACAATAAATAATAAAGAAAAAATACACTTTAATGGTTTTTAGATTTCAAAGATCTGAATCAAGATTCGATTAATAACTAAAAACAAATGATTTTCTGAGTTTTGTTGCAGATATTCTAGCATGAAATGACAATATGATTAAAATAGTTAATTTGCTCTAGGTCATACCTTTGCCACCGCAGTACACGTGTTGTTTGCACATTTTCCTTCACCATGATAGGTGTCCGGAGTACATAGTCCTCCGTGTTTGTGAATGCAGCCAAAAACATCGGCAACTATTGGCAGCCCAGTGAATGTGCAGCAGTCATTCACCTCCTGTACACTAAGGTCTTGCAGATGGCCGCTGTGAATTGCATGGTAACTCTCAACGCATTCTGTTAAATCAGAAAAATATAAGATGAGATGCGATACAAGAAATATTGTTAAAAATAATGCACGCGAATTAGGCTAAAGAAAATTAATCTTTTGATTCTCAGTCAGCGGCGCATTCGTTTTTTTTTTCGGCCCGCGTTCCGGTTATATTTATTTCGGAGGCAACACTCAGAATGTATAAAACCATCATAATACGTGATTTTAGAGGTATCACATCGCGATTTTCAATGTAATATGTCGTATACATTGATACAGTATTGTTATTCTCTTCGCGAAATGCGACACGATTCTCGTATTTATATACAAAATAAATATTTATTCAACTGGTTGAGAACTAGATTAGTTTTGGTGGTCTGAATTTGTTCATCAAAAATTGTTTTATTACAAATTATTGGAGAGTGCCAACAGGTACTCTCCAATAACTTGCAATAGAAGAAATTTGTATAAACAAACTATTATTTACGCTTGACTGAATAAGAAAAATGGGTAAGGAAAATGTTGGATTTTGCACTGGTACCCTCATTTTTTGGAATGCTAAATTGTGGCTTCTAGTACTCAATCAGCTGAAAAACTCCTTATTATTTTTTATCTCCATTTTAGTTGTTCTATATTGATTTTGTGTTGAATGATCACTGTTACAAAAAAAACATATCAGTGAAATCAACAGGGAAGCTCCAGTATTTAATTTTAGGCTCTAACAACTGGAGTTTAGGCATCATCGACCATTCCATCGGGAATATAAAAATAAAAATAAAAATCGCTCTCCCACATTCGTTTTTAAAAAAAATGCCTGAGAGTCAATTGCTTAATTTTGTTTGGCCTTAACGGTTTTCATTGAAGTCCAATATCGTTTAGAATTGTCGAAAAAGATTCGAAATGACAATGTATTTCAGGGTCACTCTGTGTCGGACAGTTGTACGGGTGGAGGAAGCCGGAGAGAACCACCAAGGAACTGTGAGCATCTGACAGACTCCCCAAGGTACTTTCTCCACACAAGTGCACCACAAAATAATTAAAATTAAATGGTGATGCTTGTGGATAGCGCTGGTCTAGTTTTGCAGTTACGTTGGGCAAAGGGTTAAGATGAAAATGTCTCAACTCGAAAAGTTACTGGAGGTATGTTGGTAGTGGAATAGATAAAACATTTAGCCTGCTTATAATATAGTTTAAGCAGAATCATTCTATAACTGCCCTATATTTCAAAATAGGTTTTAAATGATAACGTGATATCATGCCCCAGGCTCGCGTGAAGAAGCCATCTGTGATGTTAACCCTTTACCCAACGTAACGAGAAAACCGGCCAACGCTATTTACAAAAATCGCCAATTAATTTTCATTATTTTTTTTTATGACATCTCTTTGGAACGAGCTCGCTGAGCTCGTTCCAATGAGGGGTCATAACCTATGTTTTTGACACAAAAATGAAAAAAAAATAGTTATTCAAGAATGTTTTTGCAAGTATCGTCTGCTTTTCATGTTAAGGGCCTATATAAGTAATGAAATTTTGTTTTTGTTTTGAAAATTCTCACCTCTGATATTCCTTCAATTCAAATTAAATATATACAAAATGTACATCAAAATGAAGGTTGGGATGTATAGAAAACGAAACACATGTGTAATCAATTCACAGAGTCGACTGTAGGCACCACTGGTTCCTGGAAGTCTGCTGTCGTATTCGCACGAGAACTGATAATTTAATGATATTTCAAGAAAACAACTTGTGGCCAAATGTGCTTTACATATCCAAGAACAAAGCTAGGGAATACAAATTCTTCAAAATACGGCGACAGAGCTGCATTGGGGAAAATTCCAAAGCCTTTGCTTTCGTTTACGTATGAGTATACTTTCGATTTCCGGTCGACGTCATCGGACAGAAAAAGCATGTAAAAACAAAGCCGTCTAAAATCAAATAATGAAAAAGATCGCCTTCATACAGTATACTGCTATTAGAATGAGGTTGCACAGTTGCCATATTCAATGCAAGGGATCATGATACCTGTTGAAATTTCTTAGAATTACGATTTTGTTTTTCGATGGAAATTCGTGGTAACAAGTGATTTGCGCATGTCTGTCGACAATGGAAACCATCTTCAATAAAAAATGCAGACAGTGTTGTCCTTTTCCGAAATGCAGTCCTACCACTGTATTCGAAAGTTTTTTGAATGCCTAGCTTTGTTCTTGGATATATGAAGCACATTTGGCCACAAGTTTTTCTAATGAAATATTATTTTATTATCACTTCTGGTGCGAATACTGTAGCAGATTTCCAGGAACCAGTGGTGCCTACAGTCGACTCTATGAGTTGATTACATATGTGTTTCGTGTTCTATATATCCCAACCTTCATTTTTATGTATAATTTGTGTATATTTAATCTGAATTTAAGGAATATGAGAGGTGAGAATTTCAAAATAAACAAAATTCCATTACTTATATAGGCTCTTTAGTAAAGGATTAAGGATTTTACAGCAAAAGGAGGACGGAGGTGTAACAATATTAGCCTGAACAAAACTCCTCACCGACTGGGCGGTGGTTGGTCCAAAAAGTTTGTTGAACGAAACCTTCCGCTTTGAGAACACATTTTTGTTAAGACAGAACCAGCCACCCATACCCACTCTTGTGAGACAGATCAAAATTATTTTTACACTCTTTATAATCATTCAAAATTTATCAAATCCTTATCACTGTTGATGACTTTTGAGATAAAAGGACTTGACCATTGATACGTTTCACTGGTGGTTATGCTTTAGTGTCACAGGAAGCAGCATTTGCTGTCCTCATCAGAAGCTTACCCGCAGCTACAAATGCTTCCACTGCCCCAATCGCTCCCTGGTTCTTAACTGCTGTAACATCACCTTTATCTCTCCAGTCGAAGTTCGTCGGGGGTGCGATAGCATCTGGCAAGCTTTGAAAATCGCACCGGCTTGGATGAATTCCTAACCGTTTCCTTTCCCGCGGAAGCTGAAATGCATGAAAAATATTCATTCATTTAAAAAAAAACTATAATAGCGTTCTTCGCTATGCTAAATTAAAACTTTTCATCATCCAATAATCTTGCTATAAAAATGCCAATGGTGCAATCCATCACCTTGGAAATACGCGGAAATGGTAATTTTAAGACGAGAACAAAAAGACCAACATCAAAAACAGAAGCCATGTTACTGAATCACAAAAGTGAGCACATTTTGAAATAAGGCTGAGGGTCACGGCTCTGGAAAGTATTGTTGTCTTGCTCCTAACAACTGGAACTGGATTCATCCAGTCCATTTAAAGTGATTAAAAGTGAATGAATTTCTGGACTAAAACTCCAGGCTCTTCAAAGTAAGTCAACTCTCTTTGAAAAATCATTGAAAATCCTTGAAAAATCCATGAAAACTATACAGAGGTTATTTTCCGGCCCATTTTGTACAAATTATGCTCTTACAATTTGTGCCACCTGTTGGCTTTTGTTGCGTAAACTGTCATTTTATTCACTTAAATAATACTTCACCCTGATACTGGTCCTTGGGCAGAGGCGTCGCTATGGGGCTAGGAGGAGTGACCCCCATGCATCCCCAATAATTTTTCCAGTCGGAATATTTTCGTCAGTACTGGAGTCCAAGATATCGATTTCCTCTCCCCACTTCCTATGCAAGATATGCGTGTCTCATGTGAGAAGGCCATGTGGGAAAGATATCTATCTCACAAAACTCATTTGACCGGCTTATACGCATATTTAATGAGCGCACGGACTATTTAATCATCGCACGTTCTTCCGTAAACAAACAGCATGTCGTCACGTTTCGGAAATATTAGCAGATGAACGTTTTTCGAAGAAATAGAAATAAAAGCACAGATTGCAAAACCAAAGGACAATTGACACTTTTATATGAATTTTTTGGTGAATGCCATTATGAGTGGAGAGAGTTCAGTGTTCACTTCGCTACAAAACATTAACCCCTGTCTTGCCGGCGTTGGGATTTAATTTCGTGATTTATACTTTCGTATATACAGAACTTTTGTGCGCTCTTTCCGATAAGAAAATCCGCTTTTATCAGAAATGGACAACAAAATTGTTCGATATAGCTTCACGTGCCCTTGGATTACTTTTGATAACGGCAGAGTGTTTTGGTGGGGGAGAAAAAAATTATCACTAATGGGGTGGGTGTGAGATGGGAATATCTCACCCCCGGGACAAGATATTTGGTCCAGACGCTCGGCAAGCCTCATGCCTGGCCCAAATGTCTTTCCCCTTCTCACACGTACCATGGACGTCACTTGAAGCGGGCACCACTGAGCAGTTTTTATTGAAGTCAGACAAACCATCCTCCAATTGTGAAAAAAGAATTTTCTTCAGATGTATGATCTGTCTTTGGTTGTTATGAGCGAGAAGCACTAGGCTGACCGGAATGTTAAACCGCTTGTATAAATTATTTGGTAAAAATACAGTGCCTGGAGCAACATGACCACATACCCTGTAGTAGCACTGTTGAGCTTCAGTGCCAGCTGGCTGTAAGACCATTCTGCGCAAACTAGTGAGGTCGTGCTGCTTTTGTCTTCTCTGTTTTTACAACGTCATTCGAAATTTCCGCCTATAAATATCAACAACTAACAAGCGATCTCGCCGAAGCGAGATCGCACGTTAGTTGTAGCTATTTATTTTGGAGAAAATTATTTTAAGATGGAACCAGCTATTTTCCGTAGATACGCCGCTGAGGTTAGATATTCTGTGGATGTGCTTCATATTATCTTTGAACTAAAATTATTTAGACTAAGGATTTGCCCATAAATTGTAACAAGCCAAAAACATGTGAACAGATTTTGACAGCCTAAAATAATTTAGAACTCGACCACTTACCTGGTATGTATTTAAACATCGGAGATGATTGCAATAATTTGAGAATGAGGTCCTGGAAAAGTGCTTGGAAATATTTTTAGAAATGGCAGAAGTAGAAACCGCGTCAATTTGGATGGATCTCATGGTGGATCTCATATGTGACGTCAAAGTCTCGTGACCCAGTTACTTTTTATGGAACCCTATAGCACCCCATTTTATCATAATCTGTGGTGATATAACCCTTTTTCGGCGTATGTGCCCATGTGTTGCATGTGCTATGCGCACATTGTGCGCTTTCACATACACATATCGGCACATCTGACACGTGGCCATACGTTGCATGCAATGTATACATATTGTGACCCATTGTATACCAGCATACAAGCACATTCCACCAAACACTAGTCCCACATTCCGCGGAATCCCCTTTTTAATGTATGTCTGTGGTTACAGAATCTTTTTTTCATCGCACAAGCCTATATGCTTCATGGGTTGTGCGCACATTGTGCACTTCCACATAAGCATATATCGACACATCCAATGTGTACCCATGTGCTGCATGTGATGTATACACATTGTGCTCTGTTACACAAGAACATCTCGGTACGATCAACAGACTGTTTCTTATATGTAAGGTACCCCAGCATGCACAAGGGGTCAAGCAACTGTATTCGACTGGTAGTTGTAGTTCAAGACAAGTATGATAGTGTTATGAACGGGGACCGTAGCAGCAGTAGTTTAATGATGGAAGTAGTATGTCATGCACGTTTCAGGGGTTATTGGCAGGACCCCGGTGCAGGACCCCGGAAGTGACGTCATGTCACGTGACCCAGTGGCACCATGTTGCGCTGTCATGGTAACCCGCGTGAGCGACCATGTTGTGACGTCATCTCCATAATGATACGTGGTGTGAGTGCGCATGCGCAACGCCTGTTGTTAGAGTGATACGTGTTTCCGTCGTCCGTTTTGTATACTGGAGGCCGCCATCTTGGTTTCTATGGTAGCACGTGGCTGCTATGTGACCTAAAGGCTTACAACAAGACAGAGGTATGTTCGGAGGGTGTGTTCGATTGAATCGGAGTATCACGAATTACCACAGACAACCCGACAAATTTTACTATTTAGAATTCTTTCAGAATTCTCTGCTTCTATCTGTATATGTAATAGTTTTTGTCTACCTGACCATGTTCCTTTGTCCTGGAGTATACTCCAGTGGCGTAGAAGAGCCTAGCAGCTGGAACAGCTTTGCTTATTATTACTATATTTAGCTTTTCTGGTCTATTCTTGTTAGTTCTGACCCTATTCCGTGTACTCTTGTTGTTTCATTTATCTAGATCATTTATATAGATTATAGTTAACCAATCAGATTGCTTGATTTCCCATAATCTGTATGCAGAGTTATCTCCCTTCTGTACAACAAAAGCCTCTATCATTCCCAAATCCAGTAAGCTATCGAGCAGTTACTGAAAAGTCATTGCTCGAACGACTCTGAGCCCATCGAGCAAATGAGCTTTAGAGCAATTGTTCGATCGAGTGACTCCACATATTGCTCAAACGACTCGAATCCCATCGAGCAAATGTGCTTTAGAGCAATTGCTCGATCGAGTGACTCCACATATTGCTCGAACGACTCGAATCCCATCGAGCAAATGAGCCATAGAGCAATTGCTCGTTCGAGTGACTCGCACATACTGCTCTTCGACTCATTTCAGTATTTGAGGATACCTATGGCCTGGTATTGTATTATTATTTGAGGATACCTTTTATAGGATACCTACCTAAGGATACTATTACTTGTTTGGCCCAGCCTTTTAGGCCACCCCAGGAATACCTATCCCAAAGTCCCCCTATAAGCCATCGACCAGTTACTGAAAAATGCTCGAACGACTCGAAGCCCATCAAGCAAATGAGCTTAAGAGCAATTGCTCGATCGAGTGACTCGCACGTACTGCTCGAACGACTCGAATTTCATCGAGCAAATGAGCCATAGAACAATTGCTCGTTCGAGTGACTCGCACATACTGCTCTTCGACTCGTTTCAGAAAAAGGGGTGCCGAAGGCCATATGTTTTGAAAAAAGGGATTCCACAAATGGGATTCCAAAAAGGGATTCCATAAGTGGGATTCTGTCTTACATCGAGTTACTCGCATATACTACTGGAACGACTCAAAGTCCATCGAGCAAATGAGCTATCGAGCAATTGCTCGTTCGAGTGACTCACACATACGACTCTTAGCCTCATTTCAGAAAAAAGTCTGTCTTGTTGTAAGCCTTTAGGTCACATAGCAACCAGGTGCTACCATAGAAACCAAGATGGCGGCCTCCAGTATACAAAATGGACGACAGAAACACGTATCACCCTAACAACACGCGCTGCGCATGCGCACTCACACCACATATCACTATGGAGATGACGTGACAACATGGCCGCTCACGCGGGTTACCATGACAACATAATATGGCGCCACTGGGTCACGTGACATGACGTCCCTTCCGGGGTCCTGCCAATAACCCCTGAAACGTGCATGACATACTACTGATGGAGAATGGCCGTTCGCACCACGGTGCCACGGTCGATTCGCACCGCCCCTGAAGTCAATACTCATCACCCCAAAAGGCTATTTGCGCCTAAGATTTGGTACTGAGAGTCATAGTGCCACACGTCAATAGTAATGGTACAAGGCTGCGAGGATGGTAGAACACGCTAGAACAGGATGGAAAAGTGGTAACCAATGTTAAGTAATGGTACAAGGTTTCAAGGCTGGTATAGCACTATAGTAATGGTGAATATAATAGAGGCTGATCATAGGGCAGATAGCTGAAGACATGGTGGAAACCCATGTTAAGACTACCAGGAGCTCTATGGGAGCTCGGAATCCTATTTATAGAATCCCACTTATGGAATCCCCATAGAATCCCTTTTTTGGAAACACCTGAGATTATAGAATCCCCTTTCTGAGATGAGTCGAAGAGTCCATATGGAGTCACTCGTTCCAGCAATTGTTCGGTAGCTCATTTGCTCGATGGGATTCTAGTCGCCCGAGCAATGCCTATTCCATTCACTACTCCAAAGTTCATTTGCCCAACGGGACTCAAGTCGTCGCCATAGTAATGCCTGTTCCAGTCACTACTCGGGTTATGCATGGAATAGGAACCCATGTGTTAGATAATTATGTGAAAGTGAGCGAGGTCTGATTGGTCGATACCGAAGTTCGAGACCAGAGATAGTGAGGACTAGATGGACTGCCAGGGCCAGAGAAGCTAGTGAGCGAACTAGTAAAATAGTTGTCGGGTTGTTTGAGGTAATTCTAGAAACTGGTCGAGAATTTGGAGAAATTCTGAACCAGTGAAGTTACTCTTATACAAAGGAATGCGCCTTGTAGCACTACGTGTTGCTCTTATAAGCTCTCGGTTGTGGCTTCGCTTAGTCAGTTTCGGTAGTTTGGGGTGGTGTTTTGAGGTGTTTGTAGGGTATATTTGGGTAATTAAATTTACCCCTATTCAATCGCACGCACCTTCAGACCATACCCCCCGACCTTGTGTAAGCCATTGGGTCACATAGCAACCACGTGTCACCATAAAAGCCACGATGGTGTCCTCAGGACAAAAATGGACGACGGAAACAGGTGCCACCCTAACCGGCGCTGTGCATGTGCACTCATACCATGTAGTACTATGAGGATGACGTCACGAGATGGCCGCTGATACGGGCTCCCACGAACATGAAAATTGGGCAACGTGGCTATGACGTCACATATGAGAACCATCATGATATCTGTCCAAACAGGCACGATCTCCACATCCCCTACTACTAAAGTCCTTTGAAGGCTTAAAATTCATGTGAGAATCAGAATCAGTTCTCATAAAGGATTCTCGTAAGGAAATCAATTTTGATTCTCGCAAGATGTTTATTTGATTCTTGTCATAGATTCTAAAAGTGTTCTGAAAGACCTCTAGAATTCTACTTATTTTTTCTACTTATTTTTTGCCCCTTCATAAGGTAATATTCTGACTTGGCAGTGTTGTCTAGTGAAGTTTTGGTTGAGTATACGGCCTTTTCGGACAGCCAAGGCTTCCAGGGCTGGTGAATTCAGCTTATTTTCGCTCCCTCATTGCAAGGTAACACGTTGACATGGCACTAGTGTCTAGACTTTACTAGAAACTACTGCCAATGTACTGTATCGTCCATGAGGAAGACCACAAAAGCCTGAATGTACACGTATGACACCATGAAACTCACTGAACTTGCAACTAGGTCTTTAAGGGCTAAACTCTGGTATATATTTAAATATGGGGGGTTGTTTATTTACAATAGAATTTGTCTCTTCGGAGGTTTAGCAGTATTCTCAAATTCTACTGAGTTATTTAAGAACTGAAAATTGACCCTCGCAGCGGGAATCGGATTTGAATCTCATGAATTAGGAAAAAATTTACCGGCCTGATTTACACTCTTCTTTGCCTTTTCTTCTCAGTTTGCAATTGGGAAACGGTGAAATATATGTAACTCTACTCTGCTGTAGAATAGAGTTGAAACGGTTAACCGATCAATCGATTAACCAATGATCAACGTCTTGGTTGATCAAAAAAGTAATTGATCAATTACGCGTTACTTTTGAACTACTGGATGTTCTGGGTTAACAAAGGAACAAACTTGCTCCAAAACAGACAAACATTGTCACACTGACTCACATCAATTATATGAGACAGAGTAAAGCATGCAAGTTACGTGATGACATACTAGTTCACTTGCATGGTCATTATACTGTATCAGTGGCTGGAACTGGTCAGTCATAAGTTAACCTTTACCCAATGCGGGTAGCAGACGACACTTGCAAAATAGATTCTTGAATTACTAAATTTTTTTAATTTTTGTCTCAAAAACATAGCTTATGATCTCTCTTTGGAACGAGCTCAACGAGCGCGTTCCAATGAGGGATCAAAAGCTATGTTCTTGAGACAAACATTTAAAACATAATAAAATCCGAATGGAGATTTTGGAATGCAGAGCTGGCGGATTTTGTCCTTCACTTTGGGTAAAGGTTAATGCTATAAATCATCAACGGTACGGCAATTATTCAGCTACCTATAAGGGCAAGTGATTAATCGGTTAACCAAGGTTTATCCATGTGATTAATCGATTAAGAAAACCCTTTAACCGTTTCAGCTCTACTTCAGAACAATGATAACAATTAGTAACAATGAGAAAAATATCTAAAGTCAAAAGTACAATCATTGGTTCAACGAGCTGTTGCTCCAACTTTCACATTAGTCTCATAGTTGTCTTTGGTTTACAGTACGATGCGGATTGCTAATATAATCTTGTAACCAAACTGGAGGCATATATCACTAAATAACTCTGATTGTGTGGCTACAGTTCTTATAATCGACAGCAGACAACACAGAGGCACACACTGAATGCGTTGCGTTGCATAGACCTGTCTGTCAATTCTCGCACATTTCCATACCAGGTCACGCCTTTAGTCCCTGCTACAAAAATCCCATAGCCTGCTATTGGATGTGTACTTTAATTCCTATAAGCTGATATAAATGGAAATCATGGGTGAGAGAAAAAACACCAATAAGGCGTGATCGGAGAGATCAAAACATACACTGTATGTTACTTCTGAGAACAAATTATCTCTAGGTGCGATATATGAATTCCATATCTTCGTACAAGTTCGTAGCTGCCAATGCACATTTTCGTATTAAACAGTATAGATTAAGTCAACGTGTATTTTAACATTGACGGAGACGGTGGTTCGTACTGCGCAATCCGCACAGGAACATGAATAACTTAGGCCACGTGGTGAAAAAAGAAACATGCTTAATCAATATCCAAATATATTTTTGTGTACAAAATAAAAAAACGGTAGTCCACACTCCAGAAGATGTATGAATTAGGCCTTATTTGGTTGATCTGGGAGTATATCTCAGATTGACTTGTAACGTCATTATTGTTGTTATGGAACCCACATGAGTGACTTCATCAGTTATGGTGATAGTGGGTGCGTGCAGCACGAGTTGCTATTGTAACCGGTTAACATGTGACGTCACGATGACATCATCACCGAAGATGATGTCATCAGTGACGTCATTGCGGGAAGTGACGTCAACATACCACTGGCACAATCACGGGGGGGGGGGGGGGGCAACATTAGCTGAGCGCTATCGGTAGTGTGTAGTTATTAAATTCATGTCTGGAATAACGTCATCACCACATGATATCATCGCCACAATGCATCGTGGAATTTGTACCATATGGTAGTATAGTATGGACTATCTGTATCTTGATTGTTATTAAGGCTCACCACCACAGTGGTGGGACTTATTGTTATTGCTAAAAAAAATGTTTTTGTTCTTTTTGTAAGGCTCACCACCAGTGGTGAGACTTATTGTTATTGCTCAAGAAAAGATTTTTCTTTTTTTCTTTGGCTCACCACCACAGTGGTGAGACTTATTGTTATTGCTCAAAAACAGTTTTTTTTGTCTTTTTCTTATTTTTATTTTTTATTTCCACCAAAATCTTGTGGCCTCAAGATCACGAAAACTGGCTTACGATTCTTCTGAAATTTTGCACACGTATTTGCTCATGTCTGAAAGTGTGTGCCGCCACATACTGCCACGTTAGTGAAAACCGTTCAAAACTTTCGGGCGGACCAAAATAGAGGAAAGATTATCTTTTTTCCAAAAGTTCGCGAACACTATCGGTCCTGTGAAGGTGAAAGTTTCTATATATTTAGAGTCTAACATGTTGTAATGAAGAAATCACTTAAAACGTTTCTAACTTTAACCTCCATCGACTTCAAGGAGCCAAAGTTAGTTATTTACAGCAAGATAGCACAACTTCCAGAGGCCATTTCTCAATACTGCGAATGCTATATGCCAAAGATTTTAGTATAGGAAGATGACTTGTTAACTGGAGAACAATTTTATAGTTCAAGTTTGTTTGTCACATTTAACCCTTTAGAACAGTAATATCTGGAGTAAGGGTACTGTTTGAAAAATATGAAAATTTGCAAACTTTGGATACTGTTTTCGATCAATTGTACGAGCAATAACTTGAAACTTTTTGTTTTGCAATATGCAGAAATGTCTAGTCATCAAACGTGCTTGATAAGTTTAAACATCAGACTTAACCCACACCATGTTGTTGTAACTTGAATACGAGTGGTGTCCTAATTTGTACAAAGTTCACGCAATTTGTGTTCTCTTTTCCGGCATTGGGAATGAGTTAGACGTACATTTGTTGCACAAGCATATAGATCATTAACTGGTGAACATTTTTGATGTTATAAGTTATCATGAAATGTTTAACCCAACTTCTCTTCTGCCCGCATGATCAAATGTACTGTTCGAGAAATATGAACATTTGCAAACTTTGGTTACCGTTTTCGATCAGTTGTAGAAGGGTTAACTTATTTTTTTGTTGTTTTGTCATGTGCAGATATATCTACTCAATGCACTTGCTTGATAGGTTTAATATCAGACTTAACCCTCACCCTGGTTTTGTAGCTTGAATACGAGTGGTGTCTGATTTGGTACAAAATTCACGCACTTTGCGGTCACTTTTCCAGCAGTGGGAACGATGTTGATTCAAATTTGTTGCACAGGTGTATAGATCATTAACTGACAAACCTTTTGGCTGTTACAAGTTATCTTGAAAATTTTAATCCAATGCCTTTTAACCCAATGCCTCTTCTGCCGGCGTGCATGTGGGAACTGTTCGATGGATATCAAAATTTGCTTTCTTTGGTTACTGTTTTCGGGTAGTTTCAAGAGGGCTAACTTCAATTATTTTTTTCTTGTGAAGAATTGGAAACTAAACAGCTTTTTGTGAGGGGAGATCTCAGACTTAACCCTTACCTATTCTGTTTGTCTTAATAGTGGAGAAATGTCATATTTTTAGCAAATTCCACCTTAATTTGCGGTCTGCAGATCTGAAGAACTGGACGGCTGTTTCTGAAAGTTCACACACTTTTCTTTTACCATGTGCAGAAAAGTCTACTCAATGGTCTTTCTGTGATAGCTTTAAATAGGGTTACCTCAGCTTGTGTTTGCATCTTGAATACAAGTGGTTGGGGGCGCGGTGGCTCAGTTGGTAGAGGTGCAGGCTGCAAGCCGAGAGGTCCTCGGTTCGAATCCCACCTGCGGCAACCGCGTTGTGTCCTTGGGCAAGACACTTCACCCCCATTGGCCACGTGGGGGCACGGTGACGTTGTGGACTAAGGCGTACTGCACGTCGATGGTACACCTGTCTTCAACCAATGCTAACCCTGCTTGTGTGGAGTTGGTATGTTGGGGAGCTGACAGTTGCTCGCCGTTGCTCGGTGGTTCTCTCCGGGTACTCCGGCTTCCTCCACCCATAAAACTGTCACGGTCATGGTTAGCCATTGTGCAGAAATATGTGACCTTAAAGACACCAATAAATAAATAAATAAATACAAGTGGTTTCTTATTTTGAACCATATTCACACAGTTTGTGTTCACTTTTCCAACATTAGACACGACGTAGACGTAAATTTGTTGCATAGGTGTATAGATTATTAACTGACGAACATTTTTGCTGTTATAAGTTATCTTGAAATGTTCAGCCCATCACCTCTACTGACTGCGTGGACATGGAAACTGTTCGAAATATCAAATTTGCATACTTTGGTTACGGTTTTTAGGCAGTCGCAAGTGGGTTAACTTAAAACTTCTTGTTTTTCCGTGTAAAGAATAGCAAACTGAATAATCTTTCTTTTGTAATTGGGGATGTCAGACTTAACCGTTAGCCATACTGGTTACCTTAATAAGGGAGAAATGTCATATATTTTAACAAATTCCACCACAATCCAGTGAACGCAGGAACTGTTCGAAAAACATCAAAATTTCATACCTTGGTTGCTGTTCTCGGGCATTTGCAAGAGGGCTAAATTCACACTTTTTGTGTTTCCTTGTAAGGAATTGCAAACTAAATAATCTTGATTTTTCAGGTAGAGACCTCAGACACAACCCGTATGCATTCTGGTTATCTTAATACGGCAGAAATGTTTTATATTTTTCAACAAATTCCACCTTAATTTTGTGGCCTGTAGATCCCAGAAACGGGCCGGTTTCTTCTGAAAGTTCTAACACCTATTTGTTCCCATCTGAAGTTGTTTCTCCACATACCGTCAGTTTAACGAAAACATTTTACGTGCCAGAATCTGAGAAACATATGGTGGAATTTCACAAAAATATGGCGAGGTTTGAGTCCAGGCTAGATTCAATTTTTCATATATTATTTACATTGTAATATGAGGCAACAACATAACCGAGCAGTGACATAACTTTTAACCCCCATCGACCGTCAAAGGGCCATAGTTTGTGGTTTTTAGCAAAACTGCAAACTTCCCAAGTTAAAATCTATATACAGCGACTGATATATGATCTCAATTTTAGTATAGGAAGATGCCACGTTGATCGCAAAGCAAATTTAGCACATTGATTGATAGAGTGAGGGTATCGTTTGAAAAATACGAAAATTCGCAAACTTTGGTTACTGTTTTCGATCAGGGGTAACTTTAAACTCTTTGTTTACCGGTGGGCTTGGAAAGCAAAGTTGTTGCTATACGGTTTGATCTTTGATAAAACTCTCTCTCAGTTTTGGTAACTTGAATAGGTGTAGTTTCAGTACAATTTTATCAAGCATGATGAGTCTGTGATTCTACAGATCTACAGAATCACAATTTTCTCGTTAAGGCTCACCACCACAGTGGTGAGACTTATTGTTATTCGTCCAAAAAAAGAAGATTTTTTATTTTTTTTATCTTATTTTAATTTTTTTATTTTTTTTTATTTTATTTTATTTTATTTTGGAGGGGTTTTTTTCACCTAAGTTTTGTGGCCTATAGATCTCGGAAACTGACTGTACGATTCTTCTAAAATGTTGCACACATATTTGCTCACATCAGGTGTGCCTCTACATAACACCATTTTAGTGAACGTTTAACTCCTTCAGGCAAAACAAAATATAGCAAAAATGACTCTTTTTCCAAAAATTCTCTAACACTATAGGTCTTATGGAGATAAAAATTGTCTATATATTTAGAGCCTAACATGTTGTAATGAAATCACTTAAAACGTTTTTTCAACTTTAACCCCTATCGACCTCAAAGAGCCTAAGTTTGTGATTTTCAGCAAAATAGTACAACATTCAGAGTCCAGTTCTCGATACTACGAGTTATACATGCAACAGGTTTTAGTATAGGAAGTTGATTTGTTAATTGGAGGACAACTGTTTGGTTCAAGCTTGTCTGTCGCATTTAACCCTTTAGCACAGTGATATCTAGAGTAAGGGTACTATTTGAAAAATATGAAAATTTGCAAACTTTGGATACCGCTTTCGATCAGTTGTACGAGGGTTAACTTGAAACATTTTGTTTTGCCATGTGCAGAACTATCTACTCATCGAACTTGCTTGATAAGTTTAAATATCAGACTTAACCCACACCCTGTTTTTGTAACTTGAATACAAGTGGTGTCTTATTTTGTTCAAAATTCACAAAATTTGTCTTCACTTTTCGGGCGTTGGGAACGACGTAGACGTCAATTTGTTGCTCAGACGAATAGATCGTTAACTACTGAAGTTTTCGTTGTTATAAGTTATCTTGAAATGTTTAACCCAACTCCTCTTCCGCCCGCGTAAATGGGGGAACTGTGTGAAAATTATGAAAATTTGCAGAAATATCTACTCAACAAACGTGCTTGGATAAGTTTAAATATCAGACTTAACTCTCGCCCTGTTTTTGTAACTTGAATATATAAGTGGTATCTCATTTTGTACAAAATTCACACACTTTGTGTTCACTTTTCCAGCACTGGGAACGACATAGATGCAAATTTGTTGCATTGTCGTATAGATCATTAACTGACAAACCTTTTTTGCTGTTAGAAGTTATCTTGAAATGTTTTACTCAACACCTCCGATGGCTGCGTGGACTTGGTAACTGTTCGAAATACTAAAAATTTGCAAACTACGGTCACTGTTTTCAGGCAGTCGCAAAGGGGGTTAACTCCAAACATTTTGTTTTTCCTTGTGAAGAATAGCAAACTGAATAATCTTTCTTTTGTAATTGGAGACGTCAGGCTTAACCCGTGACGTTTCTGGTTACCTTAATAACGAAGAAATGTCATATTTTTTTAACCAATTCCACCTCAATCCCGTGCCCTGTAGACTTTTTCTGGAAGTTTGCACACTTTTTTGGGTTTTGCAGAAATATCTATTCAACAAACTTGCTATGATAGCTTTAAATATCAGATTTAACCCTCGCCCAGTTTTTTTTTAAAATTTGAGTACGAGTGGTGTCTTATCTTGTACAATATTCACGCATTTTGTGTTCAACTTTCCAGCATTGGGAACGACAACTTCCCAAGTTAAAATCCCTATACAGTGACTGATATATGATCACAATTTAGTGTAGGACGATGCCGTGTTGATCGTAAAACAAATATATGGTTCAAGTTTGTTTGTGGCAATTAACCCTTTAGCAATTGATTTATAGAGTATTGTACCGTTTAAAAAATACAAAAACTTGCAAACTTTGGTTACTGTTTTCGATAAGTTGTATGTTGCCCAGTGTGTAGAGATGCTTGATAAGCAAAGCTGCTGTTATAGGTTAAATCTTTGATAAAACCATCTCTCAGTTTTTTGGTAACTTGAATAGGGGTAGTTTGAGTACTATTTTATCAAGCATGGTCACCCTGTCATTTTACAGAATCACAACTGTCTGGTTAATTTTAGTTCTTCCGGCCTGCTGGCACACCTGAAGTTTTTTTTATTCTCCGGTTGCTATTGGTAGCAACTAATGAAAGGTCATATGGTGTTAATGGTGATAGATTATCCCTGGCCACATCCGCTAATGACATTATAAATGATTTCACTTTGGTCATGATGTCACTTATGGCACCACTTCCGTGATGCCGTCATTAATGATGTCATTCATAACTTTACAACATAGTAACATGTTACCATGGCATTCGCATGGTCATTATCACCATGACAACTGATTACATTAGCGTTTATGTCATTGATCATGCCACCCAAGTGCGTTACCATGAATGTCAATATCAAGCCATAAGTCGTGTAACTGAAGACATCACATGAAATCCAACATGAGATTCGTGAAATAAGGCAAGATCCATGTATGAGATACTTCAGATGTTTTTGCAAAGTTGATCAACAGCAATCATGTGACCTCAATACTGTGAATGAACAGATCAATTCGAAACGGATTGTGTGATAAACACGAGACAAATTTCTAAATAGTTCTGCCAGCTTGTTGTACCGTTTCTGGTTGTGCTCTCCTTGAAAGCGTTCCATGTATCGGGGTGACACTCAAGTGTTGTCAAAAAACTAACAAGATAATTTTTTTCACGGTTATCCAACAACTTATTTCGATTAGTAAGTAGTGTTCAATGGAGTACATTAGTGTACAAAGATCATATTACTGCCTGTGATGTGGTATCTCGCGCCCACCTTAACAACAAGGTTTTTATATATCTCAATTCTTTGTCTCACTGTTATCGGTTACACTGTTTTATTTTGGTGCATGTGTCCCTTTTTTCATGTATTATATATTTTAAAAGATTAGGCTTAAATAAACAGTGTAGTCCTTTCCACAAAGCAGTAGTTATCATCAGTTATTTGCCCAGTGTCCTAGTAACATTAATGCCATCAATATATTCATATAATAATAATAACACTTTGGCCAGCCGCTGATTTGTCGCGGTTCTCGGACGAGAAGGCCATGGTTACCCCTGTGCTCCCAACTGCCTCCCTATTCCCACGCTTCTCCTCTCCTCCCAACACTCGGAGACGAACTGCTTGATGATATCCCTTGTCCCATTCTTCCCAATCTCTCCGATTAGCATATTAACCCTCTCCTTTGAGTCTCCCCCTAACCACATGTCCTTCATTCTCCCATCCCACTTCCCCATTATACTCCCAGTGAATCTCATTCTTTTAGGCTGATACTTTGGGCATTCAAGAAGAAAGTGTTCCAGGGTCTCCACCATGTCCAAGTTACACATCTGGCACTCCCTTTCACCGTCTTTCCCAATTTTTCCCCTAAGCTCCAGGGATCGCGACCTCAGCTTGAACAACAGTGACCCCCCAAAGGTGCCATCAAGGTACTCTTCAAAACCTGGCCTCTCTTTATCACGCAGGCCACCCAAAGACCTCTTTGATTTGACCCCCTCTCGCCAATTACGGTTACAATCTTCCATGACCCTTTCTCTGACGATTTTTTTACCCTGGTTTGCCCCAACGTCCAGGTCCGAGATCTCCAATGAGTAGTTCTCTACTAGCTCCCTCATTTGGACCATCCACCCCGTTTTGATATTTGAGTTGAAAATTCTCAGGAACATTACTTTACACCATCGGCTGTCGGGGAGATTTACCAAATAATTAAGATAACCGAGCTTCAACAGGTCTATCCTGTCCTTGATCCTCATCCACCCAAGCTCACCCCTGATTGCTTCTAGCGCTGCGGCATTACTCGACCCCGTTATCCATCGGCCTGCATCGTTCTGCAGGATTTCCAAGCTCTTTACGGCCGTCTGGTTTAGGGGTACCACTTCCGTACCGTATGTTATACTTGGCAGCCCCACCATTTCCCAAATGGTTTTCCCCACGAAAACCTTATTGAAACTGTTTCTCCCTATAAGTTTCATTTGGTTAAGGATTCGCTTCCCCTTCAGAATCAATTTATTTGTGTGGTTCCGGTAGATGCCTCTTCCTGTAATGTTTATATTTACCCCCAAATACTCGTAATCACCCGTCTCTCCCACACTGAGAAGTTTGCTGCTCCCTTCCGGAATGCAGAACTCACCCACTCTCCACCTTCGAGTGGGGTCCACTTTGCGGCCCACAGGTATAACTTTGCTCTTGCTTTCATTAAGTTCGAGTCTCCATTTGCTCCCATATTTCCCAACAATTCCCAGCATTTTCGTTAGCCCCTCTTCGCTCTCTGACACTAGAACCATATCGTCTGCAAAAAAATAGCCCTGGGATCTTCACGTCACCAACTGCTACCCCCTCCTCGCTACGCAGGAGTTCATCTCCTAAGCCTTTGATGTACAATGCAAACAGGATCGGCGAAAGGATACACCCCTGTTTTAGGCCTATCTCCATAGGCACACGTTTCGTTGTAATGTTTCCCAGGCTAAGTTCACTCTGTACATCTTGATATAATGCTTTCATAATTCCAACAAACTCGCCTCCTTAGCCCATAGCCTCCAGCTTGCGCCACATACCTTCCCTCCATACTCTATCGTATGCCTTCTTGATATCCAAAAAGGCCATAAACATCTTTTTCTTTTTTGCTTTCGCGGATTCTATCATTTGGGATAGTGTGAAAAGATGGTCAGTAACTCTCCTTCCCTTCCTGAAGCCATTCTGGATTTCTCCCAAAAAACCCTTCTCCTCAATTACCTCTTCTAGTCTCCCATAAAGGACTTTACAGAAAACCTTTCCAATGTTGCTACTGACAGAGATACCTCGATAGTTATCCAAAACGTCTTTTTCCCCCTTTTTGTGAATAAATGTCACTTTGCTTTCCCTCCACTCCTTTGGGACCTCTTGTTTTTCTATGGCTAAATTGAATAGGGCAGTTAGGCTTTCCAAGAGTTCCCCCCCCCCCTTTTTTGATAAACTCGTTAGGAATTTCGTCCACCCCTCCCGCTTTTCCATTCCTCAATTTTGAGATCACCCTTCTCACCTCCTCGGTTTTGATTTCGCTGCACACGAAGTCCGAGAGATTTTCCTCGACCTGGTTCGGACACTCCGGTGGGTTCCCCATGCCCCATCGCTTATCGTTTACCTTTTCCCAGTGCTTGACTAGTTCTAATGCGATTTGATCTCGCTCTTCTGTAACTCTGCCATCTACTTTAATGCTCTGTTGGTTATTCCCTTTGTTACGTTTGTTCACCCATTTTCAAAATACGCTCGAACTCGACCCCCCTGTCGTTCTTATCGTCCTAATAAGACTGCTATTTCGCACTCTCCGGTTGTCGTCTTTTATCTTGTTTACTTTATTTCGTGCTTGTTGGTATTCTTCCTTTGCTACCATGGCCTCATTGCTTTCCACCCCCTTAAGTTTTCTACTTCTCCTGTATGCAGCACATTTGGCTTTTCTAACCTTTATGGCCCTTTTCAGTTCTTCGTTCACTCTGTACCCAAGTTCCCGTGTTGGCACCCTAATCTTTCCTACACTTTCCTTCCCTGCCTCCACTAGGCTCGCAACTATGGCGTCGGCCATCTTCTGGACACTACGCCCCTTGTGTACGGCTGCAAGCTTTGGTTTCAGTTTTTCTTCGAACTTCACCCAGTCGGCATCCTTTTTGAGTTCCCAAATATCCTTGAAGCTTCCTTTCCTTTTCTCTAGGTTTTTGGCCCTCATCGTCACTGTAATCAAGTTGTGATCACTATCCAACTCCATTTTGCCCTCATCATCCACTTCTACCCTTATCACCTCCCTCCATAAATTCATATCTATGAGAATGTAGTCAATTATTGATTTTCTGTCGTTTCTCTCCCAGGTCCATTTCCCCTTACATCTAGCGTCCCTGTTCAGAATCTTCAGACCGAGCTCATTTGTGAAGTTCAACAGCTTCCTTCCATTGCTGTTGACTTTCTTGTCCCCACCCTCTATGCCTTCTTCCTTGTCACCTATGTGTCCATTAAAGTCGCCCATCAGAATTATACTGAGCCCCCTGTTTTCTAGTTCAGTGATATTGGACCTTAGTGTTGAGTATATCGAGTCATTCCACTCGGGTTTACTTCCCTCCACCGCACAGTACACAATCCCAAGGGCAATACTTTTGTTTCTCAGACTGATCTTTACCCATCCAATTTCTTTTGACACATCAGCCGAGGTGATAATATCTTCCAGATCTGTAATCAGCGACGGTTTTAAATCCTCTTTAATGTACATGCCTACCCCTCCCCCCTTTTTCTGGCCTTCCGTTCGCCCTACACCTATCCACACACACCCGCTTACTTGGTCTACCCGTTCCTCGTGTCTTACCCACGTCTCGCTTAAGCCCATGACATCAAACTCCTCTGCCTCGATCAATGTAGCAATTTCACTTACTTTCCGGTGGAGACCCTGGATGTTGCTTTAACCCACTTTCAGGGTACCGAGGTTCATTGCCTTCCGCCTATTGGGCCCATTGTTTTCTGGTGCTAGTCTTGGTAAACTTATTCTGTCCCCCTCACTCTTGTTCACCCCACCTATGTCCACTCTCGTTATACTTGCCTCTGACCTCCCACCCCGCTCCTCTCCAAAAAAGGCTCTGCTACCCGTAGAATTTTATCCCCTAATACCCGTTTCCCCGCCCTGCTAAGATGCAGCCCGTCACGCCCGTACATGCTCCCACTGCCCCAAAACGTGTCCCAATGGTCGATAAAGGGAATTCCCAGATCAACACAGTAGTCCTCTAACTCTTCATTTAGCGCCAAAATCCTTGAGTTCCGTTCGTCCCCACCTCCAAGGACAGGAAGGACCCCGGATACGACTACCCTTGCATTCCTACTTAGCAGTTTGCCGACTAAGCCTCTATACGACTCCACCAAACTTACTGACCTTCTCTCCCTGATATTGTTGGTCCCCACATGGACCACCACAACCGGTTCCGGTCCTGACCCTGCCACAATGCCATCTACCCGGTCCCTGAGATCCTCCACCTTCGCCCCCGGAAAGCACAAGACTGTTCGATTGGAACTATCAGGACCACAAACTACATTGTCAATCCCACGTACAATGCTGCTCCCCGCTACCACTAATTTTCTTCTTCTGGCCCCAGTTCCTATATCATCTGCACCTCCTCTCGTTTTGCAAGCTCCTGGCCCCCTCTTTCTCTTGACCGCCCTCCTTACCCCGACTGGCCTATCATCACCAACAACCATCTCACCCCCCATATATATATAATAAATAATATTTATTTATTATTTATTTATTGCTGTTCAAGGTCACATATTTCTGTACAATGGCTAATCATGACCATGACTGTTTTACGGGTGGAGGAAGCTGGAGTACCCGGAGAGAACCACCGAGCAACTGTCAGCTCCCCAACATACCAACTCCACACAAGCAGGGTTAGCATTGGTTGAAGACAGGTGCACCATCGACGTGCAGCACGCCTTAGTACACAACGCCACCGTGCCTCCACGTGGGCAATGAGGGTGAAATGACTTGCCCAAGGACACAACGCGGTTGCCGCAGGTGGGATTCGAACCAGTGACAATATCTTCATATACATTTCGATTGGGTTCATAAATTTGGACCCTTTACCCAACGTAACGGAGAAAAACGGCAAGTGCTATTCACAAAAATCGCTAATGAATTTTCATTATTTTTTCATTTTTTGTCTCAAAAACATAGCTTATGACCTCTCTTTGGAACGAGCCCGTCGAGCTCGGTCCAAATAGGGGTCATAACCTATGCTTTTGAGACAAAAAAATGAAAAAAAATCGTTATTCAAGAATTTTGTTCGCGAGTGTCATCTGCTTTTCGTGTTACTATGCAGTACAGTTCGGCACGTGGGTGTCGTAAATGGAGTCAATATATAAAGTTTATCTGGACATAAGAGTTGATGAAAAATGTATCGTCAATCAAGTTTTAATTTTTCAGAACGCACCTGATCTGCAAAGTTGTTCAACTCCATTGTGTATGTGACATTTGGCTGGTTATTGTGTGTATTCACAAACGTAGAATTCAACTCCCATATTGCCTTCCTTGTACTTTCTTCATATGAACTACTATACTCTCTGTTGCACCTAAATTTCCAGTTCTTCCAAGCATTCTCAGACAGCAAAGAACCTTTTAAGGCTTCCAAACTCACACAAACGAGCAAGACATAATATGTTATGAGTGCATGCTTCCCCGTTTTGAAAATGTTGCTGTTGTCAGTATATCAGTCAAATGTTCATCATCATGTGATTGGTACACCTTGTACAGTAGGATCCACATCCGATCTTTTATGTCGGTTCAGTCCGACTTACTTCGGATTCATTCCAGAGTTCGAGATAAGACTTATTGATATACAGTGGCGTACCTAATGTATGGCACGTACCCTGGGCGCCGCTTGAAGGTTTGAGACTTTCTATTAAAGTCAGACAAGCCATTCTCGAATAGTGAAAAAAGAATTTTCTTCATGATCTGTCTTTGATTATCATGGGTGAGAAGCAATGGGGCTGGATTGTTAAACCACTTATATAAATTATTCGGTAAAAAAATATAGTTCTGGGAGCAATATGATCGCATATCTTATAATACCACTGTTGAGCCTCGTGGCTAGCTGGCAGTGGAACCATTCTCCTGCGCAAACCAGGGAGGTTGTGTTGCTTTTCCGTCTCAACAGAACCATATTAATTGACCCCTTATTGGAACATGCTCAACGAGCTAATTCCAATGAGGGACACACGATATGGTTTTGTGAAAAATAATTTTTCCAACTATTCAATTGGTACATTACGTGGACGAGCGCGGCAGATTCGTTAAGTAAAAGGTCAATCTTAAAGCACCGCATGACAGTTGTAATAACGAGTGGCGTACCTAAGGTATGGAAAGCATGACATGTACCCTGGGCTCCCATTGAAGGGGGGTGGGGGCACTGAGCAGTTTCTATTAAAGTCCTACAAGCCATCCGTGAACAGTGAAAAAATAATTTTCTTCAGATGTATAGTCTGTCTGATTATCATGGGTGAGAAGTACTAGGATGGCCGGATTGTTAAACCACTTATATAAATTATTAGGTAAAAATACTGTGCTGGGAGCAACATGACCACCTACCTCATAGTGCCACTGTTCAGCCTCGGTACCAGCTGGCAGTAAGACCATTCTCCTGCGCAAACTATGGAGATCGCACGTTAATTGTAGCTATTTATTTTGGTGGAAATTCTTTTAAGACGGAAATAGTATGCCGTTCATATGTGTATGCCATGGGCGTTATTTTCCGTAGATACGCCGCTGCTGATATTGGCGTTAAACGTTCTGGTTTTCATAAAAATAATGTGCATTTGTAATTGGTGAATCGCTCGTGTATTGTGGTAAACACGTTCTGTTTTACTGATAAACTGGTACTCGGTAACCAATACTTGGGAGGAAATCTCCCAACACATCACAGGTCTTACGACTGATTTAACTTGCCCTCATACTTGTGTTGCGGTGAAGAGGCATTAAATGCTAATAACAAGCAGCGGGGGGGGGGGGGGGGGGGGGGGGGGGGATGTACCAACTTGTGGGGCCTGGGGGCGGTCCATCACCCTCACCGACCCCCTCAGCACCAGATGGTGGCAGGTAGGCAGGCAGGCAGGGGGGGGGGGGGGCGAATGCACCAACTTAGGCCCCCGGGGACGTCCCACCACCCTCGCCGGCCGAGAGTCCATCCTACTTGGGGCATCAACGTAGATTCACTTTCTACCCCAACACCAAACGGGCCTTAACGTAGACACAAAAATATACCGATACCAAACAGGCGGTCGCGTAGAGGGACGGCCCACACCCTCGCCGGCCCAGAGATTCTCTTGCTGTAACTGTCAACTACCTCGGGTTTCATATTCCCAAGCGATGGTGTGCGACAATAAAGTGTAATAGCAAAAAAACTAGAGCAAAAGAGGAAAACCTTCCACATGCTTATGGGCCGGTGGCTGGATGTGTATCTCCGGCAGCCTGCTGCCCTCACACAACCATGGAGTGTCACTTATAGCTGTGACCGCTGGTACATTATGGCAAGCGACGGCTGATACACTCTAGCTGTATCCGCTAACCTCAGGCAATGGGTCGAAGCATGTGGCCTATCGGTTTCGGTGCCCTAGTCCTGAGCTAGTATGGTCCACAACTGCGCGCCGGGCAGCTAATGGGTTGAACCGCACCACACCTAACGGATTTAACATACCCACCACGGAATGGCCAATCCCGCTACCGGCAGATACTTAGGGAACCCGCTGTACCCCGTACTAGTTATATAAAACAATTTGTGCTTATATAGAACGCTAAAAATTATTTAACACTCTAGTGGTGTTCAAGCGATGACTGTTTCTTGTCAGCTTGTTTACACACGGACTAAAAAATAGCGTAACCCATTTCTTAACAGCATACAGCGCGATTGATAATAATTCACACATACTGACTTAGTTATATTAGACACAATCCCTCAGTAAAGTATAACATTTTATTCAGAGCAAATACTTTCGCTAGTGTAAGACTTAACACTGTGCACAAGGTTGTTCCTTTTCATGGCTGATCATCCAAAAGCCTTCCGTTACGATGCCTGTGCTAGATGTAAGGCTGGCGGATTCTACAAGCACAAAAAACTAAGTGATATCAACGAAATTCATGTGGTTTTAACCCCTCCACATAGCTTGGAGACCAAGAGTTTTGAAACCAATCACTTGGACATCTTCTCAAAGTATTAACACCCAGATATAAATTCTGGAGCAGTCATCAAGCAATGGCGGAGTTCGCCCATGGCCTTCTGGCAAAACCAGGTGAACTTCGTGTGCGACGACAGGGTGCGGGGTCTCGGCTACTGACCACCTGAACCAAACCATACACTTGTTCGCTAGAGGTTTCTGGCTATTCCATTTCTACTACCAGACACTGCGGATTTTAGCTGAAATGAAAGTTGCCTTACCCCAGGACCATGCATGGTCTAGATACAATAACTCATATGACAGACGCGCTTTTGAAAGACTTTCAAATGAATTCGGTGTGTCGCCTGATACAGATTGGAGAGAAAGGGGGGTTATAATGACGGATTGGGCACTTTATACCAAGTCGTCGCATACTACAGCTATCCCCTGACATTACACCCGCCGAGTAGAAGATACGACCATACGGTCACATTCGCCGAACGCTCAGGGCACGGGCATACTCATGCAGATTTTATCAGGCAAGAGCATGCAGATTTTACTACGTTTATAGTTGACGAGGCAAACGGGTTTACAAAGGGAGGGTCGAAAGAATCAATGAGTTCATTAGGACATATGTTTGGGCAATAATCGGGTCCCAGGCTCAGAGCCGTTCATCGATTCTCGGAACGGGTACAGCGTTCGACGTCCAAAAGCAGTTTGAGGCGAATGTGGAAGATGCCATTCCCCGCCCAGTGGACCTGGAGAGTGGAATTAAATGCTATCAAGGCGTGTTGTCTCACGCCAAGTCAAAAACAGATTATGTATTCGGCGAGGCCTCTACATGGCGCCTTCTGATAGGGTGCCTTCCACATGGCCTCGTGGGGTATAACAACGAGATCGTTATTGCCACAACCACCCAGACCCTGGGACTAAATACAAACACTGCACCAACCCCACCCGTCGTGTCTACGGGGGAGACGGGACTGGTCAAGCCACCAGCCGGCCTGATGACTATTGATGCGCCTACTGTGGCAGTGGGGACCCGTAGCGGAGGTGCCTCTGATGCCGAGTCGGTGGCATCAGGAATTGCAGTAGTACGCCAGCATGATGACGAGAAAACAGCCGTTATTGTGGGTGCCGTTACAGTTTCTTCGATGACAGCCACTGGCGAGCCGCCACAAGAAGCAGACCCCAGACAACAAGGACCAAGGCCCACAGGTTTTCGGCCAGCCAGCGTACAGTTTTTGTGAGTAGTTTGAACAGCCACGAAACAATGGAGCCTTTAATTCCAGGTAGAGCAGCCGCCGCCTTTCCATCTAGCTTGACCAGGATGCGCCCAAGAGCCTGTAGGTGCTTCTTCACCCACTCTTTGGGGCCACCCTTATCAGATGGTGGTGCAGTGGGAGTAGGGGTACCGGTCAGAGTAAGCACTAGGGTCGAAATTGCCATCCCAATCGCTGTGAGGATAGATGCGATCGTAATCCCTTGTTCCCGGAAGAGGGTGCGAATGCGCTCACCGATCGTCGTGTCCTCATTGAGGATCCAATTGATCGTCTCTCTGATTCGGTTGATTTCAGACCGGAGAGCCTCTCTATTCGTTGCGGCCGCCTCCAGGCGGGATGCTCGTTCATCTTCCAGGTTGCACAAGCATTCTGCTATCCGGCGCCTACTAAACTGATCATCTTGGGCTTCATCGAGCTTTCTCTTTTCCAAAGCAATGTGCTCATCCAGCCCGGACAGTCTGGCCAGGTTGTTCATTAACTCACCTCGGGTTGTCTGCATTGCCCTGTCGAGTCCGCGGAGCTCTCTGATGCTGTACTCCAATCCCACAGTATCAAGTGGAGGGTCATGTAAGCTTTTAAGTGCAGTTTCTTCCTCCTCGGTAAGACTTTTCACCACGTTTTGAGTGGAATTTGATGCAGCATTAGCCACCTGTCTCAAGTCTCGCAGTTCTGTAGTATCCGATCCGATCGTAGCAGCTGCCTCACCCAATTCAATGTCATTGACCCGCAGTGTTTCAAGTGCCTTTGGCATAAGCGCCTTGCCCCCTCGAGTCCAGTCCGTAAACCCCAGCTCATTCCGGATGATCTCACCACCGCCACGCTTGTTGAGAAAGCATGGGGTGCTCCCGATTTACTAACAATGTCGATATTTGGATGGGCCTTCATCCTCAGCTGCCCATTTTTGCCGAGTTCAGACTTGGAATAGTCACGTAGATAGGGCACCATCCCTTTCTCAGACAGATTCTGATAGTAGCCATTGACAGCCTCCTCCAAGAGCTCATACTGCATTGAAGGTATTTTAACGCCAGTCTCTTGTTCTCCATCCGAAGGGGGCCGGGTAAATCTAGTTTCATCTTGCAACTCTGTTGAAGCATCATCGTCCTGTCGTCTTCCGAACTCGTCGAGGTCAAAGTCTACCATTGTATTGAAGATAGATCCGAGATATGTTCATAATATTCAACATGTCTTCAAACCAATATGGACGCAAGCTTGACCCACGACGCAGACTACGAGAGCCTCTTGGGGTAAAGGGAGTTCGGCAGTCGGTTGTGATACGTACAACCCTAGTACGATTGGCCCGAACCAACAGCTCAATATCCGGTTCCCAAACCTCGGGTCCCACGACCTTATCGTACCGGGTACAGTGCGCCTAGCCTTTGCAGTCACCCTAAACTCAACAGATGATAACAGGTCAGTCGTTCAGAATCTTGGCCGTGTCATCGTTAAGAAAATGGCAATCAAGATCTGTGGGAACGAGGTGATGTCGGTTGACGATGCAGACGTGTACAACTGCTACCTTGATCTCTGGAAGACAGTCCCCGTGGGAACCCCGGGAAGTAAGCAGCACTTGTTTACTGTGGTAAACCAGTTCCGCTTTACTAGTAAAATAGGACCCAGTCACCAATGCTTGGGGTGAAAGTCCTCTAAAATGGGCAACATGTTGATCAACGATTGACAACACTTGACTTCATCTCCATGTTGTGTCACGATTAGCCATGGTGCATAAATATGTGACGTTAACCACCAACAAACAAACAAACATCTGGAAGACAGCCTCCGAGCGCAAAAATGCGCACTACCAGGGCACTGATACCTCCGCAAAAAGATATGCTACTAAGCTGCGCGTCGGCGCAGAAGACAAGGTTGGCACGGTGGCCATAGACAAGGCTATCGCTGATGCCTATGGCAATCGGTTCTGTATCCCGCTGGACTTTGAACTCCTCGAGGCTCATATGCCTTTCTACCAGAGTGCGCTTGTGGATCGGCTCGTGTACGAGCTGACATTCAATGATTACAGTGGAGTAGTCCTGGCCACAGGCGATGCCACTGTTAGTTACACCATTGATAAGTTTAAATATCAGACTTAACTCTCACCCTGTTTTTGTAACTTGAATATAAGTGGTGTCTCATTTTGTACAAAATTCACACACTTTGTGTTCACTTTTCCAGCTCTGGGAACGTCATATAGATGCAAATTTGTTGCATTGTCCTATAGATCATTAACAGACAAACCTTTTTTGCTGTTAGAAGTTATCTTGAAATGTTTAACTCAATGCCTCTGCCGGCTGCGTGGACTTGGTAACTGTTCGAAATACTAAAAATTTGCAAACTGCGGTCACTGTTTTCAGACAGACGCAAAGGGAGTTAACTCCAAACATTTTGTTTTTCCTTGCAGAAAAGCAAACTGAACAATCTTTCTTTTGTAATTGGAGACGTCAGGCTAACGTTTTTGGTTACCTTAAAAGGAAGAAATGTCATATTTTTTTAACAAATTCCACCTCAATCCTGTGCCCTGTAGACTTTTTCTGGAAGTTTGCATACTTTTTTTGATTTTGCAGAAATATCTATTCAACAAACTTGTTATGATAACTTTAAATACCATATTTAACCCTCGCCCAGTTTTTTTTTTAAATTTGAGTACGAGTGGTGTCTTATTTTGTACAATATTCTCGCATTTTGTGTTCAACTTCCAAGCATTGAGAACGACAACTTCCCAAGTTAAAATCCTTATACAGTGGCTGATATATGATCACAATTTAGTATAGGAAGATGCCACGTTGATCGTAAAACAAATATATACTACTCAAAGTTTGCTAAGCACCAAGTATATCCAACTACCTGTTTTACGTTTTAGTTGAAATATTGCAATGCAAAGTGTATATATTTTTTTATTTAATTATATCTTTAATGATTTAAGTACAGAAATTAATATTTTATTTGTGTTTGACATTATTTTTTAAGTTTTGAATACGATAACCATGGAAAATGGATATTTTTGGTAAAAGAGGAAATTTTTCAATATGCCAAAAAGTTGACGGAGCGAACTGGTATGGTTCAATATCGAGTATGAGACCCATAACTGTTAATTACAGCTTGATAGCGTCTTCTCATGCTGCCAGTCGGGTTCCTGTGGCCCTTTGTGGGATGTTGTTCTATTCTTGAACCAGCATGGCACCAAGCTCCTGGACACTTCTTGGCTGGACTGGATGGGCTGAAATTCCAAGCTGCAACTCATTCCAGACATGTTCGATTGGATTGAGGTCAGGGGCTCTTGGTGGTCAGTTCATACGCTCAATGCCCTCCCTCTGTCGGTACTCCCCGACAGCATGGGCAACATGAGGACGGGCATTATCGTCCATCAGAATGAATCTTATTCTATCAGCCACTGCACCTGCATACAATCTGACGTGGACATCCAGGATCTCGTCAATATACCGTTGTGCAGTCAATGTACCGCGTTCAAAGACACAGAGCTTTATACGTCCATCCCAGCTGATGCCACCCAGACCATGATTGGCCCCCACCATAGCGGTAATGCTCAGCAATGTTGGCTACATGGAATCGCTCTCCTGGTCTGCCCCATACCCTAGAACGCCTATCTGTGCGGTCGAGGCGGTACCTTCACTCATCTGTAAAAAAGACAGGTCACCAATCTTCTCTGGTCCATCCAACGTGGTCCATGGCTCATTCATATCGTGCCTGGTGGTGGTTCTGGGACAGCGGAATGCGAATACATGGTCTTCTCGATCGGAGACCACCTTCGTGCAACCTTGCCCGGATAGTCTGCATTGAAACATTTACCCCGGATGCATTCTGAAGGTCACTGCGAAGCTGGGTTGCGGTGGCAAAGCGGTTCATACGGGCATGATTGATAAAAAAAAACGGTCTTCAGCTGCAGATGTTGCCCTGTCTCTACCACCACAATGTCGTCTGACTGGTGTGCTGTGCTGCTGAAATCTTGTCCAGGCTCTGGTGATCACCGTAAAGTGCACACCAAGGGCTTCACCAGCCTGGCGATTGGTAGCCCCTTGTTCCACCATCCCTACAGCCCGCCACATTTCTACTTCAGACAAATGTCTTCTCACATTTGCATTTGCCATTTTCATTCATTAAATCACAAGGGTTTGTGTTGAAATTAACATTGAATGCCCAACACATGACATGTACATGTAGACAGTACACAAAAACATCATGAAAATCAAGGTACATGCTTTCCCTGGCTGTCACGAAAAGTCTGCCTATCAAGAGAGCTAATGTAAACACCGGGGACCATCCCAATCCATTCCTCAATCACATCCACCAAAAATGTCGCAAATATGTCACAAGCAAATTTCACAACGATTTGTCAAATATTTGGTGCTTAGCAAACTTTGAGTAGTATATATGGTTCAAGTTTGTTTGTGGCATTTAACCCTTTAGCAACTGATTGATAGAGTATTGTACCGTTTAAAACATACATACAAAAAAGCAAACTTTGGTTACTGTTTTCGATAAGTTGTATGAGGGTTAACTTTAAACTCTTTGTTGCCCAGTGTGTAGAGAGGTCTGATAAGCAAAGCTGCTGTTATGCGGTTAGATCTTTGATAAAACCACTTTGGTCATGATGTCACTTATGGCACCACTTCCGTGATGCCGTCATTGATGACGTCATTCATAACTTTACAACATAGTAGCATGTTCCTATACCATGGCATTCGCATGTGCACTAGCACCATGACAACTGATTACATTACCGTTTATGTCATTGATCATGCCACTCAAGTGCATAACCATGAAGTCAATATCAAGCCATGAGTCCTGTAACTGAAGACATCACATGAGATCCACCATGAGATTCGTGAAATAAGGCAAGATCCATGCATGAGATACTGTAGATGTTTTTGCAAAGTTGATCAACAGCAATCATGTGACCTCAGTACTGTGAATGAACAGATCAATTCGAAACGGATTGTGTGATAAACACGAGACAAATTTCTAAATATTTCTGCCAGCTTGCTGTGCCGTTTCTGGTTATGCTCTCCTTGAAAGCGTCCCATGTATCGGGGTGACACTCAAGTGTTGTCAACAAACTAACAAGATATTTTTTCACGGTTATCCAACAACTTATTTCGACTAGTAAGTAGTGTTTAATGGAATATATTGGTGGACAAAGATCATATTACTGCATGTGATGTGGTACCTCGCGCCCACCTTAACGACAAGGTTTTTATATGTCTCAATTCTTTGTCTCACTGTTATCGGCTACGCTGTTTTAATTTGGGGCACGTGTCCCTTTTTTCGTGTATTATATATTTTAATGAACTAATGAAAGGTCATATGGTGTTAATGGTGATCGATTATCCCTGGCCACATCCGCTAATGACATTATAAATGATTTCACTTTGGCCATGATGTCACTTATGGCACCACTTCCGTGATACCGTCATTGATGACATCATTCATAACTTTACAACATAGTAACATGTTACCATGGCATTCGCATGTGCACTAGCACCATGACAACTGATTACATTAGCGTTTATGTCATTGATCATGCCACTCAAGTGCGTTACCATGAAAGTCAATATCAAGCCATAAGTCGTGTAACTGAAGACATCACATGAAATCCAACATGAGATTCGTGAAATAAGGCAAGATCCATGTATGAGATACTTCAGATGTTTTTGCAAAGTTGATCAACAGCAATCATGTGACCTCAATACTGTGAATGAACAAATCAATTCGAAACGGATTGTGATAAACACGAGACAAATTTCTAAATATTTCTGCCAGCTTGTTGTACCGTTTCTGGTTGTGCTCTCCCTGAAAGCGTCCCATGTATCGGGGTGACACTCAAGTGTTGTCAACAAACTAATAAGATAATTTTTTCACGGTTATCCAACAACTTATTTCGACTAGTAAGTAGTGTTTAATGGAGTATATTGGTGTACAAAGATCATATTACTGCATGTGATGTGGTATCTCGCGCCCACCTTAACGACAAGGGTTTTATATGTCACAATTCTTTGTCTCGCTGTTATCGGCTACACTGTTTTATTTTGGGCCACGTGTCCTTTTTTTCGTGTATTATATATTTTAAAAGATTAGGCTTAAATAAACAGTGTTGTCCTTTCCACAAAGCAGTAGTTATCATCAGTTATTAGCCCTGTGTCCTGGTAATATTAATGCCATCAATATGTTCATAGTGAGTGCCCGGAGTGAACCACCGAGCAACGGCGAGTAACTGTCAGCTCCTCTACATACCAACTCCACACAGGGTTGACATTGGTTGAAGACAGGTGTACCATCGACGTGCAGTACGCCTTAGTACACGACGCCACCGTGACTCCACGTGGGCAATGGGGGTGAAATGTCTTGCCCAAGGATACAACGCGGTTGCCGCAGGTGGGATTCGAACCGAGGACAATATCTTCATATACATTTAGATTGGGTCATAAATATGGAACACGTGTTTAACCCTTTACCTAACACGAAAATCAGACGACCCTTGCAAACAAAATTCTTGAATAACGATTTTTTTTTCATTTTTTGTCTCAAAAACATAGGTTATGACCCCTCTTTGGAACGAGCTCGACGAGCTCGTTCCAAAGAGGGGTCATAACCTATGTTTTTGAGACAAAAAGTGAAAAAAATAATGAAAATTAATTAGCTATTTTTGTGAATAGCGCTGGTCGGTTTTGGGCGTCACGTTGGGTAAAGGGTTAAGGACTATGCAGTACAGATCGGCACGTGGGTGTCGTAAATGGAGTCAATATATATAGTTTATCTAGACATAAAAGTTGATAAAAAATGTATCGTCAATCAAGTTTTAATTTTTCAGAAACGCACCTGATCTGCAAAGTTGTTCAACTCCATTGTGTACGTGACATTTGGCTGTTTATTGTGTGCATTCACAAACGCAGAATTCAACTCCCATATTGCCTTCCTTGTACTTTCTTCATATGAACTACTGTACTCCCTGTTGTACCTGACTTTCCAGTTCTTCCAAGCATTCTCAAACAGCAAAGAACCGTTTAAGGCTTCCAAACTCACACAAACCAGCAAGACATAATATGTTATGAGTGCATGCTTCCCCATTTTGAAAGTGTTGCTGTTATCAATATATCAGTCAAATGTTCATCATCATGTGATTGGTACACCTTGTACAGTAGGATCCGTATCCGATATTTTATGTCGATTCAGTCCGACTTACTTCGGATTCATTCCAGAGTTCGAGATAAGACTGATTGATATACAGTGTCGTACCTGATGTATGGCAGGTATGGCACGTAACCTGGGCGCCACTTGAAGGTTTCTCAGGCCTGGCAATCTAGAAAATCAAGGAGTGCAAAACAGTTGCCCTCTTCGGATTGCTTGGGAGTGCAATTGCACTTGAAATTTTCAATGCAAAAAATTGTTTGCTATTTGGGTTATATTTAGTTCAAGGTATTAATATTGTGACAGAAAAATTGTACTACATTCAGCAACATAGTGGAAAAATTGGCACACACATCTTCTTATTATTCAAAATGTTGCATTCAATTCTTATGTGACTGTCTTCTACACTCAAAATCTATTGAAATACGACACAGAATGGTTCATGAATTATTGCAAATCAATGCAACATTGACAAATCGTCCACTGAGTCCCAATGTGTTCTCTGTGCCAGTAAGTACAGAGAACACATTAACACTCAGGGGACGAAATTATAACAGATTTTAAAGGCAGTCACAAACAGGTCTGGCATTCCAGAAAATCGACGGGTGCAAACAATTGCCCTACTCAATTTTCTCTAGGTGTGCAGTAGGCGTGCAGCACTCCCGCACTCCTAAAGAATGCAAGGCTTTGTTTCTATTAAAGTCAGACAAGCCATTCTCGAACAGTGAAAAAATAATTTTCTTCATGATCTACCTTTGATTATCATGGGCGAGAAGCAATGGGGCCGGATTGTTAAACCACTTATTTAAATTATTCAGTAAAAAACCTGTTCTGGGAGCAATATGACCGTATTCCTCATAATACCACTGTTCCCCTGTACAAACTTGGGAGGTTGTGTTGCTTTTCCGTCTCAACTAAACCATATTAATTGACCCCTTAGTGGAACGAGCTCGACGAGCTAGTTCCAGTGAGGGGCACACGATATGGTTTTGTGAATTTTTTGTGAAAAATATTTTTTCCAACTGCGTGGACGGGCGCGGCAGAGTCGTTAAGTAAAAGGTCAATCTGAAAGCGCCTCATGACTGTTGTAATAAACAGTGGCATACCTAAGGTATGTCAAGCACGACACGTACCCTGGGCGCCCCTTGAAGGGGGTCTGGGCATTGAGCAGTTTCTATTAAAGTCATACAAACCATCCTCGAATAGTGAAAAAATAATTTTCTTCGGATGTATAATCTGTTTTTGATTATCATGGGTGAGAAGTACTAGGATGGCCGGATTGTTAAACCACTTATATAAATTATTAGGTACAAATACTCTGCTGGGAGCAACATGACCACATACCTCATAGTACCACTGTTGAGCTTCGGTACCAGCTAAGACCATTCTCCTGCGCAAACTATGGAGATCGCGCGTTAATTGTAGGTATTTATTTTGGTGGAAAGTCTTCTAACCCTTTACCTAACATGAAAAGCAGACGACACTTGTAAACAAAATTCTTGAATAAGTAATTTTTTTCATTTTATGTCTCAAAAACATAGGTTATGACCCCCTCATTGGAACGAGGGGTCATAACCTACGTTTTTTGAGACAAAAATTAAAAACTAATGAAAAATAATTGGCGAATTTTGTGAATAGCTCTGGCCAGTTTTTGCCGTTACGTTGGGTAAAGGGTTAAGACGGAAATAGTATGCCGTTCATATGTGTATGCCATGTGCGCTATTTTCCATAGATACGCTGCACCTGATATTGGCGTTAAATATTTGGGTTTTCATAAAAATAAATGTACCCCGGTAATTGGCGAATCGCCCGTGTTTTCTGGTAAGAACGTTCTGTTTTACTGATAAACTGGAACTCGCTTATCATTACCTGGGAGGAAGTCTCCCAACACATCACAGGTCTAACGACTGACTGAACTTGTCCTCATACTTGTGTTACGGTGAAAAGGCCTTAAATGCTAATAATAAATAAATGAATATCAATCAGCAAAAGCGTATTAAAAATAATATGGGCGAACCAATCGCCACATAGAGGCAGAAACGTGCTATTGGCATTGCCGGACTCGCCATTGTACTTTCGATTACAAAATACACTTCAAATGTTAAAAAACAACAATTATTGATAATATACTGCATGTGTGAAGAGATGCCGTTTCCCAATAAAAGCGTCCCACGTTTTTATGACGATATTATCACAGGTAATTGGCACATGCTGGGGAGCCAGGAAATGATAACTGGTAACATTTTTGATCGATTAACGTTGATAAACAAATTTATCAAATATTATTCTATGTTTTACTTCTCATCTTGTTGTGCTTGATATACACAGTTATGTTTATTGCACACCTCCACGCATATAAAGGCAATTATCAGAAGGACATTCCGCAATTCTGTTGACAACTGTCAACAAAAAGAAAAACATCGCGAACGAAATTTGCGAGGGGAACACATGTTACTATTTCGTCCCCTCTGTTCCAATGTGTTCTATGTGCCTATTGGCACACAGAACACATTGGAACTCATGGGACGATTTTTAGCTATCGCTTGGGATTCAAAATGTAATTGCGGCGCACGATTTGTAGAAAATTCGAGTGAAATTTCGCTTCTATTTAAAAACATCCCGTCAATAATTATCAATGCGACAAGAAAATTCTTTCTATATTTTTTCGATATCAATCCATACAGTAGAATGCACGCCTTAACAAGTAACAAATAAGGTTAGTAACAACAAATTAATCACGGTCATGGGCCAATGCTGGGGCAGCGCCCCCTCCACTTATTTTTGCAACTCACTGTTTTTTTCAGGAGACCAAGGGCCACTGTGTTATCCGCGGCCGTACTTGGACATCCACCACTGAAGATTGGATGATACTATACCCCATTCAAACAACAAGGGCAAATATGGCTTCCGCGAAGATGCCAATGAAGGGTCATACTGACTTTCCACTTTCTAATCTTTTCTCTGGAGAGGCACCCGGACCCTGCTAACGAGAGTGGGATACTATCCCTCGTGCTCGCCTCGACTCGTCGCTACACACCATGACCGATGATTGAAATTTGGCGATACCTCCACCCCTCCCAAAATCAGAATTTTGGACCCGTCTCTGTCCGTGTAGGGTACGTATAAAATGAAATAGAAAAAAAACACACATTAACTCCTCTACACGGCGACTTGGAATTAACTTGCCAGTTTGTGTGATCTTAAAAGTATGATGGATCTGGAAAATGTCTGGGGATATTTGTTCAAAGCTGATATCTCTAATACGATGGTTTCAACTCACTGTCTCAAAGAGCAGTCAATGAGCATAGTAAACTCAAACGTCTCTTCTCTGCTACAGAAACGTCTGTTTCTAATTCATCCAAAATATAGGTACGCTAGCCTATATTTTGTTTTTAGTGACGGACGAAGCATTATCCGGAAAGAGCATTTTCATCCCGATTTTATTTTCGTACAAGCCTACAGGCCTAAATACCAGTGAAGCTTTCCTGGGGAAACGCCGTTCCCCTACCTTTGTCTGAGTTGGGACTTCGTTCCCCTTCATTATCTCAAGACCCAAAATGGCTTGGTCTTCACGAATACCGAACACATCGAGTGCTAGCCGCACTAAAGCTATTTTAGCATCACGTAACTCTCGCAGCCTCGACCAGACATCAATGCCCACTTTTAAAAAAAAAACGTTTTGGGAACTAAATTTAAAATGTTCCCATAGGTGTACCACTGAACCTCGTACTATGATAGAGGGACACCTATCGTAGTACGAGGTTCAGTGGTACGCCTATTGGAACGCATCGGCTATCGCTGCGAGTTGAGTACCCGTTCGGAAAGGGAGCTCATCGCGCAGCTATGGTTAACGAGAGGGTTAAAAGGGGCGCCGCGAGGTTGATCGATTGGGGGAGTGCAGTGAACCTGATGTCAAAAATATCGGTCTGAAAAAAATGAGTAATCGGATGAAATGTGATGGAAGACTGAAGGATAAGTGAGAATAGTGGGGGATACAAGAAAAGTTTCAGAAAGTGTTAGTGAAATCGAGAAGGTAGAATACGGGATATCGTCCAGCACTTCGCGTCTGGGTATTGAAGGAGAGAAGGGGATTTGAGTACTTAGGTTAATTTTTCTCTGCCGCGGTCTCCTTTGTAAAACAAAATCTTGCGTGAACAAACATCTTGGGGCCCCTTTGAGCTTGGGGCTCCTGCCTTCTCCTAGTTAGCTTATTCGATCATTCTCTGTTGGGGAGCACAGTGTTAATCCGGGTCTTCACAACTGAAAATTGCGATAAAACAGCAGTAGTATAGCTCGTATGTTTGGGGCCCCATTGGCCGGATCTCATTGCCGGATCTCATGTGACGTCATAGTCACGTGACGTAGTGGCGCCATGTTGTGTTGTCATGGTAACGCGCGTGAGCGGCCATGTTGTGACGTCGTCTCCATAGTGATACGTGGTGTGAGTGCGCATGCGCAGCGCGTGTTGTTAGGGTGATACGTGTTTCCGTCGTCCATTTTGTATACTGGAGGCCGCCATCTTGGTTTCTATGGTAGCACGTGATTGCTATGTGACCCAATCTTTCTGCAATAAGACGAGAGTATGTTCGGAGGGTTTGTTCGATTGTAGAAGAGTAAATCTAATTACCACAAACAACCCGACAATCCCTCCAAATCACCAAAATCCACCCCAAATTACCGAAATTGACTTTATTTGATACGGATTTCCCATTTTATCGGCTTAGCACGTAGTGCTATAGTACCAAGGGGTCCCCTGGGGTGTGTTTGATTGAACTAGAGTATACCTAATTACCCAAATAGACCCGACCACCCTTACAAACCACCAAAATCTCCACCAAACCACCCAAACGGATATGTGAAGCCCATTTTGGGCATATAAAGATAACACGTTATGCTATAGTACTAAGGGTTACAGGGGTATGTTCTATTGAATAGGAGTACAGGGCCTGATTTTCCCAGAATCCCATTTTAATGCCTATTGCATATATTTCTCTATCACTAACAGTCTATCCAGTCCAAACTATCTCTGGTTCTCTCGTCCAAGTCTTATAATTGCCAGTGCTTGATTTCCCATAATGCAGTTATCTCCCTTGTGTATATCAAAAGCATTCCCAAACCCAATAAGCAATCGAGCAGGTACTGATAAAGCATTGCTCGAATGACTCGAATCCCATCGAGCAAATGAGCTTTAGAGTAATTGCTCGATCGAGTGACTCGGCATATTGCTCGAACGACTCGAATCCCATCGAGCAAATGAGTCAACGAGCAATTGCTCGTTCGAGTGACTCCTTGAACGACTCTTAGACTCATTTCAGAAAAAAAGGGATTCCATAGTCATAGGCGTTTTCGAAAAAGGGATTCCACAAATGGGATTCCAAAAAGGGATTCCAAAAGTGAGATTCCATCTTATGTCGAGTGACTCGCAACTATTGCTCGAAATACTCGAATCCCATCGAGCAAATGAGCCAACGAGCAATTGCTCGTTCGAGTGACTTCTCGAACGACAGACTCATTTCAGAAAAAAGGGATTCCATAGCCATAGGCGTTTTCGAAAAAGGGATTCCACAAATGGGATTTCAAAAAGGGATTCCAAAAATGGGATAGTAAATTAGACCTCATTGGGGGATTTTGTCATTGCCCTCGTGGCCTCAAACGAAAATGAGGCTAAGGGGGATAGTAAATTAGACCTCATTGAGGGATTTTCTCATGGCCCTCATGACCTCACACGACAAAAAGGGATTCTCCAGAAAGTATCCTCGATAGGTATCCTCAAATAATACAATACCAGGTCATAGGTAACCTCAAATACCGAAATGAGGCTAAGAGTCGTATGTGCATGTCTCTCGTTCGAGTAAATATTCTATGGTTTATTTGCTCGATGGAATTCGAGTCGTTCGATCAGTAACTACTCGATAGATTCTTGGCTTTAGGAATGATAGAGGTTTTCACGGAGGTTGTCTAACAGTTGGCTATAATCCAAAGGGGCCCCCTTTGGGTTATAGCCAACTCGTGGCACCCCAATTTCAGCACCCCTTTTTGAAAAACGCCTGGCCTTCGACACCCCTTTTAGTCGTATACGGCCATGAGGCTATGAGAAAAGTTCTCAATGAGGTCTGATTTACTATCCCTTTTAGCCTCATTTCGTTTGAGGCCATGAGGGCCATGAAAAATCCCTCAATGAGGTCTAATTTACTATCCCTCTTAGCCTCATCTCAGTATTTAACAATCATATCCCCAGGCACCCCCAATTTCAGCACTCCTTTTTTGAAAAACGTATGGCCCTCGACACCCCTTTTTAGTCATATGAGGCCATGAGGGCTATGAGAAAAGCCCTCAATGAGGTCTAATTGACTATCCTGTTAACCTCATTTCCATTGAGGACATGGCGGCCATGAAAAATCCCTCAATGAGGTCTAATTTACTAACCCTCATGGAGGTTGTCTATCAGATGGCTATATAACCCAAAGGGGACCCTCAGTACTGTAACATTGCGTGCTACTATTAAAATCTATGGTATGGCGGTCCTAAAAGGGATTCTTGAAGAATCCATATCACATAAAGTGGATTTTGGTGATTTGGAGGGATTGTCGGGTTGTTTGTGGTAATTAGATTTACACTTATTCAATCGAACTTATTCCCGGGCTCCCTCGGTACTATAGCTCTACGTGCTAAGCCGATAAAATGGGGAATACAAGTCCGTTTCGGTAGTTTTGAGTGGATTTTGTGATTTGTCGGGTTGATTTGGGTAATTCTGCGAATCGGGAAATTACTCTTGTACAAAGGAACACACCTTCCGAACATAACCCCTATCCTATAAGAAACATTTGGGTAACATAGAAACCACGTGCTATTATAGAAACCAAGATGGCGGCCTCCAGCATACGAAATGGCCGACGGAAACACCTATCAACCTAAAAACAGGCGCTGCGCATGCGCACTAACACCACGTATCTCTATGGGGATGACGTCACAAGATGGCCGCTTACGCCGGTTACCATGACAACACAACATGGCGCCACTGGGTCACGTGACATGACGTCACTTCCTAGGTCCCCCGCTTGGTCCCCCAATGTGGGACGATCCATCGCTCTCCAACTACCGCGGCGAAAATTTGAATTGCAATGGAGAATTTCGAAACTAACCATACACAGGGAAATGTATGTGAGCCAAAAGATCGTGGTTAATCGGTTGATTCATCGAGCTAAAAAAGACTATTTTGCCTCTATTATATCAGACAATAAAAAGAAACCCAATGTGCTGTCTGAAGAAATTGACAAGCTTCTTCATAGAAAGCCGAAGGCAACCCTATCGGAACACTCATCGGCCGAAGATTTAGCCAACAGATTTTCTAACTTCTTTATAAACAAAATTGACACCATTCGGTCTGGTCTCAGACCGCCTGGGGAGGGTAATATTCCATTACAGCCCCATCCACCTCGTATGACATCGGTAACTCTTCAATCGTGATGTTATTCCCACAAAACTACTAAAATAATGTCTTCCTGATCTTATGCCATGGCTCATTGATATTGTGACTAAGTCGCTAGCATCAGGAGATTTCTCATCATCTATGAAAGAGGCTCTAGTCACGCCTCTCGTTAAGAAACCTGGTTCGGATCCTGAAATCTTAAAAAACTATCGTCCCGTTTTTGGTCTTTCATTTCTGTCCAAAGTAATTGAGCGTGCAGTCGCTAAACAGATCGGCGAGCACATATCTAGCTGCAATCTTGCAAAGGAGTTTCAGTCAGCATACAGGTCGTTCTGCAGAACTGAAACTGCCCTTTTACGGGTGCAGAACCACATTCTCCTCACCGTGGATAAACGGCAAGTTTCCTGTAAGGTATTGCTCGATTTCAGTGCTTCGTTTGACACTATCGACCTCGAGTACTTCTTAATAGACTTGCTTCCCGGCTTGTATTGTTAGTACTGCCCTGAAGTGGTTTCGATCGTACCTGACGGATCAAACACAGTGGGTAAATGTCACAGGCTCAAACTCAAAACAGGCTCATTTGAAGTTTGGTGTTCCCCACGGGTCAGTGCTTGGACCTTTACTATACGTCATTAATGTTCTGCCCCTTGGCGATATCATCCGCAGACATGGCGTGTCATTCCATTGCTACGCGGATGATACACAGCTGTATATACACTTTACACCACAGTCCGATACAACGGCCAAAGAAAAGCTTGAAAAATGTGTAGCTGATATTAGATCTTGGATGGCAGAAAATTTCTTAAAACTGAATGCTGATAAAACTGAAATCATGCATATTGGATTATGCCATCAGTTATCTAAATGCTCAGGGCCCGATCTCAACATTGAAGGCAGTACTGTTTCACCATCGACCACGGTATGCAACCTCGGATATTTTATGGATGAGAACCTGTCGGCGGGAAAACATGTCTTGCATATCTGCAGGGCTTCGTATTATCATCTCCGAAATATCAGCAGGGTGCGGGGCGTGGTTGATGGGGCAACAGCTAAACAACTTGTCCATGCCTTCATTACAAATCGCACAGACTATTGCAACTCTCTTATTTGGTTGTAAACAGGGCATCATTGACAAAATTGCCACGATACAAAAATGTTCAGCACGTGTAATTACTATGACCAAACGTTCCTGCCACATTACATGCACACCTATTCTTAAAATACTGTATTGGCTGCCTGCGAGGGAACGCATTGAATTCAAAATTCTCATATCAACTTGGAAATGCTTAAATGGCGAGGCCCCAACGTATATGTCCACTTTTGTTTCACGTTACGACCCCGGTAGATCACTACGTTCTAAAACGTCACACAGTCTTGTCCATGCACCAGGTGGCCTCACAACAGCTGGCGATCGGGCCTTTTCGGTGGCTGCTCCATTCCTTTGGAACCTGCTTCCGAGTGGGCTGAGAGCATCCCAGAGTCTCCCGTCTTTCTGATCAGCTCTCAAATCACATTTGTTCCAGCGAGTATGTAACTTACGATGAAGACCGCTGACTGTGATTCATCCGCTTGGAGACAGTCAGTAAATAGGAAAGGCAGAGTGATATATATATAAAAAGTTTTTGTGTGTTAAGCCCAAGAGCTCTATGAGGATTTTCGGCTTTATTATTATTATTGTTACTGACATTCAATAGAGTGGAGGAGGGGTCGTGCAGTCTGTCGTTTACTATGCAGTTTTGGTGCATAGGAACCAGTGGGCAAGTGTCCCCAACTTTTTCCAGAGAGAGAGAGAGAGAGATTAAACCCTTAATATCACCACAAGAGAATCGGAGTGCGGGTGGAAAGGGGGTGGGGTCCTTCAAGACTCACATTCAGTCCCTTGAAATTGCATGTATTTCTCTTTTTGGTTTCCGTCTTTGCAGTATTATTTGGAATTAACAGGAATGGGGGGGGGGGGGGGGGGGCACAGGCTCTTTACTCTTAAGATGTAATGGAGTGGTCTCTCTTATGATCTGTTTCTTCTACGGCCTTTGAAGTCGAGAAAAGGAGAGTTTTGGGCTCGACATTTCCAGATTCCAGATTTTCCGCACCGGACCGAAGAAATATTTTGGTCTGATGGGCAAATCTGTTAAACATGGAACCCAAAATTCTGCCAAAATGTGCACTTTCTCAATGTGGAAGTGCGTTGGTTCCACATACTCGGCTTTGTGTTTTACAAGAATTTCTACCATACTACTAAGGCACCTGAACCCCCACTGATAAATAGGCCTATCAGTTTATGTGTGCCCTTCTATGTCCGTGTCGCCTCACCTTCAGTTCGAAATGCTTGCGACTAGGGATGCAGAACGGACCGCAAAAACTGGTACGGTCCGCGGTCCACGGCCGGACCGCGGACCAGACGGGACCGCCGTCTTGGACCGGTCCTCACGTGGCGGTCTGGTACTGGTCCGTTTCGCAGACTTTAGTACATAGATGTATGTCTAGCTTTAGCACTTGGGTTATCGATTACAATAAGCCGATTTTTAAAGTGAGACATTGCCGCTTTTGAGGTTAGATGTTTAGCGGGATACTTTCTAAAACGCGTTTCATGCAGCCGTCTTCTCGTACTTGACAGCTTGCATCCAGAACAAAACAACGATCCTTGGTGAAACGAATAAGCGTTTTACAGAAATATCCCCTTTAACCATTGATCTCTGAAATGACAATGTCTGAAATAACGAAATCACTTATGCAACATTTCTCTACATTTGGGTCTATATTTGACACGTTGTGTAATTTAGGTAATATCCAATGTGTCAGAGAAAAGGCCAAAATGTCGAGAACATGGTAGTTGTATAAGTGGTTTCGTAATTCCAATGGGTAATGGTATGCATGTTGTTAGTGACAATGACTGATGTCAGACAAGATAGGGAATTAGGAATTACCATGTTAAGTTGTCAACTAACCCTCATAGGCTCACATACATTTCAATGTACTGAAGACAGGTTGCAAATCGCGATATAGCCTACAGCTGGAATATCTAACTCTAAGTCACTACATCCAATACCGAATACCGGTACGCATACCTGCATGTCGGAAATTGACCAATATATCTGGAATATGTCAGGTGCCAATGCTAAGAACAAAACGTTTTTGTGCTGAAAGACTTGGACCATTTGCACTATCTATCTCTAAGTTCTTAACCCAACCATAGTACATATACCCTTATAAAAAAAGTACCATGGTAAATCCCAAAATACCCTGGTAATACCATGGTATTTTGGTATTTACCATGGTTTACCATGGTACTTTTTATAAGGGCATTATTGCTGCAGGGCCGCTAATGAATCATGATGCCTGACAACACAATGATCATGTTATTACTATCATTACCACTCCCTGTTACAGCTAACTTGAATCTAAAAATAGCCGGGCCGCTAATGGCTATTTATACCATTATCGCCCGCGGCCCGGCTCCGTCAAATGACGTCACTGAAATTATGGAGTTTTAACAGGCCTCCAAACTTGTGTTAATCGACTAGTAACTTATAGATTGAGTGGTAATAATATTTCTTCCAGCAATTCCCTCGTGCGGTTAGCTGTAACAAGGAGTGGTAATAATAGTAATAACATGATTGTTGTCAGGCATCATGATTCATTAACGGCCCTGCAGCAATGATGAACAGCCCTTGGGCTAATTAACGGCCCTCGACTTCGTCTCGGGCCTTTAATAAACCCTCGGGCTGTTCATCATTGCTCCATACAGGGCCGCTATTGAACCATAATGCCCTCCAAAATCATGTTATTGTTATAATCACTAAAGTCGGTTCGATATTTCTGTTTCGATCGTGCGTTCGACTTCAGTTCAGAAATACAAAGGGATGTCATCCGAATGGGAGTAATTCATTAGACCATGGAATCTAAAAATAGCCGGGCCGCCGAAATGAAATGATGATTTCGCGCGCCGAAGGCGCGCAGGGATGATATGGGGGACAAGCCCCTTTCGACCCTCTGTAACTGTATAGGATGGCTGTCACATGTCTAGGCGTGTTGAAGGAGGAAAAGGATGCGGTACTCAGCAGGTGTCTCCAGTTGTGGGTAGGCGGGCCGCGGGCCGCGGGCCGCTAATGGCTATTTATACCATTATCGCCCGCGGCCCGGCTCCGTCGAATGACGTCACTGAAATTTTGGAGTTTTAACGCCCCCCCCCCCCCCCCCAAAAAAAAAAAATCATGTTAATCGACTACTAACTTATAGATTGAGTGGTAATAATGTATACTAGAAAATGATACTTTACGTCACCAGTACGTGCTACAGAGGATGATTGATAAGCTTGTTTTGTGAACAACAATGTACCGTGGGGGGGGGGGGGGGGGGGGTACCAAAAGTGAGTTAAAGTACCGCAATTTGTTTATAAATAAGAAGCACGTGCTTTTGCACGTGATCGATGATCACGTGTACAAACAACTTTTTGGAGAATAGTCCACTTGGAATGTTGTGGTGATAGCACTAACGTTTTGAACATTCGTTTGATCTCTGTTTCTTAAAATCACCTCAGTTTATTTTTCAGTTGTTTTTCTTTACGAGTTTAAATTTATTAATAGACGTAGTGTTGACATTCTCTTTCAGAATAGTTTGTATCAAGCAAACAATACGAACCTTCCAAGGATTTCCAATGAGTTTCAACACCTTGACACCCCCTTTAAATGTGCAGAGTGGGAAGAAGGAAGATGGCGGACGAAGAAAATAATAACATATCTTCCGAAGAGGAAGAAGAGAAAATGAGTTCCTTGCAGCGTATGCTGACTTGTATAACTCAAGAACGAACAAAAGACAGATTATCTATAAGTGCAGGTGCATACACATCTATGGAATGAGGAATAATTATATTGTCAGATCGAATTTTAAATGCCCACGAATTTAGGATACTTGTCTTTGGTATTTTCTGTCCGCCACTGCCAAAAAATCATTCCTCTTTCCGAAGCGAAGGTTATGTCTTAAGATTATAAAAACAAGAATCGCCTCAATCTCCCCTTAAATGTTGAAAAATGAATTGATGTGTATTTAGTTTTCAATAATTCGTAGGAGATACTGTGTACGCACAGGGGTCTGGAACTTGTCCTCTACTCCAGGCCATATACTATTACTAACCATACAATACTACTCAAAGTTTGCAAAGCACCAAATATTTGACACATCATTGTGAAATGTGCGTGTGACATATTTGTGATATTTTTGGTGGATATGATTGAGGAATGTACAGTACGTGGAGAGTGGATTGTGACTAAATCATCTGCGGAGTGGAGTTGTCACCCAAATTTTGTACACATCGACAAAAAACCCAAGCAATGTTTCAGCCAATGGACCTCCGGGTTTAACCCGGAGGTCCGTTGGCTGAAACTTTGCTTGTGCTTGTCATGCTTTGCGACAAATTTGCAATTATTGCTTGGGTGGAATCTCCACTTTGCGGGTGATTTAGTTATAATACACTCTCCACGTACTGTATTGAGATGGTCCCCAGTGTTTACATTACACTACTGCGCAAGCGACCATTACATGAATATCCCAGGTCCACGATATCTTCACTGAAGATCTAAGAGAAGACACCGACTAATATTGGTGATTGTTTTTCGAGTCAATGTCCGACACGATATTAAAAGCGCTGTGATTCACGGTCAAACAGATTACAGCTGTAATTAATTTCTAGGGCGCCTGAACGAAAAGGATGTACTTACTGTAGTATTTTGCATGACTCTCATAATTTTGTGGTCCAAATACTGTATAACTCAACATTCTCACGAAATGGCATTAACCAACATTCATAAAATATTTACGTTTTTAATCAGAATGAATTTTTTTTTTAAATTCCGACAGATTGCAACATTCCGACACAAACGTACATGTACATAAATATGATTCAGAAAATTATTGATGACTGGTTATCATTCTGATATTCTGTGACATCAACATGCAGTAGTTTATTTGGTCTAATCTATTTCACAAGTAATTCCGAGATTACGCTCTCTGGAGTTAATCCCTTTCACTCCAAATGTCTTGTCCAATTTAATTATTGCATTCATTGTCTGCATAATATCGGGTGGGTTTAATACTTTTGTCTCACCTCAGACCTAGGATATTCATGTAACGGTCGCTTGCGCAGTAGTGTAGCTCTCTTGACAGGCAGACTTTTCGTGACAGTCATGGAAAGCATGTACCCTTTGATTTTCATGATGTTTTTGTGTGCTGTCTCCATGTACATGGCATTTGTACGATATTCAATCTTCATTTCAACACAGACCCTTGTGATTTAATGATTGAACATGGCAAATGCAAATGTAAGTAGACATTTGTCTGAAGCAGAAATGTGGCGGGCTGTAGGGATGGTGGAGCAAGGGGCTACCCATCGTCAGGTTGGTGAAGCCCTTGGTGTGCACCATACGGTGATCACCAGAGCCTGGGCAAGATTTCACCAGTATGGCACACCAGTAAAACGGCATGGTGGTGGCAGAAACAGGGCAACATCTGCAGCTGCAGACCGTTTTTTGATCGTTCAGGCCTGTAGGAACCGCTTTGCCACAGCAACCCAGCTTCACAGTGCCCTTCAGAATGCATCCGGGGTAAATGTTTTGGTGCAGACTATCCGGGAAAGGTTGCACAAAGATGCTCTCCTATTGAGAAGACCATGTATTCGCATTCCGCTGTCCCAGAACCACCGCCAGGCATGATATGAATAGGCCATGGACCACGTTGGATGGACTGGTCAGCGAAGATTGGCAACCTGTCCTTTTTACAGATGAGTCAAGGTACTGCCTAGGCCACATAGATAAGTGTTCTGGGGTATTGTGAAGACCAGGAGTGCGATTCCATGCAGCCAACATTGCTGAGCTTGGCCGCTATGGTGGAGGGTCAGTCATGGTCTGGGGCGGCATCAGCTGGGATGGACATTCAGAGCTCTGTGTCCTTGAACATGGTACATTGACTGCACAGCGGTATATTGATGAGATCCTGGATGTCCACCTCAGATTGTATGCAGGTGCAGTGGGTGATAGATTCATTCTGATGGACGATAATGCCCATCTTCATATTGCCCATGCTTTCGGGGAGTACCAACAGAGGGAGGGGATTGAGCGTATGGACTGGCCAGCAAGATCCTCTGACTTCAATCCAATCGAACATGTCTGGAATGAGTTGCAGCTTGCAATTTCAGCCCGTCCAGTCCAGCCAAGATGTGTCCAGGAACTTGGTTCCATGCCAGTCCAAGAATGGAACAACATCCCACAAAGAACCACCAGGAACCTGACTGGGTGCATGAGAAGGCGTTGTCAAGCTGTAATAAACAGTAAAAGGTCTCATACTCAATATTGAAGCCATACCAGTTCGTTCCGTCAACTTTTTCGCATATTGAAAATTTCCTCTTTCACCAAAAATCAGGGCTTACAGTACGTGGAGAGCGGATTGTAACTAAATCACCCACGGAGTGGAGATATCACCCAAGCTATAACTTTCAAATTTTGTACATATCGACAAAAAAACACAAGCAATGTTTCAGCCAATGGACCTCCGGGTTTAACCCGGAGGTCCATTGGCTGAAACTTTGCTTGTGCTTGTTATGTTTTGCAACAAATTTGCAATTATTGCTTGGGTGAAATCTCCACTCTGCGGGTGATTTAGTGATAATACACTCTCCACGTACTGTATATTTCGACGAGAATCCGAGAATCGATTCGCACAAAGATTCGCGCAATAAAACCGTCGAGAATCCATGTAGATTCTCGCTGCACCTCTGCTAGGATTCGCGTGAAAAAAATTGAGTCAATTTAACCCTTTAATTAACACAGCGGCAACAAATTCACCAATAGAAGGCTGACATGACCTGAAATATCCTGACACTTTGTCAATAAAACCTTACAAATGTGGCTGTCATTGGAACCGGCTCATTGAGCCGGTTCCAACGACAGCCATATTTGTAAGATTTTATTGGTAAATATTGTTCATTTAATTATTTTATCATTTATTTATTATTTATTGTTTAAAAATTATCAAACTTTGTTTTAAAAATCAAAAAAGTGTGTTGGGTAAAAGGTTAACATGTGTTATCAGTATACAACAGTGGTTCAGCCTTGGTGGCGTCATGGGATCCTGGGACACTCATAGTAGGTATGGATTCTCGCAACCATTTTCACGAGAATCCAAATGGATTCTCACAAATTTAGACGAAATATAAGCCCTGAAAAATATCCATTTTCCATGGTTATCGTATTCAGAATCTAAAATATAATGTCAAACACAAATAAAATCTTAATTCCTGTACTTAAATCATTAAAGATATAACTAGAGGAAGTGATTGTACCTTCGGAACAATACACAGGATTTTCCTTAGTGGTTTTACTCACTGTTCTACTCCACAAGTCCTAAGGGAGCTCGATACCAAATAAAAATTTGAATTTTTTTCGGTTTCGTGAAATGTTTTGGCAGAAAGGTGTTAACCAACTACTATTTTGTGCCCTTGATTAATAGAGAAGTGTATAACAGTCATTCCTGTGAAAAGTTCCAGTCAGTCGCCCCTTCCAGTCCAAAGATATCAGCTCCCGCATATTTGGGCGGTTTTGACTGGAAAAACATTTTCCGCAATATGCAGATAGTTTTATTGATGAGAACTAATGAATCTAGACATAATAAAGTAAAAAAAACACAAGAAGTTTTTTTTCAATTTTTGATCACAGTGTCCCGACGCCATGTTTGACTGCTAGTAGAAGCCAAACGAAGAACAACTGCAATTCCAAAAGACGATAACTGTTCAGGTATACCGTGAATACACTGTGAATTCAACATTTCTAACCTTAGAAGCTTTCAAATCATCCCCGTTGTTGAGTACTGTGACGGCAAAGTAGCCCGGTCGTAACAAAAATTTTCGACTTTCAGTCGAAAATTTCTAAGTCCAAACCGAAAATTTTTCTGGTGCAAAAAACCATTTTTTTTTCGTCTCCAAATGGCCTGAAACGCATAAATAACCTAAAATATAAATTCAATTTTTTCGGCCGCCATTTTGGATTGTTGGAAATTCGAATCGAAATTTTTTCGATGGTTTTTACAATTCGGTGATACAGTCTTCATTTCTAAGCGATTTTAGATGGTTCAACATATCCCTGTCCCGAGATTGAGTCCAAAAATGGTCAAATTTTGAATTTTATTTTCGTTTTGAAAACCATTTTGGCAGAAAGGTGTTAACTACATACATTTTTGTACGATATGCTGATAGAGGAGTGTATTGCTGACATGTCTGCGAAAATTTCAAGTCAACCGCCCTTTCCAGTCCAAAGACATGAGCTGCCAAATATTTTTGTGTTTTTTGGCATAAAGGGTTAACTAAACATTTTCAGAAAAATGGAAATATGTTGTTTAGTTAGAACTTATGACCCTTTATGAGTACAGAAACTTTAAAAAACATCGTTCAGAGCGTTTTTGAGAAATAGTGATAATAAAAGTGTGGAAGAATAATAATAATAACTAGAGGAAGTGATTGTGCCTTTGGAACAATACACAGGATTTTCCTTAGTGGTTTTACTCACTGTTCTACTCAGCAAGTCCAAAGGGAGCTCGATACCAAATAAAAATTAGAATTTTTTTTTTGGTCTCGGGAAAAGTTTTGGCTGAAAGGTGTTAACCAACTACCCTTTTGTGCCCTTGATTAATAGATAAGTGTATTACAGTCATTCCTGTGAAAAGTTCAAGTCAATCGCCCCTTCCAGTCCAAAGATATCGGCTCCCGCATATTTGGGCGGTTTTGGCTGGAAGAACATTTTCCGCAATATGCAGATAGTTTTATTTATGAGAACTAATCAATCTAGATATAATAAAGTAAAAAAAAAAACACAAGAACATTTTGTTCAATTTTTGGTCAGTGACACGAAGCCATGTTTGACTGCTAGCAGAAGCCAAACAAAGAACAACTCTAATTCCAAAAGACGATAACTGTTCAGGTATACCGTGAATTCAACATTTCTAACCTTAGTAGCTTTCAAAGCATCCCCGTTGTTGCGTACTGTGACGGCAAAGTAGCACGGTCGTAACAAAAATTTCCGACTTGGTTGAAAGTTGAAGTCCAAACCGAAAATTTTTCTGGTGCAAAGAATTTTTTTTTTCGTCTCAAAATAGCCTGAAACGCATAAATAACCGAAAATATAAATTTGATTTTTCGGCCACCATTTTGGATTGTCGGAAATTCGAATTGAAATTGTTTCGATGGTTTTTACAATTCGGTGATACAGTCTTCATTTCTAAGTCATTTTAGATGGTTCAGCATATCCCTGTCCCGAGATTGAGTTCAAAAATGGTCAAATTTTGAATTTTTTTTTTTGTTTTCGAAAAACGTTTTGGCAGAAAGGTGTTAACTACATACATTTTTCTACCATATGCTGATAGAGGGATGTATTTCTGACATGTCTGCGAAAATTTCAAGTCAATCACCCTTTCCAGTCCAAAGATATGAGCGGCCGAATATTTTTGTGTTTTTTGGCATAAAGGGTTAACTAAAACATTTTTAGAAAAATGAGAATATGACGCTTAGTTAGAACTTATGACCCTTTATGAGTACAGAAAATTTAAAAAACATCGTTCAGAGCGTTTTCGAGAAATAGTGAAAATAAAAGTGTGGAAGTATAATAATAATAATAATAATAAAAAAAAAAAAAAATAATAATCAATGCAATAACAAATAGATTTTCCCTTTAGGAAAATTCAAATAAAAAAAATAATCAATGCAATAACAAATAGATTTTCCCTTTAGGAAAATCCAAATTAAATAAAAAATATTTACACTCTTCATTACAATATTTCATCTAAAACGTAAAAGAGGTAGTTGGATATACTTGGTGCTTAGCAAACTTTGAGTAGTATATATACACTACCGAGTGGTGCGAGGAAGGAGTGCAATGCCAACGGGACCTGGACTGGTCATATCACGCCTCACATTTTGATTCAAATCAACTTACCTGTTGTTTTTCTCTACACACTTACTCACAAATGATTCATCTATCTGACGGCTGAAAGGTTGGATTTACAATTCTCGATTACATACTTTATTACACAATCTTCCTCCAAAAAATGACAGGATTTTCATCTGCCGCAACACCATGTCACCCAACGCAGTAACGAAAGTAAACTGGTCAACGGTTTTACTTTACAGGATCAACAAATCAAAACAGAGGTGGGTTTACCATATGACGAAATCCATGCGAAATTTGAGATAAACTGTTCCTTAACTCATATGAATTGCAGAGAACTGCAGCATGTCAAGTTTGCAAGACGTTAACCTTCTACTGACAGAATGTTAAGTAATAATAGAATATTGATACTTTTCAGAAAGCAATTGAAAATCTGTTTACCTGTCACGTTTTACAAGGAATATTCGCATTTATCAACAAATACACCTCCCATAGTTTGAGTCCTAACATAGGAATCGGAGCTTGTCCTGTGGGCCATATATAAGACCCTCTAGATAGCGATGAGGTGATTAATCGGTGTAACATTGACACTCAGCCAATAAGCGACCATTGGCACTCGATAGTTCAACATCGGCCCTCGCCGATTGTCTGAAACTCAGTGAAAGTATTATGGATGATCTGTAATGAACTTTCTTCCCCTTCGTGGGAAAACCATTGGCAAGCGATCGGTATTTCACTCGTGTGTTACTGATATCAGGTAAGTGATGGTTCGTGAAAGAAAAGGCAGAATATTATATTAAAGAAATTGATTGTGTAACGGTGTACCGAGTTGTTTTTTATCCGTCATGTGAATACGAATGCTCTTCACTGCCCAAACTGTACTGCATTCTGCAAAATGTCGCAATATTTCTTTGAACCACGCTCATCATCTCATTAAATATATAATGGCATTCTTTATTCTTATATTGGACAGATAATTCCTCCATATTAGTAATCCGTGTTAACTGTGAAAGGTTTGGGTGCAATAAGTTTAATATCGTGCCATTCGGGGTGCGATTTATCAACACGAAGCCACTGAATTTTTCTCATGTTGAAATGTGTGGCGCACGTATAAAAATAGATAATGCAATGCAACTTAAACCGCATCAAAAGTTCAGAACACAATTTACTGTGACGATGCACATGATGAGTTCTCGACTCAGTTGTTAGCTGTTTATTTTAAATCAAAAATATACTGCACTGATGGTGCTTCATTGACGTAAAATTAACCCTTTGATGACTGCTATTTCACTTATTTAAGTGAGTATTAAAAGTGTGCTAACTTCCGGGTTGATGGGGATTAATGGCACGTAAATTAAATTCTGATTACTGTAAATCAGCCAGCTTCTGCAGTAAGCTTGAATAATAAGGCCACACAAAGTAGATCTTCTGTTTCGCAGGCCATTATTTGTGAAATTGCATGCGGTCAAACGGTAGAGCTGGGCGATATCAACCCAAATAAAAACCGCGATATTTTCGGGATGATATCGCGGTTTACGGTATTATCGCGATATTTTGGAAATTAGTGCAAAACAGTCATTGAGTCACTGCAGCCCCTGTTAATTTGGAAGAATAGCCTCGGCAAAACAATATTGCCGCAGGTCAAGCAATCTGCATCAGTGAAAACACAAATCAGCCATGTGGTGTGTTTAAATAGAAATCAGAAAAATTTATTACGAATGAGCACAACGATCGCAACTTGATAGTTCTGTAGATTTTCACTTGAACATGGGCGCTGCCATATTAGACATACAGCACACAAACTGTGTGTTTTCTCTTTTGTCTTGGGTTAAAATTGTTAAAAGCTATTTTTAAACAGATGGTTAATGTGGGGATACAGAATCAGACATTCTCCAGTGCGAGAATCTATGTAAATTCACCGTGTGGGGATCTTGAGACATTTACGTCATTGTTTGTCCAATCTATTTTAAGAGTTCCCAATTTGTTCTTCGTCGGGGGAATATTGATGCTATTACGTGGGAATCGTGGGAATCGGTTCGCAAAATAGTTTACCGGTAAACACTTTTGGAGGGTCCCCACTTAACAATGCAGTATATTTCAGAAGTTAATGCCCATTCCTTACCAATACAGATGCTCATTCACGAAGTATTGCCTCTTTTGTCAAATTATGTATCGGTAGGTCAATGTTGGTGTCGTTGCCAAGTAATGCCAATCAAATTGGCGATATTTCGGTTTTTCGAAAATGAGACGATATTACTAACGGTATTGATTTTAAAACCGGCTAAGTTGGTATATCGGCAAACCGCCCAACACTAGCGAGCGGTTTTTAGCTCAGCTTGACAAAGTCAAGCTGAGCTAATCTAATCGCTTCCCATCCGTCGTCCGTCAACACCATGTTTTGGTCTTCTCCTCCAAAGCCACTGGGCCAATTCAAGTGAAATTTTGTGTGAGTGATGGTCCCGAAGGGGCATTTCATTTTTGTTCAACTCAGTATGCCCAGCCCCATAGGGAGGGAGTGGGGGAAAATGCTCCAATATATTTTTAAAATCTTCTTCTCAAGAACCAGTGTGTACAATGACTTGATATTTGCTATGGAGCTTCCATATGAGGTGTAGAATCAAGTTTGTTCAAACGAAGTTCGTAAAGTAATATTTGGCTTTGTAATAGGAGGGGTAAGATTTTTGGCCCCGCCCAAAATTTCTATATTTTTATACTGTACCAATGACCCAGACATAGCTGGTGCTAACTCTTAAAATATAGGGCCAAACACAAATTTTGCCCCCCAATCCCCAAAATTTGCATCTAAAACTAAAGAAAACATGTCCTGAAAGGCCCTCCACACCTCGCCCCCACTGCGCATGCGCAGTGGCAAGGACGTTCGGAAATTGGCGCCATTTATCATTCTAAGTTTGGCCCTTCATCAGTTAACATCTGACTGATCTTTGTGCTTTTAAATCTCAGTTTAAATGATGCCAGACACATAAATATTAGTGAAATGGTGATTCTAAGGAGGATAGAAAAGGAGGAGAGGAAAAGAATGTGTGACAGAATATTATCAGGGCTGTAACTTAAAATTTTTTAATGAAATTATGTTAAGTTACCTATTTTCAAGGCAGCAGCCATTTTGTTGTCATTCTGATCATTTAGTTACACTGTTTTTTCAAGTGTTTTTCCTCTCTCCCTGTCCTTTAAGTTCCCCCTTGCTATTCTCCCATGCTTTTGGCATAGTTTCTGTAATTATTATTACTAAAATTTCTTGGGAGTTTTAGCTTAATAACAGAATGAATTCTGTTCTTTCCCCATGTTTACGTCTTCACCTACGGGTGGTTAGGCGTTGTGTTCTGCATCTACCATCTGATGTTCTGCAGTTTCTTCCCTGGAAGTCTCTGTTTTGTATCAGATGGTGTATTTTTGGTAACTGATTTCGGGCCTGGGTGCCTGGAGTCTTATTTTAGTGTTTTTACACTCATTGTTTACATTTACAACAGCCCTCTGTGTGAGGGGGGGATTTCTAAATAATAATATCTTTATGTTATTTTAATCATAACTAGATACATTATTATTGTTCGTAAGTGTTGAATAAATTGTTTAAAATATTTTTAAAATTTTTGTCCACACTTAGGCTTGGGATCCATTGGGGCTCAACGTTACTTTTCAGAAACTTGGGCTGTTCTGAAAAAATATTTTTTCAAAATATTTTGATTTCAATTATTTTTTCTATATTAATGGATCATATTATTATTATGTATTTTGATTGCCAGGGGTTAGTGCGAGTACCAGGACTTGTTTTCTTTTCACATTGAAAGGATATTGATCAATTGTTTTAAGAGGAAGTCTTCCTCTGACCTTATTATCATTCTATATGTGGTCAGTGTACTCGCATTAACTCCTGTTCTGTATCGTATGATTTCGATGACAATATGGGAAGCGTATGTCACGGTATGTTGTTGGGGATTTGGACACTCCGGTCCTTTCCCCGCAGGGTCACTCTACTTTATCAATTTCTATTTCAGACGATCAAGATTAGGGTGATGTATCTGTGATGTCTTCCAACAGTGTGCCTCCGTCGTCACAATTAATGAAGGGCTAGCGGAAAAGTGCTCATGTAATACGCCAATTGCCTAAGAGGACCCTAGTAGGTTCGACGGCCTTTGACGTCCGCTAGCTCGCCCGGTGTAGCGTCCATTCACCGAATGGTTCGGCAGCCGGGTTCGTCCGTTGTGGTCTAGAAGGAATTTTGGGGTGATGCGAGCACTATAAAATTAACTTAATGCACACCCAGTGACGGCGGATCGGAGGGAGAACGGAGGAAGCCTTTTAGTCCGGTTCATAGCTCGTTCCGGTCCATCCGGACGGCAAGCGAGAGAGGCCCCTCTCTCGTTCAACAACATCTGGCCCCAGATGTTGTGGTACAAATGTGTCGTTAGCGGAGCATACGTCCGTCGCTCGGGACGCTCCGTTGTATAGGCAGTCCGCTGAGACTGCTAAGGCTTCCTCTTCTCGTCAGCGCACACGACCGCACCTTGGCTGCGTGACCGCCGATATATTACCAGCTTCGCCGATCAAGGATTCTTCGGCGACCAGGTCACACCATCCGGCAGCCAGGGATTCGAGACCGATGGACTCCGGACGTTCGCATAGGAAGTATGCGGGAGCCATCTGATGCGGAGCTGCCCTCGGCGAAGCACCGATAGACTGCGCCTCCGCAGGTCTCGACGCCGGACATTCTTGTGCACATAGCACAGCTTATCGCAGCATCCCAGCAGCCGACAGAAACGGTGTCGGATCGAGAATTATCCGACAGCGCTGGGTCGGTAGCCGGGGACTCGAGGCCTGCAGACTCCGGACGTTCGCATAGGAAGTGTGCGGGAGTCAACGTACACGGAGCTTCCAGCGGCAATGCATCGTAAGTCCGCTACTGCACAGGCCTCGGAAACGGACGTGCTTTCCTTAATAGCACAGTTTATCGCAGCATCCCAGCATCAACTGAATCTGTCGCATATATTTTATCCGACGATGCTGGGTCGGGACGCTCCGCGGAAGCGGGTACGGACGTCCGAAAGTTTCATCCGGTCCGACGGGATACCGAAAGGGATTCGGTGGATTTCAAGCTTTCCCTTTCGGAACAACATATGCTGCGATGCCGGATAAGAAACTGATAGCGTCGGTGGACTTAGAAATTTTTGGTTCGGTTCAGGGACATCGTCCCTCAGTTCCGACATAGTCCAATAATGTCACACAAACTTTCGAATTATTGAACGACGCTATATATATTATTATTTTATGCTTGCTATCCAAGCATTTCTGGTTTCTTGTTCGAAGAGTTATGGAGATGTCTTTCAAAAGTGTGCCTCTGTCGTCATAGTTAATGAAGAGTTAGCGGCAATAAGTGCTCATGGAATATGTCTATAGCTTACGGAGTGACATTCGCTAGCTCACCCGGTGTAGCGTACATTCATCGAATGGTTCGGCTGCCGGGTTCGTCCGTTGCGGTCTAGGAAGGAGATTTGGGTGATGCGAGCACTTTAATTACTTTAGTACTCACCCAGTGACGGCAGATTGAGGACAGATCGGAGGAAGCCAACAACATAGGGGACCGCATGTTGTGGTTCAGATATTTTACATTCGGAGCATATTTCCGTTGCTCGGGACGCTCCGTTATATTGACAGTCCGAGAGACTGTCTTTAATGCTTCCTCATCCTCACAGCAGGGCACACGACCGCACATTGGCTACGTGACCTCGAGTATCCGATCAGTTTCGGCATTCAGTGATTCCACAGCGAATAGGTCGCGCCATCCGGTAGCCAAGGGACACGAGGCCTATACACTCCGTTCGCTCGCATATTGGAAGTATGCACGGGGTAACGATCTCGGAGCTTCCTGCGGCAATGCATCGTAAGACCGCTGCTCCTCAGGCCTCAGTGACGGACGTGCTATCCGAGTTAGCACAGTTGTTTCGCAGCATCCCAGCAATTGACGGTTTCTCGGTCGAATCAGGAATTATCCGACGGCGCTGGGTCGGTGCGGTCCGCGGTTGCATCAAGCTACGGACGACCGAACGCTTTATAGGGTCCGACAGGATGGCGAAAGGGATTCGAAAGATTTCGAGTTTTCCCTTTAGTAGTATCGGAAGATGCCTTTCATATCTTCTGGCATTTCTTCCAGTGATTATTTTTCGGACTTCATTGCTGCGATCTTGGATAAGAGACTTATAGCGTCATTGGACTCGGATTTTTCGATCGGTACAGGGACTTTGTCCCTGACTTACCGACGCAGTCCAATATTGTCATTACAACATGTGTTTTATTTTTCGACGCTATATATATTATATATATATATACAAGCCTGCTACTAAGCATGATAGTTTAGTTTCTTGTCCGCGTGGCTCATTTCTGCCATTTTATCTTTTTTACATATAGTTTATTTTGGCAGAGCAGGGCATACCGAGAGTTCATATGCGTCTAGATGGTGTGATTAAAGACTGCATATATTCTTTTTCGCCGTTTATGTCTTTTCCAATTTCAATGTTGGGAACGACATTATGTATAGTAGACTTAACTTAGACGCTTTATTATACGTAATCCGCCTTACTGAGGCGTTATCATTACGTTTTCAAGAAAAGATTTACGGGATATTATTCTCAATGTAATTTCTTTTGAGGGCAGTAGTTTGTTCACGTATAACTCCGCCCTTCAGTGGCTGATTGGAGTTGGTTAGACGTGATGCAGCCCTAGCTACATCCACGCGTGGATAGTAGGTTAAGAACTCTCTCAGAGTCGCTTCGTTCTCGGAGGAGCTTCTCTTCGACGGCAACTTTCCGGCAATCCATGAATTGCTTGATTTATACATTCTCTTGTCTATCTAGTGTTACAAGAGATTCAGACTGGGGCAAACATTCGGTGGTTGACTCAGAGAGTGCCGCCGCAGTTGCCGGACCCTAGTGTGGCTGTTATGACGGTTGCCAGTCAAACAGATTGGGATATATACTGATCCCTACGGATTCGAAGTGCCAGGGTCTTTGGGTTCCGCAGTCTTTTAGCTATCAGTTTAACTTCCGCGGAATAATGTTTTTTAGGCTTGCTTTATGTCATTGCATGAACATTATTCAGAAACACATGCCCAAATTCCTGTCCTTTAATTCGACAGTAGTGGCGTATCTCCGGAACCAGGGAGGCACTCTTTCGTTTCCGTTATTCAATTTAATGGAAAGAATCCGTCTGTTGGTTATAGTACACCAAGTTCAGTTTTGGTCCGTCATATTCTGGGTCGTCTGATTGTTTTATCGCACTCCCGTTCTCTTACGGGTCGCTTGTTGCTGTCAGAATGGACTCTCAACAAACAAGTATTTAATCAGATTTGCTATCTATGGGAGCGCCCAATGATGTTTTATTTATGACACAGCTTGCTAATCAATTGCAGACGTATGTGTTGGCTTGTCCAGATCTCTGAGCTAATACTGTTAACGCTCTATTGATCTATAGGACGCAATGATAGGATACGCGTATCCTCCGGCGCTGTTGTTTTAGCAGGTATTGCTAAGATAAACAACCACAATACATTTCTGTTGATAGCATCTCTATCTTCAAAGAGATCATGAGTAATTTACTCTCTTGTCTACTGTGGATCTTAACGTGAAATCTTCCTCTATGTGAGGATCTTTTTTCACTGGGTAAATCGTGTCATCTTTATCACAACCAGCAAGGTCGCAACCTTCATGTATTCCGTTGTGTGGTCCGTAATGCATTGTAAGCACTGTACTGGACGAGCTTTGGACGCGATTTCTTACTATAGGAGATCCTCTTCTTCGCTATTCTATGCGACTAAAGTGGAGGCTCTTCCGTCGTGGTGTAGGGATCATTATGTTCATATGGTTGATCCCTCCATACTACGCATTGCTAGTTTTTAGTATACTTGTTTCACAAGATCTACTGCAGCCTGTTGTTATTTAGGTTATAGGTTTATGTTACCTCATACCTATGCACTCTACGATAGTTTACAATTGAGTCTTTTGTCTCTTTATCTAAGTCAGTTAGTAACTTTTTGATAAATAGACTTAGAATCTTTAGATTAAATTCCTATACGGATTTTAACTTCGGTTCTTATTTAGCTAAGTAATCATTTGAGCCTCTGGAAACAGTAGTTTTCAAATTCTGACCTTTTAGACAGTAATTCTGTTGGTTTCTCTTTTACTGTAGAGTCAGTGAGTTTCATGCACTATCGATGGATGATTTTCACTTTCATAGTTTCGGAATCAATACTTCCGTTACTATTTAGGTTGGATTGTTGCATAAGAGTTAGGCTCCTATTATCCGGAACCTATTATTTTAAGGTCCTTCCGTCTTCGTATGGGCATAGGCCTTTACTCTTTCCGGGTACAGTTTATGTATTTATAAACAGATATCTGTTTATTACAAGGGCGTAAGCTTCTTCTGTCTTTTATGTCTAGTAGAAGGACGTTACGCTCCATTTTATTGTTAATGGATTCTATTAACTAGCGTACGGCTTATGGTATATCATTGGCTTAGCAGTTGTGCTTAAGATTTCGGCTCATGAAGTAAGAGTTCTTCTACTTCTTGGGCTTACATTAATAGTGTTGCTATTATAGATTTTTGAAGGCTGCTCATTGCGCTCAGCCATCCATTCATGAATTTTATCTCAGAAATATCGAGTCCATTTCTGGAGGCCTCTATTGTTAGGTCTATTATCTACTGCTCAGAATGTCATTCACTTAACAGTTGCTACTATAGCTAGGTAGGCTGTCTGTTTCGGCAGTGTCTCCGTTCGGCTGCCCTCTTCGCTCTGGGCTATTTGACCCAGGGCAAGAAAAAGGGGGGGGGGGGGGAGGGTGTTCCCTTGGGTCACCTGTTTTTACTATGAAAACAAGGGGATACCTCCTCCGGAGTTAGTAATTCTGAGCTGTTATTGGGATGGTTGTTTAGTGAGAAGTTTAAGTTTATAAAATTCATTCAAGTCTTAGTTTTTAAAGTATAGCTTTTGAATATTGCATATGTCAACGGACATGATTATGCAATTCTCACACACTTTTAGGAGTATAAGAGTCTCTATTCTCTAGACTTAGTTTATTATTGGCTTACTTTAAAAATTATTAGTATAAGGATTATTGGATATTAATAGAGTACATGGATGTATGAAGCTCAATTTTTGGAAGGTGTTGTATCTTTCTAATTTATCATAAATTAGAAAGATACATGTAAGGCCTATTACTTCTTTTCCCTACAGGGGATGACTCTATTTTATTTTATTGAGCGTATTCCATTTTGCTCTATGTCCTTGGCCCTCCAGCCTTTTTACTATTCAGCTATGTCTGGGTCATTGGTACAGTATAAAAATGTTAAAAAATTTATAGTAATTTATATATTTTTTATACTTACCAATGACCCAGACGGGGATGGCCCTCCCAGGAGTTGGGAACTCTTGCCTCCCCGCTGAGTACATAGCGCTTACCAGGCACTGGTTATTAGAATGATAAATGGCGCCAATTTCGGAACGTCCTTGCCACTGCGCATGCGCAGTGGGGGCGAGGTGTGGAGGGCCTTTCAGGACATGTTTTCTTTAGTTTTAGATGCAAATTTTGGGGATTGGGGGGCAAAATTTGTGTTTGGCCCTATATTTTAAGAGTTAGCACCAGCTATGTCTGGGTCATTGGTAAGTATAAAAAATATATAAATTACTATAAATTTTTTAACTTTCTGAACCGATGGTCCGGTATGAACCAAATTTGGTTTGTGGTAGTATTGGGTCATAAGTACTTGACCCATGCAAAAAAAAAATTCCCGCATCCCCATGGGAACCCTGGGAGCTAAAAATAGAAATATTTTCAAATGCCCATATTTCCCAAACCCCACGGAACAGAGAGCTTTTATTTGGTATGAAGTATCCTTATGACCAGTAGAATTGAATAGTAAAAAAAAATTGCCATCGGCTATGTTAGGGTGTTCTGTAATGAGCATCGAAAAAATGCTGAGTCAGCATATTTGCATAAATTTAAAAAAATCTTTTCTCCAGAACCAATCATCAGAATCTTTTGATATTTGGTATACAGCATTCATAGGGGGGTCAGATGAAAGTTTGTTGAAACAAAGCTCATTGGTTCATATTTGGGCTCTCTACAGGAGCCCGAAGTTTTAACATAGGGTAATATGGGGAATATTCTTTAAAAATCTTCTTCTTCAGAACCACCAGTCAGAATCTTTTAATATTTGGTATACATCATTGTTATGAGGGTCAGATTCTAGATTGTTCAAACCAAGTCCCTAGCTTAATATTTGGGCTTCCGTAGGAAGCCCAAATTTTATCTTTGTTCAATATGGAGGGTAATTTAAAAAAATCTTCTTCTTCAGATCCATCAGTCAGAATGCTTTGATATTTGGTATGCAACATCTCTATGGGGGTCAGATTCAAGTTTGTTCAAATCAAATCCCTAGGTATATATTTGGGCTCACTATGGTAGCCCAAATTTTTACTTAGTGCAATATTAGAAAATTTCTTTAAAAATCTTCTCCTTCAGATCCACCAGTCGGAATGCTTTTATATTTGGTATACAACATCTCTAGGGGGGGTCAGATTACAGGTTGTTCAATTCGAGTGCCTAGGTTAATATTTGGGCTCCATATGGGAACATGAAATTTAACTTAGTACAATATGAGGGAATTTCTTCAAAAATCTTCTTCTTCAGATTCACTTGTCAGAATGCTTTCACATTTGGTATACAACATCTCTGGGGGGGGGGGGGGGGGGGGTCAGATTCAAGTTTGTTCAAATCGGATCCATAGGTCAATATTTGGGCTCGCTATGGTAGCCCAAATTTGAACATAGTGCAATTCGAAGAAATTTCTTTACAATTTCTCTTCTTCAGGTCCAACAGTCAGAATGCTTTCATATTCGGTACACAACATCTCTAGGGAAGTCAGATTTAACTGTGTTCAAATCAAGAGCCTGGGTTAATATTTGGGCTCTCTATCGGAGCCGGAATTGGCCATTTTGCTGAAGAATTAAAAATTTTGTATTCAGTACTCTCTAGAGGTACTAAGATTAATCCACATAGGTTGTATCAAGGGGCTTCATAGGGGAGCTCTACATTTTACTTATGATCAACTGAAGAAAAGGCATGATGCCCAGATTATTTTTGTCACTACTGAGGGACTCAAGGATTGACAGTGTAGCCTATGGAGATGGCTTGCTTAATGTAGACTCATTCTTGGACTCTGTTTAAATTGTGTTCTGTACAAGATGAGCGCTTCAGGCCCCGTGGGGCCTCTTGTTTATTTTATTTTTTATTTCAGTAATTACTTCTTAGCCATCAAAAGTTCATGTTCTTGGTTCAAGTTTTAGGCCTCGTAATCTACAGAATAGCATGGGTGGTGGGGTATTTCATCCCTTGAGTGCTTCAGCATTGCAAAGCCTTCTTGCACTCAAGGGACAAATTCATCAATTTTTTTAACTTGGGTAAAATATCAGACATAAACCATTTAATTTTAATTTTTTTAAAGTTTAAATTGGTTATAAAAAGAGAGCATGCGGCAGCCAAAATGACCACGCGGGAGGGTCTGAGAAACAGATTTTTAATTTTTTTAGGCCTAAAGAAACCATATGACATCGGCATTCGGTACCGGCCAATTGTTGTCTAAAATAATTGGCACTCTTCTGATGGGGCATTTTACTAATCGGCTCATCTAGAGGATAGATATTATATGGCTCATAGGACAAGCTTCAAACTCCTGTGGTCCTAATTGGAAAAAGATCGACCCCATTTTTTCTGTAGTGTCTCATAAGCTATATTTTGGCATGTTCATATTTTTGTAATTTTGGCCCTAAACCATAGCTCATGCCATGATATGGCAACAGGTGTACATGTTTCAAACCTTTTGTTATAAAGACACATAGGCTATAGATATTTTGAGGCCAAATTACTGAAAATGTTCAAATATTGTAGCATTGTGTCGTCTGTTATTCCATAACCATTTTTCGGGTTATCATGTGCAAATCAACTGTGGCATAACCTTTTTTTGGAGTTATGCCCCCCACCTCTCCCATCCCAAAATCAAGACCACATGATTTTATTGTGATTTATTTAAAGAAAATAACTTAAATTTAAGTGTAAACAACTGTAATACAACACAACACACCAGGGGCGTAACCAGGATTCTATAATTGGGGGGGGCCTAGCCATTTTTTTTGGGGAGGGGGGCTAGCCAGTTTTCGGGGGGGGGGGGGGGGCATGCATGCTATTTGTAAAGTTGTGGGGTTTCGGGGGTCCTTGCCTAGTCCTAGCTAGGGCCCTCCCGCCATTACCCCCTTCTCCCACTTCTCTTCATGGAAGTGGGAGGAGGAGGTAACAACCAGAGGGTCCTAGTTAGGACAAGGAAGTGGGAGGAGGGGGTGACAACCAGAGGGTCCTAGTTTGGACAAGGCCTCCCCCGAGAAAATTTTGCCAAATTTATCGCTCCGAGATCTTAATTTAGTGCTCCAAGATCTAATCTGAGACAATTGTAGCATGTGTAGCCCTATATTGGAGAGTGTTATTGGGCTCTTAAGTTGTTTGAAACTTGCATTGGATCAATGTTTTTTTGTTTTTAGCTCATCTTGACAAAGTGTTGAAAGCTGAGCTAATCTCATCGCTCTCCGTCTGTCGTCCGTCAACACCATGTTTTGGTCTTCTCCTCCAAAGCCACTGGGCCAATTCAAGTGAAAGTTTGTGTGAGTGATGACCCTGGAGGGGCATTGCATTTTTGTTCAACTGGGCATGCTCAGCCCCATAGGGAGGGAGTGGGGGAAAATGCTCCAAAATATTTTTAAAATCTTCTCATGAACCAGTGTGTACAATGACTTAATGTTTGCTATGGAGCTTCCTTTTGAGGTGTAGAATCAAGTTTGTGAAAACAAAGTTCATGAAGAAATATTTGGCTTTGTAATGGGAGGGAGAAGATTTTTGGGCCCACCCAAAATTTCTATTTCAAGAACCGGTGGGCCAACTTAGCCAAATTTGGCATGTAGTTTTAAGTGGGTCCTAAGTAATTGATTGATGCCTAAAATTTTTTTTTTCACAGCCCTGTGACAACCCCAGGGGCTAAAAACAGAAAAAAATTCAAAAGCCCATTCATGTACATTGTATATCCCAAACCAAAAGGAACAGAGAACCTGGTATTTGGTATGAAGCATCCTTAGGACCAGAAGGATGGATTTGTTAAAAAAATTGCCACCAGTTCAGTCAGGGTGCCTGGTAGAGGGTATTAAAAAAATGTTGAGTCAGTAGTTCTATGAACTTCTATCCCTGGAGCATTTCATTCACAGATGTGTTTGATTGACAAATTGTGTTCTTAAATAAACAAAAATTCTGCTATGAACATTTAATCTTGTTATTACAATCTGTCAGTTCTGTGGGGGTTGGGGAGGACTTTTGTTTGTTTTAAAAATATTTTTATTTATGTTTAATGAACCATTTAAATGCTGGAAAACATCTGATACCTGTATGCATGTCTTTAATTTAACCCTCTCAAGGCTGCTGTGTGGGTTCCAAATATTTTAATTGATGACATGAACAAACAAAAAAACGTTTCAATACTGGAGAAAAATTGATCTGATTCCTGTCTGAATATCTTTAATTTAACCCTCTCATGACTTCAGTGTGTTTTTTTTCCAAAGATTTTTTCTCTCTCATGATGGACCCTTTCTCTTCTGATTTCATGTTGAATGAACCCTTTCTATGCTGGAAAACATTTATCTGATTCCTGTGTGCATGTCTTTAATTTAACCCTCTCAAGACTGCAGGTCTGTAGCAGGGAATTCCACAGATTTTTAGCTCATCTTGACAAAGTCAAGCTGAGCTAATATCATCGCTTTCCATCCGTCATCCGTCAACACCATGTTTTGGTCTTCTCTTCCAAAGCCACTGGGTCAATTCAATTGAAAATTTGTGTGAGTGATGGTCCCGAAGGGGCATTGCATTTTTGTTCAACTCAACATGCTCAGCACCATAGGGAGGAAGTGGGGGAAAAATGCTCCAAAAATATTTTTAAAAATCTTCTTCTCATGAACCAGTGTGTACAATGACTTGATATTTGCTATGGAGCTGCCTTTTGAGGTGTAGAATCAAGTTTGTTCAAACGAAGTTCGTGAAGCAATATTTGACTTTGCAATGGAAGGGGTAAGATTTTTGGCCCCGTCCAAAATTTCAATTTTCTGAACCGATGGTCCAGTTTGAACCAAATTTGGTATGTGGTATTATTGGGTCATAAGTACTTGACACATGCAAAAAAAAATTCCCACATCCCCATGGGATACCTGGGAGCTAAAAATAGAAATATTTTCAAATGCCCGTATTTCCAAAACCACACGGAACAGAGAGCTGTTATTTGGTATGCAGTATCCTTAGGACCAGTAGAATTGAATGGTAAAACAAATTGGCAGCGGTTATGTTAAGGTGTTCTGTAATGGGCTTAAAAAAATGCTTAGTCAGCATATTTTCAAAAATTTAAAAAAATCTTTTCTCCAGAACCAATTATCAGAATCTTTTGATATTCGGTATACAGCATTCATAGGGGTGTCAGATACACGTTTGTTAATATAAAGCCCATTGGTTCATATTTGGGCCCAATATAGGAGCCCAAATTTTTTACATAGGGTAATATGGGGAATATCCTTTAAAAATCTTCTTCAGAACCACCAGTTAGAATCTTTTAATGTTTGATATACATCATTGGTATGAGAGTCAGATTCAAGATTGTTCAAACCAAGTCCCTAGGTTAATATTTGGGCTTCCTACGGAAGCCCAAATTTCAACTTTGTTCAATATGAGGGATAATTTTTAAAAATCTTCTTCTTCAGATCCACCAGGCAGAATGCTTTCATATTTGATATGCAACATCTCTAAGGGGCAGATTCCAGTTTGTTGAAATCAGATGCCTAGGTATATATTTGGGCTCGATATGGTAGACAAATGTTTACTTAGTGCGATATGAGGAAATGTCTTAAAAAATCTTCTTCTTCAGATCCACCAGTTGGAATGTTTTCATATTTGGTATACAACATCTCTAGGGGAGGGGGGTGGGGGGGGGGGTCAGATTCCAGATTGTTCAATTCAAGAGCCTGGGTTAATATTTGGGTTCTGTATGGGAACCAGAAATTTAACTTAGTACAACATGAGGGAATTTCTTCAAAAATCCTCTTCCTCAGATCCACTAGTCAGAATGCTCTCAAGACTCATCATATTTGGTATACAACATCTCTAGGGGTTAGGGGGGGTCAGATTCAAGTTTGTTCAAATCAGATCCATAGGGTAATATTTGGGTTCGCTATGGTAGCCCAAATTTTATCTTAGTGCAATATGAAGAAATTTGTTCAAAATTTCTCTTCTTCAGATCCAGCAGTCAGAATGCTTTCATATTTGGTACACAATATCTCTAAGGAGGTCAGATTCAACTGTGTTCAAATCGAGAGCCTGGGTTAATATTTGGGCTCCATATGGGTTGCCGGAATTGGCCATTTTGCTGAAGATTTAAAAATCTTGTATTTAGTACCCTCTAGAGGTGTTTAACTAAGATTAATCCACATAGGTTGTATCAAGTGGCTTCATAGGGGAGCTCTACATTTTACATTATGATCAACTGAAGAAAAGGCATGATGCCCGGATTATTTTTGTCACTGCTGAGGGACTCAAGGATTGACAGTGTAGCCTATGGAGATGGATTGCTTAATGTAGATTCATTTTTGGACTCTGTTTATATTGTGTTCTGTTCAAGATGAGCGCTTCAGGCACAATGGGGCCTCTTGTTTTATTGGGGGGGGGGGGGGGGGGGGGGGGGGGCAAAACGTTTGGAGGGCCTGTGCCACTGTGCTACCCCACTGCAACACACCAGTACATTCTATATTTCTTGATGTTCAACATCATTGTCAGCATCTGGTCTATATCATGACACAACATACATGTAAGTGTAAACGCAAGTTTTGCCAATCATTTGTGCTTATGTTGCCCCTCAGTCCCCAGTGTGATTCCACAAGTTATGATTGACTCATGTAATGCCGAGGTGGGTGTAGGTATGGGAGAATGCCCCCAGTGTTGAAACGAATAATGCCATTTGGATTTTCACTATTCGACTAATCGCCGGGTGGTAGTCAACGATTAATCAACTAGTCGGTTATGTAATATCAGGTGCTAAACTAAGCAATAAAGTCCACAAAACTGTGGTTTTAACTAAATGCATTGGCTGGAGTGGCTTCCAAATTACGACACAATTAATGAGTCTAACGATGTGACATTACGGAAGTCGTTGTGTCCAAGTCCTTACGACCAAACAACCGGTGCTGCAAAAAATAGATTGGTGTAATAATAAATTCTTGGTGTTCCTATTTCCAAGGGGAATTGAGGAGAGGGTCCAGAATATTCGGTTCCGTCAAATATTTTTAATCAAAATCAAACTTTCCCCAAAAATTCTATATTGTGGTCTAATAAGAAATTTCTGCTCTTTGTTATTGTGCTAAAAAACTTTGAAAGCAGAAAACAGGTCACTGAAGAAGTGTACTCCGTTGACGCAATTGTTCCATGACCTGCATAACTTAATCAACCCCCAATGAAAAGCTAGACAAACTATAAACAATAGCCTAATTGAATATTCAATACATCACATGACCAAAATGGTGTGATTTGTTTGGTCAAAATGTGCACTACGTAATACGAGTTGTAAAACTTCATTCAGTAGTAAATATCATTATGTGACATTTTGTTTTCTGACCAATCTTATTACTGCAACATTAACCAAAACAAGAATGTGTTGAAAAACCAAGAAGTTCTGTAGATGTATTTCCGCTGTCAGTATTAATTAAAATGACACAACACTGACAACAGTTAGCAGGTATGCTGTTCACACCTCATTTGTGTGTTTTAATTAGTATAATGGAATCTCGAATCTTTACCCAATATTTTAATCTATTTTCTTGAAAATTAGAGAAGCCTGAAAAAGAGAGCATCTTGTTTCTTATTTAACAGCTCGAGTGTGATAGCACTCCTCAAATCAACAGCACTGAAATTTTCTTGAAGGAGCACAAAGTGAAAACTTCAAGGTTTTAGAGAATACACCCAGGTGACTGATCAACAAGTGATTCACTAATCGGTTAATAGATTTGTTTAGTACTAATCACGTCGGCGTCGACTAGTTGAAAAATTGTTTTAACACTAATCCCCCCCCCCCCACTAATGGGGTCCAGGGGCCGCCCTGAGAAACTTTGAAAAATGTGAAGGCCTAAAGCCCGATTCTAGAGCCCCACCCACACAGGGGGGGGGGGGGGGGGGCAGCAGAGGTTAACCCTCCTCCCCTTTTGGGGAGGTCACCCCCTTCCCTTCGGGGACATTGGGTAAGTTAGTCGGGGAGGGCTTCTCCCTGCAAGCTTGGTTAATGTTTTCACCAGGGTAATGATAAACTCTTCTTGCTTCAAATGACTACATTTTTTAAAATTGCTGGATAGAACATTTTAATGTCTTAATTTCGAGAGGTTATGGCAAGCCGCGACCATAATTCTATTTCTTTGGGTGAGGAAATAACGCTTTTCAAGGGCTAATATTTTAATTTCTCACCCCGGGTCGAAGTTTTTCAAATAAGACTATGAAAAGTGCCATTTCCTCCCCCCCCCCCCCCCCCCTCCAAGTGGATTTTATGGTGCAACCCAGCTGCCTATCAGACATTGTAATTGGAGGAAATCTGTCACTTTTTGGGGGAGTGCCAGATGGAATTTGGTCGAAAACTTTTATGTGGTAAAGGTCTAAAGTTGCATTGTGAAAATCAAATTCATCAGACAGTTTTCCTTATTTTTAGCTCACCTGACTGAAAGTCAGGGTGAGCTTTTCTTATCACTCTTCGTCCATCTGTCGTCCGCCGTCTGTCGTCCATCGCCTGCGTGAAGGTGGTGTTTGAGCCTCTTTCTCCTAAACCATTGGCCACATTTTAATTAAATTTCATGTAAGTAGTGGTTATATAGGGGCATTTTGATTTTTATGCAAATTAGGTTTCGGCTCATATTGAGCAGAGGGGTGTGGAAAAAATGGCCTTATTTTTTGAAAATCTTCTTCTAATGAACCACCAGTAGCAGAGACTTGATATGTGGTCCTTTTGAGGTTTAGAATCAAGTTTGTTCAAGAGAAGTTTGTGGGGCATTATTTGCCTTCGTTATGGGAGGGGCAAACATTTTGGTCACGCCTAAAATTTCTATTTTCAGAACCGTGAGGTCGATTTGAACCAAATTTGATTTGAGATGATAATGGGTCATAAGTAGTTGATTGATGCAAAAAAAAAAATTTTTTTCATTGCCACGTGGGAACCTCCCGAGCTAAAAATAGGAAAAACCTTAAAACGGCCATATCTCCAAAACTACACGGCACAGAGAATTCTTATTTTGTACAAAGCTTACTTTTATCCAGTAGAATAGAATGGTTAAAAAAAATCCCTATCGGTTTGATCACAAGGTACTTTTTTCAGGACTTTGACAAAGTGCTGAGTCAGCACTTTTTAACACTGTAGGCAATGGGAAAAACATTAAAAAGTCTTCTTCTCCAGATCTAGCAGGCAGAATCTTTTGATATTTGATATGCAACATTGTGGGTGGATCTGATTCAAGTTTGTTCAAATCAGCTCCCTGGGTTCATATTTGGGCTCAGCATAGGAGCCCAATTTCGAACTTAGTGCATTTCATGCAAATTTCTTAAAAAATCTTCTCCAGATCCAGCAGGCAGAATCTTTTGATATTTGGTTTGCAACATTGTGGGGTGGATCTGATTCAAGTTTGTTCAAATCGGCTCCCTAGATTCATATTTGGGCTCACTATTGAAGCTCGAATTCAAACTTAGTGCATTTCAGGCAAATTTCTTCAAAAATCTTCTTCTCCAGATCCAGCAGGCAGAATCTTTTGATATTTGGTATGCAACATTGTGGGGTGGATCTGATTCAAGTTTGTTCAAATCGGTCCCCTGGATTCATATTTGGGCTCACTATAGAAGCCCAAATTCGAACTTAGTGCATGTCAAGCAAATTTCTTAAAAAATCTTCTTCTCAAGATCCAGCAGGCAGAATCTTTTGATATTGGGTATGCACCATGCTTAGGGGGTGAGATTCATGTTTGTTCAAGCCAAGTCCCAGGGTTCATATTTGGACTCACTGTGGTAGCCTGAATGATAACTTAGTTCAAAATGAGGAATTTTTTAAAAAAATTTACTTCTTCAGATCCAGCAGTCGGAATGTTTTGATATTTGGTGTGCAGCATCCTTAGGGGGTGGGATTCAAGTTTGTTAAAGCCAAGTCCCTGGGTTCATATATGGGCTCCCTGTGGGAGCCCGAATTATAACTTAGTTCAATATGAGGAATATTCTTTAAAAATCTTTTTTTTAAGATCCACTGGTCATTATCTTTGGATATTTGGTATAAGGTTTTCTTAGGAGAAGCAATGCAACTTGTTGAAATCAAATCTCTGGGTTGATATTTAGGCTACCATGTCAGGTGAGCGCCCTCAGGCCCCCTAGGGCCTCTTGTTTTTAAACCCAAACTTCCCCGAAATCATATGAAACTATATAAAAATATAATTTTTTCCAAACTGGTTGGAGGGGGGTGAGACCGGAGTTAAAATCTATGCTTTGGAAAATTATTTCTGGCAAGTAGTACACAGAAAGGATCATGAGGTGACCATTCAGCTGCAAAAAGTTCTCACACAACAACTCAATTCAGCCAGCGTTATTCACCAAAATATGGAGCTAAGAAGCCATGCGAAAATGAGAGTAATGATGCCCGCCCCCAAACCCTCCCCTTCCAGAGAGAGAGAAAGAACATTGTAACCTTGACTCTCATAAAATTTTCTATTGATTTTTGTCATAGCTTCTGAAAAAATGGCTAATCCTCGATTCAGAATTCAAGGCCTCGTATGAACAATAATATCTAGTAAAAACTTGAATACCAAGATGGACAGCAAAGTCTTTGCTTCAAATCACGGTTAATATGCATACCATATCATCACCAAGATCTCTGAAAGTCTTCAGCATCTATCAAGTGTTTTCAAGATAAGATAGTCCATCTGATTGGAACCCACCGTCAAGATTTACAAGTAAACGGTCGCAGTAAGAGTTCAGAAAAATACCAGAATAATAGCTTCTCGAACTGGATATGCTCACCGAGTTCCTGCTTTTTCAAATTATAGGTAGATTGTTTAATTCTGCTGTTGTTACACAAATGGAATTTTATCGCGACCCAATTTTTTCGTTCCCTCCCCCAAATCAGTGCTATAGCTGTTTGTACACCAAATATCGGAATATTAATTTCTAGCCACCTTTTGGGGAGACAAATTTCACATAAAAATGTATTACATGATGCGAGAATTTGGCAATTGTCAAATTATCGCTAATGTCAAATACATTCTTAAATTTTAAGTAGAAATCACCAGCAGCCAGCTGATCAGTCAGTAAGCATTTCCCGAAGTAAACTTATATTTGGAAAAGATGTATGGTTACAATTAGGGCGAAAATGTTGCATGTTTGGGCATCTTCCCCCACATTTGACCCGGGCACAGAGAACAAGTCCTATATTTATATGCTTACATTAATCATAGTGCTGATAATGATAAACCTTTTATTTTAACACTGTAAATTGACGTCAAAGCAAACGCAGCAATTTCAACCAGTGCATAAATCAGTTTTAAAGATCTCTTTGGTCTGTTTCCAATTCCAACTTATTCGACAAGTTTACTTTCGCTTCCGCGTTGGGTGACATAGTGTCGTGGCAGATTTAAATTCCATCATTTTTAGCTTAACTTGACATAGTCAAGATAAGCTATTGCCATCACGCGTGCGGAAGTCTGTTAGTCTGTGACGTCTGTTCACATTTTCCTTTAGCATGGGCCACACCCCGCAGTTCTTGTCTGATCGTCACGAAATTTCATATGCAGGTTTGGGGTCATGTCCAGATGAGAACGTCCCGGGACCTTTTGGTCGCAATCGGGCAACCGGTATGGCTGCCCGAGCCCAAAACCCGAAAACCATTAGCACAGTCTACAGGTCGTATTTATGAAGGGATTTCATTGTAACTTGGTAGGATGCCTCTGTGTAATGCCTAGATGAGAACGTCCCCTTTTGGGCTTGATCTATCAACCGTGATGGCTGCCCAAGCCCAAAACCCAAAAACTTTTAGCACAGACTGAAGGTCATGTTTAATGTGGAGGGATTTCATTGTAACTTGGTAGGATGACTCCTTATGATGTCTAGAAGAGAATTTCCCCATTTGGGCATGATCTGCCAACCGTGACGACTGCCCGAGCCCAAAACCCGAAAACCTTTAGCACAGTCTACAGGTCATATTTATTGATGAATTTCATTGTAACTTGATGGGTTGACTTCATACAATGTCTAGATGAGAAAGTCCCCTTTTGGACTTGATTGGGCAACTGTGACGGCTACAGGGGCCCGAAGCCCGAAAACCTTTAGCACAGTCTAGAGGTCATATTTATGAAGGGATTTCATTGTAACTTGGTAGGATGACTCCAAATAATGTCTAGATGAGAACGTCCCATTTTGATCGCGATCATGCAGCCTTAATGGGTGCCCGAGCCCAAAAACCTTTAACATAGGCAAAAGGTCATATTTATGGAAGGATTTCATTGTAACCTGTTAGGTTGACTCCATATAATGCCTAGATGATGACATCCCCTTTTAGTCGTGATTGGTCAGTTGTGATGGCTACAAGTGCCCGAAGCCCGAAAACCTTGAGCATAGTCCACAGGTCATATTTATGAAGGGATTTCATTGTAACTTCTTAGGATCACTCCAGATGGTGCCCAGATGAGATTGTCCCCTATGGTTGCGATCATTCAACCATGATGGCTGCCCGAGCCCAAAGCCCGAAAACCTTTAGCACAGTCTATAGGTCATATTTATGAAGGGATTCATTGTAACTTCTTAGGATCACTCCAGATGAGATTGTCCCCTAGGGTTGCGATCATTCAACCATGATGGCTGCCCGAGCCCGAAGCCCGAAAACCTTTAGCACAGTCTACAGGTCATATTTATGAGGGGATTTCAATATAACTTGTTAGGATGACTCCAAATAATGTCTAGATGAAAACGTCCCATTTTGATCGCGATCATTCAGCCTGTATGGGTGCCCGAGCCCAAAAACCTTTAGCATAGGTAAAAGGTCATATTTATTGAAGGATTTCATTGTAACCTATTAGGTTGACTCCATATAATGCCTAGATGATGACATCCCCTTTTTGTCCTGATTGGTCAGCTGTGATGGCTATAAATGCCCGAAGCCCGAAAACCTTGAGCACAGTCTACAGGTCATATTTATGAAGGTATTTCATTATAACTTCGTAGGATCACTCCAGATGATGCCCAGATGAGATTGTCCCCTTTGGTTGTGATCATTCAACCATTATGGCTGCCCGAGCCCGAAGCCCGAAAACCTAAAGCACAGTCTACAGGTCATATTTATGAAGGGATTTCATTGTAACTTTGTACGTTGACTTCCTATAATGTCTAGATGAGAACGTCCCCTTTTGCACATGATTGGGCAACTTTGACGGCTAAAGGTGCCCGAAGCCCAAAAACCTTTAGCACAGTCTACAGGTCATATTTATGAAGGGATTTCATTTTAACTTGGTAGGATGACTCCAAATAATGTCTAGATGAGAACGTCCCATTTTGGTCATGATCATTCAGCCTTGATGGGTGCCTGAGCCCAAAAACGTTTAGCATAGGCAAAAGGTTATATTTATAGAAGGATTTCATTGTAACCTGTTAGGTTGACTCCATATAATGCCTAGATGATGACATCCCCTTTTGGTCGTGATTGGTCAACTGTGATGGCTACAGGTGCCCGAAGCCCGAAAACCTTGAGCACAGTCCACAGGTCATATTTATGAAGGGATTTCATTGTAACTTCTCAGGATCACTCCAGATGATGCCCAGATGAGATTGTCCCCTTTGGTTGCGATCATTCAACCATGATGGCTGCCCAAGCCCAAAGTCCGAAAACCTTTAGCACAGTCTACAGGTTATATTTATGAAGGGATTTCATTGTAACTTGGTAGATTGACTTCATATAATGTCTGTATGAGAATGTCCCATTTTGATCGTGATCATTCAGCCTTGATGGGTGCCCAAGCCCAAAAACCTTTAGCATAGGTAAAAGGTCATATTTATGGAAGGATTTCATTGTAACCTATTAGGTTGACTCCATATAACACCTATATGATGACATCCCCTTTTGGTCGTGATTGGTCAGCTGTGATGGCTACAAGTGCCCGAAGCCCGAAAACCGTGAGCACAGTCTACAGGTCATATTTATGAAGGGATTTCATTGTAACTTTGTAGGATCACTCCAGATGATGCCCAGATGAGATTGTCCCCTTTGGTTGCGATCATTCAACCATTATGGCTGCCCGAGCCTGAAGCCCGAAAACCTTAAGCACAGTCTACAGGTCATATTTATGAAGGGATTTCATTGTAACTTGGTAGGTTGACTTCCTATAATGCCTAGATGAGAACGTCCCCTTTTGGACACGATTGAGCAACTGTTATGGCTTCAGGTGCCCAAAGCCCGAAAACCTTTAGCACAGTCTACAGGTCATATTTATTAAGGGATTTCATTGTAACTTGGTAGGTTGACTTCATATAATGACTAGATGAGAACATCCCATTTTGATATATATATATATATATATTTATGAAGGGATTCAATTTAACTTGATAGGATGACTCGTTTTGGAATAATTTCAGTGTAACTTGGTAACTTTTGTTGATATATGTTAACTGTGAGGGCCACATACATTAACTGTGAGGTCATATTAACCCACCCCTCAGCTCTTTAGTACAGTGTACACCTCATATTATTTTTATCATAAACATAGCATACAGGGAACAGAAGTGAACATATTCCCAATTATCACAATTCTTGTCTTATTTCATAATCTTTTCATAAACATTGAACTTTATCCTTTTCATCAAACACGACACACAAGTTAAGCTACAGTGTCATTGACACTTTCATTTAGAGTAAAATCGTGTAATAAAGTATGTAATTGAGAATTGTGAATCCAACCTTTCTGCTGTTAGATAGATAAATCATTTGTGAGTAAGTGTGAAGAGAAAAACAAGAGGTAAGTTGATTTGAATCAGAATGTGAGGCATGAATGTGATATGACCAGTCCAGGGCCCGATTAACTCCTTCCCTCGCTTCTCTCGGTAGTATACAGATATATATGATATATATGGCCTGTATGATAAGTTCCAGACTCCTGTGGTGTATGAGTTGTCATGGGAACAGATGTTGGTCAGAACCTCCCAAGTAAAATTTATATTTGTTACTTTAATAATTATAATATACTACTCAAAGTTTGCTAAGCACCAAGTATATCCAACTACCTCTCTTACGTTTTAGGTCAAATGTAATGAAAAGGGTAAATATTTTATATTTAATTATATCTTTAATGATTTAAGCACAGAAATTAAGATTTTGTTTGCATTCGACATTATTTTTTATCTTTTGAATACGATAACCATGGAAAATGGATATTATTGATAAAAAAGGAAATTTTCAAATTTGCCAAAACGTTGACGGAGCGAACTGATATGGGTTCAATATAGAGTGTGAGACCCATCATTGTTAATTACAGCTTGACAATGCCTTCTCATGCCCCCACTCAGGTGCCAGATGGTCCTTTGTGGGATGTTGTTCCATTCTTGGACCAGCATGGTACCAAGCTCCTGGACCCTTCTTGGTTGGACTGGACGGACTGAAATTGCAAGCTGCAACTCATTCCAGACATGTTCGATTGGATTGAGAGGTCAGGAGATCTTGCTGGCCAGTCCATACGCTCAATCCCCTCCCTCTGTCGGTACTCCCGGACAGCATGGGCAACATGAGGACGGACATTATTATCCATCAGAATGAATCTATCACCCACTGCACCTGCATATAATCTGACGTGGGCATACAGTATCTCACCAATATACCGCTGTGCAGTCAATGTTCCACGGTCAAGGACACAGAGCTCTGTATGCCCATCCCGGCTGATGCCGCCACAGACCATTATTGTTCCTCCACCATAGCGGTCATGCTCAGCAATGTTGGCTGCAGGAAATCGCTCTCTTGGTCTTCTCCATACCCTAGGACACCCTGTCTGTGTTGTCTAGACAGTACCTTGACTCATCTGTAAAACGGACAGGTCGTCAATCTTCTCTGGTCCATCCAACGTTATTCATGGCACATTCATATCATGCCCTGCGGTGTTTCTGGGACAGCTGAATGCGAACACATGGTCTCTCGATCGGAGACCACCTTCGTGCAACCTTGCCCGGACAGTCTGCATCGAAACATTTACCCCGGATGCATTCTGTAGGTCACTGCGAAGCTGAGTTGCGGTGGCAAAGCGGTTCCTATGGGCCTGGATGATCAGAAACCGGTTTTCAGCTGCAGATATTGCCCATGTCTCTGCCACCACCATTTCGTCTGACTGGTGTGCCATACTGCTGAAATCTTGCCCAGGCTCTGGTGATCACCGTATGGTGCACACCAAGGGCTTCACCAACCTGACAATGGGTAGCCCCTTGTACCACCATCCCTACAGCCCACCACATTTCAGCTTCAGACAAATGTCTTCTTACATTTGCATTTGCCATATTCAATCATTAAATCACAAGGGTTTGTGTTGAAATGAAGACTGAATACCCTACACATCTCATGTACATGTAGACAGTACACAAAAACATCATGGAAATCAAGGGGTACATGCTTTCCATGACTGCCACGAAAAGTCTGCATGTCAAGAGAGCTAATGTAAACACTGGTGACAATCTCAATACATTCCTCAATCATTTCCACCAAGAATATCGCAGCTGTGTCACAAGAAAATTTCACAATGATGTGTCAAATATGTGGTGCTTAGCAAACTTTGAGTAGTATATAATTATGTCTCCCTTTCCCAGAAGGGAGACATATTGTTTTAGTGCATATTCTTCTTCTTCTTCTTCTTCTTCTTCTTCTTCTTCTTCTCATACAAACTTTGTCCGGGCCATAACATTTTTGTCTTTTGACCTACACCTTAGATACTTGGCATGTGGATGTATCACCATGAGCCGGTGTGCAGTGTACCATAGTGACCTTCATGTGACCTTGATCTTTGACCTGAAGGTCAGATTTATGTGTTTTTTTAAGGGAAACATCACACAAACTTTGTCCGGGCCATAACGTTTTTGTCTTTTGACCTACACCTTAGATACTTGGCATGTGGATGTATTACCATGAACCGGTGTGCAGTGTACCATAGTGACCTTTATGTGACCTTGACCTTTGACCTGAAGGTCAGATTTTCGCACTTTTTTAAGGTAAACTGTCTGGACCAGAACTTTTTTGTATTTCGAGTCAGGCTTTAGATATTTGGCATGTGGATGTATCACCATGAGCCGGTGTGTAGCGTACCATTGTGACCTTCATGTGACCTTGACCTTTGATCTGAAGGTCAGATTTGTGCTTTTTTCAAGGAAACTTTGTCCGGACCAAACCTTGTTTGTCTTTTGAGCCAGGCCTTAGATATATGGCACGTGGATGTATCACTATGAGCCGGTGTGTTGCATACCATTGTGACCTTCATGTGACCTTGACCTCAAGGTCAAATTTATGTACTTCAAATAGGGAGTAATTGTCCAGACCAGAATGTTTTTGTTTTTTGACCTAGGACTTGGTTATTTGACATGTGGATGTGTCACCATGAGACCGCCTGTCGTGACCTTCATGTGACCTTGACCTCAAGGTCAAATTTATGTACTTCATATAGGGAGTAGTGTTGTGCGGTTTTATTTTTCTTGTTTCGGTTTGGTTTTTTAAAAAAAAACTCGGTTTTCGGTGTTTTATAGTAAGGCATCTGCAGTTTCCAACAGAAACTATGTAGTGTCAATATAATGCCTATACTGTCATATTTTCAATGATGATTTAATTGGCAGTGACTAGCATTTGTGCTAAGTGTATAAATGGCAGGCATTATCAAAACAAAAAAAATATAAAAGAAAATAAAATGTAACAGTGTTCGCAGAATATCACCACTCACCAATTCTAGGCACATGCCCCCCCCCTCCCCCCCCACCTCTGGTCTTTAAGTTCCGGCATAAGAGAGTCTATGATGAATTGATATTAACACATGGGTGTGAAAAGAGCTAATTCACAATTTCCCAGGGCTCTGTTCAGTGTTCACTCCTGGGTGGGGCCCTGGGCAGCCTAGCAAAGTGACCCTACCAGGCATTGCAAATAATAACAAGTGTTGCCAGGTGGGTCACCTAGACACCCATCCTAACATATTTGACAATGAACTGATGTATGGACTCTTTTCAATACCCCCCCCCCCCCCCCCCCACACACACACACACACAGTGGTGACTAGTGCCACCACCCACCCTAGTAAAATAATCAGCAATCATTTCATGTCAGCCTGGAATGGGAAAGTCATATTGTTTGTAGCTAGGTGGGCTTCAAAACGAACCACTTTACCAAATACCTATTGTCTTTCCTCCCCCCACCCCCCCCCCCCCACCCCCCACACCTCATGCACGCAATGGTTTTAGCTCAACGGAATTGATTTCACAAATTCACTGGTGTACTGTTATATATTGTAACTTTTTTGCGTTTGCCTCTTACCATTCCAATTTCTGATTTGTTCCTTTGATTGGCCCCCTTAAAGTTGTGTGGGAATGCAACCGTGGCACGTTGACAGCGATATTACAGAACGCAGCTTTTTCCCGTGGATATGGACGATTCGGTCTTGGGACGTTTCGGCCTTGGGACATTTCGGTTCAAGACGTTTTGGCCTTCATATATTGAACTAAATAGAATAAGAACTTGCGGTTTCGTGTTTTTAGTGGGCCGAAGTCTTCAGGACAAATCGTCTCGGGTCGGAACGTCCCAAGACTGAATTGCAGTAAAACCTCTTCCCAGATAAGCACATCAAGGGAGGCAACAGACTACATACGAAACACGTGGTGGGGCAACCTGTGACAAATGTTATTTTCGAATACGACAATGAAATGCCAAGACCTTTTTCTGATGTGTTATTATTCCCTGTCCAACAGATTGTAGATAAGTAATTTTAATTAAACTGATTGACTATGTCATACAAACCTGTTAAAAAACGAAGCCAATTGCGAAAGGTATTTCCTGTAATCAGTGAAATGTAGGCGTGTTGGCTGTCTGTTTTGTCATTCTCACAGAAAACACAACCCATTTGTACGTCAACGATGTGTGATTGACAACTTGTCATACATCATCGAGTGATCTGGACATGCTGCAGTGGCCCCCTTTACACCTAGAATGTGGCGTGCGTTGACGACACTGTTATTTCCTGACAAAGCTTGACATTTCAGACATTGTTAGTGCAAACTGAATAAAGAAAACATCTCTTCCCGACATTTTAGGAAAAAACCGAAACTGTACTCATTTACCAGTTACACGGTTTCGGTTTTCAAGCAAAACCGAAACCGACTTATAAAACCGGTTAACCGTACAACACTAATAGGGAGTAATTGTCCAGACCAGAATTTTTTTGTTTTTTGACCTAGGACTTGGTTATTTGACATGTGGATGTGTCACCATGAGACTGCATGTTGTCTACCTCCATGACCTTCATGTGACCTTGACCTCTGACCTTAAGGTCAAATTTATGTACTTCAAATAGGGAATAATTATCCAGACCAGAATTTTTTTGTTTTTTGACCTAGGACTTAGATATTTGACATGTGGATGTATCACAATTAGACCGCATGTCACATGTAATCATGACTTCATGCGACCTTGACCTCAAGGTCAAATTTATGTACTTTAAATAGGGAGTAATTGTCCAGACCAGATTTTTTTTTTTGGACATGTGGATGTGTCACCATGAAACCGCATGTCCGCTACCTTGATGAACTGCATGTGACCTTGACCTCTGACATCAAAAGGAAGGGGAGACATATGTTTTAGTGTACCAGTACTAAAACACTTTCTAGTTGTATTGTATGTGTGGAAATTCCTTCGTTAATTTTTTGGAACCAGCTGAACCAAGTCACGTATTATAAAATCCCACTATTTACCTTTCGGAGCATTCTGAGCGACTCACAGAGGGAGTCTTATTACAGGTAATAAAGTTGGAAGTACACTATATACAGGCGGGTTTGGTAATTTTGCCAAGTTGTACTCCATTGCCGCAATAGGTTTCTTTGACATGCTCATCAATTACTGCACACAGGACATCCTTTTATACGTACATGCACTTACACAATAGTATGACATAGCACCATCTTTAAACATGACACTATGGTGAAGCAGTGTAGGTTGAATCCACTCTGGCATTTCATTGTGTTTCCACCACTGGGATTTGAACCTGCAACCCTTGGACTCCCAGGGACAAAAGGGAGCAAAATGGAGATGAGTGGAAAATTGCTCACCTCTAATAAAGTTTGCGAGAGTGAAAAATGTGAGGAGAGTGATTTTGGATTTATTTTGCAGCTTCCAATGACAAGCGTCCTTCAGAACGAATGTATGAATACAACTGAACACGGATGGAAATTTTGACCATGAAAATATATGTAACCCACTAAAATTAGTTCTGGATTTTAAATGGCAGATTATTAAAATCGTGGAAAATGGATGCGTAAATTCCAAATCAGGCACATTAATTTGTGTCACTGGTGAATTGGAGTGACAGGTGTCACGTGTATAAAATAAAATAAGGAACGGGCAACATTCTGCATGTCTTTGATAGAAAAAAATATGGAAGTATTAAAACATTTCTCAGATCTCAGAATGACTACCATTTTTTTATGTGTACCCATACTATGTATGGTACACATAATGCCGGCATCCAGGATGGCCATCCGTCGTTCGTCCATCCTTTGTCCATCTGTCTGTCCGTCTGTCTGTCTGTCCGGTATCCATATCCATTTCTTTGTCATTCGATAACTTGAAAAATATTGCCTGGATTGTCAAGTTACTTTATATTTGTGTTCAGGTTACTGATGTGCCAAGCTGTATAGTTTTTGGTGTAAATCTGATAATTTGATCCTGAGATATTAACCCTTTATCCTTCAAATTAAAAATTCCTCCAATCCCTTTGGCATTCGATAACTTGAAAATATTGCTTGGCTTGTCTAGTTACTTTATATATGTGTTCAGGTTACTGATTTGCCGAGCTGTATAGTTTTTGGTGTAAATCTGATGATTTGTTACCGAGATATTAACCCTTTATCCTTCAAATTGAAAATTCCTCCATTCCCTTTGGCATTCGATAACTTGAAAAATATTTCTTGGATTGTCAAGTTACTTTATATTTGTGTTCAGGTTACTGATGTGCCGAGCTGTATAGTTTTTGGTATAAATCTGTTTTATTGATCCTGAGATATTAACCCTTTATCCTTCAAATTGAAAATTCCTCCAATCCCTTTGGCATTCGATAACTTGAAAAATATTGCTTGGATTGTCAAGTTACTTTATATTTGTGTTCAGGTTACTGATGTGCCAAGCTGTATAGTTTTAGGTGTAAATCAGATAATTTAATCCTGAGATATTAACCCTTTATCCTTCAAATTGAAAATTCCTGCAATCCCTTTGGCATTCGATAACTTGAAAATTATTGCTTGGATTGTCAAGTTACTTTATATTTGTGTTCAGGTTACTGATGTACCGAGCTGTATAGTTTTTGGTGTAAATCTGTTATTTTGATCCTGAGATATTAACCCTTCACCCTTCAAATTGAAAATTCCTCCAATCCCTTTGGCATTCGATAACTTGAAAAATATTGCTTGGATTGTCAAGTTACTTTATATTTGTGTTCAGGTTACTGATGTGCCGAGCTGTATAGTTTTTGCTGTAAATCTGATAATTTGATCCTGAGATATTAAGCCTTTATCCTTCAAATTGAAAAGCATAAGCGTGTCATGTTCATAACAATGGAAAGGGAATTGTTTGGAATTGTACTTTATACGCTCCACATTGTGAGTGATTCTTAAAAATTTCCCAAGATCAAAACTTAATTGAATGTTTCTGTTGACGCAATTCAAAAGGGTGAAAACACACCCAAGAATAGAGGCGACTGATTATTTGCGCACCTTAGATAATTTTTTTTTTGGTGCGCGAGAGCGATTGCGTGCCTTTCCCATGCGTCACTGGACTCCGAGCACAGACTCAGCTTTCTAAAACCTCTCAAATTTTCTAAGGCCCTTTGACCTTTCCAAGTCTCACTAAACAGTAGGGCTGTCATGACTCTCAATTTTTGAAATTGACTAATTGCCAGTTTTAAGTGATGGATGGTCGATTAATTATCTATTCCCATAATTCAACAAACAATCTCTAATATACTTACAGAACAAATTTAAAACTGACAGTGTTTGAATGCATACACTTCTGTGTTGAGATAAAATGAAAACATCAAAGTATCTCCGATTGATCTGAAGAATTTAAACAGAAGAACATTCGTCCAAATGTTTCATTTCTATAAGTAAAATTTCCAGAAATTTTGAACATAAAACTCCCTCCATTCCTATACAAGTTACAACTTAGTACAGTGGAGCCCACTTAATTGGATATCTTTTAATTGAATATACCTGTTAATTGAATATAATTTCCAAACACAAATCCATTTACCATACCTTCGGCACAAATTTATCGTTATTTGCATATACCCAGTAGGTTATAGAGTAAACTCCTGTTAATTGAATAAAAATCTTGCAATAGTTCATGAAATTACTCTGACAGTCACTAAATTACCCTTGTATATCGACCAAGTTATCTCCAGTACATCCACTGCAGGCATTTAATCTATTATATCTTGTTTGACAGAGTTCCTTGAGCTCTGTCAAACATGCTATAATAGAATAAATGTTCAGTTTAAGTCCAGATTACAGGAAAATGAGCGAATCCCTATTAACTGAATACTCCAGTTAATTGAATATGTCTCACTAGCAAAGTGGCTATTCAATTAACAGATCTCTACTTTACTACTGAACTGACAGTTGTGAGTCTTGTGACAGTTTTCTCACTTTGGATTGTTCCAATGGGGTCATTCGAGTGTACAAGATCAGATTCTGCAAGTCTGCAATGACTTCCAAAACCCCAAATTATTCAAAGGTACACCTTTTGAACAATACGCTTTAGAAATGATTAACAGAGTGCTGGTTAATATTACAGAGAACAGAGATTGATCAAATGGCAAGGCTCGGTGCAAAATTACGTTGTTGCACAAGTATGTGGAAAAGCAAGGCCATCAGATATTACCAGGAACTTTAGTTAGACATTTCAATTGTTAATAATCATAAGTGTTCATGTACCTCAATACACAGTTCAATTTGAACCTGATTTGTACCACTTTTAAAATGAACGACTACTGCAACAGTCGATGGCTAATCAACCAATCAGATAATCGTGACAGCCCCTCTAAACACTAACGTGCAAACAAACTCTTAATCTGAAAATGTATGGACAGAAAATGTTTGGGTTCTCCTTTACAATAGTGGGTTTATGTAATTATACAATTTCTTTTTACTCACTTATTTTATTTTTTGCTGTTGATTTGGGATAGCTCTCACAAGTTTAACCCTTTACCTAACACAAAAGGCAGACAACACTTGAAAAATAAAAAAATAAAATTTTTGAAAAACTAATTTTTTTCAGTTTTGGTGTCAAAAACATAGCTTATGACCCCTCATTGGAATGAGCTTGTTGAGTTCGTTCGAATGAGGGGTCATAAGCTATGTTTTGAGACTAAAGGTGAGAAAAATAATTAAAATTGGATGGTGATTTTTGTGAATAGTGCTACCTGGTTTTGGCCGTTACGTTGGGTAAAGGGTTAAATAAAAATATTTTATTCAGGGGGTTGAATTCAAATAGAAATGCATTTTCACATGCTGAATGAAGCTCTTTAGAAATCATGGATCGTCAGCTCAACCTGGTGTTGGTGGCAGTGCCCTCTGTGTGTCTTTTTCAAAGTGTGGAAGATATCATTATGAATGCAACATAAATTTGACGCACACTTTAATTTGGGTCCGTAGTAGCTGGTACCAGGGTTAGGGTACCCTAACCCTAGATGTAGCCTAACCTGCTACTGACCCTAGTCCTGCTATATGTATATAAAACTTATTCAGATATCCTTGACAATATGTGAAATTGTCTTTCAGGATTATTTACACGTGCAAACAAGTACATGTACATGCACACCCTCTCAATTAAGGAAAATAGATGGAACAAGCCAACACAAATGCATAATGGCTGTTCCGATTGATTTTCAATGGCACAACAAAATGCAGTAATGTTGGTTTAAACAGGGTATGCACATCCTTGAAAAGTCCTTGAATTTCAGTCTTACTTCTTGAATTTTGAAAATTCAGAAAAAGTACTTAAAAATCCACCAGACTCCTTGAAAGTCCTTGAATTTTGTCCTGTATCATTTTTAGCTCAACTTGACAAAGTCAAGCTGAGCTATTGCTGTCACTTCTCATCCGTCGACGTACATACTTATATACATGTATGTACATACATATGTATGTCCATCTGTACGTACATACATCCACAATTTCCTTTGACACACCTCACAGATCGCATTTATGATCAGATCACTTTGAAACTTGGCATGCTTGTTTGAGGTGACCTCTAGATGGGAGCTCTCTATTTTTTTCCATTTCTGTCAAAAAATGTTGCCACTGGCAACAACCTTTGATGAACTTATTGCAGTTATGCATCAATATTTCTCTTTGGCACACCCTGCAGTGCACATTTTTGCTGCTGGCAACATTCTTAGAACTTAGACCTTGATATTTCCATTTGGCACACCCTACAGGGCACATTTATGATTGGATTGCTTTGAAATCTGACATGCTTGGCACACCTTGCAGTGCACAATTTTGACCATATCACTTTGAAACTTGGTATGCTTGTTTGGAGTGACCTCTAGATGGGAGCTATCGCTTTTCTTTGATTTGCACCAAAATTAGTTGCCACTGGAAACGACCTCTTATGAACTTAGTAAAAAAAACTTAGTGCAGTTAATTATGCATCAATATTTCCCTTTGACACACCCTGCAGGGCACATTTATGATTGGATCGCTTGCAAACTTTGTGAACTTGTGTGGGGTGTCATCTATATGGGAGTTATCGATTTTCTTCTATTTCTGTTGAAAAATGTTGCCACTGGCAATGACCTTTGAACTTAGTTTAGTCAGACTTCAATATTTCCCTTTGGCACACCCTTCAGGGCACATTTATGATCAGATTACTTAGAAACTTGGTATGTGTGTTCGGGGTGACCTCTAGATTTTTTTTCATTTCCATAAAAAAGTATTGTCGTTATCACCATCCTTTGAACTTACTGCATTTGTGCAGCAACTTATCCCTTTTGCACTCTCTGTAGGGTATATTTATGAATTTCCATAAAAAAGAAGAAAAAAAACATTGCCACAAGCAATGACCTTCAAACTTAAGGGCATTTGTGCATCAACATCTTCCTTTGGCATGCCTCAGAGGACGCATTCATTATCAGGTTGTTTTGAAACTTTGTATGCTTAGGCAGGTTGACAAAGATAGGAGCTATCAATTTTCTTTTCATTTCCATCAAAAACTGTTGCTGTTAGCAGCAATCTTTGAATTTATTGCATTTGTGCATCAACATTCTTCTTTGACATGGCCTGCAGGCCATATTTATCATAGGATTGTTTTTGAACTTGGTATGCTTATTAGGCGAGACCTCTAGATAAGAGCTATTGATTTGCATTCATTTCTGTGAAAAAAGTTGCTGTTTACAATAACCTCTGAACTTACTGCATTTGTGTATCAACATTCTTCCTTTAGCTAGTCCTTTAGCCAGTCTTACAGTTTACATTTAAAAATGAATGGATTACTCTGACGTTGTGCACACACAATGCTGTTATGTTGAAATTTCACCAAATAACATTGGTACCAATGAGCTTCAATTTTGCCATTTCACTTATAACTTACCAAGTTCAAGTTTGTCAAGTTGAGCTACAGTGTCATTGACACGTTCATTACCTGTGTAATAGAGGGCAATTAAAACATCTCTTTTGCTTTTTTTTTTGTTGAAAAATGAAAAAAAATGAGCATAAATAATGAATAATCGATGTTTACCAAAAGTGAGGAATTAAAGTTCAGGCATTATTTAACTGGGTGTTATTCTGTAAGCACCATAATTTGTTACATTACATTTTAGAAGCAACGTTTTTCTGGAATTTAGAAGGACGAGGTAGAAGCCATTTTTAAAATAGGTAAGGCTTCTAAAAAAGGTTATATTCCAAATGTACATTTTAAAAAAACATCTTTAAAAAATGCTGATATGTCCTTGAAAACTCCTTGAATTTTTTTGGTCCTTGACTGTAAGAACCGTTTTCAATCAAAGTATTTTGTCTTCAAACAACTCACCTGTATCTTAAAAGTGTTTCAAAACTGAGGAAAAGTTAAAAAAAAGAGAGAGAAAAGCTCTATAGTTTTGTGTAAATACCTCAATCCAATATTGTAAAGGAATACCAGTGTTTTCCTGGATTGTTAATACATAATCCTCCCCTCAGGAACCCCGGGAAGTGAAGCAGTGCCTGTTCACTGTGGTAGACAGGCTCTGTTTTACTGGTAAAATTAGACCTAGTCACGAATGCTTGGGCGTTGCAAACCCTCTCTAAAATGGGCAACATGGCTCATTAACACTCACCCCTGGTCTTGAGTTGATTCTCATGTTGTGGTTATGATAAGCCATTATGCAAAAATAGGTGACCTAAAACACAAATAAATAAATAAATAATGCATAATCCAGTTGTGGTTAGATTTTGCAACTAGTGGGGTCACCCGGCACAGGAAGGGAAGCTCCGCCCATGCACAGACCTTCAATTTTGAAAAATGAAGGCACACTGTTTTTACAGTCAGGCCTGACATTTCAACGCTCATGCAAATTGGTCAATTCCCAAAATGAAAGATCGTCAGATGATTCCTGAGACCGCAGTTCATTGTTATCCCTGATTAGTGACAGCATAATTGCTTCAAAATTTGAAAACATTTTAATTTCATTCAACCTAACCTCAATCAAATTGAAAACAGTCAACATTGTTTAACCCAAATTTACGCAAATTTCTCAGAATCAAATAAAATAGTTTTCTCATTGTCTGTCTAAATTACACCATTCTTGCACTTCTGGAAAGTCCCGAGCATTTCTTATAGATACATGTACATGTACATGTAGTTGCTACTGTGCATGTGCACATGTGTGTAGAGTGAATTACCACTAGAGGGATATACATGTAATCAATTGAATGAATTGATCAGAGATACCGATAACAGTCCAGCATATTGACCAAGAAATAGTAACTTAGGTAAGGCTGGCTGTGAGTATCTGTTCACAACCATAACTGGCAGAGTTTCATTTTAGTTTATTAGCTCACCTGACTGAAAGTCAGGGTGAGCATTTCTTATCACTCTTCGTCCGTTGTCCATCGTCCTGCGTGAAGGTGGTGTTTGAGCCTCTTTCTCCTAAACCACTGGCCACATTTTAAGTAAATTTCATGTAAGTAATGGTTATATAGGGGCATTTTGATTTTTATGCAAATTAGGTTTCGGTTCATATTGAGCAGAGGTGTGTGGGAAAAAATGGCCAAATTTTTTGTAAATCTTCTTCTAATGAACCACCAGCAGCAGAGACTTGATATGTGGTATACAGATTCCTTTTGAGGTTTAGAATCAAGTTTGTTCAAGAGAAGTTTGTCGGGCATTATTTGCCTTTGTTATGGGAGGGGCAAGAATTTTTGCCACTCCCAAAATTTCTATTTTCCAAACCGAGAGGCAGATTTGAACCAAATTTGATATGAGGGCTTATTGGGTCATAAGTACTTAATTTATGCCCAAATTTTTTTTCCTGTCGCCCCATGGGAACCGCAGGAGCTAAAAATAGAAAAAAATTAAAACGCCCATATCTCAAAAGCTACACGGCACTGAGAATTCTTATTTGGTGCGAAGCTTCCTTAGGACCAACAGAATGGAATGGTAAAAAAAAAATTGCTATCGGTTTTATCATGGGGTACTTTTTGGGGACTTTGAAAAAGTGCTGAATCAGCATTTTTTAACACTGTGGGTAATGGGAAAAACATGTAAGACCACTTTTCTCCCAAACCACTGCTCCAAAAGCTTTCAAATTTCACATATAACATCTTTGGAAGATTGTTTCACATGTTTATTGAAATCAATTCCCTGGGTCCATATTTGGGCTCTCTATGGGAGCCCAAATGTTTAAATTAGTGCAGTATGAGGAATATTCCTTAAAAATCTTCTTCTTCAGATCTACCAATAAGAATCTTTTGATATTTGGTATGCAGCATCCTTAGGGGGGTGAGATTCAAGTTTGTTCAAGCCAAGTCCCTGGGTTCATATTTAGGCTGAAAATTTGGGGACCCGTTCCGGACTTAGAAATTTTGGACCAAAATCCGGAATTTTTTTTGTTTTTTATGCGTTTTGGTCAATTTTAAGACAAAAAAAAAAAATTTTTTTTTACACTGAAAATTTGGGGTCCGGGTGGGCCTTAGAAAATTTTGGACCAAAATCCGGAAATTAGTTTTTTGGTTTTTTATCCGTTTTAAGAAGAAAAAAAATTTTAGGCTGAAAATATTACGTTTGGGAAAAAAATCAGTTTTTTATGCGTTTATCTCAATTTTGGGTCGTAAAAGTGCAGGAACTGAAAATATAAGGAAAATCCTGTGTATTGTGTGGGCACAATTGCTTCATCTAGTTGGTATATGCTTTTCTTAGGAGGGGCGTATGCAGCTTATTCAAGTCAAGTCCCTGGTTTGATATTTAGACTACCATGTCAGGTGAGCGCCCTCAGGCCCCCTGGGGCCTCTTGTTTAATACCTTACCAATATTTAAATAAAATATTTTCACTTTCCAAAAATATTTTCTGAGTTAAAATCTGAAGGTCATCTTCTACAAAAGGGAAAACAGGAGTCAAGCCCCGGTATGATTGCTTTGATCTGTCTGTGAGACGATGTTGTGCTTTGATTCTTTCCAACATTTGTCTTGTGTTGACCAAGTGGTTGTTGAGTGATAGAAGCTTCTATCAGGGCTTTGAGAAAAATAAGGGTACCAAAGCAAAAGCCAACATTTTCCCTGCTTACATTTCATATTCAGTCAAAAGCAGATAATATTTTGTCTTAGAGTGTTGAAACGATTAATGCCATTTGGATTTTTACTAATCGATTAATCGTTGGGTAGTAGTCGACGATTAATCGACTAGTCGGTTATGCAGTATCAGTTTCTAAACTAAGCAATAAATTCTACAAAACTGTGGTTTTAACTGAATTCATTGGCTGGAGTGGCTTCCAAATTACGATACAATTAATGGGTCTAACTGCACAACATTACGGAAGCCAATATCTCCATGTCTTTACAACCAAACAACTAGTTCCGCAAAATATAAATTGGTCTAATAATAAATCTTTGGTGTTTCAATATCGGTTCTGTCAAGTATTTTTAAGTGAAATTGAACTTTTCCCCCCCAAATTCCCTTGTATATTGTGGTCTAATAAGAAATTTCTGCACTTTGTTATTGAGCTAAAAAACTTTGAAAGCAGAAAACAGGTCACTGAAGAAGTGTAAACTGATGACGTGATTGTTCCATGACCTGCATAACTTAATCAACCCCCAATGAAAAGCTGGACAAACTATAAACAATAACCTCATTGGATATTAAATACATCACATGACCAAACAGTTCGATGTGTTTTGTCAGTATGTGCCCTATGTAATGCGATTTGTAAAACTTCATTCAATAGTAAATATCATTATGTGACATTTTGTTTTCTGACCAATCTTATTACAGCAACATTTACCCAAAACAAGAACATGTTGAAAAAGCATGAACATCTATAGAGAGCTCTTGTTTCCAATGTAGAAGTGCGAGTGCGATAGCACACCTCAAATCGAAAGCACTGAATTAATTTTTAATAAAATTGAATTAAATTTCTTAGAAGTTAAACAAAAATCTAACCCTGCTTGTGCTGCAGTGTGGAGTTACAATGTTGGGGAGCTGACAGCTGCTCGTTGTTGCTCGGTGGTTCTCTCCAGGTACTCCGGCTTTCTCCACCCGTAAAACTGTCACGGTCATGATTAGCCATTGTGCATCAGTATGTGACCTTAAACACCAATAAATAATAAATATATAATCCCAGGCCTGGAAATAACTTGTGAATGACCGTTTAGGTTACATGTATGTATGGGTTGCATCAATTATAAAATATGCGAACGAACTACAGGTTACGGCATGTTGTGACAGGTTACAACAAAGTAATATGGCATAAGTTTATTAAATTACCATTCTAAAAGAATCTCTGCCAAATAAATGGCAACAACTAACGTGCATTTGAAGCGAGATCGCACGTTAGTTGTTGATATTTACATAGATGGGAATCCCATTAAGACGTTAAAAAAGCTTGACTCACATAGTAAAAACAGAGAAGCACCACAAAAAAATATTTTATGACATTGTTCAACAAAAAATTTTCCCACTGCAGCTGAAACTGGTCACTCACAAATCAAAAACAGAGTGAACAATGAAAACAAAAGGAGGCATAACATGACCAGTTTGGAGTATGGTGCATGCTAATTGAATAACAAGTTGGGAGACCCATGTATTACAACTCCTACAGGTAAATGTATTGCACTTGCACAGTGTGTTCAGCATTGGACTTTAAACCGAAAGGTTGACAGTTCTTTCCTTACCTGCATCATTTGTGCGGTGCCCTTATGCAAGACACTTAATGATTTGTAGTTGCCCATGTGCATTCACTGGCATTGTGTACTAAGGCATATTACATGTCGATGACTTGATGAAGCACTTGCCTTCATGAGGCCTTAAAATTAATCCCGATTCGCGAGAATCAGTTTGGATTCTCGCCAGTTCCTATGCGAGAATCAATTTTCAGTTCTCAATTCAGAATTTGATAGTACTGTTTTACTCTTGTTCTTGTGAGTACAATCAGTTCATAATTCTTAATAAAAAACAAGCCTCATATTTATATATAAATATTTACTGCAGGTTAACCCTAAAGGGCCTATTTCAAATTTTTGTGTGACTCTTGCCTTGTGTGGACATGTAGAACATATGTTCCAAAATACAGATAGTGGTCTTGCTGATGGAATTTACAGTATCTTGGCAGTGGTTTCTTGTGAAGTCTTTGCTGCCTACATGTATATACATGTAGGAAGCCAAGACTTCACTAGGCACCACTGCCAAGCCAACGCATTATCTTATGAGGAAGCAAAAAATAAAAAATATGTAGACTCCTCGGGAATTTAAAGACATGTTTAGAATCTTGGACAAGAATCAAATGAACATTTTGTGAGAATCAGTGCTGATTCTCATTGTTTTTCTTGCGAGAATCATTTGCAAGAATCTATTATGATTCTCACATGAATTTTACATGCAAGTCTGGCTTCAACCGTTGCTGCTAGTATTAACTTAGCTCGTGCAGAGTTAGTAAGTTGGTGGCTCTTGACAGTTGCTCTGTTGCTCAGCAGTTCTTTGTGGGTGCTCTGGCTACCTCCACCAGACATGAAGTGACCCTGGCTGTTGAAGTGTCATTAAACTCTTAATAGGGCGTAAAAAAGTTTAAAATCTGTTTCTCACTCAGGGCCTCCTCTTTTTGGCTGCTGCATACTCTTTTTTTATAGCCAGTGCAAACTTGAAAAAAATAAAAATTCAGTGGTTTATGTCTGATATTTTACCCAAGTTAATAAAATAATTGATAAATTTGTCCATTGAGTGCAACAAGGCTTTGCAATACTTTATCATTGCAAAGCCTGCTTGTACTCAAGGGACGAAATACACCATCACCTATGCTATTCTGTACATTTGTAGATTATGAGGTCTAAAAATAAATCAAACCAAGAATATGAACTTTTGTTGGCAAAGAAATAATTACAAAAATAAAAAAATAAATTAAAAAATGCCCACCCCTCCATGCAATTTTACAAAAAATGGCCTGAGAAACAGAAGATCTGCTTTGTGGGGCCTTAACAAACAAACAAACAAACTGACAAGCAAAGAAATGTGTGCCAGGTGGTGAGGTGCACAGTAATCACTTTGTTTATCCTTTCATCTGTTCGAATGCTGCAATTTACTGAAATTTACAGGTTAGTATTTTGGAAAACTTCCAGACATCCCAAACTTAAATACACAAATTAAGCTTAATTCCATATCCTGTGACATCAAAATAATAATATTATAAAATTCAATTTTCTTTATGCTCCCCTGTACTCCCCGACAATTTTTCAGAGGGCATATACACCACTGCACAAGTGACCATTACATGAATATCCCAGATCCACAATATCTTTACTCAAGATCTAAGAGAAGTCGCCGACTAATATTGGCGATTGTTCCTCAAATCACTGTCCGACACGATATTAAAATAGCCGTGATTCTCGGTCACACAGATTACAGCAGTAATCAATTTCTAGGGCACCTGAGTGAAAAGAATGTACTTATTGTCATATTTTACATGACTCTCACAATTTTGTGGTCAAAATACATGTATAACTCAACAATCTCAACTCGACGAAATGACGTTGGCCTTACCATTATCAACACTCATAAAATATTTACGTTCTTAATCAGTTAGAATATTTTTTTTTAAATTTTGACAAATTGCAACATTCCGACACAAACGTACATAAATTTGATTCAGAAAATTATTGATGACTTGTTTTCATTCTGACATTCTATGACATCAACATGCAGTAGTTTATTTGGTCTAATCTATTTCACAATTAATGCCGCGATTGTGCTCTCTTGAGTCAATCCCTTTCACTCCAAATGTCTTGTCCAATTTAATTACTGCTTTCATTGTCCGCGTAATCTTGGGTGGGTTTAACAATTTTGTCTCACCTCGGACTTCAGATATTCATGTAACAGTCGCTTGCGCAGTAGTGTAGTTGATGTTTTGTCCATCTGGCTGTCCATTCGTCAGTTTGTCCATTCTATGTGTAACATGTCTAGTCCACAAAAAATTCCTCAGTGGACCAATCTTTTTCAAACTTCACAGAATGATGGCTTATGATTCAGGATTGTGTCATGACCTTAACCATAGGTCACACGTCCAAGGTTGAGGTGTCATTGGCCACTATGATTGCTTTGATCTGTCCGTGAGATGATGTTGCAATCCTGTGCTTTGATTCTGGACGTTAACAGGCCTTTAAATTCATTTATTTTGGGCACACCCTTTGGCTCTCATTTGGGCACATTAAAACCAGAAATAACAGTCTAATCCTGTTATGTTTTATTGCCATGCCTTTCTTTATGTTTCTATGGACTTATTATGAAGTACGTGTCACTGGCTGTTTGTTAGTTCGTTCCTCCACTCGAACATTGTCCTGCTTATAAAAAATATTCAAGGACCAATCTTGTCCATAGTTCACACAATGATTGTTTATGACACGGGGATGTGTCATGACCTTGATCCAAAGTCATACATGTACATGTTCATCCAAGGTCACAGACCATCAGTTTCTTTGTATTCAATGGAAGTTGTTGCTCATTCTTCACTTTATGATTGCTTATGCCTCAATGCTGTGTCATGATCTTAAATGGTCATGCAGTTAAAACTAGAAGTATTGTTATGAACTGTGCACTTATCTAGGCTTAATTGCACATAGGAATTGCGCACAATTGCTATATCGTATGGCATCCAAAGCACGACAGGTTCTCCAGGTTACTAATAGCAAACACAGGCAATATTTTTGCCAGTGGACCTCCGGGTTACCCGGAGGTCCATTGGCTGAAACATTGCTTGTGCACAGGCCATATGTACATCATTTGATAGCCTTACTATGGTCCTCTTGCCCAGATCAACGTGCTATTTGTGCGCATTTCATGATAGGACTTCTAGTTTTAACTGTACCTCCAAGGTCAAGGTTGCAGTTTGTTTGTTTGTTCCCTCCCTCTGGGCACAGTGGCATTGTGGTAACCAGTTCTCATCAGATCACCAAAGTTAAGCAATGTCGAGCCCAGTTAGTCCTGGGATAGGTAACTGTCTGAGCGATCGGTTCAGACTTCTGCGTTGTGTCCTTGGGCAAGGGATTTAACCGCGATTGTCCATATGGGGGCATGATGACGCTGTGTATTAAGGTGTAATGCACATCGATGGTGCACATGTCTTCAACCAATCTAACCCTGCCTGTGCTGCTGTGGGGAGTTACAATGTTGGGGAGCTGGCAGCTGCTCGTTGCTCGGGTTTTCTCCGGGTACTCCGGCTTCCTCCACCTGTAAAAATGTCACCAACATGCTATTACCTTGGCTGTTAAAGTGTCGTTAAACCTTAATACATAAATAAATGTTCCTTCCCTCTAACTTTGTCCAGCCCATGAAAAATTATTCAATGGATTGATCTTGTTCATACTTTACACAATGATTGCTTATAACTCCAGGGTGATTCATGACCTTGACCCAAGATCATACCTGTAAGATCAAGATGACAGGCTGTTAGGTTGTTTGTTCTTCAACCCTAACTTCGTCCGGCCCTTAAAAAATTATTCAGTGGACCACTCTTGGTCATACTTCACACAAAGATTGCTTATGACTCAGTGGTGTGTCAATGTCCTAGCTTCAGTCAAGGTTGTAACTCAAGGTCACAAACTGTTCATCTGTTCTAACTTTTTTCAGTTAATAAAAATGATACTGTGTCAGATCACTGTGATGCTTTATCTGTTGGGCTCATATTTGGGGAGCATCTATCAGCTGATATTGTCTTGTTTTAGTTGTTTATCTTAACCCTTAAGGGCCAAATTCCAACTTTCAAATTACCAAGCCTTTAAATTCATTTATTTTGGACACATTCTTTTGCACTAATTTGGGCACATTAATACAGAAATAACAGCCTCATCCTGTGATGTTGTATTACTATGTCTTTCTTTGTGTTTCTATGGTCATATTATGATGGAAGTTATTCTCAAATGCAGAAGAGGCACAGAGAATTTATATATCTTTCTTGATATCTTCACACCTATAATTTGGACACACCTGTAAAGGGTGTGAATTTGGGGTAATCTAAAGGCCTGATTGCATTCTTAAGAGCTTGGGCAGTTGTTTCTAAGCAAGTCTTGGCAGCCGATATAATAGGCAGCTAAGACTTGCTTAAAAACAACTGCAAAGCCACAGATTATTTACTGTTGAAAGTATAGAAAAAATGTATAAAACTCTCCAGGCCCTTAAGAGTTAACTTAGTCCTAGTTATGTTTGATTCATGTATAAAAACAAAACATGAAAAATTCCCATTTTTAGCTCAACTTTGGCGAAGCCAAATTTGAGCTTTTGTCATGGCCCGTCGTCCATCTGTCCGTCTGTCCGTACGTCAACAATTGGATACGGCTCGGGCTAGAGGCTGTATTTATGAACCGATCTTTACGAAACTTCTTGGGTATCTTTGTTATGACTGTGGGACGAGAACGAGTGTTTTTGGATGCGGTCCGAAATTCAAGATGGCTGCCAGCCGCCATTTTGCAGAAATCTGTTTTTGGTACAGAACTTCCATATGAAAGCTCTGATTTGAATAATTTTTTGTATGAATGTTTAGTACCATGAGATACATCACATATCATACAGGTTTTTTTTATCGTGCTTAAATTATGCAAATTAGACTAACATTGATTTATTTAGTGTTACTTTCAACACTGTCAGTGCAAATGCCAGTACGGCTCGGGCTAGAGGCCGCATTTATGAACCAATCTTTATGAAACTTCTTGGGTACCTTTGTTATCACCGTGGGACGAGAACGAGTGTTTTGGGGTCCGGTCTGAAATTCAGGATGGCCGCTGGCAGCCATTTTGTTCAAAATTAGGGGCAATCAGATTTTTGCGCAGAACTTCCACATGAAAGCTCTGATTTGAATAATTTTTTGTACGAATGTTTAGTACCATGGGATACATCACATATAATACGGGTTTTTTCTCGTGCATAAATTATGCAAATTAGACTAACTTAGATTTATTCAGTGTTACTTTCAGCACTGTAAATGTAAATGCCAATTCGGCTCGGGCTAGAGGCCGAATTTATGAACTGATCTTCACAAAACTTCTGGGGTACCTTTGTTATCATGGTGGGATGAGAACGAGTGTTTTGGGGTCCGGTTCGAAATTCAAGATGGCCACTGGTAGCCATTTTGTACCGAAATTAGGTCCAATCAGTTTTTTGTGCACAACTTCTATACGGCTCAGGCTAGAGGCCATATTTATGAACCGATCTTTACAAAACTTCTTGTGTACATTTGTTATCACCATGGGATGAGAACGAGTGTTTTGGGGTGTGGTCCAAAATTTATAGATGGCCACCAGCAGCCATTTTGTACCAAAATTAGTGCAATCAGTCTTTTGTACAGAACTTCTGTATGAAAGTTCTGATTTGTATAAATTTTTGTATGAATGTTTAGTAAAATGGAATACATTACATACAGTACAGGTTTTTTTCTCGTGCAGAAATTATGCAAATTAGATGAATTTTGATTTATTTAGTGCTACTTATACACTGTTAGTGCTCATGCCAATACGGCTCGGTCTAGAGGCTGTATTTATCAACCGATCTTCATGAAACTTCTTGGGTACCTTTGTTATCACCTTGGGACGAGAACAAGTGTTTCTGTGTGCGGTCCAAAATTCAAGATGGCTGCCAGTGGCCATTTTGTACTGAAATTAGGTCCAATCAGTTTTTTGTCACAACTTCTATACAGCTTGTATTTATGAACTGATCTTCACGAAACTTCTTGGGTACCTTTGTTTTCACCTTGGGACAGGAATGAGTGTGTTTTGGGGTGCCTTTGTTATCACTGTGCTATGAGAACAAATGTTTTGGGGTTCAGTCAGACCCACTCTGGGACTCAAAGATTTCTTTTCTAGTTTAGCATCTGACTGTCACCCACCTTTACAATACTTTACCTGTACATTTGTTACAGACTACGGTCAGTATTTATGTACAGACCGTTACAATACTTTATATGTACCTTTGTTATCAGGTCATTACCTAGATGTTTGTCATTGCTGTGTCACATACTATACATGTACATGTCTTGACAAGTTGAGCTACAGTGTCACTGACGCTTTCATATTTGATAACAGTAGGCCTAGCCTCGTCTCTTTAATATTTAGCCTAGCATGTTATCAAATTCAGTTTTTGAAATCCATGTCTTTATTCTTTATATACATGTATTAATATATAAAGTTATTCCAAATATATCAACAACTGCAAAGCCACAGGTTTTTGACTGTTGAAAGTGTAGAAAAAATGTATAAAATTCTCCAGTTCCTTAAGGGTTAACTTAATCCTAGTTATGTTTAATACATGTATAAAAACAAAACATGAAAAAATTCCCATTTTATTTAATAACAGTAGGCCCAGTCTCGTATCTTTAACATTTAGGCTATCATGTTATCAAATGGGGGCGCAGTGGCTTTGTGGTAACCAGTTCCAGATCACCGAAGTTAAGCAACGTCGAGCCTGGTTAGTCCTTGGATGGGTGACCATCTGAGCGATCGATTCGGACTCCCACGTTGTGTCCTTGGGCAAGGCACTTCACCCTGATTGTCCACATGGGGACACGATGACGCCGTGTGCTGCATGTCGATGGTGCGCATGTCTTCAACCAATCTAACTCTGTCTGTGCCGCAGTGTGGAGTTATGATGTTGGGGAGCTGGCAGCTGCTCATCGTTACTCGGTGGTTCTCTCTGGGTACTCCGGCTTCCTCCACCCATAAAACTGTCACCAACACGATATGACCCTGGCTGTTAATGTGTCGTCAAAACCTAATAAATAATAAATAAATAATAATGTTATCAAATTCAGTTTTTGAAATCTATGTCTTTATTCTTTATATATTAATATATAAACTTGTTCCAAACTAAGTTAATGTAAGAACAGAACATCAAACTGTCCTCCTTTTCTATTCATAACAGTACCGTACTGATGCGGGAATAAGCCCAGGGGGTGCGGGCAGTGACTAAGCAAAAAAGACATGGGTGGGCTTATTTTCGGATAAAGCAGTTTGCAGAAGCAGGGAAAAGTTTGAGACGGCATTTGCAGCACTATTATTGGAGAGCACAGTTTCCCACTGTCCATTTTATCATGCCACTTCATATTTTGTCTTATGTGTGTGAAATTGAAATGGTTTGTAAATTGTATTGAATAAAGAATGTGTTAACATACCAAAAACTATCCTACTTAATTTTTCTGTCTTGTTTTGCTCTGGGGACTTCAGTAGATAACCGAATCTTGTCATCGAAATTTGTTGTTTTCACAATGGCTAGTTCTTTAAACTCCAGAATGTTGTGTAACATGGGATAATCTCCAGAACAAAACAGCCTTTTAAAATAATTTACTCACAAAAGGTTTTTTGTCAGTTGATTAGAAAAAAATACAAACACAATGGCTATTTTCGAAATAGACCATACATTCAAATGCGCATGCAAACAATTGTCGGATTCCTGTTTTTCAATGGCACATTAATTGAGACAGAATAAAAACAAATTGATATGTATTGTTTTCAATTTGTCAGCTACTCGCTTCAGTCCAAGTCAGCGGTCTGTCTACTCTTTTTAATATTTTATTTAAGAATGGTTTTTATTGAAATCCAATATATATATAATGCATGGCACTATATTATACATTATTATACATAGAAGGAACCTGTAGACTAGTTTGTACTTTGTCATTGTACTTTTCAAATATTTTAGTCCATAAGTTTAAATTTAAATCTGAAAATACCAAGCAATGGGTTCCAACAACTATAAAATAATTTCAAGCTGTTTCAAAGTGCTTATGTACATCTACATGAACCTTATTAGAAGCTCATCTGTACTTTCATTTTTATGTGTACCCATACTATGTATGGTACACATAATGCCGGCATCCGGGGTGACTATCTGTCTTTCGTCCGTCCGTCCATCTGTCTGTCTGTCTGTCTGTCCGTCTGTCCGTCCATCTGTCCATCTGGCGTCTGTATCCATTTCTTTGGCATTCGATAACTTGAAAGATAGTGCTTAGATTGTCAAGTTATTTTATATTTGTGTTCAGGTTACTGATGTGCCGAGCTGTATAGTTTTTGGTGTAAATCGGATAATTTAATCCTGAGACATAAACCCTTTATCCTTCAAATTGACAATTCCTCCAATCCCTTTGGCATTCGATAACTTGAAAAAAATTGCTTGGATTGTCAAGTTACTTTACATTTGTATTCAGGTTACTGATGTGCCGAGCTGTATAGTTTTTGGTGTAAATCTGATGATTTGATCCCGAGATATTAACCCTTTATCCTTCAAATTGAAAATTCCTCCAATCCCTTTGGCATTCGATAACTTGAAAAATATTACTTGGATTGTCAAGTTACTTTATATTTGTGTTCAGGTTACTGATGTGCCAAGCTGTATAGTTTTTGGTGTAAATCTGTTATTTTGATCCTGAGATATTAACCCTTTATCCTTCAAATTGAAAATTCCTCCAATCCCTTTGGCATTTGATAACTTGAAAAATATTGCTTGGATTGTCAAGTTACTTTATATTTGTGTTCAGGTTACTGATGTGCCAAGCTGTATAGTTTTTGGTGTAAATCTGATAATTTAATCCTGAGATATTAACCCTTTATCCTTCAAATTGAAAATTTCTCCAATCCCTTTGTCATTCGATAACTTGAAAAATATTGCTTGGATTGTCAAGTTACTTTATAATTGTGTTCAGGTTACTGATGTGCTGAGCTGTATAGTTTTTGGTGTTAATCTGATAGTTTGATGCAGAGATATTAACCCTTTATCCTTCCAATTGAAAATTCCTCCAATCACTTTGGCATGAGATAACTCAAAAAATATCAATCTGATTGTCATGTTACTTTATATATTTATTCAGGTTACTGATGTACTGTGCTGTATAGTTTTTTATGAAATTTTGATAATTGTATCCAGAGATATTAACCCTTTATCCATCAAATTAGTCACTCCTCCAATCCATTTCTGTATGTACCCATACCTTGTATGGCGTACATAATGTCAGCATCCATGGTGGCCCTCCGTCATACAGCTTTCTACTAGTTGTGCGTATGGGTACACATCTGACGATTTCATTGGCCTATTTTTCCTTATTATTTTGCAATTATTTTCTAAAATATTGTAAGCGGCACTTTCCAATAACTATCCAGTAACTAATTGCAGAATAATTCAAGCTAGATTGTACATATATTTTGGGGTATCTTTTGTTTTCAAAATGTTGATTCATGGTTTTCTTCCACTCCAGGAACATTGATTAGCAATTGATATAAATTGATTTGTAGTTTTAGATCAAGGTTAGTTAATTTTCAGTTTATTGTTATCCAACCCATTTTGTTTTATTTCTGTTCAAAATACCATGCTGTGCATATTTCTTCATCACAGGCGCCTAAATTCAATTTTCCTTTCCGTAACAGTTTGCTGTAGCAAATTTCATGAGCTTAACATTGACTACAGCATTATAATGCAGTTCAGCATTCATTCTTTTTTATGGGTTCGCATCACTGACACACTAACCAGACAGGAAGTTTGCTTACCTCGATTTACTTATTCTCTTGAATCAACTTGTGACTGAAACTTCGAAGTTTCTTTTCTGAGCACAGTTTGCACAGTTGTTGTATTTATGTTGGATTTTCCTGAACGTGCTCACATTAAGGAATATACAACATAAATACAACAACTGCGCATGTGTGTGGTGCAGATTGTTTCTAGAGGGGTTACAGTATGAAAAACCAATGACATTGATACAATGAATGATTGAGTCAGTGACTGGGCATGGTGTGTGGTGCAGATTGTTTCTAGAGGGGTTACAGTATGAAAAACCAATGACATTGATACAATGAATGATTGAGTCGGTGACTGGGCATGGTGACCTAGCCCCCGAGCACTGCAGTTTTTTCATTTGATTCGGAAGTTCATGGTGAGGCCACTATGAACTCTGTGGCATTTCCGTCCATGCTCTCTGGTCACATGGCCAGTTTTGCGGGACCAACTCCTTTTGTGCAGCCTGGATCTTCTGTCCCTCAGAGGTCCGCGGCAACTATCCTGAGTTTCCGCTCTGCAGATCCTTGGGGTATGTCATACCCCTATACACATCTGCCTTCAGATGTTTCGGCTGCCGCCCGTCGCCCCGCTTCGGGTGTATTTGAGAATCGTGACCCTTCGCTGGTTAAAAGGGTCAGGAGTGAAGCCACTTTGCTGGTTCGTTCCCACGTCGAACCGGCTGACACGGGCAGTGAACTTAGGGAGGCCCTCTCCTTGCTCACTCAGGTTCTATCCAAGAGCCTTTCCATTGCTTCCAGTGAGGCTATGAGTGGTTTCCAGGCGCCCCCTGTTGGAAACAGGCTGCTTTCTGATCCCCCTGGTGTGCCTACACCATGGGAGGCATCGGCTGGTTTGCCCATGATGGGCTATGTGTCTTACGACTCAGGGGATGAGTCTGACATACCTGACGTCGAGAGCCAACAGTCTTATCACCAGGGGGCAGCTCTTGACTTTGTGTTTGGGTTCCTTCCAGATCTCAAACTGTCCAACCAGCCGACAGTGTCAGCCCGGCCGTGATCATCGGCCTATGGAGCAACCTGCTTCTGGGCGCCTTCGGCCGTGCCAGTCAGTACAGGTGGTTGAAGCATTTACAGCTTTGGACTCTTAAGCTGAGTTCCACAGCCATGAAGACGTTCTTCAACCTGCTTCTGGGCGCCTTCGACTGTGCCAGTCAGTACAGGTGGTTGGTTTGCCGTTCTTCAACCTGCTTCTGGGCGCCTTCGACCATGCCAGTCAGTACATGTGGTTGGTTTGCCGTGGTTGAAGCATTTACAGCTTTGGACTCTTAAGCTGAGTTCCACAGCCATGAAGACGTCGTTCTTCAACCTGCTTCTGGGCGCCTTTGACCGTGCCAGTCAGTACAGGTGGTTGGTTTGCCCATGCCTACACCATGGGAGGCGTCGACTGGTTTGCCCATGATGGGCTATGTGTCTTACGACTCAGGGGATGAGTCCTACATACCTGACATCGAGAGCCAACAGTCTTATGACTTGGGGGCAGCTCTTGACTTGTGTTTGGGTTCCTTCCAGATCTCAAACTGTCCAACCAGCCGACAGTGTCAGCCCGGCCGCGATCATCGGCCTGTGGAGCAACCTGCTTCTGGGCGCCTTCGACCGTGCCAGTCAGTACAGGTGGTTGAAGCATTTACAGCTTTGGACTCTTAAGCTGAGTTCCACAGCCATGAAGACGTCGTTCTTCAACCTGCTTCTGGGCGCCTTCGAACGTGCCAGTCAGTACAAGTGGTTGAAGCATTTACAGCTTTGGACTCTTAAGCTGAGTTCCACAGCCATGAAGACGTCGTTCTTCAACCTGCTTCTGGGCGCCTTCGAACGTGCCAGTCAGTACAAGTGGTTGAAGCATTTACAGCTTTGGACTCTTAAGCTGAGTTCCACAGCCATGAAGACGTCGTTCTTCACCACGGTTGACTCTTTTTTGCCTCCGGCGCATTATCGTTCCTACAAATCTGCCAATCCGTCAGTCTGCAGACTTTGACGGTCTTGGATCAGGACTCCAACTCCCTCGGGCTTTCCAAGCCCAAGTTGGCCGTTATACCTATGGTGACTCTGGAGTCCGTGTTGGGCTTAGCAAAAGAGATGCTGGGCATGCTTTCTCTCTCAAATCACGTCGTCTCTGCTTTCACTGCTTATCTGCCCCCAGATAAATTTGACGATGTAAGGCTCCTTTACATGTGCTGTCCAAAGCGCTCATGTATCTTACTCACATGCAGTAATAGCTATGATCATTATACTATGATCATATGATCATGGGGGCTGTCCACTTTTATTTTCTAATAAATATTATTTTGGACTTGAAAATCTTTTGTAACGTGCCCCTGTGATGGAGGGTGGGGGGAGAGCCACCCTGATTGTGAAAAGATATGAATTATTAATAATATTACATCCCCCTGGTCGACATGTTCACAGGTTGGCGGCCAGAAACGATAACATATTTACACGTTCGGGTTTCAAACATGATCATTTTGGGGCAACGGTCTGCCCCGACTTACTAAATAATCGTTCTGATGGCACACTGGTCGCACAGATGCACATATTTCTTGTCGAAGTTTGCTCGTGACGGGAATGTTTTTTCGTGCAATTTCCACCAGTCTAACGGGTCACTTTCACTGTCTGCACGAGGGGTAGAAATGTAACTGGCAATCTCAGTGGATATACCCGACTCACCTGAGTCAATGTTTTGGGTTGGTGTACTATCACAAAAAAGACTGCCCAATGTCCTTTTGCATTTTGCAGCTGGCAGGTCAGAGTCATCTGATGTTTTTTCTTCTGATTTAGTATTGGGTTTTCCAGTTATAACATGCCTTTTAGGGTCCTCGATAAGATCGGCGTTAATCTGGACAAACTCCTCTTCACTGAGGTACCTTTTTTTGAAACGTGGATCAAGAAATGAGGCAACACAAATTAGTTTATCAGTGTCCTTGTCCTCATATTTGTCTGCCATGTAGCTTTTAATGTGCTTCATAATGTCACACGTCAGTTTATGTTTATCATTGGTGCTATCCAACAGCTCAGAATTAAGTAAAGTCATCATTGGTTTCACCGAGGAAATTGTCACATAATTCTCAGCCGATAATATGTCAGTGAAATCGGATACAGGATCCAGTCCTTCAATAACAGCCTCAATAACTTGGCTGTCTTGCCAAGTAGGAACCAAGTGCAATGTTTTTATGTCAGAACTAAGCTCTTTCCGTATTGCAACCTCTTGTTCTGCAATGCGCTTCATCATTGCAAATTTAGCACCCCATCTTGTTGGGCAATCAGTTACTAAAGAATGTTCTTTCAAGTTTAGTTCATTTTGCAGCAATTTTAAATTGTGACGGCGTTTCCATCTGGTTGAGAATGCAGATACCACTGACCGACACACACCCAATGCCCTCGAAACACGTTTGTCATCTTTTATAGAATTATTTACGGCCAGGTTGAGATAATGCCCAAAGCATGAGAGACGCTGCCATTCGAGTTCATCTGCTGCTTTTATGATATTTGATCCATTATCCATTATCCGTTGTTAGACACACAAGATGTGAACTATCTAATCTCCACGAATTAAGAACATCACCTAGCACACCTGCAATATTTTCAACTGTATGACTTTCTGGGAAATATAGTGTCTCCAACACACAAGACTGTACATTCCCCTCACGATCTATAAAATGCACTGTAAAACCAAGGTATGGCACCATACCAACAGACGACCACATATCTGTCATGGCAGAAAAATAGTTTATATCACTGAGTTCATTGACTACTCGTTGACGTACTTCATTATACAGTTTGGGTATTGCCATCTCACTGAAGTAATTACGACTTGGAAGTTTGTACTGCTGATCAACCTGACAAGCACTGCTAGCATGTTTCTAAAATGTTTGCGATCAACTGTATATATTGGCACCATGTTTCCAGCTATGAATTGCGTAACCGTTGTCGTTATAGCATTCTATCACTGAGAATTTTTGTCATATGAAGTTGAATTCTGTATAGCATTTGTGATTGTCGGTTGCTTTGTTGGAGTTCCTGCTTCCTCTCGTTTACGTTTGCGAACTGTTTCTACTTTGGTATATGCTGCCGGATGGTTCGATTTCAAGTGAGCTATAAGATTTGACGTATTTGCAGCTTTACATGCAACTGCCTTCTGACATAATCAACATATTGCATGTGTCTCATCTTTTGGTTTGGAGTTATCACCCTTCTCAAATCCAAAGTAGGCCCATACTGGCGATGTTGTGTTCGAGTTGGCAACGAGCTCCATTTTATTTTTATTCTCAGTTTTAAGTTATTTCGGACAATATATACTGCATGTTGAGTACTGAGTGCCAATAGGTTGTTTACATTATTAAATTTAAGCGAACAAAGCACTGTTGTATGTCAACCAGTCTTCCTGACATTAAGTAAACACAGGGCTCAAGAAATTTATTTAGTAACAATTAATTACATAACTGTGCATTAATAAACTGTGGCGTGTAACTGAGCTCTTATTGTTGGTCATTATATTTCTCAAATCTGGTTTATGGTTTAGTAACAGCAGTAACTGTTATGTAATTAGTCTCTCGCTTGAAGTCGCTTTCAGCTTTTCAGTCATAATTAATATGTTTGATACGAAAGTTATGTAATGTTAGGCCAAATAAAAAAAATGAATTGATTCTCAGGCAATTTTTTTTTCAAATCAGTGAGGGAGGGAGGATTTTATTTTTACTTTTTTTTAAATTTTTTTTTCGTGTAAAAGGGTTGAGTATACTCAGTAAATCTTTTTGCTGTCTTTCCACTTGAAAAAGAGAAAAGGTTGTATTTTAGTGTAATTATAGTATACCTTTTATAACTAACTGCCAATCTACAGCTAAAAGAATTGGAATTTTATTGTTCTTTTTAATGGTATAGATCTGTCAAGCATCATGATCCATTAGAATAGGCCCCAGTAACCAATGTTTGGGGTAGGAGTCCTTTAAAATGGGAAACATGGCTCTAAATGATTGGTTAAACTTGAGTTTATATCGGTGTTGCGGCCATTATTAGCCATTGTGCAGAAAACATGACCTTAAACACCAGCAAATAAATAAATAACAAGAAAAAACAATTTACTGCTAACACAACTAAATAATTATATGTCGAGAAATGTGAAAAAATGACCATTCCAAGTTTTCACAAATTTTTTAAAAAACATAATAAAAATGTCTAATGAGGAGGTTCAAATCCAATGAGGGAAGGCCTGAGAATTAAAACATTATTTTTTTTTAGCCTTAGCTTTACATGTTTCTGAAAGTTTCAGTGCAAAAATGATGTAATGTTAGCTTTGCATGTTTGTGAAAGTTTCAATGTGACAGACACAGGTTTCTTTGCGTTCATAATATTTGAACATTTAATAAATTTATAACGGACATCAAAAATTAATTTATGGAAAACAAAATTCCAACTATATTTTTTAATACCACGAATGGCGATAAACCGACTATTCATTTTTTTTATGTGTACCCATACTATGTATGGTACACATAATGCCGGCATCCGGGGTGGCCATCCGTCGTTCGTCCATCCTTTGTCCATCTGTCTGTCTGTCCATCCATCCATCTGTCCATCTGTCCTTCCGGCATCTGTAACCATTTCTTTGGCATTCGATAACTTGAAAAATATTGCTTGGATTGTCAAGTTACTTTATATTTGTGTTCACGTTACTGATGTGCAAAGCTGTATAGTTTTTGGTGTAAATCTGATAATTTAATCCTGAGATATTAACTCTTTATCCTTCAGATTGAGAATTCTTCCAATCCCTTTGGCTGGAGATAATTCAAAAAATGTCAATCCAATTGTCATGTTACTTTATATATATCTTCAGGTTACTGATGTTCCGAGCTGTATAGTTTTTGGTGTAAATCTGTTATTTTGATCCTGAGATATTAACCCTTTATCCTTCAAATTGAAAAGGAGCAACCTTAGGGGGCTGAGATTCAAGTTTGTTCAAGCCAAGTCCCTTGGTTCATATTTGGGCTCACTATGGGAGCCCGAATGACAACTTAGTTCAAAATGAGGAATTTTCTTTAAAAATCTTCCTCAGATCCAGCTGATGAATGCTTTTGATATTTTTTATGCAGCATCCTTAGGGGGGGGGGGGGGGGGGGGGGGGGGGGGTGTAAGATTCAAGTTTGTTCAAGCCATGTCCCTAGGTCCATATTTGGGCTCATTGTGGGAGCTCGAATTGTAACTTAGTTCAAAATGAGGAATTTTATTTAAAATCTTCTTCTTCAGATCCAGCAGTCGGAATGTTTTGATATTTGGTGTGCAGCATCCTTAGGGGGTGAGATTCAAGTTTGTTAAAGCCAAGTCCCTGGGTTCATATATATATATCTCTGGGGGAGCCCAAGTTATAACTTAGTTCAATATGAGGAATATTCTTTAAAAATCTTTTTTTTAGATCCACTGGTCAGAATCTTTGGATATTTGGTATAAGCTTTTCTTAGGAGGAACAGATGCAACTTGTTGAAATCAATTCTCTGGGTTGATATTTAGGCTACCATGTCAGGTGAGCACCCTCAGGCCCCCCTGGGGCCTCTTGTTTATTGATTTATTAAAATTCAAACAATTTTGACTGAAAAGGTCTTTTCATATGAATTTATTGAATAAAATCTATATTCAACAAGTAATTAAACTAAAAATTGCTTTCTGCTTCTCTTAAATCTTGGATTTTCTTGCTCTTCAGATTAGGATATTTGGGTTCCTTCAGATTTCAGGCATTTTCACTTTATGCCTCTCACATCTCTGTGATGAAGCCAGGCTTTGAGATTGTATCTTGGGAATAGTAACAGTGCAGTACTGGGATTACAGTACAGCTGCCATAGACTGGTCTCTTTCCATGGGTGGTCATTATTTCCCACGGACGTAATAATATTAGATTCCAAACACTAATTACAGAAATAATAATCAAAAATTTAATTAATGAAGCACTGGATACTACCCTGTGCTTCTTTACATGTAATTAAAATTTTGCTAATGATGATTTTTATTGCCTGGTAAATGCATGCACAGACATCACTGTCCACTTGTGGATTACATTCAGTCCACAACGACTGTACTGTACAAAAGTGGACAGAAAATTTTGATGGGATCTTGCATTGGTCATGATCTGGTCAAAAGTTTTGACTCAAACTATCTTTCCACTTTTCTCCCCACTGCACAACAGAATCTGTCTCATCGGAAAAGAAATTCAAGAGCTTTAAATCTGAGATGCTGTTTTTAGCTCACTTGACTGAAAGTCAGGGTGAGCTTTTCTTATCACTCTTCGTCCATCGTCCTGCGTGAAGGTGGTGTTTGAGCCTCTTTCTCCTAAACCACTGGCCACATTTTAATTAAATTTCATGTAAGTAGTGGTTATATAGGGGCATTTGGGTTTTTCTTCAAATCTGCTCATATTGTGGAGTGGGGTGGGGGCCAAAATGCACAGAATTTTAAAAAATCTTCTTCTCATGCACGAGCCACAGCAGAGACTTGATATTTGGTATGCAGCTTCCATTTGAGGTGTAGACTCAAGTTTGTTCAAGAGAAGTTTGACGGGTAATATTTACCTTTGTTCTAAGAGGGGCAAGAATTTTTCCCCTGCCCAAAATTTCTATTTTCTGAACCCAGAGGCCGATTTGAACCAAATTTAATATGAGGTATTATTGGGTTATAAGTACTTGATTTAAGCCAAAAATTTTTTTCCTGCAGCCCCGTGGGAACCGCAGGAGCTAAAAATAGAAAAAAATTAAAACACCTATATCTCCAAAACTGCACGGCGCCGAGAATTTTTATATGGTGTGAAGCTTCCTTAGGACCAACAGAAAGGATTGGTAAAAAAAAATTGCCATGGTTTTATCATAGGGTACAGTTTCGGGACTTTGCAAAGGTGCTGAGTCAGCACTTTTTAACACTAAAGGCAATGGGAAAAACCTTAAAAAAATCTTCTTCTCCAGATCCAGCAGGCAGAATCTTTTGATATTTGGTATGCAACATTGTGGGGTGGATCTTATTCAAGTTTGTTCAAATCGGCTCCCTGGATTCTTATTTGGGTTCAGTATAGAAGCCCAAATTCGAACTTGGTGCATTTCAGGCGAATTTCTTAAAAAAAATTCTTCTCAAGATCCAGCAGGCAGAATCTTTTGATATTTGGTATGCAACATTGTGGGGTGGATCCGATTCAAATTTGTTCAAATTGGCCCCCTGGATTCATATTTGGGCTCACTAAAAAAGCTCGAATTCGAACTTAGTGCATTTCAGGCAAATTTCATAAAAAATCTTCTTCTCCAGATTCAGCAGGCTGAATCTTTTGATATTTGGTATGCAACATTGTGGGGTGGATCTGATTAAAGTTTGTTCAAATTGGCCCCCTGGGTTCATATTTGGGCTCAGTATAGGAGCCCAATGTGAACTTAGTGCATTTCAGGCAAATTTCTTTAAAAATCTTCTTCTCAAGATTCAGCAGGCAGAATCTTTTGATATTGGGTATGCAGCATGCTTAGGGGGGTGAGACTCAAGTTTGTTCAAGCCAAGTCCCTGGGTTCATATTTGGGCTCACTGTTGTAGCCCGAATTATAACTTAGTTCAAAATAAGGAATTTTCTTTAAAAATCTTCTTCTTCAGATCCAGCAGTCGGAATGTTTCGATATTTAGTATGCAGCTTCCTTAGTGGGGTGAGATTCAAGTTTGTTCAAGCCATGTTCCTAGGTCCATATTTGGGCTCACTGTGGGAGCCCGAATGATAACTTAGTTCAAAATGAGGAATTTTTTTTAAAAATCTTCTTCTTCAGATCCAGCAGTTGGAATGTTTTGATATTTGGTATGCAGCATCCTTAGGGGGTTGAGATTCAAGTTTGTTCAAGCCATGTCCCTAGGTCCATATTTGGGCTCACTGTGGGAGCTTGAATTGTAACTTAGTTCGAAATGAGGAATTTTCTTAAAAATCTTCTTCAGATCCAGCAGTCGGAATGTTTTGATATGTAGTGTGTAGCATCCTTAGGGGGGTGAGATTCAAGTTTGTTACAGCCAAGTCCCTGGTTCCTTATTTGGGCTCCCTGTGGGAGCCCGAATTATAACTTAGTCAATATGAGGAATTTTTAGCTCACCGAAGGGAGCTCAACATATCACTTACCGTCTGTCGTCGTCGTGAACATTTTTCAAACGACTTCTCCTCTGAAACCACTGGTCCGATTTTCATGAAACTTCATGTGGATGTTCATTATAATATGGCAATTCATATTTGTTCAAAGGAAATGGCCACATCCTTTGGGGGCTCTGTATGGGGCATAACTCTGATAGCACCATATGAATTATAGAAAAATTATTAAAAAATCTTCTTCTCCAGAAAAAGTGGGCAGAATCTTTTGATACTGGGTATGCAGCATCTTGGTATGGGTCTGATTCAAGTTTGTTCAAATCGAGTCCCTCAACCAATATTGGGGCTCACTATGGGGGCGTGAATTTTTACTTAGTGCAATTTAAGAAAAATTCTTTAAAAATCTTCTTCTTCAGAACCAATGGGCAGAATCTTTTGATGTTTGGTGTGCAGCCTCTTGGTATGGGTCTGATTCTAGTTTGTTCAAATCGAGTCCCTTGATCAATATTGGGGCTCCCTATAGGGGGATGAATTTTTCCTTAGTGCAATTTAAGGAAACATCTTCTCCAGAAGCAGTGTGCAGAATCTTTTGATATTTGGTTTACAGCATCTTGGTATGGGTCTGATTCAGGTTTGTTCAAATGGAGTCCCTTGATCAATTTTGGGGCTCACTATGGGGACCTGAATTTTTCCTTAGTGCAATTTGAGAAAAAATATTTTTAAATCTTCTTCTCCAGAACCAATGGGCAGGATCTTTTGATATTTGGTATACAGCATCTTGGTATGGGTCTGATTCAAGTTTGTTCAAATTGAGTCCCTCGATCAATATCAGAGGTCACTAAAGGGGTGTGAATTTTTACTTAGTGCAATTTAAGAAAATTTCTTTAAAAATCTTCTTTTCCGGAACCGATGGGCAGAATCTTTTGATATTTGGTATACAGCATCTTGGTATGGGTCTGATTCAAGTTTGTTCAAATTGAATCCCCCGTTCAATATTGGGGATCACTATGGGTGTGTGAATTTTTACTTAGTGCAATTTAAGAAAAAATCTTTAACAATCTTCTTCACCAGAACCAGTGGGTAGAATCTTTAGATATTTGGTATACAGCATCTTGGTATGGGTTGGATTCACGTTTGTTCAAATTGAGTCTTTTGATCAATATTGGGGCTCACTATGGGTGTGTGAATGTTTACTTTTTGCAATTCAAGGAAAAGTCTTTAAAAATCTTCTTCAGAACCATCATGCAGAATCTTTTGATATTTGATCAGCAGCATTGTCCCATTCAGTCCTGTAGATGTTTTAGCTCCACAGAGAGTATAGATTTACTCTGAAGAACCTTTCTGAACTAAAATAAAAAAAAATCGTTTTTTTTATGCGTTTATCTCAATTTTGGGATGTAAAAGTGCAAGAACTGAAAATAGAAGGAAAATCCTGTGTATTGTGTGGGCACAATCGCTTCATCTAGTTGGTACATGCTTTTCTAAGGAGGGGTGTATGCAGCTTATTCAAGTCAAGTCCCTGGTTTGATATTTAGACTACCATGTCAGGTGAGCGCCCTCAGACCCCTGGGGCCTCTTGTGTTTGTTAGCTCACCTGACTGCAAGTCATTGGGAGCTATTGCCATCACTTTTGGCTGGCGTCCATAGGGTGTCGTCTGTTAACTTTTTGCAAACTTGACATCTTCTTCACAACCACTAGGCCAAATTCAAACATATATTGTACAGACCATCTATGGAGTATACCCTTTCTATTTTGTTTAAATGAAGCAGCTGCCATATTCGGGCTCTGGTTTATGCCCCAAAAGCTTAAAAACCTTCAAAAATCTTCTTCTCATGAACCTCCAGAGGGAATGCCTTGATATTTGGTATGGAAAATCCTTTGGTGTAGAAGATTAAAGTTTGTTCAAGGGAAGTTGATAGGTCAATATCTGGGCCCTCTGTGGGGGCATATCCATTTTGGGCTGTGCCCAAAATTTCTATTTCAAGAACCGGTAGGCCAATTTCAACCAAATTTGGCATGTAGTATAAGTGGGTCCTAAGTAATTGATTGATGCCCCAAAAATTTTTTTTCACAACCCTGTGGCAACCTCAGAGGCTAAAAACAAAAAAATTCAAAAGCCCATATATCCTAAATCACAAGGAACAGAGAACTGTTATTTGGTATGAAGCATCCTTAGGACCGGAAGAAGGGATTGGTTAAAAAAACTTGCCACCAGTTCAATCAGGGTGCCCAGTAGAGGGTATTGAAAAAAATGATGAGTCAGCATTTTTGCAGTAGTTTGTCCTGGAGAAAATTTTCATTCACTGAGAACGTTGATTGACATATTGTTCTAAAATCAACAACATTGCTGCTAACATTCTGATCATGTTAATTTAATCAGAAAATTTGTGACCTTTCAATGCTGTATATGTTTTTTCTGGTTCCTTGGAAAAAAATTGATCTGATTCCTGTATGAATATCTTTAATTTAACCCTCTCATGACTTCAGTGTGTTTTTCCAAAGATTTTATTTCATGATGAACTCTTTCACTGCCATGCACATGTTTTTTTCTGGTTTCTTGGAAACATTTATCTGATTCCTGTATGCATATCTTTAATTTAACCCTCTCAAGACTGCAGTGTGGGTTCCAAAAATTGTATTGATGCCATGATCAAACACTTTTAGCAGAGGTGAGCAAATTGGACGAGCAAGCATTATGCTCATCCCCGGGTTAAGCAAAATTAAATTGGACAACCATTTTTTCACTTGTGCACTGAAAGCTCTGTTAGCAAGCATTTGCGACCTTGTTATGGTTTTGGCCGAATTTTTTGTTAACCACACAGCTCTAGTCCTAGGTGAAAAATATGTTTCTATTGACTCATGAGGAAGGGGTTGCCCAATTCAGAAAGGGTTGTGCAAAATTATTTTGCATATCCATTCAGGGGTTATGCAAAATTTCCAATTTGCTCATCTCTGCTTTCAGTGCTGTGGACATACATGTTTTTTTCTGGTTCCTTGGGAAAAAATTGATCTGATTTCTGTATGAATATCTTTAATTTAACCCTCTCATGACTTTAGCGTGTTTTCTAAAGATTTTATTTTATGTTGAAACTTTTCAGTTCTGTGCAAATATATATGTTTTTTCAGGTTTCTTTGAAACATTTATCTGATTCCTGTATGGATGTATTTAATTTAACCCTCTCAAGACTTCAGTATGGCTTTCAAAGATTTTATTGATGCTTTCATAAAACCTTTTCAATGCTGTACACATAATGTTTTTTCTGGTTTCTTGGAAAAAAAATTCTCTAATTCCTATATGATTTAACCCTCTCACGGCTTCAATGTGAGTTGCAAACAATGTGGTTTGCAAAGATTTTATTTCATGTAATACTGTTAATGAAAACCTATTTTTGATTCCTTTAAAAATAATTTACTCCCAAAATAAACCTCCATAAATTCTCTTTCTGTTTTGTTTATTTTTGATGGTTTGGCCATTTTCACACAGACTTGAATTTACTGGTGGCAGTAAAATTCTGTTTCTCGAGTTTAAAATCTTTCTTATTCTTAAAAACCACTGGGCCAAATTGATTCATTTATGGCACAGACCATCTTTGGAGTAAACCTTTTCTCCTTTGTTCAAATGAAGCTGCTGCCATCTCCAGGCTGGTTGAATTTACTCTTCTGCCCTTCAAATTACTGTATTCCTTAGGGTGGGGTTAATGCCCTATAAGCCTAATATGATTTTAAAATCCTCTTTTTATAAGTCACTTGCAATAATGCTTAGATTTCTTGTTTGGAACTTTCTTTAGTGATGCAGATTCACTTTTTACAAAGAAAGTCAGTAAGCAAAAATTTGGGCTCCCAAATTTTGGGCTACATTCAATATTTCTATTTTCATATTCAATGGGCAGATGTGAACCATACATGTATTTGTCATGTAGTATATAACTGGGTCATAAATATTTCATTTATGCCGGAATTTATTATTATTTTATTTTTTTTTGGGGGAGGGGGGGGGGGGAGGTGGGAGGGTACAGAGAACCACAGTAGTTGAAAACAAAACAAAAATTCACAGAACAGAGCTTGCTAAAAAGCTTTCCTAGGGCCAGCAGAAATGAATGTCCAAAAAAGTATCCTTTGGTTGTGTCATAGCAAATCAAAAAATTGCTCTTGCTGCTGATCACTTACTGATACGGGGAGCACGGTGGCTCAGTAGGTAGAGGTGCAGGCTGCAAGCCGAGAGGTCCTCGGTTCGAATCCCACCTGCGGCAACCGCGTTGTGTCCTTGGGCAAGACACTTCATCTCCATTGTCCGCGTGGGGGCACGATGACGCTGTGTACTAAGGCGTACTGCACGTCGATGGTACGCATGTCTTCAACCAATCTAACCCTGCCTGTGCTGCAGTGCGGAGTTACGATGTTGGGGAGCTGGCAGCTGCTCGTCGTTGCTCGGTGGTTCTCTCCGGGTACTCCAGCTTCCTCCACCCGTAAAACTGTCACGGTCATGATTAGCCATTGTGCATAAATATGTGACCTTAAAACATCAATAAATAAATAAATAACTTACTGATACACTCATCTCTTTTGACAACTTGAGCCAGGTGAGTGTTTTAGGCTCACTTGAGCCTCTGGTTTTTCTTGATGCTGTCTTGAATTCACAATATTTTATCTACAGTACAGTCGCTGTGGACTGGTCGTAATCCATGTGTGGACAGTCATGTCCACACATGCTTTTACCAGGTAATAAAAATCCTCATTATCAACATTTTAAGTAATGAAGCGCCAGGTTGAACCCGGTGTTTCATTAACTGGTTGAGTGCTAGAAGCCATTATCAGGGCTTATAAAAATGAGGGTACTTGTGCAAAAGCCAATATCCTCACTCATGTTTCATATTCAGTCAAACACAAATGATATTTTGTTTATATGCATTTATTTTATTACAGATTATTGGAGAGTGTTTGTGAGCACTCTCCAATAATTTCAAATAAAACAAATTTTGATAACAAATTAATACTACCAGAAATAATTTAGCCCTCAACTAGTTAATTAAATTTTTGATGATTATTCCTATAATTGTGTTGCCGCCCCACGAAGTGAGGAGCGACATATAGGGATTACTTTTGTCGTCTTGCGTCATCCGCATCGTCCGCGTCACACTTTCTCTTATCCGCCACTCCTCTTTAACCTATGAATGGATTTTGATGAAACTTTCAGTGATTCTTTATCACATAATGGCATTGTGCACCTCCTATTTTATTTTTTGATCCGCTGTATTTTTTCCAGAGTTATGCCCCTTTTCCACTTAGAATTCTGTCTGAAATATTAAAATATAGTGCAGGCGACACACGTCTTCCATGGAAGACTAACATCTAAGTTAGTGTTTGAATTTAATATTATTGCATCTGTGGAAATATTGCCCTTCCATGGAAATATTGCCCACCTGTGGAAAGTGACCAGTCCACTGCAGCCATGCTGCATGAAGTCTCTACCCCTGGTGTCTAAGTGTGTTGCAATCTGATTGAGACAAATACCATTTTTATGATCACAGTTCTGTAAGCTTGCCAAGAATCAGTTCCAGAAAAAAAGTAACAAACAAATTTTATTTAGATATTCAGCTTTTTCATGCCCTTGTTTCGGGGCTTGTAGTTCAGCTAAATTTAGGAGAATCCATTTATATTCTCGCAAAACCTTTTTTGAGAATCCATACCGGCTATAAGTGTCCCAGGATCCCATGAGGCCACCATGGTTGAACACCTGCTGTATAGTGATAACACATGTTAACCCTTTACACAACACAGCTTTTTAATTTTTAAAACAGAAACTCAATTTGATATTTTTTTAAAACAATATTTACCAACAAAACCTTACAAATATGGATGTCACTGGAACCGACTCATTGAACCGGTTCTAATGACAGCCATATTTGTGCAATTTTAGTGACAAAGTGTCGGGATATTTCCAGTCATGTTAACCTTGTGTTGGTTAAATTGTATTGGAATTCCCACAAAATACTGCTATATACCCGTACATGTACACCTGTATATGTAGACTATTTAGATATTTGAACTCAATAATAAATATAATATGGACGATTACGCGAATGCTCAATTTTCTTTTCTTTATTTTGTGTAAGATCTTTGAATACATTTCTTATATAATTACTTATAAGAGTAATACAATTTAATATCTTACTCAGAACTATGAAATGAAGATTGCACTTCTTTGGTACAGTCAATGGCTACCAACATAAGCCAACAAAAGGAAATTTTTATCTGTAATAACACTATCCTAGGTATGTGTTGAATAAGGTGACTATTGTTGCATCTGATGATCACAGAGCACATGTACATGTAGAAAAAATCCAGTGGTTAATTGGTACAGTGGAGGAGGGTGTGATGGTTATAGAACGTTTCCTCCCCATGTACATACATGTATAGAACATTTTCTGTTGTGGCAACTCCTTGATGTGGAGCAGTTCTTGTTTACTGTGGTAAACAAGTTCAGCTTTACTAGTAAAATATGACCCTGTTAGTACTGAAATGGTTAACCAGATAATCGGTTTGAAACCAGTTAGCTGCTGAACCGATTGGAAAAACCGTCAACCGGTTATCCAAAATATCGATAATGATCGTCATTCCACATTTAAAACATAGTAAATCTGCCGCTTCCCCTTGTGAAAGATTACACATCGAAGCCGCGTTGTGTATATTGAGAAATAATCAACTTTGGCATTCAAGACTACGTTAATGATCGGCAATTTCCGAAACTATTCCGTAGTGTGTATACAAACGAACGTTGTCGAGTACTCAGCAACGTTCGTTTGTATACACACTACGGAATATTTTGAGAATACTGCTTTCCAATTCCTATAGTTTTGATCCCATATTCAGTGAAATAATGGCCACGGATAACCAGATATTATCCGGTTATAGCTCTCGGTTAGTCGGTTATGAAAATGAGCTGACCATTTCAGCCCTAGAGCCAGTAACCAACGCCTGGGTAAAGTACATTGTACTCTAAAGTGGGCTTCATACTTGTAGGTATAAATGATTGTTAAAACTTCATCTCATACATGTACCTACATGTACATTTATGTTGCAGTCATGATGCAGTCATAAAAGCTGAAGATGACCGCAAGCACCAATAAATAGAGAGAAATCGCTTGACTGAACTGGTTACGTGAAATGAGAGGTGAGGGACATTGTACAAACACGAGTGCGCGAATGCGCACAAGTGTTCTACAATATATTCCCTCGCCTCGATTGAATTATTTCACGTAACCAGTCCAGTGAAGTGATTACTCTGTTTATTACTTTTCATTATTAACGATAATTATATTATTTAACCCTTTACCTGACGTAACGGCCAAAAATGGCTAGCGCTATTCTCAAAACTCGCCAATTAATTTTCATTATTTTTTCATTTTTTGTCTCTAAAACATAGGTTATGACCCCTCATTGGAATGAGCTCTTTCCAATGAGGGGTCATAACCTTTGTTTTTGAGACAAAAAATGAAAATAATAGTTATTCAAGAATGTTTTTTTGCATGTGTCATCTGCTTTTCATGTTAAAAAAAGGCAAAAAAAACCAATGAAGTCCCCATTACACCCACGGCAAAGCGTCTTCGTTTGCGCCCACAAATACATGACACAATTGTTGTCCCCCGACCCTTCGGGGGACTATTGTAATCAGCAGTGTCCATCCGTCTGTCCGTCCGTGCGTCCATCCGTCCGTCCGTCACACCCTTGTCCAGATGATAACTTTAGTTTGGATGATTTTACTGAAACTAAATTTGGTATGTGTCTTACTTGGGTGGAAATGCAGGTCAATTTCGAAAATGGGCACGCTCCACTGATTTCTACTGGATTTATTCCCCTTTTTCGACTTAAAAAATACAGTTTTTGTGTTGTCCGGATGATAACTTTAGTTAGGATCATTTGATTGAAACGAAATTTAGTATGCCGCTTATTTGGGTGGAAATGCAGGTCAAGTTCGAAAATGGGCACGCTCCACTGATTTTTACTGGATTTATTCCCCTTTTTCGACTTAGAAAATACGGTTTTTATGTTGTCCGGATGATAACTTTACTTTGGATCATTTGATTGAAACGAAACTAAGTATGTGGTTTAATTGGTTGGAAATACAGGTCAAGTTAAAAAATGGCCATGCTCTGCGAACAAATTGCATCCTAACAGCTCCCTTGAATTTGCCATCTTGGTCGCGGAACCGGGGGCGTTGTCCTTGTTGATTGCATAATTCACTTGTGAAGTTATCATTTATAATCAAACTCAGAAATCCCAGTAAATCACACTTTGGAAAGTAATAAATAGATATGTATGTCAGACATTTTGTCCCTAATATTTCAATGACCAGTTCCATGTAAACATAGTCACGTAAAAAGCAGCCTAATTTATTTTTTATTCATTTGAAATCATTGTTTTGATAAAGAGTACTTTACACATTACATATCCTTATGATTACAAAAGTCATAGAGAAATTTGAATGAATTGTATTTGGTTAGTGATCTAGTTGTAATTTTCTGCCACTCCCCACCACCACCCCCCCCCCTCCCCCTCCCCCTATAACACTGAATTGATCAGGAATGTAGTCATAGCAGTCTTTACATGTAAATGGGAAAGGCTGTGACTGTCATTCCATCCAGCTAGAAATTCAAGCTTGATTATATCTCTTGATATGCAGTGCAATACAATTTTACATCATGCAGGCTGGATTTCCCATCCTAGGATTGTGGGGCCGCTAGTGTTACACATTTGAAAACATGTAAAGCCACTGGATCCCAAATAATATTGCTGATAAATTTATCATTTCAGATGGAGAATTTCAAATTGTGACCATCACAGATTTTTGGTCTTCGCTGTTTATTGAGTATTTTCAAAATGGTAGTATGAGTCCCGATGATTCCAGAGATGATATGTTGTTTTATGTCAGAAAAACAAATAACCTTAAGGGCAAATATGAATTTAAACAGGTATGTCATACATATTGTATGTTTATTCATTTATGTGTGTAGAGTACAGTGGTGCCCGTTTGATTGCATATCTTTTAATTGAATAACCCTGTTAATTATACCCCCACTTTCGGACACTGGATTACATGAGTCCATCCGTCTGTGCATCCGAGAATATTCATAACTTTCATAACTTAAGTAAATTATCATGGAACTTGCTATGTAATTAAATTGTAACATTTCCCAAAACTAGAATGATTTTCAGTGTTGTCAAATTTTTTTTTTTATTATTACTTGTTCACTTAGAAATTGTGTCCATCCAAGCCAAATTTTGTCTGTTCAGCCTGTATCTCGGGTATGAAGTGTTCTATTGCAATGAAATTTGCTATGAACACTGCTTATGGTATAGGCTTTAAAAAAGGATTCAACGATATTTCTCACATTCTCCTTTTTAGAGTTATCCCCCTTTTTTGACTTAGAAATTGTAGGAAATAGACATTATTTGTCTGTTCAGCCTGTATCTCAGGTTCTGAAAATGCAATCCTGTTGGAAAATACACATTTTTTTCTATAATATTTGGTCATAGGTATGCCCACACTAGGCGGTACACCATGTCGGGGTATGCACCTGACGACCGTCCAGCTCTTGTTAAATATAAAACCATTTTTTTTAAGGGGGGGGGGGGGGGGATTAACAACACTTTTGACAGCCAGGGTCAGCTCATGTCAGACTTTTTATGAGTGGAGGAAATCAGAATACCCAGAGAGAACCACTGATGGCAGTGAGCAACTGTCAGACTCCCCAACATACTAACTCTGCACAAGTAGGGTTAGCATTGGTTGAAGACAAGTGCACCATCGATGTGCAGTACACCTTAGTACACAGTGCCACCATGCCGCCTACAAAACCATTACCATACCTTCAGTACAAATTTGACTTTTTAATTGAAACTCCTTCATGTATTAATTGAATAAACTATATTGTAATATGTCGAGAAATTACTGTGACAATTACTCCCCTTATTTATAGACTTATTTGGCCTCAGTACTTCCAATACAGGCACTTAATCTATTATATCTTGTTTGACAGAGCTCTTTGAGCACTGTCAAACAAAATATAATACAGGGTTCTGAAAACCTGGAAAAGTCATGGAATATGAAAAATATTTTTCCTGGCCTGAAAATCCTGGAAAAATGGGTGTATTTTTGCTTTTTGCTTGGAAAAGTTATGGAAATTTCCCAAGAAATGTAACCTCGATATCAAACGTGTCAAAAATGCGACCACAAAACATCACGAAGATCGATTAAGCATGAAGAACAAGAACTGTACAAGTCTTTATTATTCATTTATTAAATGTTGCATGTTGCAATGATGATGGTTACAATTCTGTGTAATGTGGCACTGGGAACAAAAGTTGGATTTTTCAAGCATCTGGGCCATGGAAAAGTCCCTGCGAATCCAGGACTTTTCCATTTTCCACATTCTTGAAAAATCCTACTTTTCTATCCAGATTTGCTCCCAAAAATTCACTTGAAATCCTGGAAAAGTCATGGAAAAATCATTGAATTTTTACTTTAAAAAAAGTGTACAAACCCTGATAATACATGTTGATGTGTATGTTTTTGAACCTAAGTCTCTATTGTGGTACAATCCTCTGAAAATGAGCTTTGATAGTAGCTTCAAGTACAGAACTAGTTAGACTAATCTGTTACTGTCATCCGAGATTCAAAAGGGCAACTAGGTTTGTCATATATTTTCAAAATATACTTTTGTGCCATATTGTAAAGGAGGTGGGGGTGGGGGGGGGGGGGGGGGGGGGGGGGGTTCAAACCCATGCCGAGAATGTCCATCTGCACCAACTGTCTAGCAAAAACACAATAAACCATGCACATCACTCAGTCACCAACTAACCCTACTGTCAGTGGCAGAGTGATGTGCATCATCTAGCATAGTTTCACTTGATGGTTGGTGTTGAAGGAAACTTTGTTCATGTGGGTTCAAACACCTGCTATGCCATTTGCAATATAACCAATGTCCCTTGCTGTTTCTATAATACTCAGGAAAATTGAATTGATCTCACTGATTTCCAGTGAAGTGTAGTATGTTGGAATTAAGTGATGCAATCGTGTATTCTTCTGATACTATATTTTTATGTCTTATCATTATGTATTTCCTAATATTTGTTTATGTGTTTCAGAGTGATGTTGATGTGCATCGGCGGGATTCAAAGAAATTGCCAGTCTTTGATGATAAAACAATAGACTGGGAAGAAACTGTTTATTTAAATATTATATTGCATCAGGTATATAATCTCAAATCTTCACATTTTTATTTGAAAAAGAAAGGGAAAGCATAACAAATTTTGAAAAAGAGGTTTTAAAATCTGTGTTTCTGTTGGTCTTATTTCAATATGGGATATGAAATATGGCCAGAATCAACCAATTTTACAAAATAGCAATTAGTGGACATAATTCATTATTTGAACTAAGTGAACCCTCCATACACTGGTGTCTAAATACCAAAATTTCAAACAGCAAATTTTGTCCACAATACGGCTGGGAATATAACCAATTTAACGGGTTGAGTTCGGTTTGAATCCCACCTGCGGCAATCATGTTGTGTCCTTGGGCAAGACACTTAATCCCAATTGCCCACGTGGGGGCACGTTGGCATTGTGTACTAAGACCTACTGCATGCCGATGTTGCACTTGTCTTTAACCAATGCTAACCCTGCTTGTGTGTAGTTAGTACGTTGGGGAGTCTGATAGTTACTCACCATTGCTTGGTGGTTCTCTCTGGGTACCCTGGCTTCCTCCACCCATAAAACTGTCAGGCACAAGGTGACCCTGACTGTCAAAAGTCTTGTTAAACCCAAATAAATAAATAATTGGTTGAGTGCTAGAAGCCACTATCATGGGTCTATTGAAAAGTGCTGGAAGTCACTTTAGGAGCTTTACACTGCATATAATATCTTGTTGTTATACCCCCACAAAATGAAGTTTAGGGGAGTATATAGGATCAACTTGTCGGTTGGTCAGTCTGTCGTCGTCGTTGTCAATCTGTTGCACATATAAACTTGTGGAGCGAACTCCTTCCACAATTTTAGTCGCATTTTCATGAAACTTCACAAAAATAATCAACTTGATGAGGGGAAGTGCATGACATAATTTTCTTCCAGATCGGATTCATGATGGACGACTGGCGGCCATATTGGATTTTGCAAAATACTTGTGGAGCGAACTAAATCTACAGTTTTTGCTGCATTTTCATGAAACTCAACATAAATTGATCGGCATAATGAGGAGCAGATCAGATTCAAGATGGACGACTGGAGGCCATATTGGATTTCGCAAAATACTTGTGGAGCGAACTACTTCCACAGTTTTAGTTGCATTTTCATGAAACTTCGCCAAAATGACCAACATGATGAGGAGCAGTGCATGACATAACCTTTTTCCCGATCAGATTCAAGATGGCTGACTGGGGGCCATATTGGATTTTTTTTTTACTTCGAAAAATTGAATGCCACTTTTCAGTTACCCACACTTGGCAGTATGCCATGGTGTGGGGTATACCGGGCAACAGACCATCTCTAATTTGCTCAGCAGACAAAGAATTTTTTTTATCAAAAGTTGTTTGGTTACAGTTTATTGGAGAGTGCCTGTTGGAACCCTCCAATAAGTTATAACAAAACAATTATTTATGAACAAAATCTTGCTAAACTAAGGCTACTCTTGTACCTTTGAAAAATATACATTTTCCAAATCAACATTGAAAAATTATTTAACATTCAGCCAGTTAACCAATTCAATCTTGGTTGACAGGGCTTTATGAGCTCTGTCAGTCAGGATTGAATTGGTTAAATTTCTAGTTGCATTATGGGGAAAACATTGCAAGTTGAATTTTCATATTTTGACCTCAGTGGGCAGGGGGTTTAGCATGTGATCAGATGGTTCAGTGCAGTGGTAAGTGTGCAGCATTTGTACAGTTTTGTTAGAGTGCAATGATATGCAGTCACACAATGGTTTGTTCTTCAGCCAATTGAACACCCATTTGGCCAGCAGAAATAACTTTATGTGCCTATGGCATTCAATTGCTTATCCATTGTGTTTCTAAATGCCAAGGGTTAATTAATAATCAGTTCCTGGTCACATTTGATAATCCTATTGAATCGTACCTGCCTGACGTCCATGGTTATGCTGATGACACACAGGTCTATTTCTCTTTTCAACCATCAATCAAGGATCAAACTAAAGCTCTAGAAACTATTGAATCATGTATTTCGGACATTCGCACTTGGATGGTTTCAAACAAATTAATGATAAATGATGATAAGACTGAATTCCTAATAACTGGTTCACGACAGCAACTCACTAAAGTTGACATCAATTCAGTGAAGGTAGGAGATTCTGCCATCAGTGCAAGTAACAGTGTACGTAATCTTGGTGCCTTCTTCGACTCTACCATGTCTATGGACAGACATGTTACAAATATGTGCAATAAGGCTTTCAGGGGTCTATACAAAGTTAAACAGATAAGACAGTTCCTCACGAAAGACTCCACAAAACCCTAGTCATGCCTTTGTAACTTCACATTTGGATTATTGTAATGCCTTATCAGCCTGAGTGGTATGCAGGGTATCACGATCTCAACACATCACTCCTGATCTGAGGGATATGCACTGGCTGCCAGTGAAGTACAGAATAATTTTCAAAACTTTATTATTAGTTTTTAAGACACAAAACAACATGTCACCAGCCTACTCAGAAGAACTCCTGAATACCAAGAATGTGTGTCAATACAACCTGAGGTCCGATGGTAAAATTCTGCTACATGTTCCAAAACATAGGTGTGAGACATATGGAGATAGATCATTCTCATTTGCTGGCTCTCACTTGTGGAATAATTTACCAGAACACCTAAAAAGACTGTCAAATGTCAACCATTTCAAGAAAGATCTGAAAACATACCTGTTTCAAAAAAGCCAATAAGTGATGTTGTGGACTGTAAGATACTGTATATATTCCGTTTGTATATTTGCACGAGCTCAGTAACATGTACAGCACCTTAGAATATGGTTCTACATCTTCTGAACTATAATTTTGGCGCTATATAAATGTGTATATTATTATAATTATTATTGTTAAGATAGTCAAAACATCAGTGAAGTTGAACTTGTTTGCATTTGTACCCGACTGTGGATCTGTTACACAAACTGCCTTTGTCACCAACAAATTTTAAAACATCATTGGCTTTTTACGAATTGTCGCAGCTTCGGCACTGTGACAGTGCGCTCTAGTTTTTTTTTAGCTTAACTTGACAAAGTCAAGATAAGCTATTGCCATCACGCGTGCAGAAGTCTGTGAGTCTCTTCACATTTTCCTTTAGCACAGGCTACACCCCGCAGTTCTTGTCTCATGGTCACAAAATTTCATATGCAGGTTTGGGGTCATGTCTAGATGAGAACGTCCCCATTTGGTCGCGATCGGTCGAGGGGTATGGCTGCCCGAGCCCAAAACCCGAAAACCCTTAGCACAGTCTACAGGTCGTATTTATGAATGGATTTCATTGTAACTTGGTAGAATGCCTCTGTATAACGCCTAGATGAGTACATCCCCGTTTGGTCATGATCTGTCAACCGTGATGGCTGCCCAAGCCCGAAACCCAAAAATTTTTATAACAGTCTGCAGGTCATATTTAATATGGAGGGATTTCATTGTAACTTGGTAGGATGACTTCGGATGATGTCTAGATGAGAACTTCCCCATTTGGTTGCAATCTGTCAACCGTGATGACTGCCTGAGCCCAAAACCCGAAAACCTTTAGCACAGTCTACAGGTCATATTTATGGAGGGATTTCATTGTAACTTGGTAGGTTGACTTCATATAATGTCTAGATGAGAACGTCCCCTTTTGGACATGATTGGGCAACTGTGACAGCTACGGGAGCCCGAAGCCCAAAAACCTTTAGCACAGTCTACAGGTCATATTTATGAAGGGATTTTATTGTAACTTGGTAGGATGACTCCAAATAATGTCTAGATGAGAAGGTCCCCTTTTGGTCGCGATCATTCTGCCCTGATGGCTGCCCGAGCCCAAAAACCTTTAGCATAGTCCATAGGTCATATTTATGTAAGGATTTCATTGTAACTTGTTTGGTTGACTCCATGTAATGCCTAGATGATGACATCCCTTTTCATCATGATTGGTCAGCTGTGACGGCTACAGGTGCCTGAAGCCCGAAAATCTTGAGCACAATCTACAGGTCATATTTATGAAGGGATTTCATTGTAACTTTGTAGCATCACTCCACTGATGCCCAGATGAGAATTCCCCTGTTAGTTGTGATCATTCAACCATGATGGCTGCCCAAGCCCAAAGCCCGAAAACCTTTAGCACAGTTTACAGGTCATATTTATGAAGGGATTTCATTGTAACTTGGTAGGTTGACTTCATATAATGTCAAGATGAAAACATCCTCTTTGTTTGTGATCATTCAACCATGATGGCTGCCTGAGCCCAAAGCCCGAAAACATTTAGCACAATCTACAAGTCATATTTATGAAGTGATTTCATTGTAACTTGGTAGGTTGACTTCATATAATGTCTAGATGAGAACGTCCCCCTTTTGGATGTGATTGGGCAACTGTGACGGCTATAGGAGCCCGAAAACATTTAACAGTCTACAGGTCAAATTTATGAAGGGATTTCATTGTAACTTGGTAGGATGAATCCAATTAATGTCTAGATGAGAACGTCCCCTTTTGGTCGCGATCATTTAGCATTGATGGCTGCCCGAGCCCAAAACCTTTTGCATAGTCTATAGGTCATATTCATGAAAGGATTTCATTGTAACCTGTTAGTTTGACTCCATATAATGCCTAGATGATGGCATCCCCTTTTGGTGGTGATTGGTCAACTGTGATGGCTTCAGGGGCCTGCAGCCCAAAAACCTTGAGCACAGTCTACAGTTCATATTTATGAAGGGATTTCATTGTAACTTCGTAGGATCACTCCAAATGATGCCCAGATGAGAATGTCCCCTTTTGGTTGCGATTATTCAACCATGATGGCTGCCTGAGCCCAAAGCCCAAAAACCTTTAGCACACTCTACAGGTCATATATGAAGGGATTTCATTGTAACTTGGTAGGTTGACTTCATATAATGTCTAAATGAGAACGTCCCCTTTTGGACGCAATTGGGAAACTGACGGCTACAGGAGCCCGAAGCCCGAAAACCTTTAGGACAGTCTACAGGCCATATTTATGAAGGGATTTCAATGTAACTTGATAGGATGACTCGTTTTGGAATAATTTTTCTGTAACTTGGTAACTTTCATTACTATACGTTAACTGTGAGGACCACGTACATTAACTGTGAGGTCATATTAACCCACCCCTCAGCTCTTTAGTACAGTGTACACTTCATAGTATTTTTATCAAAAACATAGCATACAGGGAGCAGAAATGAACATATTCCCAATTATCACAATTCTTGTCTTATTTCATAATCCTTTCATAAACATTGAACATTATCCTTTTCATCAAACACAACAAAAAGTTAAGCTACAGTGTCATTAACACTTTCATTTTCTAAATTAAAAGAAGAAAAGCCACTCCATCAAGATAAAAGTGAAAATATGATCTTAGGGGTGCTTAGTCATTATCCTGCCAATTGTGACTACTGAGAGCACAAGGAACAATCAGCAAAGATGGTGTAGTGTATATTTCTGCATGAAAGAAAATGAAAATTAGTGGAAGCAGATGCCGAGAAGTCCAAAGAACAGCACATCTTTTCCCCAAATTGTGACTGTGTTCACCTTTGTGCACAGATTACGCTAGCATCCATGTTACCATAGTGCCCAAACTAAGCCAATCTAAAGACTTCAGTACAGGCTTGTTTTTTTTTAAAAAATCTAGGATGGTAAAAAATCGCTCTCCTGGAAGCTATACTTGGGAAAGCAAATTGCTCTCCTCAACTTTTTATGCCCCCCCCCCCTGCCCCCCCCCCCCCCCCACACTTAAGTCGGGTGGCATATAGTGATTGAAGTGTGCGTGTGCCTGTCTGTGTGTGTGTGTGTCCGAGCCAATAACTCGAAAACTGTTGGGGCCACAGTCATCAAACTTCACACAATTATAAAGGACCATGGGAGGGTGTGTCACACACCATAGCTGTGTTCGTACCTTCAAGGTCAAGGTCACATTTCAAGGTCACACTAAAAATTGGTCAATATTTCGTGTCTCAGCCATAACTCAGAAACGAATCATAGTACAATTGTTAAACTTTTTACAAATGTTAAGGACAGTCAAGGTGTGTCATGTATAATAGTTTCCGCAGCATCTGCAATGTGAAGGTCACAATTGATCTTCATATGGTCAGGATCACAAATCGTGTCTCAGGCATAACTCCAAAACTATTAGGGCTACAGTCATCAAACTTCACACAATTATAAAGGACCATGGGAGGATGTGTCACACACCATAGCCGGGTTCGTACCTTCAAGGTCAAGGTCACATTTCAAGGTCACACTGAAAATCGGTCAATATTCGTGTCTCAGCCATAACTCAGAAACGAATCATAGTACAATTGTTAAACTTCTTACAAATGTTAAGGACAGTCAGAAGGTGTGTCATGTATAATAGTTTCTTATCAACCTACCTCAATTGTTTACTACAGGCTTGCACTACAGTGGAAGAACCTAAAATACTCTCTATTTTAATCTTTCCCAAGATTTGGGAAAGAAAAGTGGTGTAAAAACACCACGAAAAAATAAGCCAAACCTGGGTCGAGAGCTATCAGTGCACACCCAGTATGGGACGCTCTTCCATAGTACAAATCCACGACTACCGTAAAACAGTGCGCAATGCGTCAATTCGTCATTCTTTTGATTATCCGCACACGTGGTGGATGTGTGCCGTCATTGCTCAGTAACAGTGATATTTTAACTTGTCGATAATGGTTTCCCTGTGACTGGATTTATGGATCTGAAGATCGTATAATAACAGGACTGTGTTTTTTATATTCTCGTTTATATTTTCAACCACATTCTCATAGTATATTATTTACTATACAGTTTTCGCGAATGTTTTGTTTTTGACATCACACGATACGACAATGAATTTTTCGGTTGATGAATTATTGTTTTGGAGTTAGGTATCAATCTGGGACTGTCTGGACAGGATTTCTTCACTCTGTTGGCTGAATTTCTGTTTTTTCGGTCCCTGTCGACCGTCCGGGTTCTGTCATGTACCCACCGTTTTTTTTCTGCCACCTTCTCTCGTAGTTGAGGGTGTTCTTCTACTTTCTGTTTCTGTTGAGTTCACCTTTTTCTTCTACTGCTCTCACCTCTGTTATTTCCAGTTCGGTTCCTTTAGGGCAATTCCTTTTGCCCTCGCCTTGGTGTGTTCTCGTGGCTGTTTTTTCCGCACCCGCGGGTGGTGTGGAACGCTGTCGTTTAGGGAGCCTCCCGACTCGACCACGTCTGGTGTGAGTTTACCCCCTCCGTGGGGGATGTGCAGCTCCTCCCACCCCCACGGAGGGGGGGGGGGGGCACAGTCATTTTGCCCCCCCCCCCCCCCCCCCCCCCACTCGACCATGTCTGGTGTGAGTTTGACCCCCTCTATGGGGATGTGCAGCTCCTCCCATTCCCGCGGGGCGTGGGGAACACTATCGTTTCGGGGTCGCCCGATTCGACCACGTCTGGTGAGAAATGCTCCTCCTCCGTGGGGGATGTGCAGCTCCTCCCGCACCAGCGGGGGGTGAGGAACGCTGTCATTTTGGGGCTTCCCGACTCGACCATCTCTGGTGAGAGTTATTCCCCTTCCGTGGGGAATGTGCAGTTTTTTACCGTGGTGGATACTGCGGGAGCTGTTGGATTTCTGGTGAAGAGATGCCTGGTTCCGGGACTATGCGCCCTCTCCAGTTGACATCTGAGGCTGTCACTAGGGTTGTGACTCCTCCTTTGGAGGCCGAGCTTGGTGGCTCTCTCTGCTTTTCCGCCAGTTCCAACAGCTCCCGTCGTATCTGCTGCTACTGCTGTTCCGTCTACAACGTCATTGGGCACCGTTTTTAGCCGGCCTCGGCTTATCCCTGCAAGGGGCCACAGGGATGTCTGTAGTGTGGTTGTGGGGTATCGGCCTCAGCCTTCCCGACTTCCACTCGGCGAAATCGGATGGGGCTGCCGCCTGAACCCCCTACTGTGTCCTCTCAGCTGTTGAGCACAGTAGTTTTATACCTGCAGTGGTCTGCTGCGGTGTCTGGTTGTGTAGACGTGGGGGTATCGGCCTCAGCCTTCCCTGACTTCAACTCGGCGAAGTTGGAAGTGGCTGCCGGCCGGATCTCTACTGTGGTCTCTGCGCCATTGAGCACCACAGTTGTCATTGGATTCGGATGTTCTTAGTGGGACACTATGAACTCTGTGGCATTTCCGTCCACTCATTCTGGCCACACAACCAGTTTTGGGGGACCAACGTCTTTTGTGCAGCCTGGACCTTCTGCCCTGCAGAGGTCCGCAGTGACTCTCATGAGTTCCTGCTATGTTGATCCTCAGGGTGTGTCACACCCCTATACACGTCTGCCTTCAGACGTTTCGCCTGCCGCCCGTCGTCCCACGTCTGGTGTTTTTGAGGATCGTGACCCTTCGCTGGTTAAGAGGGTCAGAGGTGAAGCCACTTTGTCGGTTCGTTCCCCTGTCGAACCGGCCAGTATGGGCAGTGAGCTTAGGGAGGCCCTCTCTTTACTCACTCAGGTTCTGTCAAAGAACCTTCCCGTTGCTTCCAGGGAGGCAGCAAGTGGTTTCCAGGCGCCCCCTATGGCACTGCCTCCCGGGATTGGAAACAGGCCGCTTTCTGATCCCCCTGGTGTTCCGACACCATGGGAGGCATCGGCTGGTTTGCCCACGATGGGACTGGTGTCTTCCGACTCAGGGGAAGAGTCAGTCATGCTTGATGTCGAGATCCAGCAGTCTTCGGACTTGGGGGCAGCTCTTGATTTCGTGTTTGGGTTCCATCCGGATCTCAAACCATCTAACCAGTCGACAGTGTCAGCCAGGCCGTGATCATCGGTTGCGCGCCAACAGCCTATGGAGCAAACCGCTTCTGGGCATCTTCGACAATGCCAGTCAGTACAGTTGGTTGAAGCATTTTCAGCCTTGGACTCTAGCTAAGTTCCAAGGCTATGAAGGCTCCGTTCTTCACCAGGGTTGACACCTTTTTGCCTCCGGCGCGTTATCGTTCCTACGGTTCCGCCAATCCGTCGGTCTACCAGACTTTGACGGTTTTGGATCAGGACTCCAATTCCCTCGGGCTTTACAAGTCCAAGTCTGCCGTCATTCCGATGACGACTCTGGAGTCCACATTGGGCTTATCGAGAGAGATGCTTGGTATGCTTTCTCTCTCTGATCACGTCGTCTCAGCTTTAGCTGCTTATCTGCCTCCAGATAAGTTTGACGAGGTAAGGCTCCTTTGCGTGTGCTGTCCAAGGCGCTCATGCATCTTACTCACATGCATGCCTGTAACACGACTAATCTGGAATTAGTTCGTAGGGACTCTGTGCTGGACACAGGCCGTTCCCTTCCTGAGGAGCAGTGCACTACTCTTCGATCTGCTTCTTTGGCAGGTCCGCAACTTTTCCATGGTTCTGTGTTGACGGTCTGGGATGACGTCCTACGTCATTCCAAAGATCAGTTGCTGTTTCTTCAGCTTGATCAGCCTTCTAGGGTAGGCAGGGGCCTTCCAAGCCTAACAAGTACCCTCTGCTTCCTCTGCGAAACAAAGGGGCTGATCCTTCTGCCACCGCTTCTACTTCTTACTCAAGGGGTAAGGGTAAGCGTCGGCAGTCTTGAGGGAAGTCCCAGGATTCTTCATTCAGTAGAGGTGTTTTTTCCTCTTGTGAGCCTCGTCAGGGTTCGAAATGAAGGTCCTCACCTCGTCTCGTCCCAGGTTGGAGGAAAGATAGCAGAGTTCGCAGACCGTTGGGCCACCATCACATCCGATCCTTCGGTGTTAGATGTTGTTTGGTCCGGGCTGCAAATATCCTTCCGAAGGCACCCCACTCTGACCAGGGTGCCTCTTCCAACCACAGTTCCTTCAGACATTTTACGTCAGGAACTTTTGTCCACGGAGATAGACAATCTCCTGACAAAGGGGGCGATTGAGGTTATCAAGAACATTAGGTCAGTGGGTTTCTATTCCCGCCTGTTCTTGTTGCCGAAGAAGGACGGCCGACTCCGACCGGTTATCGATCTGAGTTTCCTGAACCAGTCTATCATTGCTCCCAAGTTCAGCATGGAGACTTTCAGGTCGGTCCTCTGTTCAATTCACCAGGGAGACTTCGCTTCCAGCTTCGACCTGCGAGACGCTTACTTCCACGTTCCGATTCATTGGGCGTTACGGAAGTATCTCAGGTTCGTTTTTCTGGGGCGAGTTGACCAGTTCAAGGCCATGCCTTTCGGCCTCAACCTGGCTCCTTGGGCCTTCACCAGACTGATGTCGCATGTGATAGCTTTCCATCGCACCCAGTCCAGGGTGACTACTTCGGCATATCTGGACGATATCCTCCAGGGGCATTCCAATGCTGCCTTACTGGAGTCGGATGTCGCCACTCTGTTGAGCTTGCTCATGTCGCTGGGTTTCAGAGTCAACGAGGAGAAGTCAGACCTGGTCCCTTCTCAGTCGTTTTATCATCTGGGGATGGCTTTCTGCACACAATTCAATTTGGTGGCGGTTCCCCAGGCCAAGGCTGTGATTCTCTCAGCTTTTGCTCTGACTCTGTCCCAGTCCACATCCGCGACGGCTCAGAGTATTCTGATTTCAGATTGGAACGACATTATCAAGCGCGAATGTAGGTGAGCGTTGGGATGTAACATCCCTCTTGTTTCATTTTTTGTCTCTAAAACATAGGTTATCACCCCTCATTGGAATGAGCTCGTTCCAATGTGGTGTCATAACCTATGTTTTTGAGACAAAAATGAAAAAAATTATTCAAGAATTTTTTTGGCAAGTGTCGTCTGCTTTTCATGTTAGGTGAAGGGTTAAAAAAACAAAAAACAAAGAAGTCCCCATTACACCCACGGCAAAGCGTTTTCATTTGCACGCACAGATACATGACCCAATTGTTGAATGCATAATTCATTTGTTAAGTTATTGTTTATAATCAAACAGGGAAATCACAGTAAATCACACTTTGGAAAGTAATAAAAAGGCTTAATGCCTCTTGTGTTTTACCCCTTGCAAAGGGAGTTTCAGATTGTCCGAGATTCTAGCAATGTCAAATATGGGTGAAACTAGGTCTGCCCCAAAATACTTACTATGGAATGAAATTGTGCAACTGGTAGGCATGCAAAAAAATAGCCTGCATCAGATTTCCATCACCATGAGTACATGTACAGAGAACATGTATAGAGTAGGGGGTCCATAGTTACTTTGGATGGATACAGTACAGTCGCCATAGACAGATCGTAATCCATGTGTGGGTAGTGATTCCAGATAATAAAAATCATCAGCAGCAAAATTTTAATTAATGAAACTCCGGGTTGTACCCAGTGCTTCATTAATTTTTGGGTGATTTTTCCTGTAATTAGTGTTTGGAATCTAATATTATTATGTGTGAAAATATTGCCCACCTGTGGAAAGTGAGCTGTCCACGTTGGCCATACAGTATATTACTGGTGACATATTATGGTTTAATTTTTAGCTCAACTTGACAAAGTCAAGCTGAACTATTACCATCACTTCTCGTCCGTCGGCATACGTATGTACATACGTACGTACGTACGTTAGCATGTTGGTACGTACGTCCACAATTTCCTTTGGCACACCTCACAGGTCCCATTTATGATCAGATCACTTTGAAACTTGGTTTTCTTGTTTGGGGTGACCTCTAGATGGGAGTTTAGTCAGACCTCAGTATTTCCCCTTGGCACACCGTACAGGGTACATTTATGATCGGATTGCCTTGATACCTGGTATGCCTGTTTGGGGAGACCTCTAGATGGGAGCTATCGATTTTCTTCAATTTCCGTCAAAAAATGTTGCAGTGGCCAACGTTCTTTGAACTTAGTTTAGTCAGAAGACCTCAATATTTCCCTTTGGCACACCCTACAGGGCACATTTTTGATCGGATTGCTATGAAACCTGGCATGCTTGTTTGGGGTGACCTCTAGATGGGAGCTATCGATTTTCTTCAATTTCCGTAAAAAATGTTGCCGCGGCCAACGTTCTTAGAACTTAGTTTAGTCAAACCACAATATTTCCCTTTGACACACCCTACAGGGCACATTTATGATTGGATTGCTTTGAAACCTGGTATGCTTGTTTAGGGTGACCTCTAGATGGGAGCTAGATTTTATTCAATTTCCGTCAAAAAATGTTGCCACGGCCAACGTTCTTAGAAGTTAGTTTAGTCAGACCACAATATTTCCCTTTGGCACACCCTACAGGGCACATTTATGATTGGATTGCTTTGAAAGCTGGTATGCTTTTTGTGGTGACCTCTAGATGGGAGCTATTGATTTTTTTCCATTTCCGTCAAAAAATGTTGCCGTGGCCAATGTTCTTAGAACTTAGTTTAGTCAGACCTCAATATTTCCCTTTGGCACACCCTTCTAAGCACATTTATGATCGGATTGCTTGGAAACCTGGCATGCTTGTTTGGGGTGACCTCTAGATGGGAGCTATCGATTTTCTTCGATTTCCATCAAAAAATGTTGCCACGGCCAATGTACTTAGGTCTTAGTTTAGTCAGACCTCAATATTTTCCTTTGGCACACCCTACAGGGCACATTTATGATTGGATTGCTTTGAAACCTGGTATGCTTGTTTGGGGAGACCTCTAGATGGGAGCTATTGATTTTCTTCAATTTCCGTCAAAAAATGTTGCCGCTGCCAACGTTCTTAGAACTTAGTTTAGTCATACTTTACCTGTACATTTGTTACAGGCTATGGTCAGTATTTATGTACAGACCTTTACAACACTTTACATGTACCTTTGTTATCAGGTCATTGCCTAGATGTGTGTCATTGCTGTGTCGCATACAATACATGTACATGTCTAACACAAGTTGAGCTACAGTGTCATTGACACTTTCATTAACTTTTCCAATAATGCCTGGGAACTTTCCTATTAGTTTTAGTGGATTTATGTTTCGCACTATAGGAACTACAAAGTGGTGACTGATTTTGGAAATATACAATATGGATGTCAGAAAACTACATAAATGAATTTAGGCTTCAAACAAAAAGTCTGTTGGGGTTTGAATATTTATATTGTTCTTTGCATAATCTGAATATTTTTCTTCTATGTTTTAACAGTTTGAGTATACCGTCACATGTGCTGTCTGTACAAGGACAGGGGAAAAAGAATTACAGATATTAAAAAAGTATTCACAGGTAGGGAACGGAATGTTTTTTTATTTCTTACTTTTTTATATCCCTCGGAGATGACAAGTGTGGCCTCCTTTGCAAGCATTTAGCTTTTCTATTCTTCTGTACGTGATTGGATCTCATAGTCTGTTGGCACCAAAGTGAATACACAATTGATAAATTTATCACACACATATTGACGAGATAGGCATTCTCCCATAAATTGTAACAAGGCTAATCCTTATAAACTAAATAATTTCACTTCAAAGACAATACAGTAAATGAACACTTTGAACTGCAGTAGTGGCACTTCAGAATAAAGCCCAAATAAGGGTGTCCGGCATTTCACCAGTTAACAGGTATTTGTACATTTCGCTGTATTCTAGAATTAACCTGAGCTTTTAATCTATTATATCTTGTTTGACAGAACTGATGGAGCTATAAGATATAATAGATTAACTTCTTGCATGCTGCTGGTGGATATTCCTGGCCAGGATAATAATTGAATCAACCAAATTTTCCTCTGTAAATTGTATAGACTTTTTGGCCAATGATTTCTCAAGTCAAATTTTCATGAATGTTTCATCAAATCTTGTCTTCACAGCAGCCATGACATTACTAGATTTAATGAAAAATATTTAAAAATTAGTACTTGGTGGATTAAGAGTAAAATGCCTGTAATGGATGTACTGAAGCCAAACGGGTCTATAAACAAGTGGAATTTGGTGATTCTCAATGCAATTTCTCAAGATATTACAAGATTTTTTATTCAGTTAACTTGGAGTTTGTTCTATTACCAATATACAAATTTGCACTGGAGGTATGGAAACTGGTTTGGAATTTATATTCAATTAACATTCAAGGCATTCAATTAAGTGCACTCCATTGTACCATAAAAAGGAAATTTGGATACTGTGGATGGGACCATTTGGAATCTGGTAATGTTATCACCTTTCTCTCTGAAAAGTTTTCTCTTTGAAAGTTCTGAAGGATGGAGAGACATGATTTCAATTGTATGTTAATTGAGGTGGTGTAATGAGAAGTGCACAATCCTTTTACAGGCAATATTTCGTCAGACATTGTGATAATTGCAAGTTATATCGCTTGAATTAGGCCTAAAAAAGTTAAAAATCTGTTTCTTATCAACCTACCTTATAATTGTTTACTATAGGCTTGCACTACAGTTGAAGACCCTAACTCGCATAAAATACTCTCTATTTTAATCTTTCCCAAGAGATTTGGAAAAGAAAAGTGGTGTAAAAACACCACGAAAAAGTAAGTCAAAACTGTGTCGAACGCCATCGGTGCACACCCAGTAGGGGACACTCTTCTCTTAGTACAATTCCACGACTTCTGTTAACCAGAGTGCAAGGAAGTTATCAAGTCATTCTTTTTTTGTCCGCTACACGTGAAGGACGTGCCGCCATTTGCATTACGAAACAGTGATAATTCAACTCGTCGATAATGGTTTCGTGTGACTGGAATTATGGATCTGAAGATCGTGTAATAACAGGACTGTGTTTTATATATTCTCGTTAATATTTTCAACCACATATTTTTATACTGTACCAATGACCCAGACTTAGCTGGTGCTAACTCTAACAAAACCAGGGCCAAACACAAATTTTGCCCCCCAATCCCCAAAATTTGCATCCAAAACAAAAAGAAATCATGTCCTAAAGGACCTCCATACTACGCCTCTACTGCGCATGCGCAGTGACGCAGACGTCCCGAAATTGGCACCAATTATCATTCTCTGTTTGGCCCTTCATCAGTCAACATCTCACTGATCTTTGTGCTTGTAAATCTCAGTTTAAAGGATGCCAGACACGTAATTTTTGGAGAAAATGTGATTCTAAGGAGGATAGAAGGAGGAGAGGAAAAAGAAGTGACAAAAAATAATCAGGGCTGTACTTAAAATTTTTTGTTGAAATTATGTTAAGTTGCCTATTTTCGAGGCATGGGCCTCTTGTTGTCATTCTTGCTAATTGTTGCACTGCTTATTCAGTGTTTCCTCTCCCCTAGCCTTCTAAAGTCCCCCCTTGCAATTCTCCCATGCTTTTGGCATATTTTTGAGAAATTTCATTTCTAAAATTTCCTGGGAGAGTTGCTTGGTTACAGAATGTTTTCTGTTATTTTCCCCATAGTTACGTTTTCACCCATGGGTGTATAACGTTTGTGTTCTGCATCTTCCATCTGATGTTCTGCAGATTCTCCCCTGGGAGTCTCTGTTTTGCATCAGATAGAGTGTAATTGATGACTGATTCCGGGCCAGTTTTTTCAGTGCCTGGAGTCATGTTTTCTGGTGTTTTTACACTGTTTGTTTTCATTGGCAACAGCCTTTTTTGAGGGGGGCTGTTTGCCTTTGCTGTAGTTTATCTCACTATAAGATACATTTATATTATCCGTAAGTGTCTCATTAATTATTTAATATAAATTTAAAATTTTTGACCACACTTTGCCATCGGATCCATCGGGGCTCAACGTTACTTTTCAGCAACTTTGGCTTCGCTGAAAAAATATTTTTTCAAAATTATTTTGTTTTGCAATTGTTTTTTCATTTATTAATGGATCATGTTATTATGTATCTTTGTGTCAGGGGTTTTTGCGAGTAACTAGGACTTATTGTTGTTCTTTCACAATGAAGGGACGTTGTTCAAATTGTAATAGGAAGAAATCTTCCTCTGACTTTCATGATCATTGTATTAATTGTAGTCAGTGTTCTCGCATTAATCCCTGTCCTATATGTGAACATTGGGATGAGAAACATTGGAAACGTGTGTCACGATATGTTGTTTCTGGAGAAAGAGCGATGCCGGCTCTTTCTCCGCAAGGTCACTCTTCTCTCTCAGTTTCTATTTCAGAGGAACCAGAACAGGGTGATGTTTCCATGTTATCTTCTTCAAGTGTGCGTCCGTCGTCACAAATGAATTCAGAGCTAGCGGCAAAAGTGCTCATGGAGATTAGACAAATGTCGTCCGCTAGCTCGCCCGGTGTAGCGTCCATTCACCGAATGGTTCGGCAGCCGGGTTCGTCCGATGCGGTCCAAGAGGAAATTTTGGGTGATGCGAGCACTATAAACATAATAGATGCACACCCAGTGACGGCGGATAGTAAGCGAGAACGGAGGAAGCCTTTGAGTCCGGTTCCTAGCTCGTCCAGGTCCAGCCGGGCCGCGAGCGAGAGAGGCCCCTCTCTCGTACAACAACATCTGGGACCAGATGTTGTGGTACAAAATGTGTCTTTAGCGGAGCATACGTCCGTCGCTCGGTACGCTCCGTTGTATAAGCAGTCCGCAGAGACTGTTAAGGCTTCCTCTTCTCGTCAGCGCACACGACCGCACCTTGGCTGCGTGACCGCCGATATATTACCAGCTTCGCCGATCAAGGATTCTTCGGTGACCAGGTCACACCATCCGGCAGCCAGGGATTCGAGACCGATGGACTCCGGACGTTCGCATAGCAAAAGTATGAGGGAGCCATCTGATGCGGAGCTGCCCTCGGCGAAGCAGCGAAAGACTGCGCCTCCGCAGGTCTCGATGCCGGACATTCTTGTGCAGATAGCACAGCTTATCGCAGCATCCCAGCAGCCGACAGAAACGGTGTCGGATCGAGAATTATCCGACGGCGCTGGGTCGGTACGCTCCGCCAAAGCATCGGGGGCGGACGACCGGGAACATCATGAGGTCCGACCGGATGGTGAAAGGGATACGGATGACTTGGAGCTATCCCTTTCGGAACAACATAAAGCTGCCGTGGACTTCATCCGGCACTTTCTCCCTCAAGTTGTTCCGTCGGGCCAGACTGCTGCGCTTCCGGACAAGAGAATTATAGCGTCATTGGACTCTGAATTTTTTGAGCGGTTCAGGGACATCGCTCCCGAGTTTCCGTCGCAGTCCAATAATGTTGCAAGAACATTTGAATTATTGAACGACGCTATATTTAAACTTGCTTCCAGGATGGGGAAAGCAGGTTTCTTGTCCGCTAATACTCTCAACCTGCCTTTCATTAATGCAAGGAATAAATTCGATACGGCAGGACAGGGTATACCGAGAGTTCCTCTGCGTATGGACGACGAGGCGGAAGACTTAGAGCTATCATTACCGTCGTCAGCTTCTATTCCAACCGCGGTGTTGGAAACAGCTATTGCGTCTAACAGAGCCAATTTAGATGCCTTATCTTACGCAGATCACCTTACTAAGGCGTTATCACTGCGCCTTCAGGGGAAAGAGTTTCAGGATATACAATCCTCTTTAAGACTTCTTTCAAGGGCAGTAGCTTATTCCACGTGTAACTCCGCCCTTTCAGTGGCAAATCTGGAGTTGGTTAGACGTGACGCAGCCCTAGCTACATCCACACTAGTGGATTCTAAGGTGAAGAACTCTCTTAGAGTCGCTTCGGTCTCAGGAGAACTTCTCTTTGACGGCAAGCTTTCCGCTATTTATGATAAAATTACAAAGAAAGCTAAGGATTCTCTGTTGTTCAAATCTGCTCCTAAGAAGTCGGATACAGCAGACACGAATAAGACAGGCACTTCTGGGCCTAATGCGCCCAAGAGAGGTTCCTATAGAGGTTCCGGTGCGTCCTCTTGGTCTTATTCGAGAGACCGTCAGGATAGCGACTCTCGTTCGGGACGTCCTTCAGGCCGGGACAATCGGTCGGACGCCCCGAGGTCGACGGGGCGAGGTGCGGGTCGTGGAAGACGTGGTTTCTCCTACCGCAGGCCTCGCAGGTCCAGGAGGTGATGGCTTAAACCTCTATCGCATTCCGGTTGGCGGAAGGTTGTCGAGCTTTTCACAAGAATGGGCGTCGATTACGGACGACCCTTGGGTGAGAGGAGTGACTTCGGAAGGTCTAAAGATATCCTTCAAACGAAAGCCTCCATTAACTCGAAGTCCAAAGTGGACTCATCTTCCGTCAAATCCGCAGAAAAGAGACGCTCTGTTATCAGAGGTGCAGTCTCTTTTAATGAAGAACGCGGTAGAGGTCGTAGAAAACCAGGAATCTCCGAGATTCTACAGCCATCTGTTTCTGGTTCCGAAACCAGATGGCTCGTTCCGTCCAGTCATAGATTTGAGCTGGATAAACAAGCTGATCGTCGCTCCGAAGTTTTATATGGAGACGATTCGATCGGTCAGAGCGAGTACTCGGGTGAACGATTATGCAACGAGCATAGATCTCAAAGATGCGTACTTTCACGTCATGGTACATCCGACATTCCGAAAGTATCTACGCTTCGCAGTCCTAGGAGTGGTGTATCAATTCCGGGCGATGTGTTTCGGATTGAATCTAGCACCCTGGGCTTTCACTCGGGTAATGAACTCGGTAATGATCTACTTCCGAGCTCTTTCGTCTGCGGTAACGTCGGCCTACCTGGACGACATTCTTCAGAGGTACGGCAACGAGTTAACGCTTCAGAACGATGTTCAGAATCTTCTTCTATTGCTCCGACGTCTCGGTTTTATGGTAAACGAGGAGAAGTCGGATCTGGTGCCGTCCAAGTCATTCACTCATCTGGGAATGAGCTTCGAGACGCACAACAATCTCGTTCGTCTGCCGTTAACCAGAGCGAAATTAGTACGATGACTGGATGATGTCTAGATGAGAACTTCCCATTTGGTTGCGATCTGTCAACCGTGACGACTGCACGAGCCCAAAATCCGAAAACCTTTAGCACAGTCTACAGGTCACATTTATGGAGGGATTTCATTGTAACTTGGTAGGTTGACTTCATATAATGCCTAGATGAGAATGTCCCCTTTTGGACATGATTGGGCAACTGTGATGGCTACAGGGGCCCGAAGCCTGAAAACCTTTAGCACAGTCTACAGGTCAGATTTATGAAGGGATTTCATTGTAACTTGGTAAGATGACTCCAAATAATGTCTAGATGAGAACGTCCCCTTTTGGTCGCGATCATTCAGTCTTGATGGCTGCCCGAGCCCAATAACCTTTAGCATAGTCCATAGGTCGTATTTATGTAAGGATTTCATTGTAACTTGTTAGGTTGACTCCATATAATGCCTAGATGATGACATCCCCTTTTGGTCGTGATTGGTCAACTGTGATGGCTACAGGTGCCCAAAGCCCAAAAACCTTGAGCACAGTCTACAGATCATATTTATGAAGGGATTTCATTATAACTTGAGAACTATGAGAATTCCCCTTTTGGTTGTGATCATTCAACCATGATGGCGGCCCGAGCCCAAAGCTCGAAAACCTTTAGCACACACTACAGGTCATTTTTATAAAGGGACTTCATTGTAACTTGGTAGGTTGACTTTCTATAATCTCTAGATGAGAACGTCCCCTTTTAGCACGATTGGGCAACTGTGATGGCGACAGGGGCCCGAAGCCCGAAAACCTTTAGCACAGTCTACAGGTCATATTTATAAAGGGATTTCATAGTAGCTTTAGTAGGATGACTCCAAATAATGTCTAGATGAGAATGCCCCTTTGGTCGCGATCATTCAGCCTTTATGGCTGCCTGAGCCAAAAAACCTTTAGCATAGTCGATAGGTCATATTTATGGAAGAATTTCATTGTAACTTGTTAGGTTGACTCGATATCATGCCTAGATGATGACATCCCCTTTTGGTTGTGATTGGTCAACTGTGACGGCTACAGGGGCCCGAAGCCTGAAAACCTTTAGCACAGTCTACAGGTCATATTTATGAAGGGATTTCATTGTAACTTCGTAGGATCACTCAGATGATGCCCAGATGAGAACATCACCTTTTGGTTGTGACTATTTAACCATGATGGCTGCCCAAGCCCGAAGCCCAAAAACCTTTAGCACAGTCTACAGGTCATTGTAACCTGGTAGGTTGACTTCATATAATGTCTAGATGAGAACATCCCCTTATGGACATGATTGGGCAACTGAGATGGCTACAGGGGCCCTGAAGCCCAAAAACCTTTAGCACAGTCTACAGGTCATATTTATAAAGGGATTTCATAGTAGCTTTCGTAGGATGACTCCAAATAATGTCTAGATGAAAACGTCCCCTTTTGGTCGCGATCATTCAGCCTTGATGGCTGCCCGAGCTCAAAAACCTTTAGCATAGTCTATAGTCATATTTATGTAAGGATTTCAATGTAACTTGTTAGGTTGACTCGACATAATGCCTAGATGATGACAACCCCTTTTGGTCATAATTGGTCATCTGTGATGGCTACAGGGGCCCGAAGCCCGAAAACCTTGAGCACAGTCTACAGGTCATATTTATGAAGGGATTTCATTGTAACTTTGTGGGATCACTCACTCCAGATGATGCCCAGATGAGAATATCCTCTTTTGGTTGTGATCATTCAACCATGATGGCTGCCCGAGCCCAAAGCCCGAAAACCTTTAGCACAATCTACAGGTCATATTTATGAAGTGATTTCATTGTAACTTGGTAGGTTGACTTAATATAATGTCTAGATGAGAACATCCCCTTTTGGATGCGGTTGGGCAACTGTGACGGCTACAGTTGCCCGAAGCCTGAAAACATTTAGCACAGTCTACAGGTTAAATCTATGAAGGAATTTCATTGTAACTTGGTAGGATGACTCCAAATAATGTCTAGATGAGAACGTCCCCTTTTGGTCGCAATCATTCAGCCTTGATGGCTGCCCGAGCCCAAAACCTTTAGCATAGTCTGTAGGTCATATTTATGGAAGGATTTCATTGTAACCTGTTAGTTTGACTTCATATAATGCCTAGATGATGACATCCCCTTTTGGTCGTGATGGTCAACTATGACGGCTTCAGGGACCCGAAGCTGGAAAACCTTGAGCACAGCCTACAGGTCATATTTATGAAGGGATTTCATTGTAACTTCGTAGGATCACTCCTAATGATGCCCAGATGAGAATGTCCCCTTTGGTTGTGATCATTCAACCATGATGGCTGCCCGAGCCCAAAAACCTTTAGCACAGTCTACAGGTCACATTTATGAAGGGATTTCATTGTAACATGGTAGGTTGACTTCATATAATGTCTAGATGAGAACGTCCCCTTTTGGACGCAATTGGGAAACTAACGACTACAGGGGCCTGAAGCCTGAAAACCTTTAGCACAGTCTACAGGTTATATTTATGAAGGGATTTCATTGTAACTTGGTAGGATGACTCCAAATAATGTCTAGATGGGAACGTCCCCTTTTGGTTGCGATCATCCAGACTTGACAGTTGCCAGAGCCCAAAACCCAAAAACTTTTAGCACAGTCTATAGGTCATATTTATGTAAGGATTTCATTGTAACTTGTTAGGTTGACTCCATATAATGCCTAGATGATGACATTCCCTTTTGGTCGTGATTGGTCAGCTGAGACGGCTACAGAGGCCGAAGCCCGATAACCTTGAGCACACTCTACAAGTCATATTTATGAAAGGATTTCATTGTAACTTCGTAGGATCACTCCAGATGATGCCCAGATTACAACGTTCCCTTTTGGTTGCAATCATTCAACCATGATGGCTTCCCGAGCCCAAAACCCGAAAATCTTTAGTACAGACTAAAAGTCGTATTTGTGAAGGGAGTTCATTGTAACTCAGTAGAATGACTCGGTATAATACCGAGATGAGGATGTCCTCTTTTAGTAGCAATTGGTCAGCTGTCATGGCTACACAGGCCTGAAGCCTGAAAACCTTTAGCACAGTCTACAGGCCATATTTATGAAGGGATGTCAATGTAACTTGATAGGATGACTCGTTTTGGAATAATTTCACTGTAACTTGGTAACTTTTGTTGACATACGTTAACTGTGAGGGCCACATACATTAACTGTGAGGTCATATTAACCCACCCCTCCACCCTTTAGTACAGTGTACACCTCATAATATTTTTGTGGAAAACATAGCATACAGAGAACAGAAATGAACATATTCCCAATTATCACAACTCTTGTCTTATTTCATAATCCTTTCATAAACATTGAACATTATCCTTTTCATCAAACAAAACACAGAGACTAGTTAAGCTACAGTGTCATTCACACTTTCATTTAGGTCCCTGTCTGCCGTCTGGGTTTTGTTGTGTTCCCTACGGTTCTTTTTCTTCCACCTTTCTCTCGTAGTTGGGGGCGTTCCTCTACTTTCTGTATCTGTTGAGTTCACCTTTTTCTTCTACTGCTCTCACCTCTGTTATGTCCAGTTCGGTTCCTTTAAGGGCAATTCCTTTTGCCCTCGCTTTTGGTGCGTTCTCATGGCCGTTCCTCCTGCACCCATGGAGGGGGGGGGGTGGAATGCTGTCGTTTTGGGGCCTCCTGACACGACCATGTCTGGTGAGAGTTATACCCCCTCCGTGGTGGATGTGCAGCTCCTCCCACACCTGCGGGAGGTGGAAAACACTGACATTTTGGCACCTCCCGACACACACCACGCCTGGTGAGAGTTATACCCCCTCCGTGGGGGATGTGCAGTTTTTTACCGTGGTGGATATTGCAGGAGCTTTGGTTGTCTGGTGAAGAGATGCCTGGTTCCGGGAATATGCACCCTCCCCGGTCGACATCTGAGGCTGTCACTAGGGTTGTGACTCCTCCTTTGGAGGCCGAGCTAGGTTGCTCTCTCCCCTTTTCCACCAGTTTCAACAGCTCCAGTCGTATCTGCTGTTACTGCTGTTCTGTCTACAACGTCATCGGTCACCGTTTTAACCAGCCTCGGCTTATCCCTGCAGGGGTCTGCAGTGATGTCTGTAGTGTGGTTGCAGGGTATCGGCCTCAGCCTTCCCTGACTTCAACTCGGCAAAGTCGGAAGTGGCTGCCGACCAAACCCCCTGCTGTGTCCTCTCAGCCGTTGAGCACAGCAGTTATATCCCTGCAGGGGTCTGCAGAGGTGTCTGGTAGTGTAGACGCGGGTATCGGCCTCAGCCTTCCCTGACTTCAACTCGACGAAGTCGGAAGTGGCTGCCGACCGAAACCCCTGTTGTTTCCTCTCTGCCGTTGAGCATAGCAGTTTTATCCCTGCAGGGGTCTGCAGAGATGTCTGGTAGTGTAGACGAAGGGTATTGGCCTCAGCCTTACCTGACTTCAACTTGGCGAAGTTGGAAGGGGCTGCCGGCCGAACCCTCTAGTGTGGTCTCTCAGCCGTCGAGTACCTCAGTTTTTCTCATTGGATTCGGATGTTCATGGTGGGGTCACCATGAGCTCTGTGGCATTTCTGTCCACGCACTCTGGTCCCATGGCCAGTTTTGCATGACCAACCTTCTGTCCCCCAGAGGTCAGTGGCAACTCTCCTGAGTTTCTGCTCTGTAGATCCTCAGGGTATGTGATACCCCAATACACATCTGCCTTCAGATGTTTTCGGCTGCAACCCGTTGCCCCACATCGGGTGTATTTGAGGATTGTGACCCTTCGCTGGTTAAATGGGTCAGGAGTGAAGCCACTTTGTAGATTCGTTCCCATGTCGTACCATTCCAACACAGTCAGTGAGCTTAGGGAGGCCTCTCCTTGCTCACTTAGGTTCTGTCCAAGAGCCTTTTTCTGTTGCTTCCAGCGAGGCTACGAGGGGTTTCCGGGCGTCCCCTGTGGCGCCGTCTCCCGGGATTGGAAACAGGCCACATTCTGATCCCCCTGGTGTGCCCACACCATGGAGGCGTCGTCTGGTTTGCCCATGATGGGCTATGTGTCTTCCGACTCATGGGATGAGTCCATCATCCCTGACGTCGAGAGCCAACAGTCTTCTGACTTGGGGGCAGCTCTTGACTTTGTGTTTGGGTTTCTTCCAGGCTTCAAACCGTACAACCAGCAGGCAGTGTCAACCCGGCTGCAATCAACGGTCGCGCGCCTACAGCCTGTGGAGCAACCTACTTCTGGGCGCCTTCGACTGTGCCTGTCGGTTCAAGTGGTTGAAGCATTTACAGCTTTGGACTCTTAAGCTATGTTCCAAGGCTATGAAGATGTCGTTCTTCATCAGGGTTTACACTTTTTTGCCTCCGGTGCGTTATCGTTCCCACGATTTTGCCAATCTGTCAGTCTGCCAGACTTTGATGGTCTTGGATCAGGACTCCAACTCCCATACCGGCCATTTTTCATGTGGAGACTCGGGAGTCTGTGTCATCTTATCTGGAGAGATGCTGGAATGTTTTCTCGCTTTGCTGCTTATTTGCCCCCAAATAAGTTTGACGACGAACAGGGGTTTTTTTTGTGTGTGCTGTCCAATGCGCTCATGCATCTTCTCACACACATACCTGTAACGTGGTTAACTTGGAATTAGTTCGCAGGGATGCTGTGCTGGACACAAGCTGTTTCCTTCCTGAGGGGTAGTGCGCTGCTCTTCAATCTGCCTCTATCTGCAGGTCCGCGACTATTCCATGGTTCCGTGGCGACGGTCCAGGATGACTCCCTGTCATTCCATTGATCTGCTGCTGCTTAGTCAGCTTGATCAGCCATCTGTTGGAGGCAGGGGCCATCCAGAGCCTAACAAGTACCCTTCTGCTTCTCTGCGAAGCTAAGGGCTGATCCCCCTGCCACCACTTCTACTTACTCATAGGGTAAGGGTAGGCATCGGCAGTAGTCACCTCGAATTTGTCCCAGGTTGAGGCATTCCACTCAGACAAGAGTGCCCCTTTCAATGTTACACGTTGGGAACTTTTGATCATGGAGATAGGCAATATCCTGCCAAAGGGGGCGATCGAGGTCATCAAGAATTTTCTTTCAGTGGGATTTTATTCCCACCTGTTTTTTGTGCCGAAGAAGGACGGCCGACTCAGACAGGTTATCGATCTGAGTATCCTGACGCAGTCTATCATTGCTCCTCAGTTCAGCATGGAGGCTTTCAGGTCGGTTTGCCGCTCCATTCCCCAAGATGTTTTCCAGTTCAAGGCCATGCCCTTTGGTCTCGACCTGGATCCTTGGACCTTCACCTGTCTGATGTCGCATGTGTTCGTCTTACATCGCACACAGTCCAGGGTGTCTTCTTCGGCTTATCAAGTCGATATCTTCCAGAGGCATTCCAATGCTGCCTTTCTGGAGTCTGATGTTGTCACTCTGTTGAGCCTACTCACGTCACTAGGGTTCAGCGGGGAGAAGTCGGACCTGGTTCCTTCTCCGTCGTTTTGTCATCTGGGATGGACTTCCGTACTCAGCTAGATACGGTGGCAGTTTCCCAGGCAAGGGCTGTGGTTTTCTCAGCTTTTTGCCCTGACTCTGACCCAGTCCATGTCCGCAACAGCTCGGAGTTTTCCCCGCTTGCTCGGTCTCTGCATTTCGGTAACGGATCTCATTCCCCTAGGTCGGCTGCATGTCAGACTTCTCCAACACTTTCTGCTTAGTCGTTGGAGGCCGAATGTCGATCCTTTGGATCTGGTGCTTCAGTTACTGGCGTCTCTTCCTCGTCACCTTCTCCCCTGACAGATGTTCAGTGAATTATGCAGGGAGTTCCTTTCGACTTCCTCATGTCCGATCGTGTTTAGACGGCAGTTGCCAGCAATCTCGGATGGGGTGTGACGTTGGATCCTCTAGGTCTTTTCCTTCACGGGTCATGGGACCAGGATCTAGCCGCTCTTCCCGACAACCAGAAGGAGCTTCTTGCTCTTTTTCTGCGTTTCCGGCAGTGGATCCCCCACCTTTCGAATTGTCAGGTCCTTCTGTTGTCCGACAATTCGACGGTGGTTGTTTACATTTGGAACCAGGGCGGCATGCACTATGTTCCCATGTACGTTTTGGTTCAGGATCTTCTACTGCTTGGTCAGGATGTCAACGCCGGAGTGGTGGTTCGTCACTTTCCCAGTCGTCTGAACGTCCTAGCCGACTCCCTGTCCCAACGGGGCAGGTTCTTTTCCACCGAGTGGATGCTCCACATGGTGGTGTTCCAGTCTCTTTGCAATCTCTGGGGTCGTCCCCACATCGATCTCTTTGCGACTCATTGGAACCATCAGGTGGACACTTTAATGTCCCTGTGTCCAGATGCTCTGGCTTTTGCCGTGGACGCTCTGTCCCTCCTTTGGAACGGTCTTGTTGGCTACGCCTTCCTGCCGGTTCATATTCTGCCTCAGGTTCTAGACCAGATATGAACCTGCAGTTGTCGAATTCTTTCGATCGCACCCCTGTCACCTCAGTGGGTGCGGATCACTCTACTCCGCTCTCTGTTAGCGGCAGTTCCGACCTGTCTCTCTCTATGTCGCGACTTTTTTTGCCAAGGTCTCCCGAGGAGGTTTCACGTCGACCCGACTTCATTTTGCCTCCGCACATGTCTTTAGTCAGGTCCTGTCTCCTCCGTAGTGGTTTTTTCGAGACGAGCAGTGGAGTTGCTTTTCTTCTTCAAGGAGGCACTCACTCCACTGGTTTAGCCTCTGCGGCTAATTGGAAGGTCTTCTGTCGATGGTGTGCGATCACTCTGTTGCTTCTGTCACTCCTTCGATCACACAGATTGCAGAGTTTCTGGTATATGTTTAATTCTAGTGGTCTCCATCAATGGGTACAGGTCCATGCTTCGGAGACCTTTTTCGTATGTGGGACAGCATCGCATCGGCATTCATCCTTGCCTCTCCAAGCTTGTTCTGCACTTTTCCTTGAAAAGGCCTAGGACTTTGCAGCTTACTCCAAGATGGACTCATTCTTTGGTGCTACTCTGCTTGGGGTGGGGGGTGGGGCATTTGCGCCTATATCCCAGGTTGATATGCATTTTCTCACATGCAAGACAGTTTTTCTGATGGCTTTTGCCTCAGCCAGATGGGTTAGTGAGCTTCACGCCCTCTCGGTTGACCCGGCCTTTTTCTGGAACTCTCCCACGAGTGTCATGTTTACCAGTGATTGCTCCTTTCTGGCCAAGAATCTGATACCGGAAACTACTCCGCCTCCTATCTGTATCAGGACTCTTCCTTCTGTTAAGGGTTAACACCCTTTGCTCTGTTCATTTGGAAGGGTAGGATCGATTTTCTGTCTCTTATTCCTGTCGACAGAAGATCTCGCCTGAATCCATTTCTCGATGGATTTGTCTTGCTATTCGTGCAGCTTCCGCTAGTCTTACGACTGGCGATTGTATTACCAATCGTTTTTCTGCCACGAGGTGCGTGCATTGTCTACCTCTTGGGGCTTATACTAACTCCGTCATGTTGTCGGATGTTATGCTGGCTGCCTACTGGGGGAAATGCTACTTTCTCCACTTATCTGCGACACTTGCAGGAGCAGGCAGAGGAGCTTTGTTCTACGGGCCCTTTTTCTTCTGCTCAGGTTGTTGTCTATCTCAGCCATTCAGCTTCTTACAAGGTTCAGTTCCAGCTCTGTGCTGTTACTGCCTGTCTGTGCAGAACCATATGCCTCATCTTTCATTGTTTTTTACTAATGTTTGTCATGCTATGGTTTGATAGGCCTAGGGACCTCTTCTTCTGTCCAGGCAATTGAGTTATGTGTGGGTTGGTTATGTGATTCTCTCCATCCTATTGTCTATTCAACCTTTAGTAAACAATTGTAAGGTAGGTTGATAAGAAATATAAATTTTATAGTAAATTTCCTTTCTTATTATACCTACCGCAATTGTTTACATGGAGGCCCTCCTGTCTTCTTATTCTGGTAAGAATCCTTCCTCCCCGCTGATCACATAACTCCTATAGTGGCGGACTCAAAAGAATGACTTGATGACTGCCTTGCATTCTGGTTAACGGAAGTCATGGAATTGTGCTAAAAGAAGAGTGTCCCCTAATGGGTGTGCACCGATGGTTCTCGACCCAGTTTTGACTTATTTTTTTGTGGTGTTTTTACACCACTTTTCTTTCCCAAATCTCTTGGGAAAGATTAAAATAGAGAGTATTTTATCCGAGTTAGGGTCTTCCACTGTAGTGCAAGCCTGTAGTAAACAATTGCCATTGGTATAATAAGAAAGGAAATTTACTATAAAATTCATATTTCTCAGACCCTCACACATGGACCTTTTGGTTGCCGATTGCTCTCTTTTTATAACCAATGCAAGATTGAAAAAATAAAAATTAAATGGTTTCTGTCTGGTATTTTACCCAAGTTAATATAAAATGGACAAATTTGACACTTGAATGCAACAAGGCTTTGCAATGCTTTAGCATTGCAAAGCCTTCTTGCACTCAAGAGACGAAATGCACCACCACCCATGCTATTTTGTAGATTATGAGGCCTAAAATATAAAACAAAGCAAGAACATGAACTTTTGATGACAAAGAAATAATTACAAAAATAAAAAATAAAATAAAAAAACGCCCGCCCACATGCAATTTTACAAAACAGAAGATCTACTTTGTGGGGCCTTACTATAAAACATTATCAAGTATTTATTTTTAGTCTATCACTTCTTGTTGCCGCTCAGTGCATGAAACTGAAAATTTACAAACTGACTAATATTAATATAAAGGTTTTTTGGCAAACCTATCATGTTTGTAATAATGCAGATGTTAGTTGGAGACAGTGTGAGCAATAGCCATCTGTTGGCATTTGTTGTCTGTTTACTTTTGCATTTTTGTCTTCTTCAGAACCACTGGCCTAAATACTACTAAACTTGGCACAAATAATCTTTATACGATAGCCTTGCACATATGTTCATCAGAGGTTACTACCCCTATGGGCCGTGACCAATACCTCAAAAGTCTTAAAAACCTTTAAAATCTTCTCATGAACTACAAGTCATAATGTTTGAGATTTGGTATGCGACTTCCTATCATGTTCAAGATTCAGATTTGTTCAAAGTTTTATGGTCAATCCCCAAGCTCATCCCAAGAGGGGTCAGATTTATTGCCCTGAGCCAAATTTTAAGAATGGGTATATTCGATACAGTATTACAGTGGAGCCCACTTAATTGGATATCTCTTAATTGAATAGCCCTGTTAATTGAATATAATTTCCCAACACAAAACCATTTACCATACCTCCAGTACAAATTTGACCAGTTAATTGAATGTAGATTACAGAGTAAACTTCTGTTAATTGAATAAAAAATCTTGTAACCTGTCGAGAAATTACCCTAACTCTCCCCAGCGTTCCTTTGTTTATAGACCTATTTGGCCTCAATACCACCAATACAGGCATTTAACCTATTTTATCTTGTCAAACAAGATATAATAGAATAAATGCTAAGTTTTATCTCCAGAATATAGGAAAGTGACACAATCCCTGTTAATTGGATACTTCTGTTAATTGAATAATTTTCATTGGCAAAGTGGCTATTCAATTAACAGGGTTCCACTGTATTTGAAAGCATGTAATTCATTTATGCAAAAAGAATTGTGGGAACTGTAGTTAAGGAAAATATATAAAAAATTCAAATGCTTATATTACCAGAGTACATAAGATGGGTATTTGTTGAAAAGTGAAATCATTTAAAACCTGCTATCGATTGCTGAAAGAAGCATCAAATAGGCCCACTTTTCAACATAAGGAAAAAATTGAGAAATCTTTTTGTCATGAGCTATTAACTAGAGATTTGGTATGCAGGGCTTTTCAGTGGTCTAGATTCAAATTTGTACAATACAAGTTTCTCTTGCAATAATTACAACCCCGCTTAGTTTCAGGTTTTAGAATCAGTCTGCCAAGTTTTTGCACAATATTGTTGGATGACAGACTTGATTCGTGAAAAAATAGTCTCCCTTCATCCCTCTGATACTACATGGGCTTGAAACAGGTTTCCCACAGGGCCTTAAAACAGGTTTCCCACAGGGCCTTGGATTCAAAGATCGGTCTTGAATTTGACTGAATGTCATTCAAGGCCTTGAAATCCTGGAAAATGGGTCTTGAAAAGTCTTAAAATTCATGAAATAAAACTGCTGACGAAGTGTGTAATCATAACTATATAGTTTTATATTCTAGAGTTTGTAAAGGGTAAGTCCTAACTAGGACCCTTTGGTCATTACCTCCTCCTCCCACTTCCCTTGTGTGGAAGTGGGAGGATGGGGTAATGACCAGAAGTCCTAGTTAGGCTAGTGACAAGGCCTTGAAGAGCCTTGAATTTGGCTATTGTAGGGCCTTGATAAATGCTGAAATATATCTAGAAACGACCATGAATTGCTTTGAATTTTATCAGTCCTTGCCTGCAGTAACCCTGTAAAATAGTAAAAAAAATTCAAATGCCCGTATTTTCTGACCTACATGTTCATGAATCAGTACTTGCTGTGAAGTTTTCATATGAGAAGTAGAGTCGAATGGAAAAAGAAAGTTACTGGTAGACAAGACTTGACAAATTACTGCCAGTGTAATTTTATCCTTGTGAAGAAGACATACCTTATCACTGAATCCAGAAACATGTGTTTCATGATATCGGCATTTAGAATTTGCACTTTATGGTTAAGTAGTTACAAGATATACCCAACAATGGAAGTAGTTGAAAGTCATTGAAAAGTAATTAAAAAAAATTCTTGATTTCTTCCTAACTAGGGTAAATTTCCCAAATATAGTCCTGTATCTCATTCCCAAAGTAGTCAGGGAAAATCCATGTACTACTGTATAGAAGAGAGTATGGTAGCTTGTTGGTTAGAGCAATGGACTTGTCATTGAACGGTTGATGGGTCACTCCTGACTTGTATTATTAGTATTGTGTCTATCGGCAAGACACTTACCAAGATAGCCTATGTGAGAGCACAGTGGCGCTGTGTACTAAAGCGTAGGGAACGACAGTACACTTGCCTTCAACCAATCCTAACCATGCTTGAGCTGATTTAATATGCTGGAGACTCTGACAATTACTTGCCATTGCTCAATGGTTGTTTCCTAGAACTTTGGCTTCCAACATAGGGGTCAGCCAAGAGGGCAAAGTGGGCAATATCTCTGCCTTGGCTTCACTCACTTCTTCAAATTTCTATGTTTGGAGAAATCAAAGTCGCCATGTTTTTTAGCTTAACTTGACAAAGTCAAGATAAGCTATTGCCATCACGCGTGCGGAAGTCTGTGAGTCTGTTAGTCTGTTCACATTTTCCTTTAGCACAGGCTACACCCAGTAGATCTTATCTGATCGTCACGAAATTTCATATGCAGGTTTGGGGTCATGTCTAGATGAGAACGTCCCCTTTTGGTCACGATCGGTCAACCGTGATGGCTGCCCGATCCCAAAACCCCAAATCCTTTAGCACAGTCTACAGATCATATTTATGAAGGGATTTCATTGTAACTTGGTAGGATTCCTCTGTATAATATCTAGATGAGAACGTCCCCTTTTGGTCATGATCTGTCAACTGTGATGGCTGCCCAAGCCTGAAACTCAAAAACTTTTAGCACAGTCTGTAGGCCATATTTAATATGGAGGGATTTCATTGTAGGATGACTGTATGATGTCTAGATGAGAACGTCCCCTTTTGGTCGCGATCGGTCAACCGTGATGGCTGCCTGAGCCAAAAACCTTTAGCACAGTCTACAGGTCGTATTTATGAAGGGATTTCATTGTAACTTGGTAGGATACCTCTGTATAATATCTAGATTAGAACCTCCCCATTTGATCGCGATCTGTCAACCGTGACGACTGCCCGAGCCAAAAACCTTTAGCACAGTCTACAGGTCATATTTATAGAGGGATTTCATTGTAACTTGGTAGGATGCCTCTGTATAATATCTAGATGAGAACATCCCCTTTTGGTCATGATCTGTCAACTGTGACGGCTGCCCAAGCGCGAAACCCAAAAACTTTTAGCACGGTCTGCAGGCCATATTTAATATGGAGGGATTTAATTGTAACTTGGAAGGATGACTCTGTATGACGTCTAGATGAGAACGTCCCCTTTTGGTCACGATCGGTCAACCGTGATTGGTGCCCGAGCCCAAAACCCGAAAACCTTTAGCACAGTCTACAGGTCATATTTATGAAGGGATTTCATTGTAACTTGGTAGGATGCCTCTGTGTAATATCCAGATGAGAACCTCCCCATTTGATCGCAATCTGTCAGCTGTGACGACTGCCTGAGCCCAAAATCCAAAAACCTTTAGCACAGTCTACAGGTCATTTTTATGGAGGGATTTCATTATAACTTGGTAGGTTGACTCCATATAAGAGATGAGAACGTCCCCTTTTCGTCGCGATTGGTCAACTGTGATGGCTACAGGGGTCCGAAGCCCGAAAACCTTTAGCACAGTTCGTAGGTCATATTTATGAGGGGATTTCATTGTAACATGGTAGGATGACTCCAGATAATGTCCTGATGAGAACGTCCCCTTATGGTCATGATTGGTCAACTGTGATGGCTACACGAGCTCGAAACCCGAAAACCTTTAGCACAGTCTATAGGTCATATTTATGAAGGGATTTCATTGTAACTTGGTAGGATGACTCCAGATAATGTCTAGATGAGAACGTCCCCTTATGGTCACGATCATTCAGCCGTGACAGCTGCCCAAGCCCAAAACCTGAAAACTCTTAGCACATTCCATAGATTGTATTTATGGAAGGATTTCATTGTAACTTGGTAGGTTGATTCCATATAATGTCTAGATGATAACGTCCCCTTTTGGTCACGATTGGTCAGCTGTGATGGCTACAGGGACCTGAAGCCCGCAAAACCTTTAGAACAGTCTACAGGTCATATTTATGAAGGGATTTCATTGTAATTTGGTAAGATGACTCCAGATAATGCCTAGATGAGAATGTCCCCTTTTGGTCATGATCATTCAACTATGACAGCTACCCAAGCCGAAAATCTGAAAAGCTTCAGCACAGACTGCAGATCATATTTATGAAGGGATTTCATTTTAACTTGGTAGGACGACTCAGTATAATGTCTAGAAGAGGACGTCCCCATTTGGTTGCAATCGGTCAACCATGATGGCTACACATGCCCGAAGCCCCAAAACCTTTAGCACAGTCTACAGGCCGTATTTATGAAGGGATTTCATTGTAACTTGATAGGATGACTTGTTTTGGAATAATTTCACTCCAAATTGATAACTTTCGTTGATATCCATTAACTGTGAGGGCCACATACATTAACTGTGAGGGCCACATTCCCCCACGCCTCATTTCTTTAGTACAGTCTGCACCTCATATTATTTTTATTGAAAACATAGCATACAGGGAACAGAAATTAACATATTCCCAAGTATCACAATTCTTGTCTTATTTCATAATCCTTTCATAAACATTGAACATTATCCTTTTCATCAAACATAACACACAAACAAGTTAAGCTGCAGTGTCATTGACACTTTCATTTGAGAAGCTGCTGTAAGAAAAGTGGTTATAAAGATATTTCAGTGCAACCCTTATATTTACTGTTAGGTGACAAAACAAAGGATATCAAATCTATTGATACTCAAACTTATGTTTGTTTTCAAATGAACAGATTATAAACAGAAAGAAATAAATTTGGAAAAAATAATTCTGTAAAAAATGAACCTCTACAGTCGAAATTAGGAGAGATATTGGTGAAAACATTGGAGTGAGTAACCAACAAAAGTGATTCATATGTAATGGCTTACTTCAATAAAAGTTAACAAAATTACAAGAAATATGATTTGTGTTGTGTTTCTTTTATTTCACTGGCATTTGAAGTGGGAACCACAAAGAAACCGGGCAGTCTTGTGTGTATCTTGAAGAGATGTCTAATTGCCGAAATATAAGCACAATAATTGCATATTATCCCTCAAAGCCATGGTAAGAGCTTAGTGACTCCTCAGAAAATAAGGAAGTGTTAATTTTTGCTAAAATGTAGCTTTTCTTTTAAATTTTTGTGTCCTGACAAAGCTCCAAATCTCACTTACAGAACAAGGCAGATACCACCAGTGGTGGAGCCATGGTCTGAAATCCTGGGGGAGGGGCATGTTATTGAGCAGTGGGGATGGAATCTCAGGACTGAGGGCACTATATATGTACTGAGGGCAGGAAATCCCCCAAACAAATTTCCAAGTTGTGAGTGGGAGGAGCAAGTGGGATTGGAAGGAGGGAGGGGGTACATAGGGGCTGGGCTCCCTAGAAACCCCATGGCTCCTCCACTGGCTCCCACTAACTTGATTTTCAGTGTTTGACAGGTCTATTGACGAATTTTGAATTACTAAATTAAATTCTCTTCTCAGCATTTCTTTCTTTCGAAATTTCTCTTCTCTCTGAAGAGCTTTCACTTCTCCCTGAAGAGCTCTCACTTTTTTTTCTCACATATTTTTTTGATATGGTTTCGTTGAAATTTAAAAAAAAAATTCAACTGCTTTATTTGTAAATTATACAGGCAGATGTGACCGATTCTTTAGGTAAAGGATTAACCTATTCACAAAATTCTCTCAAATTTTATTTTACATTTGTCAATTTTTGTTGCAAAAACATAGCTTATGGACCCTAACTGGAATGATTTCATTGAATTCATTCCAGTGAGGGTTCATAAACTGGGTATTTTTATACTGTACCAATGACCCAGACTTAGCTGGTGCTAACTCTAAAATATTTAGGGCCAAACACAAATTTTACCGCCCAATCCCCAAAATTTGCATCTAAAACCGAAAATTACATGTCTGATATGGTCCTCCATACTTTTACTCCACTGCACATGTGCAGTGTCAAGGAGGTCTCGAAATTGCCGCAATTATCATTCTTTGTTTGGCCCTCAATAGAGTTACATTTCACTGATATTTGTGCTTGTAAATCTCAGTTTAAATGATGCCAGACACATAATTATGAGAGAAATGGTGGGTATAAGGAGGAAATAGAAGGAGAAGAGGAAGAAACAGTTGAAGGAAATGTTCAGGGCTGTAACTTATAATTTTTTTACAAAATTATTTCATGTTACCTATTTTCGAGGCATGACCCTGTTGTGGTCATTCTTGCTATGAATGTTCCATTGTTTGATCAGTGTTTCCTCTCTCCCTTTCCTTTATTCCCCCTAGCTATTCTCCCATGCTTTTGGCATATTTTTTGTAAAGTTCATTACTAAAATTTCTTGGGAGTTTTGGCTTGGTAACAGAATAATATTCTGTTTTTTTCCCATGTTCACGTCCTCACCGTTGGGTGTTTAGGCATTTTGGTCTGCACCTACCATCTGATGTTCTGCAGTTTCTTCTCTGGAAGTCTCTGTTTTGCATCAGATAGTGTTTAAATTGGTAACTGATTTCGGGCCATGTTTATTAGTGCCTGGAGTCATGTTTTTGGTTTGTGTCCACTTTTTGTTATGTTGACAACGGTTACTTCTGATTATGATTACTTGTCCTCTGCTTAGTTCAGGTCATAGCAAGATACATTAATATTGTCCGTAAATGTTACGTTAATTTTTGGAAATGATTTTAAAAATTTTGTCCACACTTAGGCTTTTTGGGGATCCATTTGGGCTCATTGTTCCCATTGGGAACTTGGACCCTTCTGAAAATTTTTTCAAAAATTTTTTTTTTTTTGAAATTATTTTCTTTCGAAATGTTATAATGGATTATATTATATTATGTATCTTTGTTTCAAGGGTTAGTGCGAGTAATATGACTGTGTATATTTTTTCTTGATGAAAAAATATAGTTCAAATTGTAATGCGAGGATATCTTTCTCTAATTCTCAGGTTCATTGTGTTTCTTATAGTCAATGTAGTCGCACTAATTCTTGCTGTGTGTGTGTTGATTGGAATGACAACATTGGAGACGTGTGTCACGGTATTTTGTTAGCGGTGAGGGGTCCATTCCGGTCCTCTCTCCGCAGGGTCACTCTACTTTATCAGTCTCTTTTCAGAATTCAGAGTGATGTTTCTGTGATGTCTTCAACAAGTGTGTCTCCGTCGTTGCAATATTAGTGCTAGCGGAAAGTGCTCAAGATATTACGACAATTGCCGAAGAGTTCCTAGTAGGATCGAAGGCATTGATCGTCCGTTAGTCTGCCCGGTGTCGAATGGATCGGCATCCGGGTTCGTCCGTTGCGGTCCAGGGAAGCAGATTGGGTGATGCGAGCACTATAAAACATCAAATGTGAACACCCAGCAACGACGGATCCGAGGATAGTACGAAGGAAGCCTGTCATTCCGGTAGCTAGCTCATCCAGGTCCACCCGGACCGCGAGCGAGAGAGGCGCCCTCTCTCTTACATCAACATCTGCGCTGCAATGTTGTTGTATGTTTGTTCGTTAGTCGGAGCTTACGTCCACTCCTCCTGCTCGGGACGCTCTGTCGCATAGACAGTCCGACGCGGCTGTTATATTGGCTTCCTCACGTCAACACACACGACCACACCTTGGCTATGTGACCACAGATTTCCAGGGGACATTCGCATATTATATAAATGCAGGATTGAACATCCCTGGTGCTCCTGCTTCGCCGACCAAGGAATACACGTCGACCAGGTCACTCCATCTGCTAGCCAAGGACATGAGGCCTTTCCAGTTGGGACGTTCGCATATTATATAAATGCAGGAATGAACGTCCCTGGAGCTTCCAGCGGATAATTACGTAGGACCGTGGCTCCACAGGTCTCATTGAGTAACATGAACAAGATGATGTTACCATGATGTCTTCGTAAAGTGTGCTTCCGTCATCACAGTCAAATGAAGAGCTAGTGGTAAAAGTGCTCATGCAGATACGTCAATTGCCTAAGAGGTCCCAAGTAGGATCGACGGCGTTGGCGTCCGCTAGCTCGCCCGGTGTAGTGACCATTCATCGAATGGCTCAGCAGCCGGGTTCGTCCGTTGCGGTCCAGGAAGGAGATTTGGGTGATGCGAGCACTATAAAATACAATGTGCACATCCAGTGACGATACGGAGGAAGCCTATCAGTCCGGTTCCTAGCTCGTCCTGGTCCATCCGGGCTGCGAGCGAGAGAGGTCCCTCTCTTGTACTACAACATCTGGGCCCAGATGTTGTGGTACAAAACATTCCTCAGTCGGAGCATACATCCACCGCTCGGGACGCTCCATTATATAGACAGTCCCGGAGAGACTGCTCTTTCGGCTTTCTCATCCTCACGGCAGCACACGCGATCGCACCTTGGCTACGTGACCAGTGATATTCAACCAACATCGCCAACCAGGGATTCTACTGCGACCAGGTCACGCCATCCGGTAGCCAAGGATACGAGGCCTTCATACTCCGGACGTTCGCATATAAGAAGTATGCAGGAATCAACGTCCAAGGAGCTTCCAGCGGCTAAATCCTGTAAGACCGCAGCTCCACAGGCCTCCGTTACGGACATGCTATCGCAGATAGTGCAAATTATCGCAGCATCCCAGCAACCGACAGTAACTCTGTCAGATCAGGAATTATCCGAGGAAGCTGGGTTGGTACGTTCTGCTGCAGGTTCAGGCACGGACGACCAAGAATTACAAGTGGTCCGACAGGATGGCGAAAGGGATACAGAGGAGTTGTATTTTTCCCTTTCGGAACAACATAATTGCCATAGAGTGCATCCAGCATTATCATCTCGCATTGTTCCTCCGGACCAAAATGCTGCGTTGCCGGATAAGAGACTGATAGCGCCACTGGACACAGAATTCTTAATCGGTTTAGGGACATCGTCCCTCAGTTTCCGACATAGTCCAAAAATGTCTCACGGACATTTGAACTATTGAATGACGCTATATATAACTTGCTACCTAAATGGGCAGGTCTGGTTTCCTATTGGCAAATGCTCTACATCTGCCTTTCATCAATTCAAGGAATAATTTCGAAACGGCAGGACAGAGCATTCCAAGAGTTTCTCTGCGTCTAGACGACCAGGCCGAAGACCTAGTATTGTCTATACCGTAGTCTATATCATTTCCAACCACGATGTTGGAAACGACAATATCGTCTAGCAGGGTTAGCTTAGATGCATTATCGTACGCAGATCACCTTACCAGAGCGTTATCATTACATCTCAAAGGAAAAAGAATTCCAAGATGTACAACCTCCTTAAGAGTTCTTTCAAGGGCCTTAGCATTCTCCACGTATAACTCCGCCCTTTTAGTTGCGATATGGAGTTGGTTAGACATGACGCGGCCCTGGCTACATCCACGCGTGTGGATAGTAAGGTGAAAAACTCTCTCAGAGTCACTCCGGTCTCCAGAGAGTTTCTCTTCGACAGCAAGCTTTCCGCAATCTATGATCAGATAACTAAGAAAGCTTCAGACTCTCTGCTATTCAAATCCGCTTCCATACAGTCGGATTCAGCGGAGAAAAGTAGGACAGGCACTTCTGGGGCGAATACGTCCAAGGGAAATTCCTATAGAGGTTCCTATGCGTCCTCTAGGGCTTACTCTAGAGACTGTCTGGGTAGCGACTCAGGTAGGGATCGTAATACTGGTCGAGACATCAGGTCAGACACCCCTAGGTCGATGGGGCAAGGTGCGGGCCGTGGAGGGCATGGTTTCTCCTTCCGCAAGCCTCGCAGGACCAGGAGGTAATGGTATTAACCTCTATCTTGTTCCAGTGAGCGGAAGACTGTCGAGTTTCTCAATCAATTGAGAGTAGATTACGGATGTCCCTTGGATTCGAGGGGTGATTTCGGAAGGACTAAATTGTCCTTCAAATGAAAACCTCCGTTAACTCGAAGTCCAAGATGGACTCAGCTTCCGTCAAGTCCGCAGAAAAGAGGCTTGCTTCCATCAGAAGTCCAGTCTCTTCTGGAATGATCGCGATAGAGATCGTAGAAATCCAGGAATTTCCATGTTTCTACTACCATCCTTTTCTGGTTCCAAAACCAGATGGCTTGTTCCATCCACTCATAAATCTGAGCTGGATAAACAAGCTGATCGTGGCTCCAAGTTTCTATATGGAGACCATCCGATCAGTCAGAGCGAGTATTCGGGTGTACGACTATGCTACATGCATAGATCTCAAGATGCGTACTTTCACGTCATGGTACATCAGGCGTTCAGAAACTATCTTCGCTTCATCATCATAGGAGTCGTAATGAACTCGGTAATGACTCATTTCCGAGCTCATTCGTCTGCGATAACGTCGGCCTACCTGGACGACATTCTTCAGAGGTACGGCAATGAGTTAACGCTTCAGAACGATGTGCAGAATCTGCTTCTATTGCTCCGACGTCTCAGTTTCATAAGTAAACGAGGAGAAGTCGGATCTGGTATCGTCCAAATCATTCACCCACTGGCGGATGAGCTTCGAGATGCACAACATTCTCGTTTGTCTGCCGTTAACCAGAGCGAAACTAATCAGTCGCTATGCTCGCTATTGTCTTCACTCAGACAAGGTTTCAGCGAGAGATCTCATGAGACTGATAGGTTTGTGCGGAGCTGCCGCGATTTTATTCCGATGGGGCAGCTACGCACATGTCCTCTCCAAATTTCTTCTGACCCAGAATTGGAGGGTGAAGTTTCTTTCGCTCGATACGGACATCCTCTTGTCAAATCAAGTGAATAAGAGATTTAGACTTGGGCAGATATTCAATGGTTAACTCAGGGAGTTCCACTGCAATTGCCGGATCCGAGTTTTACAGTTTTGACGAATGCCAGTCAAATAGGTTGGGACGCAACATTGAGCCCAACGGATTTGAAGTGCCAGGGTCTTTGGGATCCGTAGTTCCTAATCAAGCACATAAACATCTAGAAATGATGTCATTTTGGCTTGCGCTACGTCATTGGATGAACGTTATTCAGAATGCTCACGTGCAAATTCTGTCAGTTCGACGGTATTAGCGTATTTTCGGAACCAGGGAGGCACTCATTCCATTCTGTTATTCAAGTTAACGGAATGAATCCTTCTGTTTGTACTAGAACATCAAGTTCTATCGGTCTGTCATATTCCGGGTCATCTGAACGTATTAGCAGACTCCCTTTCACAGAGGGGTTGCTTGTTGCCGTCAGAATGGACTTTCAACAAACCAGTATTCAATCAGATTTGCTACCAATGAGAGTGGCCAATGATGGACTTATTTGCAAAGGAATCCCAACAATCAGTTGCAGATGTATGTGTCACCATGTTCAGATCCTCGAGCGTTTGCAGTAGACGCTCTATCGATCTCATGAGACGGAATAATAGGATATGCGTATCCTCCAGCGCCGTTGATTCAGCAGATATTGCTCAAGTTAAATAATCTCAATACAAAATTCTGTTGGTAGCATCTCTATCTCCACAATGACCGTGGATTAATCTACTCAGGTGTCTGTTGTGGGACATGCCGTGGAAGCTTCCTCCACATTTCGGTCCATTCTATGGCTAGATGGATTCAATTAACTATCAGTACAGCTTATGATAATATCTTCAACTCAGCAGTCTGTGCTTAAGATTTCAGCTCATGAAGTAAGAGTTCATTCTACATCATGGGCTTACGCTAATAGTGTTGCTATTACAGATCTAATGAGGGCTGCATATTGGTTTCAGCCTTCCACTTTCACGAATTTGTTCCTTAGAATATTGAGTCCATTTCTGGAGATCTGCATTGTTTAGGTCCATTATCTGTTGCTCAGAATGTTGTCCACTAAACAGTTGCAACTATAGTTATGTAGGCTTTTGGTTCCGGCAGTGACTCTGTCCTGCTGCCCTCTTCGCTCTGGAGTATTTGATCCAGGGGAAGGGGTGGGGGGGGGGGGGGCCCTTAGGTCACCTGCTTTATAGTGAAAAGCAAGGGAATACCTCCCGTGGAGTCAGTAATTCCAGTCGATACCGGGATGATTTTAAAGTGTAAAGATCATGTTTTCTCATCCATGTAATATTTTTAAAGTGTAGCTCGGTGTGAAGCATTTGTATATGTCACATGTCATATGGGCGTTAATATACAATCCTCAGACACTTTTAATGAGTATAAAGAGTCTCATTTCTCTGGACTTCCTTTATTTATTGGCTTTCCTTTAAAAATAATTAGCATAACGGGTTATACTGGAGGTTAATAGAGAACATTGATGTTATTGTGCTCAATTACAGAATGGTGTTGTGTCTTTCTCGTTTTGATTCAAATAGAAAGATACATGTAAAGCCTATTTCTCCTTTCTCTCGAGGGGATAATTCTGTTATATGTAGTTGAGTCTATTGGATTTTCTTTATGTCCTATGCTCTCCATCCTTTTTACTATTCAGCTAAGTCTGGGTCATTGGTACAGTATAAAAATGTTAAAAAATTTATAGTAATTTATATATTTTTTCTACTTACCAATGACCCAGATGGGGATGGCCCTCCCATGAGTTGGGAACTCATACCTCCCCACTGAGTACATAATGCTTACCAGGCACTGGTTGCAAGAATGATAATTACGCCAATTTCGAGACCTCCTTGACACGGCCCATGCGCAGTGGAGTAAAAGTATGGAGGACCATATAGGACTTGTAATTTTCGGTTTTAGATGCAAATTTTGGGGAGTGGGGGGTAAAATTTGTGTTTGGCCCTAAATATTTTAGAGTTAGCACCAGCTAAGTCTGGGTCATTGGTAAGTATAAAAAATATATAAATTACTATAAATTTTTTAACTTTTGATGTAAAAAATAAAAAAAATTATATTTATTCAAGAAATGTTTGCAAGTGGTGTCTACTAATCTCTACCTCAACTTTGAACACAAACACAACAAATCTATCAAATATGTCAAACAAATAATATATGTGGAAATGATGAAAAACTGTTGTTTTTTTTATTTACTTGCAGAGAGTTTATCCATCTCCTAGTAAAAGAAGAATGGACAGTAAGGGCACTGAAGAAGAATTGGCATATCCGAATATATTTTTTTCTGTAGATAATTTTGAAGATGTAAGTATCATGAAATGATCAGGGTTCTACAAAATGCTTGAATTTTGGCAATTTATTACAACTGTCAAAAACAAGAACTTTTAAGACCTTTAAAAATTTTTAAGTAATACATGTAGGGCCCTGCAAAGCTTTGAGATTAGATTTGATGTCAAATCTTACATAGATATTCGATTTGATTCGAATTGGCTGCCCGATTTGTTTCCTCTTGCATCTTTTTCTTAGGAATATAGCTTGGTATCAGTCATCTTCATGGTCTTACAAAACGAAGGCTTCAGATGGAAATCGCACATAAATAATGTTGAAATAAAGCACTGTGTGTAACTTCCAATACATTAACATAAATAACATCTGCACTCATGCCACCAGCCATGCTAATTCCAATATCACAGGTTCCAACCACGGTTAAAGACAAATTTATGGTTTCCAAGCAATGTCGACGATGAACTATAATCCTTACAGGGTAATATTCCAATTACATTCGATGAAGGCATGCCTTGATGATGTAGTTGGATTATTTTTTTCAGTCGGGACTTGAACCCATCACAGTCGGAACAAATCAGGTACCCCAACCCCCATTGATCATCTTCAAGATGCCACTGATTCGATTTGAGATTCGATGAGATTTGATTCAATTTTGAATAACAGATGTGTTTCGATTCGAGATTTGATTTGAATCGTAAATGTGTGATTGACAGGGACCTAGGTACAAGTCAAAATATGGAAGAACAGATGGACAGACAGGGTGATTATGATATGCATGACAATGAAGGTATAGAACCACTGGATCTGCTGAAACCTACTTTGGTGGCTTTATGCTGTATGCGTTACCATGCCATTTTCTTATCAACCTACCTTGCAATTGTTTACAACAGGCTTGCACTACAGTGGAAGAACCTAACTCGGATAAAATACTCTCTATTTTAATGTTTCACAAGATATTTGGGAAAGAAAAGTGGTGTAAAAACACTACAAAAAAATAAGCCAAAACTGGGTCGAGCGCCATCGGTGCATACCCAGTATGGGATGCTCTTCCATAGTACAAATCCACGACTTCCGTAAGCCAATGCGCAGTGCGTCAATAATTCATCATTTCTTTTGATTATCCGTACACGTGGTGGATGTGTGCCATTTTGCTCCGTAACAGCGATAATTTACCTCGTCGATAATGGTTTTCCTGTGACTGGAGTTATGGATCTGAAGATCGTATAATAACAGGACTGTGTTTTATATATTCTCGTTAATATTTTCAACCACATTCTCATTGTATATTATTTTCTATTCCGTTTTCACGAATGTTTTGTTTTCGACATCGTGTCAACGCGTTTCGACAATGAATCTTTCGGTTGATAATTTAATTGTTATTGGAGTTAGGTGTCAATCAGGGACTGTCTGGACAGGATTTCTTCACTCTGTTGAGGGCTCAATCTCTTTTTTTTCTGTCCCTGTCGACCGTCTGGGTTCTGTTGTGTATCCACGGGTTTTTAGCTCACCTGACTGAAAGTCAGGGTGAGCTTTTCTTATCACTCTTAGTCCGTCGTCTGTCATCCGTCATCCTGCGTGAAGGTGGTGTTTGAGCCTCTTTCTCCTAAACCACTGGCCACATTTTAATTAAATTTCATGTAAGTAGTGGTTATATAGGGGCATTTTGATTTTTATCCAAAATAGGTTCCGGCTCATATTGAGCAGAGGTGTGGGGAAAAAATGGCCAAATTTTTTGAAGATCTTCTTCTAATGAACCACCAGTAGCAGAGACTTGATATGTGGTATACAGAGTCCTTTTGAGGTTTAGAATCAAGTTTGTTCAAGAGAAGTTTGTCGGGCATTATTTGCCTTTGTTATGGGAGGGGCAAAAATTTTGGCCACGCCTAAAATTTCTATTTTCCGAACCGTGAGGTCGATTTGAACCAAATTTGATATGAGATGATAATGGGTCATAAGTAGTTGATTGATGCAAAAAAAAATTTTCTCATTGCCCCATGGAAACCTCGGGAGCTAAAAATAGGAAAAACCTTAAAACTGCCATATCCCCAAAACTACACGGCACAGAGCATTCTTATTTTGTATAAAGCTTACTTTTATCCAGTAGAATAGAATGGTTAAACAAAATCCCTATCAGTTTGATCACAAGGTACTTTTTTCAGGACTTTGAAAAGTGCTGAGTCGGCACTTTTTAACACCGCAGGCAATGGGAAAAAGATTAAAAAATCTTCTTCTCCAGATCCAGCAGGCAGAATCTTTTGATATTTGGTATGCAACATTGTAGGGTGGATCTGATTCAAGTTTGTTCAAATCGGCCCCCTGGGTTCATATTTGGGCTCAGTATAGGAGCCCGATTTCGAACTTAGTGCATTTCAGGCAAATTTCTTAAAAAATCTTCTTCTCCAGATCCAGCAGGCAGAATGTTTTGATATTTGGTATGCAGAATGTTTTGATACTTGGCATGCAACATTGTGGGGTGGATCTGATTCAAGTTTGTTCAAATCGGCCCTCTGGGTTTATATTTGGGCTCAGTATAGAAGCTCGAATTCGAACTTAGTGCATTTCAGGCAAATTTCTTAAAAAATCTTCTTCTCCAGATCCAGCAAGCAGAATCTTTTGATATTTGGTATGCAACATTGTGGGGTGGATCTGATTCAAGTTTGTTCAAATAGGCCCCCTGGGTTTATATTTGGGCTCAGTATAGAAGCTTGAATTCGAACTTAGTGCATTTCAGGCAAATTTCTTAAAAAATTTTCTTCTCCAGATCCAGCAGGCAGAATCTTTTGATATTTGGTATGTAACATTGTGGGGTGGATCTGATTGAAGTTTGTTCAAATCGGCTCCCTGGATTCATATTTGGGCTCACTATAGTAGCCCGAATTCGAACTTAGTGCATTTCAGGCAAATCTCTTAAAAAATCTTCTTCTCCAGATCCAGCAGGAAGAATCTTTTGATATTTGGTATGCAACATTGTGGGGTGGATCTGATTCAAGTTTGTTCAAATCGGCCCCCTGGATTCATATTTGGGCTCACTATAGAAGCCCGAATTCGAACTCAGTGCATTTCAGGCTAATTTCTTCAAAAATCTTCTTCTCCAGATCCAGCAGGCAGAATCTTTTGATATTTGGTATGCAACATTGTGGGGTGGATCTGATTCAAGTTTGTTCAAATCGGCCCCCCTGGATTCATATTTGGGCTCACTATAGAAGCTTGAATTCGAACTTAGTGCATTTCAGGCAAATTTCTTTGAAAATCTTCTTCTCAAGATCCAGCAGGCAGAATCTTTTGGGTGAGATTCAAGTTTGTTCAAGCCAAGTCCCTGGGTTCATATTTGGGCTCACTGTGGTAGCCCAAATTCTAACTTAGTTCAAAATGAGGAATTTTCGTAAAAAATCTTCTTCTTCAGATCCAGCAGTCGAAATGTTTTGATGTTTGGTATGCAGCATCCTTAGGGGGGTGAGATTCAAGTTTGTTCAAGCCATGTCCCTAGGTCCATATTTGGACTCACTGTGGGAGCTTGAATTGTAACTTAGTTCAAAATGAGGAATTTTCTTTAAAAATCTTCTTCTTCAGATCCAGCAGTCGGAATGTTTTGATATTTGGTGTGCAGCATCCTTAGGGGGGTGAGATTCAAGTTTGTTAAAGCCAAGTCCCTGGGTTCATATATGGGCTCAGGGAGCCCGAATTTTAACTTAGTTCAATATGAGGAATATTCTTTAAAAATCTTCTTTTTTTTTTTAGATCCACTGGTCAGAATCTTTGGATATTTAAAAGTTTGTTAAATGAACCCCCTTGGTTCATATTTGGGCTCAACACAGGAGCCCAAATTTTTAACTTAGGGCAATATGGGGAATAATCTGTCAGAATCTTTGAATGTTTGGTATACATCATTGTTATGAGGGTCAGATTCAAGATTGTTCAAATCAAGTCCTTCCGTTGATATTAGGGCTTTTTAATTTGGTGCAATATGGGGATAGTCTTTAAAAATCTTCAAATCTACCAGTCAGAATGCTTTCATATTTGGTATACAACATCTCTGGGGGGAGGGGGTTAGATTCAAGTTTGTTCTTATTGTTGGTGTCCCTGGGTTAATATTTGGGCTCTCTGTTGGAGCCCAAAACTTAACTTAGTGCAATATGAGGAAATGTCTTTAAAAATCTTCTTCCGATCCACCAGTTAGAATGCTTTGATATTTGGTATGCAACATCTCTAGGGGGTCAAATAGAGTCCCTGTGTTAATATTTGGGCTCCCTATGGGATGCCAAATTCTAACTTTGTACAATATTAGGAAATTTCTTTAAAAATCTTCTTCAGATCCACCTGTTAGAATGCTTTGATATTTGGTATGCAACATCTCTAGGGGGGACAAATTCAGGTTTTTATGCCCCCAGACTTGGGTTGGGTGGCATATAGTGATTGAAGTGTGCGTGTGTCCGAGCCAGTAACTCGAAAACTTTTAGGGCCACAGTCATCAAACTTCGCACAATTATAAAGGACCATGATTTTGTGTTTGGGTTCCTTCTGGTTCTCAAACCATCAAACCAGCCGACAGTGTCAGCCAGGCCGCGATCATCGGTCGCGCGCCAACAGCCTATGGAGCAATCTGCTTCTGGGCGTCTTCGACCGTGCCAGTCGGTACAGTTGGTTGAAGCATTTTCAGCCTTGGACTCTAAGCTGAGTTCCAAGGCTATGAAGGCTCCGTTCTTCACCAGGGTTGACACCTTTTTGCCTCTGGAGGGTTATCGTTCATACGATTCTGCCAATCCGTCAGTCTGCCAGACTTTGACGGTTTTGGATCAGGACTCCAAATCCCTCAGGCTTTCCAAGCCCAAGTCTGCTGTCATTCCGATGACGACTCTGGAGTCCACGTTGGGCTTATCGAGAGAGATGCTTTCTCTCTCAGATCATGTTTTCTCAGCTTTAGCTGCTTATCTGCCTCCAGATAAGTTTGACGAGATACAGGCTCTTTTGCGTGTGCTGTCCAAGGCGCTCATGCATCTTGAATTATTTCGGAGGGACTCTGTGCTGGACACAGGCCGATCCCTTCCTGAGGAGCAGCACTACTCTTCAATCTGCTTCTTTGGCAGGTCCACAACTTTTCCATAGTTCCGTGTCGACGGTCCGGGATGACGTCCTACGTCATTCCAAAGATCTTCAGCTTGATCAGCCTTCTAGGGGAGGCAGGGTCGATTCCAAGCCTAACAAGTACCCTTCTGCTTCCTCTGTGTAGCAAAAGGCTGATCCTTCTGCCACCGCTTCTACTTCTTACTCAAGGGGTAAGGCTAAGCGTCGGCAGACTAGAGGGAAGTCTCAGGATTCTTGATTCAGTAGAGGAGGTGGTTTCGGCCTCGTCGGGCTCGAAATGAAGGTCCTCACCTTGACTCGTCCCAGGTTGGAGGAAGGATAGCAGAGTTCGCAGACCGTTGGGCCACCATCATATCCGATCCTTGGGTGTTAGATGTTGTTCGGTCCGGGCTGCGAATATCCTTCCGAAGGCACCCCACTCTGTCCAGGGTGCCTCTTCCAACCACAGTTCCTTCAGGCGTTTTACATCGGGAACTTTTGTCCATGGAGATAGACCATCTCCTGACAAAGGGGGCGATCGAGGTCGTCAAGAACATTCAGTCAGTGGGGTTCTATTCCCGCCTGTTCTTGGTGCCGAAGAAGGACGGCCGACTCTGTCCAGTTATCGATCTGAATATCCTGAACCAGTCTTATCATTGCTCCCAAGTTCAGCATGGAGACTTTCAGGCCGGTCTGCCGTTCAATTCACCAGGGAGATTTCGCTTCCAGCATCGACCTGGGAGACACTTACTTTCACGTTCCCATTTATCGGGCGTCACGGAAGTATCTCAGGTTCGCTTTTCTGGGGCGAGTTTACCAGTTCAAGGCCATGCCTTTCGGCCTCCACCTGGCTCCTTGGGCCTTCACCAGACTGATGTCGCATGTGATAGTTTTCCATCACACACAGTCCAGGATGACTACTTCGGCATATCTGGACGATATCCTCCAGAGGCATTCGGATGTTGCCACTCTGTTGAGCTTGCTCATGTCGCTAGGATTCAGAGTCAACGAGGAGAAGTCGGACCTGGTCCCTTCTCAGTCGTTTTATCATCTGGGGATGGCTTTCCGCACCCAATTCAATTTGGTGGCGGTTTCCCAGGCCAAGGCTGAGAGTATTCTCCGGCTGATCGGTCTCTGTGGTTCGGTGATGGATCTCATTCCTCTAGGTCGGCTGCATGTCAGACCTCTCCAACACTTTCTGCTCAGTCGTTGGAGGCCGAATGTTGATTCTCTGGATCTGGTGCTTCAGTTACCAGATTCTCTTATCCTCACCTTCTCCACTGGACAATGTTCAGTGGATCACGCAGGGTGTTCTGTTGGACTTACCCACGTCCGTTCGCGTTCTGACGGCAGATGTCAGCGATCTCGGATGGGGTGCGACGTTGGATCCTCTAGGTCTTTCCCTTCACGGGATGTGGGACCAGAATCGGGCATCTCTATACATCAGCCAGAAGGAGCTTCTTTATCTTCTTCTGAGTTTTCAGGCAGTGGATCCCTCACCTGTTGAATCATCAGGTCCTTTTGTTGTTCGACAATTCGACAGGGGTTGCTTACATTCGGGACCAGGGCGGCACGCACTCGGTTCCAATGTAGGAATTGGCTCAGGATCCTCTACTGCTCGCTCAGGATGTCAATGCCGGGGTGGTTGTTCGTCACATTTCTGGTCGTCTGAACATCCTAGCCGACTCCCTGTCCCGATGGGACAGGTTCTTTTCCACCGAGTGGATGCTCCATATGACAGGTTCCATCGATCTCTTTGCGACTCGTTGGAACCATCAGGTGGACGCTTTCGTGTCCCCGTGTCCAGATGCTCTGGCTTTCGCCGTGGATGCTCTGGCCCTTCTTTGGGACGGTCTTGTCAGCTACGCCTTCCTGCCGGTTCCGATTCTGCCTCAGGTTCTCTCCCAGATATGAACCTGCAGTCGTCAAATCCTTTCGATCACACCCGTCACCTCGGTGGGTGTGGATCAATCTGCTCCGCTCTCTTGTTAGCGGCGGTTCCGGCATGTCACCCTCTACATCGCAACTTTCTTTGCCAAAGGCACCCGAGGAGGTTTCCAGTTTACCCGACTTCATTGTGCCTTCGCACATGTCTTTTATCGGGTCCTGTCTCCTCCATAGTGGTTTTTCGAGACACGCAGCGGAGTTGCTTTTCTTCTTCAAGGAGGCACTCACTCCACTGGTTTAGCCTCTCGATGGTGTGCGATCACTCTGTTGCTTCTGTCACTCCTTTGATCACACCGCTTGTGGAGTTTTCTGGTATATGTTTGTTTCTGGGGGTCTCCAGCAATGGGTACAAGTCCATGCTTCGGAGACCTTTTTCATATGTGGTACTCATCCTTGCCTCTCCAAGCTTGTTCAGCTCTTTTTTTTGAAAAGGCGTAGGACTTTGCAGTTTACTCCAAGATGGTCACTTTCTTGGGCGCTGCTCAGCTTGGGGGTGGGGGCGTTCCTGCCTTTATCCTGGATGGATATGCGTTTTCTCACATGCCAGATCTCTCCTGCATCTTTTTCTCGATGGATTTGTCTTGCTATTCGTGCAGCTTCCACTCGTCTAGCTACTGGTGATTGTATTACCAATTGTTTTTTCTGCCACGAGGTGCGTGCATTGTCTTCCTCTTTTTATAACTCTGTCAGGTTGTCGGATGACGAATGTTATACTGGTAGCCTACTGGGGAAATGCTACATTCTCCTTTTATCTGCGACAGTTGCAGGAGCCGACAGAGGACCTTTGTCCTAGGGGCCCTCTTTCTTCAGCTCAGCCTGTTGTCTATCCCAGCCATTCAGCTTTTTTCAGGGTCAGTTCCAGCTCTGTGCTGTTACTGCCCTTTCTGTCTGTGCGTCGCACTTTACCATACACCTCATCTTTCATTGTCATTTACTAATGTTTGTGATGCTATGGTTTGATAGGCCTAGGGATCTCTTCCTCTGTCCACGGTTCCAGTGCTATTGAGTTATGTGTGGGTTGGTTATGTGATTCCCTCCATCCTATTGTCTATTCAGCCTGTTGTAAACAATTGCAAGGTAGGTTGATAAGAAATATAAATTTTATAGTAAATATCCTTTCTTATTATACTTTCCGCAATTGTTTACATGGAGGCCCTCCCATCTTCTTATTCGGGTAAGAATCCTTCCTCCCCGCTGATCACATAACTCCTCTGTTGTCGGTATCAAAAGAATGTTGAATTATTGACGCACTGCGCATTGGCTTACGGAAGTCGTGGATTTGTACTATGAAAGAGCGTCCCATACTGGGTGTGCGCTGATGGCACTCGACCTAGTTTTGGCATATTTTTTCGTGGTGTTTTTACACCACTTTTCTCTCCCAAATCTCTTGGGAAAGATTAAAATAGAGAGAATTTTATCCGAGTTAGGTTCTTCCACTGTAGTGCAAGCCTGTTGTAAACAATTGTAGTAGGTATAATAAGAAAGGAAATTTACTATAAAATTCCTATTTCTCACCAGTTGAAAAAAAATGTTCACAACAAATTGTTTTGTTACAGTTTATTGGAGAATACCAACAGGCATAATCTATGCTTTGGAGGAGTGGGTAGGATCGGGTCGGGTCGGGTGTTGACCGTGTTAGGTATCATGAACAGGTGACAACACTTGTTAAAATTGTTTGTAGATAATTGAAGATTTTACTTTTAGCCTCCCAAACCTTACTTACGACTCCTCATTTAGATAAGCTCAATGAGCTTGTTCCAGTGAGGGGTTCTAAGCTATGTTTTGAACACATAAATTGAAAAAATAATCAAATTATCTTTATTTTTGTAAAGAACACTGGCATAATATGGCCATTACATTAGGTAAAGAGTGCCGACAGAAAGTGCCCCTGGCTGTCAAAGAGTTGTTAAACTCCAATGGTACAAAAAGGGGATAAAAGGTTAGAGTTACAAGAATAATATATTTATAAAAAAAATTGAAATTTTCTTCAACTTAATAATCAAAGAGGAATGGTTTTAATAAAATCTTTACTTTCCAGGCATTTATAGATATTGTGGTGAGAGACAGTGAAATGGTTTGTGTTGAGTTGATTGCTTCAGACAGAGATGGTAAATTTCAAGGTGTCATATTTCTAGGATCTATACGATACGAGGCCTTAAAAAAAGTTTATGATAGTAGAGTAAGTAAGAGAATATTACTTATTTAAAAACATGCCTAATTATCTACGCACATAAATGAAAAATTCTTAAATTTGGACCCTGTCCTTAAAAAGTATCCTTAAAAGTTTCTTAGGCCCTCCCACATGGTCTGTTTGGCTGCGGCATGTTCTCTTTATATAATCAATGCAAACTTAAAAAAATACAAATTAACCCTTTACCCAACGTAACGGCCAAAACCGGCCAGCGCTATTCTCAAAAATCGCCAATTAATTTTCAAAATATTTTCATTTTTTGTCTCAAAAACATAGGTTATGACCCCTCGTTGGAACGAGCTCGTCGAGCTCGTTCCAACGAGGGGTCATAACCTATGTTTTTGAGACAAAAAATGAAAAAATTTAGTTATTCAAGAATTTTTTTTGCAAGTGTCGTCTGCTTTTCATGTTGGGTAAAGGGTTAAATGGTCTATTGCTGATATTTTACCCAAGTCAATAAAATTGATAAATTTGTCCCTTGAGTGCAACAAGGCTTTGCATTGCTTTAGAGGGGACAGATGCAAGTTTGCTCGCAACATATCCCCATGTTCATATTTGGGAAACTGAATTTTAACCTAGTGCAATATGAGAAAATTTATTTAAAAATCTTCTTCAGATCTACCAGCAAAAGTCTGTTGATAGTTGGTATAATGCATCTTTAGGGGGGATTAGCTTGATGTTTGTTCGAATCAAGTCGCTGGAGTCAAGTTCGGGCTAACTGAGGGAGCTCAAATTTTAACTTAGTCAAATATGAGAAATATTTTTTAAGAATCTTCTTTAGAATATTTTTTTTAGAATCTTCTTGAGATCCTTCAGTCAGAATTTTTTCGTTATTTGGTATGTAGCATCCTTAATGGAATGAGATTCAAGTTTGTTCAAATCAAGTCCCTGGGGTCATATTTGGGTTTCTGATAGGAACACAAATTTTAACTTTTGTCCAATATAAGGAAAATGTTTTTTAGAATCTTCTTCTTCAGATCCGCTGGTCAGAATCATTTGATGATTGGTATGAAGCATCCCAATGGGATTGAGATTCAAGTTTGTTCCGAATCATATCCCTGTGTTCATATTTGGTCTCCCTTTTGCTACCTAAATTTTAACTTAGTGTAGTATGGGAAAATTCCTTTAAAATTCTTCTTCTTCACATCAACCAGTCAGAATCTTTTCATATTTGATATGCAGCAACCTTAGGAGGTTCAGATTCCAGTTTGTTCAAATCAAGTCCCTTGGGTTATATTTGGGATCCCAAATTTTAACTCAGTGCGATATTAGGAGTTTTCTTTAAAAAATCTTCTTCACATCCACGAGTCAGCTTCTTTTGTTTAAATAATATTGACATCCTTAGTGTTGGGTGATCCAAGTTTGTTCAAATCAAATCCCTAATGTCAAAATTTAACTGTGCAGTATGATGAATATTCGTCAAAGATCTTCTTCATCAGACCCACCAGGCAGAATCTTTTGATATTTGATATATAGAATTACTACATTAAAGATTGTTCAAAGTGTTACACTTGACTGATTTTGGTGGGTACCATACGGGTTTGAAATTTAACAAGGAACCCATTGGAGAATTTACTATTTGTGTCAATGAATTGTGCAGTTGTGGCAAACTTTAGTGAGATGGAAATATGAGTACATAAGATTGTTTGCTCAAATGGGAACCCCCTGGGTGCTTGAGGGTGGGGGGGGGTCTCTTTGGGTGAAAAAGAAGATTTTTATACTGTACCAATGACCCAGACTTAACTGGTGCTAACTCTAAAATATCTAGGGCCAAACACAAATTTTACCCCCCAATCCCCAAAATTTGCATCTAAAACCGAAAATTACATGTCCTATAAGGTCCTCCATACTTTTACTCCACTGCGCATGCGCAGTGTCAAGGAGGTCTCGAAATTGGTGTAATTATCATTCTTTGTTTGGCCCTCAATACAGATACACTTCACTGTTATTTGTGTTTGTAAATCTCAGTTTTAAGAATGCCACACACACAATTATGAGAGAAATGGTGGATATAAGGAGGAAATAGAAGGAGGAGAGGAAAAAACAGTGGAAACAAATGTTCAGGGCTGTAACTTATAATTATTTTACGAAATTATTCATGTTACCTATTTTCGAGGCATGACCTTGTTGTGGTCATTCTTGCTATGAATGTTCCATTGTTTAATCAGTGCTTCCTCTCTCCTTTTCCTTTATCCCCCCTAGCTATTCTCCCATGCTTTTGGCTTATTTTTTGTAATGTTTATTACTAAAATTTCTTGGGAGTTTTGGCTTGGAAACAGAATTATTTTCTGTTGTTTTCCCCATGTTTACTTCCTCACCCTTGGGTGGTTAGGCGTTTTGGTCTGCATCTACCATCTGATGTTCTGCAGTTTCTTCTCTGGTAGTCTCTGTTTTGCATCAGATAGTGTTTAAATTGGTAACTGATTTCGGGCCATGTTTATCAGTGCCTGGAGTCATGTTTCCGGTTTGTTTACTATTTTTGTCTATGCTGACAACGTTTACTTCTTAGGCCATACAAAGTTGATTGTCTGTTTCTCAGGCCATTTTTTCCAAAAAAAGCATGCGGGCGGGCGGGGTTTTTTTTTTATTTTTATTTTCTCCCCGAGAGGTTGTTTGTGGTAATTTGACCCCCACCCAAACGCCTGGTGGACCACGCAAAATTTCGCAAATATATTGGTTATTCACCACAGGGGTGTTGGGTCGTAAATGAAGTGGGGTTTGAATGTTTGTTTTTTTCAGTGAAACGTGAAAATTATAACACAGGACGAAAGTCACGAAACGCCTCGTGGGTGAAACATCTCGGGTTGAAACGTCTCTGAGACAAATCAAATGTCGAAGTGCCAACTTTCAGAGATTTATTTTACCCCCACCCCCCCCCCCCCCCCACCCCCCCACCCCCCCCCAAAAAAAAAATCCTTTCACAACCTGCCTAATAAAATCGTGAATCGCAATTTTTCCCCATTATATTCAAAATTATCACAACGCATTTGAACGGGCAGTTCATCCATAAATCATATTTTTTTAAATCTGAAAATGAAGTACAAAACGAATGTTTGCGTGTTTTTATTAACCAATTCGACCGCACATACCTGCCTATATGCAATTTATTTTCAGCTATGACTGTTACTTTTATATCAAGCAAAGGTTACTGTTAGTTATCCAATTATCCTGCATCTCAAATGCATTTATTTAAATTAACTGGGAAACTCGTAACGGTTTCAAATAACAGTACGCAAATTCCCAATGACGGCCATTTACAATACAAATGTTACTAAAAATAAATGCCAGGAGACTGTGTTCCATTCAACATAGCACCTGACTTTGCAGACTTTCTGAGGGTTGGTGCGAATCAAACGTGGTGCGAATCGACCATTCCCCTTTGTGACTGTTTGTTGTCAGACAGAAAGACACCTTCCTTCTTGCTGTCATTATGACTTACCTTTTACAGAATAAAACACTTTCTGTCGTGAATATTGCTAAAACCCACCCACTTTATTAAGGTATGATGTAGAAAAAGCTTGAAGTGTGTTAATTTAAAATTTGCGAACGCATCGATATCGATTTACCAAAATGAGCACAATATCTCAAATTTTTTTTGAAGATTTTTTTGGTGTCATAAAAAGGTTGCATGCGCACCAAAAATGACCATGCGCGCGGGCCTGAGAAACAGAGGTTCTTTTTTTTATGGCCTTATAGTGATTACTTGTCTTCTGCTTAGTTCAGTTCATAGCAAGATACATTAATATTGTCCGTAAGTGTTACATTAATTTTTTGAAATGATTTTAAAATTTTTGTCCACACTTAGGCTTTTTTGGGATCCATTTGGGCTCATTGTTCCCATTGGGAACTTGAGCTCTTCTGAAAATTTTTTCAAAAATTTTTTTTTTTTGAAATTATATTTTTATACTGTACCAATGACCCAGACATAGCTGGTGCTAACTCTTAAAATATAGGGCCAAACACAAATTTTGCCCCCCAATCCCCAAAATTTGCATCTAAAACCAAAGAAAACATGTCCTGAATGGCCCTCCACACTTCACCTCTACTGCGCATGCGCAGTGTCAAGGACGTTCCGAAATTGGCGCCATTAATCATTCTTAGTTTGGCCCTTCATCAGTTAACATCTGACTGATCTTTGTGCTTGTAAATCTCAGTTTAAATGATGCCAGACACATAAATATTAGAGAAATGGTGATTCTAAGGAGGATATAGAAGGAGGAGAGGAAAAAGGAGTGACAGAAAATTATCAGGGCTGTAACTTAAAATTTTTTAATGAAATTATGTTAAGTTACCTATATTTTTATACTGTACCAATGACCCAGACATAGCTGGTGCTAACTCTTAAAATATAGGGCCAAACACAAATTTTGCCCCCCAATCCCCAAAATTTGCATCTAAAACTAAAGAAAACATGTCCTGAAAGGCCCTCCACACCTCGCCCCTACTGCGCATGCGCAGTGTCAAGGACGTTCCGAAATTGGCGCCATTTATCATTCTAAGTTTGGCCCTTCATCAGTTAACATCTGACTGATCTTTGTGCTTTTAAATCTCAGTTTAAATGATGCCAGACACATAAATATTAGTGAAATGGTGATTCTAAGGAGGATAGAGAAGGAGGAGAGGAAAAGAATGTGTGACAGAATATTATAAGGACTGTAACTTAAAATTTTTTAATGAAATTATGTTAAGTTACCTATTTTCAAGGCAGCAGCCATTTTGTTGTCATTCTGATTATTAGTTACACTGTTTTTACAAGTGTTTTCCTCTCTCCCTGTCCTTTAAGTTCCCCCTTGCTATTCTCCCATGCTTTTGGCATAGTTTCTGTAATTATTATTACTAAAATTTCTTGGGAGTTTTAGCTGAATAACAGAATGAATTCTGTTCTTTCCCCATGTTTACGTCTTCACCTACGGGTGGTTAGGCGTTGTGTTCTGCATCTACCATCTGATGTTCTGCAGTTTCTTCCCTGGAAGTCTCTGTTTTGCATCAGATAGTGTATTTTTGGTAACTGATTTCGGGCCTGGGTGCCTGGAGTCTTATTTTAGTGTTTTTACACTCATTGTTTACATTTACAACAGCCCTCTGTGTGAGGGGGGGATTTCTAATAAATAATATCTTTATGTTATTTTAATCATAACTAGATACATTATTATTGTTCGTAAGTGTTGAATAAATTGTTTAAAATATTTTTAAAATTTTTTTCCACACTTAGGCTTGGGATCCATTGGGGCTCAACGTTACTTTTCAGAAACTTGGGCTGTTCTGAAAAAATATTTTTTCAAAATATTTTGATTTCAATTATTTTTTCTATATTAATGGATCATATTATTATTATGTATTTTGATTGCCAGGGGTTAGTGCGAGTACCAGGACTTGTTTTCTTTTCACATTGAAAGGATATTGATCAATTGTTTTAAGAGGAAGTCTTCCTCTGACTTTATTATCATTCTATATGTGGTCAGTGTACTCGCATTAACTCCTGTTCTGTATCGTATGATTTCAATGACAATATGGGAAGCGTATGTCACGGTATGTTGTTGGGGATTTGGACACTCCGGTCCTTTCCCCGCAGGGTCACTCTACTTTATCAATTTCTATTTCAGACGATCAAGATTAGGGTGATGTATCTGTGATGTCTTCCAACAGTGTGCCTCCGTCGTCACTATTAATGAAGGGCTAGCGGAAAAGTGCTCATGTTATACGCCAATTGCCTAAGAGGACCCTAGTAGGTTCGACGGCCTTTGACGTCCGCTAGCTCGCCCGGTGTAGCGTCCATTCACCGAATGGTTCGGCAGCCGGGTTCGTCCGTTGCGGTCTAGAAGGAATTTTGGGGTGATGCGAGCACTATAAAATTAACTTAATGCACACCCAGTGACGGCGGATCGGAGGGAGAACGGAGGAAGCCTTTTAGTCCGGTTCATAGCTCGTTCCGGTCCATCCGGACGGCAAGCGAGAGAGGCCCCTCTCTCGTTCAACAACATCTGGCCCCAGATGTTGTGGTACAAAATGTGTCGCTAGCGGAGCATACGTCCGTCGCTCGGGACGCTCCGTTGTATAGGCAGTCCGCTGAGACTGCTAAGGCTTCCTCTTCTCGTCAGCGCACACGACCGCACCTTGGCTGCGTGACCGCCGATATATTACCAGCTTCGCCTATCAAGGATTCTTCGGCGACCAGGTCACACCATCCGGCAGCCAGGGATTCGAGACCGATGAACTCCGGACGTTCGCATAGGAAAAGTATGCGGGAGCCATCTGATGCGGAGCTACCCTCGGCGAAGCAGCGATAGACTGCGCCTCCGCAGGTCTCGACGCCGGACATTCTTGTGCACATAGCACAGCTTATCGCAGCATCCCAGCAGCCGACAGAATCGGTGTCGGATCGAGAATTATCCGACAGCGCTGGGTCGGTAGCCGGGGACTCGAGGCCTGCAGACTCCGGACGTTCGCATAGGAAGTGTGCGGGAGTCAACGTACACGGAGCTTCTGGCGGCAGTGCATCGTAAGTCCGCTACTGCACAGGCCTCGGGAACGGACGTGCTTTCCTTAATAGCACAGTTTATCACAGCATCCCAGCATCAACTGAATCTGTCGCATATATTTTATCCGACGATGCTGGGTCGGGACGCTCCGCGGAAGCGGGTACGGACGTCCGAAAGTTTCATCCGGTCCGACGGGATACCGAAAGGGATTCGGAGGATTTCAAGCTTTCCCTTTCGGAACAACATATGCTGCGATGCCGGATAAGAAACTGATAGCGTCGGTGGACTTAGAAATTTTTGGTTCGGTTCAGGGACATCGTCCCTCAGTTCCGACATAGTCCAATAATGTCACACAAACTTTCGAATTATTGAACGACGCTATATATATTATTATTTTATGCTTGCTATCCAAGCATTTCTGGTTTCTTGTTCGAAGAGTTATGGAGATGTCTTTCAAAAGTGTGCCTCTGTCGTCATAGTTAATGAAGAGTTAGCGGCAATAAGTGCTCATGGAATATGTCTATCGCTTACGGAGTGACATTCGCTAGCTCACCCGGTGTAGCGTACATTCATCGAATGGTTCGGCTGCCGGGTTCGTCCATTGCGGTCTAGGAAGGAGATTTGGGTGATGCGAGCACTTTATTTACTTTAGTTCTCACCCAGTGACGGCAGATTGAGGACAGATCGGAGGAAGCCAACAACATAGGGGACCGCATGTTGTGGTTCAGATATTTTACATTCGGAGCATATGTCCGTTGCTCGGGACGCTCCGTTATATTGACAGTCCGAGAGACTGTCTTTAATGCTTCCTCATCCTCACAGCAGGGCACACGACCGCACATTGGCTACGTGACCTCGAGTATCCGATCAGTTTCGGCATTCAGTGATTCCACGGCGAATAGGTCGCGCCATCCGGTAGCCAAGGGACACGAGGCCTATACACTCCGTTCGCTCGCATATTGGAAGTATGCACGGGGTAACGATCACGGAGCTTCCAGCGGCAATGCATCGTAAGACCGCTTCTCCTCAGGCCTCAGTGACGGACGTGCTATCCGAGTTAGCACAGTTGTTTCGCAGCATCCCAGCAATTGACAGTTTCTCGGTCGAATCAGGAATTATCCAACGGCGCTGGGTCGGTGCGGTCCGCGGTTGCATCAGCTACGGACGACCGAACGCTTTATAGGGTCCGACAGGATGGCGAAAGGGATTCGAAAGATTTCGAGTTTTCCCTTTAGTAGTATCGGAAGATGCCTTTCATATCTTCTGGCATTTCTTCCAGTGATTATTTTTCGGACTTCATTGCTGCGATCTTGGATAAGAGACTTATAGCGTCATTGGACTCGGATTTTTCGATCGGTACAGGGACATTGTCCCTGACTTACCGACGCAGTCCAATATTGTCATTACAACATGTGTTTTATTTTTCGACGCTATATATTTATATATATATACAAGCCTGCTACTAAGCATGATAGTTTAGTTTCTTGTCCGCGTGGCTCATTTCTGCCATTTTATCATTTTTACAAATAGTTTATTTTGGCAGAGCAGGGCATACCGAGAGTTCATATGCGTCTAGACGGTGTGATTAAAGACTGCATATATTCTTTTTCGCCGTTTATGTCTTTTCCAATTTCAATGTTGGGAACGACATTATGTATAGTAGACTTAACTTAGACGCTTTATTATACGTAATCCGCCTTACTGAGGCGTTATCATTACGTCTTCAAGAAAAGATTTACGGGATATTATTCTCAATGTAATTTCTTTTGAGGGCAGTAGTTTGTTCACGTATAACTCCGCCCTTTAGTGGCTGATTGGAGTTAGTTAGACGTGACGCAGCCCTAGCTACATCCACACGCGTGGATAGTAAGGTTAAGAACTCTCTCAGAGTCGCTTCGTTCTCGGAGGAGCTTCTCTTCGACGGCAACTTTTCGGCAATCCATGAATTGCTCGATTTACACGTTCTCTTGTCTATCTAGTGTTACAAGAGATTCAGACTGGGGCAAACATTCGGTGGTTGATTCAGAGAGTGCCGCCGCAGTTGCCGGACCCGAGTGTGGCTGTTATGACGGTTGCCAGTCAAACAGATTGGGATATATACTGATCCCTAAGGATTCGAAGTGCCAGGGTCTTTGGGTTCCGCAGTCTTTTAGCTATCAGTTTAACTTCCGCGGAATAATGTTTTTTAGGCTTGCTTTATGTCATTGCATGAACATTATTCAGAAACGCATGCCCAAATTCCTGTCCTTTAATTCGACAGTAGTGGCGTATCTCCGGAACCAGGGAGGCACTCTTTCGTTTCCGTTATTCAATTTAATGGAAAGAATCCGTCTGTTGGTTATAGTACACCAAGTTCAGTTTTGGTCCGTCATATTTTGGGTCGTCTGATTGTTTTATCGGACTCCCGTTCTCTTACGGGTCGCTTGTTGCTGTCAGAATGGACTCTCAACAAACAAGTATTCAATCAGATTTGCTATCTATGGGAGCGCCCAATGATGTTTTATTTATGACACAGCTTGCTAATCAATTGCAGACGTATGTGTTGGCTTGTCCAGATCTCTGAGCTAATAGTGTTAACGCTCTATTGATCTATAGGACGGAATGATAGGATACGCGTATCCTCCGGCGCTGTTGTTTTAGCAGGTATTGCTAAGATAAACAACCACAATACATTTCTGTTGATAGCATCTCTATCTTCACAGAGATCATGAGTAATTTACTCTCTTGTCTACTGTGGATCTTAACGTGAAATCTTCCTCTATGTGAGGATCTTTTTTCACTGGGTAAATCGTGTCATCTTTATCACAACAGCAAGGTCGCAACCTTCATGTATTCCGTTGTGTGGTCCGTATTGCATTGTAAGCACTGTACTGGACGAGCTTTGGACGCGATTTCTTACTATAGGAGATCCTCTTCTTCGCTATTCTATGCGACTAAAGTGGAGGCTCTTCCGTCGTGGTGAAGGGATCATTATGTTCATATTGTTGATCCCTCCATACTACTCATTGCTATTTTTTAGTATACTTGTTTCACAAGATCTACTGCAGCCTGTTATTATTTAGGTTATAGGTTTATGTTACCTCATACCTATGCACTCTACGATAGTTTACAATTGAGTCTTTTGTCTCTTTATCTAAGTCAGTTAGTAACTTTTTGATAAATAGACTTAGAATCTTTAGATTAAATTCCTATACGGATTTTAACTTCGGTTCTTATTTAGCTAAGTAATCATTTGAGCCTCTGGAAACAGTAGTTTTCAAATTCTGACCTTTTAGACAGTAATTCTGTTGGTTTCTCTTTTACTGTAGAGTCAGTGAGTTTCATGCACTATCGATGGATGATTTTCACTTTCATAGTTTCGGAATCAATACTTCCGTCACTATTTAGGTTGGATTGTTGCATAAGAGTTAGGCTCCTATTATCCGGAACCTATTATTTTAAGGCCCTTCCGTCTTCGTATGGGCATAGGCCTTTACTCTTTCCGGGTACAGTTTATGTATTTATAAACAGATATCTGTTTATTACAAGGGCGTAAGCTTCTTCTGTCTTTGATGTCTAGTAGAAGGACGTTACGCTCCAGTTTATTGTTAATGGATTCTATTAACTAGCGTACTGCTTATGGTATATCATTGACTTAGCAGTTGTGCTTAAGATTTCGGCTCATGAAGTAAGAGTTCTTCTACTTCTTGGGCTTACTTTAATAGTGTCGCTATTATAGATTTTTGAAGGCCGCTCATTGCGCTCAGCCATCCACATTCATGAATTTTATCTTAGAAATATCGAGTCAATTTCTTGAGGCCTCTTTTGTTAGGTCTATTATCTACTGCTCAGAATGTCATTCTCTTAACAGTTGCTACTATAGCTAGTTAGGCTGTCTGTTTCGGCAGTGTCTCCGTTCGGCTGCCCTCTTCGCTCTGGGCTATTTGACCCAGGGCAAGAAAAAGGGGGGGGGGGGGAGGGTGTTCCCTTGGGTCACCTGTTTTACTATGAAAACAAGGGGATACCTCCTCCGGAGTTAGTAATTCTGAGCTGTTATTGGGATGGTTGTTTAGTGAGAAGTTTAAGTTTATAAAATTCATTCAAGTCTTAGTTTTTAAAGTATAGCCTTTGAATATTGCATATGTCAACGGACATGATTATGCAATTCTCAGACACTTTTAGGAGTATAAGAGTCTCTATTCTCTAGACTTACTTTATTATTGGCTTACTTTAAAAATTAGTAGTATAAGGATTATATTGGATATTAATAGAGTACATGGATGTATGAAGCTCAATTTTGGAAGGTGTTGTATCTTTCTAATTTATCATAAATAAGAAAGATACATGTAAGGCCTATTACTTCTTTTCCCTACAGGGGATGACTCTATTTTATTTTATTGAGCGTATTCCATTTTGCTCTATGTCCTTGGCCCTCCAGCCTTTTTACTATTCAGCTATGTCTGGGTCATTGGTACAGTATAAAAATGTTAAAAAATTTATAGTAATTTATATATTTTTTATACTTACCAATGACCCAGACGGGGATGGCCCTCCCAGGAGTTGGGAACTCTTGCCTCCCCGCTGAGTACATAGCGCTTACCAGGCACTGGTTATTAGAATGATAAATGGCGCCAATTTCGGAACGTCCTTGACACTGCGCATGCGCAGTAGGGGCGAGGTGTGGAGGGCCTTTCAGGACATGTTTTCTTTAGTTTTAGATGCAAATTTTGGGGATTGGGGGGCAAAATTTGTGTTTGGCCCTATATTTTAAGAGTTAGCACCAGCTATGTCTGGGTCATTGGTAAGTATAAAAAATATATAAATTACTATAAATTTTTTAACTTTCGAGGCAACAGCCATGTTGTTGTCATTCTTGTTATCAAGTTACACTGCTTGTTCAGTGTTTTCCTCTCTCCCTTTCCTTTAAGTCCCCTCTTGCTATTCTCCCATGCTTTTGGCATATTTTCTGTAATTGTATTACTAAAATTTCTTGGGAGTTTTAGCTGAATAACAGAATGAATTCTGTTCTTTTCCCCATGTTTACGTCTTCACCTATGGGTGGTTAGGCGTAGTGTTCTGCATCTACCATCTGATGTTCTGCAGTTTCTTCCCTGGAAGTCTCTGTTTTGCATCAGATAGTGTATTATTGGTAACTGATTTCGGGCCTGGGTGCCTGGAGTCTTATTCTAGTGTTTTTACACTTATTGTTTACATTTACAACAGCCCTCTGTGTGAGGGGGGATTTCTTGAAAATAATATCTTGATGTTAATTTAATCATAACTAGATACATTATTATTGTTCGTAAGTGTTGCATAAATTGTTTAAAATATTTTTAAAATTTTTGCCCACACTTAGGCTTGGGATCCATTGGGGCTGAACGTTACTTTTCAGAAACTTGGGCTGTTCTGAAAAAATATTTTTTCAAAATTTTTTGATTTCGATTATTTTTTCTATGTTAATGGATCGTATTATTATGTATTTTGATTGTTAGGGGTTGGTGCGAGTACTAGGACTTTGTTTTCTTTTCACATTAAAAGGATTTTGGTCAATTGTAATAAGAGGAAATCTTCCTCTGACTTTTATAATCATTGTATATGTAGTCAGTGTACTCGCACTAACTCCTGTTCTGTATGTGATAATTTCGATGACAACATGGGAAGCATGTGTCACGGTATGTTAGTGGGGAATTGGACATTCCGGTCCTTTCCCCGCAGGGTCACTCTACTTTATCAATTTCTATTTCAGACGATCAAGATTAGGGTGATGTATCCGTGATGTCTTCCAAAAGTGTGCCTCTGTCATCACAATTAATGAAGAGCTAGCGGAAAAGTGCTCATGTAAATACGCCAATTGCCTAAGAGGACCCTAGTAGGTTCGACGGCCTTTGACGTCCGCTAGCTCGCCTGGTGTAGCATCCATTCATCGAATGGTTTGGCAGCCAGGTTCGTCCGTTGTGGTCTAGAAGGAGTTTTGGGGTGATGCGAGCACTATAAATCAACCAAATGCACACCCAGTGATGGCGGATTAGTGGGAGAACGGAGGAAGTCTTTTAGTCCGGTTCCTAGCTCGTCCAGGTCCATCTGGACGGCGAGCAAGAGAGGCCCCTCTCTCGTACAACAACATCTGGCCCCAGATGTTGTGGTACAAAATGTTTCGCATTCGGAGCATACGTCCGCCGCTCGGGACGCTCCGACATATAGTCAGTCCGGAGAGACTGTCAATAAGGCTTCCTCATTCTCATGGTAGCGCACACGACCGCTCTTGGCTACGTGACCTCGGATATCCAGTCAGCTTCTCCAATCAGAGAATCATCGGCGACCAGGTCACACCATCCGGTAGCCAGGGACACGAGGCCTGCAGACTCCGGACGTTCGCATGAGAAAGTGTGCGGGAGTAAATGTACACGGAGCTTCCGGCGGCAATGCATCGTAAGACCGCTACTGCACAGGCCTCGGTGATGGACGTGCTATCCCAAATAGCACAGCTTATCGCAGCATCCCAGCAACGACAGAATCTGTTGCATCATGTATTATCCGACGATGCTGGGTCGGGCCGCTCCGCGGAAGCAGGTACGGACGTCCGAAAATTTCATCCGGTCCAACGGGATGCCGAAAGGGATTCGGAGGATTTCGAGCTTTCCCTTTCGGAACAACATATGCTGTTGTGTATGTCATCTGACTTTATTTTCTACAGGGTCTTTCGTCGGACCAGAATGCTGCGATGCCGGATAAGAAACTGATAGCGTCGGTGGACTTAGAAATTTTTGGTTCGGTTCAGGGACATCGTCCCTCAGTTCCGACATAGTCCAATAATGTCACACAAACTTTCGAATTATTGAACGATGCTATATATATTATCGTATGCTTGCTATTACCAAGCATTTCTGGTTTCTTGTTCGCAAAGTTACGGAGATGTCTTTCAAAGTGTGCCTCTGTCGTCATAGTTAATGAAGAGCTAGCGGCAATAAGTGCTCATGGAATATGTCTATCGCCTAAGAGGTCCCTTGTAGGATCGATGGAGTGACATTCGCTAGCTCACCCGGTGTAGCGTCCATTCATCGAATGGTTCGGCAGCCGGGTTCGTCCGTTGCAGTCTAGGAAGGAGATTTGGGTGATGCGAGCACTATAATAACTTTAGTACTCACCCAGTGACGACGGATTGAGGACAGATCGGAGGAAGCCTGTTAGTCCAGTTCCTGGCTCGTCCAGGTCCGTCCGGGCTGTGAGCGAGAGAGGTCCCTCTCTCGTACAACAACATAGTGGACCGCATGTTGTGGTTCAGATATTTCACATTCGGAGCATATGTCCGCCGCTCGGGACGCTCCATTATATTGACAGTCCGAGAGACTGTCGATAATGCTTCCTCATCCTCACAGCAGCGCACACGACCGCACATTGGCTACGTGACCTCGAGTATCCGACCAGTTTCGGCATTCAGTGATTCCACGGCGAACAGGTCACGCCATCCAGTAGCCAAGGGACATGAGGCCTATACACTCCGTTCGCTCGCATAATAGAAGTATGCACGGGGTAACAATCACGGAGCTTCCAGCGGCAATGCATCGTAAGACCGCTTCTCCACAGGCCTCAGTGACGGACGTGCTATCCAAGTTAGCAGAGTTTATCGCAGCATCCCAGCAATCGACAGTTTCTTGGTCGGATCAGAAATTATCCGATGGCGCTGGGTCGGTGCGCTCCGCTGTTGCATCAGGTTCGGACGACCGAACGCTTTATAGGGTCCGACAGGATGGCGAAAGGGATTCGGACGATTTCGAGTTTTCCCTTTCGGAACAACGGAAGCTGCCATACATTTCTTCCGGCATTATCTTCCAGAGGTTGTTCCTTCGGACTACATTGCTGCGATGTTGGATAAGAGACTTATAGCGTCATTGGACACGGAATTTTGGATCGGTTCAGGGACATTGTCCCTGACTTACCGACACAGTCCAATAATGTCATTAGAACATTTGTATTATTTATCGACGCTATATATATATAAGCCTGCTACCAAGCATGATAGTTTAGTTTCTTGTCCGCAATGCTCAATTCTGCCTTTTATCATTTCTAGGAATAATTTATTTTGGTAGAACAGGGCATACCGAGAGTTCATATGCGTCTAGACGGTGGGGTTAAAGACTGGAAATTATCTTTTTCGCCGTCTATGTCTTTTCCAACCACAATGTTGGAAACGACAATGATGTCTAATAGACTTAACTTAGATGCTTTATCATACGTAGTCCACCTTACTGAGGCGTTATCATTACGTCTTCAAGAGAAAGAATTCCGGGATATGATCCTCAATGTGATTTCTTTCAAGGGCAGTAGTTTTTCCACGTATAACTCCGCCCTTCAGTGGCAACCTGGAGTTGGTTAGACGTGACGCAGCCCTAGCTACATCCACACGCGTGGATAGTAAGGTGAAGAACTCTCTCAGAGGCGCTTCGGTCTCGGAGAAGCTTCTCTTCGACGGCAACTTTTCAGCAATACATGAATTGCTCGATATACTCGTTCTCTTGTCTATCAAGTGTAGCAAGAGATTCAGACTGGGGCAAACATTCGTTGGTTGACTCAGAGAGTGCCACTGCAGTTGCCGGATCCGATTTTTATAATTATGACGGTTGCCAGTCAAACAGGTTGGGGTACAATATTGATCCCAACGGATTCGAAGTGCCAGGGTCTTTGGGTTCCGCAGTCTCTAGGCAAGCACTTATCTTCCACGGAATAATGTTTTTTAGGCTTGCTTTATGTCATTGGATGAACATTATTCAGAAACGCATGTCCAAATCCTGTCTGATAATACGACAGTAGTTGCGTATCTCCGGAACCAGGGAGGCACTCATTCGATTCTGTTATTCAATTTACCGGAAAGAATCCTTCTGTTTGTTATAGTACACCAAGTTCTGCTTCGGTCCGTCATATTCCGGGTCGTCTGATTGTATTACCGGACTCCCTTTCACGTGTGGGTCGCTTGTTGCCGTCAGAATGGACTCTCAACAAACAAGTATTCAATCAGATTTGCTATCAATGGGAGCGCCCAATGATAATTTATTTACGACACAACTTGCTAATCAATTGCAGACGTATGTGTTTGCATGTCCGGATCTCTGAGCTTATGTTGTTAACACTCTATTGATCTAATAGGACGGAATGATAGGATATGCGTATCCTCCTGCGCTGTTGTTTCAGCAAGTATTGCTAAGATAAACAACCACAATACATTTCTGTTGATAGCATCTCTGTCTTCACAGAGACCGTGGGTAAATTTACTCAGATGTCTACTGTGGGACTTAACGCGAAAACTTCCTCCATGAGAGGATCTTCTTTCGGTGGGGAAAATCGTGTCATCTTCATCACAATCCGCAAGGTCTCAACCTTCACGTATTCCGTTGTGTGGTCCTTATTGCATTGTAGCATTGTACTGGACGAGCTATGGACGCGATTTCTTACTGTAGGAGAACCTCTTCTTCGCTATACTATGCGGCTAAAGTGGAGGCTCTTCCGTCGTTGGTGTAGGGATCACTATGTTGATATTGTTGATCCCTCCATTCTAGTCATTGCAACTTTCTAGTATACTTGTTTGACAAGATCTACTGCAGCCTGTTACTATTAAGGTTATAGGTCTATGTTATCTCATACCTATGCACTCTATGATAGTTTACAATTGAGTCTTATGTCTCTTTATCTAAGTCATTTAGTAACTTTTCGATAAATAGACTTAGAATCATTAGATTAAATTTCTATATGGAATTTAACTTCGGTTCTTATTTAGCTAAGTAATCATTTGAGCCTCTGGAAACAGTAGTTTTCAAATTCTGACCTTTTAGACAGTAATTCTGTTGGCTTCTCTTTTACTGAAGAGTCAGTGAGCTTCATGCACTATCGCTGGATGATTCTCACTTTCGTAGTTTCGGAATCACTACTTCCTTTACTGTTTAGGTTGGATTTTTGGTTAAGAGTCAGGCTCCTAATAAATATCCGGAACCTATTGTTATTAAGGTCCTTCCGTCTTTGTACGGGCATAGGCCTTTACTCTGTCCGGTTAGAGTTTACGTATTTATAAACAGATATCTGTTTATTACTACGGACGTAAGCTTCTTCTGTCTTTGTTGCCTAATAGAAGGACGTTACGCTCCATTCTATTGCTAATGGATTCAATTAACTATCGGTACTGCTTATGGTATATCATTGACTCAGCAGTTGTGCTTGAGATTTCGGCTCATGAAGTAAGAGTTCTTTCTACATCTTGGGCTTACATTAATAGTGTCGCTATTATAGATTTTTGAAGGCTGCTCATTGCGCTCAGCCATCCACATTCATGAATTTTTATCTCAGAAATATCGAGTCCATTTCTGGAGGCCTCTATTGTTAGGTCTATTATCTACTGCTCAGAATGTCATTCACTTAACAGTTGCTACTATAGCTAGGTAGGCTGTCTGTTTCGGCAGTGACTCCGTTCTGCTGCCCTCTTCGCTCTGGGCTATTTGACCCAGGGCAAGAAAAAGGGGGAGGGGGGGAGGGTGTTCCCTTGGGTCACCTGTTTTACTATGAAAACAAGGGGATACCTCCTCCGGAGTTAGTAATTCTGAGCTGTTACTGGGATGGCTTTCTAGTGAGAAGTTTATGTTTTAAAAATTCATTCAGGTCTTAGTTTTTAAGAGTATAGCTTTTGAATATAGCACGTGTCAAACGGACGTTATTATACAATCCTCAGACACTTTTAAGGAGTATAAAGAGTCTCTATTCTCTAGACTTACTTTGTTTATTGGCTTACTTTAAAAATTAGTAGTATAAGGATTATACTAGATATTAATAGAGTACATGGATGTATGATGCTCAATTTTGGAAGGTGTTGTATCTTTCTAATTTATCATAAATAAGAAAGATACATGTAAGGCCTAATACTTCTTTTTCCCTAGAGGGGATGACTCTATTTTATATAATTGAGCGTATTCCAACTTGCTCTATGTCCTAGGCCCTCCAGCCTTTTTACTATTCAGCTATGTCTGGGTCATTGGTACAGTATAAAAATGTTAAAAAATTTATAGTAATTTATATATTTTTTATACTTACCAATGACCCAGACGGGGATGGCCCTCCCAGGAGTTGGGAACTCATACCTCCCCGCTGAGTACATAGCGCTTACCAGGCACTGGTTATAAGAATGATTAATGGCGCCAATTTCAGAATGTCCTTGACACTGCACATGCGCAGTAGAGGTGAAGTGTGGAGGGCCATTCAGGACATGTTTTCTTTGGTTTTAGATGCAAATTTTGGGGATTGGGGGGCAAAATTTGTGTTTGGCCCTATATTTTAAGAGTTAGCACCAGCTATGTCTGGGTCATTGGTAAGAATAAAAAATATACAAATTACTATAAATTTTTTAACTTTCTTTTGAAATGTTATAATGGATTATAATATATTATGTATATTTATGTCAAGGGTTAGTGCGAGTAATATGACTATGTATATTTTTTCATGTTGAAAAAATATTCTTCGATTGTAATGCGAGGATATCTTCCTCTAATTCACAGGTTCATTGTGTTTCTTATAGCCAATGTAGTCGCACTAATTCTTGCTCTGTGTGTGTTGATTGATATGACAACTTTGGAGACGTGTGTCAAGGTATTTTGTTAGTGGTGAGGGGTCCATTACGGTTCTCTCTCAGTTGGGTCACTCTATATTATCAGTTTCTTTTTCAGAATTCAGAGTGATGTTTCCGTGATGTCTTCAACAAGTGTGTCTCCGTCGTTGTAATATTAGGGCTAGCGGGAAGTGCTCAAGGTATTACGACAATTGCCGGGAGTTCACTAGTTCGATCGAAGGCATTGATCGCCCTCTAGTCCGCCCGGTGTCGCTACCATTCACCAGGAAAGAATGGCTCAGCACCCGTGTTTTGTCCATCGCGGTCCAGGGAAGCAGATTGGGTGTTGCGAGCACTATAAAACATCAGATGTGCACACCCAGCAACGACAGATCTGGATAGTACGGAGGAAACCTGTCAGTCCGGTAGCTAGCTCGCCCAGGTCCACCCGGACCGCGAACGAGAGAGGCCCCCTCTCTCTTGCATCAACATCTGCGCCACGATGTTGTTGTATGTTTGTTCACTTAGTCGGAGCTTAGTCCACTCCTCCTGCTCGGGATGCTCTGTCGCATGACAGTCCGACGCGGCTGTTATATTGGCTTCCTCATCCTCGTCAACACACACGATTGTGACCACAGATTTCCAGGGGACATTTGCATATTATATAAATGCAGGATTGAACGCCCCTGGTGCTCCTGCTTCATCGACCAAGGAATACACGTCGACCAGGTCACTCCATCTGCTAGCCAGGGATACGAGACCTTTTCAGTTGGGACGTTCGCATTTTATATAAATGCAGGAATGAACCTCCCAGGAGCTTTCAGCAGATTATTCACGTAGGACCGCGGCTCCACAGGTCTCATAGAGTAACATGAACAAGGTGTTGTTACCATGATGTCTTCGTAAAGTGTGCTTCAGTCGTCACAGTCAAATGAAGAGCTAACGGCAAAAGTGCTCATGCAGATACGTCAATTACCCGGGAGTTCGCTAGTTCGATCAAAGGGTTTGACGTCCGGTGTCGCGACCATTCACCGAATGGCTCAGCACCCGGGTTCGTCCATTGCAGTCCAGGAAGGAAATTTGGGTGATGCGAGCACTATAAAATACAATGTGCACACCCAGTGACGACGGATACGAGGATGGTACGGAGGAAGCCTATTAGTCTGGTTCCTAGCTCGTCCAGGTCCATCCGGGCTGCGAGCAAGAAAGGTCCCTCTCCCGTACTACAACATCTGGGCACAGATGTTGTGGTACAAAATGTTCCTCAGTCGGAGCATACGTCCACCGCTTGGGACGCTCCGTTATATAGACAGTCCAGAGAGACTGCTCTTTCAGCTTCCTCATCCTCACGGCAGCACACGCAACTGCACCTTGGCTACATGACCAGTGATATTCAACCAACATCGCCGACCAGGGATTCTATGGCGACCAGGTCATGCCATCCGGTAGCCAAGGATATGAGGCCTTCATACGCCGGACGTTCGCATATTAGAAATATGCAGGAATCAACGTTCAGGGAGCTTCTAGCGGCTAAATTCTGTAAGACTGCAGCTCCATAGGCCTTCGTTACGGACGAGCTATCACAGATAGCACAAATTATCGCAACATCCCAGCACCCGGCTGTAACTCTGTTGGATTAAGAATTATCCGAGGAAGCTGGGTTGGTACGTTCCGCTGCAGCTTCAGGCACGGATGACCAAGAATTACAAGTGGTCCGACAGGATGGCGAAAGGGATACGAATAAGTTGTATTTTCCCTTTTGGAACAACATAATTGCCGTAGAGTGCATCCGGCATTATCTTCTGACGTTGTTCCTCCGGACCAAAAATTGCTGCGTTGCCAGATAAGAGACTGATAGCGCCACTGGACTCAGAATTCTTATCAGTTTTGGGACATCATCCCTCAGTTTCCGACATAGTCCAGATATGTTTACGGACATTTGATCTGTTGAATGACGCTATATTTATATAACTTGCTACCTAAATGGGCAGGTAAGGTTTCTTATTGGCAAATGCTCTACATCTGCCTTTCCATTTCTGCCTTTCATCAATTTATGGAATATTTTGTAACGGCAGGACAGAGCATTCTGAGAGTTCTCTGCATCTAGACGACCAGGTCAGGACCTAGTATTGTTTATACCGTCGTCTATGTCAATTCCAACCACGATGTTGGAAACGACAATATCATCTAGCAGGGTCAGCTTAGACGCATCATCGTACGCAGATCACCTTACCAGAACGTTATCATTACGTCTCAAAGGGAAAAGAATTCTAGGATGTACAACCTCCTTAAGAGTTCTTTCAAGGGCCTCACGTAAAACTCCGCCCTTTTAGTGGCAATATGGAGTTGGTTAGACATGACACGGCCCTGGCTACATCCATGCGTGTGAATAGTAAGGTGAAAAACTCTCACAGAGTCGCTCCGGTCTCCGGAGAGTTTACTTCGATGGCAAGCTTTCCGCAGTCTATGATCAGATAACTAAGAAAGCTTCAGACTCTCTGCTATTCAAATCCGCTTCCATATAGTCGGATTCAGCAGAGAAGAGTAGGACAGACACTTCTGGGATGAATATGTCCAAGGGAAGTTCCTGTAGAGGTTCCTATGTGTCCTCTAGGTCTTACTCTAGAGACCGTCAGGGTAGCGACTCATGTAGGGGCCGTAATTCTGGCCGAGACATCCGGTCAGACGCCCCTAGGTCGATGGGGTGAGGTGTGGGCCGTGGAGGACATGGCTTCTCCTTCCGCAAGCCTTGCAGAACCAGGAGGTAATGGTGTTAATCTCTATTGTGTACTAGTGAGCGTAAGACTGTCGAGTTTCTCAATTAATTGGGAGTAGATTACGGACGGCCCTTGGATTTTAGGGGTGATTTCGGAAGGACTAAATTGTCCTTCAAACGAAAACCTCCGTTAACTCGAAGTCCAAGATGGACTCAGCTTCCGTCAAGTCAGCAGGAAAGAGGCTCGCTTCCATCAGAAGTCCAGTCTCTTCTGGAATAATCGCAATAGAGATCGTAGAAATCCAGTAATTTCCAGGTTTCTACAACCATCCTTTTCTGGTTCCAAAACCAGATGGCCCGTTCCGTCCACTCATAATTCTGACCTGGATAAACAAGCTGATCGTGGCTCCAAGTTTATATATGGAGTCCATCTGATCGGTCAGAGCGAGTATTCGGGTGTACGACTATGCTACATGCATAGATCTCAAGATGCATACTTTCACGTCATGGTACATCAGGCTTTCAGAAAGTATCTTCGCTTCTTCATCATAGGAGTCGTGTATCAGTTCCGAGCAATGTGCTTCGGTCTGAATATAGCCCCCTGGGCTTTCACTTGAATAACGAACTCGGTAATGACTCATTTCCGAGCTCATTCATCTGCGATAACATCGGCCTACCTGGACGACATTCTTTAGAGGTACAGCAATGAGTTAATGCTTCAGAACGATGTGCAGAATCTGCTTCTATTGCTCCGACATCTCGGTTTCATAAGTAAAGGAGGAGAAGTCAGATCTGGTATCATCCAAGTCATTCACCCACCGGGGGATGAGCTTCGAAATGCACAACATTCTCATTTGTCTGCCGTTACCCAGAGCAAAATTAATCAGTTGTTATGCTCACTATTGTCTTCACTCAGACAAGGTCTCAGCGAGAGATCTCATGAGACTGATACGTTTGTGCGGAGCTGCCACGATTTTATTCCGATGGGGTGATTTCGCACTCGTCCCCTCCAATTTATTCTGATCCAGAATTGGAGGGTGAAGATTTTTTCACTCGATACAGACATCTTCTTGTCAATCAAGTGAATAAGAGATTCAGACTTGGGCAGGTTTTCAGTGGTTAACTCAGGGAGTTCCACTGCAATTGCCGGATCCGAGCTTTACAGTCTTAACGGATGCCAGTCAAACAGGTTGGGTCATATCATTGAGCCCAATGGATTTGAAGGGCCAGGGTCTTTGGGATCCGTAGTTCCTAATTAAGCACATTAACATCAAGAATGATGTAATTTTGGGCTTGCGCTACGTTATTGGATGAACGTTATTCAGAATGCTCCTGTGCTAATTCGGTCTGACAATTCGACGGTATTAGCATATTTTCGGAACCAGGGAGACAATGATTCCATTCTGTTATTCATGTTAACGGAAGGAATCTTTCTGTTTGTACTAGAACATCAAGTTCTTCTATCGGTCTGTCATATTCCGGGTCGTCTGAACGTATTAGCGGACTCCCTTCACAGAGGGGCCACTTGTTGATGCCAGAATGGACTTTCAACAAACGAGTATTCAATCAGATTTGCTACCAAGGAGAGCGGCATATGATCGACCTTTTTGTGACGCATCTCAACAATCAGTTGTAGAAGTATGTGTCACAATGTTTGGATCTTCAAGCGTTTGCAGTAGACACTCTATCGATCTCGTGAGACAGAATAATAGGATATGCGTATCTTCCAGCGCCGTTGATTCAGCATATATTGTTCAAGTTATATATCTCAATGCAAAATTCTGTTGGTAGCATTTCTACCTCCACAAAGACCGTGGATTGATTAATCTACTCAGGCGTCTGTTGTGGGACATGCCGTGGAAGCTTCCTCCACATTTCGGTCCATTCTGTGGTCAGATGGATTCAATTTACTATCAGTACTGCTTATGATAATATCTTCAATCAGCAGTCTGTGCTTTAGTTTTAAGCTCATGAAGTAAGAGTTCATTCTACATCATGGGCTTATGCTAATAATGTTGCTACTACAGATCTGGTGAGGGCTGCATGTTGTTCTTAGCCCTCCACTTTCTCGAATTTGTATCTGAGAAATTTTGAGTCCTTTTCTGCAGATCTGCATTGTTTAGGTCCGTTATTTTTCACTCAGAATGTCGTCCACTAAACAATGGCAACTATATATATGTAGGCTTTCGATTCCGGCAGTGTCTCTGTCCAGCTGCCCTCTTCGCTCTGGAGTATTTAATCCAGATCAAGGGGAAGGGGGGTGCATGGGGGGGGGGGGTCCCTTAGGTCACCTGCTTTATAGTGTAAAGCAAGGGAATACCTCCCTTGGAGTCAGTAATTTCGAGTCGGTACCGGGATGGTTTTAAAGTAAAGCTAATAAGTGTTGCTCGGTGTGAGACATTTGTATATATCACGTATTAATGGGTCATTAATATACAATCTCGGCCACTTTTATATGAGTATATAGAGTCTCATTTTGCTGGACTTCCTTATTTATTGGCTTTCCGTTAAAAATATTAGTATAAAGGGTTATTCTGAATGTTAATAGAGATCATTAATGTTATTACGCTCAATTACAGAATGGTGTTGTGTCTTTCTTTTTGATACAAATAAGAAAGATACATGTAAAGCCTATCTCTCATTTTCTCCTTCAGGGGATAGTTCTACTCCTGAGCAAACAATCTAATGCATGCGTTGTGAAGCTACTAAAGTGGCTTTCAGTAGAGCCCTGATAATGACTTCAGACCCTCTACCTATTAATGATCTTAACTGCATTAGAACTTGAAATATTCCTATTTAGGTTGATATAAAATAAAAACCTCATATACTCATGCTTAACTATGTTACAGTCACACAGTTATTTCTGCAAAACAGCATGATTGGGGATTCCAAAAAGTATTTAGGATCTCTTTTAGTTTTCCTGCCTGGCCTTGAAATTCTTGAATGTTCTTCACATTCACATGTTATTTCTTTTCATTCCAAAGTAGCTATGAAGTATGAAGTCCGCTGCCAAAACAGCACAAATAGGGCAAAATCATTGCAAGAGCTCTTTTCGAATAATATCCAAAACACATACCTTTTGCTCACCAAGGGAAACTACTCTGAGAATTCTCTTAATTGAAATGTTCAATGTGGTCAGCTCCCTTGTCTGAAAAACATCAGGGTGTGCTTAACAACCATCATCATTTCATTTGCTCCTGCAAAAAAAGTGACAGGATCTTTCATTCTTATCTGATATTTTTCACCAGAGGATTCCTGTTATCACTGTGATTTTTAGTTCACCAACTTTAGATGTGTGAGCTTTTGGCATGGCTAGATCGGTCAGCGTCGGCATCAGACTAGTGTCCAATAATGTTAAAGCTTCTGTTTAGGTCACTTATTCGCCCTATTTCCATATCATGGCCTTTATAATGCTGCTATATGATGATTATTATCATTCTACCATGATTTAACCCGTCATACCCTACATTTTAAACATTTTTCTTGACATTTTTAGTTGCATTTAGTTTTCTGTTTAGCTCAGAATTTCATGTTTAACTAAGTGTTAAGGTCAGTTGCTGTGCTGCTTCTCTTCCCATGGCACTTATATTCATCATAACGTGTTCCTCAGTATCATTGTTCCATGATTAACCCCTCATACCCTGCATCTTAAACATTTTTCTTGACATTTTTAGTTGCGTTTAGTTTTCTGTTTAGCTCGAAAATTCATGTTTAACTAAGTGTTTAGGTCAGCTGCTGTGCTCCTTCTCTTCCCATGGCACCTATATTCATCATAGCTGTGCCTCAGTATCATTGTTCCATGATTAACCCCTCATACACTGCATTTTAAACATTTTTCATGACATTTTTAGTTGCGTTTAGTGTTCTGTTTAGCTCGGAAATTCATGTTTATCTAAGTGTTTAGGTCAGCTGCTGTGCTTCTTCTCTTCCCATGGCACTTATATTCATCATAGCTGTGCCTCAGTATCATTGTTCCATGATTAATCCCTCATACGCTGCATTTGAAACAATTTTCTTGACATTTTTAGTTGCGTTTAGTTTTCTGTTTAGCTTGGAATTTCATTTTTAGCTCACCTACTTCTATTAGAAGTGGTGAACTATTGTCGTGACCTCGGGCGTCAGCATGGGTGTCCGGCGTGTCCAATATTGTAAGATTTAATGTTAAGGTTAATTTCTCAAAGATCAGTGGGCTCAGGCCTTTGATATTGCATATGTAGGTTGTAGGGGACTATCAGAACAGTATTTAACTGTTAATTTAACTAATTCGACTTTTTTCCAAATTTCACCTAAAATTTTCTGCCAAAACTTGTAAGAATTTGCGTTTAGGTGTTGTAAGAATTTGCGTTAAAGTCAACTTTTGTGCAGATTGTGCTGCTTTAACTTCTCATTACTGTTGATTTTCATATTTCAATAACAACTGTAGGTATTAACCCTACTGTATGCAGAAATTTAACGGACATTTTCTTTTTTTTCAGTCAAAATTTTCATGTTTTTCTCGGACTTAGTAAATTTTAAGTTGTACAACTTTGTAAACTTTGTGTTTAGGTGAGTTGTGTTTCTATGTGTCTTTCCAGGCGATTAATATTCTACACTTGGGTTACTGAACTCCATTGCAGTAATATTTAACCCTCATTACATGCATATTTGAGGAATTTGAGGCTGATTTTCTGCCAAAACTTGTTGTAAGAATTAGCGTTTAGGTGTTGTAAGAATTTGCGTTAAAGTCAGTTTTTGTGCAGATTGTGGTGCCTTCACCTCTCATTACTGTTTATTTTCTCATTTCAATAACTACTTTAGGTATTAACCCTACTGTATGCAGAAATTTAACTGATTTCTTTTCTTTTTTTCAGTCACAATGTTCACGTTTTTCTCTGACTTACTCAATTTTAAGTTCTAAAAGTTTGTGTTAAGGTGAGTTCTGTTTCTATGTGTCTTTCCAGGCAATTGATATTGTACACATGGGTTACTGAACTACATTGCGGTAACGTTGCGCCCTCATTACATGCATATTTGAGGAATTTGAGGGGGATTTCTGGGACTTATATTCACTTTCTTTAAAAAAAAAATTTTTTAACTTTTTTTTTTATTTAATACTTTCTCATACTTGTTACTAGTAACATTAAGGCTTATTTTAGTTGTTGATGTGATGTATTTTTGTTGGGACTTATAGTCACTTTCTTGAACGAATGTTTTTCCGCAACTCCTCTTTAACCAATGAATGTACTTCAATTACAATTTCAGTGATTCTTCATTACATTTTGCACCTCCTATTTTATTTTTTGATCTGATGTATTTTTTATTAGCTCACCTACTTCTATTACAAGTGGTGAGCTTATATGATGATCTCGGGCTTCAGCGTCGGCGTCTGGCGTATCCAGTATTGTAAGATTTAATGTTAAGGTTATTTTTTCAAAGATCACTGGCCTCAGGCCTTTCATATTGCATATGTACGTTGTAGGCGACTATCAGCACATTGTTTAACCCTGATACTACGACTTTATTTCAAATTTCACCTACAATTTTCAGCCAAAACTTGTTGTAAGAATTTGCATTTAGGTGTTGTAAGAATTTGCATTAAAGTCAGCTTTTGTGCAGATTGTGCTGCTTTAACTTCTCATTACTGTTGATTTTTATATTTCAATAACAACTGTACGTATTAACCCGACTGTATACAGAAATTTAACTGCAATTTCTTCTTTCAGTAAAAATTTCCATGCTTTTCTCGAACTTAGTCAATTTTAAGTTCTTAAAGTTTCTGTTTAGGTGACTTGTGTTTCTATGTGTCTTTCCAGCCCATTGATATTCTATACTTGGGTTACTGAACTCCATTGCAGTAATATTTAACCCTCGTTACATGCATATTTGAGGAATTTGAGCCTGATTTTCTGCCAAAACTTGTAAGAATTTGTGTTTAGGTTTAAGATTTTGCGTTAAAGTAATCTTTTGTGCACATTGTGGTGCCTTCACTTATCATTACTCTTTATTTTTGTCTTTTCAAAAACTACTTTAAGTATTAACCCTACTGTAAGCAGAAATATAACTGATTATTTTTTTTTTCATATCCAATGATTCTATGTAGAATTGATATATAATAAATGCAGAAATAACTTTCCAAAGCCATCACATAAACCACATTAATCATTTGATGCCTAGTTAATGATTTATATTAACTAAATATTAGGCATGTTACATTGGAACGACATTATCAAGCGTGAATGTAGGTGAGCATTGGGATGTAACATCCCTCCTGTTTAACTAAGTGTTTAGGTCAGTTGCTGTGCTCCTTCTCTTCCCATGGCACTTATATTCATCATACGTGTTCCTCAGTATCATTGTTCCATGATTAACCCCTCATACCCTGCATCTTAAACATTTTTCTTGACATTTTTAGTTGCATTTAGTTTTCTGTTTAGCTCGGAAATTCATGTTTAACTAAGTGTTTAGGTCAGCTGCTGTGCTCCTTCTCTTCCCATGGCACTTATATTCATCATAGCTGTGTCTCAGTATCATTGTTCCATGATTAACCCCTCATACGCTGCATTTTAAACATTTTTCATGACATTTTTAGTTGCGTTTACTTTTCTGTTTAGCTCAGAATTTCATGTTTAACTAAGTGTTTAGGTCAGCTGCTGTGCTCCTTCTCTTCCCATGGCACTTATATTCATCATATGTGTTCCTCATTATCATTGTTCCATGATTAACTCCTCATACCCTGCATTTTAAACATTTTTCTTGACATTTTTAGTTGCATTTAGTTTTCTGTTTAGCTCGGAATTTCATGTTTAACTTAGTGTTTAGGTCAGCTGCTGAGCACCTTCTCTTCCCATGGCACTTATATTCATCATGCATGTTCCTCAGTATCATTGTTCCATGATTAACCCCTCATACTCTGCATTTTAAACATTTTTCTTGACATTTTTAGTTGCGTTTAGTTTTCTGTTTAGCTCAGAATTTCATGTTTAACTTAGTGTTTATGTCAGTTTCTGTGTTTTACGTTTAAGAGGTTGTGTATAGGTCAGCTTTGTCGCATGTTATGAGCATGTTTGATACAGTTCTTGTGTTTTCTAAGTTACTATCAAAGAGGAATGTTCGTGAGCTATAGGGCGTTGGCATCCTTCTTGTTGTAGTCTGAGCAACTTTCTGTATGATGTCTGCTTCTTAAGGGCGAAACATTTGTATTATACCTTGCCATACCAGCACACTAACACAACATGAAGGAATTAGCTTTGTTTTACATCCTTATTATCATATAATTTGGAGGTCTAACAACAAACATTTCACATTATCCTGTGTTTCCGCACTCCGATGTTTATATTGAATTTAATTAGCGTCAGAAACTATTTTTAATCATTTTCTCCACACAACTTTCTTGATTTTTTCTTCTTTTATGTACATCTGTGCATATATTACATTGTTTTGTTATTTAACATCTTTGTTCACACACATGCAAAACATGATGTTGATGACCACTTGTCTCCTGTGACATGTAATAGTTGCTCCCCAAAGTACATTTGTGATCTGCGCACAAATTTGACTACTATTTGTCCCATTCTGTGAAGTGTATTTGCCATTCCAGTATCAAATTATCTGCTACCAAGATGTTGGGTCTTTTTTGTCAAAATGTGTCCCTCCTTTATCTCTTGATGTTTTTCATCAAATCTAGTCATGGCTGCTTCTTAGCAGCCATGACTAGATTTGATGAAAAATTCTTTTGTGTTTGACTCATAAAATTGCTGATCAAGAAGTCGGAACAATTTGTCGTTGAAAATATGTGTGGTTAGGTGTGCTCAAATTTTACTTATTTTAGTAGCAAGTGATTTCCTGTCTTGGGCAGGAATATCCTGCAACAGCATGCAAAGAGTTATAACCACCTGTTCAAGGATTTTTCATTATTCTAATTTTTGAGGCATCATCAAGTCTTTCTGTTCAAGATGTCCACAACAATGAAGACCACAATTGGCTTCAAGAAATGTCTGATATCACCAAGTAATACAACTACTCGGTCAATGTTGTTATGACTTGAAGAAATGCGAAGAGCTGTTAGAATGCATTTGGAGGTAGTTCCAACCATCTCTGAAAATTGCATAGCCCAGAAGAGCACAAAACATACTCTGAGTACACTACCTAAACTGTGTCAGATTATTTAGATACTGTTAACTGGTTGAGTGCACAGAGCCACTCTCATGGATCTGTTGAAAAGTAATGTATTAGCGTGTTATTTGCTCAGCGGTAGAAAAAATAATATTCATATAAAAGTTTGTTAAATCTATTGGCGAGTGCCAACAGTTCAGTTTCAAGAGCTGTAAGAAGACTTGGAAACCTACATTTTGAAAGAAAAAGGTTTCAGGGAGTAGTTTTCTGGCTAACAAGGAAAATTGATCATGGAACATCAAAAAGTCACAAAATTCAGAAACCTGTGCATTGGAAGGATCATCTGGATATATAAAAATTGTTTGAAATTGAAACTGGGAGTTCTCTCTTGAAAAATTCTTGTTTAGGAACACCAGCTTGAGAAGGCTGAACTATGTACAGTTCTGTGTTCACAAAAACGGGTCTTTTTCACAGTCTGTTCCTGATTTGATTGCGACACATTTACAAGAGTGGTTTGTGATTCCCTAAATGAAATGATGACTACATCATGAGAAACAAGCAAAAAAGCATCACAGATTCACTATTTTATCATTTCCTTTTCAACAGGGGAGACTCTTGAGTGTTGTGTGCAGGAAAGCAGACAGGAATTCCAAGTGTATCGCACCTGGGCATGATCTGGCTAAAATTCTCTGTCTGCTTAAGTGCTTTAAGGTCGTGTTGTCATTTTGTTAGCTCAACATTGGCAAAGCCAAATTTGAGCTTATGCCATGGCCAGTCGTCCGTCGTCTGTCTGGCCATCTGTCCATCAACAATTCAATACGGCTCATGCTAGAGACCGTATTTATGAACCAATATTTACGCAACTTCTTTGTTATAACCATGGGACGAGAACGAGTGTTTTGGGGTCCGATCCGAAATTCAAGTTGGCCGCTGGAGGCCATTTTGTACAGACTTAGGTGAAATCAGATTTTTGCGCAGAACTTCCATATGAAAGCGCTGATTTGAATAATTTTTTGTTTGAATGTTTAGTACCATGGGATACATCACATATAATACAGGTTTTTTTCTCGTACGTAAATTATGCAAATTAGACTAACTTTGATGTATTTAGTGTTACTTTCAGCACTGTAAGTGCAAATGCCAATACGGCTCAGGCTAGAGGCCGTATTTATAAACCGATCTTTACGAAACTTCTTGGGTACCTTTGGTATCACCGTGGGACGAGAACGAGTGTTTTGGGGTGCGGTCCGAAATTCAAGATGGCCGATGGCAGCCATTTTGTCCAAAATTAGGTGCAATCAGATTTTTGTACAGAACTTCCATATGAAAGCGCTGATTTGAAAAATTTTGTGTGTGAATGTTTAGTACCATGGGATACATCATATATAATACGGGTTTTTTTCTCGTGCAGAAATTAGGCAAATTCGATGAACTTTGATTTTTTCAGTGCAACTTACACACAGTAAGTACACCTGTCAATACGGCTTGGGCTGCAGGCTGTATTTATCAACCGATCTTCACGAAACTTATTGGATACCTCTGTTATCACCTTAAGACGAGAACGAGTGTTTCTGAGTGCGGTCCAAAATTCAAGATGGCTGCCAGTGGCCATTTTGTACCGAAATTAGGTCTAATCAGTTTTTTGTACACAACTTCTATATGGCCCAGGCTAGAGGCCGTATTTATGAACCGATCTTTACGAAACTTCTTGGGTACCTTTGTTATCACCGTGGGATGAGAACGGATGTTTTTGGGTGTGGTCCAAAATTCAAGATGGCCACCAGCAGCCATTTTGTACCAAAATTAGTGCAATCAGTCTTTTGTACAGACCTTCTGTATGAAAGTTCTGATTTGAATAAATTTTTGTATGAATGTTTAGTAAAGTGGAATACATCACATACAGTACAGGTTTCTGACTCGTGCAGAAATTATGCAAATTAGATGAATTTTGATTTATTTAGTGCTACTTATACACTGTAAGTGCATATGTCAATACGGCTCAGGCTAGAGGCTGTATTTATCAACCGATCTTCACGAAACTTCTTGGGTACCTTTGTTATCACCTTGGGACGAGAATGAGTGTTTCTCAGTGTGGTCCAAAATTCAAGATGGCTGCCAGTGGCCATTTTGTACCGAAATTAGGTCCAATCAGTTTTTTTGTCACAACTTCTATACAGCTCGTATTTATGAACTGATCTTCACAAAACTTCTTGGGTACCTTTGTTTTTCACCTTGGGACAGGAATGAGTGTGTTTTGGGGTGCCTTTGTTATCACTGTGCTATGAGAACAAATATTTTGGGGTTCAGTCAGACCCACTCTGGGACTCAAAGATTTCTTTTCTAGTTTAGCATCTAACTGTCACCCACCTTTACAATACTTTACCTATACATCTGTTACAGGCTACAGTCCATATTTATGTACAGACCGTTACAATACTTTATATGTACCTTTGTTATCAGGTCATTACCTAGATGTTTGTCATTGCTGTGTCACATACTATACATGTACATGTCTTGACAAGTTGAGCTACAGCATCATTGACACTTTCATTGTTTATTTATTGTCTGAAATTTTAGTAACAAACTATGGTCAACCTTCTAATTGTAGGCAAGTATGACTTCCAGAATGGCACAACGAATGGGCATTGTGAAGGGACACAGGAGGGTAGAATATATGCGAATGAGGGGTCCACAAGGTAAAGGTCATGCAGAAATGGCTGTTAGCCGAGTGCGAGGTTCCGGTCCAGAAACCCCAGATATGGAAAATTTTCCTGTTGAAGATTTTGAAGCAGATGACCAGGTTGGTATAAAACGAAGGAATTCTGTTAGGTGGTAAGACTTTGTTAGTCCAAGATATTCAAATCAATTCCAATCCCTTATCTATAGGTTTGTTGAACTTTTCATATAAATAAAACCCCTCAAAATATACTCAACAATATATCTAAAAATAACCATAACTTTTCATTTTTCACTTCCTAGTGATATCTTCGATGAGCTTGCTGCATTATTGCTTTGTTAAAAGAAGTGATTTAGAAAATTTTTCACTTTGTATTACAGGGTTTCTAGAAAATTGAGAAACTTTCTGTTTTCACACCTACATTTCAGTAGAAATGATTTCCTGGGAAAAAAACCTATGGAGTCCTGGGGTGCAATTTTTTGTTTACCAGAAGACATCCTGGAGATCTCCATCTGCATTCGTTTGTTGAATGGTGATCTCCTGAACCTCTCCTGCATCTCCAGTTTTAGATGTAAGTAGAAGCTGGAGAGGAGACAGAGATTCTTTTGGGTATCTACAGGTGCTGTTTATGGGGGACCCTTTCCAGTGACATTTGGGCATGATTTTTCCCAATTCCTAACCCCAGATTTCTCAATCTCAGTTCCCACTTAAACAAAAATCTAATGCACAGCTGGTGCCCTGAACTAGGCAGTCATAAGGCTCAGAAAACCATTAGTTTTCTGAGGCCTTATGACCGCTATGTTCAGGACCCATTTGTACATTAAATAGTGTTGAAACGATTAGTCAACACCAATGCGGTTAATACTATTAGTCGACAAGAAAATTGCCTGTCGACTAGTCGCAATCATTTATAATATCCCAGTACAAGTTATGCTGACAGTAACCCACCATGGCCACCAGCACCAATGAATTGCTGTTTCATCATCTGATATCATTGTCAGTTCATTTGGTGATAATCTGTTTACACAATTCTTCTTCAGTCTCTGCCAATGCAAAGTGAACATAAAATACACTCATCAGCTGATTGTTTTCACAGTCGGAGTACAACTTCAATGTGTTGTGTATGTTACTCAGTTATGTAAACAATCTGAAAATAGTGTGTGGTTATTTTGTGCATGGACTTATAGGATTTGTTATCATTTGTGAATCATTATAGGTTTCCATTCGGGATTTTCCGGCACTAGACATGTGACTACGAATCCACAAAATGTAGTGAATTGCATTGATAGAAGCTATTTGACCTTCATATTCACATGGGTTTCGAATTGAAAAGTCTAATTAGAACATAAATCAATAATTAAATCAAGTAAATAAATATACATGTATGTTATTCTATTGCCCTTAGATATATTTTATTCATCTTGAAACTTAATTTAAATGGAGGTGGAATTTAAAATAGTAAGAGCATAAGTCACCTATTTTCGCCCAGAATGTCCAACACTGTCGCAGTCGACACTTGAAATTTGACACTAAACTGCAAAAAAGCCGTTTGTTAGCTCACCTGACTGAAAGTCATTGAGAGCTATTGCCATCACTTTTGTCCGTCGTCGTTAACTTTTTGCAAACTTGACACCTACTTCACAACCACTAGGCCAAATTCAAACATATATTGTACAGACCATCTGTGGGGTATACCCTCTCTATTTTGTTTAAATGAAGCAGCTGCCATATTCGGGCTCTGGTTTATGCCCCAAAAGCTTAAAAACCTTTAAAAATCTTCTTCTCATGAACCACCAGAGAGAATGCCTTGATATTTGGTTTGGAACATCCTTTGGTGTAGAAGATTAAAGTTTGTTCAAGGGAAGTTGATAGGTCAATATCTAGGCTCTCTCTGGATGCATATCCATTTTGGGCTGTGCCCAAAATTTCTATTCAAGAACCGGTTGGCCAGTTTCAACCAAATTTGGCATGTAGTATAAGTGGGTCCTAAGTAATTGATTGATGCCCCCCAAAAACAATTTTCACAGCCCTGTGGCAACCAGAGGGGCTAAAAACAGAAAAAAATTCAAAAGCCCATATATCTCAAACCGCATAGAACAGAGAACTGTTATTTGGCATGAAGCTTCCTCAGGACCATTAGAAGGGATTGGTTAAAAAAATTGCCACCGGTTCAATCAGGGTGCCCGTTAGAGGGTATTGCAAAAATGATGAGTCAGCATTTTTGCAGTAGTTTATCCTGGATAACAAATTTTCATTTACTGAGAACCTTGATTGACATATTGTGCTTAAATCAACAAAATTGCATCTAGAAAACATTCTAATCTTGTTATTTTAATCAGAAAATTTTGTGGACTTCAGTTTGTTTTGCAAAGATTTTGTTTCATGTTAAATGAACCCTTTCAATGCTGGAAACATCTGATTCCTGTATGCATGTCTTTACTTTAACCCTCTCAAGACTACATTGTGGGTTCCAAAGATTTTATTGTGTTTTTCCAAAGATTTTATTTCATGATGAACCCTTTCACTACTGTCCACATATGTTTTTTCTGGTTTCTTGGAAACATTTATCTGATTCCTGTACAGTTAAAAGTAGAAGTCCTGTCATGAAATGCGCACAAATAGCACGTCGATCTGCGCGTTAATCTACGCGTTATGACCATAGTAAGGTTATCAAATTCTGTACATAACGTAACCGGGTGATCCATTGGCAGAAACATTGCCTGTGTTTGCTATGAATAACCAGGAGAACTTGTCGGTCTTTGGATGTCAGTCGATATGGCAATTGCGCGCAATTCCAACGAGCAATTAAGCCTAGATAAGCGCACAATTCATGACAGGACTTCCAGTTTTAACTGTATGCATATCTTTAATTTAACCCTCACAAGACTGCAATGTGGGTTCCAAAAATTTTATTTACTCTTCTGATTTTTCCCACGAAATTACCATATCCCTTAGGGTGGGGTTAATGCTCCATAAGCCTAATATGCTTTTAAAATCCTCTTTTTATAAGCCACTTGCAATAATGCTTAGATTTCTTATTTGGAACTTACTTTAGTGATGCAGATTCACTTTTTTTCAAAGAAACTCAGTAAGTCAAAATCTGGGCTCCCAAATGTTAGCCTATACCTCAATATTTCTATTTTCAGATTCATTGGGCAGATGTAAACCATATTTGTCGTGTAGTATATAACTGGGTCTAAGTATTTCATTTATGCCAGAATTTCTGGGTTTTTTTTTTTTGGGGGGGGGGAGTAGAGAGAACCACATTAATTTATTATTTATTTATTGGTGTTTAAGGTCACATACTTATGCACAATGGCTAATCATGACCGTGACAGTTTTACAGGTGGAGGAAGCCGGAGAGAACCACCAACGAGCTGCTGCCAGCTCCCCAACATGGTAACTCCACACTTCAGCACACGCAGGGTTAGATTTGTTGAAGACATGCACACCATTGACAAGCAGTACGCCTTAGTACATGGAATCATTGTGTGGACAATCAGGATAAGTGCTTTGTCCAAGGACACAACGCGGGAGTCCGAATACACCGCGCAGACGGTCACCCATCCGAGGACTAACCGGGCTTGACATTGCTTAACTTCGGTGAGACCAACCACATTAATTGAAAACAAAACAAAAATTCACAGAACAGAGCTTGCTAGAAAGCTTTTCTAGGACCAGCAGAAATGAATGGCAAAAAAAAAATTGCCTTTTGGTTGTGTCATAGCAAATACAAAAATTGCTCTTGCTGCTGATCACTTACTGATACACTCATCTCTTTTGACAACTTGAGCCAGGCGAGCGTTTTAGGCTCACTTGAGCCTCTGGTTTTATTTTCCAGTTTTTACACTGAAACTGGCCTCATTCCGGGAATGATTCAGTGATTATCCTGGATTAAAGGTGCGTAACAGGTCTGATCATGGTGCAAACAGAGGCACTGCAATTTGGTCTAAGACTATGGCCTGTCAATATGAAGTTCCATTCCGATTATGGTACTGGGAGTGGGGTGCAATTAGTCGACTTCGACTCGACTTTTAGTCCTCGATTAGTCGACTCGAAAATTCTGTAGTTGTTTCAACACTAATATTAATTTTAAATTGCTTGCCTAACAAAATCTCTTTAAGAATAGTTTAATAGAGACTACAGAGACTGTGTGAACATGTTTCCATGTGATTGTTATAAAACTTACTTGTATACATGCAGTTGCTTTGGTATCGCTTCTTAGTCTTTGAATGTTTTTGCTCTCCAAAACAAATTCCCAATTGGAGCCCCTATGATGAAAATTTTCCTAATGGCATAGGCCCAGACCCTTTCCCATAGAAGCCAGAAGAATCCCTAGGAGAGGAAATCAATCTAACTCAAGTAAACCGTGTGGAATAACCCGTAAAACTATCTGTGCATTTTTTTTTTCCTCCTCTATTTGGAGATCTCCAAGAGATCTTATGGAGACAGCAATAAAATGCACTCCTACTTCTTCACAGGTGTTAACCCTTTACCTAATTTAACTAGGGGATATAATAATCATCCTTAATAACTAAAAATTTCCTTTATTTTTATACTGTACCAATGACCCAGACATAGCTGGTGCTAACTCTTAAAATATAGGGCCAAACACAAATTTTGCCCCCCAATCCCCAAAATTTGCATCTAAAACCAAAGAAAACATGTCCTGAATGGCCCTCCACACTTCACCTCTACTGCGCATGCGCAGTGTCAAGGACGTTCCGAAATTGGCGCCATTAATCATTCTAAGTTAGGCCCTTCATCAGTTAACATCTGACTGATCTTTGTGCTTGTAAATCTCAGTTTAAATGATGCCAGACACATAAATATTAGTGAAATGGTGATTCTAAGGAGGATAGAGAAGGAGGAGAGGAAAATGTGTGACAGAATATTATCAGGGCTGTAACTTAAAATTTTTTAATGAAATTATGTTAAGTTACCTATTTTCGAGGCAGCAGCCATTTTGTTGTCATTCTGATTATTTAGTTACACTGATTTTTCAGTGTTTTCCTCTCTCCCTTTCCTTTAAGTCCCCCCTTGCTATTCTCCCATGCTTTTGGCATAGTTTCTGTAATTATTATTACTAAATTTTCTTGGGAGTTTTAGCTGAATAACAGAATGAATTCTGTTCTTTTCCCCATGTTTACGTCTTCACCTACGGGTGGTTAGGCGTTGTGTTCTGCATCTACCATCTGATGTTCTGCAGTTTTTTCCCTGGAAGTCTCTGTTTTGCATCAGATAGTGTATTTTTGGTAACTGATTCCGGGCCTGGGTGCCTGGAGTCTTATTTTAGTATTTTTACATTCATTGTTTACATTTACAACAGCCCTCTGTGTGAGGGGGGGATTTCTAATAAATAATATCTTTATGTTATTTTAATCATAACTAGATACATTATTATTGTTCGTAAGTGTTGAATAAATTGTTTAAAATATTTTTAAAATTTTGTCCACACTTAGGCTTGGGATCCATTGGGGCTCAACGTTACTTTTCAGAAACTTAGGCTGTTCTGAAAAAATATTTTTTCAAAATATTTTGATTTCAATTATTTTTTCTATATTAATGGATCATATTATTATTATGTATTTTGATTGCCAGGGGTTGGTGCGAGTACCAGGACTTGTTTTCTTTTCACATTGAAAGGATTTTGATCATTTGTAATAAGAGGAAGTCTTCCTCTGAATTTTATAATCATTCTATATGTGGTCAGTGTACTCGCATTAACTCCTGTTCTGTATCGTATGATTTCGATGACAACATGGGAAGCGTATGTCACGGTATGTTAGTGGGGAATTGGACACTCTGGTCCTTTCCCTGCAGGGTCACTCTACTTTATCAATTTCTATTTCAGACGATCAAGATTAGGGTGATGTATCTGTGATGTCTTCCAACAGTGTGCCTCCGTCGTCACAATTAATGAAGGGCTAGCGGAAAAGTGCTCATGTAAATACGCCAATTGCCTAAGAGGACCCTAGTAGGTTCGACGGCCTTTGACGTCCGCTAGCTCGCCCGGTGTAGCGTCCATTCATCGAATGGTTCGGCAGCCAGGTTCGTCCGTTGCGGTCTAGAAGGAGTTTTGGGGTGATGCGAGCACTATAAATCAACCAAATGCACACCCAGTGACGGCGGATTAGAGGGAGAACGGAGGAAGCCTTTTAGTCCGGTTCATAGCTCGTTCTGGTCCATCCGGACGGCGAGCGAGAGAGGCCCCTCTCTCGTACAACAACATCTGGCCCCAGATGTTGTGGTACAAAATGTTTCGCATTCGGAGCATACGTCCATCGCTCGGGACGCTCCGACATATAGTCAGTCCGGAGTAGACTGTCAATAAGGCTTCCTCATTCTCATGGTAGCGCACACGACCGCTCTTGGCTACGTGACCTCGGATATCCAGTCAGCTTCGCCAGTCAGAGAATCATCGGCGACCAGGTCACACCATCCGGTAGCCGGGGACACGAGGCCTGCAGACTCCGGACGTTCGCATAGGAAAGTGTGCGGGAGTCAACGTACACGGAGCTTCCGGCGGCAATGCATCGTAAGACCGCTTCTGCACAGGCCTCGGGAACGGACGTGCTTTCCTAAATAGCACAGCTTATCGCAGCATCCCAGCATCAACTGTCGCATATTTTTTATCCAACGATGCTGGGTCGGGACGCTCCGCGGAAGCGGGTGCGGACGTCCGAAAATTTCATCCGGTCCGACGGGATACCGAAAGGGATTTGGAGGATTTCGAGCTTTCCCTTTTGGAACAACATATGCTGTTGTGTATGTCATCTGACTTGATCTTCTACAACTCCTTTCGTCGGACCAGAATGCTGCGATGCCGGATAAGAAACTGATAGCGTCGGTGGACTTCAGGGACATCGTCCCTCAGTTCCGACATAGTCCAATAATGTCACACAAACTTTCGAATTATTGAACGACGCTATATATATTATTATTATATGCTTGCTATAACCAAGCATTTCTGGTTTCTTGTTCGCAAAGTTACGGAGATGTCTTTCAAAAGTGTGCCTCTGTCGTCATAGTTAATGAAGAGCTAGCGGCAATAAGTGCTCATGGAATATGTCTATCGCCTAAGAGATCCCTTGTAGGATCGACGGAGTGACATTCGCTAGCTCACCCGGTGTAGCGTACATTCATCGAATGGTTCGGCTGCCGGGTTCGTCCGTTGTGGTCTAGGAAGGAGATTTGGGTGATTCGAGCACTATAATTACTTTAGTACTCACCCAGTGACGGCGGATTGAGGACAGATCGGAGGAAGCCTGTTAGTCCGGTTCCTGGCTTGTCCAGGTCCGTCCGGGCTGTGAGCGAGAGAAGTCCCTCTCTCGTCCAACAACATAGGGGACCGCATGTTGTGGTTCAGATTTTTTACATTCGGAGCATATGTCTGTCGGTCGGGACGCTCCGTTATATTGACAGTCCGAGAGACTGTCGATAATGCTTCCTCATCCTCACAGCAGGGCACACGACCGCACATTGGCTACGTGACCTCGAGTATCCGATCAGTTTCGTCATTCAGTGATTCCACGGCGAATAGGTCACGCCATCCGGTAGCCAAGGGACACGAGGCCTATACACTCCGTTCGCTCGCATATTAGTAGTATGCACGGGGTAACGATCACGGAGCTTCCAGCGGCAATGCATTGTAGGACCGCTTCTCCTCAGGCCTCAGTGACGGACGTGCTATCCGAGTTAGCACAGTTGTTTCGCGGCATCCCAGCAATCGACAGTTTCTTACTCGAATCAGGAATTATCTGACGGCGCTGGGTCGGTGCGGTTCGCGGTTGCATCAGGTACGGACGACCGAATGCTTTATAGGGTCCGACAGGATGGCGAAAGGGATTCGAAAGATTTCGAGTTTTCCCTTTCGTAGCATCGGAAGCTGCCATTCATATCTTCTGGCATTATCTTCCAGTTATTGTTATTTCAGACTACATTGCTGCGATGTTGGATAAGAGACTTATAGCGTCATTGGACACGGAATTTTGGATCGGTTCGGGGACATTGTCCCTGACTTACCGACACAGTCCAATAATGTCATTACAACATGTGTTTTATTTTTCGACGCTATATATGCATATAAGCCTGCTACCAAGCATGATAGTTTAGTTTCTTGTCCGCAGTGCTCATTTCTGCCGTTTTATCATTTTTACGAATAATTTATTTTGGCAGAGCAGGGCATACCGAGAGTTCATATGCGTCTAGACGGCGTGGTTAAAGACTGGAAATATTCTTTTTCGCTGTCTATGTCTTTTCCAACCACAATGTTGGAAACGACAATGATGTCTAGTAGACTTAACTTAGACGCTTTATCATACGTAATCCACCTTACTGAGGCGTTATCATTACGTCTTCAAGAAAAGATTTACGGGATATTATTCTCAATGTGATTTCTTTTGAGGGCAGTAGTTTGTTCACGTATAACTCCGCCCTTCAGTGCATGTCCAAATCCTGTCCGTTAATTCGACAGTAGTGGCGTATCTCCGGAACCAGGGAGGCACTCATTCGTTTCCGTTATTCAATTTAATGGAAAGAATCCGTCTGTTGGTTATAGTACACCAAGTTCTGTTTCGGTCCGTCATATTCCGGGTCGTCTGATTGTTTTACCGGACCCCCGTTCACTTAGGGGTCGCTTGTTGCCGTCAGAATGGACTCTCAACAAACAAGTATTCAATCAGATTTGCTATCTATGGGAGCGCCCAATGATAATTTATTTACGACGCAGCTTGCTAATCAATTGCAGACGTATGTGTTGGCTTGTCCGGATCTCTGAGCTAATGTTGTTAACGCTCTATTGATCTAATAGGACGGAATGATAGGATACGCGTATCCTCCGGCGCTGTTGTTTCAGCAGGTATTGCTAAGATAAACAACCACAATACTTTTCTGTTGATAGCATCTCTGTCTTCACAGAGACCGTGGGTAATTTACTCTGATGTCTACTGTGGGACTTAAAGCGAAATCTTCCTCAATAAGAGGATGTTTTTTCGCTGGGTAAATCGTGTCATCTTTATCACAACCCGCAAGGTCGCAACCTTCACGTATTCCGTTGTGTGGTCCGTATTGCATTGTAAGCATTGTACTGGACGAGCTTTGGACGCGATTTCTTACTATAGGAGATCCTCTTCTTTGCTATTCTATGCGGCTAAAGTGGAGGCTCTTCCGTCGTTGGTGTAGGGATCACTATGTTCATATTGTTGATCCCTCCATACTACTTATTGCAACTTTTTAGTATACTTGTTTGACAAGATCTACTGCAGCCTGTTATTATTAAGGTTATAGGTTTATGTTACCTCATACCTATGCACTCTATGATAGTTTACAATTGAGTCTTATGTCTCTTTATCTAAGTCATTTAGTAACTTTTTGATAAATAGACTTAGAATCTTTAGATTAAATTCCTATATGGAATTTAACTTCGGTTCTTATTTAGCTAAGTAATCATTTGAGCCTCTGGAAACAGTAGTTTTCAAATTCTGACCTTTTAGACAGTAATTCTGTTGGCTTCTCTTTTTCTGAAGAGTCTTTGAGTTTCATGCACTATCGGTGGATGATTTTCACTTTCGTAGTTTCGGAATCACTACTTCCTTTACTATTTAGGTTGGATTTTTGCATAAGAGTTAGGCTCCTAATATCCGGAACCTATTGTTTTGAAGGTCCTTCCGTCTTCGTACGGGCATAGGCCTTTACTCTGTCCGGTTAGAGTTTATGTATTTATAAACAGATATCTGTTTATTACTACGGGCGTAAGCTTCTTCTGTCTTTGATGCCTAATAGAAGGACGTTACGCTCCATTCTATTGCTAATGGATTCAATTAACTATCGGTACTGCTTATGGTATATCATTGACTCAGCAGTTGTGCTTAAGATTTCGGCTCATGAAGTAAGAGTTCTTCTACATCTTGGGCTTACATTAATAGTGTCGCTATTATAGATTTTTGAAGGCTGCTCATTGCGCTCAGCCATCCACATTCATGAATTTTTATCTCAGAAATATCGAGTCCATTTCTGGAGGCCTCTATTGTTAGGTCTATTATCTACTGCTCAGAATGTCATTCACTTAACAGTTGCTACTATAGCTAGGTAGGCTGTCTGTTTCGGCAGTGACTCCGTTCTGCTGCCCTCTTCGCTCTGGGCTATTTGACCCAGGGCAAGAAAAAGAGGGGGGGGGGGGGGTGTTCCCTTGGGTCACCTGTTTTACTATGAAAACAAGGGGATACCTCCTCCGGAGTTAGTAATTCTGAGCTGTTATTGGGATGGTTGTTTAGTGAGAAGTTTATGTTTTAAAAATTCATTCAAGTCTTAGTTTTTAAAGTATAGCTTTTGAATATAGCATGTGTCAACGGACATGATTATGCAATCCTCAGACACTTTTAAGGAGTATAAGAGTCTCTGTTCTCTAGACTTACTTTATTTATTGGCTTACTTTAAAAATTATTAGTATAAGGATTATATTGGATATTAATAGAGTACATGGATGTATGATGCTCAATTTTGGAAGGTGTTGTATCTTTCTAATTTATCATAAATAAGAAAGATACATGTAAGGCCTATTACTTCTTTTTCCCTAGAGGGGATGACTCTATTTTATATTATTGAGCGTATTCCATCTTGCTCTCTGTCCTTGGCCCTCCAGCCTTTTTACTATTCAGCTATGTCTGGGTCATTGGTACAGTATAAAAATGTTAAAAAATTTATAGTAATTTCTATATTTTTTATACTTACCAATGACCCAGACGGGGATGGCCCTCCCAGGAGTTGGGAACTCTTGCCTCCCCGCTGAGTACATAGCGCTTACCAGACACTGGTTATTAGAATGATTAATGGCGCCAATTTCGGAACGTCCTTGACACTGCGCATGCGCAGTAGAGGTGAAGTGTGGAGGGCCATTCAGGACATGTTTTCTTTGGTTTTAGATGCAAATTTTGGGGATTGGGGGGCAAAATTTGTGTTTGGCCCTATATTTTAAGAGTTAGCACCAGCTATGTCTGGGTCATTGGTAAGTATAAAAAATATAGAAATTACTATAAATTTTTTAACTTTTCATGAATATATGTTACCAAAAACAATACTTCTCCAAAAGTAACCATAACTTTTCATTTTTCACTTCCAAGAAATATCTTTGATGAACGTATTTCATTGAGTTGTTAACCCTTTACCCAACGAATCGACTGCATCTGCCCACGTAATATGCAAATTCAGCAGTTGAAAAAATATAATTTTTCAAAAATTTTTAACAAAACCATATCATGTGACCCCTCGTTGGAACAAGCTCGTTCCAACGAGGGGTCACATGATATGGTTTTGTTGAAATTTTTAAAAAAAATGATATTTAAAATAATAAATTTTGATATCGTCTACGTTGGGTGTTTTCTGAGTTGAATCCTTTTTTTCACAGAATATTTGTGCTTTGACTGAGTTGAAACCCCACTCTACATGTACTTTTGTAATGAAAAATGCCCATTACTACATGGCAGAATATTGCATAAAAACTGTCCAGAGATTTATAACTGTTGTGATTTTTTTGTAGACGAATGAGTATACACTGAGAAGGATGAGTGATCCTAGTTCAGCCATAAGTACCTTTGTGCGTGGAGGAATACGGCGGGCAATAAGCATGAAAAAATCTCACTCGGCCAATGAGAATGTAGATATGACAGGTTCGGAAGACTGTAATGAGGTGGAAGCAGGTACATTGAGTGATGGTATGGTGATATTATTAGTGATCTATTTCAGTATTGTCATGCTGTAATAGTTTGCTTCTGTCTCATGTGTTGCAACAGTTTAACTCTTTACCTAACACAGCACAATATTTTCCTATCAATGATTAAGGCCACTTACAAAAAAATTCTTGTTTCTATTTCTTGTTTCTCAGGCAATTTGACGTTAATTTTATGATGAGGAAGGTCAGCTTTTTTTCTTTTTTTTCAGTTAATTGACAAAACAGTCCTGAAATATTTGGAATTAAAAATTTAAATCCTTACAGTATATGGAAAAGATAAATTCTCAGCAGTGAAAATCTCCCATTATGTAGTTTAAAATTTAACCAATTATATCTGCACTTCGTTGACCAAGATATAGTTTGTAGAATTTTTAATCCTACAAGTGAAAAATAGCATCGAAGAGATTTTCTGGTAAAAAAAGAGTGATGAGGCAGATTTTCAATGATGAAGGAGGTGCCGGAGAAACAAGAATTTTTCCGTACCTAAGAAACAAGAATTTTTTTCTAATAGCCGGATTTTCTAATAGCCTGAACAATTTTATTTTTTGCTTCCAAAGCATAGCTTGTGACCTGACTGGCTTGATTAGCCCTTTCCAACGAGAGAACATAAGCTATGTTTTGGAAGCAAATATTCAATATCAAAATTTGAATGACAGTTTCTATATAGAAAGCAGATTTTCTTAATACAGGTATGTAAGGTAGAGAGTTAACAACCTTTATCAACTTGAGTTGGCTCACTGAAAATCTTTATTTGCTTTCCTCTTTTGAAGCTGAACAGTTTTCAGGTCTTGAATCTATTAATGTCCTGTTGCAGTGTGCTGGAAGCCATTTCTGCTTCATTCTAACGTATTCCTGATAAAGTTTTATAATATAAATGTTGAATTTTCTTTATTTTCTATAGAGTGTCATTTGATATTCAGTGAACTATATTTAAATGTTTCTAAAGATAAAACTCAATCTTTGGTTGCTTTAGTGTTGAGCATTTTTTCCTGTCTCTAAATACTAATTTTTAGTGGGTATCAGAAAACTAAAGAACATATGAGTTAGTATAAGATTTCGCTGAAAAAGTTGTTCTTTGCAACTGAGGTGTGTGGTGTGAAATGTAATTTGCTATATCGCCAGTTCCTTTGTGTTTGTCCATGAATGTTATCATGTTAACACCATCATTCAGTGAATAGGTATTCATCGGTAGATCCATTTCCAGCTAAAATTGTATCAAAATTGTTTTGTGAGAGTTTCATTAACCAATTATGTAAAATGTGAAACTTAATTATGGGATTTGGGTAAAAAAGACAAATTTTTATACTGTACCAATGACCCAGACATAGCTGGTGCTAATTCTCAAAATCTAGGGCCAAACACAAATTTTGCCCCCCAATCCCCAAAATTTGCATCTAAAACCAAAAAATTCATGTCCTAAATGGTCCTTCATACTTTTCCTCCACTGCGCATGCGCATTGTCCAGGAGGTCTCGTAATTGGCGCCAATTATCATTCTTTGTTTGGCCCTTCATCAGTTCACATCTGACTGATATTTGTGCTTGTAAATCTCAGTTTAAATGATGCCAGACACATAAATATTAGAGAAATGGTGGATCTAAAGAGGAAATAGAAGGAGGAGAGGAAAAATGAGTGGCAGGAAATAATCAGGGCTGTAACTTAAAATTTTTTTTATGAAATTATGTTATGTTGCCTAATTTCAAGGCATGGGCCTGTTGTCATTCTTGCTATAAAGTTACACTGCTTGTTCAGTGTTTCCTCTCTCCCTTTCCTTTAGTCCCCCCTTGCTATTCTCCCATGCTTTTGGCGTATTTTCTGTAATATTATTACTAAAATTTCTTGGGAGTTTTAGCTTGGTAACAGAATGAATTCTGTTCTTTTCCCCATGTTTACGTCCTCACCCATGGGTGTTTAGGCATTGTGTTCTGCATCTACCATCTGATGTTCTGCAGTTTCTTCCCTGGAAGTCTCTGCTTTGCATCAGATAGTGTTGTAATTGGTAACTGATTTCAGGCCATGTTTATCAGTGCCTGGAGTCATGTTTCCAGTGTTTATACACTTCTTGTTTACATTGACAACAGTTTCTGTTGAGAGTGATTTCTTGTCTTTGTATTAGCTTAATTATAACAAGATACATTATTATTACATGTAAGTGTTGCATTAATTTTTTTTGAAATATTTTAAAAAATTTTGTCCACACTTAGGCTTTTTTGGGATCCATTGGGGCTCAACGTTACTTTCAGAAACTTGGGCTTTTCTGAAAAAATATTTTTTCCAAAAATTTTTTTGATTTCAATTATTTTTTCTATGTTAATGGATCATGTTATTATGTATCTTTGTTTTCAGGGGTTGGTGCGAGTACTAGGACTGTTTGTGTTCTTTTCACAATGAAAGGATATTGTTCAAATTGTAATAAGAGGAAATCTTCCTCTGACTTTCATAATCATTGTATTAATTGTAGTCAGTGTACTCGCACTAACTCCTGTTCTGTATGTGTCAATTGGGATGACAAACATTGGAAACGTGTGTCATGGTATGTTGTTAGCGGGGAAAGGGCCATGCCGGTCCTTTCTCTGCAGGGTCACTCTAGTTTATCAATCTCTTTTTCAGAGGAACAAGAACAGGGTGATGTTTCCGTGATGTCTTCCAAAAGTGTGCCTCCGTCGTCACAGTTAAATGAAGAGCTAGCGGCAAAAGTGCTCATGGAAATACATCAATTGCCTAAGAGGTCCCTAGTAGGATCGATGGCATTGGCGTCCGCTAGCTCGCCCGGTGTAGCGACCATTCATCGAATGGCTCGGCAGCCAGGTTCGTCCGTTGCGGTCCAGGAAGGAGATTTGGGTGATGCAAGCACTATAATAAGACAAAGTGCACACCCAGTGACGACGGATCAGAGGAGAGAACGGAGGAAGCCTATTAGTCCGGTTCCTAGCTCATCCAGGTCTATCCGGGCTGCGAGCGAGAGAGGTCCCTCTCTCGTACAACAACATCTGGGACCAGATGTTGTGGTACAAAACGTTTCGCATTCGGAGCATACATCCGCCGCTCGGGACGCTCCGTTATATAGAAAGTCCGGAGAGACTGTCGATATGGCTTCCTCATCCTCACGGCAGCGCACACGACTGCACCTTGGCTATGTGACCACGGATATCCAGCCAGCTTCGCCGATCAGGGATTCCACGGCGACCAGGTCACGCCATCCGGTAGCCAGGGACACGAGGCCTGTAGACTCCGGACGCTCGCATAAAAGAAGTATGCAGGAGTCAACGTACACGGAGCTTCCAGCTGCAAAGCAACGTAAGACCGCTACTCCACAGGCCTCAGTGACGGACGTGCTATCCCAAATAGCACAACTTATCGCAGCAGACGACAGAATCTCTGTCGGATCAGGAATTATCCGATGACGCTGGGTCGGTACGCTCCGCTGAAGCATCAGGTTCGGACGACCGAGAACTTCATAGGGTCCGACAGGATGGCGAAAGGGATTCAGAGGATTTGGAGCTTTCCCTTTCGGAACAACATAGAGCTGCCGTAGATTTTATCCGGCATTATCTTCCAGAGGTTGTTCCGTCGGACCAGAATGTTGCGATGCCGGATAAGAGACTGATAGCGTCATTGGACACAGCATTTTTTGATCGGTTCAAGGACATCGTCCCTGAGTTTCCGACACAGTCCAATAATGTCACAAGAACATTTGAATTATTGAATGACACTATATATAAGCTTGCTACCAAAACGAGCAAGTATGGTTTTTTATCCGCAAATGCTCTAAATCTGCCTTTCATCAATTCAAGGAATAAATTCGAAACGGCAGGACAGGGCATACCGAGAGTTCCTCTGCGTCTAGACGACCAGGCTGAAGACCTAGAATTGTCAATACCGTCGTCTTTGTAAATTCCAACCACGACGTTGGAAACGACAATTATGCCTAATAGAGTTAACTTAGACGCTTTATCATACGCAGATCACCTTACTAAAGCGTTATCATTACGTCCTCAAGGGAAAGAATTCCAGGATATACAATCCTCATTAAGAGCTCTTTCAAGGGCAATAGCTTATTCCACGTATAACTCCGCCCTTTCAGTGGCAAACCTGGAGTTGGTTAGACGTGACGCAGCCCTGGCTACATCCACGCGCGTGGATGGTAAGGTGAAAAACTCTCTCAGAGTCGCTTCGGTCTCCGGAGAGCTTCTCTTCGACGGCAAGCTTTCAGCAATCTATGATAAGATAACTAAGAAAGCTTCGGATTCTCTGCTATTCAAATCCGCTTCTAAAAAGTCGGATACAGCAGAAAAGAGTAAGACAGGCACTTCTGGGACAAGTACGCCCAAGAGAAGTTCCTATAGAGGTTCCTATGCGTCCTCTAGGTCTTATTCTAGAGACCGCCAAGGCAGCGACTCCCGTGGGGGACGTTATTCTGGCCGAGATAACCAGTCAGACGTCCCTAGGTCGACGGGGCAAGGTGCGGGTTGTGGAGGACGTAGTTTCTCCTTTTGCAAGCCTCGCAGGTCCAGGAGGTGATGGTTTGAACCTCTATCGTGTTCCGGTAGGCGGAAGATTGTCAAGTTTTATAAACGATTGGGCGTCAATTACGGACGACCCCTGGGTTCGAGGGGTAGTTTCGGAAGGACGAAGAATATCCTTCAAACGAAAGCCTCCATTAACTCGAAGTCCAAAATGGACTCAGCTTCCGTCAAATCCACAGAAAAGAGACGCTCTTTTTTCAAAAGTACAGTCTCTTCTGAAGAAGAACGCTGTAGAGGTCGTAAAAGACCAGGAATCACTGGGTTTCTACAGCCATTTGTTTCTGGTTCCAAAACCAGACAGCTCGTTCCGTCCAGTCATAGATCTGAGCTGGATAAACAAGCTGATCGTCGCTCCGAAGTTCTATATGGAGACAATTCGATCAGTCAGAGTGAGTATTCAGGTGAACGACTATGCTACAAGCATAGATCTCAAGGATGCGTACTTTCACATCATGGTACATCCGACATTCAGAAAGTATCTACGCTTCGCAGTCCTAGGAGTTGTATATCAGTTCCGAGCGATGTGCTTCGGTTTGAACCTAGCGCCCTGGGCTTTCACTCAAATATTGAACTCGGTAATGATATATTTCCGAGCTCATTCATCTGCGGTAATGTCAGCCTACATGGACGACATTCTTCAGAGGTACGGCAACGAGTTAACCCTTCAGAACGATGTGCAGAATCTGCTTCTATTACTCCGACGTCTCGGTTTTATAATAAACGAGGAGAAGTCGGATCTGGTGCCGTCTAAGTCATTCACCCATTTGGGAATGAGCTCCGAGACGCACAACAATCTCGTTCGTCTGCTGTTAACCAGAGCGAAATTAATCAGTTGTTACGCTCGCTATTGTCTTCACTCAGACAAAGTCACAGCGAGAGAGTTCATGAGACTGATAGGTCTGTGTGGAGCCGCTGCGGATCTCATTCCGATGGGGCAGTTACGCACTCGTCCTCTCCAAATTTTCTTGACTCAGAACTGGAGTGTAAAGATTCATTCGCTCGATATAGATGTTCTCTTGTCAAATCAAGTGAAACAAGAGATTCAGACTTGGGCAAACATTCAGTGGTTGACTCGGGGAGTTCCACTGCAGTTGCCAGATCCGAGTTTTACTATTATGACGGATGCCAGTCAAACAGGTTGGGGTGCAACATTGATCCCAACGGATTCGAAGTGCCAGGGTCTTTGGGATCCGCAATTTCTAGACAAGCACATAAACATCAAGGAAATGATGTCAATTTGGCTTGCTCTACGTCATTGGATGAACATTATTCAGAAAGCACATGTCCAAATCCTGTCCAACAATACGACAGTAGTAGCGTATATTCGGAACCAGGGAGGCACTCATTCCGTTCCGTTATTCAATTTAACGGAAAGAATCCTTCTGTTTGTTCTAGAACACCTGGTTCTACTTTCGGTCTTTCATATTCCGGGTCGTCTGAATGTATTAGCAGACTCCCTTTCACGGAAGGGTCGCTTGTTGCTGTCAGAATGGACTCTCAACAAACAGGTATTCAATCAGATTTGCTACCAATGGGAGCGGCCAATGATAGACTTATTTGCGACACAGCTCAACAATCAGTTGCAGACGTATGTGTCTCCATGTCCGGATTCCCGAGCATATGCAGTGGACGCTCTATCGATCTCGTGGGACGGAATGATAGGAGATGCGTATCCTCCAGCGCCGTTGATTCAGCAGATATTGCTAAAGATAAAACAATCTCAATGCAAAATTCTGTTGGTAGCATCTCTGTCTCCACAGAGACTGTGGATAAATCTACTCAGGTGTCTGCTGTGGGACATACCGCGGAAGCTTCCTCCACGAGAGGATCTTCTTTCGCAGGGAAAATCGCGTCAACTGCATTACAACCCGCAAGGTCTCAACCTTCACATATTTCCGTTGTGCGGTCCTTCTTGCACGGCAAGCATTTTACAGGACGAGCAGTGGCCGCAATCTCTGACTGTAGGAGGACCTCCTCTTTGCTAAACTATGCGGCTAAGTGGAAGGTTTTTTGTCATTGGTGTAGGGATCATTCTGTTGACATTTTTTATCCCTATATTCCAGACATTGCAAACTTTCTAGTATACTTGTTTGATGAGATCAAACTGCAGCCTGTTACTATTAAAGGTTATAGGTCTATGTTATCGGATACCTATGCACACCATGATAGTTTGCAAATTGGATCTAATGTCTCTTTATCTAAATTAGTTAGAAACTTTTCGATAAATAGACCTAGAACCCTTAGATTAATTCCTAAATGGAATTTAGCTTGGGTTCTTTTTAAACTAAAAGAAAAGCCATTTGAGCCTCTTGAGATGGTGGACTTCAAATTCTTATCTTATAAGACAGCATTTCTCTTAGCTTTCTCTTCCGCTAGAAGAGTCAGTGAGCTTCATGCACTATCTGTGGACGATTCTCACTATCGTAGTGTCGGGAACACTATTACCTTTACTACTAATGTTGGATTTTTGGCTAAGAATCAGGCTCCTAATAAATATCCGGAACCTATTGTTATTAAGGCTCTTCCGTCTTCAGACGGGCATAGGCCTTTACTCTGTCCGGTTAGAGCTTTACGTATTTATAAACGAAGATCTCAGTTTATCAGAAAGGGACGAAAATGCTTCTTTCTGTCTCTGATGCCTAATAGAAAGGACATTACGGCCCATTCTATTGCTAGATGGATTCAAATAACTATCCGTACTGCTTATGATAATCTATCTTCAACTCAGCAGTCTGTACTTAAGATTTCGGCTCATGAAGTAAGAGCTCTTTCTACGTCTTGGGCTTACGCAAATAGTGTTGCTATTACAGATTTAATGAAGGCTGCATATTGGTCTCAGCCATCCACATTCACAAATTTTTATCTCAGAAATATTGAGTCCATTTCTGGAGACCTGCATTGTTTAGGTCTGTTATCTGTTGCTCAGAATGTCGTCCACTAAACAGTTGCAACTATAGTTATGCAGGTTTTCCGTTCCAGCAGTGACTCTGTCCTGCTGCCCTCTTTGCTCTGGGCTATTTGACCCAGGGCAAGGGGAAGGGGGGGGGGAGGGTGTTCCCTTAGGTCACCTGCTTTATAGTGAAAAGCAAGGGGATACCTCCTCCGGAGTCAGTAATTCTGAGTCGGTACCGGGATGGTTTTAAAGTGTAAAGCTAATGTTTAAATTCATTCATGTCATATTTTTAAAGTGTAGCTCGGTGTGAAGCATTTGTATATGTCACGTGTCAAACGGGCGTTAATATACAATCCTCGGACACTTTTAAAGAGTATAAAGAGTCTCAATTCTCTGGACTTACTTTATTTATTGGCTTACTTTAAAAATAATTAGTATAAGGGGTTATACTGGATGTTAATAGAGAACATGAATGTTATTATGCTCAATTATGGAGGGTGTTGTGTCTTTCTAATTTATCATAAATAAGAAAGATACATGTAAAGCCTAATACTCCTTTTCTCCTCGAGGGGATAACTCTATTATATATAGTTGAGCTTATTGGATTTTCCTCCATATCCTAGGCCCTCCAGCCTTTTTTTCTATTCAGCTGTGTCTGGGTCATTGGTACAGTATAAAAATGTTAAAAAATTTATAGTAATTTATATATTTTTTATACTTACCAATGACCCAGACGGGGATGGCCCTCCCAGGAGTTGGGAACTCATACCTCCCCACTGAGTACATAGCGCTGACCCGGCACTGCTTGTAAGGATGATAATTGGTGCCAATTTCGAGACCTCCTTGACACTGCACATGCACAGTGGAGGAAAAGTATGGAGGACCATTTAGGACATGAATTTTTCGGTTTTAGATGCAAATTTGGGGGATTGGGGGGCAAAATTTGTGTTTGGCCCTAGATTTTGAGAATTAGCACCAGCTATGTCTGGGTCATTTGTAAGTATAAAAAATATATAAATTACTATAAATTTTTTAACTTTTATCACCAAGATTTGACATGAAATGTTATATAAGTTTGACTGTTTCTATGAGACTAAAACTGTTTAGTTCTGTAACATGCCACTATGTCTCTGCTGTAACAATTTAGTATAGATTCGAAATAATGAGCAATCCATCTTGCTGATGAGATCCCAAGTTCCTATCTGGGAGAACATCACATTTTCACAGAAACAGAAAAGCACGTGCCAGATTGCTTGAACAACCAACTCTCAAAATTAATATCAAAGCAGGGGGACCCCTATTCATATTTTTAGCTCACCTGACTTCTCACATGACTGAAAGTCAGGGGGAGCTCAAGTGATCACTTTCTGCCCGTCGTCCGTCCATCCGTCCATCGTGAACTTCACATTATCGACTTCTCCTCCTAAACCCCTGGGCCAAATTGAACAACATTTGATATGCACGGTCCTTATCATATGTCAATTCAAGATTGTTCAAATGAAGTTGTCACGCTCTACAGGGAGGGAGTGGGGGAAAATGCTCCAAAATTCTAGAAAAATCTTCTCATGAACCACTGGGTACAATGACTTGATATTTGTTTTGTAGCTTCCTTCTGAGGTGTAGAATCAAATTTGTTCAAATGAAGTTCGTGGAGCAATATTTGCTTTCATAATGGCCAACATTTCTATTTTCTGAACCGAATAACTGATTTGGTATGTAGTATACTGGGTCATAAGTACTTTATTCATGCTAAAAAAGATTCCCCATGGGAACCCCTGGAGCAAAAAATAGAAAATATATTCATACGCCCATATTTCCAAGCCACACTGAACAGAGAACTCTTTAGGGGGCTCAGATTCAAATTTGTTCAAATCGGGTCCCTGAGTTAATATTTGGGCTCTCTATTGGCGCCCAGAGTTTAACTTAGTGCAATACGAGGAAATTTCTTTAAAAATTTTGTTCTTCAGATCACCAATCGAAATCTTTACATATTTGGTATATAACATCTCTGGGAAGATCACATTCAGTCTCTGCCTTAAAATTTGGGCTCTCTTCGGGGGGAGGGGGATAAGTGGGGTCCAAATTTGTTCAAATCCATTCCTATGTGTGTTTTTTCCATAAAATTTGCATTTCAAACTGCAGTGATATAATGACCCTTGGAAGTTTGGCAGTGCTGGTCTACAGCTGATAGAATTGGAAGCAGTCAAGAAGACCTATGATAATAATCATCTGACATGAACACTGGAGTTATGAATAATTTCATGACTTCATTCCTCTGGAGTGTTGATGAACCATGACTAACTGAATGTGATCTTCTTTGAACCACTTTATCAGGTGAGCAATTAAGGCCCCTTGAGGTCTCTTGTTTGTGAATGTCTTTGATATAATGCAGATTTAATAATCTTCATGTCAAAATAGCCAAATTACTAAGACAGTTCTATGAAGATGTTTTTTGTGTACTTCTGATTTCTGCATTTCAGCAGTACTCTGGAGAAATCATCAGTAGAAAATGACATGTACTGCCAGTAGTTCTCTGTGACACCATAAATCATTGCACCCATAACACATGTTGTTACAGGATGTAAACTTTGCTGCAAAACCATGTAAATGTTTAATCTCCCTTTTTGTAATAAATGGTTATGAGGCCTCACAAAGTAGATCTTCAGTTTCTCAGGCCATTTTTTGTAATATTGCATGTGGGCAGGCCATTTTTTATTTTATTTTTGTAATTATTTCTTTGCCTTCGAAAGTTCATGTTCTTTTATGTTTTAGGCCTCATAATCTACAGAATAACATGGGTGGTGTATTTCATCCCTTGGGCTTTGCGATGCTAGAGCATTGCAAAGCCTTGTTGCACCCAAGGGACAAATTTATCAAAGTTATTAACTTGGGTAAAATATCTGCCATAAACCATTCAATTTTTATTTTTAGCTTAACTTGACATAGTCAAGATAAGCTATTGCCATCACGCGTGCGGAAGTCTGTTAGTCTGTGAGTCTGTTCACATTTTCCTTTAGCACGGGCTACACCTCGCAGTTCTTGTCTGATCGTCACGAAATTTCATATGCAGGTTTGGGGTTATGTCTAGATGAGAACGTCCCCTTTTGGTCGCGATCGGGCAACCGGTATGGCTGCCCAAGTCCAAAACCCGAAAACCATTAGCACAATCTACAGGTCGTATTTATGAAGGGATTTCATTGTAACATGGTAGGATGCCTCTGTATAATGCCTAGATGAGAACATCCCCTTTTGGGCATGATCTATTAACCATGAGGAGTGTCCGAGCCCAAAACTCGAAAACCTTTAGCACAGTCTACAGGTCATATTTATTGAGAAATTTCATAGTAACTTGGTGGGTTGACTTCATACAATGTCAAGATGAGAAAGTCACCTTTTGGTCCTGATTGGGAAACTGTGACGGCTACAGGGGCCCAAAGCCCGAAAACCTTTAGCACAGTCTACAGGTCATATTTATGAAGGGACTTCATTGTAACTTGATAGGATGACTCCAAATAATGTCTAGATGAGAACGTCTCATTTTGATCGCGATCATTCAGCCTTGATGGGTGCCCGAGCCCAAAAACCTTAAGCATAGGCAAAAGGTCATATTTAAGGAAGGATTTCATTGTAACCTATTAGGTTGACTCCATATAATGCCTAGATGATGACATCCCCTTCTGGCCGTGATTGTTCAACTGTGATGGCTACAGGTGCCCAAAGCCCGAAAACCTTGAGCACAGTCTACAGGTCATATTTATAAAGGGATTTCAGTGTAACTTCATAGGATCACTCCAGATGATGCCCAGATGAGATTGTCCCCTTTGGTTGCGATCATTCAACCATTATGGCTGCCCGAGCCCGAAGCCCGAATACCTTTAGCACAGTCTACATGTCATATTTATGAAGAGATTTCATTGTAACTTGGTAGGTTTGACTTCATATAATGTCTAGATGAGAATGTCCCCTTTTGGACACAATTGGGCAACTGTGACAGCCACAGGAGCCCGAAGCCCGAAAGCCTTTAGAACAGTCTACGGGTCATAATTATGAAGGGATTTCATTGTAGCTTGGTAAGATGACTTCAAATGATGTCTAGATGAGAACGTCCCATTTTGATCGCGATCATTCAGCCTTGATGGGTGCCCTAAAAACCTTTAGCATAGGCAAAAGGTCTTATTTATGGAATGATTTCATTGTAACTTGTTAGGTTGACTGCATATAATGTCTAGATGATGACATCCCCTTTTGGTCGTGATTGGTCAACTGTGATTGCTACAGGTGCCTGAAGCCCGAAAATCTTGAGCACAGTCTGCAGGTCATATTTATGATGGGATTTCATTGTAACTTCAACTTCGTAGGATTGCTCAAGATGATGCCCAAATGAGAATGTCCCCTTTTGATTGCAGTCATTCAAACTTGATGGCTGCCCGAGCCCAAATCCCGAAAATCTTTAGCACAGTCTTCAGTTCATATTTATGAAGGGATTTCATTGTAACTTGGTAGGTTGACTTCATATAATGTCTAGATGAGAACATCCCCTTTGGATGCAATTGGGAAACTGATGGCTACAGGCGCCCAAAGCCCGAAAACCTTTAGCACAGTCTACAGGCCATATTTATGAAGAGGTTTCAATGTAACTGGATAGGGTGACTCGTTTTGGAATAATTTCACTGTAACTTGGTAACTTTCGTTGATATACGTTAACTGTGAGGGCCACATACATTAACTGTGAGGTCATATTAACCCACCCCTCAGCTCTTTAGTACAGTGTACACCTCATATTATTTTTATCAAAAACATAGCATACAGGGAACAGAAATGAACATATTCCCAATTATCACAATTCTTGTCTTATTTCATAATCCTTTCATAAACATCGAACATTATCCTTTTAATCAACCACAACACACAAGTTAAGCTACAGTGTCTTTTGCTCATGAATATTAGACGGCAATAAACCACAGCGTGGTTTCAGCTCCATGTTGCCAGATAGCTTGACCGATGAAGCGGTCACACCGTCCGAGGGTGGAAGAAGCTAGCAAGTTCAGCATGAAGCTTGGCGAGGTCTAAAGGACAGCGAGCGAGAGAGACTCCTCTCTCTTTTATAACAACATCTGGGTCCAGATGTTGTGGTTCTGAACTTGTTCAGTTCACAGCTGGGGTCAGCTATAGTTAGTCTTCTTCAGCATCTACCAAGCACACACGCACCTTGGCTACGTGACTTCTGATATCCAGCCTGCATTGCCGAGAAGGTCCACTCTTCATCAGAGCAGTCACACCATACAGTAGCCAAGGAGACGAGGCCTCATTCATCGGGGCATCTGCAGAAAATAGCCATCTCGGACACACTGTCCCAGGAGCAGCCGGCGGCCAAGCAACAGAAGACCGCTGGTCCTCAGGCCTCCGTAACGGACTTGCTGTCGAAGATTGCGCAGCTCATTGCGGCATCCCAGCAAGTGCAGAAGCAGCCGACTGCAGCCTCAGAACCTGAGCTGTCGGATGGTGCTGGGTCGGACCAGTCATCTGCGCGTTCAGATGCCGCTGACCGTGATTTTCAACTGATTTGGACGAATGATAAAAGGGAAATGGGGGGATTACCCTTCCCTTTCGGAACACCACATGGTTGCGATGGATTTAATCCATCAACACTACCCTGAATTGGTTCCAGCAAATCAGAATGCTGCGACTACTTGCAAGAAACCGCTAGCATTGTTGGACGCTGACTTCATCCGGAAAAAGAGGAGGAAATGTCTTTTCCGTTTAAGTATAGACAGGTGTATTGAGAGTTCCTCTGCATTTGAATGAGTAGGCTAAAGGACCTAGTTATGGCCTTACCTTCATAATTCACTATTCGCCCGGACACAATTGAGACAGCGTTTCTTCATTCAGAGCAATTTTAGTCTCACTGTCTTATGCAGATCACCTTTAAGAACTGTGATGCAACGTCTCTGCGGAAAGGGATTTGAGGATGTTCGTACCTCATTTAGAGTCCTTTCCAGGGCTATTATATTTATCATGTATAACTCTGTCTTACAGTTGCTAATTTGGTGTTAATCAGACGTGACAGAGCCCTTGCATCGTCATCCTTAATAGATGACAAGGTGAAAAACTCTCTTCGGGTCGTTCCGGTTTCTGGACACATAAGTTTTTGACGATAAGCTTTCATTGGTTTATGACCAAGCTACAAAGAAAGCATCAATACTCTGCTCCTTAAGTCGGCGTCTAATCGGCCCGCAATAGCAGAAAGGAGTAAGGAAGGACATCCTAGACAGAAAGTCGTCTAAAAAGGACTCCTCGCGAGGGTATAGGTAACCCTCCTATATTTACTCCAGGGATTGTCAATACATCGACTCGGATAGGGGGCTTAGTTCTGATCGAGGCTACTGGTCAGATGCTCCTAAGCCATTGGCTTGAGGCTCTTCGCGAAGGAGACGTAGTTTCTCCTTCCGTAGACCTCGCAGGTACTACAGGTGAGGGTTAGGACCTCTATTGCTTAGCAGTTGACGGATGGTTATCAAGATTCGCATCAAACTGGATAACAATTATGGAAGACCAGTAGGCGAGAAGTGTGGTCTCGGACGGCCTATGGCTATCTTTCTGTGAGAACCACAACTAACTTAATGTCTGTGATGGACAATGCTTCCGTCAAATCCTTGCATAAGAGTCTGTCCAATCGGAAGTAAAGTTTCTCTTGACAATGAAAGTAATAGAGATCATCGAGAATCAAGATTCTCTAGGATTCTATAGTCACCTGTTACCTGTACCAAATCCATAAAGCTCGTTCCGACCGGTAATAGACTGGAGCTGGATAACAAATTTATCAGTGCTCTAAAAGTTTATTCATGGTTATCTTTTAGTCATTAAAAGAGAGCGTTCGTGCTACAAGCATAGATCTAAGGATCTGTTTTTCATGTCCTGGTATATCTGGCATTCAGAAAGTACCTACGGTTCATCGTCCAAAGGATAGTATTTCAGTTCCGAGTGATGTGCTTCAGTCTGAAGATAGCGCCCTGGGCTGTCACTCGAATAATGAACTCAGTAATGTCTCACAACAATCTGGTTCGTCTGCCATTATCCAGAATGAAATTAATCAGTTGTTATGCTCGCTTTTGTCTACTATCAGACGCATTAACAGCAAGACATTTTATGCGACTGATGGGGTTGTGCGGAGCGGCTACGCATCTTGTTTAGATGGGTCGCTTACGCACACGTCCCTTCCAGTTATTCTTTACCCAGAACTGGGGTGTGAAAATGCATGCAAGTACAGCATCAATGTGTAGAATGCCCTAGTGCACAACAGTAACTGGTTGAGTCCAAGAAGCTCATGTTTGGGCTGTAATGAAAAGTGCTTGGATCATCACTAAAAAGATTTCATTTTATATGTTTCTGCTGTAACCCTTTTTTGTCCAGTAGTTTGATACCCTATATCCTTTGGTTTTGTAGTTGTTTTTAGGCAAGTCATGGCTGCCTATGTAGGCAGCCAAGACATGCATAGAAATGACTGTCAAGGTAAATAGAATATAACTTGCATGTTTACCTAAAGACTACATTTCGGGGCACCTCTTTTGTTGCAGTAAGAAATGACCAAAATCAGAATTAGACCTTTAATAGTTAAATTCATTCAGAAGAAGAAATTGTTTCTTCAAAAGAATTTGGTTGCAATTACACCCTCCAAAAGAGTACAACTAGACACATCTTTGGGATCGGATTGTAGCTATCAAAATTATTCTTGCACTCAACCAGTTAACCTTGCAGCAGCATGACATGTTTATTCAATCAAACTCATTTCATTAATTTTGATATGCTAAGTTATTTTTTTTAATTTTTGGTAAATTCTGCATGCTGTATGAGCAATCCTTTTTTAACTCATGGGACTGAGATTTTCAAACATTTTTTTCAACTTTATGACAGTTTATGTTCTGTGACTTAGCTGACTATATAGGTGCCCAAAACTGACTTGTGTCGAAACAACTATCAGTATATTTAGAATGTGCCTTTATTGAAACCTACATGTTGAGGCTATTGTTCTTAGGCAATGAAAATTGTCCAAAGCTGAAAATTGGCTTTTAAGGGTTAAAACTGTTTTTCCTTGTACAGGGAAGAAATTGATTTATGGCTATACACAGTTACCATACTTTGTACATATTATGAGGAAGTCCATTTGTCAAATTCAAGAACAGCCAACACGCTTGTAGGGTTGAAAAACAGTTTAAAGACTCTTGATGATTTACCTTTCTCCTCACTACACATTTGAAGGAAATGGTATTGAGTGTTGAACATCCATCCTCTGGTGAAAAAGAAGGACGACTTAAAAACACGTTTAACCCTTAAGCACCTAATTCTGACTGATCATTTTTATTGCAACAGAAAGGTGCCCCAACATGCAGTTACAGGGTTAACTCACAAATTACATTCTAAATACCATGGTAGTTGTTTTTAGACACCAAAGGGAGACATATTGTTTTACCCTGAATTCTTCTCCTTCTCGTTGTTCTTGTTGTTGTTGTTCTTCTTCTTTTTCTCATACAACCATGTCCGGGTCAGAACGTTTTTTTATCTTTTGACCTAGGCTTATGATATTGATATTTAACATGTGGGTGTATCACCATAAGACGATGTACCATCATTACCCACATATGACCTTGACCTTTGACCTCCAGGTCAAATTACAGATTTTTTGACGAGTAAGCTTGTCCGGGCCAGAACTTACCTTTTCACCTCGGCTTATGATATTTGACATGTGGGTGTATCACCATGAGACGATGTGTCGCGTACCATCATGACCCACATATGACATTGACCTTTGACCTCAAAGTTAAATTACTAATTTTTAGCTCAACTTGACAAAGTCAAGCTGAGCTAATCTCATCGCTCTCCTTCCATCATCTGTCCATCCATCATCTGTCAACACCATGTTTTGGTCTTCTCCTCCAAAGCCACTTGGCCATTTCAAGTGAAAGTTTGTGTGAGTGATGGTCCAGAAGGGGCATTGCATTTTTGTTCAACTCAGCATGCCCAGCTCCATAGGGAGGGAGTGGGGAAAAATGCTCCAAAATATTTTTAAAATCTTCTTCTCATGAATCAGTGTGTACAATGACTTGATATTTGTTATGGAGCTTCCTTTTGAGGTGTAGAATCAAATTTGTTCTACCAAAGTTCGTGAAGCAATATTTGGCTTTGTAATGGGAAGGATAAGATTTTTGGCCCTGCCCAAAATTTCTATTTTCTGAACCCATGGTTTGGTTTGAACCAAATTTGGTATGTGGTATTATTGGGTCATAAGTACTTGACTCATGCAAAAAAAAAATTCCTGCATCCCCATGAGAACCCTAGAGCTAAAAATAGAAATATTTTCAAATGCCCATATTTCCCAAACCACACGGAACAGAGAGCTGTTATTTGGTAACCTTAGGACCAGTAGAATTGAATGGTAAAAAAAAAATTGCCATCAGTTATGTTAGGGTGTTCTGTAATGAGAATCGAAAAAATGCTGAGTCAACATATTTGCAAAAATTTTGAAAAATCTTTTCTCCAGAACCAATCATCAGAAACTTTTGATATTTTTATACTGTATACCAATGGCCCAGACTTAGCTGGTGCTAACTCAAAAATATCTATGGCCAAACACAACTTATGCCCCCCAATCCCCAAAACTTGCATGCAAAACCGAAAATTAGAAGTCCTATCTGGCCCTCCATACATTTACTCTCCGCACATGTGCAGATGCCAGGAAGTCACCGAAACTGGCGCCAACATCATTCTTTGTTTGGCCCTTCAGTCAGATAACATCAAACTGACATCTGAGCTTTTAAATCTCAGTTTTAATTATGCCAGACACAAATCAATGGTTATTTTGGTGGATCCAAGGACACAACTGGATGAAGAAAGGAAGAAACGGTGGTTTGAAACGTTTAAGGCTGTAATTTTTTAATATTTAAATTAGTTCATGTTCCCCAATTTCGGGACATGGGCCTGACGTCATCATTGATTGATAATGATTTGTCCACTGTTTGTTTAGTATTCCTTCCCTACCTTCCCTTGATCCCCCCAGATAAGTTACCAAGCTTTTTGGCTTGTTTTATTGAAATTTTTTTTATAAAATTTCTTGGGAGTTTAATGTATTATACAGAAGATTATTCTGTATATCCCCATGGTTACGTCCTCTCCCTTGGGGTGTTTGGGCATTTTGGTCATGCATCATACATCCGATGTATCGTTTTTTCTTCTGATGAAGATCTTGCTTTACATCGGATAGTTTTATTTCTGTTACTGACTTCGGGCCGTGTTGCCTGGGGTCTTGTTTCCTGTTTTTGTTTGAAGTTGTTTACATTGACAATGCTCTAGGTAGTTTTCTATTATTTAGAGAAACGAAGGTTGTAAGTAACATAAAATATGCCAGTAGTGTGACAGTTAAATTTTATGACATATTATTATAATTGTGTCCACGCTTAGGCTCTTTTAGGCTCATCGTTCCCTTTGGGAACTTGGGCTTATATATAAGAAAAAAAATTTCAAAAATTTTTTTATATTTTTATACTGTACCAATGACCCAGACATAGCTGGTGTTAACTCTTAAAATATAGGGCCAAACACAAATTTTGCCCCCCAATCCCCAAAATTTGCATCTAAAACCAAAGAAAACATGTCCTAAAAGGCCCTCCACACTTCGCCCCTACTGCGCATGCGCAGTGTCAAGGACGTTCCGAAATTGGCGCCATTAATCATTCTAAGTTTGGCCCTTCATCAGTTAACATCTGACTGATCTTTGTGCTTATAAATCTCAGTTTAAATGATGCCAGACACATAAATATTAGTGAAATGGTGATTCTAAGGAGGATAGAGAAGGAGGAGAGGAAAAAAATGTGTGACAGAATATTATCAGGGCTGTAACTTAAAATTTTTTAATGAAATTATGTTAAGTTACCTATTTTCGAGGCAGCAGCCATTTTGTTGTCATTCTGATTATTTAGTTACACTGTTTTTTAAGTGTTTTTCCTCTCTCCCTGTCCTTTAAGTCCCCCCTTGCTATTCTCCCATGCTTTTGGCATAGTTTTTGTAATTATTATTACTAAATTTTCTTGGGAGTTTTAGCTGAATAACAGAATGAATTCTGTTCTTTTCCCCATGTTTACGTCTTCACCTACGGGTGGTTAGGCGTTGTGTTCTGCATCTACCATCTGATGTTCTGCAGTTTCTTCCCTGGAAGTCTCTGTTTTGCATCAGATAGTGTATTTTTGGTAACTGATTTCGGGCCTGGGTGCCTGGAGTCTTATTTTAGTGTTTTTGCACTCATTGTTTACATTTACAACAGCCCTCTGTGTGAGGGGGGGGGATTTCTGGAAAATAATATCTTGATGTTATTTTAATCATAACTAGATACATTATTATTGTTCGTAAGTGTTGAATAAATTGTTTAAAATATTTTTAAAATTTTTGTCCACACTTAGGCTTGGGATCCATTGGGGCTCAACGTTACTTTTCAGAAACTTGGGCTGTTCTGAAAAAATATTTTTTCAAAATATTTTGATTTCAATTATTTTTTCTATATTAATGGATCATATTATTATTATGTATTTTGATTGCCAGGGGTTAGTGCGAGTACCAGGACTTGTTTTCTTTTCACATTGAAAGGATATTGATCAATTGTATTAAGAGGAAGTCTTCCTCTGACTTTATAATCATTCTATATGTGGTCAGTGTACTCGCATTAACTCCTGTTCTGTATCGTATGATTTCGATGACAATATGGGAAGCGTATGTCACGGTATGTTATTCGGGATTTGGACACTCCGGTCCTTTCCCCGCAGGGTCACTCTACTTTATCAATTTCTATTTCAGACGATCAAGATTAGGGTGATGTATCTGTGATGTCTTCCAACCGTGTGCCTCCGTCGTCACTATTAATGAAGGGCTAGCGGAAAAGTGCTCATGTAAATACGCCAATTGCCTAAGAGGACCCTAGTAGGTTCGACGGCCTTTGACATCCGCTAGCTCGCCCGGTGTAGCGTCCATTCACCGAATGGTTCGGCAGCCGGGTTCGTCCGTTGCGGTCTAGAAGGAATTTTGGGGTAATGCGAGCACTATAAATTAACCTAATGCACACCCAGTGACGGCGGATCGGAGGGAGAACGGAGGAAGCCTTTTAGTCCGGTTCATAGCTCGTTCCGGTCCATCCGGACGGCAAGCGAGAGAGGCCCCTCTCTCGTTCAACAACATCTGGCCCCAGATGTTGTGGTACAAAATGTGTCGCAAGCGGAGCATACGTCCGTCGCTCGGGATGCTCCGTTGTATAGGCAGTCCGCGGAGACTGCTAAGGCTTCCTCTTCTCGTCAGCGCACATGACCGCACCTTGGCTGCGTGACCGCCGATATATTACCAGCTTCGCCGATGAAGGATTCTTCGGCGACCAGGTCACACCATCCGGTAGCCAGGGACACGAGGCCTGCAGACTCCGGACGATCGCATAGGAAGTGTGCGGGAGTCAACGTACACGGAGCTTCCGGCGACAATGCATCGTAAGACTGCTACTGCACAGGCCTCGGGAACGGACGTGCTTTCCTTAATAGCACAGTTTATCGCAGCATCCCAGCATCAACTGAATCTGTCGCATATATTTTATCCGACGATGCTGGGTCGGGACGCTCCGCGGAAGCGGGTACGGACGTCCGAAAGTTTCATCCGGTCCGACGGGATACCGAAAGGGATTTGGAGGATTTCGAGCTTTCCCTTTCGGAACAACATATGCTGTTGTGTATGTCATCTGACTTGGTCTTCTACAGCTTCTTTCGTCGGACCAGAATGCTGCGATGCCGGATAAGAAACTGATAGCGTCGGTGGACTTACAAATTTTTGGTTCGGTTCAGGGACATCGTCCCTCAGTTCCGACATAGTCCAATAATGTCACACAAACTTTCGAATTATTGAACGACGCTATATATATTATTATTTTATGCTTACTATAACCAAGCATTTCTGGTTTCTTGTTCGCAGAGTTACAGAGATGTCTTTCAAAAGTGTGCCTCTGTCGTCATAGTTAATGAAGAGCTAGCGGCAATAAGTGCTCATGGAATATGTCTATCGCCTATGGAGTGACATTCGCTAGCTCACCCGGTGTAGCGTACATTCATCGAATGGTTCGGCTGCCGGGTTCGTCCGTTGCGGTCTAGGAAGGAGATTTGGGTGATGCGAGCACTTTAATTACTTTAGTACTCACCCAGTGACGGCAGATTGAGGACAGATCGGAGGAAGCCTGTTAGTCCGGTTCCTGGCTTGTCCAGGTCCGTCCGGGCTGTGAGCGAGAGAGGTCCCTCTCTCGTCCAACAACATAGGGGACCGCATGTTGTGGTTCAGATATTTTACATTCGGAGCATATGTCCGTCGGTCGGGACGCTCCGTTATATTGACAGTCCAAGAGACTGTCCTTAATGCTTCCTCATCCTCACAGCAGGGCACACGACCGCACATTGGCTACGTGACCTCGAGTATACGATCAGTTTCGTCATTCAGTGATACCACGGCGAATAGGTCGCGCCATCCGGTAGCCAAGGGACACGAGGCCTATACACTCCGTTCGCTTGCATATTGGTAGTATGCACGGGGTAACGATCACGGAGCTTCCAGCGGCAATGCATCGTAAGACCGCTTCTCCTCAGGCCTCAGTGACGGACATGCTATCCGAGTTAGCACAGTTGTTTCACAGCATCCCAGCAATTGACAGTTTCTCGGTCGAATCAGGAATTATCCGACAGCGCTGGGTCGGTGCGGTCCGCGGTTGCATCAGGTACGGACGACCGAACGCTTTATAGGGTCCGACAGGATGGCGAAAGGGATTCGAAAGATTTCGAGTTTTCCCTTTAGTAGTATCGGAAGCTGCCTTTCATATCTTCTGGCATTATCTTCCAGTGATTGTTATTTCGGACTTCATTGCTGCGATCTTGGATAAGAGACTTATAGCGTCATTGGACTCGGATTTTTCGTTCGGTTCAGGGACATTGTCCCTGACTTACCGACGCAGTCCAATATTGTCATTACAACATGTGTTTTATTTTTCGACGCTATATATATATATACAAGCCTGCTACCAAGCATGATAGTTTAGTTTCTTGTCCGCGTTGCTCATTTCTGCCATTTTATCATTTATACGAATAGTTTATTTTGGCAGAGCAGGGCATACCGAGAGTTCATATGCGTCTAGACGGTGTGGTTAAAGACTGCATATATTCTTTTTCGCCGTTTATGTCTTTTCCAATTTCAGTGTTGGAAACGACATGATGTATAGTAGACTTAACTTAGACGCTTTATCATACGTAATCCGCCTTACTGAGGCGTTATCATTACATCTTCAAGAAAAGATTTACGGGATATTATTCTCAATGTAATTTCTTTTGAGGGCAGTAGTTTGTTCACGTATAACTCCGCCCTTCAGTGGCTGATTGGAGTTGGTTAGACGTGACGCAGCCCTAGCTACATCCACACGCGTGGATAGTAAGGTTAAGAACTCTCTCAGAGTCGCTTCGTTCTCGGAGGAGCTTCTCTTCGACGGCAACTTTTCGGCAATCCATGAATTGCTCGATTTACACATTCTCTTGTCTATCTAGTGTTACAAGAGATTCAGACTGGGGCAAACATTCGGTGGTTGACTCAGAGAGTGCCACCGCAGTTGCCGGACCCGAGTGTGGCTGTTATGACGGTTGCCAGTCAAACAGATTGGGATATAATACTGATCCCTACGGATTCGAAGTGCCAGGGTCTTTGGGTTCCGCAGTCTCTTAGCAATCAGTTTTCTTCCGCGGAATAATGTTTTTTAGGCTTGCTTTATGTCATTGCATGAACATTATTCAGAAACGCATGCCCAAATCCTGTCCTTTAATTCGACAGTAGTGGCGTATCTCCGGAACCAGGGAGGCACTCTTTCGTTTCCGTTATTCAATTTAATGGAAAGAATCTGTCTGTTGGTTATAGTACACCAAGTTCTGTTTTGGTCCGTCATATTCCGGGTCGTCTGATTGTTTTACCGGACTCCCGTTCTCTTACGGGTCGCTTGTTGCTGTCAGAATGGACTCTCAACTAACAAGTATTCAATCAGATTTGCTATCTATGGGAGCGCCCAATGATGATTTATTTACGACACAGCTTGCTAATCAATTGCAGACGTATGTGTTGGCTTGTCCAGATCTCTGAGCTAATATTGTTAACGCTCTATTGATCTATAGGACGGAATGTTAGGATACGCGTATTCTCCGGCGCTGTTGTTTCAGCAGGTATTGCTAGGATAAACAACCACAATACATTTCTGTTGATAGCATCTCTATCTTCACAGAGATCATGGGTAATTTATTCTCTTGTCTACTGTGGGTCTTAACGTGAAATCTTCCTCTATGTGAGGATCTTTTTTCACTGGGTAAATCGTGTCATCTTTATCACAACCCGCAAGGTCGCAACCTTCATGTATTCCGTTGTGTGGTCCGTATTGCATTGTAAGCACTGTACTGGACAAGCTTTGGACGCGATTTCTTACTATAGGAGATCCTCTTCTTCGCTATTCTATGCGGCTAAAGTGGAGGCTCTTCCGTCGTTGGTGTAGGGATCATTATGTTCATATTGTTGATCCCTCCATACTACTCATTGCAATTTTTTTTAGTATACTTGTTTCACAAGATCTACTGCAGCCTGTTATTATTTAGGTTATAGGTTTATGTTACCTCATACCTATGCACTCTACGATAGTTTACAATTGAGTCTTTTGTCTCTTTATCTAAGTCAGTTAGTAACTTTTTGATAAATAGACTTAGAATCTTTAGATTAAATTCCTATATGGATTTTAACTTCGGTTCTTATTTAGCTAAGTAATCAATTGAGCCTCTGGAAACAGTAGTTTTCAAATTCTGACCTTTTAGACAGTAATTCTGTTGGTTTCTCTTTTACTGTAGAGTCAGTGAGTTTCATGCACTATCGATGGATGATTTTCACTTTCGTAGTTTCGGAATCACTACTTCCGTTACTATTTAGGTTGGATTTTTGCATAAGAGTTAGGCTCCTATTATCCGGAACCTATTATTTTAAGGTCCTTCCGTCTTCGTATGGGCATAGGCCTTTACTCTTTCCGGGTACAGTTTTTGTATTTATAAACAGATATCTGTTCATTACTATGGGCGTAAGCTTCTTCTGTCTTTGATGCCTAGTAGAAGGATGTTACGCTCCATTTTATTGTTAATGGATTCTATTAACTATCGGTACTACTTATGGTATATCATTGACTTAGCAGTTGTGCTTAAGATTTCGGCTCATGAAGTAAGAGTTCTTCTACTTCTTGGGCTTTCATTAATAGTGTCGCTATTATAGATTTTTGAAGGCCGCTCATTGCGCTCAGCCATCCACATTCATGAATTTTATCTCAGAAATATCGAGTCCATTTCTGGAGGCCTCTATTGTTAGGTCTATTATCTACTGCTCAGAATGTCATTCACTTAACAGTTGCGACTATAGCTAGGTAGGCTGTCTGTTTCGGCAGTGTCTCTGTTCTGCTGCCCTCTTCGCTCTGGGCTATTTGACCCAGGGCAAGAAAAAGGGGGGGGGGGGGGGGGGGAGGGTGTTCCCTTGGGTCACCTGTTTTACTATGAAAACAAGGGGATACCTCCTCCGGAGTTAGTAATTCTGAGCTGTTATTGGGATGGTTGTTTAGTGAGAAGTTTAGGTTTTTAAAATTCATTCAAGTCTTAGTTTTTAAAGTATAGCTTTTGAATATTGCTTATGTCAACGGACATGATTATGCGATCCTCAGACACTTTTAGGAGTATAAGAGTCTCTATTCTCTAGACTTACTTTATTTATTGGCTTACTTTAAAAATTATTAGTATGAGGATTATATTGGATATTAATAGAGTACATGGATGTATGAAGCTCAATTTTGGAAGGTGTTGTATCTTTCTAATTTATCATAAATAAGAAAGATACATGTAAGGCCTATTACTTCTTTTTCCCTAGAGGGGATGACTCTATTTTATTTTATTGAGCGTTTTCCATTTTGCTCTATGTCCTTGGCCCTCCAGCCTTTTTACTATTCAGCTATGTCTGGGTCATTGGTACAGTATAAAAATGTTAAAAAATTTATAGTAATTTCTATATTTTTTATACTTACCAATGACCCAGACGGGGATGGCCCTCCCAGGAGTTGGGAACTCTTGCCTCCCCGCTGAGTACATAGCGCTTACCAGGCACTGGTTATTAGAATGATTAATGGCACCAATTTCGGAACGTCCTTGACACTGCGCATGCGCAGTAGGGGCGAAGTGTGGAGGGCCTTTTAGGACATGTTTTCTTTGGTTTTAGATGCAAATTTTGGGGATTGGGGGGCAAAATTTGTGTTTGGCCCTATATTTTAAGAGTTAGCACCAGCTATGTCTGGGTCATTGGTAAGTATAAAAAATATAGAAATTACTATAAATTTTTTAACTTTTTGAAGGAATTTTTCTTTTGGATGTATTTATTTCCTCAATTATTTTAATGTTATCTTATATTTATGTAGATTTGTTGGTAGTACAATTGACCTATATTAAATCTTAGGTAATAATATTTCTCTAATAGCAGGGCAAATAAGAGGTAGCCTTTCCTCTATTTTCATGGTCGTTGTCTTGCTTATAGTTGATGTACTACCACTAATTCTTGTATCATATGTCAGATTTTGACAATGTTGATGACTGGTGTCATGGTTTGTTGTTAGGCGAGTGGACACTAGCGGTCCTCTTGCGGTGAGGGGACACTGCTGGTCCTCTCGCCAAAATGTCACAGAGGAACAAGAACATGGTGTGGTTTCATAATGCCGTCAGAGAGTGTGCTTCCGTCGTCGCATTATACAATTAGAGCTAGTGGAAAAGTGCTCAATGATATAAGACAAGGGCCTAGATCTTAGAATATAGGGTTTATGTCCTTGTCTCCAGCTAGCTCAACTGGCGCATCATTATGCAAAATATGGGTAGTGTTGACGCCGGGTATGTCCGTAGCGGTCGAGAAGAGGAACAAGGGTTTAGCGAGCACTATAAAAATCCGAACATGCTCACCCTTCGACGACAGAAAGGAGGAAGCAGACAAGTTCTGAGGTATGCTCGTCCAGGTCTACCATGATCGCGTGCAAGAGAGAGGCCCCTCTCTCTTATAACAACATCTGGGGTCAGAGGTTGTTAGTAGGAACTTGTGTCAGTTGGAGCTTACGTCCATGCCTTCCTGTCCAGGGTGCTCCTTCTAATAGGCTGTCGGCTAGTCTTATAGCTTCCTCTACATTCGAAAAGCACACACGACCGCACAAGTCCGTTGTCGCCTGCTACCTCGACCGGTGAAGCGGTTACTCAGGCCTCTGAGAACTGTGATGCCAGGTGTGTCCGCTCCAGGCTAGGAGATAATATAGGGTGGAGCAAGCACTATAATATACAACCATGCTCACCCAGCGACGACAGAAGGAGGAAGCCGGCAAGTTTCGAGGTACGCTCGTCCAGGACTGCGAGCAAGAGAGAGGTCTCTCTCTCTTACAGCATCATCTGTGGACAGATGTTGTTGGTAGGAACTTGCGTCAGAGTTTACGTCCATGCCTCCTGTCCAGGACATCCCGTCTAATAGGCAACCGGGGCCGGCTAGTCTTAAGGCTTCCTCTACATAACGGCTAAAGTGCTCTTAATATTGCACAGGGCTATATAATGGGATGAGTGGTTTCAGTTCCCTGTCGCCGGTGAAGCAGTTAATATTGAATATGAGGACCTTGACACCGGATGTGTCGCATGTACATTGTATTCAGAGCTAGCGGCAAAAGTGCTCAATGATATAAGACAAGTTACTAGACCTTACAATATAGGGTTTACATATCCTCTCCAGCTAGCTCAACTGGCGGATCATTACTCAGAATATGGGTAGTGTGACGCCGGGTATGTCCGTAGTGGTCGAGAGAGGAACAAGGGTGTAGCGAGCACTATAAATCCAATCACGCTCACCCTGCAGCGATGACAAGGAAGAAGCCGGCAAGTTCTGAGGTATGCTCGGCTGGGTCTTCCAGGACCGTGAGCAAGAGGGAGACCCCTCTCTCTCTTTTAACAACATCTGGGGCCGGGTGTTGTTGGTAGGAACTTGCATCAGTCGGAGCTTACGTACATACCTATTGTCCGGAACACTCAGTTTAATTCTCAGCCGGGGGCGGCTACAGTTCGGCTTCTTCAGTGTCTACTAAGCACTCATGACCGCACCTTGGCTAAGTGACTTAGGATATCTAGTCTGCATCATCAAGAGGTCCACTTTTTGTTAAGAAAGTCGCACCATCTAGTAGCCAAGGAGATGAGGCTTCATTCATTGGGACGTCCGCAGTTAAGAGCCATCTCAGACACACTGTCCCAGGAGCAGCCGGCGGATAAGCAATACATGACCGCTACTCCTCAGGCCTCCATAATGGACTTGCTGTCGCAGATTGTGCAGCTCATCACAGTATTCCTGCTAATGCAGAAGCACTCAACGTCAATCTCAAAACTTGAGCTGTCGAATGGTGCTTGATCGGTCCAGTCATATGCCTGTTCAGATGCCAGTGGCCTTGATTCTAAAACTGATTTAGATGAATGATGAAAGGGATACGGAGGAGGATAACCTTCCCATCTGGAACAACTCATGGATGATATGGATACTATCCATTATCGTTTCCTTGAACTTGTTCCAGTGAATCACAATGCTGCAAGTAATTGTGAGAAACTGCTAGCATTGTTAGACGCTGACTTCATCCGGACAAAGAGCAGGATAATAAGATCTCTTTTCCGGATTAGTCTACGCAGGTGTCACAGGTCTACGATTATGTAGACGACACCATGTTTAACTTCCTGTGGGAAGAAGTAATACTGTTTCTTATCATCATCTTCTGTATTTTTCACCATTTTTTGATCACATACATTTAAAAAACGACCGGGGAAGATGTGTTGAGAGTTTCTCTGCGTTGAATGAGCAGGCCCTAGATATTTTTGAGTTAGCACCAGCTAAGTCTGGGCCATTGGTAAGTATAAAAAACATATAAATTACTTTAAATTTGTTCATATTCGGTATACAGCAATCATAGGGGGGTCAGATACAAGTTTATTCAAATAAAGCCCATTTGTTCATATTTGGACTCAATACAGGAGCCCAAATTTTTAACATAGGGTAATATTGGGAATATTCTTTAAAAATCTTCTTCTTCGGAACCACCAGTCAGAATCTTTTAATGTTTGCTATACATCATTGTTATGAGAGTCAGATTCAAGATTGTTCAAACGAAGTTCCTAGGTTAATATTTGGGCTTCCTACGGAAGCCCAAATTTTAACTTTGTTCAATATGGGGGATAATTTTAAAAAATCGTCTTCTTCAGATCCACTAGTCAGAATGCTTTCATATTTGGTATGCAAAATCTCTAGGGGGTCAGATTCAAGTTTGTTCAAATCAGATCCCTAAGTATGTATTTGGGCACACTATGGTAGCCCAAATTTTTAGCTCACCTGACTGAAAGTCAGGGTGAGCTTTTCTTATCACTCTTCGTCCGTCGTCCATCTGTCGTCCTGCGTGAAGGTAGTGTTTGAGCCTCTTTCTCCTAAACCACTAGCCACATTTTAATTAAATTTCATGTAAGTAGTGGTTATATAGGGGCATTTGGGTTTTTCTTCAAATTGGATTTTTGCTTGTGGAGTGGGGTGGGGCCAAAATGCACAAAATTTTAAAAAATCTTCTCATGAACCAGCCATAGCAGAGACTTGATATTTGGTATGCAGCTTCCATTTGAGGTGTAGACTCAAGTTTGTTCAAGAGAAGTTTGACGGGCAATATTTACCTTTGTTCTGAGAGGGGCAAGAATTTTTGCCCCGCCCAAAATTTCTATTTTCTGAACCCAGAGGCCGATTTGAACCAAATTTAATATGAGGTATTATTGGGTTATAAGTACTTGATTTATGCAAAAAAAAAAATTTCCTGCAGCCCCGTGGGAACCGCAGGAGCTAAAAATTAAAATGCCCATATCTCCAAAACTGCACGGCACCGAGAATTTTTATTTGGTGTGAAGCTTCCTTAGGACCAACAGAAAGGATTGGTAGAAAAAAATTGCCATTGGTTTTATCATAGGATACAGTTTCGGGACTTTGAAAAAGTGCTGAGTCAGCACTTTTTAACACTAGGCAATGGGAAAAACATTAAAAAATCTTCTTCTCCAGATCCAGCAGGTAGAATCTTTTGATATTTGGCATGCAATATTGTAGGGTGGATCTGATTCAAGTTTGTTCAAATTGGTCCCCTGGGTTCATATTTGGGCTCAGTATAGGAGCCTGATTTCGACCTTAGTGCATTTTAGGTAAATTTCTTAAAAAATCTTCTTCTCCAGATCCAGCAGGTAAAATCTTTTGATATTTGGTATGCAACATTGTGGGGTGGATCTGATTCAAGTTTGTTCAAATCGGCCCCCTGGATTAATTTTTGGGCTCACTATAGAAGCCCGAATTCGAACTTAGTGCATTTCTGGCAAATTTCTTTGAAAATCTTCTTCTCAAGATCCAGCAGACAGAATCTTTTGATATGGGGTATGCACCATGCTTAGGGGGGTGAGATTCAATTTTGTTCAAGCCACGTCCCTGGGTTCATATTTGGGCTCACTGTGGGAGCCCAGATTATAACTTAGTTCAAAATGAGAAATCTTCTTTAAAAATCTTCTTCAGATCCAGCAGTCAGGATGTTTTGATATTTGGTATGCAGCATCCTTAGGGGGGTGAGATTTAAGTTTGTTCAAGCCATATTCCCTAGGTCCATATTTGGGCTCACTGTGGGAGCTTGAATTGTAACTTAGTTCAAAATGAGGAATTTACTTAAAAAATCTTCTTCTTCCGATCCAGCAGTCGGAATGTTTTGATATGTGGTGTGCAGCATCCTTAGGGGGATGAGATTCAAGTTGGTTAAAGCCAAGTCCCTGGGTCCATATTTGGGCTCCCTGTGGGAGCCCGAATTATAACTTAGTCAATATGAGGAATTTTTCTTTAAAAATCTTCTTCAGATTCAGCAGTCGGAATGTTTTGATATTTAGCATGCAGCAACCTTAGGGGGCAGAGATTCAAGTTTGTTCAAGCCAAGTCCCTTGGTTCATATTTGGGCTCACTATGGGAGCCCGAATAACAACTTAGTTCAAAATGAGGAATTTTCTTTAAAAATCTTCTTCAGATCCAGTAGATGAATGCTTTTGATATTTTTTATGCAGCATCCTTAGGGGGGTAAGATTCAAGTTTGTTCAAGCCATGTCCCTAGGTCCATATTTGGGCTCATTGTGGGAGCTCGAATTGTAACTTAGTTCAAAATGAGGAATTTTCTTTAAAAATCTTCTTCTTCAGATCCAGCAGTCAGAATGTTTTGATATTTGGTGTGTAGCATACTTAGTGGGGTGAGATTCAAGTTTGTTAAAGCCAAGTCCCTGGGTTCATATGTGGGCTCCCTGTGGGAGCCCGAATTATAACTTAGTTCAATATGAGGAATATTCTTTAGAAATCTTTTTTTTTAGATCCACTGGTCAGAATCTTTGGATATTTGGTATAAGCTTTTCTTAGGAGGAGCAGATGCAACTTGTTGAAATCAATTATCTGCGTTGATATTTAGGTTACCATGTCATGTGAGCACCCTCAGGCCCCCTGGTGCCTCTTGTTACTTTTACTTAGTGCGATATGAGGAAATTTCTTTAAAAATCTTCTTCAGATCTACCAGTCAGAATGCTTTCATATTTGGTATACAACATCTTGGGGGGAAGGGGAGGGGGGGGGGGGGGTCAGATTCAAGTTTGTTCAGTTCGAGTGCCTGGGTTAATATTTGGGCTCCATATGGGAACCTGAAATTTAACTTAATATAATTTGAGGGAATTTCTTAAAAAATCCTCTTCTTCAGATCCACTAGTCAGAATGCTTTCATATTTGGTATACAACATCCCTAGGGGGATCAGATTGAAGTTTGTTCAAATCGGATCCATAGGTTAATATATGGGCTCGCTATGGTAGCCCAAATTTTAACTTTGTGCAATATGAAGAAATATCTTTAAAATTTCTCTTCTTCAGATCCAACAGTCAGAATGCCTTCATATTTGGCCATGAGGTCAGAGATCAAGGTCACATGTGGGTCATGATAGTATGCAACACAGTTAATAAATGGGTTAATATTTGGGCTCCCTATGGGAGCCGGAATTGGCCATGTTGCTGAAGAATTAAAAATTTTGTATTCAGTACTACTGATATTCAGCCTGACCAGTCAGATGTGTAACTAAGGTTAATCCACATAGGTTGTATCAAGGGTCTTCATAGGGGAGCTCTACATTTTACATTATGATCAACTGAAGAAAAGTCATGATGCCCGGATTATTTTTGTCACTCCTGCAGGGCTCAATTGACAGTGTATCCTATGGAAATGGAGTGCTAAATGTAGCCTCATTCTTGGACTCTGTTTATATTGTGTTCTGTTCAAGATTAGTGCTTCAGGCCCTGTGGGGCCTCTTGTTAGCTCACTGAAGGGAGCTCAACTTATCACTTGCCGTCCGTCGTCGTGAACATTTTTCAAACGACTTCTCCTCTGTAACCACTGGTCCGATTTTCCCAAAACTTCATGTGGATGTTCCATTACCATATGGAAATTCATATTTGTTCAAATAAAATGGCCACGTCCCTTGGGGGCTCTGTATGGGCATAACTCTGATAGCACCTATGAATTATAGAAAAATTATTAAAAAATCTTCTTCTCCAGAACCAGTGGGCAGAATCTTTTGATACCTGGTATGCAGCATCTTGGTATGGGGCTGATACAAGTTTGTTCAAATCGGCCCCCTGGATTCATATTTGGGCTCACTATAGAAGCCCAAATTCGAACTTGGTGCATTTCAGGCAAATTTCTTATTAAAAAATCTTCTTCTCTAGATCCAGCAGGCAGAATCTTTTGATATTTGGTATGCAACATTGTGAGGTGGATCTGATTCAAGTTTGTTCAAATTGGCCCCATGGGTTCATATTTGGGCTCGGTATAGGAGCCTAAATTTGAACTTATTGCATTTCAGGCAAATTTCTTTAAAAATCTTCTTCTCAAGATCCAGCAGGCAGAATCTTTTGATATTTGGGTATGCAGCATGCTGAGGGGGGTGAGATTCAAGTTTGTTCAAGCCAAATCCCTGGGTTCATATTTGGGCTCACTGTGGGAGCCCGAATTATAACTTAGTTCAAAATGAGGAATTTTCGTAAAAAATCTTCTTCTTCAGATCCAGCAGTCGAAATGTTTTGATGTTTGGTATGCAGCATCCTTAGGGGGGTGAGATTCAAGTTTGTTCAAGCCATGTCCCTAGGTCCATATTTGGGCTCACTGTGGGGGCTCGAATTGTAACTTAGTTCAAAATGAGGAATTTTCTTAAAAAATCTTCTTCTTCAGATCCAGCAGTTGGAATGTTTTGATATTTGGTGTGCAGCATCCTCCTTAGAGGGGTGAGATTCAAGTTTGTTAAAGCCAAGTCCCTGGGTTCATATTTGGGCTCACTGTGGGAGCCCAAATTATAACTTAGTTCAATATGTGGAAATTTTTTTTTAAAAATCTTCTTCTTCCGATTCAACAGTCGGAATGTTTTGATATTTGGCATGTAGTATCCTTAGGGGTTTGAGATTCAAGTTTGTTCAAGCCAAGTCCCTGTGTTCATCTTTGGGCTCACTGTGGAAGCCCGAATGATAACTTATTTCAAAATGAGGAATTTTCTTTAAAAATCTTCTTCTTCAGATCCAGCAGTCAGAATGCTTTTGATATTTGGTGTGCAGCATCCTTAGGGGGGTAAGACTCAAGTTTGTTCAAGCCATATCCCTAGGTCCATATTTGGGCTCACTGTGGGAGCTCGAATTGTAACTTAGTTCAAAATGAGGAATTTTCTTAAAAAATCTTCTTCAGATCCAGCAGTCGGAATGTTTTGATATTTGATGTGCAGAATCCTTAGTGGGATGAAACCTTTTGATACTGGGTATGCAGCATGCTGAGGGGGGTGAGATTCAAGTTTGTTGAAGCCAAGTTCCTGGGTTCATATTTGGGCTTCCTGTGGGAGCCTGAATTATAACTTAGTTCAATATGAGGAATATTCTTTAAAAATCCTTTTTATCTCCGCTGACAAAGTCAGCAGAGCTTTTCTTATACTGATTCGTCCGTCTGTCCGTCCGTCCGTCGTCAACATTGTATTTGTCCGAGCCATAATTTCTAAACCGCTGAATATTTTTCCACCAAACTTCATAACAATATGTATTATCAATAGACGGTGTGTCATCAATTATTCTGCGGTCTGTAAATCCACAGGGTCAAGGTCACAGGATCAAGAAAATCTTAAGATATTTTTGATATTTGTTTGTCCAAGCCATAATTTCTGAACCGCTGAATATTTTTCGGATAAAGTTTGTAACAATATTAGTATTAGAAAACATGCCCATGCGATCAGTGGCCCTCAGCGGAGCTCTCTAGGCGTGACAGGCCTCTTGTTTTTTTAGATCCACTGGTCAGAATCTTTGGATATTTGGCTTTTCTTAAGAGGGGCTGATACAACTTGTTGAAATCAATTCTTCGGCTAAAGTTTGTAACAATATTAGTATTAGAAAACATGCCCATGCGATCAGTGGCCCTCAGCGGAGCTCTCTAGGCGTGACAGGCCTCTTGTTTTTTTAGATCCACTGGTCAGAATCTTTGGATATTTGGTATAAGCTTTTCTTAAGAGGGGCTGATGCAACTTGTTGAAATCAATTCTCTGGGTTGATATTTAGTCTGCCTTGTCAGGTGAGTGCCCTCAGGCCCCCCGGGGCCTCTTGTTTTTTATTAGCTCTCCGAAGGTAGCTTAACTTATCACTTGTCGTCCATCGCCGTCCGTCGTGAACTTTACATTATCAACTACTCCTCCCAAACTACTGGATCAAATTGAACCAAATTCGGTGTGCATGTTCCCCATCATATGTCAATTCAAACTTGTACAAAAAAACATGCCGCACCCAAAGGGGGCACCACAAGGGGCATAACTCTGATAGCACCCATGAATTTCCAAAATTAAAAAAAATCTTCTTCATATCCACCAGGTAGAATTCTTTACTATTTGTTAATACATCATCTCTAGGGGGGTGGGGTGGGGGGGGGGGGGGGGGGGGGGGGGTTGGCTTGGCAGTTTCAAGTTTGTTCAAATCGGCCCCTTGGATTCATATTTGGGCTCACTGTAGAAGCCTGAATTTGAACTTGGTGCATTTCAGGCAAATTTCTTAAAAAATCTTCTTCTCCAGATCCAGCTGGCAGAATCTTTTGATAGTTGGTTTGCAACATTGTGGGGTGGATCTGATTCAAGTTTGTACAAATCGGCCCCTGGGTTCATATTTGGGCTCAGTATAGGAGCCTGAATTCAAACTTAGTGCATTTCAGGCAAATTTCTTTAAAAATGTTCTCAAGATTCAGCAGGCAGAATCTTTTGATATTTGGTATGCAACATTGTGGGGTGGATCTGATTCAAGTTTGTTCAAATCGGCCCCCTGGATTCATATTTGGGCTCACTATAGAAGCCCGAATTCGAACTTAGTGCATTTCAGGCAAATTTCTTTAAAAATCTTCTTCTCCAGATTCAGCAGGCAGAATCTTTTGATATTTGGTCTGCAACATTGTGGGGGTGGATCTGATTCAAGTTTGTTCAAATCGGCTCCCTAGATTCATATTTGGGCTCACTATAGAAGCTCGAATTCGAACTTAGTGCATTTCAGGTAAATTTCTTTGAAAATCTTCTTCTCAAGATCCAGCAGGCAGAATCTTTCGATATTGGGTATGCACCATGCTTAGGGGGGGCGAGATTCAAGTTTGTTCAAGCCAAGTCTCTAGGTCCATATTTGGACTCACTGTAGGAGCTTGAATTGTAACTTAGTTCAAAATGAGGAATTTTCTTTAAAAATCTTCTTCAGATCCAGCAGTCAGAATGTTTTGATATTTGGTGTGCAGCATCCTTAGGGGGTGAGGTTCAAGTTTGTTAAAGCCAAGTCCTGTGGGAGCCCGAATTATAACTTAGTCCAATATGAGGAATATTCTTTAAAAATCTTCTCTTTTTTTTAGATCCACTGGTCAGAATCTTTGGATATTTGGTATAAGCTTTTCTTAGGAGGAGCAGATGCAACTTGTTGAAATCAATTCTCTGGGTTGATATTTAGGCTACCATGTTAGGTGAGCGCCCTCAGGCCCCTTGGGGCCTCTTGTTTTGTTTTTTTTAGCTCATCTGGCCTAAAACGCCATGTGAGCTTTTCTCATCACTTGACGTCCGTCGTCTGTAAACTTTTCATGTTTTCATCTTCTTTGCTGTAACCGCTGAGCTGGTGTGAACCAAACTTGGCAGAAATGGTCTGTGGGGGGTTCTCTACAAATAATCCTCATTTTTGTTCTCGTGGGTTGAAAAACATGGCTGCCAGAGGTATTCTTTGATTCTGTTTGGTGCATTTTTAAAAATCTTCTCCTCTGAAACTGCCAGGCCAAATGTTTTGATACTTCACATAAATGATGACTGGAGCACCCTCTACCAACAATCATCATTTAATGTTGATCGGGTTGTAAACAATTGTGGCTTATAGTTACTATAGAAACTCTATGGGAAATCACATTTTCATTTTCTTTGGAACTTCTGAGCCAACATAAACCAAACCTGGCAGGGATAGTCTATGGGAGGTCTTCTATAAATGGTTCTTATTTTTGTTACTGTGCATTGAAAAACATGGCTGCCAGAAGCATTTTTTGATTCTGATTGGTGGATTTTGAAAAATCTTCTCCTCTGAAATCACAGGGCCAAATTTTTTGAAACTTTGCATGGTTGATGACTGGGATGCCCTCTAACAACGGTCTTCATTTAATGTTGATTGTGTTGCAAACATGGCCACAATTGCGGCTTATAGTTACTATAGAAACTCTATGGGAAATCACAATTTCATCTTCTTCTCTGGAACAACTGAGCCAACGTGCGCCAAACTTCGCAGGAATGGTCTATAGGAGGCCCTCTACAAACAGTCCTCTTTTTGTTCCCGTTGGTTGGAAAATATCGCCACCAGATACATTCTCCGATTCTGATTGATGGATTTTGCAAAAATCTTCCCCTCTGAAACAACAAAGTCAAATGTTTTAAATCTCCACATGATTGAGGACTGGGACACCTTCTACCAATGATCCTCATGTAATGTTGCAAACATGGCCAGAATTGCAGCTCATAGTTACCATGGAAAGCCTATGGGAAATCACATTTTTATATGTAGTTCCAGGTGAGCGATTACAGGCTCTTTAGAGACTCCAGTTTTTAATCTTTTGACATAGGCATATGATTTTGGTGTTATGATATTTGGCGTGTGGGTGTATCACCATGAGACAATATGTCGCGTACCATCATGACCCACATATGACATTGGCCTCAAGGTCAAACTGATATTTTGGCAAGTAAGCTTGTCCGGGAAAGAACGTATTTACCTTTTCACCTTTGCTTATGATATTAGGCATGTTGGTGTATCACCATGAGACGATGTGTTCCATACTATCATGACCCACATATGGCCTTGACCTTTGATCTCAAGGTCAAATTATTGATTTATTTTATTTTAGGCTTATGATATTTGGCATGTGAGTGTATCGCCATGAGACGATGGACCTTCATGACCCACATATTTTACATTCATAGAATGATCACTGGCCTCGAAAAAATATATTTTTAAAGGCAGTATGCATTTTGAATCTATTTAACGTTGACGCTTCATGTCTGTGTTGAACATAAGCTTTGAGCCACTGCAAACCTCAGACCATGTTACCGTCAATTCATCACAATAACTTACAATGTCTGTACATTTGAATCCCCACGGGAACCCTGGGAAATGAAGCAGTGCCTGTTCGCTGTGGTAAACAGGATCTGTTTTACTGGTAAAATAAGACCCAGTCAACAATGCTTGAGAGGTGCAAACCCTCTCTAAAATGGGCAACATGGCTTATTAACACTCACCTCTGGTCATGAGTTGATACTCATATTGTGGTTATGATTAGCTATTATGCAAAAAGATGTGACCTTAAACCCCAATAAATCATAATAATGTACATTTGAAGGTCAATGTCACAAGTGAACATTCGAATGCCCATCTGTTCATTATCAACATTTTGTTTATCCATGTTTCAATTGAATTATGACTTAATCGTGTAGAATATTAGATCCAAGTTAGTTCATGTTTACAGTGAGAGGGCAAATGTTAGATTACTTTCATTTTCCTCAAGAAGGCAGCTGCTCCAAACACTATATTCTTGAGTAGAACAAGACAGGCTGAAAGGCCTCTTGTTAATAATGATTTAATACAGATTTGTTATAGTGGATGATCTTAAACATTTAATGGGCACATATTCTCATGTACTGCAACTTGAGAAGAGGAATTCTTTGAGAAACTGAGAAATTATCCAATCTGTTTTTTTCCCATGTCTTGGCTGCCCATACAAATATGCTTAGAAATCATTTCCGATCCATTAGGTTACATGTCATAATATAATGAAAAGTCAGAAAACTGTACATTTTTTTAACCCTTAAGGGGCTATTTCTGACTTCGATAACATTTTTATGCACAAACAATGCATAGGCGCCCAACATACATTGTTTGGGTAAACTCAAAACCTGTTTTCTAAATACCTTGTCAGTTGTTTCTAGGCAAGTCTTGGCTGCCTCTACAGGCAGCCAAGACTTGACTAGAAACAACTGCAAAGCCACATGAGTTAGACTCAGCCCGGACCCCAAATTTTCAGGGGAAAAAAAAAAAAAAATGTTTGTCTTAAAATTGACCAAAACGCAGAAAAAACAAAAAAAAATGTTTTTCGGATTTTGGTCCAAAATTTTCTAAGTCCCACCCGGACCCCAAATTTTCAGGGGAAAAAAAATATTTTTTTTTGTCTTAAAATTGACCGAAACGCAGAAAAAAACAAAAAAAATTTTTTTTCGGATTTTGGTACAAAATTTCGAAGTCCGCAATGGGACCCCAAAATTTCAGCCTAAATATGAACCCAGGGATTTGGCTTCAACAAACTTGAATCTCACCCCCCTAAGGATGCTGCATACCAAATATCAAAACATTCTTATTGCTAGATCTGAAGAAGATTTTTCAAAAATACTCCTCATACTGCACTAATTTAAACATTTGGGCTCCCATAGAGAGCCCAAATATCGACCCAGGCAATTGATTTCAATAAACATGTGAAACAATCTTCCAAAGATGTTATATGTGAAATTTTAAAGCTTTTGGAGCAGTGGTTTCGGAGAAAAGTAGTCTTATGTTTTTCCCATTACCCACAGTGTTAAAAAATGCTGACTCAGCACTTTTTCAAAGTCCCCAAAAAGTACCCCATGATAAAACCGATGGCAATTTTTTTTGATCATTCCATTCTGTTGGTCCTAAGGAAGCTTCACAACAAATAAGAATTCTCAGTGCCGTGTAGTTTTGGAGATATGGGCATTTTCATTTTTTTCTATTTTTAGCTCCTGTGGTTCCCACGGGGCTATGGGGAAAAAAATTTCGGCATAAATTAGGTACTTATAACCCAATAAGCACTCATGTAAAATTTGGTTCAAATCGGCCTCGCGGTTTGGAAAATAGAAATTTGGGGCGGGGCCAAAATTTTTGCCCCTCCTTTAACATCGTCAAATATAGCCCCTCCAACTTCTCTTGAACAAACTTCAGTCTACACCTCAAAAGGAAGCTGCATACCAAATATCAAGTCTCTGCTATTGCTGGTTCTTGAGAAGAAGATTTTTTTAAGAATTGGAGCATTTTTGCCCCATCCCTCTGCTCAATGTGAGCCGAAACCTAATTTAATAAAAAATCAAAATCCACTTATATAACCCCTACTCACATGAAATTTCATTAATATGCGGCCAGTGGTTTGGGAGAAAAAGCCCAAACACCACCTTCACGACGACGCCAGACGACGGACAAAAAGTGATCAGAATAGCTCACCCTGACTTTCAGTCAGGTGAGCTAATAAAAACAATACTGCTAAGGAGAGAACAAACTCTTCTCATGTAACTGTACCTTGTCGAATAGGACAATGGTCTCCGCCTGGCTGAAGCAGCCAAAGGTCTTTCTTTTCGACAAGACAATTAAATGGCTGATAACTGCGGCTAAGAAGCTCACTAAAGGAGACTTACAATGCTAGCCGCTAATGACATGGATAAAACCACCGCTTGAACTTCTAGCTAGGCTACTAAGATGTCAGCAATAAGACTAAAGTCTATGACACTTAAGAAAACAACAGGGAGAAGGAAATGAGCAGGGTTCTATTCCCAAAAGACAGCGGTCTCAGCCTAACCAATGGAGCTTAGAAGACTTCATCTCCGTGAAGACAGATATCTTGGGGTAAATTTTGCAACTTTAGACAGCTCACTATATGTAGCCTTACAACATTAGTCGCTCAGGTTAAGGGAAAAAAGGGCTGCACTCGATTCTTAAAAGGCGTCCACAAAAAGTACTAAAAGCCCTAGATGCCTAAGAACACAACACTAAGAAGGAAACAACGTACTCTTTCCTTTCAACGGCCCTAATTCCAAAGAGACAGCAGTCTCCTATTAGATAGTGTAGCTAATAAGTCTTCATCCCGTGAAGACAGATATCTCGGTGAAACTGCGACCTTGAAAGCTCACTAAATGGAGACTTACAACATTAGTCGCTCAAGGTAAGGAATAAGGACGGCTCTGACGACCGAAATTCTGAAGAGACAGTAGTCTCAGGTAGCTGACACAGTTATTAGTCTTCATCTCCATGAATTCAAATATCTGTTTCACCTGCAGCCTTGGAAAGCTCACTAAACGGAGACTTACAACATTAGCCGCAGTGTAGAAGAAAAAGACCACTGTAACAATATATAAGACCACAATGACATTAGCCGCTCACGCTATATAGACACAGACCACTCTTAAATCACATAAGCCAAACCAAGGCGACAACAATTCCCTGTGACACCTTGGAATATTACACCAAGAAGGAAAATTTAATTCTTTCCTTCTAACGGCTTATTACAAACAGCTAGCAGTCTCAGCGTTGCTAACAGAGCCTAAAAGTCATATATCGGTGAAAAACAGATATCTGTGTTTAACCCTGCAGCCTTAGACAGCTCACTAAATGGAGACTTACGTTGTTAGTCGCTAATGTATAAGAAAAGACCACTCTAAATGTACATAAGGCTACTATGGCATCCACAACAGGATTCCCACACCTACCAAGAAAAAAAATTCCATACTTTTTCCAGACTCTCCTCTTATTTTTACCATACCCTTCGCAGCCATCACAGTTTTTTGTAACTTCTTGGTTGACCAGATAAATCAAAAATGTATCTTACAAAACACTTACATGTACATGCAATGTGTTGGAGTTTAACCTCACTGCCAGTTCTCTTGAGTTTTACCACCAATTATCACAACCAATGAAACAAAACTATTAAAATTCTTTAGTAACAAGTGAATCAACAACAGCTACTGTTGACTGTGATGCATTTTTTTGGAGTGTTTTCGATCCAAAATAGTATGTTTTCTGGAGGCCTCATGTCTTGTTAATGCCACTTAACCATGTATCTGAGACGTCAAAAGACTTGTTACAAACGAGACATTTTGCCTCTGACTTTGTTTTGAATTTCGTGTTCCTGCTAATCCAGTGTGTGTATTTGAGATTTTCCAACCACGTTTCTGAAAACAAACATTTCCCCATTTCCTTTCACTTTAATTTGTCGACGGTATTGCCCAATCGCTCAACTTAGCAGATCAAACTGTCAAGTTTGTGTATTGTTTTTCTTGACGTTAACAACATAAATGTGTGCAGTCATTTTGATCACGGAAATATACAGATCATTTAATGGTCGTTAATGCTCGTTTCAGATCGGTTATTTCCGTGTTGGGTATCAAAGACCTAAATTTTATGAGTTTCAAAACTTGATTCAAAATGAAATAAAAACTAAAATAAAGAGAAATTTAGTAAGAAATTTGATTTTCATGAACAGCGAAAGTGATTCTGAATGCAGTTAATTAAACTTCTATATTTTTTCCATACCATTTACATAAAAACATCATTTTCCATACTTTTTCCAGGCCTGGAAAATGTTTTTAAAAATTCCATACTTTTTCCAGACTTCCAGACTCGCATTCGAACCCTGCCACAATAGCACTAAATGCCTCGGACATCCAGGAATACAACACTGAGAAGGAAAAGACCTACTTACTCTTTCTAATGGCTCTAATCCCAACAAGACAGCTGTCTCAGGCTATCTATGATCTATCGATCTTCTGTTCATAAGGAATAGATTATTGCCTTTCTTATACTATTGCTAAGCCAAGGGAGGCGTTGTTAATCGGACCAAAAGCCTTCAACACTTGAGTCAAAAATATCCGGAAAGGAAGATCTTCGTCTTTCCTTCACCTGGTACCATAAGCTATTTTTGCCCTGCAAACGCAGACTTTTGTTCAGATGGAACAAGATTCAAAGAACACAAATTCAAAGTCTTTATGTGCCGTTCCGTGGGGGTGGAGAATCAACCTCACCATCCGAATGTACAATCTGAAATATCATCCAAATGAACAGATGACTGGACCAACCCAGTACCGTCCTACAGCTCACTATCAGAGACTGTTGATGGCAGAACCTGCGACTACTGGGATGCTGTGATATGCTGCGCAATCTGCGACTGCAGGTCAATGCAGCGATTATCCATTTCTTCAACATATGCTGCTCACGGGATGGAGATCTGTCCCCAGATCTTCAATGCATGTCCCATATAAAAATGCCTCGAATGACTAGCTACAGGTTAATCCGACTTCGGTGGTGGAGACTGGGAACATCTCCGTGGAACAGCATGAACATGTGAAGTCAGATAGCTAGTCTGCGGTCTAACATGCTTCATCAATGAAGCAGAGGAAGAAGCCATAGCTGCATCCGGCCCTGACTGCAGTGTGGAAGGATGGTCCCGAACCGCAAGCATGAACGGACGTCACAACTCACAAAACTTTCTCGGAGCGTAAACAGTCGGCCCCGACTGCTGACGGAACGGAGAGGGGTATTTAGAAACTTGTAGGCTTCTACCCTTTAACATGCTTTTTCATGGAAGTGGAGGAAGCCGTAACAACAGCCAACTCCGGCTGAAGTGTGGAAGGAGCATTGCTCCGACTCATAATAGTTTCTCGAAATGGACAAACAGTCGACATCAACTGCTAACGGGAAGAACGCTCTCCAAATAGCGATTTGGCTTCAGATCATCCCGAGTACCCCGTTGAGAAACTTGTCGGCTAATCCCCGTTGCGTGCACTTCCATGTAAGAAGAAGAAGCCATAACTGCAACCGACGCCAGCTGCATTGTGGAAGGAACATCTGACACGTGTTCCGACTACTCATTATCGTTTCTCGCAACAGACACAGCTGACTCCGATTGCCAACAGGACAGAGAGGGTTCTCCAATTCGCAATCTGACCTCAGATCTCGCCGAGTGGCCCATAGAGAAACTTAAAGGCTTCTTCTCCTTATTGCCATCATCGCTGGGTGAGCTTTATATTATAAGGTGCTCGCTCTACCTACATTATACCACTTGACTGCAATGGACCTACCCTGCATTTCGGCTCCCTTAAAAGGGACAACCACTGCACCGATCGAGTAGCTCCATGTAGAGAATTAAGCTACTCCGGCTTTAATCCTGTGCCTTTATATCATGAGGACCTTGGCAGCTAGCTCTATTTTACTCATCAGAGCAGGGCTCATCAGAGTGCGACGTCAGCAGCACGTAACAGACAGGTGTCAAAGTACCATCACCATGTTCTTGTTCCTCTGAAAAGACTGAAAGACTAGTATTAGCCAGCGGTGAAGGCTTAACCGCCCACCACAAAAGGTTGACACACATTTCCAACGTTCGCATCCCATAGTACCAGTACTGAAGGAGTGCTGCGATTATCGGCAAACAGCAAGTCTATATTCCGAGGCTTCTTAGACTACACTAAATATCAATTAGTTTAATGGCAACAATAATAATGAGACCAAAAACATAAGTCCGCTGCTCTACCAAAAATAAACATCACAAGGATACATAACACAGACAAAACAAAAAAATTTTGAATAAAATTTTAAAAAAGATTTTCAAAAATTTGAAATGAAGCCTAAATGCCCCAAGGGAACCTCATGAACCCAAGGGTGTCCTGACAGAGCCTAAGTGTGGACAACCACTAACTAATAAAAGCTAAACTACCGGAATAAGATATATTATGTATCCTAATAGAAAAAAGTTAAAAAATTTATAGTAATTTATATATTTTTTATACTTACCAATGACCCAGACTTAGCTGGTGCTAACTCTTAAATTCTAGGGCCAAACACTAAGTTTGCCCCCCAATCCCCAAAATTTGCATCAAAATCCAAAAAATAGATGTCCTATGTGGTCCTCCATACTTTTGTCCACTGCGCATGTGCATTGTCCAGGAATTACCGAAATTGGAGCCAAATCCTCATTCTTACAACCAGTGCCTGGTAAGTGTTATGTAATCAGCAGGGAGGTATGAGTTCCCAACTCATGGGAGGGCCATCCCCGTCTGGGTCATTGGTAATTATAAAAAATATATAAATTACTATAAATTTTTTAACATTTTTATACTGTACCAATGACCCAGACTTAGCTGAATAGAAAAAAGGCTGGAGGGCCTAGGACATAAAGGATAATCCAATAGACTCAATTACATGTAAACAGAATTATCCCCTCAAGGAGAAGAGGAGAACAGGTTTTACATGTATCTTTCTTGTTTATACCAAAAAAGAAAGATGCAATACCATTCCGTAATTGAGCACAATAACATCAATGATCTCCATTAACATCCAGTATAACCCATTATACTAATGTATTAAAGGAAATCCAATAAATAAAGATAGTCCAGAGAATGTGACTCTTTATACTCATTTAAAAGTGTCCGAGGATTGTATATTAATGCTCGTATGACACGTGACATATACAAATGCTTCACACCGAGCTACACTTTAAAAATATTACATAAATGAGATAGACATTAGCTTTACACTTTAAAACCATCCCGGCACCGACTCGGAATTACTGACTCCAGAGGAGGTATTCCCTTGCTTTTCACTATAAAGCAGGTGATATATTGGAAAACCACCCCCCCCCCCCTTCCCCTTGCTCTGGGTCAAATACCCCAGAACGAAGAGAGGGCACAGGACAGAGACACTGCCGGAACAGAAAGCCTGCATAACTATAGTTGCAACTGTTTAGTGGACGATATTCTGAGCAACAGATAATGGACCCAAACAATGCAGGTCACCAGAAATGGACTCAATATTTCTTATCAACCTACTCACAGTTGTTTACTACAGGCTTGCACTACAGTGGAAGTCCCTAACTCGGATAAAATACTCTCTATTTTTGTCTTTCCCAAGCAAGTTGGGAAAGAAAAGTGGTGCAAAAGCACCAATAAAAATAAGCCAAAACTGGGTCGAGTGCAACCGGCGCAGACCCAGTACGGGACGCTCTCTCCCAAGTACAACTCCACGACTTCCGTTGCCAGTGCGCATATACCGTCTCTAAAGACTCATTCTTTTTGAAATCCGCTTCGTGTCGAGATGTTTTTGCACGCTTATCAGTGTTCCACCAGCTCGATGTTTGATGATTCCTGATTCATTATACCACAGTGTATCCTTTGTATTCTCAGGAACAGTGTTTTATATTCTCTTTTTTCTATTATATGTCCATAATGTATATTTATTTGCTCTCTCTCGGGTCGCGCGCGATTTTCGCGGGCCACGCGGTTCGGACTTAGATTTTCACAATTATTGTTCATGCTTTTTTTGCAAATTTTTCTAATTGTGTTAGAGTTAGGTGTCAGCGGGGTACCACTCCTGCAGTGTTTCTTCTTTCTGTTGAGAGTAGTCTTCCTGTTGGGTGGTTCCCGGTCGACTGTCTGGGGTCTTTGTTTCTGTCACCTTTCTCTCTTTGGGGGTGTTCTGTTTTCTGATCTCACCTTCTCTGCTCCTCTCACCTCTCTCATGCCTAGGACAATTCCTTGTGGGCAGTGTCTGCTGCCTAAGCATGTGGACGATGTACATTCGTCGTGTTCCTCCTGTAATGGGTGTTCGGCCGTGTGGTGTCTGTGGAACATGGTCTTCCACCTTTTGGGCGTCTGTAAATCGTGTCGTTCGTTCTCGTGGCCGTGCCTCCCGCTCCCGCGGGAAAGGAGAACGTGGTCGTTCGGGGCCTCCCGAGCCGACTTTGTCTGGTGAGAGTTATTCCTCCTCCGTGGGGGATGTGCAGTCTTTTCCTGTGGTGGATACTGCGGGAGCCGTTGAGTGTTCTGGTGTAGAGATGCCTGGTTCCGGGACTACGGTCCCCCTCCAGTCGACATCTGAGGCTGTCACTAGGGTTGTGACTCCTCCTTCGGAGCCGAGCCGGTGTGCTCTCTCCATTATTTCACCAGCCTCAACGACTCTCGACGTATCTACTACTGCTGCTGGTCCGTCTGCTTCGTTGTCTGTTTCAGCCGGCCTCGGCTTTTCACTGCAGGGGACTGCAGAACTGTCCGATACTGTAGACGTGGGATATCGGCCCCAGCCTTCCCTGACTTCAACTCGGCGAAGTCGGAAGGGGCTGCCGGCCGAGCCCATCGCTGTGGTCTCGTCGCCGTCGAGTACCACAGTTGTGTCTTTGGATTCGGATGTTCGTAGTGGAAACACTATGAACTCCGTGGCGTTTCCGTCCACTCACTCTGGTCACACGACCAGTTTTGGGGGACCAACGCCTTTTGTGCAGCCTGGACCTTCTGCCCCGCAGAGGTCCGCGGTGACTCTCATGAGTTCTCGCAATATTGATCCTCGGGGTGCATCGTACCCCTATACACGTCTGCCTTCAGATGTTTCGGCTGCCGCCCGTCGTCCCGCGTCGGGTGTTTTGGAGGATCGTGACCCTTCGCTGGTTAAGAGGGTCAGAGGTGAAGCCACTTTGCCGGTTCGCTCCACTGTCGAACCGGTCGGTACAGGCAGTGAGCTTAGGGAGGCCCTCTCCTTACTCACTCAGGTTCTCTCAAAGAGCCTTCCTGTTGCTTCCAGCGAGGCTATGGGTGGTTTCCAGGCGCCTCCTATGGCGCCGCCTCCCGGAATTGGAAACAGGCCGGTTTCTGATTCCTCTGGTGTCCCGACACCATGGGAGGCGTCGGCTGGTTTGCCCACGATGGGCTATGTGTCTTCCGACTCTGGGGAGGAGTCCGACATGCTTGAGGTCGAGGGCCAGCAGTCTTCGGACTTGGGGGCGGCTCTTGACTTTGTGTTTGGGTTTCTGCCTGAGCTCAAACCTGCTAACCAGCCGACAGTGTCAGCCTGGCCGCGATCATCGGTCGCGCGCCAACAGCCTATGGAGCAACCTGCTTCTGGGCGCCTTCGACCGTGCCAGTCGGTACAGGTGGTTGAAGCTTTTTCAGCATTGGATGCCAAGCTGAATTCCAAGGCTTTGAAGACTTCGTTCTTCACCAGGGTTGACACCTTTTTGCCTCCTGTGCGTTATCGTTCTTACGATTCTGCCAATCCGTCAGTCTGCCAGACTTTGACGGTTCTGGATCAGGACTCCACTTCCCTCAGGCTTTCCAAGCCCAAGTCTGCCGTCATTCCAATGACGACTCTGGAGTCCACGTTGGGCTTATCTCGAGAGATGCTTGGCATGCTTTCTCTCTCAGATCACGTCGTCTCAGCTTTGGCTGCTTATCTGCCTCCAGATAAGTTTGACGAGGTACAGGCTCCTTTGCGTGTGCTGTCCAAGGCGCTTATGCACCTTACTCACACGCATGCCTGTAACACGGCCAATTTGGAATTAGTTCGAAGGGACGCTGTGCTGGACACAGGACGATCCCTTCCCGAGCAGCGTGCTACTCTTCGATCTGCTTCTTTGGCAGGTCCGCAACTTTTCCATGGTTCCGTGTCGACGGTCCGGGATGACGTCCTACGTCATTCCAAAGATCAGCTGCTGTTTCGTCAGCTTGATCAGCCTTCTCGGGGAGGCAAAGGCCGTTCCAAGCCTAACAAGTACCCTTCTGCTTCCTCTGTGAAGCAAAAGGCTGGTCCTTCTGCCGCCGCCTCTGCTTCTTACTCACGGGGTAAAGGTAGGGGTCGGCAGAATCGAGGGAAGTCTCAGGATTCTTCATTTAGCAGAGGAGGTGGTTTCTCCTCTCGCGGGCCTGGTCGGGGCTCGAAATGAAGGTCCTCACCTCGACTCGTCCCAGGTTGGAGGAAGGATAGCAGAGTTTGCAGACCATTGGACCACCATCACATCCGATCCATGGGTGTTAGATGTTGTTCGGTCCGGGCTGCGCATATCCTTCCGACGGCACCCCACTCTGTCAAGGGTGCCTCTTCCAACCACAGTTCCTTCAGACGTTTTACGTCGGGAACTTTTGTCCACGGAGATTGCCAATCTCCTGGCAAAGGGGGCGATCGAGGTCGTCAAGAACGTTCAGTCAGTGGGTTTCTATTCCCGCCTGTTCTTGGTGCCGAAGAAGGACGGCCGACTCCGACCGGTTATCGATCTGAGCATCCTGAACCAGTCTATCATTGCTCCCAAGTTCAGCATGGAGACTTTCAGGTCGGTCCGCCAATCAATTCACCAGGGAGATTTCGCAGCCAGCATCGACCTGCGAGACGCTTACTTCCACGTTCCGATGCATCGGGCGTCACGGAAGTATCTCAGGTTCGCTTTTCTGGGGCGAGTTTACCAGTTCAAGGCCATGCCTTTCGGCCTCAACCTGGCTCCTTGGGCGTTCACCAGACTGATGTCGCATGTGATAGCGTTCCATCGCACACAGTCCAGGGTGACTACTTCGGCATATCTGGACGATATCCTCCAGAGGCATTCCAATGCTGCCTTTCTGGAATCGGATGTCGCCACTCTGTTGAGCTTGCTCACGTCGCTAGGATTCAGAGTCAACGAGGAGAAGTCGGACCTGGTCCCTTCTCAGTCGTTTTGTCATCTGGGGATGTCTTTCCAAACCAAATTCAATTTGGTGGCTGTTCCCCAGGCCAAGGCTGTGATTCTCTCAGCTTTTGCTCTGACTCTGTCCCGGTCCAGGTCCGCGACCGCTCGGAGTTTTCTCCGGCTGATCGGTCTCTGCGGTTCGGTGACGGATCTCATTCCTCTAGGTCGGCTGCGTGTCAGACCTCTCCAACACTTTCTGCTCAGTCGTTGGAGACCGAATGTAGATTCTCTGGATCAGGTGCTTCCGTTTCCGGACTCTCTGTATCCTCACCTTCTTCCCTGGACAGATGTTCAGTGGATTACGCAGGGTGTTCCGCTGGACTTACCCACGTCCGATCGCGTTCTGACGGCAGATGCCAGCGATCTCGGATGGGGTGCGACGTTGGATCCTCTCGGTCTTTCCCTACACGGGATGTGGGACCAGGATCAAGCAGCTCTACACATCAACCAGAAGGAGCTTCTTGCTCTTCTTCTGAGTTTCAGGCAGTGGATCCCTCACTTGTCGAATCGCCAGGTCCTTCTACTATCCGACAATTCGACAGTGGTTGCTTACATTCGGAACCAGGGCGGCACGCACTCGTTTTCGATGTACGAGTTAGCTTGGGATCTTTTACTGCTCGCTCAGGAGGTTCACGCCGGGGTGGTTGTTCGTCACATTCCCGGTCGTCTGAACGTCCTAGCCGACTCCCTGTCCCGACAGGGCAGGGTTATTTCCACCGAGTGGATGCTTCACAGGGCAGTGTTCCAGTCGCTTTGCGATCTCTGGGGACGTCCCCATATCGATCTCTTTGCGACTCGTTGGAACCATCAGGTGGACACTTTCGTGTCCCCGTGTCCAGATCCTCTGGCTTTTGCCGTGGACGCTCTGTCACTCGATTGGAACGGTCTAGTCGGCTACGCCTTCCCGCCGGTTCCGATTCTTCCTCAGGTTCTCGCCAAAATTCGAACCTGCAGTTGTCGAATCATTCTGATCGCTCCCCTGTCGCCTCAGCGGGTGTGGATCAATCAGCTTCGCTCGCTGATGGCGGCGGTTCCGGCACGGCTCCCGCTACGTCGCGACCTTCTTTGTCAAGGTCGCCCGAGGAGGTTTCACGTCGACCCGACTTCATTGTGCCTTCACGCATATCTTTTGTCAGGTCCTGTCTCCTCCGTAGAGGTTTTTCGAGACGAGCAGTGGAGTGCATTTCTTCTTCAAGGAGGCACTCCACTAGTTTAGCTTATGCAGCTAAATGGAAGGTCTTCTGTCGATGGTGTGCTGATCACTCTGTTGATTATGCCAATCCTTCGATTTCACAGATTGCGGAGTTTCTGGTATATCTGTTTGATTCTCGGGGTCTCCAGCCTGTTACCATCAAGGGTTACAGGTCTATGCTTTCAGAGACTTTTTCTTATGTGGGGAAGCGTCGTATCAGCACTAATCCTTACCACTCCAAGCTTGTTCGGCACTTTTCTTTGAAAAGGCCTCGGACTTTGCAGCTTACTCCACGATGGAATCTTTCGTGGGTGCTGCTTTGCTTGGGGGGGGGGGGGGGGGGCGCCGTTCGAACCTTTATCCCAGGTGGATATGCAATTTCTCACATACAAGACGGCTTTTCTGATGGCATTTGCTTCGGCCAGACGGGTTAGTGAGCTTCACGCCCTCTCGGTTGACCCGGCCTTTTTTAGGAGTTCTCCCAACAGTGTTACTTTTACCACTGATTGCTCCTTTTTGGCTAAGAATCAGTTACCAGATACTACTCCTCCTCCTATCTGTATCAGGGCTCTTCCCTCTGTTGAGGGTACTCGCCCTTTGCTCTGTCCGGTCTGTGCTATTCGCATTTATCTTGATCGGACACGCTTCATACGGAAGGGCAGAAAACGTTTTTTTCTGTCTCTCATTCCGGGTCGACAGAAGATCTCTCCTCAATCCATTTCTCGATGGATTTGTCTTGCTATTCGTACGGCTTATAGTCGTTTAGCAGCTGGCGATTGTATTACCAATCGTATTTCTGCCCACGAGGTGCGGGCACTGTCTACCTCTTGGGCTTATTCTATCTCCGTCAAGTTGTCGGATGTTATGCAGGCAGCCTACTGGAGAAATGCTTCTACTTTCTCCACCTTTTATTTATGCCAGTTGCAGGAGCAGTCGGAGGACCTTTTTGCCTTGGGTCCTCTTTCTTCTGCTCAGGCTGTTGTCTGCCATAGCCATTAGGCTTCTTGAAGGTCAGTTTCAGCCTTGTGCTGTTACTGCCCTTTTTTCTGTCTGTGTGTCACACAGGCTCATATGTCTCTTTTCATTGTCCTTTACGAATGATTGCGACATTATGGTTGATAAGCCTCGGGACCTCTTCCTTCTGCTTCACGGTTCCAGTGCACTAGGGTTATGTGGGGGTTGGTTATGCGATTCCCTCTAGCCTTTTGTCTATTCAGCCTGTAGTAAACAATTGTGAGTAGGTTGATAAGAAATCTAAATTTTATAGTAAATTTCCTTTCTTATTATACCTACCACAATTGTTTACATGGAGGCCCTCCCGTCTTCTTTACGGGTAAAGAATCTTTCCTCCCCGCTGATCACATAACTCTAACGTTTACGGATTCAAAAAAGAATGAGTCTTTAGAGACGGTATATGCGCACTGGCAACGGAAGTCGTGGAGTTGTACTTGGGAGAGAGCGTCCCGTACTGGGTCTGCGCCGGTTGCACTCGACCCAGTTTTGGCTTATTTTTATTGGTGCTTTTGCACCACTTTTCTTTCCCAACTTGCTTGGGAAAGACAAAAATAGAGAGTATTTTATCCGAGTTAGGGACTTCCACTGTAGTGCAAGCCTGTAGTAAACAATTGTGGTAGGTATAATAAGAAAGGAAATTTACTATAAAATTTAGATTTCTAAGATAAAAATTCATGAACGTGGAAGGCTGAGACCAACATGCAGCCTTCATCAAATCAGTAATAGCAACACTATCAGCATAAGCCCAAGATGTAGACAGCGCTCTTACTTCATGCGCCGAAATCTTAAGCACAGACTGCTGAGATGAAGATAATTTATCATAACCAGTACGGATAGTTAATTGAATCCACCTTGCAATAGAATGGACCGTAATGTCCTTTCTATTAGGCATCAAAGACAGAAAGAAACGCTTACGTCCCTTTCTGATAAACTCAGATCTACGTTTATAAATATGCCTAGCTCTGAATGGACAAAGCAAAGGCCTATGACCGTCTGAAGACGGAAGAGCCTTAATAACAATAGGTTCAGGGTACTTATTAGGATCCTGATTCTTAGCCAAAAATCCAACATTAGTAGTCAAAGTAATAGTATTACCAACACTACGATAGTGAGAATCATCAACAGATAGTGCATGAAGCTCACCAACTCTTCTAGCAGAAGAGAAGGCTAAGAGAAAAGCAGTCTTATAAGATAAGTATTTGAAATCCACTGTATCAAGAGGTTCAAATGGCGCTTCTTTTAGCTTCAGAAGAACCCAATCTAAATTCCACTTAGGTATTAACCTAAGGGTTCTAGGTCTATTTTTTTAAAAGTTTTTCACTAACTTAGATAAAGAGACATTAGATCCAATCTGTAAGCTATCATGATGAGCATAAGATACCGATAGCATAGACCTATAACCCTTAATAGTTATTGGCTGCAGTTTGATCTCGTCAAACAAGTAGACCAAAAAATTAGCAATGTCTGGAATGGAGGGATCATAGATATCAATAGAATGATCCCTACACCAATGAGAGAAAACCTTCCATAGCATAATTTAGCAAAGAGGAGGTCCTCCTACAGTTAGAAATTGCGTCCACTGCTCGTCCTGTAAAATGCTTGCCGCACAACGGAAATACGTGAAGGTTGTGCGCGATTTCCCCTGCGAAAGAAGGTCCTCCCGTGGAGGAAGCTTCCGCAGAATGTCCCACAATAGACACCTGAGTAGATTTATCCATGGTCTCTGGGGTGACAGAGATGCTACCAACAGAATCTTGCAGTGAGATTGCTTGATTTTTAGCAATATGTGTTGAATCAACGGAGCTGGAGGATACGCATATCCTATCATTCCATCCCAAGAGATCGAGAGGGCGTCTACTGCAAACGCTTGAGGATCTGGGCATGGCGACACATACGTCTGCAACTGATTGTTGAGATGTGTCGCAAATAAGTCTATCATGGGACGATTCCATTGGTAGCAAATCTGATTGAATACTTGTTTGTTGAGAGTCCATTCTGACGGCAACATATGACCTTTCCGAGAAAGAGAGTCCGCTAGAATGTTCTGACGACCTAGAATATGACGGACCGACAGAAGAACTTGATGCTTGAACAAACTTGAATCTCACCCCCCTAAGGATGCTGCATACCAAATATCAAAACATTCGGACTGCTGGATCTGAAGAAGATTTTTAAAGAACATTCCTCATTTTGAACTAAGTTATAATTCGGGCTACCACAGTGAGCCCAAATATGAACCCAGGGACTTGGCTTGAACAAATTTGAAACTCACCCCCTAAGCATGGTGCATACCCAATATCAAAAGATTCTGCCTGCTGGATCTTGAGAAGAAGATTTTTTAAGAAATTTACCTGAAATGCACTAAGTTCGAATTCAAGCTTGTATAGTGAGCCCAAATATGAATCCAGGGGCCGATTTGAACAAACATGAATCAGATCCACCCCACAATGTTGCACACCAAATATCGAAAGATTCTGCTTGCTGGATCTGGAGAAGAAGATTTTTGAAAAAATTTGCCTGAAATGCACTAAGTTCGAATTCAAGCTTGTATAGTGAGCCCAAATATGAATCCAGGGGGCCGATTTGAACAAACTTGAATCAGATCCACCCCACAATGTTGCATACCAAATATAAAAAGATTCTGCCTGCTGGATCTGGAGAAGAAGATTTTTTAATCTTTTTTCCATTGCCTCCAGTGTTAAAAAGTGCTGACTCAGCACTTTTTCAAAGTCCTGAAAAAAGTACCTTGTGATCAAACCGATAGGGATTTTTTTACCCATTCTCTTCTACTGGATAAAAGTAAGCTTTATACAAAATAAGAATTCTCTGTGCCGTGTAGTTTTGGAGATATGACAGTTTTAAGGTTTTTCCTATTTTTAGCTCCTGAGGTTCCCACGGGGCAACGAAAACATTTTTTTTGCATCAATCAACTACTTATAACCCATTATCATCTCATATCAAATTTGGTTCAAATCGACCTCACGGTTCTGAAAATAGAAATTTTAGGCGTGTATACCACATATCGAGTCTCTGCTACTGGTGGTTCATTAGAAGAAGATTTTCAAAAAATTTGGCCATTTTTTCCCCACACCTCTGCTCATGAGCCGAAACCTAATTTGGATAAAAATCAAAATGCCCCTATATAACCACTACTTACATGAAATTTAATTAAAATGTGGCCAGTGGTTTAGGAGAAAGAGGCTCAAACAACACCTTCATGCAGGACAACGGACGAAGAGTGATAAGAAAAGCTCAGGTGAGCTAAAAAAGTGAGGGGGGGGGGTGGGGACACAGATACATGTGGGAGGTGTGGTGGTTAGTAGAAGGCTGAAAAATACATGCCGTGGCGTGGGTACAACCCCTACAGGACAAATTACCTTATTATCCAATACAGACCATTTCCCCGGGCCTCAGCAGGGTCACCCATCACCCTTGGCTCAACTGGGCTAAAAGCCCAGCTAGGTCCAAAGCGGTAGGTAGCCCCACTGTGACCAGCGGCAGGGGTCCCATAAATTGTAACAAGGCAAATCCCAACAGATAAAATAATATCATTTCAAAGACAATATGAAGCACATCCACAGAATATGAAGCCTTTAAATTGCAGTACCGGCACTTCAGAATAAAGCCTAAATATGGGCTTCCAGCACTCTATCAATTAATACAATCTACAGACGTGGATGTCATCATTACCGGTGACTTGTGTCGATCCAATGACATCCACATCCATATGGCTCTAACTACAAAGTATATATACTATACCACAGTAAATACTGAAAATTAAATACAGTGGCGTATGCATAACCACAATTGGGTCAAATAACAAGTAATCCATTGCAGGATAAACCCTAAACCTCAGTACGACCAAACACCACCCTAGGCCCAACCAAGCTCAAAGCCCAGTTAGGTCCATGGTGGTGAGTGGTCCCATGGAGACCAGCGCTAGGAGGTCTAGTACTAAAGATAAACTAAAATGAACTAGACCATAAATCCTACAAGATAGCTATCCTAATAACATCTAATATTTAACTACATAGCCATAAGCCGAGGTAATTACGGGCTAAGCTAAGTTTGGGAGGGGTGCCACATATGCTAGAGGGGAGGAGGGGTGGGGTGGGGGGGGGGGGGGGGGGGGGGGGTTCTAGAATAAGTTAAACGTCCTAACCAAATAATTTATATAGAGTACCTCTATAAATCACACAAATGTGGACCCCCATCATAATCGGCTCCTTAAGTCGGTGCCAATGATATCCACATTAGAACGGCTAGGACACCTATGTATATATATTACAACAGTAAATAACTAAAATTAAATATAGTAGAGTACAACCCCTACAGGACATGTTACTACATATCCAATACAGGCCACCACCCTAAGCCCCAGTATGATCACCCACCAAAACCGGCCCAGCCTGGCTAAACACCCAGCTAGTCCTGAGGCAGTGAGTGGTCCCACTGAGACCAGCTATAGGGGTCCAGAACAATAGCTAAACTAAAAGGAAATTATATTATAAATAAGGTAATACTATTCAGTTTTATAATAATAAAAAAATGGCCAACCAAAAGACAAGGCCACATAGACTAAACTAAATTATATTAAGGGTAGGTAGGTTACCACATTAACTATAGGGTTGGAAATAAATCTATAATCAGAATATTATATATACATACTAGCAGGGTTACCCAGCATTGCTCAGATTGAGGAAAGTATTCTCCCTTATACTATATTTTGCTGGTCATAACAGTTGGTGCCCCTCTACACCCCCACCCCACCCTGGCACTTTTTTAAACCTCACCATTATATTCCTGGTAATATATTAACACTAGTAGACCCCTTTGAAGACCTATATCGGTGAGAAAAATTTTGGTCATAACTTTTGGTGCCCCTCTACACCCCCACCCCGATACTTTTTTAAACCTTACCATTAGATTCCTGATAAAAACGTACCCCTAGTAGACCCCCTTTGAAGACATCTATCAGTAAAAAAATTTGGTCATAACTTTTGGTGCCTCCCTGCACCCCCACCCCACACTTTTTTAAACTTGACGATGACCGCCGCCATAAAAAAGTACTCCTAGTAGACGCTTTTTTGACACTCGTGGTGGCCCCATATTCATTTTATAACAGACAGACAGACAGCCGACAGACAGACAGACAGACAGACAGACAGACAGACAGACAGACAGACAGACAGACAGACAGACAGACAGTAAAATATAGACAGACAGACAGACAGACAGTAAAATATAGTATAGAAAAGATAAGTAACTCAATGTCCATCACAAACGTGGATACCATCATAACCGGTGCCTTCAGTCGGTTCCAATGGTATACACTTTAGTACAGCTGTAACTACCCATATATAATACAGCACCCATGAATAAATATATTATTAAATAACAGTTAAGAACCGAAAAATCCATACAGTTTTGGATATCACTAGAGTCGGATTTTCAAACCGGTCCCAATGATGTCCACACCGGCAGGAAAAACAGAGTGCTACGCAAAGGACCTACAATAGAGATGGACGGGAAAAATATTACGCTACCGGAGTTATTGGTCTTGGTGTTAAAGCCGCTGCCACAATATGACCCAAAACGCTGTATCCATATATCCTCTCTAACAAGACGTTCCTGTTTACCCCCACTCACCACCTCCATAACAGCTATCTCCACGTTCTCTGTACCATGATGTCCTGTGGAATTGAAATGTGCATACGACGGTTTATCACTATGAAGTCTAATATCTGCGAGATGCTCCTTAAGCCGTTCACTCAAAGAATGCTTGGTTTCACCAACATGTACCGCTGTTCCACATTTCTTGCAACCCAGGCTAAACACTATATTATGAGTGTTGCAGTTTATACCTTGCATTACTTGGAACGATGAAGTTGTATATGTATTGGTAACACCCTGGAGCTGAATTTTCTCACAAACTTCGCATCCATTCATACAGGTAGTTACAGGAATATCGATTGATCCAGCTATTTTGCAGTGTACCAGCATGTCACAGATGTTCCTATCTCTTCTGTATGCTATCAAAGGCGGTGAAGAAAATACTTTCCTCATTTTTTATTTTTTCTGACTCATGGAGGACAGGCATGTACTTTCTTGCAATATGCCCGATGTTGATATGTGTCTGGCATCCTCATAAAAGGAGATTTAAAACACAGATGTCAGCTCATTGTTTACTGACTTAGGGCCAAACAAAGAATAAATGCTTGGATCTAATTCTGGTACCTTCCTGGTTAGCGTGCATGCGCAGTAAACAAAAGTATGGAAGACCAGATATGACTTTAATTTTTCAGTTTTGTATGCAAATTTTTTTTGGGGGGGGGGTTCAGAATTTGTGTTTGGCCCTGGATTTTATCGAGTTTGCACCAGCTAAGTCTGGGCCATTGGTTGTAGTATAAAAATATGCAGCCTGTAGGGTGTGCTAATGGAATTGTTGACAATTTATATGCCAAATCTAAGATAGCCGTTGACGGCCATTTTTTCAACAAAATTTGATAGCTCCCATCTAGACATCACACCAAAGGTACATATGAAATTTCGAAAAAGATGGTGTGAGGGATATGGCTTGTAGTGTGTGCTAATGGGATTGTTGACAATTTAGATGCCAAATCCAAGATGGCTACTGGCAGCCTTGTTTTAAAACAAAATTCAGAAAAAATTGACAGCTCCCATCTAGACATCACACCAAAACTACATACGAAATTTGAAAAAAAATTGGGTGAGAGATGCGGCCTGCAGGGTGTACAAATGGAATTGTCGACAATTCATATGCCAAATCCAAGATAGTAGCTGGTGGTCATATTTTTTAATGAAATTCAGAAATGTTCGATAGCTCCCATCTTGACATCAGACCAAGGCTACATATGAAATTTGAAAAAGGGTGTACTAATGGAATTGTTGACAATTTTTATGCCAAATCTAAGATAGCTGTTGGCGGCCATGTTTGTCAACAAAATTCGAAAAAATTTGATAGCTTACACTGAGACATTGCCCCAAAGCTACATATGAAATTGGGGACTGATCGGGTGAGAGCTGCAACCTGATAGGGGTGCTAAAGGAATTGTTGGACAATGTCTTATCCAAATACAAGATAGCTGCTGGCGGTCATATTTTTCAACAAAATTCAGAAAAATTTGATAGCTCCCATCTAGATTTCACACCAATGCTACAAACAAAATTTGAAACTGATTGGGTGAGAGCTGCAACCTATAGGATGTGCTAAAGGAATTGTTGGACAATTTATATCCAAATCCAAGATGGCCACATGCAATTCATGTTTTTCAACCAAATTGATAGCTCCCATCTAAATATTGCCCTAAAGCCACGTATGAAATTTCAAATTGATCGGGTGAGAGCTGCCGCCTGTAGGGAGTGCTAAAGGAATTGTGGATGGACAGATGTATTACGGATGGACAGATGGACAGACGACGGATCGCAACCCATCCCAGCAGCTCATACTTGATGTTGTCAAATTAAGCTACAAATGAACAGGCAATTACTTCAAGAGTGAACTGACATTTGATGACGAAAAAAAATCCGAACCAAAAAGTTCTGATAAAATCATCATTGGGCGATAAGGGATGTCACTGAAGTCATATCTCTGCCAACGATTAAATTAATGGTCAGGCTGAATATCAGTATGTACACCTGTTGCTGCACTTGGGATAATACCAGATTAATCAACTAATTACTGTTAGCCCTTTACCCAACGAATTGCTCGCATCCGCCCGCGTAATATGCAAAATCAGCAGCTGAAAAAATATTTTTCGAAACATTTCAACAAAACCATATCATGTGACCCCTCTTTGGAACGAGCTCATCAAGCTCGTTCCAAAGAGGGGTCACATGATACGGTTTTGGTGAAATTTTTTGAAAAAACTTAAAAAATGATATTTAAAATAATAAATTTTGAAATCGTCTGCATTGGGTAAAGGGTTAATCAACTGGGTTTAGCAGATCGCAAATCTTTACAAAATGCAGCATTTGATTTATTTATTCATTGGTGTTTAAGGTCACATATTTTTGCACAATAGATAATCATGACCACAAAATGAGTATCAACTCAAAACCAGGGGTGAGCATTAATAAGCCACGTTGCCCATTTTAGAGAGAGTTTGCACCTCCCAAGCATTGGTGACTGGGTCCTATTTTACCAGTAAAACTGAGCCTGTTTACCGCAGTGAACAGGAACTGCTTCACTTCCCGGGGTTCCTGCGGGGACAGCATTTAATTAGATAAATACTTTGTGCCATCACGAGTCACTTGTGACGATATGAAGTATTTAATTAAATGCTGCCTTTTGAAAAGTTCATAACATACAATGTTTAAAAAACAATGCCTCATCAGGACTCACTGACAATGAATGTCAAAGGTTTGTCCAAGAACTATGTCATGAAAATATGTTCTTGTTTCTGCCTTTATTGCAAGATGACCATTTCCTTTTACTAAAAGTAATAAAATATTTTTATTTTTTTTTGTTTCTTCATCTATCTCCCTCTTCTCTGCTGCAATGGGTTTCCTTCACAAGTGAAAAGAACTTTTTGGTGCCAAAATGTTTTCCAACAAAGATTTGGTGCCAAATCAAAATGTTTAGTACGGTTGGCTAAATTGGCACACGATAGTGCCATTACATCTCCAAACTGACAGCAGAAGATTCTGATTTGTGTTTGTGAATAAAATTGTCATGTATGTATTAACTTAGTTTAAAAATCTATCGTGTTTGTCAGACTTCATCTTTCTCATCAATTTTATCACAGATTCACACGTGTTCGAAAATAACTAAACTTCTCATACTCTGTGCATACCCCCTCCCCCACAATCTAGACCCCCCTCCTATCTCCAAGAACTGACAACAGACCAAGTCACTGTATGATGAAGACTGAAGCTAAGCCTCTTGAAACATGCAAGCATTCCCAAAACTGAATTTCATTTTCACTCTGTCTACTCTGTTCCAACAGTCAACTCTGCAAGAATCAAATGAATTTTCATACATTTTTTGATTAGTTTAAACATGCACTGGCCAGCAAAAGATGCTTCAATGGCACAATTTTAATGCGATGTTCTATTAATAGCACACAGTCACAATTATTATAAATACTTTGAAACATGAACAGATTCATTACACACATACTAAGATAAAGGTTGAGGTTCTTCCATCTCAGTTCAGATCATGACCTTATTAAGTAGGTTGTGCAAATTTTTTTTTTCCCCTGAAAATTTTGGACCAAAATCCTGAATTTTTTTTTTTTTGTTTTTTATGCATTTCTGCTGTCAATTTTAAGACCAAAAAAAAAAATAAATTTTTTTTACCCTGAAAATTTGGGGTCCGGGTGGGACTTAGAAAATTTGGGACCAAAATCTGGAATTTTGGGGTTTTGGGGGGTTTTTTATGCGTTTCTGTCAATTTTAAGACAAAAAAATTTTTTTTTTTTTTTTTTTTTTTTTTTTTTACCCTGAATATTTGGGGTCCAGGTGGGACTTCAAAAATTTTGGACCAAAATCCATAAATTTTTATACTGTACCAATGACCCAGACATAGCTGGTGCTAACTCTTAAAATATAGGGCCAAACACAAATTTTGCCCCCCAATCCCCAAAATTTGCATCTAAAACTAAAGAAAACATGTCCTGAAAGGCCCTCCACACTTCGCCCCTACTGCGCATGCAAGGACGTTCCGAAATTGGCGCCATTAATCATTCTAAGTTTGGCCCTTCATCAGTTAACATCTGACTGATCTTTGTGCTTATAAATCTCAGTTTAAATGATGCCAGACACATAAATATTAGTGAAATGGTGATTCTAAGGAGGATAGAGAAGGAGGAGAGGAAAAGAATGTGTGACAGAATATTATCAGGGCTGTAACTTAAAATTTTTTAATGAAATTATGTTAAGTTACCTATTTTCAAGGCAGCAGCCATTTTGTTGTCATTCTGATTATTTAGTTACACTGTTTTTTTAAGTGTTTTCCTCTCTCCCTGTCCTTTAAGTTCCCCCTTGCTATTCTCCCATGCTTTTGGCATAGTTTCTGTAATTATTATTACTAAAATTTCTTGAGAGTTTTAGCTGAATAACAGAATGAATTCTGTTCTTTCCCCATGTTTACGTCTTCACCTACGGGTGGTTAGGCGTTGTGTTCTGCATCTACCATCTGATGTTCTGCAGTTTCTTCCCTGGAAGTCTCTGTTTTGCATCAGATAGTGTATTTTTGGTAACTGATTTCGGGCCTGGGTGCCTGGAGTCTTATTTTAGTGTTTTTACACTCATTGTTTACATTTACAACAGCCCTCTGTGTGAGGGGGGGATTTCTAAAGAATAATATCTTTATGTTATTTTAATCATAACTAGATACATTATTATTGTTCGTAAGTGTTGAATAAATTGTTTAAAATATTTTTAAAATTTTTGTCCACACTTAGGCTTGGGATCCATTGGGGCTCAACGTTACTTTTCAGAAACTTGGGCTGTTCTGAAAAAATATTTTTTCAAAATATTTTGATTTCAATTATTTTTTCTATATTAATGGATCATATTTTTATTATGTATTTTGATTGCCAGGGGTTAGTGCGAGTACCAGGACTTGTTTTCTTTTCACATTGAAAGGATATTGATCAATTGTTTTAAGAGGAAGTCTTCCTCTGACTTTATTATCATTCTATATGTGGTCAGTGTACTCGCATTAACTCCTGTTCTGTATCGTATGATTTCGATGACAATATGGGAAGCGTATGTCACGGTATGTTGTTGGGGATTTGGACACTCCGGTCCTTTCCCCGCAGGGTCACTCTACTTTATCAATTTCTATTTCAGACGATCAAGATTAGGGTGATGTATCTGTGATGTCTTCCAACAGTGTGCCTCCGTCGTCACAATTAATGAAGGGCTAGCGGAAAAGTGCTCATGTAAATACGCCAATTGCCTAAGAGGACCCTAGTAGGTTCGACGGCCTTTGACGTCCGCTAGCTCGCCCGGTGTAGCGTCCATTCACCGAATGGTTCGGCAGCCGGGTTCGTCCGTTGCGGTCTAGAAGGAATTTTGGGGTGATGCGAGCACTATAAATTAACTTAATGCACACCCAGTGACGGCGGATCGGAGGGAGAACGCAGGAAGCCTTTTAGTCCGGTTCATAGCTCGTTCCGGTCCATCCGGACGGCAAGCGAGAGAGGCCCCTCTCTCGTTCAACAACATCTGGCCCCAGATGTTGTGGTACAAAATGTGTTGCAAGCGGAGCATACGTCCGTCGCTCGGGACGCTCCGTTGTATAGGCAGTCCGCTGAGACTGCCAAGGCTTCCTCTTCTCGTCAGCGCACACGACCGCACCTTGGCTGCGTGACCGCCGATATATTACCAGCTTCGCCGATCAAGGATTCTTCGGCGACCAGGTCACACCATCCGGTAGCCAGGGACACGAGGCCTGCAGACTCCGGACGTTCGCATAGGAAGTGTGCGGGAGTCAACGTAGACGGAGCTTCCGGCGGCAATGCATCGTAAGACCGCTACTGCACAGGCCTCGGGAACGGACGTGCTTTCCTTAATAGCACAGTTTATCGCAGCATCCCAGCATCAACTGAATCTGACGCATATATTTTATCCGACGATGCTGGGTCGGGACGCTCCGCGGAAGTGGGTACGGACGTCCGAAAGTTTCATCCGGTCCGACGGGATACCGAAAGGGATTCGGAGGATTTCGAGCTTTCCCTTTCGGAACTACATATGCTGTTGTGTATGTCATCTGACTTGGTCTTCTACAGCTTCTTTCGTCGGACCAGAATGCTGCGATGCCGGATAAGAAACTGATAGCGTCGGTGGACTTAGAAATTTTTGGTTCGGTTCAGGGACATCGTCCCTCAGTTCCGACATAGTCCAATAATGTCACACAAACTTTCGAATTATTGAACGACGCTATATATATTATTATTTTATGCTTGCTATCCAAGCATTTCTGGTTTCTTGTTCGAAGAGTTATGGAGATGTCTTTCAAAAGTGTGCCTCTGTCGTCATAATTAATGAAGAGTTAGCGGCAATAAGTGCTCATGGAATATGTCTATCGCCTACGGAGTGACATTCGCTAGCTCACCCGGTGTAGCGTACATTCATCGAATGGTTCGGCTGCCGGGTTCGTCCGTTGCGGTCTAGGAAGGAGATTTGGGTGATACGAGCACTTTAATTACTTTAGTACTCACCCAGTGACGGCAGATTGAGGACAGATCGGAGGAAGCCTGTTAGTCCGGTTCCTGGCTTGTCCAGGTCCGTCCGGGCTGTGAGCGAGAGAGGTCCCTCTCTCGCCCAACAACATAGGGGACCGCATGTTGTGGTTCAGATATTTTACATTCGGAGCATATGTCCGTTGGTCGGGACGCTCTGTTATATTGACAGTCCGAGAGACTGTCTTTAATGCTTCCTCATCCTCACAGCAGGGCACACGACCGCACATTGGCTACGTGACCTCGAGTATCCGATCAGTTTCGGCATTCAGTGATTCCACGGCGAATAGGTCGCGCCATCCGGTAGCCAAGGGACACGAGGCCTATACACTCCGTTCGCTCGCATATTGGTAGTATGCACGGGGTAACGATCACAGAGCTTCCAGCGGCAATGCATCGTAAGACCGCTTCTCCTCAGGCCTCAGTGACGGACGTGCTATCCGAGTTAGCACAGTTGTTTCGCAGCATCCCAGCAATTGACAGTTTCTCGGTCGAATCAGGAATTATCCGACGGCGCTGGGTCGGTGCGGTCCGCGGTTGCATCAGCTACGGACGACCGAACGCTTTATAGGGTCCGACAGGATGGCGAAAGGGATTCGAAAGATTTCGAGTTTTCCCTTTAGTAGTATCGGAAGATGCCTTTCATATCTTCTGGCATTATCTTCCAGTGATTATTATTTCGGACTTCATTGCTGCGATCTTGGATAAGAGACTTATAGCGTCATTGGACTCGGATTTTTCGATCGGTTCAGGGACATTGTCCCTGACTTACCGACGCAGTCCAATATTGTCATTACAACATGTGTTTTATTTTTCGACGCTATATATATATATATACAAGCCTGCTACTAAGCATGATAGTTTAGTTTCTTGTCCGCGTTGCTCATTTCTGCCATTTTATCATTTATACAAATAGTTTATTTTGGCAGAGCAGGGCATACCGAGAGTTCATATGCGTCTAGACGGTGTGATTAAAGACTGCATATATTCTTTTTCGCCGTTTATGTCTTTTCCAATTTCAATGTTGGGAACGACATTATGTATAGTAGTCGTAACTTAGACGCTTTATTATACGTAATCCGCCTTACTGAGGCGTTATCATTACGTCTTCAAGAAAAGATTTACGGGATATTATTCTCAATGTAATTTCTTTTGAGGGCAGTAGTTTGTTCACGTATAACTCCGCCCTTCAGTGGCTGATTGGAGTTAGTTAGACGCGACGCAGCCCTAGCTACATCCACACGCGTGGATAGTAAGGTTAAGAACTCTCTCAGAGTCGCTTCGTTCTCAGAGGAGCTTCTCTTCGACGGCAACTTTTCGGCAATCCATGAATTGCTCGATTTATACGTTCTCTTGTCTATCTAGTGTTACAAGAGATTCAGACTGGGGCAAACATTCGGTGGTTGACTCAGAGAGTGCCGCCGCAGTTGCCGGACCCGAGTGTGGCTGTTATGACGGTTGCCAGTCAAACAGATTGGGATATAATACTGATCCCTACGGATTCGAAGTGCCAGGGTCTTTGGGTTCCGCAGTCTTTTAGCAATCAGTTTAACTTCCGCGGAATAATGTTTTTTAGGCTTGCTTTATGTCATTGCATGAACATTATTCAGAAACGCATGCCCAAATTCCTGTCCTTTAATTCGACAGTAGTGGCGTATCTCCGGAACCAGGGAGGCACTCTTTCGTTTCCGTTATTCAATTTAATGGAAAGAATCCGTCTGTTGGTTATAGTACACCAAGTTCAGTTTTGGTCCGTCATATTCCGGGTCGTCTGATTGTTTTATCGGACTCCCGTTCTCTTACGGGTCGCTTGTTGCTGTCAGAATGGACTCTCAACAAACAAGTATTCAATCAGATTTGCTATCTATGGGAGCGCCCAATGATGATTTATTTATGACACAGCTTGCTAATCAATTGCAGACGTATGTGTTGGCTTGTCCAGATCTCTGAGCTAATATTGTTAACGCTCTATTGATCTATAGGACGGAATGATAGGATACGCGTATCCTCCGGCGCTGTTGTTTTAGCAGGTATTGCTAAGATAAACAACCACAATACATTTCTGTTGATAGCATCTCTATCTTCACAGAGATCATGAGTAATTTACTCTCTTGTCTACTGTGGGTCTTAACGTGAAATCTTCCTCTATGTGAGGATCTTTTTCACTGGGTAAATCGTGTCATCTTTATCACAACCAGCAAGGTCGCAACCTTCATGTATTCCGTTGTGTGGTCCGTATTGCATTGTAAGCACTGTACTGGACAAGCTTTGGACGCGATTTCTTACTATAGGAGATCCTCTTCTTCGCTATTCTATGCGGCTAAAGTGGAGGCTCTTCCGTCGTGGTGTAGGGATCATTATGTTCATATTGTTGAATCCTCCATACTACTCATTGCTATTTTTTAGTATACTTGTTTCACAAGATCTACTGCAGCCTGTTATTATTTAGGTTATAGGTTTATGTTACCTCATACCTATGCACTCTACGATAGTTTACAATTGAGTCTTTTGTCTCTTTATCTAAGTCAGTTAGTAACTTTTTGATAAATAGACTTAGAATCTTTAGATTAAATTCCTATACAGATTTTAACTTCGGTTCTTATTTAGCTAAGTAATCATTTGAGCCTCTGGAAACAGTAGTTTTCAAATTCTGACCTTTTAGACAGTAATTCTGTTGGTTTCTCTTTTACTGTAGAGTCAGTGAGTTTCATGCACTATCGATGGATGATTTTCACTTTCATAGTTTCGGAATCAATACTTCCGTTACTATTTAGGTTGGATTGTTGCATAAGAGTTAGGCTCCTATTATCCGGAACCTATTATTTTAAGGTCCTTCCGTCTTCGTATGGGCATAGGCCTTTACTCTTTCCGGGTACAGTTTATGTATTTATAAACAGATATCTGTTTATTACAAAGGGCGTAAGCTTCTTCTGTCTTTGATGTCTAGTAGAAGGACGTTACGCTCCATTTTATTGTTAATGGATTCTATTAACTATAGGTACTGCTTATGGTATATCATTGACTTAGCAGTTGTGCTTAAGATTTCGGCTCATGAAGTAAGAGTTCTTCTACTTCTTGGGCTTACATTAATAGTGTCGCTATTATAGATTTTTGAAGGCCGCTCATTGCGCTCAGCCATCCACATTCATGAATTTTATCTTAAGAATATCGAGTCCATTTCTGGAGGCCTCTATTGTTAGGTCTATTATCTACTGCTCAGAATGTCATTCACTTAACAGTTGCTACTATAGCTAGGTAGGCTGTCTGTTTCGGCAGTGTCTCCGTTCGGCTGCCCTCTTCGCTCTGGGCTATTTGACCCAGGGCAAGAAAAAGGGGGGGGGGGGGGGGAGGGTGTTCCCTTGGGTCACCTGTTTTACTATGAAAACAAGGGGATACCTCCTCCGGAGTTAGTAATTCTGAGCTGTTATTGGGATGGTTGTTTAGTGAGAAGTTTAGGTTTTTAAAATTCATTCAAGTCTTAGTTTTTAAAGTATAGCTTTTGAATATTGCATATGTCAACGGACATGATTATGCAATCCTCAGACACTTTTAGGAGTATAAGAGTCTCTATTCTCTAGACTTACTTTATTTATTGGCTTACTTTAAAAATTATTAGTATAAGGATTATATTGGATATTAATAGAGTACATGGATGTATGAAGCTCAATTTTTGGAAGGTGTTGTATCTTTCTAATTTATCATAAATAAGAAAGATACATGTAAGGCCTATTACTTCTTTTTCCCTACAGGGGATGACTCTATTTTATTTTATTGAGCGTATTCCATTTTGCTCTATGTCCTTGGCCCTCCAGCCTTTTTACTATTCAGCTATGTCTGGGTCATTGGTACAGTATAAAAATGTTAAAAAATTTATAGTAATTTATATATTTTTTATACTTACCAATGACCCAGACGGGGATGGCCCTCCCAGGAGTTGGGAACTCTTGCCTCCCTGCTGAGTACATAGCGCTTACCAGGCACTGGTTATTAGAATGATTAATGGCGCCAATTTCGGAACGTCCTTGACTCTGCGCATGCGCAGTAGGGGCGAAGTGTGGAGGGCCTTTCAGGACATGTTTTCTTTAGTTTTCGATGCAAATTTTGGGGATTGGGGGGCAAAATTTGTGTTTGGCCCTATATTTTAAGAGTTAGCACCAGCTATGTCTGGGTCATTGGTAAGTATAAAAAATATATAAATTACTATAAATTTTTTAACTTTTTTTGTTTTTGGTTTTTTATGCGTTTCTTTTATTTTTAAGACAAAAAAAACATTTTTTTTTTACACTGAAAATTTGGGGTCCGGGTGGGACTTACAAATTTTTGGACCAAAATCCGGAAATTAGTTTTAGTGTTTTTTATGCGTTTTAAGAAGAAGAAAAAAATTTAGGCTGAAAGTATTTTGTTCGGGAAAAAAATCTGTTTTTTATGTGTTTATCTCAATTTTGGAACGTTAAAGTGCAGGAACTGAAAATAGAAGGAAAATCCTGTGTATTGTGTGGGCACAATCGCTTCATCTAGTTGGTATATGCTTTTCGTAGGAGGGGCTTATGCAGCTTATTCAAGTCAAGTCCCTGGTTTGATATTTAGACTACCATGTCAGGTGAGCGCCCTCAGGCCCCCTGGGTCCTCTTGTGTTAGTTGTCTGAGGCTTTTAGCCCTATTGATAACGCCATATTAACCTAGTGTGGTTAATGAGTGTTCTTTCGAATGCCTATAGTTAACTCCTTTTCAGGATTATATTCCTGCTATAATCGGTACAAGCCGCAAGGAGTTCATCTAGGTTTCTTGTGATCGGGTGCCGGAACATAGTTTTTGTCTCCCGCTTTCATTCTTATCAAATCTAATGTTGTGGATTATACTTCCACTTGATCAGATATTATGTCTATATGGTGCATTATTTGAAGACATGGTGTACTGTCTTGATTTCAAGGGATATGTCGACGCTGTTTCAGTGGGTATATACCTTGCAGTAGTGCCATGTTGATCACGTCCCCCTCCGTCCTTAATTGCATTATGGAGTCAGTTATACATGAAGGAGCATATGGTTTCTACACTATTCTAGATAACTAACACTAAACCATTACGAGTCGCGGCGGGTTAGTGTCATTCTGCTTTTTAGCTGTATTACTATTTATTGAGAATAGCAGCTGCAGTATAGCTTGGGAATGTAGTGTGAAGTTTCTTTTTCTTATAGCGAAAAAGGAATTTGTCACTGTCCTAAGCCTTTATATTACTGCGCCGGCCTTATTTATCTAGCGATTCAAGTATTGTGGGTGAGGGGGTTTCCCACCCCCACCCACCCAGCCAATATGTTGAGGGGCGATTACAGGGCAGGATGTAATGCTCTTCCTGCAAGCCTCATATGTATTCAATTATATGCATGCCTTTCATTGCTCTTCGATTCGCAAGAGGGTTGTGGCCTAATGGCAACACCAGCGGCCCAGCCACTCTAGTTGGTTTGCTTCCTGTGATTGATCGTTCATAATTAATATATGAGCATATGATTCCTGGACAGTTAACTGTTCTTGGATTCCAAATTCTATCATGAATACATTCGGTTAATAGTACTAGCCTTCGTGTTCCTGTATGGCGACATTCTCCAAATGTGGCAATTAGTCTACTCTGAGTAGTTACACTGTCTGCTTTTCTTACAACATATGAGTCTATTCCTCAGGTTGTCTGCTTTTCTTACAACGTATGAGTCTTTTCCTCAGGTTAATCGCATTAACATCATTTTAAGGTGGGATTCTGTTTATTGCATGCATAATATGTATACATTATTAGGCAGACTTATTACGGAATAGATTCTCTTGATTCTGGCTCTGCATTTCTATAGAGCTTATGAGAATTTTGGGGCTAGATGGATCAGTTATGGAGTTTCCAACAGGCCGTCTATGCATACGTTCTCTAATTTTGACTTCATTATTCGGAGTGGTAAATTCTTTCTCTGAACAGTCCTTGGTTTTAAGGGGGACCTAGGGAACAATGAATTATTGGGGACTGTCCGTGACGGGCTTTTTAACCGTATCCCGTTCCATATTCCAAATCCAGTTTTCAACCGTAAAGTGGTACACAAGGCTTATTACTACACTCATATAATTGTATGGTTACAAATGGGCGGTTCATTATTGGTATTGTACACCTGAACGTGGTCGTCTGTGTGTTGTCTTAGAAACTTATAGTTCTATTAGATAACTTTCCATTGGGATTCATTGGACAAGTTTTAAGGTTGTACATTTTTATATCACCAGTTTTTGACCTATCTGCGTATTCCGGATGCGGGGGCATACATTTTGAAGCTTGCGATTTTAATAACCAGGATCGCCACGATATAGCCTTAGCTACTGATGTGGCATTAAGCACCAATAAATTAATAATAATTAATAGCCAGGTGCCTTTTAGACAAATATATATATTATTCGGTACCGCTTTTTCTCTGTTTCCAGACCGCTCCCCTCTTTGTTTTGATTCAGATTCAGATAATGTATTCACAGTTTACATAAATAATGGTTACAAATTCATATATTTCATAAGTTTAGTAAATAGTATACTGTAAGGGGTGGCATAGCCAGATTGGCTGTCTACCTGTCACCCCCTGGAAGGAAGTGTAGTTGCAAACAGACTGTGACCAAATGGTTAGGGGAAAAAAGTCTGTGACGCTAAGTTTGAACTGGGGCTCAATTTGTTTTCATTGCTAAGATTTATTTACAGGATGTTTTCTGGCACAAAAGCCAGTAGGAGATCGGTGGTTAGGGATTGGTACATTGGTACAAAACCTAGCTGCTCTTGGTGGCCACTCCATAGCTCAGTGCCAGGTCCCATCAAGCACTCGACGTTCGGAGAACGTTAAAGGGATAAATCTATGTGAACTGAGCATCAATGTCGGACAGCACATGTTTGGGGTGCTGTATGAAAGTGCCTGCAGACAAGTCTTGCATCTTTATTGTGCTTGGATCACCTACTGAGCGCCAGCAGTGATGCACCTCATTTCTTTCCATGGACTTAGCCCATAGAGAATAATGAAATGCATCACTGCCAGCGCTAAGCAAGTGTTCTATATTACTGGCAACAGATTCTTATTGGGGTGTTGAACGTATTTTTTGGTGTACTTATTGGGGTGAGCAGCAAGTTTGACCAAGACGAGGGTTCCAGATAAAAGTAGAGTATGTCTATTGCGTTATGAAACACCTGTTAGGTTTATTGAAGATTACAAGTTCACTAAGTGCAGTCACAATAGTAGGGCTTGTCACTATTGACAAAAGTGGAATCTGATGAAAGAAATTTGGATGTCAAGTTATTCTAAAACTGTTTTTTTTTTACTAATATTCAAAAATTTGCTAAGTCTGGGTCGTTCGTAAATATTAAAAGTACATGTATACAAATTACTTTAAATTTATCATATTTTGGCTTCAGTGTGCAGAGGGAATCCCAGGATATGGAGCTGTATTTGATTACTGTGGTATTCAAGTTCTGTATCACTGGTATGGCTGGATGGTTAGGGCACTGGACTTCAAATCGAAAGTTCCGTAGTTTGATCCCCACAAGGGATAACTGTATTGTGTCCTTGGGTAAGGCACTTAATCGTAATTGGCCAAAAGGGGGCATGGTGGCACTTTATACTAAGATATACTGCACGTCGATGTTGCACCTGTCTTCAGCCAGTGCTAACCCTGGAATTCAACCCAGTAATAAAAATGTCACTGGTATAATAGGATGCAGTAACCAGTGCAGACACTGGGTGTTAAAAGTTTCATTAAACTCCAATAAATAAATAAATACTAACCACTTAACCCTTTACTGATATCAAAATTTGTTATTTGACATTTTTTTCCCAAAAAAGTTGAAAACCATATCATGTGACCTTCTCATTGGAATGAGTTTGTCAAATTCATTCTGTCAGGGCAAAGCCAGCCTAAATATAGGGGCCTCATATATAAAGATATTGTAAGTTCAAAAGACATTCCGCATCAAGGCGAAAAACCTACGTGAATTGCACTTCTCTGTGAAGCTGGACATGGAAAAAACACATGTGGTGTATATCCAGCTTCAGCGCAGGGACCCCAGGGAGAAACGGTATGTTAGATAAGGTCTAATCTCATTTAATTTATACAGTAGTTGCGAGTCTTATGAGACGTAATCGGTTGGTGGCAGGATATCATCACGGCCAATTGAGAAACGAGATTCTAAAAGATAGAAATGTCTGTCGTGTCGTCACCTGATGGCAATGTGTGGCAGGAACGAATCGGTTTTCTCGACAAGTGAAAAAATAGTCACGCGCGAGATGACTTGTATTGATTCTGCCTCGATATACGTCATCTCCTACCGTTTTGGCAGATGGACAGATGAGCGTCTGTCCACCTGACACTTTTGGGTAAAAGGTATATATACCTTGAAGAGCAGAGCATTAGACACACTCTTGGGGTCACACACACGTTGGTGAAGTCCAGGGCAGGCAGACTCTGTTTCCTGGCATAGGGGTACCTTCGATCACAGGACCCTGAAACGGCTGGAATCGCCAGAGAGGGCATTCCACGATTGATTTAGCTTAAGGTTGATAGGCGGCTACAGTGCCAAATTCGTTGAGAAGGAAAACCCAAGGTGAAACGTTAAAGTTTAGATTGTCGAGTAGCAGGTATCAGCCTGCAATGGTCAGAAGTGTAGGTTAATTGTATTGTGCGTATTAACCCTTTGAAGCGTCAGACTGATTGTGTTGTGAGTAGTTTGTTTTGCTGTCGAAGCATCGTAATACCGACTGGAGATTGGTGTGAGTGATAATTTCGCCCTAGCACAAAAAGGGGCATTTGTGAATTGTGAATTCAACCAGGAACAGTGAACATTTCAATAGGACTTTCACGGAGGACTTTCAAAAGGCACATAAAGTATGAGTAGACAATATCTGACCCAAATCAGAAGTACGGTGGCTTTATAGATGACAAACATTGCTGGTCGGAACCCTCCGACAGCCAGAGGTACAGTTACGCGCAGACGTTGACATTTGAGCCTAAGCGGGTGAAGCTCTTATGGCGAGCTCACGGTAATAACATTTCAGATTTGTGAAGCTCTTATGGCGAGCTCACGGCAGTAACATTTCCAGTGTGTAGACTATAGTGCCAGTACAGGGCTATAGAATGACTATATAATTGTTGAGAATTGTTTAACCCAAGCAACCCATTTTCTGTGAAAAGAATCGAATTGTTGATTGTTGAAATATTGAAATGGCTTTATTTTTATGTGCAAATAAAAGAATCGTTGTTACTTTAAATCATTCTTTCCATTACGCAGCCTGAAGTGATTAGGAATCACACCTAACTGAAATCGAACCTATCTTAGGCCAATTTGGCAGAGGAGAAATCACAGCGCCGGTCGAACTCAGCTCCCAGCGCCGAGTTTGCGGCACCAGGATTCCGACTCTTCACGTCGGTCTAATTTTCCCGCAATTTCATCAGCGGGACTAAATAACCCCACGTCAGCCCAGGCCTTATGGGGCCTCAGGTGTCCTGACAAATCATTCTAAAAACATGATATGGTTTTGTAGAAATCTTTTGAAAAATATTTTATTTTTAACAGCTTAATTTGTAAATTGGGGCTGACATGAGGTGACTCTGACTGTCAAAAATGGCATTAAACCCTAATAATAAAAACATAATGTCACTGGTATAATAGTATACAGAAAGCAGTGCTCTAAAATGGGCAACATAATTTTAAATGATTGTCTACATTTTGACTTTATAGTTGTGTTATTGTCATGATACAGTTGAGCCTCCTTTAATTGGATATCTCTTAATTGAATAACCCCATTAATTGAATGCATCTTTCAAACACAAAACCATTTACTCTACCTTCAGTACAAATTTGACTTGTTGATTGCATATAGGTTATAGAGTAAATTCCTCTCAACAGAATAAAAAATTTTGCACTACAGTAAGAAAGTTCCATGACAATCATCAAATTCCCCTTGCTTTTAGTCCTATTTGGCTCAGCACATTTAGTACATGCATTTAATCTATAATATCTTGTTTGACAGCTCTGTCAAACAAGGTAATGAAAGTGTCCAAATCCATATTAATTGAATACTCCTGTTAATTGAATAATTGTCACTGGCAAAGTAGGTTTCACTTAACCAGGTTCCACTGTATAGCCAATGCTGAAAGTGACTAAACATATCATTAAACTAAATTAGGTATGTTTTCTGTTGTGTTTGATAAAGTGTTAAATAAAATCTTCCACTTGTACCCAGTTTATAGAGAAGTTTATGCAATTAAGCCTCAACGATTTGATCCAGATCAAATTTAAAGAACTTGTTTAATAAATTTCATACCATAAACAGAGATGTCATTGCAGCTCAACTCTGTAAATAGATACGTCTAAGTGCAAGAATAGGTTCTTACTGTACATCTACAATTTGTTGCTGACAGTCTTTTCTGTTTCATGGGTGCCTAATATTTTCTTCATCTTGTCTACAGGCTTCATTACTCATCAGATGCCTTTACCCATTATACTCAATTCACAGGATATCAAAATTTATTATGCCCAACTTGAAAAGTCGAAGGGTTATCTAGTGGAGACTTACATCCATCTGTCTGTCCAGCAGTCCATCAATCCATCCATTCATCCATCCATACCAACATTTTTCCTTGTATCTCGGCCACTGCTACTCCGATTTGAATGATATTTGGTGTTGTGATAGAGTATCATGGGGAACAATTCCTGTGTAGTGTGAGTTTCTTCCACACATTTTCTCCAGAGTTATGGCCCATTTTCACTCTTTCGACTTAGAACATTTTTTGCGGTCAGGGGCATTAGCAGCGCTTTGCGATGTAAGCCTCTTGTTACTTTATTATTTTTTTTTAATTTAAAATAAAATATTACCAAAATCATATCATGTGACCCCTCTTGGAACAAACTCAGCAAGCTTGTTCTGAGTGATCACATGATATGGTTTTGTTGACAATTTTTTAAAAATATATTGTTTTCGACTGCTTAATTTGAAAATTACGTGGGCAGATACAGTCATTTTGCTAGGTAAAGGGTTAAAAGCTGGTATATAAGTGAAGGCAGTTCATTTGCATTTTCTCGCATTAAAGTGACCACTGTTCTTTAAGATCTGAAAGAAAATTTCAGCAATAAATTTTCACATGAGTCTTGAGAAGATAATTAGCTGTTGAAAATCCTTTGCTGGAGATTGATATGTGCAACTGAGATTACTGTTATTACAAAAGGCCTGGGCATTTTTACATAAAATCCCCCAACTACAACCAGTTTTCATAACAGATACTTGTATGGTCAATCAAGACTTGACCAGAGTAGAAATTACTGCCAGGAAAATTTAAAGCCCATTTTGTCGAAAAGTTTTCTCATTCTGCTTCCATGCCTCTTTCAATCCTCTACCAAACCTTGGAAAAGTTGTTAAGATAAAGATATTTTTGCAGCCAAATTTTGAATATTTTTCCAACTTATGTTTTCTTGTAATATTTGTTTGATATTGTGTTAGAAAATATCTAAATGTTCAAACCCCCTTTGCTGACTTCCTTTTATAGCTAGTTTTCAATGTTTATTACCTCTTTCATAAGTAGAAGCTGGCTATTAATGATTTATTATTTTAAATCAAATTCTTGCAATGAAAGAAAAGTTAGTTTATACAATCTGTATTTGGAATTCCTTGTAACAATCCAACAGACCTTTAGGCCTAAAAAAGTTAATATGTTTCTCAGTCCCTTCTGCAAGGTCCTTTTGGCTGCCAAATGCTCTCTTTTTATAACCACTAAAAACCTGAAAAAATTAAAACTAAAAGGTTTATGTATGATATTTTACCCAAGTTAATAAAATTGATAAATTTGTTCATTGAGTGCAACAAGGCTTTGGTATGCTTTAGCATGGCAAAGCCTTCTTGCACTCAATGGACGAAATACACCACCTCCCATGCTATTCTGTAAATTATGAGGCCAAAAACATAAAACAAACCAAGAACATGTACTTTTGATGGCAAAGAAATAATTACAAAAAAATAAAATAAAATTAAAAAAATGGCCACCTGCCTGCCCACCTGCCTATCCACATACAATTTTTCAAAAAATGGCCTGAGAAACAGAAGATCTACTTTGTGGGGCCTTAAATTACCCATATTGGCAATGGAAAACATTGTGCCCAGAACAGTATATTATACCCATTCATTTGAAAAACTCCTGACAAAAGTATCCACAAGCCCCCAATATCAAAATCATGTTAGAGTACTATTGGGGGCCCAAATGCAAGAAAATGGTTAGTTTTGGGTGTGTGTGCTCCAAATTTTCTTCCACTAGGCAGAACAATAGCCAGCCTGAGAGATCCGGTGACCCTCACTCATTCATACCCAAATTAGGACAATCTAAAGGTCTGCAATCCAAAGTTATTTCCACTTTATGTAATCCAAGTGTAACACATTTTACAAAAAGTAATCCTTCAATAGTAAATAAATTTGTCTATCTACATGTATTATAATTCTATAGAATGTTTCTCTTTAAGTGTTATATACATTTATTTATTGATATGATTTTCTTTCCCAGAATTGCCCATTATCAGACTCTGCTGATATTGCTTCAAATTCAGCTGATATGAAGCTGATCTCAGCTGATCTTAATGAAGCAAGAGTCCTTACCCTTGATATGTTACAAGGTGCAATCATTTTGTTTAGAGCAAAATTGTTTATCATTATTCGTTGAACACAATCAGGAAAAGTGGCGTTTATGCAAGGCATAAGAGTGTAGTTTGAACCTGAATTTTTGTTTGGTGAGGAATTAATGATGGCAATAAGTAGACAGTGGGTGGATGAAGAGAAGAAAGAAGAGAATCCACACAAAATTCAACCGCAAACAAGATTCAGAGTCATAAGCAGAGATTTGTCAAAGTGGGAGGAATAGACAGAATGTGATGTGTGTTTTAATCAGTGAGTGTTTTACATAACGAGTTGGAATGGTGTAGTGATATTTCGCTCGAGCCATAGGCTCATGCAAAATATGACTATGCCATTTCAATGAGTTTTGTAAAACGACCACCAATTCACACATCACATTCTGTGTTTGTTGCACATCCCATGCATTAAAATTCATTTAAATAAGGCCTAAAAAAAATAAAAAAATCTGTTTCTGAGGCCCTCCCGCATGGTCCTTTTGGCTTCCACATGCTCTCTTTTTATAACCAATCCAAACTTAAAAAAATCAAAATCAAATGGTTATGTCAGATATTTTACCCAAGTTAATAAAATTGTCCCTTGAGTGCAAGAAGGCTTTGCAATGCTTTAGCATTGCAAAACCTTCTTGCACTCAAGGGATGTAATACACCACAACCCATGCTATTCTGTAGATTATGAGGCCTAAAACATAAAACAAACCAAGAACATGAACATTTTAATGGTAAAGAAATAATTACAAAAATAAAAGATAAAATAAAAAAACGCACGCCCGCATGCAATTTTACAAAAAATGGCCTGAGAAACAGAACATCTACTTAGTGAGGCCTAAACAAATTTTAATTCTGATGTTTAAATCCAGAGGTGAAGAGTACGTTTGAAGTTGTACTGATCAAATGGATTGATAAAAAATCAAAACACCCTTTTGGGAACCAGTCTAAATTACATCCGTTTTCTTTTCTGTTTGGCATGTTTGTTGAAATTTGTATCGGTGTTTCTTTTCGGCTTGTGTCCATTCATCCCGAACAATATGGTGGCTATTACTGTCAGTAAAATGTAAGTACAAATTTGGGCAGATTTTCAAAACAGCTGGGAGAAACTTGTTATACCCCCCGCAAACAAAGTTTGGGGGGGGGGGGGTATATAGGAATCACCCTCTCCGTCCATCTGTCCATCCGTCCATCTGTCCGTTTGTCTGTCCATCCTTATAAGCGCAACTCCTCCTAAACTGTTTGAAGAATTTTCATGAAACTTTACACAATGGAAGAACTCCATATGAAGATGCATGAAGCAATATAATTCCGTTCTGACATTTCCAAGGGGAGATAATCTAACTTATACATTTCAGGCACGGGGAGTATCACTTTGTGAGCTTGCTCACAGTACCACTAGTTTGAAAGTAGTTTGAAGCATGTCAAGATGTCCAAAGATTTACAGAAATAAAGTTGACTAGTTTAGTTAGATATATCCATGGGATCCTCATATGAGATGGCCATGAGACTGGGTTAATGTTGTGGTTGGAAATGCTTGATTTTTTAGCTCACCTGAGAAAGTCAGGGTGAGCTTTTCTTATCACTCTCCATCCATCGTCCTGCGTGAAGGTGGTGTTTGAGCCTCTTTCTCCTAAACCACTGGCCATATTTTAATTAAATTTAATGTAAGTAGTGGTTATATAGGTTATATAGGGGCATTTTGATTTTTATGCAAATTAGGTTTTGGCTCATATTGAGTAGAGGTGTGGGGAAAAAATGGCCAAATTTTTTGAAAATCTTCTTCTAATGAACCACCAGTAGCATAGACTTGATATGTGGTATACAGAGTCCTTTTGAGGTTTAGAATCAAGTTGTTCAAGAGAAGTTTGTCGGGCATTATTTGCCTTCGTTATGGGAGGGGCAAGAATTTTTGCCACTCCCAAAATTTCTATTTTCCAAACCGAGAGGCAGATTTGAACCAAATTTGATATGAGGGCTTATTGGGTCATAAGTACTTAATGTTTGCCCAAATTTATTTTCCCGTCACCCCATGGGAACCACAGGAGCTAAAAATAGAAAAAAATTAAAACGCCCATATCTGCAAAACTACATGGCACTGAGAATTCTTATTTGGTGTGAAGCTTCCTTAGGACCAACAGAATGGAATGGTAAAAAAAAATTGGTTTTATGATGGGGTACTTTTTGGGGACTTTGAAAAAGTGCGGAGTCAGCATTTTTTAACACTGTGGGTAATGGGAAAAACATTTAAGACTACTTTTCTCCCAAACCACTGCTCCAAAAGCTTTCAGATTTCACATATAACATCTTTGGAAGATTGTTTCACATGTTTATTGAAATCAATTTCCTGGGTCCATATTTGGGCTCTCTATGGGAGCCCAAATGTTTAAATTAGTGCAGTATGAGGAATATTCTTTAAAAATCTTCTTCTTCAGATCTACCAATAAGAATCTTTTGATATTTGGAGTGCAGCATCCTTAGGGGGAGTGAGATTCAAGTTTGTTCAAGCCAAGTCCCTGGGTTCATATTTCCGCTGAAAATTTGGGGCCCCGTTCCGGACTTAGAAATTTTGGACCAAAATCCCCCCCAAAATTTTGTGTTTTTTATGCGTTTCAGTCATTTTAAGACAAAATTTTTTTTTTTTTACACTGAAAATTTGGGGATCTGGGTGGGACCAAAAATCCGTAATTTTTTTTTGTTTTTGATGCGTTTTGGTCAATTTTAAGACAAAAAAAGACAAAACAATATTTTTTTTTTTACATTGAAAATTTGGGGTCCGGGTGGGACTTGGAAAATTTTGGACCAAAATCCAGAAATTAGTTTTTTTGTTTTTTTATGCGTTTTAAGGTATCACAGAACTAAATATTTTCCCATAGGCGACCATTATAACGTTCAGGTGGAAAAAAATATGATCGCATCACTTTAATTTTGGCATTCAAATATCTCTGTCAAGTATAGCCCTTCAGACAACTTTTTCTAATCTGAAAACAGAGGGTCATGCAACAAATAAGAGAGAAAAACTGACACAAAGGGAAGTACCGGTCACGTGCACATATTTTTCAGGGAATTCCCTACAAAAACACACAAAAAGTAAATTGTATTTTTTAGGTCCAAAAGTCATCAAATCACCCTCTTTTTTTATCAGGAATATTCAACAATAATGCAAGATTTCAATAGAATGTTTCAAACTTTTATTGAAACAATGGATTTCCCCAACGCTGTTTATTTTTAGAGATTGCGTCATTTCCGAGTGCAACATATTAAGGCAGTTCACTCTAATTTCAATATTTAGTTCCGCGATACCTATAGAAGAAGAAAAAAATTTAGGCTGAAAATATTTTGTTTGGGAAAAAAATCTGTTTTTTATGCGTTTATCTCAATTTTGGGACGTAAAAGTGCAGGAACTGAAAATAGAAGGAAAATCCTGTGTATTGTGTGGGCACAGTCGCTTCATCTAGTTGGTATATGCTTTTCTTAGGAGGGGCTTATGCAGCTTATTCAAGTCCCTGGTTTGATATTTAGACTACCATGTCAGGTGAGCGCCCTCAGGCCCCCTGAGGCCTCTTGTTTTTACATATTATTTCATTTTTGATTAACTAATTTTTTGTGAACCGACATTATTTTGCTTTGGACATTTTCATTTTCACACTACGCGACAGATGACAGATGATTGATAATTGTATAACGAAATTTGGAAACCTTTTGAGTCTTAACTAATGACTGGATGGGAAAGGAACTAGTATAAACGGTGCTGGTAAAAAGGTTCCAGCTTGTACATCACAAGTTGAATACAGAAACATTTATGTCATAGTGGCGATTCCATTAAATACAAGGGTGTAAAGTTTAATGGATGTGTAATAAGAGATAGCTCAACTCTCCGAACAATGCGACTGCCCCAGTGGGGAAGCTGAGACATTCAGATGGCTGAACGAGGAGAAAAGAAAACTTAATACTGATTTCTAGTCAAGTCTTGGCTGCTTGTTAAGCCAGCCAAGCCTTGACTAGAAATCACTGCCCAGGTGATTTGTCTATTGTTAGCAGAACCTCCTCATGTCGGCATGAGATCGCAAAATACTGAAATAGGCCTTTAAAGGGTTACAACCTGGTGATTCATAATTGATGATTTTTATTACTTGGTAAATGCATGCATGGATATCAGTGCCCACGCGTGAATTATGACCAGTCCACGGCGACTGTACTGTAACTTGCAAACACCAAACCATTTGACATACTTGCAATAGAAATTTGGCCTGTCATCTGCTTTTAGAGTATATCCCTGTTAATCCTTCGCACACTGATGCCCCAAAGTCAGAATTTCAGGCAGCAAATATCTCCCATAATGTAACTAGGAATATAACCAATTCATTCTTGTTTAACAGAGCTCATTGAGCTCTGTCAAACAACATTGGATTTGTTAATTTCTGATTGTATTATGATAAAAATTTGCTGCTTTAAATTTTGATATTTTGACATCAGTGTGCAGGGCAGCAGTTGAATAAAAAAAGTCCTACGATGTGTCGAAATTTTCATCTGAAAAGAGTATTATTGCTAGGGTTAATTGTTATTGTGATTAATTTTCAGAGTAACTAAAAATAAAATCAGCATCTAAAAACAATGCCCGATTAATAATGTAATCATGAACCGTCTTGGCTTCATTGAAATTAGGTGACAAGTCGTCAAGTTAAGACAAGATTTTCTATTTAAGTAATAAGTATTTTTCACACTCAGAATTTTTTTTCTGGGGAGCAGTTTTTCATAAAACAACACTTTTTAGCTCACCGAAGGGAGCTCAACTTATCACTTGCCGTCCGTCGTCGTTGTCCTTCGTCGTGAACATTTTTCTAACGACTTCTCCTCTGAAACCACTGGTCCGATTTTCACGAAACTTCATGTGGATGTTCACTACTATATGGCAATTCATGTTTGTTCAAATGAAATGGCCACGTCCCTTGGGGGCTCTGTATGGGGCATAACTCTGATAGCACTGTATGAATTGTAGAAAAATTCTTTAAAAATCTTCTTCTCCAGAACCAATGGGCAGAATCTTTTGATATTTGTAATGTAGCATCTTGGTATGGGTCTGATTCAAGTTTGTTCAAACTGAGTCCCTTGATCAATATTGGGTCTCCCTATAGGGGCATGAATTTTTCCTTAGAGCAATTTAAGGAAAAATCTGCTTCTCCAGAACCAGTGGGCAGAATCTTTTGATATTTGGTATACAGCATCTTGGTATGGGTCTGATTCAAGTTTGTTCAAATGGAGTCCCTTGATCAATTTTGGGGCTCACTATGGGGACCTGAATTTTTTTTTAGTGCAATTTAAAAAAAAAAAAATTTAAAATCTTCTTCTCCAGAACCAATGGGCAGGATTTTTTGATATTTGGTATACAGCATCTTGGTATGGGTCTGATTCAAGTTTGTTCAAAGTGAATCCCCCGTTCAATATTGGGGATCACTATGGGGTGTGAATTTTTACTTAGTGCAATTTAAGAAAAAATCTTTAACAATCTTCTTCACCAGAACCAGTGGGCAGAATCTTTAGATATTTGGTATGCAGCATCTTGGTATGGGTTGGATTCAGGTTTGTTCAAATTGAGTCTTTTGATCAATATTGGGGCTCACTATGAGGGCGTGAATTTTTACTTAGTGCAGTTTAAGAAAAAATTCTTTAAAAATCTTCTTCTCCCGAACCAGTGGGCAAAATCTTTCGATATTTGGTATGTAGCATCTTAGTAAGGTTCTGATTCAAGTTTGTTCAAAATGAGTCCCTCGATCAATATTGGGCCTCACTATTGGGGCGTGAATGTTTACTTTGTGCAATTCAAGGAAAATTCTTTCAAAATCTTCTTCAGAACCATCATGCAGAATCTTTTGATATTTGATCAGCAGCATTGTCCCATTCAGTCCTGTTGATGTTTTAGCTCCACAGAGAGTATAGATTTACTCTGTAGAACCTTAAGAATAGCTTTTGATAAAATTTGTGTCTTAACAGTATGGAACATTCGGTGAGTGCCTGGGGCCTCTTGTTTGTAAAAGCTGAAGTTTTAATTCCAATCTGGATTTTATGTTTGTGCAAGACGTTTTGAAAACCAAAACAGAAAATTGACCTACTTTTTACTTACTCTGGACCAAGAAATGGACACACTTGAATTGTTTAATTAAAGGCTGATCTGTCTCTTCTAAAAAGTAAATGCCTATTTGAATTTGAATTGTAAACTTTCCTTTTTATGAATAAATTAATATAGAGAGGCATGTTTTTGTCTTGTAAACAATTCTTTGTACAAATAAATTTACACATAGAGATGTGTTATTGCCCAATTGTATTGATTTATTTTGTGAGAGATGAAAATATAATATACCAGTAGATCATGTGAATGCAGAATCATCGCTCTACATTTTCTTCTCACTTCTCCCTGTTTCATCTGACTTCTCCCTAAAATCAGTGGAGGGAGAAGTGACTTCCCCCTCAAATTACCCTCTAGGCTGGTCCCTGCATACAGCCACTGAATTCCTTAGTTATACACCTATTCGCCTCAGTATAACCAGTATAAGCATTTAATCTTTTGTATCCTGTTTGACATAGCTCAACAAGATGTATGAAGAATAAATGCTCAGTTTTTTATGAAATTTTTATGAAAATACAGAAAGATGACTAAATTCTTATTTATTGAATATTTTTCACTGCCAAAGTGGCTGTTCCATTAACTGGTAGAGTGCTAAATTATTTTTGGTCAACACAATATGTTATATGTTTTTGCCTTGTTACAATTTAAAGGCACTCTTCCATAAATTGTAACAGGGCAAATCCTTACAGACTAAATTTTACTTTGAGGATGATATTATGCACTTCCACGGAGTGTAAAGCCTTTAAGTTGTAGTGACTGTACTTAAGAATAAGCAATCTACCAGTTAAAGAGTTCCATTGTACTATACAAGCCTAGAAATAAGCAGGCTGTCATTTGCAAAATGAGATCCCCAGAGGGTGAATTTACTGATGCTATCCCATAGAGGGGGAGGGGGCCGGTTTATCTTCTAGTTTCCTCTTCTCTTAAGGTCTGTGACCTGGATTAAGATTGAGGTTCACAGAGGGTGAATTTGGTGATGCTACCCTGCACACAGTAGGGTAGCATCACCAAACTCACCCTCTGGGGACCTCATTCTGCAGATGACAATTGGCTCATTTCCATGTTTGGTACTATATAAGAACTTCACATATACTGGTTGACAACAAACCTGATTTCAGACACTAAATAGTTTTATTATTCATTGTGTTGTTACGTGCATGAAATTTTTTTCCAATTTCAAGAATTAAGAGACACAGATCAGTATAATGGTTTTTGGGGCAAATCATTTGGTCAAGCTTGGCACTGGTTTAAGGAAAGGAAGAGAGCAAACAGCGTTGCCTTACATTCCCATTTAACTTACATTACTCTACCTTGGTATCGAATCATAGGAGGTAAGTCCTCGTAGTTACTGTAGTTCAATGTATATATATATTTTTTTATCGCATAGTATCTACTTATGGAGCAAGGTGGCTCAGTGGTTATGGCATTGGACTTGAAACCGAAATGTCCACTGTTCAGTCCTCACCAGGTGTAACTGTTGTATCCTTGGGCAAGGCACTTAATCTAGATCGCCTATGTGGTGGCATGGTGGCATTGTGTATTAAAGTGTACTCAACGTCAATGGTGCACTTGTCTTCAATCAATGCTAACCCTGCTTGTGTGGAGTTGGTTGGGGAGGTCTGACTGTTGCTCGCACTGCTCAGTAATTCTCTCTGGGTACTCTGGCTTCCTCCACCCATAAAACTGTCCATCACAAGGTGACTGGCTGTCAAAAATGGTGTTAAAAAAAACTGGTGCAGACCTTGGCTCTCAAAAGTGTCATTAAACCCTTATAAATAAATATTAACCACTTAACCTTTTACCCAGTGCACATGATATCCAAATTTGTTTTTGTTTTTTTTTTCAATTTTTTTTTCAAAACATTTCAACAAAACCATATCATGTAACCCTTCATTGGATCGAGCTTGTTAAACTCATTCCAATGAGGGATCACATGATATCGTTTTGTTGAAATTTTTTGAAAAATATATTATTTTCCACTGCTTAACCCTTAAGTCCTCAGATTAATTTTAAAGTATTTATGGCCTTTTTCTGCTTACATAGTTATTGATGACTTGGCAGTGGTTCTACATCACTGCTGGCTGCCTATACAGGCAGCCAGCAGTGATGTAGAACCACTGCCAGGGAAAACTCAGTCTACACACAAGAGAAATAAAAAAGATTACACAAGGGAGCACCTGCTTCAATGCAATATAAAAGTGGCGGTTTATGGCTATATGGGGGCTCAAGGGTTAATTTGTAAAATATGTCGGTGGATGGTTCCAGTTTGTTAGATATAGGATTAAAGGTCTGTATAAGGTCAATAAGATAATTGTTTGCCTTATACCCATACTCCGGACATAAATAATTCTGGGACTACATTATCACTGATCTCTGACCTTTGACATCCATGCCTGATAGAAAACTTCATTCACCCCATGCCACTGCAGTTGGCTATCCACATGTTCTGTTTCAAGAAATCAATTAGGATGATGTTAAAAAAATAATGCTATTTTAATATTTTTTTTAAATCTATTCTCAACTAATGCTTTAACATTGAACCTAAAAAATCTCACCCATAAATTGTTACAAGCCAAAGACATGTGTACAAGATTTGATGGCCAAATATATTTTAGCACTCTGCTGGCAAATGCTGCTGTTGGACTTACACGTTCTTGTCATCACATTACCATTTCCCGCCATCACATTTCAAAGAAAAACGTTTCATGTTTTTTTTTCAGAATTTAATTTATAACTTTTTGGTGATAATATCATGAATGGGATTGTAAACCAGCTGTGTTGAAGTATTTCTTTGAGAGTTGGCCATCCCATGGTGTTGCACTTGTTTATTTTTTGTTCCCCCTGACAGAGGGAAAGCTCTGTTATCAAATTCGACACCAAAATGAAAGTTTCCTTGACCTATTTTCATTCAGAATATATTGATATTTGGAATAGGGCATCCTGGGGGTAGATGGGGGGGTCAGTTTCAAGTTTGTTCAAGTTAAGTCCCTAAGTTCATATTTGGGCCCTATAGTTTTGCATTATTGGAAATCTGGGCATTATTTCTATGCTAGCATCGCAATACTAGAAAAAATCATCTGACATGGACAACAGAGTTATAAATAATTAAATGATTTCTTTCCTCTGTAGTGTTAACTTGCCATAGATGCTAATTAAATCCTTCTTTAAACAACTTTGTCAGGTGACCACCTCAGGCCCTATGGTGCCTCTTGTTGTCTCCCGCTTTTTGAAATAAACAGGAGATATTAAATTCAGGGTGTCCTTTCATCCTTCTGTGTTTTTCGTTTCCAGACTCTAACTTTCCTTACAGTGACCGGATTTCGATGAAATTTGGGTAGTAGATCACTTTCATTAATTGTGGGTCCAAGTTCGAATATGAGCATTTTCCACGCATATTTAATTAGGTTGCTGAAATTTGATTGGCTGATGGTTTCCAGACTCTAACATTCCTTAAAATCAACCGATTTCGATGAAATTTCATATATTGATTACTTTTATCAATACCTAGGTCAAGTTCGAATGTGGGAAATTTTGTACTGAAAATCTGTCCGTCTGCCCTGTGCGTCAACGCGCCTCGGACTAAAAGCCGTATTTATGAACCGATCTTCACGAAACTTCTTGGGTATCTTTGTTGTCATTGTGAGACCAGAATATGTGTTTTGGGGTTTGGTCCAAAATTCAAGATGGCTGCCAGCGGCCATTTTATTCCGAAATTGGGTGTAATTAGTTTTTTGTACAGAACTTCTATATGAAAGTTCGGATTTGAATAAATTTTCGTTTGTATGTTTAGTAACTTGCAATACATCACATATAATACGGGTTTTGTTCTCGTTCAAAAATTATGCAAATTAGGGAATCTTTGATTTATTCAGTGCTACTACTAAAACACAGTAAGTGCACACCTTCCTTGTTTTTCGTTTCCAGACTCTAACTTTCCTTACAGTCAGTCGATTTCGATGAAAATTTGGGTAGTAGATCACTTTCATCAATTGTGGGTCCCAGTTCGAACATGGGCATTTTCCGTGCATATTTAATTAGGTTGCTTAAATTTGATTGGCTGATGGTTTACAGACTCTAACTTTCCTTAGAGTCAACCGATTTCAATAAAATTTCATATATGGATTACTTTTCACATCAGTTTAATGTAATATGTCTTATCATACAGTCTTAATTTTTAGTGATTCTCACAGTTATTCTCCACATCACTTTACTTGCTTTGACAGTGACCTCCGTGAAAAATAAATCTGATAACCACTGTCTGAAGCACTGTCTGTTCTGTCTCTTCTAAATAACTTCCACTTGCAACTCACCTATATTCCACTGCATGCATTAATTCCCCTTGAAACTGCTGCCCAGCGGGAGACATGAATTCACTGAATTTGCTTGTTTGAGAATAGTGCTGGTCAGATATTACCATTACATTAGCTAAAGGATGGAAGGAAAGGTGACTGAGCTTGTTGGTACTTCTAAGAAATAGCTATAGATATATTCCTAAACCAACATTCTTGGGTTGCTGTGAATTTTTAGGTGTGGAAATATGATATAGGTATGGAAATTCTTTTTGTTCAAAATGTAGAACCCAGAGATATCTATCTGTTGTTCATAAAAACACAATAAGCAATTCTATGTGTTCTGTACTCAAGCGATTATGTCTTCTGTTAGCATGCATTCCTTTTAGTTTCTGCCAGTGGTGACTTAGTCTGTGCTGCATTAGGAAACTCTCACAGTATGGGTTCCAATCCAGCTACTCAGTTTGAGATAACAAAATAGTTGGGGTTGGGGAGTTGGGGGCCTTGCCCCCTCCCCTAAAAAAAAATTGGCCCAATGCAACTTTCACACAATCTGGAATCCCAAATTGGTCTCCAAAAAGGACAACACATTCTACAAATGACTCAGATTTACTCTTGAAGCACTAAATCTTGCAACATTTTCTCAGGGGTGGAGCTAGTCCTGACTAAGACTCTCCAGTCATTGCCCCCCTCCCCCCCCCCCCTCCCATGAAGTGTTAGGAGGGAGTAATGATAGGTTGGCCCTAGTGAGGAGTAAGGGAGGCCCCAAAGCCTCACACTATACCCTTTCAAATATCCCCCCCCCCCTCCGAAAAAAATACTGGCTAGGGCACTGCCTATTATAGATTTCTGGCTACATGCCTGCTTTGAAGGCCTCCTTCCAACTTTGATCTGTGTTGTGGCATGAGAACACATGCTCCAACATACATGCTTCATAATGTTCTGCAGAAAAAATTACCATCCCGGTGATTCCTAACCAAGTCTTGATAGGCAGCCAATATTTGACAAAAATTAATGCTAAGTCACTGGGGAGTGAGGTGACTTGGGTGGTTACAGCATTGAACTTCAAACTGAGAGGTTCATGGTTTGATCCCCACCAGGGGTAACTACATTGTGTTCTTGGGCAAGGCACTTAATCCTGATTGCCCACAATGGGGCACGATGGCACTGTGTACTAAGGCATACTGCAGGTTGATGGTGTTTTCAATCAGTGACAACCCTGCTTATGTGGAGTTAGTACTTTGGGGAGTCTATCTTAGAAGCTTAGTGCTTCTCTCTGGGTACTCTGACTTTCTCCACCTGTAAACCTGTCCGAGGTGACATTGGCTGTCAAAAGTGTTATTAAACCCCAATAGATAAATGAAAGTATCAGTGACACTGCAGTTCAACTTGTCCAAGAAGGAACTGAACTAATTGGAAAGATCTACTAAAGCCAAGTCATTGACTCAAGTTTCTCCAAAAAAGACATCACACCCAAGCTATATCAGGTAACAGATGTGGCCTGTTGGGTATACTAATGGAATTATTAAGAATTTATATATCAAATCCCAAATGGCCGGTGGTGGCCACGTTTTTCAACAAAATGCAGAAAAAATTGATAACGCCTATCTAGACATCATACCAAAGTTACATGTAAAATTTGAAAAAGATTGAGTGAGATGTTCGGTCTGTAGTCTGTAGGGTCTGCTAATGGAATTGTTGACAATTTATATGCCAAATCCAAGATGGCCACTGTCTGCCATGTTTATCAACAAAATTCAGAAAAATTTAATAGCTCCCATCTAGACATTACACCAAAGCTACATAATAAAATAAAAAAAGATGGGGTGAGGGATGCGGCCTGTAGGGTGTGCTAATAAAATCGTTGACAAATTATATGCCAAATCCAAGATGGCCTTTGCCATCAGTGCTTTTCAATGAAATTCAGAAAAATTTGATAGTTTCCATCTAGACATCACACCAAAGCTACATATGAAATTCAAAAAAGATTGGGTGAGAGATGCAGCCTGTAGGGTGTGCTAATGGGATTGTTGACAATTTATATGTCAAATCCAAGATGGCTGCTGGTGGCCATTTTTTTCAACTAAATTCATAAAAATTCAATAGCTCCAATCTAGACATCACACAAAAGCCACATATGAAATTTGAAAAAGTTTGGGTAAGAGATGGAGCCTGCAGGGTGTGCTAATGGAATTGTTGACAGTTCATATGCCAAATCCAAGATGGCTGCTGGCAGTCATATTTTTCAAAAAAATTTGGAAAAATTTGATAGCTCCCATCTTGACCTTGCCCAAAACTATGAAATTTAGGACTGATCGGGTGAGAGCTGCGGCCTATAGGGTGTGCTAAAGGAATAGTTGGACAATTTATATCCAAATCCAAGATGGCTGCTGGCAACCACGTTTTTCAACAGAAAAGTTTGACAGCTCCCATCTGAACCTCACACTAAAGCTACATATGAAATTTGAAAAAGACCGTGTGAGTGATGTGGCCTGTAGGGTGCGCTAATGGAATTGTTGACAATTTATATGCCAAATCTAAGATGGCTACTGGAATCCATGTTTTTCAATGAAATTCAGCAAAATTCGATAGCTCCCATCTAGACATTGCCCCAAAGCCACACATGAAATTTGGGTCTGAGAGCTGTGGCCTGTAGCATGTGCCTCAGAAATTGTTGGACAATTTATATCCAAATCCAAGATGGCTACTGGATGCCAAGTTTTTCAACGAAATTGATAGCTCCCGTCTAGACATTGCCCCAAAGCCATGCATGAAATTTAGAACTGATGGGTGAGAGCTGCGGCCTGTAGTGTATGCTAAAGGAATTGTGGACGGACAGAGGAATGTACGACTTGAGAACGGATTGCAACCCATCCCAATAGCTCATACTTGACGCTGTCAAGTTAAGCTAATAAATAAATAAATAACCTTTAGAATGTGTGATTATATCATGACTGCATCATAGGTATAAAGTCAAGTCTAGCCAATCATTTTAACTCTTGACCCACTGAGTATTTTTCAAAATATTTCTCATCAAATCTAGTCATAAGTCTCCAATGAATAAGTAAATAAATAAATAATTAAATAAATTGCCAAGTCACTACACCAACAGACTGTATGAGATTAGAATTTTTGAAAATTTTCCAGTCCTTCAACCCTTTATATTACAAATTGGCTACATCTTTAAACTGACCAGTTGAAAAAAATATATATTTTTATACTGTACCAATGACCCAGACTTATCTGGTGCTAACTCTTTAAAATCAAGGGCCAAACACAAATTTTGCCACCCCCCCCCCCCCCCAATCCCCAAAATTTGCATCAAAAACCAAAATTTAATGTCCTATGTGGTCCTCCATACCTTTTGTCCACTGCGCATGCGCAGTGTCAAGGCGGTCTCGAAATTGGAGCCAATTGTCATTCTTTGTTTGGCCCTAAATTTAGTAACACCTCACTGATATTTGTGCTACAAATCTCTGTTTAAATTATGCCAGACACATAATTATGGATGAAATGGTGGATCTATGAAGGAAATAGAAGGATGAGAGGATAAAACAGTGGCAGAATATGATCAGGGCTGTAATTTATAATTTTTTTACGAAATTATTTCATGTTTCCTATTTTCGAGGCATGGCCCTGATGTTGTCATTCTTGCTATGAATGTACTATTGTTTGTTCAGTGTTTCCTCTCTCCCTTTCCTTTCTCCCATGCTTTCGGCATAATGTTTGTAATTATTTTTACTAAAATTTCTTGGGAGTTTGGCTTGGTAACAGAATGTATTTTCTGTTTTTCCCCCATGTTTACGTCCTCACCCTTGGGTGTTTAGGCGTTGTGATCTGCATCTACCATCCAATGTACTGCAGTTTCTTATCGGGAAGTCTCTGTTTTACATCGGATAGTGTTTAAATTGCTGACTGATTTTGGGCCATGTTTACAGTGCCTGGAGTCATGTTTCCGGTTTTTGTACACTTTTGTTTATGTTGACAACAGTTACTTCTGATAGTGATTACTTGTCTTCTGTTCAGTTCTGCTCATAGCCAGATACATTAATATTGTCCGTAAGTGTTACATTAATTTTTAAAAATGTTTTAAAATTTTTGTCCACACTTGGGCTTTTTTGGGATCCATTTGGGCTCACTGTTCCCTTTGGGAACTTGGGCTCTTCTGAAAATTTTTCCAAAAAATATATTTTTTTTTTAAAATTATTTTTCCGAAATGTTATAATGGATTATATTATTATTATGTATCTTTGTTTCAAGGGTTAGTGTGAGTACTACTACTATTTATATTTTTTCTCGATGAAAGAATATTGTTCAAATTGTAATGCGAGGAAATCTTCCTCTGATTCTCATGCTTATTGTGTCTCTTGTAGTCTATGTACTCGCCCTAATTCTTTGTGTGCTAATTGGGGTGACAAACGTTGGAGACGTGAGTCACGGTATATTGTAAGCGGTGAGGGGTCCATGCCGGTCCTCTCTCCACAAGGTCACTCTAGTTTATCAGTCTCTTTTTCAGAGGAACAAGAACAGGGTGATGTTTCCGTGATGTCTTCAACAAGTGTGTCTCCGTCGTTACATTCTAACAAAGAGCTAGCGACAAAAGTGCTCATGGAGATACAACAATTGCCTAAGAGGCCCCTAGTAGGGTCGACTGTGTTGTTGTCCGCTAGCTCGCCTGGTGTAGCAACCATTCATCGAATGGCTCGGCAGCCAGGTTCGTCCGTTGTGGTCCAGGGAAGCAGTTTGGGTGATGCGAGCACTATAAACATCGAACATGCACACCCAGAAACGACAGAACCGAGGATAGTAGGGAGGAAGCCTGTCATTTCGGTACCTAGCTCGTCCTGGTCCATCCGGACCGCGAGCGAGAGAGCCCCCTCTCTCTAACAGCAACATCTGGGACCAGATGTTATGCGTGACAATAATCAAGCGGAGCATACATCCACTCCATCTGCTCGGGATGCTCCGTTACATAGACAGTCCGCAGCGACTAGTCTATCGGTTTCCTCATCCTCACGGCAGCACACACAACCGCACCATGGCTACGTGACGCTGATATCCAGCCAGCTTCGCCGGATTCCACGTCGAACAAGTCACGCCATCCGGTAGCCAGGGATACGAGGCCTATACAATCGGGACGAGCGCATAAGAGAAGTATGCGAGATTCAGCGTCCCAGGAGCTTCCAGCGGCTAAATCCTGTAAGACTGCGGCTCCACAGGCCTCCGTAATGGACTTGCTATCGCAGATAGCTCATGTTATCCCAGCTTCCCAGCTGCCGTCAGAAACCTTTTCCGATCAGGAATTGTCTGAGGAAGCTGGGTCAGTTCGTTGCGCTGCAGAGTCAGCAAGGGACGACCGAGATTCTCAAGTGGTCCAGCCGGATGGAGAAAGGGATTCAGAGGAGTTGAAATTTTCCCTTTCGGAGCAACATAAGGTAGCCGTCGATTTCATCCGGCAATACCTTCCTGATGTTGTTCCTCCGGACCAAAATGCTGCGGTGCCGGATAAGAGACTCATAGCGTCACTGGACACAGATTTTTTCAGCCAGATTAGGGACACCGACCCAGTCCAGAAATGTCTCACGGATGTTGGATCTTTTGAATGATGCTATTTTCAAACTTGCCACCAAGACGGGCAAGTCTGGTTTCTTAACGGCAAATGCTATACAGCTGCCTTTCTTCAATTCAAGGAATAGATTTGAAACGGCAGGATATGGCATTCCGAGAGTTCCTCTGCATCTAGATGACCAGGCTGAAGATCTATAATTGTCTTTGCCATCGTCTATGTCTATTCCAACCACGACCTTGGATACGACAATCTCGTCTAACAGGACCCGCTTAGACGCATTAATGTATGCAGATCACCTTACCAGAACGTTATCATTACGTCTCGAAGGAAAAGAATTCCAGGATGTTCAGACATCCTTAAGAGTTCTTTTGAGGGCCATAGCATACTCTGCATATAACTCCACCCTTTCAGTGGCAAATCTGGAGTTAGTTAAACGTGATGCTGCCCTGGCTACATCCACTTACGTGGATCGTAAGGTGAAAAACTCTCTTCGAGTCGCTCTGGTCTTCGGAGAGCTTCTCTTCGATGGCAAACTTTCCTTGATCTATGATCAAATTACAAAGAAAGCTTCAGACTCTCTGCTGTTCAAGTCCGCTGCGAAAATGTCGGATTCAGCGGAGAAGAGTAAGACAGGCACTTCTGGGACGAATACGTCCAAGGGAAGTTCCTATAGAGGATCTAAGCAAGCCTCTAGGTCTTACTCCAGAGACCCTCAAGGTAGTGATATATCGTGTTCCAGTGGGCGGAAGGTTATCGAGTTGCTCACCAATTGGTTGTCAATTACGGACGACCCTTGGGTTCGAGGGGTGATTTCAGAAGGACTAAAACTGTCCTTCAAAAGAAAACCTCCGTTAACTCGAAGTCCAAGATGGACTCGGCTTCCGTCAAATCCTCAGAAGAGAAATTTGCTTCTATTAGAAGTCCAATCTCTTATGGAGAAGAACGCGATAGAGGTTGTAGAAAACCAGGAATCTCCAGGTTTCTACAGCCATCTGTTTCTGGTCCCGAAACCAGGCGGCTCGTTTCGCCCAGTCATAGATCTGAGCTGGATAAACAAGCTGATCATGGCTCCAAAATTTTATATGGATACCATTCGATCGTTCAGAGCGAGCATTCGAGTGAATGTCTATGCTGCGAGCATAGATCTCAAGGATGCATACTTTCACGTCATGGTACATCCGACGTTCAGAAAGTACCTCCGCTTCGCTGTCCCAGGAGTCGTTTATCAGTTCTGAGCGATGTGCTTCGGTCTGAACCTAGCGCCCTGGGCTTTCACTCGAATAATGAACTCGGTAATGACTCATTTCCGAGCTCATTCGTCTGCGGTAACGTCGGCCTATCTGGACGACATTCTTCAGCAGTACGGCAACGAGTTACCGCTTCAGAGCGATTTGCAGAATCTGTTTCAATTGCTCCGACGTCTCGGGTTTATAATAAACGAGAAGAAGTCGGATCTGGTGCCGTCCAAGTCATTCACCCACCTGGGAATGAGCTTCGAGACGCACAACAATCTCGTTCGTCTGCCGTTAACCAGAACGAAATTAATCAGTTGTTACGCTCGCTTTTGTATTCACTCTGACAAAGTCACAGCGAGAGAATTCATGCGACTGATAGGTTTGTGCGGAGCCGCTGCGGATCTTATTCCGATGGGGCGACTACGCACTCAGCCGCTCCAAATCTTTCTGACTCAGAATTGAAGTGTCAAGATTCATTCGCTCGATACGGACATCGTCTTGTCGAATCAAGTCAAACAAGAGATTCAGACTTGGGCAGATATTCATTGGTTTACTCAGGGAGTTCCACTGCAATCGCCGGATCCGAGTTTTATGATTATGACGGATGCCAGTCATACAAACGGATTCGAAGTGCCAGTGCCTTTGAGATCCGCAGTTCCTAAACAAGCACATAAACATCAAAGAAATGATGTCAATTTGGCTTGCACTGCATCATTGGATGAACGTAATTCGGAATGCAGATGTGCAAATTCTGTCCGACAATTCGACGGTAGTAGCGTATATTCGGAACCAGGGAGGCACTCATTCCATTCTGTTATTCAACTTAACAGAAAGAATCCTTCTGTTTGTCCTAGAGCATCAAGTTATTTTATCGGTCTGTCATATTCCGGGTCGTCTGAACGTTATAGCAGACTCCCTTTCTCAGAGGGGTCGCATGTTGCCATCAGAATGGACTCTCATCAAACGAGTATTCAATCAGGTTTGCTACCAATGGGAGCGTCCGATGATAGACGCATCTCAACAATCAGTTGCAGACGTATGTGTCGCCATGTCCAGATCCTCAAGCATTTGCAGTAGACGCTCTCTCGATCTCTTGGGACAGAATGATGGGATATGCGTATCCTCCAGCGCCATTGATTCAGCAGAAATGACTACTAATGTCTCTGTCCTGCTGCCCTGGGTATTTGACCCAGGGCAAGGGGAAGGGGGTGGGGGGGGGGTGGTCCCTTAGGACATCTGCTTTATAGTGAAAAGCAAAGGAATACCTCCTCTGGAGTCAGTAATTCCGAGTCGGTACCGGATGGTTTTAAAGTGTAAAGCTAATGTTTAACTCATTCATGTAATATTTTTAAAGTGTAGCTTGGTGTGAAGCAATTGTATATGTCACATGTCATACGGGCGTTAATATACAATCCTCGGACACTTTTAATGAGTATAAAGAGTCTCATTTCTCTGGACTTCATTTATTTATTGGCTTTCCTTTTAAAATATTAGTATAACGGGTTATACTGGATGTTAATAAAGATCATTGATGTTATTGAGCTCAATAGTGTCAATTCAGATTTGTTCAAATGAAGTTGCCCCTCCTCCTGGGTGGGACCACGCCCCCAAGGGGCACCAAAATCTTTGAAAATCTTCTCATGAACCAGCAGTAGCAGAGACTTGATATTTGGTATGCAGCTTCCTTTTGAGGTGTAGAATCAAGTTTGTTCAAGAGAAGTTTGTCGGGCATTATTTGCCTTTGTTATGGGAGGGGCAAAAATTTTGGCCACGCATAAAATTTCTATTTTCTGAACCGTGAGGTCGATTTGAACCAAATTTGATATGAGATGATAATGGGTCATAAGTAGTTGATTGATGCAAAAAAAAATTTCTCATTGCCTCGGGAGCTAAAAATAGGAAAAACATTAAAACTGCCATATCTCCAAAACTACACGGCACAGAGAATTCTTATTTTATATAAAGCTTACTTTTATCCAGTAGAATAGAATGGTTAAAAGAAATCCCTATCAGTTTGATCACAAGGTACTTTTTTCAGGACTTTGAAAAAGAGCTGAGTCAGCACTTTTTAACACTGTAGGCAATGAGAAAACATTAAAAAATCTTCTTCTCCAGATCCAGCAGGCAGAATCTTTTAATATTTGGTATGCAACATTGTAGGGTGGATCTGATTCAAGTTTGTTCAAATCGGCCCCCTGGGTTCATATTTGGGCTCAGTATAGGAGCCCGATTTCGAACTTAGTGCATTTCAGGCAAATTTCTTCAAAAATCTTCTTCTCCAGATCCAGCAGGCAGAATCTTTTGATATTTGGTATGCAACATTGTGGGGTGGATCTGATTCTGCTTAGGGAGGTGAGATTCAAGTTTGTTCAAGCCAAGTCCCTGGGTTCATATTTGGGCACACTGTGGTAGCCAGAATTATAACTTAGCTCAAAATGAGGAATTTTCTTTAAAAATCTTCTTCAGATCCAGCAGTTGGAATGTTTTGATATTTGATATGCAGCATCCTTAGGGGGGTGAGATTCAAGTTTGTACAAGCCATGTCCCTAGTTCCATATTTGGACTCACTGTGGGATCTTGAATTGTAACTTAGTTCAAAATGAGGAATTTTCTTTAAAAATCTTCTTCTTCAGATCCAGCAGTCGGAATGTTTTGATATTTGGTGTGCAGCATCCTTAGGGGGTGAGATTCAAGTTTGTTAAAGCCAAGTCCCTGGGTTCATATATGGGCTCCCTGTGGGAACCCGAATTATAACTTAGTTCAATATGAGAAATATTCTTTAAAAATCTTCTTTTTTTTAGATCCACTGGTCAGAATCTTTGGATATTTGGTATAAGTTTTTCTTAGGAGGAGCAGATGCAACTTGTTGAAATCATTTCTCAGGGTTGATATTTAGGCTACCATGTCAGGTGAGTGCCCTCAGGCCCCTTGGGGCCTCTTGTTTATACTTACCAATGACCCAGACGGGGATGGCCCTCCCATGAGTTGGGAACTCTTACCTCCCCGCTGATTACATAACGCTTACCAGGCACTGGTTGTAAGAATGACAATTGGCGCCAATTTCGAGACCTCCTTGACACTGCGCGTGCGCAGTGGACAAAAGATATGGAGGACCACATAGGACATTAAATTTAGGTTTTTGATGCAAATTTTGGGGATTGGGGGGCAAAATTTGTGTTTGGCCCTTGATTTTAAGGAGTTAGCACCAGCTAAGTCTGGGTCATTGGTAAGTATAAAAAATATATAAATTACTATAAATTTTTTAATTTTTCGAAAAATTGTATGGTTTTGTTATAAATAAAATAACAGATTTTGATATTGAAATTTTTGGGAAAAGGGCATCATGCTATCTATAGTACCGGGTAAGTAAAAATATGCATGTTTGTGATTCATATTTAATTAATCAATGAAACCTTTGAGAAATTGATTTAATTTTTATTTTTTTGCAGATGTTCTTGACATCAGACAGAAGCCAGTCCTGAAGTTTTGATCAGTGGTTTCATTAAATGATTTACTTGGTGCTTAATTCTCTTCCAAATTGAGAAATCCAATAACTTAGTGGAAAAGTACACTTGAGATGGATGAAATTTTCTCAATTCAGAGATAACTGGCTTGATAATATCAGTACTTCATAAGCAAGAGGCTGAGTTTCAAATAGTGTCAGTAGAAACATTTGAAGAGGTAGGCGGTATGACGAAAATACCGAATGGTAAAGGTATTGTAGTAATTCTGAAATACCGAACTGAGGGAGGTGGAATATACCGAAACCAGGTACTTTAAATTAAAATACCTGCCACAAATCATCACCAATTTATAGCCCAATAAGTAGCCAGAATAAGGCTAAGACAGCCAAAATATCTTGAAATTTTCTCAATAAAATCACACAAATGTGGATGTCATAGGAGACATCCATTTTTGTATCATTTTATCAACATTAGTGATATAATTTTTAAAAAATATCCAAATTTTATTTTATTTCGTTGTGTTGAGTAAGGGATTATGGGTCAAATATAAAAGTTTGATGCATTAAAGCTATTTTTTTATGTAGGTACTAAATACCATACCAAAACAGGTATATTGTCAGAAAAATACTGGTACTGATGCAAAACCTCAAATTTCAATCCTGCCCATCTCCAGAAGAGGTGGAGCTGTCGGCCAATTTTGCAGATGAACATGTAGTCAGTGGGAAGTTTTCAAGATAAAGTATGTTTGGAAATATTTTCAGTAGTGTCTCGGCTGTTTTTTGAGGCAGCTAAAATACACCGGAATTAGATCTGTGGCTTGATTCCTTTAACCATTCACCCAATGGTCTCAATATCAAATTTAAAATGTTTTGGGTTTTTTTTTTTGGGGGGGGGGGGGTGGGGGGGGTTCAAATTTTTCAACAACAAAAAATCAAACAAAACCGTATCGTGTGACTCCCTCATTTATTTATATGACCAGGTAATTGAACCGCTAATTATCACAACCTTTTGGCGATCTTTTCCTGGTCCCCGAAAATCTGCAGTGTGGAATCCGATTCCGTATCACAAAAGTATGACAGACTATTTATGGGTGCATTCTAATTCGCATAATTAGCTGTTCCAGGCACAGAGAGTACTTTACTCCGAGCTGGAATGGGTGTGCTCGAATGGTGGTCCAGGTTTTTTTTTATCATATTCATGATATTTTTTTGTCATATTCATGCGCATCGGGGGATTCCCCAGAAGTGTGCACCTATTAAAAAAATAAGTGTAAACAAAAATAGTTCTTTTTATGTGTACCCATACTATGTATGGTACACATAATGCCGGCATCCGGGGTGACCATCCATCGTTCGTCCATCCTTTGTCCGTCCGTCTGTCCATCTGTCTGTCTGTCCATCCATCTGTCCGTCCGTCTGTCTGTCCGGCATCCACATCCATTTCTTTGGCATTCGATAACTTGAAAATTATTGCTTGGATTGTCTAGTTACTTTATATTTGTGTTCAGGTTACTGATGTGCCGAGCTGTATAGTTTTTGGTGTAAATCGGATAATTTGATCCTGAGATATTAACCCTTTATCCTTCAAATTGAAAATTCCTCCAATCCCTTTGGCATTCGATAACTTGAAAAATATTGCTTGGATTGTCTAGTTACTTTATATTTGTGTTCAGGTTACTGATGTGCCGAGCTGTATAGTTTTTAGTGTAAATCTGATGATTTGATCCCGAGATATTAACCCTTTATTCTTCAAATTGAAAATTTCTCCAATCCCTTCGGCATTCGATAACTTGAAAAATATTGCTTGGATTGTCAAGTTACTTTATATTTGTCTTCAGGTTACTGATGTGCCGAGCTGTATAGTTTTTAGTGTAAATCTCATAATTTAATCCTGAGATATTAACCCTTTATCCTTCAAATTGAAAATTTCTCCAATCCCTTTGACATTCAATAACTTGAAAAATATTGCTTGGATTGTCAAGTTACTTTATATTTGTGTTCAGGTTACTGATGTGCCGAGCTGTATAGTTTTTGGTGTAAATCGGATAATTTGATCCCGAGATATTAACCCTTTATCCTTCAAATTGAAAATTCCTCCAATCCCTTTGGCATTCGATAACTTGAAAAATATTGCTTGGATTGCCTAGTTACTTTATATTTGTATTCAGGTTACTGATGTGCCGAGCTTTATAGTTTTTAGTGTAAATCTGATGATTTGATCCCGAGATATTAACCCTTTATCCTTCAAATTGAAAATTCCTCTAATCCCTTTGGCAATTCGATAACTTGAAAAATATTACTTGGATTGTCAAGTTACTTTATATTTGTGTTCAGGTTACTGATGTGCCGAGCTGTATAGTTTTTGGTGTAAATCTGTTATTTTGATCCTGAGATATTAACCCTTTATCCTTCAAATTGAAAATTGCTCCAATCCCTTTGGCATTCGATAACTTGAAAAATATTGCTTGGATTGTCAGGTTACTTTATATTTGTGTTCAGGTTACTGATGTGCTGAGCTGTATAGTTTTTGGTGTAAATCTGATAATTTAATCCTGAGATATTAACCCTTTAACCTTCAAATTGAAAATTTCTCCAATCCCTTTGGCATTCGATAACTTGAAAAATATTGCTTGGATTGTCTAGTTACTTTATATTTGTGTTCAGGTTACTGATGTGCCGAGCTGTATAGTTTTTGGTGTAAATCGGATAATTTGATCCTGAGATATTAACCCTTTATCCTTCAAATTGAAAATTCCTCCAATCCCTTTGGCATTCGATAACTTGAAAAATATTGCTTGGATTGTCAAGTTACTTTATATTTGTCTTCAGGTTACTGATGTGCCGAGCTGTATAGTTTTTAGTGTAAATCTCATAATTTAATCCTGAGATATTAACCCTTTATCCTTCAAATTGAAAATTTCTCCAATCCCTTTGACATTCAATAACTTGAAAAATATTGCTTGGATTGTCAAGTTACTTTATATTTGTGTTCAGGTTACTGATGTGCCGAGCTGTATAGTTTTTGGTGTAAATCGGATAATTTGATCCCGAGATATTAACCCTTTATCCTTCAAATTGAAAATTCCTCCAATCCCTTTGGCATTCGATAACTTGAAAAATATTGCTTGGATTGCCTAGTTACTTTATATTTGTATTCAGGTTACTGATGTGCCGAGCTTTATAGTTTTTAGTGTAAATCTGATGATTTGATCCCGAGATATTAACCCTTTATCCTTCAAATCGAAAATTCCTCTAATCCCTTTGGCAATTCGATAACTTGAAAAATATTACTTGGATTGTCAAGTTACTTTATATTTGTGTTCAGGTTACTGGTGTGCCGAGCTGTATAGTTTTTGGTGTAAATCTGTTATTTTGATCCTGAGATATTAACCCTTTATCCTTCAAATTGAAAATTGCTCCAATCCCTTTGGCATTCGATAACTTGAAAAATATTGCTTGGATTGTCAAGTTACTTTATATTTGTGTTCAGGTTACTGATGTGCTGAGCTGTATAGTTTTTGGTGTAAATCTGATAATTTAATCCTGAGATATTAACCCTTTAACCTTCAAATTGAAAATTTCTCCAATCCCTTTGGCATTCGATAACTTGAAAAATATTGCTTGGATTGTCTAGTTACTTTATATTTGTGTTCAGGTTACTGATGTGCCGAGCTGTATAGTTTTTAGTGTAAATCTGATGATTTGATCCTGAGATATTAACCCTTTATCCTTCAAATTGAAAATTGCTCCAATCCCTTTGGCATTCGATAACTTGAAAAATATTGCTTGGATTGTCTAGTTACTTTATATTTGTGTTCAGGTTACTGATGTGCCGAGCTGTATAGTTTTTGGTGTAAATCGGATAATTTGATCCTGAGATATTAACCCTTTATCCTTCAAATTGAAAATTACTCCAATCCCTTTGGCATTCGATAACTTGAAAAATATTGCTTGGATTGTCTAGTTACTTTATATCTGTGTTCAGGTTACTGATGTGCCGAGCTGTATAGTTTTTAGTGTAAATCTGATGATTTGATCCCGAGATATTAACCCTTTATCCTTCAAATTGAAAATTTCTCCAATCCCTTTGGCATTCGATAACTTGAAAAATATTGCTTGGATTGTCAAGTTACTTTATATTTTTGTTCAGGTTACTGATGTGCCGAGCTGTATAGTTTTTGGTGTAAATCTGATAATTTAATCCTGAGATATTAACCCTTTATCCTTCAAATTGAAAATTTCTCCAATCCCTTTGACATTCGATAACTTGAAAAATATTGCTTGGATTGTCAAGTTACTTTATATTTGTGTTCAGGTTACTGATGTGCCGAGCTGTATAGTTTTTGGTGTAAATCGGATAATTTGATCCTGAGATATTAACCCTTTATCCTTCAAATTGAAAATTCCTCCAATCCCTTTGGCATTCGATAACTTGAAAAATATTGCTTGGATTGCCTAGTTACTTTATATTTGTATTCAGGTTACTGATGTGCCGAGCTTTATAGTTTTTAGTGTAAATCTGATGATTTGATCTCGAGGTATTAACCCTTTATCCTTCAAATTGAAAATTCCTCTAATCCCTTTGGCATTCGATAACTTGAAAAATATTACTTAGATTGTCAAATTACTTTATATTTGTGTTCAGGTTACTGATGTGCCGAGCTGTATAGTTTTTGGTGTAAATCTGTTATTTTGATCCTGAGATATTAACCCTTTATCCTTCAAATTGAAAATTGCTCCAATCCCTTTGGCATTCGATAACTTGAAAAATATTGCTTGGATTGTGAAGTTACTTTATATTTGTGTTCAGGTTACTGATGTGTCGAGCTGTATAGTTTTTGGTGTAAATCTGATAATTTAATCCTGAGATATTAACCCTTTATCCTTCAAATTGAAAATTCCTCCAATCCCTTTGGCATATGATAACTTGAAAAATATTGCTTGGATTGTCAAGTTACTTTATAATTGTGTTCAGGTTACTGATGTGCTGAGCTGTATAGTTTTTGGTGTTAATCTGATAATTTGATCCCGTGATATTAACCCTTTATCCTTCAAATTGAAAATTCCTCCAATCCCTTTGGCATGAGATAACTCAAAAAATATCAATCCGATTGTCATGTTACTTTATATATTTATTCAGGTTACTGATGTGCTGTGCTGTGTAGTTTTTTATATAAATCTGATAATTTGATCCGGAGATATTAACCCATTATCCATCAAATTAGACACTCCTCCAATCCATTTCTATATGTACCCATACCTTGTATGGTGTACATAATGTCGGCATCCGTGGTGGCCCTCCGTCATACAGCTTTCTAAGAGTTGCGCATATGGGTACACATCTGACGATTTCATCGGCCTATTTTTTACTTCAATCCGATTTACCCAAAAAGGTTGGGGGAATTGTTAATGTTAGCGTTGGCATGCAATGTTGAACTATAAGTCATATAATAAGTCATAATAAACCCTTTATCACAACAGTGAAGTGATCTGGGTCATTGCATCACGTCTCATTCAGGAGGTCAGAGTTTTTTGATAAAGAATGTTGTTTTTTGAATGACTCCCTTAGTTAATTATATGGGTGGATGCGGCCAATTCATTAGGTAGAGGGTTAAGGGATAAGTTTTAAAATCTCTGGTTACTGTTAATGATGCTGCAAGACATAAGTGACTAACATGTATGATATTTCTGTTATTCAATAGTGATGTTATTAGTCGTGTTGTGACGAAGTCAAACTTGACTTATAGTTTGATGAATGGTGGGCGGGCAGGCGTAAACAATTGGTTTCCGGATGAAAACTTGATAATGGTTCGACCCCACGTTCATGAAACTTCATAGGTAGGTTGGGCTCGGTGAGAGGAAGAACCTATTTATTTTGGACTCACTAGGTCAGTGGTGAAGGTCACAGTGACCTTGAACATACTAAATCATAAACAATTGGTTTCTGGATGATAACTTGACTATGGTTGAACCCACATTCATGAAACTCCATATATAGGTTGGCCTTTGTGAGAGGAAGAACCCTATTTATTTTGGACTCAGTAGGTCAAAGGTCAAAGTCACAGTGACTCTGAACATAGCAAATCAAAACGCTTGGTTTCCAGATGATAACTTGATAATGGTGATAACCCATGTTCATGAAACTCCATAGGTAGGTTGTCATCAGTGAGAGGAAGAACTCTATTTATTTTGGACGTGCTAGGTGAAAGGTCAAGGTTACAGTGGCCTTCTACATAGTAAATCTGTATACAATTGGTTTCCGGATGATAACTTGATAATGGTTTGACCCACGGTCATGAAACTTCATATGTAGGTTGGCATCAGTGAGAGGAAGAACCCTGTTTATTTTGGACTTACTAGGTCAAAGGTCAAGGTCACAGTGTTTTTGAACATAGTAAATCATAAACAATTGTTTCCGGATGATAGCTTGACTATGGTTCAACCCACATTTATGAAACTTCATATGTGGGGTGGCCTTCTTGAGAGGAAGAACCCTATTTATTTTGGACTCGCTAGGTGAAAGGTCAAGGTCACAGTGACGTTCAACATAGTAAATCGTAAACAATTGGTTTCCGAATGATAACTTGATAATGGTTAGACCCACATTCATGAAACTTCATAGGTAGGTTGGTCTAGGTGAGTGGAAGACCCCTATTTATTTTGGACTCGCTAGGTCAAAGGTCAAGGTCACAGTGACCTTGGACATAATAAATCGTAAACAATTGGTTTCCGGATGATAACTTGATAATGCTTCCACCCACGTTCATGAAACTTCATAGGTCGATTGGCATTGGTGCAAGAAAGAGCCCTATTTATTTAGGAATCACTGGGTCAAAGGTCACAGTGACCCTTCACATAGTAAATTGTAAACAACTGGTTTCTGGACGATAAGTTGATAATGATTAAACCCACTTTTGTGCTGTCACAACTCGACATTGGATCGGTGATCCTATCGGCATTTTTTTATGGTCTGTTTTCTTGCTTTGGTTGTTTTTGTCATCTGATACAGCAGAGCCTGTAGTGGGTTTTTGGGGGGGATGGTGGGGGAGGGGTGGCATAATTTTGCATCTGTTTTATTGTCTCCCACGTTTTGAAAAAAATGGGAGATATTAAATTCAGGGTGTCCTTCCGTTCTTCCGTGTTTTTCGTTTCCAGACTCTAACTTTCCTCAGAGTGACTGGATTTTGATGAAATTTGGGTAGTAGATCACTTTCATCAATGGTGGGTCCTAGTTCGAATATGGGCATTTTCCGTGCATATTTAATTAGGTTGCTGAAATTTGCTTGGCTGATGGTTTCCAGACTCTAACTTTCCTTAAAATCAACCGATTTCGATGAAATTTCCTATATGGATTACTTTTATCAATACCTAGGTCAAGTTTGAATGTGGGAAATTTTGTACCGAAAATCTGTCTGTCTGCCTGTCTGTCTGCCCCGTGCGTCAACACACATCGGACTGAAAGCTGTATTTATGAACCGATCTTCACGAAACTTCTTGGGTATCTTTGTTATCATTGTGAGACCAGAATATGTGTTTTGGGGTTTGTTCCAAAATTCAAGATGAACACCAGTGGCCGTTTTGTTCCGAAATTGGGTGTAATCAGTTTTTTGTACAGAACTTCTATATGAAAGTTCGGATTTGAATAAATTGTTGTATGAATGTTTAGTAACATTCAATACATCACATATAATACAGGTTTTGTTCTCGTGCAAAAATTATGCAAATTAGAGAAACTTTGATTTATTCAGTGCTATTACTAATACAGTAAGTGCCCGCCTTCCATGTTTTTTGTTTCCAGACTCTAACTTTCCTTACAGTCAGTCGATTTCGATGAAATTTGGATAGTAGATCACTTTCATCAATTGTGGGTCCAAGTTCGAACATCCCTGCATATTTAATTAGGTTGCTTAAATTTGATTGGCTGATGGTTTCCAGACTCTAACTTTCCTTAGAGTCAACCGATTCCACTTGCAACTCAACTATATTCCACTGGATGCATTAATTCCCCTTGAAACTGCTGCCCAGCGGGAGACATGAATTCACTGAATTTGCTTGTTTTAATATTTATTTCATCCTTGCCCATATGGTCATTGTATTTGAAATAAATCTAAATACGATTTTCTGTACACTGGTAGTCACTATCAGTGCTGTCTTGAAAACTGTTACAACCTCAACAATGACTTTATAGTCTTTGATATTTGCCCAAAGACAGGCACAAATGAGACAACTTGTTGAGACAACTTATCATGTTACAAGTTGCCTCCACATGTTGCCTGAGCTTGCCTCGTTATATGTTTGCATTTTTTGCTTTCCACAAGTTTCTTGAAACTTGAGTGCTGTTCAACTTTCATGAACTCGGGACCTCTAGCATAGAAGTCCAGCAGTCTACCACTGAGCACCACGCTCCCTGTGTTGGGTGAAAGGTTACACATGTTATAAGAATACAACATGGGTTCGACCATGGTGGCCTCATGGGATCCTGGCACACTCATAGCAGGTATGGATTCTCTTAAACCATTTTTGCGAGGATCCAAATGCATTCTCCCAAATTTAGATGAAATATAAGCCCTGAATTCATCAACTGAGTTCTGTGTGTTAAAGAAGTTCAATATAAGGCCTAAAAAAGTAAAAAATCTGTTTCTCAGGCCATCTTGCATTGTCCTTTTGGCTGTCTCATGCTCTCTCTTTTTGACCAGTGCAAACTTAAAAAAAATAAAATTTAAATGGTTTATGTCTGATATTTTACAAGTTAATAAAATTGATATATTTTTCCCTTGAGTGCAAACAAGGCTTTGCAGTGCTTTAGCATTGCAATGCCTTCCTGCTCTCAAGGGACAAAATACACCACCACTCATGCTATTCTGTAGATTATGAGGCCTAAAACTTAAAACAAACCAATTACATGAACTGTTGATGGCAAAGAAATAATTACAAAAATAAAATAAAAAAACGCAATTTTACAAAAAATGACCTGAGAAGCAGGAGATGTACTTTGTGGGGCTTAAAGCAAGTTTTGAGATTTAAGTTTTGAGCCAAGGTTTACCAAGAACCAAATTGAATTTTAATTGGTGGATGAGGTTTAGAAATGTGCATTTGTATTCTCATGTGATGCTAAACCCTGACCTCTAGTGGTCTCTTTACAAATTTGGCCAGTGACATCATTTAATGTGTTTTGAACCTTTTTTTAAAAAAAAAAATTCCATTATTGAATGCTTTAAAGTATCTACCTCATTGGGGACTATTTTTGAGGATTGAATGCTCTCCCATACAATGCATTGTTTTTAGTCCTACTTGACAACGTCAGGTATAAACTATTAGGTTGGGTTGTGATCCATTGGCCATACGTATGTCCATACATCTGTATGTTCCTCTGTCCATCCACAATTCCTTTAGCACACACTACAGACTGCAGCTCTCACCGGATCAGTTCCAAATTTCATTTACATCATACATTGACTGGTTGAGTACTGGAAGTACATATTTGGTCTTTATTCTGAAGTGCAGTCACCACAGGCTGAAGTCTCCATGTTCTGTGGATGTGCTTCATATTATCTTTGAAGTGTAATTATGTAATCTGCATGACGTTGTCTTATTACAATTTATGGGAGAGTGCCTGTAGGGGGTCTCCCATAAATTTTAAGGAGGCAAACCCATGGGAACAAATTTTGTCACTGAAAAAATTTTGTTCTCTTCAAGTTAAAGTCTTGCAGAAAGTGTTGAATGTTTCTCAATCCATTTAAGCTCTTTTCGTCAGGTTTTGGATCAAGTGATAAATACAATCTTCAACTCTTCTCTAGTTTATTGTGAAGTGTACAAAACCCATCCAGTAAATTAGGTCTGGACCAGGCTTTTGGAATGGTCTAGACCTGATATACTAAACTCATTTCCTGAATTCCTGTATAAACTGGGAACACTTTGAAGATCTCTTTTGTATGATTGCTTGAATTATTAGTAACACAAATTTTGTTTTTGTGCTTGGATTTTTGAGTTTTCAGTTTAGAGGTAAATGTGAGCTCTGCAATATGGCCTCAAAATAAATGAAAATTGTTGTTGAAGTTTCTTATACAAAACCATGTATTTGTTTGTTAAAGAACAAATTTTGTTATAGAATGTGATTGATTGTATGTAAATCTTGTGAATTAAAAGTTTAGCATAATACTCTGTTAAGAACACAGCCGTGAATGACTTGTTAAAAGTGTGTGTGAGTGTACGTATGTTATTAATGATATACATGTTAATTTATTCTTATGGTTAAGAAAGAATATATTCAGGAATATGTGTTAAGTTGCAATTGCTTGCCCCTGTCTTGCAGTTTATGAGCTTTTTTGGAAATCTTGGGTATTAAGGTCATACTATACAGTTGTGGTAGTCTTGTAGCAGTACATTTTGGGTGAGAAGTCCTTTAGAGAAGGGACTAAAGACTTTATGAAAAAATGTCTCAGTGCGAACCCTGAGAAGTGAGCTCAAGGCAGTGCTTGTTTACTGTGGTAAATGAGCTCTGTTTTACTGGTAGAATAGGATATATGCATGGGTGGAAGTCCTCTAAAATGAGCAACATGGGTATAAACAATTGGCTGGACTTGACTTTATATCCATGTTTTTGTCACGATTAGCCATTGTGCAGAATTATGTGATCTCAAATACCAATGAGTAATGTTTCCCTGGAGGAACCCTGGAAATGGAACAGTGTTTTCTTACTTCAGTATACAAGTTACTGGTTTCTTGCATGTGGCAAGTGGATATTCCTGCCAAGGGCAGAATTTCTCCCTCTCTCTGAAATAAGTATAATTATTTGGACACATTTAATCAAATTTTCCGATTTATTAAGTTAAATTAGGCTAAATTTTTCATAAAACCTAGTCATGGCTCTTTTACAGCAGCCATGACAAGATTTCATGAAAAATATCTTGGAAAATACTCAGTTGGTAAAGAATTAAGATGCGGTAACTAATGTCGTACTAATGGGAACTCCTGCAAGTGAAGCAGTGATTAATTACTGTTTATAAAGCCATTCTCTTGCACTGGTATAATGGATGTCTGATACCCATGCCTGTGGTGCGAGTCATTTAACTTTTAAAGGTCTAATTTTGAGATTGATCACTCTTTACTGCAACTGAATAGTTGGCTCAGCAACATGCATTTCTTTGGGTAAAATTACAAGCTACATTCTAAGAATATTAGCATTTGTTTCTTGGCAAGTCTTGATTGCCTATATATAGCAGCCATGACTTGCCTGGAGACAACAGCAAGGCTACAAGATAGAGATGGGCAATATACCAAAAAGCCGAACCAATGCTGATACCATAGGGAAAACCCAAACCAATTATTGAATACCAAAGCCATCTGTATTTTCAAATTTTGCTACTTTTGCTAGTTATGAGACCTAGTTGAGGCTTGAGAGCAGAAGAAAGGGTTCATTTTCATGAAGGAAGTGACTGATTTTCTTTCAGTTTTGTTAAACCTAAGAGCCTGGGCAGTTGTCTTGAATTCCCACTACACTACAAATCTGTACATGTCCAGTTAAAGGTAGCCAAGACATGACTAGAAATCACTGCCCAGGTGATTTGTATATTTGCAACAGGATCTCCAAATGATGGCACATTAAAGGTGCCTGTTCTGAGAATGAAAAAACCTGAAATAGGCCTTTAACTCTTGAAGGCCTATTTCTGACTTTTATGACCTCAGAACAGGTGCCCTCAACATACTATCAGGACCAGGTCCTGCTGACAATAAACAAATTACTGTTAAGGCAGCCAAGACTTGACTAGAAATCGCTGTTAAGCCATAGGATGTGTACAGGTTGTGATCAGATGCGAATTCAGAACAATTGTTCATGCCCGTAAGGGTTAAAGGCCAAGGAGTATTTTGAACAGGTCATAAAATTACTGTAGATATGTTTTGTGTTGGCAAAAGGATACTAATGTTGAGCTCATTGACAGTGGCATTTGTGGCATTGTGGAAGAATGATACAAGAATAACTTATTCTGTATTTTTCTGGGGTGAATTCACTTTTGGTACTATCAGCAGGTCTCAGTCAAGTCCGATACCAAATATCAAACCGACACTGTGGTATACCCCAACAAAAAATAGCAAAATCAATACCAAACTCAAAATTCCAATACAACCCACCTCAACACAAGATAAAACTCTCATAGTATAGCAAAAATGATAAAAAAATGATTAATAATCTCCAGTTCTTTAAGCTACGGTCCCACTGACGATGCTGCTAGCCGTTTGAAGTTTCTCTACGTCCAGATTGTACGTTTCATGCGCGTTTCATGAAGTTTGGGTCACATTAGGGTGAAGTTTGCAAAGTAAGTGTTACGTTTCTTCAGACTTTTCATATGTTTTCCCACGTTCGGTTGACACACGATGTACGTTAGGTGTAAGTTTGTGGCATTCATCTTATGTTTACCCTACGTTTTCCACGTTTTACTCAAGTTTTAAGACGTTTGCAAAGTACAATGTACGTTTAGCTGACATTTAACCTGTTTGGGGTACGTTTCCAAAGTACATACTACATCAATCCTACGTTTATTTTTTAAAAAAAATTTTTTTTTTTCTTTTTCCCTCACGTTTGCACCAAGTTTGGTGACGCTTTGTCCCTGAGTATATATATTTCGCCAACTCTCGATGACATTTCATTTGTAAATGTGATGCTGAAGAGAATACATCAGAATACCCAAAAATATTTTTGAGATTTCTACATTTTTTGGTGAAAAATGGCAAATGATGTGATACAAGTTGGACGTGTGTTACAAGCTGTTATGCATATACAAACGTGATGCTAACGCCACCTCCTGTACTTTACTTAAATTTCACAAACGTGGACCAAGCATAGAGAAATGTGGAGAAAATAGATTTTTGGAATGAAACTTCACCTGTACTTTTACTTAACGTAGCCCTTACTTTACAAGCATAGATTAAACTTCATGCTTACTTTGTGAAACGTGATGTTTACTTTCAGAAATGCCAAGTAGGTGTTGGGAAAATTATTTTTTGTCATAACTGATCCACTACGTTTAAGTCAAGTTTGAAAAGTACAGGCTACGCTCACAAAGTACAACGTACGCATGTAAAGTACAGGCTACGCTTTCACTATGTTTTGTCAAGTTTTTAAGGTCACCGGGTACAAACGCCACGTTTGGGGCGTAATTTTAAACTCTTGAAAAGTTTGGAATTTTGACCCTACGCTCGCAATCATCTCCACGTCTCATCTCGCTTGTTGAAGTACAACTGACGCTCCCCTACCGTTTCTCAACGTTTTGACAAGGTTTTTTTCTATTTTCAGACGTAGGGTTGACGGCACGTTTGTGGGACCGTAGCTTTAAGGTTTAAAGTGGGCTGCATTATTTTAAACAGTTAGCAAAATTTGATTTCATACTTGTGTTGGAGTCACAATATAGCCTGAGGTAGTGATCTTTACTGGTGATTGACTACTACTGTCACGGTTATGACTGTATTTAAGAGTACTGAAAGCCACTTTAGTGGCGTTACACTGTCTTATTAGATTACCGTTTTCTCAGTAGGAGATAAAATGTATATATAACATTCTACTGTTGCAATTTATAAATTAGAACAAAGCAGTTATTTATGAATGAAATATTGCTAAATTAAGGCTCTGCTTGGTGGTAGCATGGCATCTTTTAAAAAAAATATGCAGGTTTCGTATCACCTTTGAAAAATAATTTTGAACTTGGATCAGTTAACAGATAGAGTGGTAGATTATTTTTCGAAGTTGCTTTGAAACATGATCCATGCTGCCTTCAGCGAGAACCTCAGTTCAGCAAGACTTGGTTCATAAACAATTAATTTATTACAATTTATTGGAGGTTGCCAGCACTCTCTAATAAATTGTAACAAAATAATTTTATTTAAACATTTTTTTTCTACTCTTCAGCAAACAACAAGCTAATGCATTAGAGCCACTAAAGTGGCTTCCAGCACTTTTCATTTATTTATTTATTTAGTGGTGTTTAAGGTCACATACTTATGCACAATGACTAATCGTGACAGCTTGATGGGTGGAGTACCCAGAGAGAACCACCGAGCATTGACGAGCAACTGTTAGCTTCTCAACATTCTAACTCGGTTCAAGCTCCGTTCAAGCAGGGTTACTGCTGTTGAAGACATGTGCACCTTCTTTGCAGAATGCCATAGTACATGGCATCATCATGCCACCATGTAGGCAACCGGGATAAAGTACCTTGTCCAAGGACACAACATGGGTCATCCCAGACAGGGATCAATCTCAGGACCTCAAGCACAGAAGTCCAACAATCTACCACTGAGCCACCACACCCCCAGCACTTTTCATCACTCCACCAGTTAAATTGAACCAACTAATGCTTAGGGTGTGAATGGAGCAACATAATTCTTAAGCTTGTCTTTAGGAGTACAGTGACTCATTTGTTGATGCATTGGATTTTAAACCAAGAGGTTTTCAGTTGACCCTGACACTCCATCATCTGCATTGTGTCCTTGGGCAAGACACTTAATCCCAATAGCCCACATGAGGGCACAGTGGCTCTGTGTAGTAAGATGTGAATGGGACACTTACTTTCAACCGCTTCTAACTCTGCTTGTGCCGGGTTAGTAATTTGGAAAGTCTGACAGTTGCCTGCCACTGCTCAGTGGTTTTATTTGGGTACTCCAGCTTCCTCAGAGCTGTAAAACTATCTGACATGATTTGAGTGAGCTACCTGCTGAAAAGTGTTGTTAACACCTCAATATGAGCAGAGCTTGAACAGACTCACTTTGTGTCCTTGGGCAAGACACTTTATCCTGGTTGCCTACATGGGAGCATGTTTACGCCATGTACTAAGGCGTACTGCACGTCGATGGTGCACATGTCTTCAACTGCTGTAACCCTGCTTGAGCGGAGCTTGAACAGAGTCTGAATGTTGATGAGCTGACAGTTGCTTATCAATTCTCGGTGGTTCTCTCTGAGTACTCCAGCTTCCTCCGTTCGTAAAACTGTCACGGTCACGATTAGCCATTGTGCATAAGTATGTGACTTTAAACACCAATAAATAAATAAATAATAAATAAAACTAACACCTCAGTAAACAAACAAGCTTGTCTTTAAACTTCTATTGGAATTGCCAAATGCTGAATATGATCTGAAACCCTATTAAGCTCAACTGAACTAATTAACAAGCTGTGTTATTAAGGGTCAAGCTGATTAACCCTTAAGTCCCCTTACATCCACAAAAAGCCCCCTCATGTTGCTCTGAGAAGGTTGTCCAAAGTGTATTCTTCCTTGAGAACTCGACTCGAAGCATGCGTTCATCTTGACAGTATTTTTATATCAATGTTGGCTACCTGTACAGACAGCCACCAATAATGTAAAAACACTGTTAAGTTATCTGCAGCTGTGTACATGTATATATGGTAGTTATTATCATAAAATTAATCTGAGGATTTAAGGGTTAATAGTGCCTGGACCCTGTGAATTTTTTCCATTGCTTTGCCTGCTACGAACAACTGCTTTTTGTTACTCCAGTATTTTCATTACGAATCCCAAAATTATTCGTAATAAGTTATTGCTAGTCATTTTATGTTCATTGGTCATAATATCTCTAATATGTATTAAGGAATGTATATATTTATTGTAAATATTAATATAAATTTTTATTTTTAGATGAATCAAAAATATGTATAATCCAAGAGAGAGAATAATATTCCATTTTTAAATCAAAAGTTGACCAACTTCCATATTAATACATTTGTTTAAGTTGTTTGGTGCATTGGATTTCAGTGCATCTCACCATCATAAATATACCTTTTTGTTCATAATTCTTTTGTTATAATTTATTTCATAGAATTTATTGGCATTTTTGGAAGTAATTGTGAGAAAACCATTTTAAAACCATATAATTCCAAAGTTGATGTAATCATGTTATGGGCATTGTATATTGAAAACAGTATGCAGGTTTTGAAACGATCTTTTACCTTATATAAGTGATCAATCAGTTATGTCTCATCGGACTAAGATTACTGTGATTTATTATTAACACTTTACCCAACACCCAGGATATCAAAATGTATTATTTTAACCCTTTGAACTCTAGTGGTATCTTCCATGCCAGTTCATTGACAGCAATTAGTAGAGTCCATATTCCCTATTTGGGGTAGACCAACCAATATTTTCAACATGCAACCGCAAGGCTGCATGTTGAAAATATTGATTGGTCTACCCCCCACACATTTACTGAACAGCCATCCTATTTAATGACATATCTTGTTCCTGGCTGGAAAAGCAGCCTCTAGGGTTAAAGGGTTAATTATTGTTTCTCGAAATTTTTTGGAAAATATCAACAAAACCATATCTTGTGACCCCTCATTGGAAGATGCTCGCCTCGAAAGGGCCAAGGGTTCGATCCCAGCCAGGGGTATCTTCATTGTGTGCTTGGGCAAGGCACTTCATCCTGATTGCCCATGTGGCAGCACCGTGGCACTGTGTACTAAAGCGTACTGCATGTTGATAGTGCACTTGTCTTTAACCAATGCTGTCCCTGCTTGTGCAGAATTAGTATGTTTGGGAGTCTGACAGTTGCTTGCCATTGCTCAGTTGTTCTCTCCAGGTACACCAGCTTCCTCTACCCATAAAACTGTCGGACACAAGGTGACCCTGGCTGTCAAAAGTGTTGTTAGTCCTCAACAAATAAATAACAAGCTTGTCAAGCTCGTTCCATTGAGGGGTCACATGACTTGGTTTTGTGGACATTTTTTAAAAATATATCTTTTTCAGCTGCTTAATTTGTAAGTTATGTGGGTGGATGTTCCTTTTTGTTAGCTAAATGGTTAATCCTTGATGCAACACAACTATTGGACGACACTTTTTTTTCTCTATACATTGTCCTTTCAATTTCTAAACATTTTTTTTTCTTTCCTCCAAAACATAGCTCTGGAATGAGCTCAATGTTTTTTTTTCAGGCAACAATTGAAAAAATAATAAAATGTGTATGGTTATTTGTATGATAAGTGCTGGGAAAATATGGCTTTTATGTTAGGTAAGTGGTTAACCCTTTACCTAGCATGAATACAGTCAGTACAGTTCACAAAAACTGCCATTGAAATTTCATTATTTTTAATATTTTTATGTGTACCCATATTATGTATGGTACACATAAGGCCGGCATCCGGGGTGGCCATCTGTCATTTGTCTGTCCGTCTGTCTGTCCGGGCAGACATATGGGGTTTAGGTGGCTATTTGTTGGTACAAATGGGGGTTAGGGTTAGGTGACTACCGCAATTTATGTGACTAGTCACATAGTTAAATGTCATTATTCTAGGGTTGGGTTTAGAGTTGGGGTGGGGTGAGGTGGGGTTAGGGTCAGTAAAGGGTAGGGTTAGGGTTTGTTACCACCCCAAAAAATTTTCACCCAAAAATTTGTTTTAATACAATGGACATTCATTTTAGTTAAAATAGACTAGGCACATAATGAATTTTCATTAGTCTAGGGTGGGGTGTAGAATTCCTGGTGGGGGGTAGGGTTAGGGGTCAGTAAAGGGTAGGGTCAGGGTTTGCTACCACCCCAAAAATTTTCTCCAAAATTACTTGCTTTAATATAATGGACATGCATTTTATTGTAGTCCCATAAAAATAGCCACATAAGTACCAATTGTTAGAACATCTGTCTGTCTGTCTGTCCATCCGTCCGGCGTCCGTATCCATTTCTTTGGCATTCGATAACTTGAAAAATATTGCTTGGATTGTCAAGTTACTTTATATTGGTGTTCAGGTTACTGATGTGTCGAGCTGTATAGTTTTTGGTGTAAATCTGATGATTTGCTCGAGTTATCCTTCAAATTGAGAATTCTTCCAATCCATTTGGCATGAGATAACTCAAAAAATGTCACTCCAATTGTCATGTTACTTTATATATATCTTCAGGTTACTGATGTTCCGAGCTGTATAGTTTTTGGTGTAAATCTGTTATTTTGATCCCGAGATATTAACCCTTTATCCTTCAAATTGAAAATTCCACCAATCCCTTTGGCATGAGATAACTTGAAAAATGTTGCTCGGATTGTCAAATTACTTTATATTTGTGTTCAGGTTACTGATGTGCCGAGCTGTATAGTTTTTGGTGTAAATCTGTTATTTTGATCCTGAGATATTAACCCTTTATCCTTCAAATTGAAAAATCCTCCAATCCCTTTGGCATTTGGTAACTTGAAAAATATTGCTTGGATTGTCAAGTTACTTTATATTTGTGTTTAGGTTACTGATGTGCTGAGCTGTATAGTTTTTGGTGTAAATCTGATAATTTGATCCAGAGATATTAACCCTTTATCCTTCAAATTGAAAATTCCTCCAATCCCTTCGGCATTCGATAACTTGAAAAATATTGCTTGGATTGTCAAGTTACTTTATATTTGTGTTCAGGTTACTGATGTGCCGAGCTGTATAGTTTTTGGTGTAAATCTGTTATTTTGATCCTGAGATATTAACCCTTTATCCTTCAAATTGAAAATTCCTCCAATCCCTTTGGCATTTGATAACTTGAAAAATATTGCTTGGGTTGTCAAGTTACTTTATATTTGTGTTCAGGTTACTGATGTGCCGAGCTGTATAGTTTTTGGTGTACATCTGATAATTTGATCCTAAGATATTAACCCTTTATCCTTCAAATTGAAAATTCCTCCAATCAATCCCTTTGGCATTCGATAACTTGAAAAATAATGCTTGGATTGTCAAGTTACTTTATATTTGTGTTCAGGTTACTGATGTGCCGAGTTGTATAGTTTTTGGTGTAAATTTGATAATTTGATCCTAAGATATTAACCCTTTATCCTTCAAATTGAAAATTCCTCCAATCCCTTTGACATCCGATAACTTGAAAAATATTGCTTCAAATTGGAAAATTTCTCCAATCCCTTTGGCATTCGATAACTTGAAAAATATTGCTTGGATTGTCAAGTTGCTTTATATTTGTGTTCAGGTTACTGGTGTGCCAAGCTGTATAGTTTTTGGTGTAAATCTGTTATTTTGATCCTGAGATATTAACCCTTTATCCAAAAATTGAAAATTCCTCCAATCCCTTTGGCCTTCAATAACTTGAAAAATATTGCTTGGATTGTCAAGTTACTTCATATTTGTGTTCAGGTTACTGATGTGCCAAGCAGTGTAGTTTTTAGTGTAAATCTGTTATTTTGATCCTGAGATATTAACCCTTTATTCTTCAAATTGAAAATTCCTCCAGTCCCTTTGGCATGAAATAACTCAAAAAATATCAGTCCGATTGTCATGTTACTTCATATATGTGTCCAGGTTACTGATGTGCCGAGGTGTATAGTTTTTGGTGTAAATCTGATAATTTGATCCTGTGATATTAACCCTTTATCCTTCAAATGGAGAACTCCTCCAGTCCATTTCTTCGACATGCGATAACTCAAAAAATATTAATCCGATTATCAGGTTACTTTATATATATGTATTCAGGTTACTGATGCGCTGTGCCGTATAGTTTTTTATGTAAATCTAATAATTTGATCCGGAGATATTAACCCTTTATCCATCAAATTGGTCACTCCTCCAATCCATTTCTATTTGTACCCATGCCATGTATGGTGTACATAATATCGGCATCCGGGGTGGCCCTCCGTCATACAGATTTCTACTAGTTGCACGTATGGGTACACATCTGACAAGTTCATCGGCCTATTTTTTAGCTAGGGGAGCGCTATATTTTTGGGGGGCAAAATTTGTTCACAAGCCTTTGCCTCTTTACAGTTTATGGGAGAATGCCAATAGCCACTCTCTCATAAATAGTAACAAGGCAAATCTGTGCAGACTAAATAATTTTACTTCAAAGATAATATGAAACACATCAACAGAACATAAAGCCTTTAAATTGTGGTAGCTGCACTTTAGAATAAAGCCCAAATATGGGCTTTCACACTCAACCCGTTAATAGGTGAGATTCTTAGTTTTGCTGGTAGGGAAAGGTTCAGGGTCCCCTGAGTACTGTTGAAAGGCTAAAGTCTCCAGAAAGTGAACAAATAACTATAGCAAAATGACACAGCAAATACCATGGTGAGAGCACATGAACCAATTTATTGTCCCCCAATTCTCCACTCACCCTTCCTCAGCTGTGCTGTGTTGGATTAAAATTTAGCTTTGGAGATTTATTGTTCTCCCACTTCTTTTTTGAGATTCTCAGTGTCGCTAGGAGGAAAAGTGGGCAGATTTATAAAGTATAATATGTTTTCATTTTTGGAATTCACTTAAAAAAAAAGGTCCACAATCCAGTATAAGTATTTCCATTAGTTCCTCGAATCCAGCACCATATGTAACATGTAACCAACTAACCCTGTGCACTTTTACAGCCTTAGTATATATTTTCATGTAGTGTGTGATAGGCTGTGCTGTGGCTCAGTAGGTAGAGCTGTAGGCTCCAAGCCGTGAGGTCCTCGGTTCGAATCCCACATGTGGCAACCACTCTGTGTCCTTGGGCCAGGCACTTAATCCCAAATGCCCACGTGGGGGCATGGTGGCATTGTGTACTAAGGCATACTGCATGCCAATGGTGCACTTGTCTTCAATCAATGCCATAACCCTTCTTGTATGAAGTTGGTACGTTGGGAAATCTGACAGTTGCTTGCCATTGTTCAGTAGTTCTCTCCAGGTACTCCAGCTTCTTCCACCTGTAAAACTGACCGACACGAGGTAACCCTGGCTATCGAAAGTGTCGTTAAAACCCCAGTAAATAAATAAATAGTGTGTGATATGGCAGCCTCTCAACTAATTCTGTGCAATGCCTATGGTTAGTAAGTGCACAAAAGCTTACCAACTTAGTCTGTGCAGTGCACAGGGTTAGTCACACTTTTCTTTCTAGTTGTAAATAAGATTATCTCTATTATGCTACTAACCCTATGCATTGCACAGCCTTAATGAGTGGACATTTTCATGTAGTGTCTAATAGGGCAGTTACCAATATTTTATAACCAGAAAGACGTTCTCAATTAGCCATTGTGCAGATATTTGTGACTTTAAACAACAATACATAAATAACCAGACAGTTTGACTAACCCTGTACATTGAACAGGGTTAGTCACACTTTGTGATTATGAAAACATTTCCTTATCAGGCCTGGAGTGCTGCACGCCTAGAAAAAATTGAGGAGGTCAGTTTTTTGCACCAATTGATTTTCTGGAATGCCAGACCTGTTTGGGACTGCCTTTAAAATTTATTATCATTTCGTTCCCTGAATTCCAATGTGTTCTCTGTGCCTACTGGCACAGAGAACACATTGGAACTCAGAGGACGATTTGTCAATGTTGCATTGATTCACAATAATTCGCAATAATTCATGCCCCATTCTATCATTTCGTTCCCTGAATTCCAATGTGTTCTCTGTGCATACTGGCACTAAGAACACATTGGAACTCAGGGGATGATTTGTCAATGTTGCATTGATTCGCAGTAATTCATGCCCCATTCTGTGTCGCATTTTGATAGATTTTGGGGGTAGAAGACAGTCACATAAAATTGAATAATGAGAAAATGTATGTGCAAATTTTTCCACTATGTAGCTGAATGTAGTACAATGTTTCAGCAACAAAATTAATACCTTGAAATGAATATAACCAAAATAGCATACAAGTTTTTGCATTGAAAATTTCAGGTGCAATTGTACTCCCAGGCAATTTGAGGAGGGCAACTGTTTTGCACTCCTTGATTTTCTAGATTGCCAGGCCTGCCTTATTAACTGAGTAACTAACCCTGTGCACAGTGGCTCAGGGCTTTCAGCATTAGACTTCTCCATGATTTGATCTGCGCCACTGTAGTGTCCTTGGGCAATGCACTTAATCCTGATTGTCCATATGGGGTGACAGTGGTGTTGTGTTCTTAAGCATACTGTATGTCAATGGTGCACTTGCCCTCAACTAATGCTAATCCTGCTTATGTGGAGTTAGTATGTTTGGGAGTCTGGCATTTGCACACTGTTGCTCATTGGTTCCCTCTGGGTACTCCGGCTTCCTCCACCTGTATAACTGTCCCATGCAAGGTGACCCTGGCTGTCAAAAGTGTTCTAAAACCCCAATAAATAAATAAATAACCATGTGCTCTGTACAGCCAAAGTGTAAATCTTATCTATATCAACTCTTTACCCAACTTTATGTCCAAAATTAGCCAGTACTATTCTCAAAACACATTCAAACTTAGCTAATAATCCCTCATTGAAATGGATTGTGGAATGTTTTTTTAGTGAATTCCAAAAATGAAGAAAACATATTCAATTTTCAATTAAAAGCTTGTTAGGCATGCATCAGATTTTATCTTGGCCAGAAAAAAGGATTACAACATTGGAAAGTTAAAATATATTGAGATTCTGGCAGAATGGAGGTGTGTCCAGACTGAGCTCCAAGCTGCATGCCCATTATTCTGTCTGTCTATCTGTTATACCATCCAAACTCAAAACCAAATGACATCATGCAGTGTAATGAACCCAAATTCTTATGAGGTTTTTGCTATCGTTTCCATTTGTGATAAGTTTTAGTTTATATCTATTTGTATGAGATTATGTTTTAAAAGAAAATGTTCACTGCTTTTCCTGTCATATATATCCAACCAATTTTTTTCTATAAGACAGTGTATATTTCATTGCAGAAACCAACAATGTATGACTTTTAATTAATCTGTAACCTTACACGAGTAGCAGACGACACTTGCAAAAAAATTTTTTTTTAGTAATGAATTTGATTTATTGCCTCTCATACACAACTTACGGTATAACCTCATTGGAACAAGCTCAATGAGATTAAAGAAAGTAAGTAAACATTCACTATCTAGTTTATGATATATTCCAGTGTACAAACTTGCTCTTCCAAGTCCAAAAGTATAAACATTCCTAATTCACATTTCATTTTATTTTTTTTATGCCCGGCCTTTTTGCCCTGGTTCGTCTGTCATTCTGAAATAACAGTTTTCCATACTTTTTTTCATTAGTACATTGAGATAAATGGCTGATTTCAGGTATGTGACTTTGTCATGGGTGCCAGCAAATTGGCTTCAAGTTTGGTCCCAGTCGGATGATTTTTGATGGAGTTGTTGACCTTGAAATTTGTTTGTAATGTGAAAACTCAGAGAATCAGTTTTAGAGACTTTTTTTTTTACTTGCCGAGGCATAGGTGTCATACTAACACATCTAGTTTCAGGATGGCAATTCTGTGGGTCATGTATTTATTTATCTATTGGTGTTTAAGGTCACATATTTATGCACAATGGCTAATCAATCATGACTGCAATATGAAGATAAAGTAAAGTTTACTCAATCGTTTATACTCATTTTGCCGATTTTTATAGGACCACCCCAAGCATTGATGACTGGGTCCTGTTTTACAACATGGTTCCCACTCCAATGAAAAGTCCTTGAAGTTTGGCCTCTTCCCTGAGAAGTGCTTGAATTTGTTTACATCCTTGAAAAGTACTTGGATTTTCCACCATCCTCCTTGAAAAGTACTTGAATTCACTTGACCTGTAACCTCTGGGAGAAGATGTTTCATGAAACCCCCCCCCCCCCCCCCCATCCCCAGTCTGGTGTGTAGATTCTAGACAATTGCAATTTTTATTTAATTAATTTTGCCATCCAATGTACTCTGTCCGCAGTCCGATAATATGCTGTGAAGTAATACACTGTTGGAAAGGGCTCAGTAGGCCCTTTCCAACAGTGTGTTACAGCACAGCATTTCATCATAATAGTGGGTTTTATCATCATTACAATATATATCATGGTTCTGGAAAAGTTAACAAATAAATAAAGTGACAATTCCAGTCAAGATATTTGTCAAAGTTGTAGTAATGTAGGTGAATGGAAATTGGTCACCTTATTACTTTTTAGGTGAACGATCATTCACCCAATATGTACAGCCCTGTCCTGATAGTCCTTGAAATCATCATCAATTTCCTTGAAAAGTGGTTGAATAGTACTTACATTTGTTTCTCTGATATTAGTAGGAACCCTGTACCAAAAAACACTGCTTGTTTACAACAGTAAACAAGCACTGTTTCACTTCTCAGGGTTCCCATTGGGAGGGTCACATGTTATGACCTACTGATCAGTACAATGATCATCTTAATTACATATTGGAAATGTTCACAGAATTTTGATTCCCATGGTGAAAACCCCAGGTTATGAATCAGAGAACGTTTAATGTGTTAATCCTTTGAACACGAAATATCGCTTTTTCGTGCCCAGGATCGTGATATGACCTGAATTCATAAAGTAAATAGCTGCTCAGTGAGTTTGTGTGGTGGACCAATCCAGATTTTCAACGTGCAGCCTTGGTCTCCCACAAGTAACTTGTACAGATAGACACTGCTAAACGATGACACCAAAGTGTTGTGGAAGATAACATTATGGTTCAAAGGGTTAACCCTTTACCCAACGTAACGGCCAAAACCGTCCAACGCTATTCACAAAAATCGCTAATTAATTTTCATTATTTTTTCATTTTTTGTCTCAAAAACATAAGTTATGACACTTCATTGGAACGAGCTCGTTCCAATGAGGGGTCATAACCTATGTTTTTGAGACAAAAAATGAAAAAAATTAGTTATTCAAAAATTTTGTTTGCAAGTGTTGTCTGCTTTTCAGGTTAGGTAAAGGGTTAATCAAGTTCTGTGGAAACTCTCCAAAGTGGGTAGCATGGGTATAAATGATTGGCTAAGGCCTAAAGAAGTTAAAATATGTTTCTCAGACCCTCCTGCATTGTCCTTTTGGCTACCACATGATCTCTTCTTATAAGCAATACAAACTTCAAAAAATAAAAATTAAATGGTTTATGTCTGATATTTTGCCCAAGTTAATAAAATTGATCAATTTGTCTCTTGAGTGCAACAAGGCTTTGCAATTCTTTAGCATTGCAAAGCTTTCTTGCACTCAAGGGACGAAATACACCACCACCCATGCTGTTCAGGATTATGAGGCCTAAGACATAAAACAATCAAGAACATGAACTTTTGATAGCAAAGAAATAATTACAAAAAATAAAAAATAAAATAAAAAACCACCCGCTCGCATGCAATTTTACAAAAAATGGCTTGAGAAACAGAAGATCTACTTTGTGGGGTCTAAACTTGTATTTATTTATGCTTGAGCTGTTGTCTTGACGAAGCCACAGGTACTGTAAATAACCATAAACATCAATCAGTAAATAGTAATTAAATTCTGGAGAAACTTCCTGTTAAATGAATAAAATTATGATCCACGAAAAACTAATATGCGTAGCCATAAAATTTTTATGCTTTGCAGACAGTTTTGGCATGCATACTTTAACTCTAAACATTCCTTCATTGTATCTTGTATGGTTGGCGTTGCAACCGTTTACAGCAACTACATGCAACCAATGCATTCTGATTTTTAACAATATTTTTGTAATTTGTATGTTATACTTATGAAAAATTATAAATTTAATTAAATTTAATTAATCATAGTAAAGTTTCATTTCATTGAAAAACATAAATACATGATCAGTTCGTTTGGCAAAAATACTGTACTTGTTGACTTTGACCGTGACCTCGATAAGCTTCCAGAGAACTGTTATCACAAAAGCAGGCAGAGAATTTTGACTGCATCATGACTGGGACATGATCTGATCGAAATTCTCTATGATTTCCCACCGCAGTATTTTAGACTCTCACCTATCAAAAAGGAATCCATGGACATTGAATCTTGGATGTTATTTTCGTATGGTTTTCTTGATGTGGTCTTAACTTTCTCAGGCCCTCCCGCATAGTCCTTTTGGCTGCCACATGCTCTCTTTTTACAACCAATACAAACTTAAAAAAATTAAAATTAAATGGTTTATGTCTGATATTTTACCCAAGTTAATAAATATTTTTCTCTTGTCCTTCTCTTGCTCTCAAGGGATGCAGTAAACCAACACCCCTGCTATTCTGTAGATTATGAGGCCCAAAACATAAAACAAACCAAGAACATGAAATTTTGATGACAAAGAAATAATTACAAAAATAAAAAATAAAATAAAAAAACGCCCATCCTCATGCAATTTTACAAAAGATGGCATGAGAAACAGAAGATCTACTTTGTGGGACCGGAAGGAATTATTTTTAATTTCTTTGAATTTACATGAAAATGGTTGTCAGAAAATGGTCTGGCGACCATTTTCATGTAAATTCATAGGAATAAAATGAATACCATAGCCTCACCTGAACTGTATATTGCTTATTTCTCCGAGATAATTTGACAATAGTTCCCTGCTCGGATTCGATTTTTATCCTCGAGTGGGGCACATGGAGGATTATTTTCCAAGGCGTTAGCCAAGTGAAGAGGATAAAATCGCACTCGAATCCAAGCAGTGAACTTTTGTATTTTTATTCTTTTTCTCCTTATTTGTTTCCCAAAACAACCCTTGATAATTGATTCAATTCAACTGATTTGTAAACAATAAAAAAAATAGTCTGTCATCACTGAGAGTGGAATATGATGCTGGGAGTGGAATACCATTTTTGTGGAGTGGGAATAAGATTTGTTTTGGGGGAAGAAAAATGAAAGAAAATAAAAGCTTGATTCTGAAACATTTCCCTGTTCAAAAGCATGATTTCAGTTTATTTTATAACACCGTAATTTCCAACAACCTTAGGGGGCTGAGATTCAAGTTTGTTCAAGCCAAGTCCCTTGGTTCATATTCGGGCTCACTATGGGAGCCCGAATGACAACTTAGTTCAAAATTAGGAATTTTTTTAAAAATCTTCTTCTTCAGATCCAGCTGATGAATACTTTTGATATTTTTTATGCAGCATCCTTAGGGGGGTAAGATTCAAGTTTGTTCAAGCCATGTCCCTAGGTCCATATTTGGGCTCATTGTGGGAGCTCGAATTGTAACTTGATTTAAAATGAGGAATTATCTTTAAAAATCTTCTTCTTCAGATCCAGCAGTCGGAATGTTTTGATATTTGGTGTGCAGCATCCTTAGGGGGGTGAGATTCAAGTTTGTTAAAGCCAAGTCCCTGGGTTTATATATGGGCTCCCTGTGGGAGCCCGAATTATAACTTAGTTCAATATGAGGAATATTCTTTAGAAATCTTTTTTTTTAGATCCACTGGTCAGAATCTTTGGATATTTGGTATAAGTTTTTCTTAGGAGGAGCAAATGCAACTTATTGAAATCAATTCTCTGGGTTGATATTTAGACTGCCATGTCAGGTGTGCGCCCTCAGGCCCCCTGGGACCTCTTGTTTTGTTTTTTATTTCTGTAATTATTTCTTTGCCATCAAAAGTCAATGTTTATGGTTTATGTTTTAGGCCTCATAATCTACAGAATAGCATGGGTGGTGGTGTATTTCGTCCCTTGAGAGTAAGAAGGCTTTGCAATGCTAAAGCATTGCAAAGCCTTCTTGCACTCAAGGGACAAATTTATTAATTTTTTAACATGGGTAAAATATCAGACATAAACCATTTAATTTTTATTTTTTTTAAGTTTTCACTGGTTTTAAAAAGAGAGCATGCGGTAGCCAAAAGGACCCCCACAGAAGGGCCTGAGAAACAGATTTTTAAGCGTAAAATTGTGGGGACATATAGATCAGACTATCATACCTCAAGTTTAAAACTATCCAGACTCACTTGCTTTTTTGTCCTTGAGCTAGTCCCTTCATTCTTGGCAAAACCTGACTAGCAGATATTTGTTTTGGTCTTTAATGTTTTACCTAACATGAAAAGCAGACGACACTTGCAGACAAAATTCTGGAATAACTAATTTTTTTCATTTTTTGTCACAAAAACAGGTTATGACCCCTCATTAGAACGAGCTCGACGAGCTCATTCCAAGGAGGGGTCATAACCCATGTTTTGAGATGAAAAAATGAAAAAATAATGAAAATTTATTGGCGTTTTTTGTGAATAGCACTGACCAGTTTTGTTCGTTACATTGGGCAAAGGGTTAAAACATAGTTTCTGATACTTCATTGGGACAAGCTTGTTCTGATTGGGGTCATTAGTTATACTTTGAAGCCAAATATTTTTTATATGTATCCATACTATGTATGGTACACATAATGCCAGCATCAGGGGTTGCCATCCTTTGTCTGTCCACCTGTCCGTCTCTCCATCCATCCATCTGTTCGTCTGGCATCCATATCCATTTCTTTGGCATTCGATAACTTGACAAATATTGGTTGGATTGTCAAGTTACTTTATATTTGAGTTCAGGTTGCTGATGTGCCAAGCTGTGTAGTTTTTGGTGTAAATCTGATAATTTGATCCCAAGATATTAACTCTTTATCCTTCAAATTGAGAATTCTTCCAATCCATTTGGCATGAGATAACTCAATCCAGTTGTCATGTTACTTTATATATATCTTCAGGTTACTGATGTTCCGAGCTGTATAGTTTTTGGTGTAAATCTGTTATTTTGAACCTGAGATATTAACCCTTTATCCTTCAAATTGAAAATTCATCCAATCCCTTTGGCATTCGATAACTTGAAAAATATTGCTTGGATTGTGAAGTTACTTTATATTTGTGTCCAGGTTACTGATGTGCCAAGCTTTATAGTTTTTGGTGTAAATCTGATAATTTGATCCTGAGATGTTAACCCTTTATCCTTCAAATTGAAAATTCCTCCAATCCCTTTGGCATTCGATAACTTGAAAAATATTGCTTGGATTGTCAAGGTACTTTTGTTCAGGTTACTGATGTGCCGAGCTGTATAGTTTTTGGTGTAAATCTGATAATATGCTCCTGAGATATTAACCCTTTATCCTTCAAATTGAGAACTTCTCCAATCCATTTCTTCGGCATGTGATAACTCAAAAAATATTAATCCGATTATCAGGTTACTTTATATATGTATTCAGGTTACTGATGTGCTGTGCTGTATAGTTTTTGGTGTAAATCTGATAATTTGATCCCGAGATATTAACCCTTTATTCTTCAAATTGAAAATTCCTCCAATCCCTTTGGCATGAGATAACTTGAAAAATATTGCTTGGATTGTCAAGTTACTTTATATTTGTGTTCAGGTTACTGATGTGCCGAGCTGTATCGTTTTTGGTGTAAATCTGATAATTTGATCCTGAGATATTAACCCTTTATCCTTCAAATTGAAAATTCCTCCAATCCCTTTGGCATTCGATAACTTGAAAAATATTGCTTGGATTGTCAAGTTACTTTATATTTGTGTTCAGGTTACTGATGTGCCGAGCTGTATCGTTTTTGGTGTAAATCTGATAATATGATCCTGAGATATTAACCTTTTATCCTTCAAATTGAAAATTCCTCCAATCCCTTTGGACAAGATAACTCAAAAAATATCAATCCGATTGTCATGCTACTTCAGATATGTGTTCAGGCTACTGATGTGCTGAGCTGTATAGTTTTTGGTGTAAATCTGATAATTTGATTCTGTGATATTAACCCTTTATCCTTCAAATTGAGAACTCCTCCAATCCATTTCTTTGGCATACGAAAACTCAAAAAATATTAATCCGATTATCAGGTTACTTTATATATGTATTCAGGTTACTGATGTGCTGAGCTATATAGTTTTTTTATGTAAATCTAATAATTTGATCCGGAGATATTAACCCTTTATGCATCAAATTAGGCACTCGTCCAATCCATTTCTATATGTACCCATACCATGTATGTTGTGCATAATGTCGGCATCCGGGGTGGCCCTCCATCATACAGCTTTCTACTAGTTTCGTGAATGGGTACACATCTGACGATTTCATCGGTCTATTTTTAGCTCAACTTTGGAGAAGCCAAATTTGAGCTTTTGTCATGGCCCATCGTCCGTCTGACCGTCTGTCTGTCTGTCCATAGGTCAACAATTGGATACGGCTTGGGCTAGAGGCCGTATTTATGAACCGATCTTTACGAAACTTCTTGGGTACCTTTGTTATAACCATGGGACAAGAACGAGTGTTTTTGGGTGCGGTCCGAAATTCAAGACGACTGCCAGCCGCCATTTTGTACCGACAATGCAGAAATCTGTTTTTTGTACAGAACTTCCATTTGAAAGCTCTGATTTGAATAATTTTTTGTATGAATGTTTAGTACCATGGGGTACATCACATATAATACGGGTTTTTTTCTCGTGCGTAAATTGTGCAAATTAGACTAATTTTGATGTTTTCTGGTGTTACTTTCAGCACTCTAAGTGCAAATGCCAATACGGCTCGGGCTAGAGGCCGTATTTATGAACTGATCTTTACGAAACTTCTTGGGTACCTTTGGTATCACCGTGGGACGAGAACGAGTGTTTTTGCATCCGGTCTGAAATTCAAGATGGCCGATGGCAGCCATTTTGTACAAAATTAGGTGCATTCAGATTTTTGCACAGAACTTCCATATGAATGCGCTGATTTGAATAATTTTGTGTGTGAATGTTTTGTACCATGGGCTACATCACATATAATACGGGTTTTTCTCTCATGCAGAAATTATGCAAATTAGATGAACTTTGATTTTTTCAGTGCGACTTACACACAGTAAGTACACATGTCAATACGGCTCGGGCTAGAGTCTGTATTTATGAACTGATCTTCACGAAATGTCTTGGGTACCTTTGTTATCACCTTGGGACGAGAACGAGTGTTTCTGGGTGCGGTCTAAAATTCAAGATGGCTGCCAGTGGCCATTTTGTACCAAAATTAGGTCTAATCAGTTTTTTGTACACAACTTCTATACGGCTCAGACTAGAGGCCATATTTATGAACCAATCTTTACGAAACTTCTTGGGTACCTTTGTTATCACCGTGGGATGAGAGCGAGTGTTTTGGGTGTGGTCCGAATTTCAAGATGGCCACCAGCAGCCATTTTGTACCAAAATTAGTGCAATCAGTCTTTTGTACAGAACTTCTGTATGAAAGTTCTGATTTGAATAAATTTTTGTATGAATGTTTAGTAACATGGAATACATCACATATTGTAAGGGTTTTTTTTTCGTGCAGAAATTATGCAAATTAGATGAACTTTGATTTATTCAGTGCTACTTACACAATGTAAGCACACATGTCAATACGCCTCAGGGTAGAGGCTGTATTTATGAACCGATCTTCACAAAACTTCTTGGGTACCTTTGTACTTGGGACGAGAATGAGTGTTTCTGGGTGCGGCCCAAATTCAAGATGGCTGCCAGTGGCCATTTTGTACCGAAATTAGGTCTAATCAGTTTTTGTACACAACTTCTATACGGCTCAGGCTAGAGGTCCTATTTATGAACTGATCTTTACGAAACTTCTTGGGTACCTTTGTTATCACCGTGGGATGAGAGCGAGTGTTTTGGGGTGTGGTCCGAATTTCAAGATGGCCACCAGAAGCCATTTTGTACCAAAATTAATGCAATCAGTCTTTTGTACAGAACTTCTGTATGAAAGTTCTGATTTGAATAAATTTTTGTATGGATGTTTAGTAACATGGAATACATCACATATTGTAAGGGGTTTTTTTTCGTGCAGAAATTATGCAAATTAGATGAACTTTGATTTATTCAGTGCTACTTACACAATGTAAGCACACATGTCAATACGCCTCAGGGTAGAGGCTGTATTTATCAACCGATCTTCACAAAACTTCTTGGGTACCTTTGTTATCACCTTGGGACGAGAATGAGTGTTTCTGGGTGCGGTCCAAATTCAAGATGGCTGCCAGTGGCCATTTTGTACCGAAATTAGGTCCAATCAGTTTTTTGTCACAAGTTCTATACAGCTCGTATTTATGAACTGATCTTCACAAAACTTCTTTGGTACCTTTGTTTTCACCTTGGGACAGGAACGAGTGTGTTTTGGGGTGCCTTTGTTATCACTGTGCTATGAGAACAAATATTTTGGGGTTCAGTCAGACCCACTCTGGGACTCAAAGATTTTTTTCTAGTTTAGCATCTGACTGTCACCTATCTTTACAATACTTTACCTATACATTTGTTACAGGCAACGGTCAGTATTTATGTACAGACCATTACAATACTTTATATGTACCTTTGTTATCAGGTCATTACCTAGATGTTTGTCATTGCTGTGTCACATACTATACATGTACATGTCTTTGTCTTGACAAGTTCAGCTACAGTGTCATTGACACTTTCATTTTAAATTTGACCCACATGCTGGTGTAAGGGAAAGATGGTGCAGTGTCCTAAGGTTAACAAAACTTTGATGGTTCATATGATTTCAGCCAATGCAAATCTAGATAAAGATTCACTTGTCTGATAGTTACTTTCTGCTGCTAAATGCTTCTCTCAGAGGATTATGGCTTCCATGCCGTGAAACTGCTGATATAATTTGACTAGAGATGGGCAATATGCCGAAAAACCAAAACGATACCAATAATCACGGGGGCCGCACGAATGACCCAAAACGACCCAAAACGGACCCAAAACGACCCAAAACGGACCCCAAACGACCCCAAAAGGAACCCAAAACGGAACTGAAATGGACTCGACATTGGTCAATGACGAGTACCTGACGGTACGTTATCTCTCGTTAACGAGTTACCTCTCGTTAACGAGAGATAATGCGCCACAGATGCTAGCCAATGATTAATCAAATGGGAGGACGAAAATGTGACAATATAGGTATCTGTATCTGTATTTATACATAGCAGTAACCTATTTAGGCTTTAATGCTACGGGTTGAAGAGAACGCTTACGGTTTCTTTTGGATGGCCTTCTTGAATAGCTCCAGCGTTGGTGCCGAGACAACATTATCTTCCAGCTGGTTCCAGTCTGTTGTTGTCTTGGGGAAGAAGGAATTTCTGTAGATTATTGTTTTGCAATATGGGACTTGGAATGTTCTTTGATTTACTCTAGCTTGGTTTAATATGGCATTTTTTGTCTCACAGTCCTTGTATGTTGTTGGTCTTATGCGTCTTTTGTTGGTTGTTGGCTTGAGTAATTTGTCAGGGGGTAGTCCTGGTACTGACCCCTCAACCACTTTGTAGAAGAAGATCAGTCGATTTTGTCGTCTTCTGTCTTCTGGGGCTGTTAATTTCAGGTCTTCCATTGTAGATTTGATGTAGCCTTCTTCTCTGGTTTTGTAGTTTTGGGTGATGTAACGGACTGCCTGTCTCTGTATTTTCTCTATTTTGTTTATGTCCTGTTTTAGATGTGGGTCCCAGATTATTGAGCCGTATTCTAGGGTTGATCTTATTAGCGAGATGTAGGCTAGTTTGCGGCATTCTATAGGGCAGTGCTTTAAGTTTCTCTTCAGGAAGCCAAGTGTTGAGCTCGCTTTTTTAGTAGTGTTGCTGATATGGGTTTGCCACTGTAGGTCTTGTGATATTTGTAGCCCCAAGTATGGATTCGATTGGACTTCTTCTAGAATATGGCCATCAAGTGTATAGAATTTTGAAGTTTTCTTTTTTATGCTTAGGATGTAGCATTTCTTTGCGTTAAATTTCATTCCCCAGTCTTTTGCCCAAATTTCCAAATTTTCCAGATCTTTCTGGAGAGTGCTGTGGTCGTTGTAGTTTTTTATTTCTCTGTAGAGCAAGCGGTCGTCAGCAAATAATCTTACTTGGGATCTTGTTACTTCTGGTAGGTCATTTATGTGGCACAGGAATAAGATGGGGCCGAGAACAGTTCCTTGTGGTACTACTGAATCCACTGTTACTTCTGTTGAGGCTTCGCCGTCGAGGACTACCTTCATTTTCCTTTTTGTTAGGAAATTTGTTAGCCAGGTATGTGTTGCGCCTTTGATTCCATAACGGTCTAGTTTATGTAAGAGCTTACCATGTGGGACGGTATCGAAGGCTTTTAAGAAGTCGAGGATGGCCATGTCGACTTGTTTTCCAGCATCGGATGATTTAAGGAGGTCATCAATTGTTAGGACAAGTTGGGTTTCGCATGAGTAGCCAGATCTGAATCCATGGTTCAGTGATGTTAAGATTTTGTTTTCTTCTAGGTGCCCCATGAGATTTTTACAGATGATGTGTTCGAGTAATTTGCAGCAGACTGATGTCAGGGAGACTGGGCGATAGTTTTCGGCTTTGTGCTTGTCCCCCTTTTTGTATATGCATGATATATTTGCTTCCAGCCAGTCTGTTGGTAGGTCTCCGGTGTCAAGTGACAGTTGGAATATTGCTGCTAATCCCGGTGCTAGTTCTTCGGCACACTCTTTTAACATGCGGTTCGGGATGTTATCCGGACCTGAGGATTTGTTGACGTTCAGGTTTTTCAGTAATTTTTTAACCCCTTTTTCATCAATTTTGATGTCTGGTAGGTTACTGATGTTGGCTTTTAGAGGTTTCGGTTTGATTGGATTGGTGTCTGTTGTAAAAACTGACTTGAATTGTTGTACCAGTATTTCTGCTTTTTCCCTACTTTTACTTACGAGTTGATTGCCATCCTTGAGTGGTGCTACTCCGATGCTGTCTTGTTTTTTTGATTTTATGTATTTCCAGAATGGTTTGCAGTTTCTATTTTCCAGGCCTTCTTTTATTGTTTCGTTTATATAATTCCATTCTGTTTGCTTGAAGAGTTTTTTACATTCTTTTTGGGTCTGTTTATAATTTTGCCAATTTCCAGTTTTCTTAGCCTTGTACTGGCGTTGCTTCCTCTTCAGCATTTTTTTAAGCTGGTAGGTCATCCACGGCAGTTTGTTGTTGGATTTTATCAGTTTGGATGGGATGTTCTTTTCCATGCAATCGTGGATTCCGATTTTGAATGTCTCCCAAAGGTTTTGGACATTTTTGCCTTCTCCTAGTTTTTCTGTGACCATTTCCGATAGATGTTGTGCTTCCGATCTGATTGAATCCCAGTTTGCTCTACTATAGGTGTAGCACTTTCTTGGCTGCGGTTTTTGGTAGTGCGGTTTCGTGTCGATATCAGTGACCACCATGGCGTGATCTGAAATTCCTGGAATGTTTGTTGAGTTTTTTACAAGTGATGGGTTTGTTGTCATGACCAGATCTAGTAAGTTGTTTTCTCTCGTGGCTTCCTCGTGGATTTGCGTGAGGTGGTATTCTACTGCGAGGTCTATCAATGCAGTTTGGGTTTCTCTGTCCGGTGCTTGTGGTTTAGGCTGTGAACTATCCCAGTCAATGTCTGGGCAGTTGAAATCTCCTGCAAGTATTATGTTGTTATTTTTCTGTTGAACCAATGCCAAAGATTTTCCGAGTTCTTCGATGGTTTTTGGGTTGCGGTGTGGCATATAGAAGGACCCTATCGCCAGGTCTTTGTTGTTTTGGAGTTTTATTTTCACCCAGTCAATTTCACAGGATGTTACGTATTCAGGATTTTCTGTTGAAGTTATTTCTTTTTTTACCATGATAAAGACTCCACCGCCATTTGTATTTCTATCGTTTCTGTAGATGTTGTAGCCGTCTGGGAAAATTTCGCAGCTCTTTATTGCGTCTTTTTCTGTTGTTTTTCCAGGCTTCACCCCTTTCAGCCATGACTCGCAGCCACACACTATATCTGGCTTTACATAGTTGACCGTGGTTTTGAACTCTGCAGCTTTTTCTTTAATGCTCCTGCAGTTGACTGTTAGTATTCGCAGGTTTGTTTTCTTGTTCAATTTAAATGGGTCACTTATGTCGCCTGATACGTTCATGCTTCTGTTGTTTAACCCAGCTGGTTTGCTGCTTAACGAGTGGCTTCCACGAAAGCTTTTTGGGCTGCTGCTTCGCAATGGGCTGAATGGGTTTTCCGAATTGATTGAGTTGATCGATATTTCGTTTTCCGATAAGGGTTCATAATAGTTTGTTGATGAGATTTCATAGTGATGGAAAGTGAACGAGCTGACGTTCACGCTGTTGCATTTGCAGCATACCCATGATACATTAGGTTTCTGGAGTAGCTCGTAGTCTGCGGAACAGAGTTCGATGCATGATTTGTGGTGCCATAGGCTGCAGCAGTCGCAGCATACACCCTGATCAGACCATGACACTGGTAGTTCACATAATCCACATGGAAAGATGGTTGCCTGTTTTTTGCAGGCCCAGGGTTAAGTTCGATGTCTCCTGATAAGATAAGGATAAGTAGAATGATGTTTCTATTTTTGCTCTGTTTGCAAGGCAATGTGATTGATCGGTACCTTACTACTGAGAATTTTGGGTTTAACAGTGCTGTAGTGTACTGTTGGTTCTGCCATGATTTACTTTGCTGCGTACAGGTGTTCTTAAAGAGAACGAGAAGAAGTGCTGAGTATAGTAGGAAGGTAAACATGATGGAGTCGGTTGATGGTAGAGGTTGACGTGAACTCGGTGGGGTTTCCAGTCAGCGTGGAGTAGCCACACTTCCCGGTTACTTGCCAGTCGCTTGAGACAGTCGGTCAGCGTGGAAGAGCCACACTTCCCAAGTGTTAGCCAGGAGCGTGGAAAAGCCACACAACTGGTTAAAGCCAACAGTCCTTCCTTATTCTCTCCGATATCTTTCTCAGCCAGACTTTGGATAGTAGTCGATCTGGGTGAATGCCGTCCCTGTATAGATCGTATACGTACGATTTTTTCTGCTTCTTGCCTTTTTTCTGTTTTGGGTTTATGCTGATGTCCCTACTAAATTGTGGTGAATGAGTATTGAGGTCGCTGTTGAGTTTTCTGATTTCGCCGTTTAGATGGTATACTTGGTCTTCTAGTTCTTTTTGGTCGTCGTTGAAAATTTCGATGTTTGGGTGATGTTTTTTCTGGTTCCAAGCTTTTATCGAATATACTGGAATTTCGAGTATCGTGACTTTACAGTGGTGTTCTTGTAGCAAGTTAATTATTTTTTTGAGGTATCGAGTGGTGTAATCTACTGATCGGTTGTGGTGAGAACGGATGGTTACGTATCTTGTTGTCCGGCTTCGAATATCGGTCAGATCACATGTACCTAGCCATACATATACCCAGCAGTCTCCGATGTCTTTGATTTTATCTTCGATGTTCTCTTGTTGCCATTTATACCTGTTGTTGATTTTGTCTCCACTTTTTGCCCACCAGATTATTTGCTGATCGACTGGGTCTGTGATGACTTCCTGAAGATAACGGCCCTTGCTGGTAGTGAGGACGACTGGTGTTCTGACTTTCGTCGTTACTGATGGTGTACTGTGCTGTGTCAAGTACTTGTTTAGTTTGTTGGTGATGGTAGTTGACATTTGCTTCAGAGTTGGTAAGGAAAATTAAGATGGCGGAATTTGTTTACGTTACAAAGTAGCATATTGAGGGTCAGATTTTAGTAAATACCCGGTTGAAAAATTGCAAAAATTTGCCCATATATATGTTTCAAATGTACTAAAATATCAAAGGATACGATTTTTGAAGTTGATGTCAAGGATTTGAGTAGATTTTGGATAGATTTTGTCGAGATTTTCTTTCTTGTTTGAAAAAACACGTCTTTTCTTCGCGCATGCGCCTCTCATCATCAAATTTATTTGATAGCACTGTAAACGGGGATTGGTCAAATAGTTCCACGATCGAATGGTACCACGGTCACTTCGCATTGTTTGGAAAGTCTGGAATATCTTGAAGGTTTCTTGAAGAAACCATGCCAAGATGGATGTCATTGGAATTTGGAACCGATTTCCATCACGCCGCTTATTTTTGGGCCAGGTAAAAGGTTATAAACCAACTTCCTGTGTGTTTACTTCATGCCCCCCCCCCCCCCCCCCTCCAGAAAACGTAAACACGCATGAATTTTACCAGTCAATGGTGATAATCGACAAATAACTCCCTAAAAATGTTTATCTTTATAAATATATCCCTAATGGTTTCTGGACCCTTTTAGTTAAGTCAGTAAATGGCTAAGCCCATGTCAGTGTTACATGCTGACGAGATGAAGTCATGCTCGGCATGTAGGGTTACATAAAATTTGTGTTTGTGATTTCAACAGTTTCAGCGTTCCCCAAACCTAACGACCCCAACTACCCCGTTTGTTTTTTACTCAGCCCCCCCCCCCCTCCCCCCACCGGTTCGTATAAACTCTCCTTTTGCATGTTTTAAATAACCTCCGAGTGCTCCATTTTTTCTTTTCCCTACTACAGAAGTAAGAAACAAACAGCTCCAAGAACTCTTCCTGGCTTCCTTCCACCACCCCAAGATTTCCATCAGCGCTATACATGAAAATCGCTATTCAGTTTTTTTTAGATTTTCATTTTTTGCTTCCAAAATATAGGTTATGACCCCTCATTCGAACGAGCGCGTCACGTGCCAGTTGTTTTCATCAAATTGTAATCTAAACAACATTGTTTGGATTTGTTCCGCAGATTTAAGTAAAAAATTAATAATCACGACGTGATGTCTTGCAATCTCTATATTTCTATCTCCTTTTTCCAGTTGTGTTTTACGATATGGAGTAGGCCTAGTGCTTTAATCGGACATGGCAGCCACAATGAAGATAGAGTGCACCGGAAGTTTTATGTGCTTCTTTTTTTATATTCACACTTTTTATTTTCAACTGTTTTCTCGTTTCAATGTCGTTTGGGGTCAGGTGGGATTCGTTTTGGGTCCGTTTTGGGTAAGTTTGGGGTAAGTTTTGGGTCGTTTTGGGTGAATCGTGCTGCCGATCATGGGGATACCAAAAACCAAACAACACCAACCAGTGAATACCGAAACCATCTGTATTTTCAAATTCTCCCACATTCTCTATTTATAAGGCCACGTTGAGACTTGATAGCAGTTGAAATGTTCATTTTCTTGAAAGAAGTCACTAAAATTCTTTTCAGTTTTATTAACCCTTCCAAGGGCCAGCGTAATTGTCCTGATTTCCCACAAACTACAACCTGTAAGTGTGTAGTAGTGATTTTTCGTGAAGTCCAGAAATCACCACGAAGCACTTACATGTTGTAGTTTGTGGGTGACTTATCTGTTGTCAAGGGGACTTCCTAATGATGGCATCTTAAGGGCACATGTTCTGATATCGCAAACGCCCGAAATAGGCCTTTAAATGTTAATGAGTGTTCGGGACAAGTCACAAAATTACTGTAGGTCTGATTCGTGTTGGCAACAGAATGCCAATGTTGAGCTCATTGGCAGTGGCACTGTGGTAGAATGATACAAGAACAACTTATTCTCTATTTTCCTGTTGTGATTTCCCCTTTGGCACTATCAGAAAATCTCGGTCAAGTCAGATACCGAACCGATACTGTGGTGCACCAATCTGAAAGTACCGAAACCGATACCAAACCTAAAATTCCAATCCCGCTCATCTCAATATATCCAATACCGCTCATCTCAAAATATGTCCCACTCCCAGTCTGCCGAGAGCCTTAATAAAACAAATAAGTAAATAAAATAATGTATAATTGCATAAGTGCTTGAAGATGAAAACCAGTTGTCACAACCAATTACATAATGTTGAATCCTGAAATCCTTTCCCTTTTGAACTCTGGAAAATTGAGCAGTTGTATCATTCAGTGTGAATGTGTTTGTTGAAGCACGATGCATTGTCATGTGAAAATGTCATACATTCAAATAATAAAATCATCTATGAACATTTGTCTTCCTTGATATTAACCTCCCTGTGGGAACCCTGGGAAGTGAAAGTCAGGGTGAGCTCTTGTGATCACTCGCCGTCCATTGTCTGTCGTCTGTCCATCGTCCTTCATCTGTGAACATTGTGTTTGCACCTTCTCCAAAACTGCTGAACCGATTTCAGTGAACTTTGAGATGATTATTTGTTCTGACATCGCATTTTGTTTTTGTTGAAATCGCCTTGCCCGTCCCGTAGGGAGGGGATGGGGGAAAATGCTCCCAGATTTTAAAAATCATCTTCTCATAACCCAGTGGATAGAATGGCTTGATATTTGGTACTGAGCTTTCTTTGAGGTGTAGAATCAGGTTTGCACAAAACAGAGATCTGTTATTTGGTATGTACAATGGACCAGTAGAATGAAACGGTAAAAAAATTGCCATCGGGTCTGCCATAGAGCACTGTAGAGGGAATCGAAGAGTCAGCACATTTGCAAAAAAAATTTAAAATCTTCGTTTCCAGAACCACTGACCAGAATCTTTTGGTATTTGGTGTACAGCATCCGGGAGGGTGGTGGGGAGTCGGATACGAGTTTGACATTTGGGTTCAATACTGGAGCCCGAATTTTAACTTCGTGTAATATCAGGCATACTCTAAAAAATCTTCTTTACAGAACCACCAGCCAGAAACAACATTGTTACAGGCTCCAGATTCACGTTTTTTTTTCAAATCAAGCCCCCAGTTAATATTTGGGCTCCCTTGGGGATCCCTAATTTTAACTTACAGCAGTATGGAGAATAATTTTTAAAAAATCTTCTTCAGATCCACCAGTCAGAATCTTTCGATTTTTTAGCTTAACTTGACAAAGTCAAGATAAGCTATTGCCATCACGCGTGCGGAAGTCTGTGAGTCTGTGAGCCTGTTCACATTTTCCTTTTGCACAGGCTACACCCCGTAGCTTTTGTCTGATCGTCACAAAATTTCATATGCAGGTTTGAGGTCATGTCTAAATGAGAACGCCCCCTTTTGGTCGCAATTGGTCAACCGTGATGGTTGCCCAGGCCCAAAACCCGAAAACCTTTAGCACAGTCTACAGGTCATATTTAATATGGAGGGATTTCATATTTATTTATTTATTGGGGTTTTTAAGGTCATATATTTCTGCACTGTGGCTAATCATGACCATGGCAGTTTTACGGGTGGAGGAAGCCGAAGTACCCGGAGAGAACCACCGAGCAACGGCGAGCAACTGTCAGCTCCCCAACATACTAACTCCACACCAGCAGGGTTAGCATTGGTTGGAGACAAGTGCACCATCGACGTGCAGTACGCCTGAGTCCACGACGTCACCGTGCCCCCAGATGGGCAATGGGGGTGAAGTGTCTTGCCCAAGGACACAACGCGGTTGCCGCAGGTGGGATTCGAACCGAGGACCTCTCGGCTTGCAGCCTGCACCTCTACCTACTGAGCCACCGCGCCCCCAGGGATTTCATTGTAACTTGGTAGGATGATTCCGTATGATGTCTAGATGAGAACTTTCCAATTTGGTCGCGATCTGTCAACCGTTTCGACTGACCGAGCCGAAAACCTTTAGCACAGTCTACAGGTCGTATTTATGGAGGGATTTCATTGTACCTTCGTAGGTTGACTCCATATAATGTCCAGATGAGAATGTCCCCTTTTGGTCGCGATTGGTCAACTGCGATGGCTACAGGGGCCCGAAGCACGAAAACCTTTAGCACAGTCTACAGGTCATATTTATGAAGGGATTTCATTGTAACTTGGTAGGATGACTCCAGATAATGTCAAGATGAGACCGTCCCCTTTTGGTCGCGATCATTCAGCCATGACGGCTGCCTGAGCCCAAAACCTGAACACCTTTAGCACAGTCTACAGGTCGTATTTAGGGGGGGGGGGGGTGGATTTCATTGTAACTTGGTAGGTTGACTCCATATAATGTCTGGATGAGAACGTCCCCTTTTGGTCGCGATTAGACAACTGTGACGGCTACATGGGCCCCGAAGCCCGAAAACCTTTAACACAGTCTACAGGTCATATTTATGAAAGGATTTCATTGTAACTTTGTAGCGGGATGACTCCAGATAATGCCTAGATGAGAACGTCCCCTTTTGGTCACGATCATTCAACCATGACGGCTGCCGGAGCCCAAAAGCCGAAAAACTTGAGCACAGACTACAGAACGTATTTATGAAGGGATTTCATTGTAACTTGGTAGGATGACTCAGTGTAATGTCTAGATGAGGACGTCCCCTTTTGGTTTCGATCGGTCAACCATGATGGCTACAGGGCCCGAAGCCCGAAAACATTTAGCACAGTCTACAGGTCGTATTTATGAAAGGATTTCATTGTAACTTGTTAGGATGACTCGTTTTGGAATAATTTCTCTGTAACTCGGTAACTTTCGTTGACATACATGAACTGTGAGGGCCACCTACATTAACTGTGAGGGCAACCTACATTAACTGTGAGGGCCACCTACATTAACTGTGAGGGCCACATTAACCCACCCCTCAATTCTTTAGTACAGTCTACACCTATAGGGAGCCCTAATTTTATCATAGTCCAATATGAGGAATAATCATTAAAACTCTTTTTCCTCCAGAACTACCGGTCAGAAGCTTTTGATCTATAGTATAGGGAATCCTTGCAGGGATCCAGGGTTCCCACTCAAATGAAAAGTCCTTGAATTTTGAACCCCAAAGTGCTTGAAATTGTTTCACTGACGTTGAAAAGTACTTAAACTCAGTTAACCGGTACCTATAACTTCAGAGAAAATAAGTCTTAGGATAACCCTCCCCACACACATGAGATGTCACATTTATTTGATCTCTGTATTGTTCCTTATTTATTTATTTATTTATTTATTTATTTATTTATTTATTTATTTATTTATTTATTTATTTATTTATTTATTGGTGTTTAATGTCACATACTTAAGCACAATGGCCAATCGTAACAGTTTTATGGGTGGAGGAAGCCGGAGTACACGGAGAGAACCACCGAGCATCGACGAGCAACTGCCAGCTCCTCATCATTCTAACTCTGTTCAAACTCCGCTCAAGCAAGGTTACAGCGGTTGAAGACGTGCACCATCGACGTGTAGTACGCCTTAGTACACGGCGTAATCGTGCACCCATGTAGGCAACCGGGATAAAGTGTCTTGCCCAAGGACACAAAGCGGGTCGCCCCGAAAGGGGATCGAACTTGGAACCTCTAGCATAGAAGTCCATCACTGAGCCACCGGGCTCCCGTATTGTTCCTTGAGTGCAACAAGGCATCATCTGCAGTGCTTTATCTAGTTGGGTCTTCCAGAGATCAGGTCCTCGAGACGTAAGTCCTTTGTGTTGCTATGGTGTTGTGAGTTCATATAAAAATTATAACAGTACTTGAAAATCAAGTTCGGAGTCCTTGAAAAGTGCTAAAATAGTGCTTTAATTTGATTTTCTGTTATCAGTGGGAACTCTGAGGTCTGATTCATGTTTGTTTATATCAAGCCCATCCGTTAATAACTGGGCTCTCTATGCAAGCAGCAATCTTAACTTGGTGCAATATGGAGAACAAATCTTCTTCAGACCCACTCATCAGAATATCTTGATTTTTAGCTTAACTTGACAAAGTCAAGATGATCTAAGTCATCACGCGCGCGGAAGTCTGTGGCTAGTCTGTGGCTCTGTTAGTCTGTGAGTCTGTTCACATTTTCTTTAGCAGAGGCTACACACTGTAGTTCTTGTCCGATCATCGCTAAATTTCATGTGCAGGTTCGAGGTCATATCTAGATGGGAACGTCCTATTTTGGTCGAGTTCAGTCAACCGTGATTGCTGCAGGGATACGTGACCTAGATTCCTTTAGTAGAGTCTTCAGGTTGCAGTTATGAAGGGATTTCATTGTAAATTGGTAGGGTTACCCGGTGTGATGAGCAGATGAGAACGTCCCCTATTTTGTCCGTGATTTGTCAACCGTGATGGCCGCACGGGCATGTGACCTAAATTTTGTTTAGCAGAGTCTACAGTTCATATTTTTGAAGCGATTTCATTTTAACTTGGTAGGATGACTTGGTATGATGTCTTAGATGAGACTGTCCTATTTTGGTCATGATCGGTCAGCCGTTACCTCCGCTTGGGCACGAGACCTAGATTTTTTTAGCACTGTCTGCAGGTCGTATTTATGAAGGGATTTCATTGTAACCTATTAGAATGACTCGGTACATGTAGTTATTTCATTCTGTAGCCCTGTTTTGGTTGAGATCGGTCAACCATGAGGGCCGCAAGAATTCGAGTTATCACAGTCTACATCTCTTATTATTCACGTTGAATGCATTACCTATCAGGTGCAGAACTTAACATATTGTCAATTGTCGCAATTCTTGTCTTTCTTAATAATCCTTTCATAAACATGGAACATCCTTTCTTTTTGTATGATGTTCAGATGAGAACATCCTTGTTTGGTCATTTGGCTGTGCTAAAGTCTTCATCTCCCAAAGTCTACAGGTCGTATTTATGAAGCAATGTCATTGTAACTTGGTAGTATGACTGATGACTGGATGAGAACATCCTACAGTTATTCTGGTCTAAATTGGTCATATTGGTCAACGGTGAGGGCCTCACGAGCCCTTGCTTTCAAAACCTTCGACACAGTCTACAGGCCGTATTTATGAGGTGATTTCGTTGCAACTTGGTTAAGTGACTTGGTGTTGTGATGTCCAAGTGGATTGCTGAATGAATGTCCGGATGAATTTCCCATTTTGGTTCAGATCGATCAACCATGAGAGCCATACGGAGCTCCAGGCCTCAGACCTAATTCTTCTACCACACTCTACAAGTACTTTTTTGGAATGATTTTACTGTAACTTAGTAACATTTGTTGATATACGTTAACTGTGAGGACCACATCAACCCAAGCCTCAGTTCTTCAATATATTAAACACCTCAAATTATTCTTGTTGAAAACAGCATGTTGGGTACAAAAACTTATTATCACAATTCTTTTCTTAATTCATAATCCTTTCATAAATATTGAATATTATCGTTTTCATCAAATATTACACACAGTCAAGTTAAGCTGCAGTGTCTTTGACACTTTCATTATTAAACAACATCTGTAGGGAGGTCAGATCTAAGTTTGTTCAAACCAAGTCACTGTTTTAATATTTGGCCTCCCCATTGGATCCTGTATTTTAACTTAATCCAATATGATGAATATTCTTTAAAACTCTTTTCTCGGCACCACAGCTCAGAATCTTTTGATATATGGTGTTCAGAATCTTTACAGGAGTCGGATTCAAGTTTGTTTATATCAAGCCCATCGGTTAATAATTGGGCTCTCTGTGCAAGCCCGAATTTTAAATTAGTGCAATATGGAGAATATTCTTTAAAAACCTCTTCTTCAGATCCACCAGTCAGAATCTTTTGATTTTTGGTATGCCGTATCCTTAGGGAGGTCAAATCTAAGTTTGTCCAAATCAAATCGCTATGTTAATATTTGGGCTCCCTATTTGAGCCCAAATTCTAACTTAGTCCAATACGAGGAATAATCTCTAAAACTCTTTTTCTTCAGAACCAATGGCCAGAATCTTTACATACAGAATCCTTACAGGGGTCGGATTCATATTTGACCAAATCAATCCCATTGGTATATAATTGGGCTTTCCGTGGGAGTCAGAATTAAACTTAGTGCAACACTGGGAATAATCTTTAAAAATCTTCTTCAGATGCACCAGTCAGAATCTTTTAATGTTTGGGATACAGCATCCTTACAGGGGTCAGATTGAAGTTCCAGCCATGTCCCTCGATTTATATTTGGGCTCCATATTTTAACTTGGTTCAATATGAGGAATATTCTTTAAAAATCTTCTCACGAATCAATCAGTCTTTTGATATATGGTATACACTTGTGGGAGTCAGATACAAGTTTTAAAAATCAAGATAATATCTGGGCTCTTTTACTCCAATATGAGGGAAAATCTTTGAAAATCTGCTTCTACAGTTCCAATGGCCAGAATCCTTATATGTGTGTGTGTGTGTAGGGGGGGGGGGGGGGGGGGGGTGCTCAGTCAGTTCTAGTTTGTTCAAGTTAAGTCCCCCTGTTGATATTTGGGCTCCCTATTTTCCATTACTGGGAATCTGAACATTATTTGTGTGGTAGCATCTCGATACCTGAAAAAAATCAACTTACTGGACAACAGAGCTTTGAATAGTTACTTGACTTCATTCTTCTGTAGTGTTTACTAGCCATAGATGCTAGTTAAATACTTCTTTAAACTATTTTATCAGGTGAGTGCCTGAGGCCTCATGTTTGCCCTGGTCAACAAGTTCTGCTATACTGGTTAAATAGGAACCAGTGATCAGTAACCTATACCCGTTGTGTCCTCTAAAGTAGGCAGGAGTTGGTATAAAGATTGGCAAACCTCAGGAATGTTGCTAAGGGGTCTCCGGTGGGGGTGTCCACCTCTAGATTGACAACTGCCCCCTCCCCACCCCCACCCCCACCCCCCAAAATTCAACATTTTAAAGATGCAGAATTCCATTAGAACAACACTTCCCACCCCCACCCTTGTGTATAAACTATCCAACTGAGGCGCTTGGAGGTCACAAATTCTAATTACAAATTAATATTTGGGTGTGGGGGGGGGGGGGGCGGGGGTCAATCAATATTTGGAGGACATTCTCTAATTTTCAGTCTAAAAACTCCATTTTTGGCCCGAATTCTAGGCATGTTTGGAAAAAATTCACTAGCGCCCTGTTTGAAATTTCCAACTTTTTTCAAATTTAGGGCTTTAAATTTTCAACTATTGTAAATTTGACGAATCATGGGCAAGACACACCCATGTGCCAATGTACCTGGCTAAGCTTGACCCCATACCTGTGTTGCGGTCATGGTATGGCCATAGATGTTGAAAGTGATCTTAAACACCAATAAATGAATAAATTGATATTAGGCTGATCGAATTACCCAGAATGAGTATTTTAGTAATTGTGGTGGGAAGAAATTAGCAGTGTTAACTCTATTGAATACCGTACGAAAACCAAACGTCATTTACAAAAACATTTCTTGAATAACTAAACATTTTCTTCCAAAAAGAAACATAGCCTATAACGCCTGATTGGAAGGAATCCCACGAGCCGGTTCCATAGAGGGGCCCTAACCTATATTTCTGAGGTAAAAATTGAAAAAGAATCGCATTTGAATTGCGTGTTTTGTTAACCCTTTTACCCAACGTAACGGTCAAAGCCGGCTAGCGCTCTTCACAAAAATTGCCATTCATTTTCATTATTTTTTCATTTTTTGCATCAGAAACGTAGCTTATGGGAACGAGCTCGTTCTAATGAGGGGTCATATGTTATGTTTTTGACGCAAAAAAATGAAAAAAATCACTTATTCAATAATTTTGTTTGCAAATGTCGTCTGTTTTTTGTTAGCTAAAGGGTTAATAGCGCTCTGTGTTTATGCTCGTTACGTTAAAATAAGCACCGGGTATTTCCACAGAGGACATTTCCCCAGCGGACATTTCCCTAGTGTGGGCTGTCATTTCTTTAGTCTGTATGCACATCACCGAGACATCTTCCTACAGATAGGCTGACATTATGAGATAGCAACGGCACTTTCAAGGTTAAAACAATTATCAGAGTGCATGTCAGTGAGGGTAAACAATTTCTACGTTGGCAAAACAAGGTATCGATACCCTTTCAATAACTTGAAATGATTTACGTTATATTTATGGTATCATTTCTTGGAACGCTCTTTTAAAGAACGTTCCAGGAAATGATACTCGGATTTGTTTTTTACAACACAGCAAAAATATAATGCAAATCGTTTAAAGTTCTTGAAGTTTACTCTTCAGCTCATTTAACAATATGGTATGTATTTTTGGTCAAAAAGAAATTGGAATTGTTATAAAAACAAAACAAATACGCAAAAAAATAACTCAAAACAAGGAAAATTTTAACAGAAAGAAATGCCAGGGAAATGTGAGCTTTTCTAAAAAAAAACAGCCTGGAGAAACATCCACTGGGGAAATGTCCACCCACTTTGTATGGGATAATGTCCGCCTGAGAAAATGTCGGCTCTGGAAATGTCCGCTCACCGTTCTAACATAAGCTGTATTTTTAAGGCAAAAGCAGCTGGCAAAAGTTGAAGAAAAAAAACGTTAGAATTGCGAGTTTTGTTAATCGCACCCGGCCTTTATGGTCGTCACAATAGGTAAATGGTTAACTACATAATACCAACATCCTGTTCTCTTCTTATTGGTGTGATAAAGATTAAAATTGTGGAGTCCGCACTGTGTTTAGTTTGTCTGTTTGTTTGTTTGTTTGTTTGTTTGTTTTTTTGGTGAAAGTCCAAGTTTTTAGTACCAAATTATGTTTGGGGGCAGAGATGTGGAACTGCCGAAGCAGCTTTGACCTATTTTATCTGCCTGGGGATCAATGAACGGGGGACTTCTGTTGTTTCCGAAATGCCCTTTGATTCTTGCTTAATTGAAATAAAACTGGAAAAGCTTCATATAGTCAGGGAGCAAATGTCCCCAAAAAAGGTCCCGTGGGATTTTGAAGCAGAAATTTGCCCACCCACCTAGAAGTGTTGTTTTGGTCTTTATGAACATAAAAAATATGGGTGGCACTCTGGTTTGGCGCTGAGAACAAAATGGCGGCTGTTTTCCAAGATGGCCGTCATTTTTTGAACGAGATAATCAAACACCCATGTGCACATTGAACTTACAGCTACAAATCCTATTTTTTTGTGTTTTGCAGATGTATGAATATTATTTGATTGTTTTGACAACATCAGAGAATATTTTCAGTAAACTTGATGGATTTCTGTGGGCTTTTTTATGGAGAATACTTTTTAAAAAAGTGAACGAAAACCGGAAAACTGACTAAAAATGTGTCCAAAGCTTCATTAGGGCCCCACCGATGATAACCGGTGTGCCCTATAGTAATCACTTTGTCCATCCGTCCGTTCGTCTATCTGTCTGTCCATCTGTCTGTCTGTCCATTCGTCCGTCAACAATTGGTTGTCGTACAATAACTCAAGTTTGCCTGAACCAATCGTTCTGATTTTGATAAATGTCGCTGAGGGTGTTCGGAGGAAGCTCACTTTTGTTTTTGGCAGGATTAACTCCCATTAATTTTAGTTGAAGGGACTTTGTTGTACATACTCTGGCGGTGGCCACTCTTGCGGTACACACATCTAGTATTCTCTCTTTATACTTTCAGGTTGAATATCTATGATGAGTGAGACACAATCGGGTCCATCAACTGCTAAAGTACCAAAATGTGACATCAGCTACTCAAATTGCATAATATGCCAGGCAGAAAGTGATGAAAAACTTGTCCTACAGGCGACTTCCCATGAGAAACTGTTGTTGTGTATGAGGGAGAGAGCTTCTTATGGAGATGGTTGTTATCCGAATATTTGTTCTCGCCTTGGTGCTATAACGGCTGAAGAACTCAAGCAGAAACATACTACATGGCATAAAAGCTGCTGTAAGGAGGCGGTACATTCTGGGATGATTAAACGTGCCAAAGTTCGATATGAGAAACAGTTAGAAGTTCATACACCGCAAAGAAAGTCTCCTGTGCCTCCCACTAGTGATAGACCAATACGGACGCGCTCACATTCAATTCCGTTTAAGAAGGATGTGTGTTTCTTCTGCGATTCTGAAGCAACTAGTCGACACCCCCTACATAAAGTGGCAACTGGTAGTGCTGGGCAAGCATTGAACGAAGCTATCACAAAAAGCGGCAATGATGCACTTCGTGTGAAACTTTCTTCAGCTATAGATCCCACAGATGCTCATGCCATAGACATCAGATATCACAAGAAATGTTGGACTAAACATGCTCATGGTGTTTTACGAACATCAGAGATGACTACTTTAGATGTTGCTGACCCAGCAGATGAAATTGCATCGAACATTGAATTTTTTAGTTTGGTTCATGATGTTCTTGCTGCTGGCACAATCACCAACATGGCTCAGCTGTTCATCGGCATTAGATCTGCAAATGGTATGACTGATCCAGATATCTCGCGAAAGAAACTGAAAACTCTATTGCAAAAAGAGATACCAAACATTGATTTTCATAGAGCGAAACGGGTGAATGAGCCTGAACGTGTCACTATGAAGTGTACAACAGATGCAGCTATACATGCCGCCGAAGCCGTACCAGACATGGCGGCAGATATGAGATGTCTTTATGATGCAGCATCTGTTTTACGGAAAGCTATAAATAAATGTAAAGTCTGGGTATTCTCTGGATCGTTCGAGGACATGACCGAGGAACACATGCCGAAAGAACTCCACAGCTTTTTTCGTTGGGTGATACGCGGGCCATAAAAATGTCTTCTGGGCGAAAAGAAACAATCGGAGGTGAATAAACGGGTCACATCATTGATTCAAAACACGCTTTCAATGTATCTCACAGAAAGACAACTGAAAAATAAGAACTCAGAGATGTTCCATTCTAAGCGAGAGACACCTCATCAGCTAGCAGTTGGTCTTTCGATACGCAAAGCAGCAAGGAGTAAAGGCATCATCAATCTCCTCCATGGCCTGGGAATTAGCCCTGACTACAGTCGACTTTTGCGGGTTGAAACTCAGATAGCAAATCAAGTCATTACTCAAATGGAGCAGGGGAATGGATTATACATACCTCCGGATATAGTACATGGTCGTTACATTTTCTTTGCTGTTGACAATATTGATTTCCTGGAAGATACACCCGATGGCAAAGGAACAACACACGGTACAGCCATGGCTATCTATCAGAAGACCAACATCTCCGACAGAAGAAAAAGCATGCAGTTGGAAGGTCCTGCTTGTGCACGTAGCATATATAGTTTACCAGATAGTATGACACAACTCATGGGATGCCCAAATCCTCCAGCCAAGCCAAGCAACCCTGTATATTCATCATTCACTTTACGAGAGGAGAGATGCAGTCAAAACTCGATGCCTGAATTGACATGGCTTCTGTGTAGATCCGAAATGAGGGCTGTTGAGAACAGCGCAACAGACATTCATACAGACTTTGATATTCCTACGCAAACTGAGAATGATGAGAAGCCAGAGGAAGATACAGAGAAAACAGTATTAGGAGTACCAACATGGTCTGCATTTCAATCCAGTATCAATGATGTTCTTCCAGTGACTCGCGTGTGCACATTCCCACTTCTTCCCGCTTCACCAACAGAGTGGCCAACTTTATTGACAATTCTGATGCTGGCTCAAGGAATCAACACTGTAGTTCTTGGTACACAGGGTAAGACTGTGATATCACTAGATCTTGGACTATACAAGCCAGCCAAACAACTCCAGATGGCACGAAAGGACATGAACAATATTATTTTGAGACCCGGTGAACTTCACATTGTGATGGCGCAGCTTCGAACTATTGGCTCTTATATTGAAGGCAGCGGGATAGATTTGTGCTGGATTGAGGCTAATCTCTATAGTGCGGGTACCGTGAAACAAATTATTGAAGGGAAACATGTGGTGCGAGGGCAAGTTGCGCATGCTGTTACATTAGAAGCTCTTTTTGCGCTATACGAAAAATCGTTTTTCGCAGTACACCAAGATGTGAAACCAGATGTCTTCAAAGCTTCTGAAGATCTAGATGCTCTATTCCAGGAAAATGATTCTGTTCAGTTGAAGAAAGCTTATGGGCAACTTGTTGGTGCAGTCAATTCAAACTGCATCATAGAGAAAATAGAAGTCTTTGACGAAACAGGGAACAAGAATCCTAACTTCTGTGTCATACGAGAGTATATGAAGATGGTGATCAACATGATGATGTTTATCAGAGCAGTCAGGACTGGAAATTGGCATTTGCATCTTGTAGCACTTGAAATGTTTACAAAATACTTTTTTGCTCATGATCGATTGAATTATGCCCGTATGATGCCTATCTACCTGGCTGAGATGGACACATTACGATCATCAGCACCTGATGTCTACTCAGAAATGGAAGCAGGTAACTGGGTCGTGAATAAAAACTCGCAAGTACCCTTCTGTGCTATCGGAGCTGACCATGCACTCGAACAAATTAATAGATCGATGAAAGTTATGGGCGGATTGGTTGGCATAACGCTGAATGAGAGAGCAAAGTTTTTTTTTGTAGCTTCAGAGCTTGCAAGGCTCACGGAGGAAGCTGAAATAATAGCAGGTGTCAAATTTGTGAATGAAGCACACCATCATGGATTCTCAGCTGCGAAACTCAGGAGGTATGAGCTGAATGTTAGGATTCTAATCAGAACTATTGCGAGCTGCTTGAATCCATTCCAGGAAGAGGGACCCTGCCTCTTAAATCTAGTGACCAAACTTGTTGTTCCTGAGGAAATTGCGAGCGATCTTTGTAAACAAAGTGAAATCGGCACCACACTTCTGGAGGCATTTGTTGCAGAGAGGATCAAGACTGATTCCATAAACCTGTGGGCACCTATGAAGAAGCGAAAACTCAAAACATGGAAACATGCAGCGAAGAGCACCAACATCACAATTGGGGACAAAATCATCGAACTCAGAGAGGATAGATCATTATTCGCACGTTTGCTGATAGTATGTCGATCAAGGCCAGAAATCAATCTCCGAGAAGCTGTTGGGGAGTTTGAATTCTCTGTGATCCCGCGCTCCCTCTTTGCAGCTGATGGTTCAATGCTCCATTGCCCAATGAAAAGCTCTTTGATGAGTATATTGGAAGGTATTGTGCAGAACAATGGGGAAGAGTGTGATGCAGATATGGAAGCAAGGTCCAACAAACCAAAACGGGTTGTTCTCATTGATGGTATGGCTGAAGTGCAGTCTCTTGGGAAACCCGGGAATATCAAGACCTGTTCTGACTTCGCTGATCATTTTGTTGAACAAATTAAATCTAAATATAACATGTATGATGAAATTCGACTGATATTCGATCGCTATAATGTACCAAAGTCATTAAAGTCTGCAACTCGCACAAAACGGCAACACTCCCAACCTACTGTTTATTATCATATAACAGATACGACAGATATAAGTAAACTACCACTGAAGAAGATGTTGTCTCATCCTAAGACCAAACATGAACTTACTAAATATCTGGCACAGAAGATGTTAATTCGAAGTGAATCGTCTGGCATGAATGTTATCCTTGCATATTGGGACAAATGCGAAAGTGTGCATGGTGACATGTCCATCCTCAACAGTGACCAGGAGGAAGCAGATACAAAACTGATACTCCATGCTATAGATGCCACCAAATCAGGTGCTACTATCATAGATATTTGTTCTCCCGACACTGATGTTTTCGTACTTGCTCTTCGCCGTTATCCTGAACTTTGTGAGAAAACAGTTTTTGTAACAGGCTCTGGCAAGAATCACAGACGCATTCCGCTGGGGCCCATAGTTGAGACTTTGGGTTCGGCTAAACGGGCTGCTCTCCCTGCATTCCACGCACTAACTGGAGCAGATAATACAGGCAGTTTTTCTGGTAAGGGCAAGGCAACCTGCTGGAAAGCTTTCAATTCTTTGAGTCAAGATGAGATATTGCTTACGTCACAACTCGGCATGAGCCATAAACCTTCTGATGAAACCTGCATTGCGATTGAGAAGTTCGTTTGCAGAATTTATCAACCATGTACAGAACTCAGGACGGTGGAAGATCTTAGATGGTGGCTCTTCAAAAAAAACCAAGCACAGTCTGAGAAGCTTCCCCCAACAAAAGATGCCCTACAACATGCAATCCTCCGAGCACATTATCAGCTTCTGGTTTGGAATCAGGATCATGTGGCGTGCCCATCACTCCCTTCTCCTGATGGATTCGGTTGGAAGGATGGAGGCACTGAATGGGTTCCAGTGATGACCGACAAATTGCCTGCACCATCTGCAATATTACATCTTGTTAAATGCGGTTGCCTCAAGTCTAACTGTGCCTCCAGTAGATGAATTGCAGAAAAGCTGGTCTTCTTTGAACGGATCTATGCAGATGCAGCGATCACGACGAAGAATGTGTCAATCATGAGAATGATCTCGTCAACCAGCATGTTCATTCGGATGGCGAAGACGATTATGGTGATGGTGATGAGGACTAAAATCGATGGAGATGCTTGAAGCTCAGTAGACAGTGCGGTTGTTCGAGTTCAAAAGTCAAGAGAACAGTTCACTGACTTTCTTATTTTTCACCCTCCAGGTTCGAGGAAAACGTTGATTTTTCGTTATATTTTTGTTAAAAATTGTTTTTCTTAACCCGATTTGAATCTTTTCACTCCATAATACATCCCAGGATGTGATATCAAGTGAAAAACGTCAAATCGGATCGTGCTAATTACCAAAAAGTAATAATATTCCCCTATAATTAGAATTAGATAGAAATTTTGGCGGCCATTTTGAAAATTGTCTGCCATTTTTCTCATGACAACATTTCGGAGTGCCACCCAGCTTTTTTCTATTCTAGGGGGCCTACAGAAGATGTTTAAACACAAGACACAATTTCTGCAGAAAATTTCCACGGGATTACATTTGCTCCCTGACTAATACCAGAACCAGGCAGTATCGGTGTCCTCAAATATCCTTAATACTTTGGATACGCAAACCAGCCTTATATATTAGACCGGCTTGAAGATAATTCACCGCGAGAGATCGCAAAGTGTGACTTTGAAACAGCCGGTTACGTTTGGTGTTTTTACAAAACTTCTGGCAATTTGTACACGGGAATTTTTTCAACAGATACAGTTCGACAGCTTTTGAAAAACATGGAAAAACCCAGGAAGTCTGTGTGGGGAATGGGGGTGTTCTTCGGGGGGAAATGTAGATACAAGAGTGCAAGAAATACCTTTTCTGCACTTGGGTGCCAACAAGGCAACACCTCACAATAGGCAAAGGAAAAATTCGTATGTTGACCCACATCACAAAATCTGGAAAATCGAATGCCCCGTGTAATGTTCTGAGAAATGTTTCCCTATTCCGAGTTTTGTCAGAAAAAAGGGAAGTTAACTGAAAAAAGCGCAAGAGGTTTGGTGAAAAACATGCTTCTCGACAGTCGCATTGCCATGGGGTAGTAAACAGCCCCTCCCCTAAAAAAGACGGTCTGCATGGGGGAGCAACTAACGTAATTACAGATGATGACATACCACATTCACGGTAAATAACACTATATGAAGCCGAAGGTATCCGGAGGTAGTGCCATTTTGGAGTGAGGGGTGACATAATGAAGCTGGAGAACTCTCCCCAAAGAGATGCCTGTGCCACCACCCCTCCCTCCCAAAAAATGCAGCTTCATAGTTACGCGCCTTCCTCTTAGTCCACTTCACTTGTCCGAAATATTGTTTAATCATTTCATCATTAACTTCACATCCCAGTGGGAACCCCAGGAAGCCAAACAGTGTTTGTTTACTGTCATAAGTAAACGAGCTCTGGTTTACTGGTAAAATAGGACCAGGTCACCAATTCCTGGAGTGGAAGTTCTCTAAAATGGGCAACATATGTGTAAACGATTGGCTGGACTTTACTTCATATACATGTTGTGGACACGTTTAGCCATTGTACAGAAATATGTGACCTTAAACATCAATAAATAAATAAATAAACTTCACAAAAGGTTGCATCTAATTTAGCCGATTAATTAGCATACCTTTTTATTATACCCTAAACGATAGATTATCGAAAAAATCGCGGAAAGATAGAAATCGTACCCCCCCCCCCCCCCCCTCCCACTGTGAAGATATAGAAATTTTCACTTTCACGGTATCAATTAAAATGGCGGATTTTCAAGGAGAATACAAGTCAAATTATCACTGGAAATGATCAATTTGTTCCTAAAACGTATAATGAAAAGACAATCTAGTGTTTTTGAGTGGATACCGATCATTTCCAGCAATAATTCAACACGTATTCACCTTGAATTGATGCATGAAACCCGTCAGCTGAATCAGATCTCAAGACGCTACCTGTTCCGAGTATCGATCAAATGACTTCCGCGTATCAATACGCATCAGGTGTTTACATTCGTGCATCAAGGTTGAAATAAGTGGAATTATCGATAGGAATGATCAGATTCTTATAAAACGCCTATAATACAAAAAATACAGTGTTTTTGAGTGGATACCGAAAATTATCTCACTCGTGGCTGAGACAAATGGTTATTTTCGCTCTCAAAAATAATTTGTCTCGGTCACTCATGAGATAATTTTCGGTATCCACTCAAAATCAATTTATCCTTTACCAAACATGAAAAGCAAACGACACTTGCAAACAAAATTCTTGAATAACTAAAAAAATAATGAAAATTAATTGGCGTTTTTGAGAATAGCGCTGGCCGTTTTTGGCCGTTACGTTGGGTAAAGGGTTAACACTGTAGTTCTATGGTGGATGTTTTTTAGCTCAACTTGACAACGTCAAGTATGAGTTATTGGGATGGGTTGTGATGGGCGTCCGTCCATAGGTACGTCCGTCCCAATTCCTTTAGTACACCCTACAGGCCGCAGCTCTCACCCGATCAATTCCAAATTCCATCTGTAGCTTTGGGGCAATGTATGGATGGGAGCTATCAAATTTTTCCGAATTTCGTTGAAAAACATGGCTGCCAGCGACTATCTTAGATTTGGTATATAAATTGTCAACAATTCCATTTTCAGACCCTACAGGCCGCATCTCGCACCCGATCTTTTTCAAATTTCACATGTAGTTTTGGTGTGATGTCTTGATGGTAGCTATCAAAATGTTTTGAATTTTGTTGAACAACATGGCCGGCAATGGCCATCTTGGCTTTGGCATATAAATTGTCAACAATTCCATTAGCAGACCCTACAGGCCGCGGCTCTCACCCGATCAATCCCAAATTTCATATATGGCTTTGGGGCAATATTTAGATGGGAGCTATCGAATTTTTCCAAATTTTGTTGAAAAACATGAGCGCAAGCGTCCATCTTAGATTTGGCATATACATTGTCAACAAGGTACTTAACACACCTTACAGGCTACATGTCTCACCCGTTCTTTTTCAAATTTCATTTGTAGATTTGGTGTGATGTCTAGATGGGAGCTATCAACCTTTTTTGAATTTTGTTGAAAAACGATGCCGTCAATAGCCATCTTGGATTTGGTATATAAATTGTCAACAATTCCATTAGCAGACCCTAAAGGCCGCACCTCTCACCCAATCTTTTTCAAATTTCATATGTAGTTTTGGTGTGATGTCTAGATGGGAAATTTCAAATCTTTCTGAATTTTGTTGAAAAACATGGCCGGCAATGGCCATCTTGGATTTGGCATATAAATTGTCAACAATTCCATTAGCAGACCCTACAGGCCACACCTCACACCCGATCTTTTTCAAATTTTATATGTAACTTTTGTATGATGTCCAGATGGGAGTTGTCAAATTTTTCTGCATTCCGTTGAAAAAGATGACTGCCACTGGCCATCATGGATTTGACATATAAATTGTCAACAGTTCCGTTTGTATACCCAACAGGCCCCATCCCTAACCCGATTTTTTTACGTGTTTCATATGTAGCTCTGGTGTAATGTCTTTTCTGTAGAAACTTGAGTGAATGACTTGACATTACTGGATCTTTCTATGCAGTTCAGTCCCTTCTTGGACAAGTTGAGCTGCAGTGTCATTGACACTTTTATTTAGGAAGACACGGGGTCTTGATTTCCACGGAGTGAAAATAACCACCTTTACAATCATACCCGCCATTTCCGCGAGTGAATATATCTGAATTAGATTAATGCACACAGTTCTGTTCAATCAGATTGTTCAAGTGCAGCAAGGAGGCCGGAATGTGGAAATTGCCACGATTGGGTAGGACGAGGTGGTAATTTCTACGTATTATAAATTTTTTATCAAATATTCCGTTGCTATATAACTCGGGGCTTGATATCAATCACCGAACACATTGGGGAGTTTTCTCTTGCAGGCTCAAGATGAGATTTTTATTATTTTTAAAAAAATTACTTCTACTACTGAACTGCACCCTGCATAATATACCAGTTTGAGCACAGAAGCTCGGGAAGCAGAATATCTGGAAGTTTTCAAAGAGGGAAGACTTGATTGCATCGCCATTCCAGAAAAAAAACAGTAAGTAATCGGTGTCGATTGTGCCATCTTTCCAAAAAAACCTGAAAGGAAACAAGATTCTGGTTTCAAAGGGAGAAGTGCCACATTTCAAGTACATGTCGTGAAAACGAGACATTCAATGTGCAAAGCGATAACACACGAACACTATACCTCTTCATAATTCCGTGTCTCCTGGTCTCGGTGTTTAAAACATTTGTGTTGCGAAAAGTTGGGAGGGGCAGCACCCGCCCATGATAATACTAGGTTTGCCCTGGTTTGTCTACAAATTATTGTTCAAACAAAATTAAATAATTGATTCTCCGGATTTTTTTTAAAACGAATGAGGGAGGGCGGTTTTTATTTTTATTTTTTATTCCTGATGGAATGGTCGCCGATGCCTAAAATCCAGTTGTGAGAGCCTAAAATTAAATACTAGAGCTTCCATGTTGATTTCGCTGATTGTTTTTTTTTTGTTTTTTTTTTGGTTTTTTTTTTTGTTTTTGTTTTTTGGGGTTTTTTTCTGTAACAGCGACCACACAACACAAAATCAATATAGAACAACTAAAATGGAGATAAAAAATAATGAGTTTTCTAACTGATTGAGTGCAAGAAGCCACAATGAGGCCTTTCAAAAAAATGAGTGTACCAGTGCAAAAGTAACATTTTCCTTACCCATGTTTCGTATTCAGTTAAATGTAAATAATAGTTTGTTTATACAAATTTGTGGGAGCGAGGTGGCAGAGTGGTAGACTGTTGGACTTCTATGCTAGAGGTCCCGAGTTCGATCCCCATTCGGGGCGACCCGCGTTGTGTCATTGGGCAAGGCACTTTATCCCGGTTGTCAACTTGGGGGCACGATGACGTCGTGTACTAAGGCGTACTGCACGTCGATGGTGCACATGTCTTCAACCGCTGTAACCCTGCTTGAGCGGAGCTTAAACAGAGTTAGAATGTTGAGGAGCTGACAGTTGCTCGTCGATGCTCGGTGGTTCTCTCCGGGTACTCCGGCTTCCTCCACCCGTAAAAGTGTCACGGTCACGATTAGCCATTGTGTATACATACGAGAATCGTGTCGAATTTCGCGAAGACAATAACAATACTGCATCAATGTATACGACAAAACGCATCACAACTCGCAATGTGATGCCATTAAAATCACATGGAAGTTTTGTACATTTTGAATTTTGCCTCCGAAATAAAAATGACGAACGCGGGCTGAAAAACGAATGCGTCGGTGCCTGAGAATCAAAAGATTAAGTTTCTTTTGCCAAATCGAAATATAGTTGATCCTCCGAGAAAAAAAATCTTGTGTCGGGTATAATATTTTACTATGATAAAGGTTGAAATGCCATGATTCTAGTTAAATTTATAATTGCCGATGGCACAACACAATCAGTGCATTAACCCTTTACCCAACGTAACGGCCGCCATTCATAAAATTCACCATTCAATTTCCATTAGTTTTTCATTCTTTGTCTCAAAACATAGCTTATGACTCTTCATTGGAGCGAGCTCGTTCCAATGAGGGTTAAGAGCTATGTTTTTGACGCAAAAAATGAAAATGAAAAAAAATGAGGTATTCAAGAATTTTGTCTGCAAGTGTCGTCTGCTTTCCATGTTAGATATAGAAGATATGGAATGAGTGTTTTTCTCATATAATATTTATGAGACGAGTCCAAGAATTTTCCGTTTGGGTGAGCTTCTGGCGAGCCCAAACGGAAAATTCGGACGAGTTTCATAAATATTATATGAGAAAAACTCTCATTTCATATTCTATTTATCATATGACACACACACGCAAAAATTAGCCACTTACTATGACTTTTTAACCCATCACCTAACTTGAGTTGCAGACGGCGCTTGGAAAAAACATCCTCGTATAACTAAAAATTTCATTTTTTGCTTCCAAAACATAGGTTATGACGCCTCATTGGAACGAGCGTGACACGCTAGTTCCATTGAGGGGTCATAACCTATGTTTTGGAAGCAAAAAGTGAAAATATAAAAAAAAAATGAATCGCGTTTTTTCTTGTATTGTGCGAGACGGTTTTTGCCGTTACGCCAGGTAAAAGATTAATACAATATAAGTAGTATAGCATCTACCCGATCGTGCCTGATTACCCGGAGCTTTGCCGGAGCAACTAGTGTTAAATTCCCATAGGAACCGGAGCCGTTCGCCGGAGCAACTTTTTCCTTTGGAAAAGTACGGCTCCTTGCAGCTAGTTCTGACAAGTGGTGTACGTACCACATATATAGTATGCTATGGTATGTATAGTGATATATGTACGCATGGGGCTATAGGTATATATTATGGGTAAGTGGTGGAAAGATGATGGGAAAATTGGGTTTTCTTGAAAGTTTCTCCCGCGAAACGGTTGACGTTACTATTGACGTCGTGACGTCATGCTACGCGCGCGACGTCATAGAGATGCTGACCGCTGTTATTGTCCAGTATACAATCTGACATAACGTAATTCGGGTCAGCGGGGTGACTAAATTTAGATAGGAGAAATATCATAGTAGCGGTATATTCGCCTATACCCCCCCCCCCCCCCCCCCCTTCCGAAAGCCACTGGTACTAGTTATCGACTTAATGCATTATGTCATCCCGTGATTAGTATAGGTGGTATGTAATGCGGTGGCAGGCGTTATTGTGGGGTGGGTAGGTGTAATGCATGGTCGCCTAGTGTGGAAGTATAGTATGCGTGGTATATCCCTTTCAGGTCCCAAGTTAGCCCTTAGTACTATTAATCTACCTTATGCTTCATATTATCCTATGTCTGCTATAACTAAGTCAAGCAGTAGGGTGGGTGGGTGGTAGTGTGGTACTGCGAGATAGTCATTGGTGGTTTAGATTGGCAGTACAGGATGAATGGTCTATTGGCGTATTACCCCCTTAGTACTATTAACCTACCGAATCATTTATAGTATCTAATGGCTGGTATTGGTAGCATGGAGTTCCAGACCAGGCAGTATTATACTAGGTTGTTTAGAACAGTAGTAAAGGATTAACGGCCTATTAACCTATTAACTCGTTTCGGGACGGGAGTGGGTGGGGTGGTATTGGTAGTACGAAATACGGACTACTATTGAAATGAGGTTAGCCTTTGTGGTGTTTTGGCAATTGAGGTCAGATTGGGGGAGGGGGGGGGGCTGGTTCGGGGATTAGTGGGGACTTTCGGAGACCGAAAAAAGAGCTGATTTGTGGACTATTGGGGGCGCTGATGTTGTACTTGTGTAGTTTGGCTCCTGAATCCCAGAAAAGCCTTTAGGCCTCTTACTTCCAAGCTCCTACACAACCTATTTATGGCTCCAAGATGGCTCCTATTTCTATAAGCGTCCTATACAATAGATAACAGAAGGCCTTTCCACATTCAGTACATTTTATTCTGTACAAGATAATAATATTACAATTTTCATTTATCTGACAAAACACGATTTAATTGCAGTTTTCAAATATACACGACTAATGAATGACGTGTAACACAGAAAAATGAATTTTTCACATCAAGATTGCAGTGACAAAACAGGTGATGGTCAGAATACATTAATGTCTATATATCCAGTGGTTTGGTCGATGTTCCATCTTTTCGGGTAAAAATATGGCAGTCCATCCTTGATCTGGCTGTAAGTGTGCATGTGATTATTGTTCACTACAAATCCACGGTTTACTACTGTTCCACTCTGTTGCGTTTTCAACACATGCATATATTTGTTCTTCGTCAGGTCGTTTTGGCGTTTATTTATTCCTTTGGAACTAAACTTGCTACTCGGGCCGAAACAGTAGTAGGTTTTGCTACAGAGACCCACAATTCCATCTCCGCTCCATTCAACCTTGAAAAGGCCAGGTGTTCTTTTAGCGAATGCTTTCCGGTCGCTGCAACATGACCCCTTCGGTGACCATATATCTCCTCTAATCTTGGTTTGAAAAATCACGTCTATCCACGAAGGTATCAATAAAATCATAGTAAAACTGCAACATCGTCATCTTTGCGTATTGGTACACGAAGAATCCGATATGAAGTGGTAAGTTCAGCTTGATGCGGTTCTTATTCATTTCCAGCTCGTATACTGTTTCGCTCAAAGGGTTCATTTGTCGGAAGTGCACTTTGTTTATTAAGCGAGAAGCTTCGTCGTCATTACAGTAAATCACATTTCTGTGTTTTTTGGTTACTGTCTTTCCGTACCCGCTGTTCCCAAGGAGTTTCATTGTGTCAGCAACTATTGCCTTATCTGCATTCCGATCACCGTCTCATCTGGCCTGTGATACCTCTTCTCCAAATTTCTTGAAGCACGCTTTTGGTTCGTATTGTATGACTTGGTAAATTTGTGTAACCTCGAGGCCGTGATCAAGGTACCATTTCAGGAGTGGCGTTGCAAGCAATATCCTCTTCGCATGGTAACTCCCGATCAAACTTCTCGGCTGGCGCATGACGTGGTTTTTCTCTGCAAACTTTCTCATGTGATCTCCGATGTCGCCTGTACTGACGGCGGTATTTTTAAAGATGGGTGTCATTTCTTCAAAGTGGTGTCTGAGGTGGTCTGGAACATGAATGTCACACTCAACTAATCCGAACAGATTGCCCGAAATCACATGTTGCGTTACTTCACTCTCGTTCATTGTCCATGTTAAAGTGTTGCGCCCAAGGTTCTCTAGGTAACGTTTTACCGCAGGATCCTTTCTCATTTTCAGCCATTGACATTCCCAAATTTCAACAAGTTTGTATCCTTGATTTGTAATGTATTTGGCGTTCTTGGTAGTCTCTTGGTGAAGATCCTCCATTTGCTTTTCTCGAACACTGTTGAAAAGAATTGCTTCTCCATTTCTTTTGGTGTTTAGTCGACAATTGTGGCCATGCCAGAAGCAACCGTGAAATTGATAGATAGTCTGCGTTTCTTTACACCAGCCGTCTACGGGCAGATGTCGCCTTCCAATCTTTTTTTCTTCTCCATTGAATTGATTCCGGATTTCAAGACTGTCTCTTGTGGAGATGTAGTTCAACCACTGCTGTGCCATTCTGTCATTCTTGTGAGAATACTCCGGTTTGAAGTCATGTTCTTTACGTCTTCTTATATACATCCCAGTTGGCATCTCTTGCATTAAACACCACAAGTAAAGAGCGTTGGTGTCATAACCAACTACACTCCCACACGTTTTAGCTTCCTCTCCATACTGATAAGATCTAATTTTTGTTAGTCCTTTTTCTTGATGACGGTCAAAAATTATCGAAGGACCTCCCACGATGTTGTCTTTTACCAGGTGATGTTAATCTTTGTTCTTCTCGTTGAATATGGTAAAATGGGTTTCATCGTCGATCGTGTTGAACAAATACTTCAATGTCAGTCCGGGTACACTCATTCCATCTTTCAGCATATCAATCCCGCGCTCTTTGTAGAAGACAAATTGTTTCTCTAGTGCTTCTAGGAATGGTTGGACATCACGATTGTTGTACCAGATGAGAAAATCGCGAAAGGTGTTTATCTTGTGGTCTTTCCATACTTTCTGACAGTAGATGTATTCTTCTTTAGATACATTTTCCCCGTTGAGCGAACTGTAGAATGTATCGTAGTCCGGCAAGTGATCTTGTTCCAGTTTCTTCAAATCATCAATCCATTCGTATGGCAGGTAACCTTTCGTCACTGAACATCCAAATGCTCTGAGAAATTTATCATACGAAAAACCAGGTGCCAGATAATTCACAATGTCGAGGAATTTGAACTGTCCTCTTTTAAGGCTCAAGAAATTGTTGTTTCTCTTCACAGTGAATCCAATATCCTGTTTCGTTTTCAAGAAAGTAAGTAGCTCGCACTTCACAACATTGAAATCATACTTTCCAGAGTTGAATCCCACAACCGAGTCGTGAACCGACATTTCTTTCAGATAAGCAACAAACTGGTGATGTAGCTCCTCCAAGGGATGTGATCTGGCACGTCCTTCTTCATTTAACAATGGGTCGCTCTCCATTGCTTCTGTGATCTTCGTATTGAGTACATCAATGTAAGGTTGATATTCTGACTTTAACAGCGCATAGGCCCCGTTTGAAGTCTCTTCCAAGTAATTCATCATACGGCTCACCAGTTCACTTACGCTCAATGGAACGTGTCGGGCTTCCCAAGTCAGTTTTTCACTTTTTGTAGGTAGATGAGTTGTATCGAAATGGCATTCGAAGTCAAAGGTTGCTCGGTACGGGTAATATCTATTTTCACTTGGAACTGAGATGCCTTCATCTTCTAAGAGTTCAAAAACTGTTTTTGGAACTTGATAAACACCGCCAGTATATTCATAAGATACTTCTTTTGTACATGTTCTTTCATGGCGATGTAGCACTTTCACTGTTTTCCACAATTTGCCACACTTCCGACAGGTAAATGACTTACAGTAATGATTGATGTCTCTGATGTAACTGAAATGTTCTTCCTTAATGTTGACATACATCGTCTCACTAAAACGGTAGAGTGATCGTCGGACTAGACTAGCATTTGTTTCTCCATCTTCATTGAGTTGCAGCTGGTAAACGTTGATGTTCAGTTTGAATAAGTTCTCTATTTCAGGTAACTGGTTGAGATTCACTCCTTTAAAAGTTTCCGAGTCTTCATCTGTATGCTGTCGGAACAGGCGTTTGGTTTCAGTGTTCCAGTTGTGGTAGGTGGCCCCCCTTGAAAGGGCTAAGCATCTGAATAAACACAGGTTATCGTCGTACTTGAAGTTGAGGTTTTGGTCTTTCACTAAAGCAATTATGGCTGGATTGTCCATGATATACGCAGGTAAATCTGTGGCTCCCCCAATTGGATGACCTCTAATTTTATTGATGTAGAATGTTATGTTGGTCACTTTATATACAGTCCATTTAGAATCTGGTCGCTGTTGTTTTGTCCACTCCAATACATCTTCTTGAGAAACATCTCTCAAAAATTTTTCAAAATCTTCTAGGTTCGAAACAAGACGTGGTGTATCCAGAAATCTGGCATTGTTCTGGGATGCGTGATAGTATCGGAGGTCGTTAGTTTCATTATTTCTTAAGATAAATCCATAGCTCGGGTTGATTTTGAACTTCCACTTGAATTGGGTCGTAAAAATATACATGCTGCAGCACAGACGAAGTCAATTCGTCAGCAACACCTGAAAAATGTTTCGTTACGACCCAATTCAAGTTACAGAAGCTTTAGAAAATATCCGTAAACTACAAAATAATTTGTTGAGTTTCTCTCAAAACACCCACGCAGTTGACTTTCCACCCAGACAGAAATTGACAATCTGTTTAGAGAAAATGTAAAAAGCTCAGTATGTAGACTTTCTATCCTACATGCGACGTTACGGATCTCAGCCACTGCCCCTCAAATTATTATTTCGAAAAGTCTGAAGGAAAAGCGCGATAACGGCAGCAAACGTTTTTCTGTATAAAAGAGATATCATATTTTTTTTTTTTTAATTTCGGCGCGCCCCCTCGTGCGTTTTCATGATATCACAAGCTGTTTGCGACCAATATCTACACAAGTTCGATTATTTGTGACATTAATTTATTATTTATTTATTGGTGTTTAAGGTCACATACTTATGCATAATGGCTAATCGTGACCGTGACAGTTTTACGGGTGGAGGAAGCCGGAGTACCCGGAGAGAACCACCGAGCAACGACGAGCAGCTGTCAGCTCTCCAACATCGTAACTCTGAACTCTGCACCGCAGCACAGGCAGGGTTAGATTGGTTGAAGACATGCGCACCATCGACGTGCAGTACGCCTCAGTACACAGCGTCATCGTGCCCCCATGTAGGCAATCGGGGTGAAGTGTCTTGCCCAAGGACACAACGCGGTTGCCGCAGGTGGGATTCGAACCGAGGACCTCTCGGCATGCAGCCTGCACCTCTACCAACTGAGCCACCGCGCCCCCTGTGACATTAATGTACAAATTTCGATACCTCTCCATTTCCGAATTATCATCATGCGTAAAATATTAATAACACAACACCACACCTTTGGGGTATATGTACAGATTCCTATATAGGTCCGTCGCCAGCTCGATTTTGCGTAAATATTTGGAATTGTATAAAAATTTCTATAGACCCTCTTTGTATCCTAAAATCACGGTAAGTTTTATTTATTTATTTATTTATTTATTTATTGGGGTTAAAGGTCACATATTTCTGCACAATGGCTAACCATGACCGCGACAGTTTTACGGTGGAGGAAGCCGGAGTACCCGGAGAGAACTACCGAGCAACTGTCAGCTCCCCAACATACTAACTCCACACAAGCAGGGTTAGCATTGGTTGAAGACAAGTGCACCATCGACGTGCAATACGCCTTAGTACACGACGTCACCGTGCCCCCACATGGGCAATGGGGGTGAAGTGTCTTGCCCAGTGACACAACGCGGTTGCCGCAGATGCGATTCGAACCGAGGACCTCTCGGCTTGCAGCCTGCACCTCTACCTACTGAGCCACCGCGCCCCCGGTAAGTTTTATTAAATTTGTAAAAAATATATGATAAGCTTTGTCTTTACTTTTTATTATAGATTACGCATCTTTCGGTCCAGTTCAGTGAGCAAGATCAGCCTTCCACGGGCATTCCGTTTAAATTCCAGGCACTTCCACTTTGATTGGAACCCTAGTGTGTTTCAGCGGAATGAGCTGATTATACCCTGAAGTAAAATTCAAGTATATCTCACTGGACTTATAAAAAGCTGTGGCTTGGTATTTTACATTATGCACCAGTTGTACCGACTGACTTCATTTTTATGTATAAGACAAGTCGGGGGGGGGGGGGGGGTGGGGGGGTGGCATGAATTGCTATTGAGGAAAATTAGAATGAATGACAAATCGAGCTGTCGAAGTGGACGTATCGTCTAACAGTCGCCCGGAAAATTTTATGTAATTTTCTTCATTACTTTCAGTTGAAAGAAACCTCACGACACAACCAAGAGATATCAGTTGCTGAGCGCGATCTTGTTGCAACCTGGATATTTTCTTAACTTATCTAAGGTACGTTACATGTAGTTGACAAGTTACTGTTTATTTGAAGTCTTGAAGTATTATATATATGTTTCAGTGATCAAAGTCGGCATTCCACGGGCATTCCGTGTGAATTCCAGGCACTTCCCCACTTTGATTGGAACCCTGTTGTGTTTCAGCGGAATGAGCTGATTATAACCTGAAGTAAAATTCAAGGACATCTCACTGGACTGATAAAATGCCGTGGCATGGTATTTCACATGATGCATCAGTTGTACAGACTGACTGTTGTTTTTTAGGTATAACTATAGAACAAGTCGGGGTCGGCGCTTCAGCGCCATTTGTTGCTGCTGATGTGGGGAGAGTGACTTCCAGAAGGTATAAAAGGCGATGTGCATTGCGCAATCGGTCATTCGCCATCTAGCCACCGAAGTGAACACATCGTCAGTGAGAAGCTCTGCTAATTCGAAATTTTCAATTATTTCAGGCAAGAGATCCCGACAACGCTACCAATATGCCACGAGCCTTCTTCGTGTGCCACCAGTGTGAAAAATCGTTCAGCAGGAAAAGAAACTTAGAGAGACATGCAAGGACTGTACACCTAGAAGAAATATCACAGAGTTAATATCTGTGAAACTTATCAGTTATTGACAACTACAAACTTGACCACATGTGTGACTTGCTATATGTAGATAACGTTACATCATGTCCTTCTAATCAGCCTTCCATGTAATAGCCTTGGGCTAATTCCATTTATCAATTCAACAATGCCATCACAAATAATAAGTAATATTCGACTAGATTGCCCATAACCAATTATGTAATATGTGTATGTATATAATGTTTGTGAAAAGACACGACGGCAGTTTGGTTTCCAGCTCTGTACGAATTAGTAGTCAGTACGCCCATAGTATGGAATATCCGACTTAGGCGCGAGCCATGTTTTGCTCTACACTGGAATCTTGTTATTGTGTAAATAAATGTTGATTGTAAAAGTTCTTACTATATTTATTCGGCAAGTAACATCCCGGTTGAAAAACGCTTTATGACAATTGGTGCGAGAATCCTGGCAGGCCGACTTTTTAGCTTGGCCTAGAAAACAAGAAGAGACTTTCTGTCACCATGTACGGCATTATACCATGTAACGTCCAACAGATGCTGAAAAGCCTTGAACTGGAAGGCTTGAAGTTGTCATGGAGCATGAAGGTAGAAGACAAAGAAACCAGCTTGCTCCTGACATGGAAGAAGAATCATCTGAAGAAGAAATCCTGTGCGAAACTTGCAAGAGACAAGAGAAGGATGGAGGAATTCATTGAAAACAAACGGAAACAGACTGTAGCAACGGAAAACAGCAAAACACTTGACGTTATTCCAGAACATCGGAAAGTTGGAAGTATAAACTCAGCTTCAGTTAAGGATTTAAGCAGGAGTACAACCGTGAGTACACAAACATATAGCAATAGCTAAACTGACTGTAGTGTTAACGTGCGGCCCCAAACCTCCAGTAAATTTATTCAGTGTAACACTACTTCTGCCGATGCTGAAATTCAAACATCAAATAATGACAATCTTGTTGATTCAAAAATCCAAATGTGTGAAGTGTCATATAAAGTGAAATCGAAAAGAATTACAGAAAAGGTTCTAAAATATAAAGAGACATTTCATGGCCACCACTATTTAATAAAATGGGAAAACCTTCCTCCAAACAAAAACACTTGGGTTCATGAAGATGATGTAGATGAGGTGGCGGCACAGTACATCCGTGACTACCCTCATAAGGTTCGCGGAATGCTCTCTTTCACACAAAATGCAAATTTGAAAGGAGACAAAGTGAAAGACAATAAAAGTCAAATCCTTCTGTGCGACGCTAGTACCATTCAACAGGAAGCAAAGCCTAGTAATAAAGCTTCCAATAGAGAAGATTCTTTATGCGCGGAAGAAATAAGCCACATAGTTCAACCTTCACTGACGGATGGAGTTTTATTCTACAGAGTCCGGTACAATAACAAGGAAGAACAAACAATAGCCGCTGAGACTTTGCCACTAGGCATTTTACAAAGATTACATCGAGACTTCATGCAGTCCTGTGGTATAGACGTAACCTAGTAACAATTCCCTTAAATTTAATGTCGTTTTCCTTTTTGATGATCAAAAACTGTCACATCAGTATCTTTGTGCCAGGAGGCACAAATTTTTCAGGCCGGAGGAGATTATCACAGAGTTAATATCTGTGAAACTTATCAGTTATTGACAACTACAAACTTGACCACATGTGTGACTTGCTATATGTAGATAACGTTACATCTTGTCCTTCTAATCAGCCTTCCATGTAATAGCCTTGGGCTAATTCCATTTATCAATTCAACAATGCCATCACAAATAATAAGTAATATTAGACTAGATTGCCCATAACCAATTATGTAATATGTGTATGTATATAATGTTTGTGAAAAGACACGACGGCAGTTTGGTTTCCAGCTCTGTACGAATTAGTACTCAGTACGCCCATAGTATGGAATATCCGACTTAGGCGCGAGCCATGTTTTGTTCTACACTGGAATCTTGTTATTGTGTAAATAAATGTTGATTGTAAAAGTTCTTACTATGTTTATTCGGCAAGTAACATCCCGGTTGAAAAACGCTTTATGACAGAAAGAAGGCATGAATGCCAGAGATGCCACAAGAAATTCGCTCGAAAAGAAGACCTGGAGAACCACTTAGAGAAATGTACAAGTCAATGGAAATGCGGAGACTGCCAGCGAGAATTCAGCAATCTCATACACTATCGCCTGCATCTGAAAACAGATCACTAGTACCATACTAAGGGGGAAGAAGACAAGAAGATACAAGGTGTAAAAAGAAATCTCCAGAAAAAGTTTTATAAAAGAGACGCTGAAAAGACATTAACTTCATTAGAATGCGAACAGTGTGAAAGAATATTCCACAAGAGAAGCAACTTGGAGCGACATATCAGAACTGCGCATATGAAGAAGAAGATTTATGGATGCCACAACTGCTACATGAAATACTCCAGGAATGAAGATCTCGAGCATCACTTGAAAAAATGCGAAAAGCGTCGGCAAGAATTCAGTGAACTGTCTCAAACCAGTGTACATATGGAAGCAGCTAATCAATCTGACAAGAGGGCAACCAAAAAAACGAAAATCGAATGACGACCAACAGCAATCAAGTGGGAAGACGAAGAAATCCAGAACATCATTCATGGAGTGTGATCCTCCAGTGTTTTCACCTTTACTACTAGACGAAGAGGAATGTGATGAGATGAATGCTCTCTACAAAGTGAACTAGAACACAAAACAGATCCACCATATCACGAACAGAAGACTTCAAGACACCTACAATTTTCGCATCAAGACCGTCGACGTAACAGCTATGGCCAGTGAATGTACAGAAACAATTTTTCAACAACAAGAGTGGAAGTTCAAAACCAACCTGAGCTATGGATTTATCTTAAGAAATAATGAAACTGACGACCTCCGATACTATCACGCATCCCTGAACAATGCCAGATTCCTGGATACACCACGTCTTGTTTCGAACCTAGAAGATTTTGAAAATTTTTGAGAGATGTTTCTCAAGAAGATGTATTGGGGTGGACAAAACAACAGCGACCAGATTCTAAATGGACTGTATATAAAGTGACCAACATAACATTCTACATCAATAAAATTAGAGATCATCCAATTGGGGGAGCCACAGATTTACCTGCGTATATCATGGACAATCCAGCCATAATTGCTTTAGTGAAAGACCAAAACCTCAACTTCAAGTACGACGATAACCTGTGTTTATTCAGATGCTTAGCCCTTTCAAGAGGGGCCACCTACCACAACTTGAACACTGAAACCAAACGCCTGTTCCGACAGCATACAGATGAAGACTCGGAAACTTTTAAAGGAGTGAATCTCAGCCAGTTACCTGAAATAGAGAACTTGTTCAAACTGAACATCAACGTTTACCAGCTGCAACTCAATGAAGATGGAGAAACAAATGCTAGTCTAGTCCGACGATCACTCTACCGTTTTAGTGAGACGATGTATGTCAACATTAAGGAAGAACATTTCAGTTACATCAGAGACATCAATCAATACTGCAAGTCATATACCTGTCGGAAGTGTGGCAAATTATGGAAAACAGTGAAAGTGCTACATCGCCATGAAAGAACATGCACAAAAGAAGTATCTTATGAATATACTGGCGGTGTTTATCGTGTTCCAAAAACAGTTTTTGAACTCTTAGAAGATGAAGGCATCTCAGTTCCAAGTGAAAATAGATATTACTCGTACCGAGCAACCTTTGACTTCGAATGCTATTTCGATACAACTCATCTACCTACAAAAAGTGAAAAACTGACCTGGGAAGCCCGACACGTTCCATTGAGCGTAAGCGTAAGCAGCAATGTACCACGATTTGTAGAACCGGTCTGCTTTATTACACAAGGAAATGCACAAGAACTGGTGAGCCGTATGATGAATTGCTTCGAAGGGACTTCAAACGGAGTCTATGCGCTGTTAAAAGTCAGAATATCAACCTTACATTGATGTACTCAATACGAAGATCACAGAAGCAATGGAGAGCGACCCATTGTTAAATGAAGAAGGACGTGCCAGATCACATCCCTTGGAGGAGCTACATCACCAGCCTGTTGCTTAGCTGAAAGAAATGCCGGTTGTGGGATTCAACTCTGGAAAGTATGATTTCAATGTTGTGAAGTGCGAGCTACTTACTTTCTTGAAAACGAAACAGGATATTGGATTCACTGTAAAGAGAAACAACAGTTTTTTGTGCCTTAAAAGAGGACAGTTCAAATTCCTCGACATTGTGAATTATCTGGCACCTGGTTTTTCGTATGATAAATTTCTCAGAGCATTTGGATGTTCAGTGACGAAAGGTTACCTGCCGTACGAGTGGATTGATGATTTGAAGAAACTGGAACAAGATTACTTGCCGGACTACGATACATTCTACAGTTCGCTCAAAGGGGAAAATATATCTAAAGAAGAATACATCTACTGTCAGAAAGTATGGAAAGACCACAAGATGAACACCTTTCGCGATTTTCTCATCTGGTACAACAATCGTGATGTCCAACCATTCCTAGAAGCACTAGAGAAACAATTTGCCTTCTACAAAGAGCGCGGGATTGATATGCTGAAAGATGGAATGAGTGTACCCGGACTGACATTGAAGTATTTGTTCAACACGATCGACGATGAAACCCATTTTACCATTTTCAACGAGAAGAACAAAGATTAACATCATCTGGTAAAAGACAACATCGTGGGAGGTCCTTCGATAATTTTTGACCGTCATCAAGAAAAAGGACTAACAAAAATTAGATCTTATCAGGATGGAGGGGAAGCTAAAACGTGTGGGAGTGTAGTTGATTATGACGCCAACGCTCTTTACTTGTGGTGTTTAATGCAAGAGATGCCAACTGGGATGTATATAAGAAGACGTAAAGAACATGACTTCAAACCGGAGTATTCTCACAAGTATGGCAGAATGGCACAGCAGTGGTTGAACTACATCTCCACAAGAGACAGTCTTGAAATCCGGAATTAATTCAATGGAGAAGAAAAAAAGATTGGAAGGCGACATCTGCCCGTAGACAGCTGGTGTAAAGAAACGCTGACTATCTATCAATTTCACGGTTGCTTCTGGCATGGCCACAATTGTCGACTAAACACCAAAAGAAATGGAGAAGCAATTCTTTTCAACAGTGTTCGAGAAAAGCAAATGGAGGATCTTCACCAAGAGACTACCAAGAACGCCAAATACATTACAAATCAAGGATACAAACTTGTTGAAATTTGGGAATGTCAATGGCTGAAAATGAGAAAGGATCCTGCGGTAAAACGTTACCTAGAGAAACTTGGGAGCAACACTTTAACATGGACAATGAACGAGAGTGAAGTAACGCAGCATGTGATTTCGGGCAATCTGTTCGGATTAGTTGAGTGTGACATTCTTGTTCCAGACCACCTCAGACACCACTTTGAAGAAATGACAACCATCTTTAAAAATACCGCCGTCAGTACAGACGACATCGGAGATCACATGAGAAAGTTTGCAGAGAAAAACCACGTCATGCGCCAGCCGAGAAGAAGTTTGATCGGGAGTTACCATGCGAAGAGGATATTGCTTGCAACGCCACTCCTGAAATGGTACCTTGATCACGGCCTCGAGGTGACACAAATTTACCAAGTCATACAATACGAACCAAAAGCGTGCTTCAAGAAATTTGGAGAAGAGGTATCACAGGCCAGAAGAGGCGGTGATCGGAATCCAGATAAGGCAATAGTTGCTGACACGATGAAACTCCTTGGGAATAGCGGGTACGGAAAGACAGTAACCAACAAAGAAAAACACAGAAATATTATTTACTGTAATGACGACGAAGCTTCTCGCTTAATAAACAACGTGCACTTCCGACAAATGAACACTTTGAGCGAAACAGTATACGAGCTGGAAATGAATAAGAACCACATCAAGCTGAACTTACCACTTCATATCGGATTTTTCGTGTACCAATACGCAAAGATGAAGATGTTGCAGTTTTACTATGATTTTATTGATACCTTCGTGGATAGACGTGATTTTCAGTACTGCCTCATGGATACAGATTCTGGATACATCTCATTTTCCAAATCATCTCTGGAAGAAGTTATAAAACCGGAAAAGAAAGAACAGTTTTATAGAGAGTATCATCAATGGTTACCGTCAGAATCATGCGACGAGCACAGAGAAGACTTTGTTCAAACCAAGATTAGAGGAGATATATGGTCACCGAAGGGGCCTTGTTGCAGCGACCGGAAAGCATTCGCTAAAAGAACACCTGGCCTTTTCAAGGTTGAATGGAGCGGAGATGGAATTGTGGGTTTCTGTAGCAAAACCTACTACTGTTTCGGCCCGAGTAGCAAGTTTAGTTCCAAAGGAATAAATAAACGCCAAAACGACCTGACGAAGAACAAATATATGCATGTGTTGAAAACGCTACAGAGTGGAACAGGAGTAAACCGTGGATTTGCAGTGAACAATAATCACATGCACACTTACAGCCAGATCAAGGATGGACTGCCATATTTTTACCCGAAAAGAAAAGTTCAAGAAGATGGAACATCGACCAAACTACTGGATATATAGACATTAATGTACTCTGACCATCACCTGTTTTGTCACTGCAATCTTGATGTGAAAAATTCATTTTTCTGTGTTACACGTCATTCATTAGTCGTGTATATTTGAAAACTGCAATTAAATCGTGTTTTGTCAGATAAATGTATATTGTAATATTATTATCTTGTACAGAATAAAATGTATTGAATGTTGAAAGGCCTTCTGTTATCTATTGTATAGGACGCTTATAGAAATAGGAGCCATCTAGGAGCCATAAATAGGTTGTGTAGGAGCTTGGAAGTAAGAGGCCTAAAGGCTTTTCTGGGATTCAGGAGCCAAACCACACAAGTACAACATCAGCGCCCCCAATAGTCCACAAATCAGCTCTTTTTCGGTCTCCGAAAGTCCCCACTAATTCCCGAACCAGCCCCCCCCCCCTCCCCCAATCTGACTTTAATTGCCAAAACACCACAAAGGCTAACCTCATTTCAATAGTAGTCCGTATTTCGTACTACCAATACCACCCCACCCACTCCCGTCCCGAAACGAGTTAATAGGTTAATAGGCCGTTAATCCTTTACTACTGTTCTAAACAACCTAGTATAATACTGCCTGGTCTGGAATTCTACACTACCAATACCAGCCATTAGATACTATAAATGATTCGATAGGTTAATAGTACTAAGGGGGTAATACGCCAATAGACCATTCATCCTGTACTGCCAATCTAAACCACCAATGACTATCTCGCAATACTACACTACCACCCACCCACCCTAATGCTTGACTTAGTTATAGCAGACATAGGATAATATGAAGCATAAGGTGGATTAATAGTACTAAGGGCTAACTTGGGACCTGAAAGGGATATACCACGCATACTATACTTCCACACTAGGCGACCATGCATTACACCTACCCACCCCACAATAACGCCTGCCACCGCATTACATACTACCTATACTAATCACGGGATGACATAATGCATTAAGTCGATAACTAGGACCAATGGCTTTCGGAGGGGGGGGGGGGGGGGTATAGGCGAATATACCGCTACTATGATATTTCTCCTATCTAAATTTAGTCACCCCGCTGACCCGAATTACGTTATGTCAGATTGTATACTGGACAATAACAATGACGTCGCGCGCGTATCATGACGTCACGACGTCAATAGCAACGTCAACCGTTTGCGCGGGAAAAACTTTCAAGAAAACCCAATTTTCCCATCATCTTTCCACCACTTACCCATAATATATACCTGTAGCCCCATGCGTACATATACATACCATAGCATACTCTTTATGTGGTACGTACACCACTTGTCAGAACTAGCTGCAAGGAGCCGTACTTTTCCAAAGGAAAAAGTTACTCCGGCGAACGGCTCCGGTCCCTATGGGAATTTAACACTAGTTGCTCGAGCACGATTGGGTACATGCTGTACTACAAAATATAACCCACCCTAAATAGGACAGATAACGTAAATTCCCCCTACTGAAATTAAGCAAATGTGACCCATTTGTATTTTGTTTAGCCAATCAAACTGTCCAGTTTTGAAAGTTGACCAATGAAATTGACGGAAGGCTTTATTTATCACTGATTAATATGAAAACAAAATATCAAATGTTTTAAAGTGAACAATACGGACGAGTCATATGATAAAATGGGTTATTTGTATTTCGGTGACGTCATATGAAGTGCTGAAACTTTTTTTTATATACTAGATGCGATATGAGCGTTCGGATCGCTCCGATAGAGTAATACCGGGGGGGGGGGGGGGGGGGGGGGGGGGGGGCAGGCACCTCACTTTTTTGGCCAACATTGCTCACAATATTAGAAAATAATAAACGAAATGAGCTTCATTGCTTATTATTCTGCTTGCCACCCTTAATACCAAATAACTTACTTTTAGTCTGCGATTATCAGATTCGAGATTGGCGCCGGGTAGTAGTTACTACCATAAAATTAGCGTGTCACAGTAGCCTACACAATGAAGCATTAATGTGCGAGTTTGGTGATTTTAGGGAATTAGTGGATTACCAGCACCGAATCGGTGCCAGCAGTCCACTAATCCCCCTAAAATCACCCAGATAACTTCTTAGGTCACAATTTGTACATACTTTTATTTGAGAGGGTCCCATACCACCCCCCCCCCCCCCCCCACGCACACTTCAGTCCCCAGCAAACCTGTAATAAATACGATTTTCTTTCTCGGTTTGCCAATTTCGACACATTATTTTGGCTCTGAATTTGTATTTGCAAAAGAACAAAGACAATATTCACATGAACCTAGTCGAATATCAGATATGGAATATACAATCGCCGAATTTAATTATATTCAGTGGTTTCTATATTTAGTTTACACATTGTACTTAATGTTAATCTTTGTTGTACAGCGAGTCTCACATTAGAGATATCACACCATGTGCACATTACATAATCGAACGAGAGTGTGATACTTGCTTTATCGCAAAGCTCCGAACGGCAACATCGCTTTACTCTTTGCATGGAATTAATTCTTAACCCGCTAAGGTGCGGGGTGGGGGGGGGGGGGTTGGGGGTGGAGGGGTCGCCCGAAAATTTCCAGACACAAAGAGGAGGTGGGTGGGTGGTTCGGGGCTGGAAGAAATTAGTAAATGGCCAAAAATGCAAATTTCTGTGACTGTTTAACCTTTTTTATCAATTATATGGGTCAGCCAGGCCATTTAAAACATATTTTATAAAATATCATAGGTAAGTCCAAATCCATATAAATTCCATGTTGGTACCCGCGGCTATCGCTGTCCATATTGTTATAGAGAAGTAGTTTGGCAAATTTCCATCAGGCAAATTGAATTGCATGGCACGTATTTTCAAATATCAACTTGAAACTACTTGAAATTATGATATAATCAGTCTGATTTAGTGTGCTATAATGTTTCATGGGTGTATAGGAATGGGCTTGCATCTGTGCTTCCTAATCTTATCTGACCATTGCATGTTAACTGAAGGAGAAAATAGTCCAGAACAATTTCAGAACGTTCATATAAACAAATATCACAATACCACCTGATGCCACTGGTGTAAAACAACAAGAGGCCCCAGGGGGCCTGAGGGCGCTCACCTGACATGGTAGCCTAAATATCAACCCAGAGAATTGATTTCAACAAGTTGCATCTGCTCCTCCTCAGAAAAGCTTATACCAAATATCCAAAGATTCTGACCAGTGGATCTAAAAAAAAAGATTTTTAAAGAAAATTCCTCATATTGAACTAAGTTATAACTCGGGCTCCCACAGGGAAGCTCATATATGAACCCAGGGACTTGGCTTTGACAAACTTGAATCTCACGCCCCTAAGGATGCTGCACGACAAATATCAAAACTTTCCGACTGCAGAATCTGAAGAAGAAAAGTTTTAAAGAAATATTCCCTCATTTTGAACTAAGTTACAATTCGAGCTCCCACAGTGAGCTCAAATATGAACCTAGGGACATGGCTTGAACAAACTTGAATCTTACCCCCCGAAGGATGCTGCATAAAAATATCAAAAGCATTCATCTGCTGGATCTGAAGAAGATTTTTAAAGAAAATTCCTCATTTTGAATTAAGTTGTCATTCGGGCTCCCATAGTGAGCCCAAATATGAATCAAGGGACTTGCTTGAACAAACTTGAATCTCACCCCTAAGGTTGCTGCATGCCAAATATCAAAACATTCCGACTGCTGAATCTGAAGAAGAAGATTTTTAAAGAAAAATTCCTCATATTGACTAAGTTATAATTCGGGCTCCCACAAATATGGACCCAGGACTGGGCTTTAACAAACTTGAATCCCCCCCCCCCCCCTCCCGGATGCTGCACACCACATATCAAAACATTCCGGCTGCTGGATCTGAAGAAGATTTTTTAAGAAAATTCCTCATTTCGAAACGAAGTTACAATTCAAGCTCCACAGTTAGCCCAAATATGGACCTAGGGACATGGCTTGAACAAACTTGAATACTACCCTCCTGAGGATGCTGCATACCAACATATCAAAACATTCCGACTGCTGGATCTGAAGAAGAAGATTTTTAAAGAAAATTCCTCATTTTGAACTAAAATTATAATTCGGGCTACCACAGTGAGCTCAAATATGAACCCAGGGACTTGGCTTGAACAATCTTGAAACTCACCCCCCTAAGCATGGTGCATACCCAATATCAAAAGATTCTGCCTGCTGAATCTTGAGAAGAAGATTTTTAAAGAAATTTGCCTGAAATGCACTAAGTTCAAATTGGGCTCCTATACTGAGCCCAAATATAAACCCAGAGGGCCAATTTGAACAAACTTGAATCAGATCCACCCCACAATGTTGCATACCAAATATCAAAAGATTCTGCCTGCTGGATCTGGAGAAGAAGATTTTTTAAGAAATTTGCCTGAAATGCACTAAGTTCGAATTCGAGCTTCTATAGTGAGCCCAAATATGAATCCAGGGGACCGATTTGAACAAACATGAATCAGATCCACCCCACAATGTTGCATACCAAATATCAAAAGATTCTGCCTGCTGAATCTGGAGAAGAAGATTTTTTAATGTTTTTCCCATTGCCAACAGTGTTAAAAAGTGCTGACTCAGCACTTTTTCAAAGACCCGAAACTGTACACTGTGATTAAACCGATGGCAATGTTTTTTGACCAATCCTTTCTGTTGGTCCGAAGGAAGCTTCACACAAATAAAAATTCTCGGTGCCGTGCAGTTTTGGAGATATGGGCGTTTTAATTTTTTTCTATTTTTTGCTCCTGTGGTTCCCACGGGTCTGCAGAAAAAAAACAAGTTGGGGCATAAATCAAGTACTTATAACCCAATAATACCTCATATTAAATTTGGTTCAAATCGGCCTCTGGGTTCAGAAAATAGAAATTTTGGGCGGGGCAAAAATTTTTGCCCCTCTCAGAACAAAGGCAAAATTGCCCGTCAAACTTCTCTTGAACAAACTTTAGTCTACACCTCAAATGGAAGCTGCATACCGCATATCAAGTCTCTGCTACTGGTGGTTCATTAGAAGAAGATTTTCAAAAAATGTGGCCATTTTTTTCCCCACCCCTCTGCTCAATATGAGTCGAAACCTAATTTGCATAAAAATCAAAATTGCCCCTATATAACCACTACTTACATGAAATTTAATTAAAATGTGGCCAGTGGGTTTAGGAGAAAGAGGCTCAAATACCACCTTCACGCAGGACGACGAACGGCGGACGGACGGACGGACGGACGGACGGACGGACGGACGGACGGACGGACGGACGGACGGACGAAGAGTAATCAGAAAAGCTCACCCTGACTTTCAGTCAGGTGAGCTAAAAACTAACCCCCCCCCCCCCCCCCGGCTTAATTGGCATAAATTGAACATTGTTTATTAGTTATAAAGAGGCCAACTGATCAAATATGACTGCTGCTGTGCACTATGAATCAATAACCTTCATCACCCCAGCAAGATATGCAGACATTTAGACTGTGAGTGTGACTTCCCTCAAGTCACATGTGCATGCCACAGAAATAAGGAAGGTGAATTTTTGCTATGAGGAATGAAGAGTGTTTTCTATTTAGTACAATCATGCAGAATTGCTAAATAATCTAGTACAGACTAAGGCATCAAGGAATGTATTACCTCAGACTAATTCAGTGACTTATTCAGACTTATTTGATAATATCACTTTATCGCGGTTGCCTACATGGGGGCACGATGACGCCGTGTACTAAGGCGTACTGCACGTTGATGATGCACATGTCTTCAACCGCTGTAACCCTGCTTGAGCGGAGCATGAACAGATTTAGAATGTTGAGCTGACAGTTGCTCGTCGATGCTCGGTGGTTCTCTCCGGGAACTCCGGCTTCCTCCACCCGTAAAACTGTCACGGTCACGATTAGCCGCTGTGCATCAGTATGTGACCTTAAACTCCAATAAATAAATAATAATTTGATAATATTTTGTTACTATTTCCATTCAAACTTATTAGAATTATCTCCCCTGTAGCCTCAGAGGTTTATTAAAATGCTGGAATGGTCAGGGGAATAGTCTTAAAGTTAAGATATGGAACAATTCAGTGCAAGATCTGCATTTTATGCATTTTTCTAAGATTTTAAGGGGTGCGTCTCCAAAAAAGATAAAATAATAAAAAATGTAGGTGGGGGTGGTGGGTGTCTGAAGGGTGGAAAAATTTGGAGCCTGTGTCTGCAATTTTTTTCCAGACTATGAAGTAGCCATGACCAGATTTGAAGAAAAATTAATCTAACTGTAACACAAGAAATCACTGGTTAAAAAAATCCATTCAATTTGTAATGAGAAAATATGATTAACCCTTTACCTAACGTGAAAAGAAGACGACACTTGCAAAAAACATTCTTGAATAACTAATTTTTTTTCATTTTTTGTCTCAAAAACATAGGTTATCACCCCTCGTTGGAACGAGCTCGACGAGCTCGTTCCAACGAGGGGTCATAACCTATGTTTTTGAGACAAAAAATGAAAAAAATAGTGAAAATTAATTGGCGATTTTTGAGAATAGCGCTGGCCGGTTTTGGCCGTTACGTTGGGTAAAGGGTTAAATGTGCCCAAATTATACTGATTTCCGTGACAAGAGAAACCCTGTGCTAGGCAGGAGTATCCATCAGCAGCATGCAAAGAGTTAATGTTCAGCTTTCCGTTGAATTGTTAGTTTTATCATAAGGTGTTATGTTTGTTTATAGTGGTCAACAAGGAAATCAACGATGTTCCATAAAGGTATTAGTCTGACGTCTGTCCCATACGGGTGTGGTGTATAACCAACAAGGCCAACTAGACTCCAAGTGCTCCCGTAACCTAAATAAAAAGGCGTTCCTGAAATAAACATTTCTGTCGATTTTTTCAGATTTTCAGAACGTCTTATTTTGGCACATGTTGTTCCTGGTATATCATTGAACTGTATGACACAACGATCCCTCACAACACCCAGTCGCGCTTTCAACCGCATTTTACCATCTGGGTACCTCAACCACACCGTAAATGCAGACTTTTTTAACAGTCTGAGTAAAACCTTCAACTGTGCATCATTTGGAATACACGTTCCACACTTCGTCCCCGAAGAGTTACCTCGTGTTTTAAACTTGATGAGAGCAATATCGTATCTCAGATCTTGTCGATAGTTAGGATGGAATTTTACTTTCTTTATATCAGCATTCTCATTTCTGTTTACTTTGAGTCGTACTGTGCCTTTATTTGCACCTGACAACAATCCTAGTTGTTCTGACAAACACGACCCACTGGTCGCCATCCACGTGTTTGTGAGTAAGGCGCCACTGCAAAGACTACCGTCTATTTTTGACACCACAGTTGCATGTATAGTTTTCAGTATCTCTGCCGACTTCCTAAAACAAAAAAAAATATTTATAGAAAATTTCTTTTTCTTTTAAAAACAGGGGTAGAGCAATGCCGATGAACTGGGAAAGGTCAGGGTGATTTCACTGGTTTATTAGAACGGGCAGCGAAAACGCGTGTGAGACTGGTACACTAAATGGAACTTTTTCTGGTTGATTACTTACACTTGACAATGTAATATACGTCTACGTTACGGTTAAAACATAATTACAGATGCCGGAAGTGACCTCAGACACTTTAAAGAAAATATACACATTTTATTATTCATCAGATAATTGCATCTAAGTACTTAATTCTACGAACTGCACCTCAGAAGAAGTCAGCGACAATTGTCTTTTTCAAATTTCCCGGGTGCCATAGAATTAAGAAAGGACGCTGTTTTGGTTTACAATGGCATGGCGGGGGTTCGAACCCACGCCGAGGGGGTTTCCTTCGGCACCAACCGCCTTGCGAAATTATACTGAACCACACACACCACTCACCACGCCACCGAGTGGTGTTCGTGGTTCAGTATAGCTTCGCTAGGCGGTTGGTGCCGAAGGAAACCCTCCCGGCGTGGGTTCGAACCCCCGCCATGCCATTGTATAGACATTTTGGTTAACCATTTTGCTATAGCATTTCAATAATTAATCCACCATCTCATAAACATGAGGTCGACCATACAAATATTTCCAACAAAAAACTCCTGTTTATCCCCAAGAGATAATTTTGAGCGGTATAGCCATGGCTCTGCCCGCCCATCTGTAGAGGTGGTTTGTTTTCGCCTTTATTATCAAGTTCCTCTTGATCAATCGTGACCACGTTAAAATGAAGGTTGGAATTATGGGAGGAATACCCATATGCACGTTTTTCCAAAGGTCAGTATCACAGTGAAATAAAATAATTCACCCATAGGTCCTGATAATATCTCGAGTGAACTTCCTTAACTAATTGTCCCATTCATGCTAGACGAAATTATTAAATTTTTATGCTCCCCGAAAACATTTCGGGGGGTGGGGGGGGGATATAGTCGCCACTTTGTCCATCCGTCCATCTGTCTGTTCCTCCCTCCATTCGAAATAAATGCTTTCCGGATGATAACTCTAGTTTGATTTGATGCATGACCTTATAATTTTAAAACATTCCTACGGGGCGTAACTCTGGAATGGTAAGTACCATAACATTGATAAACGAACTTGACCTGCATTTCATGGTTTATAGTAACGTTGCAAAATTTTAAGGCCGTACACCACAGTGAACTAGGGTTATCACTCGAAAACCATTGATTTTACCATTTGGCGACTCTTCAGGAGGCATACCTCTGAAGCGATACATGTCAAAACGGTGAAAATTGAACTTGACCTGCATTTCACGGTAAGTGGTAATGTTGCAAAAGTATAAGGTCATACATCAAAGCTAACTAGAGTTTTCATCCGGAAACCATTGATTTTACCATTTTGCGACTTTTCAAGAGGCATAACTCTGGAACGGTAAATGCCATAGTGGCGAAAATCGAACTTGACCTGCATTTCATGATAGGTACCCTTGTAAAGTTCCAAAATGGTAAAATCAATGGTTTTCGGGTGATAACTCTAGTTCACTTTGATGTATGACCTTATAATTTTGCAACATTAATACCTACCATAAAATGTAGGTCAAGTTCGATTTTCACCATATAGCATAAACCGTTCCAGAGCTATGCCCCTTGAAATGAGACAAAATAGGAAAGTGATAAAACATTTCTTATGGTATCTTATTAAATGCCCAGGGCATGTATAATCAAACCTGCTTATACGTTCACCCTAATTAAGGAATGACCTGTCTGCAAAGGCCAGTTCAATTTCCTTCCCAATGAGTATTTAATACAGGTTTACTGTATACTGTTACCCCTGTCTTTTCACACGTTTTTGCATTTTTATTTATATGGCTTAAACCTTTTCACAGTGATGCATTTGAAAAAAAATCAGTATGTTGTTTCCATCAATTTGCATTTTGAGGAGCATATGTTGGCTGTGCCCACTTTTTACAAAAGGGGAGGACTCCTTGTGTACTATAAATCAACGTTTACCAGCGCTATCCAACAGCTGAAGTCAGATAGCGATGATATCCTGTGGCTTGTATTACGCAAGGAGTTCTTCAATACCGACAACGATATATTCCTCTGTAACGCATATTGCGCCCCTGGGCAATCCATCTGTCCACGGGGATACAGTGAGGACACATTTGATATACTTCAAAAGGAAATTGCCGTTTACTCAGCACGTGGAAGTGTTGTCGTACAGGGAGATTTAAACGCCCGTACTGCAAGTATTTCGGATTATTTAACTAATGATGAAAACTCAGATAAATTTACCCACATCCCCAACTACACCACAGATAAAGTAATACCTCCGCGAAACAGCTGTGACCAGAAATCAAATAGTCGTGGTAAATTACTAATTGATTTGTGCATACAAGCTGGATTACGGATTCTTCATGGTAGAACACAAGGCGATTTTATGGGAAAATATACATCCTTCCAGCCGCTTGGCTGTTCAGTGGTAGATTATGTGGCGTGTAGCGAACACCTCATCCCAAAGGTCTCGTACTTCCACGTGGAAGATCCCACAATACATTCGGATCATTCTCAACTGTGGTTTATGATTACAGTAGGTAATTTCACGAGAATCAAGGGTAGGCGTTCACAGGTTAATACGAACAGTTTCCCTGAAACATTTAAATGGTCGCAGTCAGCAAAAGATGCTTTTGTATCAGCGTTCGAGTCCGACGATATTAGGTCAAATTTGTCAAGTATATTAAAACAGAGAATTTCTGATATAACTGTATCTATCACAAAGTTGAACTGTCTATTTAGGCTTGCATCAGCGCGTAGCCTGAAACGTAAGAGGGCAAAGGGACGTGGACACTCAAAACAAAAGCCTAGACCCTGGTACGATAAAAGCTGTTGTGAACTCAAAAAGCACCTCATATCATGCAGAAAGCTGTTGATCACATACAGCAATGACCCAATAGTAAGAGGTCGCTATTTTACTGCAAGAAAACAGTATTATAGATCTCTTAAACTAAAACGGAGGGAGTATAAACAACAACTTTTCGACAGCCTCACCCAAATGAAGAGTAGCAATCCTAAAGAATACTGGGATCTATTAGCAAAGATAAAATCAGAGTTTAACCAGCCATCTGCCCAATCCTCTGTCATTCATCCTGCTGAATTTTATGAGCACTTCAGAAATCTTGGTCAACCTCCCAACCCATCAGAGTTTAATGAGAATTTCCGGAAAGACATCTCCGTTAAGCTATGCAACCTGGAGCGCCAATTGTCTCGTAACGACACCCTTGACTATCGTGTTACTGAGACTGAAGTAATAAAGGCAATCTCAAAGTTAAAATGTGGTAAAGCCGAAGGACTAGATGGTATAAAGGCTGAGATGATTAAATCAACCCGACATATCATTGTACCTGTTCTGATAAAAATATTCAATGATATTCTGATATCAGGGATATTCCCTAAAGCATGGACTGCTGGCTACATTGTACCTATTCCAAAATGCAGTAACCCGATAAATGCCGACCAATTCAGGGGTATAACTGTCACCAGCATTCTGGGTAAGGTGTTTCTCAATATCATGCTTGAGAGATTAACACTATACACAGATCAGCTGGAAGTTCCATCCCAATATCAATGCGGTTTTAAAAAAGATCATAGGACGACAGATAATCTCTTTATAATCAATAATCTAATAAAACGTAGTAATGAAAAAAACAAACGTCTTTATACGTGCTTTGTTGACTTTAATAAAGCATTTGATAAAGTATGGAGAGAGGGTTATTGTATCGCTTGGCCGCTCTGGGGATTGGAGGCAATATGTATAAAACTATTAAGAATCTACTGAGTGATACGGAGTCAAGTGTAAGGATTGATGATAATTTAACCCAATCATTCTTCACATCTCGCGGCGTGATGCAAGGGAATAACTTAAGTCCGTTATTTTTCAACTTATTTATAGATGGCATCGCTAAGGAACTTCTAGATCAGGATAATGATTTGTGCGAAGTCATGGGTACACCCATTCCGTGTTTGATGTATGCCGATGACATCATCCTGATGTCGGAGACTGCTACAGGTTTACAAAGCATGATAGACAGACTGCACTCGTTCTGCTATAATTGGCAAATTACCGTAAATACGGAAAAAACCAAAACAGTAATATTTAATAAAGCAGGGAGGAAATTAAACCAGGTCTTTAAATATGGCAACACAATTTTAAATTCATCTCAGGTCTATAAATATCTTGGACTAAATCTGCCAGCCTCGGGTAATCTCAGTAATGCGATGTCAGATCTGAAGAACAGGGCATCGAAGGCTATTTTTAAAGTTTACAATTCACTTGGTGGCAATGATGTGCCCGTCCCCATCATCACGAAATTATTTGACACATGCATTAAGCCGGTGTTAAACTATGGCTGTGAGGTTTGGGGTGATCGATGTTTTCTGGTGAGAACAGATGAAGTTGAAAACTTCCATGTCCGATTTTGTAAACGCGTCTTGGGCGTAAATCGCAATGCATCAAATGTCGCATGCCTTGCTGAACTCGGCAGATTCCCTATCAAATTCGAAATTCTGAAACTCATAATAAAATATTGGCTCAGATTAGAATCACTGCCTCCGGGCAGGTTATTATATAAAAGCTACATGGACATGAATCAGCGGGGTGGATCGCAGTGGCTCAATCTTATAAGAGATAGTCTTTTCAAATACGGCTTTGGTTATGTATGGGAAACACCGTCCATTGTAAACAAAGAATCGTTCCCAGATGTCTTTCTCACTAGGCTGCATGATAACTATTTACAAACGTGGAAAAATGTGGACATTGTTGGGAAGTCGCAAAGCAGCGGCAAGTTGAGGTTCTACTTTGATGTGAAAACGAACTACATGAGGGCCGCCTACCTTGATTCACTACCCATCCAGAAAAGAAAAATAATAAGTAACTTTATTCTTAGCTGTCATAATCTAGAAATAGAGAAAGGACGGCATCATAGACCCTGACCAATACCCGCTGAAGCAAGGCTATGTAAGTCGTGTGATCAGAACGAAGTTGAAGACGAGAAACACTTTCTTCTCAAATGTCCTCGATATTTTGGCCAGCGTGCTACTTTGTGGACATCACTAGAGTCTATATGGCCAGGTTTCGGATCACTACACTCATCACATCAACTGATTTACATGTGAGAATGTTGGGCTTAATCTGGGAAAATGTCACACGTTAGTAGGGGGTGGGTGTCTTGTTCGAAATGTAGAAAATGTGCAGACAATATTTTGGGAAAGTTCTCTCTGATGCACTAAATTCAACCCAAGTTATTTATTTATTTATTTATTTATTTATTTATTTATTTATTTATTTATTTATTTATTGGTGTTTAACGACACTTTAACAACCAGGGTCATATCGTGTCGGTGACAGGTTTACGGGTGGAGGAAGCCAGAGTACCCGGAGAGAACCACCGAGCAACGACGAGCAGCTGTCAGCTCTTCAACATCACAACCCACGACTGTACTACACACTGCACAGCGGTACTGCGTACTACACAGCACAGATAGGGTTAGATTGGCTGAAGACATGTGCATCTCGGCGTGCAGTGTGTCTCAACACACAGCGTCATCGTGCCCCCACGTGGGCAATTGGGGTAAGTTTATTTTGGATTTTAATGGGAGAGTGGGGGTGGGTGTCTGAGAACGGTAGTAGAAAATTTGCACGTAGTGGGTGGGTGAGTGGGTTTAAAAAGGAGCCGAATAAAAAAATAGGACGTCACGTCTTGCAATTTTTTAGTGCCCCCCCCCCCTGCCTTAAACATAAATAAATAAATAAATAAATAAATAAATAAATAAATAAATAAATAAATAAATAAATAAATAAATAAATCTCTCAAGAAGATTTGAAATTGTAGAGCGAAAACTAGACTAGTTTCACGTCAAGGGCACAAGCATTGATTTTTGCCATACTAGCCGCAAAATAAATAGAGTTGTTTCTCAGATGACATCCAACCAGGGACGTGGCTAGAGGTTTCCGATTGGGGGTGTAGGGTAGTGAATTTCCAACTGGGGGAGGGACCGGGAGGGGGAAGCCCCGTCCCTGTCCCTCCTCCAAGTTGGAAATTCACTACCGAGAAAAATTTTGAAAATTAAGCAGTGAAAGGGCGCATAAAATTGATTCTAGCAACTGAAATGCCAACACATTTATGATAGAATTATCAGGTTGTTATTATTATTTGGTATTATTTTGGGAATTGAATACATGCTAAACAAATGCTCAAGGTGAGAACTTTGAGCAATCTACACTGTCCTAACATTAAATCAGATCTTATGCAGGAATGATCAGTTTTCGATGTTTCATCATTTTGTAACTGTGAATGATGGAATTAACTCAAGATTAGGATTTTAAATGATGCGATTTTCTTGAAGCGCATTTCGAGGATTTTTTTTATTACGATAAGTAAACGTTCTATAGAAATCTCGTACCGATTGACATCATACATACTCATGAAGTCGATATTGCGTACACTGCAATTGTAAATAGTAACAGTTGGAATTTTTGCCGGTTTGAAACCGAGTTTGAATTTTGGGAAGTAAAGGAGATATCATGTCAAGGTGATAGCTAAAAGTGGCGATTTTCTTGTTTAAAAGTGTAAATATTTTCGATAATATTTCTTCCTGGGTTAAATGTAAAGCGTAAAGATAGGTATGTGGCGGACCCTGAAAACAGATTTGTCAAACGTACAATAATTCAAACTCTGCTAATTTGGTATGAAATTTAATGTCCATTATGGCGTACGTGTTGAACGCCACATGGGGCTATCTGATAACAGATTAGTACTAAGCGAGACAATATTCTCTCTGGTTATCATTATCTAGGTAATTAAGACCAGTTAAATTGTAATTGTTAGAACCAGTGCATCACACATGTTCTGGACACACACCCATATTACGCATCTATCCTGTCTCCGAAATGTCGAAAGTTTTCATCTCAAACGAAATTTACATTTATATCTCTATTCATATAGAATTACAAAGCACTCGTTAAATCAGAATTAATATGTTTAAACTTTGCGTTCCGATTGTATAAAGAGTGAAGCAGAATTCTGAGAGGCAGTTGGCCTGAGGGCACTCAGAGAAGGTCCGAATTTAGCCTTGGCCGTCGAGGGTCATAGGCACCGAGATTGAAAGTCCGCGTATTGTCGTAACCCTGTGAGGGTTGTAAGGAACCGATAGTAGTTTGTTAACCCTTTACCTAACATGAAAAGCAGACGACACTTGCAAAAAAAATTCTTGAATAATTAATTTTTTTCATTTTTTGTCTCAAAAACATAGGTTATGACCCCTCGTTGGAACGAGCTCGACGAGCTCGTTCCAACGAGGGGTCATAACCTATGTTTTTGAGACAAAAAATGAAAATATTTTGAAAATTAATTGGCGATTTTTGAGAATAGCGCTGGCCGGTTTTGGCCGTTACGTTGGGTAAAGGGTTAACGGCTGCGAACCGTAGTGGCATAGTAGCCAAAGAAGTAAAAGCTGTGACGTTGAGGTCTAGAAACCGTATTAAGAGCTTGAGTAAGCGCTTGAATAGCTCGCGAGTTAAGATAGTTTTAGGCGGTGCGAGAATTGGTGATGTTGAGAATACTTTGCAGAATATTTTTATGTAAGATTTGTTAAGCGTATATCTGAAGGCGAAGAATAACTTAACCATGTGAGAGCCAGACAATGCGCAAAGTGATCGTGAACTGTGGTAGACGCCGATTGAATCGTGATTGAACTGTGAGAACGCCGATAGAGTCATACAAGCAGAACATTATATGTGTTAAGCCCGACTGACGGTGAAGTTTACCCTGCGAGGAGGAAGCAACGAGAAGTGAATAGACACTTTATATTTATCACTGACTGTGAGAAGATGAAGATGATGTGAGGTTGATCCAGCGGACACAGCTAGCTGTGGGAGACGTCGAGGGCCCAAAAGAATAAACTTTTATCCGCGTAATTAATGTATTCTTATGGATTATTTTGTGAGTAATTTGTTTCATATTATATTTCTTCGTACATGTAAATAAATAATCTTTTCAGTGAATTATCGTTGATCACCCTTTGGCGTTGTAAGCCACAGGCACCTTCAGGAATCCTAAGAGTCCCAAGCGGATAGGGCATTGATAAGGTGGCAAGGTTTACGTTCGAACTGGGGTTCAGACGACAGACACTGGCTGTCGGCTGAGCACTGATAAGAACATAAATTTTCCTCCATCACTTCGAACATCAGTTTAACCCAGTAATACTGCGACACTGGCGAGGCGTACACAGGATGTTCTAAAAGGTGACATTTTAAAGGTAAAGATCAACGATCCACTCAAAGATAATTTATTTCATGGAGCATGCTTTTTGAAGTTTACATATGAGTTTTTTTGCAAATTGTTATCAACATGCTCTGGGGAAATAGCGGAGAGCCGTAAAGGGTTAAAGTTTTGCAATTTTAAATTTAGGTGGGTTCAGAACTTCAGAAGTAAATGACGCGGTAGCTAAATAATTATCCGCCGTAGAAGGGTTAAGCGCGACCATAGACGTGAGGAAGTTGTTTTTTTACCCTAACTGTGTAGATTTTAAGTATTTAAAAGTGAAATAATGGAGGCTCCCATGACTTTGGACCAGTTAATTTCGGCGGGGGAACGCCTTGGTTTTTCTGGAAGTGAGCTGCAAAAATTTGTCAGGGACGAGCAAAAGCGAGTAGCGAAAGAATCAGCCGCTGAAAGAGAGCGAGAGAATGAGAACGCGGAACGCGAGAGGGCAAGGGCCGTGGCCAAATTGGAGCGGCGGGTGACGTGGAAGCGCGAGGAGGCTGCTTTACGGGCTGCAGAGTGAGAGAAAAAAATTCAGGTGGAGCACGAAAGAGCTGAGAGAGAATCCGCGTTAGAGCGAGAAAGAGCTGAAAGGGGTGAGAGGCAGGCTGAGATTGAGCGTGAAAGGGGTGAAAGGACCGAAAGAGAACACGAGAGAGAGCTCGAATTGATAAGAGCTAGGGCCCAGGTTCAGGAAACCAACGGGAGGCAAGGCTAAACGAACGGGGTGGTCATGGTTGGACCCCTTTCCCAAAACTCCCTAAATTCTCAGAGGGTTCTGATGATATCGATGCATACCTTCAAAGGTTTGAAAGGTTTGCATCGTGTCATCAGTGGCCTGGGGATTCATGGGGAGTAAACTTAAGCCCGTTGTTAACGGGGAAATCCTTGCAAGTATATGCAAGTATACCTCCAGATTTGGTGAGCAAAAGAAAGCTATTTTAAAGAGGTACCAGCTCACCGAAGATGGATTCCGGGCTAAGTTCAGAGAATGTAAGCCCGAGAGAGGGGAAAGTGTATTCCACGGTCCACTAGGTATTTTGAACGCTGGGTTGAGTTGTCGGAAATCAACGAAGATTTTCCGTCGCTCAAAGATCTACTCATCCGAGAGCAGTTTATTTCAACTTGCGCCCCAGAGTTGGCCCTCTTTGTTAAGGAGAGGAGGCCAAACAGTGTTGATGAAATGACTAAGGTAACCGAACAGTACTTGGAAGCCCAAGGGGTAGTATAACCCACCCCGACCGGGAAAATTTGGGGGGAGCCAGGTTGCAAAGGCACCGGTTAGGATTACCCCCCCAAGAGCCGGCTGGTAACAGGGGTAATACTGGGCCACAGAGCCCTAAAGATTTGTCTTGTTTTGTTTGTGGGCGGAAGGGGCACCTAGCAAGGGACTGTTGGAAGAAAACTCCTCCCACAAAGCCCACAAACTCCTCCCACAAAGCCAAATGGCGGACCCCATAGGAATGGAAGGAGAGACCCTTCACCAAACGAATTGGAGAAACGGAGGTAGCGGCGGTCCGACCTGGGACAAAGGCAGACAGCCGCGTTCTGCCAGACGGTTGGGCCAGAAAATAGCCCACTCCGGGATGCTATTGAAAAGGGGGAGCTCGTGTTAGAGGGTGGAAAGGTCCTCCCTATAATTAGTGGAATGTGCAAGGAAGTCACAGCCTCAGAAGATGGAGGGAAAATGCCCGTGTACCCGGGGTATGTGGGTAAACATGAAGTGCAGATGCTTCGCGACACAGGATGCAGTAGCGTAGCAGTGCGTAGGCAACTAGTCAAGGACGACCAGCTTTTAGGCCGCGACCACATGTGCATGCTAATAGATGGGAAAATTAGGAGGTTCCCCCTTGCGAGGGTGAGGGTGGATACTCCTTTTTATAGTGGCTAAGTAGAGGCTATGTGTATGGATAAACCCATGTACGACTTGGTCATAGGGAACATATCGAGGTGAGATCAAACCCCGACCAGTCGTGGCTTGAAGAAAACCTACCCCGGGCTGAGGCCAAAACAGGTGACCCAGAAGTAACAGGAAGAGCCAAGGGGGCAGGTGTGGGTCCGGATCAGAACCGGACACAGGGACCGACCCCTACCCGTGAAAGCTCGGTGGGGGGGGGGGGGCGACAAGGGCCCAGAAAGGCGATCGCTCCTGCACCGCCCCGTAGCTGCTGGACACAAGCTAGGGAAGATGTGCCCAGGGGATATCGGGCAGATGTCACCCAAGATACTCTGCGAGGTGAGGCCGATAAGATAGCAGCTGTAATGACACGGTCACAGGCTGCCAAGGAGAGTCGCCCAATTAAGCCACTGAACGTACCAGTGGAGGTGATCGAAGAAGTTCACGTGGAGAAACTGAGAGAGGCCCAAAGGGCCGACGTCTCCTTGAAGAGAGATACTGGGAACTGGCCGGCAAGGGTGATCAGGTGATCACCAGGGGCAAGGGCCGATACAAGATGAGGGTGGAGAAAGGAGTTCTTTATAGAGTGTATGAGCAGCAACGAGGAAAGTCTTGGACAGCATGGAAACAAATTATGGTTCCAGAGATGTTTCGGAAGCAGGTCATGACCCTGGCCCATGAGTCTTTGGTTGGGGGCACTTGGGGTCGAGGAAGACCCTCGAAATGATTACAGCCTGTCTTCACTGGCCCGGGATTAACGGTGATGTCACCAGGTTTTGTCAGTCGTGTGACATCTGTCAAAAGACAGTGTCAAAGGGCAGTGTCACCAAGGTACCATTAGGGGAGATGCCTCTAATGAATGAGCCATTCGAGAGATTCGGGGTGGATCTCATCGGACCTATTTCACCCGTTTCGGATAAAGGAAACCGATACATTCTCACTGGCGGTGGTCCTACCCAAAATCGAGACGGAGCGTGTAGCCGAGGCCCTGCTTGAGGTGTTCTCGAGAATAGGTTTTCCGAAGGAAATCCTAAGCGACCAGTGATCGCAGTTCACATCAGAGCTGTTAGACGAAGTATGCCGGCTGGTGGCGGTTAAACAGTTATTCACCGCCCCATATAACCCGAAGTGTAACGGTCTGTGTGAGCGGGTGAATGGCATTTTAAAGGGAATGCTGAGGAAAATGGGCCAAGAAAGGCCTAAGAATTGGGACAGCTATCTGCCAGCGGTATTGTTCGCCTACCGGGAAGTGCCCCAGGCGAGCACTGGATTTCCCCTTTTGAGCTGTTATATGGGATGACAGTTAGGGGGCCCATGCAGGTGTTGTGTGAGCTCTGGACCGGGAAAGAGACCAGCGAGGTTCGGAATACTTATCAGTATGACCTAGACCTGCGAAATAGGTTGGAGGAGACCTGCCAGTTGACAAGGGAAAGCCTACGGAAGGCACAGGGTCGACATAAGCACCACTACGACCGGGGTGCTAAGGATAGAAGGTTTTTGGTGGGGCAAAAGGTGACGGTCCTCCTGCCAAGGGACCATAACAAACTGCTATTGCAGTGGAGGGGCCTCACGTGGTGACCGAAGTAGTCGGAAATATGGACTATATTGATTTCAGGCGATTGAACGCCATAACTAGATTTGACAATGATCCCATGGGGAACATGGAAGACATACTGACTGGTTTGCAGGGTGCTGAATTTTTCAGCAAAATAGATTTGAGCAAGGGCTACTGGCAAATTCCTGTTAGGAAAACCGACAGGCATATGACCGCATTCACAACCCCGGATGGGTGTTTTCAATTCCGAAAGCTCCCTTTTGGAATGCTCAATGCTGGCGCCACCTTCAATAGGATGATGCACAAACTGCTGGCGGACACGCGGGATATAGTTCACTACGTGGACGATATATCTTATGCAAGACGCGTTCGTGGCCAGAGCACCTTGAAGTACTGAGGGGGTTGGTCTTGAGACTCAGGAAGGCAGGGCTGACAGTAAAACCTTCCAAGTGTGAAGTAGGGTTCAGGACCATCGAGTGTCTCGGTCACAAGGTTGGAGAAGGAAAGGTGGCTATGGATGACGAGAAGTTCGAGAGGATTCGCAATGCAAGTCCTCCACAGACGAAGCGACATGTGAGATCGTTCTTGGGGTTAGCTGGATATTACAGAACGTTCGTGCCAAACTTTGCAGATATCGCAGCGCCTTTGACCGATCTCACGAACAAGGGTAGACCAAATAAGGTCAAGTGGGAATCTCCCCAAGACAGGGCATTTAAGACGCCAAGGGATGTGCTCAGTAAGGCACCAATTCTCCGTTTGCCTGACTTTACTAGGCCTTTCCTAGTACAGGCCGACGCATCAGACACGGGGGTTGGTGCAGTTTTACTGCAGGAATATGAGGATGGGCGATTCCCGGTGGCGTACGCCAGCAAGAAGCTGCTCCCGATGGAGCGTAACTATTCAGTCATTGAACGGGAGTGTCTAGCGATTGTTTTTGCCGTCAAGACGTTCCAAAACTTTTTGTACGGAAGGGAGTTTGTACTCCACACGGATCACAGGCCCTTGGCCTACATCCAAAAAAGTAAGGTGGAAAGTAGCAGGATCATGAGGTGGTCTCTCCTGCTACAGAATTACTGTTTCAGAATAGTAGCAATCAAGGGTAGTCAAAATGTTGCGGCCGGCTACCTCAGTCGCCAGATTTAATTCGAACTCCGTAAGTTAACCCGTCTGTCTCTCTGGTTATCATTTTCTAGGTAATTAAGACCAGTGAAATTGTAATTGTTGGAACCAGTGCATCACACATGTTCTGGACACACACCCATATTACGCATCTATCCTGTCTCCGAAATGTCGAAAGTTTTCATCTCAATCGAAATTCACATTTATATCTCTATTCATATCGAATTACAAAGCACTTGTTAAATCAGAATTAATATGTTTAAATATTGCGTTCCGGTTGTATAAAGAGTGAAGCAGAATTCTGAGAGGCAGTTGGCCTGAGGGCACTCAGAGAAGGTCCGAATTTAGCCTTGACCGTCGAGGGTCATAGGCACCGAGATTGAAAGTCCGCGTATTGTCGTAACCCTGTGAGGGTTGTAAGGAACCGATAGTAGTTTGTTAACCCTTTACCTAACATGAAAAGCAGACGACACTTGCAAAAAAAATTCTTGAATAATTAATTTTTTTCATTTTTTGTCTCAAAAACATAGGTTATGACCCCTCGTTGGAACGAGCTCGTTCCAACGAGGGGTCATAACCTATGTTTTTGAGACAAAAAATGAAAATATTTTGAAAATTAATTGGCGATTTTTGAGAATAGCGCTGGCCGGTTTTGGCCGTTACGTTGGGTAAAGGGTTAACGGCTGCGAACCGTAGTGGCATAGTAGCCAAAGAAGTAAAAGCTGTGACGTTGAGGTCTAGAAACCGTATTAAGAGCTTGAGTAAGCGCTTGAATAGCTCGCGAGTTAAGATAGTTTTAGGCGGTGCGAGAATTGGTGATGTTGAGAACACTCTGCAGAATATTTTTATGTAAGATTTGTTAAGCGTATATCTGAAGGCGAAGAATAACTTAACCATGTGAGAGCCAGACAATGCGCAAAGTGATCGTGAACTGTGGTAGACGCCGATTGAATCGTGATTGAACTGTGAGAACGCCGATAGAGTCATACAAGCAGAACATTATATGTGTTAAGCCCGGTTGACGGTGAAGTTTACCCTGCGAGGAGGAAGCAACGAGAAGTGAATAGACACTTTATATTTATCACTGACTGTGAGAAGATGAAGATGATGTGAGGTTGATCCAGCGGACACAGCTAGCTGTGGGAGACGTCGAGGGCCCTAAAGAATAAACTTTTATCCGCGTAATTAGTGTATTCTTATGGATTATTTTGTGAGTAATTTGTTTCATATTATATTTCTTCGTACATGTAAATAAATAATCTTTTCAGTGAATTATCGTTGATCACCCTTTGGCGTTGTAAGCCACAGGCACCTTCAGGAATCCTAAGAGTCCCAAGCGGATAGGGCATTGATAAGGTGGCAAGGTTTACGCTCGAACTGGGGTTCAGACGACAGACACTGGCTGTCGGCTGAGCACTGATAAGAACATAAATTTTCCTCCATCACTTCGAACATCAATTTAACCCAGTAATACTGCGACACTGGCGAGGCGTACACAGGATGTTCTAAAAGGTGACATTTTTAAAGGTAAAGATCAACGATCCACTCAAAGATAATTTATTTCATGGAGCATGCTTTTTGAAGTTTACATATGAGTTTTTTTGCAAATTGTTATCAACATACTCTGGGGAAATAGCGGAGAGCCGTAAAGGGTTAAAGTTTTGCAATTTTAAATTTAAGTGGGTTCAGAAGTAAATGACGCGGTAGCTAAATAATTATCCGCCGTAGAAGGGTTAAGCGCGACCATAGACGTGAGGAAATTGTTTTTACCGTAACTGTGTAGATTTTAAGTATTTAAAAGTGAAATAATGGAGGCTCCCATGACTTTGGACCAGTTAATTTCGGCGGGGGAACGCCTTGGTTTTTCTGGAAGTGAGCTGCAAAAATTTGTCAGGGACGAGCAAAAGCGAGTAGCGAAAGAATCAGCCGCTGAAAGAGAGCGAGAGAATGAGAACGCGGAACGCGAGAGGGCAAGGGCCGCGGCCAAATTGGAGCGGCAGGTGACGTGGAAGCGCGAGGAGGCTGCTTTACGGGCTGCAGAGTGAGAGAAAAAAATTCAGGTGGAGCACGAAAGAGCTGAGAGAGAATCCGCGTTAGAGCGAGAAAGAGCTGAAAGGGGTGAGAGGCAGGCTGAGATTGAGCGTGAAAGGGGTGAAAGGACCGAAAGAGAACACGAGAGAGAGCTCGAATTGATAAGAGCTAGGGCCCAGGTTCAGGAAACGGGAGGCAAGGCTAAACGAACGGGGGTGGACAGTGTCAAAGGGCAGTGTCACCAAGGTACCTTCAAAGGTTTGAAAGGTTTGCATCGTGTCATCAGTGGCCTGGGGATTCATGGGGAGTAAACTTAAGCCCGTTGTTAACGGGGAAATCCTTGCAAGTATATGCAAGTATACCTCCCGATTTGGTGAGCAAAAGAAAGCTATTTTAAAGAGGTACCAGCTCACCGAAGATGGATTCCGGGCTAAGTTCAGAGAATGTAAGCCCGAGAGAGGGGAAAGTGTATTCCAATTTGTGGCGCGGTCCACTAGGTATTTTGACCGCTGGGTTGAGTTGTCGGAAATCAACGAAGATTTTCCGTCGCTCAAAGACCTACTCATCCGAGAGCAGTTTATTTCAACTTGCGCCCCAGAGTTGGCCCTCTTTGTTAAGGAGAGGAGGCCAAACAGTGTTGATGAAATGACTAAGGTAACCGAACAGTACTTGGAAGCCCACGGGGTAGTATAACCCACCCCGACCGGGAAAATTTGGGGGGAGCAAAGGTTGCAAAGGCACCGGTTAGGATTACCCCCCCCCCCCCCCCCAAGAGCCGGCTGGTAACAGGGGTAATACTGGGCCACAGAGCCCTAAAGATTTGTCTTGTTTTGTTTGTGGGCGGAAGAGGCACCTAGCAAGGGACTGTTGGAAGAAAACTCCTCCCACAAAGCCAAATGGCGGACCCCATAGGAATGGAAGGAGAGACCCTTCACCAAACGAATTGGAGAAACGGAGGTAGCGGCGGTCCGACCTGGGACAAAGGCAGACAGCCGCGTTCTGCCAGACGGTTGGGCCAGAAAGTAGCCCACTCCGGGATGCTATTGAAAAGGGGGAGCTCGTGTTAGAGGGTGGAAAGGTCCTCCCTATAATTAGTGGAATGTGCAAGGAAGTCACAGCCTCAGAAGATGGAGGGAAAATGCCCGTGTACCCGGGGTATGTGGGTAAACATGAAGTGCAGATGCTTCGCGACACAGGATGCAGTAGCGTAGCAGTGCGTAGGCAACTAGTCAAGGACGACCAGCTTTTAGGCCGCGACCACATGTGCATGCTAATAGATGGGAAAATTAGGAGGTTCCCCCTTGCGAGGGTGAGGGTGGATACTCCTTTTTATAGTGGCCAAGTAGAGGCTATATGTATGGATAAACCCATGTACGACTTGGTCATAGGGAACATATCGAGGTGAGACCAAACCCCGACCAGTCGTGGCTTGAAGAAAACCTACCCCGGGCTGAGGCCAAAACAGGAAGAGCCAAGGGGACAGGTGTGGGTCGGGATCAGAACCGGACACAGGGACCGACCCCTACCCGTGAAAGCTCGTGGGGGGGGGGGGCGACAAGGGCCCAGAAAGGCGATCGCTCCTGCACCGCCCCGTAGCTGTTGGACACAAGCTAGGGAAGATGTGCCCAGGGGATATCGGGCAGATGTCACCCAAGATACTCTGCGAGGTGAGGCCGATAAGATAGCAGCTGTAGTGACACGGTCACAGGCTGCCAAGGAGAGACGCCCAATTATGCCACTGAACGTACCAGTGGAGGTGATCGAAGAAGTTCACGTGGAGAAACTGAAAGAGGCCCAAGGGGCCGACGTCTCCTTGAAGAGATACTGGGAACTGGCCGGCAAGGGTGATCAGGTGATCACCAGGGGCTAGGGCCGATACAAGATGAGGGTGGAGAAAGGAGTTCTCTATAGAGTGTATGAGCAGCGACGAGGAAAGTCGCGGACAGAATTGAAACAAATTATGGTTCCAGAGATGTTTCGGAAGCAGGTCATGACCCTGGCCCATGAGTCTTTGGTTGGGGGCACTTGGGGTCGAGGAAGACCCTCGAAATGATTACAGCCTGTCTTCACTGGCCCGGAATTAACGGTGATGTCACCAGGTTTTGTCAGTCGTGTGACATCTGTCAAAAGACAGTGTCAAAGGGCAGTGTCACCAAGGTACCATTAGGGGAGATGCCTCTAATGAATGAGCCATTCGAGAGATTCGGGGTGGATCTCATCGGACCTATTTCACCCGTTTCGGATAAAGGAAACCGATACATTCTCACTGTGGTGGATTATGCCACCAGGTATCCAGAGGCGGTGGTCCTACCCAAAATCGAGACGGAGCGTGTAGCCGAGGCCCTGCTTGAGGTGTTCTCGAGAATAGGTTTTCCGAAGGAAATCCTAAGCGACCAGGGATCGCAGTTCACATCAGAGCTGTTAGACGAAGTATGCCGGCTGGTGGCGGTTAAACAGTTATTCACCGCCCCATATAACCCGAAGTGTAACGGTCTGTGTGAGCGGGTGAATGGCATTTTAAAGGGAATGCTGAGGAAAATGGGCCAAGAAAGGCCTAAGAATTGGGACAGCTATCTGCCAGCGGTATTGTTCGCCTACCGGGAAGTGCCCCAGGCGAGCGCTGGATTTCCCCTTTTGAGTTGTTATATGGGATGACAGTTAGGGGGCCCATGCAGGTGTTGTGTGAGCTCTGGACCGGGGAAGAGACCAGCGAGGTTCGGAATACTTATCAGTATGACCTAGACCTGCGAAATAGGTTGGAGGAGACCTGCCAGTTGACAAGGGAAAGCCTACGGAAGGCACAGGGTCGACATAAGCACCACTACGACCGGGGTGCTAAGGATAGAAGGTTTTTGGTGGGGCAAAAGGTGACGGTCCTCCTGCCAAGGGACCATAACAAACTGCTATTGCAGTGGAGGGGCCTCACGTGGTGACCGAAGTAGTCGGAAATATGGACTATATTGATTTCAGGCGATTGAACGCCATAACTAGATTTGACAATGATCCCACGGGGAACATGGAAGACATACTGACTGGTTTGCAGGGTGCTGAATTTTTCAGCAAAATAGATTTGAGCAAGGGCTACTGGCAAATTCCTGTTAGGAAAACCGACAGGCATATGACCGCATTCACAACCCCGGATGGGTGTTTTTAATTCCGAAAGCTCCCTTTTGGAATGCTCAATGCTGGCGCCACCTTCAATAGGATGATGCACAAACTGCTGGCGGACACGCGGGATATAGTTCACTACGTGGACGATATATCTTATGCAAGACGCGTTCGTGGCCAGAGCACCTTGAAGTACTGAGGGGGTTGGTCTTGAGACTCAGGAAGGCAGGGCTGACAGTAAAACCTTCCAAGTGTGAAGTAGGGTTCAGGACCATCGAGTGTCTCGGTCACAAGGTTGGAGAAGGAAAGGTGGCTATGGATGACGAGAAGTTCGAGAGGATTCGCAATGCAAGTCCTCCACAGACGAAGCGACATGTGAGATCGTTCTTGGGGTTAGCTGGATACTACAGAAAGTTCGTGCCAAACTTTGCAGATATCGCAGCGCCTTTGACCGATCTCACGAACAAGGGTAGACCAAATAAGGTCAAGTGGGAATCTCTCCAAGACAGGGCATTTAAGACGCCAAGGGATGTGCTCAGTAAGGCACCAATTCTCCGTTTGCCTGACTTTGCTAGGCCTTTCCTAGTACAGGCCGACGCATCAGACACGGGGGTTGGTGCAGTTTTACTGCAGGAATATGAGGATGGGCGATTCCCGGTGGCGTACGCCAGCAAGAAGCTGCTCCCGAGGGAGCGTAACTATTCAGTCATTGAACGGGAGTGTCTAGCGATTGTTTTTGCCGTCAAGACGTTCCAAAACGTTTTGTACGGAAGGGAGTTTGTACTCCACACGGATCACAGGCCCTTGGCCTACATCCAAAAAAGTAAGGTGGAAAGTAGCAGGATCATGAGGTGGTCCCTCCTGCTACAGAATTACTGTTTCAGAATAGTAGCAATCAAGGGTAGTCAAAATGTTGCGGCCGGCTACCCCAGTCGCCAGATTTAATTCGAACTCCGTAAGTTAACCCGCGTCTGTCTCTCTGGTTATCATTATCAAGGTAATTAAGACCAGTGAAATTGTAATTGTTGGAACCAGTGCATCACACATGTTCTGGACACACACCCATACTACGCACCTATCCTGTCTCCGAAATGTCGAAAGTTTTCATCTCAATCGAAATTCACATTTATATCTCTATTCATATCGAATTACAAAGCACTTGTTAAATCAGAATTAATATGTTTAAATATTGCGTTCCGGTTGTATAAAGAGTGAAGCAGAATTCTGAGAGGCAGTTGGCCTGAGGGCACTCAGAGAAGGTCCGAATTTAGCCTTGACCGTCGAGGGTCATAGGCACCGAGATTGAAAGTTCGCGTATTGTCGTAACCCTGTGAGGGTTGTAAGGAACCGATTGTAGTTTGTTAACGGTTGCGAACCGTAGTGGCATAGTAGCCAAAGAAGTAAAAGCTGTGACGTTGAGGTCTAGAAACCGTATTAAGAGCTTGAGTAAGCGCTTGAATAGCTCGCGAGTTAAGATAGTTTTAGGCGGTGCGAGAATTGGTGATGTTGAGAACACTTTGCAGAATATTTTTATGTAAGCTTTGTTAAGCATATATCTGAAGGCGAAGAATAACTTAACCACGTGAGAGCCAGGCAAGGCGCAAAGTGATCGTGAACTGTGGTAGACCTAGATTGAATCGTGATGGAACTGTGAGAACGCTGATAGAGTCACACAAACAGAACATTATATGTGTTAAGCCCGACTGACGGTGAAGTTAACCCTGCGAGGAGGAAGCAACGAGAAGTGAATAGACACTTTATATTCATCACTAACTGTGAGAAGATGAAGATGATGTGAGGTTGATCCAGCGGACACAGCTAGCTGTAGGAGACGTCGAGGGCCCTAAAGAATAAACTTTTATCCGCGTAATTAGTGTATTCTTATGGATTATTTTGTGAGTAATTTGTTTCATATTATATTTCTTCGTACATGTAAATAAATAATCTTTTCAGTGAATGTCGTTGATCACCCTTTGGCGTTGTAAGGCATAGGCACCTTCAGGAATCCTAAGAGTCCCAAGCGGACAGGGCATTGATAAGGTGGCAAGGTTTACGTTCAAACTGGGGGTTCAGACGACAGACACTGGCTGTCGACTGAGTACTGATGAGAACATAAATTTTCCTCCATCACTTCGAACATCAATTTAACCCCGTAATCCTGCTACATTCAGCATCACCAAAGAATCTCTAAAATCCAGATAGATGGAATTTCCAACTACTCATGATTTGCCCTCCGAATTTCCAACTATATGAAATTTTGGCCAGGATTGGGGGGGGGGGGGGGGACAAACGGCCCCACACCCCCCAGACTCCCTCTGTCGCCACGTCCCTGTGTCCGACCTACATAATTATAACGTTAAATGAGATCGGTTAGAAAACGTTTGGTGAAGGAGATTTTTTTCAAATACGGGGCGGAAACCGATTTCATTTTCAACGGGACCGCACGTAGCCATGATTATTTATTTATATTTATTGGTGTTTAAGGTCACATATTTCTGCACAATGGCTAACCATGACCGTGACAGTTTTACGGGTGGAGGAAGTCGGAGTACCCGGAGAGAACCACCGAGCAACGGCGAGCAACTGTCAGCTCCCCAACATACCAACCCCACACAAGCAGGGTCAGCATTGGTTGAAGACAGGTGCACCATCGACGTGCAGTACGCCTTAGTACACAGCGTCACTGTGCCCCCACGTGGGCAATGGGGGTGAAGTGTCTTGCCCAAGGACACAATGCGGTTGCCGCAGGTGGGATTCGAACCGAGGACCTCTCGGCTTGCAGCCTGCACCTCTACCAACTGAGCCACCGCGTCACCTGTAGCCATGATTATTCGCGATGTGATCCCAAAGTAAATAGGCCTTCTTTCGTTATACCCGGCTTACATTTAAAATTCCACTCAAGTCGATCAAGAGAACGTTTGGATATGTAATAGAAGTTAAAAGTCGGGCCACGGTCATGGCGACTACGTGTAATTGTTTACCGTCAATTCACAGGTCCTACTTTGGTTTATTGACTCCGTACAAGTCTCCTTGGACAAAGTTGACGGAAAGACAAGGATACTGGAGTAGAGATGGGCGGTATTGGAATTTTGAGTTCGGTATCGGTTTCGGTATTTTTAGAGGGTATACCTCGGTATAGGTTTGCTATTAGTGCCAAAAAAGGAATTCACGTCAGGATGAACAGAATAAGTTGTTGTAGTATAATTCTACCATAAAGCAAAAAATGACACTGCAAATGAGCTCAACAGAGGCATTCTTTTACGACCACAAATCATATCTACAGTAATTTGGTGACTTGTTCTAAACACATCCTATTGTGTAAAGACCTATTTCAGTCTTTTGCGTTTTCAGAGCACGTGCCTTGGTCATGCCAACTTTATGAGGTCCTGCTGACAGTGGACAAATCACATGAGCAGTGATTTTTAGTTAGGTCTTGGCTGCCTAACAGGCAGCCAAGACTTGACTAAAAATCACTGCTATGGAATTGGACATGTAGAGGTTGTAGTCTAGTGGGAATTCAGGACAGTTGCCCAGTCTATTGAGGGTTAACAAAACTAAAAAGAAAATCAGTCCCTTCTTTCATGAAACTGAACCTTTCAACTGTTTTCGAACCTCAACAGGAACTTATAAATAGCGAATGTAGGAAAATTTGAAAATTCAGACGGTTTCGTATTCAACGATTGGTTCGGTTCGGTTTTTCGTATCCCCATAATATCGATATCGGTTTGGTTTTTCGGTATATTGTCCATCTCTACACTGGAGCAGTAAATATGTCTTCTTGAAGAAATGGTTGTCATTTACAAATTTTCTCAAGATAGGAAACTTTCGGCTGTACATGCTACGAAAATGTGGAATGACTTTGAATAGAAATACTTTTCAAAGTATTTCGTGGATGATTATGACATACGTAGAGGATCACAAATCAGTGAATTAAGCATGATGCTAAAATAATAGACTACCCCCCCCCCCCCCCCCCCCCAAAAAAAAAAAAAAAAAAAAATTCCAAAACTTTGTAAATCATATCTAGTATCTTCACGAGAATAACCACATACATCTGCATATTCTACATCATACAGGCGCACATAAATGTTGCCAGGCAGAATTGTGATGTTTCGTTTTACATATCTTTTAGAGGTGGAAGAAAATCGCCTTTTTTCAAAATTACCTTCTCAAAAACTGTATGATCTACACCATTTGCAGTGCATAGAAAAGTTGGTAGCCGATGTCACTGACTGATTTGACGCTCAATAGGTTAACATCTTCCTCTCTGACATACATCCTCCTATAAACACCAAAAATTAACAGCAATGACACCTTGATTTTTTCACTTGAGAAGCGAGGAAATGAGCTCTCAGTAATTCATATTTCACAATATGTCTCTCCCGCACTCTCCCCCGGGCTCGGCTACGCAGAACGGGCCGCCAAAAGCGGCCGTGCTGTCTCCTACAAGCCCCCATTTACAATACCCCCCCCCCCCCCCCCCCCCCCCCATATTATAAGCTTCGTACGCCCTTGAGTATGATGCTGAATTAATTTAGTATCATGCTGTATTATTTTGCACGATTTCATGAATGCAGCATAAATAATATAGCATGATTCTGAAATTTTGTTCACGTAAGGGAGGGTCATAATTTTTTTAGCATGATACTCTAATAATTAAGTATGATGCTACATTATTTGGTATGATTTCATAAATGCTGCATAAATAATTAAGCATGATACTTAATCATTTGAGTATGATGCCGAATTAATTCAGCATCATGCTATATTATTTGGGTATCATGCTATATTAATTTAGTATCATACTTTATTATTTTAGCATCATGCTTAATTCACTGATTTATGATCCTGTTTGTACGTCATAGATGATTTCTTAGTATCTGAATTACCTTATATCATTCTTTTTTACATCATTCAAATATTGAGTGACGTCACAACTATACATCTTTTCACTGAGATTATTTTTGAGAAACCTCTCTAATTCATTGCTCTCACAGGTGAATTCTTTTAACCTCATGGTTAATAGCTGCAAACAAAATAATGAAGTGACTAACTAAAGACTAAATGATTAGCTAAATAATACATCTGGGAATACCCAACGAATCGGCCAAATCCACCCGCGTAATATGCAAATTCAGCAGCTGAAAAATATTATTTTTCAAAAAATTCAACAAAACCATATCATATGAACCCTCTTTGGAACGATCTGGTCGAGCTCGTTTCAGTGATGGGTCGTGTGATATTGTTTTATTGAAATTTTTGAAAAAATTTTAATAAACGATATTTAACCCTTTACCTAACGTAACAGCCAAAATCGACCAGCGCTATTATCAAAAATCGCCAATTAATTTTCATTATTTTTTCATTTTTTGTCTCAAAAACATAGGTTATGACCCATCGTTGGAACGAGCTTGTCGGGCTCGTTCCAACTAGGGGTCATAACCTATGTCTTTGAGACAAAAAATGAAAAAAATTAGTTATTCAAGAATTCTTTTTTCAAGTGTCGTCAGGTTAGGTAAAGGGTTAAAATAATAAATTTTGATATCGTTTGCGTTGGGTAAAGGGTTAACTGGTTGAGTGCTGGAAGCCTATATTTGGGCTCCATTCTGAAGTGAATGTAACACAAACTAAACACTTCATATTCTGTGAATGGCCTTCATATTATTTTATATTTGAATTTAGTTTATTTCATCAGGATGGATTTGCCTTGCTACAGTTTATGGAAGAGTACCTGAAGAAGTCTTCCATAAATTGTAACACGCCAAAAACATGTCACCTGATTTTGACGACCAAAACAATTACCATCTCCACCAGTTACGTTATTGAATCACAAGAAACGGCAAATAGTTTAACAGAAATGATCAAAACATATTCTGACGAAATGTCGTGAGACTGTATATAACATAAGGTATTATTAGGGCTTGAGCGTGACTCACTTTCAATTTTTGGGCGTCGCCCACTTTTCTGAATGATGAAATACATGTATGAACTTCAGGAATGCCTTAGAAGGGCAAAAAATGCAATTTCCAGCATTTCTGAAAAAAATGCATTCAATGACTCCTGGGTGACCTCAGTGACCTTGACCAATATTTTGAACCCCCCAGTGAGATTCGATTTACAGCAATTCTGAAAAAATTCACTCAACGATCACTTGGTGACCTCAGTGATCTTGACCTATATTGTAAACCCCGTTAAGTTTCTACCCATTTGGTGTTGGTTCCAGGTCCATAGGTCATACCATGCTTGAGATATGAGCCTGACCCACTTTCAAATATTTTGGCCCCGCCCATTTTTTTTGAGTGTAAAAATACATGTAGGAATGCATTAGGGGGTCCTAAAATGCGATTTCCAGCAATTCTGAAGAAAAACATTCAATGACCCCAGGGTGTCCTCAATGGCCTTAACCCATATTTTGAATTGCAATTGAGTTTCGACTCATTTGGTGTTGGTTCCAAGTTCATATGTCATATCACGCTTCAGATATGAGTTTGACCCGCTTCCAATATGTTTTGGCCCCATACACTTTTTTAAAAAATACATGTATAAACTTCGGAAATGCACTGGGGGTTATAAAATGCGATCCTCGGCAATTCTGAAAAATGCACCTTTGGATGGCCTCAGTGACCTTGTCCCATATTTGGAACCTCCATTGAGCTTCGACTCACTTGGTGTTGGTCCCAAGTCCATAGGTCATGCCACGCATGAGATATGAGCGTGTCCCATTTCCAAAACACCCAGAAGGCACCCCCCCCCCCCCTCCCAATGCCTTAGGAAGCCTGAAAAAAACATGAGTGGTTGAGTACTATTGAAATCTATCATTATGCCAAAAAACAGCAAGATATAAAGATTCGTATCCGAGTTATCGCGCGATCAAGGAAGTGTGTAGAAGACAGAATACCAGGAGGAGAAGAAAATAAAACGAAAAGAACCCATACAAAAACAATAGTCTGTGTATTTCACACAGACCAACTACAGGTTAGATTCATCGCCGAAATAACAAGGCAACTTCGAAGACATCCGGCGATACTCCGATGCACGCATCAAAGTTCTTTTCGTTTCATAATTTCAAGCCCAAGCATCTTTGGTCTGTGATTTTAGTGTGGACGGGGACGGGAAATAGACACAAGAATAACTAGATTATTTTTAAATCGCAAAGCGAATTTCCAGAAAGAATCCAACGAAACACGGTGTATGCCGCCCTTTAGCATACTAAGCTTCTGAATAATGCGCCCCATGTCACTCCCTGTGAACTGAAAGCCGAGCATATCTCACACGGGAATAACAGTCCCGTCCATCGACAGAAAACTGTGACACAACTTATGGGAGCGGTTTCTAAAAAAATTTCAATGTTATTGGTAGAAAATTTGTCGAACACGATCATAGAATTTTGAACTTCTAAAATGTTTGTGAAGCCTTAAAAGGGGTAAGGGAGACTGCCTATATATGCTCAAAGCTTTCTGCCGAATCCTTTTCATTTACAAGGTTGATAACTTCTGTATGTATTATGTCATATTCATATTTCTTTTCGAATAAATATTGTTTAACCCTTTGCCTAACATGAAAAGCAGACGACACTTGAATTCTGTCCGGGCAGAAACTAATTCTGTTTTATGAAGAGAATAAACTTAAGAATTGAATCATGACTGTCCGAAATCCTCGAGGTGATGAACGAATTGATCGCACGCAAATTTACCATGAACCTGTTTGCGGTTCATGGAATTTGCACGTGATCAATTTGTTGCATCATCTCGTGGTTTTCGAACAGTCATGATTCAATTCAGAATTGAACTCTCTGCTACAATTGTGTTCATGTTAAATATACCTTTGGACATTGAAATTCTACTTGAATGGCGCCTGAACAAGATCTAATCAGAATATTCAAGATCATGTTTGGAATTTCTTCCGTTAACCCCATTCACTTTGTTGAAGTCATATTAAAGAAATTTCAAACCGCAAATGTTGTCATAATGCCACCAGGAATTTAAGTATTTCAATCTTTTTGATAGAGCTCAATGAGCTCAGTCAAACAAGATGAAATTGGTTAAATTCCCAGTTGCAGTATAGGAAACTTGGTGGCTTGGAATTTTGACATCTATGTTAAGGGCAAAACTAACGATAAAAAGTGGAAAGCTGTTGATAGAAAAATTGTTATGCAAGTGAAAACTATTCAGTTAACAGAAGAATTCAATTAATAGATTTGGTCATTTTTCTGTTTTGTATATACAAACTGAGCATTTAATCCATTTTGTGTAGAGTGGATAATGGACAGTTGCCAGTTACATTCAAGACTTCGTCTTTTGCACATCCTTTTTTCGAAAATTGTCCATATCAGGTGGTGATATATCATATATTCTCGTTTAATTCAAGAGTCAAGGCCTTGAAATTTCAGACAGAAATTTTCGATGTGAAGCGTCGCAGTGTAGAACGTGAACGCCGGCGTACCCGCCGGGGTGGCGTGGTGGCGGGCGCGTCTCCCCAATTTTGCTGAGAATGTCAACCTTATATGCTGTGGTGTCTCCAAAAATGCCATGTCCGGTTCTGAGTACACTTCTCCATTGTGCCCCGAAACTACTCTACCCCAATAGAATGACTCCCTTGTATAGCTATTTAAAGTTGACCAGTTCCCGGGTGTGTATTTTTCGTCTGCAATGGTCAACAACAACGATTGAGATTGCCGCCGACGAGCTTTCAGCTGATGCAAGTCATTCATGCTAACAGAATTCTACGGACAGAATTACAGAATTGTAGTTTATTAGGAAAGGGGATTTATCAGTAATTTGGCCACTGGCGAGTCACAACAAGAGACGTCGCCTCAGTTTCGTTCTTGCGCGACTTTTTCAGTTTGGAATTTTCCGCCATCTTGGTGGACCACGCCGCGGTGCACATGTACTTTCGGTTCGGTGGTTGGAATTCTTTTATGTTTCACCCACCAAATTTTCTTTTCGCTTTTCTTTGGTTGTTTATTTATTGCGATTTTGTTTTTTCTCTTCACACGTTAACCATCACCTTTCCGTTCATCACAACATATCACAAAGCCCAGTGCGTAACAGCCCTCCAAAAGATATTCCTTCCAAGGGAGTCTCGTCTTCTGCTCCAGTTTTCATCAATAGGTGTACCTTTCTAGACCTCTTTCAGTTACCTGGGGGTTCAGTGGTCACGGCCCTTGCCATTTTGTGGAAGAGATAGGAGAATGGGAATATGGATGAGTATATGCTAAGGGACATTCCGAATTTGAAAGTGACTAGGTTGTTTTAGCGGGCATTGATTTTTCCCCACACCAAGATGGGTGTGGTGATGACCGTACATACTGTCCCCGGTCATTGGAGGTGATGGAAAAGATAAACATCGCCAAACAACCTCAGACAGCCTTTGTTTGGTGCCATTTCTAGCGCTCGGCTGTCTGGACCCCCACAATTAAGTTATCACAAACGCATAGCTTTTCTGCAGATATTAAACCTGACTCATCACTGTTACAAGGTGGTGGGATGTCAAACCAATCTGGTTTGCCTCTTGACATTCAGAGTAAATCGGGAAGTGACCCTTCCCAACCGGCACTGGGCCCAACTTGAAGTTTTCCACTCAGCCGCCCTGGGCTTCTGCTACTGGTACCACAGAAGGTCACCGCAGGTTCTTAAATATTTGTCATATGATGGCACCACTAATTGGCAAGCTTTTTGTATCAAATTTCTCTTCATTTTGCCCAGACCCAGTGTTGGACTGGACAAGAAACAAAAATGAATCTGTGTTGGTGTTTAAATGGGAAGGCTAATATTACTTCACAACTCCCATTCGCCAGAACCCCATCTTGGATACTCAAGATATCCTACACAGAATGGAAAAAACGCTTTGGCCTTTATGACTTTCCCGAAACAGCCCAAATGAAATTTGCTCAACTGCAACATGCTCCTAACATGATCGTTGGGGGAATAGACAGAAGAAATACAAGCCCTTGCAATCCACGCCTTTGGCCATTTGCCCGAAGAACATGTGAACTGGCAGATTATATAGAGATTAATCGCTTTACTGGACTGGTTACGTGAAATAATTTATGAGAGGCGAGGGACGTTCTACAAACCAGTGTTATTGTTTTAACAATATAGTCTCTCGCCTCGAATGAATTATTTCACGTAACCAGTCCAGTCAAGCGATTACTCTGTTAAGTACTTTTCATTATTAACGATATTTATATTATTTAATCCTTTACCTAACGTAACGGCTAAAAACGGCCAGCACTATTCTCAAAACTCGCAAATTAATTTTCATTATTTTTCATTTTTTGTCTCTAAAACATTGGTTATGAACCCTCATTGGAACGAGCTCGTTCCAATGAGGGGCCATAACCTATGTTTTTGAGACAAAAAATGTAAATAATAGTTATTCAAGATTTTTTTTGGTTTTGCAAGTGTCGTCTGCTTTTCATGTTAGGTGAAGGGTTAAAAAAAACAATGAAATCCCCATTACACCCACGGCAAAGCGTCTTCGTTTTCGCGCACGGATACATGACCCAATTGTTGATTGCATAATTCACTTGTGAAGTTATCGTTTATAATCAAACCCGGAAATCCCAGTAAATTATACTTTGGAAAGTAATAAAATGCGATTTTGCCATGGTTTTGGAAGATAAAAATGCTGGCCAGTATGTTTCCAACTTTCGCCCTGTCACCATTGAGGACGCAATTGATAAAGCTAAGTGATATCAGTACACAAATAGGGCAATTTTCGGATCAAATTCTTAGCCACACAGTTCTAGTACGACTGACCCGGGGGCATTTACCTCCAATGTGTCCCCAGCTCACACCCTAGGGGGAGGACACAAAGTCCTGTTCGTTATAGGGGATACAGCCCTGCCCGAGCCCAAGCTGCATCAGTCCCCAAATCCATTTTGAAACCTCAATCAAGGAGTCCTTCTCCAACTAATCGCTGAGACTCAACGTCTTTCAACACAGGTGGAAAAATATCCACCAATATCTCTAAAGAAAATAATGCAAAATATCAATGCCATCACACATGTGATCACTTCATTCATATCGGAAAACCCGATACCGTTCGGCGGATTGGCGAGAGAGAAATAGATCAAACAGTAGATAACCTTCTCCTAGTCGAAGAGGTTGCTGGGAATGTTGTTCCCCATCCCATTTCTCTCGAGAGTGCCCCTTTAAAAGAGAAAACAATAGACCTGCAGACCGTAAAACTTCTACTCCCTCTGCTTCAGTATCATTTGCTAAAGATTAAAACTCAAATGTGTCGATTCAGTAGGCCTGGACTCAACCCCTCTTGAAGCAAAAGGCCTCTCCCACATCGCTGATGTACAGTTACCTGAAAGTATCACTCTGTGACGCCTGAGGTATCGCTCAACTGTATTCATCCCAACTAAATTGGAGAACGTTCACCTGAATGCCATAATTGATACTGCAGCCGAGGTAACCATCATTTCTGATAAACTCTCAGCGAATTTTGATAAAGTACCACCAGTTATAAAAGAGGTGACCGCCCATACTGCTGGTAGAGAACTCTCTATGAAAGGTAGAATCATTCGTCCGGTACCTTTTAGAGGATGACTTACTGTTGGAAATAGATTTTATGAGTGACCATAACGTTCTTGTTGATCTGGCCCGCAGTGAAATTCAAATTAGATCGGAATTGCTAGTAATTCAGTCCACATGGAGTCGGCGTTCCAAACAATCCAAGCACGTTACCGTTTCCCTTTTACGGAAGCCAGTTGTGCCTCCCAATTCAGTGCTCAGGGTGCAATGCAGTCTGCCCCAACAAATGTCTGTGTATATAATTGAACTTGATCTTGATTCCAATCTATTGATACCCAGGACAACTCACTCCGAGAAGAGTCCACCGGTAGTTCCATGTGATCAGTTTGTTACTCTGAAAAGCGGAACTATTATACGACAAGCAGTGGAAGGCGAGCCCCTTCCTCCAGCTGAAATAAGTCCAAACCCATGCCTTTCAGAACAAGTCCCAGAACATTTGGCAGATGTCCTGGAAAGATCCTCTAAGTGGTTAACCCAAGAGGAAATGTCAATCCTCGTTGAATTATTAGTGGAATTTCAGGATGTATTCGCCAAGCATGAGTTTGATCTGGGAAATTTCACTGTCATCAAACATTCAATCGATATAACAAACCCACCAAGTTGCGCATGCGTCGTACTCCAGTGTGTTTTGTGGATGAGGAAAAAGTCCCATCTGCAGAAGATCCTGGGTACCGACATAGTCCGCTCGTCCACTTTAGAATGGGCTACTGCCCCGGTATTAATAAGGGGAAGATGTAGTGGGGAGCGCTGGTGTCTAGATTTCAGAGGGTTAAAATCCATAACAGTCAAACATAGCTTCTAATTGCTCCTTGTGGAGGGCTGTTTATACACATTGGCTGGGAACAAGTGGTTTACTGGCGTATTCATATTGAGGGAAGTGATAAAAAAGGCTGCCTTTATTACCAAGTATGCATGTTACTACCGTGTGATGGATTTGGTACTGAGGGGACAAAATTTGGAGATAGCCTCAGCTTTCTGGACGACATTATTGTATTAGGAAGTAGTTTTAGGGATCATATACCCAAAGTATCGAGAGCACTTTATGTGATGAACAAGGCAAATCACATCCTACCATACTCTGCCCTTAAAACTCTGTACTTTTCACTAATACACAGTCACCTGCAATACGAAATCGAAATATGGGGTCATAGTAATGCCGCTCCCAGATTATTCTCACTTCAAAAGCGAGCAATCCGCCTGATTAATAATAAAATATATAATTGCCACACTGATCCGCTATTTAAAAAGTGTAGAATATTAAAACTGAAAGCCCTCTACAAGATTCATGTATCCTTATTTATGTTTGAGTGGCACCACTCTAATTTACCAAAAACGTTTGAAAACTTCTTTAATATCAATATATATCCAAAAGGCATCGAAACAAGGCAAGTAGGCCTGTTGCAGTGTGGTAAACCAAGGACTAATTTTTCGGCTCAGTTACCAAAATACGCTTTTCCGAAAGTATGGAATGAGCTCGATAGAACTTTAAGAGAAACTCCCACTAGAGGATCATTCAAGAAGAAACTCTTCATGACAATTTTAAATTCATACTCTTTAAGCGTAACATGCAATAATCCCTACTGTAACGATTGTAGGCGTCAATGAAGGTTGGATCAATGATAAAGTCAGGTGTCTTCCATGACTTATTTATTGATCTATTTGTATCTCATCTACCCATTTATTCTTCTATCCCATTATCCCAATCCCATCATCCCGTTATATATGAGGAACTGTTTAGAGTTCAACATTGTTATTATAATTATTTTCCATAGAACCAGAGAGCTTCTTCTGACACATTTTCAACACATTTATGTTTATGTTACTGGAGACAGCAGGTAGACGGCCAATCTGTCCATGCTTTCTCCCGACAGAATATCATTAATTACCTACATTTACAGATTTTCACAATTATTGTACTATAATATTCTGTTGAATAAACTTTACTTACTTACTTACTATACACAATTCAAGAACTGTATTACGCAGATTCCGGCAGTATGAATTAAAACTAAAACCAAAAACGTCTTTACTCTCCCCAAAACAAATTGAGTTTCAGGGTCGTCATATCTCTCCTACTTTGTTGGAAATTGGAAATAATGCCACCCAAGTTATAAATGAATGGCCTGAACCCAAATTCACAAAGGATATTGAACGATTTCTAGGGTTAGCTTAACTTAGCTAACTATTATAGAGCCTTCATTAAGGATTACGCCAAAATTGCTGCCCCTCTGTATCGAAGAACTGGAGAAAATGCCTTTGCTTGGGGTGACGATGAAAGCAGAGCTTTCACTGAAATTAAGTCGGCCTTGACTTCTTCCCCTCTCCTTTCATTTCCAAATACGTGTGACCCATTCATTCTGGACACCGATGCCTCAGGTCATGCCGCGTTTCACCATCACCAGACAGTTCAGAAAGTACTGTTAGGCCGTAAATTCACTGCCCGAACTGCCCACAGCAGTCTAACCTGGCTTTTAAATTTCAAGAACCCACAGGGGCAAACTGCCCGTTGGCTTGGTGAGCTCAGCCAATACTAGTTTACCATTAAACATCGAAAAGGGAGTAAACATGGTAATGCTGATGCCCTCTCACGCCTCCCAAATGAGAGCTCCTGTCAAAATTACAGAGTTGGGTTTTCCTTGTCTGAGTTGCCTTGTGGTGGTTGCAGATATTGCTCCCGAATTGATAGGGATTGGAGGAATTTTTTCACTGAAGTGGATAATGTGATGCCTTTAAGTACCTTCTCTCCACCAGATACAGAATCATCAGCAAAAGTAGTACATAGGCAAATTAGCCCAGAGGAGGTCATAAACGTTATGGTTTTGATTTGTGGGTGAACGAAGGAAAGCTGGAATCCTCATTCTTAGATGGCCCAAGACAGCCCCATACAGTCGAAATTGGAACACATTTTGGTCTTTCTGATTGGGATGGCCCTAGCATCTCTGCATTTGTGCTACCCACAGAACCGTAGATAGTTCTGTCCTCAAACTTATAGGTTACTCCCAAAATGAACTTATGACAGAACAGTGGTCAGACCCTGATCTAACATTCCTAATAAAGTGTTTTTTATCCAAAGAAGAACCCCCTTATTCTACACTATTTTTGGCAAGCCCAATTGCCAAAACATTTTGGACACGTCGACTTTGATTCTTTCTCGACAATCGCCTGTTATACAAGCGACGAAGAGATGAAAAGACTGTTTTGGTAATTCCCAAATTCCTGCAGAAATAAGCATCAGGCCACCAAGGAATAGCATGAGCAAAATCTCGAATAAAAGGCAAATATTATTGGCCTCGTATGTCTGATGACATTGAACAGTATGTGAAGTCCTGTACATCTTGTAATTCGAGGAAAAACCCCTCAAGGTATGCAAAACACCCTTTAACTGTTTACCATGCTGGTGCCCCCATGGATTTTCTGGGACCCTTACCCTGTTCACAATGTGGGAACGGATTTATCCTAATGATGGCGGATCAATTCACCAAATGGGTGGAGTGTATCTCCCTCCCTTGCCAAACAGTAGAAGTAACAGCCACCGCGGGTGTTAATGAGTTATTGTCCTGTTTTGGATGCCCAAATCAGATAGGGGAACTATCAGATAAAGTAAGTTATTTATCCTTATATGCGAGGCCTTGCACATATTTAAAGGCAGAACCACAGATAAAAGATCATAAGCCATTGGCCAGGTTGAGATATATAATCGCACACTCATGGAAGCAGTGCGATGTTTTGTTAATCGAACACAGTCTACTTTGGATTTACATTTAGCTCAATTATCTGGAGCTCTGCGATCATCTGTGAATCGACACACTGGTTACACGCCAAAATAAAATGATGTTGGGTCGGGAGGTGTGTCACCCTTTAGTCCTTACTTTTGGTTGCCCGTCAAATCCAGACCCCAGCACCGTACCAGAATATGTGAATACCTGCAAGAATCTATTCGAATAGTCCACCACACTACTCGAATCACTTTGAGATCTCGGCAAAAATTCATGAAACTGTCTTATGACAAGCAGACAAGGATGTAAACTTTCAAACCAAATGATGTAGTTTATGTTTTGAATTCTGAAAACAAGAAAGGAGAAACCAAAAAATTGAATCCAGTCTGGCAGGGTCCGGGTATCATTCTCCAGGTAATACAGCCACATCTTTACAAAATTCAGTTTTATAATAAAGTATCTAACATCCATCATGATAAACTGAAGATCTGTACGGATACTATTAGTTATCCTTGTGTTTTCCAGGGCGTATGGGAATTTACACCGGTTTGGGAACTCATACGCCCTGAGGCGAAGCCAAAGGGTGTATGAGTTCCCAGACCGGTGAAAACTCCCATACACCCCGGAAAACACAAGGATAATGGATTTATTTCCAAGAATTTTGGTGTACTTAATATTTTAACCTAAATTGTTGGAAATTTGACAGAAAATTTGTACTTTATAAGTTTCTTAATAAAACCAGACAAATATGGATGCCATTGGAACTGTCTCAATGAGCCAGTTCCAATGACATCCATATCGGTAATATTTTATTGCACATAAATATTAAATTTCCTGTATTTTTATTTTTGTTCTAACATGACCGAGCAGAATGTATGAATTAATAATTAAAAATGGGTACTTTTTTTAGCCGTATAGCCTACTATTGTGTATTCTTGTTTTTACACCGTGGTAAACTACGGTGTTAAAAGGGCTACTGTGGATTTCCAGTTACACCGTACCTCTCAGCCAATCAAAACGCAGTATTTTGTTTCATTTGGAAATAATACTTTACGACCTTGGATAGAAAGACATTTATCAAGAACTCAGGTCTTTGGGTCCACAGTTCCTTTGTACAGTTCATGTTGTCAGCTCGATAATGGAAACTTCATACTCCATCGTGATTTTTACCTAGAATGGTACCATGGCACTTGTGTAAGTATACTTGTCCACGATGCGAACTAACCCAGAATTAACACTTCCATTGACAGAAGATATCGGTCCTCGAGACGAACTAATCAGAAGTTCTAATCCTCCTCTCTTCAGAAGACATCTGTCCTTGATACAGACTAACAATATCCAGAACTAAAAGGCCTTGGCGGCCGGGCTCCAATGAGGATAATCAGGAAACCACTGATTCTGGGATATTCCAAACACTCCGAGACTATCGGTTGGCTCGTGATGCAACCTTTCTTTGGATGGTCTACAATGCCGCCGAACCAGCCAAGTTAGTAGATAAGCAGGTGGGGAAACCCACAACCCTTCTCAGCCTTCCAACCCAACACCAGACAAAAAGGCAAAAGATCCTCCCAGTATACCAGACAAAAAGGCAAAACATCCTTCAAGTTCCTCCGAGAAAAAGGCAAAAGGTCCAACATATGTAACCCCTCTCCTGCCAGTCACATTTGGGAAGGGAAAGGGGATCCCTAGTCTTCTGATCTTGGAAATTTCCCCGCCAACGGGTCGAGGGGAATCTCTGGTGGATTTGGTTGAGATCCCTGATGTAAGACCCGGGAAGAGGCCCCATTCAAATTTTCCTCATCCCCAGCAAGTGAGTAGGGTGGGGATGGTTATGTCCGAGCAGCTGGGGAAGCAAGAAATCAAGGTGTGGAGTGATAAGTCCTCCCAGCAGCCGGAAAAGGAGAATGTAAAAACCTCCAAGTCAAGGGTTAGGTTCTCGGAGGAGATAGGGTGCACTGATGCCTCCCTACATCGCCTCCCAAGTGGGGGAGCCCCAATGTGTCCTTTGTCTGAATGTGGAGCTATTACAAGGCCGATGAGGCGACACTGTCAGGCCACCCATTTACCTCGTTACTTCTGGAAGCCGGAAGCTGGCGAATTCCTCCCAGATCCATCAACTCCGTTGAAGGGCTTGTTGCTTCTCTCAGAGGCCCTAATGAAAGATTTAGAAGGCATAGTGCCAGAGGTGGACGATAGTGGGGTTATTGCCTCGAATACAGAGCAGTCTGTCAATTATGGTAACCCTTTGCGAGCACCAGGAAGGCCAGCCCACCCCCCCCCCCCCCACCCCACCCCCCCCCCCCCACACACACACACACACACATTTGTTTTCTCGCCCATGAATTCCAAGGCTTGTTCACTCCATTGGTGTGCTTTAGTGTGGATGTTGACATGTATCCCTGTAGATTAGCGCCCCTTTGGCTCAGATTCCGGTGGAGATTTGCTCACCAGTGGTGTTTCTGACATGGTTTCGTATGGTCCTTCCACTCAGGACTCTCTTACTGTTGTTGTTCCAGTGCAGCCTCTTGACTCAACTTCAAACTCTGTGTGTGTGAACCCCTCCTGTGATTAACTCTTCTTCAGATCCCCCATCTTCACTGCAGTCCGTAACTCATCAGATGCCTATAATGCATTCACAGTCCCCCTGTCAACCGACCCAACCGGGCCTTCCTCCTCCCCCCTCTGTCTACTGCTGCATTTTATTGGATTCTAGTTGTCTGTCCCCGGCTTCGCCACTACTTAAACCCCTTTAGTGATAGAGGTGATGGATTCGCATTTCATCTGGATAGGTCCCAGACCAAGTTATCATTGCCAGGCCTGTCGGGTACAGCGTTTTGAGTTTGGGAAGATATCGTCCTCCCCATGGGCCGGTCCGTGTGGTAGGCGGTTTTGCAATTTATTGCGACCCACATACCTACTCCCAAGGACCAGACCCCAATCCTTCTATTGCTGTACCATTGGTTTGGACCCCAGGCACTTGAGTAACCTCCCCCAATTTTCGTTCATCACCATGTAGATCGGTTTAAGTCTCTGTTTCCACAGGTGTCTGCCCTCGGAGAGGTAGATTTAGATCGGACCGAGCAAAGCATTTTGCGGATCTACAAGATAAGTTTCTAGAGGAGGTTTGTAAGCTGGCGTCCCGCACAAGCCCCTTGTATTGCATCTCCGAAGACCAAGGGATGGCTCCCTCACCATGTCAGATGTTTATACTAGAGCCTTACAGCTCGTTCCAATAAGGAGGCATTAGTTGTTTTTGAGACAGAAAAAATGAAAAAATAATGAAAATTGAATGGTGATTTTGGTGACTAGCGCTGGCTGTTTTTTTCCATTACTTTGGGTAAAGGTTAACATAGTTTACCATATATTATTTTATTCTGTTTTGGTTAGTTTAAGAGGATGTCAAGAACATCCGGTCCACAATGTGAGTAGACAACATTAGTTAACGATTAATTCACCGCACTACAAGAAATGCTTGCATAAGCCTTTGGTGTTTTGCGACCACATATTTGGAATATTAGGTTGTAATACATTTTCCACTCAGTACTACATATTCAACACTTTACTTTTAGCCAACTTTCAGTCCGACGGCAGCGTGGAAGCGACAACCTTTGTTTAGTTAGTAATTTGTTTATTCAATTTACTAATTTGTTTATTCAATTTACTTCGAGACTGTTTAAAAACTTTATTACAAGACTGTTTATACAATTCATTACAAGACTGTTTATACAATTTGTTTCAAGAGTGTTTATACAATTTACTAATTTGTTTATTCAATTTATTAGAAGACTGTTTAAACAATTTATTACAAGACTGTTTATGCAATTTATTTCGCAGGTATACTATTGGCCCTTGGTACTACTAATCGACCTTCATATTATCCTATACCTGGTATAGGTAGTACGTAATGCTAGGTCAACCAGTATTGTGGGTGGGGGTAATGCATGGCCGTCGTCTAGTGTGGTACTGCGGGATAGTCTTTGGTGGTTTGGACTGGCAGTATATTATGGGCGTTATAAATCTCTGTAGGCTCCATCTTAATCCTTGCGGTATTAACCTACCGATTGTTTTGTACTATCATATGACTGGTATGGGTAGTATCTTATGTTGGGTCAGACGGTATTGTAGGGTGGGTGGGGGTAATGCATGGTCGCCTAGTTTGGCAGTATAGTATGTACGCTCTGTACCCTGTAGGTCCCATGTTAGCCCTTGGTACTATTAATCCACCTTATGCTTCATGTTATCCTATGACTGGTGTAAGTAGTACCTAATGCAAGGACAAGCGGTTCTTGTGGGCAGGGGTAATGCCTGGTAGTTTAGAACGCAGTACGGTATGGATGGTCTATACCCATGTGGGTCCCCTGTTAGTTCTTGGTACTATTAACCAACTGATTGCTTTGTATTATCCTATGAGTGGTATAGGTAGTACGTTATGGTAGGTCAAGTGGTATTGTGGGGTGGGGTGATGACTGGTAGTTTAGAACGGTAGTAGTATCATTATTCATCTTGGGCGGTGTGCTGGCCCGCAAATGGTATAGGTAGTACGTAATGCGAGATCAAGAAGTATTGTTGGATAGGGGTACTCCATGGTTGTCTAGTGTGGTAGTAATGGATGTTCTATTTTTAACCTTGCTGGTTCAATGTTAGCCCTTGGTACTACTAGGCGACCTAATGCTTCATATTACCCTATGACTGGTTTAGGTAGGTAGAACGTAATGCTAGGCCAAGCGCTATTGTGGAAGAGGGTAATGCATGGTTGTCTAGTGCGGTAGTATAGTATGGACGATATATTCCCACTGTAGGTTCCATCTTCACCCTTGGAACCACTGTCCATCTTTGGCTGTGAGCTGTCCCACAACTGGTATAGATAGTATGTAATGCAGTGCTGTGTGGTGTAGGCTTGCTTTCTAGTCTCGTAACAGAGTATGGATGGTATTTTGACATTCTAAGACTTGGCCAAGTGTGGAGGTCGTGATCTGTGAAAGTTAGCACGCCTGCAGTGGTGCTACAAGTCAGTAGTAATGGTACAAGTGTAGAAGAGGACTATAGGATTGGGGGGACTACAGTACAAGCTAACCGTAGGACAGGATGCTGAAGCCGATGGTAAGATCACCTGTTTTGGAGCTATATAGGAGAATGGAATCCCACTTATGGAATCCCACTTATAGAATTTTTTATGGAATCCCTACGGAATTCCCTTTTCCAAAACGACTGGCCTTCGGCACCCCTTACCGAGATGACGATAAGAGTCGTATTTGGAGTCACTCGATCGAGCAATTGCTCTATAGCTTATTTGCTCTGTGGGGTTCGAGTCGTTTGAGCAATGACTTTTCAGTATTTGATCAATAGTTTATTGGGGACAACCATCAACCCTGTCTCTAGGTATCCCATTTATCGAACCCCTTTTCGAAAACGTCTGGCCTTCGATACCCCTTTTTCTGATATTAGAATAAGAATCGTATGTGGAGTCACTCGTTCGTGCAATTAATCTATGTCTTATATGCTCGATAGGATTCTAGTCGTTCGAGCAATCGGAGATAGTTAGCAAGCCTGCAGTAGTGCTACAAGGCAATAGTAATAGTACAAGGCATTGATGGTACAAAGCAGTGGTGGTGGTAAATGATTAGGGTATTGGATAACTACGAAAGAGGCAAGTCATAGGACATATAGATGAAGACAAGATAGAAATCGATGATAAGGCTACCTGTGTAGGAACTGTACAAGAGCTGTATAAGAGCTTGGAATCCCACTCATGGAATCCCACTTATGGAATCCATTTTACGGAATCGACGGAACGGCCACGTTCCGTGGCACCCCACTTCCAGCACCCCTAACTAAAAATAAACCGGCCTTCGACACCCCTTTTTCGAGATGAGCATTAAGAGTAGTATTTGGAGTCGCTCTTTCGAGCGAGTGCTCTACACCCCATTTGCTCGATGATATTTAAGTCGCAAGAGCAAATGGTGTTATATAGAGCACTTGCTGGAAAGAGTGACTCCAAATGCTGCTCTTATGCTCATCTCGGAAAAACAGGTGCCGAAGGCCAGTCGTTTTTTATGTTAAGGGTGCTGGAGGTGACGTGCCAAGGAACATGGCCGTTCCATCGATTCCGTAAAAAGGATTTCATAAGTGGGATTTCATAAGTGGGATTCCAAGCTCTTATACAGGTCTTATAAGTTCCTACACGGTTGCCTTACCATCGGTTTCCAACTTGTCTCTTTCGTAGTTATCCAATACTATAATCTTCTACCATCCTCGCAGCTTTGTACCATCAGTGCCTTGTACTATTACTATTGACTTGTAGCACTACTGCAGGCTTTCTAACTATCTCCGATTGCTCGAACAACTAGAATCCCATCGGGCATATAAGTCATAGAGTAACTGCACGAACGAGTGACTCCACATATGACTCTTATCATCATCTCGGAAAAAGGGGTACCGAAGGCCAGACGTTTTCAAAAAGGGGTTCCCTAAGTGGTATACCTAGAAACAGGGTTGATGGCTGTCCCTAACCAACTATCGAGCAATTACTGAAAAGTCATTGCTCCAACGACGCGAATCCAACCGAGCAAATAAGCTATAGGGGCAATTGCTCGATCGAGTGACTCCAATCCTCATCTCGGTAAAAAGGGGTGCCGAAGGCCAGTCGTTTTTTAAAAAAGGGATTCCGTAGGATTCCATAAAAAAAACTTCTATAAGTGGGATTCCCCAAGTGGGATTCCATAAGTGGGATTCCAAGCTCCTATATAGCTCCTATACAGGCGATCTTACCATCGGCTTTAGCTTACTGTCCCATGGTTAGCTTCTACTGCAGTCCCCCAATCCTATAGTCTTCTTCTACCCTTGTACCATTACTACTAACTTGTAGCACTGCGGGAGGCTTGCTAACTGTCACAGATCACGACCTCTACCCCCGGCCACTTCTTAGAATGTCAAAGGACCACTCATACTCTGCTACGAGACCAGAAACCAAGCCTACACCACACAGCACTGCATTATGTACTACCTATATGATCTATGGGACAGCACACCGACATAGATGGACAGTGGTTCCAAGGATGAAGATGGGACCTACAATGGGAATATACCGTCCATACTATACTACCACACTAGACATCCAGGTATTACCCCCGTCCACAATAGCGCTTGGCCTAGCATTACGTTCTACGTATACCAGTCATAGGATAATACCAGTCATAGGATAATATGAAGCAGTAGGTCGATTAGTAGTACCTAGGGCTAACATTGAACTGGCAGGGGTAAAAACAGCACATCCTATACTTCCACACTAGACAACCATGTACTACCCCTATCCAACAATACTGTTTGACCTAGCATTACGTACTACCTATACCATCTGTGGGCCAGCACACAGCCTTAAATGGATAATGGTACTACTACCATTCTAAACTAACAGACATTGCCCCCACCCCTCAAAACCACTTGACCTACCATAACCTATACTAATCATAGGATAATACAAAGCAATCAGTTGGTTAATAGCACAAAGAACTAACAGGGGACCCGCAGGGATATAGATTGCCAATACTATGCTATCGTTCTAAACTACCAGGCATTACCCCTACCCACAATACCGCTTGTCCTTGCATTACGTACTACCGACGCCTGCCATAGGATAATATGATGCATAAGGTGGAATAATAGTACTAAGGGCTAACATGGGACCTGTAGGTGTGCAGAGTGTACGTCCAGTACTGCCGCACTAGGCGACCATGCATTACCCCCACCCTCCCTACAATACCTCCTGGTCCAGCATAAGATGTTACCTATACCAGTCAAAGGATAGTACAAAACAATCGGTAGGTTAATACAGCAATGATTAAGATGGAACCTACGGGGGTATATAACGCCCAAACTATACTGCCAATCCAAACCACCAAAGACTATCCCACAATACCACACTAGACGACGGTCATGCATTACCCCCACCCCACAATACTGGTTGACCTAGCATTACGTACTACCTACATGTATACCAGTCATAGGATAATATGAAGGTCGATTAGTAGTACTAAGGGCTAATAGTACACCTGCGAAATAAATTGTATAAACAGCCTTGTAATAAATTGTTTAAACAGTCTTCTAATAAATTGAACAAACAAATTAGTAAATTGTTTAAACAAATTAGTAAATTGTATAAACAGTCTTGAACCAAATTGTATAAACAGTCTTGTAATAAAGTGTTTAAACAGTCTCCAAGTAAATTGAAAAAACAAATTAGTAAATTGAATAAACAAATTATTAACTAAACAAAGATTGTCGCTTCCGCCCCGCCGTTGGACTCAAAGTTGGCTTTAGTGCTATTTTGCTGATGGCACGAATGACAACACAAACGGGATGGGCGCGAGCATACTGGAACCCAATGCGTCGTGCAATACCACTATGTCTCTCAAGGAGTGAAGAGATGTTAGGGCAAAATTTCTATATTTTCTTTGTAAATACTTTGTGTAAAAGTTTTTTGTGTTCGTATAACGGTAAAAAGTAACCAATATTGTGATGTGTATAAACGGAAAGATACGTGGAGACTTCATCAGTTTATGTCAATTTACCTTGGATGTGTTGCGATAATTAGCGATAGTCCAAACGCCATTAATGTCCATATTTGTTTAAATGAAATAGTACGTCCCCGCCAGCTAAGGCAGATTGGCCATTATCTGTTACGCCCGATTTCATTTTAAAACGAGATAGTGTCGTCTGTAAAAACCATATGCGCTCTGTAACGATCAAAAATGAATCGTATTCTAATTGAGAGGGACAGTTATTTTCTTTAAGGTAAAAAATACAAGGATCGCCAGGCACTCATCAATGTCATCCGTTATGGTCGGAATGCCTGAGGCTGAGAACTTTAAACGAAGTTTAATTTAAAGTGCATATATCTAGCAGGGTGCCTGTCTAGGGGTGTCTTCGATCTCAAAGAAGGCAATTATTACTAAAATTAATTTCTTCCCGAACTGTATATGTTTGAGTTGTAGTCCCAGCGTAGTCGGCATCTCGAGCTCCAGAGAACTTAGTATGCTGCAGAGGGTCCTGCTCTGAGATTCGGGGAAGGTCCAGAAAGTCGTGTATGTGAACAGCCATGAACCGCGGAGGGTTTATGAGCAGTAGTTAAATTACTAAACAGCCAAGAGCTGCGGAGAGCTGGTTGAGCTCGTGGGACAAAGATTTTGTGTTAGACCTCTTTTGGTCTGGAGAGCTATTGCTAATACATTGTGAGAAGTTTATACATGGGTTTCGATATAACAATTGCTTGGCAGGCCAAGCTAACCCTTCGAATGTATAACTGAGCGATAATAGTGAAACTAGCAAGTGCGTGAAGATGCAGACGAGAGCGTACCGTAAACAGAACTTTAACCAACGTGAGTCCAGGTAACTGTGATTTTCGGCCTATGGAAGAAGTTGCGGCGAAAGAGTTTATATTCGTTACTTGATGGAAGACCAATTAATATTTTCAACGTGCAGCCTTGGGGTTGAAAATCGTGATTGGTCTACCACACAAATTCATTGAGCAACTATCTACTTTATGAATTCAAGTCGTATCACGATTCTGGACCGGAAAAGGGGCCTTTCAGGTTCAAAGTAAAAGGTTACACATCAATATTTTGATTGACCAACCGTCTATCGTCAAGATTTTGTTTGTGTATTTAAGGCTGAATGGCGGCGAATGGATAAGTGCGCTGATCTCTCACGTCAGACGTCCTGCAATCGATACCCGGTCGGGAAAGCATCTCGAAGTATCCAAACACTCTTTGTCAGCATCAAATGTGGGGTTGATGCTGTCACAACGTACCGTCCTACCGTCCTATCAGATGGAAACGTAAAATGTCTGTCCCCTATTTGAAGAGGACACATTCTGTACAGGCTAAAGATTCGCTGCGTAGTCTTCGAGAGGAACGAAGTGGCCTCTTCTGAGGTCATCCCACATAGCGCGCCATCTGGGTCAAGGAGACGCTTTTAATATAAGTTGTAAAACTTGCTGGCTGATCCTTGTAAAATGGATAAGCTTAAAATAACCGCTGAATATTATCCGAAAAAAACATTACAAACATATGTATTATGGATACAATTTTCCGTCAGTCTTGGGGTGTAAACACGAACATACCTTTCGACCTTTGTATCTGGCAGGTTGATCACATTTTGTTTTTTCAGGTTCCAGCAGATTAATTCCAAGCGAATGTTGCCCTTTGGAAAACCAAGCAAGTCTGCAGTCACACTTCCAAGGATTTTGTGCGAGATTAATAACGCCCAAACTGGTGAACAGTTTGGTTACATTCTCTCCCAGTACACCCAGTTTATTGCCACAGAGGCTGAGGCGGTTGATCCGCAGTGAAATGACGTTTTTAAAATCAACTTTGTACAATGTGTTATTTGAAAGGTTGATATCCAGTATATTCATCGCTCCGTTCAAACATTTGAAAGAAAACACTACCAGTTTGTTATTATTTAGTTTCAGAGTCTGCAGCCGTGGCATGGATACAAACGCATCATCTGAAATCTGAGAGATATCATTGTGATCAAGCCATAGATCTTTAAGTGATATAAGTCCAGTGAGGTGACGAGAGTTGACATTTGATAATCTATTGTGTGCAATATCCAGAAGTGTAAGTCTATGTTGACTTATGAATTGATGCTGTCTCAAAAACTTTAACCTGTTGTTATTGAGGTATAGGTGCTGCAAACTCATCAGACTATTGAAAACATCACGTGGTATATCTTCGATTCTATTACTGGCTATGTTCAGTACTCTAAGGTGCAAGCTTTGTTCAAATATCCCACTAGGTATAGAAGTCAGTTTATTGCGCTGTAAATTTAACCACCCTATCTTGGCAAATGTTCCAAAATTGAACACACCTGATTCGAGTTTTAGTAATTTGTTTCTTCCTATGTCTAACTCTCTCAACTCTTTGAGATCTGCAAACGTTCCATTATTTAAGCTGCGAATCCTGTTGTTAGATAAATCGATATACTCAATTCTGATAACTGACTTGAACACTGTGTTTGGAAGATAATCGATAAGGTTACTTCCAAGATTTAAGTGTTTCAAGTTAGCAAGTCTCATAAACGCAAAATCGCCAACATCGATGATGTTGTTACCTTCCATTGTCAGCAATTCCAGCTTTGTATTGTGACGAAACGAATAATTATTAATTTTATTCAATCTGTTTTTACTCAAATCGAAACTTTTCAATTTCTTCAGATGCCTGAGACCATCTGGCTTGAGAACGCGTATCTTGTTGTTTTTCAGAAGTAAAATCTCCAAATTTTCGAGCGGTTTATATGTTTCGCTATGGATAATTTGTAACTGGTTATTCTGAACGGAAAACTTCTTAAGTTTCGTTAGTCCTGACAGCCACGTGGCTCTGAGCTTCATGAAGATATTTCCATCAAGAATTAGTTCTTCCAATTCATTGTTGACAGAAAATACATAATTCGGCAAGGCGTGTAATTTGTTATTTGAAAAATCAAATGTTTTAAGTTTATTTAAATGTTTCAATGCAGCTTCATCAACAAATCTAAGAAAATTGCTTCTCAAATCCAAGTATCGAAGGGAAGTCAGATTATTGAATGTATATCTTGGTAAATAAGAAATAGTATTACTAGACAAAGACAAGCTTTCAAGGTTAAACAAACCACGGAAAGCAGCAACTGATATATATTTTATTTGAGCATTATTAAGCTTCAGAGTTCTTAATTCTGTCAAGAAAATAAATTGTTCCGATGTTAAAATCCTCATTTGTCTACCACTTATCTGAAGATAGCGCAGATCATTCGATTGGCTAAGTGAAGTACCAATGAAGTGTAAAAGTGGACTGTTCTCGGATCGTCTGAAAGGATACGTTCTTCTGATTGGAACATTTCTTAGACAATGCGGATTATGGAATCTGTTGACACTGTTGTTGTATACTCTGTCCCCGAAGAGTTGAAAATTCACTAAATCTGAAAAATATCCAATTGTTCAAAAATAAGTCTCAGAACGTGGCTGCTGTCGACTAAACCCCCTTTCTGCTTTGCTTTTTCATTTCAGCATTGTGTCAACACAAAATATTTCTTTCCTTTTGTTAACCCGTTACCCAACGTAACGTCCCAAACCGGCCATCCATATTTACAAAAATCATCAATTAATTTTCATTATTTTTTCATTATTTGTCTCAAATACATAGGTTATGACCCCTTTTTGGAACGAGCTAGTCGAGCTCATTCCAATGAAGGGTCATAACCTATGTTTTTGAGACAAAAAATGAAAAAAAATTAGTTATTGAAGACTTTTTTTGCAAGTATCGTCTGCTTTTCATTTTAGGTAAAGGGTTAAATAAATATTTCCAAGTGTACATCTACGATTCAGAATAAAAATGTTGGATATAATATCCACAATTGTAAATAGGTTTGCCATGAATGGAGGGAAGATGGCCTGTAGAAAATTCGGAATTGATAAATATTCTGTACAGAGAGTATTAAAACACAGACGAAATAGTAGCAGGCGCCAGATTTTTGCTCATGAGAGAAGGCAAGGGTGGGGTAGGCTCTCTGTCCGCATTGGAACAGGTTTGCGGGAGTGTGAATATGGGGGAGGGGGAGGGGAAGTGGGACAAAACCTATTTTATGGCGGGCAAATACCGCATTGTCATACCTCCTGTCGCACCGTCACTTGGGCTAATTCGGGAATTGTGACCAAAGGAGGCGCTAAAGGCCCAGTTAAACTGGGTTGTTTTGCGTGTCCCTTGTTGAAAGCATCAAAGCCCCCGTGGGATTGACCAAAATATTTTGGTATACCAGGATCTTTTCGGACAATACATGGTGCATTATGGTATTTTTTAGCTGCGACGAGCAGCTCAATATGTGACAATGTCGGTCTGTCTGTCGGTCTGTCGGTCTGTCACCAACGAGTTTAAAAAACACCATAACTCCTAAAATACTTGATGGAATGACACCATACTTGGTATGCAAGTGTATCTTCATGATGACTACAACCTCTCAACAGTGCATGTCATTCGGATAATTTCTGTCACATTCATGGACTTGTTACCAACTAGGTTTTTTTGTCACCAACATTCCAAAACAGGGCGCTGTATGTGTGGAGTGTGGGTTAGAGCCCAGCGAATCTCAACTTCCGGTTCGAATCGAATTCCGAATGGAGTCAGGCAAAGGATTCCGAATCGAATCGAATGGAATTTCGAATTGTACCTCAACCCTCTTCATGTGTTAAATATCGCATCTTTGTACAACCATTAATATTTCGGGCTACACTAGACCCCGTAGCTGCAGCCACGAGCCGACCGCCAGCCGCGAACCTTCCACGCCCCACACCCAATCGCTAATTTCTTCCAGCCAGCTATCAATAAATTTGTCAGCCGCGAAAATATCAAACCAGCTAGCCGTGGTAATATTTTGGATTTGAATTTTTATGTATAAACGAGTCTCCTTTTTTGATGCATAACCTATGCCACAAACTCACAGAGCGTACAGAAGCAGACACCTCCTCCACATTCCACTTCGCCCCCGGTACGCAAACATCAGTTACGTCTCCACACCATGTCTTAGACATGACGCCTTTTCGTTATCGGAGTGCATTGAAACCTGTCTATCTGTCAGGCTAGGCTCATATACCGGAATGGATAGGACCTTCTTTTTCCCTGTGCTGTATTTATCCAAGTCGGATGTAAAATTCACTCCCGGCGTTACACAGTGACGCAATTGTTTGCCTGTTTGATTTTGTGTCTCTCAAGTCGGTTAGGTGCTAGAGGTACTTTTTGTAGTTGTATTGAATGCCTTTGTATTGTAGCTCTCCTTACTCTCACTAACAGTTTGTTCCCAGTTCCTTATTCCGCATTCGTTATCAACCGATAAACTAGATTGATAGCGAATGTCGAATAAGGAACTGGGAATAAGTAACGGTTGTCGCGTCCATGGTATATTTAATTTCTCTTCGTGTGCAGTTCGGATGGAAAATTGGTGGTAAGTCCCTAGATCGGTTTTTTTGTAGATTAATGGGTGTCTGATTTGGGCATTTCCCATAAGTCTTTAAAATTTACACATCTAACAGCCTATTACATTTGTGGATATCACATGCCAACACCGATATGCTATACACTTTATCAGGCAACATACAGCGGAGTTAACTTACCACACGTCTGTCACAAAGCATGCCTGTTACCAACGGTGTTAACTTACCACACTTCTTTCACAAACCAGGTCAAGTTACTAGCGATGTAACGGGCCATTCTCGTGCTATGCGGCTTTCCCCAAGGGTTGACGACCGTTTTTGGTTAGATCTAATGAAAGTTTATTTGTTTTTTAGTAATCGTTTGTCTAAGTCTGTTAACGCAGTTTGGCAAAAGAAACAACCCTCTCTTAATCTTACATAGCTTAATTTGATAGTTGGATATTTGGCCTAACAGTACGCCATGGGATACGCTAGCTTTGCCCTGGAAATACAAATAGAACAAATCTTCAAGCCGACTCAATGGACCCAACCATAACGAAAATACGGTTGCTAGCCAACAATCACTTGATAGATTAGTCGGCTCATCATAGCCACGAATTCAAAATATCGCGGCTTTGGGGTCTTGGCTCCACTCAAGTTTTGTATGCAACGGCGGCTTGTCTTTTTTGACAAATCAATAAAACTGCGAAATATTCAATATAATATTGAACGGAATAAAAGTAGTTCCACCTCCTTGATACCTCCTCTTCTATCGTTAAGTTTGTGGTATAGGAGAGTGGTAATGGCGTCACACCATGGATTCTCAGACGCGTTATCATGACAACCCACATAGCACCTATCCTGCTCCACGTAATGACTTCACTTCCCTCTCACCAACTCTTTTCCCGCAAAAGGACTTCAAATAACATGCTCCTTGTCTAGGTTGTAAAGCCGAAGAACGACAGTTGAATGGTCCCGGTCAAAAAGAAGGTCCTGAACTTACGATGTCCAGGTTCTATCTCCGGACGTCAACGTTAGACCTTGAATTCCGTAAAATTTGTAGCTTTCTACGGCAGGACAAAACAAATATTAAAAATTTCGTGTTATTAGAAAATCTCAAAATTTGATACACTCCTTGTTACTGACTTTTGATAACGTCGACACTGACGAAGGCGTTAGTATAAAGGACGCAATGAATATATAAATGCATTCGGCCACACAAAATAAATTAATTGATTTTCGGGCAACTTATTTTCAAATCAGTGAGGGAGGGAGGGTTTTATTTTTAACTTTTATTTTTATTTTGCTAAAAGTGAGCAAACATGGAAAGTATTTCGGCTGTCTTTTTACACACAAAAATATAGAAAGTGCATATTTATACAAATAAATTCATTTTTAATTTGAAAAATAAAACATTCCTCTAAAAACAAACTGTAGGTACTGTAATTCAAAGGCTTCATATTCTTTCGATGCTCTTAATATTATCTTTCAAGTGAAAGTATTTAATCTATGGGGATTTCCCTCGTTACAATTTATGGGCACTCTCCCATAATTTATATCAAGGCAAACATATTGGAGACGCAACCAAATAAATATGCATCAATCAAAAAATGGCTTCCTGAGTTTGTACTAATCTTGGTAGACATTGCAAAGCAATAAAATGTCCAATGAGGGGGGTTCACATTCAATGAGGGATTGCCTGAGAATCAAAACACGATTTTTTTAGCCTTAACAACTATATTTGCTGTGCTGCTAAATAAAATACGCAAAGCGGATTCGTCCTCTTACTGAACAAATTAAAACAAGCACTTTCATAAATTTTCGAAAATTTCTATTGCATCTTTGCCAGCAAACCCTCGTAGGGATTCTGAAAAATTGCCATTGCAAGCAGGTAGCTTTAACTTGTGAGGGTTCGATACGACACTCAATTCTTATAACGTAACAATAGGTTGTAAATATCTCAAAATTACGTTGCTAAAGCATTACGGCTATCGCCTTGTTGCTTTTAAGAGACGATTTCTAACTTCCAATTCATAGGTAGCAGTGGGGATATTCTCACTCAAGGTTGGGAGGGGTGCAAAAGGTTTTTTCGAAAATTGGATGATCAGCGTCTGGGGACGAGGGTACAGTTTGAAATTCTGACACTCCCCACCCCCCTCAGAACCAAGACCCTCTTGCCACGACCCTGCCTACTGTCCACTAGTTAGCATTCTCAAAGACCTCCGTGTGTGCATAAAACTATCACGGGTAGCTGCTAATGTGGAGAGATTGAGTCGGATAAGCCCAGCCTTAGAACTTAGTCACAAAATCGGCAAGGCCGTAGTAAAATCCATGCCAGTGAGCCATGTTTTTTTTACATTACCAGTTGTCGTGGCTTGTTTCGGTGATTGTAGACTGCTTGTCTGAATAGCTCACTTATCCCTGGCTTATGTCGTCTTGAAAATCGACGTGCGATACAGTTACCTCCCTTCTGAATATTAGACGAACGGGGAAGATCCAATTTATTTATTTATTGGAGTTTAACGACACTTTCGACAGGCACTTTCACGTCGTGTCGGACAGATTTACGAGTGGAGAAAGTCGGAGTACCCGGAGAGAACCGCCGAGGAGCAGCGCGCAACTGTCAGACTCCCCAAAGTATTAACTCCTCACAAACAGGGTTAGCATTGGTTGAAGACAAGTGTATCATCGACGTGCAGTACGCATTAGTACACAGCGCCATCGCGCCCCACGTGGGCAATCGTGCCCAAGGACACAACGCAGGGTTTGGATTTTACGAGGTAATGCTTCGTCGCCAGAAGAAGGGTGCAAAAGGTATTGCTTTTGAAGCACGATGGCCATAGTGATACTTTTTTGGAAAAGGGGGTGGTACAAAATTCTATATTGTAACGCCTAGAGTTATGTGTACTCAAACAGTAGAGCCGAAACCCGCAATGAGTGTCGTTAAACCCCAATAAAAATAATTACAATATATTTTATTCCTCAAAACAGAATACAATTAAGGAAGTTGGGTTCTGAGGTGCAATATGGATTTCGTGGTTGCACCAGACGTGATAACATCTGTGCGCTAGCTGACATGCTACTAATATAATAAAACATGTTTCACAAAACGTACACTAATTTGAAGTCCAGAGTTAATTTTCTACTTGGCGTAAGCTACGTGACTTTACATGTGATTGTAAGTAAGTCCGTGTGTATATATCTGTAATGGCAATTAGTGTTAACAGTTGGAATGTGGGCCCAAAGTATGTCATCTGTGTTAGTAGTATCACCATCTTGCTCCAAAAAGTTTTTACCCTTTACCCAACGCACAGGATATCAAAATTTATTATTTTAGTTACTGTTTTTTTTCAACTTTTTTCAACAAATTTCATCAAAACCATATCATGTGACCCCCTCACTGGAACGAGCTCGACGAGCTCATTCCAGTGATGGGCCACATGGTATGGCTTTGTTGAATTTGTTTGAAAAATGTGAGTTTTTTTAACTACTTAATTTGAAAATTACGAGGCGGATGCTACCGATTTGTTAGTTAAGGGTTAATAGGATTTCATAGATGGTTTTCAGGAATTACGGAAAGATCTTGACAGCAGAGTTTGTAATTCATACTGTCTTGGGCTGCATTTCGTGTGTCATACTGTCACGGGATTTATTTCGTGCGTCACACTGTCACGTGGTTTAATTTGTAATTTACACTATCATGGGCTTTATTTTTGTAATTCACGCTGTCGCGGTCTTTATTTCGTGTGCCACATTGTCAAGGGTTTTGTGTAGCCAATTTGTGTTGTGTTTGTGTATATATGTTGGGGGCGCGGGGGCGTTTTGGTAACCGGTTCTCGATAGATCACCGAAGTTAAGCAACGTCGAGCCCGGTTAGTCCTCGGATGATGACCGTCTGAGCGATCGATTCGGACTCCCGTGTTGTGTCCTTGGGCAAGGCACTTCACCCCGATTGTCCACATGGGGGCACGATGACCCGTGTACTAAGGCGTTCTGCACGTCGATGGTGTGCATGTCTTCAACCAATCTAACTGCCTGTGCTGCAGTGCGGAGTTACGATGTTGGGGAGCTGGCCAGGCAGCTGCTCGTCGTTGCTCGGTGTTTCTCTCCGGGTACTCCGGCTTCCTCCACCCGTAAAACTGTCACGGACACGATATGACCTTGGCTGTTAATGTGTCGTTAAAACCTAATAAATAAATAAATAAATAAATAAATAAATAAATAAATAGTATATATGTTACTTTAGCCAGTTATCTAACCTAGCGCACGTAAAACCGACCAGCGCCATTCACAACAATAACCATTCCGGAATTTTATTAAGTTGAGCTCGTTCCATTGAGAGTTCGTGAGCTTTGTGACAAAAGAATGAAAAATTTATGTTATTCGAGAAATATTTTTGCAATTGTCGTTTGCTGTTCGGATTGGGTAAAGCATTAAGTATGTGAATCTTTCGCGTTCTTTGACTGTCTTGACCCTTTACATAACACTAAAAGCAGACGACACTTGCAAACAAAATTCTTGAATAACTATTTTTTCTGTTTTTGCGTCAAAAACATAGCTTATGACCCTCATTGGAACGAGATCTTTGAGCTCGTTCCAATGAGGGGTATTAAGCTATGTTTTGAGACAAAAATAATGGAAAATGGAATGCCATTTTTTGTGTACGGCGTTGTCAGGTTTGGGCAATGACGTTGCATGAAGGGTTAATGCTGAGGCCCTTTTATTGTCCACATATTTTCAGAACCTTCCAAGAGTTTCTTCTGAGAGAACGATGGGAAAATACGAAGTACATTGACGAAAATTACTCTAATAGCCCTTTCCATTAGTAATTACAATGCACTGCTTTGCCAATGCAATGGTCTTTATGATGGGTCAGTAGGTAGGTGGGTGCGAGAGCGGTGGATCATTGCTTGGAGCACTGGACTTTAAACCGAAAGGACGCCGGGTCTGCGCTGTGTCCTTGGGCAAGAAGTTTAATCCCCGACTGCCCATGTGTAGGCACGGCGCCGTTGGGAATACTAAGGCATACGACACATCGATAGAGCATTTGCCTTTAACCGAGTATACCTCGGCTTGCTCTGGGTTAATAAGTTGGAGAGTCTGACAGTTGCTCGTGTACCAGTAGTATTAAATCTTGAACTACTACCCTTCACTGTTAAATATTTATATTTATCGTTCGATCCTCAGCGGCCGGGGGTTGCTTCAACCGCTCTGAGGAAGAATCCGGGGTGCGATTCACGGGGAGGGGGGGGGGGGGTGAATGGCAAAAGAAAAGCTGTATAGTGATCGAGGTATAAGGACCGTTTACCAATCAGTTTGGTTGGTCCCGGTCTCTTGGTCTCGTAGTGAGTCAACCGCTTTGGGTGCTAGAGATTGTGTGTTCTGCCTCGGTCCTCGCACTTCTATCGCGATCTGTTACAAGTAGGACATTAAATTTTCCGTGCATAGCAGAAGGAAGGAGATATAGGCGATCGCGTGCGTGCGTGCGTGCGTGCGTGCGTGCGTGCGTGCGTGCGTGCGTGCGTGCGTGCGTGCGTGCGTGCGTGCGTGCGTGCGTGCGTGCGTGCGTGCGTGCGTGCGTGCGTGCGTGCGTGCGTGCGTGCGTGCGTGCGTGCGTGGAGATGGTTGTATGCTTTGTGACGACTGGCTTGCATGTATATTGAAGGATACACTCATGTTTTCGAAGAGCCGTCGGCAACAACGCCGGACACTCAGGAGTCCAACACCTAAACCACCGGACCATTGCATTGCGCACCGTCAAAAAACGATGGCTGGAATCTAGGTTTTCAGTTGATGTTCTCGTGAATACTTGGTTCACTTTCTTTCGGCAGCTACATAAAAGTGTGAAACGCGCTGGCTACAGTACGACGAAAGTGCTGTGGTAGACATCAGATGAAGACTGGCACGGGTCTCTGTGTGTATATTGAAGGACACAATCATGTTTTCGAAGAATTTGTAATGTTGATTTCTGATCCCCCGCCGGGAATCGAACAGTCGGCAACACCGCCTGGCATTTAGGAGTCCAACACCTAACCCACCGGACCACTACGCACAGTCAAAACACGATGACTGGAATCCAGGTTTTCAGATGATGTTCTCATGAATACTTGGTTCAGTTTCCTTTCGGCAGCTACATGAAAGTGTGAAACGCGCTGGCCACAGAACGACAAAAGTGCTGTGGTTGGACTCAGACGAAGAATGGAACGGGCCTGTGTGTGAATATTGAAGGACACAGTCATGTTTTCGTTTGTAAATTTAGGGCGGGATTGGGGATTAGGGCAAAAGGAATGATGTTCCCTTCACTGTCCTTTACAAACATGCCAGACTGACCTCTGCAAGATCTGTTTCGAGCTATTGAATTGAAGTATAACTTAAACATCAGTTGTAATAGCGATATATTTATTCCATCTAATAGAATGATAGAATTTCATTTATACATATCTTCAACTGTCTGCACCAAAGGGATAATTGTAACCTTATATGATTTCTAAAGAGGCTGAAGAGGTTTTGCGTCTTTTATGCAAACATGAGAGACAAACATGAGAGTTCTGAAATGTTTGTTTTCATGAGCAATCGATGTAACCCTTTACCCAACGTAACGGCCAAAACCGGCCAGCGCTATTCTCAAAAATCGCCAATTAATTTTCAAAATATTTTCATTTTTTGTCTCAAAAACATAGGTTATGACCCCTCGTTGGAACGAGCTCGTCGAGCTCGTTCCAACGAGGGGTCATAACCTATGTTTTTGAGACAAAAAATGAAAAAATTTAGTTATTCAAGAATTTTTTTGGAAAGTGTCGTCTGCTTTTCATGTTAGGTAAAGGGTTAATAAATTCCGAGTCTTCGGTAAAGAAGAATAAGTTTTTAGCCTCTTGAGTCAAAACAAACAATGCAATGCAGGAGGACAATAAACGGAACAGAAGGGCGATGAACTTTCAAGTATTTTTTTCTGAGAAGGGCATTTTTTTTAAATTTATGATTGGGAGGGGGGGGGGGGGGCTTATTCCACTGCTGCGTAAAACACACCGGCCTTTGCATGTAGACAAGTGTCTTCCTCTTTTCTCTCCAAAAATGGCCACTGACTCTGCACTTAAACTAATCTCATTTAAACTGAATGTCTAGGACCGAATGTGAAAGAAGACATCGTTTCTGTGAGAAGAAAAATAACCCTCATATTCTCACCTCCACCCCCCCCCCCCCCCCCCCCACACTCCAAAGGGATTTCATCTATCGCTTCCTCATTCCTCAATGGAGCATCGAGGGAGCTGCCCCCAATCTCTGTGGATCACATTGCTTATGGACAAAAATGGAATAATCATTGAAACATTTTCGTCGTTTTCTAAAGCCGCAGAAGATACAATTGGTGGCGGTCGACTCCCCCTCCCCACCCCACCCCCTACCCCAATCAAAAGTTTTGTCGGGAAATTTTATATTCTGACCGAGTTTTGTTACTTAACTCTTTACCTGAAAGACAGACGATACTTGCAAACAAAAATTCTCGAATAAACATTTTTTTAACTTTTTTACGTCAAAAACATAGCCTATAACCCCTCATTGGAACTACTTTTGTGACAAAAAAAAATTTAAAAAATAATGAAACATGAATGGTGATTTTTGTGAATAGCGCTGGCCGGTTTTATCCTTTACGTTGGGTAAAGTGTTAAACATCAGTCTTTCCCCACTATTCGAAGATGGAAAAATGATTGTTAAAAACTAGATTCAAGGAAACTACACTTTTTAGACACTCGTTTTGGTTTTCCCCCAGTCTTTAGAGGGCTTCGTCGTCTTGTAATACCTTCCTTTGTTTTGTATTGCTATTTTTGACGTAAAATTCATGGTTGTGGCCAGCCATTGGAAAAAGCTATCAACACGGTTGCATTTCTATTTCTGAGGCAGTGAAACTGGTTAAAAAAGGGTATTTGAACAGGTGATCCGAACGGAAATTATCAACCGAGAAACTTGACATAAAACATATGCTTCGAAAAATTGGATATAATTTAACATTGTGATAATGAAAAATATCTGTAATTAAAGTCTTGATTGTATTTTTTCTACTCATTTCTTGGAATATTGTGTATCATGTTTTGCTCGCCTTCCACGGTATTGAATTCATAGAAAACTCCCAATTGACGTGGCGAACGTTTGTTCATGTGCATTATTACACAAAGATAAAATTACACAGGGTATGTACTACCCATATACATGAAGTTAAGCAGAATAGGTATTAGTTGTAGAATCTTCCATGGAATATAAACATTTAACTTTCATGCTCCCGGTTCCTGTCCGGTTTTCGCCATGAACAGAGTGCCTTCTCTTCAGAAATAGACGCACTCTAGCAGAGCCAAAGTAGTTGTAGTTGTATTAACCCTTTACCCAACGTAACGGCCAAAACCGGCCAGCGCTATTCTCAAAAAACGCCAATAAATTTTCATTATATTTTCATTTTTTGTCTCAAAAACATAGGTTATGACCCCTCGTTGGAACGAGCTCGTCGAGCTCGTTCCAACGAGGGGTCATAACCTATGTTTTTGAGACAAAAAATGAAAAAAATTAGTTATTCAAGAATTTTTTTTGCAAGTGTCGTCTGCTTTTCATGTTGGGTAAAGGGTTAACCCTTTACCTAACCCGAAAAGCAGCCCACACTTGCAAAAAAATTCTTGAATAACTAATATTTTTCTTTTTTTTTTTGTCTCAAAAACACAGGTTATGACCCCTCTCGTTCCAAAGAGGGGTCATAACCTATGTTTTGCAGACAAAAAATGAAAAAATAATGAAAATTAATTGGCGATTTTTGTGAATAGCGCTGGCCGGTTTTGACCGTTACGTTGGGTAAAAGGTTAACGCAGGAGAAGGGTATTTGAAAACGTGTTTGCGCCATGCAGTCATTTCTACTAAGTTGTTATAACAGGACAACTCAATTGTTCTAACAAGATAGCTAAGTTGATATAACAAGATAGCTAAGTTATTATAACAATTTAGCAACAAGATAGCCAAGTTGCTACAGCAAGATAGCAAAGTTGATATAACAACTAAACAAGTGTATGGCAAGCAAAGTTTTCCACTACCTAGTGGTCCAACACCCCTTTCTTCCCACCACTTCCACCTCGATCCGTCTTTACCCATCCATCTTTCCCATGTGTGACCCGATAAAGAGCTTCGATCTCCATTACCCATTTGACCCACTGTATTTGACCCACTGCTCGACCCGGTTGCCCGACCATACCACTCAACCCGACCCCTACACAATGCGGTTTACCTCAGTGACCCGTTAAGGACGTCCGATTCCCACAATTCAATCTCGTTACCCATTCTAGGGGAGACACAGTCATCCTACCCTACAACACCTACAGAGTTCAACTCTATCCTATATCGCCATCTATTCACCGTGCGACCCTGCCTATGCTGATCGCCAAGCACCCACTTCTCCTGGTAATCACTAGAAAATATCACCTCTATATAAGCCCCATTTTCATGCCAAGCGTTTCCATACGTGTGTATATGTACGCATGTGTAAAAATGCACACGGCGTGTAAAGCAAAATTTGCTAAGCGTTCACATGTAGTTAAGCAAGGGTTGTATTTTTATGTCTCCTTCTCTAACCAGGATTGTTCACGTGCTTCTCGTTGGGTGGTATAATGAAATTATATGAGTTAGGTAGCGCGCAATTTAGAAACATTTGTCACAGCACAGAGTGCCCAGAAGAACAGGCGTGGATGGATGAGAGGAAAAATAAACATGATGCAATATATTAACCCAACTCAGCCAATTTTCCGAGCTAGTTGTCAGATTTACATACATAAACAAAATCGGAAATGCGTTCTCATGACGAGCAGCATTAAAAATGCATACGTATGTATTTTTACATATGTGTAAATATACTTTTGCACCTGGTCCAACTTGATGCAAATTTTACCCCCTGTATAAATTTACATAATTTAATTTAATAGTTTAATTAATGCATTACACCATAATGACAGTTGCTCAATACAATCATAACAAATAAGAAGACAAATAAACATGATGTATAATATAAAGTACTTATGACTTTTTTCTTTAACAAGGTGATCTCGCTTGCAGAAGAATGACCAGATCATGTTAGAAATAATATTAATCGATTTACTATCACAGTTTTTCAGTATATAATAGTATTTCTCCGAATCATTTAATTGTTTAAATTCTTTGTTTTCTTTTATAATTTCTTCGAACACCGTTTCCTTAATTTCGACATATGCCTCACAATCCATAACAAAATGTGTTTCGCTCTCTATTTCACCGGTATCGCACACCTGGTATCTCCTATCATTTAAGGGCCGTTGGGGGTTGTTTATGTCTACCTTTTTCTATGATATGTATGCAGAAATGTTCTCATGACATATTTGCATTCTTGAGTATATTTGCATACATATGTATCAATACACACGTGTGTACATCTGGTCATGAGAAGGTGGCTATGTAATTACCAGGTATGTAATCACAAGGATACACATCACCATATGCAACCAGTATAATGGGCAATCGCTAGAGTATGTGACCACCAAGGTGGTATTCACTGGAATATGCACTCTAAAATCAGTCGGGTTAAAATCAGCCCATATCAACTGGGTTGGGTGAATATGACAAGAGTACGTAGTTGATTTGTGTCAATTTTAAACCAAACTGATTTTAGAATGTGCATTCTCCAGGATGTGTATATACTGAGGTAGGTAATGACTTGGATATGTAATCACCAGAATTATGGAACGCGGCGGCTCAGTGGTTACGGCATCGAACTTCAAACCGGGAGGTCTACGGTTCGATCCCCGCCAGGGGTGACAGCGTCGTGTCCTTGGCATTCAATCCCGATTTCCCACGCAGAGGAACGGTGGCGCTGTGTACTAAGGCGAACTGCACGTCGATGGTGCACCTGTCTTCAACCTTCGCTAACCCTGCTTGTGTGGAGTTAGTACATTGGGGAGTCTGACAGTTGCTCACCTTTGCTCGGAGGTTCTCTCCGGGTACTCCGGCTTCCTCCACCCGCAAAACTGTCTGACACGAGGTGATTCTGGCTGTCGAAAGTGTCGTTAAACTCCAATAAATAAATAAATGATTAAATAAATAAATAAATCACTAGAATTTGTAACACCCACGATATGTCATCGGTAGAATAGGTAAACACCATGATCGTGTAACTGTTACGATTGGTTACCGCTAGGCTTTGTAAAGACCATTTGTAACAACCATAATGGGTTATTCAGTATATGTAACCATAAGGATATATTACCATTAGACTGGTAATCACTGGGATATTTAATTACTAGGATGGTATCCACTGTATGCACTAAATGTAACTACTAGGGTAGATAACCGCCAGGAGTATATGTAATCACTTGTATCAGCAACTTGGCTATATTGTTATAACAACTTAGCTATCGTGCTGTTATAAGTTATCTCCGCCAACATGTATGGTGTATGGAGATTTAATACCTGGATGTCTCATTTAAACACCTCGCAGGCGAGGTGTTTAAATGAGACATCCAGGTATTAAATCTCCATACCCCATACATGTTGGCGGAGATAACGTTTTTGTCCCGTTTGAAACACAATACAAACATAGTGAAAATAAATTTGTGGACACATTTCTCAGCTCAACAATCATTTGGACCAAATTCGTGATCATAATTTTGTTTTTATAATCGCAGAAGACAACGGATAGAGTTACATCCCTTGGGTCGTTAAGGAAACGAGTAAACAGTATTTTGTTGACACTCGTTCCTGAGTTCCAATGTGTACTGGCACATAGAACACATTGGTACTCAGGGGACGAATTATTTGCTCTTATTTTATTTTTATGATTGTATTGTTGGAAATCTGATGATATCTGTGACTATTTTCGGGTTTTTTGGTTCGAGTTTTATAATGAGGCGAGCGGAAACGAAAAGCTTTCATTGAAACCATGATATACCCCCGATGTTTCGCGTGCGCTTATATCCTGGATGTTGTACGCTCTTATATACCTTGGATGTTGGGTGCACCCTTTGCCATGGCTATTTGTCAAAGGCATTCTGAGCAATCAAAGGCGGAATTTATCGGGATATAGGGACAAAACAACTTAGCTATTTTGCTAAACAACTTTGAATTTATTGTGTGGCACTTATGTGCTTTCGTAAAAGAATGAATGATCACTGCAATGGTGGGAGAACGTCCAACTTGCTGCATTGTTTAATGACCAATAGATTAACCCATATCAAACATCATTCCCATTCTTATTTGTATGCAAAAATCTACAATATGTTCTCAAGGCGAACGAGTGATTGAAATACACACGTGAGTGAATTTACACATGTGCAGACCGAGATTTGGAGCACCTCCAACTGGATGCAAACTTTACTTTCGCATGTATTTTGTACGCAAATATGTAAATATACATACGGGTGTAAAAGCGTTCACATGACAACATTTGCATACTTGGGTAAATTTAGATGGGTATGTATTATTACACACGTGTGGAAAACTCATCACGAGAATGACCCTTAATATAGTCCTTTACAACCTGCACATTTACTCATTATTCACAATGAAGGTGTCTGTAGCCAATTCAGAGCCTGGAGAGATTTGATCGCATCAGACAATTTCAGAGAACATTTCTACCATTTTTTCCTGATTACAGATTGTTAAAATGCTACCCCATCTGGAAGTGCTCTGAGGACTCTTTCCAACTGAGCACCCTTTAACACGATATTTTTATTAATGGAAGCAATGATACACAAATGTGTTGCTGGCGTTCTAAAATACAACAGCTTTAACTTAACCTGTTGAGTATTTTCAAAATATTTTATCAAATCACGTCATGGCTGCTATGAAGCAGCCGTGATTAAATTTGATGAAAAATTAATCTAAATTTAAATTTAAAAATCATTAGGCAAAAAGTCCATTCAATTAACAGGGTGAAAATTTGGTTAGATGCATTAGCGCTGAGGGGGGTGGGGAGGTAAAGGGGCAACTGCCCCGGGATTTTTGGTGTTATAAAAAAGTGTAGGTTGACCTATCGATACGTCTGAGCTGAAAGGTGGAGGTGGCAAGAGTGCGTAGTTGCATTACTGACCAGGTTCCATTCATACAAAGAAAACCCCACTTGTTCCACCGGTCTTTCCTGCATCGTGGTAGTCACGACTATTTTTGAAGAAAAAATGCACCATACACAGAGAAATACAGGTAATAAATTACCCAAACTGTGAGGAAATAATTGAGATATTGTCAAGAAAATGCAAAATAATGCTTCTCCTAGCGCCTGGACCCCCCGCTTATCCTTTCGCGCCTTCGGCATTCGCAGGGCCCGCAACGCTCGTTCTACACAATGCCCCGGGGCCAGTCCTCGTTCCATCGGCAACATGCAAGATGTTAATTACTTCTCACGGAGGTTGAAAAAAAACGCTTCCTTATAGTCATTGTCTTAACCGGCCAGCACTATTCATAAAAATCACTATTCTAATTTTATTATTATTTTTTCAAATATTGCCTCAAAACCATAGATTATGACCACTCATTGGAACGAGCTTGTTGAGCTTGTTTAGGTGGGGGTCAAGAGTCGTGGTTTTGAGTCAAAAAGTGGGGTTTTTTTTAGTTTTTCTCGAATTATTTACACAAGTGCCGTCTGTTATTCGTGTTTGGTTTGTTTCTTTGTTTATTGGGGGTTATCGACCCTTTCAGCAGCCAGGGATATATCGTAACAGTTTTAAAGGTGGGGGAAGCCCGAGTGTACGGAGAAAACCACCAAGCCGTGGAAAGTAAAGTTCTGACTCTGCAATGTAACTTACTAGCCCCTCACGAAGAGTGTACGATTTACTACATAGCGCCACCGTTCTCCCGTTTGGGATATTTATTTATTTATTTATTTATTGGTGTTTAAGGTCACATATTTATGCACAATGGATAATCAAGACCGTGACAGTTTTACTGGTGGGGGAAACCGGAGTACCCGGAGAGAACCACCGAGCAACGGCGAGCAACTGTCAGCTCCCCAACATACTAACACCACACAAGCAGGGTTAGCATTGGTTGAAGACAAGTGCACCATCGACGCGCAGTACGCCTTAGTACACAACGCCACCGTGCCCCCACGCGGACAATGGAGATGAAGTGTCTTGCCCAAGGACACAACGCGGTTGCCGCAGGTGGGATTCGAACCGAGGACCTCTCGGCTTACAACCTGCACCTCTACCTAATGAGCCACCGCGCTCCCACCCGCTTGGGATTCAGTGTCCAATGACATAATGCGGAGGACGCGAGTCATGATTTAAACTGTTGACCTTTCAATCTGAAGTCGGTGGTGTAGATAAGGGAGGGGGGACACCCACTTCCCCTACTCCTACCCCCCCCCCCCTCACCCCCGCCACATACACACACACCAAAACGTGTGTTGGAAATATTTTCGGTTCGTCGGATTTTAAGGCTTTTGGTAGGCAATGTGAAAAAGAAGAACAGTTATTGATACTTCGGCTAAAACATAAGTTTATCAACTGAATTTACGAAAATTAACCCGTTTTGGATGCCAAAACGGTAGAAATTGGGCTGCCGAATCTGACTTCGGTCGAAAATTGTGGGTCTGTCGGAAAATTATGGACTCTACCCTTCACGACCCCCCCCCCCCCCACACCCCACCCCCACCACAACCCAACAAATATATTTCAGCAATTTAAATACTCATTAAAATTTTGAAAAAAAGGAAAGTCACATTATAATGGCTCACAGGAGACCACGCAAGAGCAAGCTCATGCAGTGGTTGTCCATTTACTGTGTTCCCCTGTAAAAATATGAAAACAACTGAGTTACAGAAATAAGGCCCCAACCCCCGGATCCGCCAATGGTAATCGTTGATTTTGAAACTTATTCATATCTTTGCCAGTTGCAAGTACTTAAAAGGAAGTGAGTACAGTTAAAACTAGACGTCCTGTCATGAAGTGTGCGCTTATCTAGGCTTAACTGCGCGTAGGAATTGCGCGCAATTGCCATATCGAATGGTATCGAAAGCACGGCAGGTTCTCCTGGTTACTCATGGCAAACACAGGCAATGTTTCTGCCAATGGACCTCCGGGTAACCCGGAGGTCCATTGGCTGAAACATTGCTTGTGCACAGGGTATATGTACAGAATTTGATAGCCTTACTGAGGTCATAACGCGTAGATTAACGCGCAGATCGACGTGCTATTTGTGCGCATTTCATGACAGGACTTCTAGTTTTAACTGTAAGTTACATAATGCGGCCTCATATTATGGGATTTGAAATTCCATCTTGTAGTATAGTGTGTGTGCTAAACCGAGATACCTGGCAGTTACTCACTGTTGCTCGGCAGGGGCGGCGATACCAGGGGGCACAGGGGACACTTTTTTCACAGGCATATTGCGTGGTTATGCAATGAGTTAAAATGGACGCACGCAAAGGTGTCAAAAAACAGGCACTCCTGCAATATATTTGCAAATCCAAACAACATTTGGCCAAAGAATCCAAATTTCGGTCGCTTCGGTCCGTTTCTTCCACTTCAACCATCTTCTAACCCGAAGGCAAGATGATTGAAGAAGAAATGGACAGGACAGTGAACACACCGCGACATGCTCATCTAAACGAGAGACTATATGGTACATTTACCGATATACAATTGTAACTATTCTCCCACTGGGCTGAACCATGGTGGCACTGAAAATTTGTGACCATCCACTTTTATCAAGCTCCCGCCGCCCCTGCTGCCAAGTCATTCGTCTTGGTACCCGCTAGTATAGTGACTGTTGAAATGGTCGTTGATTCTAAATGATTTTTTCTAAATTCCAACATACCTTTTGGAAGTTTATCCGGGAGTTTATTTAACCCCAAACAGACCATGTGTAGTCCAGGTTCCAACGTCTGTCTGCTCTCGTTGTATGAGAAATTATGTCCAGCTTTCATGATCCGGTTAGCCATGGAATATCTCTGGAATTTTGGAATACGACTACTCGACCTTCGTTCACCATCCCGGATGCCCATGCAAACACATTGGGGTGGGCACACAAACTGACCCACAGTCAGGTTCCTCAAAACAACGAGGTATATGAGCATAAAACATGTTTGTCCCATAATGATTTTTACCTATGTCAAATTGCTTGCGCGGCATTCAAACGCTGTTCGGATAATCACCATTATCTCGGTATATGTTAGGAGCAAGCTGTCGTTTTAAAACTGCTCCATAAATATAAGTGGTGGGCGTGATGTTATACTTGAAAACAAACCGATTCGGTCTGTCTCAAGAATTAATTAGTGAACTTATGAGCGCCGTGTTTAGAATTATAGCCAAAAAACTAAGTTATAGCCAAAAAATAAGCTAAACAGCATACAACAGAATTTCCACTTTCTTCACATTTTCTTTTACTTCAAACCTTTAACCAACCAGAAGAGCAGCCGATGCTCTAAAACAAATTCTTGAATGATTAAACATTTTCATTTTTTGTTTCAGAAACATAGCTTATGACCCTCATTGTAACGCGCTCGTTGAGCTCGTTCCAATGAGGGGTCACAATCTACGTTTTTGAGACAAAAAATTGAAAGATAATAAAATTTGGATGGCGATTTTTGTGAATAGCAATGAACGTATATGGCCGTTAGGTAAAGGGTTATACTATTACACGTGCCTGTTTTTATTTAAAACTGATCTAACCCAACATATTTATTATTTAATTATTGGTGTATAAGAACCCATACTTTTGCACATTGGCTAATCGTGACCGTGACAGTTTAACGGATGGAGGAAGGGAAGCCGGAGTACCCGGAGAGAACCTCCGAGCAACTGTCAGCTTCTCGACATTCTAACTCTGTTCAATCTCCGCTCAAGCAGGGTTACAGTGGTTGAAGACATGTGTACCATCGACGTGCAGTACGCCTTAGTACACGGCGTCATCGTGCCCCCATGAAGGCAACCGGGATAAAGTGCCTTGCCCAAGGATACAACGCGAGTCGTCCCGGACGGGGATCGAACTCGGGACCTCTAGTATGGAAGTCCAACAGTCTACCACTGAGTCACCGCGCTCCCGTCTCGTCATAAACTACGCGTGGAATGGATTATCATTAAAACACTCAGGGGGTGAGGTTTCCAATCATAGAATATTATGACTTCCGTGGAAAAAGCAAAACACGCGCAACATTTCAGACAATGGATCTACGGGTTCAACCCGGGGGTACATTGACTGAAACTTGGTTCGTACTTATACTTTTTCACAGGATTTGAGGTTACTGCCTGAGCGGAAACGCCATTTAGTGGGTGTGTTTATGGTGATCCACCCTCTTTTTTGATGAATTTGACAAAAGATTCGATCTCGATAGTGACTGGTAGTTTGACAGACATTTTTTAGAGCTGACGCATGGTAATCTCGTATGACTTTCTCAAAACTACATTTCAAAAAATGTTCTTTGTTGTTATTTCTGGATATTGCCATTTTTTTATTGTAACTTCTCTGTGGTATTGTTTTTATTGATGGTGATGGCGTGGGTGATATTTCTTTTGTTTTGGGGGTTTGGTATGATTTCATGGCAGTTTGATATGGCGGTGGAGAGTGGGGTAGAGGTGGGTGAGGTTTTTCATTGTCCCACGTTTTTGGCCAACAGTGCTCAAGATATCTGAAGTTAGTAAACAAATTGAGCTTAAACGCTTGTTATTCTACTTGGCGTCTTTAATACCAAAGAACTTACCACTGAGTCGGCGATTGTCCTAGTCGGTGTCGGCGGCGCAGTTACCACCCAGTAGCGTGTCAGAGTACACAATGTGGTCTTGTGGTGCAATCTGCTCCATTTTAGAGATTTAGAGGACTGCCGACACCGAATCGGCGCCGGTAGTCCATAAATCCACTAAATACCACCTAGATTGCTTTTCTACTTGATTGTATTTAAGAGAATGCCCCGAAATCCCCCGCTTACACTTCAGCCCCCATACTCCCAAACACACACGCCTTCAAAGTAGCTCTTCAGCCCCTTCCTGCAAATATGACAGTAGCAATGTGGAACGATACCACGATTTCATTCTAACTTGCAATCCCGACACAATGTGGATGGCTCAGTGGTGGACTGATGGACTTCTGTGCTAGAGGTCCAGAGTTCGATCCCCGTCCGGGACGACCCGCGTTGTGTCCTTAGGCAGGGCACTTTCTTCCGCTTGCCTACATGGGGGCACGATGACGCCGTGTACTAAGACGTACTGCACGTCGATGGTGCACATGTCTTCAACAGCTGTAACCCTGCTTGAGCGGAGCTTGAACAGAGTTAGAATGTTGAGGAGCTGACAGTTGCTCGTCGATGATCGATGGTTCTCTTCGGCTTCCTCCTCCCATAAAACTGCCTCGGTCACGATTAGCCATTGTGCATAAGTATGTGACCTTAAACACCAATAAAAAAATAAATAAATAGACACAATGTGAAGTCTATAATACCAACTGTGGAACAAGATTAATAGTTAATCACGGATTCCCTCAGTTCAGGATGAAACAGACAATCATTGTTTACAATCTTGACTGAATAATTTGTTACGTCAACTTTATAATCATAATCAATGAGTGTATGTTTTAGATTGTAACTTGTCCGAGATGCAAGCCAAGATTGCTTTTACAGTGAGGCCCGAACCGCTGATTTCACATTGGTTTACGGTAAGCACGAACTGCTGATTTTCCATTGTTTTACGGTAAGGCTCGAACTACTGACTTTATTCTAACTTGAGGTTGTCTCGAACCGTTGCTTCCCTTTGTTTTGCAGTAAGGCTCCATCCACTGATGTCACATTAACTTATTTGACAATGCTTTGTGGTAATAGTTAAACCCTGATTTCACTTTGATTAAAGGTAAGACCCGTTGATGGTACATTGTTTTAACCCTTTACCCAACGTACCGTCAAAACCGGCAGTGCTATTCACTAAAATTGTCATTCATTTGTCATTATTTTTTCATTTTTTGCCTAAAAAACATAGCTTATGACCCCTCGTTTGAACGAGCTCTTTGAGCTCGTTCCAAACAGTGGTCATAAGCAATGTTTTTGATGCAAAAAATTAAAACAAATTAGTCATTACTTTTGTTTGCAAGTGTCGTCTGCTTTTCATGTTAGGTAAAGGGTTAAGGAAAAGTTCCAACCGTTTATTTAACATGGTTTTCTGGTACGACTCGAACCGCTGGCTGTACATTGTTTTCCGTCAAGATTCCAATCGTAGATTTTTCATTATTTTAAGGAGGACTGGAAACATTTCGCATGAATTTACGGTAATGCTTGTATCGCTGTCTGCACATTGCTTTAACCCTTTAACAGCGTAACGGCCAAATCCCGGCAGCGCTGTTCACAAAAAAATTGCCATTCAGTTTTCTATTTTTCTTCATTTTTTGCCTCAAACACATAGCTTTTGATCCCTCATTGGAACGCTCGTTGAGCTCGTTCCAATGATCCAATGAGGGGGCCAAAGCTATGTCTTTGACGAAAAAAATGAAATATGGTTATTCAGTAATTTTATTTGCAAGTGTCGTCTGCTTTTCGTGTAAAGTATAGGGTTAAGAAAAGGCTCAAACCGTTAGAAAGGTTAGAACCACTGACTTTACATTGTTTTACGGTAAGTCTCGAGCCATTGATTTCAATTGTTTTAAGGTAGGGCACGAAAACCTGATTTCTCGTGAATTTACGGTAATGCGCCATTAATTTCACATTGTTTTAAAGTAAGACTCAAACCATTATTTTTACATTGTTTTGGCGTAAGGCTTGAAATGCTGACTTTACATTGAAATGCTGACTTTACTACGACGCTCGAACCATTCACTTCACTTTGTTTTAAGGTAAGACTCGGGCCAATTATTTCACATTGCTTTGCAGTAACGCTTGAAGCGCTGTTTTCACTTTGATTCAGGTAAGGTGCGAACCGCTGATTTTACGTTGTTTTGCAGTTACGTTCGAACTGCTCTTTTTACATACTATTTTACGGTAACACTCGAACTGCTGATTTCACAGTGTTTTTCTTGAAGGCTTCAACTGAGCCGTTCTTCTCACAATGTTTTGAGGAAAGACTCGAACCGCTTTCTTTACACTGATTATGGTGAGGCTCAAACAATTCATCTCACATTGTTTTGTGCTAAGGATCAAAACTTTAGGTAATATAAGGCTTTTGCATTGTATTAAGTTGAAACTCGATTTGTTTTTATTTTTAAATTGTTTTCCGGTAAGACTAGGACTACTGATTTTACACTGAGGGTGAGGCTCAAGCCGATGATATCTCTTTGATGTACTGTAAAGTTCGAACTGCTTATTTCACCTTAATTCACGATAAGGCCAGAGCCGCTGATTCAACATTGATTTACGGAAAGGTTTGATCCGCTGATATCACATTGTTTTGCGGTTAGGCTCAGACTACTTGTTTCACACTGATTTACCGTAAGACTCGAACCATATATTTAAAATTGTTTTTCGATGAGGACCCAACCGCTGATTTCACATTGTTTTACTCTGAGGCACAACTCCGCTGATACCACAACGATTGTATAAAATCAAACTGTGCTGGAGCGGTGGCTCAGTGGTTACAGAAATGGACTTCAAACTGAAAGGTCCACGGTTCGATCCCCGCCAGGGGTAACTGTGTTGTGTCCTTTGGGCAAGGCACTGCATCCCGATTGTTCACGTGGGGGCACGGTGGCGCTATGTATTAAGGCGTACTGCACGTCGATGGTGCACTTGTCTTCAGTCAATGCTAACCCAGCTTGTGTGGAGTTAATACGTTGGTGAGTCTGACAGTTGCGCGCTGCTGCTTGACGGTTCTCTCCAGGTACTCCGGCTTTCTGCACCCGTAAAACTGTCCGACAGGAGGTGACCCCGGCTGTCAAAAGTGTCATTAAACCCCAATAAATGAATAAATCAAACTGAGCAGAACAATCTTTAATTATATCATTGAAGTATTGTTTGCATCACCATGGCGTGCATTGGTTCAGACGTCAAGAATCCTGGATAAGAAATCTATGCTCTCAGATTGGTCGTTAGCCAAGAGGTTTGATTGTTATGTATGTGTTAAACGACACTTTTAATAGCCAGGGCCATCTGACAATATCGGACAATATACAGACGATGAAAGCCGGGGTGCCCTGGAAAACTCCAACTTACCAACACGCCAGCCAAGGCGGAGTTAGCAATGGTTGAAAGCAAAGTGTATATATAATCGACGCGCTGTTCGCTTTACCACACAGCACCATCGTGTTCTCACCGAGCACTCGAAATTAAGCATCTTGACTTGCCCGAGAACGCAACATAGGTGACGCGGGTCAGGATCGAAACATCGACCTTTTGACCTGAAGTCCAGTGCGTTAACAAATGAGCCGCCGTACTCCCAGGCCAACAGTTGAAGACATGATATACTCTGGTGACAATAAGCAGCCTTTTTCTCGACTACTCGAGGTAAGATTGTTGAGTAAGGGGACACACTCACGTCGGTGAAGCGAGATTTCATAGATAAAATATTGCGTACAAGATGATCTGTGAGATGCTAAAGCATGCGCGTAGCCGAGATTCTATAATAGGGGTGCCCAATAGCTGGTTGTGTGTGTGTGGTGGGGGGGGGGGGTCAAACATGATATGATATATGGAAAGGCGTTGTGGGGGCCTCCCCTAGTCCTCACTAGGACCCCCGGTCTCTACCCCCTACTCCCAATTCCCTGAAGGGAAGTGGGAGGCAGGGGTAAAGGCCGGAGGGTCTTTGTCATGACAAGACCATCCCTCACCCCCGAGACAATTATGCAAAATTTACTGCTCAAAGAGCGAACATGGGGCATTTGCAGCCTATGTAGCCCAATATCGTAGGTCATTTTATGGCTCGATGTTAGGTCAAAGTTGCAGTTGGGCCAATATTTGAGGGTAGCAATAATTTTAGGCCCCCACCAATGCCCCCACTCCCACCCAGCCCACACCGTCGACTACGCCACTGTTCTTCAGTGTTTTGGACAGAAAGGCGAGTAGAGAAGTCCGTCAACATCGCGACCTAGCCCGGATCCGATCGATATTCTCTGAGTGGTTTTGTGACCATAATACTGTATTCCGATTTGTCTGTTATGTTAGCGTTCGTGCCACACACGAAAAGGGGTCAACATGCTTTTTCCTCTTTGAACTTTTTATAACAGTCTTCGAATGATCAAATTTTATCGCGTGGGTTCAATGTCATTATTGTTGATTAAGTACACAGATATGGACAATTTATGCTCAATGCATTAATTGATACACCCCATATACTGATATGACATCCATTTATTATGACATATAGCTGCATAGATAAACTGATATGTTATGAATTACGTTAAGCAATCTTTTATTAGTGTTTAATTCCATTAGTATGAAGGAAGTAACTGTAAAGAGAAATTAACGACAAAAAAAATGGACGAGGAGTGATTTTAAGTGCATTCTAATCTATGAGGCCATGAATAAGCCACTCGTGGCGTCGTCGGTAACAAATGATAGATGGTTGGGCCCTATTCCCTGGCTTCATAGACCGTGCCTGTGTGGGTCGTTACGTGAGAACAAGCCTCACTTTAGGTACATTTAGAATGGTCGATGTTTTGTTCGTAAGACTGTGTGTCAGTTATTACGAAGTTGACCGGGATAGGGAGGTGTAAACCTGAGTTGACCCTACTGGGATTGGGTGGTGGTTGTGGAGGGGGAGGCGTGAACCAGATTTTTCCCTACTGCTATGACTCAAGTGCCTACTAATAAAATATTACAACAACACCATCATGGCATGAGTTGATGATGTGGTTTGAGTATTAGTAAGTCGAATTATAGTTAAAACATCAGAGTACATGGAATACGCTTAGATCGAGTTGTGAGAAGGTACGTGTTTTTATAACGTACTACGTACTGTATTTTCAATCCTAACCCAAGTATAGATTAATATCCTCTATGTTCAAAATTTGCAGTCAAGAAACCACTTGTTACAATGTATTTTTGAACGCGTTTGAAGAGAAAAACGGGCAATTTAAGCGTTACTGTACGGTATCGGTATAGCAACGCTGGCCTTTCTTGAAACATATGAACATTTTTGTGATTATTCATTGAATGGCGTTTAACCCTTTCATACTTTTGTACGTCTTATGACGCACGAAACTTTGTGGTCATTTGTTTTGTTATTATTTTTCGATTTTTTAAAGTTTTAACCTCAATTCCTATTTTCTCCAGAATAGCGCTAAGTGAATCTGTTAAGCCAAATGTTATCGCAGCTTAAAATACTCATATAATCCTGCTGCCAAGACTTCTTAACTGGTGGAGTGCTAGAAGCCACTATCAGGGCCTTCAAAAAATGAGGATACCAGAGCAAACGCCAACACTTTCCTTGCTTATATTTCATATTCATTCAAACACAAATAATATTTTGTTTTTATAAAATTTGTTTTATTACAAATTAGTGGAGAGTGCCTGTGGGCACTCTTCAATAATTTGTAATAAAACAAATTTTGAATACAAAATTCAGACCACCAAAAATAATCTAGCCCTCAACCAGATAATCACTAATGTAAAAAATATCCTGTTATTTGTATTTTCCAAAGATTTGATGTCGCATTTTGAAAAACGTTGAAGAAACTGAATTCCCAGTGACGTTTGAACGTCAGGATAATTAAAGTCGTCAGGGGTTAACAGTAGTTGAAGGCAATGCACCATCAATGTGCAATACGGCGTAGTACTTAGCGCCACGGTGCAAACAAGCTCTGTTTCAGTGGTAAAATATGACCTAGTCACTAATGCTTGATGCGAGACCTTTACACTAGGCAACATGGGGTATTTATATTTATTTATTTATTGGTGTTTAAGGTCGCATACTTATGCACAATGGCTAATCGTGACCATGACAGTTTTACGGGTGGGGGAAGCCGGAGTACCCGGAGAGAACTAACTACCGAGCATCGACGAGCAACTGTCAGCTCCTCAACATTCTAACTCTGTTCAAGTTCCGCCCAAGCAGAGTTACAGCGGTTGAAGACGTGCACCATCGACGTGCAGTACACCTTAGTACACGGCGTCATCGTGCCCCCGTGTAGGCAACCGGGATAAAGTGCCTTTCCCAAGGACAGAACGCGGGTCGTCCCGGACGGGGATCGAACTCGGGACCTCTAGCATAGAAGACCAACAGTCTACCACTGAGCCACCGAGCTTCCGACATGGGGTATAAACGATTGACTGACCTTGACTTTATCTCTATGTTGTGGCCATGGTTAGCCATTGTGAAGAAGTGCGTGACCTTAAACACCAATAAAAAAATAATTAATTCCTGAGGAACCAAGGGTATTACGTGTAGCAATTCCGGCAGTATAGACCCGATGTACAGCGTGCATTCATGAATACCGAATAGAGCAGGACGCACTGACATTCCGATTACTCAAAGCTGTTGCTCAGAATGTATCACGACTAAAAAGAAAAAAAGGACATATTTTGTTCTTAGTAACGGTTACTGACAACTCACCCCGTAGTTATGTTACGATCGGGACTAGTTCAAATAAAAATTATCCAGGTATCACCAAAGATGACGAAGAAAGAGCCATCTATCGTTCATTGAATGGAACAGGGCGCCATCTGCAATGCTGTAGCATTGCAGATGACGTCCTGTTCCACTCAAGGGGCCATATATTGTGCAATCTCGACGACGACAATAAAGAAATGCATGAAATATAAAACTGCCCTGGAATTTTTTTTTTTTTTCGAATAGTCGAGATGGTTTCGAATCTAATCCAATCTATGAAAAGATACGAAATCGAATCTAATCTCGAACGTTCAGCGGGCCCTACTGTATGGGTCATCACAATAGTGTCATCCAACGTGTCATCGCAATGGTGTGATCCAATGTGTCACCATGATGGTGCCAGCGAATGTGTCATCACATTGAATGTCACAAGAACATCGATCTTTTACATAACAGGGATACAAAGCGCCACTTACGCAAATATTTTCCGGATCATTAAAATCTTTCAGTTTTAGCCAAAAGACGTTGCTTATGATACCTCATTGGAATAAGTTCAAAGAGCCAATGCCCGGGTTGGAAGTCCTCTAAAGTAGACGGCATAGGTATGAACGAATGGCTACACTTGACTTCATCCCTTTGTTGCGGTCATTAATTAGACAAAGATGCTGAAAGTGACCTTTATCATAATAAGCAAATAAATGAACATGAGGGGAAAAATAATAAAATGCATGTTTTGCTCTGTCGGGTTTGACCATTACGATAGGAACAGGGTTAAAAATGTTGGAACGACCAATTGTGATTAAAACCTACAGCCCCAAAGGGCTGAATCATTACATTATTACTTAACTTTGTCGCGAATTCCAAATAAGAGGCAGCTTGACATGATATTGTGATATGCCATTACGATATGGTCGTGGATAGAGCAATTGACACCCCTGGTAACCAAATGTAACTCATGTATGGTATGCTAATGGTGACAGATATACTATTTAGAATTTGAGAGCGACGCAAACTTACTGAAAATCACCTTTGGCCGATAATTTATGCAACCTTTTATTCACTCCAAAATGATGTCCGCGTTGAAGTCCCTGGTCACGGGGGGGGGGGGGGGGCATAACGAAAAAGAATTTATCAGCATTCCCCACGTGAGGATGGGAGCACGACTACACGTCACATTTGTTTCCTGAATAACAAACATGTGTGGAGTGAAACAGGGAGTTAACGGTGGCGGTTACCGTTAATCGCTTCATATGCCACCCATTTGCTTTCGTGTAACTCAACTATGCAAACTCCTATGGCACAGATGTTGACAATCCTTTGTGACATTGCTTTTCGAATGCTGAACTTTCGAAACGGTAGCTCAGTTTCGCTTTGCAAAGGAACGAAGATGCGTAACTCGATTCTAACTGTACGCAATCACATTTCAATGTGTTCTTTACCTAAAGTTTTGTTTTCACCTCGGATTTGCCTTATTAGTAACAATATTGTAATTAATTCTTCTTATAAAAGTTCATTTTAACCCTTTACCTAACATGAAAAGCAGACGACACTTGCAAACAAAATTCTTGAATAACTGATTTTTTTCATTTTTTGTCTCAAAAACATAGGTTATGACCTCTCATTGGAACCAGCTCGTTCCAAAGAGGGGTCATAACCTATGTTTTGAGACAAAAAATGAAAAAACATAATGAAAATTTATTGGCGATTTTTGTGAATAGCGCTGGCCGGTTTTGGCCGTTACGTTGGGTGAAGGGTTAAAACAAATATTCAAGCGTGTAATAAACCAATATCTGTTCATTTCGTTTAACCCTTTACCCAACGTAACGGCCAAAACCGGCCAACGCTATTCTCAAAAACAGCCAATTAATTTTCATTATTTTTTCATTTTTTGTCTCAAAAACATAGGTTATGACCCCTCGTTGGAACGAGCTCGTCGAGCTCGTTCCAACGAGGGGTCATAACCTATGTTTTTGAGACAAAAAATGAAAAAAATCAGTTATTCAAGAATTTATTTTGCAAGTGTCGTCTGCTTTCCATGTTACGTAAAGGGTTAAACAATATTTATTTCCAATAATATCGGGTGGTAAATGAACAATTTGACGCTGAGTCGATTTCCCGTTCGCCATTTTCTGACCAGGATTGTGCCTGTTAAATATTCCATGTGTAAATTGTTTTGGAAACAATGGTGATGTATGCCCCCCCCCCCCCCGCCCTCACGTGACCGAATATGGGGAATGCTGATCGTCTCTATTGTTGGGGGGGGGGGGGGGGTAGCAGATAGTGTCATAAAATGTTTAACATCTGTTTCACTGCTACCAAATCCTTGCTCTTCTCCTAGTAGTAGTCTTGTGGGGGTAGAAGAATGCCAAGATAAGGAGTAAAAAAACACAGAATCATAGCTGCTTGAAATTAAATTTTATGATAATCTAAAACCCAAATTACATTCAATTATTGGTTAATTTCATTTGCCGGTTATTCAGCTGGAAGTCATCTGCACACCGGAAATAAATTCAAAAGTCAAGTGAGATAACCGTTATCTAATAACCTCCATTTTATAATTCCGCTTGGTTTGTGTAAAGTGTACAATTCTTATCACTGATGTCTGAAAATACAAATTTATATTTTCGATAATGAAAATGGACCAGAAAAGCAAACCACCCAAGATCACCTTAACCCCCAGCACTATGGTAGTGCATCTGAATTTTCTCCAATCACTGTTTTTCTATTATTTAACCATGAATTTTACCAATTATATCTTATTTGACAGAGCTCACTGAGCTCTTTCCAACAAGGTATATTGCGTTGAATATCAAACGGCATTATGGGAAATATTTGCTGCTGAAAACTCTGCCATTTTAACATCAGAGTGCGGTGTTAACGTTCACGAAAGCATAAGAACAGTCTGGGACATATCTTCAATCTGTGATACGTCTTGAAGGCTGCTCCTCGTACTGGATGAATGGTTGCGGGACTGGTTGAGAAATTGCAGTGTGATACAGCAGCAGGGGAGTCTCGAAGGGGCCGATTTGTCCCGACTGTGATGCCTCAAGTCCCGACGGATAAAATATTCCATCTACATCATCAAGGCATGCGTTTGTCGAAGGCATACATTGGTGATGAAGTTGAAATATTGATCAAACGAGATTTTTGTTCAAATATTCTTGACTCATTGAAAATTTGTTCGTGGATGAATCAAATTAGGGCCTGGCGAAACTTCGAGATTCGATTTGATTTCAAATCTTAAATTGCTATTCGGTTCGATTCCAATCGGCTGCACAGTTCTTTTCCATTCGAATCTTTCCATTGGAATAGAGCTTGACATCCTTCATCTTCGTCGTCTTACAATACATATAGTTCTGGTGGATATTGCACATAAATATTGAAAGTAAAGACTGAGTGCAGTTTCCGCTATGTACACAGAAACAGCATCTGTACGCATGTGCTAATTCCAGTGACACTAGACACTACCACTGTTGAAAGAAAATTTTAAAAAGTTTCCAGGCAGTATCAACGATGAGCTTTGGCTATCGGCTATCACTGTACAGCACCTAGTACCCGTTTATGTACCATAATCCTTACTGGGTAATATTCCAACTACACCACCAAGGCATACCTTCGACGAAGGCATGCCTTAGTGATGTAGTTGGAATATTTTATCTGGCGGAACTTGAGCCATCACTGTCGGAACAGATCAGGTTTGCGCACACCCCCCCCCCCCCCTTCCCCAGTCGATCATCTCCAAGACGCCCCTGATTCGATTAGAGATTCGAATAATAGACCAGATTCGAAGCGAAAATGGGTGATTCGCAGAGACCTAAATCAAATATATATGTAATAGTCGTGACACAACTTCTTAATTAATTAAAACGTAACGTTCTTCAAATTGGTCGCGCTTGACCCCAACAGCCCAAATTGTGTACTGCAGCCTTCCATTTGCATGGGCGATCGTGTGTGACGTACCATAAGTTGAAGGATCAAAGCGATGCTTGCAAGAACATACTTGATAAGATAAGATAAGATAAGATTTATTAAGCAAATACACCAGAACAAAGGCAGATTGCTTTGTACATACAAAATCAACATAAATAGAAACATAAAACAATACTAATTCCGAATGACAAACGTAAATATTAAAGCTTATAGTGGTTGTAATATAATATTGTTAATGTCACTTCTGTCAGATTGACAATACTTGTTCTCGTTGTTTTAAGAATTGCTGGGTCATATTACAGATGACACCGCACAGCTGTGGCACATTGTTTCTCATCAGGTATATGAATATCTCGGATGTGTCCATCTCAACAAACTCTTTGTATTCACGTTCAAATTTGTTAAATGCACGTTATCTGAGAGATGCATATTCACCGCACTCCATAACGAAGTGCCATTCTGTTTCCACTGCACCTGAGCCGCACACTGCGCATAAGCGTTCACTTACGGGGAAGGGTGGTTGCATATGCCTCCCCTTTTCTATCATAAGTTTGTGGTTACTTATACGCAAACGAGTAAATATGTTTCTCGCCTCGGGGGATGTTGTATAAATCAAATAAAGCTCCAGGTGATATTTGTTCTTAAACTCTCGATAAGTTCTCAGTTTATTTTTTCTATTTTTCCTGTTGTCGTCAAATACAGCATTATAAAAAATAATGATGATATCTGAGACTCCAATCCAGACGAAAATATCTCGTCTGGAAAATCACACTCCTTCAACCCCCATTCTCTAGCCTACGTCCCTGGAATCAGTACACCTTCAAGACTCGACTGATTCGATTAGAGATTCGATTCGAATTCGAATAATTGACCAGATTCGATTTGAGATTCGATTCGAAGCGAAATGGGTGATTCGCAGGACCCTAAATCGAATATATAATTATGCAGTAGTCGTGACACAACTTCTTATTTAATTAAAACAACGTTCTCCAAATTGGTCGCGCTAGGCCCCAACAGCCCAAGTTGGGTACTGCAGCCTTCCATTTCCGCTAGCGACTGTGTGTGACGTACCATAAGTTGAAGTATGAAATCGAGGCTCGTAAGAAGGTATTAATTTTGCAAGCCAGGATGGGGGTGGGGGGGGGGGGGTTGATTACACCAAAAAAAGTTACCGGGAAATGCATGGGCGAGGGGAGGGAGTGGACAGAACAATTTTGAATTTGCGAATTGAACGAACGCGGCTTCTTTGCCTCTGAAGGATCAATAGCAGTTCACAGAGAGGGCATTTTAATGGCATTTTTTAATCATCTTCATCGATCATTCGACAACAAATATGGTTCTACCGGGGGGGGGGGGGGGGGTACCCATCGGGAAGACCATAGTTCGGCCCAATGGAAGAAAATTTTGATTTTTGAAATGGAAGGAATTTTGTTTCCTTTCATCTGGGTGATCAGTGGCAGACTAGACTGTTGACATATCAAAATGTCCTCCATGTGGACTGCCAATAGCAGTCCACATAGAGATCATTTATACATACCAGCAGTCTTAGCAATCAGCTCCATTGCGCCTTTTGGACATTTTCACGAAATTTCACGTACCAGCAGGTGTTGGACTGCATCAGTTTTGGGAGCCTCCGGAGGAACCCAATAAGGGGGCCCACCGGAAAATTTCCAGGTTAACCATACGGCCAGTCCGCCTCTGTTTTAAGCAGGAGTGAATCGATATCTAAGAATTCAAGTCAGATGAAAATATCCCGATTGGAAAATTACTCTCTCACAACCTCATTTGTTAAGTCCTTGAAGTCAGAACAGTCGGTGTGTCAGACCGAACTTAATTCTGAGGTCACGTGGTGCTATTTTATGCCCTAACTTTTAATAAAAACTTAACTTTTCTCATCTCTTTTTACGTTCTTCGGAATTTTATTCCACAACTCCGTACTGTGTGAAGCGAGTTTACAAACGTTAATTTTGTGTGAAAGACTAGGGGTTGAAATATCACCAAACATTCTCAGATTTAACCCTTTACCCAACGCAGACGATATCAAAATTTATTATTTTAAATATCATTTATTCAAATTTTTCAAAAAAAATCCAACAAAACCATATCATGTGACCCCTCGTTGGAACGAGCTCGACGAGCTCGTTCCAACGAGGGGTCACATGATATGGTTTTGTTGAAATTTTTTGAAAAATAATATATTTTCAACTGCTGAATTTGCATATTACGCGGGCGGATGCGGCCGATTCGTTGGGTAAAGGGTTAACCCTTTACCGAGTCCGAACAGAAGACGACACTTCTAAAACAAAATTCTTTTGTAACTATTTTTTTAATCTGTTGCGTCCACAGCGTAGCTTATTTCGCTCACTGAGTTCGTTTCAGTGGGGAGGTGGGGGCGGGGGCATAAACTATGTTTAATGGGAGGATGCTAAAGACTCACTCTCACCTCGTCACTGATTATCAAGAACTATATCGGCCAAACCAGTACATGGGCATTCGTCTCTGTGTATCGATTAATAGTCTGTTCGTCCTTCTGGAGCCAATACTATAATACGTTTACAATTGTACTTTCGAGACAGTATTTTCTACCTATTAATATAATTGACTAAAATGAATCATTAGTATTGGCAAATTGCCACATCTTTAAAAATGATAATGGATCATTTTAACCCATTTAAAGTCGTAATTAGAAAATACAATTCCAGAAAATACAATTGAAAAAGATACAATTGAAAAAGTTCTATAGTATTGGCCCCTGGACGCGAAATGTACCGAATGTCCTCTCTTCGTATCATCCCTGCGCTTTTAACCGAATCGACTTCCAAGCGATCTAGAGCACTGTGAGCAATCGATTGCTTATTAGGTTTTAAACACTTTAAACAGCCAGGGTTATAGCTTTCGAGCAGTTTTACTGTAATGAAAAGAAAATCGATAGCGCCAATCTTGGTCATCCTGAATAAGCATACAAAGTTTTAAAACAACCCGATAATGAATGCGCCCTCTGAGGCGTGCAAAAAGAAGATGTTAATGTACAAATGTACTGAGTTTGAAGGTCGTTGATAGTGGCAATGGATTTTTTTTTTCTTCTTTTGTTTTTTATGGAAATGCAGAAATATGCCCTGTATGGAGTGCAAAAGGGATAAGTTGCTGCACAAATGCACTAAGTTCAAAGGTTGGCGCCCACGATAACGTTTTTTAATGGAAATCAAAGAAAATCAAAAGTTTCCCATCTAGAGGTCACCCCAAACACGCATACATGGACCAAGTGTCAAAGCAATCTATTCATAAATGTGCCCTAGAGAGCGTGCCAAATGAATATGTTGATGCACAAATAAATCAAGTTCAAAGGCCGTTGCTACGGCAACATTTTTTTGATGAACTTGAACCAAGTAAATGTTCCCTGTAGGGCATGCCAAAGGAATATGTTGATGCACAAATGCACTGAGTTTAAAGGTCATTGCTGACGCCAATATTTTTTTATGGAAATGGAAGAACCTCGATAGCTCACATCTGGAGGTGACCCCAAACATGCGAACCAAGTTTCAAACTGATTCATTCATAAATTGACAATGCAGGGCTTGCCAAAGGAAAATGTTGATGTACAAATGCAATGTGTTCAAAGGCCATTCTAACGGCAACATTCGGCAACGTTTTTCGAAAGAAATGAAAGAAAATCAAAGCTCACATCTAGATGTTGCCCCAAACAGGCACCCCATGTTTTAAAGTGATCGAATCATAAACGTGTCAAAGAAAAATGTTGATGCAAAAGGGCAAAGTTCAAAGATCATTGCTAACAGCAAAGTTTCTCGACGGAAATGAAAGGAAATCAATAGCTCGCATCTAAAGGTTGCTCCAAACCAGCACACCAAGTTTCCAAGCAATCAGATCATATATGTGACCTGTGCAGTGTGCCAAAGGAAATTTTCAACGTACAAAAGTGCAAAGTTGAAGGTCGTTGCTAACGTCAGCTTTTTTAACGGGAATGAAAGAAGCTCCCATCTGGAGGTCACCTCAAAAAGAGACACCAAAAGCAACGTTTTTGATGGAAATGGAAGAAAATCGATAGCTCCCATCTAAAAGTCACCCCCAATCAAGCATACCAAGTTTCAAAGCGATCCAATCATAAATGTGCCCGTAGAGAGTGCCAAAGGAATATATTGATGCCTGACTAAACTAAATTCAAAGGTCATTGCCACCGGCAACGTTTTTAGACAGGAATGGAAGAAAATTGATATCACCCATCTAGAGGTCTCCCCGAATAGACATACAAAGTTTCAAAGCGATCTGTTCATAAATGTGCCCTACAGGGTGTGCCAAAGGGAAACATTGATGCATAACTGTACTAAGTTCATCAAAGGTTCTTGCCAACGGCAACTTTTTTTTACGAAAATGAGAGAAAATCAATAGACCCATCTAGAGGGCACCCCCAAACAAGCATACCAAGTTTCAAAGCGATCCGATCATAAATGTGTCCTGTAGGGCATGCCGAAGGAATATATTGATGCCTGGCTAAACTAAGCTCAAGGGTCGTTGCCAGTGTATCATATATGTAACCAGACAGCTATTAATTAATTCAGTCTCACTTAAAAACCCTTCTCCCTGTCCCCAGGCGATCAGTAGTCCGCACATTGGGAAGGGTTAATGGGGCATGACTCATCTTTTCCTTTCATCTGCTTTCAGACGTTTCGCTGACATTCAAGAAAAACAGCAGACGCCGAGAACACCGACGCAAGACCGCTGAGACAGACCACACCAACCCAAAGATACGATTGGACAACTTCGAAACAACAACAACGCTCCAACAGACAAACAGAAATGCCCGAGGCAGACTATACATGCCCAGGATGGCTCCAACAAACGACAGATCATAAGTGGAAGACTATAATTGCCCGAAGACAAAACAGAACCCAAGACCATAAAAACATTCCCGAAACTTAATTACACACTTCACACCATCCTTGGAGGTGGTCGTCCAACCCTGGGAGGCAAGCGTTGGTCCCGTATATAACCTTTGCACTTTTTTGTAAACGTTCTCAGAACCTATCAAATTCCCGGGGAAATATCGGACCTGTCCCCGAACCAGGGAAGTTCGGTTGGTGGAACACCGTCAGGGACCGTTCTGTTAATGATGACAAAACCGCATTAACTCTAGCCAGAAATGAGCCCTCACAGACAACACTTGCCCGTGCGGCACTAACAATAAACAACGCAAGTGGCAGACTATACTTTCCTGAAGAACACAAAAACAAGTGCCGGGCAGCTTCTCCTACATGTGCACTTCCCACCTCTCCCACGATCAGGCATGATATGATACTAAAATCTTCTTAAAAGCTCAAGACCATCGAAATGGGTCCACCATTTCGTTTCCTTTCGTTAAATTCCACAATCTCTCAAGATAAGCTGTTGTCCATTTCCTTTAAAACGACACATGGGGCTATTGGTAATTCTTTTCCATTTTCCAAAATTAGTGATTTGAACTGGAACTATTCACCGTAAACAGTCCGAGAGAAACAAATTGCTTTATCGGGATCCTACTTAACTGGTGGAGCACCGGAAGCCCGTATTTTTGTTTTGTACTGAATTACAGATACCGCAACTTGAGGGGATCCTATTCTGTGGGTGTGTTTCATATAATGTTTGAAGTGAATGTATTTAGTATGTATGGATATGCCTTGTTACAATTTATGAGAGAGTACCTATGCACTCTCTCATAAATTGTTACAAGACAAAGACATGTAAACAAATTATGACGAACAAAAGCAATTTAGCACTCTGCCAATTAAACATCTCAGGCTTTCTCCTTCTATTTATTTCTTTACTTTTTCATTGTAAATGTTTTATTAAAATCACATCTTTCTGCACAGTTGCCAATAGTGACCGCAACATGGATATAAAGTCAAGTCCAGCCAATTGGTTATACCCATTTTGGCGGACCCCCACTCCAGGCATTGGTTACCGGGTCCTATTTTACCAGTAAAACAGAGCTTGGTTACCGCAGTAAACAAACACTGCGTCACTTCTCGGAGTTCCCACTAGTAGAGGGGCTGGTCGCATGAATGCAAAGTCTTTTTCAACCCACCCAGAATAAAATTTCTGTTGGTATGAGGGAATAGTATATCTATAGACATGACAATTGAGGGTGGATGCCAGATTCAGAAGTGGTGCAGATTTTTGCTACATCAATTTTTTGATACCCCACCCACTGCTATCCAATGGTAAATATCGATGCTATGTTTAACCTTATAACAGGGGTACATAATGGTGGTGTATGGCATGACATGGCCATAGAACAGTCCTTGAATAGAGAATGTGGTAAGTTCAAGCAATTGTATACAAATGAGCATCGAGAGTTACTAGTCATTGACCTTATGATGCTCATTAGAATGATATGTACAGAAAAGAATGAATGCAAAACATTTGATGAGGTTTCCCAGAAAGTAGCATCAGTAATACTTGAATGAAATTCAAGTACACTGCAGTAGTTGGTGATAATTATCAGAATAAGGAGTCAATCAAGTCAGGAGAGAGGGCAAGACGAGGACAAGTGCAGATGCAAGAGATACGGAATCTAACAGCAGAAACACCAGTGTCTAGACAAACAGTAAAATATCTGTCGAATCCCGTTAACAAGATAAATTTGGCGGACTTTGTGTTAAGTGAATTGGTAAGAAAGTTTGAAAAAGATCTGGATGATGAAATGATTGTGTATCTTGCTGGTGGTTTCAGGGACCCGTGAAAAGCTGTAAAAATACAGAGAAATTCACCTGAAAGGATAGAATGTCTAGAGTCTGACCAAGAAGAGGCTGATTCGAGAATGTTCTTGCACATTGAATTTGCGGTGAGAGAGCTGAATGTAAAAAGTGTAGTGCTATGAAGTATTGACTCTGATGTTGCTGCTGTGTGTCCAAGAATATCATTACTTCTTGAAATCAAGATATTCTTTAAGACTGGTGCTCGAAAGTCAAAACGGTTCATCCCAGTGCATGAAGCTGCATCCGAGTTAGGAGAAAACCTTTCAATGTCTCTTCCAGTTATACATGCATTAAGCGGTTGTGACTCAACAAGTGCCTTTTACGGCATAGGAAAGAAACGCTGGAGCATGTCGATAATAAAAAACCCACATTACTGAAAGGAATAATGGAACTTGGTGAAAATCCTATAGATGTTTCGGATACAGCCAAATCAGATGTGACCCAAATAGTGTCCTACTTGTACTGTGGAAAATCTGCAGAAAATGTTGATGATGTTAGATACCAGTTGTTCTCAAAGAAAGGGTTCTCTAGTGAAAACCTTCCACCAACAGCTGATGCTCTACACGAGCACATCAGAAGGGTAAACTACCAGTCTTTTATCTGGAGATCAGCAACCAAACAGTACTTGGACCTACCATCACCATTAGAGGCTGGTTGGAGCAATGACGAAGATGGACATATCGTTCCAGTTAAAATGAATCAACAGCTGGCACCTGCAGCACTTCTGGACTTCACTAGGTGTTCTTGTAAAAGTGATTGTCTGTCAAGGCGGTGCAAATGTAAAAAGGAAGACTTATTATGTAGTGACGAATGTGCATGCAACACAGAAATTTGTGAAAATAGATTGGAATGTGCTTGTTCTGACAGTGAGGAAGATGACGACTGAGATATATGTTTGTTTTTAGCTGTAATGAGTACCCATGCGATTGATGATGATGATGATGATGATGATGATGATGATGATGATGATGTTGATGATGATTTTACAGAGTTGTTTTATATTCAGCGGTTTCAATGAAAGAATGTATGACCATTTTGGGAAAAAGTATTCTTTGTATGCAATTGGTCAAACATATTGTTAAATTTAAACTCAGAGTTATAGCCCCTGTTAAAAAATTCTGCACCACTCTCAGATCTGGCATCCACCCTAAATCAAAGCCACATGATGTATACTATTCAAAAATATCATTGAAATTTTTATACTGGATGGGTTGAAAAAACATTCATCTTAGCGCCCTTTTTAAAACTGGCCCTCCTACTACACAGGTATTTCTCCTTCTTAATTAAACAGCGCATCAGTGCCAAAAAAATACAAATGGTGAAAATGCGAAAAAAAATATATCTATATATTTAGGGCAACCAGGATGATAACGGAGTTGACACATTGCGTTCCGATGTTTCTGACAATGTTTTTGTAAGAACTCATTCACCAACAAAAGCTGCCCATGTGTGAAGTCGGACTTGATAGGGATTTTTTTTCTTCTTTGATTTGGACACAAAGTGTTGTTATTTTCTTTATTATGAAAACTGCCTTTTTATAAAACACAATTTGTTCCATAATTTGAAACTCGTCTTTAAACGATTTGCTGACCTCGACTTTATGTTTTTATAACAGTCATGATACCAGTGGCGGCGTCACAGGGGGGGGGGGGGGGGGGGGGGGCCTCGGCACTTTATCCTCGGGCCCCCAAAATCAATCTTCAAATTACTATCTATCCTCGGGCCCCCAAAATCAATCTTCAAATTACTATCTGACCGTAGTTTTCCCCACCCCAATATCACACCCGCAAAAGGCACACAACAATACACATCATATCAGGTGTTGTAGAAACGCTCATATATCGCTCCCAGGGCGTCCAAATACGAAATAATTTCCTGGTAAGATCCCCCCTCCCCCCCCCTCCCCCCCCCCCCCCCCCCCACACACACACACAAACTGGAGGGGCCACCCTTCCTAGTTCAGCGATCTCAACGTACTAGCGTACTACGTTCATATCACTCTCGACCTTGGACCCCCCCTCCCCCATATTATACTTCCCCCCCCCCCCAAATTGAAATCCTGGCGCCGTCATGCATGATGCAGCCAAAGAAAAGATGATGAAAATGATCTTCCTTCTCAAAAGCCATGAACACAAAAAACATCTACCTACTCAAAAAATCTTTTTTATCCCTTTCGCCCATATAAGCAATGTTTCAGTATTCATTCTTGAAAAATTCGGTAGCAACTTCCTGGAAAAGTTAGTCTGGATATTGCATCAGACTCTTGGAAAACAAAACCGAAACAAGTAAACGGCCAGCTCATTCGGATTTAGTTCTTGGTTACGACCAACTGCGAGAATCAATTTTCAGTTCTTAACTGGCAGAGCGCTAAATTATTTTTAGTCATCAAAACTTGTCGACATGTCTTTCCTTGTTAAAATTTATGGGAGAGTGCCCTCTTCCACAAATTGCAACAAGGCAAATACTCAAAGACTAAATAATTTCACTTCAAAGATAATATGAAGTACATCCTCTGGATATGAAGTCTTTAACCCTTTACCTAACTTGAAAATCAGACGATACCTGCAAAACAATTCTTGAATAACTAATTTTTTTCATTTTTTGTCTCAAAACATGGGTTATGACTCCTCATTGGAACGAGCTCGACGAGCTCGTTCCAATGAGGGGGTCATAACCTATGTTTTCGAGACAAAAAATGAAAAAAATAATGAAAATTAATTGACGATGTTTGAGAATAACGCTGGTCGGTTTTGGCCGTTACGTTAGGTAAAGGGATAAGTTGGGGTATCTACACTTCAGATTAAAACCCAAACATGGGCTTCCAGCACTCAATCAGTTGAACAATTTAGACTCTGAGTACTGTTACACCCTTGTGAGTGCAACCAGTACATATTGTAGTAAATTCTTGGAAAAAAGTTAAGTCATTCCCTCTATTGATTGTCTGTTAATAATGATGTCTGGATATTGCATCATACTTTGGGTAATCAAAACCGAAACAGGTAAACGGACACATTCATTTGCGTTCTGCATTGTTGGTGGAAAGATGGATCAACAGTTTGGAAATTTGGAAGATGATCTAGGTAATATTTTTCATTCACTGCTGGCGTTAAATATATTTCCAACTCGTGAGAATTGATTTTGGTTCTTGGTTACTACCAGTTGCGAGAATCAGTTTCTCAGTTCTTAAATAATTTAGAATTAGAGTAATATCAGGCCCCTGTGAATGTAACCATTATATATTTCAAAGTTGGATTTTGGGTTGGAAGATGGTTGAAGTAGAAGAAAGTGGAATTCATTGACCAAATTGCAGCTAAATGTCATCACATTTTCAGATGAAATCCTACAGGCATTTCTCATATTGACATATTAGCATATTGGGCATACTCACAAATGTTTAAACTTTTGTAGTCCTACGTATTACATTTTAATGGAACCAATACTGGCAATTTTCGTCATTGGAAGAGATTTACAGGAAAGTTAGCTCCCCTTAATTTCCTAAATATTTATTTCTTTATTTGTGCTCACGGTCACATATTTCTACACAATGCCTAATCGTGACCATTAATTTCCCACAGCTATCAGTACATTTAACACTAAGAATATGGAAATTTCATATTAAGATTGAAATTTCGAAATGGTAGCAAATTTGTATCATCGATGAGCGCATATTTTCACCTACTCCATACTTCCCGTAGAAGAGTATAAAAATACAGAAGCTGGATTTTTGCATTTTTCCCCCAATCAGATTGAACGTTTGACTATTATTCTCTGTTTAAACCCGTTTAAAAATAGGAAAGACGCGTTTTCACCATCTTTTTGATATTCTGTAACTGCTTTCTCTTCATTATATCAACAGCCTGCGCATCGTGACATATAATACAGACACTGTCCTTTCCATTAATATAAAAGTCTAGGAGGTGAGATTTGCTAATTTTTAGCTCAACTTTGACGTAGTCCAATTTAAGGTTATGTCATGGCCTGTCGTCCGTCTGTCAATAATTCAATACGGCTCGGGCTGGAGGCCATATTTAAGAACTGATCTTTACGAACCTTCTTGGGTACCTTTGTTATCACCGTGGGACGTGAACGAGTGTTTTGGGTGCGGTCCGAAAACTCAAGATGGCCGCCGGCAGCCATTTTGTACCGAAATTAGTGCAATCAGTTTTTTTTGTACAGAACTTCTGTATGAAAGTTCTGATTTGAATAAATTTGTGTAGGAATGTTTAGTAACATGGAATACATTACATATAATACGGGGTTTTTTCTCGTGCAGTTATTATGCATATTAGATGAACTTTGATTTATTCAGTGCTACTTATTCACAGTGAGTACACATGTCAATACGGCTCGGGCTAGGGGATGTATTTATGAACCGATCTTCACGAAACTTCTTGTATACCTTTGTTATCACCTTGAGACAAAAACGAGTGTTTTGGGGTGCGGTTCGAAATTCAAGATGGCTGCCGGCGGCCATTTTGTACCGAAATTAGGTGCAATCAGTTTTTTGTTCAGAACTTCTATATGAAGGTTCTGATTTGAATAATATTGTGAATGAATGTTTAGTAACATGGAATACATCACATATAATACGGGTTTTTTTTCTCGTGCAGAAATTATGCAAATTGGGTGAACTTTTGATTTATTCAGTGCTACTTATACACAGTAAGTGCACCGATCAATAGGGATCGGGCTAGAGGCTGTATTTATGAACCGATCTTCACGAAACCCCTTGGGTACCTTTGTTATCATCTTGGGACGCGAACGAGTGATTATGTTTGCGGTCCGAAATTTCAAGATGGCCGCCGGCGGCCAATTAGATAAACTTTGATTTATTCAGTGCTACTTGTACACAGTAAGTGCACATTTCAATACGGCTCTGGCTAGAGGCATCTAACTGTCACTCACCTTTGCAATACTTTACCTTACATTTGTTACAGGCTACGGTCAGTATTTATGTACAGATGAGATCATTACAAGACTTTACATGTATCTTTGTTATTAGGTCATTACCTAGATGTGTGTCATTGCTGTGTCACATACTATACATGTACATGTCTTACACAAGTTGAGCTACAGTGTCATCGACATTTTCATTTTTCCTGGGAAGCATAACAATCTGAACATTACACAAAGTATTGGTAGGTGTGATACTGATAGTGACGGATTATCTGTGAACTAGTTATTTATAATTCGCTTACGATAAAAGGCAAAGTTTCCTTTTGTTACTTTTAAGCTCCGAGAGCTGCCTGGTGTTTTCGTTTATTATAAGTAACAAAAGGAAACTCGTTCATCTAATAATTTCAAGCGAGATAACTTTATCGAAAGTCGATTTCCATGACGAGATTAGTCAGGGGTGAATGCTGAGTTCCCGAATAGTATCGCCCTACAGAATATTAGTAGTATAAAACTAGAGAAGCAGAATTTACAGCGACCTGTAAATTCGAATTTGTGTGAACATGGCAAATGCATCAGAATTAAACAAAAAAGAAAGATAATTTATGAAGGCTTATTTTTTAAAGTAAAATATCTTAAAAGAAATCAGAAATAGGTCTTCGTAAACAGCGTTTGAGGATTTTCATACTGGATTCAGATAAAATTTTTGAGTATAGAAATACATTATGAACTTCGGCAATGCGTTAGGAGGTCATAAATAGCGTTTACCAGCAATTGTAAAAAATGCACTCAATGACCCATTGGTGACCTCGGTGACTTTTAACCCATATTTTGAACATCCATTGAGTTTCGACTCATTTTGGTGTTGGTTCCAGGCCCATAGGTCACACCGTGCTTTTAGATGTGAGTGTGACCCATTATCAATACTTTTGCCCCCCGCCTACTTTTTTTGAGTGTAAAAATGCATGTATTGTCTTAAGGAACGCATTGGGGATCAAATGCAAGTTCTAGCCATTCTGAAAACTGAACTCTATGACGCCTTGGTGACCTCAGTGACCTTAACCCATATTTGGAACCTCCATTGGATGTCAACTCATTTGGTGTTGGTTCCAGCTCCACAGGTCATACGAAACCGGAGATATGAGCGTGTCCCACAAAACACCCCTCGGAACACCCCCAAAGCCTGAAAACATACGTGGCAAAAGCAACGACATAGGAAGATTCGTATTCGAGTTGTCCTGCAGTTGTCTGTGCCTTCAACACAGACTAACAATAGTCTGTGTTTTTCACACAGACTAATTATTATGGTCATGTATTAAATAAAATCTTTGGGAACCATATTGAATTAGAGGTTTAAATTCACACCATTTATGTTCCTCGTGTTACAAATTCATCATTGTGGAAAGTACAATGGAAAAGTGCTAAAAATGCACGTCGGACATGTATTTTAATCCCATCGCAATATATTAGACTTGTGCCCCAAAAGGTACTCTATACTCTCAGCTCTTTTTTTGATGGCGTACCGATGTGTTACATAAGTTCAGTTATAAGCGTATAGTAGGGCGGCTAATTGCAAAAAAAGGTCTAATCGTGCATTTTGCGATACAAGCATGAAACTTGGTATGTGAGTTTTTGCCAAAGTACTAATCATTATTGCCCGATGTGCCATTTGAAAAAATTCAAGATGGCCGCCAAATCCAAAATGGCCGCCAGTGTTGAGACCGAATTTTCTGTATTGCCAAAAAATGCCGATTGTAGAAAATCTGTTTGAGATAGGATGGTGGAATTAATTTACTGGTATCTCCTACACATATCTGCATATAATGCCATATATTTTATTATCCAACGCCTATGATGGCCACCAAAATATGGCAAAATGACCGTAAAATCAGAAAAAATAGAGAATTTTCCATAAAATCTTAAATCTTTTTCTAAATTTTCCAAAGCAATATTTGGTATGTTTGGCATTTTGTTATCTCAAAAGTAAGACAGGAAATTTACTATCATTTTTGCCCTGAGTGCCATTTGAAAAATTCAAGATGACCCAAATCCAAGATGGTGGCCAAGGGGATGACCAATTTTGCAATATTGCAATAGGTACTGATTTCAGAAAACAATATTTGTGATAGAACGATGGAATCAAATTTGTTCCATTCCTAATAGACACCTGCATATATTGACACAAATTTTGTAGCCCAAGGCCCATGATGGAGGACAAAATATGCCAGAATGCCCGCAAAATTAGACAAAAATAGAGATTTTTCCTTAAAATCCTAAATCTTTTTCTAAATTGTACAAAATTTTACTTGGGATATTTGGCAATTCAATCTCACAATAGTAAGATATGGCATTTACCATGATTTTTGCCCTAAGTGCCATTTAAAATATCCAAGAAGGCTGCTAAATCCAAGATGGCGACCTAGAAGGTGACCAGTTTTGCAATATTGCCTTAAATGCTGATCTAAGTTATTTTCCAAAAACAAACATTTGCGAAAAAATACAAGGCTATAAAGGGCACTAACTCTGCAAAACATACGGTGAATAACACCAGGAGTGAACATGAGGCTAGATATAAATAAAATATACTTGCATACCAAATACGAAGTCATTCCACCAAGTATTTTAAATGTTACTGAGTTTAGAAACTTGTTGTTCACAGACAGATAGATGGAGTGACAGACACACAGACAGACTAACAGACAGATCGGTCGACCGACCAATGCTGCCACATATAGAGCTGTTTGTCGCAGATAATTATTGTGGATATTAATCAGATTAATGTATGTTTGGTGAAATAGATCTTAAGTAAAAATAACAACAATTAGTCTCCATTGTTAATTAAACTTTTGGCTGCTGCAGGCTTCCATAGATTTGTGACAAAAACACCCGAATCTGTTACAAGCAGAAGACAGTCAAGACGAATTTCAGAAAAAATAAAGGCTATAGGTAAGATATATCAATAATTATATGGCATATACATTAGTAAGTGTTTAAAGATGAAGTGGATGTAGTATATATCAGTGGTATGTGATCAGACTCATAAAAAATTTCATTTAAAAAAATCAATTTCAACACAGGTCGTGTTCATTTGACTTGAAAAAGTATGGAAGACCGGTATAACAAACAATTAATGTGTTTTACATATTTTAGCAAAATATTAACTGTAAAATACTGCATTTATTAGTGTTTAATGTCATTGTCAGAATCTGGGCTTTATTGTGACACAACACAAATATAAAGTCAAGTGTTGCCAATCGTTTATATTCATGTTGGATAGCCACTTTGCCAGTGGAAATTATTCAATTGACAGCCATATTCATTTAGCAGGGATCTAGTCACTTTCGTGATTTCTAGAAATAAACTGAGCATTTAATCTATTATATATTATTTGACAGAGATCAGTGAACTCTGTTAAACAAGATATAAAACATTAAATGCCTGTACCGTATGTACTGTGGCAAAATAGGTCTATAAATAAAGAGAATTTGGTGAGTGTCAGGGAAATTTTTCAACATATTACAAGATTTTGTATTCAATTAACAGGAGTTTACTCTATAACCTACATGGAAGTGGCAGGTGAAATTTGTGCTGAAGGTATGGTAAGTGACTTTGTGTTTGAAAATTATCTACAATAAACAGGGTATTCATTCAAGAGATATGCAACTGAGTGGGTCCCACTGTATCAAATATAATCATGAATGAAATAAAGAACCAAAACTTTCAAATAAATGCATCATTGCAGTTTTAGGGCTGAAATGAAATACATATATATATATATATATATTCCATATTTATGAGTGTTTTCTTCTTTTTCGTTTCACATCAGCTGATGCTGGATGGCAGATACTGAACTTACCAGCCACGAAGAGTGGACCACTGATTGGTTAAAATGCTGCTTCTGTCAAATAGTTACAACAGAGCCACTCACATCACCAGGCAACAACCCGTGTCAGCGACAGACATCCCCTTATGGCAATATAGCAACAAACATTAAATTATTTGATGATCTGGATGCATTACCAATACCGTTGGATCCTCGCAGACTTGATGGTGGTAGTGGCATTGAGGATACACTGACAGTCAACAGGGCGCTTTACCATAAGAGTTGTAGATTGATGTTTACAGACTGTAAGTTAGAACGAACACGTAAGCGTCGCCAACGGAACAGTTTTGATACAAACTCTCAAACACCAGCCAAAGTGAAGCGAGAAGTGAGCAATGTCCCGGATGATACATGCTTCATCTGTGAAAAGCAGGATGTTGTCAACCAACTCAGACAAGCCATGACTTTGCAATTAGACCAGCGAATCAAAGCATGTTTTCAGAATATTGGAGATACAAAGTTGTTGACAAAGCTTAGTAATACTGATGTTATTGCCTGTGAAATGAAGTATCATCCTTCGTGTTTGGCTGGTTTATACAACAAGGAAAGGTCATTACTAGAAACAAGTGACAATAAACGCAGGGAACATGAAGCCACAGCCTTGGCGGACCTTTTGATGCATATAACGGAGTCTAGAACCAAATCAAATTCCACTACATTCAAGCTGGCAAGTCTAGTTGATCGATATAAGTCTAAGCTTGAGTACCTAGTTGGTGAGCAACAAATTGTCCACTCTACGAGACTGAAAAACAAGTTGTTAGAACACATTCCATCATTAGAAGCTCATCAGAAAGGGAGAGATGTGATATTAGTGTTTAAGGAAAATGTTGCCGCTGCGATAGTTCAGTCCCATAGTGTTCTCACAGAAGCTGCAAAAAATATTCGCCAAGATATGCTGCGACATTCGGCACAATTTCACAATAAATTTGACGATGGGTGCATTCATGCTTCCGTTCCAGAATCATTGCTCAAATTTGTCTGCGAGTTGGAACATGGGGTTGATAAAGTGTCTGAACCTACAAAATCTGATCTAAACATTGCCCAACTCTTACAGTTCAACTGTCACTCCAACAGGACACAAATGACAAGACAACACCATCAACACAACAAGGATCGCGAGACACCATTTCCACTCTATGTTGGCATAAAAATGTATGCCAAAACGCGGAAGAGTCAGATTATTTATTTATTATATGAAAATGGAATAAGTATTTCCTACGATCGTGTAATGGAAATATCTAATCAGTTGGGCGAAAATGTTATTGATAAGTATCAACAGGAGGGTCTTGTTTGCCCACCAATACTCCATAAAGGATTGTTCACAACATCTGCAATTGACAACATAGATCATAATCCGTCAGCGACAACTTGTAAGTCATCATTTCATGGAACAAGCATGTCTATGTTTCAGCATCCTAATCCTGAAAATCCTGGTTTGAATTGCCAGGTTGAACATCAGGTCAATAAAGCAACAAAAATGGCAAAGTTACCAGACCCATTCACCAATGTGCCACCACTAAAAGTCTCCAATATCAAACCCAATCCACCTGTTTCTTGTACATCTGAAGATATCGTTCCGACGAAACTCCCAGTGCTATCACGTAGTCCAGAAATGGATAGCAACTGGCTAGCTAAAGTTGAACTCACCGATGTTATAGATGATGTGACATCTGTAACATGGTCGGCTTATAACGCTGTGCAATTGAGATTCGGAAATGTTAATGTTGCTATTACATCACTTCTGCCACTTCTACGCGACCCGGCACATTCATTGGCAATTCTCAAACACTGTGTGAACTATATTTAAAAAACTGTGAATGCGCTGAACCCTGGACAGCCCGCTGTAATAGCAGCTGACCAACCACTTTATGCGTTGTGCAAGCAAATTCAATGGCAGTGGTCAGATACTCACGGTGACGATAAGATAGTGATGATGTTTGGTGGCCTTCACATAGAACTTGATGCCCTGAAAATGATCGGAAATGTTCTTCGTAATAGTGGTTGGACTACTGCGCTGGCTGATGCTGGGGTAGCCACTGTTGGAACCGCTGACTCATTTCTAAAGGTCGCAAACATTCCGAAAACAAGAATGGCTCATCAAGTCACAGCTTGTGCGTTGTTCCAGTTGATGAACTCAGCCTATACGATGCATGGAAGCAACGACGAAAGAAAGCTAAATGTGAATCATGTACTCAATTCCAATTCTGGGATCTTGTGCTTAAGCTTCAGCTTCTGTTGTTTTCCCTCGTGAAATCATTTCGAGAAGCCGACTTTACACAAAACAAGGAAAGTTTAGCTGATAGCATTCCATATTTCTTCGCCACTGACAATACTCATTATGCACGGTGGCTCCCTATTCATCCAATGTGACATGCTTGCTCTTCAAAATAGTCATCACCAAGTCTATATGAAATTTATGAATGGGAATTTTGTTATCAACAAAAGTGGAAGAGATTTCTCTTGTATGGCACTCGATCAAGCACATGAACAAAATAATGCTATCATTAAAGGTGATGCAGGTGCTATTGGTATAACAGAGGATGAATCTGCTCTAACAAGGTGGATGGTTGCTGGTCCAGAACTGTGTGAATTGATTCGAAAATATGAAGCAGTGTCCTCTTAAGAGACACCACCAACTTCGCTCCCCACAAATCACCATGAGCAAAGAAAGTCATTTCAGGAAGACTTTGCAAGAAATGTGTTGAATTTCAAAAACATTACTGAAGCAATGGGGAACCCTTTCATGGATGATTCGAATGGTCTCACTGTCCTCGATACAAAGGACGTTGTCAGTGCTGCGAATGCTAAGCATGTGTCCATTTTCAGGAGTGTTGGACAGACACAGTTTTCTCAATTTATGAAGCGACTCACCACTGACAAACCATCATTATATGACCCAATTAAAAGAAACAAAATATCGCTTTTCAATTTTGCAAATGATCGACCAAGCTGCAAATCAAAATTAATGAAAGATGACTGTCGTTTGTTTTCAAAATTATTTATTTCATCTCAAATCCGTCAATGTGATCTCAGTGAGTTTTTTGCGCATAAAAACTAAACGTTCCCTGCATCACTTAGTGATGGGGGTGAGATTCACAGTGGACACAAATCAAAGTTGATTTAAATTTTAGAGTCAACTGTGAAAAAAGTACCCAATAACACACCAAAAGCTGAAATGTTAATTTTGGATGGATTTGCAATGGTGAATGGTACAAAACCACAGAAACCTAAACCATTTGAGAAATATGTTGATGAGGATTTTATTCCAAAATTGAAATCAGAGAGCTATTCATACAATAGAGTTGACATTGTGTTTGACGAATATAAAATTGATAGCATGAAATCTACAACTCAGTCCAAGAGAGGCTCAGGAAAGAGATGTTGTGTAACATCCACTGGATTCACACCCACGGACTGGCATAGTTTCTTGCGAAATAGTGAGAACAAAACTGAACTGTTTAGTTTTATAGCGGACAAAATTGCAACAAAAACTGATAAAAAGCTTATTATGTAACCAAGGGTCTAACTGTTTTGTGCAATCAGGACAAGGATGTTGACAATATGGCCCCATGTAACCATGAGGAGGCTGATACAAGGATTTTCATACATGTTAACGACGCGGTACAGAACCAAATCAAAAGTCTCGCTATAAAAGCTAATGACTCAGATGTCTTAGTTATTGCTATAAATGTTTTCAAAAACTTGGAAAATAGTGGATTAGAGTTACTGTGGATTGGAATTGGTAGTGGACAAAGTTTCAGGTGGGTACCAGTGCATGAGATAGTGCCAGCCATAGGCCCAGATAAAGCCTCCGGAATTCTCTTCTTCCACGCATTCAGTGGCTGTGACACTGTGTCAAGCTTCAGGGGTAAGGGGAAGATATCAGCATGGGATGCATGGAGTGTGTTCGCTGACGTAACACCCGTCTTCAGCAAACTGAGTATGTTCCTGGCAGAGATTACTGACAGTGATATTGAAATACTTGAGCGTTTTGTGGTTATAATGTACGATCGTTCAAATTCTTCATGCAGTGTGAATGAGGCAAGGCTTGACATGTTTGCAAGGAAAGAGAAATCTTATGATAGTATTCCACCAACACAGTCAGCACTCCTACAACACACAAAGCATTCAACTTACCAAGCAGGATATCTGTGGGGACAAACAACTGTTACAAATCACTGTATCCAAGTCCTGATGACTGGGGTTGGGTTCACACGGGTGCTAATTGGGAACCTTTGTGGACTGTTTTGGCGCCAGTAGCAAAAAGTTGCAAAGAACTAACCAAGTGTCAATGCAAAAGAAGTTGCTGTCGTCGGTGCAAGTGTTTCAAGACCGGGCTGCCTTGCACATCAATATGTGGCTGCACTTGTGACATATAACGTTGTGGGAACAGCCCTCACAATATGCCACAGCAATCGTCAATGCTGTGGTATAAGACGTGGCATTCTGCCACGGCTTGTACCACGGCATTGCCAATTGCCGTGGGGAATGTCGAGGGTTGCTGGAAATAACTATAAATTTGCCTTTTGCACTTTGATTTTTGTCACAAAATGTTCTGGGTGAGAAACCACTTCCATTTCGCTTTTGTTTGTTTTGTGTCATTTGAATTTATTTTCTCTGTGCAGAGTACCACTGTAGCTTAAACATTGTCAATTCCATGTCTGGACATATTTGAAAAAAAAATGAATATTAAAAGAAAATTCTCAATTTATTTCAAATTTGGAGTCTATTTTGGCGTATTTTGGCGGCCACCATAGGCGTTGTCTAATAAAATATGTAGCATTATATGCAGATATGTAAAGGAAATACCAAGAAATTAATTCCACCATCCTCTCTCAAACAGATGTTCTGCAATCAGCATTTTTGGCAATACAGTAAAAATTTGGTCTCAAAATTGGCGGCCATCTTGGATTTGGCGGCCATCTTGAATTTTTTCAAATGGCACATCGGGCAAAAATGATTAGTACCTTGTTAAAAACTCACATGCCAAATGTCATGCTTGTATCACAAAATGCACGATTTTGCAATTAGCCGCTCTACTAGTATTGCTTTCTTGAAAAATTACGTCAGACAATATGCTTTTGGCGAATCCGCATTACGAAAACAATTCTAGGAAATTGACGATTTTAAGAATATTACATCAGAAATAACTTCTGGGGTGAAACCGAAACAGGAAAACAATCTTGCAAGTTTTAAACAAACTCGTAAAAGAAGCTATGGAGCCAATTATTGATAACATGGAAGACAATTCAGGTAATATTTAATTTTATGTTTATTACTGAGAGTTCACTGTTCTCAATTTTGAGTTAGTGTAGATTAGGGGATCCGTTTTATTTGCTTCCGAAGCTGGGTGAAACTAGGATGTCCGACATAAGTCGGCGGGCATGTGAAATCTTCCGACAGGGGTATCGCAGTCCACCAGTCTAATTCTGCAAAGAATTCCACGCTATTACGAGTGGTTTGGTCACCCATTTTTGGCGTCGTTTGCGAGTAGACTACAGTTGATTTAACCCCATATCAAAGTAACTACCAAAACCGGCTACTGCCATTCACACTTTCATTATTTCTTTTCAGTTTTTGTTTCAAAAACATAGCTCATGACCCCTCATTGGAATGAGCTCAACGTGTAGTGAAGGGTTAATGTGATGTCTCTCTACTCAAAGTAATACAGATATTCTTTAGTGCTTCAGTTATATGTAATAATTATTTTATTCGCCTTGAAAACAAAAATATTAACACAATTTGTGGAACTAGGCGGAGTAATCATAGAACTGCAGCTGTGATGGGTGTGCATCTATTGCCTCAGTGGAAAGTCTGTGATAAACCAGAAACTCTAGGTTTATCTCCCTTGATATGCAATGAGCCACTTTTCTGTCGCACGGGCCAGGCCTGCCATTCTTAAAAATGCAGGAGGGCTAAAAATCGCCCCCCCCCCCACCCCCCTCGTATTGCCTAGGGCAGCAATTAGCTCTCCCCACGCTTACAAAAGGTAAAAGTGGCAAAATGAAGATTTACTATTAATGAATTCGGCTTAGTGGACTCTGTACATTTTATTTGGCGCAGTGAATGAGGTAGTCTCTGTGAGATGGCTACACTGTCCCTCCCACACCTCCGGGCCTCGGCAAGGCCCGGAGGTGTGGGAGGGACAGTGTTGCCATCTTGCAGAGACCAGTAACATAGCACAGAGATCTGAAAAGATGTGGTTTTTAGGAATAGGCTATTATGGTAGTCATTATTTTCTAAGGCCAGGAGGGCTAGTTTTCGCCCTCCTTAATTTTTTTAAGGCGAGCACTACGCGAACGAATAAATCGCTCTCCTGAAAATGCCAGGCCTGACGGGCCGGACTCACAAGTTTATAATAATTCAGTGAAAAACGTATCTAATAGTATAGGTAAAATCATTATAGATTCGTTCAAATCAAGCTGGATTGAGAAACATTTCTTGTGTTAATTCACAGAAAATGAATTTTTGATGTTTTTTAGATTCAATCGTCTAGAATATTTCAGTTGGTCGGAAAAGTGAACTGCAGGATCGCTTTTCCAACCAAATGAAATATTCCAGGCGAGTGAATCTAAACCATGGATTCTATGAAAGTAGCATTAAGGGCTATTTAAGGTCTAGGCTAGTTTCAGGCAATAACAGCGTCGAATTCCTTAAAGAGTTTGACTAATGACCTGAGTGAATGGTCACAGACAAACTGCGAAGTCGAAAGCAGTGGGTCGGGGAGAGTGTGTCTTCCCCTGTAGGTCTGGAAATTACTCACGGAAGACCGTTTTGGTTACATGTGGGTTATGGCAATTGTAAAATACGTGAACGAACCAGGGCTGGCGGATCGATTTTCCAAGTGAGGGGGCTGGATCGGGCGATGGATGCTCGTCGGTATGACCATGGTTCGGTCCGTGGTGCGATTTAAATTCCAGGGTCCCAAAACCCCCATTTCCATGCATCTGAGCGGATAATCTGAGATTTTTCAGGAGATGTATTTGAACGATTTCACACTTTGAGAGCCGTTAAAAAACGTCGGTAAAGCATACAGGTGAGGTCTATTTACCAGCTTTGATCGTAACGACCAAAGCTGATAAATAGACCTCACCTGTATGGTTTACCAGACGTTAACAGCATTTATACTGTCTGTGGATTATCTTGTCTGGAGGTGGATTTGGTACTTGTATGTCCGTAAGATTACGATCTATTAAAGTTAACCGATTTTTTAACAGACTGTATACATTTCAGCGTTTGCTGCCACTTACTGCAAAAAATGATCCGAAATCCCTCGAAACTGAACCAGTACGAGGGAAACATAGCTGGCGAAAATATGGGAGAGGCTCTGGATCCGCCCCTTGTTTCACCAGTCATTAATTGTGTTAAAATATATGCATACAAAAAAAACATGGCCCGGCAAAAAAAGTGTTGGGGCTGGAGCCCCCCCCCCCCCCCACCCCAGCTCCGCGCCCCCTGCGAACTGCGACAGGTTACGACAAAGTAATAGAATATAAGTTTATTAAATGACCATCTTAAAAGAATTTCTGCGAAAATAAATAGCAAAAACTAATGTGTGACCTCGCTTTGGCGAGATCGCGCGTAAGTTGTTGATATTATATAGGTGGTAAACCCATTGAGACGTTAAAAAAACATGACTGGCATAGTAAAAACGGAGAAGGCGGAGAAGCATCCTTTTCCTATGTGTTACGAGCATGCTATATGGCGTAACCTGCCAACGGGTTACGATATAAGCTCTTAATTTCCTGATATCCGCCTTGGGTGGGGGGGGGGGGGGGGAGTCTGAGATTCTCCATCTGGGAAATTTGTGATGGAATCGAACATGAATCGAGATATCTGGGTATCTATTTGACTTGCCTTTGCAATACATTAAGAACATGTCCCGTGTCGTCGAACTGCTTGTCCACTAGAATGAATTCTATGGTACTCACAAGAAAAAAGTATGTCACATTTCCCTTTGTTTATTCTTTGTTTATTGAGGTTTTAACAACACTTTCAAAACTCACTTGAAGAGCCATTGTCATATCTGGGCGGACGATTTTAAGGGTGGTGGGTGCTGGAGTAGCCGGACAGGACCACCGAACAAAGCCGAGTAATTGTTGGGTTCTCCAAATTACTAACACGGCACAAGTAGGGTGAGCTCTGGATAAAGGCAAGTGCACATCAAAGCGCTTCCACTTGGGCAATCAGCATTAATCAGGATTAATTCTCTTCCAAAGGACACAACTCAGATGACGCTGATCAGGATCAAACCAACGACCTTTCGATCTGATGTACCACGCGTTAACCAGTGAGCCAATAGCAAGTTACGTCATTAGTTACGTGATCGATGATATCATGAAGGTTGTTATGATAGCTGCTCCTGAGTGGTTATGTTGTGGAGTCATTGGTATGGTGTTAATGCGCGTGCGCAGCGCGATATTAGGATGACGCGTGTTTCCGTTGCCTATTTTGTTTGATGCAGGTCGCCTGTTTGGTTTGTTTGGTGGACTGCGGTTGCAAAGGGGTCAAGTGACGTCTAAGAGAGGGCGGTGCGTTCTGAAGGTGTGTTAGTTTCAGTCGAGAATGTCGTATTGCCGATAACAACTAGAATTATCGAACAGGACCCAATACCTGTTGCGTCTCTGCCATCATCGTCTCTTTCGTTCAAATCCAGATCCAGAACAGACTATAAGGTTACAGACTTCAGTTGCACGCAGTGTTGTGGCGCCGAGAGACAGGCCTCTGGCCAGCGCAGAAGAGACCTAAACTTTGGGTTGAATCGTTGTTTTGTTTATATTTGTATCTCTTTTAATTGTTCCGACATCGTTTTTACATCCGTTTCATGATTGGGACTGCTATGAACACAGCAACAGTAAAACAGTCACAAGTGACAACCCTCTCTTCGCTCTGACAATTAGTAATGATTGTTGTCTTACCTCCAACCCATCCAACCATACTACACGTACTATCGTATTCGTATCCGTCACCATATCACTTATGATCTCTACTGCACGAACTACTGCCTTCGACCAGTACTATAGCCTTCTATTGAAACCAGGGAGCTCAGTGGTTACGGCATTGGACTTCAAACCCAAAGGTCTATGGTTCGATCCCCGCCATGGGTAACTGCGTTGTGTCCTTTGGCAAAGCACTTCATCCCGATTACCCACGTGGGGGCACGGTTGAGCCCTGTACGAAGAGGTACTGCACGTTGATGGTGCACTTGTCTTCAACTAACGTTAAAACTGCTTGTGGGAGTTAGTACGGTGAGGACTGTGACAGTTACCGCTGCTAGGTGGTTCTCTCCTGGTACTCTAGCTTCCCCCACCCGTAAAACTGTCTGACACGAGGTGACTCTGGCTGTCGAAAATGTCGTTAAACCCTAATAAATAAATTCTCATATAACTCCTTCAAACTTCTACCAGTATCCCACAATTCTCATTAACTTTCAACACCGCTGTTTTCATGTAGAATATCAAGGTTACTGGCTTCTGTCATGTCATGAGTTTACCACTATGCCACATCTTCGGGTTTCTACCATGCCAATCACCATCTATCTGACGACGGGCTTCAGTCAATGTTGGCTTCTACGGCCGGCAGCGACTACCAACCTCTACTTGTGCTTTCGTCTATCAGTCCAGGTAGGCCTGGGATGTAGGGTAGAAATTATTAGATACAGTGGAATCCTGTTAATTAAATTACCCTTTGCTTGTGTAAATTATCGAATTACCGGGAGTGTTCAATTAATAGGGATTTGGTTACTTTAAATTATTCTAGAGGCAAAGTGAGAATTTCTTCCTTTGCTTCCTGCTTTACAGAGCTCACGGAGGTTGGTCAAATAAGATATAAAAGAGTGAATACCTGTATTGGATGTATGGAGGCCAGAGAGATCTATAAACAAGGGGAATTCGGTGATTGCCACCATAATTTCTCAGCATATTACATTTTTATTCAGAAGTTTATTCTATAATCTATATGTAATTATTTATTTACTTGTTGGTGTTTAAGGTCACATACTTATGCACATTGGCTAATCGTGACCGTGACAGTTTTGCAGGTGGACCGGAGTACCTGGAGAGAACCACCAAGCATCGACGAGCAACTGACAGCTCCCCAACATTCTAACTCTGTTCAAGCTCCGCTCAAGCAGGGTTACAGCGGTTGAAGACATGTGCACCATCTACGTGCAGTACGCCTTAGTACACGGCGTCATCGTGCCCCCATGTAGGCAAACGGAATAAAGTGCCTTGCCCAAGGGCACAACGCGGGTCGTCCAGGACGGGGATCGAACTTTGGACCTCTAGCATAGAAGTCCAACAGTCTACCACTGAGCCACCGAGCTCCCAAATGCAATTAACAGGTCAAATTTGTATTGAAGGTATGGTAAATGGTTTTGTGTTTGGAAATTATATTCAGTTAACAGGGTTATACAGTTAAGACATATCCAGTTCAGAACTAGGACCCTCTGATCGTTGTGGGAAGAGGGGATAATGACTAGGACCCTCTGATCGTTGTGGGAGGAGGGGATAACGACTAGAGGGTCCTAGTTAGGACCAGCCTTTTCTCAAGAAAATTTTGCTGCATTCGGTGTTCAAAGAGCGAGCGCATCTAAGGCATTTAAAGCGTGTGTGGCCCTATACTGGAGACCATTTAGGACTCTATGTTAAGTGAAAGTCACACTGGGGCAATGTTTTTTTATGGTCTGGAGGCAGCGAAAATTTTAGGGGTGGAGGCAAGCACCCCTCTCCCTCGTCCCCCGTGGCTACACCAGTGCTCGTGGCGCAAATGTCCAATGTTCACCGGATTTTTGTTGCATTTGGCCAATCATTCGACCTCCTGGCGGTTCCGTTTATTTCATCAGCTTAAAGATTGGTTGGAATAGAAGAAATAGACCGAACAAAGGCGAAGTCGTGGTGTGCACACGCAAAAAAGGGACTTATAATCTGTGGGATTACACGAAAGGACGCAAGCTCTTGGTGTCGGGCAGTCTAAATCTATTCTGAATTCTACGCTGTTGTGGGGTGTTTGTTTACCCACTTTTCGTGAAGCTTGTGCGCAAACGAACGTTGGTGCGATGTGGCGTCTTTTCGCCCTCAAGGGTATAAATATATTCTTTTGTATTTTTATTATGGATATTCTATTCAAAAAGTATTTAATTCACCTTGAAAACATCAAGATATTGAGTTATTAACACAATTCGTAGAACTGCGCAACGTAATCATAAATCTTTCAGCTGTGATGTGTCTCCATTCATAATTATTTAGTAAACAAATGTGTCCAATGGTATTGGTAAACTCATTAAAGATTCGGTAAAATGAAGTCTCGATTGAAAATAGTGTTCAGCCGATGATCGCAACTGGCCACCACAATCGACCGATTGTGGACAATCGAATGACAACGGCAACGGCTCCTGGCACATCGGTTCAACAGATTGTTGCCAAGCATTTTGTGATGATTCACTGCATAACCCGCATTTTATTATCTTTTGCAATTGTTCAATTGTTAATGTAATATGATGTCAATGATACCATTCAATGAAGTTGAAAAACCACCACAATGTGTATTCTTAATCTCTCTCTAGACGCCCCTTTACGGGATATACAATTTAAACGACATGTAAAGCTTACAATTGAGCGTACCTGCGGCAATCGCCAGCTCATACCAGAAAAATGAAGGTTGCACTCCATTGACTCAGTAAAATTACCAGTTGCGTGCACTTGGGTGGTAAACGAGGCTAACGCCTCGCCTAATATTGATCTCACTGAGCCTCACATGACGCCATATCCGATCACTTAACATCCCGTAACTTATTTATTATGTCAGCGGACGAACTCCAGTATGTCCCTTTAATTAATCAGCCCTGTAATTTATTTTTGGGTGTGTCGCACTTGTGAAAATGTAAACAAGCAGACGCAGGTTTACAACCTAAGGGGAGTAACTCTATCTAAAAATCGTTTCGCGCTGAAGTGATTATGGATCGCTATTATGAAACTGTTGTGAATGTTTGGCTTGCTGCGATATACATTGAGCTATCGGATGGGGTTATCGATCGAATTAAGTTTCTTAATTTTGGACACATATTATAAACAAATTATTTCTTTTTTGTTCAAGTGAGTTTAATGAAATTTTAATCACATTCAACGGACGATTCAGAACTTTTTCTATTAGATTGCCATTTTTGAGATGAGGCGGTTGTATTTTATTTCAGAAAACAATATGGTAAACACACACCTAATATTGATTTCATATGGGGTCACTGATGACGTCATCATCGACCTGATATGGCTTCATAGGCCGCCACTATTTATCTTCGCTGATTGGTTGATCCCAAGAGCTGACGTAAGTAGAATGTCTCGTATGTTTCAGGCATCATTGGCCGGACCTCGGAAGTGACGACATGTCATGTGACCCAGTGGCACCATGTTGTGTTGTCATGGTAACCCGCCTGAGCGGTCATGTTGTGACGTCTTCCCCATAGTGATACGTGGTGTTAGTGTGCATGCGCGGCGCGTGTTGTTAGGGTGATACGTGTTTCGTCGTCCATTTTGTATACTGGAGGCCGCCGTCTTGGTTTCTATGGTAGCACGTGGTTGCTATGTGACCTAAAACCTTCTTATAGGACAGGGGTATGTTCGGAGGGAGTGTTCGATTGAATAGAGGTAAATCTAAATACCACAAACAACCCGACAATCCCACCACATCACCAAAATCCTCCCCAAATTACCGGAATTGACTTTATTTGATACGGATTCTTCAAGAACCCTTTTAGGGCCGCCATACCTTAGATTTTAATAGTAGCACGTAGTGCTATAATACAGAGAGGCCTCTGGGATTATAGCCAACCGATAGACAACCTCCATGAAAACCTATATCATTCCTAATGCCAAGAATCTATCGAGTAGTTACTGATAAGTCATTGCTCGAACGACTCGAATCCCACCGAGCAAATAAGCCATAGAGTATTTACTCGAACGAGTGACTCGCACATACGACTCTTAGCCTCATTTCGGTATTTGATGATACCTTTGACCTGGTATTGTGTTATTTGAGGATACATATTGAGGATATTTTCTGGAGAATCCCTTTTTTGTCGTATGAGGCCATGAGGGCCATGAGAAAATCCCTCAGTGAGGTCTAATTTACTATCCCTCTTAACCTCATTTCTTTTGAGGCCATGAGGGCCTTGAGAAAATCCATCAATGAGGCCTAATTTACTATCCTTCTTAGCCTCATTTCGGTATTTGAGGATACCTATGGCCTGGTATTGTATTATGTGAGGATACCTTTTGGAGAATCCCTTTTTTGTCGTATAAGGCCATGAGAAAATCCTTCAATGAGGTCTAATTTACTATCCATTCCCTCTTAACCTCATTTCTTTTGAAGCCATGACGGCCATGAAAAAATCCCTCAATGAGGCCTAATTTACTATCCCTCTTAGCCTCATTTCGGTATTTGAGGATACTATGGCCTGGTTTTGTATTATTTGAGGATATCTATCGATGATACCTTTTGGAGAATCTTTTTTTTTTTGTCGTATGAGGCCATGAGAAATCCCTCAGTGAGGTCTATTCTACTATCCCTCTTAGCCTCATTTCTGTTGAGGCCACGAGGGCCATGAAAAAATCCCTCAATGAGGTCTAATTTACCAGCTCTCTTTGCCTCATGTCGGAAATTAAGGATACTTATGATCCAGCTACTGTACAACTCCTAAATAGCTCCTATACAGTTCCTACACAGGTAGTCTTTCTTACCAAGAGCTTCCATCTTATCTCCAAGGCTCCAAAGCCACTACTTGTCAATGGTCTATCTGTCCTATCATTATCTTCTACAGCTGTCTTTTTCCATTGCGGCCTTGTACCAGTGCTATCATCCATTAATATTGACTTATAAGTTATAACACTACTTCCTAGCTATACCTATCTCAGTCCCGACTAATAAATCGATCAAGGTTGAATCAGATTGCTTCATTCCCCCTGTATACATATAAACGGGCTATATAAGGCATTCAGTAATTGAGATTCTTATCCGACTCCGTAAAACCAGGCCATAGGTATCCTCAAATACCGAAATGGGGCTAAGAGTCGTATGTAGTACTCTATGGCTTATTTGCTGGGTGGGATTCAAATCGTTCGAGCAATGACTTATCAGTAACTAAGAGTCGTATGTGCGAGTCACTCGTTCGTGTAAATACTCTATGGCTTATTTGCTCGGTGGGATTCGAGTCGTTCGAGCAATGACTTATCAGTAACTACTCGATAGATTCTTGGCATTAGGAATGATATAGGTTTTCATGGAGGTTGTCTATCAGTTGGCTGTAATCCCAGGGGCCCCTCTGTACTATAGCACTACGTGCTACTATTAAAATCTACGGTATTGCGGTCCTAAAAAGGATTCTTCAAAAATCCGTATCAAATAAAGTCAATTTCGGTAATTTGGGGTGGATTTTGGTGATGTGGAGGGGTTGTCGGGTTGTTCGTGGTAATTAGATTTACTCCTATTCAATCGAACACACCCTCCGAACGTACCCCTATTCTATAAGAAGGTTCTGGGACACATAGCAACCACATGCTACCATAGAAACCAAGATGGCGGCCTCCAGTACACAAAATGGACGACGGAAACACGTATCACCCTAACACGCGCCGCGCACTAACACCACGTATCACTATGGGGAAGACGTTACCATGACAACACAACATGGCGCCACAGGGTCACGTGACATGACGACACTTCCGAGGTCCGGCCAGTGATGCCTGAAACATACGAGACATACTACTAACGTAATAATTTATGTTGAATTTTTTCCATATATATATTATACATAACTTCGTCAAATTGCCGTCATGCTCGGAAGGTTACTTCCTTCTAAGCGGCTTTGATTTTTGACTAATTCTAATTCCGTTACGTTAAGTGCCGTACCAATGTGTATCGCGTCATGAGAACGTAAAACTTGGCGTCACGCAGATCCTAATTGTTGAATGGGAATTATAAAATTGATCGAGATACGCGTACGTCTTACAGATCGATTTATTATGTGGCAAGTGGCCGCCTAGCTCCTTATCACGAACCCGTCTATAAGATCGCCGATGCATATCTTCCTTGGGTGGCAACAAGTTAAGATATGTTCCGCATTACACGTTGTTCACTCTTTTTAATTGTAAATTATGGACAAACAATACCGTATCAGATCTTCCTTAGGTGGTAACAAGTGGAGATATATTCCGCGTTTTTATGCGCAAATTTTGTTTTCAGCCTTAGAATTAGGAGCATTCAATCATTTATCTCAACCTCGCCCTGGTAACAGAGGCAGAAGCGAGTTCGCATGCAGTATTCACACATTCAACCATTCCTTGACCCGAATTGTTCAAACGCGTTGTTCTCCATATTCAAATGTATTGCTTGTAAAATCCCCGTATCATATCTCCCTTGGGTTGCAAAGGTATGTTCCCCGTTTCATGTTGTTCCCCGTATCAGAGTCTATTACGCGCAAAATAACCGTATCATATCTTCCTTGGGTGGCAACAAGTAAAGATATGTTCCGCGCTTCACTTTGCTTTTTGTATTCAAGTGTAAATTATGCAAAAAATACCGTATTATATCTTCCTTGGGTGGCAATGAGTAAAGATATGTTCCGCGTTATTACGCAAAAAGCAAATATGAATTAGACACTATTTCGAAAACCTCGCCCTGGTAACAGAGGCATAGGCAAGTAAGTTCGTGTACTGTATTCACACATCCAACCACTCCTCGGCCCGAATCATTCAATCATTTAAAAGCGCGCCTCCATATCTCCGCCCCAGTACCCAACCCGCGTCAATCAGACATCAATACCGCTGATGAAAACAAGAATCTTTTTATGCCGTCCTTGCGTAGTAATAACCCCCCTCCCCCCCCCCCCCGCGCGATCTTTCCAGGGTGTGTAAATGTTTTGTCCCCACCCACTATTGCAGCATATATATGCCCCCCCCCCCCCCCCCCCACTGATCTAAGTGCAGCCCCTCCTATAATGTCTACACTGACAATCGTAAGTTAGGATTCCATACACCCCCCCCCCCCTCATATACACATGATGTATACGCGTTGATGAAGTGTATATTATACATATATATGTGTAATTTTGGAAGAAATTAAACAACGATAATCTCGATGTAATATATAGGGCCTGTAGCACCAGGACCATGCAACTAGTTTCTGTGAAACGACTAGGCACTCTGGTTCTTTTATAGACGAGGCTAAAAATTATCAAAGTACACACTGCCTAGGCGTTTCACTGAAACTACATGCAAAGGAGAACGTTTTTGTTTCAAAACAACTTTCCCCAATACAGCGTACTCTCCCTGGTTTAGTCACAGAGTACGATGTACCAGGGTGAGGTCGCCCCATTTTATAAAAATTTTAAAATCAAAAATGGGAGAAAGTCCCTTAAGTAGAACTCCAGTTTTGTGGGGAGGTGCATTCACACCCGTCGCGCCTATAATATCTAGAAACACTGACCATAACTCATTGGGCTTTTCCCAAGTGGCCTGCCCCAAAACATCTGTCGCATGGGAAACTCTGATATTCGTAATATTACTAATAATCGAACATCCAGCCCTCTATAGCCTTTTGCGGAAGACATTGACTGTGCGAAATCCCATCTCACTCGCCTGCTCCTGGTGTCCTCGATTGTGGTCTCGTTACCTCTTCGAAATCCCAGCCCATCCGCCTCGTCCTGAAGTCCTTGATTGTGGTTTTGTTACCTCTTCGAAATCCCATCTCGCCCGCCTCTTTCTGATGTCCTTGATTGTGGTCTTGTTACCTCTTCGAAATCCCATCTCACTCGCCTCCTCCTGATGCCCTTGGCTGTGGTCTTGTTTCTTCTTCCCTGCATATTTCACGGTATTTTAGTTACTCATATGCATGTGTGATCTTAATAAATGCCTTCCGGGAAATTACATCACATTTCTTGGAACTTGTTGAAAATTTGAGGAAATATTACATCAGAAGTAAAACCGAAACAGGAAACAAATTAGCACGTTTTACGATCATAAAGCTGAACTACGGAAAAGATCAATGGATGGATTAATCGATAACGCGGATGACGCTTTGGGTAATATTAATTTATTAACATTCTCCATTTTGCAATTTCATAGCAGTTAGAAGGGGTTGGGGCAAAGTCAGACCCATGGGTCTTGTCTAATTCACACGTAAAAAGGGTCAGGGACTCATTTAAAGTTACTATATCGTAAGCAGCAACTATCGCCACATGCGATCGTTTTACTGATTACTGGACAACATAAGGCCATCCATTGAACTACGCATGTTTGAAAAACACTCCCACCCTTAACTAGTGGACTGAGTGGTTAAAATTTCCTTTATGTTAATATTGAGCACATGAGTCGGATTAAGACGTATAGTCATAGCATTACGTTCGTCCGTTCTTTCGTCGGACCATACATCAGCCATAAAATTATGTTTGGAAAATACTGCATCCGAATGAAAAGAAACGAGTCGGGGAAACATTTTAAAACTTAGACTATGAGCTTACTTAATCTTTTCTGTACATGGACATGGAAGAAGAATGATTGTGTTTTTTTTAATAATTGAGTAATAAACCTGGTTAAAAAAAACCCTCACTTGAAACTTTAACCTCAGATGTAAATTGTTCACAGACGGACTGCTCACAGAAACGCCAACAAATATATGGTCAGATGAGACCGATCGCTACACTGTAGCGTGTACTGGTTATTACACACGCGGACGGTTGTCGAGGCGGTTGCTAAACTTTGGCGTGTACTGGTTATTGCATACGCGGACGGTTGTCGAAGCGTGGGTGAAGATTTCTCGAGTCCTCTAAAGAGGGCAGCGTTGGCATAAGCGATAGGCTAAATTTGACATTATATCTTGTGTTGCGATCATGTTATATACTTAGGTGCTAAAATTCAGGTTAAGCACTTAAGGACTTTGGTATGCATCACCCTCGAATGCCTTCTTGTCATCTTGTGTGGTACTTGAATACTGAATGTGAAATTTTAACACTGTATAACTGTCACAAATGTAAAAATATCTATCTATTGGCCCTAGGACATTGATCTCTCACCTATTGACCTGTAAATGTATTACACTTTTGGACCAACTTGTGTCCTAAGGTCGGGAACACTGCTGTCATAGGCATAAATGTTAGAAATCTATACACTGACATTATCATCCTGACCTTTGATCCATTAACCTGCAAATGCATAATAAATCATAAGATCTCAGGACCAACATATGTGCAGAGGAAGATAACGGTCGCTTTGACTGGCTGAGTATCAGAAGCCACTATCAGAGTTTTCCAAAAATGAATGTACCAGATTAAAAACCAACATTTTCCTTTCTCATATTTCATATTCAGTCAAACACAAATAATCTTTTGTTTATATTAGTTTGTTTTTTTTTACAAATTACTGGAGAGTGCCTGCGGGCACTCTCCAATAAGTTGTAATAAAAAGAAATTTTGAGCAACAAATTCAGTCCTCCAAAAATAATCTAGCCCTCATCCAGCTGATGATTGTCGAGATATAGCGTGGACAAATAGATATATAAACAGGGAAGCAGCAAGACAGAGACTTGACCTTAACCTTTGAACCTCGGAGTACCAGACTGGCCCAACTCGCCTACCTAGTTTGAATACTCATGCCTATGGGTTCTGAAATATTGCGTGATCAGACAGACAAACAGACAGATACGCGTGTAAACAAATTGACAGACGGGTAGCCCGCTGAAGTGACGAAATGTCTGACACCTCTGTGGGATTATTGTTGGGTTAGATATGAGAAGGACGTAACTCTTCAAGAAATGGAAATGCTGATCCTAACCTTACTATGCTGACCCTAACCCTAAACGTACGAACCCTAACCCCATACGGTGAACCGACTCAAATCCCAACCTCCGCTGTGTAGCCCATGTATGTGCTGCCCGGGGAAGAGACAGACACTATACATCAACCTTTGATTCATGTGGGCGCGGATAAATTGTTTCATTCCAGTTGAAAGCGTTTTTTTCTGTACTTCCATTACTAACCATTGAGTCATGTTGTTTTGAAGAAACCAGTGTACCTTTCGTAGGGACCTAGTTTTCGGAATGTTTTACCTGTAGTCGTAGTATAGTTGTATCTGGAGTGGGACAACTTTCGATGTTGTCTTTCACAAAATCCATCAATATTTTATGACAATATATAAGGATTTTGTGCACATTGTACTTGTATAGAATCTTTTATTATACGATAGCCTGTGAATTATCGCAAATTATCTAAAAGATATTTCTCAATATCTATCGGCTCTATAGATATCGAGAAGTATTCCTCAGTAGCTTCCTAAATGACGTCACGATACGCCACAATACGTCGCCTTGAAGGAACGATCAGCTGATCTTTGTTATTGTTTTGAAACGTACGCATTTGGGGAAGAGTTGGGCTAAATGTTGTGCAATACAATGTCTCGTAGCATATAATAAAAAAGAAAATCTACTCTATTTTAGTCAGTATCTGGAATTTTCTAATGAGTGTGGACCTGGAAGTTTTATTTTTCACGAACGCTTGCGCGCCGTTAAAAATAATATTTTCAGGTCCACATGATGAATTTTTACAGTAGCTTCCTAAATGACGTTACGGTTCGTCGCATGACGTCGCCTTGAAGGAACGATCAGCAGCTTTTTGTCATTGTCTTGAAACTGTTTGCAGTCGAATTGGGCTGAATATTGCGCAGTAAAATGTCACGTAACATACAATAAGAAAATCTACGCTGTTATAGTGAATATCGGTAATTAACTCATTCATGTTGACCTGAACGTTTTATTTTTCACTCGCGCAAGCGCTCGTGAAAAATAATTCGTAAGCGCCCGTGAAAAATAAAACGTTCCGGTCCATACTCATGAGATAATTCCCGATATTCACTAAAACAGCGTAGATCTCCTTTATTTATTTCGACAAGACTCATTTTTGGGGATGTACAGATACGAGTCATGATTGTGCGGCGAGTAGCTATACCCCAAAAAGGAGTCGAGTGGCGATAAAAGATTTTATCTTACAATCAACATATATTTTGTCTGTATTAACTCCTCATCTGTCGTGTATCCGACCCCCTGATACATATGTTTGTGTCAGGGGGTCGGATACAATCACGTCCCTTTCGCGTGAGTTCCATTTTTTTTTGTTCATCCGTACGAATAAATAGTTCGTTATATATTCGTCCACATTCTTGACTTATCCACAATATATTGTAAGATAAAATGATTATTACCATTATGTGGCTGTCGACTCGTCGTGATCTGCCCTTAGAACCCACAGCTCGACTCGGATACATATTTTGTACATCCACATAATGGTAATAATCTCTATGTATAAAAGCACAATGAGCACGTAACACGTATGAAATTGTCCATCAGGCGTTCGTTTGTCGCGAAATGATGTGACTTTTATCGCAGCCGCAATAGGGATAAAAACAAAATCTTTTATTGCCGAATATTTATCGCTACGGATACTGCGTTTTTAGGCAAATGGAAGATAAAATCCAATATTATCATACCCTTTGTCTTGTGCATCTTTACTCTAAACTATTGCAGCTGCAGATAAACAACAATTTAAAGGCATAAGATAATGTGCAAGTATATGTTAACTATTAATTGTACATACAGCCTATATTCTTAAAAACAACAAATCTGTCTCAAATGTGTTGCATCCAGAAGAGGAACAGGAAAGAATATTCTGTCTGAATTAAGCACCAATCAACTCGTAAACCACGCTCATCAAACCTTTTGTCTACCGAAGACCTTCACCACGGTACATAAAGACTAAAAGCAAACACACAACCTACACAATAGATAAGAATTGAGAGATGAACTTGTGGAAATTTCGTTCCATTTCCAACGATGTTGATTTGGAAAAAAAGGTGCCGAAACGAAATATAATAGAAATAAAATACTAATGAGAAACAAAGAGCAAATCCAAAATCTCTTATTTCACGTTAAGTATTAGAAACACATCATTTGTACATTGGCTGTCGTTTAGGTTTGACGTGAATTTAAAAATCTTTCGAAAACTCCCGGGGATGCAAGAATTTCTGAAAAGCCTGTTAATATAGAGTTAAAATCGAAAGGTCTGTATGAACAAAGCTGTTCAATCCAAAATGATTCTCCAGAAACACTTCAGATTTTGTCTGATCGGCTTAAAGACAATACTAAACGCCTGGAACGAAGTGAATGGGTGACCCGCAGGCATGCGATGTCGTGTGATGGAACAGTCACGTTTCATCTTCTTGAATGACATATTGTTGATACCCGTGTATAAAATGGAGTACAGGTTTCGCCTATATACTGAATTTTACAGTGAGTAGGTTAAGCACACTGGAGCATTTGAAATCTGGTCGGCGAAAAATTCTGAATGTTTCTCCATTACTGGTGCTGTGAAAGGAATCTACTGTAGGCATCATCAAAAAGGTTTTACAACCGGCTTTCCAACAAGCATGGCTGGCTCCAAGTTTGGAGCAGACATGCTTGAGACTATCGCCTCCATTTCCGGTGTTATCCCGGCTTCTTCCAACACGAAACATAAGTGCGGACGTTTCAAGCGTATGCATACTAAAACAATTTCACAAAATGTAGCTTAGCTACCTTCTGTCGGTTTAAGATCAGCGGAGGTTATCTTGTCTGGTGGATTAGGTTTTTGTCCTAGTCTTGCTCATTTCAATCGTGGGGCATTTTCAAACAGTTGCTATAGATTTTTTCGTATACTTCGGCTTACCAACCAGTTTGCCGACTAGAACAATGCAGCCGTCCTACTCCATCTGTTCCGTTTAAAAAGAAATTCCCCCCTCCCCCCCCCCCCCCCCCCAAGCAACAGGCTAGCTCGTGAAGCTTATATTTAGGCAACTGGTCGGGCGATATCTCACCTACCTGTTTAGACTCACCACGACAGCTTATCTAAGCATGAACGTTCAGCATTACACAGTCTACGTCTGCATGGTACCATTATCAAACCTGCTGATAATGGTTTGTCAGTTGTAATTATGGATAGGTCAGCCTACGCAGCTGAGGTGGACAGGCAGCTTTCTGATACGCTTCTATAAACAAGCTGCTTAACGACTCCACCCAACAATGCTTGGAGAAAGTAACTGAAACCATTACAGACATCTATCCAGATGGGTACATACGTATCCGAGGAAACTCATGATTATCTGTTGCTGAACCTCGTGCGGGTAGATTCTATCTTATGCCCAAACATCACAAATCAGGTATCCAGGTCGCATAATTATTTCGGTCAAAACTCATCCTATTGAAAAAATTTCTGAGTTCGTTGACTTTCACCACTCACTACCTCAGAAAAATGGGCGAACAGGATGAACGTCCGCACGACACTTTACTCTGCACTGTGGATGTAGTTCATCTCTATATTAACATCCCACGCTACGACGGCATCGAAGCCTTCAAGGAGGTCCCACAGTTCAAAATATGTGCATTGCCTTTTGATACTATTTTCATCGTCATTTCCAATGCTCCATCTTTTGGCTGAGGTTTATTGTGAATTGGAAGTGGGGTGGAACAGAGTCTGATCTGTTGGAATGTATCTCCTTTTGTATTAATACCCTTCATCATATAAAATTCTCTGCTGAAATTTTACCTTAGAGTATTACATTTCCCGACACCACGCTTTGACAACAACCGCATTGTTACCAATATGTATTGCAAAGTGCAAACCTACAGACTCGCACCATTACTTGTTTCCATCCACTTGCCATCCCAAACGCGTTGTATGGAACATTCCATACAGGGCTTTGCTCTGACCCAACTGATAAAGAACTTGCTTTCAGTAATCTGTCTCAACTTGTGAGACGAAATAACAAGCTCCAGCCAGTTGACAGTGCTATCGCCAATGCTGACACTCTGTCACGTAACGAACTGATGCGTTATCGTCCCACAGTTCAAAATATGTGCATACCATTTGTTTCCACAGTTCGCCCAGGTCTTTCAAAATATGTGCATACCATTTGTTTCCACAGTTCGCCCAGGTTTTTCAAAATTTTTGTATACCATTTGTTTCCACAATTCGCCCAGGTCTTTCAAAATATGTGCATACCATTTCTTTTCAAAATTCGCTCAAGTCTTTCAAAATATGTGCATACCATTTGTTTTCACAATTCATGTCCTTCAAACTTCTGCAGCATCCTTCGAAAACAAGGAATGATCCAGCTCACAGTTTAGCTAAGATTTTGACCAAGTCATTCTGCCGTTGCTTTTAACCTTTTGCTAGTCTCAAGCTAGTCAAATCCGAATTTGGAGTCAGCCAAGCTCTCAGAAAACTGGTTTGTAAAACTTGTGTGATGATGTCTTCAACCGATTCCTTCTACAGCACCAGTAACGGAGTAAAAATGGGAATGTTTTGTCGGCCAGGCTGCAAAAGCTCCACTGTGGTTTACCTGCTCCAAATTGTGGTGTTGAAAATCTGTACATTAGTGAAACCTGTTCTCCATTTCTGTTCACAAACATGTGATCAACCAAAGGTCATCCGTGGAGATGGAACGTGACTGTTCCGTTACATGACACTGCACGCCTATAGGTCACTCATTCACTTCATCCCAGGCATTTATTATTGACTATAAGCCCTCACTGGACTAAAACTGTGGGTTTCTAGAGAAACATTTTGGATTGAACAGCTTTATGTAAACAGACCTCTCGACCCCTCATTTATAGAGGGTTTTCGAATAATATGTAAACTTACGATAAATCTAAACGGGAGTCAATAGTAGAAGGATGTATTTCTATTACGTTGTGTGAAATGTGTGAGTTGGGGTATTTTGGATTTGTTCATTGTTTCTCGAATAGCATTTACCTTGTTATTATTTTTGGTAACATTTTTCTAACTCCACATCGTTGTAGAGAGAAGGAAATTTCCTCAAATTCATCTCTTTAATTCTTATCAATTGGCAGAGGCGGCGGAACGGGGAGGGGGAGGGGGGGGGGCACGGATACGTGCCCTCCACTTTTTTTCCACAGACATGTTGCGCTGTTACACACAATGATTTAAAATGGGCGAGTCAATATAATAGAATTCCTGTAATACATTATTTGCAAATCCAAGCAACAGTTGACAAAAAATCCCACCTTCGGTCGCTTCGGTCCGTTTCTTCTGCTTCACCCATCTTCCAACCCGAAGACTAGTCTTCGGACTGGAAGATGAGAGAAGAAGAAGAAATAGACAGGACAGTGACCACATCGCGGCATGCGCATCTAAACGAGAGACTATAGTATATCACTGTACTTTTACTGATATACGATTGTAACTTTTCTCCCACTGGGGCGAACTAAGATGGCCTTGAAAAGTTGTGCTCCTCCACTTTTATCAAGCTTCCACTGCCTCTGTCTATTGGTGTTTGTGTGTTTGTTTTTTAGTATTTGTGTACCCTGATGAAGGTCTTCGGTAGAACGAAAGCTTGGTAGGGGTGTTTTATGTGTAGTTTGGTGCTTAATTCAGATTAAAATTAATTATTAACTGTTTATAGACTAAATCCGGAAAATGACAATAGAACAGTGCTTGTTTACTGTGATAGATAAGTTTTGTTTTACTGGTAAAATAGTACTCATGCAATAATCAGTCAGGTCTGGCATTTTCGGGAGAGCGATTTATTCGCTCGTCCACTGCTCGCCATAAAATATTAAGGAGGGCGACCCCCCCCCCCCCCCCCGGCCTTAGAAAATAATGATTAACATAACAGTCTATTCCTAAAACCCACATATTTTCAAATCTCTGCTGCATGTATGTTAGTGGTGTCTGTAAGACGGCCACAGTGCCCCTCCCAAAGCTCTGGGCGTTGCCGCGGCCCGGAGGTGTGGAAGGGGAAACGCAGCAGTTTCACAGACACTATCTTGTTAGCAGCACCAAATAACATGTACAAAGCGGACTGGGCAGAATTCATTAACAGTAAATTTCGTTTTGCCCATTTTAGCTTTTGTAAGCTTGAGGAGAGATAATCGCTCCCTGAGGCCATGCGATGGGAGCGATTTTTAGCTCTCCTGCATTTTTATGAATGCCAGACACTGATTCAGTGTCTGGGGTGAAAGTTCTCCAACGTCGGCAACATGTTTATGGACGACTGACTAAACTTGCCTTTATACTTGCCATTATATAACCTGTGAAAGTGACCGTAAACACCATTGATTAAATATATATTCAACGTACAATGCAGGAAAGTGGATTTACTTCTAAAACATTGGGTGATAATTCATCTAGCAGTTCATTATTCTAATCAGCATCACACTGGTACGTAAACCTCTAATGTGAACTGACTGCGCCCATACATGTGCCAACACCTATTGGTGTAGATGGCATTTCCTGATGTTGTGATGACCATAAAACTTCCGTTTTATCGAACCCACGTGGATGCAATGCATAACCTTTAAGTCGAGTTAGTTCCTGAACATTGTCAAGTCAGGATGAGAAAAAAACGTGGGATTAGGAATTTAAAGTTGCATTAGTTTGTCGTAACCTGTTGTTATACAATTGTGGTAACCCCGCTTAACCTAAACGACCGTTCGCACGTTATTCCCAGGCTTTAAACTTTTTTAAAAGAGAAAATCTGAAGGTTGTAATCCGTTGGCAAACATTTTTTGTTTGTTTTCCAGCAGTTTGAATGGGCTATTCTGTAAGTTAAGAAAATCCTATGGAACCCATATTTTCCGACAAAATTATTGAAGTAGGGGAGGGTGTATGCCTTTTATTCGCGCCATAGTGCGTACCGATTTTGAAAGAATAAATCAGATGTGTTGTTATGAAAACAACGATTACATAGAGAGTAATCGCTTGACTGGACTGGTTACGTGAAATAATTCATGAGAGGTGAGGGACGTTGTACAAACACGAGTGCTTGAATGCACACGAATGTTTTAGAATATAGTCCCTCGCCTCGAATGAATTATTTCACGCAACCAGTCCAGTCAAGCGATTACTCTGTTTATTACTTTTCATTATTAAAGATAATTATATTATTTAACACATTACCTAACGTAACGGCCAAAAGCGGTCAGGGCTATTCTCAAAACTCGCCAATTAATTTTCATTATTTTTTCATTTTTTGTCTCCAAAACATAGGTTATGACCCCTCATTGGAACGAGCTCGTCGAGATCGTTCCAATGAGAGGTCATAACCTACGTTTTTGAGACAAAAAATGAAAATAAAAGTTATTCAAGAATTTTTTTTTTTGCAAGTATCGTCTGCTTTTCATGTTAGGTAAAGGGTTAAAAAAAGAACAAAAAAAAAACAATGAAGTCCCCATTACACCCACAGCAAACCGTCTTCGTTTGCGCGCACGGATACATGACACAATTGTTGATTGCAAAATTCCCTTGTGAAGTTACCGTTTATAATCAAACCCGGAAATCCCAGTAAATCACACTTTGGAAAGTAATAAATAAACCATTCTCAGAAAACTACGGTGTCTGATTTAGGCCACCCTCAATACTTTTTTTTCTCGAGATCTCGAGATAATATCTCAAGATCTCGAGAAAACATCTCAAGATCTCCAGATAATATCTCAAGATCTTGAGATATGCATCTCGAGATCTCGAGAAAGTATCTCAAGATCTCGAGAAAGTATCTCAAGATCTCGAGAAAGTATCTCAAGATCTCGAGATAATATCTCGAGATCTCGAGATAATATCTCGAGATCTCGAGAAAGTATCTCGAGATTTCGAGAAAGTATCTCGAGATCTCGAAATAATATCTCGAGATCTCGAGATAATATCTCAAGGTCTTGAGAAAGTATCTCAAGATCTCGAGATAATATTTCAAGATCTCGAGATAATATCTCGAGATCTCGAGATAATATCTCGAGATCTCGAGAAAGTATCTCAAGATCTCGAGAAAGTATCTCAAGATCTCGAGATAATATCTCGAGATCTCGAGATAATATCTCGAGATCTCGAGAAAGTATCTCGAGATTTTGAGAAAGTATCTCGAGATCTCGAAATAATATCTCGAGATCTCGAGATAATATCTCAAGGTCTTGAGAAAGTATCTCAAGATCTCGAGATAATATTTCAAGATCTCGAGATAATATCTCGAGATCTCGAGATAATATCTCGAGATCTCGAGAAAGTATCTCAAGATCTTGAGAAAGTATCTCAAGATCTCGAAATAATATCTCGAGATCTCGAGATAATTTCTCGAGATCTCGAGATAATATCTCGAGATCTCGAGATAATATCTCGAGATCTCGAGAAAGTATCTCAAGATCTCGAGAAAGTATCTCGAGATCTCGAAATAATATCTCGAGATCTCGAGATAATATCTTAAGATCTTGAGAAAGTATCTCAAGATCTCTAGATAATATCTCAAGATCTCGAGATAATATCTCGAGATCTCGAGAAAGTATCTCAAGATCTCGAGAAAGTATCCCAAGATCTTGAGATAATATCTCAAGATCTCGAGAAAGTATCTCAAGATCTCGAGTTATTATCTCAAGATCTCGACATTTTGGAATACATATAAGCGCACACTGGTACCGTATAAGCGACATTATCAGTTGTTAGTTCTCTGCTGTGATAGTTACTGTGATTTATTTATGCCAGCACGTTTGGTATGTACGGTGGCTGAGTTAGGTCACCCTCAATACTTTTTGCATCTCGAGATAATATCTCAAGATCTCGAGAAACTATCTCAAGATCTCGAGATAATATCTCAAGATCTCGAGATAATATCTCGAGATCTCGAGATCTCGAGATAATATCTCAAGATCTCGAGAAGCTATCTCAACATCTCGAGATAATATCTCAAGATCTCGAGATAATATCTCGAGATCTCGAGATAATATCTCAAGATCTCGAGATAATATCTCGAGATCTCGAGAAACTATGTCAAGATCTCAAGATAATATCTCGAGATCTCGAAATAATATCTCAAGATCTCGAGGAACTATCTCAAGATCTCGTGATAATATCTCAAGATCTCGAGATAATATCTCAAGATCTCGAGATAAGCATATATAATCGGTGTCACCCTTTGATCATTAGCATGAATTCATTCAAACTGTTTATTCACTTGTCGCATCTTTTCCGACTGCAACATATTCATGCCCCCCCCCCCCCCCCCCCCATGACAATTACACGAATCCATTCCTGTCACTCAGAAAACTTATCAACCAATCACCTTGTTGCGACGTTATGAGAGCCCACCAACTCTCAGTCCTGCACTAATATAAACCGAGTCCCGTCATCCGAATTTGCACTTGCTGATGTCTTGTTCCCACTCCAAATCCAAAGTGTCAACCTAGCACCCGGTACCTCCTAGCGCATACTGTAATGTTTTTTACCCTAAAACTCAGCGATTTCTCACTTCTAACCCCCCCCCCCCCCCCCCCCCCATACTGATTGTAGAGATGTTTACCACAAAACACAAAGTTTACTCACTACTTTACAGGACACACACCCATAAATACTAAATATTTCCTTCTAGCTCCACATTGAATGGAGTGATTTGTACCACAACTCACAGAGTTTACTCACTACTTTACAAGATACAGACCCGTAAATACAAATAGCTCTCCCTGCTCCACGCTGAAAGATTTCATCCCCACTCCCTTGGCGGATTTTTCACCTACTTTCCACTTTGCTGACTGAGACATACAACATAAGTTTAACCCCATTCCCGCGTCCATTTTGACCGAGCAAATCGACGGTGCTACCCGATGTATAATAACCCTACACCAGCGACAGCTATAAACCTACCCTAGGATTCCCTTTCCTCCCGTGGGTTTGAAAAGACTGGATTAGGCGTAACTAATTATCTCCAGCGGATATTGCTTCCGGACGAGTGATTAAGGACCTCACGTATTACCATCGTCAGTATTAGAAAAGGGCTTGCCCAGTACAAAGCTGTAGATGCTAGACAAAACCGTGAATTTATGGTCAATACCCAGCAATCTCCTGACACACAGGGGCCGTTCTCACAATTACACGCCCAAACTAAAACCCATAATCATGAGCCCAAGAGGCGAATCGAATCCCCCCCCCCCCCCCCCTGTAAATTCCAAACGTGGCAGGATGGGCACGACTAGCATTGTTTCCACACAAAACCCAATTACATTGTAGTAATGAAAAGATTGACCTGTCGCCCGTCAAGTCTCAACGGTCCATACACTCCTCCAGAGACATACTCGAAAGTGACAACTCAAATGGTGATGTGTACAGTCCCGTGCATATATAGGACAACTTGAACCCGATTCCCAGTATCTCCGAACAAGATGAAGCACCCTCAACGTCGTTTACTGCCACCCTTAACCAGCTGCAATATGGCACCCCAATTAACAATACGATCCTCCGTGATCATATACTCTCACCCGCTCACAGGAGATACCCCCCCCCCCAGGTTTTGTGACCCCACCCCAACGTGAACTCATGAATCGACAGTAATACAGGACATCCCGTCCCATAAGATTGATTGGTCCCCTATGTTCTCACCGGCTGAAACCCATTCCAACCTGGGAAACCTTAATTTCGCCATCCATGAGAGCATATATATATATATAGTTCCACCAGGACCACGCGCCTCTCCCTCTTAACTCACAAGATGACACAGACATACGCCCAATTTATGAGAGCAACATCACCCAAACCCCGATAGCGCATCACAACATTGATTTGTCCTCCAACTATACCGAATTATTAATACACTTTTCATACTTCTCCAGTGGGACTCCCAACAATACCCCTCAAAATGACACCACTGCGAACCACCCTGCAATGATAGTCGAAACTCAAACCCGTGAACATACCGCCCGGTTTGACCTATCGCTGCTGCAGCTCCCAAAAAATGTTTGACCCAATTGGCGGTCCCTTTGACCACCCTGCAATGATAGTTGAAACTCAAACCCGTGAACATACCGCCCGGCTTGACCTATCGCTGCAACAGGTCCCCCAAAAAGTTTGACCCAATTGGTCCTCCCAAATAAGAGAAAGTGTCCCTCCCGCCAAACAGTGAACCCCGCAATGTTGTGTTGAAAAATTGTCCCCACGACATTTGAAACAACAAGTAGCACCCCACTTTCTATTATGATACTCCCGGTCCCATAAAGGGATTTCTTCCCAAATATACCCACAGTAGCATCCCCACCGTAGATTAACTGGCCATTTGGTGCCTCTCCCCCCCCTATATATCACACAAACCCCTCCCGGGGCGCAACAACAGTTTCCCTTCTCCTAGTACCCTAAAAGGTAAGGGGGACCCTCCTCAAGAGTATTGAAGCCTGCCAATGATATAAGGGAAAGATGCTCTCATGACACGAGAGCATCGCCTGTCCCTACCTGGTTATAACACATCCACTCCCTCCTTTTCGCTCCTCCGTTTCCCACAAAGGGCCCCTTTCCCGACAGACCCGAGTAGCTCCCTTGATCCCCGATTTACCGGCAATCTGATGCCTCCTGGTCCCTATATTCCCTCCTCCCCGAAGATTTCTGCCTAGTTTGGGGTGCATCACCACCTCCTTCTCTAATCTGAGTCTAAACACTGAAAATTCTGGAAAACTCTCATCCAAATGCTGCATGTGGTAGGTAGGTATCTGTTAGATGCAGGCATGTTTGCAATTTTCATAAGATTCTTCCCAATTTTCACTGTCATATTTTAATTAATGATTGGGGTTTGACAGAATTCTCCCTGCTAGCTCATATAGCGACTATATCAGTCCTATTGGTGGAGAAAACACATAAATGCGCTCAAAACTAATGCCAACTATTGTTGGGGAGGTGAGTTGACCATGTCAGAAGCCTTAAACCGAGTGCGCTTCGAATTTTTCTAAGAGTCCAACAAACTAATAATCAAGAACGGAAGGTGAGAAGTATATATATAACATTTAAAGGGCCACGCATGTTCGTGTTTCAAAAATGTTTTTTTTATAAAACCTTGTAAATTCTCGGGGCCATATACGAAATGCCCAGAAGTGCTAAAAACGGTCCTCGACAACGCAATGTTTACCACATAAATAAGCTAAAATAGTTTTTTATGGTAATAAAATATAAAAAAAAAGTTTTGAAACACGAACTTGCTTGGCCCTTTAAATGTTATATATATACTTCTCACTTTTAGTTCTCGATGAGTTGCTTGTTCAAACTCTAGGAAAATATTCGAAGTGCATTCGGTTTAAGGCTTCTGACATGGTCAACTCACCTTCCCAACAATAGTTGGCATGAGTTCTGAACGCATTTATGCGTTTTCTACACCAATAGGACTGATATAGTCGCTATATGAGCTGGCAGGGAGAATGCTGTTAAAACCCAATCGTTAAGTCAAATATGACAGTGAAGATTGGGAAGAATCTTATTGTGAAAATTGCAAGCATTTCTGGGTAGACAGGCCTGCATCTAACAGATATCTACCTACCGCATGCAGCATTTGGATGAGAGACTTTTCCAGAAATTTCAGTGTTTAGACTCAGATAAGAAAATGAGGTGGTGATGCACCCAAGCTAGGTAGAACTCTCCGGGGAGGAGGGCATATAGGGACCAAGGGGCATCAGACTGCCGGTAAATCGGAGATCTAGGGAGCTACTCAGGTCATCCGGGAAAGGGGCCCTTTGTGGGAAAGGGAGTAGCGAAAAGGAGGGGTGGATGCGTTGTAACCTGGTAGGGATAGGCGATGCTCTCGTGTCATGAGAGCATCTTTCCCTTATATCATTGGCAGGATTCGGGGGCGCGGTGGCTCAGTTGGTAGAGGTGCAGGCTGCAAGCCGAGAGGTCCTCGGTTCGAATCCCACCTGCGGCAACCGCGTTGTGTCCTTGGGCAAGACACTTCACCCCGATTGCCTACATGGGGGCACGATGACGCTGTGTACTGAGGCGTACTGCATGTCGATGGTGCGCATGTCTTCAACCAATCTAACCCTGCCTGTGCTGCGGTGCAGAGTTCAGAGTTACGATGTTGGAGAGCTGACAGCTGCTCGTCGTTGCTCGGTGGTTCTCTCCGGGTACTCCGGCTTCCTCCACCCGTAAAACTGTCACGGTCACGATTAGCCATTGTGCATAAATATGTGACCTTAAACAGCAATAAATAAATAAATTGGCAGGATTCAGTCCTCTGGAGGATGTTCCCTCTTTCTTCTTGAGGTACCGGGAGGAAGGGAAACTGTTGTTGCGCCCCAAGAGGGGTTTGTTTGATATAGGGTGGAGGGAGGCACCAAATGGCCAGATCTACGGTGGGGATGCTACTATGGGTATCTTTGGGAGGGAATCCCTTTATGGGATCGGGAGTAGCAAAATAGAAAGTGGGGTGCTACTTGTTGTTTCAAATGTCGCGGGGACATCTTTTCAACACAACATTGCGGGGTTCACTGTTTGGCGGGGGGGGGGGGGCATTTTCGCTTATTTGAGAGGACCAATTGGGTCAAACTTTTTGGGGGACCTGTTGCAGCGATAGGTCAAGCCGGGCGGTATGTTCACGGGTTTGAGTTTCAACTATCATTGCAGGGTGGTTCGCAGTGGTGTCGTTTTGAGGGGTATAGTTGGGAGTCCCACTGGGGGAGTAAGAAATGCGTATTCATAGTTGGATATTGTCGGAGGACAAATCAATGGTGTGGTGCGCTGTTGGGGTTTCGGTGGGCAAAATGTTGCTCTCGTAAATTGGGTGTGTGTCTGTGTCACCTTGTGAGTTAAGGGGGAGTGGTCTGTGGCACGTGGTCCTGGTGGAACTATGCTCTCATGGATGGCAAAATTAAGGTTTCCCAGGCTGGAATGGGTTTCAGCCGGTAAGAACATGGGGATCAAACAATTTATTTATTTATTTATTTGCTGTTGTTTAAGGTCACATATTTCTGTGCAATGGCTAATCATGACCATGACAGTTTTACGGGTGGATGAAGCCCGAGTACCCGAAAAGAACCACCGAGCAACGGTGAGCAACTGTCAGCTCCCCAACATACTAATTCCACACAATCAGGGTCGGCATTGGTTGAAGACAGGTGCACCATCGACATGCAGTACGCCTTAGTACACAGCGCCAACGTGCCCCCACGTAGGAAATGGGGTGAAGTGTATTTCCCAAGGACACAACAAGGTTGCCGAACCAAGGACCTCTCCTCAGCTTGTTGCTTGCACCTATACCTACTGAGCCACGGCGCCCCAGGACCAATCAATCTTATGATACGGGGTGTCCTGTATTACTGTCGGTTCATGAGTTGACATTGAAGATGGGGGTCACAAGTACCAGGTGAGAGTATGGGATCACGGAGGATCGTATTGTTAATTGGGGTGCCATGTTGAGGGGGCTTCATCTCGTTCGGAGATACTGGGAATCGCGTTCAAGTTGTGCTTCTTTATATGCGCGGGACTGGATACTTCACTGTTGGAGTTGTCACTTTCGGGTATCTCCCTGGATAAGTGTGAAAGGTGTATGGACCGTTGAGACTTGTCGGGTGACAGGCCAATGTTTTCATTACTACATGTAATCGGGTTTTGTGTGGAAACAATGTTAGTCATGCCCATCCTGTCACGTTTGGGATTCACCGGGGAGGGAGGGGGGGGGGGCGATTCCAATCGCCTCTTGGACACAGGGTTATGGGTTTCAATTTTTCAATTTTGTCCTGGGGGCAGGAGATTGCTGGGTATTGACCACAAATTCACGTTTTTGTCTGGATTCTACAGCCTTGTACTGGGCATACCCTTTTCTAACACTGGCGTTGGTAATACGCGAGGGCCTTAACCACTCGCCCGGAAGCATTATCCGCAGGGGGTAACTAGTTACGCCTAATCCAGACTTTTCAAACCAACGAGAGGAAAGGGAATCCGACGGTAGGTTTATAGCTATCGCTGGTGTTAGGTTATTTTACACCGAGTAGCATCGTCGATTTACTCGGTCAAAATGGACGCGGGAATGGGGTTAAAGTTATGATGTATGGCGGGTCCGTGGAATAACAGCGTGTTAAGAGACGATGTGTCTGAGTCACCAAAGTGGAAAGCAGGTGAAAAATCTACCAAGGGAGTGGGGTGATTGGTTTCATTGTGGGTGAAACCTTTCAGCGTGGAGCTGGTGGAGCTATTTGGTATTTAAAGGTCTGCATCTTGCAAAGTAGTGAGTACACTTTGTGAGTTGTGGTAAAAATCACTCCATTCAATGTGGAGCTGGAAGGAAATATTTGGTATTTATGGGTATGTGTCTTGTAAAGTAGTGAATAAACTTTGTGTTTTAGGGTAAAAATCACTACAACCAGCGTGGAGCTGAGAGGACAAGAAATTAGAAAACGTTGAGTTTTAGGGTAAAAAACACTACAGTATGCACTATGAGGTACCGGGTACTGGATCAACACTTTGGATTTGGAGTGTTAGACGGACACAAACTTTTCATCTTGTAAAGTAGTGCGAAAACGTTGTGTTTTAGGGTAAAAGGGCGCTACAGTAGGTACTGGGAGGTACCGGGTGCTGGGTTGACACTTTGGGATTGAAGTGGGAACAAGACACCAGTAAGTGCAAGCTTGGATGACGGGACTCGGTTTATATTAGTGCTGGACCTGAGATTTGGTGGCCTCTCATAACTAATACGCAACAAAGTGGTTGGTTGATAAGTTATTCACTTTTCTGAGTGACAGGAGTGGATTCGTGTAATTGTCATGGGAGGCATGAATATGTTGCAGTCGAAAAAGATGCGACAAGTAAATAAACAGTTTGTGTGACAGGAGTGAATTCATGCAAATGATCAAAGGGTGACACCGATTATATTTGCTTAACTCGAGATCTCGAGATATTATCTCGAGATCTCGACATAGCTTCTCGAGATCTCGAGATATTTTTTCGAGATCTTGAGATATTATCTCGAGATCTTGAGATATTATCTCGAGATCTTGAGATATTATCTCGAGATAAAAAAAAAAGTATTGAGGGTGGCCTAAATCAGCCACCGTAGATAACAACTGCGTTTGTGAAGAAATACAAAAATAGTGTATACCGTAGGGAGATGGCGCAGCCAGATTGGCTGTCCACCTGTCATCTGCGCAGTTTCAGCTTGTGTCAGACCAACAATAAGAAGTATAAACTATGTGAAGATTATTTATTTATTTATTTATTTATTTATTTATTTATTTATTATTTATTTATTGTGTTTAAGGTCACATACTTATGAACAATGGCTAATCGTGACTGTGACAGTTTTACGGGTGGAGGAAGCCGGAGTACCCGGAGAAAAACACCGAGCAACGACGAGCAGCTGCCAGCTCCCCAACATCGTAACTCCGCACTGCAGCACAGGCAGGGTTAGATTGGTTGAAGACGTGTGCACCATCGACGTGCAGTATGCCTTAGTACACGGCGTCATCGTGCCCCCATGCGGACAATCGGGGTTAAGTGCCTTGCCCAAGGACACAGCGCGGGAGTCCGAATCGATCGCTCAGACGGCCACCCATCCGAGGACTAACCGGGCTCGATGTTGCTTAACTTTGGTGACCTGACGAGAACCGGTTAAAACTATGTGAAGATATAGGATTGCATATACAAAGTTACCAGCTATACACTAGGGTATTTTGGAGCAATACATGCAGGGGTGACGCCCAGATTTCCCAGTCGGGGATGAGGGACTAAGGCATTCCCCGACAAGCTCACAATGCAGGAGGCAGTTTCCCCGATCCCCCACCATCTTCCCCATCGGTGCCACCACTGATACCATGGCAGGGCCAGGTTGGGCCGAAAAAGTTATCGGGAAATCCAACCCCACGAGACTGACTACAGTTCGCAACGGTGTGCGAAAATGTGGATTTCCGGCGCCCCCCCCCCCCCCCTTCTAGTCGGGGTAGTTATCGAGCCCCGAATAAGTTGGCTATAACCGTATAACGAGAGTATTTTAAAGGTACTCGCGTGACGGAGCATAGTTCTCCCCCCCCCCCCCCCCCCCCCCCCCCCCATGTAAGAGAGTTTTGATATTATTTTTAAATGAAAGGACGCAAAATCCTCGCACAATGTGAATTTAAGGAGGCTTGCATAGTAAGGCCTCCAGTGTGGGGTTGTTACACACTGGAAGCTCTGCAAGCATTGCCTGCAGTGCGGTGAAATAATAGCTGAATACATCAAGATAGGGGGGTATTTCTGTAATTCAGCTTGATTTCTTTGAAAGTCGCAATATTCGAAATTATCGTGAGATCGATGAAAACAAAACAGTCCGTGCGACGCCAATGAGAAGGTCTTGCCTTTTAACCTCCGTTGCACTGTTTCCTTGAAACGAACAAGTAGTATGATAATGTCCTCGGGGAGAAGGGGCATCGGGAACTTTCCCGGAAGACCACGTGCCAGTCTGCCTCATAATGTCTAGACCTGCCAGTCCCAGGCAGGGGCGTCGCGAAGATGGCCGATTGGGGTGGGATCTAAATCTCATTTGTCCCGACTATCGGATGGTTCAAGTCCCGATTGGCTTTATTCCAATATTCCAACTACATCATCAAGGCATGTCTTAGTTGAAGGAATTCCTAGAAGATGTACGGTAGTTGGAATATTAGTCGAGATTACAGTTAACCTTTTACCCAACGTAACGACCAAACCCGGCCAGCGCTATTCACAAAAATTGCCAATTAATTTTCATTATTTTTTCCAATTTTTGTCTCCAAAACATAGGTTATGACCCCTCTTTGGAACAAGCTCGTTGAGCTCGTTCCAATGAGGGGTCATACCTATGTTTTTGATAAAAAAAAATGAAAAACATTAGTTATTCAAGAATTTTGTTTGCAAGTGTCGTCTCCTTTTCATGTTGGGTAAAGGGTTAAAAAACTAAAGACTCCTTAGAAATTTATTATACAATATCCATGTAGCAGTCGTAATACAGTTTCTTATTGAATTAACACGTGCGGTACAGCTACTCCAAACTGATCATGCTGGGCCTCAACAGCCCGGTTTAGTCTCGTTATGCCGATGTGCTTAAATAAACATACCGAGATCGAGATCAGTGAGAGGTGCTAATTACTTTTACTGGTCACTTTTACCCAGAATTTTAGTCGTTTTTTTTTTTCTTAGTGAATACGGGATGTGAATACATGTCAGGGTGAAAATAATCAACTGAAGTAATCCAAATTTGTACTCTGTTGTGAGTTTTATTCAACAGGAACAGGCTTACACAGAAGCAACAATACTTCAACTCCGTGCCGGTGGTAAAGTTTGCTCACGACGAAAAAAGTGGCGAAAAATTGAACATTTCATCCGGCATTACCAAAGAGAATACAGAGAAAGTAGAATGAACATTTTACAATTTTTAGATGCCGTGGCCAAGGCCAGTCCTTTTTGAGAGTATTTAATTAATGCCCATGTTTCATGCAATGTTTAATGTTCGTTATTTGTAACTTTTTCTCATCTAAAATCCTGGGTAAAAGTGACCAGTAAAAGTAATTAGCACCTTTCACTGATCCCGATCTCGGTATGTTTATTTAAGCACATCGGCATAACGAGACGACACCAACAGCCCGACTCCATCACTGAAGACCACCATTTGTGTGAACGCCGGTGAGTGACGCAAAGTCCAAGTATAAAATCTAGACTTTTAAGAAAGTACGTAGAGAATTGATATCTTAAACTCCAAATTCTAATGACAATATCCTGACTGGAAAAATTATTTGGGGGAGGGGCTTATCACCATACACTCTACCCCCCACACAAGGGGCGTATTGAAGGGTCCATTTTTTGGGGGGGGGGGGGGTGCGATCGATATATGTCACACGCATATATCTGAAGGCTGGAGGCCTGATGTAGTTGTGTATGGGAGGGGATATCCCATCCCATTGGTGGGGATTCGGAAAATTTTGAAAATTCAATGCACTGAGAGTGAATCTGGGGCCCTTTGGTGTGATGCAGAGTTATCCCGCATGATACGCGTACCACGTCTATTGCGGTACTGTGACTGTACGCCTAACACGATATGCCATGACAAGGTCTGGAACATAATTATTAAGTGTACTCTGTAGGGATATTCATTATAATACAAATATAGTTTCCAAGTATACACCGGTGATAAACAAAGTGCAATAATAAAAGCACGGACAACTCCACATCGCCGAAGTAAATGTTTTGCGGGTTAAGACGCACCTTTGTCACAAAGTAAGTTACGATGTTATTAACCCATCCGCTACCGGCGAAGTTATACTACATCTTACTGAAAGGTACCACCAACTTATTCCACATCCAATTACTGACGTCGAAACTTATTTTTTTGTCACCATCAAAATAATTTCGTAAGCCACGGAGATTATGTGTTCACATCATCATCGTCGTTATTTTATTTGGTCGGGTAAATTTCCTTAACTTTCCCATTGTAATTTTTAGGGAAGGGGCCATCCCCACTCCGGCTACGCAATTGCCCTACATCCTTTTCTTATAAGAGTGGGACATGAAAATAGTTAATTCTTGTTGCCTTTGTGTTCCCATTTTGCCTACTCTCAACACTTCAGACCTCGAATGGGCTAAATGGTCCCTGACAAGGAAAACGTGCCGTCAGCCTCTTTCGAAATAGGCCATCATTTTCAGACGGCTCACTCCTCCGTGTTTTGCGTCTCCTTTAGGACGGAATGGAGACCAACTGCTTTGTGGTTTGTCGGGGTTGAATCTTGTGAAGTCCTTGGCGATCAGGAACATCATGGGGGATAACTGCATTATTTGAGAAAATACACGTTGAACTTCTTCCAGTGTTACATCAGACAACTATTTCAAAACGAAAGTGGAAGAGAAATAGGCAGTTGGGTGTTGCACAAGTTGGACGAAGAAAGAGTTGGAACAATATGGCAGAAACTCGAGGTAAAGTTTTATCTTTGGTGCTGAGAGTTATGATGTTCGCTTTATTCAGCCATGCATGTGTCGATCGATTTGAAACTGAAAGTAAATTTTTTAACTTGGAAACCGGCGTTTTGGATGGTTTCAAGTCTGTTTTGTCACATTTTTCGCGTTTTTACCTTGCGTTCGATTAAATTTGTCTTTCATTTGCGAGTAGCATATTTATTTATGTTTTATTTTTTATAAGCACCATGTCATTGAGTCAAAGTTATAACTTCTAAATTAATATCTAAGCGATAATTGTGCTTATTTGTGGTAATTCTATGGAAGTAATTTTTACTTTCTTGCTTCATTTTCACTAAAGTGTCCTACTATCCGTCCACATTATTCATTGATTACGCTTCAACTGCCCACGTTGACACCAAAAAATGGATAAGCCAGGAGATCAACCATGGAGTAGGGGGTACCAAACCTGAAAATGTGACTTCACTACAATACAATACAGGTCTATTCTGAATTTCTGTATAATCTAATTTCTAATAATATGGGCAAAATTCTTTGTTTCATTGTGTTTTGTTTTCAAATTTCTCCTACGATGGCCATCCAATCACCACCACATTTGGCAAGTATACTCAGCTCAGCCCAGAGAGATGCATTGGAGTTTGACATTTCCATATGTGAGGACCAAAGAGGTGGAATGGGTTCAAAATACATAATTATGCTGTTGGCATGTGGCAGACTTGGATTCTCATCATTGAACATTCAGATATAGATACAATAATTCTGCTCATGTCTAGATGAGATTGATGTTCTCCCATAATTTGCAATTGACCACTTTTCTGTCCTTGAAGATGGGTGAGGGTGGTATCTTGTAATATTTAATAATAGTCAGTGGCAGACCCAGGTTTTAGGGTTTGGGGGGGTACCACTTTTCAATTATGGGTCATGATGCAAAGCATCCCTTGTCAGTTGTAGCAGTAAGTTTGTGGTGAACACAAAATGGGATATCCCACTATTGTCAGTGGAAAAATGTTGGAACATGTAAGGTCAGTGTGACCCAACACTTTTTTTTTGGCACATGACCGCAGTGTTTTCCAATCAAAATATTCCACCTTTCAAATTTTGAAGAAAAGAAACCTATTTATATCTGCTCACCTGAAACCTGCATTAGACCTAGGCTTATACCTGTATGCGTGGATTACAGTATCATTGCCAATAAAGCGTAGTGAATGCCCATGTTTTATTGCCAGTAATATTGTGTCCCTCTCTCTTGGTATTGGTGCTTGTAAAAAAATTAAATACAAAAAACAGTAGGGATATGCACTCAAGCCAGAAAATAAGCAGACTGTCATCTGTAAAATGAGGTACCCAGAGGGTGAATTTAGTGATGCTACCCTGCACAGCATGGTAGCATCACTAAATTTACCCTCTTGTGAACCTCAACCTGAATTAGTGTCTCAAAACTAAACAGAAAGAGGTACCCAGAGTAAAAATTGGCCCACTGTATGGGATAGCATCATCAAATTCACCCTCTGGAGACCTCAATCTGCAAATGTCAGACTGCTTATTTTCAGGCTTGCATGCACTGGGTGCACCAACCCTCTGAGTCAACCCATGATAGTATTATCAATAACACCCCAGACCCTTATGACTGTTCTCTCACCTGCCAAATAATAGTGAATTAGTGATGGCCATTTAAATGCACTGACTGTTCTGCATTTTCTGTTGATTGCATGTTACTCTTAACTCTTTTTGTCTTGTCACCAAATAATTCTACTGAAGTGATGGTCAGTTGTTTTGCCAAAAATCAGAAATAGTGCCATCACCATTATTCTGCTAGTGAGAGTAAGGTACATGTACCACTTAGGGACTGACCTAGTAAGTAGCCAAAGTAAATTTGGCTCCTAAAATTCTCAGGCTGATCTGGATACTGAATCTTAAAATAGGCTTCCAAGTTGGCTCTTAACCGTAAGACCCAATTTCCTCCATTCAAGTCCGTTGATCCATGTTTTGTTAAACAGTTTGGGAACAGTAGTCATAGTTTCTAGTCAAGCGAAGCCAAGACTTTATAAGAAACCATTGAGAGAATGCTAGAGTTTTTGTGGTGTGATGCAAACATTTTTCAATCAGTTTAGTATTAAACAACTTTAATTGTGCCAAAGAAGAATGTAATCAAATGTACAAATGTATGTCCTACAGAGATGAAAGCTTCCAAGAAGAAAATTGTAACATTACTACAATTAAGAAATAAATCAGGCTTCTAAATATAATAAGTAGGCTACAAGTCTGGCACTTAGTTTGTTTTAAACACTCAGCTTGGCCCTCCTGTAGTGGTTGTAAAAGGTTATAGACAGTTAAAATAGACAATCAAAAATTTCTCTGTTTTTCCCTTTATTGACGAAACTACAGGGTGCAAAATTTCAAAAATGACCATTCATGTGTTTTGAAAATGGCCAACCGAATGCTTGGCTATGTAAAAAATTCTTGGGAAACGGCTTTTTCATCATTAACAAGTTTCATATATTGCGTGGAATTGAAATATTTATATCCTCTCAAGGCAAATGTCTAAAAATCTATCATGACACAAGAAAGACTGTTAACTGGTAGAGTGCTAGAAGCCCATATTTGGGCATTATTCTGAACTGAAGTAAAAAAAAACTTCATATGCTGTTGATGTCCTTCATATTATCTTGTAAGTAAAATTACTTCATCTCCATCGATTTGCATTGTTACAATTTATGGGAGAGTGTCTATAGGCACTCTCCCATAAATTGTAACAAAACAAAAATGTGTGAACAAATCTTGAGGCTGAGGCTGAGAAAAAATTTAGCACTCTACCAGTTAAGTTACTCAGACTTTACCATTCCATATGCAACTTTTGGCTACCTGCTCATCCGTTCGCATAGATTTAAATTTGCATAACCACCACGTGAATGAAATGAGTGTTCTCATCAAATTTTGCACACTGAAACTGGATCTTGACATTGATTAGTGAAAGCTCTGGCTTTTGCAAGAATCCACATCAGAGACTTACTGCATGAAAGTGTATCATCAATGGAGGAAAAAGTTAGGAATTTTGCTCATGTCCCATAACATATGTAGTCTACTGGTGTTGATGAACTAGAATTGGCAATAACAAATTATATCTTAATGATTTATATATACAGTGGAGACCATTTAATTGGATATCCCATAACTGATTATCTCTGTTTATTGCATATAACTTTCAAACACCAAATAGGTTACCATACCATCAATACAAATTTGACCTTTTAATTAATAATTATTGGTGTTTAAGGTCACATATTTCTGCACAATGGCTAACCATGACCGTGACAGTTTTACGGATGGAGGAAGCCGGAGTACCCGGAGAGAACCACTGAGCAACGGCGAGCAACTGTCAGCTCCCCAACATACCAACTCCACACAAGCAGGGTTTGCATTGGTTGAAGACTGGTGCACCATCGACGTGCAGTACGCCTTAGTACACAACGTCACCGTGCCCCCACGTGAGCAATGGGGGTGAAGTGTCTTGCCCAAGGACACAACGCGGTTGCCACAGGTGGGATTCGAACCGAGGACCTCTCGGCTTGCAGCCTGCACCTCTACCAATTGAGCCACCGCGCCCCAATTTGACCTTTTAATTGCAAATAAGTTACAGAGTAAGCTCCTGTTGAGTGAATAAAAAAAATCATAATCTCTCAAAGAATTACTTTGATCACCACTGAATTCCACTTAAAGACATTTTTTTTTAGGGATTAACCGATAAGAATTTACAACTGTCATCTGCTTGGCGATTAGTTGAGCACACAATTTGCCGATTGTGATGTCAGATAGTAACAACCAAAAGGAGTAGTATGTTTAAAAATGCATAGAACAGGGTTAATTGTTAACAGCTCCGCATCTTTGATCAGCGATCAAAGAAGCTGCGCTGTTAACTTGTTTCCACTGATGTCGTATTTCATTGAGTCATCACACAACACATGGCATGAGTGTCATGAGCAGCAGTCAAGGGGAAGATCAAACCAATCAATGAGACTAGGCCAATCTTGATTCCTACCAATCATTGTGGCAACTTATTATGTTTGTTACTGCTTGTATGAGATTGTTAATCAAACATAAATACAAACAATTTTGATCCAGTGGTGTTCCATGTAACCATCGGCATGGACTGATGTTCAAACACCTCTACCGATGGTTAACCGATGGCTTAAAATCGGCCAATGTCAGATGCGATTGCCAAACATTTGTTAATCACTACATTTTTTTACATTACTACTACTTGGGGCTGCAACGATTAATCAAGATAACTTGAACTGCAATGCATTACTCACGATTCAATTCAGATCGTTGTTCACTATGTATCGTGATACAATAAATATAAATAATATCATGCAAAACAACTTCATTGATTTTGAAAACTGGTGCAGAGAAACTCTGTTCTTGGATACCAACACTGATAGTAATAAATATGCCATGTCATTAAGAGGATTATTCAGTTAACCAAGATTTGGTGAATTCCCTCTATTGTACTAAATATTTATTTGTTTGATCCATTATATCTTGTTTGACAGAGCTCAATGAGCTCTGTCAAACAAGATATATGAGATTAAATGTTTAGAACATATATTCTGAGAGGAAAAAAGCACTGAAAAATGGGTCATAAAATCAAAAACTTAAATTACTTCATGTTATGGGACCATTGGGTTATCACATTGAGAAGTTACCTATTGTTTAAAGAGTGCATCCTAATTTGTAATACAAGTAAGCATATGGAAATGAATACACACAGTCCCCAAAGTAGCTGACATCTGCAGTTGTTTGCCCAGAGAAATCATGTGTATCACGATACATATCATATCGTGCACACTGAATTGTGATACACATCGTATCATTAGGAAAGCACCCCTACCCCTAATACTACTACTAATAAAATAATACTTGGGCATTCTGCTGAATTGCTGTGGTCCTTTAATGAGGAGACCAACATCAATCACGTTCCACCTGGGTACTCCCTCCCCCACTCTCTGTCCTTACCTCACAGCATTCAAATACAAACTATTTTATAATTTTTAGTGATTAACCAATTAGGATTTGCAACCGCCATCTGCTTGCCGATTAGATGAGCACACAATCAGCCGCTTGTGAGTGCCAGTGTCAAATAGTCACAACCAAAAGGAGTAGTATGCTCAAGAATGCATAGAATAGGGTTAATTTTACAGTACAGTCAGGTTGATTGGTTTGTTGACCTCAAGAGCATGTTACTGTGTGTATTAAAATAAAAATATGGCATCATCGGAAAGAAGTTAACAGCGCAGCGTCTTTGATCAATGATCAAAGATGCTATGCTGTTATCCCTTTACCTACCATGAAAAGCAGACGACACCTGCAAACAAAGTTCTTGAATAACTAAATATTTTTCAAATTTTGTCTCAAAAACATAGCTTATGACCCCTCATTGGAACGAGCTCATGTCGGATTTCTTAGAGTCATCACATGACACATGGTACCTGTGTCTTGAGCAGCTATCAAGGGGGAGATCAGACCAAACAATGAGATAAGACCAATCATGATTCCTGCCACTCATTGTGGCAACTTATTAAGCTTGATACTGCTTGTACGAAATCGTGAATCAAACATAAATACAAACAATTTTGATCAAATGGTGTTCCAAGTAAACATCGGCACAAACTGATGTTCGAACACTTCTACGATGGTCAACCGATGGCTTAAAATCGGCCGATGTCAGATGCGATTGCCAAACATCGGTTAATCACTAATAATTTCCCCAACAGGTGCTTTCTCTATCGCTTTTGAATGATAATATTGACCCTTTCCCTCATGTCCTATCTCTTGTCTTTCCGTCCATTAGTTTCTCAAGTAATCTTATTATGCCCCCGAAAATTTTTTGAGGGGGCATATAGTCGAGGTCTCTGCCCGTCCGTCCGTCTGTCCGTCCATCCGTCCGTCCGTCCGTCCGTCCATCCGTACGCACATTTTGTATTATAACTCGAGCATCAGTTGTCAGATTTTAATGTTCTTTGGTATGGTGATAGGGCAGCTTGGGGGAACGGATGCCCTCGTACCTAGCATTTCATCCATTCATGTTCGGTAGAGTTATGGCCCCTGTTTGTTTTTGGCCTCTGTTTCTGACTGAGGTAAATTGTACATAGCCTATGGGGCATAGTGGTTTTTAATTCTGTTCATTCAAAGTTGTTTGGATGAACCAATTCTCTTCAACATTCAGAAGTTATTTATTTAAATGCAAGTACGACTTTGCTACCTTCGGGGGCTTCAGCACATGTGTTAGCATTGCTCTTGTTCTACTTGACAAGTATTTGGGGCATTCTAAAATGAAATGTTCCAGGGTCTCCGTTAATCATAAGCTCCATATCATTTTGCACCTTCTTTCCTCACCTTTCCCAATTTTCTCCCTCAACCCCAGTGACTTTGATCTCACTTTGAACAGCAATGACCTCCCAAAAGATCCATCCAGGTACTCCTCAAAAGCTAGTGCACCTTTCTTACATAACCAATGAGCTTAAAAATTGGCCCTAATGCAAGCTTGCCAGTTTTTATTGCAGTCTTTGATCACCCTTCCCTTGATGTGACTGCTTGCCAATTTTGGATCTTCCTTCTCAATGGAATAATTCTCTGTTAAGCCCCCTAACTTACCTTGCATTAATACATCCAATATAGGAATTTAATCTATTGTATCTTGCTTGACAGAGACCAACAAGATCTGTCAAACAAGATGTAATAGAATAAATGCCCAGATTATCACTACAAGACAGAAAAATGACATAATTCCTGTTAGCTGTATATTCTTGTTAATTGAATATCTTTCACTGGCAAAGTGGCTATTCAGTTAATAGGATCCCACTATACTAACTACTGTCCATTCAATGTAGGCACTTCACCTGTAAAGTTTGTCAGTTCCAGGGCATGTTGGGCTCCCCATTGTCCCATCAAGGAATATCTCTACCACTAATATGAAAATACATAATTATCTTCATATGAAAGTTATGCCTGTGGTTTTTGTACCTCTCGAAAACAGAATTTACATAATCAAGAAGCATTGCACGCATTACTAGCAAGCCTGGATATAAGCAACTGGTCATTTGCAAACTGGGGTCCCCAGAAGGTGAATTTGCTAATGCTATCCCATACAGTGGACCAATTTATCCTCTTGGTACATCTTGAGACCTTGATTCTGACTGAAGTTTACAGAGGGTAAAATTTTATGCTACCCTGCCGTGCAGGGTAGCATCAGCAAATTCACCCTCTGGGGACCTCATTTTGCAGATGACTGTCTGCTAATTTTCAGGCTTGGTTACTAGTCTCCATGAGTTTCTGCCCTGCTGTTGGTCTACATGTCCTTCAAGCCCTGGTAGGCATGCAGTTTAGAGATCTGCAAATCACACATTTGTTTTTAATCAAATCTCGAATAGAATCATGTCTCGATATCGAATCAAATCTGAAATAGAATCTTAAAAGACAAGTTATTTCATATTGCACCAAATGAAAGTTACAGAACACTGTTGATGACCCCTACAAGACTGAGTGAACACCTTAAACATCAATAAATAAATAATCTCTGTAGCACCATCGTTGAAACAGGCCTATTATCCATAGTTTTAGTTTTTGAAGGCTTAACATGTGACTATTCATGTTCTAAAGAATGTGAATACGGAGTAGAACCTGTCTTGAGAGACCACACCTTTTGCCAAGCAAAAGTGGTCTCTCAAGACAGGTGGTCTCTCATTTGATGTTTGAGGTTTTCGCTAGTCACTGAATGACCAACCAACCAACCAGAAAATATTTGTTGCAGAAATGGAGAAGAAATGATTTTTCAACTTTTTTTTTTATTATTGTGTCATTTTAATTCATTTTTAGCTCAACTTGACGAAGTCAAGATAAGCTATTGCCATCAGGTGTGCAGAAGTCTGTTAGTCTGTGAGTCTGTTACATGTGGTCTGTGAGTCTGTTCACATTTTCCTTTAGCACGGGCTACACCCCACAGTTCCTGTCTGATCGTCACAAAGTTTCATATACAGGTTTGGGGTCAGGTCTAGATGAGAATGTCCCCTTTTGGTCGCGATCGGTCAACCGGTATGGCTGCCCGAGCCCAAAACCTGAAAACCATTAGCACAGTCTACAGGTCGTATTTATGAAGGGATTTCATTGTAACTTGGTAGGATGCCTCTGTATAATGCCTAGATGAGAAGGTCCCCTTTTGGGCATGATCTGTCAACCGTGATGGCTGCCCAAGCCTGTAACCCAAAAACTTTTAGCGCAGTCTGCAGGCCTTGTTTAATATGGAGGGATTTCATTGCAACTTGGTAGGATGACTCCTTATGATGTCTAGATGAGAATTTCCCCATTTGGGCATGATCTGCCAACCGTGACAACTGCCTGAGCCCAAAACCCGAAAACTTTTAGCACAGTCTACAGGTCATATTTATTGAGGAATTTCATTGTAACTTGGTGGGTTGACTTCATATAATGTCTAGATGAGAAAGTCCCCTTTTGGACGTGATTGGGTAACTGTGATGGCCACAGGGGTCCGAAGCCCGAAAACCTTTAGCACAGTCTATAGGTCATATTTATGAAGGGATTTCATTGTAACTTGGTAGGATGACTCCAAATAATGTCTGAATGAGAACATCCCATTTTCATTGCGATCATTCAGCCTTGATAGGTGCCTGAGCCCAAAAAAACTTTAGCATAGGCAAAAGGTCATATATATGGAAGGATTTCATTGTAACCTGTTAGGTTGACTCCATATAATGCCTAGATGATGACATCCCCTTTTGGTCATGATTGGTCAACTGTGATGGCTACAGGTGCCCGAATCCCGAAAACCTTGAGCACAGTCTACAGGTCATATTTATGAAGGGATTTCATTGTAACTTCGTAGGATCACTCCAGATAATGCCCAGATGAGATTGTCCCCATTGGTTGCGATCATTCAAGTTGATTCAACCATGATGGCTGCCCGAGCCCAAAAACCTTTAGCACAGTCTACAGGTCATATTTATGAAGGGATTTCATTGTAACTTGGTAGGTTGACTTCATATAATGTCTAGATGAGAACATCCCCTTTGGACACAAATGGGAAATTGACGGCTGCAGGGGCCCGAAGCCCAAAATCCTTTAGCACAGCCTACAGGCCATATTTATGAAGGGATTTCAATGTAGCTTGATAGGATGACTCGTTTTGAAATAATTTCACTGTAACTTGGTAACTTTCGTTGATATACGTTAACTGTGAGGGCCACATACATTAACTGTGAGGTCATATTAACCCACCCCTCAGCTCTTTAGTACAGTGTACACCTCGTATTATTTTTATCAAAAACACAGCATGCAAGGAACAAAATGAACATATTCCCAATTATCACAATTCTTGTCTTATTTCATAATCTTTTCGTAAACATTGAACATTATCCTTTTCATCAAACACAACACACAAGTTAAGCTTCAGTGTCATTGACACTTTCATTAATACAAGTACAAAAGCATGTTTGAGAAATTACAGTTAAAAGGACATAATATGAAAAACATTTTGAGAATATGATGATGTTGCATAATTGTGTCAGTGGACAAAACAATGACCAAGTGAGCTGTCTTCACAGTAATGCTGCATTGATTGCTGGGTGTAATTAAGTAATAGATTTATCACTATTTTGTGTACTTTTTGGGTAAATAATTGTACAGTTGTGCAGGTGTCTGGAGATATTTTGGACGAGGCGAAGCCGAGTCCAAATATTGGAGGACACCTGCACAACTGTACAATTATTTACCCATATAGTACACAAAATAGTGATATATGTGATTTAATCCACAGTCCCTCAATGTTAACAAAAGTCAAAAAAATTATATTTTAGAAAGTTTGACACCAGTAAAACCACATTTTCAAACACTTTTTGCTTGCTCTACCCCCGAAAAACAAAATGGGCATAACCCATTGTTTGCTTGCTAGAAAGTCTGTTGAAGTTATGACACGCATCAGGAGTTCAGATATTGTGAACAGATCTGTGGCTTCGAAGTGAACTCTTATTCATTCAATCCCTCATCGAAACTGCGGCATATAAATTTAATAATCGTTCATTTTTAAAGCATTTGGAAGAATAATTCTTTTTTTTTATCTGATGAAGAGGTTCGCTTTCCCTCAGGGGTGGTGGGTGGTGGTGCCTGATTGCCGTCTTAATATTTGAAAAAGGGCATTTTTTTTAGGTTATTTATTTATTTACTGGTGTTTAAGGTCACTTTTCTGCAGCTATGGCTAATTGTGACTGCAAAAAAGGTGTAAAGTCGAGTTTAGCCAATCCTTTACACCCATGCTGCCCATTTTAGGGGACTTCTACCCCGGGCACTGGTGACCGGGTCCCATTTTACCAGTAAAACTGAACTTGTTTACCACAGGAAACAAGCACTGCTTCACTTCCGAGGTTTCCACAGGAGTCCTTTTTAGGTTACCAGGGCTGTTGGTTATTAAAAGCAACAAAAAATGAAAAAGTACATTATAATTTGGACACGATGCACACTCAATTCAGTAGCTCTGTCGAGAAAAGCTTGTCGATAATTCATGTGTTAGAAAGTTTTTCACACCTCCTTTACAGCAGCTTTACTTTTGAATGGTTATTATTACAAAACCGTGACAATCGTACAAATATCTAGTTATTGGGACTGTTTCAAAACCGTCCCAATATCCAGATATTGGTACTGTTTTACTGAGCTGTTCTCATCAAAACCGTACTTGGTGTGATTTTATAGGGCTTGTTTTCATGACAGAGAACAAAAGAAATGTTAGGTAGCTGTGGATTAAGATGTGAGTTTGGGACCAATTTCAGTTGGTGATGAAAATGTTGAGCTGTTTGGATGTACTTTGTTGACTGTGTGTCCAGCAGACATGTTAAGGGCCTATATAAGTAATGGAATTTTGTTAATTTTGAAATTCTCACCTCTCATATTCTCCTTAAATTCAGATTAAATATACACAAGTTATACATCAAAATGAAGGTTGGAATGTATAGAACATGAAGCACATATGTAATCAACTCATAGAGTCGACTGTAGGCACCACTGGTTCCTGGAAGTCTCCTGCCGTATTCGCACCAGAACTGATAATAAAATATTTCATCAGAACAACTTGTGGCCAAATGTGCTTCATATATCCAAGAACAAAGCTTGGCATTTAAAACACTTTCGAATACAGCGATAGGTCTGCATTTTGGAAAAGGACAACACTGTCTGCATTTTTTATTAAAGATGGTTTGCATGCTCGACAGACATGCGCAAATCGCTCGTTACCATGAATTTCCATCAAAAAACAAAATTGTAATTCTAAGAAATTTCGACAAGTATCATGGTACCTTGCATTGAATATGACAACTGTGCAATCTCTATCTAATAACAGTATACTGTATGAAGGCGATCTTTTTCATTATTTGATTTTAGACGGCGTTGTTTTTACATGCTTTTTCTGTCCGATGACGTCGACCGGAAATCGAAAGTATACTCATACGTAAACAAAAGCAAAGGCTTTGGAATTTTCCCCAATGCAGCTCTGTTGCCGTGTTTTGAAGAATATTTATCCCCTGGCTTTGTTATTGGATATGTAAAGCACATTTGGCCACAAATTGTTTTCGTGAAATATTATTAAATTGTCAGTTCTGGTGCGAATATGGCAGCAGACTTCCAGGAACCAGTGGTGCCTACAGTCGACTTTATGAGTTGATTACACATGTGTTTCGTGTTCTATACATCCCAACCTTCATTTGATGTACATTTTGTGTATATTTAATTTGAAATGAAGGAATATCAGAGGTGAGAATTTTCAAAATAAACAAAATTTCATTACTTATATAGGCCCTTAACTGGTAGAGTGCTAAATTATTTTTGGTCCTTAAAATTTCTGTGTTTACCTTTGCCTTGTTACAATTTATGGGAGAGTGCCAGTAGGCACTCTCCCATAAATTGTAACAAGGCAAATCTTAACACATAAAATAATATCATTTTAAAGATAATGTGAAGCACATTCACAGAATATGAAGCCTTTAAATTGTGGTACTGGCTCCTCAGAATAAAGCCCAAATATGGGCTTCCCACACTCTACCAGTTAAGCTAATGAATTGTAAAATAGTGAGATTTCTGAGCACAAATAGTGAGATGTTAATTTTTAAATGGTTCAAAAAGTAAAATTTATTGATTTTAGTAGCGAGATTCTGTTAAAAATCCCAATTTTAGGCTCATTTAACAAAAAATCATTCTGGAAAATAGTGAGACTCCCTCCAAAATAGTGAGACTTAACAAGTCTTCAGGGACCGACCTGGGCATGTGCCAGTGCGTATTTGGTTCTGAAACATCAGGACCTGGCTCTTAAATCTCAGAAATAGGCTTCTCAGTTGGTGCGTAACTTCTCAGATCATATTTTGATATTCTTTCGATGGATAATCGAGAGAGACACTCTTACATGTATTATATATATGATTATCATTTATCATTGTTGTAGAGTGCTTAAGTTAATACTTCAAGTCTTAATTACCAAGCATTAATCTGCACTGTGGTTTCTGATCAAGTCTTGGCTGCCTAATCAGGCAGCCAAGACTTGATCAGAAACCACAGTGAAGATTAATGTTTGCTATAGTGTACTAAATGAAAATGATGAGAGCTATTACATACTTGCAGTGTGTGTTACAAACAGCAGTGTGACTCTGTAAATTGAAATCTGGCGCATGAATTGAAAAAATAGGCTCCGAGGCTAGAGCGTATTTTAAATAGTCCTGATCGGTCCCTGTGTCTGGTGTCCAGTGTTTCTCGACTACTGTGTGTTGTTTTGTTGTATTTACTGCTGTGAGTGGTAAGATTGTTCTTGTGTTGTCTTCTTATGTCATAGCTATCTCTATTTGTGAGTTCATCTGTATGACCCTTGATTTTATTTACTAGAAATTCTTACAATGTGAAGGGGCTGGTCCATCCAAAATAGTAATTTCTTACTTTATACAAAGTGTTCTCTTTCTATCAATATTTTCAAATGAGTTATTTTTTTTTATATTAATTTTAGTGATGAGCCTATAAGAGATTTGGCTATTCATCTGAAACCAAATAGTTTTGATTTACTATCAGCCGATAGCGATGCCAATACCAAATAGTTTTGTTCACCCATATTATATCCGTAAAAATGGTCGAAAAAAGTGCGGTGACAATATTGAATATACTTTCAGAATTTAGCCACAGTTAAGTGACTGGTGCGGGGGATGTTTTGAGGCTGGAACCCCAAACCAGCAATCCGCCAGAGAGACTGCAATACTGGCGTCTTAAACTTCGCTTGAGGTGAAAGGGTTTGTTCTGTTGTTGTGACTTGTCAGCTTAAAGACACTGCAATGGTGACCAGCGTGACCTTAAAGGCTTTCATAACCAAAACTCAATAAAAAATTGAAAAAGTTCGTGATATCAAAGTCTGTGATCACTTATATTATTTAAAATCAGCCATGGAACGAAGCAAATTAAATTTGGTGAGAGATATGGGGCATAACGTATGGCGAACCGAAAGCCCTGTCAGCAATTTAAAAAATAGCCGAGTTTTTTGATAGCTAATTTAATTAGACTAGAATTACCTTTCTACATTACAGACATTTTTATGCTCTGGTGAGTTCATTCGCACAGTCGTTTCATTCTAATACCGGTTCAGAGTTGGTTGAGTGGCGGATGAAGGACTTTACGAAAAACTGTGGGGTTGGGCAGGGTGGGGGGGGGGATAGGTGCACCTAGGCTCAAGTTTACCGGCGTGTACTGTCAACCAAATTTTGAAATTTAATCTGAAAAGATGCGATTACCTCGCACCCGATGCAGATATCCACAATGCAAAACCCATCTCCGGGGAAAACTTGTGGGGGAGGGGGGGAGCACACCGAGTGCGCCGATGCCTGGATTCGCCCTTGTGGTAAAAAAATGGTTATAGTATCGTTATTGATAGACAGTATAATAGATGTTTCAATACATAAGGCAACTGTTTAGTGATTTTAACAGCACATAGCTTTTTAAGTTTAATATGAAACTCAAGCCAAAAATAGCACTTGTCGCCCTGGACAAGCGATTCTTTTTTTTGGTTGTCGCTGGTAGAAATTAAATGTTACGTCGGGGGTCTAATCTACAGACTACAGTGTAATGCATGGCACGTTTGTTAGTTATTAGCAGAACATTAAAATGGCTGTGAGATAGAGTTAGAATAGGTACTCAATAATATTTTTCAACAGTTGGCAAGAGCCGATATTTTTCGTGCTATTCATACTTATTGCTTATTGATAGATCGGCTCATCCCTAATTAATTTACAGTTATACCTTGAAAAGGCTGTTTTTCGTGTCTGTCAAGTGTTTTTTTAATAGAAAATAATTTCAGCCGCTCTTTAAATAAAAATCAGCTTACCAGGGTGTTTTAGTTTGCTTTATTGTCTTTGATTTTGTCACACTTGAGCAAATAATGGACATAAACTAAGTTTGTTTTTTTTACAATAATCTTTATATACTATTAAAAAAAAGTAGGGATATCCAAACTGATCTCGATATTTTTAGAAAATGGTATTGGATATGCATGATTGGACACATCAAATATGTTACCAAGTTTTGTGTAGATCATGAATGTCACTGGCCCACGAAAACTTTGTGAAGGTTTTTCACACGTGTGCCGTGTTAATGTCTGTGGGGTACGTTTTTAAATTTTCATTTGTACTGGATGGGCTTTTTCGGAGGTCTCATCATTCTTTTCTTGGTATAAACCTGTTCATCAATAGTTTCTGGTCGAAATGTTCGAAATACTTTTGAGGTATGCGAAGACTGACATGTGACAAACGTTTACATGCCATTGGCATGTTGGAAGCTGCCAACAGACAGACTGCAGTGGCTCAAATTCTCAACGTTACTCAATCAGGTTGTGGTCACGCTACCATCAGACAGGCAATGTTGATGACAGACGTTGGTCAAGTCGTCCAAGGGTGCCAACTGCTAACCAGGATCGTTTCATCCAAACCACAGCATTACGTAACCACCATCAAAGTGCCTCAGAAATTGGACAGCAGCTGCAACAAGTGACAGATTTGTGAGTCAGTGGTCTATCTGAAATCGCCTACACAGCTGGAATTTGTACGCACAACGACCTCAAATAATTCCACATTTAACTGAACGTCACATTGCAGCAAGATATAATGGTGTGGAGCATGAGATCGCTGGGACAATCGTCGGTGGAGTAATGTCATGTTTACCGATGAATCGAGTTTTACTCTTGACTTCCACGTCAGGCGAAACACAGTGTGGTTGAAACAGAACAAACACAGTGTGGTTGCAACAGAACAAATGATACCATGACATAACCTTTAGGCAGCATGGTCGTTTTTGGTGGGGGGGGGGGGCATAACCATGACAAGAAGAACAGCATTACATGTCATTCAACAGCGTGTCACAGGGCAGTACTACTGTGACAACATGTTAGCAGCTCACGTGATTCCATTTGCGCGACATCACAGCCGTCGATTCTTTTTCTGAGATGACAATGCAAGAGCACACATGGCCTGTGTCACTACAGAGTTCCTCCAGGAGCAGAACATCACTACACTGCCTTGGCCAGTGCTAAGTCTAGACCTTTCACCAATCGAGCACGTCTGGGATGTGCTTGGCATATGCGTATGGCAACGCCAAAAGCTTCCTACCAATGTTCAGGAACTTGCCGCTGCACAACAGGAAGAATGGAATAACATCGGTCAAACTGATATTGGACGTTTGGTGAGGAGTATGCCACATCAGATCTGTGTTTGTCTTGCGAACTGAGGAGGATTTCCATGGTATTGAGGTCTTGGACTGAATGTGGTAAATTCTCAGACTGACCATCCATGTCTTCTACAGCTCAGTATCTGTGCTTCTTTGTGTATTGGAAAAGTTTTTTTCAAAAGAGAATTTTTAAGGGAATTTTTTCTTCTTGTGAACGAGAATTTACTTTTGAGAAAAACCAGGATCCTACAGGATTATTTTAAAAACTACCTGTGGCGCCATTACTTATTGGATATTAATTCCATTTGAATTTTGCTGATGCTTCCTTGGAATTTATTGGAGACTGCGGTTATTTTTGAGTGAAAATTTCACTATAACTTATTGGATACTGTTTCTGCAGACACATTCTTTGATATGATATCAGCTGGACAGTTTCTTCATCACTGGATTCTATTGAAATTTATTTTGGACTAACTCATAAATATTTCTGTTTTATTTGTTTGAAAACCAAATGAAAGATTTTGTATCATCTTCTTTTCATTTTTTTTTTTTCATAAAATTTCAGAAGAGTTAAATTTGAGTTATTGTTGCTGAATCTCTGATTTCTTTCTGTTACCATTATTGGGGGTGCGGTGGCATTGCGGTAACCAATTCTCATCAGATCATCAAAGTTAAGCAATGTCGAGCCCGGTTAGTCCTTCGATGGATGACTGTTCGAGCGATTGATTCAGACTCCCACGTTGTGTCCATGGCCAAGGCACTTAAACCTGATTGTCCACATGGGGTCACGATGACGCCGTGTACTAAGGCGTTCTGCATGTCGATTGTGCGTATGTCTTCAACCAATCTAACCCTGCCTGTGCTGCAGTTTGGAGTTACAATGTTGGGTAGCTGGCAGCTGCTTGTCGTTGCTCAGTGGTTCTCTCCGGCTTCCTCCACCAATAAAACTGTCACCGACATGATATGGCCTTGGCTGTTAAAGTGTTGTTAAACCTTAATAAATAAATAAATAATAAGGTACCATTATTGTTATTTTTGCACCGTAGCAGAGTCCTAAGTATAAGGGCCATAGACCTGTCTGCTCAGTATTTTCCTATTCTCGATACCCTGTGTGGGCTTGTTTGATACAGGTGGTGGGATTTTCTTCCATTTGCTTGTTTGAGGGTCCCAACATAGTGGCCACCTCAGGGCTTCTTAGAGGCATTTCATTTCTGAAACCTCTGGTAAGATTTCCATGTTGGATGACGGCATCATCATGGCCAATATTTTGTTACGACCACCCAATCAAGTAGGATTGGGTCACTTATTTTTAGCTCACCTGACTGGAAGAAGGAGGGGAGGGGGGGAAACACTGTCGTTTTGGGGCCTCCCGATGCAATCATGTCTGGTGAGAGTTATACCCCCTCCATGGGTGTGTGTGCAATTCCACGACTTCCGGAAAACCAGTGCACAGACAGTAACTAATGAATCATTCTTTTTTCGTCCGACATCCAAGGATGATGTGCAGCCAGTTGTATTAAGAAACAGTGATAATTCAACTCGTTGTTCATGGTTTCCTGTGACTGGAATTATGGATCTGAGTATCGTATAATAACAGGACTGTGTTTTATATATTCTTGTTATTATTTTCAACCACATTTTCATTGTATTTTATATATTTTACGTGTCGTGCCCGACTTTCGCGTACCGTGCGGTTCGTATATAACATTTTTTGGTTGATAAATTTTATTATTATTGGAGTTAGTTGTCAATGGGGGACTGTCTGGACAGGATTTCTCCACTCTGCTGAGAGCAGAATTTCTGTTTTTTAGGTCCCTGTCTGCCGTCTGGGTTCAGTTGTGTTCCCACCGGTACTTTTTCTGCCACCTTTCTCTCGTAGTTGGGGGTGTTCTACTGTCTTATCTGTTGAGTTCACCTTTTTCTTCTATTGCTCTCACCTCTGTTACGTCCAGTACGGTTCGTTAAGGGCAGTTCCTTTTGCCATCGCTTGTTTGCGTTCTCATGGCCGTTCCTCCCACACCTGTAGTGGGGAGGGGAGGGGGGGGGAACACTGTCGTTTCGAGGCCTCCTGATGCAATCATGTCTGGTGAGAGTTATACCACCTCCATGGGTGTGTGTGCCGTTTCTCCTGCTCCGGGGGGGAGGGGGGGGCAGAATGCTGTCGTTTCCGGGCCTCCCGACACGACCATGTCTGGTGAGAGTTATACCCCCTCCGTGGGGGATATGCAGTTTTTTAACCGTGGTGGATATTGCAGGAGCTGTTGAGTTGTCTGGTGAAGAGATGCCTATTTCCGGGACTATGGTCCCTCTCCAGTCGACATCTGAGGCTGTCACTAGGGTTGTGGCGCCTCCTTTGGAGGCCGAGCTTGTTTGCTCTCTCCCCTTTTCCGCCAACAGCTCCCGTTGTATCTGCTGCTACTGCTGTTCCGTCTACCATCATCGGTCACCGTTTCAGCAGGGGTCTGCAGCGATGTCTGTAGTGTGGTTGTGGGGTATTGGCCTCAGCCTTTCCTGACTTCATCTCTGCGAAGTCGGAAGTGGCCGCCGACCAACCCTCTACTGTGGCCTCTCCTCCATTGAGCACAGCAGTTTTATCCCTGCAGGTGTCTGCAGAGGTGTCTGGTAATGTAGACGTGGGGTATCGGCCTCAACCTTCCCTGACTTCAACTCGGCGAAGTCGGAAGTGGCTGCCGACCGAACCCCCTGCTGTGTCCTCTCATCCGTTGAGCACAGCAGTTTTATCCCTGCAGGGGTCTGCAGAGATGTCTGGTAGTGTAGACATGGAGTATCGGCCTCAGCCTTCCCTGACTTCAACTTGAAGGGGCTGCTGGCTGAACCCTCTACTGTGGTCTCTCAAGTACTGCAGTTTTTCTCATTGGATTTGGATGTTCATGGTGGGGTCACCATGAGCTCTGTGGCATTTCCGTCCACGCACTCTGGTCCCATGGCCAGTTTTGCAGGACCAGCGCTTTTTGTGCAGCTTGGACCTTCTGTCCCACAGAGGTCCGCGGCGACTCTCCTGAGTTTTCGCTCTGTAGATCCTCGGGTTATGTCATACCCCAATACACATCTGCCTTCAGATGTTTTGGCTGCAGCCCGTCATCCCGCGTTGGGTGTATTTAAGGATCGTGACCCTTTGCTGGTTAAATGGGTCAGGAGTGAAGCCACTTTGTCGGTTTGTTCCCACATCGAACTGGATGACGCAGTCAGTGAGCTTAGGGAGGCCCTCTCCTTGCTTACTTAGGTTGTGTCCAAGAGACTTTTCTGTTGCTTCCAGCTAGGCTACGAGTGGTTTCCGGGTGCCCCCTGTGGCGCTGCCTCCCAGGATTGGAAACAGGCCGCTTTCTGATCTCCCTGGTGTGCCTACACCATGGGAGGCATCGGGTGTCTTCCGACTCAGGGGATGAGTCCAACATACCTGACGTCAAGAGCCAACAGTCTTCTGACTTGGGGGCAGCTCTTGACTTTGTGTTTGAGTTCCTTCAGGATCTCAAACCATCAAACCAGCCGACAGTGTCAGCCCGGCCGCGATCATCGGTCACACGCCTACAGCCTGTGGAGCAACTTGGACCGTGCCTGTGGGTACAGGTGGTTGAAGCATTTACAGCTTTGGACTCTAAGCTGAGTTCCAAGGGTATGAAGACGTCGTTCTTCATCAGGGTTGATACTTTTTTGCCTCTGGTGCGTTATCGTTCCTTCGATTTCACCAATTCGTCAGTCTGCCAAACTTTGATGGTCTTGGATCAGGACTTCAACTCCCAAGCCAGCCATTTTTTATATGGAGACTCTGGAGTCCATGTTGGGCTTATCGAGAGAGATGCTGGAATGCTTTCTCTCTTTGATCATGTCATGTCTGCTTATCTGCCCCCAGATATGTGCGACGACGTACAGGCTTTTTTGTGTGTGCTGTCCAAGGCATTCCTGCATCATCTCACACGCATGCCTGTAACATGGCTAACTTGGAATTAGTTCGCAGGGACGCTGTGCTGGACACAAGCTGTTCCCTTCTCGAGGGGCAGCGTGCTGCTCTTCGATCTGCCTCTATTGGCGGGTCCGCAACTATTCCATGGTTCTGTGTCGTCGGACCGGGATGACTCCCTATGTCATTCCTTAGATCAGCTTCTGCTTCGTCAGCTTGATCAGCCTTCTGTTGGAGGCAGGGGGGCCGTCCAAAGCCTAACAAGTACCCTTCTGCTTCCTCTGCGAAGCCCAGGGCTGATCCTCCTGCCGCCACTTCTACTTACTCACAGGGTAAGGGTAGGCGTCGACAGTAGCCACCTCGATTTGTCCCAGGTTGAGGCATTCCACTCAGTCGAGAGTGCCTCTTCCAACACAAGTCCCTTTCAACGTTGGGAACTTTTGATCACGGAGATAGGCAATCTCCTGTCAAAGGGGGCGATTGAGGTCATCAAGAACATTCTTTCAGTGGGATTTTATTCCTACTTGTTCTTGGTGCCGAAGAAGGATGGCCGACTCCGACAGGTTATCGATTTGAGTATCCTGACCCAGTCTATCGTTGCACCTAAGTGCAGCATGGAGGCTTTCAGGTCGGTTTGCCGCTCCATTCACCAGGGAGTTTTCCAGTTCAAGGCCATGCCCTTCGGCCTCGACCTGGATTCTTCTGCCTTCACCCGTCTGATGTCGCATGTGTTAGTCTTACATCGCACACAGTCCAGGGTGTCTTCAGTATATCTAGTCGATATCCTCTAGAGGCATTCCAATGCTGTCATTCTGGAGTCGGATGTCGACACACTGTTGAGCCTGCTCACGTCACTAGGGTTCAGAGTCAACGAGGAGAAGTCGGACCTGGTCCCTTCTCCATCGTTTTGTCATCTGGGATGGGCTTCCGTACTCAGCTGGATACGGTGGTGGTTTCCCGGGCAAGGGCTGTGATTTTCTCAGCCTTTGCCCTGACTCTGTCCCAGTCCATGTCCGCACCGGCTCGGAGTTTTCCCCCGGCTGCTCAGTCTCTGTGGTTCGGTGACGGATCTCATTCCTCTTGGTCGGCTGCATGTCAGACCTCTCAACACTTTCTGCTCAGTCTTTGGAGGCCAAATGTCAATCCTCTGGATCTGGTGCTTCAGTTACCGGAGTCTCTTCCTCGTCACCATCTCCCCTGACAGATGTTCAGTGGATTATGCAGGGAGTTCCGTTGGACTTCCCCACGTCCGATGGTGTTCTGACGGCAGTCGCCAGCGATCTCGGATGGGTTGTGATGTTGGATCCTCTAGGTCTTTCCCTTCACGGGTCATGGGACCAGGATCCAGCAGCTCTTCACGTCAACCAGGAGCTTCTTGCTCTTCTTCTGAGTTTCCGGCAGTGGATCCCCCACTTTTTCAAATTGTCAGGTCCTTCTGTTGTCCGACAATTCGACAGTGATTGTTTACATTCGGAGGGTGGTATGTACTATGTTCCCATGTACGAAATGGTTTGGGATCTTCTACTGCTCGCTCAGAATGTCAATGCCGGAGTGGTGGTTTGTCACATTCCCATCGTCTGAACGTCCTAGCCGACTCCCTGTCCCAACGAGGCAGGTTCTTTTCCACCGAGTGGATGCTCCACATGGCGGTGTTCCAGTCTCATTGCGATCTCTGGGGTCGTCCCCAATTGATCTCTTTGTGACTCGTTGGAACCATCAGGTGGACACTTTCGTGGTGCTGTGTCCAGATGCTCTGGCTTTCGCCGTTGACGCAGTGTCCCTCCTTTGGAACGCTCTTATCGGCTACGGCATCCTGCCGGTTCCGATTCTGCCTCAGGTTCTAGCCAAGATACAACCTGCAGTTGTCAAATCATTTCGATCGCACCTCTGTCACCTCAGTGGGTGTGGATCAATCTGCTCCGCTCTCTGTTGGCGGCAGTTCCGGCACATCTCCCTCGACGTCGCGACCTTCTTTGCCAAGGTCACCTGAGGAGGTTTCACGTCGACCCAACTTCATTGTGTCTTCGTGCATATCTTTGTCAGGTCCTGTCACCTCCGTAGCGGTGTCTTCGAGACGAGCAGTGGAGTTGCTTTTCTTCTTCAAGGAGGCACTCCACTGGTTTAGCCTATGCAGCTATGTGGAAGGTCTTCTGTTGATGGTGTGCGAATCACTCTGTTGATTCTGTCACTTCTTTGATCACACAGATTGCAGAGTTTCTGGTATATGTTTGATTCTGGGGGTCTCCAGCCTGTTACCATCAAAGGGTACAGGTCCATGCTTCGGAGACCTTTTCGTATGTGGGACGGCATTGTATCGGCACTAATCCATGCCTCTCCAAGCTTGTTCAGCACTTTTCCTTGAAAAGGCCTAGGACTTTGCAGCTTACCCCAAGATGGAATCTTTCTTGGGTGCTGCTCTGCTTGAGGGGGGGGGGGGGGGTGGCATTCGAGCCTTTATCCCAGGTGGATATGTATTTTCTCACATACAAGACGGCCTTTCTGATGGCTTTTGCCTCAGCCAGATGGGTTAGTGAGCTTCCCGCCCTCACGGTTGACCCTGCCTTTTTCTGGAGCTCTCCCACCAGTGTTATGTTTACCAGTGATTGCTCTTTTCTGGCCAAGAATCAGATACCAGAAATTACTCTGCCTCCTGTTTGTATCGGGGCTCTTCCTTCTGTTGAGGGTAAACACTCTTTGCTCTGTCCAGTTCGTGCAATTCGCTTTTATCTCAATCGGAACCTGTTCATTAGGAAGGGTAGGAACGATTTTCTGTCTCTTATTCCTGGTTGACAGAGGATCTCTCCTGAATCTATTTCTCGATGGATTTGTCTTGCTGTTCATGCAGCTTCTGCTCATCTAGCGACTGACGATTGTATTACCAATCGTATTTCTGCCACGAAGTGCGTGCATTGTCTACCTCTTGGGGCTCATACTAACTCCGTAATATTGTCGGATGTTATGCTGGCAGCCATCTCCGACAGTTGCAGGAGCAGGCAGTGGACCTTTGTACTATGGGCCCTCTTTCTTCTGCTTAGGCTGTTGTCTACCCCAGCCATTCAAATTTTTACAAGGTCAGTTCCAGCTCTGTACTGTTAGTGCCCTTTCTGTCTGTGCATCACACATAACCATACGCCTCATCTCTCATTGTCTTTTACTAATGTTTGTGATGCTATGGTTTGATAGGCCTAGGGACCTCTTCCTCTGGCCACGGTTCCAGTACAATTGGGTTATGTGTGGGTTGGTTATGCGATTCCCTCCATCCTATTGTCTATTCAGCGTGTAGTAAACAATTGTAAGGTAGATTGATAAGAAATTTAAATTTTATAGTAAATTTCCTTTCTTATTATACCTACCGCAATTGTTTACATGGAGGCCCTCCCTTCTTCCCTGCTGATCACATAACATGTTGGCGGACTCCAAAGAATGATTCATTAGTAACTGCCTGTGCACCAGGTTTTCTGGAAGTCATGGAATTGTACGAAGAGAAGAGCGTCCCCTACTGGGTGTGCGCCAATGGCACTCAACCCAGTTTTGGCTTATTTTTTCGACCCAGTTTTGGCTTATTTTTTCGTGGTGCTTTTGCACCACTTTTCTTTCCCAAATCTCAAAATAGAGAGCATTTTATCCAAGTTAGGGTCTTCCACTGTAGTGCAAGCCTGTAGTAAACAATTGTGGTAGGTATAATAAGAAAGGAAATTTACTATAAAATTTAAATTTCTACTTTGTTCAAATGAAGTTGCTGCCATCTTCGGGCTGGAGTTAATGTCCCAAAAGCCTAAAAGTCTTTAAAAATCTTCTCTTAAACCACCACAGAGAATGTTGTGATATTTGGTATGGAACTTCCTTTGGTGGTGAAGATTAAATTTTTTTCAAGGCAAGTTGGTAGGTCGGGGGCGCGGTGGCTCAGTAGGTAGAGGTTCAGGCTGCAAACTGAGAGGTCCTCGGTTCGAATCCCACCTGCGGCAACCGCGTTGTGTCCTTGGGCAAGACACTTCACCCCCATTGCCCATGTGGGGGCACGATGACGCCGTGCACTAAGGCGTACTGCACGTCGATCGTACGCATGTCTTCAACCAATCTAACCCTGCCTGTGCTGCATTGTGGAGTTACGATGTTGGGGAGCTGGCAGCTGCTCATCGTTGCTCGGTGGTTCTCTCCGGGTACTCCGGCTTCCTCCACCCGTAAAACTGTCACGGTCATGATTAGCCATTGTGCATAAATATGTGACCTTAAACATCAATAAATAAATAAATAAATAAATAAGTTGGTAGGTCAATATTTGGGCTCTCCTTGGGAGGAGGCACATTTTGGGCTCCATCCAAAATTTGTATTTCAAGAACTGGTGGGCTGATTTGAACCAAATTTTGAATGTAGTTTAATTGGATCATAAGTACTTGATTGATTTCCCCCCCCCCCCCCCCCCTCCAAAAAAAAAAGTTTTGCATCCCCAAGGGCTAAAAATAGAAAAAAATTCAAATGCCCATATTTAAAAAACTGCACGGACCTGAATATTGTTTTTTGGTTTGCAGCTGACTTAGGACCAGTGGAATCAGATGGACTCAAAATTGCTATAATTTTTATCATGGGGTGCTGTATGAGGATGCCCATTTTTACACTGTTTGCAGTGGGAAAACGCTGAGTCATCATATGTCTTGTGCTTCATCAACTATGTATTCTTCTTCAGAACTTTTGGGCCACTTCTAAACTAATTTGGTACAATGCATCTTGATGGAGTATACTCTTGAGCTTTTTTCCCAGAAGTTGCTACTCTCTTTGGGGCTGAGGTTAATGCCCCAAAAGCCTAAAAATCTTTAAAAAATCTTCTTTTCATGAACCACTACAGAGAATGCTTTGTTACTTGGTTTGAAACTTCCTTTGATGGTGGAGATTGAAATTTGTTCAAGGAAAGTTGGTAGGTCAGTATTTGAGCTCTCTGTGGTAGCATGCCCATTTTGGGTTCCACCCAAAATTTGTATTTCTTGAACTGATGGACTGATTTGAACCAACTTTGGCATGTAGTATAATTGGGTCATAACTACTTTTATGCCTGCAATGTTTTTTCTTCGCTGATTATGTGTCGATTTCGTTGCAACTTCGTAATCTTGTTCACTACCATGGGAACCTGTATACCTGTGATTATAGTTTTGATCAGACTTTTTCCCAGAGTTATGTCCCTTTTCATCTTAGAATGCCTGAATTCTTATCAACCTACAATACAGTAAGTGTTGTTTACAACAGCCTTGAACTACACTGGAAGTCCCTAACTCTGGAAGTATACTCTCTATTTTGTTCTTTCCCAAGTTATTTGGGAAAGAAAAATGGTGCAAAAGCACCAAGAAAAAAATAAGCCAAAACTGGGTCGAGTGTGACTGGTGCACACCAAGTAGGGGACACTTTTCTCCTTGCACACCCAGTAGGGGACACTCTTCTCCTTGTACGAGTCCATGGCATCTAGTACCAGACACAGACTTATAACCAATGTGCCATTTTTTTTCTTCCGCCATCTTGTGAAGATGCATATCTTTTGCTCATCAAAAGTGGTACCTTTTGACTCGATGTTGACGATGTTCCTGTTCTGAATTGTGGATCACAGCTGTTTCTTCACCATCCAGACATACAGGGCTGTGTTTTTGTATATTCTCTCGATTATTCACCATATTTTTGTGATAAATCTCTAGACCGATTTTGCGCATACCATACTGTTTCGGCCTCTTGTTAATGCTAACCCTTTGGGTTCTGCTTTTAGCTGAGTTAGCTGTCAGCTGGGGCTGCTGTGGCAGCTTTTCTCCCCTCTATTGAGGGTCGAATTTCTGCCAGTTCCCTTTTTGGCTGTTGGGGTGCTTTTCTGTTCCCATCGGGTCTTTGTTTCCGGCCACCCTACTCTGGGGGTGTCCTGATATATTTTACTTTGGGTTCCCACCTACATTGCTCTCACCAGATATACCTAGGACGATTCCTTGCGGGCAATTTTTATTGTCTTAGCATGTTGAAGTTTTCCATTTTTCATGTTCTACTTTATATGGGTGTTCTGTTGAAAGACCCTGTGGGCAGTGTGGTCTTCCACCTTTTGGGCTTCAGTCTAGCATGTAGTTTGGGCACGTGGCGTTCCTCCCATGTCCGCGGGAAGTGGAACGCAGTCATTCGGGGTCTCTGGAACTGACTCTCTCTGAAGTTCTGCCCCCTCGGTGGGGGTTTTGCAATCTTTTTCTGGTGTAGATACCACGGTAGCTTCTGACTTTCTGGCGAAGAGATGCCTGGTTCTGGGACTGATGTCCCCCTCCAGTCGACATCTGAGGCTGCCACTAGGGTTGTGACGCCTCCTTTGGAGCTGAGCTTGGTTGCTGTATCCGCTTTTCCGACTTTGTCAACAGCTGTTGATGTATCCATTCCTGCTGCTGCTCCGTCGGTGACGTCATCAGTCTCTGTTTCACCTGGCCTCAGCTTATCCCTGCAGGGGTCTGCAGGGATTTCTGCTTCTTTGGACATGGGATATCGGCCTCAATCTTCCCTGGCTTCAACTCGGTGAAGTCGGAAGTGGTTGACGGCCGATCCCTCTGCTGTGATCTCTCAGCCGTCGAGCCCAGCAGGTTTTGCTTTGGATTTAGATGCTCATGGTGGGGTCACCATAGACTCTGTTGCACTTCCGTTCATGCACTCTGGTCCTTCTGTCAGTTTTGCGGGGCCGGCGCATTTTGTGCAACCTGGACCTTCTGTACCTCAGAGGTCCATGGCGAGTTCCCGCACTTCAGATCCTCCAGGTATTTCATACCCCTATAAGCATCTGCATTCAGATGTTTCGGCTGCCACCCATCGCCCCGCATCAGGTGTTCTTGAGGATCATGACCCTTCACTGGTATAGAGGGTCTGATGCGAAGCCATTTGCCAAGTCATTCCCATGTCGAACTGGCAGATATGGGTCATGAGCTTAGGGAGGCTCTCCCCTTGCTCATGCAGGTTCTTTCTAAGAGCCTTCCCGTTTCCTCCAGCAAGGCTTCTAGTGGCTTCCAGGCGCCCTCCATGGTGCCTCCTCCTTGGATTGGAAGCAGGCTGCTTTCTGATCCTCCTGTGCTCCTAAACCATGGGAGGCATCGGTTGTATGCCTGTAATGAGCTATGAGTCTTCCAACTCAGGCGAGAGCCATCAGTCTTCTGACTTTGGGGTGGCTCTTGACTTTGTGTTTGAGTTCCTTCCAGCCGGAGGTTTCAGCCAGGCCACGATCATCGGCTGCGCGCCAACAGCCTGTGGAGCAACCTGCTTCTGGGCCCCTTTGAATGTACCAGTTGGTAGAAATGGTCGAAGCTTGCAGCATTGGCCTCTAAGCTGAGTTCCAAGGCTATGAAGACTTCGTTCTTCAGTAGGGCTGATACCTCTCTGCCCCCTGTCCGTTATCGCTCCAATGATTCTGCCAATCCATCGGTCTGCCAGACTTTGATGGTCTTTGATCAAGACTTCTACCTTGGGCTTTCCAAGCCAAAGTCAGCCATTATTCCTGTGGCATCTTTGGCGTCCATATAGGGCCTATCCAGAGAGATGCTAGGCATGTTTTCTCTCTTGATCACGTCGTCTCTTCCTTGAGTGCTTATCTGCCTCCAGATATGTTTGACGATGTACAGGCAGGCTCCCTTGCATGTGATCTCTAAGTGCTCATACATCTTACTCACGCGCATGCCTGTAACACCGCTAATTTGGAATTAGTTCAGTGGGACACAAGCTGTTCCCTTCCTGAAGGGCAGCGCACTGCTCTTCAATCCACTTCTTTGGTGGGCCTGCGACTATTCCATGTTACCATGGCGACGGTCTGGTATGATGTCCTGCTTCATTCCAAAGATCAGCTGCAGCTTCGCCAGCTTGATCCACCCTCTGTTGGAAGCCGGGGCTGTTCCAAGCCAAACAAATGCCATTCTGCTTCCTCTTCCACCTTTCGAATTGTCAGGTCCTTCTGTTGTCCAACAATTCGACAGTGGTCGCTTACATTCAGAACCAGGACTGCACGCAATCTGTCCCCCTGTACAAATTAGCTAAGGATCTTCTATTGCTCTCTCAGGACGTGAACTCCAGGGTGGTGGTTCATCACATTCCTGGTCGTCTGAACATCCTAGCCAATTCCATGTCCCAAGGGCAGGATCATTTCCATCGAATGGATGCACCACTTCTCTTTCCCAAACCACTTGTGAAAGAACAAAATAGAGAGTATACTTCTGAGTTAGGGACATCCACTGTAGTGCAAGCCTGTTATAAACAATTGTGGTATGTATAATAAGAAAGGAAATTTACTATAAAATTTAAATTTTTGTTCGGAGATTCTGGTATGGATATTGAAACTTGGTATGGATATTCACTACCACGAGAACCTGTGCACATGCGATTATAGTTTCGATCAGATTTTTCTTGCCAGAGTTATGCCCCTTTTCTTCTTAGAATGCCTGAATTTTGTCCTGAGATTTTCTCAGATATTTATGTGTTGATTCCTTTGAAACTTGGTAAGGATGTTCTCTACATGGGAACCTGTGCACCTGCAATTATAGTTTCGATCAGACTTTTTTACCACAGTTGTGCCTGTTTTTGTCATAGAATAATCATGATGGTGGGGAGGGGGGGGGGGGGGGGTATGGACAGACCCATCTGGGGCAGTCACACCTCTAGTTTAAAGAGCATTCCAAAATAAAAACATTTTATTTTCAATTAATTGTTTAATACATTTGGGTGGCTTTGATTTCACACATTTCTTTGTACATTTGGTTGATCATGCTTCCTCACTGTCCAACATTCAAATTTGGAATATTATTGTCTGTGTTAATTTTTTCAACTGATAGTTGCTTCCTGTTGCCAGTTGTTACATGTAATCTGTATTTATTTAATGCTCAGGCATCAATTCACGCTGAAAAATTAAGTCATATTCCCCTGTCGGTCGGCAAAACGAAATATCAAAATGATATTTAGAAATCGATATTTCATCGTAGGTTCGGATGACGAATCACATGTACTTTAAATGAGTCAGCACATCAGTAATGAATTCCAGAGTCCCAAATACAAACGAATTCGAATAATTGATAGTGACAGTGACTAAATCAATTCATTAAATCAGCGGTTTCAAAGTTTGACTTTCTCATTCACCTTCCAGCGAAAAGCCGAAATCACTTTCAAATTTCTTCAGTTCAACTTCACACGTCTTCAGTGCATTGAGTTCAAAAAAAATAAAATGCCGTGTCTTGTTATTGAAAATAAGAAAGTGGTGTTTTTTGTTATTGTTCTATTTCTTCGAAACACATTGCGATTATTTCAATTCGCCAGCCTTGGTAAATCGTAAAGTTAGGGGAGAAATAAGACGGGACTACTTTTTGTGCGGATATTCACACATTCCAATGGTTGGAGTTTGGTTGTTGTAATTTTTGTATGGACGCCGGTTCGGCACATAAATTTTGCGCCTTAATGGCAAATAAAGGCCACAAATTGGAGAGTTTGTAGTCGTAGAGCATTAAATAAAAAGAAAATTCACGAAAATTTGATGAATACCGAAAATATCTCGTTCGTGGCTACAAGAAATATGAGGATCTTCACTCGCGACTGCGTCGCTCGTGAAGATCCTCATATTTCTTTGTAGCCACTCACGAGATATTTTCGGTATTCATCAAATTTTCGTGAATATCCTCTATTTATTCATCTATTAACCCAGACTCATGTTAAAATATATGTCATCATTGGTGTTGTGGTTACTTTATCTAAATGTGGTTTAATTACAATGTGAGAATTCCGTCCTGGTTCAAAGTTATTTTTGTACGCAAAGATTTTTCTGCAAGTTCTTGTCTTGTGCTTCCCACTCTAGTGAAGGAGCTTGCCTAGTGGTATCCTTATGCTTTCCAGTGTCTTATTTAACCAACAATTCCACTGTCACATTTCTTTTTTGCATTTGCTGAGTCACTTTTCACTGACTTGTCCTTTTGTTATTTGGAAGTTGAGTATACATTTTCAATTCGCATATGGTATTCATGGATATCTGTCCCAAGCCATTAGACATTTTGAAGATATTTAGGTGGCTGTCCTTTGCTCTTTTTCAGGTTCATTATGTGACTGATCCAGTTCCGTACTGGTGAGTGTGTATCCTCTGCTCAGGGGTCTACTGGGAGGTTTTTCTTTGCTTATCTAGGCAATTCAGCTCTGTTGTTGTTTGCTGAAGTTAAGATGGTGTTTGAATACTCTTCATGTTAGATGCATTTGTTTCCAGTGTCCTCATTTAAATGCATTTGACCAACCGCATTGGGGCAGCTAGTACAGGTTCATTCCTGCGCAAATTGGAGTTGTGAGTAGATGAAAAATATGATGTGTCTGATGATCTCTGCAGTACCCTCTTAGCCTTCCTTTCATTGAGGGTACAACTGTCATTTTGGGATAGGCTAGACTGAGCGGTGGCACTGGCCGAGGGTTTTTTCAATGCTACAACTTCCATTCTGTGTGGATAAGGCCCTCCCCCCTCCATTAATGTAGCTCTGGCAAACATATAGCCAGTGTCACTATTTGCAGGGGTCGATTTAATTTTTAAAAATTGAATAGCAGTTTACTAACTTGGATAAATTTTGATTAGCATTTCCTATTATTTATATGTTTTTGTCATGTGAAATTGATTAGCTATAGTTGAAAATGATTCCAAAATCGCTATGCGAATCCAGTTAAATGGAGCCCTGACTGTTTGACAACTGACCATGTTGCTTAGATCTTCATGGTTTGGGACTACCCCAGTGGAAGAGCTGTTCTATACTTCTGCATGTACCATTAACATTTTGGTTGTCAGGATTGTGTCAGGACTCAGTCATCAACATCCTGCCATTACTGTTGGGGCTGTACCTGCATTGTCCCTGTGGGAACCCCGGGAAGTGAAGCAGTGCCTGTTCACTGCGGTAAACAGGCTCTGTTTTACTGGTAAAATAGGACCCAATCACCAATGCTTGGGAGGTGCAAACCCTCTCTAAAATGGGCAACATGACTTATTAACGCTCACCCCTGGTCTTGAGTTGATACTCATGTTGTGGTCATGATTTGCCATTGTGCAAAAATATGTGACCTTAAACACCAACAAATAAATAAATAAATGTACCTGCATTGTATCTGTGTATCTAGAATCTTGAAAGTGTTCATTGTTCCTGCAGCTTGGGATCATGGTACTGGGACATTATTAGCTTGTAAATCGATGTGAAATGAAGCAATATTTTTCTATTTGAAGAGTGTCAGTACAGTGGAACCCTGTTAATAGCCACTTTGCCAATGAAAATTATTCAGTTAACAGGAGTATTCAATTAACAGGGATTGTGTCACTTTCCTGTATTCTAGAGATAAACTTACCATTTATTCTATTATATCTTGTTTTGACAGAGCTCCATGAGCTCTGTCAACAAGATATAATAGATTTAATGCCTTTTTTGGATGTACTGAGGCCAAATAGGCCTATAAACAAAAGAAAACTGGGAGAGTCAGGGTAATTTCTCGACAGGTTACAAGATTTTTTATTCAATTAACAGGAGTTTACTCTATAACCCATATTCACTTAACAGATCAAATTTGTCCTGGAGGTATGGTAAATAATTTTGTCTTGGAAAATTATTTTCAATTAAGAAGGTTATTCAGTTAAGAGATATCCAATTAAGTGGGCTCCACTGTAGTATGGTCTGTTGAGCTTATGGTGCTGGGGCATTAGTAGGGTACGATATCAGTATTGTGATCATTTATATTTGAGTGCCACTTAGTGGGCCTACAAGCGGTTAGTCTAATGTTGCTGGGGCATTATTAGTTTGAACATGTTCCATTTCCAGGCTTGGGCTTTGGGATTTTGATACACTGCATCTGCTAGAAGGCTGCAACTGGAGAATTTGCGAAAGATATTATGCTGGGCCATATTTCCTTCAGATACAGCTCGTATTTCCTTATTTTCATTGCTGCTAGTGCTGGGGCATTACTAGCATCCATAGGTTGAGTGACAGTAAAATTTAGGTTGCTGTTAATTGTTTGGTGCCCTTTTTTCACTTTATTGAAGAGGGTGCTGGGGCATTTTTGTCCTCTGTAATTGGTCAGTATGTCCATTGTTATGCTTGTTAATAACATGTGGTTCGGTTGTATATGCTGTTTTTCATTGGTAACAATTGTGCGTCTGATGTTACCTGCAGTACAGGAAGTTTCTTTCTTTTTAGACCTCACAGTCCTTCAACAATCAATAGTCTTCTCCCTTTCTTGGTTGTCAACATTCTCAGACACTGTATAACTCTTTTTCCCATAAACTTGTGTGTCATATTCTTACATATTTGCACATAACAAATTCAGTGCAATAAGTTACAACACTGTTCAAAGCAAGCCCCTGGATATAAGGGTACCAGACGTTCCAACATTTCAACATTGTGGTAATGGATGAAATACTGAAAAAAAGTTTTCTCAAAAACCACAACTTCAGGTGTTGTCATGTTTGACATTTGACACCTTGGCAATGATGATTTTCAAGTTATTAGGTTCATAATTGGAAAATATGGTATGAGCCATAAACTGTCAGTATGAGATGCTTCATGTGTACAGTTCACTCTTCATCACTTGTGAAGGTTGTGTCCAAATCTTCTCCACCCAAACTGCTAATCCAGTTCCAATAAAATTCAATGTGAGTGATAATAGGGTGGGTTATTTCAGTTTTGGCAACCTTTTCATGTCTTCACCAACCTTACCCCAAACTGCACCAAACAGCCCACAACTGCACATATTCCTTCCACATGATAGAAATTACATGACAGACTGAGAGAGTGCAAAGGAGACATTACATATTGGTGGTGCACAACTCATCAGATAGTCTACATTGTGACTGAATTATTGGTATGCCACCTGCCAGAACATCGATAAAGAGTTAATTGGGTGTCCTCCCACCTGGGCAATGAGTGGGCAAATACAATACACATGTACCAGTTTTTAACTGGTTGTGTGCTAGAAGCCCACATTTGGGCTCCATTTAGACATGCAGTTTTCACAAGTTCAAGGCTTCATTCTCTCTGGATGTGTTTCATACTATCTTTGAAGTGAAATTATTTAGTTTGACTGGATTTGCCCTGTTACAATTTATGGGAGAGTGCCTGCCTTAAATTGTAAGAAGACCAAAACACATGAACACATTTTGATGACCAAAGTTAATTTAGCTCACTACCAGTTGAGAATTCATCTCATACGCTAATAGGTTGGCCAAATTTTTGGCCCCACACAAAGTTTTAATTTTTAGTGCCCTCAAGCGGTTATGAATGAAATTTGGCTTTTGGGGTATAATGTTCATTTTTGATACAAAAAAAATTTCCTCAAATCACTAGTCCAAATGTTCCACATTTGAGATATACCATGTGTATAAGGATGATTTATAAATTTCTTCAAATCAAATCCCCCGACTCCAGGGCCATATTGTGTGTGTGTTTTTTTGTTTTTTTTTTGGGGGGGGGGGGGGGGGGGGGGGGAGACATGGGGCACAAATTTTAACACTATGGAGTACTGAACCCTCTACACTCTGATGTCAAAATGGCAAAGTTTTCAACAGTAAATATTAACCATAATGCAGTTTGATATTTGACTGAATAATATATCAGTGAGCTCTGTGAAACAAGATATAATTGGTTAAATTCATAGTTAACCCTTTCCCTAACATGAAAAGCAGATGACACGTGCAAACAAAATTCTTGAATAACTTATTTTTTTCATTTTCTGTCTCCAAAACATATGTTATGACCCTTCATTGGAACGAACTTGATCAGCTTGTTCCTAAGAAGGGTCATAACCTATGTTTTTGAGACAAAAAAATAAAATATAATGAAAATTAATTGGCGATTTTTGTGAATAGCACTGGCCGGTTTTGGCTGTTATGTTGGGTAAAGGGTTAAACAAGAGAAAAACAGAGTGATTGGAGAACATTCTGTAGCACTACCAGTGTGCTAGGAGTTCATATAAAAGTCTTCTCTTCCAAAACCACTGCTCCAAAAGCTTCCAAATTTGATGTGTGACTTTGGAAGTATGATTCACAAATTGTCCGATCAAACTCCTGTTATATTTACAGGTGTCGTGGGGATACTAAATAGGGATACCAGATTTCAGTATGGTGGATAATTAAAAAAAACACATAAAAAAAAATCTTCTCCAAAACCAGTGCGTCAAATACTTTTTCCAGTCAAGCCCCTGGGGTAATGTTGGAGGGTCTTTGGGGAGAAATTAAGCCACTGAGAAGATTTTGAGGGTTTGGTCCCCTCCCCCCATCTGCGGATTAAACGGCAAGACAAATCTTCCCCTAAAACCTAGCAGATTGACATCTTATATCTGGTTAATAATGAGCAAACAATTAGTTTCTTACAATATTATTATTATATTCAAATCTCTTTGTGAAGAATCAATGGACTTTCATCAGGTACAGACCTTTAGATCAGTCTAATTTGGGCACAACGATAAATATTGGTCAGCCATATTGTGGCCTGCATGGTTTGAGAAAAAGCACCGGTATTTTCTTCTTCTTGACGTCTGCTTTAGGTGTAAGGTCCCCCTCTTAAAGAGATAGTTTACAATCCCTAGTTATAGGTCTTCACCATTATCAGTGGTTCTCACCACCCCTTAACATAAGTTTACTCTAGAAGACTTCTTAGTTTCCCAGTGTTGAGCCAAAGTCCTATTTGAATGTAAATTACGCATGCAGTTTAACCCTTTACCTAACATGAAAAGCAGACGACACTTGCAAAAAAAATTCTTGAATAACTAATTTTTTTCATTTTTTGTCTCAAAAACATAGGTTATGACCCCTCGTTGGAACGAGCTCGACGAGCTCGTTCCAACGAGGGGTCATAACCTATGTTTTTGAGACAAAAAATGAAAATATAATGAAAAATTATTGGCGATTTTTGAGAATAGCGCTGGCCGGTTTTGGCCGTTACGTTGGGTAAAGGGTTAATAGAAAATACCACAAACATGAAAATAATTGATCTCCAGCTTTTAGTACATGATCATATAGAATTTGCCAAAGAAAAGCAATCAGCGTCGACAGTGTCGTATACGAACTCTGTGGGTTTTTTTTTTTAATTATTTATTTGTTGCATTGTTTGATTCGAAGGTAAGCTCTAAGCTATATTTCAAGCTTTCAAGGGAACCTGGCCAAACTATACATATTTCCGAAACACTGCAAAACTTTGGAAAAAGTTTCAGACTCCGCATAATTTGGGTGCAATTATCTTATTTGGGCACAGCGTTTACCGTCTTTATTTGGGAAGAATTTAAAGGCCTGGTCAGGTGAGTGTTCAGTTTAATTTGGGTCTCTTTTTTCAAATAATCACACATAGTTCATAGCCTGTAGTTTATTATCCCCCAGCCAAATCAGAGTTTTGCAGGGATCTATCAATGGGGTCTGTCCGATCGTCCATTCATAACTTTAACAACTTTAGACCTCGGTATCTCTGTCAGTGCATGTCTACTTTGAGTGATCTTTGGTATGCTGATGGACTATCATGGGGTAAAGGATATTCACAAGTAACAGATTTTGTCCAATAATTTTTCCCAGAGTTATGGGCCTTTTTGACATTTTTGGACTCAAATTTCTAATTTTTATGGTGTATATCACTGTGGTATGCTGATGAACCACCTCCCTCCTTGTTTATTTATTGGTGTTTACCACATCAGCATGTAAGGCTGTATTGTGACTTGTGGTAAGTTGATGCCCCAAATTTCAAAGCTGTGGCTGATAGAGGAATTACAGTGGTGCACACTTAATTCTATATCTCATGATTAAACTAGCATGTTGATTGAATATAACTTCCAAACACAAAACCATTTACCATACCTTCAATACAAATTGGTCCTGTTTATTGAATGTAGGCTATAGAGTGAACAAGTAAGTTTGTGCAAATTGAATAAAAAATCTTGTGATATGTTGAGAAATTACCCTGACAATCCTCAAATTCCTCTAGTTTATTGACTTGTTCGGCCTCAATATGCATTCAAAACTGGAATTTAATCTATTATACCTTGTTTGACAAGGAGCCATGAGCTCTGTCAAACAATATACAATAGAATAAATGCTCAGTTTATCTATAGAATACAGAAAAGTGACCAAATCCTGTTATTTGGATACTAGTACTCTAATTTATTGAATAATTGACGCCCTGCTGTTTACAGCAGATGCCCTTTAGTGAGCAGCCTGTCCATCCATTTGTCTGTTCATTCGTCCATTCACCCATCCATCTCATGTTTTCCACACTTTTTTCAGCTGTTGATAGAAATAATGAAATGATTTTTTGTATGTCACTTCCTGATGGGTACTTACAGATCAAGTTTCGAATCCATTATGCTCAGTGGGTTTATTAGAGTTATTGCCCTTAAACTTATGAATTTGACAGTTAAAACAGGTTTTCCACACTTTTTTCAGCTATCGATAGAAATATTGAAAGGATTTTTTGTATGTAGCATGATGAGCACTTATAGATAGTTTCTATTCCATTCTACTTGAATTGTTTATTACAGAGTTATTGACCTTGAACTTAGAAGTTTGACAGTTACATGTGTAACAGACTATCTGTTTTTTTCTTCACCAATGTTAATGATACATGAATGATTTTTTGTATGTACCTTCCCAGTGGCAAATTACAGATGGAGCCCTGTTAAGTTTTGTTCCCTTAACCTGCCTTTACTCAGTTTTTCCCACAGTTGCAGAGTTATTTCTCTTGAACTTGGAAATTGATAGTTATAACATGTTTTCCACACTTTTCAGTTATGGATGGAAATATTGAAATAATTTTTTGTATGTTGCTTCCTGATGGGTACCTCCACATCAAGTTTTAATTTCTTTCTGATTGTTTTGTTTATCGAAGAGTGCTTGCCCTTGAACTTGAAAATTTCACATATTTACTGCAGTTGTAGCTCCTCAACCATCATACAGACTGCTGTTTTTTGGAAATTTGACAGGAAAACAAGACTTTTCATTATAAATATCTCTTTTATTTAATATAATAATGATGTAAATACCCTGGAACTCAAATAGCTATTTAGTTCACTGGTCTCTCAACAGGTGGTCTATCAAGGAAGGTTTTACTGTACTGTATACAGTTCAAATTGCAAACCGTTTCAAATGTGGGGCCCACAGTGACAAAAGGAGATTTTTGCCTAAAAAAAAATCCTGCAATCATATTTGAGAGTTGTGGAATCCCTTTCACTCCTCTGAAAACTCTCCCACTCCACAAAAGAAAAAATAAACAAAAGAGACCTTGAATTCTGTGAGATCAAATCACCATAATCTTCCTCTCTATTGACCAGTTTCATATGCTGCACAAGTAGAAAAATACAAAATCACCTTAGCTCTTTCAAATTGTTGTTTATAGGAAAGCCTAAAAGAGCCCAGCCCCAGTGGGAGAAACCATCTGGTGGAAAACAGACCAAGCTTCACCTCTATAACAGTCTAACAAGACAAAAGGTAAGTGCTGGTTATAATTCATTTTATTTTGTTTTACTCGGTAATGGACCTGTCATTTTATTTGGGAAATATTTTCTTGTTTTGAGTCAGGAAATTCCTGAGTTGAACCACTTGTATTCATCTCACCGATTCGGAAATACTTTATTACACTTTAGCTTTTGTTTATCATTAGATTTCTCAAGTGACATACAAATACTCTCCTTTTTTGGAATTTCCTTGATTTGTTTATTATAATCCTAGGTTTTGACATTCCAATAAATTTTCTGTTATGTATATACATTAACTGGTTGAGTGCTAGATTATTTTTGGAAGTTGGAATTTGTTCATATAGATTTGCATTATTAAAAATTATTGGAGAGTGCCTTAAGGCACTCTCCAATAATTTTTAATAATGCAAATCTATATGAACACAATTGTATTTGCTTATGACTGAATAGGAAATTTGTGTAAAGAATATGAAGACTTTAGTATGGTACCCTCATGTTTCTTGAAAGCCATGATAGTGGCTTCCAGCACTCAACCAGTTAAAACCTGTTTTGAGAGACCACTGTTGTGAGAGACCACCTGTCTTGAGAGACTGCTGCGACCTTGTAACATTTGGTTGTTTTACTCTGTAATGGACCTGTCAAGAAAGACCACCTGTTTTCTGAGACTACTTTTGCCTGGTGAAAAGGGCAGTCTTACAAGACAGGTTCTACTGTATACTGTAAAAATCCAGGCTTATATTTCATCTTCAGTTGGGAGAATCCATTTGGATTCTCTTGAGAATGGTTGCGAGAATCTGCACCTACTATGAGTATCCCAGAATCCCATTGGCCTCCATGATTGAATTCCTTTTGTGTACTGTTAACACATGTAAGCCCTTTACCCATCACAGCTTTTTAATTTTTAAAATATGAACTGAATTTGATATTTTTAGCTCCGCTGACAAAGTCAGCAGAGCTTTTCTTATACTGATTCGTCTGTCGTCCGTCGTCCGTCTGTCCGTCTGTCGTCAACATTTTATTTGTCCGAGCCATAATTTCTAAACCGCTGAATATTTTTCCACCAAACTTCATAACAATATGTATTATCAATAGACGGTGTGTCATCAATTATTCTGCGGTCTGTAAATCCACAGGGTCAAGGTCACAGGTCACAGGATCAAGAAAATCTTAAGATATTTTTGATATTTGTTTGTCCAAGCCATAATTTCTGAACCGCTGAATATTTTTCGGCTAAAGTTTGTAACAATATTAGTATTAGAAAACATTCCCATGCGATCGGTGGCCCTCAGCGGAGCTCTCTAGGCGTGACAGGCCTCTTGTTTAAAAATAAACAATATTTTATATTAATAAAACCTTACAAATATGGATGCCATTGGAGCCTGCTCAATGAGCTGGTTCCAATGACGGCCATATTTGTACAATTTTAATGACAAAGTTTCAGGGTATTTCAGGTCATGTTAGCCCTGTGTTGGTTAATTTGCTGCTGCTATGTTAGGTAAAGGATTAAATTGACTCAATTTTTCTCCCGTGAATTCTGGCAGAGGTGCAGCGAGATTCTACATGGATTCTCACTGGCTTTGTTGTGCCAATCTTTGCAAGAATGGATTCCCGTCAAAATATAAGGACTGAAGACTGGAATATAATTTTCTCTGTTAACCGCTAAGTCACCATATAGCCACAAATTACCACTTTTATATTGATACTGTGTACATGTGTGTAGGTATGTTTGTAAATCTCAGATGTCACACCCACTGCAAGAGTGTGCTTTGCAACCTGAGGTTCTTTGTAAGAGACCAGGGGCCAATACTATAAAACTTTTACAATTGTATTTTCTAGAATTGTATTTTCTAGTACTGATTTTAAATGGGTTGAAGAGAACAATTAGCATTTTCAAAGATGTGGCAAATTGCCAGTTGGCAAATGGACATATTTAAAATGCTAATGATTCATTTTAGTCAGTTATATTAATATGTAGAAAATACAATTCTAGAAAATACAGTTGTAAATGTTTTATAGTATTGGCTGCAGGTGTGTTGTACCATGTCTTTGGTAACCATAACTTGTGATTAACCCTAGAGCTTCACACTGATGATGAAATGACAGAATTTCAACCTGTAATTTTTAACCATATGCAATTTTTAACTATATACAACTTGAAATTTAACCAGTTCAGTCTTGTTTGACATAGCTCACTGAGCCATGTCAAACAAGCTTGAATTGGGTTAATTCCTAGTAGAGCTGGGCAATATACCGAACCAATACCGATATCCTGAGAATACCAAAAAAATGAACCAAACCACTCGTTGAATACCGAAACCATCTAAATTTTCAAAGTTTCGTACATCCGCTATTTATAAGTCCCCATCGGAGGCTTGATAACAGTTAAAAGGTTCATTGCCATGAAAGAACTGACTGATTTTCTTTTCAGTTTTGTTAACCCTCAATAGACAGGGAAACTGTCCTGAATTCCCACTGGATTACAACCTGTACTTGTCCAATTGCTTTGCAATGATTTTCTAGTCAAGTCTTGGCTGTCTGTTAAGGCAGCCAAGACGAGACTAGAAATCACTGCCCAAGTATTTATTTATTATTTATTTATTTATTGGTGTTTAAGGTCACATATTTATGCACAATGGCTAATCGTCACCATGACAGTTTTACAGGGGTGTGGGGGGGGGGGGGAGGGAGAGAGGAAGCCAGAGGACTCAGAGAGAACCACCGAGCATCGACGAGCAGCTGTCAGCTCCCCAACATTTTAATTCTGTTCAAGCTCTGCTCAAGCAGGGTTAAAGTGGTTGAAGACATGTGCACCATCAACGTGCAGTACGCCTTAGTACATGGCGTCATCGTGCCCCCATGAAGGCAACCGGGATAAAGTGCCTTGCCCAAGGACATAATGCAGGTCGTCCCAGACGTGGATCGAACTCAGGACCTCTAGCACAGAAGTCTAACAGTCTACCACTGAGCCACCAAGCTCCTGCACTGCCCAGGTGTTTTGTCTATTGTCAGCAGGACCTCCTAAAAATGGCTTGGTCAGACATGCTCTGAGATAGCAAAAGCCTGAAATAGGTCTTTAAACATTAAGGTGTGTTTAGAACAAGTCACAAAATTACTCTAGATATGATTTGTGGTCGTAAAAGAATGCCACTGTAGAGCTCATTGGCAGTGTCATTTATAGCGTTGTGGTGGAATGATAATACAACAATTTATTCTGTTTTTTCTGATGTGAATTTCTCTTTGGTACTATCAGCAAATCTCGTTCAAGTCAGATATCGAATACCAAATTGATACTGAGGTATACCCTCCTAAAAATACCAAAACTGACACCAAACTCAAAATTCCAATAGCGCCCATCTCAAATTCCTAGTTGCATTATGAGAAAGTTTGCTGCTTGAAATTTCATTATTTTGACATCAGTGTGCACAAGGTTCATTAGCACCAAGTGAATTTTGTTTTCTAATCAGTAATATTTCACACAGGTGATGGAAGGTACCTATTTCTCAAAGTGTATATGCACATCAGAAAAGCTCAATGCAACCTACTAGTACAGTGTGCATGGGTTTTCCAAATGTGATGCAACATTCAGGAAAGGTAGAGAGACTGAAAATGCCACAATGGACATTACCCCACTAAGTTTGTGTAACAGGACTCAGAAGAGACATAGACTTAATACAAACAGAATTTACCTTACTCGCTTGTCCAGATAGAATAATTTAATCTTTATCTTTAATTTAAAAATACTTCAGTCACATCACGATTCTAGGAAGCAAGTTCTAGATTACCATGTCTTGGTGGCTTTTACCATGTTCTTTATGAATTTGTTTCCTGTCGTATGGTCTTACTGTTGTCAATATAAAGTGTTTATAAGAATCCATGCATGCACTAATAAAACAGTGAAACACTAGTACTTTTGTATCTTCTTGGTATACATCATTGCATTTTTATTACTTTATTTGAGAGGATTCTTAAGAAATTTTTAATCTTGTATGATTCTGTCTATTGAAAAGGACATCAAAATTACGGCAATGACAATTGGAATATTGATGTGAGTATATTACCTCCAAAGAATTTTGTTTGGATTTGGCACCATGCAGCAAATGTAAGAGCAAAATAATACAAATAAAATAACTTGGGATAATCAATCAGTTGAAACATACAAAATTATATGTTCTGATGAACTAGACTTTGACATTTTTGAGAGGTTGGTTCACTTTGTCACCATTTTTGTAAAAAATGGGTATTGATTCTATTTTTTATTAACCCTTTACCCAATGTAATGGCAAAAACTCGCCAGCACTATTCTAAAAAATCGCCAGTTAATTTTCATTATTTTTTTATTTTTTGTCTCGTAAACATAGGTTATGACCCCTCATTGGAATGAGCTCATCGAGGTCATTCCAATGAGGGACTATAACCTGTATTTTTGAGACAGAAAAATGAAAAAAATTAGTTATTAAAGATTTTTTTTTTGCAATTGTCGTCTGCTTTTCATGTTAGGTAAATGGTTAAAAAAAATAGCGTACTCTCAAGCTGGGGCCTTGGGAATCACTAAAAAAAATTCTATCAAATCAAATCTTAAATAGAATTGAATCTAGTATTAAAAATTGAATTAGACCTAAAGTTGAATCAGGTATGTTGAAAATGGGGAGTGGGGTGGGATTGTAAATCTGATTTGTTCCGACTGGGATGGCACAAGTTCTGACTGATAAAATATTCCAATTGCATCATCATCAAGGCATGCTTTCATTGAAGGCATGCCTTCATAATATAGTTGGGATATTACTCAGTAAAGATTATAGTTCAAAAACAGGAATGGGTGCGAGAATTGCCAGTACTGGGCCTTGCACAGGATGCATGTGTTAGCTGATAGCAACAGCTCATCGTTGAAATTGTTTGAAACTTTAAATTTGCTTTCAACAGTGGTAGTTTTTTTAAAATCTTATTTGTTTTACAAGGATTGGCAAACAAGTTATTATACGACTCATATTAATGCCTCTCCTTTGCCCAATGGCGCAGGTGTGTGGGATGACTGTATCGACAACTTCGTGGTCTTGCTCTTTTCCAGTACTATTAAGGAATCTTTAGCCTGCACGGAGTGTGTCTCTCCCCTCCCACAGAAGACCATTTTACGTCCCCACCCGATGGGACGGTATACTGTGACAGCACTAACACCACAATTGACAGAGAGTGTTCGGACACACCAAGAACTTTCCCCGACTGGGGATCGATCCCGGGACTTGTGACATGAGAGACCAGTTCACTTGTTCACTCAGCCACCACTCTCTTATAGCAGTGGTAGTGACGAGTGAGACAGGAATTGGCATAAGTGTTGGCATGGGTACTGATGCCATTTGTTACACTTAGTTTTTTTTCTCCTTTGGAGATTCGGTTGGTATATAGTAGAGGTCTCTGTTCATACGTATGTATGTCTGTCCATCTGTATGTCCATACATTCATACAAACATTTTGTATTATAACTCTGGCATTGGTTGTTGGATTTTTACGTGTTTTGGTGTGATGATAGACCAGCATGTGGGTAAAGATATCCACAATTTTTTCTCCACACATTCAAACCAAGGTTATGGCCCTTCTAAGACTTTTTGAACGTTTTGCATTATAGCTCTGGCAACAGTAGTGATGTGCCGATAAGATAAATGAACAGTCATTCAACTGCCACTGTTTTGTATACAAAATCGGCCGATTTTCGATGCCAATGACAGATGGTCGGTGTTTTATGTTTAATTGATGGTAATTGCCAGCCAATACACCGTGTAAATACACCGTGTAAACACCCAAGCCCAACAATGGTTTTAGTGGTGTTTGTCATCAATATTGAGGGCTTTAATTAATGATTTAATTATTGATGAGGAGCACATTTATTTTACCTTTATGGCCCCAAAATGAAGCTCAAAAAGTTTACTGGAGGTATAACATAGACGAATTTGGCAGACAGTGCGGTTCTGTTCAAGTTATTAATGTTTGAATAATTCTATAATTTATTTTCTTATTTTTTTTACAAAATAAACAGTTGAGACTTAATATTTTATAACCAATAAAAAACTGCATAACTTTTGTGGAATAAAATTGGATTTTATTGTTTGTCTAACATTCAAACTAAATAAAGAACCACATTATTATGGTTATTTTCTTTGAAGCAAAATGCCAACATTATATCACAATTCTCATTTGTGACCTTACATCATGAATATTAAATACCAGGAGTCAGAAAGACATCTGATCTCTCACAAACTCAGTAAATTAGTTTTGAATATTCATTTGTGTACTTTTTGTTGACATGAACATTGGAGCATTTTCATTTCTTTCCACTGTTTTGGGTGAGGTTGTTGGTTAAATAAAACACCCAGAAACAACATATAACTTTTGAATATGAGTGAATTCATAGAAAATATAAATGAGAACCGCAACAGTGACCGCAGTGTTATTTGCTCAACACTACTGTACTGTCAGTAGTCAGTACCGGTGGACCCATTCCCCTTGCAAGCAAGTTCCTGCAATTTTTTGCTGTAATTTTCGGATTTCTTTGATATCTAGCAGACACTCGTCACTTGAGTTAACATGATTGTCTCTCAATTTCCGCCAGTGCTCAGTGAAATTTGACAAGATCAAACGGAATTACGAATCACTAAAGAGTCATTTCAATAAAAATGTCTTCAATCTTGAAGATGATTTGAGGAAATCTCAACACTTTTTTTGCATGTGACCATCCGCAATCGCCGATTCCACATCCCTGACTACCGTTTGTCAACCGATGGGTGCTTCTTGGTCGTTGGCCTATTGTATACCAATTAATCACCTTATCACTAGGCAACAGTTGTCAGATTTTTATATCCTTTGGTATTCGGATAGACCAGCATGAGGGACATAACATCCACACACCACGTGTTTTGTCCCTACATTCCTACCAGGGTTATGGCCCTTGTTGCACTTTAAAAACTGTGTACGAATGTTTTGCTTGAAAACTCAAGACATTTGTGTGTGGATTTTGATGTCCTTTGGCAGGGTGAGAGAATAGCATGGGGGAGAAGGCATCCACATATTGTGGGTTTGGTCCATGCATATAGCCTAGAGTTATTTTGGGCTTAGAAAAATAGTAAAAGGGACATTTTGCATTATAACTCTGGCATCGGTTGTCAGATTTTGATTTGATGTCCTTTGGGATAGAGATTGGTCAGCATGAGGGACATGATATCCACATATCACTGGTTTCGTCCATCTTTCTCATCAGAGTTATGGCCCTCAAAATATTTAAGAAATGAAAACTAAACCGATCGTCGCAGCAGTAGTTCTCGAGAATCGAAACTGATTTTCTTCAATCATGACAAATTTTAAGGCCTGAAAAGGAGAGTTTTTTTGTAACTACAGTATTACAGTATTAGAAGAATACCTTGTACTTCTCCATTTCTTGCACATGTGTCTAAGTTGAACTATTTTCAAAATTTGTACAATTTTCAGACCTGGTAGTTGCATTGGGAGAAATTCCAACTACCAGTGGCAGTTACATTTGTATTTTTACTGAGGTTGAGGTTGCTGGATCTTGAGGAAAAATTGGGAAAGATGGTGACAAGGAGTGCCAAATGTGTAATTTGGGAATAATGGAGACCCTGGAGCACCTACTCTAAGAATATCCAAAATATCAGTTTGACAGAACAGGATGCACCAGGAGTATAATTAGGAAATGGTATGTAGGGATGAAATGGTTAAGCGATTAATAACTGGTCATGGACGTGACCGGTTATGATTTCCATAACTGGTTAATTGTCACCACCTTTAACATATAGGTGATGACAATTAACCGGTTATGGGGGTGGGGGGGTTTCTGACATTTACAACATTACACCCTCAGCAATTTTTTTTGCCGACGATGTGCATTGCTACACAGCATTTTCTTCAGCATTGCCAAGGGTGGATTGCCAGGGCTGATTTTGCCATTTTTCAGTTTGACCTCACCCTCAGTTAACCTACCAAAGACATACGCCAATGAAATTCTTTGGATAACTGTGGTTAATTGGTTAACCACTGTTATCAGAAGTGGTTAACAGGTTATGAAAATTCCGTAACCATTTCAGACCTATTAGTATGCTGATAAGTGAAATTGGGAGGAAAGAAGTATGAATTAGCATTAAATAGTTCGTTTCTGGATGCTGGTAGGAGAGAAAGGATGGGGAAGGGGCAACATTTGGGAGCCCAGAGGTAATCAAGGCCTTCTCCTATGAGAACCATGACAATCCAATGGAATGGCAAAGAATTATTTTTACAGTTTTGGTGTTGGTTTTTTTTTTTAAGCTTGTTTTTTTTTTTGGTAAACCAGCTTGGTTTTTTTGGTTAACCCTTTACCTAACGTGAAAAACAGACAACACTTGCAAAAAAAAAATCTTGAACAATTAATTTTTTTCATTTTTTGTCTCAAAAACATAGGTTATGACCCCTCATTGGAACGAGCTCGTTCCAATGAGGGGTCATAACCTATGTTTTTGAGACAAAAATTGAAAAAATAAGGAAAATTCACTGACGATTTTTGAGAATAGCGCTGGCCGGTTTGGGCCGTTACATTAGGTAAAGGGTTAATGGAAGAACATGGTTCCAGACTCTTCCACATGATCCCTCTAGGTTTGCATTTTGAAAAATGGTCGGGGCCTGAAATAAGTCCAGGGGATTTGAGGGTCGGGGGCCTACTCGGGACTGATTTTTAAACAGGCCATAATAGTTTAGTTTTGTTTTAAATTTTTTATCTCAGGGTCTGGGCTGATCAGACCAGATAAAATGCAAACCCTGAGCCTTACTAAAAACACATGTTCTTTCCAGAGGCTGGAAATACAAAGTGAAATTTTTTTTAGTAAGGCCCCACAAAGCAGATCTTCTGTTTCTCAGGCTATTTTTTGCGTGGGGGTGGATACTTTTTTATTTTATTTTTTATTTTTGTAATTATTTCTTTGCCATTGAAAGTTCATGTTCTTGGTTTGTTTTATGTTTTAGGCCGCATAATCTTCAGAATAGAATGGGGGTGGTGTATTTCGTCCCTTGAGTGCAACAAGGCTTTGCTTTGCTAAAGCATTGCAAAGCCTTGTTGCACTAGTACTCAAGGGACAAATTTATCAATTTTATTAACTTGGATAAAATGTCAAACATAAACCATTTAATTATTATTTTTTTAAGTTTGCATTGGTTATAAAAATGGAGCATGCAGCAACCCAAAGGACCATGCTGGATGGACTGAGAAACAGATTTTTAACTTTTTTTAGGTGTAATGTGAAAAAAACGAATATTTGGAATTTTATCTGCAACTTCAATTTTTTTCTCAAGATCTTGTTGGGACAACTGGAAAAAGTTTAGTGCGCTTGGTCCTTTATCCAACAGAATGACCATAACTTGCCATGTTCTTTACAAACTTCACTCTTCAGATTTTAGTATTTTACTGCTAAAAAATTTATTATTATTTATATTTTCCCTCACTTGAACAAGCTCATTGAGCTTGTTCCAATGAGGGCTCATAATCTGTTTTTTTAGCCAAAATGAAAATTTCTAGTCATTCAAGAATTTTATTTTACAAGTGTCATCTACTGCTCATGTTAGGTTGAGGGTAAGAGAAGGGCTGGTTATAAAATATATCTTGAAAAAGAAATGTGACACACAGGTCTCTTCTCTAGATGGTCGATAAAAGACATGACAAAAATTCATTATTGTATGATTTTTTTATTCAAACATATTTTCTTGAGTTTGCTTTATACAATAAAAGTTTTAGGCACATCAAAATGTCTGGTATCATGGTGACAGTTTTGAGGTTAATGATTACAAGAGACCACCTATGTACACAGTATGTAAAGAAATGCATACAATGGATTTATCGTTTGCATAGACAGTGTACTTTGCCATTTTCCCCATTTTTGTCAGTTTTAAAATAAAGAACAGGCCTCAATTTGGCTATATTACAGTACAGCCAACAATAAAAACAAGCTGTTATTTTGAAAATAGAATATGTTTTCATTTTTGGAATACACTAAAAAAAAAATTTCCACACTCCATTCCAATGAGGAATACTCTTTTTGAGAATAGTACTGGCTGGTTTTGGTCATTATATTGGGTAAAGAGTTGATATAGATGAGATTTACACTAAGGCTGTACAGTGTACAGAGTTAGTTACTCAATTAATAACAGGCTTGGCAATTTCAGGAGAGCGATTTTTAGCTCTCCTTACTGCCCTCCTGAAAGAATTAAGGAGAGCGAAAAATTGCCCTCCTAAATATTTTGGTCAGGGATGATTGAGATTACATGTATTATGCTCACATTAAATTTTTGTTGTAAAGCAAAAATGTAATTTAACTTCGAAGTCACATAACATCACGTAATTTCATTTTGAAAGTGGTGTAGTGGTAAAAGGTAATGGCTGCAACCATACCCAAACACAGTTGCAATCATTTGAAGCAAAATGGGTCACAGCAATATTTTTTTTTCTGTCAGTTTCAAGTTCAACAACTGACATCACAGTTTGAAGGGTAATTATTCAAGGAATATTGACACTATAATATACTACCATTACTACTATCCTGTAACTTGAAGCACTTGCACCAGGATGTGACTGTAGATTCAAGCAGACCTGTTGTCCAAGAAAGTCATACGCCTACCACTACCACCTTCAACCCCCCAAGGGGGTTTGAAGGTGGTAGTGGTAGGCGTATGACTTTCTTGGTCAACAGGTCTGGGTACAAGGGGGGTTGAAGGTGGTAGTGGTAGGCGTATGACTTTCTTGGTCAACAGGTCTGGGTACACACACAGGTCTTGTCAAGTGTGTGTTCGGTTGTTGAGTGAGACATCTCGATGTCTAAGAGATTTCGCTTTACCTTAGTAAAGTTAATAAAATCACTGATGTAGTCTGTTGGTTTCAGTTTCAATGAGTTTGTTCAACTGGACACTTAAAATGCTGTGTAAACCTAATTGCTCTCCTAAGCTGATTGAGGAGAGCGATTTTTTGCCCTCCTGCATTTTTCAGCATGCCAGGCCTGTAATAATGACAATTGTTTTATGAACAGATGGTGGGACTAACCGTGTGCAATGCACAGGGTTAGTCACACCTTCTGATTATTAAAAAATGATAACTGCCATATCACTTACCACGTAAAAATATACCCTGACTAAGGCAGAAAAATGCACACGGTTTAGTTGGTTACATGTTACATAGGATACAGGCAATGGAAACTAATGGAAGTACTTATAATGAAATGTGGAAATTTCTTTTTAAAGTGAATTCCAAAAATGAAAACATTCTATTTTCAATTAATAGCTTGTTTAAAGTGGAAAACTGCATGCACATTACTTGCGTGATATTTTCGCAACATTTTGAATTATATTCTTCTGGCAATAATGCATCATTCGGTCACAGTAATTGGCCCATCAAACTTAATGTGATGCTCCTCACAAAACATAATAACATCCAATATATCATGTATGCATGTGATATGATAGTTATACAACTTACAAGCTGGAGTTAAAAGTTGAAATGTAAGGGAATCATGCACCACAGTGATATTCATTGTTTAATTTACAAACAATGATTGTGAGAGCACTGCGACACAAGTGAATTTGTCTTGTGACATACGCCATAACAATTCAAAAATATTGTCAGGCCTGGCATTCTTAAAAGTCCAGGAGGGCTAAAAATCACTTCCCTCGCATGGCCTATGGGAGCGATTAGCTCTCCTCAAGCTCACAAAAGCTAAAAGTGACAAAATAATTTTTTACTATTAATGAATTCTGCCTATATGTATGGTGGGCTTTGTACATTTTATTTGGTGCTGCTAACAAGATAGTGTCTGTGAGACAGCTACACTGCCCCTCCCACACCTCTGTGCCTTGGCAAGGCCCAGAGGTGGGGGAGGGCAGTGTGGACATCTTACAGAGACCCATAACATAGTGGGTTTCAGGAACAGGCAGGCTGTTATGGTAATCATTTTTCTAAGGCTGGGAGGGCTAGTTTTTGCCCTCCTTAATTTGTTTAAGGCGAGCGAATAAATCGCTCTCCTGAAAATGCCAGGCCTGTATTGCGCTAATGCTATATGGAATATTGCCATAGTAACAAAAATAACACCTATTGGTACACTATATTGTAGGCAATACTTTAGATTAACCCCCAAAATGCTGATGTAAAAATGCTGAATTTCAAGCAGCAAATTTTCCCTATAATGCAACTAGGAAGTTAATTCAGTCTTGTTTGACAGAGCTCATTGAGCTCTGTCAGACAATATTGAATTCGTTAAATTTCTTGCTGCATTATCCCAAAGGGTTAACTCAGATTACTCCTGTGTGCAAAATTTAGTGTCAAAATGATTAATCGGTTAAACTGTACTGGAATGATTACATGTCTGTTTCGGTTATATTCTTTGCTACCAGATAACCAAATCACTCTTGACAGAAGTGTGGAAATCTTTTATATTAGTGCATTGAAATAATGGGAAATATGCAGAAGGTAACATAGACCATAAAATAATAAATACGAAGATTATCACCAGATTTTTTTTTTTAAATATGGGGTGGGGTGTGTGGGGTGGGGTGGGGGAGAAAAATTACTTTTTGTTATTTACTTATTTTCAAGGAATCAAATGGTGGCCAAGGAAAGTCCCTTTCTGTATGCATATATGTGCAGATTAACTGGTATAGTGATAAATTATTCCCGCTCGTCAAAATTTGTTTACATGTCTTTGTCTTATTACATTTTATAGGAGAGTGCCTATACATGTAGCACTCTCTCATGAATAGTAGCAAGGAACATCATTACAGAGTAAATAACTTCACATGAAAGATAATATGAAGCACTTCCATAGAATACGAAGCCTTTAACCCTTTACCTAACATGAAAAGCAGACAACACTTGCAAACAAAATTCTTGAATAACTAATTTTTTTCATTTTTTGTCTCAAAAACATAGGTTATGACTCCTCAATGGAACGAGCTCAATGAGCTCGATCCAAAGAAGGGTCATGACCTGTTTTTGAGACAAAAAATGAAAATATAATGAAAATTAATTGGCAATTTTTGTGAACAGCTGGCCGGTTTGGTCCATTACGTTGGGTAAAGAATTAAGCTGTGTCACCTGCACATCAGAATAAAGCACAAATATGGGCTTCCAACACTCAACCAGTTAAACTAACTTATGTGTTAACCCTTTGAACCATGATAGTACATTCCTCTTCCATTCAATTCCATCACTTGGAAGAGTCCATATTCATTATTTTGGGGTAGACAAAGTAATATTTGCAACGTGCAGCCTTGGGGCTGCACATTGAAAATATTAATTGGTCTGCCACACACATTTAATGAGCTACCATTTACTTTATTAAATTCAGATGCAGCATGATCCTGGATTAGAAAAGCAGGCTTCAGGTTCAAAGGGTCAGTGAACTAATAGCATTTATAAATAGTAATTAACTGGTAAAATGCTAGAAGCCACTATCATGGCTCTCTTGAAAAGTGCTAAAAGCCACTGTAGTGGCTTTACACTGTATGCATTAGCTTGATGTATGCTCAGTGGTAGAACAAAAACTGTTTAAACTGTTTTTATAAAATTTGTTGCAATTTATTGTAGAGTCCCAATGGGCACTCTCCAATAAATTGTGACAAATCAAATGTTTATGAACAAAATTTTGATAAATCAAAGATACACTTGCTGGCTACAATAGAATCTTTAAAAAAAATACTCTCGTTACAAATCACCTGTGAAAAATAATTCAGCACTCTATGACTTAATGAGAGTATTGTTGTCCATATAGCTGCCATGTAAGCAGAATATGTAAGTGAAGGTCAACTCATACCGAAACTGCTTCAATAATTGGGGTTCTTGGGTACTAGTACTTCATGCAATAAAAAATCTGTGAGGGTACCTAAATATCAGAGTGGGTGCTGATGATTATCCTACATGTAAATTTTTCATGACTTATGCAAATTTTGTATAAAATATTCTGCCTCGGTCATGAGACCCAGATATTTTATTCGAGATTTGTATTTAACCCTTTGAACCCTAGCGGCCTCTTTCCGGCCAGGAACATGATACGTCATAATGTCATTATATAGGATGGCTGTTCAGTAAATGTGTGGGGTAGACCAATCAATATTGGTTGGTCTACCACAAATAATGAATATGGACTCTTCTAATTGATGCCATTGAACTGGCATGGAAGATACCACTAGAATATGGATTCTTCTAATTGATGCCATTGAACTGGCATGGAAGATGCCACTAGAATATGGACTCTTCTAACTGATGCCATTGAACTGGCATGGAAGATGCCACTAGAATATGGACTCTTCTAATTGATGCCATTGAACTGGCATGGAAGATACCACTAGAGTTCAAAGGGTTTAGTTACATTCTGCATTTTTCTTATTGTCTGCATCACAAAAGGTCCTGACCATATAATAATTATTCTTCAACATCCAAACATATTTGTATTCTCTGTTTAACTCTTAACCCACTGGGGATTTTTCGGGCTATTTTTCATCAAATCTAGTCCTGCCTGCTTTGAAGCAGCCATGACTAGATTTGATGAAAAATTCATCTACATTTTAGTCAAGAAATCAATGGTGACTATATTCATTCAACTTCAAAAAGAGGAAGATTTTATTAAATTTGACCCAATTTATACTTATTTCAGTGGCAAGCGAAATCCTGTCCTGGGCAGGAATTGCTGCCAATAGAATGCAAGGAGTTAATAGGTAATGGAATGGTAATAACTAAATGATTTTTCTAACTATTTCAGCACAAGCTAAATTACAAATGTTTTTGAAAAATAGTTATTTTTGCAGATAGCTTTCAATTAACAATCGTTCGTCATTCAAGTAAAGTCCTTGTGAAAATTTTTTTCTTTACCTTTTTTATTGGGGTTCCAAATGGCAATCTCACAGGAATGTAAGTTTTCGGGATTTTCCCTGAAATCGGGGTTTTATGATGAGAAAATGAGTAGTTTTCAAGGTTTATTTCTGGTGAAAATTGACCATTTTTTAGTGAAAATTTGAGATCATTGAGTTTTATTCCTTGGGTATTGTCAGAAACATGAATGGAGTTCAAGTTTCAAAAATGCAGTGGAACCCAGTTAATTGTATACTAGTAGACATTTTCCCATAAAAATATTCAATTAACAAGAATATTTAATTAAGCAGAATTTGGTAATTTTGCTTCATGTTGGTGATAAATTGAATCCTTGTTCTATTATATCTATTCAAGTTTGACTGTGCTAACTGAGCATTGTCAAACAAGCTACAATATATAACAGAGTCAATGCTTATTTTTGAAGTACTGAGGACAAATATGCTTGTAATTTGAGAGAATATAAGTGTTGTTAAAAGAGTTTTTCGAAAAATTACGATTTTTTTATTCCATGAACTGGGATTTTCTCTTTTACACCCATGCGATTAACAGGGTAAATTTGTATTATTGAAAAGGTTGTGTTTGAAAATGATGTGCAATCAACCCTCTGCACAATTGATGTCAAAATGGTAAAGTTTTCAGCAGCAAATATTTCCCATAATGCAGTCTGATATTTATCCAAATACACCTTTTTTGACAGAGCTCACTGAGCACTTGATAAACAAGATATAATTGGTAAAATTCATAGTTATTCAAGAGAAAAACAGTGATTGGAGAAAATTCTGTTGCACTATCAGTGTGGAGGGGTTAATGAGGGTCATTCCATTTAGCAATATCCAATTAAGTGTGTCCAACTGTGCTACTCTTACAGTGCTGGTGGCATCAAGTACTTGTAGAAGAGCACCAATAATGGCTTTCTGTCCTGAGATAGTTGAAATACTAACTGCGTCTTTTCATTGTACTTATGTTTTGTATTTTAAATCAAATCAAATCGAGGAGAGTCAATACAAATTTTCATTGTTTCTAAAATAATCTCTAAGTCTTTTGTCCTTTCATAATGATATGGAAATATTAAGATCATCTCCAATCAGTCCCCAATTTAAAGGAAAGTTTATCAAGTTCAGTAAAGGACTATAATTTACTGGCAGTGCTTTGGAAATTTCTCTTTAATCCTCTGCACACTGTAGGCCTTAAAATTTGTCCTGACTCACGAGAATCAGTTTTGAATCTCGCAAACTTCTGCTGCAAGAATCAATTTTCAGTTCTAAACTGGTAGAGTGCTACAGTATTTTTAAAACATTCAAACAGTTAGGGGAGCCTTAGTTTAGCAAGATATTCTTCATAAATAATTGTTTATTACTATTTACTGGAGAGTGCCTGTTGGCACTTTACAATAAATGGTAACAAAACAATTTTATTTAACTCTTTCAACACGAGAGACTGCTTTTCCGGTCCAGCAACACAATATGTCATAATTTCATTAAGTAGGATGGCTACTAAGCGAATGTGTGTGGTAGAACAATTAATATTTTCAGGGTGCAGCCTGGAGGCTGCACGTTGAAAATATTAATTGCTCTACCCACAAATAATGGATATGGACTCTTCTGATTTCTACCATTTAACTGGCATGGAAGATGCCACTAGTGTTCAAAGGGTTAAACATTTTTTTTCTACTGCTGAGCAAACAACAAGCTAACGCATACAGTGTAAAGCCACTATAGTGGCTTTCAGCACTTTTCAATAGAGCTCTGATAGTGTCTTCCAGCACTCAACCAGTTACATTATTTAGAATTTGAGAATACTTGTTTACTCTTGTGAGTGCAACCCACAGTAAAAAAACCCATATTTATATTTTTCCTCGAGTAGCCTGTAAAAGCCTATTTCCAGTTTTGTCAAGTCTCTTGTCTCACATGTACATGCAGAACACATGCTCCAATATTCAGGCTTCTCATGATCTTCCTGATGAAAGTTACAGTACCTTGGCAGAGATTTCAATTGAAGTCTTGGCTACAGGTATAGGCAGTCAAGACTTTCCCAGACACCACTGCCACATCAAAGTGGTACCTTATGAGGGAAAAAAATCTGTAAAATTCTACAAGCCTTTAAGTACACCTTCAGAATCAAAAAGAATCAAAAAAACATTTTGCGAGAATCAATGTGGAGTTTTATCATTTTCCTTGTAAGAATCACTTATGAGAATCTTACAAGCCGGTATTGAAAGTTGAAATGTAAGGAAATATGCACCACAGGTTATCATTTATTAATTTACGAATGATGAATATGAAAATATCATGCCACAAGTGCATTTGTCTTGTGATATATGCCATATCATTTCGGGAATATTGCACTAATACTATAGGAATATCGCTATTATTGGGTGCAAATGTGGCATTATTAACCAAAGAATATCACCTAACAGTACACATTGTTGGAGGGTGTACTGTATGTGTATATACATGCGTAGATGCCCTCTTGTCAGGTGATAAATACCAAATCTCACTGTACATAATGATTTCTCTAATTTTATCAACAGCAGGCCTTTAACCTTTTGCACAATGAAGTCAAAATACTTTAACTGGTTGAGTGCTGGAAGCCACTATCATGGCTCTGTTGAAAAGTGCCGGAAGCCACTTTAGTGGCTTTACACTGTATGCATTAGCTTGATGATTAATCAGCAGTTAAAAATTTTTTCATATAAAATTATTTGGTTGCAATTCATTGGAGAGTGCCTATTGGCACTCTCCAATAAATTGTGTTCAAACAATTATTTATGAACAAAATCTTGCTAAACAAAGCCTCCTTGTGCTGGTAGAAGAGTATCTTTGTTAAAAAAATACCCATGTTTCAAATCACCCATGAAAAATAATTTATCACTCTACCAAATCAATTCAGGCTGCAATTTTCCTTTTTATTCGACTTGGAATTTAACCAATTCAATCTTGTTTGACAGAGCTCAATGAGCTCTGTCAAACAAGAATGAATGAATTGGTTAAATTCCAAGTTGCGATGTGGGAAGAATTAGCTGCTTGAAATTTTGACACTTTGACATGAGAGTGCTGAGTGTTATCTTCCCCCAAATTGTGATGATAATCACTGCTCCCAATGACACTGTTGACATGGATTGCTTTTTACTTGAAAACTCTGAGTGAGTTTTACTCTGAAGCTTGAGATCGAGCCTATTTTCTGTTATCTGGTAGAGTGCTGAACTATTTTTGGTGTTCAAAATTTATTGACATGTCTTTGCCTGGTAGGCACTCTCCCATAAATTGTAGCAAGGCAAATCCATTTTGACTAAATAATTTTACTTCAAAAATAATAAATTATGAAGCACATCCTTAGAATTCGAAGCCTTGAAAGTGAGGCACCTGCACTTCAGAATAAAGTTCAAATATGGGCTTCCAGCATTCTACCAGTTAAACCAATTTGTAATTTATATATTAATTTAAATGGGATTTTTATGTGGCACAGAGAAGCCTAAGAAACCTCAAGTATATATTAGCTCCTGGGTGGAGGCCAAATGGGAAGAGCCCATGACAAAGATGCTGTAATCTATGTTTCCAAGCAGAAAAAATAAAAAGTATCACTAACAGATGCTTAGAAGGTAAAAATACTGATTTTTTTTTCTCTTTCCACGTTACATTACAGTGGGTGTGTGCTTGCTGGTACACCCAAATTAGACCAAACTAAAAATCAGCACTACTTATACTGAGTTTAAAAACCCTCTGCCAAGAACTTCCTTTGTTTTACCATCACTGTTGTCCAAAAAAATAATTGCCATGAGCAATAAGTGTGCATTTTTTTAAGAATGACTGGGCTTTATTCAAAGAATTACCAGGCATTCTTTTAAATGATACATAAGTTATTGTTTTAACACTTTCCCAATGAAATGGCCAAAACCGGTCAGTACTATTCTCAAAAATCTCCAATTAATTTTCATTATTTTTTCATTTTTTGTCTCAAAAACATAGGTTATGACCCCTCATTGGAACGAGCTCGTCAAGCCCATTCCAATGAGGGGGTCATAACCTATGATTGACAAAAAATGAACAGAATTATTTATTCAAGAATTTTGTTTGCAAGTGTGGTCAGCTTTTCATGTTAGGTAAAGGGTTAATACAAACATTCAACTTGGCCTGACCAAGTTTTTACCATTATGTTCTTCTGAAACATTTGTGCACAGTGTGCTATTGTCTCCGATGAGTTATTCCTAACGATAACTCGCCAATCAAAAACTCTTCACATTTTCTAGTGTTGAAATGACTCAGGGATTCTGGAGTTGATTAGTCAACATCCAAAAGTTGAGTTGAAGTCGACTTCGAAACCCCACTTTCTGGCGCCAAGATTTACATAGCAATACCTATGCAGTTGAATATTTTTCTCCACTTGTGCACTTTACTGATGCCGGTTCATGCCTCATGGGTGACATACAAAGGCATGGTGAGTTATATTTGGATTATATTTTTTCGAGTAAGTCAGCATCCATTTCATCAGACACTTCGTATAAGTTTAATGATTCAATTCAGGGTACAATTGACTATGTGGAGATTCGGATAAGTTCAAACAGTCCTGGAAATGAGAGGGGTGCGAGTGCAATTGCTCCTGTCAGCACCTGTGTTTTCTATTTTACAGGAACTAAAAAATTCACTTGTTGAAAAAAATTGTGGAGCACTAATATACTGTGAGGGCATATAAATGTGTATTGTTTTGAGTAAGCAGCACTCTGTGGCCAATGGCAAGTTACTGTCATAGTCCAGCAGATCCTTTTCCATTTAAAGTTTCTGGTGTTTGGTGACAGAATTCCCTCAAAATTCATATACCAACATTTTACGGGTGCAATTTACTCCTGTCTCTGAATTCACGGGAGTTCAAAACTGCACCTGTCAATTTTGTTAATTTCCAGCACTGGTTCAAATAACTCCACCGTTAACAGCATTAAGGCATGTGCAGTGCGACCTCTATCAGTGAGTTCAAAGGAGCTGATGCAACACATACACAGAATGACATGCATGTGTGAATGGGTTAATCGATATGGCACGAGTGCCAGCACAGAAGGATAGAACGAGAGGCCACAGGCTTTGAGTTTTATCCTTCTGCGATGACACAAGTGCTATATCAATTGACCCATTCACACACTCGTGTCGTTCTGTGTTTATTACACACCATCATGTCTATAAAAAACTTATTAGAAGAACACTCAGCAATTCATTTGACAACTGTCAACAAAAGCAACACATTTTATCACCAACCAAATTTGCAAGGGGAACGAACCCATGTTACTATTTTGTGCCCAGAGTTCCAATGTGTTCTATGTGCCTCGTGGCACATAGAACACATTGGAATTCAGGGAATGATTTTCAGCTATCGCTAGCGACTCAAATTGTATTGGCATTGCACGATTGGTAGAAAATTCCAGTGAAATTTCGCTTCTATTTAAAAACAGTTCAACGATTTCCATTCTGCACATATATGCAGAACAGATTTTCATTTTTCTGCATGGTTTTGTGTTCCTGTAGATGGGGATTTCATAGAACAGGTGTGTAATAAAGTTACCTGCCACATCTGCTTTGATCTCCAGGTCTGTGCCAGTTATCTCATTATTAGTTTTGTTGATTTCACTCTCTGAACAGATCAACTCACAATCATTTTAAATCTTTTTCAGTAAACCTTGCATTGGAATTTTGTCAAGTTGTAATGTTTTTACAGGAAATACTACATGTACATGTTACAATTGGTTGATGCTGAAATCCAGAGTCGACATTGGACTATATCAGCATCAACAACAACTAGTCTACTAATCATTTTCATTTTTTTGCAATTAAACTGATTAAAATAAAAGATGAATGTAAAGTGGGTTTTAAGTCAGAAAATATACTCGAATCAGTTATTCGGCCAAATAATGGTCTTGGACTTGGTCCTCGACCATTATCTGGCCGAATACCCTGGATCTCATGTATTATTATCCTGTAAGGAATTCTTAGACTTTGAATACCGGTAAAGGAAAAATTTGAATTGGCAAAATTAAAGTTTCCTCGATGGGTATCTTCATTTCTCTGAATGTAAATTTAAAAAAAAAAAATTTTACATTTTAATATTGGAAAACAGTGAGTTAATAAATAACACTATGTTAAATTGTCCCTTTACCATTTGACATATGCACATACACTGCAGTACACTGACAGAACTCTTGTAAACAATGAAAAAAATTTAAATGCAAAAATAATTTATTCTCTCCTAGCTATTACATTATTTACAATTATTCATCCAAAAAATGTGAAATCAATATATTGACGAAAAGACCTACTGCTCAAGTTTACCCCACGTTACCCAACACTTCCAATCCAGTGTGTATAGAGGAAACTTTGTTTGTTGGTTAGCATAAGTAAATAACTTTCTTGTAATGCACCAATCTTTCAGATGTCCAGTCTAATTGTGTTCAAAATTTGACGCTGTCATGAGCTGTTTGCCCATTATTTGAGGAAATTTGCACACAGATGGTCTTTGATTTAATTTGATGTGCCTTTACTTACAAAGATATACAAGTATTCTTTCCTGCTGCAGCTATAGATATTTCAGTCAATTAGTATTTAAATCCCTCAAGAACATCAAGATATTAACCCTTTACCTAATATG